>OX438709.1:2500000-5000000 GCA_949316375.1 Mythimna vitellina | reverse complement strand
GCGGCAGGCGATGATATATGAAAACCTAGAGATAGGTAACCAAAAAAATAAATATATATATCCTGAAATGTTCCACAAAGCATATAGAACCGAGCAACGGGCGAACACTCCGTCCCTGCGGAATGCCCCTTATGGCTAAAAGTCTAGAATTTTCAATGAACAAGCTGCCCGTATAGTGGACGCGTCAACGCGGGACGCAAGACCATTCCTTTTGAACAGTTTTTGTGGAAATGTACCAGAAAGAATTTGTTATTTTCCACGAAAAATGTACCAATTTAGCTAGCTAGGTAAAATATTGGCTACTGAGAGAATAGAATAAAACAAACTTTATTGTACACCAAAAAAGTAACACAACTTATACATAAACTCAAATCTATGGGTACAATGGCGGTCTTATCGCTGACAGCGATATCTACCAGACAACCTTAGGATGGATTGTAAGAGCTTAAAATAATTAAGGGGGTAGCCTGCGGTGTACTGCTAACAAATTGATTAATCTCTATAAATAAAACACAATACATAACTATATTATATACATACATATGAGGTGAGAGTGAAGATGATTCAGTGTAAAAATGGACATAAACCATGTCCATTTTTGTTTCAATATTAATCATTTTCTTTATTTTCGTACATGGTACAATCTCTCTCAAAATAATAATTACCATATAGCAATCAGCGATATATGTATAAAATTCTTAAAAAAAACAACAGATTGAACGTTAAGAAATACTCTGCAACTATTTACTGTCAATAAAATACCTGTTACATTGACAGAGTAACCGCGGAACTCAGGACCAATTTTCTCGGAACTGCGAGTTTATGATCGTTCCAGGAACTTTTAAATTGATAATGGCACCGTACTTGACCCGTTGAGTGTATATTTAAGTTGTTAACATTATAATTTTGTCGAATTACGGTTTGGTTCATGTTATCGATATGTTTTTTTTTATTAGATATAAACCAGTGCTTGACTGCGATCCCACCTGATGGTAAGCAGAGATGCAATCATTGATGGTGAGGCGCACTAGTTTATTAAGAGCCTATTCACTCTAGCCTTGAAGACACCTAAATTATAGTTGGACGGGAAGACCGCAGCAGGCAAATTGTTCCAGTCCTTCGATGTACGCGGTATAAACGACGAAGCGAAACGCTTAGTCCGAACCGTTGAAGTTTCAACAACGTAAGGGTGGATACTTGCTGTTCGTCGGGTTTTCCGATGGTAGAAAGGAGATGGCGGAATCAAGTCATGCAATTCCCGCGCACACTCTCCAAAATGTACCCTGTAAAATACCGATAGGTTGGCTACCCTGCACCTGGGCTCGAGGCTTTGTAGATTGGACTTAATGTTTTATGTTAATCGGTTACTGTTACACTATAGTTTGCCAGTGACAGATGTCGGATTCCTACAATGTAGCTACATATTCTTTTCTCTCATCTTAAAGATGTATATTTCCATCCTGCTGTCATCTTACCCAGGTTATGTTAAAAAGACCTTAAACGCAGCGTAATTTGACGCTGCTCCTGCTGTCTGTTACTAATTAGTCGTATAGAAAAAATTTATTAATAACACTTTGTCTATGTTATTCGAAAAATATAATAAATCGTAATTTTCAGATCATTTTTCGTCTACTTTGAAAATAGAACTAAAATATTTTCCATGAACACCAAAACATAAATGTTCAATACAATAAAAGCTTTTAATTTTAGCTTACTAGCTGAAGTCTACCCATGATCCAATTTTCGTCAATTTCAGTTCAGCTGTTTGAGCGTAATCAAGTAACAAACAGACACACACACACTTGTAATATTAGTGATTATTTCTAGCCTTAATTTTGTTCCACTGTTAGCCAGAAACCTGCTCTTTCTCCAACAAAAACCTTTAAAATAAAAGGGCATTGATCAAAAAAAGTCTGCAAAAAAATTATTTATTACTAACCGTCTCCGTCCAAAAACTGTCCCAAATTTCGTCTAAAACCTAGTGCCCCTAACTCCAATATATTGGATCCGTTGCACGTTTTGTGAATAAGAATCATTTTAAAAAGTACCATATTGCTGGCAGTCTATTGTGAGGTAAACTAGCTATTCCTAGAAGCGGATGTTGGCGGGATCAGGGTCTATTTGTGAGAGGATGCTGTGCAAATTGATGTTATTTAGAAAGGTTTTATGTTGGTCAATAAATACTGGGTTTTTCGTGAGATAGATCTTCATTTTTTAGACACGTTTAAGCTTTCGATTCAGTTTTGTGTAAAACGAAACGTCCAAAATAAAAAGTTAAATTCGAATACAGAACAAAAAAAAAATTGCGATATAAAATGGACAAAATTAAAATTACACAATATTTTATAATAAAGGATAAAAAAATATAAAAGTTTCAAACAAAAGAAATGCCGGAGTTAAAATAACAGTTATTTTTATCAGATATCGGTTATTTTTATGTTATCAATATTTTTTTACTAAACTTATGCTGGCTTCATCCTTTCAGGCCTCTTCAAAAGAAATCTGGTCAGAACAGATTTTATTTTCGAATATATGTTATATTTTGTTAATTACCAAAAAAATTGTACTGTAACCAATTTAAAATATTATTTGACATCAATGCTGTAATAATTTCATTTTCTTTTTCGTTCTTTTTTTCTGTATTTTAGGGGCCCACAGCCCCACTACATTATTTTTGCTACGGTGGACCACGAGTTTCCCACCCGTGGTCCTAGAGCGCAAAGGGCAAGTGAAGGACACAGATGTGGTTTTAGTCAGTAAAAGCCTGACGTGCTCTCTCACTTCAACTTAGAACGGGAGAAGTCATAGGATATCATAGCTCAAAAAAAAAGAGGAAATAAAATAATAAGAGCCACAAAGGTCCTGGGTGATGCGAAAGAGAACCCCGGAATGAAGGCAAAGAAGGAACAGGAGTGGGTTTTTAGTGAGTAAAATTCGGACACTATCTCACGCTTCGCCCAAAAGTGAGGGAAGTCATTGGAAGATTTTCCCACCGAAAAAAAAGGGCCCTGGGTCCGTTCAGGCCGATACCTGCTAAGGGTATGGGGATGTTTGAAAGAGTTACCGAGACTCAGTCCAGTAAAATCGATGACACGGTTACCGTTATTTAAATGATATTTATTTTGTTAATAGGTTTAAGAAAATAGTCGTTTTTTTTTGTCAGTTTAAACTAGATGAGGCCGGTGTTTCCTAGCTGACTACCCTGAGAAGAAACACCGAAATAAACTTAGGGGTCAAAGTCACTTTTAAAGTCCATACAGTAAATATGTAATGGTCAAATTATATGAGAACCATGCAGATTAGTGTCTCGTATGGTCTTTTGAAGAAAGAACCACACAGGTTTGAGTGGACCTGTGTCTGTGAGTATATAGCGAGAGAAGGCAGTGGATGATTACCAGGGGTCGGAATTAGGTAGAGTTATTCATGTACTTGCATCGAAATGTTGATGTTAATATGGATCTTCCCGGGATTTTTAATAAAATATCCCGTGTGGCCAACAATATTACAAATAAATAATAATAAAAACCTCAGAAATAGATAAGACAAATAAAACAAACATTATTAACATACAATTTTTATTATTATTTTACACTGAAAAAGTTTTCTCTACGTCAACTGAGGTGAGGTTAACAAATTTATACACTTCCACCTCCTCGTCAGTAAAATTGTCATAAAAAAATCTGCTCTTTATCATAAATCTCGGGATTTGAGGCATTTCCACTTTATTCTTTCGCTGTATGAAATCAGTATAAATAAGCATATGAATAACTCTACCTAATTCCGACCTCTGATGATTACCCACCTCAGAAAAAGAACTATTAACGTTAATCTAAAACCAGACTCATAGTAAATTAATTTGAACGCTATTTACACAAAATTGTTCACACAAAGACCTTTTTACATTTAACCCAAATCAACGCATTAGGGCACCTAAGTCTCCAAGCAAAATTGCTCCGAAATAGCCTTCAAATAACCCCAAAATTCCAGTGCGATACTAAATTTACATTATTTGGCAAATGGCAAACTTAATTACTGGCACAATAAGACCAGCGACACTATTTAGGGATGAATAGGGATGAAATGGTACAAAAGTAAGGGGTCCTGACATGGGGAGGGTGCAATCTAATTTCACAAAAAAGGATATCTTAAACCCTTTTGGTGACACAGTGGTTAAAAGGATGGTCTAAACGGTGATATAATTGGAGAATTTATGGATGAAATTATTACACATTGCAAGACAGGTACACATAGTAAAATTGTTTTGTGGATTGAGTCTAATTGTATATCGTCATGCTCGTGAACGGGTGCCGTCAGTTGAGACTGGTCATCTCTTAGCTGCCAGTGGCTTAATTCAATTTCTATTTTTTTTATGTTTTAGTTTTTTTTTGTAATTATTATTACTTATCTACATTGTGCTTAATTCATAATATGATTTAAAAGTTTTTAGTTCACGCTCGAACGGGTGGACGTATTTGGATGAACAAAGCATACGAGTAGACACATCCTGGATACTGGATACATTTTATCTGGTAGTAGGCCCTTGCCCTTGGGATAATTTTCTACTGAGTTATTCAAGTCTAATTGTTAACATAAAACATGTTTCCACAAATAAAAACTCCAGTCAAAATTCGAAATGTAAATCCCGGACAATCACTGCAAAATTATGCAACACAAAAAAAAACTCAAACAGAATGTAAATATGTCACATAAGCCGTCACAGCCAATGTTCGTCCAAGCATGGCCATGCTGGCCCATGTTGAATGCCACCCGTTTGAGTTGCTTTTTCAGAAAAACCAGTGGCTATGAATCCCTTAACGCTTTCTTTCATTCAATGTGAGAAAATTCTATCGCGGAAATAATTTCTGTTCGTCCCGGGGACCGGGACCTTTTGTGGGTGAATCGAAAAGGTCTGAAGCTCTTAAGTGCTTGGAATGTTCAA
The DNA here is from genome assembly GCA_949316375.1 of Mythimna vitellina. Taxonomy (NCBI): domain Eukaryota; kingdom Metazoa; phylum Arthropoda; class Insecta; order Lepidoptera; family Noctuidae; genus Mythimna; species Mythimna vitellina. The sequence goes on along the minus strand of OX438709.1, from coordinate 4,995,061 downwards.
AAATTACTCCGTTTTGTAGATTTTTTCTTTGTTGGTAGGTAAATTTTATTTTGGGACTTTTTTTCGTTGGCTTGTAGAAGAGTAATATATTGTAAGCCTTCTGATAAGACCCATTGTGAACGATCACTTCTTTTTTATTTCATATAAACTAGAGCTTGACTGCAATCCCACCTGATGGTAAGCAGTGATGCAATCGTTGATAGTGAAACGCACTAGTTTATTAAGAGCCTATTCACTCTTGCCTCGAAGACACCTAAATAAAAATCGGACGGGAAGACCGCAGCAGGCAAATTGTTCCAGAGGCATATGTCGTCACTGGCAACACGCACTGGTTACCTATAGACTTTCATCTTAGACATAAGACACTGAGGTATGTTGGGCAATAGAAAGGGCTATGCTCGGAGTTTCCTTGCGTAGTTAAATCAGGAATAATGATATCCGCAGGAGAACTAAAGATACCGACATAGCCCGAAGAATAGCTAAACTTAAGTGGCAGTGGGCAAGGCACAATGCTCGCAAAACAGATGGTCATTGGTGCCGAAAGGTTCTGGAGTGGCAACTGTGTACCGGAAGATGCAGCGTTGGAAGGTCTCCCACAAGGTAGGGCTTCTAGGCAAGGGTAACTTATCATACAATCTCGCAGTATCATTCCTTATCAAACGGATCTCTCCTCATCTTTGAACCATGATAATACAATTGACTTATTGACAAAAGGCATATTAAAGAACATGGTATACAAAATAACTGAGTAAATATTGATCGTAGAAATACATTAAAAGTTTGATAGAGCTATTCGAGCGTGGTTTGTTTCGGTAGCGTTTCGATAACTTCGTTTTCAAGTTTTGAATGCTTTTATTTCAATAATAATCGATTCCTCGTATCTCGATTCTATCTTAATATACTCGTACTACATTATTTTTAGTATATGCGAAACCCGAATATTCATGTGTTCAGAATCGGTAAATGAATAGATTTCAATCATTTTTACACCTGGACCTGTACCATGACGTTTAAAGTAAGATTGTTTCATTCTTATTTCCAGTGTGGCTAAGAGATGGCGCTAGACAACCTGTATAGCTCTGTCTCTTACCCACACTGTAATGAGAATGAAACAATCTTACTTTGAACGTCATGGTAACCCCGCATGTTATATTTTTACCCAAAAATATTTAAAAAAGGTCATAAGTTCGACACCACCGGCACTATGTACAACACAGGTCACGGCAGTTCATAGACGGACATTAGACGCTAGCGCACAGCTGGGTGCGGGAGCAAAATATAGATCATGTATTTGTGCGGACAACCAGGTAAGAAATTTTGTAGATTCTTTACATAAAAATACTAGACACGTGTTTCGGGTTTACCATATACTAAAACTAATGTTGTATAAACCTAAGGAGTGCGAGTTCAAACCCAGTCAAGCACATTACTTTGTGTATTTTTTTCCATCACCGCTGCTCTCAAAACGGTATAAGCAAAAGATCATGTCATAGGACCAAAAATCCACCAATCCGTACTGGGCCCACGTGGTGGATTACGGTCCATCTCCTAGAGAGGCATCCTGAGTCCCAGCAGTGGGAACATTATAAGGCTGATTATACTATATGTATGCTTATATATATTATATAAATAGTACGTGGTATACCTAAACGACGAGGCGAAACGCTTAATCCGGTTGAGTTGTGATAGAAAGGTGATGGCGGAATCAAATCATGTAATTCCTGAGCACAATCCCCAAAATCCTATAAAATACGGAGAGGCTGGCTAATCTACGCGTGTGCTTCAGGCTTTGAAGATTCATTATCATCATCATCATTTCAGCCGAAAGACGTCCACTGTTGGACATAGGCTTACCTCAAGCGACGCCACAATGACCGATCCTGTGCGTCTCGCATCCACCACACTCCCGCGACTCTCACCAGGTCGTCGGTCCACCTTGTGGGAGGCCTTCCAACGCTGCGTTTTCCGGTGGTGGTTTGAAGATTGGTGTTAACCAAATCTGGGTCACCAATTAGCCTCTTCGCATGATTCGCACGCTCAATTGCTATCTGCAGTTTTGAACTCAGTGGAAAGGCCACTGAGTTCAAAGCTGCTCTTATAAAACAACTTCTAAATACCTATATATTACATATGTTCCCTAAAAACTTTCCCTTGTTCCTAAAAAAGCGTCGTCACTATTATAATATCTCCAAGAGTACTGTGTCAACACCCAATATATCAAGTTGAACTTGAGCCCAATATTTCATCCGCCGACGGAATTATGTTCGAAATAATTTAGTGCCAAGTACTACCGAAATTGTTTTGTTGGTACTTTTAGTATACTGAAGACGTTTTAATTGCTATTAGAAATTACTTTTTTTTAACCTAAACAAAATGTAAAAAAAAATACAACCGATTTAAATGTAAAAAAGTATAAAATGACTTTAATTTCGGAAGTCGGTATTTCTACAATAGTTTTGTCTCTTCGTTATTTAACACCGACTTCCGAAATAAAAAGTAGGAACTCAAGAACAGATAAAAAAAAACTGAAAACTTTGAACTGAATTTAAAAATTTATTTTATTTTTTTATGAACTAAAACTAACACTTAACGACTGGCCTTAGCTATAATAATAATAATACATTTTTAGATTTTTTCTCATATAGAGTAAAATACTCTATTGAAAATATTAAGCTTCATATAAAAAATACGTCATTATTTTGCTATACAATTTTATGACAAAAACATTAATTAACTTATTTAACCTGAACACTAACGTCAGCTGCATACATTCCCGCACTGGTATAATCCACAAAGGGAATAAATAACCATGTGGTAAGTTATGGTGTAGAACCTGCCAGTACCTGTGAATTGTAGCGGTATTTATTACAGGTATACCTGTACCGTAACTGCGATACCTATAATTATAGGTATTGCTGAAGTTGAATTAAAAATGCGTAGTTAAGTAGCCAGTTTTAGAAAACTTCCTAATAATGATATAAGAAATACCTACAATATTAAAAAAAAAAAACAAAATCAAGACATATGGTATGATATAAGTTACGGCACGCTTAGTACAGTGGTACAGCGATTGGCTGTTGCGCAGCGTGTTGTGGATTCGATTCCTGCACGGGACAAATATCCTTTCTACCATCGGACAACCCGACGAACAGCGAGTATCCACCCTTACGTTGTTGAAACTTCAACGGTCCGGACTAAGCGTTTCGCTTCGTCGTTTATACCGCGTACATCGAAGGACTGGAACAATTTACCTGCTGCGGTCTTCCCGTCCAACTATAATTTAGGTGTCTTCAAGGCTAGAGTGAATAGGCTCTTAATAAACTAGTGCGCCTGACCATCAATGATTGCATCTCGGCTTACCATCAGGTGGGATCGCAGTCAAGCACTGGTTTATATCATTAAAAAAAAAAACAAATTATGGCCTACAGATAGTTGTTCCGTGTTTGTCTTTATTGTGTGAGTTTACATGTACGAATGCACCCATGATACAGGAGTTATTCCTAAAGTGAAAAATTTGATGACATATTCATTTTTTTAAACTTTGATACTTAGTTTAAAAAAATTAATATGTCATCAAATTCTTCGATAAAATAAACAAAAAACGTTCCTAATATGATGAGTCTACTGTTACATTAGCAACTCAATATTTAGCCCAAAAAATCGCTAAACACAGCACAAATAACATAATCACATCCTCCAACCATACCCCATAATATCTCATGGTGTGTAATCTCCAGCCCATGCCGAGACAGTCGGAGACCCGAAACAATGGGCCATGTATCAAATATGTCTAATTTATTCACTGGAATTTCGCCGCTGCTAGCGAAATCTCGGGATTATTCGTTACCGGTATTACAGGGTTGAGTGTATTGTTTCCCTCTTGTGTTTTTTGGGAATCAAGGGTTTTAATAATGTCTTGTGGATTTTTGTTAATGTGGTAGACTAGCCAGCGGCTTCGCCCGTTCGGCGAGGAAAAAGCTGACGAAAAATTCACCACTGGTGGTTCCAGAATCATGGACTGGATCCGTGATATTCGTTTGTGCGTACATATCAAAGAGACCCTGAATACATACCGTGGTATAATATTAAAATAAAGATAGCTTCAGGATACTCATTCGCACCATTACACATACACTTTCATCTCTAAAATATAAATATAAATTTAAACCAATCATCATCTTCCTGCCCTTGTCCCATCTTATTTGGGGTCGGCGCAACACGTTTTTTTCTTCCATTCTATCCTGTCAACCGTCATACTATCACTAATTTCCTTTTCTTTCATATCACTGTTCACACAATCCATCCATCTTTTCTTTGGCCTCCCTCTCCCTCTCCACCCATCCAAATGTATACTCATAACTCTTTTAGTAACATGTGTATCATTTCTCCTCTTTACATGACCATACCAAGACAAACGATTCCCCTTCAACTTTTCAGTCACTGGCGCCACTTTCAAACTTCCTCTAATATATTCATTTCTCACTTTATCCATTCCCGTCACACCACACATCCATCTCAACATTCTCATCTCCGCTACATGCAATCTTTTTATTTAAACCAATCAAGAAAAATAATTTCCAATTGAATAATATTTCATGACTTTTTTTTTTTTTTATTTTTTTTTTTATTGGGTGGGAAAATCATCCTAATGACATCCCCGCTCTTGGGCGGAGCGGGAGATAGTGTCAGACTCTTACTGACTAAAAACCCACTCCTGTTCCTTCGTTGCCTTCGTCCCAGGGCCCCGGGTTCCGCTTTCACACTACCCGTGGCCCCAGTAGGCTTCGACCCTGCTGGGCCCCTACGATTTGCTGACATCTCCTTGAGGCGCGCGTGGAACAAAATGCGCCGTCGACGACTTGGGCTTGGTCCGGACGGTTACCGGACGGTCAGACGGCGAGCCACCCATTGCTCGCCGTCTGCAAGCCCGCGCCTACGGTGGCCGGAAATCGGGATCGGAAACCCGGCGGCGGTTGGAGCGTAAGGACCGTTGCCTCACGCGATCGGCCGCCTCCTTAGCTAGCATTACTGCTTCGCAGAAAGAGGCGACCGCCTGCCACTCCTCCTCGCTCCGGAGCATGGCCTGAACCAAGGCCCGGCGCGAGAGATCACCGCCGCCGATTGCCCTCACGAGGTCACGGCGTTGCTCTGCCCAAGCGGGGCACACCTCCACCGTGTGCTCCACCGTGTCCTCCGGGTGGGCCACACAGTGGCGACACCCGGGCGTCGTTTCCGCACGAATCCGGTGCAGGAACCTCCCGAACTTACCGTGTCCGGTGAGGACCTGCGTCATGCGGAATGTGAGGACGCCGTGAGGTCTTTCCAACCACGCCTCAAAGAGGGTACTTACCGCCATAATTGTGGCGTGCCCATGACTTAAAGATTTTCAATATCTAAACGCCATAAATCCAAGCATCAATACGAAACATTTAATAACAGAACTAAAAGTCCCAAATCAGGCCAAGTCTCGAACTCAAAGGCGCGGGGACTTTTTCACAAGCACGGCCAAGTTGCCAAGACTTGGCACATCTGCGCCTCCGACTGACTTCAAATTGAAACTGGAACAAAACATGCTGGCAAACTTATGGCTATTGGCTACCGTGATACGATACAACTTCCTAACTTGACACTGTACATACAATATATACATAGGTACTTATATATACTAGCTTCTGTCAGCGACTTCGCCTTCATAAAAATATAAAATTTGCTGGTTTTTTTTTTTTGGTAGTGGGCAGGGAACATTGCTGGCAGAACAGATAGCCGTTTAAACAGGGATCCGATCACAAGACCGTTATTTGTAGCGACACTTGGGGGAGGATGCCAATATCCAGCAGTGGACGTCTTTCGACTGAAATGACGATGATGATGATGAGCGAGAAGTAGCACGCTCTTGATCTTAAGATGTTGAAAGGGGACGAGAAAGAACACGCGGCCTATTCTTGTCATTGTGCGCGCGCGCAATCTGGTACGCTCCTGAGAAAATGCGATAGAATTGCTATGTAATTGCTATTATCTCGGGAGAAAATACTTCCAGGATAAAGAGTAACTATGTGCTATTCCAGGACATTGTATACCCCTGTGCCGAATTTCATCCAAATCCATTCCGCCGTTTGAGCGTGAAGGAAGGAAGGTAGATTCTTTCACTTTTATAATATAAGTTTGATATAAAACATAGGATATTTGGCAGCAGTTAGATAGAATCATCATCATCTTCCTGCCCTTATCCCGTGTTATTTGGGGTTGGCGCAACACGTTTTTTTCTTCCACTCTGCCCTGTTACTCGTCATGCAGTTAGATAGAATATAATACACATATTACCTACCACAGTTTTAACGATCATTTAAAATGAGAAAATAAAAAAAAAATACAATTATGTCATTAACAAAGATACTCAATAACACGAGTTCTGTCAGCGAAAGACCAATTAACTATTGTAATAAAAGGTACTTTTAATAACTCCACATTTTATAATAATTAACAGCAATAAAACCAAAAACCTGATAAAATCAACAAAACAATTAAAATGGCAATAAAAGTTTATCTCTCCAAGCTTCCTCACACAATTCAATTATTCGTAGATTTCAATTTAATTATTTTAAACCAGTGCACAGTGCAAAGGGCGAATTCTGTCGAATCAACCAATTAAGTTAAAGTTCAGTGTAACTTTGGGAAATTTCATTAAACTGATGCAAGTTAACTGGTAATTGAATGAAGGTTTAACAGGTTACTTTACAGACAAATGTTGTGTTTTTAATATTATTATTTCTTTATGGGTTAGTATATCTCAGAACCGTGGGGTGCTGGACCTTTGGAAGGCGTATGAGAAGTCAAAACAAACCCTTAGAAGCTTTTGTAAAAGTTTTTGTTACTATTTTGGTGTACAATAAAGTTTATTCTATTCTATTCTATTCTTTTAATGGTACGTGGTACCAACCGGCGATTATCCCTGTACGCACTGTGCCAGTGCATCTAAGGACAACTCCCGGTTGGTGGGAAACTATTGCGACATATGGAAAACTAAGATATAGGGGCTATGGCTTTTGGAGTCTCAAGTGGACTGGTTACCAGAAATGGCCCCTGCCTGAACAACATTATTTATATAGCATAATCAGCCTTTCAATGTTCCCACTGCTGGGACTCAGGCCTCCTCTCTAGGAGAGGGAATGGGCATAATCCACCACGCGTGCCCAGTGCGGGTTGGTGAATGTCACATGTCGTCGAATTTTTGGTTCTAAGATATGCCGGTTTCCTCACGATGTTTTCCTTCACCGTTTTGAGAGCAGTGGTGATGAAATAAATTACACAAAGTAATGCGCATGGCTAGGTTTGAACCCGCGACCTACAACTCGTAAGTCGGAGCCATTACCACCACTGCTCTATTATTAACAACATTGATACAAAGGCACGTGAGTTGCAAATTCAATAAATGAGCCCCCAAAAACGTTCGGGAGCACGAAGTGACGTAGCAACAAGAGGGCAACATATCCTGAGGTGCTTGAGGAGAGGAGAGGCATACTATGGCTATCAGGACCATCCCGGAATCCGGTTTTTTTTTTTAATATTGATAGGCTCGCCCTTGACCTGATGGTAAGCGATAATTTGGCCGACGATGGAGCACGCTTGCCTAGAATTTTTTTTTTAATTTTTATTTAGTGTAGTTAAGTGTTTTTTTAAACAAAAATATATTTGATAACTTGAAAATAATTTAAAATTTGTATTAAATTATTTTGCAGCCGTAGATTTTAAAAAAATACTGCTTTCTCTCACTATAGAGCAGAGCGTGAGGGCGTGTTAGACTATTACTGACTAAAACCACAGCTATATTCTTTCTTGACCTTTACGTGAAAGATAGTTTTGATACAAATAACCAAAAAGTCTAATTAAAGCTTTTATTAAAAATCCACTTTAAGATTTCCACTAAAGCATTAGAAATTCGGATACTTCAGCTGATTTTTAACGGAAAAGTTTCTGGAAAGATCTACTTATTTGATTAATTCTGATCATCACATAATTGAACTAAGCAGGCAAGTCTAGTCTGTTTTCGAAGTTATAAAGCGGCTTGTTTTATGAATTTCGAAGAACAACTTCGTTAGTTTAAGTTATTCAGTATTAATTACATAATATCTTGAACTAACAAAATTTATTCTCGACATGCATAAAGATGGCGCAATATAAAGGAATCAATCGTCTCGTAACCAAAGTCTTTCACTGCGATTCGGGATAAACTCAAAAACAACTGAACAGATTTTCATGCGATTTTCGCCAACGGACAAAGTGATTCATATAAACATATAAAATAAGATATTTATAAACCACTAGTTTTTAATTAGTACAAATACTTAAAGGGCTTATTAGAAAAGGTTTTGTTGTTATTTAAGTAAAGTCTCAACAAATAATATTCATAAACAGCAAAGTTATTAGTGAAAAAAAGAAAGAAAAAATGTTTATTCGTGCCTCACACAATCGTATAAACTAAAATTATACAACAAAAAAAAGAAAGGTATAATCAGTGGGAGGCCAAAAAGGCACCTATCTCAGTGTTTGTTTATATCCCAAAATGTTACTCAATTTAAGGAAATATAGTACAGGCTATTGATTATGAATGGAAAAACAATGCAAAAACACTGCACGTAGTATTTTCTAGTAGCAATTGTTATGAATAATTGATTCAATTATGATTTTACCAATTATGACAAATTTTCGTGGACAATTTTGGGATTTTGCTTTTTTTTACTTTTGACTACATAGTAACGGATACACCCTCATGACCCACTCAAGTTGAAGGGTAAAATCTACAAGTCCGTAATAAGACCTGTCATACTGTATGGATCAGAATGTTGGGCTGTGAAAAAAACGCATGAAAAAAGATTGCATGTAGTTGAGATGGATGTGTGGTGTGACGAGAATGGATAAAGTAAGAAATGAATATATTAGAGGAAGTTTGAAAGTGGCGCCAGTGACTGAAAAGTTGAAGGGGAATCGTTTGTCTTGGTATGGTCATGTAAAGAGGAGAGATGAAATACATGTTAGTAAAAGAGTTATGAGTTTACATGTGGATGGGTGGAGAGGGAGAGGGAGGCCAAAGAAAAGATGGATGGATTGTGTGAACAGTGATATGAAAGAAAAGGAGGTTGGTGATAGTATGACTTTTGACAGGATAGAATGGAAGAAAAAAACGTGTTGCGCCGACCCCAAATAAGATGGGACAAGGGCAGGAAGATGATGATGAGTAACGGATACAGACAGAAGCCATATTTTTTGTACTAATTAAAAAATAAGGTTGTATTTTTCTTAAAACCAAAATCTCTTCTAAATGCAAACTTTAACCGATCAAACAGTCCTCGAGTCGTCATAATAATATCCATTCCAACAAATAACAGAAAAAAAAATATTTCGCTACTTTCACGCACACCTGTCCTAAAAAAAGGACATTACCAATATGTTTGCTACACGTCCTTGTTAAACGCCCTCGACGTTTACACTCACATCCGTGCTATAAATCGTTTAATTAATCACGGGGGTGATATGCACCCTTTTGTGTCCTTTTCGTTATATACATTCTTTGTCACTGGAAGGGTTACACCCCCAGGTTAGCACTGACCGCCACAGCCGTGATATTGTGATCTTTTGGTGTGATTCTTTTCCTCTCGTTATGTCAATAGCCCATAGACATCAAAAAAGCTGAAAGTAAATTTTTCTTCAAGCGTAAAATTCGGAACAAATACTTGAAGTTCTCTCAATCTTAGTTCGGTCTTCGTCATAATTGCTATATTTTAAGTTGTCTTAATTAGAATGATTTCTTATGTATCATAGTATTTATTAGTTTATTATATTAGCATATATACGTATTTTATTATTATAAGCCACTTAATTTAATGATACTACATTCTATTTCAAAAATATCTGTTATTTATTTATTGTGCACACCTACCACAGTGTTGTCTTTTTAACCCAATGGTTGACTGGTAGAGAATGCTTTGTGGCATTAAGTCCGCCTATGTACCACCACTGTACATGAAGTTTAAATAAATAAATAAATAGAGCAAGCTTGATAGTGGCGCCAGTGACTGAACAGTTGAAAGGAAATCGTTTGTCTTGGTATGCTCATGTGAAGAGGAGGGATGAAACGCATGTTACTGAAAGAGTTATGAGTAAATATGTGGATGGATGGTGAGGGAGAAAGAGTCTAAAGAAATGGTGGATGGACTCTGTGAGGGCTGATATAAAAGAAAAAGGAGTTAGTGATAGCGTGATGAGTGATAGGACAGAATTGAAGAAAAAAATATCTTGTTTCGACCCTAAGATATATAGGTGATAATGATGTCAATAGCCGATACCGTGACTAAAACGTTAACTAGTCATCCAAATCTCTTCATTCAGAAGCAAATCAAATAATATGTAAGTTATATTGGCATCACTATTAACTTATTTAAAAAGTTCCTTTTTAAAGACCATTAGCAGAATCAAAAAACTAAAACCTTTTTAACTACGGGACTATACAAAAGAGTTATTGCGGCCCTGGAACATAAAAGAAAACTGAAGGAACACAGGTGGGTTATTATCAGAAAAAGTTTGTCACTCCCTCTTACCCCACCTGAAGCGGGATGAGTTATTTATTGAGTGGAAGTCCCTGCAGTTCCCTGTGTTTCCTGATAGCTACAACCCAGGGGTCTTTAAGTGAAGAGTGAATGGGTTACTTTTAAGCAAGCGTGCTCCATCGTCGCTTTCCATAAGGTGATATAGTGGTACAATGTGGTAACATTTTTTTTTTTTTCAAATTGCAAAACTCAAAAAAGAAAAGAACACATTCTTAGTAATATCACGTTTTCCACACTGATTAGAATTATTTATGTTTTTTTTTTTTTTAATTTTAAATATAACAAAACTAATATACCACCAAGCCTACCCATAAAATCTACTTATACATAAATATTCAACTATGCTCATCAAATAGACACAGTTATAAGTAAAGTCGAACACAATACAACTGACAAATGAGACCCAAATTGCTTGTTTCCGCTGGATTGAACTGTACTCAGCTCGTTAAAGATTTTAAACTGCTAACTTGTAATTGGTTGATTAATTAATACTAAAGGGTTAAGCTTCGTTTAAAGGATTTGTTCCATTGGGGAAGCTTTAACTTGTTATGCAGTGTACTTATTGCTGAGAGAATAAGACAACATTTTTTTTTAAATTATTGTTTAAATTGATATCGTCTTGTGGCTCGAAGTCCCGGAACTTTACTTAATTTTAGTTGTCTCGAGTCTCGGGACTTTCGGGTCGAGAATCGAGACAAGATTGTCGAAATGATTAGATACTAAAATTACTAGATAATAGTAACGGTATTAAGAATTAGTATGATTTTTAACTAGGTTCGTTTTATAACTATAAGATTTAACGGTTTTAAAGTGAATCTGTGTAAGATTAAAAGAAATAAATAAAGCAATTATTAAGACTGAATTTAACGTTAACGTTATTATTATTAGATATAATTTTTTGTTTAGTAAATGTTACCGCTTTTTTAATAAGTTTCACTAGAAATAAGTCAATTAAAATTCTTCAAAAAAGGTACACTGAGGGGTAAGCTTAAAAAAAAAAAACAAAAAAAAACTTTAAACTTTTTAAGTCCCGGGAATTCCTCATGTCCCGGGTCTTTGAAATTTTCGGGAGTTACAAACCCTAGTTTTTATTTTCCGAAATTTCATTTTCATTTTAAAACTGTTAAAATAAGGTTCGAGAAGAATATTCTCCAATTTTATTTCCAGCATCGACACTCAATTTCAGTCATTACCCGTTAACGTCCGATTGACTTCTCACAAACTTTTAACAAAATAAAAAAATCAAGTGAGTTCAATTTGTCAATCCTTTTACTGCGACAAACAGCCCAACACTACTACAAAGCTGATGACATCACTAATTTGTTTCCGAGTTTTATTGATCGTGTTAGGTCTAATGCTTCAACGTGTCCTATTAGACTGAACAGAACCAGCATTGGATTAACACGTCAATCACAACAATCCTAGCAATAAGGTTAAATAACAAGGCACAAGAATACATACTTTAAATAATTGGGTACTGGTACAGCATTGCCATCCAGCGTAGCAATGCTGCCAGCGTTCTGGACACTTTTCCCATTGATATCAATGTGAACGAATTTTTTGATGCCCTATGAGTTTTTTTTTTCTACCCGTTTGTACATATTATTATTTTCAGTTTGTTTAATACTTATTAAGTTATAATATTTAATAGTTAAGATGTATATAAAACTTGATTTATATCGTAAATAAATATAATTATTGGGTACTTAAATCAAAATAAGTATTATTACAATTTTAAAAAAAAAAAAAACATCATTCAAAATCGAAACAGAAAGATTTTTTTAAATACATTCAAAATTAAATAAAATGATAACGAAAAATTGCTAATTGCTGATTGATAAAAAAAAATAGTGTTATTTATTAAAAATAAAAATAGGCAAATACACGCCTTTTATCCATGAGGGTAAACAAAAACTACAGAATGCACCTGTGACGATTTTAATAAGCATTTAAGGCACCAACATTCATTCATTTTGTCATTCAGACGCGACGAACGCGGTGTGCTACTGTCCTTTTTTAAGGACATCAAAACCGCTTAAGTGGCGTTACTTAAAATTGGCCTATTCACTTGTGACTCAAAGACCACTTTTTTTTTTAAATTGATATAAACCCGTACTCGACTGCGATCCCACCTAATGGTAAGCGGAGATGCAATCATTGATGGTCAGGCGCACTAGTTTATTAAGAGCCTATTCACTCTAGCCTTGAAGACACCTAAATTATAGTTGGACGGGAAGACTAGGTAGTACATATCAGGAAACAGACTGCGGCTAAGAATTCCACTCTTTAGTTATACACACAATGAATGTGTTCCCAAAACGTTTGTGTATGGGAGAGGTGTCCACCATATATCAAAGGTGCAATGTCATACGTCTGATAGTCCGATTACGGAACGGGCTTGGCGAAATTAATTTACACAATTGATGTTCTGCTTCTTGCCTTTTTTATCCATCAATAATTCAACCAACTATAAACATCCACCATTAATTCAGCGAATCTGCCACCAATCCAGAAAGGTAGTGTGTCACAGAACTCGTTAATGAAGTCACGATGCCGGACACTAGTTGACAAAACTCCACTTATATCAAACTCGGCCAGGCCAGACCAGCGAATTGGCTTGTCGTGTCCTAAAGCCGTGTGTCACGGGACTTCGTAACTGAGTTTCGAGATGCGGACACGATGTTGATAAAACTTCGTTTCGGTGCCAACTCGCATTTTGATTCCTACAATTGTATAAAATACGTTTTGGTTTTGGAGTTGGACTTTCAGTGAATTTAATTGATATAAGGAGTTATATTTATGAGTTCTGGCTGGAAAAAAACTGTGTTTTATCGTTAAGAAAAAGATGACTCAGGATATGCTGAAAAGAACAGGCAGTTTGAGCTGTAACCTTGTGTTTTGGTGGAAAATCATCAAATAACGCCTCCTCCGTTCAACCGCTTGAGCGTGAAGTAGTAACAAACATAAACACTAACTTTCGCATTTAGGTATAATATTAGTACAATTTTGTGGATTACTCTTGATATAAATTAATGTCCTTTATTAAGTACACGTTATTTACATGTACTTTATAAAGTGAGGGCAGTGGTGGCCAAGTGGTAACGGCCCCAACTTACGTGTAGGTTTGTCGCGGTTCTAACCCAGCCAGGCGCATTACGTTGTGTAATTTATTTCATCACCACTGCTCTCAAAACGGTGAAGGAAAACATCGTGAGGAAACCGGCATGTACTAGAACCAAAAATTCGAAGACATGTGACATTCACCAATCCGCACTGGGCCCGCGTGGTGGATTACGGCCCATTCCCTCTCCTAGAGAGGAAGCCTGAGTCCCAACAGTGGGAACATTATAAGGCCGACTATGCTACTATGCTTATAAAGTACTTTGCTCACCCCTTTCAAATCTTAAGTAAGTATGTCATAGCCATACCTCCGTTTGCTAGCGTAATTAAATGTAAGCCATCACTTAAAGAGTTGGAAGTCACTGTCAAGAAGTTAAGAATGAGTTTCTCGATGGCGTCTTCAACATGGATGGAGAGGCGAAGTTGTTGTTTCGTTAAACTTTTGTGGCGTGTGTTTCTTTTAAGATTTTTATTCGACATTATTACGTTTGTTTCAGAGGTGATCGCTCGTGGCTAAGTAATAGACTTAGCCACGAGCGAACGAGACCAGTGAGAAATCACGCCTGCCCCCCTAGCCAAGTTACAACCGTTTCGTTTCGATTCTCTTTCATCGATCTCCTCGAATCGGCTATGCCTCTGATTCCTTTATTCTGATCTCATCTCAGCACTTAGTCATGTGGTTGGCTAGGCCTCCTGTGGAGAAATCACGATAAAATAACAGATAATTTAATTAGCTTACATCTTGTACTAACGGGAACGCTAACACAAAAGTTATTTATCTATGCTTGCTAACTGGTGAGATACTAGTCAAGCGCGAGCCCACACCAATTTAAAAAAAAAACTTGTAGCCTTTTCCATGAAATCCTTGTACCGTAGATAGACAAATTGTAAACAAGTAAATGATTATCTAATTTTTCTTTTTTATTCTTGATAGGTTCGTGCTTGACCGTTATCTCACCTGATGGAAAGTGACGATGCGGTCGACGATGGAACGCGCTTACCTAGAAGTAACCTATTCACTCTTGACTTAAAGATTCCCGGGTTGTAGCCATCAGGAAACACAGATTCCGGCAAGGAATTCCATTCCTTAGCTGTACGCACAATGAATGTGTTCCCAAAACGTTTCGTGCGTATAGGTGGGATGTTCACCATGTACCGGTGGCGCATTGCCGTATGCCTGCCTGTCCGATGATGGAACGGGCTAGGCGGAATTAGGTTATGCAATTCCGACGCACACTCGCCGAAATGCAACCGGTAGAAAACCGACAGGCTAGCAACTCGGCGTCGATGCTCAAAACTTTGAAGCCTCGACTCAACGAGTGCATCATTGCCAATGATCCTCCTGCCTCGCCTCTCAATTACCTCAAGTGCATCAAGCTGGTATCGGGCAGATCCGTCCCAAAGATGAGAGCAGTACTCCATACACGATCGAACTTGCGTTTGATAAATTTTGAGCAGCTGTTTTAATAAATAATAATCTTATGTTATAGAATTTCATTATAGAACTCCTCCGAATGGCTGAACCAATTTTATTGTGCATATTTGGTATGTCTGAGAACAGATTGTAAGATGGCATTCCAGTTTCAAAGCCAAGTTAACAGAAATCAGCAGTTTTCTAGAAGGTTTGTTTAAGCAAAATCTAGATAATCATCGACTTTTCAAAGGTGGTTTTCTACATACTACTTTAATAAAGGTCCTATTGAAATCACAATATCCGAAAATATCCGCTTCTCTAAAACGATATAGAGTACCGTCAAGTGTATTCGCGCGTAAAATCGCCCGCTAGACATGCGAAATGGAAAATGTTATAAGGACGGGCGCACACGACAAGTTTGGATATAAATCACCTAAAGATCGTGACTCGGGTCCCTCTTATAGATGGATGATACGGAACATATTCGTAGGTATCGATTTTGGGTGACAGATGGCGTGACAATCGACGGGAAATTGATTACCACGTAATCATGATAGTATTCAACTTTTGTTCTAAAAAAAGGACAGTTCTATACAGCAGTGGTAGCCTAGCCAGGCGCATTAATTTGTTTAATTTATCATCACCACTGCTCTCAAAACTGTGTAGAAAAACATCATGAGGAAACTGGCATGTCCAAGAACTAAAAATTCGAAGACATGTGACATCCACCAACAAGGACTGAGCCCGTTCCCTCTCCTAGAGAGAAGGCCTGAGGCATCAGGCTTTATGGCTTAAACCATGCTTAATAATAATTTTAACTAGGCACTTTTACCGTATTTTTAATGTATTACAATATTGATTGCATAGTTAATTAATCGGACAAAGCCGCGACGCTTCGTTATTTATAATTTAAATCGGATGCTTTCCTGTAATGCATTAGTTACAAAAATAATACATACATAGCTTTGTAATCATCATCATCATCATTTCGGTCGAAAGACGTCCACTGTTGGACATAGGCCTCCCCCAAGTGTCATCACAATGAACGGTCCCGTGCGTCACGCGTTCATCGGTTTCCGGTACGCGGACGCCACTCCAGAAACTTGGATTTATCATTAGGTTATTACTTTTTTATTAAATGAATTTTTTAGTTTATATGTTTGTATTGGACAACGCCTTGGACATCCTCCGTAACGTTGTACAAGTCCTTGTAAATAAATAAATAACGGGAGCAGAGACAGACAAAGAAGATTTTGTAATCGAAGCACAATATCAAGTTTGAAAACCAGAAGTTAAATTTAGATTTAATAGCCAATAAAGATATTTTACACGTAACAAACAAGTAATAAAACACATCTTAAAATAGCTAATTAAAAAAAAACTTCAATTAAAAACCTAATACCTATTAAACAACTAATAGTTATTTCAAATTGAATTCGCGCCAATTCCCGCGTTTTTGTAATGGCGTCCGTGCGTTTCGCGCTCTTTTCTTCCGCCATTTTATTGGTCCTTCGAGCCGGATTTATGGTCCGCGATAATTGTACGGCAATAAACACTTGCAATACGAGCTTAATTAGATTTTAGAGGTCCGCTTTACAATTTATAAGCCTTCATCTTAGGTTGAGGGAGATTTAATGTAAAGATTATGAGTTATTGCTTACTAAGAAGTCGCTGATAGTCAGTGAACTACATGATTAAATATGGAGATGAGACAAACGAATTTTATAAACAGCTTGTTTCTGCCAGCGGCTTACATTCGACGTATATAGTATATATCACTCAGTTATAAAGTAGCATTCTACTGTTGATAGAAATCTTAAAATCGGTCTAGTAGTTTTTGAATTTATTCATTATAAACAAAAATAAAATTCTTTTCTTTTTTTAATGTTAGTATAGTATATATATGTGTGTATATTATTGACAATAAAATTTATAAATACATATCATTCATTTTGGAGGGACATTTAAATATGTTCCGAAAGTACCCTGAGCAGGTAGCTCATCTGACACTCTCTCAATAGGAATTATTTAATGATTATTAAAAGCTTCCATAGACTAGACAAAGACATAGTGTCAACTGTCAGAATGACATATCAAAAAAATTTGTGTATTTTTCAATTTTAATCATTTTCTTTTGAAAATTTCATCGACTGACCCTCACAATTTTGTTAAAGAATGTAAGTATGTATTCGATATGGAATTTTGAAGAAGCAGTGGCCTGATGCTACATAAGCGGGCGTACGTGACCCACTGCTACGCCACTCTTTTGATGACCACTCCGTGCACACAAAGTTACAAAGTAGCAGGCTCTGAACTGTGCTCCATTGCCATACTTGCTGCAAGGCGTTCCGATTTGGGGATGAACAAACAAATAAATAAATAATAATAATATTTTCTCTGCACAAGGAACTTAATGCTAGGGCTACAGTGGAGCACTGACTGAGAGACTGGTGCCTGTGATAGGTCTCTATGAAACCTGTATTACAAGTCACAAAGGCCCTCTCGAAGCTATTAGCCTGCTATGTCCTACTTCAACTTGAAAGAAACTTCAACAGTCCGGACTAAGCGTTTCGCTTCGTCGTTTATATCGCGTACATCGAAGGACTAGAACAATTTGCCTGCTACGGTATCTCCGTCCAACTATAATTTAGGTGTCTTCAAGGCTAGAGTGAATAGGCTCTTAATAAACTAGTGCGCCTGACCATCAATGATTGCATCTCCGCTTACCATCAGGTGGGATCGCAGTCAAGCACTGGTTTATATCAATTAAAAAAAAAACTTTTTAGGATAACAAATAATGTTGAGTAAAATAAAGTGACGAGAACTTACACACATTGCATAATACGTGTAGTTACTATAATAAGACACAAAAATCATAAACAAACTATTTATTTATTTATATATACTTTATTGCATACCAAGTTACAAATTGAAATTGTAATAAAACAAAAAACATACAATTGGCGGCCTTATCGCACACGGCGATTTCTTCCAGGCAACCCAGAATGGATAGAGACTGCCTGGACACAAAATGGAGTTGCACTTAGTGCAAATATAAAAGTAAACAAAACTTAATACTTAAATAGATACAAATATACATACATATAAAATATAAATATATAAGCAAGAGAATAAGTGATGAGATGAACGAAGACATGATCACAGTGACAAGTAATGATCCTACACGAGCCTTTTAAAATACAGGCAGTGTTTTAACTATGCCGAACCTTACACAGAAAATGTATCAAATCTCAAAAGCACACAATAAAAAACATTAGCAATTGTAAATGAGCTAAGAATTGAAAGGGTTTATAACCCCATAACATCTATGGTGGACGCTATTGTTCTCGCACCAATCATTATGGGCTTCGAACCCGTAATATAATCGTAGTCCCTCGGACTACAGGACGATAAAAACAGTATTTGTTTTGCAATTTTAAATTGGCACTTTAGATTGATATCGGCCAATTAGTTTCGGGACGTGGTTCTGAAAATGTGGAGAGTTTAATACATTGTTAATCGGTAATTTTTACTTGTAGGTAAGTGTCATAGTCCATTTTAGAAAAAAAAAGGGTTACGGCGACCAGAAGTAATACACATATTACTTGAGGTCCAGTAGGGTCGAAGCCTACTGGGGCCAAGGGTCTGATTCTGAAAGGAAGACTCGGCCACGGTACGAAAGGCAACGAAGGAACAGGAGTGGGTTTTTAGTCAGTAAAAGTCTGACATTATTTCGCGCTCCGCCCAAGAGCGGGAGATGTCATAAGATGATTTTACCACGAAAACGAAAAAAAAAAGAATATTACTTGAGGTCGCCGTAACGATCCGGATCAAGCGTTTCGCCTCTTCGTTTATACCGCGTACATCGAGGGACTGGAATAACTTGCCTGCTGCGGTCTTCCTATCCTATTTTAATTTAGGTGTCTTCAAAGACACCTAAAATATTGTTACCGTCCGGTCCGAACCCAATTCGTCGACGGCGCGCCTCAAGGAGTTGTCAGCAACCTACTGGGGCCAACGGGTCGAGTGAAAGTGAAACCCGGGGCCCTGGGACGAAGACAAAGAAGAAACAGGAGTGGGTTTTTAGTCAGTAAAAGTCTGACACAATCTCCCGCTACGCCCAAGAGCAGGATTTGTCATTAGATGAATTTTCACAGAAAAAAAAACCACTCAATACGCAGTTTCTCATTACCCCATAGCCAAGATATATAGCTAAAAGAAAATACCTTCTCCTTGATAAAAGTTGGTGCTAAATTAATATCAAGCCACTTAGCTCCAGTGGGGTAATCAGAACTCGAGTCCAGCGTGCACTTAGGGGCAGAATTAATCGGTACCATGCTTCCTTGTCACGTATGAGGTCAAATGGGACAGAACTGAAGGTTTTATTACGTGTAGCTGTTATTGTTTCTATTGCTAATAAGATAGGGATAAGAATTTTTTTACAGTTGCCAAGTGTTTTTTTTTTTGGTGTAAAATTATCCGATGATTTCTCTCGCATTAATTTAATTCATTTCCGTTCAAGTTCCAGCAGGGTCGAAGCGTACTGGGGCCAAGGGTCTGATTCTGAAAGGAAGACTCGGCCCCGGTACGAAAGGCAACGAAGGAACAGGAGTGGGTTTTTAGTCAGTAAAAGTCTGACACTATCTCCCGATCCGCCCAAGACCGGCAGATGTCATAAGATGATTTTCCAACCGAAAAAAAAGGACCCCAGGTGTCCCTTTCGGAGCCAACCCATGGCTCCAATAGGCTTCGGCCCTGCTGGGACCCTGCAGTTTTTTGACATCTCTTCGAGGCTCGTGATTCGAGGAACAATTTTTCTGCTGCGGTCTTCCCGTCCGATTATAATTTGGATGTCTTCAAGGCTAGAGTGAATAGGCTCAGAAATTAGTGCACCTCACCATCAACGATTGCATCACTGCTTACCATTAGGTGGGATCGCAGTTAAATACTGGTTTATACCAATACAAAAAAAAATTAAAAGCAAAGCCCTAAAATATCTTCAAAAACGAATTACTCATTATTTAACGTCGTCTTTGGGAGAGTAAAATCCTTAATTTATTGTCTGCTCTCAAACATAACTTTAAAACGAGAATTTCCCCTAATGACCGTTGTAAATAGCAATTTTAAAAGACCAAAAACAAAACAGGATATTTTAACGTATTTATTGTAATTGCTTGCCGTTACCAGAATGATAGCGAACTATAGCTTCTGACCATGGTTTCGCTCTCATGAAGAGTATTTAATTACCCCATGGCACCCCATGGGTACTTATTACCAGGGCAGAAAGAATTTATTATTAATTAAACAATTTTTGAGTAACCTTCTGAATGTTTCTCTATATTTGTGTGTTTTTTTTTGTTAGGTGGGAAAATCATTTAATGACAAATCCCGCTCTGGGCGGAGCGTTAAGATAGTGTCAATCAGTGTTCCTTCATTGCTTTCGTCCCAGGGCCCTGAGTTTCGTTCTATATTTGTGTAATGTTTCTTAAGGTTCCGTACTCCAAGGATAAAAAAGGGACCCTATTACTAAAACCCTACTGTCCGTATGTCTGTCACTAGGCTGTCTTTCATGAACCGTGACAGCTAGACCGATGAAAAATTTTCACAGATGATGTATGTCTGTTGCCGCTATAAAAAAATTTACTAAAAACCAGAATAAAATAAATATTTAAGTGGAGCTAAAAGAAAATAGCGTTGCGTGAAAGTTGTAGAATATTAAATTATTATTTAGTTTATTCATTAATATTACATATAAATTACATTTTAAAATAATTCAATATAAAATAAAAAAAACATTTAAAAATATAAAAAATAGTAGCCCAGAACAGGGTCCAAGCTACCGACGGTCAGGGCTCCAGAGAAAGGAACCTCCTAACAATACGAGCTGCGTCCAGGTACCGCTTTCTGAATCAAGCCCTTCATATTATTATTACTTTCAAAGTTTTGCCATTATCATACGTAATTGTTCCCCAAATCTATTGTATCGCCTGAAAAGAAATGCCTTGAACCCACTCATATATAGAGGATTGGTGGCCCGACGTAGATTTATCGACGGATACTTCATCCAGGTTGTTTCACCGACACCCGACCACGATAGACGGATGGGTGACAGAGCAACCTACTTCGGAATTAATTGACCTTGACGATTTTGGGTGACTACTGCGTTTTATCGTACAGCCTTTGTGTAGGACATTTTTATAACAGAAAGAGTACTATAAAAAGGTCAATTTATGAATCTACGGTGGAGCGGGACGTTGTGTCAGACTTTTCAGTTGTAGAAATTCTCCATGGTCTTAGCGAACATCGGCCTACCTGGACCCTTATGGTTTGCAGATATCTCTTTGAGGCGCGCGTGGAACACTACGCCCCGTCGACTTACCGGAAAGCCGGACGGCGACCTACCCATTGCTCGTCGTCACCGCCGTCGGGCCACCAAAGCCCGGTGGCCGCAGAACGCCCTGCGACTCTCGGCGCTCGGCCATGTCTTCTGTGGCATGTGTTCGGGACGGCCGAAGCGTGAGCATGTCTTAGTAATGAGGGTCAGTGTTATGATTTTGACTATGCGCTAAAGGCTTTTCACTAAGGTAGGTAGGCTTTTCTTTAAGATCCTCCTCATCATTGTTTGCCTAGAAGTAAGTAAGCTACAAGAAAACACTGACTCCGGTAGGGAGTTCCACTCCTTAACTGACAACTCGTACTTTGGTAGGTTGTTGAAACTTCAACGGTCCGGACTAAGCGTTTCACTTCGACGTTTATACCGCGTACATCGAAGGACTGGAACAATTAGCCTGCTGCGGTCTTCCCGTCCAACTATAATTAAGGTGTCTTCAAGGCTAGAGTGAATAGGCTTTTAATAAACTAATGCGCCTGACCATCAATGATTGCATCTCCGCTTACCATCAGGTGGGATCGCAGTCCAGCACTGGTTTATATCAATTAAAAAAAAAAAACACGCATAAAACCATGAGCTAAACGAAATTCTAGAAATCTCAAACTCTTAGCCAGTTACTTTAAGCCTAGCGAAAATGTTGGAACGAATGCAAATTTCAATTCAAATATCCAAAATACAATTGCATCGTGTTTTCGAAATACCATTGCGTATACCATTTTGCTCTATTTTTATTCCTTTCTACATACTAAACAATACAAAAGCAATTTTTTTTTCTTATTTTTCGATTGAATCTGAATTATTTGCGTGTTCTACTTTGAATTTAGTTGTTCTACAAGTTGAAACTGAGATAAAAAATACTTAATTTTGGTTTTCTTTTAGTTTAAAAACTATTCATAGGTTTTATTAACCTTTCGATTACCATAATTAGAGACACAATAGGAAGACAATGAGAGAGCGAACGCGTTCGCTTGGGGTTTAATGAATTAAGCAATGCGATATGTATTATAAATTAAGCTTTGCAATTCCATTTTTGTTTTTCATTTTTTAGGAACTTAAAAGGCTACGGAATTATTAATAACACCCCTCTTTTCCGTCGGGGGTTCAAAGAGTTATTGCGGCCATAGAAAGCAAAGGACAACTGAAGGCAAACAGGTGGGTTTCATACAGTAAAACGCTCCACCCAGAACAGGAGAAGTTTTATGGATTTCGCACCATAAAAAAAATCAGGTCGACCAGTATAAGTAATTATTTTTTTACTCCTATCACACAACGCCGTCTAGTCCCAAGCTAAGCACAGCTTGTGTTACGAGTACTAGACAACTGATAAACATACTTATTATATATTTCTAAATACATACATTTTATAGATAAATTACACCCAGACACAGAACAAATGATAGTGCTCATCACACAAACATTTGTCCTGGGTGGGAATCTTACCCACTAACCACTAGACCAACAGGCCAGTCAAACGAACCTCTAACAGCTGGAACCTGGCAATACATCCCTAAAAACCCGTCTCTTTTCTTTATGTTGTTTATAATTTTACGGATTTAACACATTCTAATGCTTTAGCAGTATTTGGCAGCAAATGTCTCGAGACAACTTACACGGCAAGCTACGCTGAGGCACTCAATACGATAAAATTCTCAGCCCCATTTTACCGAAATCGCGTTTGCTTCGATCATTCATCATATTGTCCACTTGAGATACCAAACACACCAGTTTAACATCACAATATCCATAGCATAGTCGGCCTTATAATGTTCCCACTGTTTGGACTCAGGCCTCCTCTCTAGGAGAGTCCACCTCCAGTCTCTCTAGGTCCACCACGCGGGCCCATTGCGGATTGGTGAATGTTACATGTCTTCGAATTTTTGGTTCTAGAACATGCCGGGCATGCATGTTGGCTAAGCCCTCTGGTCTTTATCGAACGGCGAGTTACCCATTGCTCGCTTTCCGCAATCCCGCTCCGACGGTGGCCGGAACGCCCAAGACGTCTCCTTCGTTGTTTTATCCAGCTTGTGGTGAATGTCACATGTCTTCGAATTTTTGGTTCTAGAACATGCCGGTTTCCTCACGATGTTTTCCTTCACCGTTTTGAGAGCAGTGGTGATGAAATAAATTACACAAAGTAATGTGCCTGTCTGGGTTTGAATCCTACAACTCGTAAGTCGGGGCCGTTATCACTCGGCCACCACTGCTCACAATATCCACCAGGAATCAATTTGCGAACAATTAAAACGGCCATTGAACTTCAGTCGTAAAAATTCCGACAATAACTCCCCGTCATCTCCTACTCATAAACATATATTTCTACATCCAAGTCCCTCACTAACTTCAGTAATATCTCAGAGCATCAAACGTGGATTGTGACGGAACCCTGAAAAATGTAGCTGGAGTGATGTAGCGGGGCATTAGGTGTCGCAAACTCGTATTTAAATGAGACAAATGACGGCAGTGCTCAACTTATTGAAGGGATGAGGGCATGGTGCGTT
Organism: Mythimna vitellina; assembly: GCA_949316375.1. NCBI lineage: Eukaryota > Metazoa > Arthropoda > Insecta > Lepidoptera > Noctuidae > Mythimna > Mythimna vitellina. The sequence continues at coordinate 4,971,037 of OX438709.1, read as the reverse complement.
TGGAAGAGCGGGTAAAATAGTGTGACATTAAAAAACCAGCCAAGAGCGTGTCGGTATGAGTTACTGAACGACAGACAACAAGCAAGAACAATACCACCAATGCCAACGAGAGACCAACCGAACAATTCGACAATATAACATAAACTGGACGTGAATTGATTTTAATAATTCTTTTTTTATTTGAAGAAGTAGTTTACATATTTTATTACAGACTTGGCGAAACTATAAAGGTTCCTAGTTGACTACGGAACCCTAAAAAAAAACAACAAAACAAAAAAGACGGTGAGAATGACTACATTAGTACTTTGAACGTCATCATTTCTTTTTTTCAAAATTTACTTTAGGCAGTGTCAAAAAAACGACTAAAAAGTTCGAAACAAATCACTTTAAGCAGTCTTGACTTCTCCTGCTCTAAAGCAAAGCGAGAGGGCGTCTCAGACTTAAACTGACTAAAACCACATCTATGTTCCTTCATTTGCCCTTTGCGCTCTAGGATAATGGATAACCTATGAAGTTGGTGAAATTTATTTTAGTTCAATCATAGATTCAAATCTATAAGACCTGACCTGGATTCTCATTTTGAGGTACAAGTTGAAGAGGTGGTTAAGCAAAGAATAAAACTTTTTTTGGTAAGAAAATCATCAAATAACTCTTCCCACTGTGGGTGGAGCGAGAGGGAGCGTCACACTTTCACTGACTAAAACCCACCCGTGTTTCTTCAATTGCCTTTTGCGTTCGCGTATCGCAGTACCTACCTACCTCCGTATTTTTTTCATTGTTCTTATCCTTCACCGATCTCCGCTCTGATTTTGCCATTAACATCCCCGCTAATCGCTCCTCCTATGTCCACACCTTCAAACCAGGAGCTCGGCTTTGAAAACTTGTTTGTTTCCACTCGAGAAGCGAAAGCGTTTGTATTTTTGGCATGAACCAAGCTCAAAACAATGTTTTCGCGAATTTCAGGCTGAGCAAGTGAGCCATAATGTATGAATTTAACTTCAGAAAGTTCTTACGTTATGTTTGAGTTAATTTTCTCTTATTCTGAATCATCACTTCCCTTTTTTGCCTTTGAGGAGTTAAAGTGCTTTCGGCTTAGTGTTATTTTGTTATGTTCTCGCCAAAAGCGTGGTTAAGTTCATTAATTTAATTAATTATTTTGTAAGCTAAAGGAAATAAGGGGCTTGGAATTGAAATATAAATATACTACCGGTCTCTACAGACGTTGTCCTGCCTGATAGATTATTATCAGAAAAAAAAATTGATAAATCGATTGCAGCGCCACCTACCGGGTCTAATTGTAGTTTCAAACCATCTAGAGACCCACTCAAATATACCTACACACAAAATTACATCCAAATCATTCAATCCGTTTAAGAGTATATATACCTACTTAGGTTAGACTAGCTTCTGCCCGCGGCGTGAAAGTAGGTTTCTCCATACAAACTTTAGACCCCCGTTTCATCACCATAAGGCCTGAATTTCGAAAAATATTTTCTTAGTGCTCGCCTACGTCATAAAAGGAAATATACCCACGGAATTTCATTTTAATCGGTCAAGCTGTTTAATCGAAGAAAGGTGATAAACACAGGTACGGAAGAATGATATATTAAAGACTAGCTGACCCGGCGAACTTCGTCGTACCGCCTAATAGTAAGGATAACGCCATCTACTGGCATTACCAGAACAGCATAATTCATTTTATAATGACATTTTAATTAGAGATGGCGTTGTATTCGGTTTATTTTTTCGTGATTTTTCAAATTTTTCTCACCGGTTAAACCTTCCCTGGACTATTTCAAATATTTCAAGACCAATATTGGCCAATTTTTAGTTGGGGAGGCCTATGTCCAACAGAGGTCGTCTTTCGGCTGAAATGATGATTATGATGATGATGATGGATATTAGCCAAATCGGCCCAGCCGTTTTTGAGTTTTAGCGAGACTAACGAACATTTTTTTTTTACTCGCACGTAATTTTTCACGAACACATTCATTTTTATATACATATCAAAGATTATTTTTTTTTTTTATTCTGGATAGGTTCGCGCTTGACCGCCATCTCACCTGATGGAAAGCGATGAGGCGGTCGACGATGGAACGCGCTTGATTTGTGAAATCTAAATTATGTTGTTGCGGGAATCCGACGGATACGAGACGCTCAGGACCAGTCGTTGTGGCGACACTTGGGGATTTTGGGCAAAGCCAATGTCCAGCAGATGTTTCGGCATCCATTAGCTGCCACTACAGTACCAAGATATTTTTAATCCAAGATCCCATATTCACTAACCTATTTATTTATTTACAAGCATTTCTACAACGTTACAGAGGATGTCCAAGGCGTTGTACAGAGGGCAGCGAAAGTGCTTGGATACCTTAACGCCTATTTTCCCTTGCACGTTAAAGTTCAAGTTTTCGAAAATTTAACTAGATGGCGTTGGTTTCTTCACAGCTAAGAGGCGTCCAAAGGCAATCTCACAAAGTATAAACTTGACGTTTAGTCTGACAGAAAATAGACACTTGCGTCATCATTGTCTTAAACAACTGACTGTAGTTCTTAATTTCATCATTTAAATTGTAGTCAAATTGACCTAGCGGTTTAGCATGTGCAGATAGATGCGTAAATCAATAAGCCGTGAGTTCGAATCTCACGTAGTACTTACACTTTTTGTAAGTTATGAATAACAAACCAAAGAAATCGGTAGGAATATTATATCAAAGCTAAAAAGTAAATATTTATTTATTTGTAATATAATATTCAAGTGGGTAGTTACTCAGCAAAACGAAATGCAGGTAAACAGGCTCATTAAACAAAAAGGCACTATTAAAAAAATAATATGTTTATTTCTTACAATTTCTTATTCAAATTCAACAATCACCGTTTATTAATCACCGTGTATTAATTACCGTTTATTAATCACTGTTTTTAATTACCGAATAAGATTATAATATTATATATAACTTCTTATTGAGGCCATAGCTTAAGTTTCGTTTCCAAAATTGGAAAGAGGATTGAAGCTTATGTAACCCTAACAAACAAACAAACAAGAGATCAGATAATTTTATCCCAAATGTCAAAAGGATTAAATGTAGGCTAAAAACTATAAAATTGCACAACAATATATCAAGTGTTCATAACTTTTTTAAGTTGTTTTAAATACAGGTAACAAGGTCTCCAGTTAATACAGAGAATAAGAACTGAGTAAAAAATATTAATTCAGTATTATAATTATTTATCATCTTGACGCCACAAACATAACCGTCCGTATTCACTGGACTTAAAAGTTTTTTCATCAGTAAAGATGACACTACTCTAATCAAAGTTTATGTGATCCATATAGCAAGGATTTCACAACATGAATCCGATAATGCATCTTTTTTTTTGCTAAGTATGAAGAGCACGATGAACAGTGTCAACGCTTGTGTCAAATAAACCAGCATAGTGGTTCGTCGACAGACGTCCATTTTCTTCGTACTCCCTTATCATGGTTTGACGCTGCAACATGTTTATTAGTTTTAGTCTGCCAGCTCTTTTATGGTGTTTCAAAGAACCCTCTTCTTCAAATCGTCCTACCCATAGAGCAACTGTTTTTCTCTGCAACAATAAAACAGAAATATATAATACCCAATAATGATTATTATATAGGAGGTTTTTGTTCTATAAAAGAAGAAAAAAAATCTACTTACGTTTACACCGGTCTCTCTGGCTATTCCTGACAAGTTTTTGCCTTGATTATACGTAGTAATTATTTGAGCTCTTTTTACTAAATCCAACAATTCATATCTACACATTTTGGTAAAATAAGTAGACAATACACCTGGTTAAAAATAAAATTCAACGAAAAGCGCTGGAACGAGATAATCGAAATTAACTTAGCGAACAATCAATTGAGCTATGTCATAACTCTGGTCTAAGTATTATTTGTACTACCTACCAGTTATTATTTATAAATCCATATTCAACCTACCCTCTCAAGTTTGAAAATTAACACATAGATAATCAAATATTTATAAATTGATATTCAATTTTAATATCTTCATCTCATTAAAAGAAACTATAAATTATTTCAGTGTTTGAAGAAATAAAAAGAAAGTACAAAAATAAACATTAATTAAGCATTAATCATTTGAGGCGCAGCGACGCCATCTATTAACAGTATCATGTAATGTTGTCGATAACAACATTTCAATCTGAGTTTACGCTAGATGGCGTTATTTCTCGCTTCACACGATTTTTTTTCTGCACTACCCAGGCACTTTTACAGAACGCCGTACAGTAGAAACTTACAAACTAAAAAATAAAAACAATAATAACCTAATAACAAATCCACACACATTGAAGAAAAAAAAAACTAACTAACTAACATATAATTTAGAAATAAAAAAGAAATACATATACTTTATCCCTCAAAACAAATGAAATAATGTTAACGTATTTTTTATCCATCTTCTCACAAAACCTTAGACAGTCAACCACCTATGTTTATTTTATATATATATATATACTTATAAACTCTAATTTTCGTAATATACTTTTGTATTTTTATGCACCTGCCATTTTTTCTCTTTACCACCCTAGGTTGACTGGTAGAGAATGCCTAAGGCATTAAGTCCGCCTTTATACTATTGTGTTGCATGAAGTTTTAATAAATAAATAAATATGGTTTGGTGTCATACCGTCATATAAAACGTTCGAGTCTTTCAATAGGCCAATATACAGACACACATATTTCAAATTTTATAATAGTTTAACAATACCTTTGTTTCTAAAGAAAACTATCATCTAAACACCTCGTTTTTATTTACGCTAGTCTTTCAATGAACCGCCGCGCCGATTCTTGCGAAACGATAATAAAACGGTTATTGTTAGAAACGAAACTGGGGCACGTTACTAGTTCAGAATGACAAATAGACAGACAGATGGACTGTTTTATAGTGTGTGACAAAGCAGTTGAGATAATGATGAGATGTTTTTTTTTTTTAATAAGGTCGCGTTGGACTATGATATTTATGTGTAGATAACTGCAACAAGAGATATAGCCTCCTCTCTCTACGAGAGGGAATGGGCCGTAATCCACCATGCAGGCCCAGTGAGAGGGGCCAGAGAGCAGTGGCGGCCGAGTGGTAACGGCCCCGACTTACGAGTTGAAGGTCGCGGGTTCAAACCCAGCCAGGTGCTTTACTTTGTCTAATTTATTTCATCACCACTGCTCTAAAAACGGTGAAGGAAAACATCGTGAGGGAACCGGCATGTCCTAGAACCAAAAATTCAGACATGTGACATTCACAACAAGCGATGTAAAAAGTTATTTGTGACGTGGATAAAACAACGCAGGAGACGTCTTGGGCGTTCCTGGCCACCGTCTGAGCGGGATTGCGGAAAGCAAAGAATTGGTAACTCGCCGTTCGATAAAGACCAAAGGGCTTAGCCAAGTCGATAATCTACAATCGTTAACGATAGTAGAAAATATCAAATATATGGGAATGACGTCATCTCAACGCTCAGTCACGTGGTCAGAACAAAGCAAACTGAGCCGTTGCCGACTCGAGTCGATCGACAAAAGAGAATCGAAACGAAACGGTCGTAACTTGGCTAGGCCTGCAAAAAAGAATGTTAGCCGGTACTTAGTATTATTTAGTTTCTACCTACCCTTATGGTAAAAACGCGTGATTTTTGTGTACCTAGTCGACTTGCAAAGACCTGCTGTGCCTTCAAAATCAAGGTTTGTTTGTATCTTAGCTAAAAAACCAGTTTTTCACAGACGCCTGTATGAAATCCCAACAGATACTCATACACTAACACTTATACAACCAAAACATTTCAACAGCAGAAATCAAACAACTTAGGGCCGTAAATACATCAAGTGTGACAGACGCGCGTCCAAATCGTAAGTCTGTTTACATCCTTCGTTTCCTTTGTAAAGACACTGTTTATAATCATTCGTCGGTTTCATAGACCACAGAATCTATTGGACGCGGTGTCGTAGAGTCACCCGCCCCAATGAGAGCAGTAGTCGCCCAGTAATAAAGAAAGAAGAAAAAAAGAAAGAAAAAAGAATTTATTGGGTACAGTACAAGGCACAAACACAATATTAGGTAACACGAAACACAAAAATAAAATAAAAAAATGTATATAAAAAAACAAACAGTAGCAAAAAAAAATAGTTGTGTGCCTCACGGCTGCACCAAAATAGGTCCAGTTCAGCACAAAAAAGGCCCCCCGACTCGCCTGCGCATAACTTGTTGTTAGAATACTGGGCTCGCGTGGTGGATTATAGCCCTCTATTGCCTGTGGGAACTTTATATGCTAGTTACATCGCCAAATTAGCACTGATTATGTCCCATTGCTGGGCAAAGGGCTTCTCCTTCCAAAGCTATGGGTTGGGCGATCACTTGCCGCGAACATGATCAGATCGTCACACCACCGACGCTGCGGTCAACCTCGACAACGTTGGCTTCCCTCAGGCGTCCAAACAGTGGCAATCTTCGCCTACCTGTCTGAGAGCATTCATGCAACGTAGTTAGCCCACACCCACTTTAGCCTGGCTGTTTTTTCCCTGACATGTGCTACTTAAGCTAAGGAGCGCAGGGAGGAAAAACAAGAATAAAAAACCCGGCAAAAGCGAGTCGGACTTGCACACTGAGGGTTCCGTACAAACTTACCTATGAAAACAGTTCAATTCTCCATTTGAGTTACGAAAATTTTTCCGAATGCCAATTTTTTTTTTTGTGACGTAGCTACCAATTTACCGTGTTAAGATTTTTTTCCCATACTTGTGCTATGAGACCTTGCATCATGACAAATTTCAGGATTCTAGGTCAACGGGAAGTACTCTTTGAATTTTTATTCCCTTAAGAGAGTCGAAATATACGTTTTTTGTTATATAAACCGCCATATCTTTTTTTTTCGTTAACTGAGAAGTCTGATTTTTTCACAATTTCAACGGACTGCAGACCTGAGTATATGGTTTTAATTTCAACTCTAATATATATAAAGGGTCTTGACAGACAGTCAGACAGACCGACAGCTAACAAAGTGATCCTATAAAGTTTCCGTTTTTCCTTTTGAGGTAAGAAACCCAAAAAAAAAACTGTCTCTCGCAGCGACGTCTAGTCGTTTCCATGGTCTATGACTGGCTTATAGATGGTATAAATGTTTACGTTTAAATGTCTGACTGTTAAGCGATGAGTTGATGAGTAAGGAAGGGAGTCAAGGCTTTCGGGTCTGTTTAGACATTGATAGAAATGTTCCTGGTATTTTGGTTCACTGACATTGCACGTGTAGCAATCATCTTCCTGCCATCATCCTTATTGATTTGAGGTTACCGCAGCTTTTCTCTCTCTTCTACGTTTCTTTCAGGCATTAATTTTCTTGCTCTGTCATCTTTCCTAATTTGTTTTTTATATGCCATATCGTCTAATTATAGACTAGCTTCTACCAGCGGCTTCGCCCGCATGAAAGTCGGTTTCTCTATACAAACTTCTAACCCCCGTTTTACCCCCTAAGGAGTGGAGTTTCGCTAAATCCGTTTTTAGCGGATGTCTAAACCTTATAAGGAATCTACCTGCCAAATTTTAAGTTTTTTGGTGTTATATATAGTTTCTGAGATTTCCTGATTAATCAGTGAGTGGTATTTCGCTATTAGGTATATATATATATATAGAAGAATAATCCCTAATTCCCTAGGTCACGAGAACGACTTTACCGATTTATTTAAACTTCATGTACAGTGGTGGTACATATAATTCTCTACCAGTCAACCATTGGGTTAAAAAGACAACACTGTGGTAGGTGTGCACAATAAATAAATAATAGATATTTAATCATATTATAAGATTTTTTATGTTTTGTAGAAGGTTCACACGGAAAGAAAAATTAGGAAAATGTCAGAAAATTTAACGGCTTTGCACGTTTGGCAGTTGCCGTAGTTCGCAAGCAGTCTGAATTGAATATATGATGTAACATAGTTGTGTTCATAACTAAGACAGGGTAATGTCTGGTCGACAAATATAATAAAATGCCTAAGGCATTAAGTCCGCCTTTGTACTTTGTGTTGCATGAAGTTTAAATAAATAAATAAAATATTTAAATAATGGCTGAATATGATCAAAGTTCAGTGGTCTTTCAAACTCTGAAAACCCACTTGAGTAACGGTTAATCTGTTTAACTTTTAACTTTTTTTTAACTTAAACTCCTTAATTATTTTATTTAATAGGCCTACTTGGGCACTTATAAAACGACAGAAACTAGTGCACAGTTCCTATGGAGAAGAACCAGCAAGAAATTCCATGATTTATTTCATGACCCTTAAAAAAGTGATTTATTCTCCAATTTTTTCATATTGCAATATTAAAAAGTATGAATAATAATAATAAAGAAAGTAAATTCCTAATCCGAAAATCTGTAAATTTCAGTGTTCGCCATGTGTTGGGGTTGGCGTCCATTCAAATTTATTATTTATATATATATATTTTAATAGCATTTCTACATAGTGCAACTGTCTAACCTTCACAACTCAGCAACTGAGTAACACGATCACTTGGGTTAAAGTTTCTTCACAAAACAATTGATCAAAGAACCATTCAAACAACTCCCCACTATGACTAATCGTAAAACAACAGAATGATTGCGACACTTAACGGGAGTCGAACCTGCAACCGTAACGAACCGGCCAATGTATGTAATGAGTGTTTTCATTTAATCTACCGTGGGAACGAAGAAATAACTTCAGTTTTGTTTGTTTAAGAAGGTTTTTCTCCATTATGATTTTTGGTTATCAAGGTATGTATATTTTGGGAGTGGTGGACGGGCATTAATTTAAATGAGAAATTGTAAGTCAAGCCACAAATTTTTTTATTGGCCATGTGATCAAACTTTCATAAAAGAATTCATCTTTTTTACAACGCCAACAAAATATTCTTAATAAAGAGCGAGCGAAGCGAGCTCGGAATTGTAGCGCACTCTGACACGGACGGGTTAGGTTAGAAGGCTAAGCCTTCATGTCTTTTTTTTTAATTGATATAAACCAGTGCTTGACTGCGATCCCACCTAATAGTAAGCAGTGATGCAATCATTGATGGTGAGGCTGACTAGTTTATTAAGAGCCTATTCACTCTAGCCTTGAAGACACCTAAATTATAGTTGGATGGGAAGACCGCAGCAGGCAAATTGATCCAGTCCATCGATGTACGCGGTATAAATTACGAAGCACAAGAACGAGCGAAGCGAGCTCGGAATTGTAGAGCACTCCGATACGGATGGTTAGAAGTTAGAAGGCAATATTTTAAATTAAACATTAAAATTTAATCAAAATCAAAAATCAAAATCAAAAAGCATTTATTTCAAATAAACCATTTACAGGCACTTTTGAAATGTCAAAATGTCAGGTAGTCAGAAAAATAAAAATAAATGATGCTAATTGCACATTCCAAAGCGTAGATCTCTATGGAGAAGAATGTGCAAGAAACTCCATGGACACTCTTTTCAATCATGTTTTGTAATTACAAATATCTCTGTTACATGTTTCTTGTCGCTATCATGTGAGAACAATGTAAATAAAAATAAAAACTAAATATAGATATTAAAATAGCAACTGGCAGCTAAGAGATGACCAGCCTCAACTGACAGCGCCCGTTCACGGACATGACGCTAATATTAGCACCACTCAGCTTAACCATTTTGAAGGGAACCGAATGATCCAACACTAATATTTTCAAATTAAATGTTTTTTAAATCATTTTGTACGCCGGTTACGTCAAAACATGTTGCACTGTATTGACTTTATCTCCATCTTAACATACATATGTTTATACAGACAAATGATCTTATTTTATCTACATTGTATTGACATGGACAAAGTCACAGGCAGCAACTAGTCATAAACTGCCGATGATTTGCTCAACTGTCCACCACATCAGCTGTCAGACTGCATTGCGGCGTCGCCAGTGCCAAGTATTTACCGCAATCAATCGACATCAGATAGTTAACACGTTCCTGGACTTGTTACAGACCAGATAAGTCAATAGCGGGACTGAATTGTTTGTTGTGATAGGAGGTATGCTGATCTTAGTAAGAGATTCATAAAGATAGTATTTAAATGTTGAAATAAATTATTTCAGGTGAAACGGGGTGAATAGAAAGGCAGGGGTGAATGGAAACAAAACTTTGATTAAGATTTTTACTTTGATATATGATCATATTTTTGGTTTCAATAAAGTAATGTGTTTTAATATACCATTTCTATAATTTTGAGTACTCAAATGCCTTAAAAAAAATTTCAATAACGTGACAATCCCCATTAAAGTTTTGTTTCTATTTACCACTGCGTTTCTATTCACCCCGTTTTACGGTAGTGGTACATAGGCGGACTTAATGCAACAAGGCATTCTCTACCAGTCAACCTTTGGGTTAAAAAAGACAACATTTTTTTTTGTGTGGTGCGATAATCATCTTATGACAAATCGCGCTCTTGGGCGGAGCGAGACATAGTGTCAGACTTTTACTAACTAAAAACCCACTCCTGTTCCTTCTTCGCCTTCGTCTCAGGGCCCCGGGTTTCACTTTCACATTACGTGGCCCCAGTAGATTTCAGATTTCTGATTTTTTTTTTACTGACATCTCTTTGAAGAACACTGTGGTAGGTTTTTGTGGTTTGCACAATAAACAAATAAATGTAAATCTAAATTTTCTTCAATTTATTCCTGTTTTTTCTACACACGGTATATTTTATACCGTTGTTCCACCAAAAATAATAATTGAGCACTAATGTAATAAAGCTCTTCTGATGGGTGGTTTAAAAAAAATAACCACGAAGGGGATGGTATCCGCCCTTCTAATCTAATCTGTTCGGGGCGGGGGACCCCAAGTCTATTAATAATTTTGCTGACACTATCTCCCGTTCCGCCCAAGAGCGGGAATGTCATTAGGATGATTTTCCCACCCAATAAAAAAAAAAAAAATTAGTAGTAGTGTATACAAATTTCATCCAAATCGGATTAGCCGTTAGAGCGTGAAGAAGTAACATACATATAGATACCGGCACGAATCTTGAGCGCTGACTTCTACAGTTCTACTTGCGCAGAAGCACGCTGAAGTGAAATATCGGGTCTCTTTAGTGGTATGAAAAGAGATGCGGGGGCGGGGAGTGCAATCCTCGTACAGTGATTGGCTCGCCGATGTGTACGATGCGCAAAGCGATCCCGCTATCGCCGAGCGCTCAAGATTCGTGCCGCTATCTGTACATACCTTAAATTTATAATATTAGTGTGATGAGGCAACCGATTTTAATAAACTAGGGTTGCAGAATCTCAAAAGCCAAATTTAAAAATAGTAGACGAATACACTAAGGAAAAACATAAATGAAAAATCCGGCAAAAGCGAGTTGGATTCGCACACTGAGGGTTCCGTACAAACTTACCTATGAAAACAGTTAAAATCTCGAAAGTATTTTTTGTGACGTAACTACAAATTTACAGTTTTAGGATTTTTTCCTATACTTGTGCTATGAGACCTTGCTTCATGACAAATTTTAGGATTCTAGGTCAACGGAAAGTACCTACTCTGTGAATTTTTATTCCCTTGAGAGTGTCGAAATATACGTTTTTTGCGATATACACGGCCGTATCTTTTTTTTCGTTAACTCAGAAGTTTGATTTTTTCACAGTTTCAACGGACTGCAGACCTGAGTATATGGTTTTAATTTCAACTCGATACATTCACGCGTTCCTGAGATAAAGGGTCTTGACAGACAGGCAAACAGGCCGACGGACAAAAAAGTGATCCTATAAGGGGTCCGCTTTTCCTTTTGAGATAAGAAACCCTAAAAAAAACCATCACAACCACTAGGGTTTCAGAATCTCAAAAAGACTAGTTTAAAAATAATAGACGAAAACACTCAACTGAAACTTACACAAATGACTTAAATGATACCCCAAACAATAGCCTAGTTACGCAACATAAATCTAAGTCTAGACTCGAACTACCCAGACGCATTCTAACGATCTAAGCAGGAGAAATATTTCTAACATTTCCCACTAACTTAGACGATTTCATTTCCATGGGATTTCCTACAAATCTGCATAACTTTAAGCGCGAACGATACGGCAGCTATGGAACTACCATTTTACATGTAAATTACACTTGCGTACGCATTGACGTGGCATACATTACCGGTTTAGTTCGCGACGTTAGTTTAGAAGGCGAAGAAGACGCGCAATGTATAATTCTGGATCTAAAGTTACGCGCTGTAATCCAGGTGTTTGGTGCTGTAAGTTGTGTGACATACGGTCGATGCGTTCAGCGAATGTTGATTTTATTAAATTAAGTATTCATTTCTCTACTGTGCAAACTTTATGATATCGTGCAGATAGAAATTCATTTTGAATGTTTAAACGACAACGCCGCGACGCTTACTGATATTTGTAGAATTATTTTATCAATATCGTTGATTTAGGATCCACAAGTTTGAAGTGACTACAACATACGAGCTGTACCCAATTATTTAGTAACTACATTTTTTTTTTTATTTGAGTAATCATCAAATGACTTCTCCTGCTCTGGGTGGAGCAACAGGGACAGTCAGACTTTTACTGACTAAAACTCACTCGCGTTCCTTCAGCCTTTTGCTTTACCAGCAACTCTTTCGAACAAACCCAAAGTTCAAGCTGATATAGGCCCTAACGGGTGCCGTCAATTTTGCTGACATCTATTTGAAGCGCACGTGAAACACAACCTAACAGTCGCCATCGAGCCTAACCTGGTTCCGATCTACATATTGCTCGCCGCCCACCTGCGACTCTTCGCGCCTAGGGCATCCGTAACAACCGGTACCCAAGTTAACAACGGCCACGACAAGATTTAGATATTACCTGTTCATTAGGTGGTTCAGGTTTTTTAGACAACGTCTGGACTGTCACAACCCCTTGTATAGCCGACCATTAGGTACCTTTCTTTGACGTCATATCGTAGAGTATAAAAGCATCAAGACCAACATACATCTACCCAAGACCTGAACGATTCATTAACAAAGTGTTCCCTAAACCAAGCCTCATAAATATGGTTTCAGATCCCTTTGTAGCCATAATCCCTATTTCAGAGACGTCGCCAGGACAGGGCTCCTGAACACTTGACGTACCAAAAGGATGAATTGCTCTAGGGTTCCTTTGAGTTTTAAAGTGACTTTGATGGCAAAATGGCAAAGATGGCAGAGATGACGAGTGAATGTGGTGTGATTTGGTCACTTTAGTCCGCTTTGTTTTATGTCAGTGTTTTTTTTTTTGTAATCTTTAGTTTATAAATGTTGTTTCTACAGTCAATGTGTGCCAAATAAATGTTTTTTCTTTCTTTCCTTTCATTAAAAAAACAATATTTTTATAAATTATGTTAAAATTAAATAGGTTTCAAATGAGTGTCGATCTTAATTGTTAAATCATTTTTAGTTTTTTTTTTATGTTTCCGAAATATCTAAAAAAAATGGCCGATTGATCTTGCGACATACCTAAGCATAATCAGCCTTATAATGGTCCCACTGCTGGGACTCAGGCCTCCTCTCTGGGAGAGGGGATGGGCTGTAATCAGCCACGCGGGCGTTATCGAATTGGTGTATGTCACGTCTTTGAATTTTCTGGTTCTAGGACATGCCGGTTTACTCACGATGTTTTCCTTTACCGTTTTGAGAGCAGTGGTGATGAAGTAAATTACACAACTTAGTGTACCTAGCTGAATTTGAACCTGCGGCTCGTAAGTCGGGGCCATTGAGCCCACAACTGTTCTCCTTCTCTCTCTATCTTGCGACAATTTACAAGAATTTGTTTCTGAATTGTTCAGCTTGTTAAGGTGCCATTCGAACCTCGACTGCAGGCTACAGATGCAAGCTGTATACACGCATGACACGCCGCCGTTGCCTGCATCCGCAGCCGGGAGTGATTCCGAGGCTGGCTGCACGTGCTGCCAGTCGCAAAAATGGGCGCTGTCGGCACCGAGTAGATATTATTACGGACCTGTCTAAACAGATTGTTAGAAACTGGTCTACAATCGGCTGCGGCTACAGGTCGCGGCAGTATTCGCTGCCGAAGCTCAGCAGTACGTGCGACGGCACCCGCGTTCGGAATAGTTTTTACAAAAATCCATACTACTACATAGAAAATCAGTTGTGCAACTGCAGCCGTCTTCGTGCAGCCGCCTTCGTGCAGCCGAGGGTCGAATGGCACTTTTATGTAAAAAAAATATCCCAAGAACATGCTCATCAATATATTGCCTGTTTTTCGAGCCCGTGTGTCTCAATGAAAATCGGTGCACCGCCAAAGTCCGGGCATAGTTAGCATCTCGCACATTTAAATAACTTGCAAATTATTCCGCTCGGCCGAGCTTCGTGAGCGACGCATTGTTCAAGAGCCGTCTCTTTTACTCTGTGGCACCTATTTTACTGTTAGCTATCTGTTGTTGTATAGGGCGTGTGAATTTTGTTAAGCTGCGCAGTGGTTATAGAGTAAACTGTGGCTGAAAAAACACAGCCTTTGACGGTACGCGGAACAGAGAGTAAAGTCTCATATACCTCCGTTGGAAAGAGAGGATCCTCCGACCAGACGGGTGTTATGTCTGGTGGTCAACTGCCCGATAGATGATTTCGGGCTGTTCTATATGTTCAAATCACCCAGTAAAAAAAATCACCAAATATATTAATTACCTACATTCTACGCAAATAAACAAATCTATCTATCTAAATCGTTTCTATTTAGATGTGAGAATAATGTTAAATAAATAAAGTAAAAAAAATAATAAAAAAAAGCTGGCACTGGCAGTTAAGGGATGACCAGTCTCAACTGACAGCGTCCGTTCAATGACATGACGCGTATATCAGCACTATTCAACTCAACCATTTTAAAAAGAACCGAATGATCCACCACAAGTATACCAATAAGGTATATATTTTAATCTATGTATTTATTTTCATTTATTTATTTATTTTATTGTAATCGGAAAACAAAAAGTATTAACAACTAATAAAAAGAACAAATTTTGCAACTATAAACCAATGACTTGTTTTCGCATTTAAATCGCTATGAAGAGCATATTCATGAACACTACAATGCGAATTGTTACGACGATACAGCTTCCTCCAAAACAGATATCTCACGAGCAGTTTATGTAAGACAAGTTGCTGAAGATATGTAAATGTTGGTAACATCATAACGTGCATGCTGCTCCATATATTATCAACTAACTGCAGTGTTATGCAGTCCTAGTACTTGTGAATGTGTGTTGGGTTATCTGTCTAGTAACATGAATGAGTCTTGGAACCGAAAAGGCAACTGAAGGAACCGAAAAGGTATGGTAAGGCTGTCATGCTCCGCCCTAGAGCGGAAGAAGTCAATGAATAAAAAAAAATAAGTATGAGGAAACTGCAATAACCCAAATATTATACTAATTTATTGAACAGCCAAATCTTACATCACATAACTCTTGTAAAGCCTCAAGAACCAGGAAAACAGTTGCCAAAAAGCCAAAAATAATTTTGTCTGAACATCGCAATTCTAAGGACTAATTAGGGTACGTGTCAAACCGACTTTGGAAGTCGGCATAAAAGCCTTTTTATCGCTCGGAGACTGATTGCTGGGAATTACTCAAGGATTTTTCCTTTCCTTTTCCCAAAGATTGACTATGCTGCATTAGTTAATGTTTTAGATAAAATGAATTGATGCTGCAAAGTTTTGGAAGTCGCCAGGTCAAAGTTATGATGGTAAGCTTAATTTTGAAGTTCGTAGATTTGAGGAATTAATGAGACTAATAAAGAAATCGGGTCAAGTTCTAAAATGAATGTTTTTTTATTAATTTTGGCGAATTTCGGCGCGGATGCGGGATAGCGGGCGAATTGCTTGGCCAGACCGGCAGCGCGGTGAGGGGAGCGACTCGGGTGTAGGGACAGGGTTGCCGCTCATCGGCCGCGCACTCACTGTGGCCACTTGTATGAACTACCCTATGGCGTGATTTGCCCGCGCGCGTCCTGCGTTAAGCAACACGCGCCGCTTCATACGCCCGCGTGCCCACTATGGACACTCATATGAAGTTCTTATGTTTCGGCGCCGCGCCCGTCCTGCGCCCGCTCTTTCAATCTGGCCGAACACCAAGAGGCGCATCAAACAATTGCAGTAACTGCAGACGTGCGGTGAATGTGCAGCTCGCGTGTATGTTTCAGATATGGGCTCAGTCAACTTAAGTGGCAATGGGCAGATTGCTTGCAGAACTGATGGTCGATGAAGACAAAAGGTTCTGGAATGGCGACCACATACTGCAAGACGCAGAGTTGGAAAGCCTCCCACTAGGTGAACCAATAACCTAGTGAGGGTCGCGGGAATCCGGCGCATAGGACCGGTCGTTATGGCGACACTTGGGGGAGGCCTATGTCCAACAGTGGACGTTTTTTGACTGAAATGATGATGATGGGCTCAGTTCGTCTCGTCAACTTTAAATCGACGTCTAAGACTACGGGCTCAAAACTTAACACAAAAAGTAATTCACCCGACTTCACCCCAAAAAGGTCAAGTTAATTCCGCCATCATTATCAACGCTTTCAAGAAAACCTCTTTGTTTGGCCCTTTTTAAAAGAATTACATCAAAAACGGGCGAAAATTCGACACCGGCGATCAAAACTTTTTGTCCTTTTTACGCCTTCAAAAGACCACCTGAAGACTGTAATTGCAGTCCGGTAATTAATAAGGGTCTTCAAACTTTAAAACTTCAAAGATTTCGTAGGGCTACCTCTTGGCTGTTATGAAACTGGGGCATAAGATTGGACAAACATTGATTTAATAAATAAAATATATTTTTTTTAGGTATTCTATAGGATGTATTTTTTTATTGATAAACACCAGTGCTTGACTGCGATCCCTGTTAATTTTGGAGACTGGTCAACATGAATAAAAAAAAAAAATACTCCTTGGGTAAACTGATGGTCAAACGACTCTCAAAGATCTACGAATGACAAACGGGAACAACGGCTTTACGTGCACTCCGAGGCACGAATAAAGAATAAAAAACTTGTAATTTTCCAATCTACAAATCTAGAGTACAGGTGTAGGGAACCCAGCCTTTCGATAATCAATATGGATGCATTTGAGAAAGTGTGCGCGGTAATTACATGACATGATTCCGTCATCGCCTTTCTACCTTCGGACAACCCGACATATGGCGAGTGTCCACCCTCACATTGTCAACACCTCTATGGTCCAGACTAAGCGCTTCGCCTCGTCGTTTATACCGCGTACATTGAAGGACTGGAACAATTTGCCTGCTGCGGTCTTCCCATCTGATTATAATTTAGGTATAAACTCGTCCGCTTCACCATCAACGATGGCATCACTGCTTACCATCAGGTGGGTACGCTTTCAAACACT
The DNA here is from genome assembly GCA_949316375.1 of Mythimna vitellina. Lineage (NCBI taxonomy): Eukaryota > Metazoa > Arthropoda > Insecta > Lepidoptera > Noctuidae > Mythimna > Mythimna vitellina. The sequence continues at coordinate 4,953,650 of OX438709.1, read as the reverse complement.
AGTTTACATCATTTAAAAAGAGAACTTTCTACTATTAATTAGCTGCAAAGTGCTGCGCGATGGCAGCGCGGCTGCAGCGCTGACCACAGCGCTACTTTGTTATTCCATGTAAATAAAAACCTCGCGACTGCTGGGTTACCCCAGCGCTGTACGCTACTTTGTCAGTAGCGCGGCGACCAGCGCTGCAGTCGCGCTGCCGTCGCGCGGCACTTTGCAGCTAATTTAAAGGCGCCCTAAAGCGGGCAAAGGCTCTGGCACCAGCTACCACTTGCTCAGCTGTCTTTTCTATCAGTGATCATCTCTTTTCTTGCCATTCCAGTCTTTTCTTCACATTCGAATTTTCTGATTTAGAAGACTACTTTATCTTGGTGGACTTGGATGTACCATAGAAAATATGTAACCGAGACATTTAAAATAAATAACATGAATGAGAACAGTATCCATGGAGTTTCTTGCACATTCTTCTCTATAGAGGTCTACGCTTTGGAATGTGCAATTAGCATCATTTTTCTGACTGACTAATTTCTTGACAATTCAAAATTACCTGTATGGTTTATTTGAAATAAATGTTTGGATTTATTGATTCTTGATTCCAGTCTTCTGATAACCCTAATTTGTGCAAAAGACAGCAGGGACATTGCCTCCAGGACTTAAAACAAGAACTCAAGGGTTCAAAAACTCTTTGTGAAAACACAAGTTAGAAGTTTTAGAGTAATTAATGTTGATCCTTCGGCAGTTTGAATCTTCAATGACAATTGGGTTAGTAATTATGGGAATACATATTTTGAAAGATTGACGACTGTTGCGAATTCGTGACGCAGAAATCTATACTTTTTATCTGACTACGGCAAAGCCAAAGGAGGTTTATGATTTTGACAGGCTACGTATGTATTTATGTAAGTATGTTCATCTGTTCCCTTATAGCTCCTAATCTCCATAACGGAACTCGACATGTGAGATATCCATGGAGTTTCTTGCACATTCTTCTCCATAGAGATGTACGCTTTGGAATGTGCAATTAGCATCATTTATTTTTATATTTCTGACTGACTGACTTCTTGACATTTCAAAAGTGCCTGTAAATGGTTTATTTGGAATAAATACTTTTTGATTTTGATCGTTAGAACCGACTTAATTTTCCGCTAAACATAGGCTACGTGACGTGTGTTCCTCTCTCAGGAGCCCTAACCACCGGTAGCTTGGACCTTGTTCCTGATGCCGCTGGACTACTATTTTTTATATATTTTTTAATGTTTTGTTAAAAAAAATATATGATTTATATGTCTATTCAATAAATGAAGGAAATGTAATAATAATAGTTTAGTTTATTGGTAAATCAAGTTTAAGTTTTTACAAAATATATGATTGGAGCCTTCATAACGAACGTAGTAATTATTAGAGTTTTCGATAGGAAATGTGAATCTATAATACTTAATATTATAAAGCTGAAGAGTTTGTTTGCTTAAACGAGCTAGTCTCAGAAACTACTAGATCAAATTGAAAAATATTTTACTGATGGATAACCCATTTGTCGAAGAAGACTCTAGGCTGTAAAACATCACGCTACGACCTGCAGGAGAGGAGCAGTAAACAAAGACGCGGGTGAAACCGCGGGGGACAGCTAGTCCAAGACAATAGCTTTATACCATTTACTTGATCGAAACCTAACTCAAATATGCTTAAATATTAATCAATATTACTTGATAATATTATTCTGTACATATTTGTTAAGGTTACTCAAGTTAATGGATGGGCCTGACCTGCCATGCGATCATACCTAAATTAATTAAATTGTATGAATAATTATGTTCATTTACACGTACATGTTTATTTTAATTAAATTATTTGGGCACTCAACTAGACGATGACTCTTTGCGTGTGGCGGTGGCTCTCCGCCTGTAAGGTGTGCGAGCCTCATATATGCACCTGCGGTTCTTTGGTGGAGGCCGATGGCCATCACGCACTGAGCTGTCGGCGCTGCACAGGGAGGTTCCCGCGTCAACACGCCTTGAATGACATTGTCCCTAGAGCCCTTATATCGGCAAACATCTCCTGCGGGCTTGAGCCTCCAGGTCTTAGCAGGTCTGATGGTAAGAGGCCGGATGGGCTAACTCTGGTGCCGTGGAAGAACGGGAAGTGCCTGATCTGGGACGCAACTTGCGTCAGCTCTGTCGCCGCCAGTCACCTGAGTCGCACCATGCACAATGCTTCTGCCGCCGCTGAAGACGCCTGCTTTAAAAAAAGGCTGAAGTACGCTTCCTTGGTTCAGCTTTACCATTTTGTACCTGTTGCTGTGGAGACTCTGGGCAGTTGGAGTACGGAGGCAAAGTGTTTTGTGGGGGATTTAGGCCGTAGGCTCGGGGAGGCAACGGGTGACTCCCGGTCCGGGTCGTTCTTGGTGCAAAGGATGGCCATCGCTATTCAGCGAGGTAATGCGGCCAGTGTTATGGGCACTTTTGCACCGGGAACGATCAGAGGCGGGTTGTATATTGACGTGTGACTTTTTAGTTTTAGACAAATGTTGCGCTATACAATAATCTATTCGATTTAAATTTGCCACTTTTATTAAATAAACTGTATTAAATTATAATTGCTTTCGATTTTATTACACATATTTTTTTCGGTTTTTTTTTTAATTGTTGATATGCTCGCGTTTGTCCACTATCTCTACTGATGATAAGCGATGATGTGTTCTACGAAGGAGCAGGTTTGCCAAGAAGTAACCTATAATCTCGATGCAACATGAACTGGGTGCAATTAAGTATTTCTCTGTTATGTATTCTATATATTGAGAGATCTGGCTCTTGTGATACAGGAAATCCTAGTACAAGAGTCAGAGCTACACTGATAACTATCTTTTTTTATTCGACAGACATGCTTTTTATTCGATCGACTTTAAAAGTAGATTGACAGACAAACGATTATTATACAACACGGTTAGATATATCTATTAGGTACCTGGCTTAATTTTATTTTATTATTATTTGTATAAAAAATTTCTTTATCCAAAATTGCTTAAAGAAATATTTTGATTTCTCCTACGCATAAAGTGGTAATATATTTTTTGGAACGCAAAACTGTATTGCCGACGTCTGTTAGTCGATAACGTCACCGGCCCACGCTGAAAACCAGCGCTGTGGTCTCGTTGCATTTTGCGTGTGGACACGGCATTATGCTGGCCGTTTTGATCGGACGTGGTGCATATATTTTATTTTTTTGTCATGAAAATGTTTACAATATGCTAGTCTTAAGTTTGCACCTTTACTGAGAAAAAAGTTTTTCTTTCTAAAATGTACCAGCTGGAGTCCCTTCTAAGACGATGTGAAATGCCTTTACGTAAAATTAGTTTCCATTGGACAACGTGCTTTAGTTTTGTCACCAGAACCAAGCATTTTACAACTACGAATTCCTTCACTTACCTCCATCTTCAGGAATATTCAACAGCTTCTTAGCACCAGGACTGGGGCCACGGACCGCCGACAGCGCCCTCTGCAGCGTCTCACTCATGGGCTTGCCTCCAGCGACTTGCCCGAACACTGTCACTATCACTAGACACCTCACTACACTAGCACCTAACCCCTGCACTCTCCGCCAGCTGGAATCCTGCTTGCCCATCTCAAAGCGGTTTGATGCCATCGGTGTTTGGTTGTATCGAGCTGCTACATTTTTTGAGACATCTGGAACAAAGCAAGGATATAATTAGTACAAAGATAAACTAAAGCAACGAGAATGCTTTTTTTTTTTTTTGCTCACCATCTTTTTAACCGACTTCAAAAAAAGGAGGAGATTCTTAATTCGGTTGTTTTTTGTTACCTCAGAACTCCGTCATTTATAAACGGATTTCGAAAATTCTTTTTTCATTTGAAATGACGTTTTTTAAAAAAAAACCATTACTAATGATCAATACTAGGTTTAGTGTTAAATTACAAAGATACATAATTAAAAATACCTACTTTCGAATCAAAAGTTATTGTTTTGTTTGCCCGACTGCAAGAAGGGTTATTTTGTAAATAGTTTTTGTTTAATATACTGTAGAGGATTTTTTTTTTTTATAAATTGCAGATAGTGGTATTTTTTGTAAACAAGATTTTTTGTTTTTAGTAGTCATTATGTTTTTTTTTAATTCGGTGGGAAAATCATCTAATGACAAATCCCGGTCTTGGGCGGAGCGATAGAGATAGTGTCAGACTTTTACTGACTAAAAACCCACTTCTGTTCCTTCGTTGCCTTCGTCCCAGGGGGGCCCTGGGTTTCATTTTCACACTACCCATGGCCCCAGTAGGCTTCGACCTTGCTGGGCCCCTACGATTTGCTGACATCTCCCTGAGCCGTCGGACCGAGCCCAAGTCGTCGACGGCGCGTATTGCGCGACTTGGGCTCGGTCCGGACGGTTACCGGACGGTCGGACGGCGGGCTACCGATTGCTCGCTGTCCGCAAGCCCGCGCCTACGGTAGCCGGAATAAAAGAAAAACCTTGCTTATACTGTTGAGGATTTTGTTTAAATTATTCTTTGTAAAAAAAAAATGGAGTTTTTTACATAAAATCATTACCATTACATAAATATTTACCTTTACATCATTATGTTAATAATTTACTAGTTAGTGAACAAGTACAATATAAGTCAGTGACGGGCACAGTTGAAAAGAAAAATAAATAAATCAGAAATTACAAACCTATACGCTTAGAGTTTCTATCGTAGTAATAGAATAAAGGCTAAAGTTCGTAAGTATACACTTATTTGTGTGAATGTTTGCTAGTCCTTCACGCTCAACGGCTTTACAACAACAACGCAATTATTAATTAGACTATCTCCTGGAATCTACATAGCATTCTTTTCATTTCAGGATTAAATCAGTTGATATAATTTCCAACCTTCACGCGGACTATGCTTGCAATATTCTAGTTTAGAATAGAAGTCTCGATCTGGACATTTCTATTAGGTAATGGAACCTTAGAATAACTCTCTTTCTTCTCAAATCTGTCTTAAAACATAGGTTTATATCACTGGAGATCCTTAAGGAGATCCCTGGGTGCTGAAAAGAGCTGTAAAGCCAGTCAGCCAGCTAATGATATCAAACATGGAATTCAGGGACTGCAGATTGTTTAAAATAGTTATCGAGGTTCTTTTTTTAGGAGGGAAATCATTTAATGACATCTCCCCCCCTTGGGTGGGGTAGGAGGGCGTGTCAGACTTTTACTGACTAAAACCCACTCCTGTTCCTTCTTTGCCTTCGTTCCAGGACCCAGGGTTCTCTTTCGCATCACCCATGACCCAAGTAGGCTTCGACCCTGCTGGGCCCCTACGGGTTTATCTCGGTCCTGGAACGCAATGGGCTACAGAAGAAACACGCGTAGATTTTGGTCAGTAAAAGTCTAACAGTCCCTCTCGCTCCACACGAAACGGGACCAGTAAATCTTGATTTCCTATTCGAAAAAAGAAAAGTTACTCCAAGTTGCAGAGAAAGTTTCTATTCCAGTTTAAATAAGATGATATTAGTTCGTATGTTAACAGGTTTCCTTACCTAGTAATACATACGTTTAACTTTGAACGATTTCAATAAGTAATCTCGCTAGTTCAAGTGGTACGGAAGCTGGGAACTTTTTATATTCTTTAATGATATAAACTAGTGCTTGACTGCGAGCCCACCTGATGCTATGCAGTGATGCAATCTTTGATGTTTTATTTTTTTTAGGTGGGAAGTAATCTAATGACATCTCTCGCCCTTGGGCGGAGCGCGAGGGTGTGCCAGACTTTTACTGACTAAAACTCACTCGTTTGTTCCTTCTTTGCCTTGCGTTTCAGGGCCCCGAGGTTCATTTTCGCTAAACCCAGTAGGTTTCGACCCTGCTGGGCCTCTACGATTTGCTGACATCTCCTTGAGGCGCGCGTGGAACAGTGCGCGCCGTCCACGACTTGGGCTCGGTCTGGACGGTTACCGGACGGTCGGATGGCACTAGTTTATTAAGAGCCTATCCACTCTAGCCTTGAAGACACTTAAATTATAATCGGACTAGAAGACCGCTGCAGGAAAATGGTTCCGATCCTTCGATGTACGCAGAATAAAAGACGAGACGAAACGCTTAGTCCGGACCGTAGAAGTGTTAACAACGTAAGGGTGAACACAGTATTGTCAGATGGTAGAAAGATGACGGCGAAATCAAGTCATGTAATTCCCACGCACACTCTCCAAAACTTGAACTTCAATTAACATTGAGATTATCTATATATATAAAGGAGAAACTGACTGACTGACGACGCAACGCCCAGCCGAAACTACTGGGATTAAGAACGTGAATTTTTTGCACAATGCTTCCTTTTGTGACGTAAACGAGCTCTAAGAGAGGATTTTTAAAAATGTACCCCCTAAGGGGATGAAACGGGGGTCCAAAGTTCGTATGGAGAAACCTACTTTCACGCGAGCGAAGCCGCTGGCAGAAGCTAGTCTTAGAAATAAGTTTAGATCGTGGATTCAAACCCAGTCAGGCGCCAGTGCCAGTTTCCTCACGATGTTTTCCTTCACCGTTTTGACAGCAGTAGTGATGAAATAATTACACAAAGTAATGCGCCTGGCTGGGTTTGAAACCGCGACCTACAACTCGTAAGTCGGGACCGTTACCACTCGGCCACCACTGCTCTCGAAATAATACCAAAAAAAAAGAAATTAAGAGAAATAATATAAAATTAACAAAATCATTACCATTATCCCCGCTTCACCTTGACCTAAATTATAAAACAACACCCTATAGCAACAGGAATATGCCTCCCGGTCCTATGAGCCAAATAAATAATAATTTAATCACAAAACTCAGAAGCGATAATTAAATAACGAAGAAAATGATATCAAAGCGGATTCTATAAACGCGTTTTAACAGTAATGAGCCATGTTTAGCCGTTAGCGAAATATTTTCGTATTAATTGGACTGTGTAATTAGTTAAATTAGCGGATTATGAAGGTGTTTTACGTGTTGAAGAATATTGTAACTTTGTAAAGGTGTACGCTTTTGATAATGGTGATTTGTAACGTGTGAAAATTCAAGAGTTTTAATGTTACCATGGAAATTAAAAAAGCCCGAGATGCGAGAGGGAATGGCAGACTTTTATTGATTATAACCCCACCAGTGTTCGTTCAGGTGCCTTTTGCGTACCGGGCTAGCAGATGACGAGCAATGGGTAGCTCACCGTCCGGCCATTCGGTAATCGTCCGGACCGAGGCTAAGTCGTCAACAGAGCGTAGTGTTAAACGCGCTCCTCAAAGAGATGTCAGCAAACCGTAGGGGCCCAGCAGGGCCGAAGCCAATTGGAGCCATGGGTAGACTTCTGAGAGGGGGCGTTCGTGGTCGTGAAAAGTAAAGGGCAATTGAAGGACAGAGGTGTGGTTTTAGTCAGTAAAAGTTGAGAAGCCATTGGATGATTTCCCACCTTAAAAAAAATAATCTTTTTTTAGGTGGAAAATCATCTAATGACATCTCGCCCTTGCGCAGCGCGGGAGGGCGTGTCAGCCTTTACTGACTAAAACCCACTCGTTTGTACCTTCTTTGCGTTCCAGGGACCTAGGATTCATTTTCACTTAACCCATGGCCCCAGTAGGCTTCGACGCTGCTGGGCCTCTACGAAAAAAAGGCCTCTGGAATCCATGTTTGATTTTATGAACCCTACCAGAAGTTCTTCGATGATTTCTCATCTCGAAAAGATACAAGGTACTAGAAAATCTGAAAAAAATATCCCGATTAACAACTCGAATCTCGAAACAGCATTATTAATGTACAAACTTCAACGTATGGATGCACCGACTTCCAAAGTTTGGAAGTCGTAACTTTCAAACCCAAGTTCTCACACGTCGGCGCTTTGTAGCGGTTCTGTTAGCTTTTTCTTTTATAAAAGCTATCTTTTTTACAAAGATATATTTTTTACGTTCAACAGTACTTGAACAAAGTTTGAAAGAAGTAGGTATTGTTTTTGGAATATATGAATTTTATAAGATATCTAGGGTTTACTGATTTTTTAAAGCAGTGGTAATACGGGAAATATTTTGGTAGAAGTCGGGATTGCACAATTTAAGGTCGGGATCTCGACCCTGATTTCCAGCCACCGTAGGCGTGGGCAGACGACGAGCAATGGGTAGCTCGCCGTCCGGTGATCCAGTAATCCAGCTCTCTGTCTGGACAGACAGAGAGCTCGAATCGTCGACGGCGGGCAGTGTTCCACGCGCGCCTCTAAGAGATGTCAGCAAATCGTAACTAAGCGAACGAACTCGAAGACTCGGGCGCAGTCTGGACGAATACCAGACAGCCGGAAGGCGAAACCCATTGCTCGTCGTCCACAAGCCCACACCACGGTTACCCCAGTTCTTTAGTAGAATAACTCGTTGTTTTCGATCAACTACTAATTTCTAGCTTCATTAACAGCTCGCTTTGTTTTGCACAACTTATGAACAACAAAGAATCTTCATAAGTATGAAAATGATACAGTACACGATTAACTATGGCACGCTAATGAGATACGTGTTGAAACATCTGTTACTTTCTCTAAGAAACTAGAGTATACAGGCACCTCAGGGATGTGCCGTTACAGGCGTTGCACAGAGAGGGTTCCGGAATGGTCTTTTAAGAGGTAACGGCAACACTTCTATTTTTTTTTTTTATTCTTGATAGGTTCGCGCTTAACCGCTATCCCACCTGATGGAAAGCGACGAAGCGTTTGAAGATGGAGCGCGCTTACCTAGAAGTAACCTATTCAGTCTTGACTTAAAGATTTCCAGGTTGCAGCCATCAGGAAACACAGATTCCGGCAAGGAATTCCACTCCTTAGCTGTACGCACAATGAATGTGTTCCTAAAACGTTTCGTGCGTATAGGTGGGATGTCCACCATGTACCGGTGACGAACGTATATCCGATGATGGAACGGGCTAGGCTGAATTAGGTTGTACAATTCCGACGCACACTCTCCGAAATGCAACCGGTAGAAAACCGACAGGCTAGCAACACGGCGTCGATGCTTAAGACTTTGAAGCCTCGACTCAACGAGTGCATCATTGCCAATGATCCTCCTAGCTCGCGTCTCAATTGCCTCAAGTGCATCAAGCTGGTATCGGGCAGATCCGTTCCAAAGATGAGAGCAGTACTCCATACACAACCGAACTTGCACTTGATAAAGTTTGAGCAGCTGTTCCGGCATGAAGTCCTGTCTGACCTTCGCGAGGATTCCCAGCTTTTTTGCTACCAGGTGTTCTATGTCCTGGTCTATGTGCGGGTTCTATGTGCTGATGGTGATCACCGAGGTGGTTTTAGTGAGGTAAAGATCCCACACTCCCCGGAATCATCCCCAAAGTCCGGGCACCTATGAAGGTTTCCCCTCGAAAACAAAAAAACAAGGGTATACAGGCGCCTACTGGTTTTGTAGAGCTGTTTTATTCATTGATTGGCCTGTTGGTAGTGGTTAGTGGCCCTGACTGCTATGCCGGAGACGACCTCCGGGTTTGATTCCCACCAAGGACAAATGTTTGTGTGATGAGCACGATCATTTGTTCTGTGTCTGTGTGTAATTTATCTATAACATGTATGTATTTAGAAATATATAAGGACCTACTCGTACATTTATCAGTTGTCTAGTACTCATAACACGAGCTCTGCTTAGCTTGGGACTAGACGGCGTTGTGTGATAGTTGTGGAATATATTATATTTATTTATTCATTAAAACTTTATGCTCTAGTAATAAACACTATACAAAGGCGGATTTAATGCCTTAGGCATTTTCTACCAGTCGACCTTAGGGTGGTGCAGAAACCAAACATGGTAAGTGCAGCTTAATGGTAAAGAAATAGAAAAGAAATACAATAACAAATATATACTTAGATAGATTCATACAAATTAACAGTCTAGTTATGAAAAACGAATCCAACAAATCAACGCTGTGATGATTACACCAACTTCCCGCGAATGTGCTCACGTGCCACCACCTTAAATGTGAACCGACTGGACGCCATCCTGATGTTCAGCGGGAGCGCATTTCAAAGAGAGATCGCCTGGACAAAGGAGGACTGGAGAGGAGGACTGGATAAACCCAGAGAGGAGGACTGGATAAACCCAGAGCGGTGTGTGGGACATCGTAGAAGATGATTATTGGTAGATCAGAGATTTTGCTTAGTAGCTGTCAATCAATACTTTCTGTTTTAAGTTAGGTCCTGCCAGCAGTTTCGCCCGTGAAAAAGTAAAAAATGATTCTAAGGGAACACGTTCTCTGAATAAAAAGTACATATCCATGTTCTATTCTAGATCATGGTCTTGGCGTTCAGCAGTTTCAGCGTGAAAGAGTAACAAACATACACACATACATTCAAACTTTTGCCTTGTTGATATTGGTGTTATTATTACAGATCTCTCCTTGTCATTGACGGTTAATAAAAACAAATGTCCCATTGATCTTTAATAGTCGTGCCCTATATTCGAGGTTTCATCAATTTTGTCATCCCATTAAAGTCCTGTCATCAAGAGACCAAAGTGAAATGGCCCAGATCTATATATCTTTATATTATAACTGGCCTGTTAGTCTAGTGGTTAGTGGCCCTGACTGCTATGCCGGAGGTTGTGGGTTTGATACCCACCCAAGACTGATGTTTGTGAGATGAGCACCTAGACACCGTGAAAATGATAATTTTCTCGGTGTCTAGGTGTAATTTACTTATAATTTATTGTTTCGTATTTATATTTATATATATATATATATATATATAAGTATGTTTACCAGTTGTCAAGTTCTTAGTTTAGTACTAGATGGCGTTGTGTGAAAGTTGTGAAATATTATTTTATAGTATCACTAGCTTTGGCTAGCGGCTTCAACCGCGTAAATTTTGGTTTCTCCATACAAACTTTGGACCCCCGTTTTACCCCCTTAAGGGTGGAGTTTCGTAAAATCCGTTCTTAGTGGACGTCTATCTGCAAAATTTTAAGTTTGTAGGTATCATATTTATGAGATTTCGTGATTAATCAGTGAGTGGTATTTCGCTTTTATATATACTTATAGATTATTACTTATATCTTCCATTTACCTCGTCAATCGTATCACAAGTGCATTTTGCAATGTACTATTGACTTCTGCCTGCGACTTTGTTCTTGATATGCATCACTATCCTCAAGAACTTACACTCAAAAACTTTATTTCAAATACACCAATAACAGGCATTTTGGACTGGTTTGAGGTTTGGGTGGGAATCGAACCCACGACCTCCAGCATAGCAGTCAGGACCACTAACCACTAGACCAACAGGCCAGTCAATGATGAGATGTCAGCATAATGGACGAGGCCCACTAAGGCCGATGTCTGTTAGGACTATGGAAATGTCTGAAAGGAAAACCGTGGTCCTAGGACGAAAAGGACAACTGAAGGACACAGATGGTTTCAATTACTAAAAGTCTGGCAAGCCCTCTTGTTCTAGCCTAGAGCAGAAGTCATTGAATGTTTTCCCACTTAAAAAAAAAGCAGATTTTATTTGAACTTATGCAAGTTGAACCAAGACCAGTTTAAAAAAATCTATCTAAGTCTATCAATCTAAGTTTTTAGTTGTGCGCGCATCACGTAAAATGCACGAAATCGATGTAGATAACACAAAATTTTAAGGTTTAAAACCTTAAAATTTTGTGTAACTTGATATATTACTTAAGCTTTGTTTCATCGCAATCGATTGACTGAATGTTCAGCGGTACGAAGTTCGCCGGGTCAACTAGTTCTTTAATAAGGACCTATATTTTTTATGTCTGAGAGGTCTTATATTAGAAATAGCTTGTGCCAGCGGCTTCGCCCGCTTGATAATAGGTTTCTCTATACAAACTTTGGACCCCCGTTTCATCCCTATAGGGGGTGAATTTTACAAAATACTCTCTTAGTGCTTGCCTACGTCATAAAAGGAAACCTTATGCAAAATTTCACGCTTTTATTCTAAGTAGTTTAGGCTGTGCGTTGACATGTCAGTCAGTCAGTTTCTCCTTTTATATATATTAAAATATATGTATCACTTAAGTTTTTATTCTAGATACATGTTGAATTCATCAAAACTATATAAACCTACTTGTTAACCTTTAATGTTTATGTCAAGTCTTTTGAACTTAACAGCATGTGGTAGAACTTAACCTATAAAACTTCAAAAACAAACATTTTACTGAGAATGAAAACGCCTACACCTTTCATAGGTAACTTTATTCGAAGAAATTAATTTGTTTAGTACCAAACAATATCGGGATTACCATAAAAAATCCTTTATTTCACAACACCAAATCCATTTCGCTGTCTATTGCAAATAAAAAAAAAAAAACAATTTTCAATAATACCAACCTCGACGAATGAACACCATATCCAAACATACAGAGTAAGAGCAATCCAAAATTCGAACACTACACAAGTTTCAAACAAAAACACAACACTACCACTAAAAACAATTAAAAAACACAACAAAAACACTTATTTGATACGCTTATTATAAACAAAATGCATTATATACTATTTAATTAAATTAAAAACGCTTGTAAACGCATCGCGTCCCCGCAAACTAAAGCAAACTAACCTAAAATTCTCTCGCTCGTTCATCGGGACATAAAAATTTGACCGCCAATAAACGATTTCAAAGGAAACTCGGACTTCGGAGCAATTACACAAACGCACTACAAAAATACAAAGAAATCTCAACCTTATTTCAATGCAATACAGATTTAAATTATGTAGCGCAAAGTAAAAAGTATATTTGTAGAAGGAACGATGCGCGCTATCTTTTGTATTCATTTCTACCTGCGAGCGGACCCTTTTTTTGTGGGCATATGTGTACCTTTACAATGTACTTTTAATATTACAACAGCACCTTAATTAGTACACAGTAGGTTTAAAATCAAATGACAGGACAGCAAAAGTATCTTGGTTAAATATTGCAATGAAAGAAGAAGGCCCTTTCTATGCAGTTTTTACGAAATCAATCAACAAATACAGTTGGGGGCAAAATTCCAATGATTCACTTTATTGATGACGAAAAGTCCTGTTATTGAAAGAAATATATAAATAAGTGCAATAAAATTAACATTTATATGGAAAGGGAAGTAGGACCAAGTTTGTTTATACGTTGATCTTTTCCGATTAAAGTCAATATGTTTTGTTTTATGGCTAGATACCATTTGTGGCCCATCAGGGGTCATATGTGGCCAAAATTGGCATGAATTCAACTTATACCGCAAAAAAAAATTAAACTGTCAAATTTGGTCCTTCGATACAAAACTTAAATAAAAGACCTTTAATGTTAACAAAAAGTAGCGAAAACGTCTGTATGAATATAATGTTTTGTAGAGTTTTGTCCATTATTTCCGTCTTTGCGGTTTTTCAATGACATCACTTTTCACCAGGACATCAGTTCAGGCATATAAGCAACTGTGTTCTATTTAATATACTTTATTGTAAATGTGCCCTATGTTATAAATAAACGATTTATTATACTTTTTATTCCCAATGTGATGGATGCTACTAGTGATATCTTATGGTAGGCAAAGTAGCCTTTACATGCGCATATTGACTGCAAAAATGATACATGAGGGTCCTAAAGAGATAGAAGTACTCTTGGTTTACCAGTTTTTCAAATTTCTTACAAACTTTAATTATTTTTTTTAATAAACTTGACTCACGCTAGTAATTACTCCAGTACTGGAGTAATTCCTAGTGTAGTGAGTTCACAAACATGTAAATTCACACACACAAGACACTAAACAACCTGCAGGCCATACAAATATTTGTTCCATACGGGTATCGAACCCACAAGCAGCGCAGCAACCCACCGATCAAACCACTGTGTCATTTGTCATCATCATCATCATTTCAGCCGAATGACGTCCACTGTTTAACATAGGCCTCACCACACGTCGCCACAACGACCGGTCCTGTGCGTCTCGCATCTATCGGATTCCCGCGACCCCGACCAGATCATCGGTCCAGCTTTTCGGAGACCTTCCAACGCTGCGTCTTCCGGTACGTGGTTGCTACACCAGAACCTTTTGTCCACATTGAAAATCTGTTCTGCGTGCAATGTGTTCTGCGTACCGCCACTTAAGTTTGGCGATTCTTCGGGTTATGTCGGCAACCTTGGTTCTCCTGCCGATATCTTCGTATCTGATGTGATCACGCAAGGAAACTCCGAGCATAGCCCTTTCCATTGCACTTTAGGTGATTTAATAATTAAAATTAAAATATATATAAATATATAAAAAAAAAAAAAATTAAATCTTTTTATGGGGCCCATTGTACTCAACCACGTTTCGGAGCCATATGTCATCACTGACAACACGCACTGGTCATAGACTTTCGTCTTGAGACACTGTAGTATATAGGACGAGAAGATACCGCGCAGCTTCCCGAACGCTGCCTAGCCGAGTCGGATTCGACGATTGACCTCTTTCTCGAAGTTAGACCTACCCTACTGGACCGTCTGTCCCAGGTAAACGAAGTCGTCCACAACTTCGAGTGTTGAGTCTCCGATCTTGATAGGAGTGGGTGCTACGTGGATGTTAAGTGACAACCGTACTGTAGTATTATTAGGACAGAAAGATTGGGCCGCGTGGTGGATTACGGCCCATTCCCTCTCCTAGAGAGGAGGCCTGAGTCCCAGCAGTGGGAACATTACAAGGTCGATTATGCTTTTAGAATACGATAAGCCTGATACCACCTGATATACTCAAAATATCGGCCAACCATCCAACATCAGCAAAAAAAAAAACAATAAGCCGACTGCAAAAATAACTAGAAAATTTTAAACTAGTCACTTTTCGTGGCTAGTTTGGAACTTTTAGTCATGTCATGCAGCTTGTGGTAGTTATTTTAGTTCAATCATAGATTTCATGCCACAAACTGCATCGGACAGCCTGAAACGTAACTGAAAGGTTTCAGTTATGACAAATAATATCAGAATATTATTCGTCGGAGTTCAACTTATACTGGTCATAATTGAAGGTTTGAACAAAACTAATGATGTACCAATTCTTATGACCACCACATTTTTTTTTTATTCAGTGGGAAAATCATCTTATGACATCCCCCATCCTGGGCGGAGCGGGAGATAGTGTCAGACTTTTACTGACTAAAAACCCACTCCTGTTCCTTCGTTGCCTTTCGTACCAGTCTTGCTTTCAGAAGCAGACAAAGCAAAAACCTATTTACTATTTATTTTTTTACTTCAACGGTCCGGACTAAGCGTTTCGCTTCGTCGTTTATACCGCGTACATCGAAGGACTGGAACAATCTGCCTGCTGCGGTCTTTCCGTCCAACTATAATATAGGTGTCTTCAAGGCTAGAGTGAATAGGCTCTTAATAAACTAGTGCGCCTGACCATCAATGATTGCATCTCCGCTTATCATCAGGTGGGATCGCAGTCAAGCACTGGTTTATATCAATTAAAAAAAAAAAAAAAAAAATACGATTTTTTTTTACTAACTACAATAAAGACGGAATTTAATAGTGAATCGATTAGTGATTTTACGAGGTACCCAAAAGATCCTGATTTTAAAAGTAAATGGATAATGCAATCAAGCGTGAAAAATGGTTCCTTGGATACTATTTTTACTATTATAATAATTATAAGTACCTATGTTACGATATTTTTTTATAAATAGAGAGGACATTTTTTCCGGTTTTTTTTTAAATTTTATTTTACTACTTAAAATTTATTAATTACATAAAGTACGTACATTTTATGTTCAAATAATATCAACAACTAGGAAACATATGTTTTATCCTTCTACTTATTTTATGGATAATACAAACAGGTGCTTGACAGCGATCCTATCTTATGGTAGATCTCAAGACCATACCAAAATAAACGATTCCCTTTCAACTTTGCAGTCTTTTTCAAAATTCATATTGCCTGTGTCACTTCGGCAGTCAAACCCAATTTAACGACACTTTGTATTTGTTTTCATCCATCCAGGTTATCTGTAGCCTTAAAAAGGGGGACACATACCCTGTAGACACCCTGTGTACAGGGAGAGCCATAGCAATAGACATACCATACATACTCAAAAAAACATAATCCTACTTCCTTCAGAGGCAGTTGGGTAAAAATATATAATAATAATAACATAATATTCCACAACTATCACACAACGCCGTCTAGTCCCAAGCTAAGCAGAGCTTGTGTTATGAGTACTAGGACAACTGATAAACATACTTATTTATTTCTAAACATCCAGACACAGAACAAATGATCGTGCTCATCACACAAACATTTGTCCTGTGTGGGAATCGAACCCACGACCTCCGGCATAGCAGTCAGGGCTACTAACCACTAGACCAACAGGCCAGTCGAAAAATATGCGGTTAATTTAAAGGCAACATACAAATTGACACTCCTCACACAATATCTAGTTAATCCTAAACCACCGGTCACTAAGTATATTACCCTGAATCGAAACTGATTTAAAGGTACATAGACAACATAACAACCCTGATATCAAAACAGATTAAACGGCAAACATCAACAAATTGACACTCCTCACGCAAAATCTAGTTAAAATTCCTAAACCACCGATCACTAAGTCTATTACCGTGAATTGAAACTGATTGGTTCACCAAACAATGTATGTACAAATAAACAAATTGCTAGTTCAAAACTAACCGAATCCGAGCAAAAACGATGCCCGTAACTCGCTTAACAATATACCAACAATGTATTCCGAAAGTTAACAGGGATGCCAGAAGCCAAAAGCTCAAAAAATTAATAACCTGATTTTCTAAGAGAGTAATAGTGGCCTAGGTTCAAACCCAAGATAGATATACAATGCGTTCCAAATAAGAATAGGATCGATTGCCATGTTGTGACGTCACGTTATACTGTCAAATCGCAAGAAATTGAGCAAAATTGAAGAACTTAGAGATGAGTAAAATTGAAGAAATGGATTCTGATTACACTTTTTTCGTTCACAGTTCGATATATATTATTGAATTTTAAAAATTTCTTGTTTTGCTCACCATAATTATTCTTCGATTTGACAGTATGACGTGACGTTACAACATGGCAATCGATCCTATTCTTATTTGGAACGCATTGTACTCTTTATTAAAACTTACTGCTCTCAAAACGGTGAAGGAAAGGATCTTGAGAAAATCGGCATGTCCTAGACCCAAAAAGAGTCGCAGACATGTGATATCCACCAACTCGCACTCGGCGCGCTTGGTAGATTACGGTCCATTCTCTCTCCTAGAGAATAGACCCGATTCCAGCGGGAATATTACAAGGCTAATTATGTTGAATAACCTGATTTTTATGGTTCAGAAAACGCACAAAATACTTAGACACAAAACCTTGATTGTGCGTTCTAGGGAATCCTATTCCACAAGCGCAGGATCCCGCACGCTTGCGGCATTGAATTATTTGCTAAGATACGAAAAAAGGCTTTAGATGACGTTTGTTTTGATTACCTAATTATTAAACCCAACATAGCGTCATTAACAAGTGATTTAACAACTTTTCATGGAAGTCGTCATTTTTTTTGTAAGATTTTTACTTATGGAAAACTTATTTCAAATATCAACTAACATTGATTTCGTTTTCAATTTTTTATCTTGCCGACAGCTAAATAAATTTTGAATTCCTATTTTGCGTTGTGCGAGTCCTAAATCGGGAAGTGGACAGAAACGTAATTAATGTCAGTTAAAGGACTCTATCTTCCTAAATATGATAGATAAAACGTTAAATATTTTATGTTATCGTTCCTGATTGTTTATATCACTGCGAAATTCAAATTGTCTTAAGTTATTTTGCAGGTTAGAACCCGTTACCTGCAAAACGCAAAAAAAACTAAAGAAAATTTTGATTTCGCAGGCTACCTTTGAGTATGCCCCTCAAAATAGAACAAAATATCCCAGTTCAGCAAATCCCGCGGGATCTGCGCGATTGCTAAGTCCAATACCGCAGGCTCGCGGGATCGCGATTTTGATGCGAGATTGAATTCCCTAGTGCGTACAGTTAAGGAGTGGAATTCCCTGCAGGCTGCAGGCCTGTTTCCTAATAGATGTAACAACAGTGAACTTTCGTTTTTTCCTTATGAGGTACGGAACCCTAAAAAAACATCTTACAAACGATTATCAAACCAACCCACGTCTCCCTTTATCACCCAAATCAATGAACCAGCTATTAACCACGAGCCCCCAAACGACTAACAGTCCCCTAAAGCCACAAAATTTCGCCAATGCGCCACCCCTGAGTTATCGAAACTGAGGTCACACGGCGAAGTTTAATAGAGCACCAGTAATCCGTGTTCGTGGCTCGTGGCAAACTACATGTCATGATATTGCAATTTTGTACGTGTTACCAATTTCATAGGTTTAAGCGCTACCTGCTAACTATTGTTTGGGACATAATTACGGTTAGAATAACTAGGGAGTTAAGAGAATTGAGTGGCTAGTATGGGTGTGTTCAATATGTCGATGGATCTCATTTATAAGGGCTAATGTGAGGGCTAAATTACAATTGTGTAAAAGCGGCTTCGAAACTTTGAATTCAATACTCAATACTTTATTGCATTCCATATTATGTACATATAGGTGGTTTAAATATTGTCAAGATCAATATGGACCCTGTCGGGCGCAGCAAAGTTAGGAGAGAGGACGAAGACTAAGTAACAATTCATGGAATTAATTAATTATTATTATAGGTAATTCGATGTTTAAAAGGTTAATAGATGTATATGTATATTATTGTGTGGTGAATTATGTTACATATTTTACTATTACTGCACAAAAAAAACCAGAGCTTTTATTTAAAAAAATATTTTTTTAATATCTCACCGATAAGATGTAGGTATAGTCGTATCTCGTTAATTTGAAACTCGATGGACTCTTAAAATGTTATGAATTATCGAGTGTTCGAAATATCAAATGTAAAGAAGTTTTTGAAAGAGTTTTGTGAAAGAGTAACAGTAACTGAAACGTAACTAAACAAACCAATACGTGCGGAAGTGTGTGTCAAATCAATCATTACAAAAACAAAGGCTCGTGTACAATGATACAAGTTTGAACTAGTCTCAAAATGTACTTACATACCACTTATTTATTTATTTAAACTTCATGCAACACAAAGGTACAAAGGCGGACTTAATGCCTTAGGCATTCTCCACCAGTCAACCAAGCCTCTTCAAGTTCTAAAATCTTTCTCCTTCTTTCTCTCTGCAACTTTGGATTGTAGAGTGTTTGACGCCGATAAGTTCGAATTAATGCGCCATTTTTTTACGTAATGATGATTTTTTTCGTTCGAATTACCTGTGCATAAAAATGTATTGGTTTGTTCGAAATATGTAGAGATTTTCTAGGGAACTCGTGATAACATTGAATTACAGAGAGGTTCGAATTATCGCAGGTTTGAATTAATTAGAGTCGACTGTATTTATCATTAAAGTCAAAATGATCTTAATTATTGTTAGTTTAGTCCGAATTTTAAACCCTTATTCGTTTATCTGTCAATCTACTTTTAAAGTCGATTGAATAAAAAGCATGTCTGTCAATTTACTTTTAAAATCGATCGAATAAAAAGTCTGTCAATCGATTTTTAAAGTCGATCGAATAATTTGACGGTTAATGGGAAATCATCAAAAGATTGACGAGGCCTGTCAGGGCTGACGCTTCCTGTCATGGTTGCGAAATCTTCCGAAAGAGTCACCATGGCTCTGAAACGGAAAGGGTAACTGAAGGAACATGAGAGGTTTTTGTCGGTAAGTCTGACACTCCTTCTCGCTCCACCAAGAGCAGGACAAATTATTTGATGATTTTGGAACACAAAAAAAACAAAGACAAGACTTACGATATTGCTACCTGAAAATAGAATGGTTTACAGCATTTTTATTATTTTGTAGGAACAACTAATACCCATTGTTCCGGTTGGTTAGGAGTAATCGGATTAAGATAAGTTTTTTTAGGGTTCCGTACCTCAAAAGGAAACAACGGAACCCATATAGGATCACTTTGTTGTCCGTTTGTCTCTCTGTCTGTCAAGACCCTTTATCTCGGGAACACGTAGAGCTTTCAAGTTGAAATTAAAACAATATACTTAGGTCCGCGGTCTCTCGAGGCTGTAGAAAAATCAAACTTCTGAGTTAACGAAAAAAAAGATACGGCCGTTTTTGTCGCAAAGAACTTGTATTTCGACACTCTCAAGGAAATCCAAATTCATTTCCGTGGACCTAGAATCCTGAAATTTGGCATAAAGCAAGGTCAATTTCAATTTGGAACCGTGCACTAGCATCTGACGTTTTATAAGTGCCCATGTAGGCCTATGTGAAATAAAAAACTTTTGACTTTGACTTTGGTCTTATAGCATAAGTATAACAAATAAATCTAAAAACTGAATTTGTGGTTGCGTCAAAAAAAAAAAAAGATTTTTGCAATCCGGAAAAATCTTCGTAACCGTAACTTACCCCGAACCCTCGATGCGCGAGTCCGACTCGCACTTGCCCGGTTTTTTTTTTCAATCTTTTGACCCAGATTATAATATTTTGTTCAGAAAACAAAGAGTAACACTATACTGTAAAGGTATTCATTGATCATTTTGCCAATAGTGAAGAACTAAACTAAAAGCTTAAAAATAATAAATAAAAAGAATAAATACCACCGGTATTAGGAACAAAATCTATGTACAGTCAGGACCCCAAAGAAAGGAACCTTCTAACAATACGAGCCGTGTCCAGAAGTACCGCTTTCTGAATCAAGCCCTTGATGTAGGCTATTAAGCCATTGGCTGACACTATCGATACAGTGATTGCTGATTCACATCCCACATGTCGATAAAGTTGCGAGTCAAGATATTTGATTCGCTTATCTTTCTCGGTTTTTGAAGAGGAAGGTAAAAAGGATTAAAAAGATAGTAAAAAAAAAATAGGCTGATACAAAATCCACCAATCCTTGCTGAACCGTAGTGTTGGACTACACCCTATGGCTACACAAGACCCCAAAGGAATTCACAGGCAAACTATGCCTATACTAAGTACCCTTTTATATTAAAAATAAATAGAACGTCACTCGCCTATCGTCAACATCGAGCATGGTTTAAAAGCTTGTGTCATCTAACGCGGATTGCGTTGCAGGAAATACGATTTTTTTTTAAACCCTTAAAAGTAAAAAATAAATTATCGTCATTCAGAATCTTGATTAAATTTGCAAGGCATTCTTATACTTTATTGACTTTTTAAAATTTTAAGTAAATTATAACGTGTCAAAGTTCATGCGAAATAGCAGATTTTCAGAGGTCTTTACTGGATTAGTTTTACACACATTTATAAATTGATTCCAATAGAAGCCTAGATAATATCCACAAGATACTGTTTCCAAAATATCCAATGAAAAATGTGTAACAACGTCATAATTGCGTAAAAGCGGTTGTATGAAAAAAAGTCAAGTCAAAGTCAAGCTTTGGTTTTAAAGATTAATCATGGTCATGGTCGGCTTTATAATGTTCCCACTGCTGGGACTCAGGCTTCCTCTCTAGGAGAGGGAATGGGCCGTAATCCACCACGCGGGCCCAGTGCGGTTTGGTGGATGCCACATGTCTTCGAATTTTTGGTTCTAGGACATGCCGGTTTCCTCACGATGTTTTGAGAGCAGTGGTGATGAAATAAATTACACAAAGTAATGCGCCTGGCTGGGTTTGAACCCGCAACCTACAACTCGTAAGTCGGGGCCGTTACCACTCGGCCACCACTGCTCAGATTAAGGAAATAACTAGTCTTTTGTCAAAGGAACTGAAAATAGAGTAAAACAACCAGGAGAACTCCAACAAAGCTGTACTTGCGAACTTCGAAAAACCCACCCACCTCTTCCTTAGCCAACCAGCCATTTAAACTTCCCCAGCAACAACTCTCCCTAAATCTAATCAAGCACTTATGATAAGCAAATACAGTAGATTTCCATTATTGAGGCACTTGGGGCCCCGATTTGACTGTCAAATCCAGCCGACCCGGTGGTACATTTGCATTGGAGTGAGCCCCTGTTTGCAAGGTACTCGAAGAAGGAACTTCTTAATCCTAACTCCGTGTATTGTAAACATGGATCACTTACACCGAAGTGCAATTGGACCTTCGGAACGAACTTGAGGTGTTACGGCGGTTAAGGCTAGAGCAGTGTCTCTCGTCCACCGCATTCCTGCGACTCTCACCAGGTCGTCGGTCCATCTGTGATTTCTAGTGCGCGGTCGCCATTCTAGAACCTTTCGGTCCCATCAATTATCCGTTCTACGAGCAATGTGCCTTGCTCACTGCCACTTTAGTTTGGTGATTCTTCGGGCTATGTAGGCGACCTTGGTTCTCCTGTGGATATCTTCATTCCTGATGCGATCACGCAAGAAAACTCCGAGTATAGCCCTTTTCATTGCCCTTTGGGTTACTGTAAGCCTTCTGATGAGGCCCATTGTAAGCGATAATGTTTCAGTGCCAAATGTCATATGAATGTAGGCGTTTTAACGGCGGTTAATTTAAAGTCTACACAATCCATACAGTACACCACACAGTAAAAATTAATAATAATGATATTATTATTACCTGTCACATCACTTGTCACGTGACTTTTGCGCAAGTAATGTCAATAAATTTTGTACTTAGCGTTTGGCGGGAAAGCTAACAGTAAAATTATTTCTCCATACCTGCTGTACGGATTGTATAAAGAGACTTTGATCTCAGAGTTTGTTTCTGTGTTTCTTCTCAGGGTTGCCAGCTAGAAAATACTAGCCAGTATTTCTAACCAAAAAGCCGTAGCGCTGTTTAGCCAAATATCTACTTAGCTAGTGTTACACTTTTTTTTTTTAGGTGGGAAAATCATCTAATGACAAATCCCGCTCTTGGGCGGAGCGGGAGATAGTGTCAGACTTTTACTGACTAAAAACTCACTCCTGTTCCTTCATTGCCTTTAATGCTAGCAAAGGAGCTAGTGTTACGCTACGGTGTAATAGGCGCCCCAGAGGAAATAGGCTACTCACTTTTAACCGTTATAGCTACAGAGTGTTACAGTTTCGTATGAGTGAACGCGAAACCACTTTAAACCGGCCTGTATATAGCCGGGTGCACTTGACATACAAACAAACAACGTGTGTTTGCGTAATTAAAAATACTTTATTTGTAAATGTGATTAATTTGCGCTTGTTTTTGAGAGGGTCGTTTAGCGTAATGTTCCTAAGGAGTGACTAAACGGGTTGAGATATTGTTTTCAAGAGTTGTTGTTTAATACCTTTTTTTTTGTAAGGAGGTAAATCATTATGACTTCTACCTCTATAGATTGAAGCAAAAGGGCGTGTCAGACTTTTACTGACTAAAACCTACTTGTGTCCTTCAGCTGCCCAGATAACTCTTTCAATTGGCCCCAGCGGGCATCAGTTTTGCTAACATCTCTTTGTGGTGTGTGGAACAGTCGTGAACTACACGCACCGTAATAGCCGCCGTGGGTTTTTGCCAGTAAGTCTGATCCTCCCTCTCACTTGAGAGGGAGAAGTTAGTTGGCAAGTGCGAGTCGGAGTAGCGCCCTGAGGGTTTCGTACAAACTTACCTGTATAAAGAGTTCAATTCCTGATTGGAGTCTTGAAGTTTTTTCTAAATCGCAAAAAGAAAACAATTTTTTTGTGATGTAACAACAAATTTTCTGTTTTCAGATTTATTCCTGTACTTGTATTATAAGACCTTGCTTTACGCAAAATTTCAGGATTCTAGGTCATCGGGAAGTACCCTATGAATTTTGATTTCCTTGAGAGTGTAGAAATACACGTTTTTTGTATTTTTTTTTCGTTAACTCAGAAGTTTGATTGTATCACAGCTTCAAAGGACCGTAGGCTTGAGTATATGGTATTAATTTCACCTCAATACTTCCACGCGTTTCCGAGATAAAGAGTCTTGACAGACAGACCGATGGACGGAAAACAAAGTGATCCTGTAAGGGTTCTGTTTTTTCCTTTTCAGGAACGGAATCGTAAAAAAAGCAAAAAAAAAAGCATATGTACCGAGTCTACCGCCTTTTTGGCAAGCTATAAAAAAATCTCAGCTCAATGATTCCATTTCAATTTTACACCACAGCATACACTAACAATAAATTTGTGAATAATTAAAACAGTTACAGCACTTGAAAAAATCTCATCAAAACTTCCCGATGGTAAGCGATGATATGATCAACGATGGTGATCCCTTGCCTAGAAGTAACCCTAGACCCCTAGATCGTTTGTAGCTAATAGGAAACACAGATACAGAATTTCCGCCTTAAAGAGCCACTTTTCTTGAACCAACCACAATTTGATACACATCTTCCACATAAACAGCCCTTTCCGAAAACCGATTAAAACCGAGTACCCTATAACCCAAAATGGCTGACACGAATCCAGGCATAACACAAACATGATACGATAACCATAAAAGCGATTCTACAAGCAAACTTAACATGTCTTTAAGCTGAGTCTAGACTGGGGCGAAACCACTAATTTTCTACTATAGATTAGTGAACAAAGCTGCGAAACATGGCGTTACTTTGTCGCCTTTAGTTTCTACTAGACGGTAGACAAATTAGATACGTATGAATAGTGTGGGAATGACTGGAAGTGGCATTCAATTCATTCTCAATTTCAACTCTCGTAATTTGTAAATATATATACATATATATATATTCCCTTTCTTCCATTCTTCCACTCTTCTCTGTCCTTAGCCATTTCTGGCCAATCCTTTAGGTAGGAGTCCAAATCGTCACGCTACTCTACCCAACCACTGCTTCAATCACATTTATAATAATGTTTATAAAAGGGGAAACTGACTGACTGACTTATCAACGCACAGCCGAAACTACTGAGATTAGGAGCATGTAATTTTGCACAAGGCTTCCTTTTATGATGTAGGTGAGCACTGAAAAAGGATTTACCAAAATTCACCATCTAAAGGGATGAAACGGGGGTCCAAAGTTTGTATGGAGAAAACTACTTTTGCGCGGATAAAGCCGCTGGCAGCAGGTAGTCAGTTATAATTTCAAACATTAACAACTTGCCAGATGCCTAGAAACATAATCTCAAAAGTTAACCAAATTGACCGGTCGTTATGGCGATACTTGAGGGAGGCCTGTGTCCAACAGATGACTTCTATCGGCTGGAATCATGATGATGACACTTTGCTTCGAAAGTCACAGGTTGACATACTTATCTATTACATTCACTAACTATTGCCGGTAGCTTCGCCCGTGTGAAAATTGTCAAAAGGAAACATATTCCCGGGATAATATCCTATGTGCTATTCCAGGACATAATCCACCCGTGTGCCAAATTTCATCCAAATCCGTTCGGCCATTTGAACGTGAAGAATTAACAAACATACACACCCACAAACTTGCACCCTTATAATATTAAGTGTGATTACTCACCTCTCAATTCAGTGACGAAATTGTCACTTCCATTAGTGCAGGATCTACGGCATGTCCAGTCCATTGTTCAACTACCTTATCGTAATGAGATTGTACTCGCTCACCTGAATATCGAACGAGACCATTCGATACTGTATCTGTTTACATTGTAGATTTTTGAATATCGAACGGTCCAGTCGATATTGTAGCGGTTCGTATTTTAGATTTTTAAATATCGAACGTCCCAGTCGATACTGCATCTATTCGCATTGTAGATTTTTGAATATCGTTCGAGTCCAGTCGAAGGAAGTTAGTGATAGTATGACTTTTGACAGGATAGAATGGAAGAAAAAAACGTGTTGCGCCGACCCCAAATAAGATGGGACAAGGGCAGGAAGATGATGATGATGATGATGATGATGTTCGAGTCCAGTCGATACTGTACCTGTTTACATTGTAGATTTTTTAAAGGTCAGCACACCAAAAGGAATGAGAGTAGATATCTCAATTTCACTCTTTCTTTATCAATTGCTCAACATCCAATGTAGGTCATAGGCCCCAGTCCTGTGCGTCTCGCATCCATCGGATTCCCACGACCCTCACCAGGTCATTAGTCTACCTGGGAGGCTATGGCTATTGTTATTAAAGTGAGACATCTGCCAAAATTATAGGACCTTAAGCCTGTCTGAAATTAAATTAGTATGTAAGCATCTCCGCCCCGTCGACGAATCTGGGACGGAGAGCTACCCTATGCTCGTCTTCCACAAGCCCACGCCTACGGTGGCTGAAAGTCGGGGTCGGGGTTCCAGCAGCTGGGGCGTGAGGATGTCGGTTCTCCTTCGCAAGCATTACAACTTTGCAGAAAGACTCCTTAATCCAGCTTATCAGATCAACACACCAAAGTGATATCAAGTATCGAAATAACAGAATTCGTCACAATTTCAATTGTCCCTGCACAGCTGCGGCCACACCCTAATAAATATTCAGAAGACACGTTCTGTATCCGATACGGTTTGGACCGAATTTTGATTTTGTGACGCCCCTGTATTATGTATATGAAATGGTATTAACTGAATTTTAGAAAGGCTTTCCTTTCTGTATGTGTGTTGGAGAGGAAGTTACGTTTCTCCCTTTGGAGACAGCTGTGTTGTGACATGTTATAATCATGAATATGGTGATGTGCGATTGTGAATTCAAATAGGTTTTTTTTTATTGATAAGCTTTCGTTTGACCACTCTCTCACTTAGCAAGCGCTTTTGAGTTAAAGACTTCCAGGTCGTAACTATCGGGAGACGCAAACTCCGGTAGGGAGTTCCACTCCTTAACGCACAATACTTGTCTGTTGGTCCAGACCACCAGTGGTTAGTGGCCCTGACTGATATGCCGGAGTCGTGGGTTCGATTCCCACCCAGGACAAATGTTTGTGTGATGAGCATAATCACTTGTTCTGTGTCTGGGTGTAATTTATTTATAATATGTATGTATTTAGAAATATATAAGTATGTTTATCAGTTGTCTAGTACTCAAAACACAAGCTCTGCTTAGCTTGGGGCTAGACGGCTTTGTGTGATAGTTATGGAAAAAAAAAAACAATAAATTTGTTCTCAAAACTTTTTGTAAGAACCGATTTTTTTGAGGTGGAAAATCATCCGATGAATTCTCCTGCTCTTGGATGGAGCAAGAGGGAGTGTAAGAGACTAAAACCAGGGTGGGTTTTAGTCTCTTACGTTATTTAAGTTGTGTGATTCTGGTGGATGTGGCCAAATAAATATATTTTCTTTTTTTTTCATATTTTCATCTCTCCTCTTCACATGACCACACCAAGACAAACACAACTTCGGAGCAAATAATGCTCAAAAACCCTTGAAAAGCATTTTACTGTAGCTAAAACACAGGAAGACATCCCTCACTCTCCTGACATAATCCACCGCAGAAATCCCAAAGAAGAGAATAGAATTAATCTGTCAAGCCAGTACACAAGTCCCTAAACGCACTTAATCTTAAAATTAACTTGCAAGAAGTTAATTTAAAGTGAGCAACACAAAAGTGGTGAGGAGGCGAAACGCGAGGGCGCTAGTTTCAAGTTGGAAGTTCACCTTAACGGACTTAACTTAGCCAAGTTCTAACCGCACAACTTAGGTGGAACGGGGCCTTAGATTGCTGGAAGAGACACTGTTCGTAGATGAATTTCCTGGTTTGAATTCCGTGACCGGAGGAAATGAGCTCTTTTAAGAGTTTTAAGAATGCTTTTCCACCAGAGATGTGCATATGCTACGTTGCTATGGATGCGTTCGATATCCACCAATCATATTCATTGGTGCACATAGTTTAGCACTGGTGGAATCGGATTCAACTAAGCTATGTTATTATATGGTAGAATGCGTGCTATGGATAATAATAATAATAACATGGCTCGCATTGTGAGGAGGTTCCTGTCTCTGGAGCCCTAACCATCGGTAGCTTGGACCCTGCTCCCGACACCGGCGGATTACTATTTTTTATATTTTTTAATGTTTTTTTTTTTTATATGATCTTGTTAAAAAAATATTTAAAAATGTAATTTATATGTATATTAAACAAATAAAGTGAATAATAATATTCCACAACTATGACATATGTCTAGTCCCAAGCTAAGCAAAGCTTGTGTTATGGGTATTAGACAACAGATAAACATAATAATTATATATTTCTAAATACATACATATATAGATAAATTACACCCAGACACAGAACAAATGATCGTGCTCATCACACAAACATTGTCATGGGTGGGAATCGAACCCACGACCTCCGGCTTAGCAGTCAGGACCACTAACCACTAGACCAACAGGCCAGTCAAAGGATGATGAGGAGGAGGATGTGTGCTATGAATGGTCGCGGGTTGTGTTGCTATGTGCCGCTTCCCTACTATAGATACGATGTTTAGTTCGAGCTGCGCGTCTCCTCGCGCAGCTACTTTGCGGCGGCGCATCTTCATAGCACATCTTACCCGCACCGCTTCATAGCTTAGTATCAGTGGAAACGGTCACATAGTTTCACAGCATAGCTATTACATCCTTGCAGCTTAGCTGCATGGCACATCTCTGGTGGAAAAACAGCCTTAATAGGCGAGTAGGCATTTAGGAAAACCAGGTGCGTAGTGCTTGCAACTGGCGTGCGTGTAAAGTGCGTGGATGAATTTCCAATCTCAAAAAAATAGGTCGTAAGAAGAGGCAATTTTGTAGTTTTCGCGTGCTACTT
This sequence comes from Mythimna vitellina, assembly GCA_949316375.1. NCBI lineage: Eukaryota > Metazoa > Arthropoda > Insecta > Lepidoptera > Noctuidae > Mythimna > Mythimna vitellina. Next base: position 4,925,049 of record OX438709.1, on the reverse strand, counting down.
TGTGAAAAAGGCGTGAGTTTATATAAACGGTTAGTTTTAATCGAGCAGAATAAAAATGACATTAGATCAGAATGGGAGAAAGTTGAGTAAATGAGACAAACCCTCAATATTATTGGTCCAAAAATTTAAGGACAGCATTTTTTTTTCAGAGATTTTAGTACCTTTACACTTGAGGACATTGCCATATCTCGATTTTATGATTCGAATAAAAACTGGGACTCAATCCTCTTTTCTAGGAGAGGGAATGGGCAGTAATCCACCACGTGGACCCAGAACGGATGTCACATCTCTTCGACTTTTTGATTCCTCACAAACTGGTGAAGGAAAACCTCCTTCACCATTTCCAGGGTGGCAGTGATGATGAAATATATACAATATTACACAACGTTAGTAAGTAAGCGGATGCCTCGTCCAACAACTTGTAAGTCGAGGCCAAATTGTAAGTGAAGTACCAAATAATGCCCCATCCAGTACTGACCCTTACATCCACGTCACAACACACGCTTAGTGTAATTAATCAAATGATTAAAGGTCCTGTGCGGATGATCGATTTTAGGTCAAACAGCAGTTTGATCGATTGTTAAAAATGTGCAGGTTATATGTGGGTCGCGCAAAATATGTAGATAGGGCGTTTTTACTTCAAAAACCTATTTATAGACTTCAACACTGCACTGTTTTTTAAGGGGAATGTTCCTGACTATTATGAAAGAAAAGGAAGTTAGTGATAGCATGACGAGTGACAGGGCAGAGAGGAAGGAACGTGTTGCGCCGACCCCAAATAACATGAGACAAGGGCAGGAAGATGATGATGTGTTCCTATGACTATTATTTCACGAAAATGTCATTCAATATGGTAAGACGAACTGAGAAGGTTTTATTGATGATCAGAGGCGTAGCTTGGACTAATTTAGACATGGGTGAAGGCAGATCAGAGTGGTCTTTTTCTTTCATCAATTCGAAAACGAGATAGCGACTGTCGCAACCCAGTGTTTGACGACATCGTCGCTTACAGTCAGGTGAAGCAGTGGTCATACACGAGCCTATCAATAATAAAAAAAAAATCGTCGTTCTTAAAGAGCCCTCGCTTGTGCAATGCCCCTTTGGGTGCGTGGCCGTGGGATTGGGCCCGCTTCGCCCACGCCTAGCTACGCAACTGTTGAAGATTTGAATGATTATAATTCCGTTAATAAACACAACAATCATATTTTAATCAACATACAACTTGACTCTAACCTGCTAAATGCAAAAGACTAAAAAAACCGGTCAAGTGCGAGTCGGACTCGCGCACGAACGGTTTCGTGCCAATATCTATAAAAACGGCAAAAAGAAAACACTTTTGTAAGTATGGGAGCCCCGTTAAGTATGTTTTGTTCTGTTTTTTTTTGTATTTGTTGTTATATCGGCAACAGAAATACATTATCTCTGAAAATTTCAACTGTTTATCTGTCACAGTTCATGAGATACAGCCAGCTGACAGACAGACGGACAGCAGATTCTTAGTAATAGGGTCCCGTTTTACGCTTTAGGTATGGATGATGAGAATGATGGAAGAAATGTTATCCTGGTGCTTTCACGTTAAACATTTCAACACAAAAAATTCTTTAATTCTTTTTTGTACACAAAAACATAACATAATATACTGAGATACAGATAGTTCATGTACAAAGGCGAGCTTAACTCAGCAATGAGTTTTCTCCCAGCAAACCTTGCAAAAAAATGTGCTGTTTTCCACTTCGAAGTTGAAAGTGACTGAAAAGTTGAAAGGGAATCGTTTGTCTAGGTATGGTCATGTGAGAGGAGGGATGAAACGCATGTTACTAAAAGAGTTATGAGTTTACATGTGGAGGGATGGAGAGGAAGAGAGAGACCAAAGAAAAGATGGATGGATTGTGTGAAGAGTGATATGAAAGAAAAGGAAGTTAGTGATAGCATGACGAGTAACAGGGCAGAGTGGAAGAAAAAAACGTGTTGCGCCGACCCCAAATAACACGGGATAAGGGCAGGAAGATGATGATTTCCACTTCGAAGTTGAGAGAGAGTCAAAAAAAGGCTTCAGCAAATTCAGTTCTAGTTACTCTTTAGATTTAAACATGAAAATAAATAAATAATAAGACTTAATGTTTTTTTTTTTAATCATTTTAAGGAAGACTATTAGGGTGATAATCTAGGGATCGGAGTTAATAAAAAAAAAACGGGCAAATGCGAGTCGGACTCGCGCACTGAGGGTTCCACACAAACTTACACACTATGAAAACAGTTCTATTCCCGAATTGAGTTACGAAGATTTCTCCGAATCGCAAAAAAAGTTTTTTTTTTGTAACTTAACTATAAATTTGACCTTGTGATTCTGGGTCAACAGGAAATACGTTATGAATTTTGATTTCCTCGAGAGTGTCGAAATATACGTTTTTTGAGACATAAATGGCCGCATTTTTTTTTTGTTAGCTAAAATATTTTATTTTTTTACAGCTTTAAGAAACCACAAACTTGAGTACATGATTTTAAATTAAACTCAATACCTCACAGGCAGACAGACAGATAGACAGACAGACTATAAGGCTAGACACTATAAGGGACTCACACACACACTAACACTATTAGAGACTATAAGGGTTCCGTACTTTTCCTTTTTAGGTACGAAACTCCCCGCCTGTGATTTATTACTGTAAAATTCTTTTACATTATTACAAAAATCACTCGCGCCTTTCGGACAGTCCTCCCGATTGTATTCAACAATATTATTTATTTTAAACACAAATTAAAGTTTGTTTTATTTATGACTAGCTGCTGGTTGTGGCTTTGCCTACGTGCTAATAGAAAATTGACGATACTTCCCGCTCCTACTACTGGTCGCTTACAATGGGCCTCATCAGAAAGCTTACAGTCACCCAAAGGGCAATGGAAAGGGCTCTTTATACTCGGAGTTTCCTTGCGTGATCGCATCAGGAATGAAGATATTCGCAGGAGAACCAAGGTAGCCGACATAGCCCGAAGAATCACCGAACTTAAGTGGCAGTGGGCAGGGCACATTGTCCGACTTTTACTGACTAAAAACCCACTCCAGGTCCTCCTTTGCCTTCGTCCCAGGGCCCCGGGTTTCACTTTCACACTACCCGTGGCCCCAGTAAGCTTCGACCCTGCTAGGCCCCTACGATTTGCTGACATCTCCCTGAGGCGCGCGTGGAACAGTACGCGCCGTCGACGACTTGGGCTCGGTCCGGAATACTGATGCAGATTTTATAATTTAAATAAGTCTATGAAGAGGTCAAAATCCTGTAAGGCATTTGCAAAAAGCCTGCATCATAACCTTATAGCTTTAAAAAAACAACATTCCTCTTAATAAGTTATTCACACAAGCATGAATTAAAAAAAAAAACACTGTTTAACTATACTGATTACATTCACATATTACCATCTTATATTTTACGTTTACTGTAACACCTGCCAATAAATATGCGTCCTTATTCTTTACGCCGTAAAACTCAATTTCAAATAATAATTTTATTAAACACACCTCCTTTTTATAGAACCTTCTATACTTAAAAATAAGGTTGAGATTCGAATGCGATATTTTTATATAGTTTATTTTTATCTTGGTAGCGCCATACGGCGAAGTCAAAAGCGATGATCGATCAAAGTCGAGGGAGTTCGGTTCCCCGTTCGATCAAAATGTTAGTTGGTACAGATATTATTAATTGTTTGTATTTACGTACGTTTTATGTACATATGTTAGTGTAGGTATGCAGTGGTCCATGTGTTTTAAGATTAGTAGAATTTTAGATAATTTGCATAATGGACTTTTCTCTACTATTTAATATGCTTATTAAAGAACATTATACATATTAGCCTTTCTCATGAATCACTCTGTTTATTGGTGAAAACGGTATGATAATCCATTATGTAATTTTTAGGGTTCCGTACCTAAGTCAGCAAAAACGGAACCCTAGGATCACTTTGTTGTCCGCCTGTCCGTTTATCAAGATTCTTTTCCTCAGAAACGCATGGAACTATAGAACTAAACTGCGCACACTTGTGCCACACACTCCGATCTGCGTGCGTCGGTCTCCATACATTTTATATGGAAACTAGACTAGTAGAGCTACACTTGATCCACGCCACGCGACGTCGCCGTCGTTCTAATGTAGTTCTAGCTTTATTCTAAAGCATAGAATTCTAAGGAGATGAACGTGCAAGAAACTCCATGGACACAGTTTTAAATCGTACACAATTATGTATTACAAAAATCTTTGTTACATAGTTCTTGCCCTTTCTACTACCAAGAGAGACCAATAGAAACAAATTTGGTGTGGAACACATTCATTGTTCTTACGGCTAAGGAGTGGAATTCCCTGGCAGAGTCTGTGTTTCCTGATAGCTACAACCCAAGGGTCTTTAAGTCAAGAGTGAATAGGTTATTTCTAAGCAAGCGTACTCCAATGTCGACCGAGCCATCAGGTGAGGTACTAATCAAGTGGGATACATAAATAATAAAATAAGTAATGGCAGTTAAGAAATAGAGAGCAGTGGTGGCCGTGTGGTAACGGCCCCGACTTACGAGTTGTAGGTCGCGGGTTTAAACCCAGTCAGGCGCATTACTTTGTGTAATTTATTTCATCACCACTGCTTTCAAAATGGTGAAAAAAAACATCGTGAGGAAACCGGCATTTCCTAGAACCAAATATTCGAAGACAGAAGAAGATATGTGATATCCAACAACCCGCACTGGGTCTGCGTGGTGGATTACGGCCCATTCCCTCTCCTAGAGAGGAGGCCTGAGTCCTAACAGTGGGAATAATATAAGGCCGACTATGCTATGATATGCTAGTTAAGAAATAACCAATCTCAACTAACGCCTTTAGTCGGCCTTGATTCATATTGGCTCTCAAAAAAGTAACCAACATCTACGAATGAATCAATGTTGGCTAAAACTTCAAACTGAAAGTACGAAACTAAATAAGCCAAACGAAAAACCCGTAACTAAACTAATAAATTTACAAACAAAACGAAAACAAGAGCGAAATGGCAAACTTAAACAAAAAACTCGACCATTATGGGCGCAAAATTTTTAATTTCTCGGTTATTAGGTTTGTCCGGCTAAGCCGAAAGCCGAAAGCCGAAACCGTTCTAGTTGGAACCCGGCCAAGTACATTTGGCAAGAGTGGCGTACGCAAATTACTGTTTACATCACAGACCACTGGCAAGCTAGAGGTGGCACTGCCAAAACTTTTCTTTACCCACCGTGACAGTAATTGTCACAATTTACTTACAGAAACTGAGAGCCCGTGACACTCCACTAAGTCCTCACCGCTGCTAAAGGTGGCATTGTCAATATCTTTTATACCAAACAAAAATGTAATATAATATAATATTCCCAACTATCACACAACGCCGTCTAGTCCCAAACTAAGCAGAGCTTGTGTTATGGGTACTAGACAACTGATAAACATACTTCTAAATACATACATATATAGATAAATTACACCCATACACAGAACAAATGATCATGTTCGTCACACAAGCATTTGTCCTGGGTGGGAATCGAACCCACGACCTCTGGCATAGCAGTCAGGGCCGCTAACCACTAGACCAACAGGCCAGTCAAATGTAGGTTAATGTCATTTTTTAATCATTGAAATAAACGGCCCAAAAACAATTCTGACAACTGTGACTTCTTGCCACTGCCAGATGGCAACATTGTCAAAATGTTTCATACAAACCGTGAAAGTGGTTGCCCATACGTCAGCGCAGAGAGCAACGGGCACTCACTACCTTGTTTTCATTTCTTAATTCTCCCAATTCTCCTAGTTATTTAGCCCCTCACTTTCAATACATTTGCGCCAACCACAATAAAAATCTACGCTCATCTCATAACCGTCTTCTACTATGTCCTACTCATCGCACTGACTTTCTTCACTGTTCTTTCTTTGTTCAGGCTATTTCTCTGTGGAATGCGCTCCCCGAAGAGGTCAGGATGGTTACAAACCGATTAAGATTCAAGATTGAGGTTCGCGAGCATATTCGTAAGAAGTTGGCAGTAGTATCATCACAACGTTAATGTTTCTCTGTTTGTCCATTTGGACCAATTTTTGTTTTTTTTTTTATTATATATATTTAGTTTATTAAATTAAGTATATATTATGTAATATATATTATATTTATTGTATTGTATCTGTGATTCATTTGCATATCTTTTTATATTAACCTTTTTTTTTTCTCTCTCTCTTTTATTGCACCTACCACTATTCTTCTCTGCATCACCCAAAGGTTGACTGGTAGAAAATGCCTAAGGCATTAAGTCCGCCTCTGTACCTTTGTGTGCATGAAGTGTTAAATAAATAAATAAATAAATAAACCGATCGTGTCAATAAGTGCCACCATTCATTCAAACAAATTGACGGCCCGTGACAATTCTGACCTTTAAAAAGAATTTTCCCACCCAATAATAAAAAAAAAAAAAAAAAAAATAAAAAAAAAAAAAAAAAAAAAAAAACCTTTAAAAAGAAAGATGAAGTCTAGAGCTAGAGGCGATTATCTCAGTAAGTCTCATACTCAACAAGTGTGTTAGTCAGTGTCACCGTTTACTCATAGAAATTGATGGCTCGTTACAATTCTGACCACAGATCACTGATTCCTTATCACTGCTAGTCATTTTGCCAATGCCACTCCACCTCATTGTAAGCGGAGACACAATTTACCCAATTGAGTGTGAAGGAGTAACTAACACACACACACACGTGTATGTTATATACATATGTACATACGTATCTTCTTTCGCCCTTATAACATTAGTGTCAAGTGTGATTATTATTGCTTACGTCATTTCTAGTTGCCGAAGCGGCCATTCGTCAGTCTGTGGTTTATAGTCAGCTATATGCTACGTCTGTGATGCCCGATGTTGCGATGCGGTGATCAATTTTAACCGCTTTTTGAGTTATAGTTGGTTTGATGATGCTTTTGGTTTTACACCTGGCCTACCAAACTGTTTATTTAGTAAGCGATGTTATTATTGGAAAGGTTATTATCGGAAACATCGTTATACAATGTAGTGTGTTCATAATAAAGGATACTGATCAAACACGGTTTGCGTGTAGTTGGATTTATATCGTTCCATTAGACCGCTGAGTATCGAGTAACTCGCTCAATTCAAAATGGCCGGTAAGTTTGACAGTTGTCATATTGATGTCACCTGTCATCAAAGTGGCGTTTTTCTAATAAATACGCAATGTGGATAACCATTTTTTAATTTTTTTTATTGATAGTCTCGCGTTTGATCACTATCTTACCTTATGGTAAAGAATGATGTGACCGACGATGAAGCACGCTTGCCTAGAAGTAACCTATTCATATGTACCACCCTAGACCAAATGAGGACCTTTTTAGTTTATTAACGAAATAACTAAAAAAGTAGAGAAGAGTGCTCCATCGTCGACCACATCGTCGGTTACCATCAGCCCCGCGTTCAGAAATGAGGTTAGAGTTAACGCTAATGACGTCATCAGGGCATGCTCGCATTTAACTGTCAATGTCAAGCAAGTGTGACTTATGACCGCTTTCACAAACTTACCCTGCTCGGAGTTTGGGTTAACTCGAGTTATAAAAGAACGACCCTGGGTTTCAACTCGAAGCAGGACCAAGCCTGGATCGAGGATGAGCTGTGATGCACGCGCGCCTCAAAGATCTGCCAGCATAATTGACGGGGCTCGCTAGGGCCGATGCCTGCTAGGGCTGTTCGAAAGAGTTACCGCGGCCTATTTTAGTTAGTAAGAGTCTGACATTACCCCTCGTTCCGCCCAAAGTGGGAAAATGGGTGTTCCATTTTAGGATTTTGACAAAATTAGAAATATCATAGTAGAGGGTTAACTAATTACTTAAATAAATCCTAATAATAATTTTATAATCGATTTATATAATGAATAATTTATGAATAATACCTACTGTCTGTTTGTATTATGAATGATGATTAACACCTACTTGCAGTCTTGTCTATATATTATATTGTAGATATAACATTTAATCTGTAACTATGTAAGTACTAATTTATTTAATTTGTAAAATTACGAATAAACGAATTTATCATTTATTTATTATTATGTTCAATATCGACAGGACATCTAAAAACACAATCAAATTTACCAAACACATAAAGGAAGTTGCCCAGGAAGGAAATGCTTGTACATAAATCACAAAACAATTAATAAACAATTCAAGTCATTAACCAACCGGTTCCGGCCCTTACAGGTAACAGAGATGCCGACGATATACATCGAAGGGAGTGCATTGATCATTATGAGTCATCATTATCTCTTTTAAAGATCTTTGTGTCAATGACCTGTGGGGATTTGGTAGATTGAGAGTGTTAGGAACTCTTGTTTTTTTTTTAACTTTTTATTGTTTACTAATTAAAATAGAATTCTTGAAAGATATGGTAAAAAAAAGTAGAAGTGGTTTATTAACAATTCTGAAGACATACGATGTGACACAGCGAAATTATGTATAAGAGATATTTGTAATTACAAAACATGATTGAATGAATGAATGAAATTGTCCATGGAGTTTCTTGCACATTCTTCTCCATAGAGATCTACGCTTTGGAATGTGCAATTAGCATCCTTTTTTTTCTCTGACTGACTGACTTCTTGACTTTTCAAAAGTGCCTGTAAATGGTTTATTTGAAATAAAATGTTTTTTATTTTGATTGATTTTGAATGCAACGACCATTTTTGTGCTGAAATTATAATACCCCAGTTAGAAAATTAAGTTACAATCATAGTTTAAGCACTGAGATTTAACTCAAATAGACGTGTTTTTAAGAAATTACCTATGCTATTGTAGGTACAAATGTAAATCGACGTACTATTGCTATCTACGCATGCACACACAAACATCATGTGTATGGATTTGTTATTTATTAGGTTATTATTGTTTTTATTAATTGTATTTTTTAGTTTATAAGTTTCTACTGTAAAACGCCTTGGACACCCTCCGTAATATTGTACAAGTGCTTCTAAATAAATAAATAAATCTAGTGACACAATCAAGATTTATCAAAATATGTAATTTTTATTATTTTAGGTTAAAAAATTACTTTAAAAATAGCTGAAATCGATTTGAACATACTATTTATATACATTTATTATGTTAGATGCTGTATGTTAAAACTGCAACACAAAGTTAGGTACAAAGATAGACTTATTTTCTTTTTAAGGTCCCAGTTAACCAAGGGTGGTGGAGAGACTACATGACATGTGCATAAATAAATAAAATTTTATTTAGAAAACAATGGTACAAAACTGTATACATATAGTTTAAATAAACGTACATATATATTTAGTAATATGCCTATATCAGCCTATATACATCCGTACCTAATATTATAAATGTGAAACTAATTCTGTCTATCTGTGACACGTTCACAATGAAACTTCGGAGGAGGATCCCATAGTGAGATTTTTATCTGCACACGAACGAAGTCGAGGGGAAAGCTAGCTTTTATAGTATAAAATAAAGAAAAGGGATTTTAGAGACGACTCTGCTATTTAGTAATAAGCGTAGTCTTATGACCCTTTCAAGTTTTATGTCTTGGCTGCGTCTTCAAAGCCCACACATGTACTTACAATACAATACACAGATGACTCAAGGGTCACTTCAAAGTCCATTGCTCTCTCCATATACAAAAGACTTAATAAAGTATTAAATTACCGATCAATGTATTTTCGATACGAATAATGTCATATTATGTGAAGGTCAATGAACCTTAAATTCTTTGAATCACCATTTACTGGTGGTTGATACGTTACAAATAACAGGACAGCGTTCATAAGTACCCAACAAACGGCGAGTACCCACCCTTACGTTGTTAAAACTACGGTCCGGACCAAGCGTTTCGCCTCGTCGTTTATACCGTGAACATCGAGGGACTGGAACAATTTGCCTGCTGTGGCCTTCTCGTCCGATTATAATTTAGGTGTCTTCGAGGCTAGAGTGAATAGGCTCTTAATAAACTAGTGCGCCTCACCATCAACGATTGTATCACCGCTTACCACCGTGGATGCGTTCACAAACATACAAAACTCACATACATATTATTCCAACAACATGGTGTCTCCATTTTGACGACCCGTTTAGCGCAGTGGTTCAGAGACCCAGTTGAGAAGCAAAGGTCGCGGGTTCGATTCCGGCACCAACACAAATGTTTGTTGATGAAACAGATATTTGTGTGGGGTCTGGGTGTTTGTGGTACCTTCGTTGTTTCTGGTTATAGTACGAGGGAAAACCTTAGTTTGGGACCAGGATGTGATGCAATGTATGTGATGTTGTCTCAATTTATTATTATTTTATTTATTTTTCGTGGACATTGGCCTGTGATAATATGTATTACTTATGCTCAAACGGCTGATCAGATTTCGATGCTTTGCACGCTGGTAGACCATGTCCATACATAGGATCTTATCCATGGAGTAAGTTCTCTTGGAATAATTTTGGGCAAAGCCGCTGGCAGAAGCAAATAGCTAATTAATATACAGAAAATGGCCAATTAGATCAGTTCTACACAGAATCTTGAACAATGACGACATCTCGAAGGCAATGTAACTGCTTTTCTTTCATTACAGCATTCATTTTCTAATACCGCAGGGAATCTGCTTGATAAATAATCTAACCGCGTCTGAGATAGCAGTAACCATTAGGGTGGAAGGTAAGAAGTTCCACTGCGAACAATAGTTGTGTACAAATTGTTTTAGGTTAATCGCCATCCTCATTATCATTTCAGCCGAAAGCCGTCCTCTGTTGGACATAGGCCTCCCCCAAGTATCGGCACAACAATCGGTCCTGTGGGTCTCGTATCCATCGCATTCCCGCTACTCTCATGAGGTCATCAGTCCAGCTTACGGAAGGTTAATGATCTAGAGTAACCAGCGAAATTAATTTAAAGTCAATCAAAGTGCATTTCTCTTCGCCACTTTTTTGAGTCCATCAAATTACCATGAGCACCATGAGGTTTTCTAAAACCCGGCGCGCCCCTGATTGTAGGAGGCTTTTGGATGATACAGCAATTGATTCCTTCAGGCTGGGTTGTCAATAACTCACCAAACACCTTCCCAAGGAAACTGGTTAAAATTTACCTTCTGAATTCCTTTACATCATGGCGATAACATCTTAATGGGTTCCCAGGAGTGCCTGTCAACTCCTGGACTCCAGCCAAACTGTCCTGATCACAATTATAGGTATTGTGAACAGATTCTATTGTTCTACCTTGATGGTCTCTGATACGATGTGTCTTTGTTTAGTTGTTTGAGTCCAAAGTGTAATCACCTGAGACTGAACGTTGATTAGGAATAGGTAACCCAATTGATGTTGATTTAGTTAGATGTTAGTGGGATAGGGATGACAGTTCGTATATACTCGTAGGACAGAGTTTCAAGATATTCCTTTTTTGTTTGGTTCTCCTTTGCCGTTATTTTTTTTTTATATAATTTTTTTTCTTTTCATTACATTACTTTTGCAATATTTTTTATATTATTTAGATCATAACCTCCTTAATAACTTCATTAGTTATTTATTTTTGTAAATATCTCATTAGCTTTTTTTTTTATTCTTGATAGGTTTGCGCATGACCGCTATCTCAACTGGTGGAAAGCGACGATGCGGTCGACAATGGAGCGCGCTTACCTAGAAGTAACCTATTCACTCTTGACTTAAAGATTCCCGGGTTGTAGCCATCAGTAAACACAGATTCCGGCAACGAATTCCACTTCTTAGCTGTACGCACAATGGATGTGTTCCCTTTATGTTTTTGAATGGAATAAATTTTTCTGATTTCTAAGACAAATGACACAAAAGTAATTATTCTGAGCCTGCTGATGCATTATATAAAAAAAAAATAGACTCCTGATTATTAATTCCTAGTCTAAAAACTGATCATATTAATTAGTGTCCTACTCTAGCCAATAAAGCCTCAAATTACTAAAACATCTGTTCAGGCAATTCTATTGCCAGTGAGGTCACAAATATGGCGCCCGACCAATTTGAAGGCGACCTTTCGAACATACTAGCTCCACATAGCCTGGTATCCGATTTCATTAGACAGCGAATGGAATCTATAGTGATTGATTATAGTTGAGTAGATCGGGGTTAGGTTTCATGAGTTAAGTCATTAGGGTTGGTTTTATTTGGGGATATGATACAGAGATATTACTAACGCGTAATGTGAATTAATGACTATTTAATACGTTTAACTGTTGATGTAAGTGAAAATAAATCTAATACCAGCTGACTGTTCAGCCATATAAATGCTGCTCTGATATGTTTTTCTGCCATATAAATTCATCATCATTATCATAATTTCAGCCGAAAGATATCTACTGCTGGACATAGGCCTCACCCAAGTGTCGCTACAACGAACGGTCCGATGCGTTGCATCTAAGGAAAAAAAAATGGGTGGTAGGAGAAGAGAGGACAAAAAATTGCCTACGACCTATTCGCAGATATCTTCAATAATATTACAAAGGTAAAGTTTGTTTTTTGTTTAATTTTGATTCCAAAACATATTTTTCACTGATAGAAAGCTGCTTTATTTAGTGACATAGGCTATATTTTACGTACACAGGCGAAGCCGCGGGGAGAAGTTTTGTTTTGTTTTTTTGTGTATATTTGGTATTACTAGCTTCTGCGAGCAACTTCGCACGGGGCTGTAAGTCGGTTTCTCCATACAAAATTTGGAGCCCCGTTTCATCACCTTAGGGGATGAAATTTGGAAAATCCTTTCTTAGTCTCAATAGTTTCTGCTATCCGTTGATAAGTCAGTCAGTCAGTTTTTCCCTTTTTATTATACAATACTAGCTGACTCGGCGAACTTCGTACCGCCTAATAATGTGATAATTGAAGAACCGCTCGACCGATTTTGTGCAAACTTCACATACCTATACCATCTACAAAATAGTCCGAACAAAACCTAAACATTTGATTTGGATAGGTGAGCCCATTCTTGAGTTATAAAATTACAACGAAAAGTGGCATTGATTTTTATTTAAATAGATCATACCAAAATAAAAACCAGTACCAAATTTCTCTCAACACGAAACAGCAGCCATAGTGTTATTACGTGTAATCGCACATCTTAGATACCAAAAACATATTTCCCACACTGCACCTATTACCAAACTGACGAAAACATACCTTTAAAAACCGGATCACTTTAATTCCATCCATGTGACGATAAAATCTAAATAGGTCGTTCGCCTGCCCCGCTGGCTGGACGGCCGCCAAATGGAAGGCTCCTAATGTAACTGTACAAGGAAGTTCTGTTGCTGATACATGGATGAGAGTTTGATGGGGATTTATATTTTGTAAGGAAAATGGAAGAAATGTTCGGTTAGCTTCTAGAGTGTTCTGTTTTTCTATTGATATATTATTATGTACTATTGACTGAAAAGTTGAGGGGAATCGTTTGTCTTGGTATTGCCATGTAAAGAGGAGAGATGTTACTAAAAGAGTTATGAGTATACATGTGGATGGGTGGAGAAGGAGAGGGAGGCCAAAGAAAAGATGGATGGATTGTTTGAACAGTGATATGAAAGAAAAGGAAGTTAGTGATAGTATGACAATTGACAGGATAGAATGGAAAAAAAAAACGTGTTGCGCCGACCCCAAATAAGATGGGACAAGGCCAGGAAGATGATGATGATGTATTGTACTCTTTCTGACTGGCCTGTTGGTCTAGTGGTTAGTAGCCCTGACTGCTATGCCGGTGGTTGTGAGTTCGAACTTAAGAACTTACAGTCAAAAAGTAACATTTCATGAAGTCGAACTGATGAAGAAGACCAGAAATGGTCAATGGAACTACATACTCACTTAAATATCACAATGAAGATAGTTAAGCGACTATGCCAATTGCAAATAAATAAATGGTTCTGAATAGTTACGTTGAAAATGGTATCATCGAAGTGACCTGATGACGATGATGGAGCCGGAAGATAGGCACCGGAACTCTGTAATTAATCAATGTATCCTAGCCGTGTTTGGGCCTATTAGAATAGTCATGAAATGCAGTTTGGGTTTTTTTTTGTATTTGTACTTTTTTATTTTTTGTATTTGAACTTCTGAACGTTCTCAGAAGTTTTTTTTTTTAATTTGTTAAAAACTAGTGCTTGACTGCGATACCACCTGATGGTAAGCAGTGATGCAATCGTTGATGGTGAGGCGCACTAGTTTATTAAGAGAAATTAAAAATATACTAATAAATTATCAAAAATAATTACAATTTAGAAAGGAGAAGAAAAAACTAAAGTGATCGATAATGCTCCTTCACTATTTTTTTGAACGTTGGTAGCGTTTGGGCTCGCCTCACTTCTATGTTCCAGACTTTACCCTGTAGTAAGAAAGTACAGGCTAAAAAAAGCAGAATATGGAAATACGTAACCAAACATGCATAAAAAAGTATGTTGGAAACCAAAAACATAAATCACAAGTTCAGTAATAATCATACAAATATTTTTACACGTAAAAAATCAACATTTAAACATGATATATGCGGCATTCGCTCACAAATTTGTTTAAAACAAACAGACAGACGGACAATTTTTCATTAACCACATGACGCGTGTTACCAGTGAGGGAATTTCGTAAAGGCGAGGACACATCAGCGTTTTTGCTTGGGATATCGAGCCATGCCAATGTGTTAACTTTCAAAGAAAAATTTTGAGAGTGAGGTTCGGTATCTTGTTATACATTGATAAGTCAAAAATAAATATGTTAGTCTGGGCATGTATTCTAGATCGTCTATCACATGATAGCTTACCATGAGGTGTTCAAAAGTAAACCTATTAAACAATTAGACTGCGAGCGATATCGCAGTACCATTACCAGTACGCATATACCATTCAGTCAAAGACACGTCAACAAAAAATATGCAAGTAAAGTGAATGCAAAACCCACATTGCTAAAAATTACAAATTTGTAAAAGTTCGCATTCCATGAGCATTTAATCGAACAAATATGCAACATTCGCCGGAACTTTAATGTACTTAAGCTTGTATTTTTTTTAATGATTATTGTTTAGTACAGATAGCGGCACGAATCTTGAGCCCTCGGCGAAAGAGCGGCGATCGCTTTGCGCATCGTACACATCGGCGAGTCAATCACTGGACAAGGATTACACCCCCCACCCCCGCATCTCTTTTCATACCACTAAAGAGAACCGATATTTCACTTCTGCGTGCTTCTGCGCAAGTAGAACTGTAGAAGTAAGCGCTCAAGATCCGTGCCGGTATCTATAATCATAGTAGTCATATTAGTTAATAGGTAAGGGATTCTTACAAGTCATATACTAAACTAGTGCTTGACTGCGATCCCATCTGATGGGCTCATGACTTCTTGTAATTTGAATTTTAAGCAAGAAAATAATTTAGTGTGGACTCACCTTTTCGAACGAGTGAATTTATAAGTCAAACAATTTTCCTCTTATAACCGTAATTTGTTTCTGAACGAAAGAAATACGTTATTGTTTTACAGTTTAAATTGAGCGCGGTTTAAATTATTATGTGTTTTGTACATTATGTTAATTTTATGAACAGGAATGTTTTTGGTGGTGGTCGTTAGTTGCAATCACCTTCGCGGGTTAGAGGCCATTCATAAATTACTTCACAAATATTTCATGATTTTTTGGCTTAGGTCACATTTGTGAATTTCCCCCTCGTTAGTGTGACGACTCATAGGTAAATGATTAAATTAATACCTACAGTAGTTCCGAAATTAATAATAATAATCCACAACATGAAATGTGACGTTAGTTCGATTTCTGTACACTTCCAGAAAAGTCTTCGTGTATCTAGTAGAGCTGGATTTTTTTGTTGTCTTGTCTTGTCTGAGTATAGTTTCCGCACTTAGTCCTATACAGACCATTGTACGTGGGTCATGGCGGCCATAACCTTAGGTGGGCTAATTCCAACCAGCCCACCTCTCTCCGAAAACCGATTAGGCCTCACAGGTTCTTCAAGGCATCAATAAGGGAGTTCGGAGTTCCTAAGGTTCGTATGAAAATTTCAGTGACACCTGTGCGGTCTAGGAGCCCATGCGCAATTATTTTCTCACACTCCAAGCATGCTCTGCAAAGGGGACTATTTATTTTTTTATTTTACACAATATTGTGTAACACAGAAAAAATAGTCCCCTTTGATACTTTACAACGAAGTTCAAAAACATCAAACCAAGATCTCGGCCCTAGATGTAATATATCCAAGCAAGCAAATAGTCACTGTAACCGATCAGGCCCGATTCGACGACGCGTCGTCTTCCATTTTAGTAAAACTGAAGTGACCCAGTAGGGCCGATACATGCTAGAGCTGCGGGATGGTTTGAACGCAAAGGGCAACTGAAGGAACTCAGGTGGGTTTTAGTCAGTAAAACTCCACAAGTCAGACAAGATAATGATTTCGCACCTAAACAAAAAAAAAAACAGGCGAAGTGCGAATCGGGCTCGCACACGAAGGGTTCCGTACCGTCCGTAGCAAAAAAATCTCATTTGTTTTGTGGAAGTCCAACTTAAAATATTTATTTTATTCTGTTTTTAGTATCTATTCGTTGTTATAGCGGCAGCGGAAATACATCATCTTTGAAAATTTCAACTGTCTAGCTATCATGGTTTATAAGATACAATCTGGTGACAGACGGACAGCGGAGTGATACCAATAGGGTCCCGTTTTTACCCTTCACCCAAGAACAAGATTGTTAATAAAAAAACTAACAAAACGATTGCACAACCTAACCTTGACTCCTTACACGTACCAACAAAACTTAATACCCACTCCATTCCATTACAATGTACCTGTATACATAAGGCTGGCTACACGTCAACGACTTGTCAGGACTCCGTACAGACATCAAGCTTGTCAATTAAACTGACAGCAGACTTATTATTTCAATGCACGCGAGGGGATTCAATGGCCGGCCGAGGAAATATGTAAATGTTTTCTTTTTAATTGTAAACGCATTGAAATTGGTTTTTTTTTTCTTTGTTAAAGTTTTTAGCGGTTGGTTTGGTTTTTGCTTTGTGGGGATTGGTTGGAAATTAATGTCATTTTATTTAGTAGTAGGTACCTACATGAATTTATAGTTTTTTAAAGTTCCGTATCTCAAAAGGAAAAAACGGAACCCAATGTCTTGATAGACAGACAGACAAAGCGATCTTTGTCTGGCTGTATTTCAAGACCCTTTATCTCGCGAAAGCATAGAGGTATCGAGTTGAAATTAAAACCACATACTCAGGTCTGCGGTCCTTTGAAGCTGTGAAAAAATCAAACTATTAAATTAACAAAAAAAAAAAAGATACGGCCGATAATGTCGCAAAAAAACATATATTTTTACACTCTCAAGGGAATCCAAAATTCATAGAGTACTTCCCGTTGACCCAGAATCTTGAAACTTGGCATAAAGCAAGGTATTATAGCACAGGTATATAAATAATTCTAATAAGAGTAAAATTGTAACGTCAAAAAATAAAAGTTTTTTTGCGATTCGGAAAAATCGCCATTCTGGAATCTAACTACATACATAGGTAGGTCTTTACGGAACCTTCAGTGCGCGATTCTGACTCTCATTTACCCAGTTTTTTTCCTTCTAAGCTGTATCACAATACTGACTCTGACAATATCACTTTATCTCTGACTCCAATTAATTAGCCAAAAAATAAGTTAGTAACAACAATATAACTAACAAGCCGCTGCCAGCGGCTTCGCCCGCGTCATAATAGAAGATTATCCCAAGGGAACAGACTCCCAGGACAAGAAGTATCCTACATGCTATTGCAGGACACAATCTACCCGTGTACCAACCAATTTCAATCGAAATCGTAAAGAAGTGACAAACAAACACGCACGCACACCCACAAAACTTTCCCATATAGAGTCATCATCTTCCTGCCCTAGTCCCATCTTATTTGGGGTCGGCGCAACACGTTTTTTTCTTCCATTCTATCCTGTCAACCGTCATACTATCACTAACTTCCTTTTGTTTCATATCATTCTTCACACAATCCATCCATCTTTTCTTTGGCCTCCCTCTCCCTCTCCACCCATCCACATGTATACTCATAACTCTTTTATTATCATGTGTTTCATCTCTCCTTTTACATGACCATCTTTCGCATTTAGAGAAATAATAATAATAATCAAATGAATGTACTGATGTAAATAACCGATATTGAAAAAAAAAATCAAAGTTATATTTTATCCATAATGTATCCACTTTTACAGTTTGCCTATACATAATCGATATGCTTACGCACATAAACAAACATAAAACACCACCCTAACAAATGGGTGGTTTAATGAATATCGAGAACTCAGCAACTTGAGACGATACAACGACGTACGAAATTGCGTTCCGAACAAATTAATGATGACGCATAACAACAGGTGTGCCAACAACACTGATACAAAAATACACTTTATTACCCCGGTTTAATGACGTAATTTGATTGGTGAAAACTGGCAAAATGGCGGACGTACACGTTAAAGCCAAATTGACAGCGTTTCGATGTCTGTTTTTTTTTTTGGGAGCGTTTTAATTTAATTTATTTAAACTTCTGTATGTTTATTTTTTAAATGTAGCCGGGTTGGGATTTTTTAAGCGGTTTAATGCGGATTTTATTTTAAAAAGAATCGATTTTTCGGATCATTTCAGAAGTCAACCCATGGTCCCAGTAGGCTTCGGCCCTGCTGGCTCTTTACGGTTTACTGACATCTCTTCGAAGCGTGCGTGGAATACTACACGCCGGTGACGACGCGGGCTCGGTACGGACGGTTACCGGACGGCCGGACGGCGAGCTACCCATTGCTCGTCGTCCGCAAGCCGTGTTAATTACATAATAATTATGACTGTCAAAATTTTTGCGACAACCTTAGCACTCTGTAATATTTAAAATATTTGTGCAATTAATACTTGGTCTTAATTATTTGGGTATAAAGCTTAAATTACGTGGTAACATTTGTATTATAAGAAAATATAACTTAAGTAAAGTACATAAGGTCGATTTTACCAGATGACAGAAAAAAGGCTTATTTTATTAGAAAAAGAAATATTTTTCTGTGTCACCCCCCTTGAGATAGTTTTTAAGACTAGCTAGACAGACTTTTTTAAAGTTTTTAAAAGACAATGACATATTGAGGATCCCGTACAAACGTCAACTTTATAATTTAGACTAAAGTAACAATTTCTTCTTTCTAAATTTCATGATTCGAGGTTTACTTCCTCATAAATTACTCTGTGAAAACTGCATGCAAATCTGTTCAGTACTTTTTGAGTTTATCGCGTTCGTACAAACAGACAGACACGGTGGACGACTTTGTTTCATAACAAGTTAAGTTGATGTAGTTGGTTCTTTCACATGTGCTCCTTCAGTTTCAGAAGACCTTTATGTTAGGATGGGCTTTTCACTGCTGCTTGGGGTAGCAGACCTGATTATTTGATATAAATTATCTTCACACTTTTCTAAGAAAAACGGTCTTGACTGACGGACACACGGACAATAAAGTGATCCTATAAATGTTCATCGTCATGTTGTTACCGTTCATTGTGGCGACACTTGGGGGAGGCCTATGTCCAGCAGTGGACGTCTTTCGGCTGAAATGATGATGATGATGATGATGATAAATGTTCAAATTTTGCCGACATTTAGATATCACCAATAGACACTTTAATTTTATCTAAATGTACATAGATTACCACAAGAATAACCTTAAACATGTCATATCGTATGAAGTTATCAGCATTAAACTACACATCAATAACTCAATAAGCAGGAGGAACTGTGAACGGGTGGCGCCCTCAGGCGAGGAACCGGCGCAATCTGTCATTATCTGACCAATTGAGGCGTTAAACATGTCGTGTACTGTATTTAGTTTACTTCGTGTAATGACAACACGTGAACAGACACATTATATATATATATTTAAATTATTAGTGCTTGAGTGCGATCCCATCTGATGGTAAGCAGTGATGCAATCGTTGATGGTGAGGCGCGCTAGTTTAAGAGTGTATATTCACTCTAGCCTTAAACACCTAAATTATAATCGGACGGGAAGACCGCAGCAGGCAAATTGTTCCCGTCTTTTGATGTACGCGGTATAAAGAACGAGGCGAAACGTTTCGTCCTTACTTTAAGGAGTGTCCAGACCTGGCAAATGCGCCACGAATGCACAGCTCGCGAGCCTAAGTTTGGTGCGTCGCTCTAGTGCAGTTCCAGCAAGGCTCGAGTGAGGAGTGCGTGCAACAAGCGCGCACATAGCTTCTTTTGCGTTAGCACTTAGTATGTGTACCGCGGGAGGCACGCGCGCACCTCCTGCGCTGATTGCGCGCGAGCAGCGCCAGGGCGGCGCAGGAGCTGCGAACGAACATGATGTCCACGCGCGCAGTTCGCAAGTGGCTCGCGAGCGGTACATTCAGCAGGTCTTGACACACCTTTTGAGGTATCAACAATGTAAGAGTGGATACTCGCCGTACATCGGGTCGTTCAATGGTAGAAAGGGGATGGTGGAATCAAATCATGTAACTCCCGCGCACACTCTCTAAAATGCATTCTATTCATTACCGAAAGGCTGACTACTCTACATTTGTGCTCCAAGGTTTTGGACTAAAGAGAGAAAGAAAAACATTTATTGTGAATCATACAGGACAAACAAGAAAACTATTTTTTTATAGTTGGAAAAAAGCTAGGGCGACGACATAACTTTATTTTTAGTCCATACTAATATAGTTCTATCTGTCTGTTACGATTTCTCGATTAACCACTAACACAAAGGTTCTAAACATACTCATTACTGAATCTACATCAACCCTATTGATTGTTAATTACAACACCAATATAACATGATAGCAGAGACGAAGGATGTTCATCTGTGACGTCACACCCGGTACCCTATCATGGCCAATAACGTTCAACAAACAGATCGTAATGCCACTGTACAGGTAAAACAGAAAGTTAACTTTGTACAGAAATAAGAACGATTGTTTGCCTAGCTTTTTACCCGACTGCGCCAAAAGGAGGGTTATGATTTTTGAGTTTATGTATGTGGTGGATAATTATATTTCTTTGACTCGCCCTAGAGCCTAAACGACTTGTTGCATTTTAGATTAAGAGGTGTCGTTAGATTCGTCTTGGTTTTAAGAGTGAACGCAACTAAGGCGAATCCAAAATTAACCAGTCCTTCAGTTGCCCTTTGCGTTCCAGGACCACGGTATCTCTTTAAAAATTCCCGTGGCCGTAGTTGGCATCGGCCCTACTGGACCCCTACGGTGTCGTTCACACCTTTATGCGGCACGTGTGCTGTATGCTGTATGCACGTGTGTGTGTGAATACTACGCACCGCTACCCATTGCTCGTCGTCCGCAATCCAGCGTTTACGGTGGCCGGGATTGCTCTGCGACTCCCGACGTACAGAGCGTCTTTTGTTGCGATGAATGGGGCGTGAGAGAAAGGACATCCCGTTCCCTCAAGGTTGCTGCTGGCTTTGGACCTTTGCGGCTGGTATTATTTCAGCCAAAAAATACAAAAACTGTTTTTATTTATTAACCTTCTGAACTGTCTTCAGCTGTGTTAATTTAATGCTCAGCGAATACAGGCCGTATACTTTTATGAGTATATGCTGATTTGGATACAATATTGAATGTGTGTGCTTCAGTTTTACGCGAAGCATTGAGGCCCTTCTCGCATTGAGTTGGGTGTCTTTAGACTGGATTACGGGTATTTTTAGAGGGTGGATTTATACATCGTAAAAGTTTTTTTTTTTGTACCAAACGTGTTTTTAACCACTGACGCAAAAATAGGGGTGTAATACGTTTGACCGCTATGTGTGTGTGTCTGTATGTCTGTGTCATCGTAGCTGCTAAATAAATGAACGGATTAGGATGTTTTTTTTTTATTTGAAAGCAGGTTTTCTAACGATGGTTCTTAGACATGTTTTAGACAATTTGCACCAATGCGAAGCAAAGTAAATAAACCTTTCTTGTTTATTGTTTTTTCAATAAGTGAAAACCGCATCAAAAACTGTTGTTTAGGAGGAATAAGCGGATTAACAGACAGACGTGGAAAGCAACAAGCAAGTTGGTTTTTTTTTCCACTATCTTTTACCCACGATTTCGTCTGCGTAAATGTCGGTTATAGCAGACTCGAAATAGAAGTCGAAGCCAGATAAAGGTAGCCCATGTCCGTCCTATGTCCGGAATGCGGTGGATGCGAAACGCAGAGGATCGGTCGTTGTGGAGACGCTTGGGGGAGGCTGTCCAACAGTGGACGTCTTTCGGTTGAAATGATGATGATAAGGACCTTGGGGTTCCACTTTACTTAGTACCAAATCCCATGTTAATCGATTCAGTAGTTTATTTGTGTGGTTATTTCATCATCATCATCATTTCAGCCGATAGACGTCCACTGCTGGACATAGGCCTCCCCCAAATGTCGCCACAAAGAATGGACCTGTGCGTCTCGCATCCATCGGATTCCCGCAACCATCACCAGGTCATCAGTCCACCTTGTAGGGGGCCTTCCAACACTATGTGGAACACACTATGACCACTAACTATGACACTATGTGTGTGTGGTACTTTGTGTGGTTATTTAGATAGATAGAATTTTATTATTTATATTTAATTTGACTGGCCTGTTTGTCCACTGGTTAATGGCCCTGACTGCTATGCCGGAGGTCGTGGAATCTGGATAGAATTGTTTATGCTTTTTATTATTTTATATTACATCAATTTAAAAAAAAAATGCTTTCCGCAAAGTTTAATGCAACACACAGAAACAGGAACACCCGGTATCTGAATTGGGAATTTGACACTAAGAATGACTTAATCTAATTTAAAACAAAAATTTGAAAAAAAAAGTTCTCAACTTATTCAAAAACTGAGTCTATTTTAGGTATTATTACACCAAATACATTCATTGTGCGTACAGCTAAGGAGTGGAATTCCTTGCCGGAATCTGTGTTTCCTGATGGCTACAACCCGGGAATCTTTAAGTCAAGAGTGAATAGGTTACTTCTAGGTAAGCGCGCTCCATCGTCGACCGCATCGTCGCTTTCCATCAGGTGAGGTAGCGGTCAAGCGAACCTAACCTAACCTAACAAGAATAAAGAAAAAATAACCGCCTAACTCAAATTCACATAAAACAATAAAACACTAATACGAATAATTAAACTAAAAAAAGTTAATCAAGTGTAAAACACAAAGGGTCACCGACTTCGCTCGGGGCGTCATAAAATGTCCGTTAAGGGTGGACCACACGTACGCGCGACCACAGGCCCGTGGAGCTGGCTCGATTTTACGACTAAAATTACGTTCACATCCGTTCGCATAGTGGGATTTCAATTTTTAGGGATCCGTGACGAAGAAAATAAAACGGAAAAACGACTCTAACGTTAATCCAATGTCTAGTTGCGTACGACGTTGCGCCACCGGTACTTGGTGGACATCCCACCCATACGCACAAAGCGTTTTGAGAACACATTTATTATGCGTACAGCCAAGGAGTGGAATTCTTAGCCGGAGTCTGTGTTTCCTGATAGCTACAACTTAGGGGTCTTTAAGTCAAGAGTGAATGGGTTACTTCTAGGCAAGCGTGCTCCATCGTCGACCACATCATCGCTTACCATCCAGGTGAGATGGTGGTCAAACGCGAGCTTATCATTAATATAAAATAAAAAAATGTTCAACTTTTAACCGCCTACGTCGGATATATCAGACAAACACTCTCGCGTTTATTCCGTTAGGATCGCACATCTACGAGCACGACCATATACTCCATCTCGTCAGCTCTTCTGCCATCTATGGGGATTGAAGAGCTAAACGAAATGGAGTAACCAGTCGCAAACACACGAATATGATACGAAAACACTCGTCGGACAAATTCGACACAATCGGTAAATGGGCTAAAAACTGAGCAAGTGCGAGTCGGACTCGTGCCCTTAGGGTTTCGTACAAACTTACCTATACAATTCCTGATTGCCTGTCTTGAAGTTCATTTCCAAATCACAAAAAAAGAAAAAAATATGACATAACAACAAATTTTCTGTTTTCGGATTTATTCCTATAATCGTGTTTTAAGACCTTGCTTTATGCAAAATTTCAGGATTCTGGGTCAACGGAAGTACTCTAGAATTTTGGTCCCCTTGAGTGTCCAAATATACATTTGTTGCGACATAAAAGGCCTTATCTTTTTTTCCGTTAACTTAGATGTTTATTTTTTTCTCAGCTTCAAGGGACCGCAGACCTAAGTATGAGATTTTAATTTCAATTCGATACATCCACGCGTTTCCGAAATAAAGAGTCTTGACAGACAGACAGGACGGACAGACAGACTGACGGACGGACAACAAACTGATCCTATAAGAGTTCCGTTTTTTTCCTTTTGAGGTACGGAACCTTAATAAGTAGGCATACCTACAACGCCTAGTTAACCATCAGCCCGTCCAGTAAAGACTGAGCCCAAGTAGCCGACGGCGCGTAGTGTTCACGCGCACCTCAAAGAGATTTCAACAAAACCGTGGAGGCCAAACAGGGCAGATACCCGCTAGGGCCACAAGGAATTTCTGAAAAAGAAAACCCGTAGTCCAAGAAGTAAGTAAAAGGATGACACTCCCTCTCGGTCTACGAGAGCATAAGTTGTTTGATGATGTGCCACATAAATAAGTTAAGTATTAGGGCAAAATGTCTGATTTAATAAAGTCAAAATCAAGTGAAGAATCACCAAACTTAAGTAGCAGTGGGCAGGGCATTGCTTGCAGAACAGATGGTCGATGGGGACGAAAGGTTCTGGAATGGCGACCACGTACCGGAAGACGCAGCATGGAAGGCCTTCCACAAGGTGGACCGATGACCTGGAGAGTATCGCGAGAATCCGATGGATGCGAGACGCACAGAACCGGCCATTATGGCGACATTTGGGGGAGGCCTTTGTCCAACAGTGGATGTTTTTCGGCGGAAATGATGATGATGATGATGAATAACGTCAACATTTCAACCAAAAGACGTCCAATGTTGGACATAGACCTCCCCCAAGTATTCCCACATCGACCACTTCTATGTGGCTCGCATAATAATATAGAAACTCACTTATGCACCTTGTGCGCGAATAAAATATAAACGCTAGTTAGAATTCAATTATTGGAACCGTTCAAATATAAGAAAAAAAGCTATATTCAATTTCCCACCTTTCTCACGACCTCGTTAAATTACTTTGATCAACTAGTGCTCAAAAAAGCTAAATGAATATTTAAATTTGAAATGCAACTACAAAACTAATTTACGTCAAAACAGAAAAAAAACCAGTGAAACAAATAATAAATTGGCTACTATTTATCGCTGTTATGTATTATATGAGCTGTCTTTAAATATAAATGGGTATTCAATCAGAATTAATGTATCGATTGATTATACAAATATACATGCGTCTTTAATAAATAGGTGTTACATCAATATTAATGAACAAAATCCAAAATTAGACAGAACACAAGAAAATCCAATTAGCTTAAACGTACGGAACCCACACAATTTACAAAGCGACATTCCTGTCATATTTACATAAATTTTATTTTAAAACGCCACAGCCCATGCAACTAATAAAAATATTCTATTTATAACCAGTTAAGACCACTTATAACTAGTGATAACCGGTTAAAAGCGGATTCATTTTAAAAATAATTAACAATTTAACGGTCATCAAAGCAGAAGTAATGTTTATTCTATAATTAAATTAAATTTTATTGGTTTCTGTTACTTATTTATACGGAACTGAATTGTTTGTTAACATAAAATAAACAATAAAAATCCGTATTAACAGACTATCAAGTTCCCACTGTTGGGAAAATGCTTCTTGAGTTATCAAACATTAATTTGCATTTATATGAGTTGATTCGTAAATATTTGGTAGGCCAACCATCCTATAAAATTTATGCCTATATAGATGAAAAAAGCTTTTCGAGGTATAGAAAAAAATATTTTTTAAGGTGGGAATCATCAAATTACTTCTCCCACTTTAGGTGGGCGAGAGGGAATGTCAGAATTTTACTGTTTAAAATCCAACGGTTTCTTAAAGAAAGAACAGGAGTGGGTAAAGAAGGAACAGGAGTGGATTTTTAGTCAGTAATATTCTGATACTATCTCGCGCTCCGGCCAAGAGCGGGATTTGTCATTAGATGATTGTCCCAACAAAAAAAAACCTGTGTTTCTTTACTTTTTGCGGCCCAACGCCACGGTAATTCTTTCGAACAATCTTTAAAATGTCCTAAAATATGATATGCTTGCATCAGAAAAAGCAACGATACAATTTTGGAATTGATTATTAGGTATATAGTTTTCATAAGTACATCTATATCTACACTATAATAAAGAGGTAAAGTTGTTTTTTTTTTTTTGGTAATCTCTGAAAGTACTGATCCGATTGCTAATTTTTTTTTACCGATAGAAAAAAGTCAAGTCAAAAATTTTTTATTGCACATTTGTAATATTTTTGAATTTAGAATTTATAAAACGTCAGAAGCTAGTGCACGTTTCCAAATTGGTCGTTTCCTATGGAGAAGAACCGGCAAGAAACTCCTTGGTTACTCTTTTAAGAAAATGGTTGTTATTAAAATATTTCCATATTACAGTATAAGTAGATATTATGTAAGGACAGTGTAGACTGGTCAATATGGTACTAAAAAGTACAATAAAAATAATCATAATAAAAAGTGAGTCGTAATAGGAAGTAACCTAAGAATTCGCGAAAGCTGCTTTATTTCTGAGTGACATAGGCTATATTTTATGTACGCGGGAGAAGCCGCGGGCTAGCAAAAGCTGGACTATACATAAAAGGAGAAACTACTGACTGACATATCAAGGCAAAGCCTAAACTACAAGGACTGGTAGCGTGAAATTTTACACAAAGTTTAATTTAAGACTTAGATCAGAACTAAGAGAGGATTTTCCAAAATTCACCCTCTAAGGGGTTTAAACAAGGGTCCAAAGTTTGTATAGAGAAACCTACTTCCACTCGAGCAAAGTCGCTAGCCAAAGCTAGTTATTATGTTAGGGTTAGGTATGTTGGTAACGGTAGTAACGGTACCCCGACTTACGAGATGTAGGTCGCGGGTTCAAACCCAGCCAGGCGCATTACTTTGTGTAACTTATTTCATTATCACTGCTTTAAAAACAGTGAAGGAAAACTTCGTGAGGAAACCGACATGTCCTAGAACCAAAATTCGAAGACGTGTGACATTCACCAATCCGCACTGGGCCCTCGTGGTGGATTACGGCCCATTCCCTCTCCTAGAGACAGGAGGCCTGATTTCCAGCAGTGGGAACATTAAAAGGCTGATTATACTATGCTATTATGCGAGTATGTTGCATATACGGAAACTTTTCAACGAGACTGTTGCATATTCATTAAAACAAGAAAATAAGTATACCTAAGAATTTCTACGCATCCTCACGAAATTTAATTGAAACACAAGCACTTATAAACTTTAAAAAGAAGAATAAAACTCAAGCAACGCAAACGTCCACAATAATTTCATAAATAAACAATAAAAACCCACTTACGTACTCAAATAAACATAACATAAAATAAAATAATTTCAGCATATTTTAAGGGCCGTTTTCAATATGGCGGCTGGAGAATTCAAATATAGAACATATCTTCAGTGCTTAATTGACACGCTAAAATAACCCTTTTAACTAAATTACAGCCTCGTCGTTATTTCAAACGCCATAAGTCTTGTATTCCCATAAATCACTCATCGCGGTTAATAAGGCGAAGCGAGGCGGGCGCGTGTTTGTGGAGTATGGAATGCATTTTGTGTGTAACAGAAATTGTCGTTTCATGCATAGGGACTAATATGATAAATGTATTTATATTGATTTTATTTTAAATTGAAATAAAATTATTTATTTATTTAACTTCATGTACAATAGTGGTAAAAAGGCATTAAGTATGCAACATGGCATTCTCTACCATTCAAGTTTTGGATTAAAAAACTGAGCAAGTGCGGGTCGGACTCGCGCACTAAGGCTTCCGTACAAACCACAATTCCCGAATGGAGTCTCGGAAGAATTTTCGGAGTATCAAAAAAAAAAGTTACGTAGTCAATAACAAATTTACTGTTTTCAGATTCATTCCTATACCTGTACTATAAGACCTTGCATTATGCCAAATTTCAGGATTCTGAGTCAGCGGAATGTACCCTATAAATTTCACCCACGTAAAAGTAGGTTTCTCCATTCAAACTTCCAACCCCCTCTTACCTACTTAGGGGTGGAGTTTCGTAAAATCCATTCTTAGTGGATGTCTACAACCTACTTGCTAAATTTTATATGAAACCTACTTGCCAAATTTTAAGTTTGTAAGTGTTATAGTTTCTGAGATTTCGTGATTAATCAGTGAATGGTATATCGCTTTTATATAAATTTAAAGATTAGGCTATATATACGCTGATAGAATGACGGTATTTCAAGTAGTAGAAACTCTTTGTCAGCATAAATTAGACAGAAAAAATAAACTGAACCGACCACGACTACAAAAACTCGGAAAATAAATGTTCTTCAGTTTAAACCAAGATACAATTTTTTACCTGAAAGTCCTACTATACTTCAACT
This sequence comes from Mythimna vitellina, assembly GCA_949316375.1. Lineage (NCBI taxonomy): Eukaryota > Metazoa > Arthropoda > Insecta > Lepidoptera > Noctuidae > Mythimna > Mythimna vitellina. Next base: position 4,896,429 of record OX438709.1, on the reverse strand, counting down.
CACACTATCCAAACACGCAACAAATATGACATATTTCTCAATTCGCTTCTCAACTCACCATAATGATTAGTCACAACGTGTAATAGTGATATATTTGACGATAATATAGCTCCACCAATTACATAGTGTTATTAGATCAATATGCTCTGTTCAATAAAGAACTTTACAACACCACAGTAAAAAAAAATAGCTTTGCTAAAAGCTATACCTCAATCCAAACTACAGTACAATTCCCCTCTTAAAAACCCTACTGCATCACAGCGCATAGTTAGAAACAACGCAACAAATATGACACATGGCTTCTCAACTCGCCATCACGACACACGCTCGGTTTGCTACACCCGAGCCGATACACCGTGTAATAATGATATATTGAAGATAAACGTCTCTCATATAGTCCTGCTTAATTTATGACGCATTGTTGGTTACTGCATAATGTTTGAGGAATGATTAAGAATAACGTACATAATGTTTAATGTACTTCGAAATGACAGATCAAAAACACGTTGCACAAAAAATTAAAAAAGGCTATTTTTTATACTATCCGCTTGTTTAGATCCCGCTTAAAAAAAAGATACTCATTTCGGGGAGTGTGCGTCGGAATTGCATAACCTAATTCCGCCTAGCCCGTTCCATCATCGGACCACCAGGCGTACGACAACGCGCCACCGGTACATGGTGGACATTCCACCTACACGCAAAAAACGTTTTGGGAACACATTCATTGTGCGTACAGCTAAGGAGTGGAATTCCTTGCCGGAATGTGTGTTTCCTGATAGCTACAACCCGGAAATCTTTAAGTCAAGAGTGAATAGGATATTTCTAGGTAAGCGCGTTCCATCGTCGACCGCATCGTCGCTTTCCATCAGGTGAGATGGCGGTCAAGCGCGAACCTATCAAGCATAAAAAAAAAAGTTTAAGCTCACACAATCAAATATGGAAAAGGAACAATCAATTTTTGGTGCGCTTAATTATTTTCAGATTATTTGCCGCAGAAATCAGTACTTTGGAATTAGCAAATCTTTTAACGAGTCTTTGGCGAAACAAAAGTATTTTTTATATTTTATAGTGTAGATAAACCATAAAAAAAACCGGGCATGGGCGAGTCCGGACTAGCACACTGAGGGTTCCATATAAATTAACTTATGTAAATAGTTCAATTCCCAAATCGAGTCTCTATGATTTTTCCGAATAGAATTTTTTTTTTTGTGACGTAACTACAAATTTTCAGATTTATATTTGTGCTATAAGACCTTGCTTCATGCTAAATTTCAGGGTTCTAGATCAACGGGAAGTACCCTATGAATTTGACTCCCTTGAGTATGCAGCTAAGGAGTGAAATTCCTTGACGGAATCTGTGTTTCCTGATGGCTACAACCCGGGAATCTTTAAGTCAAGAGTGAATAGGTTACTTCTAGGTAAGCGCGCTCCATCGTCGAGCGCATCTTCGCTTTTCATCAGGTGAGATAGCGGTCAAGCGCGAACCAATTAAGAATAAAAAAAAATAAAAAAAAAGTATCCCAACTCAACTGCAGACCATACGAATCTGCAGTCTAAAACTAAAACCTAAACACAAGAACACAAAAGCTGCGAATTTTGCAGCGACATAAAACGACATAGCTTCTCTTGATGTCATCCTGTATTACACCGGTAGAATTTGTCCTAGATATAAACTACAAGCTAACATCAACTATATCGAATGTCCATCTAGTAAACATAGCATGGACTCAATAGTAGATCTAGTAAACATAGCATACGATGCACATCGATTAACCTACATTACCAGTTCTATAAACATTTGGACGTTATTTCGACCACTATACGATGTGATGGCGAAAAAATCGATCGGTCAGTTTCAAACTTAGATTTCAGTTGGGTAATTGTCGTTTGGTTAGATTTATATTTAGTTCATTTGGATCGTAAATGTAGCAGTAAAATGCTGTTTATTTTCTATTAAAACTAACTGTTGCTTATGTTTCAAGCTTTAGCATCTCTCTAGCCTTTTCGCAACTAGAATCCGACGCCATGGTCGGATTCTAGTCTGTCGCAGAATGTGTTCATTAAACCATTCCAAAATTAGTTTATTTTTTCTAGAAAAAAAAAAAAACAACCGGTCAAGTGCGAGTCGGACTCGCGCACTGAGGGTTCCATACAAACTTATCTATGAAAACAGTTCAATTCCCGAATTGAGTTACGAAGATTTTTCCGAAACGCAAAAAAAAATTTAACTTTCGAATCTACAGTTTTCAGAATTTTTCCTACACTTGTGCTATGACACCTTGCTTCATGCCAAATTTCAGAATTCTAGGTCATCGGGAAGTACTCGATGAATTTTGATTCCCTTGAGAGTGTCGAAATATTGGTTTTTGCCTATATAAACGGCCGTATCTTTTTTTTTCGTTAACTCAGAAGTCGGATTTTTTCACAGCTTCAAGGAACCGCAGGCTTGAGTATATGGTTTTAATTTTAACTCGATACCTTAACTCGAGATAAAATGTCTTGACAGACAGACCGATGGACGGACAAAAGTGTAGCTATAAGGGCTCCGTTTTTTCCCTTTTAGATACGGTAACCTAAAAGCGGTTGCCTAAAACTAGAAATGACTCCTGTATAGAGGGTGCGTTCACAAACATGTAAACTCACATACATAAGACCTCCAAAACCGGTACATCTATCTGTAGCCCATTTTTTTTATTTAGCCTATACTTTCCCACTGCTGGGCAAAAGGCTCCCCCAAGTTCTTCCAGGTATTCTTTTCTTTCGCCACCTTGAACCAGCTCTTACGTTAGGCGTCTAGAACATCTCGTCAACTCTTCCCAGGTCAATCTCGGCGGCGTTGTCCATGCTGAGGTACCCACTTTATGGAGACTTACCCAACGGTCAGTGTGCAGGCGGCTGATATGACCCGTCCAATCCTATTTTAGCCTAGCAACCTTTTTTCCTGCGTCTATGATCCCAATCTTTGGGCGCCATAAAAATCGCTCGAACACAGAACCAACCATGGCGTGATCAACTACTCTAATTCCAACTCCAAGTTTTTTCTCTTAACGTTCCCAATATGTTTCCACTATCCAGAATTCCATACTATACCTTCAATCCTAACCTACATATCAGTAAGGCTACATTTGATCCTGGATTGATTCATCAGAGGCAGCACGCGAGGAACTAATTACCTAAGTCAAACAATACGGCTTGAGCAGTGTCGTGCACACGATTAGTGGTGTACCGTGATACGGGAAGCGACTATCGATAAACTGCGGTTGTATAAACGCTAGCGAAGTGTGTTTGATACTACAAGTGTGTTCGATAGTTTTGATGTCTTGATTGTGGTGGGGATAGGATCTGCTTGAGCGTAAGGTAATGACTAGTAAGTGAGATTAAACATAATAATGTTACTACATATTACAGTAGATGGCGTTTTGTGGTTCCTTTGTTCAGTGGAGAAAAAGGAGTGAGTATCATCACAGATTTAATGGTTTTCCAATTTGTCGATTTGGACCTTGTTTGACTATATCCGTGTAGGTATGTAGTTTATTAAGAACGTCATTTTCGAGGTACATTTTCATACAACCTCTCTTACGCGATTATGATGTTATTACACATCTTTCTCTAGATATTTTGGATACACAGCTATCTTGTGGATATTATCTAGGCTTCTATAGAAATCAAAACATAAATTTGTGTAAAACTAATCTAGTAAAGACCTCTGAAAATCTGCTATTTTACGTGAACTTTAGCCCTTCATAATGTACTCATTTATTAAAAATATAAAAAGTACATAAATAGGAGCCTTGCACATTTAATCGAGATTCTGAATGACGTCAATTTTTTTGAAAAACTTTTAAAGCTTTAAAAAATATATCTTTTTTTAAAAGAATAACCATGGCGTTTCTTGCCGGTTCTTCTCCATAGGAAACAACCAATTTGGAATCGTGTACTAGCTTCTGACGTTTTATGAATGCATATGTAGGCCTATGTGACATGAAAATATTTTTGATTTTGACTCCTCGTTCTGTATCGAGAATGCGTTCTCAAACATGTAAACTCACATAAACAAGACACCCAGACCCGAAACAAGTATCTATAGGCTATACAAATATAATTATGTTCTGTGCGGGAATCAAACCCGCGACAAGCAGCGCTGAAGTCAATCGTTCAACAACTGCGCCAATCGTGCCATCATGTTATCGACACTAATATTATAAAGTGGTAAAGTTTGATTTTTTGTTTGTAGGAGGTAGGTAATCTCTGAAAGTACTAGTCCGATTGCAAAAATTTTTCACCGATAGAAAACTGCTTTATTCCTAAGTGACATAGGCTATATTTTATGAACGCGGGCGAAACCGAGGGCAAAAGCTAGTACCCAATATATTTTATCCAACGTACTAAATTATTTTTCTAAAAAAAAAACAAATCTCGTTAAGATTTGCAAGCCAAGGGAAAAAATTCTGGATCCTACATATGCCTCCTAAAATAAAATAGTATTGACAATAGGATAGGCAAACACGGAATTGTTTTATCAGTCCTGTTTGCACGCCAGCGACTAATTAGCGAAGTTAAACAATAAGATGCCACGCTGCTAGTGTCGCGAACACGCCGAGTTTCACTAGGGATGTGCGGTTGTCGATAAAATTGATGAAGTACGAAATAATTGTTTTGACATACCTAGTTATTTTTATTTGTATAGTCATAGTGAGGACGTTGGCTGCTGAGAGCCCCAAATGGCGCAAATACTGTTAATTACAGTTTTGAGCTGTTTGGAGTCGAAACGCTTGGGTCATGGGGTCTAAGTTCACGTCTCCTGTTCAAGGAAATTTCACGCCGTCTGATCGACACTTTGCGTGATCAAAGAGCTGGTTTGTTCTTCGCCCAAAGAATTAGCATTGCCATTCAACGTGGCAATACTGCCAGCCTTCTGGGCACATTTCCGGATGACAGCGATGTGGAAGAGTACTTCGACGCCTGTGTGTATTTTGTGTATTTGTATTATATGTACATAGTTAGGTTTAGTATTATAATATTTATAGTTAATATTTACAAAACAATTAGTTGTGAGGTTCTGAAATAATTTATTGATTACTATGAAAATGATTTCCTTAGATTTTATTTTAGGTACTTAATAAAACTTGTGCAAGTTAAAATTATGTTTAAGTTTCTTCTAATAGTTTAAATTACTCGGCCTAACCGGACCTTACTCCACCACAAGTTCCTCTTAATTCTGCCTATACTTTCCCACAGCTGGGCAATAACAGAGATTCTTTTCTCGAGCTATCTCGAACCAACCTTTGAATGTACCAACACCGGTAGTTATTAAAAATCTGTATGTTATATTAGAAAGCTGTCAATAATCTCCCTTACCAAACAAACATACGAAATGCTTGATTTACTAAGAAACTGCTTACTATCAAGTGGGATCGTAGTCAAGCACGCGTTTAATACCATTAAAAAAAATACTTTTATATTATTTTGTGAGAGTAACTTGAAGCTTTTCCTTAACTTACAGAGACAAAACTTACACGCGTTAAAAACGTTTTAGGTACCTACTAACTAACGTTATAACTTAAAGCAAATTATGAGTTTATTACTTCACTTTAATAGAAAACAAGCTGTTGATAATAAACAATATAATTAACTTTCAAAACTTTTCCTTTCAACACCCACAATACACGCTTTATAACAACTTTATTAAACATAGGAAATTTTACTTTATCAGTCTAAAAGCAAAAACTGAACTGAAACAATCTATTAATACAACATCGAACAAACTAAAATTAGAGCTGTAATATATCGATATAATAGTCGATACTATAAAATCAGCAACGTCGTGAACACGCCTGGTCGGTCGCTGCATTTTCTAGTGACGTGCATTTAAATTATCGATTATGTGGAAGATAGACAAAGCGAGCAGTCTCAAAAGAATCTTGAACGATATCCTCGTGTCATGTAGTGCACATGGGTAGATGCATTTTTTAGAGATGTGGCGCTTGTCGATAAATTTTGGACTGTTTTTTTTTTTTTGTTTTAAAATACAGTTATGTATTTTTTCTGAATGCTTATAGCAGCTTACGTTGCTTCTTAGAACCACATTCTCAAATATTTTGAAGAAAACTTCTGCAACTCCACTCGGCTTAGTCGCTATGACAACAACAAAAATGCCCTCGAGTCGAAAGCGTTAATGCAATGATATTAATAAAAAACAAGCTTAGAATATGAGAATTAGAGAAGTTAGCAAGATTGACGAGGTCAGTTAAGGCTGTTACCTGTCAGGGTGGATCATAAAAGAGTCACCGTAGCTAATTGTTGTTTCTTCATGTCATCTATGTGTGCCAAATAAAGTATTTGTCTTTCTTTCTTTTTAATTATTTTGAAATAAAAGATATTGAAGTCTCTGATCAAATTCCGGTCTACTAAAAGATTGATATTTAGAATTAAAAATAATATTTTTTGCACCCATTCGGTAAACAGAATAATATTGCAGTAACCAAAGTCTGTATTCAGTAGTTGAAAGGCAATCGTTTGTCTTGGTATGGTCATATGAAGAGGAGGGATGAAACGCATGTTACTAAAACAGTTCTGAGTATACATGTAGATGGATGGAGAGGAAGAGGGAGGCCAAAGAAAAGATGGATAGATTGTGTGACGGGTGAAAGGACAGAATGGAAGAAAAAAACGTTTTGCGCCGACCCCAAGTAATATGAAATAAAGGCAGGAAGAAGAAGCAGTCTAAATACGATATCAAAATATTAGTTTAGTCCCATCTATCTCGGCACTCACGAAAAAATCTTATTTTGGCATGAATTTATCATAGATTGAAAAGTAAAAATCTAAAATATTATTTTCAGAAAATTGATTAAACAACTATCGATACCGAACTTTTTTCCCCTCCCTAGCCGTCAGCACACGACTAAAATAAAATAAGAATAACATCGCCGCAACAGGCGGTCAGGGACTTTTACTTCTTTTTCTCAGGCCGAGCTAAGCACGATCTAGCCAGCTTAGGTAATGTGTATTCAAATGGTTTCTAGCTCGAAAACCTTTGTACTTCTAAAGTAAATTCACTATCAGGACTTGTTTTAAGTAAAGATATTTTTTTTTTCTAGTTTGGAAGTTTCGAGTGTATTTTAGGGTTAGGTAATGTTGAAAAGTGTAGCGGGAATTTTCAAAAAAAATACCGTGGCCTATGAAAGCAAAAGGAAACACACACAGGTAAGTTTTACGCTGTAAAAGTCTGAATCTCCCTCTCGCTCCACCCTGGAGAAGTGATTTAATTTTTTTCACGTCAAAATAAAAATGATATGTTAGCGTTTCCCTATTGAGGTTTAAATATAAAGGATTTAAGTACCTTTTTCGAGTATATCCTTTTTAATTTAAACCTTCATTAATATAAAGATCAGAATTATAATTATTAGCCTTACGTTGTTTACTAACCTCAACGAAAAAGAAAGGTAGCTATCGCGATTTTGCCGTATTGAGATGAAATCTTACATTCGCGATGCGTGGTGACACTTGTGATGATTTTACCTGAAAAGAAAATGGAATCAGGTTAAAAAAGTGTATCAGTTGCAAATAATTCTGATCATTAATAAAAAATAAAATGTATTATTTCGGAAAAGGTCCATAGATGGTTAGTACACACAGAACTTAAAAACTAGTGTTTGTACTTATAACCACCCGAAGTATATTATTAAATAAAAATATATTATACTTAAATATATTATTCTGCATAGAATTAACTAAAATATGCAAAAAATAAAATAAAAAGAAAATTTTTAAGATATGGAATAAAAGTAAGTTCCAATCATAAACTATTGTTAAAAACATTTGTTACAGAAAATAAAACATTAAGGATTGAAAAAAAAAGAAAAACTATTTGAAGTCGCAGAGGATACAATAAAACAAAAACAAAAAATTGTTAACGACAAATGATATTTCATTTGCAAATAGGTTTAAAAAAACACTTTTACACGTAATTTTTTTTTTCATCATTTTAAACTAGAGGAGGCCAGTGTTTCCTAGCTGACTACCCTGAGAAGAAACACCGAAACCAACTCAGGGGTCAAAGTCTCTTTAAAGTCCATACAGTTGATATGTAATGGTCAAATCACATGAGAACCATGCAGATTTGTCTGAGATGGTCTTTGAAGAACCATAATTTGGATTGGGGGATTTGAGTGGACCAGTCTAGTCAGTGCAAGCATAACTCATCTATAAATAATTAAAAATAAAAAAAACAACTTTAAAAAAAAATATGCGAGACTAAAAAGTTTCGCTCGATCAAGGAGATGTTAGCAAATCGTAGGGGCCCAGCAGGGTCGAAGCCTACTGGGGCCACGGGTAGTGTGAAAGCGAAACCTGGGGCCCTGGGACGAAGGCAACGAAGGAACAGGAGAGGGTTTTTAGTCAGTAAAAGTCTGAAACTATCTCCCGTTCCGCCCAAGAGCGGGGATGTCATGATTTTAACACCCAATAAAAAAAAAACAGCTAAACGGATTTAGATGAAATTTGGCACACGATAAGACCACATCCCGGAATAACACATAGGATTTACCCCGGAAGTATATTCCCTTGCTACAATTTTCTAAGTTGCCGGAAGCAGATAGTATCTAACAAATAAAAATATCTCGAACGAACGGCGAATATCCACCCTTACGTTGCTGAAACCTCTACGGTCCGGACAAAGCGTTTCGCCTCATCGTTTATCCCGCGTACTTCGAGGGACTGGAACAACTTGCCTGCTGCGGTCTTCCCGTCCGATTATAATTTAGGTGTTTTCAAGGCAAGAGTGAATAGGCTCTTAATAAACTAGTGCGCCTCACCATCAACTATTGCATCACTAGGTACTTACCATCAGGTGGGATCGCAGTCAAGTACTAGTATATAAGAATTAAATAAAAAAATCTCGTAAAGTAATTAGTAATTGATCCACGAGAATCATGGTTTAACCAATAATATGTGTAGGGTAGGCAGAATTAATAGTTAATTGAAATAAGCCATAAGTGGTGAGCGCTGGCTATGCACAATTAAATACAGACACATTGAATAGCTGATGTTAATTTAATTATAGAGTGTAAAATTCAATGGCTTTGCATGTTTTTGTACTGGTTCGTTAGGGTTTCATTAAATGTGGTTTTGCTGTGAAAATGAGAGTTATAGCTAGGTATTCTTTTCCTGAAAAAGAAACCCTACCCTGTGGTCCTGGAACGCAAAAGGCAACTGAAGGATAAAGGTGTGGTTTTAGCCAGTAAAAGTCTGAGACGCCACTCCTCCTCGCTTCGGACCATGGTCTGTACCAAGGCCCGGCGCAAGAGATCGCTGCCGCCGATCTCCCCAACGAGGACACGGTGGTGCTCTGCCCAAGCAGGTGCACTCACGTGTGCTCCACTGTGTCCTCGGGGCGGTCCACACAGTGGTGACATCCGGGCGTCACTTCCACACGAATCTGGTGCAGGAACTTCCCGAACTAACCATGCTCGGTAAGAAGCTGTGTCATGCGGAATGTGAGGACGCCATCAAGTCTTTCTAGCCACTCCTCAAAGAGGGGACTTACCGCCAACATACGTACATAATTATGGCGTGCCCAGACCGGTCCAGTCTGGGGGGTTATAGGATTCACATATATGAAATGATTTTATTTTACGACCTAAACTGAACTGTTAAAGAAATGGAGATATAGAGGGTGTATAGCTCCATCCCTCGTCCTCGCTTTCACGACTGACATTTTAACGTGTTATGATAAGACCCCAGAATTTACCTAGTTTGTATCATTTATTTAGTTTATAGAATAGTTCTAGAAATTTTCCTAAAAATAAGACCCTAGTTTAGTCGTATATCTCCCATTTTTAATTAAAGTCTTCTTAATTGATTAAAGTTCGTCATGAAATTACTGGGGTAGAAATAATTAAGGCTACATTCCTTCTAGGAACCTTCTACTGAATTAAAGTGCTCGGTTACTAAGCTGTAATTTTAACGTGATAGATATTATTGTAAAGAAGTGATAGTCCAGTGAAAACGGCCCCCACTTATGAGTTATACGTCTTGGATTCAAAACCAGCCAGGCGCTAACAGACAGACTAGATTGTAGCATTATAATGCACTGTGTTTGCGACACGTGACAGGCTTGTGACGTAATAAACAATTTATTATAATTTAATTTTATTTTTTTTATTTAATTTTGATTTTATTATTTGTTTTTGATTTTATTATTATAATATTTGTACAAATTTTAATTGTGACTGTTTTGATTATTATATTATATTCTTGAAATAAATAAATAATTATTATATTATTATTACCTACATAATATAATCAGTCTTGTAACTTTACCACTGCTCGGATTCAGGCCTACTCTCTCTAGGAGGGGGAATGGGCCGTAGTCTACTACGGTTATTTTACTACGGTCACTAGTTTATTTAGTCCAGTCTGGATTGTTGGAAGTCTTATGTCTTTAAATTTTTGGTTCTAGAACATGCAAAGGAAGAAAAAAAGAAGAATGAGAAAATTTTTGTTTGCCGGAAAACGCGCAAACTTAAAACTAACATACTGCAAACATTTTGCATGCCGGTTTCTTCACAATTTTTTTCTTCACCGTTTCGAGAGCGGAGATGTTGAAATAAATAACACAAAGTAATGCGCCTGACTGAGTTTGAACCCGAGACTCGTAAGTCGGGGCTGTTTCCAATGGGCTACCACTGCTCTTTGAAATTTTATAATGGATGAAAATACTGATAATTTCACACAAAAATCAGGAACGTCAGGAGCCAGACCCACCTGAAATATAACCCTACATACACAGTAAAAAAAGCTTACAGAACAAGGCTGGGTATCTTAATTTGTTTTTTATTTTATTTTTATTCTTGATAGGTTCGCGCTTGACCGTTATCTCACCTGATGGAAAGCGACGATGCGGTCGACGATGGGGCACGCTTACCTAGAAGTAACCTATTCACTCTTGACTTAAAGATTCCGGGGTTGTAGCCAGCAAGAAACACAGATTCCGGCAAGGAATTCCACACCTTAGCTGTACGCACAATGAATGTGTTCCCAAAACGTTTTGTGCGTATAAGTGGGATGTCCACCATGCACCGGTGACGCATTGCCGTACGCCTGGCGGTCCGATGGAACGGGCTAGGCGGAATTAGGTTATGCAATTCCAACGCACACTCCCCGAAATGCAACCGGTAGAAAACCGACAGGCTAGCAACTCGGCGTCGATGCTCAAGACTTTGATTTCCTGTGACTCATCTTCAACATTGAGTAAAAATGCATACTTGTTTAAATTCTTGAAAGAAAAAAACTCAAATAGTTGTCATGATTATTTCTGAAGAATGTCAAACCACTCAGTGGTTGTCAATGTGTGATTCATTCATTCACCACAGTTTTATTCACAGGTATTGTTTTGTCTTTTTATATGTCAATGATTCAGTGATGAGTTTCCCTTAAAACAGTGAATCATAGTGGCGGAATTGAACGCTCAAATGGTAAATTGGAAGGGTCCGTGTCAATGAGTTTAACAGGCATTAATGTTGTTTCCAATTAGTAACAGAACACATCAGTAATCTCTTTGCTGTTGCAATTCTTCAAATTGTGCTTGAATGCGTCTCACTAGTCTGGCGTGTGGCGACACTTGGGGGAGGCCTATTTCCAACAATGGATGTTTTTGGGCTGAAATGATGAAAAATCAGACATGTAAAAGTTCATTTATTTTTTGTGGAACTTTAAAGCGTCTGAAAAAAGTTTTGGCCCATGGAATGTGTCTGACACTTATGATACTACTTTAGAATAATATTCTACAAAACATATATAAATATCAGCCATAGAATTTTAAGTAACTTTTATTTTTAGTTAACTTTCTCGCCTGGTGCCTGCCCAGGTTTAAGGCGAGCTCCACAAGGACACATGTATTTTTGAATACCTGTGCTTGTCGTCTCATGTGCTTTGGCACATGAGACGCTACTGAAAACCTAAGGTTTCATCTATGTGAAAAAAAGTTACGTCTGATCGCTCTAGGATCTTTTTTTTTTTTTTTTTATTGGGTGGGAAAATCATCCTAATGACATCCCCGCTCTTGGGCGGAGCGGGAGATAGTGTCAGACTCTTACTGACTAAAAACCCACTCCTGTTCCTTCGTTGCCTTCGTCCCAGGGCCCCGGGTTCCGCTTTCACACTACCCGTGGCCCCAGTAGGCTTCGACCCTGCTGGGCCCCTACGATTTGCTGACATCTCCTTGAGGCGCGTGTGGAACAATACGCGCCGTCGACGACTTGGGCTCGGTCCGGACGGTTACCGGACGGTCAGACGGCGAGCCACCCATTGCTCGCCGTCTGCAAGCCCGCGCCTACGTTGGCCGGAAATCGGGATCGGAATCCCGGCGGCGGTTGGAGCGTAAGGACCGTTGCCTCACGCGATCGGCCGCCTCCTTAGCTAGCATTACTGCTTCGCAGAAGGAGGCGACCGCCTGCCACTCCTCCTCGCTCCGGAGCATGGCCTGAATCAAGGCCCGGCGCGAGAGATCGCCGCCGCCGATTGACCCTACGAGGACACAGCGTTGCTCTGCCCAAGCTGGGCACACCTCCACCGTGTGCTCTACCGTGTCCTCCGGATGGGCCACACAGTGGCGACACCCGGGCGTCGTTTCCGCACGAATCCGGTGCAGGAACCTCCCGAACTTACCGTGTCCGGTGAGGACCTGCGTCATGCGGAATGTGAGGACGCCGTGAGGTCTTTCCAACCACGCCTCAAAGAGGGGACTTACCGCCATTATTGTGGCGTGCCCAATCGCTCTAGGATCTTGGATAACAGGATATATAGTCTTTTTTTTTTAATGATTGACGCACTAGTTTTAGTGCTTGACTGCGATCCCACCTGATGATAAGCAGTGATGCAATCGTTGATGATGAAGCACACTAGTTTATCACTCTTGCCTTGAAGATACCGAAATTATAATCGGACGGGAAGACCGCAGCAGTCAATTGTTTCAGTCCTTCAGTCTACCCGTGAGCCAAACCCATTCAGGCCGTACGAGCGTGAAGAGCAACAAACATATACACATATTTTTGCCTTTATAATATTAGTGTGGTGTGATACATATACACCACTACTTTTTAATTAGTACAAATACTTAAAGGGCTTATCAGAAAAGGTCTTATTATTATTAAAAGAAAGTCTCAATAAATAATATACATAAACAACAGAGTTATTAGCGTTTGTTTATATCCCAAAATGTCACTCAATTTATGGTAACATTGTACAGGCTACTGATTATGAATAAAAAACAATGGAAAAACACTGCGCGTATTAATTTCTAGTAGCAATTGTTATGAATAATTGAGTCAATTATGACAAATTTTCGTGGACAATCTTGGAATTTTGTTTTTTTACCTTTGACTACATAAATATGATCGGAAACGGGCACAGATATAGCCCAATTTTTTTGGGCTATTAAAAAAATAGGGGTGTAAATAAATATAGAGTAAAGTGTGATATGATAGGAACTACTAATTATTTATAACTGTGTATGTATAAACATTTGATGAACGAGCATTACAGTTGTCTGCAGCAGCACGGTTCCGTACGGCGGATAAGCTTCCTACATGAATATTAAAGAGAGGCGTTATTGTGGCCTGTGTTACACCGCAGCGAATGAGCGGATGAGTTTTTAGGGAAAAAAATATTTGTTGCGTTAGCTTGGCTGTTTCGTTAATAACTTCAGAAACTAAATATTCGCGTCACCTCCATGACGGTAGCGAAACGGCGAAGCCATACATTTTTACTGATATGTAGAATTTGTGAAGTTAGGGTCGGTAGAGTTAGGCCGTGTAGATTTAGAAGCTTGGCTCTACATGAGATCTGATATCCTTTTTACAGGGCAAACCTTATGTGGTCGTCTTGGCAACATTTTACATGAATTTTTTTTTGGTGGAATCAATAAATTTTGTATATTTATTGATCCCACCAAAAAAAAATCTAATAATAATATAATAATAAAATAAATAGAATAAAAAGAGTCAAAATAATAAAAAAAAAATCGTAGAAAACCAACTTGGTGGTTTTGCTGGGAGAAAACTCATTGCTGAGTTACGCTCGCCTTTGTATATGACCTGTCTGTGTCACCGTGTACTATGTTTGTTTTTATGTACAATTAAAAACTAAAGAATAATTAAAAACAAACAAGATGTAACAATTTTAAAGAAATATATCTATATCTCTAGTCAAAACGCCCGGCGTTAAGATTTTTTCCGCCAAAGATCACAGACTTTTATTTTTATTAGCAGCTTTGAAGCTTTATAACTTAAGAAGTATAAAAAAATCTTCATTAAAAACGGTCAATAATATATTTGATTATTAAAGCTGTTTTTTTTTGCTGCGTGTCGCATTCCTGATGGGGTGGGTACGGGGCAGCGCCAACAATCTCTTAAAAACCGTAGCGGATAGGACTGATAGCCTTATTTGGAAACACTGGACGAAGACACAAGTGTTATCCTCAAACGGTGCCCAGAAGTAGTGTAGTGAATTATTATTATTATTATATCATTATGTGATTTAACTATTATTATTGACACGGTTATTGAATTTATTTATTAATGACAAAGATATATGTACTAAAACTAGTTTGTAAGTTTTGTATGTCTTTACCAACAATAATGGATTGTATTATTATTTAATTTACTAAAAAATTATTCATATTCCCTAATTAGAATTTGATGTCATTCAAAGCTCTCATAATACGGTTGGTTTTACAGAATTTGTTTGAAAATAGCTCTATAGCGGAACAATTTCTATGCATAAACGTCGCCACATTTTCGCCCGCACCTCCTATTGGGGCTAGCCTTTAAATAATATGAAAGAGTTGAATTTTGACTTGCTTCATAAAATTATTCAATGGTCTAATTTCTTTGTTCTATTTTCATTTCTGTTCAAGCCTCAAGCCTGCGCCTACGGTGGATCGGAATCCCGGCGGCTGGGGCGTAAGGGGCGTTACCTCGCGCGTACGACCGCCTCCTTTGCTAGCATTACCGATTCGCAGAAGAAGGTGACCGCATGCCAGTCTTCCTCGCTCCGGACCGTGGCTTGTACCAAGACCCGGCAAAAGGTCAGAAGTGTACCAGAAAACCGAACGATACCCTTAGTATTTTTGATACACAAAATTCTAGGTCAAATGTTACACTACGGTGTAAATGAATCCGTTTTAAAGCATCACGAGCATGCATCAAATGCAGAACAGCACTTTGCATACGCGCGCCCTATGTTTGACTAACATGCCTTTCCAAATGGACCACATGGGAACATTTATTTACTTAAAAATATATAGCACAACACAGTAAAGTTAATGGATTTTGTCATAAAGCTGTAGCTGACGAATGATCTGTTATGAAAGCATTTCTTCAGCATATCTCGGCGAGTATCCACCCTTACGTTGTTGAAACTTCAACGGTTCGGACTAAGCGTTTCGCTTCGTCGTTTATACCGCGTACATCGAAGGACTGGAACAATTTGCCTGCTGCGGTCTTCCCGTCCTACTATAATTTAGGTGTCTTCAAGGCTAGAGTGAATAGGCTCTTAATGAATTAGTGCGCCTCACCATCAATGATTGCATTTCTGCTTACCATCAGGTGGGATCGCAGTCAAAGACTGGTTTATATAAATTAAAACCAAAAATTTTTTTTGTGTTTGCTAGGTAATTGAAACGGGGACGCGTTGTAAAATATGCTTCTAATACGAGTTTCTAAAGTCAGGTAAGCTGTAATGCCTGTAATACGCAGGACAACTACCGGTTACCGTAAGCGCACTAGGTTTACGGACGGCGAGCCTTGGGTAGGTCGCCGTACGGTGAGGATCAAATACTGGTCGACGGCGCGTTGTGTTCCATTCGTGCCTCAAATAGGTGCCAGCAAAATTGTAGGAGCCAGATAAGGCCAACGCCTGCCAGGGCTGCGAATGGTTCGAAGGAGTTTCCGTAGCGGTCGCAGTAAAGGGATACTGAAGGAACACTGTGAGTTTTAGTCATTAAAGCTCTGACACTCACTCTCGCTTCACTCAGAACAAGAAAAGACATTTGAAGATTCTATGGAGATTTTATTTTTGTTGTTGATAAGTTCGCGCTTGGCCACAATCTCACTTGATGGAAGGCGAAGATGTGGTCGACGATATGAGGACCAAGGTGTGAAGTCACGCAAACCTCCGTTGAAAAGGGCGTATCCTCCGGCCACCTCCCGGAGGATACGGAGGAGCACACGGTAGAGGTGTGCCCCACCTGGGTAGAGCACCTTCGTGTCCTCATTGGGGAGATCGGCGGCAACGATCTCTCGCGCCGGGCCTTGGTACAGGCCATGGTTCGAAGCGAGGAGGAGTTGCAGGCGGTCGCCTTCATCTACGAAGCAGTAATGTTAGTAGAGGAGGCCGCACGTGCACGCGCATGTTCGAAGCCAACTGGGGCCAAGGGTTTGCTTCTGAAAGGAAGACTCGACCCTGATATGAAAGGCAACGAAAGAACAGGAGTGGGTTTTTAGTCAGTAAAAGTCTCACACACCCTCCCGCCCAAGAGCGGCGGATGTCATCAAAAATCCTCGGACCTAACAGATGTTATATCTTTTCCGGACAACTGCCAGATTGATTTCGGACTTTTATATATGTCCTAATCGCATGGACAACTCTACCGAAATAGAGGATTTTGTAGTTTAGTTCCCATCCGTCGTAGATGTCGCTACAATTTCCAACGTAAAAAGAGGAACTCGTGTAGTCGCTTTGTTCACCTGGTACCTTCGTCTCGTTTCTTAAGAAATAAAATCATTTGCCCCTCCTTAAACATATGCATAGAAATGCTCACTCATTTGCACGCAAGTTAATTCAATTTAACCGTAACCCCACCGACTTATTGAAGCATAAAATTACCTCATTAAGTACCCATCTTTGACGCGTAATTACTCCAACCATTCCTGGAGTTCCTGACACTGTCAAGCTTCACCGCTTGGTAATTTGCAAAACTATAGTTCTTTGTGAAAGGAAGTGATTCTTGGAAACGTATAGAACGCTTAAGTTGATTCCGAAGAAGGTATATTAATACGAACTTTGATATCAGTCTGATATGATGTTGTACAAGCTTACAGACATAGCGCGAAGAATCGCCAAACTGAAGTGGCAGTGGGCAGGGCACATTGCTCGCAGAACAGATGGTCGATGGGAACAAAAGGTTCCGGAATGGTGACCACGTATCGTAAGACTCAGTGTCAAAATGCTTCCCACATGGTGGACTGACGACCTGGTGACCTACGTCCTAGGGGTTTTTAAGTAAAGAGTGAATAGGTTACTTTTAGGCAAGCGTGCTCTATCCTCAACCACATCGCTTACCGTCATGTAAGATAGTGGTTGAACACGAGCCTATAAATAAAAAATAAAGCTTGGCGCTGGAAGACGCATCGCGTGCTGCTAAAAACACACATGAAACCACTTCGTGATAATATTTCTCCAGCAGCAAAACAAAATGACAATGCCCACAACGGTTCAATAATTCCAGGTGCCAATAAACCCTCACCTAAACGGTTCACCATCAAAATTTTATCCTCCCTTCAAATAGAAATAAAGTATCAAGATTGGCAGTAAAAGCTAACTTTTATGGCTTCATTCATGTTCACTGCAATTGGCGCAAACGAAGCGAGCGGCAAAAGGAGGACCAGTGGTTTTAATTGGCATGTCCGGAACTCTGTTGCTTTCCCGTTTTCCAGTTAGGTAAACACTGTGTTTGGATTAATGCGTCTTGTGATAAAGGATGCATGAAATGACTCTCAGTTTCTGTTGAAAGAATATATGGATTGAATTTTCAAATAGCAAATTCAATATCTGTTTTTTTACACGCGCGTGCGTTTGGCCGCTTTCTCGCCTGATTAAAAGCGATGATGTGGTTAAAAATGGAGAACGACTGCCTAGAAGTAACTTTTTCACTCTTTACTCAAATACCACTTTTTTTTCGGTGGGAAAATCATCTTATGACATCCCCCGCTTTTGGGCGGAGCGGGAGATAGTGTCAGACTTTTACTGACTAAAAACCCACTCCTGTTCCTTCGTCGCCTATCGTACCGGGGCCGAGTCTTGCTTTCGCTTCGGCTTCGACCCTGCTGGGCCCCTACAGTTGCTGACATCTCCTTGATGCGCGCGTGAAACAGTACGCGCCGTCGATGACTTGGGCTCGGTCCGGACAGTCGGACGGCGAGCTATAAATTGTAGCTATCAGAAAATACTGATTCCGACAGGGTATTCCTCTCCTTAGCTGTATCTACACTAATATTTTAGGGGTAAAGTTTTTTTTTTTGTAGTAGGTAATTTCTAAAAGTACTGTACCAGTCCAATTGCTAAATCTTTTTAACCAATAGAAAGCTGCTTTATTCCTGAGTGTAATAGGCTATATTATATGTACGCGGATGAAGCCACGGGCAATAGCTAGTGCTTAATAAATGTGTTCCCAAAACATTTTGAGCGTATGTGAAAAGTCCACACTGGTTCACACATACTGGTTCTTATTTTGCACCCCTGCTTTTAGTAGCGTAGCGATATAGTCTGTTGTAAATTTCAATGAATTAGAACTTTGAGAAAGGATGCGTGAGGACAGATGTTTGCTGACTGACATATGAACTTGTTAGTGTGCATCAATTAATGACGAGAATAGCATTCATTGTAAGGATCATCTCTTTTTTTTTGTTATTACTTCTATTATTAGCTTATTCTCTCTTTTGAATATTGTTCAATTTCGACTCTTGCACGATAACTATGTAATTTTATTTTTATTTATTTATTTGCATAGGCAACAATTTGATTACAATATGATTTTAATATAATAATAATAATCATTTATCAGGCAACTAAGGCCCATAGATAGAATACACAAATAATCTTACAAAATAATAAAATAATACATAAGTATAAAAGAAACTATAACAATTATTAAAAAATACGATAGACGACGGTCGATACGAGTATTAATATTAATTATTAATAAGAATATATACGAGGTGATCCTGTGTGAAAAAGTCACTTACATTCACAATAAGTCTAATTCATTAAAAAAACATATAAATAGAAATTAAAAACTGATGTCTAAACTTAAAAAAAAATAACTAAAATCACATTATTATCAATTTAAAATTAAATTACTTTAATGGCTAATTCTAGCTGTGGAGGGGGCCTGGTGACCTGTAACACAGGTTTTTTTCCAAAAACCTATATCAAGCATAGCTCATAAAGCTGGAATACAGCTGAGACATTTTCTAGTAAACGTTAACTTTAAGCCAACTTTGTGAAGAGAAAATAAATAGCAATTATTATTATTATCTCAAGGGATGTCTGCTTTTTAACCGACTTCAAAAAGGAGGTTACGGTATTTATATTTTTATTTAGGTATGTTCACAGATTTAGAATTTAATATAAGTAATAATAGTAAATTGTTTTTGAATAATTCAATCAAGATTTCCCTGTCCGATCGAGAACCGACTTTGAATTTTTTTTATTGGAAGTATTTACTCCCAAATTGGTCCCATTGAAGTATTGTCATGATCTGATTACGAACTTCGGAGATATAGAACGGAATTCTTCATTGGATCACCCGCGCAACAAGTGTTGACTTGTTTGTACCTCGGATATTTCCCATTAAAATTTACCGGAATCGAAGGAACAAAAGCAATCGGAAGTTCCGAACTATCGGAATCGAACGTCTGTTACATCTTTCTGATATAGAACTCAAGAAAATATACGTGAAGATAAAACGGAATTTCGCAAAAAACAAAAATCGGCCAAGTGCGAGTCGGAATCGGCACGAAAAGTTCCGTACCATCCATAACAAAAAAAAAAAGATAAAAAATTACGTTTGCTGTATGGGAATCGTCACTAAAAACTGTCACTGGAAATATTTATTTGCCACTGTTTTTAGTATATGTTATTATAGCCTCAACAGAAATACATCATCTGTGAAAACTTCAACGGTCTAGCTAAGCTATAACGGTTCATGAGATACAGCCTGATGACAGACATACGGACAGCGAAGTCATAGCAACAGGGTCCCGGTTACCCTTAGGTATGGAACCTCAAAAACTAACATATGATAGACAAACATAATACATGTATTTTATTAAGCCACTTAATTTAACGATATTAAATTCTATTTCAAATATCTGTTATTTATTTACTGTGCACACCTACCACAGTGTTGTTTTTTTTTAACCCAATGGTTGACTGGTAGAGAATGCCTTGTGGCATTAAGTCCGCCTATGTACCACCACTGTACATGAAGTATAAATAAATAAATATATTCAATTCAAAACGTGTGAAAGAGAAAAAATTCTATACCCTCTTTTTTGCAGCGAGGTTGTCGTTTCTGGTCCTAATTGTTCGTGCCTTCCCCCAGACATCGTTACGAAGGCTTGTTTGTTCATGTTGGCTTGTTTAACACATGAATATGCAGTTCCTAACTTGTAATTGCATTTGGCAATTCCCTTTCGGTTTTGTACTAATATTTGTTAAGAGGTAAATATGATTTGAGCTGTTGATTTTGTGTTATGCTGGTGAGTTGGGAGTGTGGTGGAAACGTGGCTAGTGATGGTTAAATAGTCATAGAAAACATAAATATACGCATAAAATTTTTGGAGCTACAATAATATTGCCGTCATATATTTTATTTTGAGAGCAGTGTTGGCCTAGTGGTAACGGCCCCGTCTTACGAGTTGCAGATTGCGGGTTCAAACCCAGCCAGGCGCATTACTTTGTGTAATTTATTTCATCACCGCTGCTCTCAAAACGGTGAAGGAAAACATTGTGAGGAAACCGAACCTAAATCCTAGAACCAAAAATTCGAAGACATGTGACATCCACCAACCCGCACTGGGCCCGCGTAGTGGATTACGGCCCATTCCCTCTCCTAGAGAGGAGGCCTGAGTCCCAACATTGGGGACATTATAAGGCTGACTATGCTATATATTTTATTATTAATATTTTTTTTTCTCTAGAATTACTGCTACGAACACAAAATAATCTTACACTGGTAGAAACCCATTGTATAATTAACTGCCATAAGTTTTTCACAATTGCTGCAGCGGTCTTAGGTTTAAAGAATTTATTCTCATAAGAACAATATTACAGTTCACTTAAAATGAGATACAAATAGCTTAAATTATTGTAACAATCGTATCTGGTGCGTTGGTGACGTCATACGTTAAATACATGTTTCATTAGTCTTGTTTTACAAATATTAATATTTTCACATTTCTTTATATCCTCGGGTAACCTTCCCGTCCGATTATTAATAAGGTGTCTACAAGGCTCTAGCCTTAATAAACAATATCAAAAATTGCATCGCTGCTTACCATCAGGTGGGATCACAGTCAAGCACTAGTTTATATCATTAAAAAAAAAAAGCATAAGGCTCAACAGCAAAAGCCGCGTCACAAACGTAGTATTACAGAACAAATGACACTAAATTGAACAGAGAGTCGAGGGAGCTTATTCTAAAGCCACGAGTTTATTTATTTTTTTAGACGCACGCGTGCGAAAATGAATTCATTATAATTAATTTATGTATTCGTGTTAAAAATTCTACGACAAAGCATTTATGTAGGAGTGGAAATGAATTAATCAAGTAAATTGAGCTTTTGCCGCTGATGTGTTATTTTGAGTTTATAGACGCATTACGAGGGCTCTTCTCGAACCATCTATCGTCATCGTGAGCATGGTTTTTAAAGCCTATTTTCGTTCATTCAACGCGTTGATAAAGCGGCAACTCGAAAAAAGGAATTCCGTCATTCACTCCAATATTTCATAAAACTTGGAAACTTCCAGGAAATATGTGTTTTTTAAAATCTTAAAACCATTTCGAAAAAAAAAAACTTTATTTATTTAAAATTAATGTACAGTAGTGGTACATAGGCGGACTTAATGCAACAAGGCATTCTCTACCAGTCAACCTTTGGGTTAAAAAAATACAACACTTTCCCACCCAATAAAAAAAAAAAGACAGTGGGAGGTATTATTCGATTAAATGTGCAAGGTTTCTATAGTTGTTTTTCTTTATTCTTTATTGTACACACAATTTTAAACAGACAATAAAAACGAGAATAGCTTAACCCACAACTGGGTTTTCTTACAGCAAACCATATAAATGAGAATTAAATTTTGCACTTAAGGAAAACTTTAAATTTACAACAAACTGTGTACTTTTTCAGAGGTTTTTACTGGATTAGTTGTAGGTACTTAGACAAAGTGATTTAATTACAATAGAAATCTAGATAATATTAATAAAATATCTTTTTCCGAAATATCTGGAAAAAGACAAGTGATAACGTCATAATTACATAAGAGCAGTTGTGTGAAAATGTTAGATATAGGTTTAAAAAAATGTGATTTTATTTTACGTTCATCATGGTAAGCAGGCCACGATCCGGAACGAGAGTAATGTTAGCAGTAATGTTAGCGAAGAATTCGGTCGTGACCGTGATGAAACGGACATCCTCACACCCCAGCCTAGAGTTATTTATGCTGTTACGTTATTGGTAACGAGTGGTAACGGCCTCGACTTACGAGTTGTAGGTTACGGGTTCAAACCCAGCCAGGCGCAATTCTTTGTGTAATTTATTTCATCAGCACTGCTCTCAAAACGGTGAAGGAAAACATCATGAGGAAACCGGCATGTCCTAGAATAAAAAAATTCGAAGACATGTGACATCCACCAAACCGCACTGGACCCGCGTGGTAGATTACAGCACATTCTCTCTCCTGAATGAGAGGCCTGAGTCCCAGCAGTGGGAATATTAAAATGCTGGTTATGCTTATGCTTTATGCTTAATATTATCTTTAACAAATACAACTAGAGTAATCAATATTATTACACTTTTTTTTTTCCCTGTGGGAAAATCATCATATGACATCCCCCGCTCTTGGGCGGGGCGGGAGATAGTGTCAGACTTTTACTGACTAAAAACCCACTCCTGTTCCCTCGTTGCCTTTCGTACCGGGGCCGAGTCTTCCTTTCAGAATCAGACCCTTGGCCCAAGTAGGCTTCGACCCTGCTGGGCCCCTACAGTTGCTGACATCTCCTTGAGGTGCGCGTGAAACAGTACGCGCCGTTGACGACTTGGGCTCGGTCCGGACGGTTACCGGACGGTCGGACGGCGAACCACCCATTGCTCGCCGTCCGCAAGCCCGCGCCTACGGTGGAATATTATTACACTAGCACATAAAGAAGCCGTGCACAAAAGCACATCAAAAATCCACTTTTCTTTCAATTCCCGCCATCTGCGTTTGAACCTTTTCATCCGAACCAAAACTAATAAAGGGTATTTAGCTCCAAAAATAAGCTTTTAAACAAATACTTTTTGACAAACCTAATTTGCGGACACAATCAACCTTATTCAGATAAAAATAAGATTCAAAATTACATGTGTTTTTGTAATAATTATGTTTGTAATCGAACCCTCATAGAATACCGTGATTAATCGGGGCCCATCATAAAAATATGATATTCTATAGAAATTTTCGGTACAACCCTATTATATTGGTTTGTTCGTAGTTTGACAATTAAGGGTTTGCACGTGCCCTTCTATTTGCTTAGGGTATGGGGTTTCAAATAAATATAATCGATATTTTTATTATTATTATTTTTTATTGTTATAAAATATTTTGTTTGGATGCGATGACAGAATAACTGAAGGATTTTTATTGCATCAATTACATATATAGGCGTGTTTATCATTTCATAGCTGGATATCGATTGATTCATAGGTTATAGCTTTTCAAAATCTCATTGAATTACCATCATGTAGCGAACCAAGCGGTCAAGCGCGAACCTATCAGCCTATCAGAACATATAATCGAAGTCTCACGCCCTCTAGTTCTGCCCTAGACCGGGAGAAGCCATTAGGTGATTTCCTACCACATAAAAAGCAAATTCGTAAACAGCGTAACCACGGACCACAGTTTATTTTATAAAAATCCCGTGGCCCTAGGGGACATCGGCCCTTGGATCTCATTTTTAATCCAATTGAACATAAAATACTCACTAACCGACATAACCAATTTATCGGCCAACCAAATCGGAAACATACACCCACCCTTAACTCGACAAAGATCACAGTAATAAATGACCCAGTTATTACAAGTTTTACAAAGATATTGTAAGAAAGAAAGAAAGTATGGGCCGCACGTGTTTCGCCTATCGGCACATGTCTACCTACGAAGAAGTACGAGTAACTATATCGAAGAAGTAACAAAGAAAAAACTAAGTTTAGGAAGAAAACAATAAGTAAGGAAACTATTGGCGATCATTAGCAACTGGTACTGTGTATTTTCGCAAAATAGATAGGTGCAGAAGTCAATCTACATACAAAGCGCGCTCGAGCAACGATATCTCGGCTCAATTCAGCTCAATGCGAGCTCGAGTGCTATCCGTTTGAGACACGCGTCTGTGAACTTTTTGTGGAAATATGGACCAGCAAAAAAAAACCTTATTCTAACTGTTTAGTAGACGTTTGTTTAAATTCAACATTAAACAGTGAATTGACGTTTTTTTAGGTTACCAGTTGTTTCAGAGAGGTAAGTAGGCGCGTGAGAGCAGTGGTGGCCGAGTGGTAACGGCCCCGACTTACGAGTTGTAGGTCATGGGTTCAAACCCAGCCAGGCGCATTACTTTGTGTAATTTATTTCATCACCACTGCTCTCAAAACGGTGAAGGAAAACATCGTGAGGAAACCGGCATGTCCTAGAACCAAAAATTCGAAGACATGTGACATCCACCAATCCGCACTGGGCCCGCGTGGTGGATTACGGCCCATTCCCTCTCCTAGAGAGGAGGCCTGAGTCCCAGCAGTGGGAACATTATAAGGCCGACTATGCTAAGTAGGCGCGGGCTTGCGGACGGCGAGCAATGGGTAGCTCGCCGTCCGACCGTCCGGTAACCATCCGGACCGAGCCCAAGTCGTCTACGGCGCGTATTGTTCCACACGCGCTTCAGGGAGATGTCAGCAAATCGTAGGGGCCCAGCAGGGTTGAAGCCTACTGGGGCCACGGGTAGTGTGAAAGCGAAGTCCGGGGCCCCGGCATGAAGGCAAAGAAGGAACTGGAGTGGGTTTTAGTCAGTAAAAGTCTGACACTATCTCCCGCTCCGCCCAAGAGCGTGATTTGTCATTAAATGATTTTCCCACCTAAAAAAAAAACGTGTGATGACATACAATCAGTGTTAAACAATCCCTTACTTCTGTCATTGACTGTGCATAATGCAAGTTTAACTCTCTATTTCACATAGGTACATGAAGAGTGTTAAGACCACGCAAAGTGGGCAACTGACCTAGTGTGATATCTGATATCTGAGCCGATGTAATACACAAGTTCAATGATCCCTTACTTCTGTCCGTGAGTGTACATAATGCAAGTTTAACACTTCAAATACATAAGGAATGTTAAGACCACGCAAAGTGGACAACTGACCCAGTGTGATGACATACAATCTATGTTAAATAATCCCTTACTCCTGACATTGACTGTACCTACGTAATGCAACTTTAACATTTCACGTACATAAAAAGTATAGGACCACACAAAGCAGGTATCTGGGCCGATGTAAAGACATAAGTTCAATGATCCCTTACTTCTGTCCGTGAGTGTACATAATGCAAGTTTAACACTTCACATACATAAAGAGTGTTAGGACCACGCAAAGCTCGTATTTGAGCCGGTGTGATGACATACGTTCAATGCGTGGAGTAAATTCGCTAGAGATGAGGTGGCGACTGAGTGTTTGAGCGGTAGCGGTAAGCAATATTAGGGCAATTCTCAATATGCAAAAAAGGTTGTCAAAATCGTGTCCGCGGAGGATTAGTTTTTCTTGTGCTAATTACCTTATATGAATGCCTGTTTCACTACCTTCGAGGGAACGGTCTACAAGCAGATTCTCATTGTCAACTGGAGTCAAAAGTCGACTCTCTCTTATAAGAGCTGCAGCTATAACTTTTTCGGTGAATCAGAAGCTAAACTAATGCAAAAAGAAGTCAAAATTGTTTGCACAATCGCAAATCCTGATTAACTCGACTCCTGTAGAAATAGGCCAAAGGATTAATTAACTTCTATTTTCATTTTCATTTCTAATTCTGTAACCTGGCAATCTATGTAACAAGTAGGCCATTCGTTTGTCTTGATTTTACGATATTGACCCACTGGTTAAAAAATCGACAACTAACTAACTATTACATATCTAAGGGGTTATTTTCCTAAAAGTAATTGTTTTTCTTGTATTTCCTTTAGATTGGAAACTATGCCACTACACCAGAAACGTTATCACCGTTAGACTTTTTCTTGTCCACTCAAACATAAAAATGAAAAAACGAGATTAAAAATTCGTAGTAATAATATGCTACAAAACAATATCCTAAAACGATAGTAATTTTAATTTACTGAGAGAAAAATTAATTTAAAAAATATTAAGTAAATTAAAAAAAAATATCTAAAAAATAAAAAATATCAAGCTTTATCAAGCGCAAGTTCGATCGTGTATGGAGTATTGCTCTCATCTTTGGGACGCATCTGCCCGATACCAGCTTGATGCACTTGAGGCAATTGAGAGGCGAGCCAGAAGGATCATTGGCAATGAAACACTCGTTCTTCAAAGTCTTGAGCATCAACGCCAAGTTCCTAGCCTGTCGGTTTTCTACCGGTTACATTGCGGGGAGTGTTCGTCGGAATTGCATAACCTAATTCCGCCTAGCCCGTTCCATCATCGGACCACCAGGCGTACGGCAATGCGCCACCGGTACATGGTGGACATCCCACCTATACGCACAAAACGCTTTGGGAACACATTCATTGTGCGTACAGCTAAGTGGAATTCGCTTTCCATCAGGTGAGTTAGCAGTCAAGTGCGAACCTATCAATAATAAAAAATAAAAAGAAAGCAAATCGCGCCGCTCATCACCAAACCCCGCTCCTAAAAGCTAGGGGCGTTGCGCATTACAACACGAAGCACGCGCGACGCTAAGCGAAGACCTTATTACTCCACACGCGATTTGCAAGTGAGGTCTGTGACAGCCCTAAAGCACTGGGAACTTGAAACTGGGAACTCACGCTACTTGTAAGAAGGGGAATTTAAATTTTTCTTCGAGAAAGACCAAAGAGTGTAAATATGTATGTTTTGAGAACAAATCTTCGTAAAGATATAGCATAGTATGTCATCATCATTTCAGCCGAAAGACATCCACTCCACTGTTAGACACAGACCTCCCCCAAGTGTCGCCACAACGAACGGTCTGGTGCGTCTCGCATACATTGGATTCCCGCGACTCACACCAGGTCATCGGTCCACCTTGTGGGAGGCCTTCCAACGCTGCGTAACTTTGACCACTACCGAGCCATTTTTTAATTGTTCTTTTAATTTGGTTTTTTTTTTTTTTTTTTTCCCGGTGGGAAAATCATCTTATGACATCCCCCGCTCTTGGGCGGGGCGGGAGATAGTGTCAGACTTTTACTGACTAAAAACCCACTCCTGTTCCTTCGTTGCCTTTCGTACCAGGGCCAAGTCTTCCTTTCAGAATCAGACCCTTGGCCCCAGTAGGCTTCGACCCTGCTGGGCCCCTACAGTTGCTGACATCTCCTTGAGGCGCGCGTGGAACAATACGCGCCGTCGGTAACTTGGGCTCGGTCCGGACGGTTACCGGACGGTCGGACGGCGAGCCACCCATTGCTCGCCGTCCGCGAGCCCGCGCCTACGGTGGCCGGTAATCGGGATCGGAGTCCCGGCGGCGGTTGGGGCGTGAAGACCGCTGCCTCACGCGATCGGCCGCCTCCTTTGCTAGCATTACTGCTTCGCAGAAGGAGGCGACCGCCTGCCACTCCTCCTCGCTCCGGAGCATGGCCTGAACCAAGGCCCGGCGCGAGAGATCGCCGCCGCCAATCGCCCCCACGAGGACACGGCGTTGCTCTGCCCAAGCGGGGCACACCTCCACCGTGTGCTCTACCGTGTCCTCCGGGCGGTCCACACAGTGGCGACACCCGGGCGTCGTTTCGGCACGAATCCGGTGCAGAAACCTCCCGAACTTACCATGTACGGTAAGGACCTGCGTCATGCGGAAGGTAAGGACGCCGTGTTGCCTTTCCAGCCACTCCTCAAAGAGGGGAATTACCGCCATGATTATGGCGTGCCCAGCACTGGGTTGCGACAGTCGCTGTCGCCATTCCACCATGAGACCTCGCCGGAACTCTGCCCGCCATGCCGCGACTTGTCGTGGCAGTGGAGTTTCGCCCCGACGTTGCATCTCCACGCGCAGATCGTGCATGTGTGCAAGGCCTGATGCTTCCAGATCCCATGGTGACTGGCCACCAAGGAGGCTCGCCGCTTCGCGGGAAATCGTCCGGTATCCCCGCACCATCCGTATGGCCATGACCCTCTGGCACGCGTTCAGCTGGGCCGCCGGTCGCTTTCGCAGTGACGGCGCCCAAACCGGCGCCCCATAAAGGGCCATGGACCGGACGATGCCTGCGTAGAGCCTCCGGCAGGAGGCGTCTGGACCTCCGAGGTTAGGCAAGAGCCGCTTGAGGGCAGCCCCAGTCCGATTCAGTTTGGGGGCCAGACGTCGGAAGTGCTCCTCAAAATTCCACCGGCTGTCGAGGACGAGTCCCAGGTACTTCATCGTCGACCCGACGCCGATGTGAACTCCTCCTACCGTTAATTGGGAATGCCGAGGCGGTGCGCTCCGAGGGCCGTGAAAACACATGGCCTCAGACTTGTGCAGCGCCACCTCGAGTCCCAACTGCTGAATCCTATCAACGACTATCGCAACCCCGCGTGTCGCTAATTCGACCGCCGCCTGGTACGACTCTCCCCGCGCCAGGACCAGCGTGTCATCTGCGTAGCAGATCACGCTGACCCCGTCAGGGAGGTTGCCGCGCAGCACGTAGTCGTAGCCGATGTTCCACAAGGGCGGTCCTAGTACCGATCCCTGCGGAACACCGCACGACATCTCTCGCCGTTTCCATTCTCCCTGGTGACCGGGGTAGATGATGTACCTGTCCGACAGGTAGGCCTCGATCACGCGACAGAGGTAGTCGGGCACCCGGTGATATCGGAGTGCCGTCCTAATGCTACTCCAGGGCAGGGAGTTGAAGGCGTTCGCGATGTCCAAAGACACCGCCACGACACAC
Organism: Mythimna vitellina; assembly: GCA_949316375.1. NCBI lineage: Eukaryota > Metazoa > Arthropoda > Insecta > Lepidoptera > Noctuidae > Mythimna > Mythimna vitellina. Next base: position 4,867,275 of record OX438709.1, on the reverse strand, counting down.
CTGCCCTGGGACACCGCATCCCCCGTCGTGAGAGCTCGCACGCGCATGATGGCGTCCACCGTGGAGCGCCTCCTGCGAAAGCCGAACTGGCCGTCCGCCAAGTCCGGTCCCACCCGTGTTAGGTGCGCGACGAGGCGGTCTGCAATTACTCTTTCAAAGAGCTTGCCCACCTCGTCGAGCAGCACAATGGGCCGGTACGCGGACGGAGAGTCCGCAGGGCGCCCCGGCTTTGCGATAAGGACCAGTTTCCCCGTCTTCCAGCGAAGTGGGAACTGGCCCCTCTCCATGCATGCGCTGAAGAGCCCTCTTAATCGAGACCCGAGAGCCTCCATGGCCAGGACCCAGGCTTTACCAGGCAAGCCGTCGGGTCCTGGGGCGGTATTCTTGGCACTCAGCCTTCGTACCGCCACACTCATCTCTACCTCAGTCACCTCCGGAGCATTGTCATCGTCGTCGCCATCGTGATCCGCGTTAGACACCGCTGGTGGCGGAGCCATGAGCGGGGGAGAGTGTTCCCCTCGCGCAGGGAACAAAGTGCTCACCACACCCTCCACAATCTGGGGCCGAAGACTCTGCGTGAGTGGGGGAGCCCAGGGGCGGAGTTTGTCCCGCACCACCTTGTAGGGGCGTCCCCACGGGTCTCCGTTCAGAGTCCCCAGCCAAACGTTGTAAGCCTCCAACTTGGCCCGCTTTATTTCCGCTCGGAGGGTGCGCTTTGCCACTCTGTACCCCTCGTACAGCTCCGCCTCCCTGGCCTCTGCATCCGGCGGGCGGATGCGGCGACTGCAGTGTCTGGCGTACCGGCGCCGCGCGGCATTGCACGCATTGCGCAGTGCCGCAATCTCCGGCGACCACCAGTACACCTGGCGCCGGGCACGTCCTGGCCGGACTCGGGGCATTGCCGTGTCGCAGATTTGCGACATGGCCTCCCGGAACCACTCTGCCTCGACGTCTATTTCGACAGGCCTGTCCGGTGCTTGCACCCAGGCCTGTACCATCGCGGCTTCCAGGAGGAGCTCCCGGTCCAGCTGTTTCAGCGCCCAACGCGGACCACACGGGGTCTGTTGGACCGGCGCGGTCGAGGTCTGGCTGGAGACGTCAAACCGAATGTACTGGTGATCTGAGTACGTCTCCACCCCCTCCATGACGCGCCAGTCGACGACACGCGGTGACAGAGCAGGGCTGGCGAACGATATGTCCACCACTGACTCGCCCTGCATCCGCACACACGTGGGGACAGAACCCCGGTTTAGGACGACCAGGCCTGTCTCCAGAGCCCAGTCCTCCACCATCCGACCCCGCTGGTCTGTGTACCGGGAACCCCAAGCCAAGTTCTTGGCATTGAAGTCCCCGCAAACAACCACGGGGAGGGAACCAAACCCAGCGACGACGGCATTCAGCTCCATAAGGGAGATGTGGAGATCGGCGAGAGTTCTATTCGGGGACAGGTAGACGCCTACCACTGCAATGTCCCCGAACCGTGCTGCTACGCAACCCCGTCCCCTCGTGACGGCCTCGAGGGACGGGGTACCGGCGGCGGGCGACGAAATTAAGGTCACCGAGCCGTCCCGGTCCTGAACCCAGTCTCCCCTGGGTAGGACATAGTACGGCTCGGAGACCACGGCGATGTTGATCGACCACTGCGCCATGCTCTGGAGCAACAAATCCTGAGCGGAGGCGCAGTGGTTGATGTTCGCCTGGAGGAGACGTAATGGAGCCGTTATTGACAGTCCATTACAGTCTCCTCCCGAGCCCCACGTGAGGACTCTGCCGCGGGGGTCGCAGCGGCAACAGCAGCGGCAGCCAAAGACGAGGCTGCGGCGGTGAGGGCATTGGGGTGGATGGGCTTCTGGACCTTTCCCTTGGCTTTGGCGGGGGGGTCGCAGGACCTGCTTCCAGCCCGGTGGTCGACCGGCTTGCCTGCCGCCGCACATGCGTAGCAGTGCGGCGTTGCACGGCATGCAACCGCCTTATGACCGGATTGACCGCACTGGAAGCAGCGGTCACTGCGGTCCACCTCCGCAGCGCAACAGGCCCCTACGTGGTGCCCCACGTGGCAGCGGTAGCACCGCAGAGGTCTGGGCTCCAGCAGTTTCACCTGCGCGGATACCCAGCCTACCAGAAGCCGTCGGCCCTCCCCGGTGATTGTCTTGGCCGCCGACACGGGGCAGCTAACCGTCACGGCTCGCATGCCCGTGCTGTCAGCGCGGATGGTGCCCGCCTGAACCTGCTCGGCAGTGCATCCTCCCGCTCCGACGATGGCGGCCACCACCTCATCCACCCTGACGGAGTCGTCCAAGCCCATGATGCGCATATCAATGCGCTTGGTGGGCCTGGACACTCGGGCCTCTTCCACGTCCAGGGACGCCCTGATCCTTGCGGCCAGGGCATCCGCGGCAGGGCCACTGGCCGCACCAGGGACCTCAAGCATTCGGGCCCCAGTTACGGTGCGCCTCATGCGGAAGCCCCTAGAGGCTCCAAGCTCACCAAGGTGGGGCAACACCGCCTGCTTCGCCTTCTCCATGACGGCGTCATACGTCACGCCCTTCTTTACCGCATCTGGCTGTAGTGTGATAACTACAGCCTCGGAATTCGGGGCGCGAAGTCTAGCCGCCATGGCCCGCTTTTTGCGCTGCAGTCGCCTCGCGCGCTTTTTGGCCGCCCTAGCCGTCCTGCCAGCCTTATTCTTGTCACCGACAACCGTCCATCCGGCGTCGGCCGAAGGTTCTGCAGACGGGGGAGGTGGCAGGGGCGGCCTAGCCGCCGCCACGGCAGGGGGGTTCGCCGCTTTAGCGGCAGATGCTGCTTTGACCCTCGTGGGAGGAGCAGGCTTCGCCAGCCGCTGCTGCTGCTTGGCCGTCGGGGCCGTCCTCGCAGGCTCCGACGTAACGGCCTCGCGCCTGGCTTGCCCCGATGGGCCATGTGCCTTAGGCGCAGCAGCCGGGGCCGCGGCGGCGGTGGCATACGACGCAGCCTTTCGCTGACCAGAGGGGGGAATTTGGGGTGGAGGGGGGTTGTCATAATGGCCACTCTTGGCAAGCGGGTTGGCGATCGCAGTGTGATTGTTGCACTGCACCGAGAATGCTGCTGCTCATACTCTGGTGTGTCCCTTAGTCGCCTCTTACAACACCCACGGGAAGAGATGGGATGGTGCAATTCTTTATTACTATTTATTAAATATTTCAGGACATGGCTTAACCGTGTACAAACATACGGACATACATAAAAACTTTCGCCTTAATAACATTAGTCATCATCATTTCAGCCGAAAGACGTCCACTGCTGGACATAGGCCTCCCTCAAGTGCCGCCACAATGAACGGTCCTGTGCGTCTCGCATCCATCGGACTCCCGCAACCATCATTAACATCACATTATGATAGTCACAACGCAATCTGACAGTAAGAATATAAAAACTGGCCAAGTGCGAGTCGGACTCGCACACGATAGGTTCCGTCCGAAACGCAGACAAAATAACGTTTCTTGTACGTTTAATTTTATTATTTGTTGTTGTAGCGACATTAGAAATACACATTCTGTGAAAATTTCCACTCATTACCTCTTACGGTTTATCAGTTATAGCCCGCTAACAGACGGACGGACAAACAGACCGACGGACGGAGAGCGGAGGCTTAGTGCAAGGGCAAGGAGTTCATTGTGCGTACAGCTAAGGAGTGGAATTCCTTGCCGGTATCTGTGTTCTCTGATGGCTACAACCCGGGAATCTTTAAGTCAAGAGTGAATAGGTTACTTCTAGGTAAGCGCGTTCCATCGTCGACCGCATCGTTACTTTCCATCAGGTGAGATAGCGGTCAAGCGCGAACCTACCAAGAATAAAAAAAAAAAAATGGCCCCCTTTCGGATACAGAAACGAGTCAATGAATTGACGTCAAACCTTATTCAAAAAAGGTGTACGAGATGAAAGAAGCGAGGGAAGCTGGAAACGAATTTAAAATCAGTATCTACCGTTTCCACACATCATTCCCTAAGGAACGTCAAAAAATATCCTGTTTACATCGCCCCTCAAATAGGGAGATTGGCTTTAATCAATTTCGAACATTTTCTACCCCAATAGAGCTTATGATTACATATGAGGACCTATTTGAAATGCTACATGACAATCACGAGGTTTTCCACTTAATCGATTTCGGAACTTGCGATTTTGAAGCTGAACAACAGTATGAGGTGACAGAGCAACATCGATTTTTAGGGTTCCGTACCCAAAGGATAAAACGGGACCCTGTTACTAGGGGCCTGTGCAGATCATGTTTTTAAAACGCGCCGTTAACGCGCGTCTTAGAAACGTGCGTCGACGGCACGCTTTTATCCTATTAAAGATCTACAGGCTGCGTTGCTACAAACGCGCGTCAACGGCGCGTTTAAAAAACGTAGTGTGCACAGGCCCTAAGACTCCGCTGTCCTCGGTCACCAGGCTGTATTTCATGAACCGTGATAGACAATTGAAATTTTCACAGATGATGTATTTCTGTTACCGCTAGAACAAGAAATACTAAAAAACCAAATAAAATAAATATTTAAGTGGGCTCCCATACGACAAACGCGATTTTTTTTAGACAGACGGACAGATAGACGGACATCAAAGTGATCCTATATAACATGCATAATCAACCTTTACTTCACTGTTGGGACTCAGGCCTCCTCTCTAGAAGAGGGAATGGGCCATAATCCACCACGCGGGCCCAGTGCGGGTTGATGAATGTCACATATCTTTGAATTTTTGGTTCTGGGACATGCCGGTTTCCTCACGGTTTTGTCCTTCACCGTTTTGAGAGCAGTAATGATGGAATAAATTTTACAAAGTAATGCGCCTAGCTGGCTTTGAACCCGCGACCTACAACTCATAAGTAAGGGGTGTTGCGTATGTGGTGGCCGAGTGGTGTCACCACTCGGCCACCACTGCTCTCGATCCTATAAGGGTTCTGTTTTTTTCCTTTTGAGGTACGAAACCCTAAAAACTAAGAAAATATACTGGATAATTAGATTTTTTTTCAAGATAGTATACGGGTGTCTTAGGCTAGGTACATTCCTAACAAAATAAAGTTAATTAGAGTTCTCTTATAGGTACAGAACACCTAACAAGACGCTATTCATTTTATCATATCAGCACAAATAAAATATCAATCCATACATCAGGCAAGACTCGAACTTCGCCAAATATTTGTTCATTTGTGGGCCACACAGATGATTGCGCAGGATTGGGGAATGTACTCTCATGGAATATTAAACAGTTTCTTATTGATAGTTAACTTGCACCAGTAAGACGGATAGATTTTTGGCATTAGATTCATTGATACGTTGAAAGATCAGACGCTGGGCTAAAAGATTGTTCGCGGTCCTGCATTTTAGTGAGAAATATTTTGAAATTGTCTCCTCGATATCTGTACTTACTTATATTAAATCTGTAGAAGTGAAAATTATTTACATTGAAAATATCAAAAAAAAAATTAATGGCAGGGGGTGTCACTAGACCGACACAGAACCCAAATAGTGATTAAAAATTTTTTTGTCTGTCTGTCTGTTTGTTCAGGCATCACGCAAAAACTACCGGTTCGGTTACGATGAAACTTGGTATAATTATTCTTTAATATCCTGGGCACCACACTGGGTACTTTTTATCTCGGAAAAGTATATACAATAAAAAACAAACTTAATTTTGCGGTTCGATCCCTAGATCCGATTACTGTACCAACCGAAAATAAAAAGTTTGTCGTAGGTTACGTCACCCGCAGTGGAGTTCACTAAGGGCACACACACGGCTAAGATACTATAATATTTTATCTTACAATATCGCTCGCCATACATAATATTTCATATTTTCGTATATCAAAAAACCTAATAAAACCATTTTCAACTTCTACGCGGATAAAGTCGCGGGCAAAAGCTAGTCCTAAATAAACATCTAAATTTGAATTCAAAATTCGCGAATTCAGTTTTTATAATGAAAATGTTTCTTTTCAGAAATCCCCGCAGCGCTAGCGGGCATCATCCTGCTAATCCCCTAAGATTTGCTGATACCTCTTTGAGGAGAACGTGGAAAACTACGCTCTATTAACGACTTGTGATCCGGTCAGACGGCGAGCTACCGATTGCTCTTCGTCCGCAAACCCAAGCCAAACGCGGCTAGTAACCGGGGTCGGGGTATATATAAAGCTACGAATGCGAAATTCGAGATACGTACTTATTAAAATCGCATTCTTCCAACACCATTAGTTTTGATAAAACCAATTTATATATGTTTACTAATTAAAAGGAGAAATTTACTGGATTTTAAATTACGTACATGCATATCGACATAATTCAGAATAAAAGAATGCAATCATAACTTTCATAGCAGGCAACCAATAAAAAAAAACTGAGAAAGTGCGAGTCGGACTCGCGCACTTAGGGTTCCGTGCAAACTTACCCATGTTAATAGTTCAATTCTCGAATAGTCTTGAAGATTATTCCTATACCTGTGCTAGACGTTGCTTCATGCCAAATTTCAGAATTCTGGGTCAACGGGAAGTACCCTATGTATTTCCATTCCCGTCGTCAAAATATACGTTTTTCACTTCGAAGTTTGATTTTTTTCACAGTTTCAAGGGACCGCAGACCTGAGCATATGGTTTTGATTTAACTTGATACCTCTATACGTTCCCGAGACACACAAACATATAGACGGACCACAAATTAATCCTAAATAAGAGTTCCGTGTTTCCCTTTTGAGGTACAGAACCCTTAAAAACAATTAAACATCAACAAAAAAAAAATTACTCGAGTACAATCGCGTACCACTATTTTTTCGTCATTTTTTATTTTATTATTTCAAAGGCGCCTCGCAAGCTCTGCGTATGGTGTAATGTTACCAGCCCAATAAATAATGAAAGGAATTTAAGGTTCGATCGTTAAAAGTGATAATTTATTGTGCGCATTACTCTGTGTTTGTCCCTTGATTACCATTAAACTAAAGACGGAGACTAATTGACTGGGTTCTTGTTTGTCAAGTAATTTTAATTAAAAATGTAGGAATAAAAGCTTAAATTTTATTAGTCTGGGCTGGTAGGGTCGTATGTTTTAGTGTCTGAGTTCAAAAATAGATTTAATTTATTTCAAAAACGATTATTCTCGCTGTTTATTTTATTTTGCATTTCAATTTCCCTAGCTGGAATCTAGTAGTCAAGTTGTTTTTTTTTTTTAATATTCTCATATCAATAAGTTTCAATTATGAAATCAACAGTTATAGATACTTAATTGACAGTCTTTAGTCACAGATCAACCATTAATCAAATAAAAATTCACTAAATAAAACTTTTTCTCTATCAAAGTTTATCTCGATCATTTATTTATTTAAACTTCATGTACAGAAGTGGTACATAGTCGGACTTAATGCAACAAGGCATTCTCTACCAGTCAACCTTTCGTTTTTTTGATCATAGCGATTTTAAATAATAAATTTACTTAATATTGATTATACTACGAATTTGTGAAAAGAACCCTATGGTCCAAGGATGCAAAGAGCAAATGAAGGAACACAGGTGGGTTTAAGTCAAAGTTTGACACACTCTCTCGTTGACCCTAGAGCTGGAGAAGTCATTAGATGATTTCCCACCTCCTAAAAAAAATGGAGTTATTTTAAAGAACGACTGCATCACCGATTGCATCACTGCTTACCATCAGGTGGGATCGCAGTCAAGCACTAGTTTATATCAAATTATTGTTACGCGTACCTACTGTTCCACGCGCGCCTCAGAAAGATGTCAGCAAATAGTAGGGGCCCAGCAGGGTCGAAGCCTACTGGGGCCACGGGTAGTGCGAAAGCGAAGCCCGGGGCCCCGGGATGAAAGCAAAGAAGGAACAGGAGTGGGTTTTTAGTCAGTAAAAGTCTGAGGCTGTCTTCCGTTCCGCCCAAAAGCGGGTTTGTCATTAGATGATTTTCCCACTTAAAAAAAAGTCAAGCACTAGTTTATATCAATTAAAAAATAATAAACAGATAACAACAATAATACAATAAAAATATTGTTTTAACCATTACAGACAAATTAATAAAATAAAATGTAGAACCATAAAATATAGGACGCCATAAATCATGAACAAACAACACACTATATTTATTCTGTTAATGATCATTTACTAATTGGGACAAAGGCTTTAAGTATTTTTAGTAATAAAATATACAATTAACATTGAAGTATCTAATTTATTTTTAATTGTAGGTTTAATTTCAGTAATTAGTAGGGTCAGACGGTCAAACGAAAGCTGTCTTTGCCTATGGGCTATGGGCTTTTAATTAATTATTTAACTAAATATGGTAGGTATATAGAAATTCGTGACTAAGTAATAAGAAGGAAAAGAAAGAAAAAATAAATGTTCATTCTGCCCGAATACACGCATAATAAATTGCAAAAAATCAAACAAACAGAAACTAATTTAACTGTCGGGCCATGTTAGGACCAGCCATTAACTGTGACTCCTGCCTTCCTAGCAAAGTTACGATCGTTTCGTTTGCTTCGAACTCCTCGAGTAGGCCACGCCTCCGATTCCTTTGTTCTGACGTCATCTCAACGCTCAGTCACGTGGTCAGAACAAAGGAATCGGAGGCGTGGCCTACTCGAGGCGTTCGACGTAAACGAAACGATCGTAACTTGGCTAGGGGGGCAGTTACACCATAGACAAAACAGAACACAGTTGTCTAGGTTGTCTTTTGCACCTCTGATACCGGTCAACAGTGACAATATAACAAAATAATTGTATGTTTTGAAATTCATAATAATGAGATTGACCTGCCGAACTGCCCCACTACACCCTACTATGCCATCTGACTCCGGGAGTAAGAAGATCGAACCCGTTCAGGCTAGAATCAAGTCGAAGAGCGTCACCACTGTGGAGGAGCATGGCCTGTAGTCCATGACCGAAGAGGTAAATTTTATAAAGAGAAAATATAATCTGACTGAAATAACTCAAGTAATGTGTTTTGTTGAATACTTATATATTTTTTGTTTATATATAAAAACACTCTCAAAAGTCAATTAAGCAACGCTTACCGAGGTCAGGCTGAGGATGGGTGACCTTCCAAACATACCGAGATTCCTTCGTGCCTCAGAAAGCACGTTAAAACGTTACTCCTGCCTGCCTTTTGTAAATATATGACAGTTGTCGCAAAAAACTTGAGACACAAGTTGTCTTCGAGCTACCCTGAAGCATCCCTAACAAAATTATGTCAGTCAAAATCCACCCCATCATTTAAAAAAGCCATCCCATTCACATATATCCCCCGTCACCAAAAACTTGAACGTTTTCCTCCCCAAAGAGCATAACAATATAATCAAAGGTACATTCATGTCTTCGCGCGACGAGCATATATAAAAGCAAACACGATATTCCAAGGGATTTTCCTTGTTTTTCGTACATAATACATACTTGTTATCTAATACAATACATTGGCTTTACACAATAAGTATTGGGAACTGATCAGGGACGATATTCCGGTAAAAATATCAAATTTCACCGAAGCCGGGGCATAGAACTATTAGATTACAGCGGAGTACTGTTGGAACTCGATTGTTGTGTTTAGGCGATTACTCACTTTTTTTTTTGAGTAATTTACCCATTTTATTGCCACCTTTTTGGAGTTGAGTGGAACCACATTATAACTATACTACAAAATCCAACAACGCAGTATTAGAGTTCTCGGCATGATTAGAACGTATACAACAGTTTGAAATCAGTTGCTTGGCTTAGACAAGAGCCGTCTGGTCGGAGCATCCTCCCGTTTCAATAGAGGTTTGCGAGACGTTACACCCTGTTCCAAAATACTCTGAAGCCTCACAAAATGTAGCCTGGATAAAGCTGATCTAATAACATCTTGGGTTAACTAATTTGCCTAATATGGATACAACAAATTTCAGCATAGATACCGGCACGGATCTTGAGCGCTGACTTCTACAGTTCTACGTGCGCAGAAGCACGCAGAAGTGATATATCGGGTCTCTTTAGTGGTATGAAAAGAGTTACGGGGGCACGGAGTGCAATCCTTGTACAGTGATTGGCTTGCCGATATTGTACGATGCGCAAAACGATCCCCGCTCTCTTGCCGGGCGCTCAAGATTCGTGCCGCTATCTGTACCTATATGTGGGAGCAGAACGATTTGTATTCCATGACAAATAAGTGGAATGATACGTAAATATGAATGATGAAGCATGACTGAGGAAAAGAGATGAATGTTTAAAAGTTACGAGGTGTGAAAGCGAAAAGGAGATTGAACGAAGGCGAAAGACGAATAAGAAGTTAAACAATTAAATGAATAATAAAACTCAAGTTTACTGAAGAAATCCGAATAAATTTAACCCATTCTAACCAATTATATAAAAGTACATATATTTCGTGTGTCTTTCGCGTAAATAATTATTTAGAGTTGTCAAAAGCACACAGATTGATATATACAGAATAATAATACAATATTCTAGTCTTCTGTGACGTTTGAACAATTAAGTCTCAAAATTGATGAAAGTCTATACCAATTGCTAATTTCTTCACTGTTCACTTACTTTTATATTTATGTGTGTAAAAGTAAAAAGAAAAAGCAAAGTTAACAATGAAAAAACATAACAAGCAAAAAAAGATATTAGATATATACATACAAATAGTAAATTAAATAATAACGTACACGTTTCTAGAAGTAACCTATTCACTCTTGACTAAAAAGATCCCCAGGAAACAAATCCCGGCAAGGAATTCAACTCCTTGGCTGTACGTACATTGAAGGTATTCCCAAAATGTTATGTGCGTATGGGTAGGATACCAAAATACTTCGACAGCCCAGGTACTCTATGCGAAATGGGCAGTAAAACCAAGGCGCTGCTGGCCTTCTTTGACAAGTTGGGGTTGACCCAGCAGGACCGAAGCCTACTGGGGCCATGGGTGATGCGAAAGAGAACCCCGGGGCCCTGAAGGCAAAAAAAGAACAGTAGTGGGTCAGTAGTCAGTAAAAGTCTGACACGGAAAAGGCGGGAGATGTCATTAGATGATTTTCCACCTAAAAAAAACATACCCCGACATATAAATACCGACGATTTGGTGAGAGTCGCGGGAGTGCGGTTGATGCGAGACGCACAGGATCGGTCGTTGTGACGTCGCTTGGGGGAGGCCTATGTCCAACAGTGGACGTCTTTCGGCTGAAATGATGATGATGATATAAATACAATGGATGGGATACCTACTACCAATTAACTGTATTATTTATTTAATACTTTATGCGCAAACGTACAGCGGCGGACTTAACGCCTTAGGCATTTTCTACCAGTCAACCTTAGGGTGATGCAGAGATAAATAGTGGTAGGTGCAATAAAAGAGAGAGAAAAGGCGAAAAGGTACAAGAATAGATATACTAATAAACCATAAATATCATACAATTATATGATACGTACACAAATTAATAAATTAGCAACATATAATATGTCTACACCAATAAAGTCAAACAATTGGTACAAATCGACAATTTGAAAACATTAACGCTGTGATGACACTCCGCCAACTTCTTACGAATTAGCTCGCGAACTTTGGATTTATTTATTTACCAGTTTTTTAAATTATTAACCAGTTTTCAAACCCAACTCTCGATCACATCTCACCTTCCACCAAGCAGAAACCCATAGTACCACCAATACATTCGCATAATATATCCCGCGTCGATCTTCCGGCTAAAGTATTACCAACTTATGAGCAATTCAATCGGACAGGATTATTGTTTCGGGGCGCTTCGGCTTTTTCCGCCGCAACTCGGCTTTTTTTCGGGTATTTCCGTCGGACAGATGGTATTCATCGTATAATAGGGATTGTGCGTAGCGCACATGCCATGTTTACCATATTGATATTTATATTATACGTTCCGACTTTTAACCGACTTCTAAAAAAGGTGGAAGTTTTCTTCGTACAAATGCTTACAAACTATTTTGTGTTGCATGACATGATTTAAAATGAAACTTATCACTTAAAGGTTAAAATAAAAATAAATAATTAAAAACACGACTGCTACGTCAAAAAAATGAACTAAAAAGCAAAAAACAAGATGTAAGTTGAACTTTATAAATAAAAATGGAAGTAATCACTCATTCACTCACTGACTAAACACGAAGTCTCGAAAACTACTTGATCTACAAAACACAAGTCGGGGGACTTTTTTATATAAGAAAGTATTCTTACAGACTGGTCCCCCGACGGCGCTGAAAAATTTTGTTTTGTAGATCAAGTAGTTTCGGAGACTTCGTCTTTAGTCAGTGACTAAATGAGTGATTACTTCCATTTTTATTTATAAAGTTCAACTTACATCTTGTTTTTTGCTTGTTAGTTAATTTTTTTGACATTGCAGTCGTGTTTTTAATTTTTTTTAAATTATTATTCTCATGTAGCATGGCATGATTTCAAGGTTATGGTGAAATGTTTTATTCATCGGTACGTATAAATGTTAATTGGCCAACAGTTACTTACTTTTGCTTACACTCTATTTTTTATTAAATAACATATCAATGTAAAGGGTTTGTATGTTTGTTTGACCGCGCAAATCTGAGGAATTACTGGTTCGGATTGAGAAAATATTTTATTGTTGGATAGCCCATTTATCGAGGAAGGCGATAGGCTATCTATCATCAAGCAACGACTCAAGAAAGCAGAACGAAGCAGTTATCAAAGACGCTGTTGAAACCGCGGGAGACGGTTATTATTTACTTATTATATATTTTACTAACTGCCCCGTCGAACTCCGTACCGAATATAGTAAGGATAACGCCATCTACTGGCATTACCAGAACAGCATAATTCATTTTATAATGACATTTTAATTAAAGATAGCGGTGTATTCGAATTTTTTTTTCGTGATTTTTTTTTCAGCGTTTAAACCTTTACTGGACTATCTCGAATATTTCAAGTCCAAAATTTGCCAAATCGGTCCAGCTGTTTTTGAGTTTCGAGACTAACGAACAACCATTAGAACAAACAACAGTTATTAGTTGTTACATTCCATCCTAAGGTTGTCTGGTAGATATCGCTGTCCAGGGACCTTTAGATTGTCTTTTCCACAAATGCCATTAGAGAAGAGTTGAAGTTGAAGATATCGTCAGCAATAAGACCGCCTCTTGTACCCATAGATTTAAGTAAGTGTAAAAGTTTTGTTACTATTTTGGTGTACAATAAAGTTTATTCTGTTGTATTTCATTTTTATACACATTAATTTAAATTATTTTGGTACTCATATATCTTGAATAATCTACTATCTGATTTAACTAGAAGCTAGAAGTCTCCATTTGTACCAGGTTCATGGTGTCCTTATGTAAATAGAACTTGGTAATATTTTGATTCAACTGTTACTATAGATGCACTACTGTCAGAACTGTCTGTCCTCTTGGTGTTAAACGATATCATGATTTAATATTATTTATATATTCTTTATCGTACATCATCATTTCAGCCGAAGGACGTCCACTGATGGACATAGACGAGATTGTGCGTTGTGGCAACACTTTATTACACACACTATTTTAATAAAACAATAAAAATAGGACCGCTGATGTACACAGGCGAGCTTAAATCACAATAGGGTTTTCTTACAGCAACCATATACATAAATAAATATGAGAGAGAAATTTTACACTACATTTATATCCAAAAATATCAACACAAAGTATTTTCACTTCTAAACACTTTAGCGTCAAAAGTTCAAGATATATCTTACTCCAAGAAACGTAACAAAAATATCCCGGGATCTCATAGGGATGTGGTAGCTTATCCCGGGATCACGGGACTCAGTCCAAGCGTGCAAGTCGGCCCAGTTATTAAAGCTCTTAACCGTTCACTTGTGACTCCGAATTCTAGATACCGCTAGCTTTAGTGCGCTAGTTTTGAGTCTAGAATTTCTGGTAATATAACTAATTTCATTCAGACATTAAATTTCGGGAACGGTTCCGTTTCTTTGTGAGACGTTGGACGTGGCCTATATTTTGCCGTGCGAGTGGTAGCGAATTTCCGGAGAAGCGAATGTGGTACAAATTTGATTAAATTTTAAGTATTTTGTGCAATATTGTGGGTGTAGTGAATTTGTGTACTTTTATTGGAACTGAAACAAAGTAAGACAAGTTTGTGTTAAGATGATTAGCGCTTCAAACATTTCAAATGGTAAAATAAAATAAAAACTGACCGAACCTAGGATAGAAACCAGTATTTAACGCTCTGCAGTCGTGCTCAAGTAGAATTTAAGCAACGAGATTGTATGGTTTGGGGAAAGACTACAGAAATCCGAAAAATTACTCAACTGATTTTAATAAAATTTGGTGCAGAGACGCCAATGTCGTTGTGGCGACGCTTGTAGGAGGCCTGTGTCCAACAATGGACGTCGAAGTCAATCTGGGAAGAGGTTTTTTTTTTTAAGTTGTGAAATCATCCAAATTACTTCTCGTAAGTAAGTAAGTCAGACTTTTACTGACTAAAACCACACCTGGGTCCTTCAATTACCCTTTGCATTCTAGGACTACGAGTTTCCTTTTCTTCCATTCTGGGAAGAGGTGGCGGGACGATCTAGACGCCTAACACCAGGGCTGATTCTAAAAGGCGCGAGAAAAAAATACCCGGAAGAATTTGGAGAAGACCTTTGTCTAGGAGGTAAAATTAAGTCGTATTACTTTGGACTTTTTTTTTTAAAGTGGGAAATCAATCAACGACATCTCCTGCCCTTGAGCGGGGCGGAGGTGTCAGACTTTCACCGACAAAAACCGACTCCTGTTCTGTCTTTGCGCTCGTTCCAGTTCCTTGGGTTTCTCTTTCGCATCACCCATGGCCCCAGTAGGCTTCGACCCTGCTGGGTATATGGTTGCTGATATCTCATTGAGGCGCGCGTGGAACACTACGCGCCGTCGACGATTTGGGCTCGGTCCGGCCAGTTACCGGACGATTGGACGGCGAGCTACCCATTGCTCGCCGTCCGCAAGCCCGCGCCTACGGTGGCAGGAAATCGGGATCGGAATCCTCCGAATCCCCGGCTGGGGCGTGAGGGCCATTGCCTCGCATGTGCGGCCGCCTCTTTTGCTAGCATTACTGCTTCGCAGAAGAAGGCGACCGCCTGCCACTCCTACTACTTTGGACCTCAAAACTAACTTAAACCCAAACTTATTAACCAATAGGAACACGGGGCACTTGTTAACTGTTTTTCTATTGGTAAACGAGCTTATAGTAAGTAATACGACTTTTAATATAATTCCTGGAGAAACTGATCCAATTATAAATACTATATTTTACTGATAGAAAGGGTTATTGGCTTTTATTCTGAATATCGGATCTAGTGAGACATGATACGAAAACAAATCGGCCACATCCAAAAAAAGCACGTATATTATACTTCTATATTATTCTAGAGTACTTCCCGTTGACGCAGAATCCTGAAATTTTGCTTAAAGCAAGGTCTTATAGCACAAATATAGGAATAAATCTGAAAAGTGTAAATTTGTTGTTAAGTCACAATTTTTTTTTCGTTATTCGGAAAACTCTTCCGAGAATTTACTTACTTACATAGGTAAGTTTATATGGAACCCTCAGTGCGCGAGTCCGGCTCGCACTTGGCCAGTTTTTTTGGAATTAATAAACTCAAAACTACTGGATCGATTTAAAAATTCTTTGATAAGTGGAATGCTACTTAATCACTGAGTGATATCAGCATATTAATTTCCACTTTCACGCGAGCAAAGCCGCTAGTAGACGCTTGTTCACAATAAAATAGAAAACATCAAAGTATTATATCCTAGAACTAAACTTAATATCTCAAGATCTCATCCAACTTGATGTAATATCGCTTCTCAAAAAATTTAACACGAATATGTAAGAAATGGATGTGAAAGACATAAGTAAGAGACAATCGAAATAGATTAAAAACTAATAGATACAAAAGCTTCTTACTATAATAGATACAAATGAACTCACTTTCACGAAGGCACTTTCGATTCTGTTCAATTGAAAAACAGTAGAAGGTACATCTGAAAATTGGTATATAAGTTACATATAGAAATTATAGAATTATAAAGCTCTATCTCTACTTGTCATTAGTGCAATAAAACGAAAATGTCAATATTTTTTCAATTTCGATAGTGTCGTGTCGTAGGGTGTCGTCGAATGTCAAATCAAATGTGGGAATCAAAATTCATAGAGTACTTCCCGTTGACCTAGAATCCTGAAATTTGGCATGTAGCAAGGTCTCATAATTAACACAATCATAGGAAAAACTTAAAAAACTGTAACTTAGTAGTTACGTCACAAAAAAAAACTTTTTTTGCGCTTCGAAAAAATCTTCGTAAATCAATTCGGAAATCGAACTGTTTTCATAGGTAACTTTGTACAGAACCCTCAGTTCGTGATTCCGACTCGCACTTGCCCACTTTTTCTTTAATATTTTATAAGGCAGAACTACGTTTACCGAGTCAGTTAGTATACTTAATAAATCTATTGTCGGTGTCTGTTACCGAACACCTCCAAAACGACTTGACCGATTTTAATGAAATATTTTTTCGTATTTAATTGGCCGATCTGAGAATAGGTCTTAGGCTATTTTTCGCGGTGGTTCCTGATATCGATTCCCGAGTTGAATTGGGTTGGCTATTCTGTTCGGGCAACTGTCCGTCTGGTCGGAGGATCCTCCCTTTACAGTTCAGAATTTTACTGAACTTTTCCGCATAGCTCTAAAATATCAAAGTTTTCACACGGCAACAAGGAAAAGATCTAAAGAGATCAACAACGGACGCAAAGACTTCCAACTGAGCTCTACAATACATCTAAAACACAGACCACACTTAGGTCCATCTGAGAGAGCTAAGCTTTCTAGATAATACAATATACAGGGTGCCCGCATACAGGGTGCCCACATATCCGGATATATGGACGCTCTGAAACTGAAATACAACCCCCATAAATATGAAACGAGTTTAAACTTTGAGACTTTTTGTTTTACGGCACGAAACTGTTGAAAGTTTCAGTTTCAAAAAGACAGGAATTTTGTTGACGTGTTCATTTTCAGTGGTTCTAAATGTGAAACTATTTATGGACTCTTTAGAATTATTTATTATGTTGTTCTTTTCAGGGTTCCGAACCTCAAAAGGAAAGAACGGAACCCCTATAGAATCACTTTGTTGTCCGTCTGTCTGTCTGTCTGTCAAGACACTTTATCTCGAAAACGCGTGGAGGTATCGAGTTGAAATTATAACTATATATTCAAGTTTGCAGTTTCTTGAAGCTGTGAACGCGGCTGCAGCCGCACGTGCTGCCGAGGTTCGGCTGCGAGTGCTGCCGCGACCTGCAGCCGTAACCTATCGCAGACCACTAGTGCTGCGGCCGCAAGTCGATGCGCACGTAGTCATGTCACTACAATCTGTTTAAACAAGTAAGAAATAATCACTAATCGGAGCCGATAACACTCATATTGGATTAAATCGTAGATTTGCGACTGGCAGCACGTGCAGCACGCCTCGGAATCACTCCCGGCTGCGGATGGTGACAACGGGTGTGTGTCATGCGTGTGCTACCTGCATTCGCAGCCTGCAGCCGAGGTTCGAATGGCACTTTTAGGTATTTTCCATTATGGCTCGTAACTTATAGAATCCAAAATTGAGAACTAGGGTTTCTCAGCAATCTTGGAACATCACATTAGTTTGTGTGTGTGTATGTTAGTAACTCCTTCACGTTCGAACGGCTGAACGGATTTAGATGAAATTTGGCACACGAATAGAATATCCTGGAATATCACATAAGATACTTTTTATCCAACGAGTATTCCCTTGGGATAATTTTCTATATTCAGGCGGTCGAAGTCGCTGCAAGACGCTAGTTTACCATTTTCCTCGGCACTGCTAATGAATCTGAGGTTTAGCGGAATTTATCTGTAGTTAGTAGTTATAGTAACTAACCGACGGTGAGCATAGAACCTGAAACTTTTCACTGCATAATTATTTAGTCGCAAAACACTGAAATTCATAATTAGTATTCTATCTCGAGAGTTGGAAATATACGGGGAGGATTAAGACTCGCGATTTCTCTTATTTCAGCATAGCATATAGCATAGTCGGCCTTATAATGTTCCCACTGTTGGGACTCAGGCCTCCTCTCTAGGAGAGGTAATGGGCCGTAATCCACCACGCGGGCCCAGTGCAGGTTGGTGGATGTCACATGTCTTCGAATTTTTGGTTCTAAGACACGCCGGTTTCTTTACGATGTTTTCCTTCACCGTTTTGAGAGCAGTGGTGATGAAATAAATTACACAAAGTAATGCGCCTGGCTGGGTTTGAACTCGCGACGTACAACTCGTAAGTCGGGGCCGTTACCACTCGGCCACTGCTCACAGACAAAGTTTAATATAATACAATATAATATTCCACAACAATCACACAACGACGTCTAGTCCCAAGCTAAGCAGAGCTTGTGTTATGAGTACTAAACTGATAAACATATTTAAATATTTCTCAATATATACATATTATAGATAAATTACACCCAGACACAGAACGTGCAAAAAATGATCGTGCTCATCATACAAACATTTTTCATGGGTGGGAATCGAACCCACGACCTCTAGCATAGCAGTTAGGGCCACTAACTACTAGACCAATAACCAGTCTGAGTTTGTGGGTTTATGTTTCTTGACGCTTTAACGGCTGAACGGATTTTGATGAAACTTGGCACACGGATAGACCATGTCTTGTTTTTATCCCGAGGTATATTCCCTTGGGATGATTCTTCATTATCACGCAGACGAAGCCCAGAGGCTTCAGAGGTTGACAAATCAACAGCTAGTGATGAATAATCATTAAAAAAAAAATGCGACTTTTCATGCGCAAATTGCCGCAAGGATTTGGATGAAATTTGGCACACGTGTAGACCTTGTTCTGGAACAGAAGGTACACCTCAGGAGTGTTCAGAAGAGTCACTCTAACCCTGAAATGCAAAGGGAAATTAAAGGAATACGAGTGGCCTTTAGTCAGTAAAAGTCTAACACATTCTCTCTCTCAACCCAGAGCGGGAACCACCGTAGGCGCGGGTTCCATACCGACCGTAGCAAAAACGGGAAAAAATCACGTTTGCTGTATGGGAGCCCCCTTAAATACTTATTTTATTCTGCTTTTTTAGTATTTTTTAGCGGCAACAGAAATACATCATCTATGAAAATCTCAACTGTCTATCACAGTTCATGAGATACAGCCTGATGACAGACGAACGGACAGACAGTTTTAGTACCACTAGGAGTTAGTAACCCTAATCAAAGGGTTCGTGGAGCGCCTGCTCATATTTCTAAGCCGTATATTTCCATCGCAAAGCGGTCAAACAAAGTTTCGTAACAACCCCAAGTTGCATTCCCTCACTTTCCGCAACTACTCTCTCTGCTTTTGAAGACTCTTATTCATTTAATGGCTAGTTTTCATTGAACACGGCTGCTTTATCATTCTTTGTTGCTTACTGGTATTCTTTTTGCGTAACTAAAAGTATTATAGTAAAGTGAAGCGTCGAGGTGGGCTTCCGTACCCCACAGGGTACCCTTAGCATGTGGTCGCTTAGTTTTTAAGTTAGTTAAGTAAGCCCTGGCTGGAGGCTTTGATTCTTGAATTAAGGCCGCCACAGGCAAGTCCTGTTAAGCAGCCGACGACGTCCTAGGTTGACCTACGAGAGGCCAATCACAAAAAAAAAACAAAGGTTGTTGAATTGATTGTCTAACTATTGTACAAAAAATAAAACAAAATTGTTAACAACATGTATATCAATCTATCTCACAGTACTTCTGACATTATTATTTCTTTTCTTCTTCTTCTTCTATATGTTTGTACTGTTGTTTTCTTTTTTTTTAGGTGGGAAAATCATCTAATGACAAATCCCGCCCTTGGGCGAAGCGGGAGATAGTGTCAGACTTTTACTGACTAAAAACCCACTCCTGTTCCTTCGTTGCCCCGGGTTTCGTTAACTAGGAATTACTCCTGTATAGTGGTTATGTTCACAAGCAAATAAACACACATACACTCGTAACAACTACATTCCAGACACGAAAAAACAATCAATTATTAATTGTAGGCCATACAAATATTTGTTCCGTCCAGGAATCGATTTTTCCCTATACTTGTGCTATGAGATAGCCTTGCTTCATACCAAATTTCAGGATTCTAGGTCAACGGAAAGTACCTTATGAATTTTGATTCCCTTGAGAGTGTCGAAATACACGTTTTTTCACATAAACTGCTGTATCTTTTTATTTCGGTTATTCAGAAGTTTGATTTTTTCACAGCTTCAAGGGACTGCAGAATTGAGAATATGGTTTTAATTTCAACTCGATATCTTCATGCGTTCCCTAAATAAAGGGTCTTGACAGACAGACAGACAGACAGACAACAAAGTGATCCTATAAGGATTTCGTTTTTTCCTGTTGAGGTACGGAACACTAAAAAGAAGAAAGAAACAGACGACTGCACCTGGGATTGCACACACACTTGTGCAATATAAATATCTCATAAATATTTGGATTGTTGAGATCAAAATTCGGTCAGGACGATAATTATTACTATCCAAAGATGGCACGATTGGCGCAGTGGTTTGAGCCTTCAAAGGTGTATAGGGCCGCATACTTCCATTGAAAAGGGAGGCCTTTGACCAGACGGGTGTTGGATCTGGTCCAGGTAACTACCCGTTAGTTCGGACTGTAATGTATGGTCTGATTCCGCGGAGAACTCTGATACCGCGATGCAGATTTTTATAATTTAGTTCCTACTATGCGTTCCAAATAAGAATACGAAAGCCAAAGCTCGATCTGTCAAATTTTGATTGAAAAGTACGGTTTGCAAAGAAAACTGATTTGCGTATTAATAACGGTTTTTTTGCTTTGTAATACTGAGTCTTAATTGAAGTAAAAATGTTATTGTTAAATCCAAATCAGCTGAATTATTTAAGCCATGATTAGTTTAAAAACAAAATAATTTCTTTCATATTTTCGTTGTTAGGAACAATTCGCCTTCTTTTTTCATTTGCCACTACGCAGACACTTCACAGTGACGCAGAGATTAGCAAAATTAAAGTACTGGATTCTGATTAAACTTTTTTCGTTCATGATTCATAAATAAATATTATTTAAAACATTTATTGTTTTGCTCACCCTACCCAATTTTTCGATTTGACAGCTTTATGTCACATTATGGCGTAAAAATCGATCCTATTCTTATTTGTAACGCATTGTACGTGGTGGTATAGGTGTCGCTACAAATATGTTATAAAAAAAATATTCATTATTTTTGTAGGTATCATGAAATCAATTCGTAATGTTTTAGTTGGAATGTTGGAAAACCTGATAAATCAGTTTAATAGTTGCTTAACCTGCAAAATTGACCCCAAGTTGCTCTTAAGTGCCATTAAAACTCGGAGCACCAATAGCTTTAATAGGTACTAAATTTAATTGTAATAATACTAAGTACGTAACTCTAAGCAATAATCTCGTCTGCTAACTAAATATCTTTTAAGGTTAACCTCAGAAATCTAATAAAGGTTAAGTTGTGAAGTTGTGATCCCTCGTTATTATTATTAAAAGTACTCGCGTTTAAGATCTCGACGAAAACTGTTAAGTTTGGAGCAAAGTTTTATTTACTTGCGAAATCCTTCGGGACTTAGTGCTAGGTGATATTGAAGTGTTACCTGAAACAAAAATTTATTAGGTTAATTAAAATGTAACAAAGAAACGACTTTAATAATAATATTTACACAACTATCACACAACGCCGTCTAGTCTCAAGCTAAGCAGAGCTTGCGTTCTGAGTACTAGACAACTGATAAACATACTTATATATTTCTAAATTCATACATATAATAGATAAATTACATCCAGACACAGAACAAATGATTGTGCTCATCACACAAACATTTGTCCTGGGTGGGAATCGAACCCACGACCTCCGGCATAGCAGTCAGGGCCACTAACCACTTTACTAACAGGCCAGGCCACTTGGATGAGGCGATGGACGCGTTTTTTAGCAGTTGTCTAGTACTCATAGCACAAGCTCTGCTTAGTTTAGGATTAAATGAAGTTGTGTGATAGTTGTGGAATACAATAAAAAAAAATCCCGTTGTTAAATACAATGAGAATTTAAATAGATGTACAAAGATATAGGGTAGGGCACATTGCTCGTAGAACCTATGGTCGATGGGGCCGAAAGGTTCTAGAGTGGCGACCGCGCACCGGAAAACGCAGCGTTGGAAGGCCTCCCACAAGGTGGCCTGACGACTTGATGAGAGTCGCGGGAGTGCGATGGATGCGAGACGCACAGGATCGGTCGTTGTAACGTCGCTTGGGGCAGGCCTATGTCCAACAGTGGACGTCTTTCGGCTGAAATGATGATGATGATGACTATGACGCCAGTCTGCGGTTTCTTCTGAGGGGAAATCGGCGGCAACGATCTCTCGTGCCGAGCCTTGGTATAGTCCATGGTCCGAAGCGAGGAGGAGTGCAGGTGATCGCCTACTTCTGCGAAGCAATAATGCTAGCAATGGAGGCGACCGCACGTGCACGCGTGTGGGCGCGGCCCTCACGCACCAGCCGCCGGGATCCAAATCCCGATTTCTGGCCATGTCATGCCTGAATCCCAGCAGTGTGAACATTATTAGTCTAACCTGTGAACTTGGTGACTTGGTGATCGCCGATTTAAAAAAAAAAAATCTTATCTTGCAATCAGTCATTGGTGTTATGTCTCATCAGAGTTAGCCCTTTACTCTTCATTAGTTCAGACAATCGCCAAATAAACATTATTTTCTTTTTTTGAACCTTCGTACCAATAAAAAATGATGAATATTGAGCAACTTACGCATAATACTTTAATCTAAAAGCTGATCTTCAAAATTAAAAACTTCCAACAATATTCGCGCCATCACAATAAAAATCTCGATAATTTCCCGAAAACTTTTACCGATCGCCGACCGCGATGTTCACCACCAATAATTACCGAGTACCGATTTACCGAGTTATCGAGTATCGATAGATATGCAAACAGCTTCGCGAAAATATCGAGTCGAATGAAATTTCATCGGAAATTTTACATCGGTAACGACCATCGCGAATTAAAAAAGGAACGCCTTTAGAATCAGGATCAGTGGCCCTACCACGATCATTTTAACGAACTAAACTGAATTTTTTTTTTATTGGTAAACAGTGATGCAATCGTTGATGGTGACGCGCACTAGTTTATTAAGAGCCTATTAGTCTGACTGGCCTGTAAGTCTAGTGGTGAGTGGCCCTGACTGCTATGCCGGAGGTCGTGGGTTCGATTCCCACCCAGGACAAATGTTTGTGTGATGACGATCATTTGTTGTCATTTATCTATAATATGTATGTATTTAGAAATATCTATGTATGTTTATCAGTTGTCTAGTACTCATAACACAAGCTCTGCTTAGCTTGGGACTAGACGACGTTGTGTGAAAGACGTGGTATATTATTATTATTATTCACTCTAGCCTTGAAAACACCTAACCTAAAAAAAAACACGAAATCCCAAAATTGTAATTGAATAAATTATTCATAACAATTGCTACTAGAAAATACGACAGTTTTTTTCCATTGTTTTTCATTCATAATCAATACCCTGTACAATATTTCCATAAATTAAGTGACATTTTGGGATATAAACAAACTCTAATAACTTTGCTGTTTATGAATATTATTTACTGAAACTTTACTTATATAATAACGAGATCTTTTCTAATAATTCCTTTAAGTTTTTGTACTAATTAAAAATTCGTGGTGTGTATAAATGATTATTTTTATTGTACTTTTTAGTACAATATTGACCAGTCTACACTGTCCTTACATAATATCTACTTATTCTGTAATATAGAAATATTGTAACATCATTTTTTTTTAAATTAGTAACCATAGAGTTTCTTGCCGGTTCTTCTCCATAGGAAACGACCAATTTGGAACCGTGCACTAGCTTCTGACGTTTTATAAGTGCCCATGTAGGCCTATGTGAAATAAAAAACTTTTGACTTTGACTTTGAAATTAAACATAATTATGATAGATAGAAGATAAAAGTTTTTAACTAAGTAATAATTAAAACTTTTTTAAAAGCTTCGGCTACTGCTATTAATAGCGTATTCCCCTTTCACATAATCATTAAAAATAAATGAACTGTAACCCAAGTACCCTATAATAACTATTATTTCTGCCGTAAATCTTTAATAATTTCTCGAAGTGTATTGGGTACACTTACGTTTTATGTGTATTGTTATTTTACACTAATTATATAGGCGCTTAACTTATTGCATTTATTTCATAGTTGGACTTTACTGTATCGTAAATTCTAAACATAATTTTAATTTTTGTAATTATTGATAGGCTCACGCTTGACCACTATCTCACTTGATGGTATATGACGATGTGTTCGACGGTGGAACACGGTGGCCTAAAGGTAACCCATTCACTCTAGACTTAAAGATCCCCAGGTTGTAGCTATCAGCCCCCCTAGCCAAGTTACGATCGTTTCATTTGCGTCGAACGCCTCGAGTAACGACGACGATATCGACGTCATCTCAACGCTTAGTCACGTGGTCAGAACAAAGGAATCGGAGGCGTGGCCTACTCGAGGCGTTCGACGCAAACGAAACGATCGTAATTTGCCCTAGCCAAGTTCTCGCTTTTTCCTTGAAATGCAACCGGTAGAAAACCGACAGGCTGGCAACTCGGCGACAGTGCGCAAGACTTTGAATAATTTAAAAACTGATTTTGTCTAAGCATGACCGCTAAATTGATTATTTGGATTAATCTTTATTATTTCGATATTTTATACGTTCAAATTAATCATTAATCTTTTATTTAACAACACGCTTAGTAATGAAATAAATTTTATTTCATAATACGCCATGTTCTGCATAGTAGGGGTACGCATCAGTATAAAAAAATCCATGATGACGGAACCCGATACACCCGATTCGTAATCTCGATCCGTACATCGCATCGAGAATCGATTAACTAACGGAATGCAGAATTCGCATCGATTCGCTCAAAAATTACCGAGCGAGACCATTTTCTTTAATAAATTACATTAAAAGATCGGATCTCGAAAATTGACCGATGTATCGGTATCGGATGTGATCCTGACTTTATTTGTGGCAATTAAAGGGAGTTATGTGAAAGAATATCGATAAAATAAAGTATTATATACAATAAATTGAGAAATGAGTATATTAGAGGAAGTTTGAAAGTGGCGCCAGTGACAGAAAAATTGAAAGGGTGTCATTTGTCTTGGTATGGTCATGTGAAGAGGAGAGATGAAACGCATTTTACCAAAAGAGTTTACATGTGGATGGATGGAGAGGGAGAGGGAGATAAGAGGGATGGATTGGGTGAGAAGTGATATGAAAGAAAAGGCAGTTAGTGATAGCGTGACGAGTGACAGGACAGAATGGAAGAAAAAAAACGTGTTGCGCAGACCCCAAACAAAACGGGACAAGGGCAGGGAGATATGGCCTAGTGGTAGCGGCCCCAACTTACGAGTTTTAGGTTGCGGGTTCAAACCCAGCCAGGCGCTTATAACTTTGTGTAATTCATTTCATCACCAAAGCTCTCAAAACGGTGAAGGAAAACATTGTGAGGAAACCAGCATATCCTAGAACCAAAAATTCGATGACATGTGACATCCACCAACCCGCACTGGGTCCGCATGGTGGATTACGAACCATTCTATCTTCTAAAGAGGAGGCCTGAGTCCCAACAGTGGGAACATTATAAGGCTGACTATGCTATGCTATATACTACAGTAGATATCTAGAAAACAGTCAAAGACTAATGAATGAAAATTGGATAAAATTATCCACAAAACAGAATAACACAGTCTACCCTGTACTTGCATACATTTTACGAATTCTCTCTCAACCAACGACGGAAATAAACTCCCCAAATAAAAAAATATACCCACATATTTCTATACAAAACTACCCACAATATACGGTATATTGTATTTAAACGCAAGCAGGACTCGAACCGGCGACATTAATCGTATCAAGAGTCCCTTTTGTTTTGTCCTAACTTTATTTATATCGGCCGATTGCGTATCTTATGTGATTCAAGGGCCGGATTTGGGAACAATATATTTTTGGACCGTTTTTTTTTTCGGGTATTTTCGTAAGCATAGCATAGTCGGCCTTATAATGTTCCCACTGTCCACCACGCGGGCCCAGTGCGGTTTGGTGGATGTCACATGTCTTCGAATTTTTGGTTCTAGGACATGCCGGTTTCCTCACGATGTTTTCCTTCACCGTTTTGAGAGCAGTGGTGATGAAATATATTACACAAAGTAATGCGCCTGGCTGGGTTTGAACCCGCGACCTACAACTTGTAAGTCGGGGCCGTTACCACTCGGCCGCCACTGCTCTTTTCGTAAGGATGTGTTTAATTTAATGAATTTGTATGAGTACTAGTTGTTAAATATTAGAATTTGGAGCTATGGGACAGAGTTTTACTTATTATTCAATGATATCTACACTTATCCTTACATATTACTATATGAACGCGATAAACTCAAAAACTAGTTAACGGATTTTCATGCGATTTTTACCAATAGACACAGTAATGTTAAAACTACACTGCGCACACGTGTGCCACACACGCCGATCTGGGCGCGTCGGTCTCCATACATTTTATATGGAAACTAGACTTGTAGAGCTACACTAGATCCACGCCACGCGACGTCGTTCTACGTACAAATCAGACGTGTTACACGTGTGCGTCGGTCTAATGTTTTTCTAGCTTGACTCTTTAGAAGGTTTAGGTATTATCGCAGAAAAAAGCCAAGAATTTCAAAGATTTCTAACACCCGTGGGAAGCCAGGACGGGTTGCTAGTATACATATTTTATATATGACGTTATTATAAAATTATATTATTATAAAGCTAAAGAGTTTCATTCAACGCGCTAATCACAGGAAATACTAGTTCAAATTGAAGAATTATTTTAGTGTTGGATAGCCAATATAAAGAGAAAAAAAAATCGGGGTCAGCTAGTTTTCTTACGAGATAAGAATTATGTATATTACAACATATTTTCAGAGTAGTCTAGTATACTAGCTTATGGTCTTATCTAGTTAACTTTATCAGAAATAAGATAAGATACAAAACTTTTGATAAAAAAAACAGCAACCGATCTTCACTCGAAAATTGCGCTAAAGACTTCGAGTCAAGGCTACAGCCGCTGCCACAGAAGACGCCTAGGGCTTCGAGAGTCGCAGAGCGAGCCCCGGGCACCGAAGGATTGCGGACAACGAGAAATAGGTAGTACGCGGTCCGGCCGTCTAGTAAGGATCGAGACCTAGCGCGTCAGCGATGTCAGCAAAACTGTAGGAGCCCAGTAGAGCCTATGCTCGTTAGGGCCGAGGGATGATTTGAAACAGATACCGAGGTGCTGAAACGCAAAAGGCAACTGAAGGACACACGTGGGTTTTAGTCAGTAAAAGTCTGACACGCACTCTCGCTTCACCTAGGTTACTTCTAGGCAAGTGCGTTCGATCGTCGACTACATCGTCGCTTGCCATCAGGTGAGATAGTGGTCACGCGCGAGCTTATCAAAAATAAAATAAAAACTGGGCAAGTGCGAGTCGGACTGTACGCTGAGGGTTCCGTACCAACTTAGGTACCTATGTAAATAGTTCAATTCCCAAATGATGTCTCGGAGATTTTTCCAAATTGCATTTTTTTTTTTTTTGCGAAACTGCAAATTTCTCTGTTTTCAGATTTATTCATAAACCTGTGCTATAAGACTTTGTTTTATGCGAATTTCAGGATTCTGAGTCAACGGGAAGTACCCTATGAATTTTAATTCTCTTGAGATTGTCGAAATATAAGTTTTTTACGGAATAAACGCCCGCATCTTTTCGTTAACTTAGAAGTATGATTTTTTCACAGCTTAAAGGGACCACAGGCAGGTCACCATATACTCAGATATATGGTTTTAATTTCAACTCGATACCTCAATGCGTTCCTGAGATAAAGGGTCTTGACAGACAGACAGCTGGACAGACAACAAAGTAATCCTATAAGGGTTCCGTATTTTCCTTTTGAGGTACGAAACCGTAAAAAGAACTCATTGGATAATTTTCCATCGCAAAAACAGCCTATGTGACACTTTCAGATTTTACACATATTTTTCTGACACTCCCTTACATATCAGCAACATGTTCAGTGGATTTCAATAATACATGAGACGACGCAGTAAACAGGCCGAAGCGGTAATTTTATGTTATCATAAAAGTCTTGTAGCAGATAAAATACTCGACGATATGTTGACGATATGGAGAGAACCATTTTTGTACTCTGTATTTTCATATTCTGTATGGAAGTCGATAAGAATTACGGTACAATGCGTTCCAAATAAGAATAGGATCGATTGCCATGTTGTGACGTCACGTCATACTGTCAAATCGCAAGAAATTGGGCAAAATTGAAGAACTCAGAGATGACCAAAATTGAAGAACTGGATTCTGATTAAACTATTTTCGTTCACAGTTCGTAAATAAATTAAGTTTTAAAAATTTCTTGTTTTGCTTATCATAATAATTCTTCGATTTGACAGTATGACGTGACGTCACAACATGGCAATTGATCCTATTCTCATTTGGAACGCATTGTATGTAACAGTGATTTTTTGCAATAAAAAATCTTTTTTTTTTTGGCGGCTAGAATTTATTAAATAACTTTTCCTAT
The DNA here is from genome assembly GCA_949316375.1 of Mythimna vitellina. NCBI lineage: Eukaryota > Metazoa > Arthropoda > Insecta > Lepidoptera > Noctuidae > Mythimna > Mythimna vitellina. The sequence continues at coordinate 4,838,540 of OX438709.1, read as the reverse complement.
TCTATAATCCACTTGCGTTAAGATTTGAAATGAGAAGAAAGGACAGACTTTTACCGCCTAAAACCTACCCTTGTTCATGAGAGGGAGTAGTAACCTGATTAATGATTTACCACCACTAAAAAAAAAACAAAAGTAAATTGTAACTTTAAAAACATATTTTTCAAAAAATCATAAAATAAAATTTAAAAAATACTACTTTCGAAGCAAAATTAATAACCACTCAAAAATTAAACACAATTTCTAGACAGCCTGACCTGTCATCACAAACACAAGTTTCTAGACACTCGTCAGACATAATTAAACAACTCCTTGCTTGCTCTAATTAATTCAGAGCTGTAGATTTTTTTTCGAACGAGACGGTTCTTTCTAAAGTTTCGGTATTTCTTTGTATACATTTTAATATGTACCAAGAACTTGAAAGGATATTGAAATGTCCAGGAGTGAGTTTTTAGTCAGTAAAAGTCTGACACTATCTCCCATTCCGCTCAAGAGCGGGATTTGTCATAAGATGATTTTCCCACCCAATACAAAAAAAAATGTCCGATGACTGATTTTCAATTTTGTTTTCTTTTTTGTAATTTGCATTATTTCGTTGTTTTTTATAATACTACTCGATACTATGCTAGCATCGGATAGTATAATAGTAGGTCCTATTTATACAATTATACACATTAAAACCATTAACATAACTCTGTCACATACAGAAGAGCTAAAATGTGTAGTTTTTATAAAATTCCACTTTTTACTTTGAGAGTTGTGATGATGGTTATTAGCATAGCATAGCATAGTCGGCGTTATAAAGTTCCCAGTGTTAGGATTCAGGCCTCCTCTCTAGGAGAGCGAATGGGCCATAATCCACCATGCAGGCCCAGTGCGGGTTGGTGGATGTCACGTGTGTTCGAATTTTTGGTTCTTGGACATGCCGGTTTCCTCACGATGTTTTTCTTCACCGTTTTGAGAGCAGTGGTGATGAAATAAATTACATAAAGTAATGCGCCTGGCTGGGTTGGAACCCGCGACCTACTCGTAAATCGGGGCCGTTACCACTCGGCCACCACTGCTCATGATGGTTATTGAATGGATTTCATTCAGTCGTTTGATCGCGAAAGAGTAACAAACATACAAAAACACACAACTATTACATATACACTATTTTATTTAAGTACCTCTTAAAATCCGTCCCTGCACACATTCAATATAATATATTTATGAAACATGGTTCTGTGCACTTTATGCGATATTGTATGCGCATAGCCTGGCTTTTTATTTGACGTTTACGTTAAGTAGTCGTAAACTAAAGAAATAACTTATAATTTTAACTGCAGTTTGGTCAAAGCTATCCAATAGGGTAGTAAACTAACCCTGTTTTCTAAAAGGCTTTGTAATTCTGTCTTAATATATGACTGATATTTCGCTAACATAAACTCAGGTATGGTAACAAAATTGCTTAACTTAATTTTCACCCATCCTGTTCTATCATCCGTTCTATAATTTAGGTGTCTTTAAGGCTAGAGTGAATAGGCTCTTAATAAACTAATGCGCCTGACCATCAATGATTGCATCTCCTCTTACCATCAGGTGGGATCGTAGTCAAGCACTGGTTTATATCATATAAAAAAAAAAGAGAACATAGGACCACCAGACGTACGGCGATGCGCTACCGGTGCATGGAGGACATCTTGTCCATACACACAAAACGTTTCGGGAACACTTTCATTGTGCGGACTCTTTCATTGAGTGGAAATATTTTCTGATGGTTACAACCTACAGCGAATTTGTTACTTCTAGGCAAGCGCGCTCCATCATCGACCACATCATCAGGTGAGATAGTGGGTCAACGCGAACTTATCAATAAATGGTGGACGTATCCTTTTCGATAAAAAAAACTTAAACTAATAATAAAGATTAAAAAAGCAATGCTTCCTGATAACTTAAAGACTGAGGGTATTTAAGTAACAAAAAAAAAAACTGGGCAAGTGCAAACTTACCTATGTTAATAGTTAGATTCCACAATCGAGTCTCAAAGATTATTTCGAATTTATTTCTGATTTATTCATTTGCGTATTGTTAAAAATACGCCATGAACGGGACATACACACTCTTATATTTAAATTACATTGACTAAGAAGTTCGACGTTTTCACTGCTTCCAGGAGAAGCAGATCCGATTTTAAAATAATTTCAGCTTAATACTCTCACGCGTTCCTGTGAAAAGGGGTCTAGACAGACGGACAACAAAGTGATCCTATAAGGTTTTTTTTTTTCGCACTACCCATGGCCCCAGTAGGCTTCGACCCTGCTGGGCCCCTACGATTTGCTGACATCTCCCTGAGGCGCGCGTGGAACAATACGCGCCGTCGACGACTTGGGCTCGGTCCGGACTGTTACCGGACGGTCGGACGGCGGGCTACCCATTGCTCGCCGTCCACAAGCCCGCGCCTACGGTGGCCGGAAATCGGGATCGAAATCCCGGCGGCGGACAGGGCGTAAGGACCGTTGCCTCACGCGATCGGCCGCCTCCTTTGCATTACTGTTTCGCAGAAGGTGGCGACCGCCTGCCACTCCTCCTCGCTTTTCCGGAATCCTATAAGACGTTTATGTCTTTGCTAAACCGACTGAGGTACGGACCCTAAACAGCATGCCAAGAATCCCCAAAATAATTTTACAGCCAATCAAACCGAAATCCTGTAAAACCCTGGCCCAATCTTCCAGAACACTGCTGTCAAAACTGTAGAAGTTCAGGTTAGCCAACCAATTTGACCTGGCCAACAAACACTCGTAAATCACCTCGATTTATCAACAAAAGGTTGACAAACTCGACCTGCTGCGTTTGTCAATTTCATCGAAAGTGGATTATATATTTACAAATAAGTATATTTAAAGCTGTTTTGACGGATTACATCAGATGGGTCTGTTTATTGTACGAAAAACAGCGACGGATGTTTTTTTTTTTAGAAAGGAAGAAGAAGGAAAATTATCTAATGACAAATCCCTAGGCAAAGCGGGAGATAGTGTCAGACTTTTACTGACTAAAAACCCACTCTTGTTCCTCCTGAGAATGCTTTGTGGCATTAAGTCCGCCTATCTACCACCACTGTACATGAAGTTTAAATAAATATTATATACTTATCAACTTTCATTATATTTTTTTTTTGCACTGCAAAGATAAATCATCAAAAATATTTACAACAGTTGACAAGATTCAAACCAAAATATTTAACCTTTCGAACGTAATTAGAGACACAATAGAAAGACAATGAGAGAATGAATTACATATCTTAGTTAATATTTAAATCCCCACTGGGTGATTTTTGGAAAAATAAGTAACAATCCCCGCCACGTGATCCCATCGTGAGTTTATTTAAATAGTGAGAATATCTGGAAAAAGAAACTCTTATCTCGGACTACAGATAATAATAAAAAACCGAGCAAGTGCAAGTCGGACTCGCGCATTGAGGGATCCGTACAAAGTTACCTATGAAAACAGTTCAATTCCCGAATCTGATCAAATCAGAGAGTACGAAGATTTTTCCAAATCACAAAAAAAGTTTTTTTTTGCGACGTAACTACAAACTTACAGTTACGAGATTTTTCCCTATACTAAATACATGCATCATCATCATCATCTTCCTGCCCTTGTCCCATCTTATTTGGGGTCGGCGCAACACGTTTTTTTCTTCCATTCTATCCTGTCAACCGTCATACTAAATACATACATATTATAGATAAATTACATCCAGACACAGAACAAATGCTCGTGCTCATAACACAAACTGGTACTGGGTGGAAATCGAACCCACGACCTCCGGCATAGCAGTCAGGGCCACTAACCACCAGACCAACAGGCCAGTCAAAAAAAAGCTCAAAGCTCAAGTGCTCCTAATTTAATCTACCTTCTAAGCTTGTTAAAGAAGAAAAGACATTATAATATTATTTGGCGTTAATTTCATTAAGTGTGTCCTCGTGCCGAAGTCGATCAAAGCAGAAGCTCAAATTAATTTATTTAGAATAGAATTGAATGGAAAATATTAACGCCATTTTCAAGGTAAATATTCCACTATACACACAAAAATATCCTCCAAAACGATAATTTCGTTCACAACAGTCAATTTTCAAGGGAACCAGAGGAGAGTAAGAGGAGCAAGAGGTCTAAGACACAAGTATGTGCACAAACTCAAAAGGAAAAAACCCTTATCACGGAGGATCACTTTGTTGTCCGTTCGTCTGTCTGTCTGTCAAGACATTGTATCTCGGCAACGGGTGGAGGTATCGACTTGAAATTAAAAGCATATACTCAAGTCTTCGGTCCCTTGAAGCTGTGAAAAAATCAAACTACTGAGTCAACGAAAAAAAAAAAAGATACGGCCGTTTAAACCACAACAAAAAACGTTTATTTCGACACTCTCAATGGAATCAAAATTTATATGGTACTTCCCGTTGACCTAGATTCCTGAAATTTGTTACGAAGCAAGGTCTTATAGCACAAATATAGGAACAAATCTGAAAACTGTAAATTTGTGGTTACGTCACAATTCGGAACAATCTTCGTAATTCAATTCAGGAATTGAACTGTTTTTATAAGTTAATATGTACGAAACCCTCAATGCGCGAGTCCAACTTGCATTTGCCCAGTTTTTCTATACAATACTTATGGATCAACGGGACGGGAATTCAATATGCCTGGAGCGCTGGCTGGATATCATCTAATGACTTGTCCCGATTTAGGGTGGGGCAGAAGGGCGTTTCAGATTTTTACTATATACTATACCTATGTACTTCATTTAGCATGCTCAGCCTGTGTTTCAAATATCCAAATCACGTACCAGACAGGAGTGTGATTGTAGTCAGTAAAAGTGTGACACACCCTCACGCTCCGCCCAAGAAGAAGAACATTGAAATGAAGAGGGTCATTGGATGATTTTCCCACCGAAAAAAAAGACCTGCACACACGCGCATTCTTACAATCTTTCGCCTTTACAAGAAAAGAGTAATAATTAATTATTGTAATTTATCGAAGACACGAATAAGTTTTCTTCAAAATCTTTAGGTTGTGATAAAAGCGCGTTGTGCTAATATTCGAAGCTCCTCACGCTCCGCCCAAGAGTGGAGAGGGTCATTGGATGATTTTCCCACCGAAAAAAAAAAGACCTGCACACACATACGCGCATTATTACAAACTTTCGTCTTTACAATATTACAGCAATAATTAATTATAACCTGCTAAAATTCGAACCTAGAACCTCACGATTCGCAGCCGCAAAAATGGCCCATAGAACCAAATGCGAAACAAACAATAAGCTCCCAACAACACAATTATAAACTAGTTTCCCAGCACTGCGAGGACAAATGAGAAGAGAGTATCTTATTTTGAACAGAAAATAAGATAGTTACTTAACATTCAGCCAATCCCATTAAGTATACTTCACGCTGCGGAGCGAGATCATAATTATTTCACTCGGTACCACTACTAGTGTTTAAACTTTTAACCAACCACGTCGGATATATCCGACCAAAATTCTCGCGTTTAATCCGCCAGGATCGCACATCCATAACCAAATTGTTCATCAAGTTCTCCATCTCGTTTAGCTTTTCAAACCCCATAGGTGACAGAAGAGCTGACAAGATGGAGTACCCCAGTCGCAATACATGACTTAGGCGAATAGGACACGTAAACACTCGTCGGAATAATTCGACACAAGCGGTTAAAGGGTTAAAAACGAAAAAGAAAAAAACGACAAACAATACCGACGCGATGGTACGGTTGGCGCAGTGGTTGAACGTTTTGGCTGCTGCGCTGCGTGTTGTAGTTTCGATTCCCATACAGAACAAATATTTTTTGCCTACAGACAATTGTTCCAGGTCTGAGTGTTCTGGCTATGTGAGTTTACATGTTTGTGAACGCACCCACGATACGGGAATTATTCTTAATTTGCACTGATATAAAAAAAAATTTTGCATGGCAATAGCGGTCATTAAGGGCTATATTTAACCGGGACACCATGGCGACGCGACCGGTTGCGCCGCCATGGTGTCCGTAAGCTACAAAACTAGACACCATACTAGTGTCTACTAGAGTCGCTACACCACACTGAGACAGTATCAAAATAGACCTCAGGTGCAGGCGACAAAGTTGATCGCGCCGCTAAATTGGTTGCGCAACCAAATGGACACCAAGTGAGTCTCTATAGAGCTGTATACATTTTGTTGGTAGCGACGACTGCTCGCGCCACCAAGGTGTCCCGGTGAAATTTAGCCCTAATTCACCTATATTCATGGACGTTCTTAACTTGAAAATTGTATACATAACATACATACATACATAAACTAGACAATGCTCCAAAGTCCTCGAGAGTGTTGTACAAAAGCAACTGTCTTGTTATTTGTCCTCTAACGGTCTGCTGAGTCCTTACCAATCTGGTTTCAGACCTGGCCACAGCACTGTGACAACTCTCGTCAAAATTACTGATGACATAAGACTGGCCATGGATCATAAGTGTTTAACGGTATTGGTTTTACTGGACTTCAGCAGTGCCTTTAACTCAGTTGACTTTGACATCCTCTTAGGAATCCTTTCCTCCCTTAATATCTCTGAATCAGTTATTGAGTGGTTCAAATCTTATCTTCGGGGTCGCTCGCAGTCCGTTCGATTCAATGAGGACTCCTCTGAATGGTGTGATTTGGCTGCGGGTGTTCCTCAGGGTGGCGTCCTCTCTCCTCTACTCTTCTCAGTTTTTATAAACGCTATTACTAAGGTCCTAACTTCTAATTTTCATCTCTATGCAGACGATTTGCAGCTATATCGGCATTTTAAAGTGGGCGAACTTGCTGAGACTGTGGCTGCCATCAATGAGGATCTTGAAAATATCAATAAGTGGGCTAAATGTTATGGACTCTTGCTGAACCCAAAAAAATCTCAAGCACTCATTATTGGTGGCAGATACATGCTCAACTTATTAGATGACCAGTCGCTCCCGCCAGTAGTTTATGATTCTGCACCAATATTATACACCAAAAGTGCGAAAAACCTTGGCGTCCATATGGACACTAACCTCTCATGGGAGACCCATATTGCCGATGTGAGTAAGAGGGTATTTTATTCTTTTCAGTCTCTTAAACGTCTCCAAAAATTCTTGCCATTTCATACAAAGGTTGCTCTTGCTCAATCTCTTCTTCTACCGCTCATAGACTATGCGGATGTCTGTTTTTTAGATGCTACGGAGGTACTTCTAAACAAACTCGAGCGATTGCAGAATTTGTGCATCCGCTTTATTTTTGGCCTCCGCAAATACGATCATGTGTCGGAGTTTCGGACCAGGTTAAGGTGGCTGCCAATTCGGCGTCGGCGAGATATCCACATTCTATCCCTTCTCTTTACTATCCTGCACAATCCCAATGCTCCTCAATACCTTCGTGAACGCTTTGAGTACCTTGTGCCGAGGGGTAAACCCTGTCGCACTATCAATTCTCTTCTCCTTCGTACTCCGCGTCATACTTCTAGCCGCTATGATGGCTCCTTTACTGTAACTGCAGTGCGTCTTTGGAACGCTCTCCCACATTCCTTTCGCGACAGCCCTTCTCTGGACGTCTTTAAGAGGAAAATTAAAGAGCACTTCCTTTCTCAATTGACATAGTATTAGTATATATTGTTATATATATTATATCTGTATGTATGTATATATATATATTAGACGTATTTATGTATGTTTATGTTGTACACTGGATCCTACCCTCGATTGTGATCTCTCTCTGTCACTCAAAGGTTTGCTGGGAGAAAACTCATTGTTGAGTTAAGCTCGCCTTTGTACATAAATTGTCAAATCCATGTATTGTAGTTAAGTTTTGTGTGTACAATAAAGAATATAAGAATGCTTTTATAATTAGTCAATAAATGAAAAAGTACATAAAAAATTATAAACATGATTGGACAGTTTGTATGGAGAGACCGATTTTTTTTCCGTTTCCTGAAAAAAAGATCTTGTGGAAGGTTGTTTAGTTTCGTCTACTGAGTAAGCCCTTGCGGAAACCTATCCCTAACTCCCTGTATACTTCTTTGAATTCAATCTCACGAAAATCTCCTCACTTTCTAAGTGCAAATAGTAGTGGTATATCAGTCAGAAACAAGGGGTACACTTAAAAGCTCTCTAGTTTATTCTCTCTGAAGCGGGTAGCGCTCACTTCAAACAGCAGTTTGACGTAAACATCCTATACTGGGTTATAATTACTATTTGTTCCGATTTGATTGAGTTTGCAGAGATCGGTAAAATACTAACGTTTTTGTCGCTAAACGTTGAAATAAAACCACTTTTGATAATTTTAGGGTTCCGTATTTCAGTCGGCAAGACAGAGAGCCTGTTTAAGATCACATTATTGTCCTTCTGTCAAGACGCTTTTTCTTAGGAACGCGTGGCGAAAGCTCAAGTCTGCTTGCTCTTGGAGCAGTGAAAAAATCATACTTTTAAGTCAATGTAATCTAAAAATAAGGCCGCTCATGTTCCGTTTAGGCCGTTTTTTGACACTCGCAAGGAAATCAGGAGAACCTAGGTCACCGACATAGCACGAAGAATCGCCAAACTTAAGTGGCAATGGGCAGGGCACATTGCTCGCAGAACGGATTTTGGGCCGAAACGATCAAGAATCGCGAAGCCTACTGGGGCCACGGGTAGTGTGAAAGTGAAACCCAGCGCCCCGGGACGAAGGCAAAGAAGAAACAGAAGTGGACTTTTAGTCAGTCACTATCTCACGCCCCTCCTAAGAGCGCGATTTGTCATTAGTTGATTTTCCCACCTAAAAAAAAACCACGTAACGGAAGACGTAGCGTTGGAAGGCCTCCTACAAGGTGGACCGATGATCTGGTAAGGGTTGCGGGAATCGGATGGATGCGAGACGCACAGAACTGTTATTTGTGGCGACACTTGGGAGAGGCCTACATATGTTCAACAGTTAACGTCTTTCTGCTGATGATGATGAGGAAAGCAAAAATAAAACACTCTTACTCTTTGCATTTTTTTCCTCAGTTATGAGGTTTCCAAGATTAGCAGTCGCTTTACTTACGGTTTCACTTTAAAACATGGAAAGTATGCTCATGTTAGGATTTAATATTCTTTGATTATATGTGTGTGTGTTTAGTTTCGTAATCATACCCCGAGAGAGAGGGATTTTATTCATTTTCATGACCGAGTCGTTTTGTTTTGTTTCTTTCAAGGACGGAATTGCTATGTTGATGAAAAGCGAGTTAGAACTGTTTTTAAAATGTAAGTAATTTGAAATGAAGAACTGCCATGACTGCCATGCGACAGCACGGTTTCGATTCGATTACAATATTGTATTGTATTGTTGTGTTGTTTAATATTGTATTACATGGTACAATATTTGTAAAGATAAACGTATTTTCTTTATATACTTTTTCCATGTCTAGGTGCCTTGTGTATGTGAATTTACATGTCTTGTGTGGGGCAACGTTTTAAAAACTAGACAAAAGCCTGGACAAGGCTTTTTTAACGATATTTGGTATCGTCACTATCATTATTGACTATAGACGGGCCTGTTGGTCTAGTGGTTTGTGGCCCAGACTGCTATGCCGGAGGTTGTGGGTTCGTTTCGCACCCAGGACAAATGTTTGTGTGATGAGCACGATCGTTTGTTCTGTGTCTGGATGTAATATGTATTTAGAACTGTATAAGTATGTTTATGAGTTGTCTAGTACTCATAACACAAGCTCTGCTTAGCTTGGGACTAGACGGTGTTGTGTGATAGTTGTGGAATATTATTATTATATTATTTATCATTCTCTGATTTGTTGCATTCGCTGCTAAGTAGGTATTTATGTCTTTTTGCTTGGCTTCCTCGAAAGAATAACGTCTCCCGCTTTGAGTGAAGCGAGAAGGAGTGTCAGAAGTTTTGAGGTTAGAAATCATCCAATATCTTCCCTCTCTAGGTCCCCATCCGTGTTTCTTCCTTAGAGTGTTTTTAATATCGTGCGGATTTCATCACGCATGCGGCTTTAGTCCGCATGCAAAAAAATTCAAAATGCAAAAAAACGCGTCCCGCGTGCGTATTTCGCGCATTACAATAAATACTTGACTATGAAATAAACATTTGCGGGGATTACGCATGCGGGGAATCCCGCATGCGTGATCAAAACCGCACGATATTGAAAACATACTAAACCCTTTACGATCTAGGTTCGCAGTGACTCTAGAATAATCCCACAAGAAATATATATTCTTTTGATATCAAATGAATTCTAATTCAAAAGAAAAACATAAGAACTTTGACTCCATCTGACCGTCCTGTCCTTGACAATGCCCCAAGAAGCTATCCAACATTGCTATATTCATTTTCTCCAACAAAAAGAAATATAAATATCTCCCGACCTTCAACCTTCCATAACACTAAGAACAAAATTAGTATTCCCAATTCGTTCAAAATGGCGTCTGTACCATAAAATCAGAATGGTTTTATAAAACATTTTGCTAGTAGATGTGCTCGGGAGACACTGAAACGGAGTAGTAGCAGAAAATACGGGGTCTAGTGCACCGGCTATTTGACTAAGCCACTATAGTGAACTTTTGAAAGGATGGCCAAAGGGGCGAAACACAGCGGGGCGAAATTACGGGTTCAAATTGAAGAGTCCTTTATCAAAGGCGTACGTTGAAATAACTACACTATCGTTTTGGGCGGTGTTGTGGACATGTTATGATTTATATCCTGGTTAGCTACTTCCAGTGGTTTCTCTTAAATGGGCTATAATATACCACAAGAACTGGGCATTTTTCTGGTATAAGAAGCAGTTTCAATCAGAAATAAAAATAAATTAGGTGTTTTGTGTATGTGAGTTTAAATATTTGTGAATGCACCTACGATACGGGGGTAGCTCCTAGTGATCACGCCCCAGCCGCCCGGGATTCCGATCCCGATTTCTGGCCACCGTTGGCGCGGGCTTGCGGACGGTGAACAATGGGTAGCTCGCCGTCCAACCGTCCGGTCCAAGCCTAAATCATCGACGGCACGTACTGTTCCACGCGCGTCTCAAGGTGATGTCAGCAAACCGTAACAGCAAATCGTAGGGGCTCAGCAGAAGAATTGCAAAAGGTTTTTTTTGTGACGTAGGTAACAACAAATTTACTCCTAAACTTGTGCTATAAGGCCTTGCTTTATGCCAAATTGCAGGATTTTGGGTCAACGGAAAGTACCCTATGTATTTTGATTCCTTGAATAAACGGCCGCATCTTTTTTATCCGTTAACTTAGAGGTTAAATTTTTTCGCAGCTTCAAGGGACCGTAAATTTGAGTACATGGTTTTAATTTCAACTCGATACCTCCACGCATTCCTGATATAAAAGGTCTTGACAGACAGACAGACAGACAACAAAGTGATCCTATAAGAGTTCAATTTTTTCCTATCCGCTTCAGCCCACCTCTTTTCCCACAATCCCGATCGTTTTGTACGGACCAAATATTATGCAAGGGAATAAGTAACGCACACTTTATGTAAGATATCGATTCTTCAAATGGTCTGCAGTCAGTGTTTGTACATTATCTTTTGATGGTTCAAACGTACTGCAGTAAGAGCTTCAAGCACTTTCCAATACAGCTTTAAGTACCTCTGTTTAGATACACATACGAACAATTCTACTGTAGTAAAAGGTATTAAATCTGGTTGTAACGACCACACGTATTCTTGAGTGCCTTATGTGGCTGTTAAGTTATTGTGGTTAGAGAATCTGCAGTGATATATGTATATACTAGCTTCTGCCAGCGGCTTCGCCCGCGTGAAAGTAGGTTTCTCCATACAAACTTTGGACCCCTGTTTCACCCCCTTAAAAGATAAAATTCCAAAAATCCCTTCTTAGTGCTCACCTACGTCATAAAAGGAAGCATTGTGCAAAATTTCATGTTCCTAGTCCCAGTAGTTTCGGCTGTGCGTTGATATGTCAGTTTCTCCTTTTATATATGTATATAGATAGACAGTGGTTTTATTTTTAATGTTAATTGAAACGGTTAAAGCGTTTTCAAAAACCTTTGACAAAAACTTGGTAGAGTAAAAAAACCGATCGCAAAATAAAATAAAAACCCGAATAAATGGTAGAATTAATTCTGGTTCAATCATAGACTTTTTTGACACTAACGCATTTTTTTACACAACGCGTATTACTTTCGTAATCGTTTTCTCGAGATTTATTATTTCGATACATTAAATTACTTACACGAAAAAAAAAACATTTTTGAAAACATAATTCGACTCACACTCGACTGGTAGAAAATGCCTGAGGCATTAAGTCCGCCTTTGTACAATGTTTCATTAGTGCATAAAGTTTTAAATAAATAAATAATTTTGCGCTAAAAATTCGCCTTTTTTTGATTCATATAAACTAGTGCTTGGCTGCGATCCCACCTGATGGTAAGCAGAGATGCAATCGTTGATGGTGAGGCGCACTTGTTTAGTAAGAGCTTACGCTTGCTTGTTTTAGTTTCGGATATCGGTGTTTTTTTGAGTTGAGAAATGATCCAAAGACTGCACCCGCTCTAAGGTGGAGTGAGAGAGCATGTCTGACTTTTACTGACTAAACCCAACTGTTTCCTTCAGTTGTCCTTTGCGATCCAAGACCACGGTAACCCTTACAGATATTTTCGTGGCCCTAGCGGGCATCGACTCTACTAGGTCCTCAGATTTCATGACATCTCTTTGATGCCCCGTTAGCATGTGGGCCCAGCCTCAGCCAATCGCCATTGTTTAACCGGGGTTTCCCCGTTTACACAATGGCTTAGGATGTCGATTGGCCAAAGCTGGACCCACTTGTAAATGGGGCGTAAAACGCGCGTCTAACACTACGCGCTGCCCATGACTAGGGCTCGAGTCTAAAATAAAGATATACATACAGCAGTACAAATTAGGCTTTAAGACGTAGAAAGTCATGAAAAGTGAATTACACTTTTGCCTTACAGAAGGTCACTCTTAAAATCTCAAGTGTATCGTAGTCTAGCACTATAACGGCCATATCTTTCTAACACTTTCACTTGAAACTCTAAAACGTACCAAGTTCAAGACATAACTTATATTTTATTCACCTTTCAAGCAATATTGTAGAAGGCCTAAGTGCGTGTTCTTTGGCAAGAACATCAGCCCTGAATGAGCATATATTTAATCTTATCCTCATAAATCAGTGAGTTCGCTCGACCTTTTCCAAATTTCTTTTTTAGGGTACCCGAAGGGTGCTAACAGGGCTTATTACTAAGCCTCTGCAGTCCGTTCGTCAGTCTGTCTGTTTGTCTGCTTGTCTGTCAGTGGCCTAAACCACAAAAACAGTAAAAGGTAGAGAGTTAAAATTTTCTAAGCATAATGTATTTCTATTGCTGCTACAACAACGAATAATACATTTATCAATAAAATTAAAAATAAAGGGGGTTCCCTTCAATGTATTTTTTGCTCCATTTTAATACTGTCGTAGGATTTATCTACCCTTGCAAAGAAACCTGAATGAATGGAAATGTAAAAAAATCATATAACAAAGGCACTGACCACCATGTTAGAGGACATTGGCAAAGGCAGAAGTGTGGTTTTAGCCGGTAGGTGTCCGGTACTACCTAGACTGCCTTACCATAGGGCGGTCTGGTTGCCCATGATGGATTTGCCATTCCTGCCCCGGAACCCTTCGTGTGCAAGTCAGACTCGCACTTCGCCAGTTTTGTAGTAAAATTCCCAACCATTTATTACTTGGGATGAATTTTCCAGCGTACGGGACTTGATACGTTGCTATTATAGAGAATGGTTTGTTTATGTAGTCATTTTTAGGCATTGATATATAAAACAACCCAGGGTTTATAAATACATCAATGTTTTTAGGCTCTTTATATTATTGCGGTGCAACATAGCATTGGACACGCCGCAATCATGGTGGTAAAAACCCTCTTAGGAGTAGCTGGAGAGGAGCCACGGTGTCCTCACCTTCCAGCAAACGCAGGTGGGTTTTAGTTAGAAGAATTCTGACACTTCCTCTCGTCCACCCTAGAGTAGGACAAAAATTTGACGATTTCCCACCAAAAAAAAAGGTGTTCCTTAGGACACATATCTATCTCTGAAATATTTTATACAAAGGGCAACTGAAGAAAAACACGTGGGCTGGGTTAGTATAAGTCTGACACTCCCTCTCGCTCCGCCCAAGAGCTATCGGGCTATTCACTTACTGGACTATCAGGATCTGTAAACACATGTTACGTGTTTTGCTCCTTCTGCGAAGCAGTAATGCTAGCAAAGGGGGCAGCCGCACGCGCGAGGAAACGGCCCTCACGCCCCAGCAGCCGGGATCCCGATCCCGATTTCCAGCCACCTTAGACTTTGACATTTGTAGACGACGAGCAATGCGTAGCTCGTCGTCCGACCGTCGGGTAACCGTCCGGACCGAGCCCAAGTCGTCGACGGCGCGTAGTGTTCCACGTTCGCCTCAAGGAGATATCAGCAAATGAAGGAACAGCGGTAGGTTTTAGTCAGTAAAAGTCTGACACACTCTCACGTCCCACCCAAGACCGAGAGACGTCATTAGATGATATCCCACCTAAAAAAAAGTATTTTATTTAAATTGTGTATGTGGTCTTTGTAATTGTATATGTTTTTGTTGGTATGTTTATTGTGTGTGCTATGATAATCGAAATAAACGTATTATTATTACAAACAAACCTCAAATAACCATCGATAAAAATGGCAAAAGCAGTAAACACAAACATAGTACTAGCAGTTCATAAATCGCAAAGGTTGCCAGTCTAACCCACGCACCGCACTTTGGATTCAGCGTCAGTATTTCTAGGCGACATTGATTCGAATTTATACCAGCTTGAATTAAATTTATGAATCATTTGGAAACTGGTCTGAACGCAAAAACTACAAGGGCCGTACCATGGCCATGGTATAAAACGCAAAGAAGGAACAGGAGTGAGTTTTTAGTTAGTAAAAGTCTGACATAGCCTTGCTGTCCGCCCAAGAGCGAGAGATCATAAATCAAAATCAAAAAAGTGTTTATTAATCTCCACAAATTACACTTCAAACATCCAATATGTTATTTGGCAGAAAAAACATAAAAAAACTGAAATAGATGAATTTGTAATTTGTGGGAGATCTGGAGTCTAAACTAAGCCTAAGCCTGTATCGAGATGAGTCATCCAAAAAGATGTCATTGGATGATTTTCCCACCTAAAAAAAGGGCCTTGCCATGACGTTGGAATGTCAGTCGTTAGAGCGAGAAAGCAGGATGGAGCTGTACTCCCTATATAGCTCCATCTCTTTCAACAGTTCAGTTTAGGTTGTAAAATGGATCGCGTTAAAAGCGATCGTGGTAGGGCCTCTGGATCAACTTTGAGTGAGATTCGAAATTGGAGATGCAGATCAATAAAGTAACAATTGCTTGAATATGTTCCAGATTTATTTCTATTGCAGCTGCAAGAATCTAAGTATTATCTGTGTTTAATATTCCCACAGCTGGACTCATGCCTCCTAGGAAAGGGAATAAGCCGTTTTCGAATTTTTGGTTCTAGGATATGCCGGTTTCCTCTCGATGTTTTCCTTCACCGTTTTGAGAACAGTGGTGATGAAATAAATTACAAACACAAAGTAATGCTCCTGGCTGGGTTTGAACACGTAACCTAAAACTCATAAGTCTGGACCGTTATCGTTACGTGTGTTTTACGTTAACGTTTTTTTTTTTTTTTCTTTAATTAAAACATAATGTCTGGAGTTTTGAGTACTTTTTGCGGCCTACCAAAATGTACTTTCTTTGGTATTGTTCGTCAAGTCGTTGAGCTCCTTAGTAGTTCTGAGTTGAGCTACACGAATACTGTCAAAACTGACTGGACAGGTCCGCTCAGAATTGTGAGGTTCTTTCTTCAACAGACCATCTCAGACTCCAATCTGCATGGTTCTCATATGATTTGACCGTGTTTGCTGTATGGACTTTAAAAGAGACTTTGACTGAGTTTGTTTCGGTGTTTCTTCTCAAGGTAGTTAGCTAGGTAACACCGGCTTCATAGTTTAAATTGACAAAAAAAGTGACGTGTAAAATCATCATCATCTTCCTGCCCTTGTCCCGTGTTATTTGGGGTTGGCGCAACACGTTTTTTTCTTCCACTCTGCCCTGTCACTCGTCATGCTATCACTAACTTCCTTTTCTTTCATACCACTCTTCACATAATTCATCCATCTTTTCTTTGGTCTCCCTCTCCCTCTCCATCCATCCACATGTAAACTCATAACTCTTTTAGTAACATGCGTTTCATTCCTCCTCTTCACATGACCATACCAAGACAAACGATTCCCTTTCAACTTTTCAGTCACTGGCGCCACTTTCAAACTTCCCCTAATATATTTAATATGTTCATTTCTCACTTTATCCATTCTGTGGTGTGAAGTGTGAAAGTTATTTTAAAAAAAGCTATTAGCAAAATAAATATCATTTAACGCCATGACACTTTTATGACGTTCAGCGCTCCGATTGGCTTGCTCCAAGCTCTTTAACCAATCAGAGAGCCAAACGCGGTAAAGGTTTTGATCGCGTTACGTAAAAACAACTCGACATAACTGATGCAAATTTTTTTTAATCGACGTAATGGCATCACCTTTCATCTCATTCAATACCCAGTCCTTCACTGTTCACTTCACTCTATTTTCATAGCACTGGCTTTGAAGAAACCCGGTCAAAGTATCAATTCGTTTTTACCCGATTGCGTTAGAAGGAGGGTTATAGAATTAAGTTCTTTGAGCATCGGGCCTATCTTTTTACGAGAGCTTTTCAAAGGAACGACCCTTTAGACACGGACTCTTGAAATATTTTTAGTAGTGGTTTAAATCCAGTTTTCAGAGTGAAAATTAAGGTTAAATTAATGGAATATTTTGTCAAAGGCTGTGCGAACATTCGTACTTTGCGTCTAATTTGAGACGCTTCATTATTAAAAAGACATTCGAATCTGACAATTGCGCGGTAAAGTTTGTACAGTATCCTGAAAGTTCGACGCACCGAGTTTGTTTCACGCAGGGACCATTTTGGTTACCCATTGAAAGGGTTTTCGACAGGGTTTTTCTAAGCAGTTAATGAAAAACCCATAAGACATAGGTAACCCTTTTGAATAGCTTAAAGGACCATTTGGGTTATTTATAGAAAGGGTTTTCGATAGGGTTTTTTTAAGCAGTTAATCTAAAACCCATACGATGTAGGTAACCTTTTAAATGGCTTAATGGACCATTTAGGTTTTTCAATGAAAGGGTATTCGATAGGGTTTTTCTAAACAGGTAAACAAAAACCCATACGATTTGGGTAACACTTTTGATCGGCTTAAATTAAGTCGTTGAAAAGGGTTCCTTACGTTTTCACCTGTTTTAAAAACGATAACAGCGTAACATTCCAATTCGGAGCAATGTAATATGATCTCTCAATGGTAGGCATACGTTGCAAAATGGCATAGCAAGCGTTAAGCGTCAGCGGCGGCGCCTTTGTGGTTACTTTCCGAGAGCCTTGCAAACCGGGATCTATGATCATTATTGCTTGTACTATAAAGTTCTTTTTAGCACTGCTGGCCGCATATCGAAATGACTTATTATTATGATTTTTTCATGTCTGTACTTGTTTACTATTTTATTGTCACTTTTGTTGTTTGAGTTTTTGAATCCGGACGGCTTCTGCGATTTTTAACCGACTTCTAAAAAAGGAGGAGGTTATCTTATCAATTCGGATGTTTGTATTTTTTTTTTTATGTTTGTTCGCGCATAACTTCGTCGCTTGCCAACCGATTTGAAAAATTCTTTTTTTGTTGGAAAGAGTATACTTCCCAAATGGTCCCATAGTCACCAAATCAGGATCTGATGATGGAATCTTGGCGAATTCGAGGGAACTCCTCAAAAATTATAGGCAACTATGTAGTGATTTTGGTATTTTCATCAACATTTGATGAAATGGAACTGATGAAGAAGACCAGAAATGGTCACGGAACTTCATACTCACATAGATATCCCAATGAAGATAGTTAAGCGACTATGATAATACAAATAAATGAATGGTTCTGAATAGTTATGCATTGAAGTGATCTGATGATGATGATGGAGCCGGAAGGTAGGCACTGGAACTCCGTAATTAATCAATGTAACCTAGCCGTGTTTGGACTTATTAGAATTGTCATGAGATGCACTTTGGCTATAAGATACTATCGAACTGATCTGATGATGGAGCCGGAAGGTAGGCACAGGAACTCTGTAATTAATTAACGTATCATAGCCGTGTTTGGGCTTATTAGAATTGTCATGAAATGTACTTTGACTATAAAATACTATCGAACTGATCTGATGATGAAGGTGGAAGGTAGACACAGGAACTTCATAATAAAACAATGTAACCTAGCGTTAGGGTCAGACAGGTACATCACCTACCCTGGTCACCAGGGGGAGTGGGAACGTCGAGAGATGTCGTGCGGTGTTCCACAGGGATTGGTACTAGGGCCATCCTTGTGGAACATCGGTTACGACTACGTGCTGCGCGGCGACCTCCCTGGTGGGGTCAGCGTGGTCTGCTACGCGGACGACACGCTGGCCCTGGCGCAGGGAGAGTCGTACCAGGCGGCGGTCGAACTAGCGACACGTGGGGTTGCGACAGTCGTTGGCGGGATCCAGGATCTGGGACTCGAGGTGACTATGCACAAGTCCGTGAGAGGCCATGTGCTTTCACGGCCCTCGGAACGCGCCACCACCGGGTTCCCAGCTAACGGTGGGAGGAGTCCACATCGGCGTCGGGTCAACGATGAAGTACCTGGGACTCGTTCTCGACAGCCGATGGGATTTCGAGGAGCACTTCCGACGTCTTGCTCCCAAACTAAATCGGACTGGGGCTGCCCTCGGGCGGCTCCTGCCCAACGTTGGGGGTCCAGACGCCTCCTGCCGGAGGCTCTACGCGGGGATCGTTCGGTCCATGGCCCTTTATGGCGCACCGGTGTGGGCGCCGGTGCTGCGGAAGCAGCCGGCAGCCCGGCTGAACGCGTGCCAGAGGATCATGGCCATACGGATGGTGCGAGGATACCGGACGATTTCCCGCGAAGCGGCGAGCCTCCTTGCTGGCCAGTCACCATGGGAGCTGGAGGCAACAGTCCTTGCACTCATGCACGATCTACGCATGGAGATGCAACGCCGGGGCGAAACTTCGCTGCCGCGACAAGTCGCAGCATGGCGGACAGAGCTCCGGCGAGTTCTCATGGAGAAATGGTGACAGCGACTGTCGCGACCCAGTGCTGGGCACGTCACAATTATGGCGGTAAGTCACCTCTTTGAGGCGTGGTCGGAAAGACCTCACGGCGTCCTCACCTTCCGCATGACGCAGGTTCTCACCGGACACGGTAAGTTCGGGAGGTTCCTGCACCGGATTCGTGCGGAAACGACGCCCGGGTGTCGCCACTGTGTGGACCGCCCGGAGGACACGGTAGAGCACACGGTGGAGGTGTGCCCCGCTTGGGCAGAGCAACGCCGTGTCCTCGTGGGGGCAATCGGTGGCGGCGATCTCTCGCGCCAGGCCTTGGTTCAGGCCATGCTCCGGAGCGAGGATGAGTGGCAGGCGGTCGCCTCCTTCTGCGAAGCCGTAATGCTAGCGAAGGAGGCGGCCGATCGCGTGAGGCAACGGTCCTTACGCTCCAACCGCTGCGGCCGGGATTCCGATCCCGATTTCCGGCCACCGTAGGCGCGGGCTTGCGGACGGCGAGCAATGGGTGGCTCGCCGTCCGACCGTCTGGTAATCGGACCGAGCCCAAGTCGTCGACGGCGCGTACTGTTCCACGCGCGCCTCAAAGAGATGTCAGCAAATCGTAGGGGCCCAGCAGGGTCGAAGCCTACTGGGGCCACGGGTAGTGTGAAAGCGAAACCCGGGGCCCTGGGACGAAGGCAACGAAGGAACAGGAGTGGGTTTTTACTCAGTAAAAGTCTGACACTATCTCCCGCTCCGCCCAAGAGCGGGTTTTGACTTCCACCGTGTGCTCTACCGTGTCCTCCGGGCGGTCCACGCAATGGTGACACCCGGGCGTTTTTTCCGCACGAATCCGGTGCAGGAACCTTCCGAACTTACCATGTCCGGTGAGGACCTGCGTCATGCGGAAGGTAAGGATGGCCGTGTTGCCTTTCCAGCCACTCCTCAAAGAGAGGACTTACCGCCATAATTATGGCGTGCCCAGCACCGGGTTGCGATAATCGCTGTCGCCATTCTGCCATGAGATCCCGCCGGAACACTTTCCGCCATGCCGCGACTTGTCGTGGCAACGGAGTTTCGCCCCGGCGTTGCATCTCCACGCGCAAATTGTGCATGCGTGCAAGGACTTTTGCCTCCAGACCCCATTGTGGCTGGCCAGCAAGGAGGCTCGCCGCTTCGCGGGAAATCGTGCGGTATCCCCGTACCATCCGTATGGCCATGACCCTCTGGCAAGCGTTCAGCTGGGCCGCCGTTCGCTTTCGCAGTGTCGGCGCCAACACTGGCGCCCCATAAAGGGCCATGGACCGGACGATGCTTGCGTAGAGCCTCCGGGAGGAGGCGTCTGGACCCCCGAGGTTGGGCAGGGGCCGCTTGAGGGCAGCCCCAGTCCGATTCAGTTTGGGAACCAAAAGTCGGAAGTGCTCCTCGAAATTCCACCGGCTGTCGAGGACGAGTCCCAAGTACTTCAATGTCGACCCGACGCCAATGAGAATTCCTCCTACCGTTAGTTGGAAACGCTGAGGCAGCGCGTTCCGAGGACCGTGAAAACACATGGCCTCGGACTTGTGCAGCGCCACCTCAAGTCCCAACTGCTGGATCCTATCAACGATTATCGCAACCCCGCGTGTCGCTAATTCAACCGCCGCCTGGTACGACTCTCCCTGTGCCAGGACCAGTTTGTCGTCTGCGTAGCAGACCACGCTGACCCCGTCAGGGAGGTCGCCGTGCAGCACTTGGTCGTACCCGATGTTCCACAAGGGCAGTCTTAGTACCGATCCCTGCAGAACACCGCACATCTCTCACCGTTCCCGCTCTCCCTGGTGACCAGGGTAGATGATGTACCTGTCCGACAGGTAGGCCTCGATCACACGACAGAGGTAGTCGGGCACCCGGTGATACCAGGGCAGGGAGTTGAAGGTATTGGCGATGTCCAAAGACACCACCACGACACACCTGTCCTGGGACACCGCCTGCCCTGTCGTGAGGGCTCGCACGCGCATGATGGCGTCCACCGTAGAGCGCCTCCTGCGAATGCCGAACTGGCCGTCCGCAAGGTTCGGCCCCGTTCGTGCTAGGTATGCGACGAAGCGGTCTGCAATTACTCTTTCAAAGAGCTTGCCCACCTCGTCGAGCAGCACAATGGGCCGATATGTGGACGGAGAGTCCACCGGCTTTGCGATAAGGACCAGTTTCCCCGTCTTTCAGCGAAGTGGGAACTGGCCCCTCTCCATACATGCGCTGAAGAGCCCTCTTAATCGAGAACCAAGAGCCTCCATGGCCAGGACCCAGGCTTTCCCAGGCAAGTCGTCGGGTACTGGGTTGGTATTCTTTGCACTCAGCCTTCGTACAGCCACACTCATCTCTCTCTCTGCCTCGGTCACCTCTAGAGAATTGTCGTCGCCGTCGCCATCGTGATCCACGTTAGAAACCGCTGGTGGCGGAGCCATGAGCGAGGAGAGTGTTCCCCTCGCGCAGGGAACAGAGTGTTCACCACACCCTCCACAATCTGGTGGGAACCTGGGGAGCCCAGGGGAGTTTTTCCCGCACCACCTTGTAGGGGCGTCCCCACGGGTCTCCGTTCAGAGTCCCCAGCCACACATTGCGAGCCTCCAACTTGGCCCGCTTTATTTCTGCCCGGAGGGTGCGCTTCGCCACTCTGTACCCCTCGTACAGCTCCGCCTCTCTGGCCTCCGCATCCGGCGGGCGGTCGCGGCGACTGCAGTGTCTGGCGTACGCATTGCGCAGTGCCGCAATCTCCGGCGATCACTAGTACACCTGGCGCCGGGCACGTCCTGGCCGGACTCGAGGCATTGCCACGTCGCAGATTTGCGACATGGTTTCCCGGAACCACTCTGCCTCAACGTCGATGTCGACAGGCCCGTCTGGTGCTTGCACCCAGGCCTGTACCATCGCGGCTTCTAGGAGCTCCCGGTCTAGCTGTTTCAGCGCCCAACGCGGACCGCACCGGGTCTGTTGGACCGGCGCGGTCGAGGTCTAGGCGGAGATGTCAAACCGGAATGTCTGAGTACGTCTCCACCCCCTCCATGACGCGCCAGTCGATGACACCCAGTGACGGAGCAGGGCTGGCGAACGATATGTCCACCACTGACTCGCCCTGCATGCGCACGCATGTGGGGACAGAACCCTGGTTTAGGACGACCAGGCCTGTCTCCAGAGCCCAGTCCTCCACCATCCGACCCCGTTGGTTCGTGTACCGGGAACCCCAAGCCAAGTTCTTGGCATTGAAGTCCCCACAAACGACCACGGTGAGGGAACCAAACCCAGCGATGACGTCATTCAGCTCCATAAGGGAGATGTAGAGATCGGCGAGAGTTCTGTTCGGGGACAGGTAGACGCCTACCACTGCAATGTCCCCGAACCGTGCTGCTACGCAATCCCGTCCTCTCGTGCCGGCATCGAAGGACGGACTACCGGCGGCAGCTGAGGAAATTTGGATCACTGAGCTGTTCAGGTCCTGCACCCAGTCTCCTCTGGGCAGGACATAGTTCCTGGCTAGTGCTATTGTGTGGCTGGTTCCATGACTCGGAGACCACGGCGATGTTGATCGACCACTGCGCCATGCTCTGGAGCAATAGATCCTGAGCGGGGGCGCAGTGGTTGATATTCGCCTGGAGGAGACGTAATGGAGCCGTTATTGACAGTCCATTACAGTCTCCTCCCGAACCCCACGTGAGGGCCCTGCCGCGGGGGTTGCAGCGGCGATAGCGGCGGCAGCTAAAGACGAGGCTGCGGCGGTGAGGACATCAGGGTGGATGGGCCTCCGGACCTTGCTCTTGGCCTTGGCGGGGGGTCGCAGGACCTTCTCCCAGCCCGATGGTCGGCCGACTTGCCTGCCGCCGCACATGCGTAACAGTGTGGCGTTGCACGGCACTCAACCGCTTTGTGACCGGGCTGACCGCACTGGAAGCAGCGGTCACTGCGGTTCACCTCCGCGGCGCAACAGGCCCCCACGTGGCAGCGATAGCACCGCAGAGGTCTGGGCTCCAGTAGTTTTATCTGCGCGGAAACCCAGCCTACTAGTAGCCGTCAGCCTTCCCCAGTAATGGTTTTGGCCACCGACACGGGACAGCTTACCGTCACGGCTCGCATGCCTGTGCTGTCAGCGCGGATGGTGCCCACCCGAAGCTGTTCGGCAGTGCAGCCTCCCGCCTTTACGATTGCGGCCACCACCTCGTCCACCTTGACGGAGTCATCCAAGCCCATGATGCGCATATCAATGCACTTGGTGGGCCTGGACACTCGGGCCTCTTCCGCGTCCAGGGACGCCCTGATCCTTGCGGCCAAGGTATCCGCGGCAGGACCACTGGACGCACCAGGAACCTCCAGCATTCGGGCCCTGCTTACGGTGCCCCTCATGCGGAAACCCCCAGAGGCTCCGAGCTCGCCAAGGTAGGTAGGTATATGATAGACTTATAAATAATATAATGTAGCTATGAATTCGAAACGAACATTCAGATAATGGTTTTTAGTACGTAAGTAGTAGTAATTTAGTTAAGGGGTGGCCAGACCAACGTTCCAACCGAGGTGACCGTATTAGTTTCAATCCGTGTAGACAGCAGTTTTGTAATCCATGACTTTCAACACCCTTGGTTGGAAGACGCGTTTTCCCAACCACCAAACGTTTTGGCGCGTGCTTTATATCCATGTAGCGGCAACACAAACCAAACACATAAACCAAGGTCACCTTGGTCGGAACGCTAGTTTGCAACCGTCTGGTCATCCCTTAAATTGGCAAGTAGGTAGGTTATAGATACACCGTACAATGCACAACAATGTACGTAGGTATAATAATATACCTTCACTTGATTATTGACTGATTGATCATTTGTGAGTTGTGACACAGATAGAATATTGGTCACTAAACGTAAAAATTGTTCATTCAATTGACTACAGAAAAACTGCTAACACGGGTCACACTAGGCAACAATTGTCGCAAATACGGGAGTTCAAGACACACACCTTAATATGAGAGTATCTAAATATTATAGGCAACACGTGTTTCGTCTACAAATCTGCAATGTCTAGTGAAATAAAGCCAGTACGCCAGCGATGGTTTGTGTGTTCATCCAGCACCTACTTAGCACAACCTTATCGAAAAACCATAATAATATGATAACCTAAAGAAAACCCTATTAATATAACCTATATTAATAGGGTTTTCTTCTAGGGTTATCTTGACGTAAGGGTAACCCTTTCAATGGGTTTCAAGTAAAGAACCCATCCAATGGGTTATCATAACGTTGATGTAACCCTTTCACTGGGGTTCCAGTATAGAACCCAATCAATGGGTTATCCATATTGAAGAGATAACCCTTTTAATGGGTTCAAGCCTAAAACCCATTCATGGTGTTACATCATGATAAAGGTAACCTCACAAAAGGGTTACCCTTTCAAAGACTTAACTTTTAATCGGGGTTGTACGGTCCCTGGTTTCACGTCATGGGGGTGCTGGTCAAAAGACACTAATTTATTTATTTTTCTCAGTGACCGTAATAAGTAAATAGTAAGTAAATAGTTTTCAAAAATTCTGTAACAAATAGTTTTTGAGTTTAGTTGCCATTAATTAACAACAATTATTATTATTATTTCCTTTATTCATTGTAAACACATATTAAATACATTTTTAATTTTTTTTAAACAAGATCATACAAAAAAAATTAAAATATAAAAAATAGTACCCCACCGGTATCGGGAACAGGGTCCAAGCTACCGGCGGTCAGGGCTCCAGAAAAAGGAACCTCCTAACAATACGAGCCGTGTCCAGGAGTACCGCTTTCTGAATCAAGCCCTTGATCCAGCCGCCTAACGTGAGCCTCCTAAGGTGTTGGTCAAGGCTAATAGTAATAATAATTATTATTATTATAACCTTTGTCCTATCCCTTGTGGGAGACCTACCAACGCTGCGTCTTCAGAGACGTAGTCGCCACTGCAGTACCTTTCGAACCCATCGACCATCTGTTCTGCGAGCAATGTGTGCTTATGTGTCTGCGGGCTATGCCGCTAAATTTGCAAGAGCTAACTAGTCAAAAGCGCTGACAGATTTTCATGCTTCGGACTACCCGTAAATAACTGTCAAAAATTGCGCTCAACGTATTTTATCTAAAAATGTGGGACAGATTTTTCGCCTATTTATTTTAAATCCATACTGAATCCAGATCATACATGAAAAAATAAACTTTTGTTGATTTTATTGAACACTAGTCAGCAGCATGAAAGTTGGAAATATATAGCCCATGTATACAGGGTGTTTGGTGCATCGTGTGCCAAATTGAAATGGTCGACTGGAGTCATGCCCATGTCAAGAAGTCGATGAAAAAAATCCACTGGGCACGAGAAGTGTTTAAGGGTCTCCCGTCGATCATTTTAATTTGGCACACATTGCATCAAACACCCTGTATATAGGCGCAGCATTGGTAGGCATCACAAGGTGGACCGATGACCTGGTGAGTGATGAATGGTGAAAGAATTTAAAAAATCGGTTTAGTAGTTTTTGAGTTTATTTGTTGCAAACAAAAAATTTTTTTATGTTTATAATTTTACTATAGATAATAATTATAAAAACTAAGTGTTTTATCCCTTATACTCTTAAAATATTTCAAAAGTGATTTTATCTCGAAGTGTTATTACACCCTTAAAAATTTCACAACGGTGTAAAATAATAATGTAGAATTAGTGATAACCAAATTGAACATTTCAACTTGGTTATCAAACATATCCCCATATTTTTTAAAATAGAAATAAACATGAAAAAAATAACAGCAATTCCATCATCGTCGCTAACAAAACCGCATAAGTAATTTTTACCAACTTTGGATACAGGAAACGAAAAATACAGTGCGGTATTGAGAGGCCAGCCGACTTGCACGTGTTATATATATGACGAATGTCATTATATATAACGTAGTTATATATAATATTTTATATATAATATATATACGAATTTTAATATTTCGCGAATATTGTTTGTTGTATATATGTATGTGTGTATATGTAGATATATGTATATATATGTGTAGATATGTGTGTTTATATATACATATATATTTTTATATGTGTTTATCCTGTTTATATGTGTATGTGTTTATTCAAAATTCAAATCAGCTTACTATTATGAAATGACCCAAGACATAGAACATAGAATTTCTTATAGATTTTATTGTGATAAACCATAATTAATGATGTTGTAAAATGTGACTATAAAATACTATAATTGACGTTACCATGGGTTTTCTTGCTTGTTCTTTCCCATGACGACCTAGTTTTGGAACAAGCAACTAGTTATTCGATTAATTGACAAGCCTATTTTAAATAAATATTTGGTCTTGTCTTTCTGTGCTTTTCTTCATAAAACCCTTTCCTTACACACCAGTCATAGGAACTTTGATACACAGTAAATAATCGTTATCCATCTTGGCAACTTAGCTTGATATGTAGGTATATATATATATATATAAATAATATAGTTATCCTCCAAAAATCTAACATAATATATATATCTATATCTCTCCATCCTCTAAATTTTAACACACGCTATCACTACTTTTCGAATTATGGCTTCTGATTGGCTGAAATCTATATAATGTGACCATTGGTTAGACGCGCAATGAGCAGCTCCATCTAAAGGCATTCAAATGTGAAAACCATCATGGAACTGTTAAAGGTACCAGTGACAACGAAGGGGACCAACGGCTTAACTTGCTTTCCGAGTCGCAGAGTAAGTTATTACAGACTGAAGGTCCTTTGTATGAAGCCATTAGTCTTTATAGTTATGCCCAAGAAAAAAGACTAAAATCCTGACTTCTTTGTGAGGAACAGGTGCCCGAATAAAGGGTAATCACCGTCCGTTGCCCTCTTTTCCTTGCAAATAAACTTGAGCCCAAATTAAAGGATGCCCGATGTCATTCGTAAAACAAATCCTTTATGTAAAGGACCAGTAAAAGGCAAGGAAGAAATAATTAAAACCCTTGCAGGCGGTCCAATGTGCTCAGAGACGTAGCGTAGACTAATTTAGATGAGGGCGAAGGTGCATCAGCGTGGCTTTTTTCTTCCATAAATTCCTAAACGAGACAGCGACTGTCGCAATTCGAAATCCAGTATTCGACTACTTTGTTGCTTACCATCAGGTGATATAGTAGTCAAACGGGAGCCTATCAATTATAAAAAAACCCTCTTTCTTAAAGAGTACTTGCTTGCGCGAGGCCTCTTTGGGTGCGAGGCCGCGGGCGACGGGCCGCTTCGCCCACGTCTTGCTACGCTACTGAATGTGCCACACAGCCAGCCGCAGTGAAATTTCTTTAATTAGGATTTTTAATGATCACGGCAAAATGCTTGTGAAGTTGAATTTTTGATCGTAAAATGGGATGTTATGAAATACTTAGCTGTGATATTGAATTTCTGTATGATGGTGTATGTATGTGTGTATGTAACTCGAACAAGCGGCGGATTCGTGGGTTGATTAGTGTATCGTTTAAATATGATATGAGTGTGGAAAAGTGTGTTTATAAAAATATGTGAATGCGACTTTTTTTAGGATTCCGAACCAAAGTTGCCAAAAACGGAACCCTTTTGGATACGTCATGTCTGTCTGTCTGTCCGTCCGTATGTAACAGCCACTTTTTTCCGAATCCGCATTAAGATTTTCGCACAAAAATAGAAAAAATTTTTTTGGTTTTCCCCATACTTAGACCTAAAACTCTTTTTCATCAAACCCAGACCTGTGGACCCCCACAGGTCCCCAATATAGATGGGTATCTATAGATAGGTCTTCAAGACTGATATTGAGGTTTCTAATACAATTTTTTTCTAGATTGAATAGTTTGCGCGAGAGACACTTCCAACGTAGTAAAATGTGTATCCCCTCCCCCCACCCCTGTAACTTCTAAAATAAGAGAATGATAAAACTAAAAAAACATTTAAAGTACTGTGCAAAAATCAACCAAAAATTGGTTTGAACGAGATCTAGTAATATTTTTTTTGAATATGTCATAAATCATAAACCGCAATTTACCCTTCAAGTTTGTACGAAACCCTCAGTGCGCCAGTCCGACTCGCACTTGCCCAATTTTTCTTTCTTTCAGTACTATAATATCTTACTAAAAACAGTAAAGATACATAATTAACAAGAACAAGCTCAACGATTGTTTCCACACTAGATACTAAACAACGTTTGTAACTTTTATGAGCCATAAGACCATAACTTTGTTGGAACACGCCATAAAGTGGAAGTAATTGGCTATAATTGGTACAATCATGACATTATGACCATGTGACCTGCTATTATTTTGACGTTAAACGAGATTCTCCTAGGACGATACTAGTTTTTCATATGGCTTTGTTCGTGGCAGTTAAGCTTGCAATAGGAAAAACAACTAATATATTTTTTTTATCGTTGTTAGTTTTATTGATAATACAGGTTTTTTTTGGATTTATCTAAGCTACCTTTGATGATGAAAGTACTCAAAATTTAATATCGTAGGAATTGTAACCCAATGTTAGGCAAGATTGAATAGGCTCATAATAAACTAGTGTGTCTCACTGCTTACCATCAGGTGGGATCGCAGTTAAGCACTGGTTTATATCAAATAAATAAATAAAAAATCTGCATTTTTTTACAATAAGAATTTCCGTTCTTATTATTAAAAAAATGCAGATTTTTTAACCAGTAACAGTAACCAAAAGTTTCGGTTCAGAAAAATGAAAAAAAAAAGAGCTGTTCTCTTCATTTTGTCAAACTTAACATCGTCGTCATGATTTCAGCCGAAATACGTTCACTGTTGGACATTGGCCTCCCCCATGTGCCACCATAATGGCTAACCGGGACCATAATGGTAAACATATGCTTGTAAGTACATTCTGAAGTACACTTAACCAGCAATTCTTTTGTGTAAACACATTTCTAAAGATCAAAGCCATTTGAAAGGAGTAGGAAAAACCAGCGAAAAAATATCATGTTGTTATTTTTTTTTTTCGGCATAAGTATTAGTACCAGAAAACGCAGCGTTGGAAGGCCTCGTAGGGGCCCAGCAGGGTCGAAGCCTACTGGGGCCACGGGTAGTGTGAAAGCGAAACCCGGAGCCCTGGGACGAAGGCAACGAAGGAACAGGAGTGAATTTTTAGTCAGTAAGAGTCTGACACTATCTCTCGCTCCGCCCAAGAGCGCGATTTGTCATAAGATGATTTTCCCACACAATAAAAAAAAAAAGCGTTGGAAGGCCACCTACAAGGTGGACCGATGAATTAGTAACGGTTGCGGGAGTCCGATGGATGCGAGACGCACAGGACCGTTCATTGTGGCGACACTTGAGGGAGGCCTATGTCCGGCAGTGGACCTCTTTCGGCTGAAATGATGATGATTAGTTATGCGAAAAAATCATATGTTGATAATTTTATATATGAATCTATAATTTTTCAAACCAATAGGTTTACCGAGCAAGCCGTTACCGAGGAGTAGGCTTCAGAAAATCACTGTTTTATGGCACTGCTCCGGAGCTAGGACCTTTAAAGTTATTTTAATATAACCCTGATTTTAGTTACTTAACAAAATTTAAGATCAAGGGCTTACCAAGTGGGTCTTATCAAACGAAGTGGGCTCTATGAAAGAAAGTAACTTGAGCGATCTTATCTTTAAAACAATAACAACATAAATGTTACTTAGCCTACACTCGAACTAATATTATACTTAAAGACTTTACCTATATATTGCGAAAGGCAAGGCAGAGGTAATCTATGGAGTCACCATGCCCTTGGAACGAAAAGAGCCACTACAAGAACAAAGAACGATTTTAGTCAGTAAAAGTCTTATACTCCCTCTTGCTCCACCTAGAGCGGGAAAAGTTTGTTGATGGATTCCCACCCAAAAAAAGTAATCCATGAAACTACAGATCCGCTTCCACAAAATCCTTTCACTGGCTAAAACTGTACTAAATGATCAGTGACGTTGGCCAGTTTTCTATTCTCCTAGAAAAGCACTGGATGGCTATTACATCTGCACGCCTAGCCAAGTTACGATCGTTTCGTTTGCGTCGAACGATTCGAGTAGGCCACGCCTCCGATTCCTTTGTTCTGACGTCATCTCAACGCTTAGTCACGTGGTCACAACAAAGAAATCGGAGGCGTGGCCTACTCGAGGCGTTTGACGCAAACGAAACGATCGTAACTTGGCTAGGGGGCTGTTACGAAAACAAAAGTAAAGAACACAAATTAAGGCGAAACAGTCATTCAAAAATCCCTTTCCTATTTTTAGGAGCAATGACGCATATTCATTCAATTATTTCTTGTACCAAACAAATTAAACTGACTTCAAAACAAGGTATAATTTAACATTAAGTAAGCAAACAGATTCATATAACAACTCAAGCTTAACCAATCAGCGAATCAAATAAATTCGGGTGAGTAATAATAAGCAAAACTCGATATTAAGGCGTAAATTCAATATTTTTATTGAAACAATTATATTAAAGGTGGGTCTAGTCTAGAGGAGTGTGAAGAGTGATATGAAAGAAAAGGAAGTTAGTGATAGCATGACGAGTGACAGGGCAGAGTGGAAGAAAAAAAGGTGTTGCGCCGACCCCAAATAACACGAGACAAGGGCAGGAAGATGATGATGATGGTCTAGTCTAGAGGAGCGGAGCACAAGCTGAGCACAAGCCGAGCCGCTCTGCTCGCGGTGTCAAATGAGCCTTTCAAAGTTTCCACTGCTGACTCAGGCCTTCTCTCCAGGAGAGGGAATAGGCCGTAATCCACCACGCGGGCCCAGTCCGGGTTGGTGAATGTCACATGTCTTCGAATTTTTGGTTCTAGGACATGCCGGTTTCCTCGCGATGTTTTCCTTCACCGTTTTGAGAGCAGTGGTGATGAAATACATTACACAAATTAATACGCCTGGCTGGGTTTGAACCCGCGACCTAAAACTCGTAAGTCGGAGCCGTTATCACTCGGCCACCACTGATCAGGATGTGGACGTACAACGAGCCTGTAATTGTCACTGTCCTCGAACGTAACGCGAAACCCTTTCTGTTCGTCAAAAAACTGATACTAGACGCAGCACAGTCGAGCAAGAACCAAACGCTCGAAGCGCGCTCGATCGAGGCATGTAAGTCGGTCCACACTAGACCATGTGCCCCACCTTTAAGATCAAAGATGGCTGGCTACACCGGTAGGGGTCCGGAAGACACGCGATACGTTTTAAGGGTTGTTGTCAAATTTGGGATGGGTGTCCGAAAACAATGTTAGGCTACAGTTGCGTCTGTGTAGTGCAAGGCAAAAGGTTTTAGCGAATCATTTCACATCACACATAAAGGCGAAAGCTTGTGTGCGTGTTTGTACTTAACTTCTTCATGCTCCAACTGCCAAACCAAAGAGAAAGACCATGTCCTAGAATAATAATTAGGATATTTTTTATTCCGGGAGTAGTTCTACTGGGATAATTACCTATCTATTGACAGGCGAGCGAAGCCGCTAGAAGCATGTAGTTAGAAAAAGTTGGCCCTGGAATATAAAGGGCAACTGAAGCACATATGTGGATTTTAGTTTGTATACCCTAGAGCGGGAGAAGTCATTTGATGCTTTACCCCCTTCCAAAAAAAAAGACTTAAAACGATGCTTGTTAACTGTCTGCTTTTCGTACTGTTCGAGCGTGAAGGAAGTAACAAACATAAAATATTAGTATAATTATAAAAAATAAAGAAATTAGTTAGATTTTCAGGGATGATGAAGTAAAATAGCATAACATGACGCCAGTTCTCCAAGAAGGGTCCAGCAGCGACGCTCTTACTTGGTAATATAGCGACATCTATAACGTCACAAAGGAACTAAACTACGAAATCCTGCATCGCGCAATTAAGAGTTCTCCGCGCGATTTGAGCATACACAACAGCCCGAAATCATCTATCGGGCAGTTGCCCAAGCCAGTCAAAACATTCGTTTGGTCGGGATCCTCCTTTTTCAATGGAGGTTTGCAGAAAACACACTCTATTCCGCATATCTCTAAGGGTCAGCTCACACCGAGACGTCACACGACGCGACACTGCGCAAAGAGCTACTCAAAATATAACTTTATTTACTACATGAAAAGATACACATTTCAAATCGAGATGCCTCGCGGCGCTGCGCTGCGTGGTGCCAACGTATTCTGCACCCCTAGCTAAGTTGATAATCTGCAATCGTTAACGCCAGTCGAAAATGAATCAAACGTATGGGAATGACATCATCTCAACGTAAAGTGACGTGGTTAGAACAAACGAATAGAAAATTCGTAGCCAAGTTCACATCGTTCAAAATGATAGAATGAATTGGTTATCGTTTCTACAATGTTCAACGCTACATCTTTTGTTATACAAACGCTACACTTTAGAACGAGCGGCAGACTCAGGCTACCAACTTATCGTTTTCTACAATTGCTGACACCGAGGCGTTACCGATTGGAGAGCGGAATTCATCACGAAACGGATGTAACTTGAGGGGCTGAATTCTCACAATGAAATGTGTGTCATTTCGTGTAGTAAATAAAGCTATATTTTGAGACGCTCTTCACGCAGTGTCGCATCGCGTCGCGTCTCCATATGAACTGACCCTAAAGTAACAATAACATTAAAACCACAACAATATACTACCCGCTTGAATATCTTCACTTAAACCACAATAAAAACAAATAAATCCCGAATCTGAGCAACAAATTCGCTAGTGAACTGATTCGCATTGGACTTTCTGATTAGGAGTATCCGTTGCAAACAGATTGATTACATTACTGTACAGTAAACATCACTGTATTGCTCTTATTTACTTTTATTTTTGTTGCTGAGTAATCATGTTGATTAATTTTGTTTTTGGTCAACATTTGATGTAGTTATGATTTTGATTTTTTTTGTACAGCAAATGTAATAATTAGGTAAAGGCCTAGCAAAATTTTACACTGATCTTTGTGTGCCAATGTAATATTATAGGAGGAAGACCTTCATAAATTTAGAAAAGCGCGAGGGAGAGGGAGAGGTAAATAAATAAAATATGTTCCTTGTGATGTAAAGATGTAACAATAATATATAATTATAAATCACTGTTTAACATCAGGTGGGATCGCAGTCAAGTACTAGTTTATATCTAACTAGATTCTGCCAGCGGCTTCGCCCGCGTAAAAATAGGTTTCTCCATATAAACTTTGGACCCCCGTTTCATCCCCTTATAGGGTAAATTCTATAAAATCCTCTCTTAGTGCTCGTCTACATCATAAAAGGAAACCATGTGCAAAATTTCACGCTTCTAATCCCCATAGTTTTGGCTTTGCGTTGATATGTCAGTCAGTCAGTTTCTTCTTTTATATATTCAGATAAAAAAAATACAGAATGGTGAAATTTTGCACAGAGGTTCCTTTTACGACGTTAGGATTTATCAAAAGTCACCCCTTAAAGGGGAGAAACGAGGACCCAAATTTACATAGAAAAACTTAAATTTACACAAGCGAAGCCGCTGGTAGACGCGAGTTTCACATAAATAATGTAAGTAAAAAATGTGAAAAAAAAATCATACTCCTTTTCATAAGTGAAAATATAAAATACTGGCCAATGAGAAGAAAAACGAAAAAAGAGCTTTTAAACCTAATAATATTATTTAATTTATCAAAACAAAATTCGAAATTTGAAATAAAAGAAAACCTGCCATTAATAAAATGCTTGACTTTAGCACAGACCAAACATAATAAAAAACAGTTTTGACAGCAGCTGTCAAAATGTTCGACGCGTCAAAGTGAATTGAACAATATGTAAACGTGGCTTTCTTAAAAATAAATTTTTACCAGACAGCTGAATGACATTTACGAGGGTTCCCATCAATTTCATTAAGAACTAAGTATTTGGCTACAAAGTGAATATTCTTCTAGTTTTTGAGAATAGTCTCAAATAAATGTTAAAAAGGGTTTCTTTGAATAAAAAATGGAGCGTGAAGGGCTGGAATTAAATATACACAAGAACAAATACGTGGTCGCCATTCCAGAACCTTTCGTCCTCATTCACCATCTGTTCTGCGAGCAGTGTGCCCCGCCCACTGCCACTTAAGTTTGGCGATTTTTTGGGCTATGTCTGTAACCTTGGTTCTCCTGCGGATTTCTTCATTTCTGATATACCGGAAGACGCAGCTTTGGAAGGGAAGGCAAGACAAGACAAGGTGGACCGATGACCTGCTGAGGGTCGCGGGAATCCAATGGATGCGAGACGCACAGGACCAGTCATTATGGCGACACTTGAGGGAGGTCTATATCCAACGGTGGATGCGTTTTGTCTGAAACGATGATGATGATGAACAAATAAATTATAAGTCCATGAAAATAAAAAAGTCACAGAAAAGAATTCATACATTCCATCAGCAAACAGTTACAGCGAGATGGAGTGTCAAACCTACGTCTCTTCAGGTGACCTTCGCGTTCCAGGGCCGCAGTAACTTTCTAGAGGTATATGGAAGAAAGTGTAAAGTCCTAAAAACCTCCATTGAAAAGGGAGGATCCTCCGAGCTGACAGGTGTTGTGTCTGGTCCTAGCAACTACCCGATAGTTGATTCCGGGCTGTTGTATATGTTTTAATCGCACGTAGAACTTTGATGGCAGAATTTAGTATTTCTAGTCATATACGCCGCTACATAGGAACCTACATTTTTATAAAAGCCTACATTTTTAGTATCGGTAGTACATTCCATTCATATTAGTTTTCGTGAATGACAATTGACATACTCGTATATTTTATTTGATATGTTCTATCGATTTTTTTTTTTGCTTTTTGCCTTAATTTTATACCTACCTTAAAACTATTTTTTTTATATTACCAGTTAACCTACCTGTGTCCTACAAAAAAAGAATTAATAAAACTTAGTAAATTACTTCGCCGGTAGGTATATATCATGGTGACATAATTAGACACTTAATAATTTCATCAACAATTTCCTCATCGTTGTTCTTTCTATAAAAGTATCATATTCTTGAAACAAAAAACTACAATAAAAGTGAAATAAAATCAATGGAAGAGCAATCGATTCGCCGGTAGAAGGGTCCAACAGAAGGGAACTGAACTACCCTCATTAAGACAAGTATTCCAGTATTGTACAACGAAATGAATTTCTCTCTACAGTGTAAATGCTTTTCAGGTTCCATTGTCTTTAACTTGGAATATGCTGAGCAGGAATAGAAAAACAGAAAAGTTTTTTTAATTTTTTATAACACGTCTTTATCTATAAAATGTCGTTTTTTAAAACGGGTTGCTTTTAAGTATTATATCTTTGGATTGCTTTGGAATTAAAAATTCAAATAAATTTTATATTAAAGGTACGTTATTCTTTTTTTTTTAATTAGGTATTTATTGGTTTCTTTGTGCTTTGTATTTTCTGTAATATCACAGTACTTCTAACCATTTTTGTATGAAATCTAAGAACAATCGCATTATTTTGTAATATGAGATCTACCGTGGAAACAATGTGTCTCAAGCGGTATGCAATATTGAGGTATACGGACTTCAAACTGCTAATGAATGGGATGTCTATTTTTGTTTCAATCACTTTCACGTAGAAAATTTTACCTCACGAATAACTTTTCTTCTCAGGGCGGCAACAAGACAAAGTTTCTAAAATGAAAGCTAACACAGAGTAATTTTGTTAGAAGAAAGTTGTAGGTATACGTTATTGATATTATTTGCCCTTTGAAATAAATAATTTCTGCGTTGAAACTCTTAATATGAAAAATATTTTTTTTTATTAGCTTTCTTGGATAAAAGTACTGCGATATTACAGAAAATACCAAACACAAAGAAACCAATAAATACCTAATTTCGAAAAAAGAATAACGTACCTTTAATATAAAATTTATTTGAAGTTATAATTACATACATATATTATATAACACTTCAAAACAAACCGGTTTTAAAAACCTATTAGGTATAACACTGCCCATACTAAAAATTACTTCTGTACCGTGTGTGCGTTCTCAATGAAGCAAACTTACATACACAAGGCACCCAGACTCGAAACAACTATTTGTAGGCCATACAAATATTTCTTCTTTGTGGAGCTCGAACCCACTATAGTTGAATTTTGATTGAAACACACACTCAAACTTATTAAAAATTGTTTAAAAGCGTACTTTTCAAACTACATTTTCATACAACCGCTCTTACGTTATTCTGATGTTATTACACATCTTTCTCTAAATATTTCGGATACACAGGTCTCTTGTGGATATTATCTAGGCTTCTATAGAAATCAAAATATAAATTTATTTAAATCTAATCTAGTAAAGATCTCTGAAAATCTGCTATTTTTCATGAACTTTGAAACTTCATAACACACTCAAAAATTAAAAAGTAAAAAAAATGTAACAATAGAATCTGAATGACAACAATTTTTTTGCAAAAACATTATAAGGATTAAAAAAAAAACATGTATTTATAGAACAAGTGTTGTTAAATATTCGAGTAAATCACGCAATTACCGAATGCTAAAAGAGTTTTTAGGCGTTATCTCTCTTTTCTACCTCTTCATCAAACTTGGCGTTGAATTGCGTTAGATGAAGCAACAAGCTTGTAAACCATGCTCAATGTTGACGATAGGCGAGTTGAAAAGGACCCTCTTAATTACTCGTATAGATAAATGAAGTGCGAACTCACAACATGTCAAATACGAATAAAAAAAACAGGTAAAAGAAATAGTAATCGACTGAAGATACAGCGGGGGAAGTTCCCCATTCGACTACTATAAATTTGTTTGTACTTCCAATACGAGTTCCGATTAAAATTTATCGAAATCCGAATCGGAATCGAAAGTGCAAAATCGATCGGAAGTTCTGGACTTATGGTGTCGGAATCGAACCTCTGCGACACGTCTGGTCAAGACGGGAATAATACAAATAACCAAGAGCTTTGGTTTAAATACAACTCATTGGGACGAAGGCAAAGAAGGAACAGGAGTAGGTTTTTAGTCAGTAAAAGTCTGACACTACCTCCCGCTCCACCCAAGAGCGAGATTTGTCATAAGATGATTGGGAAAATCATCTTATGACAAAAAAAAAACAAAAAAATCTCGCATTTTAACTGATCCTTGGTGGACCAGTTACCTCTTCCAGGCGTTATTAGTTCGTCTACCCACATTACCATACACAATTACCATAGCTCATTTCAACCCTCCATCCCCTTGTTTTTCCATTCCACCCCTGTCTAATCCAAATCGTGAAGCAACTATACCTACATTATTATTTCAGCGCGCTGTTTGCATAAGTTTTATGAAAACGTTCGCAATAAAGAGCCTGCAGACTCCTTATTGAGCCATTTCTTTAATATCGGA
This sequence comes from Mythimna vitellina, assembly GCA_949316375.1. Classification (NCBI taxonomy): domain Eukaryota; kingdom Metazoa; phylum Arthropoda; class Insecta; order Lepidoptera; family Noctuidae; genus Mythimna; species Mythimna vitellina. The sequence goes on along the minus strand of OX438709.1, from coordinate 4,801,015 downwards.
CACTTTCAAATTTAAATCTTGGAGAGTTTATCTTGGTTGACGAAAACATTTGACTTAGGGATTTTATTTTGAGTTTTTTAAGTTGAGGTGAGTTTCGGAGGATTATTTCTAAAGAAATGAAGATATTAGACAGGAGAACTAAGGTATATCGGTAGACATAGCCCGAAGAATCACCTAAATTAAGTGGTAGTGAGCAGGACACATTGTTCACAAAAAAAATCAACCGCGCAGGACTGGTCAGAATGGCGACACTAGGAGAAGGTCTGTTGCCATGTAAAAGGCTGCCAAGCTAAAATGGAAATAGGCGGGTCACGTCAGCTGCATGCACATTGACCACTGGCCACAAAAGTCTCCACAAAGTGAGTGCCTGAAGATGGACGATGCCGCCGAGGCCAACCCGGGAAGAGGTGGCCTAGATGTCCTACGTAAGAGCTGATTCCAGGAGACTCAAAAAATTACTTTAAGGCTAAAAAACCCGGTCAAGTGTGAGTCGGACTCGCGCGCCGAGGATTCCGTACAAACTTTTATTCCCGAATTGTGTCACAAAAATGGGTAAATTATTTTATGACGTAACTACAAATTCACGGTTTTCCTTCACTTGTGCTATGAGACCTTGCTTCTTGCCAAATTTTAGGATTCTAGAGCAACGGGAAGTACAAAGTACCCTATATGTTTTCATTTCCTTGTCTGTGTGATATGTAATGTAATAGGTATATACGCCTAAACGGAGCATAAACGGAATCATTATTTTTTTTTTTCGTTAACTTCGAAGTTTGATTTTTTCAGAGCTTCAAGGGACCGCAGACCTAAGTATACCGGTTTTAATTTTAACTCAATACCTCCACGCATTTCTGAAATAAAGGGCAAAACAGACGGACGGAAAACAAAGTGATGCTATAAGGGTTCCATTTTTTGAGGTATGGAACCCTAAAAATAATGTAAGTATGTACAAATCAAACAAGTTCATACCGAAAATTCTTTCAAGTTATTTCTATTTCAACTGAATAAGATTGTCAGTAATTTACTCAAGAAGATTCATCAGAAAAACTGTGCAATCAAATTAGCTGGAATAGCATTTGTTTCGTCATAAAATTAGTAAAGTTTCGGAGTTTTTTAACAGAGATTCGTTTGTCTTATCTTGTATTTTGTTTATTTTTTTCAGCTTCGTTTGTCATTTCTGTTTATGTTTTTTAGGTGGAAAATCATCCAATGATTTCTCTCCTTTTTCGTTCTTGGATATGCCAGTTTCCTCAAAATGTTTTCTTTCACCGTTTTGCGAGCAGTGGTGATAAAGAAAATTACACAAAGTAATGCGCCTGGTTGGGTTTGAACCCGCGAGCTACAACTCGTAAGTCGGGGCCGTTACAACTTGGCCACCACTGTTCTCAACACCAGCCCTCAGTACCCATATACAAGATATGTATATGAATATGTCGTACACGAGATATCTCGTACTTGGTAACCAGCAATATTAATATTTTAATTAGACCATTTACGGCCCTAGACTAGACCCGAGATATATCGTAGGACCGTCTATATAGTTAGAGGTCCTACGTCATATCTCGTCATGTGGCATCTGAGAAGAAATCAACTACGAGATATTTCGTAGCTGATATCCAATGATGTGACAATCAAGACGATTTCTCTCTCTCCAGCTCGCCAACATCTCATAAACTAACTAATGCACATAACAATTCGTACATATTTAATTACCGTTACCATTTCCACTAAGTTCTAAGTTTTGAACTAAGTTAAGCTTAGTATAAGCTAATAAGCGCTTGTCAAAGCAGCTAAGTTGGCACTAGTGCGTTATTGTTGATTTGTTTGGTTACTTGTGTATGCAATACTACTTCAACTGGTTAGTAAATTGAAAGTTAAGTAATTAAGTTGATATTTCATATATTTAACAAGCTGTGCGCAACCGTCTTCGCAAAATTTAATTCTGTACTCAACTCTTTTTTAGGATTCCGTACCTCAAAAGGAAAAAACAACAAAGTTGTCAGAGTGTTTGTCAAGACCCTTTATCTCGGGAACGCATGGAGCACAAAATCCGCCGCATCGAGTTGAAATTAAAACCATATACTCCGATCTGCTGTCCCTTGAGGCTGTGGAAAAATCAGACTTCTGAATTAACGAAAAAAAAGATAAGTGTTAGCCTTTTCTGCCCCGCTACTGAGCACAGCAATCCCGCTATTCCTTCCATTTTTTGCGAGACTGCCTTTCATCCTCCCAATTCTGGCGAAATCTGTCTAGTTCGTACCGCCATCTTCTTCGTGGTCTGTTATGACCCTTTCTCACTGTCTTATGATTAGTCGATAGTGCTCACCTACCTTATAAAAGGAAATCTTGAGCGAAATACATTATTCATTTAAATAATGATTGTTTTATTGTATGCATGTTTAATTTTTTTTTATTTAGGGTTTGACTTGACCCCTATATCACAGGACGGAAAGCGACGAAACGACGGTCGACGATGGAACGCGCTTAAATAGAAGTAACCTATTCACTCTTGACTTTAAGATTCCTGGGTTGTAGCCATCAGGAAACACAGGTTCCGGCAAGGAATTCCACTCCTTAGCTGTACGCATAATGAATGTGTTCCCAAAACGTTTTGTGCGTATAGGTTGGAGTCCACCATGTACCAGTGGCGCATTGCCTTACGCCTGGTGGTCCGATAATGGAACGGGCTAGGCGGAATTAGGTTATGCAATTCCGACGCACAATCCTCGAAATGCAACCGGTACAAAACCGACAGGCTAGCAACTCGGCGTCGATGCTCAAGACTTTGAAGCCTCGACTCAACGAGTGCATAATAATTTATTTGGTTGTTTTTTAAAGAAAGAAAAAATATTTGTTTTTAAGAACAGAAGGCACATATAAACTTATTAAGTTATTGGGTATACTTAAACAAAACAATAAAAAAGTAAAAATATAAAAATAAAGTATTAAACGTTGCCCCACACTAGTAATTTCTCTTGTATCGTAACCAACATGAGTGTATGCCATAATCTAAATATAGCTGTCCCTAAGTTACAAGTTACGGGCGTTGACAGAATTATTGCTGTTGGAGACGCCGCACACGATGTGCATACAATATGCAAGAGACGTCGGGGAAATATATTGTGTTACAAGAACTTTACGGCTAACTTCTTTACATAGAATAATAATAATAATATTCCACAACTATCACACAACGCCGTCTAGTCCCAAGCTAGGCAGAGCTTGTGTTATGAGTACTAGACAACTGATTAACATACTTATATATTTTTAAATACCTACATATTATAGATAAATTACACCCAGACAGAGAACAAATGATCGTGGTAATCACACAAACATTTGTCCTGGGTGGGAATCGAACCCACGACCTCCGGCTTAGCAGTCAGGGCCACTAACCACTAGACCAACAGGCTTGTCATTCTAACCGTTAATCACTCAATGCTACATACACCGACAAAGGAACCAGTACACAATCCTACAGCATACACCTATCCAGTCAAATCCAACCGCAGACTAACCAAACACACATACATCCAAAAATATAAGTTCTTCTATACACAAACGAACAGACGTCTCTGCCGAGTCGTCCACAAGTTTGGGATGATCCCGTAATCCCGGGATATCGCGGTGTAAAGGTCACGCCACAACAAACAGTCCCGGACATCGGGACGGTTTGTGTGGAGAAGGCTTAAGAGGCTTGGAAAGTTTCTTTGTTTATGCATCATTTATTGAAGATTACATGTACAAAGCGTTCCAAATAAGAATAGGATCGATTGCCATGTTGTGACGTCACGTCATACTGTCAAATCAAAGAATTAATAGAGTGAGCAAAACAAGAAATTTTTAAAATCTAATTTATTTATGAACTGTGAACGAAAATAGTTTAATCAGAATCCAGTTCTTCAATTTTGCTCATCTCTGAGTTCTTCAATTTTGCCCAATTTCTTGCGATTTGACAGTATGACATGACGTCACAACATGGCAATCGATCCTATTCTTGTTTGGAACGCATTGTAGGTAGATAGATATATTCTTAGGTGGGTCTTTCCTTTTTTTTTCTTTTTTCTTTCTAGGTTGGTTCTTTGGCCTACGAGCTAGTTAGAAAGACTCACTGTGGCCCTGAAACGCTAAGAACAAATGAAGAAACACAGACTTGCGGACGGCGAGTAACGAGTAGCTTGCCGTCCGACCGGTAAGGATCAAGCAGTTTTATTCGACAGAGTTACTGTCTACCTGGAACGCAAAAGGCAACCGAAGGGACGTAAGTGGGTTTATTAGGTTCTGAACATGGGTGACCTGAACAAAGTGGCAATTTATAAATTTATTTTTAACCAACTTCGAAAAAAGAAGGAAGTTCTTATCTTGTGTTTGTTATCTCTGAACTCGTTTGGTTTCTCTTTTTTCATCAGTGCACTAGAATTTGGCTATGTACCTGGTTAATAGCAATTGGCTGGCTCTCTATAGGAAATAAGTAAGTAATGTTAAGATAAAAGTCTTAGTGTGTAGTTGGATGTCTCAAATACCAGTGACACGTGTTTGACACCTGTCAGTCAGTCGCCATCTTACTGTCGACCGGAGCAGTTGTGTATACGAACGTATGCATGTCATGGTGTTAGTGAGCCGTAAAATAATCAGTACAATACAATACCCAATACAATTATCCGAAAAGGTTTTAGAATTATCAAAGAATATTTGGCACAAAGGGGTTTTCCTAAATTGTCTCCCCCTTCAATTAAACAAATGTCTGTATAAATTCCCTTCAATGCTGCATATATCGAAGTGACCTACTGACCTCCCATGTCACCTGACAATGCTGCAGCCCCATCCATCCATCAGCATTATCGCTGGCGACCCTCAGGCCGTAGGATTATCGATGGCGACACTGATCTCCGCCACCACGGGGGTGATACACGATTTATGGGTTTTGGGATAGGGTAGTATTGAAAATCTATGTATGCAGGGTATAATTGAACAAAAATGTTATGCTACGCTGAAGGTCCAAAATATTGTGTTTATAGTGAAGGTGCAAGGGTAAATCGCGAAATTCAAATTTTCTTAAGTTTTTTTGCATTTTACAGCTCGACTTTACGAATGTACAGTCGACCACACGTCAGTAGTAACTTTGAGGCTTTAAAATTGTTTAGCTTAGTGCGAATTTGAATATGTATAATTACCCTTTCACCGCTTGTCCCTCTCCTAGAGAGGAGGCCTGAGTCCCAGCAGTGGGAACATTAAAAAGGCTGATTATGCTATGACCGCTTGTTCTATTCGCCAGGGTCGTAGATGTGCGACCCTGGCGGAATAAACGCGCAAATGTTTGTCGGATATATCCGACGTAGGCGATTAAAAAGTAAGAGGCGAGTTTTTGGTTTTTATTACCTCTGTAGGTTTCGATTTTATATGCCAACCCATTTTCGAGTTCAACTTCAACTCTTCATTAATGGCATTTGTGGAAAGATACCACAATTTTGCCAATAACACGTGCAAACTATTAATAGACCATCAAACGCTAGAGAGTATTTAGTGTGAATTAATAGTAAAATAAATATATATCTCTAAACATTAAAGTTTAAAAATAATAAAAAATTTCTTCGCAGACGCAGACCGACGTTATGACCATACCACAGACTATGACTATGTACTTAGTCCATGAATTGATTACAATGTAGAATATCAACGTTATCACTATTAACTGTCACATTCATTAACGTCAATTACTGCTTATAATTAAGCATTATCTTGCAATTGAATGAAAATCATATGGGCGTCTGACTGCTAAAGGTCGTAAGTTTAGACCACACAGATGCTATAATTATCACCAATTACGTCATATGAATATGCTAACGAGTAACAGGGCAGAGTGGAAGAAAAAAACGTGTTGCGCCGACCCCAAATAACACGGGATAAGGGCAGGAAGATGATGATGACGTCATATGAATATGCACGATAAAAGACCAGCCTACGAAAGGACACGAGTCCAGATATCACACCGCTAACCGCTTAGACGTGAATTCCAGTGGCCTATATGGAAAGTACTAAATCGGTTGCGCAAACACAACTCGCCGAAATGGGATTTTACTGACCTGTCAGATGCTGTGCGGTAACGACGCCCGGGTGTCGCCAATGTGTGGACCGCCCGGAAGACACGGTAGAGCACACGGTGGAGGTGTGCCCCGCCTGAGCAGAGCAACGCCGTGTCCTCGTGGGGGCAATCGGCGGCGGCGATCTTTCGCGCCGGGCCTTGGTTCAGGCCATGGTCCGGAGAAAGGAGGAGTAGCAGGCGGTCGCCTCCTTCTGTGAAGCAGTGATGCTTGCAAAGGAGGCGGCCGATCGCGTGAGGCAACGGTCCTTACGCTCCAACCGCCGCCGGGATTCCGATCCCGATTTCCGGCCACCGCAGGCGCGGGCTTGCGGACGGCGAGCAATGGGTGGCTCGCCGTCCGACCGTCCGGTATCCGTCCGGACCGAGCCCAAGTCGTCGACGGCGCGTACTGTTCCACGCGCGCCTCAAGGAGATGTCAGCAACCGTAGGATCGAAGCTTACTGGGGCCAAGGGTCTGATTCTGAAAGGAAGACTCGGCCCTGATATGAAAGGCAACGAAGGAACAGGACTGGGTTTTTAGTCAGTAAAAGTCTGACATATCCTCTCGCTCCGCCTAAGAGCAGGGGATGTCATTGGATGATATTCCCACCGAAAAAAAAAACACTGATAAACATACTCACACACTCACAAACTTATTAGTTTGATAACAGTGATTTACGAGAAATAGTAAGCGCAATGACAAAGCTCTCCTCGGATTTGTTTCAGTAGTAAAATTTATGTACCGTGTTAATTGGTAACGTACTACAACTAGAGATACGTCACTTGAATGCATCCGGTCCGTGTCCCGGATTTATCGTGATGACCCGGAACTTTACGCCACTGAAAACCACCCTGTATTAAGTTAAAATCTGGCCAGTACATCGTATTATTTAGTTATGAAAAACAATCATACCATTTAAATTGAGCTAAGACGCCAATAACTGATGATAAACGAAAACACGCAAGTGCAAACTGCACTTTTTTGTGATTGGTTTATCTTCTAACAACTTCTCCCTCTCTGGATAAAGCCAAAGAGAGAGAGACGGTTGAGCTATCCAGCTTGATATATAGCATGCGATCGCAATCCTGCTCACCTGGCCCACTAATACGACGCTCGATCGTGCACTGTCAAGCCGGCACGACTGGTTTCGGTCGTATAGCTACGTCACAATTTGGAAACTTGACGTGAGCTACACGACATGCCGCTACAGCTGCGCAGTACATTATCGAGTGTGTATCAGTGTGATCTTCGTATTTGTCAAAATAGTTTGACAACTGCAAATCCAGAGCAGCCACCAGCGCCTTATTCTTTTTCTGCATGCGGTATGTTGCGATACTTCCGAATAGCACTCCAAAGCAATCCTCAATTTCTCAACTTCTCCCGTACTGAATAAAACGAGAGAGAGAGACGGTTGAGCTATCCAGTTTGATATATAGCAATCCTGCTCTCTTTCTCACTCAAGTAAGTGACGGTTCTAATGGGCCATATGCACAAGCTTCACTATAGTTTTGCCTGCGTCGGCATAGGTCGGTTTGTACACAGAACTCCGTGCGTGTGGTATTTCACACAATGCTCCGTGGTGAAGCTTGTGTTGTGTGGCGAGTCTTACAGGTCCATAATTGAGAGAAAAGGATAGCAGCTAGGAAACTGAGATTCAGTGCAGCTCAGCCCTCAGACTTTTACTGACTATAACCCACCCGTTTTCCCTCAGTTGCACTTTGCGTTGCAAGCCGCGGAAGACTGTCGAACGATCCCGCAGCCCAAATTATCTACACTTGATGATCTAAAATCTCCATAGCGCAGTGAAAAGTTTTTCATCTGTTAGTTTTTTTTTTTCTTGATAGGTTCGCGCTTGACCGCTATCGCACCTGATGGAAAGCGACGATGCGGTCGACGATGGAGCGCGCTTACCTAGAAGTAACCTAATCTCTCCTTAGCTGTACGCATAATGAATGTGTTCCCAAAACGTTTTGTGCGTATAGGTGGAATGTCCACCATGTACCGGTGGCGCATTGCCGTTCGCCTGGTGGTCCGATAATGGAACGGGCTAGGCGGAATTAGGTTATGCAATTCCGGCGCACACTCCCCGAAAGGCAACCGGTAGGCTAGCAACTCGGCATCGAAGCTCAGGACTAGCAGTATAAGTCTTTACATTTTACTTTATTTTTATCAAAGATAAGTTTAGACTATAACTCACGCGCAAATAGGTACTGTTTCTGATTTTCTCAGGATACATACATACCTGCAACAAGAAAATATGAATTGTTAGTAGATTATTAACATTTTAATTTCAGTCGAAAAACGTCCACTAGCGGCCATAGACCTCCCCCAAGTTTCATCACAACGAACAGTCCTGTGTGTCTTGCATCCATTGGAATCTCGCGCCGCTCTCCATATCATCGGTACACTTTGTGAAGGAAGGCCTCCTAAAACTGGGTCTTCTGGTATGCGGTCGTCACTCTAAAACCTATCGACCCTAACGCTATCTGGTAACAATGTGCCACTGCCACATAAATTAAGCAATTCTTTGGGCTATATAACGGTAACCTTAATTTTCCTGTGGTTATCTTAATTCCTGAAAAATCACGCTAGGAGAATCCGAGCATAATCCTCTCCATTACCCTGTGAATGACTTTGAAACCTCAGATAAATTAGAGGACAAAATGTCCCCAAACATGATTCGCGACGCTCAATCTCCAACGCTGCAACGTGGCCGTGTCCTGCAACTTACCCTCCAATATTTTCAACGCATCCACGTGACATGTTGCGGACAAATTACCAGCGTTACGCGTCGTGTCGTTGTACCAATGAAGCTCAAAACAAATTTAAATGGGCGACCCACTCATAAACCTTATCGATGCGAGAATGAAACTCACGATCTTTCTCTTAACATTTTAAAAGCCTACGTTGGATATATCCGGCAAATACTCAAGTTTATACCGCCAGGGTCGGATATCCACGACCTAATACTCTATCTCGTCAGCTGTTCTGTCACTGAAGAGCGAAACGAGATGAATTACCCAGTCACAAACACGACGCTGGCGGATAGGACACAGAAAAACTCGTCGGACCGATCCAAAAAACCCATCCCAGGTCCCGATAAATAATAATAATAATACTGAAAAAATAAACAAATACGCAGAACTCAAAGATGAAGTCACCAGAATATTGCGAAAAGAAAAAGTCTATGTTGTCCCAATCGTCCTTTCCACAACAGGCGTCATTCCGAATTATCTACTACATAGTCTGAAATTACTTAACTTAAAAGAAACTATAAATATCACCTTACAAAAAGCTGTTATCCTAAATACATGTCGAATTGTTAGAAAATTCATGCAAATAGATGAAAACGAATTAGGTCCCCATCATAACACACCCTCAACATAACACACCACACGCTGCATTTACTTGGTTTCGGCTCGTAAATGTAGTTAAAAACCAGCCAAAGCGCTGACAATAAAAAAACACTTCCCAAAAATAATAATTATTATTATTTAATTCTCACCACAAAAATAAACAATATAAAGGAGCTTAATTTAAAAGTACTCGATACAAAGCAAAACTTTTATATTGTACTGCAGTATATAATGTGGAACAAAACAGGAGAACCAAGGTTGCCAACATAGCACGAAGAATCGTCAAACTTAAGTGGCAATGGGCAGGGCACATTGCTCGCAGAACAGATGGCCGTTGGGGCCAAAAGGTTCTGGAGTGGCGACCGCGTACCGGAAGACGCAGTGTTGGAAGGCCCCCTACAAGGTGGACCGATGACCTGGTGAAGGTTGCGTGAATCCGATGGATGCAAGACGCACAGGACCGTTCTTGGCGGTGGCGAGATTTGGGGGAGGCCTATGTTCTGGACGTCTATCGGCTGAAATGATGATGATGATATAATGTGGAAGCTGTGATATGCCTCAAACAGTAAAATAAGAATAAAAAAGGATAAACGGACCACTACCACTGCTTATACCCATTAAAACATTCTCACCAAGACTTCATAGGTACACTGCCTATCAAAGCTAAATCAAACCAATATCACACAACAGTAAACCCAAAATATTCTTAAAAAATCTCACCCTTTTTAAATCAGGTGCAAAATATTAAAAACCGTCGTCTTTTTCCTCAGGGGATTCGTATTATCGCTAACACCAGTTACTGGGGATTACAGGGGGGATGCAAAGGGGATAGTTGACGTAAATGGATGTATTTATCGTTCAAGTATTTCAAATTGAATTCGAAAACGTGTTGCGAATGAGAAAAGTGCTTTTGAATTCACTTTTGAGAGCAGTCTGCGTCTATGATGGGTAGGGTTAAAGTAGATGTGTAGTGAGAGTTATTTTGTAGTTACATGAATACTAAACGCTTTTTTATTTATTTACGAGCGACCCGTCCCAGGTTCGCACGAATGTTAAAGAAAGAAAGAAAGAATCTGTGTGTCTGACTGACACACCAATGCACAGCCGAAACTTTTCGGATTAGGAGCGTGAATTTTTGCACAAGGTTACCTTTTATAACGTAGGTGAGAACTAAGGAATGATTTTCCAAAATTCACTCCCTAAAGGGATGAAGCGGGGGTCCAAAGTTTGTACGGAGAAAACTAGATTCACGCGAGTGAAGCCGCGGGCAGAAGCTAGTTTACATATAAAACTAAACCTTCATGGCCACATAAAAATTTGTTAAGTAGTTTTTGAGGTTATTTCGAACAGACAGGCAGATGCGGTGGGAGATTTTGTTGTTTTATAATTATTATTTTTTTGTTTATAAAACGTTGGCCTATACTGGGAATAACTCCTATGTCGTGGGTGCATTCACAATCATGTAAACTAATATACATTAGATATCACCCATCATCATCATCGTCATTAGGTATCATTGGTTACTCGGAACACATATTTATAGGTCATACAAATATTTGTTCCGTGCAAGAATCGAACCCACGACACGCAGCGTAGCAGTCAATCGCTCAACCACTGTGCCAACTGTGCCATCGTTTTATAATATGTAAGGATAATGAAATATATATAAAAACTACAGGCATCACAAAAGTACAAAGGAGGTAGTACAAACTTTTTTTTTAGGTCGGAAATCGTCTAATGACATCTACCTTCCTTTCGAGTCAGACTTTTGCTGACTAAAACCCACTCTTGTTCCTTCTTTGCCTTCGTTACAAAGCCCTGGGGTACATTTTCGCACCCGTATGCTTCGACCCTGCTGGACCCCTACGGTTTACTAGCAGTCGACGACTCGAGCTCGGTCCGGACGGTTACCGGACAGCCGGACGACGAGCTACCCATTGCTTGCCGTTCGCAAGACTACGCTTACGAGGCTGAAACGATGATGAATCATTCTGGGATCACAATAATTGTTCGCACAGTTAAGGAGTGACTATCTTGCCGGAGTCTGTTTTTCCTAACAGCTACAACCTGGGAGACTTTAAGTCAAAAATTAATAGTTTACTTCTAGATAAACGTGCTCCATGGTCAGGGTTCGACCATGAACCCATCACTCCATGGAGCGTTTACCGTCTTGAGGCTTAAATGATGATTATGAATTGCGGTATTATCGTTGATGATATTTATAAAACAAAAAATGCCATTTGTGACATCCCTGATTCCAAATCGGGAATGAAAAGACATTTATGATCAATGAAGCATTAATTATGCAAATAGCTTCTGTATATATACGTGTAAGTACGCATAATCACATATACATAACAGTACACATAATCTGCTTAGCTTGGGACTAGACAGCGTTGTGTGATAGTAGAGGAATAGTATTATTCCACTTATTTATTATTTACACATATCATTTACATTTTTTTTTTAATTTCTTTAAAAAAAACATTCAAAAATATGAAAAATAGTTGTCTAAGGTAACGGTGGTTAGGGCTCCAGAGACAGGAACCTCCTCACAATGCGAGCTGTATCGAAGAGTACTGCCTTCTGTATCAGGCCCTTGATACAACCTCGCAACGGCAGCGTCGACAGATGGTCCTCAAAGCTTTTGGCTATAAGGCCATTGGCGGTCACGACAATCGGCACAATGATAGCCGAGTCCATATTATTATTATTATTTAAACAAGATACCTAAGAATGTTGGGCTGTGAAAAAAAAGAATGAAAAAGATTGCACGTAGCGGAGATGAGAATGTTAAGATGGATGTGTGGTGTGACGAGAATGGATAAAGTGAGAAATGAATATATTAGAGGAAGTTTGAAAGTGGCGCCAGTGACTGAAAAGTTGAAAGGGAATCGTTTGTCTTGGTATGGTCATGTGAAGAGGAGGGATGAGACGCATGTTACTAAAAGAGTTATGAATTTACATGTGGATGGATGGAGAGGGAGAGGGAGACCAAAGAAAAGATGGATGGATTGTGTGAAGAGTGATATGAAAGAAAAAGAAGTTAGTGATAGCATGATGAGTGACAGGGCAGAGTGGAAGAAAAAAACGTGTTGCGCCGACCCCAAATAACACGGGATAAGGGTAGGAAGATGATGATTTAAACAAGATACCTCTTAAATATATTCCTTTTAATATCTTCCACTTCCACTTCAAATTCATACAATAACTAAAACATGAATTCGCACCACTTTCAGGCAATCCGTTTGCATCAACGCTGCTTGAAATCACTCAACTTGCACGTATTGACACTATACAGACATAAAACAGAAGGCTTAACACATTATAATCTTTAATACGCAGTGGTAAATTTGTATTCAAATGATTTCGTATGACAAAATATTAGCTGGTTTTTTTAACAATATTTGATACCCAGTAAAATGACACTGTCATTGTAAGAGCGCTGTCAAACATTGATACAGAGTATTCTACTCAAGGAGTTTCGATATTAGACTGGAACGGTTACGTACAAATCAAAAACATTCTAAATATTATTAAATATTATATTAAATCACCGAGATTATATACCTCATAAATTAAATTGCTAAAAAATAATAACATTCAATTTGCTTAAATGGTAAATGTTTGTTTACCCTGGTAAATGGATAGAGGTAAGAAAGGGACAAACTCCATTTTTCTCGTTGTCTTGCTTAGAACAATATTCCCTTTTGCTTGTCAATAACAGACATGGACTTAATTATCATGAAAATAAAGTACACTTTAGAATTTGTGATTTTGCTTAGTATTACTTTTAATCATTCCAGTTAATCCGTAGAGTTTACAAGTTCCTTGATATGTCTATGGTTTGACAGCTAGTTGAAATCTGAGTTTATTTTTGCTTGAAACTGAGTTTGAAAAACGAATGTAAAACTCCTTTTACAAATCTCTGTAACAGGAATCTCATATATATAAATCTCTTGTCACAATGTTTGTTATCGTTTTTTTTTTTACGGTTTATTCAAGAAAATTGACATAAATATTTTCGATGCATTTTAAAGAGTGTTCGCGGGAATTGTATGACTTGATTCCGCCATCTCATTTCTACCATCGGACAACCCGACGTACGGCGAGTATCCACCCTGACGTTGTTAAAGCCTCTACGGTACAGGCGGCGTTTTGCCTCGTCGTTTATACCGCGTACATCGAAGGACTGTTACAATTTGCCTGCTGAGGTCTTCCCATCCGATTATAATTTAGGTATCTTCAAGGGTAGGAATAAATAGGCTCTTAATAAAACAGAGAGCCTCACCATCAACGATAGCATCACTGCTCATCATCAAGAAGGATCGCAGTCAAGCACTAGTTTATATCAATTTAAAAAAAAAAGAACCAATTTGTGTGTACCGATTTTCCTTTTACTTCTACACACAGTGTCTACATCTCTATTTTCTCTAACTCTCCTTTCACAGGTATGCTGGAAGAGATTTCATTAGAAATAAGCATCACCTTTGCACTATTCTTCTGTTTCCTTCTTCTTTTCGTTTATTATTGTGTGTACATAAATTGTTAAACAAAATAAATAAATAAGAACTCCTCTGAATCGAAACGTGATTCATTTTGACTAAATGCGCTTTACGTACCAACCATTTCGGATCTTCTGTATTCTCTCTTCACTGTCCTCATGTTCTACATCCGTAATCTAAATTGCTATGCATCCCTGTACCCAGTGAATATGTCATTAACGTTGTAACGGGGTTCGAGTCCCGTGGGATCGCATTAACACTCACTATAGTCGGATATGGAACCCCATCTACTGTGAGAGGAGGGGCGGGGAAACTGTTGCGAACGATTTTGGATAGATTGATAGATTTTTGTGGAAGTGTTTCTATTGAGTGTCATAACATCGATTATTCGTGCCGTTACGAAATGGAATAGTAAAGGCATTAAAAGTATATAATTATTATTTATTTTATAATATATGTACATACATAAATACGAAAGAAGATACATTCTTATTAAAATTGTACAAAGGTACTGTTTATTTTCTTCCAGCAGACCTGCGAAAGGAGAAATATGAAAAAATGTAGACAATAGTGTGTAAAAGTAATTAAAGAAGAGAATGTGAAATCTTAAATTAAAATAATAAATACTTATATATCTATATATACCTTATACTTAAAATAAATACATAATGTATATACATATATAATTATCACACTAGAGAGGAAAGATAGTGCTCTTTTACTTTAGATTTGAAGAGAGAAATCGTTTGCGTGTTGTAGCCATCAGGAAATACAGATTCCGGCAAGGAATTCTTTTCCTTAGCTGTACGCACAATGAATGTGTTACCAAAACGTTTTGTGCGTATAGGTGGGATGTCCACCATGTACCGTTTCGTAAAAGGACTCGAACTTCTATAGAATCTGCTTCACACATACATCATAAAACGTACCCTTCACTATAAGGTACAATAAATCACACACAAATAAGGGACGTCACCCAATTAGCCTCCTTGCCTGACAAACTATGCGTCTCCCATCGTATGAAATTATTCAATAGCACGCCGAGACGCCGGGCACTTGAGAATTGAGATAGATTACTGTTTCCTTGTGGATTGACGGATCATCCAAGACGCTACTCCTCAGTTTGGTGGAGGTTGTCATCTAAACGGAGATGGTGAATATAAGATAGATGTTTGCTTTGATAGGGTTTAGATGCTTTGGTTTTGTGAATGCGTTTCTCTTGTTTCTCAAAACGGTGAAGGAAAACATCGTGAAGAAACCGGCATGTCCTAGAACCAAAACATCGTAGACATGTGACATCCACCAACTCGCACGGGGCCCGCGTGGTGGAGTAAGGCCCATTTCCTCTCTAGAGAGGACTGCTAAGTCCCAGCAGTGGGGGCATTATATGGCCGACTATGCTATACTATATGGCTATGCTGTTCCTCTAGGATTTCTTATGAAGCTGCCTCTTATATTTTAAGTTTAAAGTACTTGCGAAAGCACGTCGGAAATAATAAATGCAACACGATAGGCGTACGGGCTTGTGGACGATGACCAATTGGTTGCTCATAAGAACCGGGTCCAAGTCGCCGACGATGGCGCGTAGTGTTACACGCCGCAGAGATGTAAATAAAACCGTAGGGGCATAGAATTCGGAGAGCATCGGCTTTAAAAAGCGGGGAATTGCTGAAAGGGAACTAATTCTAGAACGTAAAGGACAACTGAAGGATACATGTGAGGTTTAGCTAGTAAAAGTCTGACACAAACCAATGGATGATATACCACCTCAAAAAAAAAAAAACAGTTGGCGCAGTAATCAAGCGGGTGACGTCGCTGGCAAAAGCTAGTCTACAATATAACATCCAAAGGAAAGCTCTATCTACACCAGTGACCTTCTACTATTTATAACATCTACACTAATATTATAAAGAGGTAAGTACAAGTTTGTTTTTTTGGTTTTTAGTTTGTAGGAGCTTATCAGAAAGTATTGGTCCAATTTCTAAAATCTTTTCACCAGTAGATAGCTGCTTTATTCCTGAGAAACATTTATTCTATGTGGGAAAATCATCCAATGACATACCCCGTTCTTGGGTGGAACGAGAGGGTGTGTCAGACTTTTACTGACTAAAAACCCACTCTCCAGTCTTCCTTTCAGAAGCAGAACCTTGGCCCTAGTAGGCTTCGATCCTGCTGGGCCCCTATGGTTTGCTGAAATCTCCTTGAGGCGTGCGTGAAACAGTACGCGACGTCGACGACTTGGGCTCGGTCCAGACAGTTACCGGTCTGTCGAAAGCCCGCGCCTACGGTGGCCAGAAATCGAGATCGGGATCCCGGCGGCTGGAGCGTGAAGGCCGCTCACTCCTTCAGGGGATGAATTTTGGTAATTCCCTTGATCGCAAAATTTCATGGTCCATAGTCTTAAAAGTCTCGAATGTGCGTTGATATATCAGTTATTTTCTCATTTTATTTATATAGAAGAATGTCGAAAGAATTTGACAGCTTAACTTGACGATCAACGACAATGACATTAAGCAGGTGACAACCCTACGCCGACACGTGTGAGTCGCGTTCACAATTCAAGTTAAATTATCGAAGGGAGAAAGTTAATTATGAAATGGGGGTATTCAATTAAATTAAAATGTTTGTCAATAGAAGACTTTGGGGGAAAACTCCCTTATGGGATATGATTTCGAAGTTGTGTCTTGGGATATATAATGGTGATGTATGGTGATTGAGCTTTTTATAAGTGCAATATGAATTAAAAGTAAAGTGGGATTCATATTTCGTAGTCGTTAAACAAGGGTGTGGATATTGCCCCACGGTTCAAGTTTTGTGAAAATTGGTTCGATAGTTCAGCGTAGTGAAATCTTTTTTTTTTTGAGGTGCGATATCATCCTACATCTTCTCTAGCTGTATGTTAGAACGCAAAAGCATGTCAGACTTTAACTGACTAAAACCCCGTGGCTGGTTGTCGGGGTAAGGGTGTTAGCGACTGGGGCGTGAGGAAATCCGTTCCCTCACGCGTGTAGCCGTCTCCTTCGTTAGCATTACTGTTTCGCAGGAGCCAACCGAGCCTTCGGAGGAGCAGTGGTGGCCGAGTGGTAACCCTGACTTACGAGTTGTAGGTCGCGGGTTTAAACCCAGCCAGGCGCATTACTTTGTGTAATTTATTTCGCCACTACTGCTCTCAAAACTGTGAAGGAAAATATCGTGAGGAAACCGGCATATCATAGAACTAAAAATTCAAAGATATATGTGATATCCACCAACCCGCACTGGGCCCGCATGGTGGATTTATGGCCCATTCCTTCTTCTAGAGAGGAGGCCTGAGTCCCAACAGTAGGAACATTATAAAGGCTGATTATAAGATTATAAGATATAAGGAGGCAACCGCCTGCCATTCCTTCTCGCTCCGGACAAATGCCAGAACCAGGGCCCGGCGCGAGAGGTCACTGCCAATAACAAGTTACCTACAGTGTCACATATTAGTGACTATATATATATATATCTTTATAATTTAATGAATTTTGTAATTTAAATGTATAATTTTTGTGTTTATTCATTTTTAATTTTATTATAATTGAGCCGGTGAGCCTACTGTGCAGGGGTAAATAGTGTCTCTAAAAAAATTATAATTCTGGAATATTGCTAACATTAGTTATAGGTAAGTTAATTTCTTGTTACTAACAACTTTTATACACTGTTTTGTCTGAAATTAAATATTTTTATTTTATTATAATATAAACGTGAGTGATTTTTATATTGTTCATAATGGAACCAAAAATGAATTTAAATTTTAATTTAACTGCCGCCGATTGCCTCCACGAGGACACTGTGCCACTGTGTCTTCCTCTCGCTCTAGGGTGGTGCAGGATTGTGTGTCAGGCTTTTACAAACCACACCTGTGTCTTTCAGTTGCCCTTTAAATTCTAGAGACATTTTCACTCTTTCAAACGTTCCCGCATCCCTAGCAGATCACCAAGCAATCACGACTGATTTACTGATATAAAAAATGGAATGGCCGATCAATTTCTATCATGTCTGAGTCAGTAGCTAGCCGATCACTATCAATGATCCAAAACGTACGATCCATAAATGCAATTGCATCAGATTTTTACTGAGATCACGATTTATATTGGAGTCATTTTGTTTTACCAGCAGTAAACCACTTATTGCTTAAGGGTTTGAGAAGCAAAGAAAAATGTTACCGTATCTCTGGGAATTTCGCCTGTTTTTTTTTTTATAAACTTTGCCCCTCACTATGAATTACTCCTGTTCCTTGGATGCGTTCACACACATGTTAGCTCACATACAGAAGACATAAATGACTGGCCTGTTGGTCTAGTCGTTAGTAGTCCTGACTGCTATGCTGGAGATCGTGGGTTTTTATTTTTTTTATTTTTTTATTGGGTGGGAAAATCATCCTATCTATGATATATATCCATCCTCAACCGAGGTGCCCAATGACAACCTAATAATATGCTTCAGATGACCTGGATGTGATTTGGTGAGAATCGCGGGTATACGATGGATACAAGAGGCATAGATTTTCGTTGTGGCGACACTTTAGGGAGGCCTATGTCCAGCAGTGAACGTCTTTCGGCTGAAATTATGATGACAGGAGTAATTCCTACCGTGGGGCAAAACTAATGATGGAAAAACTGGGCAAGTGCGAGTCGGACTCACATTTTGAGGGTTCCGGATAAATTCACATATAAAAAAAGAGTGCAATTCTCGTATCTCTCGAAGTTTTTTCCGAATCGCATTTTTTTTTTGTGATGTAACAATAAAATTACTGTTTTCATTTATTCCCATACCTATGACATATTTCAACATTGCTTTATGACATATTTTAGGATTCTGGATTAACTGGAAGTACCTATGAATTGTCATTCCCTAGCCCGTTCCATCATCGGACCACCAGGCGTACGGCAACGCGCCACCGGTACATGGTGGACATTCCACCTATACGCACAAAACGTTTTGGGAACACATTCATTGTGCGTACAGCTAAGGAGTGGAATTTCTTGCCGGAATGTGTGTTTCCTGATAGCTACAACCCGGTAATCTTTAAGTCAAGAGTGAATAGGTTACTTCTAGGTAAGCGCGTTCCATCGTCGACCGCATCATCGCTTTCCATCAGGTGAGATGGCGGTCAAGCGCGAACCTATCGAGAATTAAAAAAAAAGAGAGTGTCGAAGTATACGTTTTTTTGCGACATAAACTTACTATCGCCTTTACAATATTAGTTAGTTTAATATTGTATCGCGTAGCACACAAAACATCCAACTTTACAGTAAGTATTGTATAGCATAAAACAAAAGCTTTCAGCCGGCTTTGTGCGGTGATTAAAATGTGCAAAACAAAGTTATATCTTGTTAAACTACTTTCTCTACAAAAGAACCTGTATGTTATTTTCCTACAAGATTTTTTTTTGGGTTCCGTACCTAAAGGATAAAAACGGGACCCTATTACTAAGACTCCGTTTGTCTGTCTATCACCAGGCTGTATATCATGAACCATGATGCTAGGCATTTGAATTTTTTACAGATGATGTATTTCTTTTGCCGTGTATTTGTTGTTATAGACAGTAGTACTTTCAGAGATTACCTCCTACAAACAAAAAAAAAACTTTTACTTCTTTTTAATATATGTGTAAATTAAGAATGAGATGTTTGCCATGTTCACTATTTTATAATCTTAAAATGCAATAAATTTAGTTGTAGACAGTAGTACTTTCAGAGATTACCTCCTACAAACAAAAAAAAAACTTTTACTTCTTTTTAATATTTGTGTAAATTAAGAATGAGATGTTTGCCATGTTCACTATTTTATAATCTTAAAATGCAATAAATTACTCGTTGGACAATAGTATAAAAATGTGAAGAGGCATTCATTTTCACTGGCTAAAACTAACCCGCGTTCATTCAGCCGCTCTTTGCATTCCAGGATCGCGGTCTCTATTTTTTAAATGATATAAGCTAGTGATGTGATGGTAAGCAGTGATATAATTGTTGACGGTGAAGTGCACTTGTTTCATCATCATCTTCCATTCTATCCTGTCAACCGTCATACTATCACTAACTTCCTTTTCTTTCACTGTTCACACTATCCATCTATCTTTTCTTTGGCCTCCCTCTCCACCCATCCACATGTATACTCATAACTCTTTTAGTAACATGTGTTTCATCCCTCCTATTTACATGACCATACCAAGAGAAACGATTCCCCTTCAACTTTTCAGTCACTGGCGCCACTTTCAAACTTCCTCTAATATCATTTCTCACTTTATCCATTCTCGTCACACCACACATCCATCTCAACATTCTCGTCTCCGCTACATGCAATCTTTTTTCATCCATCTTTTTCACAGCCCAACATTCTGATCCATACAGTATGAGAGGTCTTATCACGGATTGAAGCGCACTTGTTTATTAAGAACCTATTCACTCTAGCCTTCTTCTTGCTTTTGAAGATTCCTGCTCCCCTAGTCAGTTTGTTTACCCATTTAACAAGACATATTAACAAAAAATTATTC
Organism: Mythimna vitellina; assembly: GCA_949316375.1. NCBI lineage: Eukaryota > Metazoa > Arthropoda > Insecta > Lepidoptera > Noctuidae > Mythimna > Mythimna vitellina. The sequence continues at coordinate 4,780,551 of OX438709.1, read as the reverse complement.
TTGTCATGTCTTCTATATTTTCATATCAGACATAGTAATTCAAACAGGTACTTGTGATATTTTTATTTTTATGAGACTATTTACATATATTTCAATACAATTTTATTGGTACCTTTTTTATTGGCCAATATATTTGTCCGATATTTGATACTAGAGGACCACTTAGCTTTAGTATTTTTTGTTATTTTATTGAAGTTTTGATTTCTTTCAATATACTCGTAAGATTGAGTTGCATCATTAAATTGTCTTCGAAACATTTTCAAAAGACATCAAAGGAATCTGGAAAATTATTTTTTTTTTATTATTGATAGGTTTGCGTTTGAGGACTACACTTGATGGTAAGCGATGATGAGATCAAAGATATTTTTTTTTGGGTGGGAAAATTATCTAATAACATCCCCCGATCTTTTGCGGAGCGAGAGGGCGTATCAGACTTTTACTGAATAGAAACCCACTCCCGTTCCTTCTTTTCTATTGTTCCAGTGCCCCGGGGATCTCTTTTGCATCACCCATGGCCCCGGTAGGCTTCGACGCTGCTGGGCCCCTACGATTTGCTGATATCTCCTTGAGGCGCGCGTGAAACACTACGCGCCGTCGACGACTTGGGCTCGGTCCGGACAGTTACCGGATGGGCGAACGGCGAGCTGCCCATTGCTTGCCGTCCGCCAAACCCGTGCCTACGATGGCCGGTAATCGGGATCAGATTCTTGGCGGCTGGGGCGCGAGGGCCATTGCCTCGCGCTTGCCTAGAAGTAACTTATTCAGTCTTGACTTAGGTAAAGACCCGTAGTCGTACTTGCAACCAATAAAACAACGAGGCAGTAGGTACGTTTAAGTTTGTCGAATAATTCTGAGGTCATTATTCCTCAGTACTTTGTGGAGAGCTTATATTGAGCTATGTTGAGCTCACTGCTCAACAAAACATAGTTTTACATACAAAAGGCACTGGGTACATTAGCAAAACAAAATGGTTAAATCGTTCGTCGGAAAGTCATAGACCATTGAATCGTTAGGTGGGCATTTTTCAAATAAATCACTATATTCACGGCAGGTTTTTCTTGTTTAGAAAGAAAGAAAAAGACATCAATTTATTTGAGGGAAATGACCCAAACGCAGTAAACGAACATTGCGTAGTCATACGCGTCCACACATTTTTTTATTATTGATAGGTTCGTGTTTGAACACTATCTTACCTGATGGTAAGCGATGTTGTGGCCGACGATGGAGCACGCTTGTCTAGAAGCAACCTATTCACTCTTGACTTAAAGACCCCTAGGTTATAGCTATCAGGAAACACAGACTCCGGCAGGGAATTCCACTCCTTAGCTGTACGGATAATTAATGTGTTCCCAAAACGCATTGTCCGTATAGGGGGGATTTTGGAACGGACTTGGCGAAATTAAACTGTGCAATCCCAATACACACTCCCCGAAATGTAAACGATAGAAAATTTATAAAACAAACTCCCCAACCGCGTCTCATAGTCTATGTATTCGCGACAAACTTAAAAACTACTGCACTGGTTGTAATGCGGTTTTCAACCATACACAAATTAATACATAGGATGATTTAGACGATGCATATTATAGGAGAATAGTCAAGAATTTTAAAGATTGTAACACCCGAGCGAAGTATAGTTAAAACAATTTTTTTTTATTACTGCCAGCGCATCCATTCCGTGTTCTATGCGGAAAACTCTTTGAAGTATCGACTAGAATACCAAAGAATGTAAAATGTCCAATTCGCTTGGAGGTGAATATAGCCGTACCCACTGTAAAGTGTGAGGTCGTCGGTTACTCTATAAACGAAGTCGGTCTCTTCCACTGTCTGTTTCTTTGCTAGACCACGCAAAGAAAGAAAAAAGAAGAGGAGAGAGGAGAGGATTTTGAAAGTAGAAAGCATGAAAGCTAGTTGACACTTCGCGTGACCCAAGGGCCGGCTTTTAACTCGGTCAGAGATTAAGCATTGCAACGTAGCAATGCCGCTAGCCTTTTGGGCACATTTCCAGTCGACAGCGATGCGGAGGAATTTTTTGACGCCATATTTTAGGTAGGAGTTACTGAATAATTGTAACTTTAATTAGTTAAGTGTTTTTATTTTTCCTGTTCTATGTTGAATATAATAGAAAGCATGAAAGAAAAAAAAGATATAAGGGTCTTATAAAAACAACAACAGACAGCATTATCGTGGCCGAATAATGAGTCAGAAAAGGAATGATATAATTCGAAATTAGGAATGTCAATAAATATAGGAGGGTCAATTTATGTATGTACACACAAACACTTAAAAATGAAAAGAACAAAAGCAGATAGAAGAGCACTAAGGTACTGTTTATTTCAAATGAAATTTCTTCCAGCAGACCTGCGACAAGAGAGTTGAATGAGAGATGTAGACACAGTGTATGAAAATAAGTTAGAAAATTAAAAATATACTATATTATCTAAATCATATACATTAATTTATGTCTTCTTATTTCTATTTATTTATGTCTTATATGTAAATAAAAATCATGTACATAAAAGAGATAAATAAATTATACTTTAGTTTTAGTGGGTCAATTATACTTTCTTTTTTTTTTAAATTGATATAAACCAGTGCTTGACTGTGATCCCACCTGATGGTAAGCGGAAATGCAATCATTGATGGTCAGGCGCACTAGTTTATTAAGAGCCTATTCACTCTAGCCTTGAAGACACCTAAATTATAGTTGGACGGGAAGACCGCAGCAGACAAATTGTTCCAGTCCTTCTATGTACGCGGTATAAACGACGAAGCGAAACGCTTAGTCCGGACCGTTGAAGTTTCAACAACCTAAGGGTGGATACTCGCCGTTCGTCGGGTTGTCCGATGGTAGAAAGGAGATGGCGGAATCAAGTCATGCAATTCCGGCGCACACTCTCCATAATGTAACCTGTAAAATACCGATAGGCTGGCTACCCTGGGCCTGTGCTATGTAGATTGGACTTAACCAAATCTGGATAAACTACTTACTACCGACTAACGACTTAATACTTTAGTGATTAAAGTCCTTTGAAAACTTAAATGTTTAAAATGGGGAACGTTTAGGTACTATTGTGGTTTCCTAGTTAAGTGTTAACCAAGATTGCAGGGTTCAAAGGTGTTAATCCATCTCAGAGTAATGGGGCTTGTGTTAAGATAAGTAACTTAACTATTAAAGGTCGGTTCCATTAGTTAACCCGGAACAAGTTCGGTGGATATATATCACTATGGAGTGTCTGAGGGTGTGCATTATTCCAGTTACTTGTAGTTAGGAATAGAGGTGAGGCGTATATACTGGTATAGGTAAAGAAAGCAAGTATATATTATACTAGCTTCTGTCAGTGAATTCGAAGTAGGTTTTTCCATAAGTACAAACTTTGGACCCCCGTTACATCCCCATAAGGGAGAAGTTTCGTAAAATCCGTTCTTAGCGGATGTCTACATCCTATAAGAAACCTATCTGCCAAATTTTAAGTTTGTAGGTGTTATAGTTTTTGAGATTTCGTGATTAATCAGTGAGTGTTATTTCGTTTTTATAAAGATTAATATAATATTAAACAACTTTCACACAACGCCATCTAGTCCCAAACATAGCAGAGCTTGTTCTATGAGCACTAGACAACTGATACACATACTTACATATTCTACATACATACATGTTATAGAGAAATTACACCAAGATACAGAACAAATGATCGTGCTCATCACACACACATTTGGCTTGGTTGGGATTCGAACCTACGACTTCCGGCATAGTAGTCAGGGCCAATAACCACGAGACCATGTCTTTAAGTACGCAGCCCAGGTTTGGACCAAAATACTACCCAGTATGCACAAGAATTATTATTTTTATTATGACTTTAATTTGCATTATTATGACCTTTGGTATGAGAATATTCATTCATGCATAAATGAATGAATTTTAAAATTTACAATGTGCTAATTTCAATACCTGGCCTTCAAGTTCTGGGTATCGCATACGTTAACCGTATTGCGATCATACTCGTATATCAACCCAGATACTACCAAGTATTTAGAAAACCAGGTTTTTGTACCTGGTATTTGGCAATAGTCATACCTTGAAAGTCGGGTATCGGGTACCCGCCAATCTAGCAGGTATGTCTCATCTCTAGTGGGGAAAAGGCTGGTAGATTGAATAATATTGTCATGTAGCAACATTTTTCCCACATTGAACAACAATTGAAAATGCCAAGGACTTATAAAAACTTGCAATCACCAAAACACATGTGATCATGTATTAAGACACGCCTCCTGTCATTACTTGACTGACACACAAGTCGTGTTGAATGCTATTCATCATTACTACCTTCGGACAAATGTAGGGTTGCCGACTGTACTTTAAATAAGTATATCGTACTCTATTTTCCGTAGGTCTTTTTTATTTTTTTAAATATATTTTTACTTCTTCAGTGAAGACCAATAGAGTATTATTACAATTGTTAAGCTTCTCATTTTTTTTTTAACGGATCTTAGTAACTTAATTATTATTCCATTTATTAATGATTATATGTGATTCAATAAAAACACTTAACTAATTAAAACTATATATACATTAAAAGCAAAAACTACTAGCTAAAATATGGCGTCATAAAATTTATTTAAGTACATTTTTAGTATAATAAAATATAAAACCTATAGGTAGGCTTTAAATTTACAATTATAGCATCTTATCAAAATAGATTAAATAGTCATTATGATCTGGCTACATAATATCTTTTATCTACTATCTTATTTTTGCAATTATTATTTAAATAATCACAGTTACATGGCAAATTCAACAGTTATTTAAAAACATTAATTTGTAAGTACACAGAAATTCAAAATAAATCTTATAATATACCTAAAGGTGAAAATAGTACGTATCTATGTGTATGTTGATTACTTCTTCACGTTTAAACGGCTGAACAGATTTGTATAAAATTTTGGCACCGCGTGTCAAACTTTATTTCAGTACCGAAACCTGTGCTGAAATAACACTTAAAGCATACTTTATAATTCGAGGCCTAGGAAATTTTTTCTGCCAAAACGTAGGCAAAGCCGCTACCAGAAGCTGTTATTATTATAAAACATTTATAATATTCATTTATTTTTTATCTTTCGGTGAAAAATTATTTTAAATCTTTTAAAGTCTTTAGTCATTATTAACCTATTTTGTAATGAAATATACTCTGTTTCTCCTAAAAACATGATAACCCTAGATAGATGTGAGTTGCGACACAGACAACAGGTAAAGAGATGAGCTTTATATGGCAAGGATTTTAAAGGTAAGTGTCGTTATGGTCAGGGTTACTTATTATGTGACCTGTGTCATCAACTCCGTTTTAGCTATTTGACCATAAATTATACTTTGATTGTTGAAAAGACTTTGACACGAACGACAATTGTGTGTCAGAATATTTTTTTTAATGGAGCTCGTAATAATTTTTTTCAATTCTCGAAAACCCGCTCTTATCCCACCACTTTTAGGCACGCAATAGACTGTTTTCTGCACTAGTGCAGAAAAGTGCGCGTGCTCTCCCCGCCATAATTTTATTACATTTATCGTATCAGACCGGGCGGGCGCGCGTCGACCCCCGTGAGTCGCCGGTCAACCCCCTTTTATTCATTTTTTAGTAAGTGTATTGAAAAAACTCGTTTGATACACGTGCAAATGTTACTGCAGCCTTTGGCTCCTTAGCACACTCGACAACGGCTCGTGCGAATTCCGCCTCGGTCGCTATGATTACTTTTTTTTGGAAACTGTTAGCATTGTATAATATAGAAGATGGCGTGACGATTTGGACTCCTTCCCAATGGACTGGCCAAAAATAGTTAAGGACAGGTAAAAGTGATAGAATAAAATCCTGGAGAAAATCAAAACTTGAAATCTGCGAAATTATGGTATTTATAGTATTTGGAGTGGGGTACGTTTACAAACCATACAAATTGTTCAGTGTGGAACTCGAATCCACGACATGAAACGCAGCAGCCGATCGCGCAACCACTGTGCAAACAGTGAAAAGGTAAAATCGCTTAACCGCCACTTTACTTGAAAATGAGTCATATAACTTAACTTATATTATGTGCGTGTACTTATTTCACATAAAATAAGTTATATGAGTCATTTTCAACCACACTGGCGGTTAAGAGATTTTACCTTTCCCCTATCGATTTATGTACTTACTTACTTTAATGAATTTAAAGCATTCCTTGTCATACCTTCCCGACAACCGGTTCCTAAGCTCACCGTCCTACGTATTTGTTGTACCATGACTCTATGATTTATGGTAATCAGTGCTGTTGACTTTGATGCTACGTGGGTGTGGTGTTACGATCCTGTCAACATTAGAGAGATTAGAATTACTTAGTGGTTTATTTGTTATACAGTGTTATTGTGGCGCTGGTATACAACATTATTCTATATATTTACTTTATATGCATACTTATTATATTTTTAAACATTTCTTTAAAAAGAAAACATTAAAATATAAAAAATAGTATTATTACAACATTATTATTATTATTTTTAAATTGATATAAACCAGTGCTTGACTGCGATCCCACCTGATGGAATGATGATTTTAGTATATGCTAAACCTGAATATAATTTGCTCAGAACCAGTAACTGAATCGATCCCATAAAATTGTACACTGTATTATATTTTTTCTAAAAATATTTAAAAAAGGTCAGAAGTTGGACACCAACGCTAATAAGTACAACACAGGACACGGCAGGTCATAGCAAGCCGGGTCGGGAGCAAAACAATCCCTCAGTCGCTCGGATGGTCCGGTGAACATGTATTTGTGCGTACAACCTGGTACAACCAGATAACATAACAAGCTTATAACTTTGTGATTTTTTATAATACAGTTATGAAATTTTGTACATAGATTCTTTACATAAAAATACTAGACACGTGTTTCGAGTTTCGCATTTACTAAAACTAATGTTGTATAAGCCGACAAAATCAAAGAACAAAACCCAAAAAATTATCACCACGTTTATTTACTGTATGTTATTTAATTCAGTCACACCGTTAAGGCCGAGATTTCCTTACATTTTATTTGCCTGCTCTCACGACACCGTGATTTAGTCGCGTCTACCTATAAGGGATAGCCATGTCTTATATGGTAATGAAAATTTACAAGTTTCGTGCAAGGCATAAACGACATCGAGGGACTGGAACAACTTGCCTGCTGCGGTCTTCCCGTCCGATTATAATTTAGGTCTCGTCAAGGCTAGAGTGAATAGGCTCTTAATAAACTAGTGCGCCTTACCATCAACGATTGCATCACTACTTACCATCAGGTGGGATTGTAGTCAAGCACTAATATAAACAATTTTAAAAAAGTACCTACTTGATAAAACAAGTCATAGGCTCACTTTCTTGCGAGATTATTTGAAAGAGTCACTGCGGTTGTGGAACGCATAGGGCAACTGGAGGAACACAGGTTGGTTTTAGTCAGTAATCGTTTGACACTCCCTCGACACCTAAAAGGGGAGAGGTAATCCTAAATCTGACACACCTTTGCGCTCCACCCTAGATCGAGAGAAATAGTTACATGATTTCCCACACCAAAAAAATCCATCAAAAAAACAAAACTCGATTTCTAGTACCTAGTAAAATTATCGAAACACAAAAACAATGAAACGAATTGTCAAAGGCACGTCAGCTGATGTGATTGACTAATTCAGAGATGTTACGAAGGTCCGATTCCGAAAGTTCGAAGCTTCCGATTGTTGTTGCACCTTCGATTAAATTTTAATCGGAACTCCTATCGGAGGTACAAACTTCAGCTGAAATTACGATGATGATACTCGCACACGTAATATATAAGACCATGAAAATTATCCCGCCCCTGATTAGAAATCTTTGAAATTCTCAGATTTTTTTTACTGTAATATGCACGTATCTAAATCATCCTCATGAATCATTCTATATATAGGTGAAGACTGCACGAAAATCTGTTCGATAGTTTTAAAGTTCAGTTTTCTTGTGAACAGACAGACGCGGTGGAGGACAGAACATAGTATTATCTATATACATAAAAGCGAAATACCACTCACTGATTGATCACGAAATCTCAGACACTATAATACCTACAAACTTAAAATTTGGCAGATAAGTTCCTTATAGGGTGTAGACATCGCTAAGAATGGATTTAACGAAACTCCATCATGGGATGGAGTTTTTTGATGGAAGAGAGTAAAACGGGAGTTGGAAGTTTGTGTGAAGAAACCTACTTTTACGTGGTCGAAGCCGCAGGCAGAAGCTAGTAAGCATATATGTACAACTTTTAAGATTATAGAAGCACTTTTATTCATCTCCAAAAACAGTATTTAAGATTCTTTTCTCAAAATTATCTTTTTTAATTTTCATTCTCAACTCAAGTGCCTCGTCGGCCTAGGAGTGACAGAAGAGTCAACATCAGTGATCAACATAAATCATACACAACAAATAAGTAAAGGTGCGTCCAAACCGGTTGGAGAACTCGCTCGGGGAGACGTCTACTGGGATAGTTCGGGTAAGGTTATATTGTGGGGAGGTAGCGGGTTTGGGAGAGTGGGGGAAAACTGAATTCTATCAATTCATTGGATATCTTCTCTCGCTCATTGATGGAATTCCGGAGAGTGACACTTTTTTTTTAGGCTGGACCAGATGGCGTTTCAGACTTTTAGTGACTAAAACCGACTCCTGTTCCTTCTTTGCCTTCGTTCCAGGGTTCTCTTTCACATCACCTACTGGGGCCTAACAAATCGAGTTAACAACAAATGCGTGCTTCTACGAATAATTTATCGCCGAAGCCACGCGACCTCGCTTAACCAAACCTCTAACGAAAAGACATCTCCAAATTTTTAATCTATCTATTAACTATCTATTAAAATCTATGTATTTTTCCTTGGAAACTGACGAGATTTGTTGAATTAGAGACTTGGTTATTCGAGATTCCATGAATGTGGCGTTAGGTTTTTCGTAGCAGCGTGCATTCGTTGAGAAGAGTTTTCTATTAGTAAACATACGGGGACGTGTTATTCGATATTACAGTTTTCTGAATCATGTAATTCCAGATCGCATAGCTACGGCGTAAAGTTTTTCGTGGTAACGTGCATTCGTTGTTAAGTGTTTCGGATTAGTGAACTTACGGGAACGTGTTATTCGAGATTACACTTTTCCGAATTATGTAACACACCCCTAATTTTCCATATTTCAATAATAAAGATGTTAAAGCACAGTGACATTTGGAGCCATCTGCAAAAATTAAGGCACATTTACGTTACATTCCTTTTGCGACACCTGTTATATCTGGGTTTGAAGACTGTGGTGACAGCTGTGCCTGTGGTGGATTAACGAGTCGTATGCCGCGGGTTGAAACCTAAGAAGGTACTTTACTATGTGTATTTTATTAACTGGCATGTCCTAGAACTAAAAAAAAATCGTAGACATGATACATCTACCAATCCGCACTTGGCCCGCAGTAGAAACATTATAAGATACCTACACCTACCTATCATATACCTTTCTCTTTTTTTTCCTTTTTTTCTTCTTTTTTCTTTCTTTTTTTTCTCTTTTTTATTTTTTTTTTATTTTTTACATTGTGTATCTTTAGTTTATTGTTATTGTGTTTGTATTGTTGTTGTGGTTATTGTTTGTTGTGTGAGTCAAGAATAAACGTTTTTTCTTTAGTTCTTTCTTTTTTTTGAGATTGATAATGCTATGTTAAACTTAGAATCAACTCCAATCACACTTGGAACTGCATAAAATAATGTAAGTAACACCCGCTCCCGCTCTCGCTCATCACTAAACCCCCTACCAAACGCCGGCGGAGTCAGTGACACGACGCGCGCGCAGCCTTCGTCCGTCCGTGTCTCAGATACACGCACCTAGAGATCATGGCTTAGTATACTTTCGTATTCGTAGATTTTTAGTAAAGTAGTCGAAGACCGATACTGGTAAAGTATTAGGATCACGAAACATTAAAAAAAAAATTGATATTGTATAACCGTGAAGAAATAACAAAAAAAAAAAACATTTTCGTTATTTAACACCGACTTCCGAAATTAAAGTTATTTTGCACTTTTCAATGTTTAAAAAAAAAAATTGAAGTTGTATTTTTTTTAAACGTTTTTTTTTTTATTAGACTTTTTAGCGGTGCCACAACTAAGAAGTACCCCTCCGTCAAACTTTAAGTCATCTCATATACGTATAAACAAAGCCATTTTACTTATTACGACAGTTCTGCTGTGATACTACGAGGAATTCTGTTCTTCGAAGTCGATCATCAGATCAGGTCAATATTTCTACGGGACCATCTTTCAATCAAAAAAATAGTTTTCAAAATCGGTCTACAATTATTGACCGAGAAATCGGTGAACATACAACACAAAAAAAAAAACATACAGCCGAACATAGAACCTCCTTCTTTTTGAAGTCGGTTAAAAATAAACACAAACTCAAAAAGTTTTGCTTTTATTATATTAGTGCGACAGTATATAATATATAATTCGCTTAAGAAGGGGAATTGGTTCGCTTATAAGGAAGGTGTGGGGAGTCAGAACAGATTCTGAAAACCATAGCTGAAGATAAGCGTGTTCTTAAGTTCAGATACTTCGTTCGTCTAATAAAGAGTAGTATTAATAATTATTAGAGTAGTATCTAAGTATCAGCACAAAAGATCCAGAAGGGTCGAAGTGCTCTGGCCCAGGGCCAGCCCCACTACAAGATAAGATCTCTATATTGGTTATCAGGACGGGGCGGAGTCTCAGACAGGGGCATTTAGAGGTAATTTTTTGGTCCTGAGAGCATATATGTAACAAAAATTTCGTCCGAATATATTTTAGATATCGTCTAGGCTAAAGTAAATACGCTTATAATATACTAGTGCAGTATACCATCAACGATTACATCACTGCTTACCATTAGTTAGGATCGCAGTCAAGCACTAGTTTATATAATTAAAAATATATATTATATAGTCACTGTGTGAGTTTATTTTTGTTACTAACAATAGTTTATGTCTTATGTATAGGTACTAGCCGAAAGCCATGGTCTCCGAAAAAAAAAAATATATATACACCTCAATATTAAGTATTTAATTTCACAAAGACTTTAGGGAACTTGTAAAACGTGAGATGTTAGCGCACGGTTGTAATTGGTCGTTTTTGAGAAGAACCGGTAAGGAACTCTACAGTTGGTCTAAAAAAAAAACCTGCTGGCCATGTCGGCTGGCGCTGAAAATCAGCGCTGTGGCACTGTTCAATACGTTTTGCGCAGATGTGTCGCAAAACTCACTGTATTTTATATGTCGGTGAAGTCAATAGTACGGAAGCTTAAGAACGAATGAACGACCAAAGTGAAAAGTACACAATCAATGGTGGTCAATGGTTGACTGGTAGAGAATGCTTTGTGGCATTAAGTCCGCCTATGTACCACCACTGTACATGAAGTTTAAATAAATAAATAAATAAAAGTGACACATGTCACTTTGACAGAATCCGCGCTGACGTTTGCACGAACCGAGCAGATAAAAGTGCCGACCGCAGAGGACTCTTTCTTCTGTCAGCAGCCGTGCGAACAACGTTGAGTCTCGGAGACCTAAACCTTGCATAATCAGTTGTGTGATCTGGAATAGTTTGTTTATTGCTCGATACCCAGCCATCACCCACAAAACAGAGTCCCTAGACAGAGCTTCAATGACGATCGACATCCTTGAACCGAAATATAGATTTGTTATTTTTTATACTTTTTAAGTTGTGCCATGTGTGTCGTAAATAAACTCTTTTTCTTTACAATATTACCGTTTTACACTATTTCTTTCAACTCTGCCAACTAACATGACGTAGGAACCACACAGTAGTAGAGATAAATGAAGGTCCTAGTAGCGGTTTAGAGTTCGGATTAGCGACAGAAATGATCCATGTAATCAATCAAAGTCTACCAAATCATGATTACTTTTCAAAGCTCCTGCAATGAGGTTTGACTTCTCACGAATCGATGCATTTGCAATTACGGCAACGATGAAAAAAGTGACAACAAACGCCAATTTTCCCGATGTCAGGGAATTGCAAACGATTAAGCACTATTTCGTGGTAAATGTTCGCAATTTCTTACACTCCAATCATAGTTTGAAATCATAGTTAGCTGTGTGATTACTTGACGAGTTTGCACCAATGATTACGTAACATTTTTATTTACCTACTACCTTCTATCGCTCTGGTTGGCGTGAGAGTAAGTATCAGACTTTTGGTGACTAAAACCCATACGTTTTCTTCTAGTTCCCCTTTATTTTAGGTGGAAATATATCCAATAACTTCTTGCGCTCTCGGGTGGAGTAAAAGCGTGTGTCAGACTTTTACTGACTAAAACCCACTCTTGTTTCTTATTTGCCTTCGTTCCAGGGCCCTGGGGTACACTTTCGCACAACTGATGGGGCTGAAGTGAGAGGAAATGTCAGACTTTTGCTGACTATAGCCCCAGTTGGCCTTTGTGCTCCAGAGTCGCAGTGACTCCTTAGATCAATTCCGTAGCCAAAAAAATCTTAGAGCTGCTGAGAAATTCCACATAAATAATCCCAGTAAGCCTGTTCGTGACCAGGAGTTTTAACCCAGGACCACAAAGCGTTCGCAATTTCTTATGGTCCAATCATAGCTTGAAATCATAGTTAACCGCGTGATCACTTGATTACTTTGCGCCTATCACACAATAATATTATAAAGACGAAAGTTTGTATGTGTATGTATGTTTGATACTTCATCACGCTCGAACGACTGAACGGATTTGAATGAAATTTGGTACACGGGTAGACCATGTCCCTTTTATACCAAGAGTATAGCATAGCATAGTCGGCCTTATAATGTTCCCACTGCTGGGACTCACCGCTGCTGGGACCCAGGCCTCCTTTCTAGGATAGGGAATGGGTCGTAATCTACCACGCGGGCCGAGTGCGGGTTGGTGGATGTCACATGTCTTCGAATACTTGGTTCTAGGACATGCCGGTTTCATCACGATGTTTTTCTTCACCGTTTTGAGAGCAGTGGTGATGAAATAAATTACACAAAGTAATGCACCTGGCTGGGTTTGAACCCGCGACCTACAACTCGTAAGTCGGGGCCGTTACCACTCGGCCATCACCGCTCATGGACCATTATACATTATTCAAAATAATCCAAAATTTTTCCCTTCTAAAACATGTTTAATTTCCTGAAAACAAAAGCCTGTTATCTATTGTTCTTCGGACAAGTATCTACCCAACCAGTTTACCGGGTACCGCTAGACGAGATGATCGTATAGCCCCGAGCATCAAACGGGGATCGAACATGAACCTTTGGTCGTGACGCCCGCTTCACCTAAGGGGACGTGTCATATTTAATATTTCTGTGGTTGATATTCAACTGTATGATTGGGATGGATATCAACTTCTACGGTCCGGACTAAGCGTTTCGCCTCGTCCTTTATACTACGTACCGCGTATTTCGGAGAGTGTGCGCAGTAATTACATGGCTTGATTCCGCCATCACCTTTCTACCATCGGACAACCGGACATACGGCGAGTGTCCACCCTTACGTTGCTAACACATCTACGGTCCGGACTAAGCGTTTTGCCTTGTCGTTTATACCGTGTACATCGAAGGAATTGGAACAATTTGCTTCTGCTGTCTTCCCGTCCGATTTTAATTTAGGTGTCGTCAAGGCTAGAGTGAATAGGCTTTTAATAAACTAGCGCGCTTAAAACGGTGAAGGAAAACATCGTGAGGAAACCGGCATGTTCTAGAACCAAAAATTCGAAGACATGTGTCACTCCCCAATCCGCATTGTGCCCGCGTGGTGGATTAGGGCCCATTCCCTCTCCTACAGAGGAGGCCTGAGACCCAAAAGTGGGAACATTATAAGGCCGACTACGCTATGCTATGCTATGCTAATCTAGCGCGCTTCACCATCAACGATTGTATCACTGCTTACCATCAGGTGGGATCGCAGTCAAGCGATATAAAAAATATTATATCATAAAAAAAAAAACGAAAAGTAGAAGCAACGTAATACGTGTCTTAATTTCACACATATAAGTTTGATAACCTGTTACACCATCAATAATGGTTCATAAGACTATTTAAAATTCGCAAGAGCCTTTACGAAAATTATCGTAGTAATTACGATAATAGCTGGTAATCACACTAATATTATAAAAACAGACAAAGTTCATGAGTATGTAAGTGTTGTTACTTCTTTACGCTCGATAGGCCGACCGGATTTTGATGAAATTTAGTATATGGGTAGACCATGACCATGACATAATAGCACTTTATCCCTGAAGTATGTTTCCTTGGGATAACTTTCTATTATCACGCAAGCAAAGCCGCTGGCAGCAGCCAATGTGTATATGTAAAACTAGCTTTTGCCCGGAGCTTCGCCCGCGAACGTAAAATAAGCAAAAAAATACCTGACATAATTTACACAAACTTATACACAGACATAATGTTATAATATTGTACATACATAATAATGCTTCACAATAGATATTTTTTTTCGGTTGGAAAAATCATTCGATGACCTCTCGCGCTCTTGGACGGAGCGAGAGGGCGTGTCAGACTTTTACTGACTACAAACCCACTCCTGTTCTTTTTTTGCCATTGTTCTAGGGCCACACCACCCATGGCCCCAGTAGGCTACAACCCAGCTGGGCCCCTACGGTTGCTGATATCTCCTTGAGGCGCTCGTGGAACACTACGCGCCGTCGACGACTTGGGCGCGGTCCGGATGGTTACCGGACGGTCGGACGGCAAGCTACCTATTGCTCGCCATCCGCAAGCTCGCGCCTACGGATTACATTAGATCTACTATTAAATTCCGTGAATTGCTTCTTAGCCCTCTTCATCTCTCCTAATTTTGCTGTGCCCGACAGGGTCCATAATGATCTATGACAATTTTCAACGCCATCTGTGTATTCATATGGATTGCAAAAAAGTATTGAGTAAAACATTGCCTGTGTCACTCAGGAATAAAGAAGCTTTCTATCGGTGAAAAAATGTTAGCAATCGGACCAGTACCTTCAGAGATTACCTCCTAACATACTACAAAAAAAAAAACTTTACCTCTTTACAATATTACTGTAACAAACTAAAATAGAAACCGTCTCCAGAATCTACCTTATAATAATATTCCCAACATTTTCTTCAAAAAGAATCGGCCAATCAGAACGTATTACAAGTCCATGCGCCCGCGCAAGCCTCGCATTCCCGATGCCGCCGAGATTATCCGATTGTTCTTATAGATACCGAGTGTAACGGTAAAATAAATTGTATTATAGCGGACGTATGGCGTGTATTGTTAGTATAAACAATATAGTCTATAACTGAGTGAAGTTTTGAATTGGAATATATTTATTTATTTATTTTGCCGACTTACGCAAGTGGTAACGGCCCCGACTTACGAGTTGTAGGTCGTGGGTTCAAACCCAGCCAGGCGCATTACTTTATGTAATTTATTTCATCACCACTGCTCTCAAAACGGTGAAGGAAAACATAGTGAGGCAACCGGCACGTCCTTGAACTAAAAATTGGAAGACTTCAGACGGACAGACGGACGGACAGCGAAGTCTTAGAAAAACGTTTCCGTTCTCGTTACGTTCCGTGGGTACGGAAACGTCTCATAGCACAAGTATAGGAAAAAAAACGGGAAACTGTAAATTTGTAGTTATGTCATTTTTTTGCGATTCAGATAAAAATTCGTAAGTCAATTCGGTAATTTAACTGTTTTCATAAGTAAGTTTGTACGGAACCCTCAGTGCGCGAGTCCGTCTTGTACTTGCCCGGTTTTTTTTTTTCAATGTCTATTGCACAATTTTTAAAATTGTTTTTTTTTTGTCGTATTATTAGCTTCACTTGTCAACAGAAATCTGAGGTTTAGACAATTTTAACGCCCAAGACACTGAACTAAAATAACAATCATGAAAACGAATCAAATAAAACAGTAATTTAAAACCACATTGTTTTTAGTGTCATTTCACACTGGCATAATTAAAATTAATTATGAAAGAAAACTGAATAAAATCGTTAAAAGTAACCTCTCTGAACTGGTACTTAAAATTAACAAAGCCTTTAGGGTATTGATGGGAAAGTCTATTAAAATGTCATCCAAAGAAAAACGTGAGAGGTTCCTTGTTAATTATTTTTATCTAACCTGCCTCGCTGCCTGCCAGCCAGGCGCATTACTTTGTGTAATTTATTTCATCACCACTGCTCTCAAAACGGTGAAGGAAAACATCGTGAGGAAACCGGCATGTTCTAGAACCAAAAATTCGAAGACATGTGACATTCACCAATCCGCACTGGACCCGCGTGGTGGATTACAGCCCATTCCCTCTCCTAGAGAGGAGGCCTGAGTCCCAACAGTGGGAACATTATAAGGCCGACTATGCTATGCTATGCTAACCTGCCTCTCAGAAACGTTTTTACAAGCTTTTATTTACTCGTATTTTCAACCGTCCCGATGTTTGTATGTTTGTAATCAAATCTTGCAAATTAAATTTGATCCACTTCGGGGTTACCGATTGAGCTGAAGTTTTGCATGTATGTGTAAATCAGGTGACAATACCAATTTATTATGACATGAAGCTGATCTGAATATGGAACCGGAAGGTGGCCATAGGAAATCAGTTAACCCTATCGTGTTTGAGCTTTTTGGAATGGTCTTGATGAGTATTAATTATATAGGTATAAAAAGCGCTTTTGTAGCGCTTTTTAATGTAATTGCCATAAAAAATATTTTCATTGAAAACTTGTTTTTTTTTGCGATGGGTTCGCACTTGACCACTATCTCACCTGATGGTAAGCAATGATGTGGTCGAAAATGGAGCACGCCTACTCACACTCGACTTCAAGATAGGTTATAGCTAACAGGACTCCGGCAGGGAATTCCACTCTTTAGTTATACACACAATGAACCCAACATGTTATTTCTTCCGACGTGTCTATCAAAATCTCATTGTTTTTAAAGCTTAGCTTTTTACTTACGCTCATTATCTTAGACATATTTATAATTAGCTAACCCAAAAGACCATTGCAATTTAATGAAATGGCCTATGAATGAAAGTCGATTTTATTTATAAAAAAATTAAAATAACAAAGTTGCTTATTTTTGCCTGAGCTAGGTTGAACCTTTATGTATCTAATGGCAACTGAGTCTTGGATAAAAAACATTGATTTGAAATTTCCCATTTTACGATTTCTATGCGGAACCCTAAATGGCAATACACGATATCGTAGTAGGTATAAAAGTAAACTGAGAAGTGGTCTATTTAAAAAGCTACATTAAAATATATTTACTACATTAACAACGTCATTTTCAAGATGCCTCTATCTGCCGTCACAACACAGTCAGGACATGGCCTTATCGTCCCAACTATGGCCCATGACAGGCCATGACACGTAAGTCGTGGCTCGCCCAACACCCACAGTTACTTAGCGATGGTATTAACGCCCTCCACAAGGATGTGGCGTCGTTTCTAATTCAAATAGCCGCAGCTGATAGCTGGATGAATGTGAGCAAAGAGTAGGGAAGAAAAAGACGCGGCAGAATTATTGAAATAGGGTGAAGTAGGTACTTTGAGGGCAAAGTAGTTTCTAAAGTATTATTGAAGTTCCCAATTGCTTAATCCGGTTGAATATTATTTTATAATATATAATAATAGTTAAGGTGGATGTTCAGAGAAGCCCGCAAAATTCATCTAATTTTAGTTTTTTTTTCATTAATAGGTCAGTGTAAAGTTGTATGTTAATTTAAACTATGATTTGCGACCGTACGTATTTATTTTCAGAATTATAATAATTAAATATATCAATACAACCCTCTCAGTTCAGTTAACCCTATTGAATGCACTTTTCATGAAATAGCCATTCAATAGGGTAAGCTGTTGTTAAGTTGTTACAGTCTATTTTAAGTTTTCTTACCATTGAAAACTTATACACATTGTGTCTACAACTTACACTCAACTCTCC
Source organism: Mythimna vitellina (assembly GCA_949316375.1). Lineage (NCBI taxonomy): Eukaryota > Metazoa > Arthropoda > Insecta > Lepidoptera > Noctuidae > Mythimna > Mythimna vitellina. The sequence goes on along the minus strand of OX438709.1, from coordinate 4,762,559 downwards.
TTTCGCAGGTCTGCAGGAAGAAAGTTCCAATGAAATAAGCTGCACCTTTGTGCTCTTCTATAATCTTGTATTTGTACTTTTCATTTACAATTTTTTATGTTCTTATACGTAGTAAGGCTAAATTTTGACTATAAGACTTGGAGGGCCTCATTAGAAGGCTTATAGTCGACCAAAGCACAATGGAAAGGGCCTGACAGTGGACGTCTTTCGGCTGAAATTATGATGATGATGACTATAAGACTAACTCACTCAACTCAAAAAAGGAATTGTTGCTGCTTTATCTGGATACATACCTGCAACAAAAAGAAAATATGAATTATTAGTAAATTAAACTTAATAACAAACACGATATACAATATTATAAGACCGATGGCTAGTGATAGACCACTCTTCGAATAAGTCATAATGTAGGCACTTTTATTTAAAAAATAATAATTAATATTTGGCCTCCTTCTCCTTCTCCCTCTTCGTCCACATGTATAGTCATCACTCTTTTAGTAACCTGCGTTTCATTCCTCCTCTTCACATAACCAAACCAAGATAAACTCCGTTCCACTTTTCAATCACTGGCGCTGGTACTTTCAAACTTCCTTCAATTTAAGTAACTCTTCGTTCTTAGTTTCGCGCTTGACCGCTTTCTCACCTGATGGAAAGCGACGATGCGGTCGACGATGGAACGCGGTTACCTAGAGGTAACCTATTCACTCTTGACTTAAAGATTCCCGGGTTGTAGCCATCAGGAAACACAGATTCCGGCAAGAAATTCCACTCCTTAGCTGTAAGCACAATGAATGTGTTCCCAAAACGTTTTGTATGTCTGTTGCCGTTGTGTGTGTGTTTTGTTCTGTATTTTTTTTTTCTTTTTTTACTATCTGATTTTATTATATAATTAGTCAGTCAGTCAGTTAAGTATTATTTTTATCTTGAATATGTTAATTGTTTATGCCGCGTTTACACTTCCAAACTCTGTGACAATTTACTACCATCATCCGTTGTCAAAGTAAGAAGGCATTATATGAGTCTCATATCTGAAACTACCGCTCACAGACTTAACAAGTAGGATTAACATTATGCATGCAAGATACAGATGCTATTAGATATGGTTATATATGTATCTTTTTAGATGCATGGGGCATACTAATTTTGTTTAGGCCGCTTTGATAGGCGTGTTTGTAGATATCGTAACTTTTTTTTTTCGTTAGGGAAGTCGGGTTTAAATTTTGTGATGATAGTATATGTTGATGTGTTTGTAAAAGAATTTGGTTATTCATTTATTACTGGTTACGTGGTTAGAAAATACTTAACCAACTATATTCATGTAAATTCTAAAACCGGCAATGTGCCCAAAAGTCTGGCGTCATTGCCACTCTGTCTGGCAATGCCGCCAGACTCTCATCATCTATTCCCGGTAAAAGCCAGCTCTTGGGTCACGCAAAGTTTCAACAAGGCATTTAGAACGGTTTAGTAGGCACTGAGGGTACAGTTTCTGGTGTCGCACCGAAACGACAATTTCAGAGCGTTCGTGGAGCGAGTCCCGAACTCTTTTCTGCCCCTATGTTGAAGGAAGACTTTTGGCTGCAGGGCGTGGTGATCCGTCGCTTCCGCGGACAGGTGCCACAGAACAACACGAAGTGAACTTAGTGCAATGTGAAGTATTACTAACATAGTAACTAAGTCTTATTTACTAACAATAACTTGTATTTACTCTATTTACGTAAATCTGTAAGATACGAGTATGTGTCAATGGGCCAAGATGCCTGAAAATAAATGATTTATTATTATTATTATTAAAATGAAAGGATAGGATAGAATGGAAGAAAAAAACGTGTTGCGCCGACCCCAAATAAGATGGGAAAAGGGCAGGAAGATGATGATGAGAAAGAAAGGAATGGAGAGAGGTCTTTGCCCAGCGATGGGACTATATATGCTAAATATAATAATAATAATTTTTATATTATTTATACAATTCGTGAGTACTTGGACGATTCGAGAGTTTCAATACCATAGAAAATGAAGTTGTCTGTCAAGAGAAGACTTCCCGAGGCAAGATTTATTGTTAGTGACTGTTACACCCCTTTTTTATCTAAAAAAAATAGGAAGTGGCTAGTGACCTTGGAAGGCTTCCCACAAAGTAGACTGGCGACATGGTGAGGGTTGCGAAAATCTGATGGATGCGAGACGAACAGGACTAGTGGTTGTGGCGGCACTTGGGGAAGCATGTGTCTTACAGTGTACGTCTTTCGACTAAATTGATATTGATGATGATGATGAATAGAAAGTGGTGAAGGGCAGATGTTATTTGGAATCTGTCTCGTCTAGTTTATTGTAATATGACACTCATAAAGGCGAATATTTTTTTTATCCCCGGAATATGTTCTCTTTGGACAATATTTTACATTCACTCAGGCGAACCCGCAGAAGGCATTTTGACGTTAATTAAGTCCTAATTGTGTGCCTAAACTGATTAATGAAACTAGCTAACCGAAACCATACAAATGTGAAATATATAAGCGTAGTTTTAGTCACTCTGCTAATTTAAAGCAACATAATTTTCGAATGAACACTGGTAAAAATCCCTACGAATAAGAAGTACATAATATGTCAGCATAGTTTTAATCAAATATGTAATTTGAAGCAACATATTTTAAATGCACATTAATAAGAAACATGTCAAAAAAAATTATGTGCAAAATTATAAGTAGAATAAATGGATATAACTCTGACATACAATGTTTAGTAAATTAAAAAAAAACTGAGCAAGTGCGAGTCAGACTTGCGCCCTGAGGGTTCCATACAAATTTACCTATGTAAACAGTTCAATTCCCGAATTGAGACTCGAAGATTTTTCCGAATCGATTTTTTTTTTGTTTTGATGTAACAACAAATTTACAGTTTTCAGATTTATTTCTATACTTGTCCTATAAGAGCGTGCTTTTTGCCAAATTTCAGGATTCTGGGTCAACGGGAAGTACCCTATGAATTTTGATTTCCTCGAGAGTATCGAAATATACGTTTTTTTGCGATATATACGGTCGAATCTTTTATTTTCGTTAAATCAGAAGTTTGATTTTTTCACAGCTTCAAGGGATTGCGGATCTAAATATATAGTTTTAATTTCTACTCGATACTTCCACGCGTTCCCGAGATAAAGGGTCTTGACAGACAGACAAATAGACGGACGGACAAGTGATCCTATAAGAGTTCCGTTTTTTTTCTTTTGAGGTACGGAACCCTAAAAATAGGTCTGCAATAACCCAAATATTTTTCCCTTGTTACCTACTACATACCTATATGCCAAACTTTGATTAAACACCCCTTAAAACACTCCAAAAGGCTAACTCCACGAGATTAAATACCGTATCCCTCGAAATTATGTCCTAAAAATAGTTTCATCCTAAAATGATGTCCCAAAACCGGGATTTCAGGATGAAATACAGCGTATTAAGTTTACACAAGGCGGGTAATGACTTCAGCGTCGAATTTTATCGTCCCTTTGACGGGTGCGCACCCAATTTTCCTAATAGCTCATTTAGAAGTTTTTGCTAAGTCATATCCAGGCATCCTACTGCGAGTCTGAAGGAAACTCTTTGTTCTTTGTTTTATGAAAGGATGTATAGAAAATTTTGTTTTGAATAGAAACTTTGCTAAAGATACAAAAGTGTTCAGACTATAATGGTTGTCATGGCAACGGTCGCTCTGTTTATCTCCGACAGTGTTACATCACAGGAAAATAAATGTAGCTAAAGACGGAATAAATCCGCTTGTAAGATTGTTGTTGTACTATAAACAACTGATATTTCCACCTAGCCGAGTAAAATACCTCTGAAATAGATGAATAGTACTACTAAATAGAAACTAAAGGCTAATTGACGGAACACAGGTTTTTTTTTTATTGGGTGGGAAAATCATCTTATTACAAATCCCGCTCTTGGGCGGAGCGGGAGATAGTGTCAGACTTTTACTGACTAAAAACCCACTCCTGTTCCTTCGTTGCCTTCGTCCCAGGGCCCCGGGTTTCGTTTTTACACTACCCATGGCCCCAGTAGGCTTCGACCCTACTGGGCCCCTACGATTTGCTGACATCTCCCTGAGGCGCGCGTGGTACAGTACGCGCCGTCGACGGTTTGGGCTCGGTCCGAACGATTACCGGACGGTCGAACGGTGGGCTACCCATTGACGGAACACAGGTGAGTTTTTAGTCAATAAAAGTCCACACCCAGTTTCTCTGCACCTACAGTGGGAGAATTTGACGATTTCCTATAAAAAAAATAATCGTTCCGTACCATATGTGGCAAAAAAAAAAAAACGAGAATAAGAATCGCGTTTGTTGTATTTGAGCCCCTTTATATATTTGTTTTATTCTATTTTTTAGTATTTGTTGTTATAGCGGCAACAGAAATAAATCATCTGTCAAAATTTTAACGGTCTATCATGGTTCATGAGATACAGTCAGGTGACTAACGGACAGAGGAGTAATAATGACGTCCTGTTTTCCATTTGGATACTGTACCCCAAAAAAAAAAAACAAACAATGTTGCGTTTACTAAGTAAAATGCCACCTCTGTTTGCAATTTCAAATAGTGAACTATTTTGCAAATGGATGCCTTGTTATCCTTGCAAATTATTCTAGCAACTTCAATCCAGCTGAACAAGCTGTTCAGATTGTAGAACAGCCACTCAAATACTACTTTAAACAGGATGTCAGGCTAAACTTCAGCGACATTAGGCTCCCCAGCTTCGTAATGCACATCTCGCTTAGAAATTGATTTAAGCTAAGCACCTCCATAGTTTGTGGACATCAAGATATAAACGCCATTTGGTAGGTAACAAGCACTTTTGGTAGATTTATGAGATATGCTAGTGAATCGGGCACTTTTAATATTCTGATGGCGAAAATTTTGTAATTATGTGTGTTTATGTTCCTTACTCTTTTACGATTAAACAACTGAATAGTTTCGGATGAAATTTGGCACGCAGGTGGACTATGTCCTGGAAACAAAATGTAAATATTGTAAGAACAACATTTTTTTTAAAAGAGTAACTATGGAGTTTTTTGCCAGTTCTTCTCCATAGTAAACGACCAATTTGGAGCCGTTCACTAGCTTCTGACGTTTTATAAGTGCCCTTGTAGGCCTATGTAAAATACAAAACTTTTGACTTTGACTTTGAACTGAAAATATTTTATTTCTTATAGGGCTACATAGACACTTATAAAACGTCAGAAGCTAGTGCACAGTTACAATTGGTCCTATCCTCCATAGGATATATATTCCCGCAAGTATGTTCTCCTGGGATACTAATCCACTTTAGCGTGACCAAACAGAAGTTACGATGACAATATAAATGACAAGCTACCAAGAGGCTACGAAACCGGGGCTCCGTTTTCATTCAGAAATTAGGAAAATAACCAGAAAACTTGCAAATTATTGTATACCAACTTAAACTCTATTGAAGTGGAAATAGCTAGGTAGCAAAACAAGCTAAAACACCGCTCCAATAAAGTCCCGAAGACTCCTAAAAGAAGCTCGCTAACGATACTTCGACAAGTAAAATAAAACCTTTGGAGCAGCATATTAAGGTAGCTCTTGGAGTATAAATTATCGGGAAGCGATGTACAGCCGTGTGTAATGGGCGAGCGAAGGATTATTTATCGCTAGAGCGTGGGGATTGGCGGGGTGAGGACATGGTAGCAGCGGAGTTTTTTTTAGGTGAGAAAATCATCTAATGAGATAGCGTCAGACTTTAACTGACTAAAAAGCCACTCCTGTTCCGTCTTTGCCTTTATCCCAGGGCCCCGGGCTTCGCTTTCACACTACCCGTGGAGCCATATTTGATCAGAAATTCCCCATCACGGGCGTCGGCCCCACTGGACCTCTATGGTGTCGCTGACATCCCTTTGAGGAGCGTGTGGAACACTACGCCCCGTCTGTCCGGACGGATAAGGAGCGGATTCGCTGTTTTTTGACGCATTTTTTTCCAAAAATATTTAAATAAAGGTCCACAAGTTGGACACCACCGACACCAAGTACAACATAGATCACAGCAGGTACTAGCGGACACGACTTTACTAGCGCACAGCTGGCTGCGGGAGTAAAACAACCTCTCAGGCACCCGGATGGCCCAGTGATCATGTAAGTATTTGTGCGGCCAACCAGGTAACAAATAAGCTTATAACTTCATGATTTTTCATCGTACAGTTATGAAATTTTGTACAGAGATTCTTGTCATAAATATAGACACATAATTCGGGTTTCGCATACATACTAAAAATAAAAATTGTATAATAATAAAAAGATTTTTTTTTAACGAGTTTTCTTTTAAAAATAATTAAAAATGTAATTTATATGTGTATTGAACAAATAAAGGGAAAAATAATAATGCAGCCCCGCTCGCTCAAGCACTCAGATAGAAGCCTAAACCAGCTTTAACAGCGTTAAGCTAAAGAGCGCCGGTAATGATGATATTGATATACATTAATTATGTATACAATGCACGTGAATATGGTGATGTGGTTAGTGAAAGTGATGTACTTGTACAGTAGATTAAAACCAGTTACCTACGTACATCACAGAACTACAGATAGATATTCTGGGATTGGGTTATCATCATCATTTCAGCCGAAAGACGTCCACTGTTGGACATAGGCCTCCCCCAAGTGTCGCCACAACGATGGATCCTGTGCGTCTCGCATCCATCTCATTCCCGCGACTCTCACCAGGTCGTCGGTCCACCTTGTGGGAGGCCGTCCAACGCTGCGTGCGCCGGTACGTAGTCGCCATTCCAGAATCTTTCGGCCCCATTGACCATCCGTTCTACGAGCAATGTGCCTTGCCCACTGCCACTTAAGTTTGGCGTTTCTTTCTTCTGAGATTGGGTGTCTTCTGTATATCTGTATATATTATGTCGTGGCCAGAACTTAGAATTAATCACTTCATGATGACCAACTAAAACTGGCCAGATCGTTAAAAGTTAACATTTGATGATATGTCGATCCTCGTTTGGCCATGTCATTGATGTAGGACTTTTACGATAATGAAAAGCCTTAAGAAAGTAGGCCAAACGATGATTGACATATCATCAAAGTTCAAAGTTTAAAACGATCTGGCCAGTTTCACATGGCCATATCATGAAGTGATCAATTTCTGTGATCTGGTCACAATATATACATGGTTTAGTTTTGAATCTGCACAAAATTACAGGAAGTTGTGATAAAACTTATAAATTATCATTAAAAAATATACGATACCTGCCAATAATTAATTAATAGATGTTATTTTCATAACATAACATGGCATCATCAGCTTCATAATATTCCCTCTGCTGGGACTGAAGCCTCCTCTTTAGGAGAGGGAAATTAGCTAATAACAAGAGCAAATTTGTTTTCGCTACATCACACATCAAAATGTTAATTCTATTATTAACTTTGATCAAAGGCTTTACCATGACGAGTTAAAATGTCAGTCATGCGAGCGAGAGAGATGGAGCTATTCACCCTATATAGCTCCATCCCTTTAACAGTTCAGTTTAGGTCGTCAAATGTACCGCGTTAAGAGATCGTGGTAGGGTCTCAATACAGTGCTTTCAGCATAAATATATTATATATTGTTTGTATTATATGCAATTTATTAGTTTATTTATTGTATATATGTAAATGGTACACCACAAACTACCTGCGTATCTTTTTTCTCCTTCTCTGTCAAATCCATCCAAACGTCTGTAAAAAATCACTTTTAGCGATAAGACCGCCCATTGTGACACCCTATTAATTTTAAGTTCCTGATGTAATTTTTATTTTTCGTGTACAATCAAGAATATACATATCTATCTATATATCATATTTTCTGCGTCCTCCTAATACAGACCCTCAATACAGTCCCTTCAGCTCCAAAAGTAAACAAATTTTCTGCGTTCTCCTAATCCTGAACACTTAAATTATATTTATATGTAGGTATAGATGTTGAGAGAAACAAAATATAAACAAGATTTTTGGTTCAGACAAAGCTTATGCACCTTTCAGCCCGGCTTAAAGGCTCAAAAGCCCACCGGTGCATCCACAGCCACAACCCATGTTAATAACCGTCCGGTAAAACAAAAAGACGACCGCAGCCGAACTACAGAGCAACGGTTAATCCATAACACAGTACAAATCCTGCGGCTTTTATCACAAACAAAATATACATCTAACCTACAGTCATAACTCGTATTTTTGTTCTAAGGATACACGCACACGGTACGACAAAATGTCTACCGTATTTCTTTTTTTGTTATCATCATCAATTCAGCTGTTGGTAATAGGCCTCATCCAAAAATCGCCGGTCCTGTGCGTCTGGCATCCATCGGACCCCCGCGACCCGCACCAGGTCATCGATCCGTCTTGTAGAAGGCCTTCTGCGGTTACGCTGATTCAAAATGATGTCCATTTTTTTTTTCCTGTTTATTAGCTTGTAATTTTGGTCAAGTTTATTGTCAAATTGGTCAAATGTCTAGACTTCTTCATATTTAGCTACGGAGCTGAGACTTGGATTTTGAACAAGGTGGACCGCGAACGTATTGATGCCTTCGAGATGCCCTGTTACACAATAATGTCTATATTCAACTAGCTTCTGTCAGCGGCTTCGCCCGCATAAAAGTAGGGTCCTCCGTACAAACTTTGGACCCACGTTTCATTCCTTTATGATATAAATTTTGGAAAGCCCTCTCTTAGTGCTCGCCTATAACATAAAAGGAAACCTTGTGCAAAATTTGATGCTCATACTCTCAATAATTTCGGCTGTTCGTTGATATGTCAATCAGTCAGTTTCTCCATTTATATATATATATAGATTTAACGAATCCTTTAGATACAGATATGAAGAAAAATAATTCATTGGGTATTTTTCATTGGGAAATCATTGAATGACTCTTCCCAGTCTGGATGGAGTGACTAAAACTTATCTGTGTTTCTTCACGCGCTCGTTTAGCTCTCTGATTGGTTTAAGAGCATGGAGCGGGCCAATCGGAGCGCCGAACGTTATAAAACAAACTCGCAATAAGCATTCACTTGCCTTTTGTTTTCCAGAGCCATGGACACTCACTCTTTCGAACTATACCGCAGATAACCCTGGCAGTTACATTATCGGCCTCAGCAACCCCCGTCAATGTTGTGGACAGCTCTTTGAGGCGCGCGTAGAACACGACGCGACATAAGACAAAACGCGTCAAAAAGTCGCAACTGTGCGTTAACACAAAGTTTCAGCACTAAAGTGTCTATTGTGCGTACAAGCTCACAGGCGGGACACAGCAAAGGATTTGCTTCAACAATAACGTGAAACCGTTGAACACTCTAACGTAATACCCGACACATTCTGTGACGACCAAGATCTAGAGATGCTGGATAATTTTATTTTCGAGTGTGAACAAAAGGTTTACAGTGTGCACAAAAGGTATGACTCAAACGTGATTGTAAATGAGCTTGCTTGCTCCGCTTTGTCAGATTTGAGTCAGGGTTCAGAGGGTTATGTTTGTAAATGTGAGTACCATGGAGCTATTTATGGTTTTTAGGTTAATATTGAGTTTGTCATGCTTACTCAAATGTCTTATAGTCCAGTCAAATTAGACTAAAAAAACTGAGCAACTGCGAGTCGGACTCGCGCCCTGAGGGTTCCGTACAAACTTACCTAATGTAAACAGTTCAATTCCGGAATGGAGTCTCGGAAGATTTTTCCCAAACGCAAAATAAAATTGTGACGTAACAACAAATTTACAGTTTTCAGATTAATTTCTATACTGGTGCTATAAGACCTTGCTTTATGCCAAATTTCAGGATTCTGGCTCAACGGGAAGTACCCTATGAATTTTGATTTCCTCGAGTGTGTAGAGATGTACGTTTTTTGCCACATCTTTTTTTCTCGTTTTTTTTTACAGCAAACAAGAGTCTGCAGATCTGAGTATATAGTTTTAATTTCAACTCGATACCTCCACGCGATCCCAAGATAAAGGATCTTGATAGACAGACAGACGGACGGACAACAAAGTGATCCTATAAGGGTTCCATTTTTTTTCCTTTGAGGTAAGGAACCCTAAAAATAGGGTTAAGGTTACAATAATTCGCATCTAACTGAAAACTGGAAGGATTGTTCAAAACACCATCATATATGAAATCTAAAAAGTCCTCATCGATCCGACACCTGGAAAAAAAATACCCGGGGTCAAAGGTCACAAAAACGAGTTTTACGCGATTTTCAGCAAAATGGTAAGTTTTATCATAAAATTAGATCTGACAAAAATTGTATATCGGATAATTAATTATCTACGAAAATGTCAACCTCATGCATGCCTCCTTCTGCGAAGCAGTAATGCTAGCAAAGGAGGCGGCCGATCGCGTTAGGCAACGGTCCTTACGCTTCAACCGCCGCCGGGATTCCAATCCCGATTTCCGGCCACCGTAGGCGCGGGCTTGCGGACGGCGAGCAATGGGAGGCTCGCCGTCCGACCGTCCGGTAACCGTCCGGACCGAGCCCAAGTCGTCGACGGCGCGTACTGTTCCACTCGCGCCTCAAGGAGATGTCAGCAAATCGTAGGGGCCCAGCAGGGTCGAAGCCTACTGGGGCCATGGGTAGTGTGAAAACGAAACCCGGGGCACTGGGAAGAAGGCAACGAAGGAACAGGAGTGGGTTTTTAGTCAGTTAAAGTCGGACACTATCTTCCGCTCCACCCAAGGCGAGATTTGTCATAAGATGATTTTCACACCCAATAAAAAAAAAAAACCTCATGCATGTGAGGCATGCATGAGGTTTTTTTTGGCCTTAACCACTGGGTTACACAATACACATCAATACTAATTCATATCAAAAATCTTTAAAGACTTAAATAAAAATACTTGCTAAACCTCTTCCAGTCATTGTCTATCCACGTACAGTTTACATAAAATAATACAAAGAACACAATGAGATTCATAAGAAAAACACACAATGTCGCTAACCAAGGTACTTTTATGAAATAATATGTGCCTACTCGCCACGAAATAATGTGCTCCGTGCGGTTGGCCCCGGAAGCCAACAAGCAATATCTCATAAAATTTTAAAATTCTGTATTAGCAGTTGATCCATATGATTTTTTTTTTTATTGATGTTTCGCACTTGACCACCATCTCACCTGATGGAAAGCGATGATGCGGTCGACGATGGAACGCGCTTACCTAGAAGTAACCTATTCACTCTTGACTTAAAGATTTTCGGGTTGTAGCTATCAGGAAACACAGATTCCGGCAAGGAATTCCACTCCTTAGCTGTACGCACAATGAATGTGTTCCCAAAACGTTTTGTGCGTATAGGTGGAATGTCCACCATGTACCATGAAATGCAGTTGATCCATATGATTTTTTTTTATTATTATTGATGTTTCGCACTTGACCACCATCTCACCAGATGATAAGCGGTTTCGATTCATGAATTAGCTTAGATTTGAAGCGGACCCTAATATCACACTAATGTTATAAAGCCGAGAGTTTGTGAGTGTTTGCATCTGTTTGTGTGTGTATTTTTGTCAGACAGACTTCACGCTCGAACGGCTGAACGGATTTGGGTAATGTTTGGCACACGGGTAGACCATGTCTTGTTATAGCACGTAGGATACTTTTTATCCCGGGGGTATGTTCCCTTGGGACAATTTTCTAACTGAATGTGATCTAAGCCGCTATTAGCAACTAGTACTTACATAGTTTGGGAGACTAAACTGATGACCTGATGATGACTGGCTCCAATCATCTTTTAGAGTACGATAAATCTACACTAATATTAAAAAGAGGTAAGGTAGGTGTGTTTATTTTTTGTTTTTTTTTGTTTGGTTATCTCTGAAAGTACTGGTCCGATTGCTAAATTTTTTTCAATGTTAGAAAGCTGGTTTATTCCAGAGCGACATAAGCTATATTTTATGTACGCGGGCGAAGCTGCGGGCAAAAGCTAGTTAGTGATAAATCGATGATGTCATATCAAGTCTATCGGTCGTCTAGTTGCATCGGAATATTTAAAAATATTCTGCATCAGGGCTACTCATAAAACCTGTAGTTTTATTGGATTCACACACACCAGCTTCTAAAAGTATATAACCTATATTAGTCAGTAATATAGAAGCATTATATTTATGAAAGAATTTTTAAAATCGGTTAAGTAGTTTTTGAACTAATTCATTATCATCGACTTATGTTAATTACGAACAAAAATCTCTCTTTACAAAGTATGGATTAAAGAAAAAAAACACCACCCTTCTTATATTATAAATGTAAAAGTATCTTTTTATATACAAATACATGCCAATATAACATAGCGAGAAGTACCTATTTGTTTAAAAAATCTTTTTTCCCAAAAATTACTCTGGCTGAGTTATAGGTTGTTGGGTTTCAGGGCATTACGACTACTGTGAGTTATTACCTAAAATAATGATCAATTTGTCTGATACAGGCATTTTGGTAGAAATATGTCCTATTATGAATAGGAACAAGGTTTTTGGAGAAGTAATGTTAAAGTGTAATCATGTTGTGTGGTATTGAAGTTGTTTTTTTTTTGGTTTATGAGGTTCAAAGACTCAGAGACGTAGCGTGGATTATTTTAGACGTGGGCACATCAGCGAGGCTTTTTTCCTTCAAGGAAGTTAGTGATAGCATGACGGTTGACAGGATAGAATGGAAGAAAAAAGCGTGTTGCGCCGACCCCAAATAAGATGGGACAAGGGCAGGAAGACGATGATGGTGAAATTCTAAAACGAGACTGACTGTCGCAACCCAGTGTTCGACCACATCGACGCTTACCATCAGCTGAAATAAAGGTCAAACACGAGCTTACCAATTATAAAAAAAAAATATTCGTTTAAGAACGTGGGCGAAGTGGGCCCTCGCCCACGGCCTCGCACTCAAAGGGGTCTTGAACAAGCAAGGACTCTTTAAGAACGAGGACTTTTTATAATCGATCTCGCATTAACAATATGCCACCTGATGGAAAGCGACAATGTGGCCGTACACTGGGTTGCGACAGTCGCTGTCTCATTTTCGAATTTATGAAAGAAAAAGGCCTCGCTGATGTGCCTTCGCCCAAGTCTAAATTAGTCCACGCTACGCCTCTGCTTCTGACTATACTTAATGACTGTCAAAGGTTCACAAATGACAACCGGGACCAACGACTTAACGTGCATGGAAAAATCTCGGTATATTAAGCTAACCCATCCGTAGTCCGACCTCAAGAAGCTTTGAACATGTTTTTTTTTTTATTATTTTTTGCTAGTCTCTCTGTGTGACCGTTTTTTAGGGTTCCATACACAGAGGGTAAAACGGGACCCTATTACTAAGGGCGCCTTTAAATTTGCAGCAAAGGGCAGCGCGATATCATTCCATTTATATAAAAGACGCACGACAGCAGCGCTACACTCGCGCTGCGGCCGCGCATCAGTTCAACAACATTATCATGTACGAAACTAGCGGTTCCAGTGCTGAAACTTTGCGGCTAATTTCAAGGCGTCCTAAGTCTGTATTTCCGTCTGTCACCAGGATGTATCTCATGAACCGTAATAGCTGGACAGTTATTTTTTTATTGGATGGGAAAATCATCTTATGACAAATCTTGGGCGGAGCGGGAGATAGTGTCAGACTTTTACTGACTAAAAACCCACTCCTGTTCCATCGTTGCCTTCGTCCCAGGGCCCCGGGTTTCGTTTTTACACTACCCATGGCCCCAGTAGGCTTCGACCCTGCTGGGGCCCTACGATTTGCTGACATCTCCATGAGGCGCGCGTGGAACAATACGCGCCGTCGACGACTTGGGCTCGGTCCGGACGGTTACTGGACGGTCGGACGGCGGGCTACCCATTGCTCGCCACCCGCAAGCCCGCGCTTACGGTGGCCGGAAATTGGGATCGGAATCCCGGCGGCGGACAGGGCGGAAGGACCGTACCCTCACGCGATCGACCGCCTCCTTTGCTAGCATTACTGCTTCGCAGAAGGAGGCGACCGCCTGCCACTCCTCCTCGCTCCCGACCATGGCCTGAACCAAGGCCCGGCGCGAGAGATCGCCGCCGCCGATTGCCTCCACGAGGACACGGCGTTGCTCTGCCCAAGCGGAGCACACCTCCACCGTGTGCTCTACCGAGTCCTCCGGGCGGACCACACAGTGCCGACACCCGGGCGTCATTTCCGCACGAATCCTATGCAGGAACTTCCGGAACTTATCATGACCGGTGAGAACCTGCGTCATGCGGAAGGTGAGAACGTCGTGAGGTCTTTCCAAACACGCCTCAAAGAGAGGACTTACCGCCATAATTGTGGCGTGCCCAATAGTTAGAGAGTTTAAATTAAAAAAAAAGTCAGACTTACTAAAAAAAATAAAAAAGAATAAAATCAAAAAATGTGACTTTTTTGCCGTTTCTTCGTGCGCGAGTCCGACTCGCACTTGGCCGGTTTTTTTCCGTCGCAAGCTCTTCAAGTACCTAATATCCCTTTTTATAACAAGAAAAATAAAGGCTACAGTTGGTTTCAGAATATAATTGGACATTGAACATGTTTCCTATTAAAACAAACGTATTTATATTTAGACGTATTTCTTTTTACCAAAACATTCACATTATAATATGTTGCTATGAATTATTAGATAGGTACTTTTATGGAGAATTATTGACGTAACATTATCATTTTGTACGTTTCGACAACAAACAATATTATTGTGGCTCAAGAAAAAACAAATTTCTTAACGATAACTTCTTTTTTAGCAAAAGTCGAGGCCGCCTTCAATAGTGCCGCAATGCTTTGTTATTCTATGTAAGGGCCTGTGCTCACCACATTTTTTAAACGCGCCTTTGACGGCCGTTTTGGAAACGTGGGTCGACGACGCGCTTTTATCCTATGAAAGGTCTACAAGCTGTGTCTGACTCGCGTACGTATCGCATCTGCATCGCTACAACCGCGCGTCAACGGCGAATTTAAAAAACGTGGTGTGCACAAACCCTGATTTCCGGCCACCGCAGGCGCGGGCTTGTGGACGGCGAGCAATGGGTAGCCCGCCGTCCGACCATCCAGTAACCGTCCGGACCGAGCCCAAGTCGTCGACGGCGCGTATTGTTCCACGCGTGCCTCAGGGGGATGTCAGCAAATCGTAGAGGCCCAGCAGGGTCGAAGCCTACTGGGGCCATGGGTAGTGTGAGAACGAAACCCGGGGCCCTGGGACGAAAGCAACGAAGGAACAGGAGTGGGTTTTTAGTCAGTAAAAGTCTGACACTATCTCTTGCTCCGCCCAAGAGCGCGATTTGTCATAAGATGGTTTTCCCACCCAATAAAAAAAAGTCATTTAAGCAAAATAATCCTAAAAACTACGCCTCAATAGAACCAAAACATACTTCTCAACTGCCAAAATTCCAAAAACGAATTTAAACTTTTGAAACCTAACCCCCCAACTGCAGCACTGAGTACAAAAGTCACAAAACGGTGTTAGGTTTATTGTTTATGTCGAGTTACTAGGCGGCACATTAACATCGTCATACAGTTCCCGGGGTTTCCGAGGTGGGTAATTACCCGGGGTGGGCAAAAAGTGCAATTAAAATGGTCCCACTCGGGTAGCGGGTAGTCGCGTGCCCAACAATAACACAGTAATGCAATTGTAACGCAATATCATTTTCGCAAAATGCCAGCTGTTTCGTGAATAAGTTTTGTTTATTCACAGTGTTGAAGATAATTCTGTTTTATTGCTTTATAGTTTGTCGTGTTTAATTTAGTATTTTGGTAGGTAGTGAAGTTTTTATTAGTGTTGGAAGGCCTCCTACAAGGTGGACCGATGACCTGGTAACGGTGGCGGGAGTACGATGGATGTGAGACGCACAGGACCGTTCATTGTGGCGGCACTTGGGGGAGGCCTATGTCCAGCAGTGGACGTCTTTCGGCTGAAATGATGATGAAGTTTTTATCGGCGATAATGTAAACCGTAAGTGTTCTCGTCTTTAATATTAGTTTACCATTTTATTTTTGTAATAATAACCTAAATTTAAGAACATAATTATGTATTATAATAAAAATATGTAGGCAAAATAACATTAAATATCAATTTAATTCAAATAATAACAGCGAAAAACCAGCTAAAACGCCAAACCATTAAACACATATATAACCATAAATTCCCTACAACAAACTATTTACATAAAAATCTTAATGCCGAGAGCAATCCATCTTCTTTAAAAGGCGTTCTCAGAGCAACTTAAAATTTTCAACCCGTAAATGCGAATAGCGGTCGAGGCGGCCCCTAGCGGTGACGGCGCACAACTTTTAGTGTTCACATTAAAACTGATAAACCCTTAATGCAAATTGAAAGCGTGCGGGCGTGAAACATGCCGCGGTGGTCCAACGAGTCTGTTCGGGAAAAATAGGTGTTTGGTTTGGAGACGAGCGGATAAAGGGTTTTATAAATTGCGAGGGTAGTTTAATTAAACATCTGCTTGCTTGGTCTTTGAGTTAACGGTTTTCTGGACTAAACTATATTCGTATAGATTGTTGAATGAGACTAGTTTTTTTAGAAGACCGCGTCGATTGCTCTTAGATTGTCCCTACTACTATCTACCTCATGATTATTTTAAATATTTTAACATCCTTCTAGAGTCTAAAAAAAATTTTTATTAGCTTGCAGCTCTTTTTACATTCTTTGTTGGACATATCCCACCCCCAAACATCGCCACTTCGAACGGTCCTGTGCGTATTAAAATCTATCAGACATTAAAATAATATCACTAGAATCAAGAGCGTGTTTCTGTCCAAACCACAACCTAATGCCAATTATTTACGTCCTTTACAATATCGTAATACAATTTTATTGACCAACAAAATGATCACCGAAAATCCCTGATATCCGCACTCTCATTCATCGCGTGGACCGCACTGGAAGCGGGCGGTTTTCCCGACTAAAGGTTATTATAAGCGCAGTACGGCAAGCCTCTATGCGGATATTCGGATAGATAGGCCACTTAGCGAGATATTGCCGACGAATTTGGTTAATGCACTCGCTCCCGGAACATTTTGCTTGTAATATTCTGCAGGTTGTTCTGTTTTGCGTTTTAAAATAACATTGTTAAAACTTTTTTTTAAATATGCAAAGAATATTGTTATTCAAAATTCGGGAGCTAAACCGCTTAGTTTTTTTTTTTATTAAAAAGGTAAGTAATTAAAAAAGGTGAATGATAAACCAACAATGAAAAAACGTGTTAAAATTATCAAGTTTGATTGACAACCAATGTTTTTTTTTTTTTTTTTTTTTAATTGATATAAACCAGTGCTTGACTGCGATCCCACCTGATGGTAAGTGGAGATGCAATCATTGATGGTCAGGCGCACTAGTTTATTAAGAGCCTATTCACTCTAGCCTTGAAGACACCTATATTATAGTTGGACGGAAAGACCGCAGCAGGCAGATTGTTCCAGTCCTTCGATGTACGCGGTATAAACGACGAAGCGAAACGCTTAGTCCGGACCGTTGAAGTTTCAACAACGTAAGGGTGGATACTCGCCGTTCGTCGGCTTGTCCGATGGTAGAAAGGAGATGGCGGAATCAAGTCATGCAGTTCCCGCGCACACTCTCCAAAATGTAACCTGTAAAATACCGATAGGCTGGCTACTCTGCGCCTGTGCTCGAGGCTTTGTAGATTGGACTTAACCAAATCTGGATCCCCAATTAGCCTCTTCGCACGCCTTTCCACTGAGTCCAAAGCTGCTAGATGGCATTTTGCAGCACCAGCCCATATGTGACTGCAGTACTCCACACACGATCGGACCTGTGCTTTGTATAACATTAGAAGCTGTCCCGGTGTGAAGTACCGTCGGACCTTTGCAAGAACGCCTAGTTTTCTAGCAGCTACCTTGGCTTTGGACTCAATGAACCGCCCGAAATTGAGATCTGAGGAAATTTCAACTCCTAAGAGTTGAAGGCGGTCGGTGCACTCCAGGGATACATTCAATGGAATGTTATCATTTAATGAAAAAACCTTTTAACATGACCATCACAAAACATACGACCGATTCTTTAGCGTTTCATCACGAGATAATAAATTAAACCAAACAGCGAAACCACACAAAATTAATCAATCAACTGCATTCGACACGTTTTTAAATATATCATCGGTCGGCGCTTTCGACCGGCAAGGGTTAATTATCTGTAAATCGTGGCAGCAACATCTGACCACTGAGCGGTGTCGTATCCGAATTTCCGAAATTAAAATTTCAATGTTGATATGTTAATTGATGCGGATATATTTTTGTTTAAGTTGGACGTTGTGACCCCGCAGCCGGTGAAGGGTTGATTGAGCGGAACTGTATCCGAATAAATGACTGAAGAATTAGAAATAAATCTTTTTTTGTGTATGGCAACTGTGAATTTGTTGACAACTTGAGTTGTTAAAAAGTTTTGATAATTCGAAATTTGAAATTAGATTTTCTTTTTAAACATGGCTTCTTACTGTTATGAAATTGATAGTTCATACCTTCTTGAAAGTTATGAAGAATGGTTTCTAAAAAAGTTCAGTCTTGGTGATTTTCGCTAAGTTTTTAAAGATGAGTTAAGTTTCGTAGGTATTTTAAGTGCACATACATAATCATGATGACTGATCGCTTCTTTGCAAATTAGCATATTTAGGTATACTTTAGATTTTATTTTGATAAAAAACGATGAAGTTTGATATTTTGGTAGCTGGACATAAATGACTCATTGTGTTTTTTGACAGACACTGGCTATTAATTATTCGTACCTATCGCTTTTATTTATTTTTTATTTGACTAGGTATTAAGCTCGGTTAGAGCCCGATCTCGTCTAATGAAAGTGACGAATTATTTATGTTATGTAAGCGTCTATTTTACATTATGTAACCATTACGTACTAATATACATTCTAGGGTCTTTCTCAAATGTCAAAATGAGTTTTTATTTTATTTTTTAATGAGTTTAGGATGGAACGAAAGTGATTAGAAGATGCCAGTTAACTCTAGCTTTGAAAGTTAATGGGTTATGATGGTAACAAAGATGCTGGTGAAAAGTCTCACACTTTTTAACATTACATTTGATACATTGAACAAAAATGTTTTTTTTTTTTATTTATCTGTCCATCTGTCTGTCTGCTTTGACCGGTTAATCTCCGAAACGGCTGAACCGATTTTGGTGGAACTTTCATCGAAGCAGTAAACTCTTTATTTTCCCACGGGAACGAGGCTTGAGAGGGAGAGTCAGACTTTTACTAACTAAAACTGACCCTTAATTCATCTGTTGACCTTTGCGTTCCAGGGCCACGATGACAAGCATCAACCTTTTTAGGGTTCCTTGGTAGGCTAAAAACGGGACCCTATTGCTATCACTCTGCTATTCGTTTGTCTGTCACCAAGCTGTATAATCATATACCCTGATAGCTAGTTGAAATTTTCACAGATGACGTTTTTCTGTTGCCGCTAAAACAATTTTTTTTATTATTATTTATTAATTTTTATATAACACTTTATGCCTTTTTTCAGTTATTAGGTATTTAAAAAAATCTGTTTCCCTTAATACCAATTCTAATTCGCCACGACTGAGTATTTACTCGTATTTTATGAACTATCTCACGAATCAAGTGAACAAGGCGAGCTAAAAGCATTCGTATGTCTGTCTGGAGCTGTGTACGGTGTTGGAATAATTGCTTGCTTTATACAAGACTAGCTGTACCCCACGGTTTCACCCGCGTCTTTGGTTGCAGCGTAATGTTATTTAATATAGTCTTTTCTTGATAAATTAGCTATCTGACACTAAAATATTTTTGTAGTAGTTCCCGAGATTAGCGCGGTCAAACACAAGAACTCTTCAGCTTTATTTATATGTAATGGAGAAAAGAGAAAATGGATTCTGTAGAGTTTAAATTTTATATTTCTTATTTCCCCCCGAAAAATACACAATATAATATAATAATCGCAGTTTATCCAGTCCTCTTTCTTTGTCCAGGCGATCTCTCTTTGGAATGCACTCCCTCTGAACATCAGGACGGCTTCCAGTCGGTTCACTTTTAAGATGATGGCACGTGAATACATTCGCAGGAAGTTGGTGTAATCATCACAGCGTTGATTTGTTGGATACGTTTTTAATAATAATATTGTTAATTTGTATGAATGTATCTAAGTATTTATTTATTATTGTTTTCCTAATCTAGTTTACCATTATGTTGCACCTATCATGTTAAATTTCTGCACCACCCTAAGGTCGACTGGTAGAAAATGCCTAAGGCATTAAGTCCGCCTTTGTACAGTGTTTCTTACTAGTGCATAAAGTTTTAATAAATAAATAAATTTTTCCAAACGAAATATTTAGTAGTTATGAAGGAAAATACGGAGCTTCAAAATATCAAAATAAAAGTTTTCTTACAATTTCCTTACATTTATAACAGGGAGATATCATACACATTACCAGCAGGATTGAGGACAGAGCACCCTGTATAGCAGTAAAACAAAGTGTCAGTGGTGTTGGGTGTACAACAATTATTGTTACTGCTGTAGCCTGGATGATTCAGCATGGAGTCTAGTTTAGAAGGGAGCAGCGAAAACATCGTGAAATAACCTGGACTAACCTGCTAAGCCAAGCACGATGTTGACGTTTAATGATGACTGGCCTGTTGGTCTAGTGGTTAGTGACCCTGACTGGTAAGCCGGAGGTCGTGGGTTCGATTCCCGTCCAGGACAAATGTTTGTGTGATGAGCACGATCATTTGTTCTGTGTCTGGGTGTAATTTATCTATACCTACATGTATGTATTTAGAAATATATAAGTATGTTTATCAGTTGTTTAGTACTCATAACACAAGCTCTGCTTAGCTTGGGACTAGACGGCGTTGTGTGATAGTTGTGGAATATTAATGCTTTCTTTGTATGAAAACTGCCGGTGTCTGTATTTCCTGATAGCTACAGCTTAAAGGTATTTAAGTCAAGAGTGAATAGGTTACGTTTAGGCGAGCGTGCTCCGTCGTCGACCACCCACGGGTAGTGTGAAAGCGAAGTCCGGGGCCCCGGGATGAAGGCAAAGAAGGAACAGGAGTGGGTTTTTAGTCAGTAAAAGTCTGACACTATCTTCCGTTCCGCCCAAGAGCGCGATTTGTCATAAGATGATTTTCCTACCTAAAAAAAAATATCGTCCACCACATCATCGCTTACCATCAGGTGAGATAGTGGTAAACGCGAGCCTACATGCAATTTTTTTTTTTAATTAAATTATGTGGAGGATTGGCCGTGCATTTGTTCAAATACAGACTGATATTATGATATTACTAACTTCTGTCAGTGGCTTCGATCGCAAAATTCATGATTTTAAAATAATTTGCAGCCTACAAAACTCGAGAGATAGTGCAGCTATTAGTGAAAGAATTTTCAGAATCAAGATTATTCAGAATCTGTGCTATTTTCTTAAATAAATAATAATAAAACATTATTGTAATAGTATATATTATATATATGTTGAATACACGGACCAATAGAAATGCAGTCAAAATTTTCAGTACTCGTTTCTTAAAAAAACAGAGTACAGTATTCGTTATGACAGATGTCAAAACGGGCCTTTTAGTTTTTGACAACTTTACTAATAACTAACCACACTCTGGTCACTTGTAACAAGCACGTCCTTCTTCATCGTTCTTACATAATATGCACTAGCTTTTTGACCACGATTTCTTTCTCTTCAGACTCATCCGAAGCCGTTCAGTCGTTCGAGCGAAAAAAGTAACAAACAGACACAAACACACTCACAAACTTTCACCTAGATATTAGTGTGTTTTCTTTGACTTGTACCACAACTTAGAAGCAGCTTTGAAATTAAACTAATTAGCAGCATTTGCGTGAAGAAAAGACGCCAACCAACAATACTTGCTATTTGTATGTCGTTTATTGTTGAGCAAAAATGAGAATTTTTTGTAAGTTATAATAGCGTGTCAACTGGGTCTGATGAGGGTAGTTTAAGTACAGAATTTTCCTTATTTTGTATAGGTTTTTTCGTGTCCAACAAAAAAAAAAAAAACAATTACAGGCACTTTTGTATCATCAATAAGTTGGCCACTTAGAAATATGAAGCTATTAGCATATGCCGAAGCTTAGATCTCTATGGGGAAGAACGTGAAAGATACTACGGCGAGCTGCGTATTACTCGCTGTCCGAAAGCCCGCGCAAACGGTAGCTGGGAATCCTCTTGTGACTGGGTCTTCTACTGCGGCGACTGGGGTGTGACGATGTCCTCTCCCTAACGCTATCCATCACGACCACTTTCCGTGCTCTCTCCATTCGCACCATAGTTTTAACCAGAGCCAGACGCGAGAAGTTGCCGTCGCCAGTCACACACATTCCTCATACAAAGAGGGTCCCTTTTTGTTCGAAAAAGGTAGGTATACTATCACTGAGTGCCACAAGCTACCTAGCATAGTCGGCCTTATAACTTTCCCACTGTTGTAACTCAGGCCTCCTCACTAGTAAAGGGAATGGGCCGTAATCCACCACGCGGGCCCAGTGCGAATTGGTGAATATCACATGTCTTCGAATTTTTGGTTCTAGAACATGCCGGTTTCCTCACGTAATGTTGTTTTCCTTCACCGTTTTGAGAGCAGTGGTGATGAAATAAATTTACACAAAGTAATGCGCCTGGCTGGGTTTGAACCCGCGACCGACTCGTAAGTCGGGACCGTTACCACTCGGCGATCACTGCTCCCAGCTACCTTAATCCCTAAAAAAATACACAGTTTCACAGACCGTGTGAAATGCTAGTTAGTGCACTTACGGAAATGCTAGTTATCAGTAATTGCAACTTTAACATGTCATAAATGGCATGTACGTATATGCGAAGACAACCAACATTCTCGCAGGTTACACTACGTACAAGGTATGCCAGCAACCACTAATTGTGTCTCCCGTGGTAAACTAAGCGAGCATGGCCCGATTTGCATGAACATGTCTCTCTAATGTACCTACCTAATGTTACTTGCTAGATGTGTGATTTGTATTAATTAATACAAGCTAAAGATGTGGGATATATTCGCTTTCCGGGGTTAAGGTGCCACTGTAAGTCTTTATCTATGAAAGTGTTGTGTTATGACACTCATAATTGTCATAATTTCAGCCGAAAGCCGGCCACTGTTGGACATAGGCTTCCCATCAGCATGACCTAGTCCTGCGCGTTTCGCATCCATCAGATTTCCGCGACTCTCACCATGTCGTTGATCCACCTTGTGGAAGGCCTTCCAACGCTGCACTCTTTGAATTGTGATATCTTCCGATTGACTTGAAATTATAAGTTGATGACGCAATCTAAAGATAGGCCGCTGCTCCAATTATGGCGCATATTTAATAATAATAATAATATTCCACAACTATCACACAACGCCGTCTAGTCCTAAGCTAAGCAGACCTTGTGTTATGAGTACTAGACAACTGATAAACATACTTATATATTATAGATAAATTACACCCACACACAGAACAAATAATCGTGCTCATCACACAAACATTTTTCCTGGGTGGGAATCGAACCCACGACCTCCGGCATAGCAGTCAGGGCCACTAACAACTAGACCAACAGGTCAGTCGATTTAGACATTCGCTAGGAAATTAAAACCTATCGGGTGCTTCCCGCTGACCTAGAATCCTGAAGTAAGGTCTCTTAGCACAAATACGTCCCCAAAAAAAAAATTTAAAAAAAATTATCTTCGAGACTCAATTCGGGAATCAATACATATTTATTTAAGTAAGTTTGTGCAGAACCTTTGTTGCACGAGGCCGACTCGCACTTATCGTTTTTTTTTTAGTATCTATTTTTTAAAATTTATTGTTGATAGGTTCGCGCTTGACCGCTATCTCACCTGATGGAAAGCGACGATGCGGTCGACGATGGAGCGCGCTTACCTAGAAGTAACCTATTCACTCTTAACTTAAAGACTACCGTGTGTAGCCATCAAGAAACAAAGATTAAATTGACCTTCAGACCATATTCTTATAATCACAAAGCCAATTCCCAAAACGTAATTTTCCCATACCAACATTCTAGTTCGCAGTTAGGGAGAATGTTGGTATGGGAAACTCAAGGGACCACTTCGTCCCAGTTACATCTAATCCCACCTCGATATTAATTCCAATTAACATGGGCTTCTATAATTAGTTCCACAATGTTTATGATACAGATAATTAATTGTTTAAGGCGTGATTGGGTGTGGTTAACGTTAATAAGGTATGGTGTTTTTAATTGTTTCAGTTACGTCAGTTTAGGGTGGAGTTTTACACGACATTTTGAAGGGTTGTGATTGGCCTGTTTTTTAATTTTTTTAGGATGACTTCCCGTCAGGAAGGAGGAAAAAAATTGTTGATGCAAAACAAGAAGAATCAGAACTAAAACATTACGAAGAGTTAGGTTGAAAGCGTTGGAAGCTTCCTCATAAGGCGATGACCTGGTGAGGGTTGCAGGAATCCAGTCCTTATGACGAAACTTGGGGGATGCCTATGTCATGCCGTGGACATCTTTCAGTTGAAATGATAATGATGAATGATGGGCCGAAGAGATCGTATCATGTTGAGACAAGTACAAAAAATTACTAAGAATTTATTCAAATTTATTTCTATACATTTTATATGGCAATAATAAGCTTCGTAGTAGGATAAAATTAAGCATAACTGACATTATCCTATCGATAAATACTGTGAAAACTAAACTATTTTTGTTTTTTTTATGTGACAATGAAGCCGATTTCGATTCTGTCAGTGACACTGGGACGGCTGTGCAGTGACTACTGTCGAACTTCATGCTATAATATTTTATTTACGAAGAAAAATCGCACATTCTGAACACCTTCATAAAAAATTAACCTTTAAAAAATCAATGTTTAAAAAAAGAATACGTCAGCAAGACACCCCAACGCTAAAAGCAACAAAAAAAGAAAAAAAAAACAACATGATTAAACCTGTGTTTAATCATGTATTTTTATTTTTTAATTTCGCTTTGAAGATAGGTCTGTACCTATCATCAAAGCGAAATTAAAAAATAATTCACACAACTATGCAACAAAAATTTTAACGTATAAAATTAAAATTGTTGTCAACCTCACGGCAGGTTGCACAATGTAAAAAAAAAAGTTATCTAAACATCGAACGGCCACCCCGACAGTTTGAAAACTCGTAAAAAAGAAATTCGCTTGTTTCACAAGCAAGACTAAAATTATGACGATAAATTTTAAGGGGATCAATTATTGAGGAAAAAATAGAACAACGGGAAAAAAACCGGCAAAGGTGATTTATTGATTGAGAAAAATGGTTTATTAGAAAATGGCCGTCTTTTTCCCGTTTTACGGTTATGACAGTCCTTTCAGAATAAAACGACTTTCTTGATGAAAATCTTTTTTATAATGTTTTGTTTTTGTAGACTGTTTCTTATGACAAAAAAGATTTACTCAGTAGCGAATTATTTATTGAAACGGAATAAATAATCTACTCATCGATCAGATATTGAATGATTCAAATAACTCAAATTATTACATAAAAATTATATTTACAATCTTATTGTGAAGAAAAAAAAACTGTATAAGAGGATATAGAGTAAATTGTCTAAGAAAGATATTATCATATTTTTTTTTATTCCATTGGTACTAAGAACTTGCTAAAGACTAGACAATTGAGCTGAAATAACAAAGCATTATTAATAAGAGGTACCTCCGTAGCCAAATTCAAAAAATAGACAATCAAAAATATAAAAAAAAAAAACGTTTTTGTAACAGGTAAGTATCGAATATAATTTCATATACATTTTATACAAAAATAATATTTTGAAATTACAAACAGACACTTTTTTATTTATATATGTTTTAAGAAAGAGAAATACTCGGGATCGCATTAAAGTCAATCTCATATAGAACACCCCAACTAAACTTTATTTGCAACACTAATACACTACACCACAATTACGAAGTATTGCCATAAATTTAATCAATGCCACTTCTACACAGCACGGCATTGAATAGGAAGCTTTTCATTAACGCCGTAAGTTATGTGACAACTGGGGGAGTGAATGGCCATCCTTATAAGTAGCAGGGGCGAGAATAGCCACCCCTAAGTAAGCACTCTGTTTCTTTTATAATATTAGGGAATTATGGCAAGGTGTGTTTGTGTTTTGGCGGGAAATTAAAAAGGGCTGTTTTACCTAAAAATATGTCGAAAAAAAATTGCTTTTATTATCATTACAAAAACGGAAACACCTGAAAATTAAACAAAACGTACACTAAGTAATGCCAAAAGGGCCTAGTCAGCTCAGCATAATACCCATAATATCAAATGGTGATCATGTTTATAATAATAAAGTGAACTAAAGACACTAAACTAAAATCTGTAAAAAAAATCTTGTGTTTTCAGAGCTTCTGAATAATAAAATAAAAAATTGTAGGTCTCAAGAAACACAAACTATAACAATAAAGTTACAAAAAAATTTTGGCCGAATAATATTTTCTAAAAATATCAAATCAGAATCGTAAAAATGATTTTGACTCGCTGCCTGTGAAAGAACACATTGCACAGTTGAACGAATGCCACAAACACCGCATCCTAACATTCCAATAAATAAATGGATTACTTCACCATAACTTGCAATTTCCTCGGTAATATTCAATGTAGCTACTAAATGTCAGCTTAGAGTTTACCATGAAAAGACCGAGGAATTCTAAAATATGTTTTATTATTCGTAGTAACTGAAATACACAAGATTTGTGACGGGCTGCAGAATTGTTCCATTGTTGATCCATTCTATATACAACGTATTTTTGGTCCATACTTATTTAAAAAAAACTTGCGGTCACATTATCTCGTCGCACTTCTTACATTATTTTTTTAAATTGCTAAAAAAAATCATAATCAACCTTCCAATGTTCCCACTGCTGGGACGCAGGCCTTATTTGTAGGAGAGGAAATGTACCGTAATCCATCATACGGACCCAGTGTTGATTGGTGGATGTTTTTTTTTTATATGATATAAACCAGTGCTTGACTGCAATCCCACCTGATGGTAAGCGGAGATGCAATCATTGATGGTCAGGCTCAATAGTTTGTGTCACATGTCTTCGAATTTTTGGTTCTAGGACATACCCGTTTCTCTACAACGTTGCAAACGAACGGACGATATTTGTTTTTTCGTAATTTATTTTTTTATTGAATTTATTTCCCCTACAAAGTCGGGTACCAATATTCATTTGTCTACAATCCACCAAACTTCCCCAATTTGTATTAGTATTGAGCCGTAATAATTTATTTGTTGAATAGTCCAACAACGTGACGTATAAAAGCGGAACATTTGCATACCTACCCTATTTTTGGGAACAAAAAAATATAAATTACAGGGGAAAACACGGTTGCTCAAACTTTTCGAGTTATAATCGTTAATTAAAACCCCCGGAATCCCCTGTGAGTTATTACGTAAATCCCTCCCCTTGACATTTAAATAATGTGATAGCATACAAATTAGCGTTGCATTTTATTACGAAAAGTAAACAAATGTCTTTTGTTTTTTTTTTTTATAGGAGATCGTAAAATACGTGTCAACGTGCTTTTTGATTGTTTTTTTTAAACCCATTTTTTAAACTAAATTTCTAATTGAAGACATATTTAATTTAGTTATTTAGTGGAAAAAATACAGTTACATTTGTACAAAGAAGTGTAGGTATATACAACATTAAGAATTTTTATTTTATGCGAAACTTGGATATGGTTTGTTCAAAATCAGTAACTGAATGGATTCAAATAGTTTTTAGACCATGTAACATTTTTTCCCAAAAATATTTAAAAAGGTCACAAGTTGGACACCATCGACACTAAGTACAACGCAGGTCAAGGCAGGTCATATCGGATTAGACGCCAGCAAGCAGCTGGGTGCAAGTGCAAAACAACCCCTCAGTCGCCTTGATAACCCGGTGACTATGTATTTTAGCTGATATAACAAGCTTATAACTTTGTGATTTTTCATGATAGTTATGAA
Organism: Mythimna vitellina; assembly: GCA_949316375.1. Classification (NCBI taxonomy): domain Eukaryota; kingdom Metazoa; phylum Arthropoda; class Insecta; order Lepidoptera; family Noctuidae; genus Mythimna; species Mythimna vitellina. The sequence goes on along the minus strand of OX438709.1, from coordinate 4,734,577 downwards.
ATTTTCTACTTACATAGATTCTTTATATAAAAATATTAGACGTGTTTCAGGTTTCGCATATTCTAAAACTAATGCTGTTATGTATACATAATTAAAGCTTCTAGAGCAGACGGGCAAGAACTGAAATCCTAACATAAGAAAAAAAAAATATTAGGTACACGCGCAAACTACTAGAAAAACTCACCTGTGTAGTTTAACAAGAAAAACATTTAAAAATACCTGCAAAAATATCTAGCAAAAGCGACGGTGTTTCATACAGCTCCCGAGGAAAATACCCCAGGCTTTAGCGCGTGCATTAATTCTATGCAAATAAGAGAATTCCTTTAATGCCACTGCGAATGCAATTAACTAATAAGTTAAAAGATAAATTTCGAACTAAATGCGAAAAACAGACGCGTTAATTTTGCCCACATTAATCGCGAAATGGCGCACTGGGGATTTTATCTGTCAAATAATTTAAGGTTGTTTGTTAATGACTTTGCTGACTGCTTATTTTAAATAATTAGATAGGTACAGCAATAGTAAAAAAGATTCAAAACAAAACTAGAAAAGAATTCATAATTAATTTCAAACTCATTTCATTCAAATAACAAAAATATCAGAAACTTTGACTAACTTATCAAAAGCAAAATTAAAAAAAAAAATTGAAAGTTTTAAAACTAGGTCTTCAATAGAAAAACCACCTTAGGCAATATTTTAGATATTATACTATAATGGAATGAAATTTTTAATTATAGCACGATTTCAAATGAAAATAACTTATACAGCTGACTGGTTGAATAAAAATCATCTAATAATAATTTAAATCTAATGAATTCGTAAAATTGGTTGTGTTCACAAAGGTACCACTAGACGTACGGCGTTGCGCCATCGGTACATGCTGGACATCCTACCCATACGTACAAAGCGTTTTGGGAACACATTCATCATGCGTACAGCTAAGGAGTGGAATTCCCTGCCGGAGTCTGTGTTTCCTGATAGCTACAACCTAGGGGTCTTTAAATCAAGAGTGAATAGGTTACTTCTAGGCTAACGTGCTCCATAGTCGGCCACATCATCGCTTACCATCAGGTGAGGAGGCCCTATCACGATCCATTCGTCGACCTAAACTGAACTGTTAAAGGGATGGATGGATGGATGGATACAGGGTGCATAGCGCTATCCCTCTTTTTCGCTCGCACGCCTGAAATTTTAAGTCAATATTTGCGTGACAGAGTGGTCGTGAGACGCCTCCATCTCGCTTTTTTGTATTAATCGATTGTCGATAGAAAAGAAGAACGCCCCACGTGTGCCTTCATAAGCATCTGTTTTTACGTAGAAGATTATCAAGTAGCTTCAAACTTTTACTGACTAAAACCCACAATGTTCCTTCAGTTGCCTTTTGCGAAAACTACGATACCTCTTTCGAACGACCCGCAGCTCTGGCAGGCTTCATAAGCATCTTTGCTTACCACAAAATTAAATCAACACCAATTGAACACTAAATTCCAAATTTAATGTGTGGTACCTCGATGATGGAACCTTGGGAGGCGATGTAGACACCGTTTTAAATGATTTACAATTTTTAAAAAATCAACTCTTTTCTATAGGACTAGATCTCAACTTCTCTAAATGTGAATTATTCCTCTCTGACAGTACTGACAGACATCTGACTCTTCCAAAATTTAATGCAATAGCCCCTGCAATCAAAATTATAGATAAAAGTTCTCTTCGTCTCCTTGGGTCCCCAATCTTTGAGGATTCCTTTCCCAGTTTTGTGGAGGAAAAAATACAAAATTTTAGTGACGTTTCGGAAAGATTACTCCAAATTAACATGCATTCGGCCATTACCCTAATTCGTTATTGTTGTTTCGGCCCTAAATTAATATATTTCCTTCGTGCTTCCTACTTATGGAAGCACTTTCACCTTTTGGAAAAAATGGACAAAATTATTCGGCATACACTTACTTTAATTTTAAATATGACCTTGGACGATCGAGCTTGGGATCAAGTTACTCTTCCCATCCGTATGGGAGGCCTCGGCGTCCGCAAAATTACCAGTATTAGTTTACCGGCATTCATATCTTCGGTTCACAGCACTGATAAATTAATCAGGAATATTCTAACTTCCACACTGATTCCTTTTGAAGTGCCGTGCTTCACCGAGGCTATGGATGCCTGGAGACTCGCTTGCCCGAATACAAATCCACCTGACAACCCAACCTCTCAGAGACGGTGGGACGAACCGCTCTGCAAAGTAGTCCAGAAAAACCTAATCCTTACTTCTACTACTACTGCAGAGCGTGCGCGCCTCCTGGCTGTGGGAAATTGGGAGTCAGGTCTTTGGCTTCACGCACTGCCGTCGTCGAATATTGGCACCTTATTCGACGATACTACTTTCCGCCTAGCTGTTGCCCTACGCCTAGGTGCTCCTTGCTGTTCTCCTCATCGCTGCCACTGTGGTGAAGTTGTCAACAGCCTTGGTCACCACGGCCTGTCATGCAGTCGAAGCGCGGGACGGATAGCACGGCACGCGAATATTAACGACATCATCCGACGAGCCCTTGTCACCGTCGGCGTTCCGGCTGTTTTGGAACCTCATGGCTTGGCACGCGACGATGGTAAGAGACCGGACGGTATGTCTTTATTTCCCTGGAAGATGGGTAGGCCTTTAGTGTGGGACGCTACCTGTGTCGACACTCTTGCGCCATCCCATCTTCCTAGCTCTTCGTGCTGTGCTGGTGCTGCCGCTGCTGCTGCGGAGAACCTCAAGCGGCGGAAATATAACAACCTCGTCGGCAGTTATATTTTTGAGCCGTTTGGGGTTGAAACTCTTGGGCCGTGGGGTCCGAGTGCTCATAAGCTGTTCAAAGAACTATCCAAACGCTTAGTAGACACTTCACGTGACCCAAGGGCTGGCTTTTACCGCGGTCAGAGATTAAGCATTGCCATACAACGTGGCAATGCCGCCAGCCTTTTGGGTACACTTCCAGTCGACAGCGATGCGGAGGAGTTTTTTGACGCCATATTTTAGCTAGTAGTTTTTGATTTAAGTGTATATATAGTTTTAATTAGTTAAGTGTTTTACACCAATTGAACTTACATTATCTATCATTCAGTACACACACTGTTTTCACATGTACAGATCGGTAAGCCAGGGAAATCGAATGTCAACATAGCCGACTAATAGCTTTGTCTCGCGTAGATAGTGTTGTGATTATCTTACTGGAACAGTTACTGGTACTATATGTAACTGGAGTAAAGTACACGCTAATACACGTCACTAAGAAAATTAAGTTTGTACAAAAAATTACCGACTCAAACCGGCCGCAATGTAAAAAAAAACTGGGCAAGTGCGAGTCGGACTCATGCACTGAGGGTTCCGTACAAACTTACCTTTGAAAACAGTTCAAAATTCCCGAATTGAGTTACGAAGATTTTTCCGAATTGCAAGAATGACCTAGAAATTTACAGTTTTCAGATTTTTTTCCTATACTTGTGCTATGTGACCTTGCTTCATGTCGAATTTCAGGATTCTAGGTCAATGGGAAGTATCCAATGAATTTTGATTCCCTTGAGAGTGTCAAGATACACGTTTTTTTGCGACATAAACGGCCATCTTTTTTGTTTCGTTAACGAAACAAAAAAGATGGCCGTTTGTGTGTGTGTGAGTTAACTCAGAAGTTTGATTTCTTTTACAGCTTCGAGGGACCGCAGATCTTAGTTTATGGTTTTAATTTCAACTCAATACCTCCACACGTTCCCGAGAGAAAGGGTCTAGACAGACAGACAGACCGATGGACGGACGGACAACAAAGTGATTCTATAAGGGTTCCGTTTTCTTCTTCTTTAAAGTACGCAACCCTAAAAAAACACTAAAAAGTGCAAAATAACTTTAATTTCGGAAGTAGGTGTTTCTACAATAGTTTGGTCTATTCGTTATTTAACACCGACTTCTAAAATTAAAGTTATTTTACTTGTTACGACAATAGATACTGTCGTGATCCTATGAGGAGTTTCGTTCCATATCATCGAGGTTCATGATCAAATCATAACAATATTTTTATGGGACCAACTTGAAAGCATAACCTTTCAATCAAATTAAATAATTTTCGAAATCGATGAACACACATAAAAAAAACCGTCTTTTCGAAGTCGGTAAAATGAATAAAATGGTATTTTGTGCCTTTTTGCACGTGTTTCATATTCATCAGTACCATATTAATATAATAATAACATAATATTCCACCACTATCACACAATGCCGTCTAGTCCCAAGCTAAGCAGAACTTGTGTTATGAGTACTAGACAACTGATAAACATACTTATATATTTCTAAATACATACATATTATAGATAAATTACACCCAGACACAGAACAAATGATCGTGCTCATCACACAAACATTTGTCCTGGGTGGGAATCGAAACCACAGCCTCCGGCATAGCAGTCAGGGCCACTAACCAATAGACCAACAGGCCAGTCAAATATTCCCGGACTCTGTGCTCCAAGACTCGTCAAGATCGTCATTGTATCAAAATAATTTGTCCTTCGGATTTACGGCCTTTTTTGTCAGACAACTCCTGATTAACATTAATTCAAACTATATTGATGACTCACAATAATTCGACTAACGCCGATATCAACTAAAAATATAACAACCATTGTTTTTTTTTTAATCTATCAAAACTGTCATTGTGATACCAAAAATTAGTGTCATAACTTTTTTATGGATCTCTTTTTTATTGTAATGACTTATAATATGGTATTGCCATTATTATATTATAGTTATCCGTGATTGATAGGTAGAAAAAAAATCGGTCAAGTGCTGGTCGGACTCGCGCAAGAAGGGTTCCGTACCATTATCTATATAATATTAGACACCAATAACCCGGTGTTTGTTTGTTGAAAAATCACGCTTCACTTAAATATTTATTTTATTCTGTTTTTAGTATTTGTATTTATAGCAGCTACAGGAATACATCATCTGAGAAATTTTCAACTGTCTAGCTGTCACGTTTCATGAGATACAGCCTGGTGACAGATAGGCGGACAGTGGAATCGTAGTAATATGGTCATGTTTTATCCTTTGGGTACGGAACCGTAAAAAACGAGAGCTCAAATAATATTCCGGCAATTCTCGCTGACGTTTAATGACAGTTATGATAATATAAGATGACAGCCAACTACCTCATGAATAAGCTGCAAAAAATGTACATCCTCCTTTAGCGAACCCCGACAAAAGAAAACTATTAATATAGTTGAAAGAGTAGCGAATAAAAAAACTATTAAACTGCTAGTTTCTGCCCCTGGCTTCGCCTAGGAATATACTCCCGGTATAAAAGTATCCTATGTCCTATTCCTAGACATGGTCTACCCATGTGCCAATTATCATTCGAATCCGTTCAGCCGTTAGGCCGTGAAGGAGTGGCAAACATACACTACAAACTTACTTCTTAATAATACTAGCTTTTTACCGCGGCTTCGCCTAGGTACATAAAATATAGCCTATGTCACTCAGGAATAAAGCAGCTTTATATTGGTGAAAACTACCAAAAAAAAACAAACTTAACCTCTTTATAATAAAATCAGTATAATCAATCAGATCTCAGTGTGAAATGATGACTATTTTGTTAAAATTGAAGTATAAGTTAACTGGTTTAGTGTTCAGAAAAGACCAACCTCTTACGGGGGGCCCAAGTCTGTTATTTTTATAAATTCGTCATTCCAACATAATCCCATTGTCATTTTGCTAAAAGTTCGTAATCTGCTTATTTATTATGATCGATCAATAGAGTTTTGGTAGATGAAAATATCGATGGTTAGTCTCTGATCAAAGGAACTGTCAAAATTTTAGTAGATTACCGCATACGTCAGACATTCATTTGTCAAAATGCACGAGATTACCATTCTATGCCACTTCTTTCAATGGGGTGTCAATAGTTGACGATTGGAAGGTCATAATAATGCCATTATATTAGTAGATTATCAAACTTGTCACAATCAACAATTATGAAATCAATGGTAGACTATTTTGACACTATTGCAATAGCAAAGTAGAGGCCCAGTTGATATTGAATACGGTCGTAAAGGCGTCAAAAGGATGGTTGCTCTTATACACTGATCATCACTCAATTATCTAGGTCCTCCAGCCATTTATTATGTATATTATTTGAATGATCACAATTCAATAAATAAACATAAAAAAATCGTCAAACTTACGAGAATATGATCCATTAGTCTATCAAGACCTTTTCAAGACACACTGGCCACATACAAAAACAAAATTTTCAAATAACGAACAAATACGAAAGTTGTGTGACATTCAAATTCTCATATAGATAATAGACTTCAGCGTAAAGTACGATTAGGATTTTCCTCCAAATAAATAGTAAAAAGGTTTATCTGGTTACTAGCCGGTTCTGCTGTATTTAACTGGTTCTGCCAGTGGCTTCGCCTGCATTAAAGTGGGTTTTCTTTTTTTTTTCGGTGGAAAAATCATCCAATGACATCCCGCTCTCTTGGGCGGAGCGTGAGATAGTGTCAGACTTTTACTGATTAAAAACCCACTCCTGTTCCTTCTTTGCCTTCGTTCCAGGGCCCCGGGGTTCTCTTTCTTATCACCCATGGCCCCTGTAGGCTTAGACCCTGCTAACGGTTTTGCTGACATTTCCTTGAGGCGCGCGTGAAACACTAAGCGCCGTCAACCCCTTGGAGGTGAATTATGGAAAATGCTCTCTTAGTGGTTACCTACGTCATAAAAAGAAAACTTGTTTAAAATTTGACGCTTCTAAGCCCTGTAGTTTCAAATGTGCGTTGGTATGTCACCTAGCTCAACCGTCGGCAAAAATGCCCTACAAATATTTTAACCAAAAAAAAAGTTCTGAAAAAATAATCCATACGAAACTTGAGAGCTAATAAGAAAATTTCTTTTCGTCCGTTCTTGAACACTTGAACATCTTATTAAAGTTCTACGGCAAATTATCCTGTCGGCCCTAATCCAGGAACCTCATTAAAAACTCCGGCAGCCTGACCTCTTCGCGAATTTCTACGGCAGCCTCAATTTTACCTGAAAAAGAGAAGAAAATTGTAATTAATATTATTGGACTTTGTATTTGTATTGTGAATGAGAAAAGTTATGGATTTTGCTATATCTATATATATATAAAAATCAATGCCACTTTTCGTTGTAATTTTATAACTCATGAACGGGCTCATCTATCCAAACCAAATGTTTAGGCTTTGTTCAGACTATTTAGTAGATGGTTTATGTGAAGTTTGCACAAAATCAGTCGAGCGGTTCTTCATTTATCACATTATTAGTCGGTACGAAGTTCGCCGAGTCAGCTAGTGTTGGTAAAAACAATAAATACGAAAATCTTTGTTTCCGTACCTATTTTTAAAATGCTTGACAGCTAATGTTTCCATACGTTAGAAAAAATCTTTATTTGTTTTAGCAAAAGAGGCGAAGACATAATTATGTTACACGAAATAGGGACCAATTAGTTCAACCATGTTTCAGACTGGCTAAAGTGGTGTCTTCTTTCATTGGGTACTGTTTGAAATGTTATAATAAAATACCTTCCCATATATTAAAACTCAAAAACGAAATTTAAATCTTGTATTAAAAACGTGTTGCGCCGACCCCAAATAAAATGGGACAAGGGCTGGAAGATGATGATGATTAAAGTTGGAAATATATATATATAAAACAAACAAACTACTGGGACTAGGAACGTGAAATTTGGCACAAGGCCTCCTTTTATGACGTAAGCGAGCACTAAGAGAGGATTTTCCAAAATTCGCTCCCTAAGGTGATGAAACGGGGGTCCAAAGTTTATATAGAGAAACCTACTCTCACGCGGGCGAAGCCGCTGGCAGAAGCTAGTTTGAAATAAAATGCTTCGAATCCTTTTTAAATGTTTGCACATTCACAAACAATCTAATAAAGATAACTAAAGCGAGATGATTCCATTCCATTTGATTACTAGATTGATTTGAGAGGAGCTGGCCTAGTGGTAACTACCCCGACCTATGAGTTGTAATATCGCGGGTTCAAACCCAGCCAGCCTACTTTGTATAATTTATTTCATCACCACTGCTCTTTGAACGGTAAACAAAAACATCGTGAGAGAACCGGCATGTCTTAGAACCAAAAATTAGAAGACATGTGATATCTACCAATACGCACTAGGCCCGCGTGGTGGGTTACGGCCCATTCCCTCCCCTACGGAGGAGGTTTGAGCCCCAGTGGCAACATTACTACATTCTATTTCAAAAATATCTGTTACTTATTTATTGTGCAAACCTACCACAGTCTTTTCTTTTTAACCCAATGGTTCACTGGTAGAGAATGCCTCGTGGCATTAAGTTCGCCTATGTACCACCACTGTACATAAAGTTTAAATAAATAAATAAACATTATAAGGCGGATTATGCGTATATTACAAGGCAGCACATCTTTAAGGCTGCCACAGAGAGATGTAAACGACAATGCAACAACAGTCCTTCGTCGAAATAATTGTTTTTTTTTCATTGTTTCATCACGCCTCTCTGTAAAAGCCTTTAGATATACCATTGCATACACACGGCTATAGAAATATATCATTACTTACTTATACAGTAGTCAACTTTATATTTTACTGTCTCATAAAAGAAATACAAGAGACAAATAAACACACATATAACTCAAACTTGTATAAGCACAAAGCCGTAGTTTTTAGCATCACTAAAAAATTTATAACTTAGTATAAAGTCAGACAATCCTAAGGCAAGTTTTAATTTAACTGGCTAAGTTATAACATAAAGAGTTGACGCACATAGTAATAATATTTGCCAGCTCGTCAACTTGTGATAGAATTGCTTTGAAAACTGCCGAAGATGCGTTAATTAAGTAAAGTCTAGCTACAACCGAATTTAAACCTAATTTCGAAATTGCCTTGTGAAGCAACTTTCCGCGAATTACTTGATTCTTATGAATATAAATGGGTAATAAAATTAGAAATCGAATTATTTATTTTGAAATCAAGTTCTACGTTAAAATCACAATCAGTTACTTTCACAATTTTCTGGAAACTTCAGTTATAAATATGGCGGCATTCGCCCGAGCCGTAGGTGATAGTGTTATGGAGCCGAGAGCTGCAATGTCAAATTTCTACGTGTATCAAACGAAGTTTTTAATACACTTACGAAAACATAAATGAGAGTTAAAGTGCGCCCATCCTGATTCGATTAACATAATAAAATTGCGGCAGTGCGAGCACGCGCACATTTCCGTACTAGTGTGAAAAATAATAAATTGTGTGCCTAAAAGCGGTACGAACAAGAGTGGGTTTTCCAGTAAGTGTATTTATTGAAAAATTAATTCTTGTTACTAAGCGCTTTAACAAAATTGTTTTTTTTTTAATCTCGGACCACTTTCGTTTAACATTTGTGGTAAAACTGCCACGTTGGTCAACTATTTCGAAATACAAATTTCCATCGTCAAAAAATTCCCATTCACAATTTTAAACATTTGTGGTAAAACTGCCACGTTGGTCAACTATTTCGAAATACAAATTTCCATCGTCAAAAAATTCCCATTCACAATTTTAGCCAAAGACCGTATCCACTCCACTTCTTTTTCGTCTTTTTGAGATCACAAAGAGGCCGTTATCCAGTATAAACTTCCTTACACTAGGGCAGCCCGCAGTTAACCCAATCTTTTTACTCGTTCAACGGAGATTAAATTTAACTGAAGTACGCTCGTAACTTTTATCATCATCTTTTTGTAACTTGAAACTGTGATGCGACAGGAAAATCGGCTCAGTTGTGAAAGGCACATCAAAAACTTTATGAAGAACTAGTTTTTATCAGCGATTTCGTTCTTGAGAATGTTTTCATAGGAATTTAAACCGTATTTTGAGCGTAGTTTTGATAAACGAATAATTAGTCTTTATTTTTATTAAAAGAAAAGAAAGAAAAAAAGAACTCATTTGAGAGCACAGGACAAACAACAATAAAATAAAAAGTAACTACTTTATCTATAAATACTTAATAAAATAAAAGAGTATAATATTAAATGATTAAAAATAAAAGACCTGTGCGAGGCCAAAAATACTCCTATCTCAGCATATAAAAAAAAAAGTAAAATAACGCAGCGCTGGTATTCTGATAGGGTCTCGTGATTCCACGGACACACTAACGGAACACACAGACGGATAAGATAATACATAGATAATAAAAGTAAAGTATACTAAACAATTATAATGATTAGAATTTTTGCCAAGTTTCAAGATTATTAATTTACCCAAGGAACAGAAATCCTTCATATAATCTTTAAATTGCTCATCTTTAAATTGAATTATTGGAGGTAGTTCAAAAAACAAATGACAAACTTTATTATTTTGGTAGCTATTTGTGCTAACTTTCGAATATGCGGAATGAGATTCTGAATACAAACGGAATTCCTCTCTTTTCACCCCCCCCTTAAAGGTTGAATTACCAAAAATCTGTAGTTATAGAAGGCAGCCCTTGTGCAAAATTTCATGTTGCTAGTTTTTGTAATTTTTATTAGCTTTTATAGTTATAAGAACTGCGATATTACAGAAAATACAAAACCCAAAAAATTCAATAAATACTTAATTTCGGAAAAAGAATAACGTACCTTTAATATAAAGTTTATTTAAATTTATAATTTCAAGTGAATCCAAAGATATAACACTTCAAACAACCCGTTTTAAAAAACGTCAATTTCATACTTTAACCCCTATTATATATGGATTTTAAATCAAAGAACATTTGAGAAACTAGATACAACCATGAACGTGGAGTATAAACGTACTTCTTGACATTCATTGGTGGGTCGTAAAGGATACTAAAATATGCAGTTTTTATTTTTGTGTTTTATATTTCTGATATATTATGTAGGAAGTATATCAACTTTTTACGGGACAGAGAACTGCTGAGCTGAAGTTTATTATTTAGCTCAGCTTCTTTTATTATAAAAATATGCTACCATAATATTATTAGAGCATTGGTGGCCAAGTGGTAATGGCCCCGACTTACGACTTGTAGGTTGCGGGTTCAAACCCAGCCAGGCGCATTACTTTGTGTAATTTATTTCATCACCACTGCTCTCAAAACGGTGAAGGAAAACATTGTGAGGAAACCGGCATGTCATAGAACCAAAAAATTCGAAGACATGTGACATCCACCAACCCACACTGGGCCCGCGTGGTGGATTACGGCCCAATCCCTCTCCTAAAGAGGACGACTGAGTCCCAACAGTGGGAACATTATAAGGCCGACTATGCTATGCTATGCTAATATTATTACTGACTAGCTGACCCGGCCAACTTCGTACCACCTCATAGTCAATTAATGTTGATACCTTTTAGCTAAACTCTCGAAGGATAACGCCATCTACTGGCTTTACCAGAACCAGCATAATTCATTTTAAAATGACAATTAAATTAGAGATGGCGTTTTTTTTATTGGTGGGAAAATCATCTTATGACAAATCTCGCTCTTGGGCGGAGCGCGATATAGTGTCAGACTTTTACTGACTAAAAACCCACTCCTGTTCCTTCGTTGGCTTCCGTATCAGGGCCGAGTCTTCCTTTCAGAATCAGACTCTTGGCCCCGGTAGGCTTCGACCCTGCTGGGCCCCTACAGTTGCTGACATCTCCTTAAGGCGCGCGTGGAACAGTACGCGCCGTCGACGACTTGGGCTTTGTAATTAGAGATAGCGTTGTATTGTGTTTTTTTTCCCTATTTTCTCACCGGTTAATCCTCTGGACTATCATGGATATTTCAAGACAAAATTAGCCAAATCGGTCCAGCCGATCTCGAGTTTTAGCACACTAACGAACAGCTATTCATTTTTATTTATATAGATAGATGACTTCAAATCTTCCCGCCATAAACAGCCGCAGCGACCATTTTGTCATCACATTCCATTCCAATTTCAAAACTATTGCCATTCAAAACAACATAAAAACTAATATCCACATAGAATTTTAATTAAAACACATCAAACAGCGTTGGACTAATTAACATTTCAATTAAATTAATAATCCAGAGCTGAAATAGTAAAACGGGGCAACAAATTGGCCCTCAAAACTAATATAGGTCAAAACTTCTAAAATTCTAATAGTTGGAGTCAAGATATCGCAATTAACTAAATTACCAGTACACATAGGTAATTAGGTGAAATAATTTATAAGTTGTTTTGTAACGAAGTGAATTCAAGGACGTCAGAAGTAGGTTTTCGTGAATTTTTAAACAGCGTAATGTAGGGTAGGATCGATCGTAAGTGTGATTACTCTACTAACCCATTTGCTGTTGGTGTGGGTATTTACTTAAGTAATTAGTTGATATCTGGCTAGATACATAACAGAGATGTTACGGAGATTTAATTCTTATTTTGGGTCTGATTTTTTTTGAATTTTAATCGGACCTTTAATCGGAGGTACAAACAAGTTTACACTTATCGCAGGAAACCTCCCCTGGCGCCTTCTGCCAATTACTCTTTCACTTGTTAGAATTAGGAATGTTTTATAGTATAAAAAATATCTTATATACTATTCCAGGTTCTACCCGTCAACCAAACGTCCAAACCTGTTCACATTCACAAACTTACACCTCTATAATATTCCATGGGTAGTGTGAAAACGAAACCCGGGGTCCTGGGACGAAGGCAACGAAGGAACAGGAGTGGGTTTTTAGTCAGTAAAAGTCTAACACTATCTCTCGCTCCGCCCAAGAGCGGGAGTTGTAGCTATGCTATGCTAACGTGCCCTTGCAAGAACAGGCATATTTTCATTTTGACTTAAGCCGTATAAAAAATTGCTGAACTTGATTCTTGAAGAAGCCTTCAGTAAACAATGAAGAAACCTGAACTTTGAACTAAATCTGATTATCAAGAACCCGCCCTTAGCAACACAGTAATTAACAAGAAAATAGCAAAACAAGAGAGACAACATACTAATATGAAATTATCATTCCGTCGCTTGTTCCGGCGATAAATTAGAAGCAGGATGAAATCTGCCTTCCCCTGAGAGTGTCGGATGTAATAACGAGACAAGGATGCTTGGAGGTCATGGCGGCTACAATTTACACTATGAATAAGTCGACTAGATTGTAAGTAATCATAACAATATGGCCTCTTTTTTTTTCGGGTTTTTTTTTTATTGGGTGGGAAAATCATCTTATGATAAATCCCGCTCTTGGGCGGAGCGGGAGATAGTGTCAGACTCTTACTGATTAAAAACCCACTCTTGTTCCTTCGTTGCCTTCGTCCCAGGGCCCCGGGTTTCGCTTACACACTACCCGTGGTTGTAAGTAATCATAACAAGAGGCCATATTGTAAGTAATCATAACAATATGGCCTCTTTTTTTTTTTTGTGAAAAAATCGAACTTATAAGTTATCGGAAAAAAAAGATATGGCCATTTATGTCGCAAAAAACATATCGTAACGTCTTTCGATACTCAAGGGAACCAAAATTCTAGAGTACTTCTCGTTGACCCAGAATCCTGAAATTTTGCATAAAGCAAGGTCTTATAACACAAGTATAGGAATAAATACGAAAACAGAAAATTTGTGGTTACGTCACAATTTTTTTTTGCGATTTGGTAAAAACTGAGAATCCAATCAGGAATTGAACTCTTTACATAGGTAGGTTAGTAAGGGCGCGAGTCCGACTCGCACTTGCCCAGTTTTTTTTTTTTAGTTTAAAAATACTTTGCCCCACACTGTACCGTCGGTGCGTTTACCACTATGCAAACTAACTTACACAAGACACCCAGATCCAAAATTATCTGTGGGCCACAAACACTTTTTCCGTGCGAGAATCGAACTCGCGTCACGTGGCGAAGCAGCCAATCATTCAACTACTGCGCCAAACGTAAAGCTAGTTTATCACGTTTTTTTTTTCGGGTGGGAAAATCATCTAATGACATCCCCGCTCTTGGGCGGAGCGGGGGATAGTGTCAGACTTTTACTGACTAAAAACCCACTCCTTCACTTGTAGTTAGTTTACAGCTTCTATTTGTAGAATTTAGTAAACACTACTGATAGTATATTTGAAATAAATATATTATCTAATTAATGCTTTAGGTACTTGGCAATGGCAAATCCGGCCATTTTAAAAGTTACTAAAAATAAAATCCCACTTCTCTTTCAACTTAATCTCAAAAAACAACTCATAAAACCTAATCCAAAATCTCCAAGTATAAATCTATATCCTTTTCAATTTAATTAACTCATTCCCCCTCAATTTACAGCGTCAGACAACGCCATCAGTCATTCAGCACGCAGCAACGTAATGTCGCTAAAAGCCCGTAGATCACGCGAGATGGCGCTACTAGTCAAAACAAACAAATCACGCTCAGTCGGCCGGCGACCTCCACCGGGGCCGCACGTTATTTATGTAACGCTCTTAAATGGCAATCGACACGCAAACGCTGTTAAGAGTTTAGGATTTTTTGGAAATACCGTTGCGAGTTTGATTCTAAAAGTGGATTCGGGATGGAGTTGTTGTTAGTAGTGAAACTACATATTAAGTCGACAGAATTACAAATAGTATGGACGTTACACCCTATTTGTTAAATACCCTACTCTATTTTCCGTGACCAGAGAGCTGGCTCGTTCTTTACCCAAATTATTAGCATGGTAATGCTGACAGTCTTCTGGGCACATCATTTTTTTTTAATTTGCTATAAACTAGTGCTTGACTGCGATTCCACCTGATGGTAAGCAGTGATGCAATCGTAGATGGTGAGGCGCACTAGTTTATTAAGAGCCTATACTCTAGCCTTGAAGACACCCAAATTATAATCGGATGGGAAGACCTCAGCGGGCAAATTGTTCCAGTCCTTCGATGTACGACCGTAGAGGTTTCAACAACGTAAGGGTGGATACTCACCGTACGTCGGGTTGTCCGATGGTAGATAGAAATGAGCTGGCGGAATCTAGTCATGTAATTCCCGCTCACACTCTCCAAAATGCAACCTGTAAAACACCGAAAGCTGGCTACCCTACGCCTGTGCTCAAGGCTTTGAAGATTGGATTCACACACACACACACACATTGTCACATTTCTGAATGACAGCGATATGGAAAAGTACTTCAACGCCTGGGCTGTGACCTGAGCGTATTTTGTTTTTGCATATTTACCTATTTAGGTTTATTTTAAAAATTAAGTTAAAATTTAAATTACATATTTTGTTATATAGGTAGTTGCAGTTGTTCTAACAGTTTTTAGAAACAGGCATAGGCATCAAACTTAAATTTTACAAAAACTATTTCTTTTTAAATAATTGTAATTTTTTCCAAACACTAACAAATAATAATAATTCAATATAATAATTCCAGCTCTCACAAAGGATAAATGTTGCAATAACAAGTTACTATCAACCTTTGTACCTTTTTGAGAGAAACAAAGTCCAAAAGAAAGTCATGTTAGTTACACTATTTATAACACAAGAACGGCTGAACCGATTTGAGGAGGTGGTAGCTTAGAACCAGGAGACGGACATCGGATTTACCTCGTAGAGTGGGGTAGAGTAGGGTAAGGTAGAATTGGGTAGAGTAGAATATAGTAGTCAGTTTATGGGAGCGAAACCGCGGGCAAAAGCTAGTAAATATTCAAAAGGAGAAACTGACTGACATCAACGCACAGCCAAAACTACTGGGACTGGGAGAGTTAAATTTTACACAAAGTTTCCTTTTATGACGTAGGCGAGCAGTAGGCCAGGATTTCCAAAAATTCACCCCCTAAAGAAATGAAACAGGAGTTCAAAGTTTGTTTGGAGAAACCTACATTTACGCAGGCAAAGCCATTGGCAGTAGATAGTTATTATCATATGGGGTGGAGTTTCGTAAAATCCGTTCTTAGCGGATGTCTACATCCTATAAGGAACCTACCAGCCAAATTTTAAGTTTGTAGGTGTTATAGTTTCTGAAATTTCGTGAGTAATCTGTGAGTGGTATTTCGCTTTTATATATATAGATTATCTGCAAGAGTGTGTTCGAACATTGTCTATCGAAGATGAAATTTACATAGGATTCATAAGATCGGATTAAGCTGATACTAGTATTAATATACCTCGGAGATGTAGGCACTATCAGCTCCAATATTGAAGCAATCTACCAACATAAACAGCTAAAGCACAAACGTAAATACATGAAGCCTCGTGATTGGCACTTAATTAGCAAATCTGTATTGTTCTCTGTAGGAAATCTGGTAGTAATTGTGTTTTCACGTAACAAAGCCGATACTGCGGTGTTTCGTGTAGTTTCCGACCACAGAGCGCGGAATACTGTCGACGGCATTTTCTAGAGACATTATCAAAACCTTACCAAATAAACTAACAATGTCATTGTCGATAATGATATTTCCAAACAGTTTTACTCCAGTAATTGGCCAGGTTGAGAAGCATCAATGACGGTCATTATTTATTATTGTGTGCACTGTTTTTAAATATTTGTTTAACATTTTCATTAAACACATTAACATAATTTCACGCTTTTTATCAATTTTTTCGTTATTATTTATTATTTTATTTCAATAATAATTTATTTAACTTTCGTAAGTGTATTTATGGCATCACAACGGGCCCTAACAGAATATCAGCACTATGTTATTTATCGTTTCAAATATCGAATAATATAATTAACTAGATTCAAACAGCGGTTTCGACTACAAAGTAAAGAAATCCTTTAAGTTCGATTCACGCCGGAATGGCAGCGACGCGAAGAGGCCGACGAAGCTGACCGCGGTCAGCTGGTGGTAGTAAATTATCCCAAGGAAATTTATGGGATAAAATATATCCTTCGTTTTATTCCAGGACAATGACTATCTGTGCGTCAAATTTCATCAAATCCTTTCAGCCGTTTGAGCGAGAAGGAGTGATAAACATACACACAAACTTTCACTATTATACAGACACACACACATACTAAATTTCGCCATTATACTATCAGTGTGATATTGTGTTTAATATGGATGAATGGATGGCATTTGAATCACTGCGGGCACGAATGATTCCATGCTCTGTGTTTTCAACAGTATTAAGCCACCCCTCTCTTGCTAGTCTTTGTCGTGTAGCACCAAGGGATGACGTTTACAGGATGGGCAGTACTACTCGTATGACAACAAGTTGCATCCACTAATTCGTTGTAAGCCATGGTGATTGTGGTAGTTTCACCTTAGGCTTTCGGTGTAGCGGGCTGAGAATGCTTGGGTATTTTTTCTGTGATCACTTGTTTTGCTGCGGGTGTATAATGGTGCTATGAGCTGTGTTAAAAGAGACCGAAAGGTTCTGAGTGGCGACCGCGTACCAGAAGACGGAGCGTTGAAATGCCTCTCACAAGGTAGATCGATGACGAGGATCGCGGGAACCTGAAGAATGCAGGATGCACAGGATCGGTCGTTGTTACGACAATTGGGGCCTATGGCCAATGATGATGATGATTAAGGACTACTGACCACGGATGCGTAGCTTCATAGACGCGTATTCGTCATTATAGGTAAGTACGCTTGGTGTACGCCTGTTGGCAGCTTACATACAAAACTATGAAAACGACACGACGACACGACGTTACACCAAGCGTATATGGTATATACGCGTCTAAGAAGCTACGCGTCCGTGTGCAGTAGGCCTAAGATGTCAAGACGAACAACAAAATATATTAACATTGTTTTCCCAAACACATAAACCCATTTTAAGAAGTCACCAATATCAATCTTGTCACGAAATTTCAAAGCATATTTAGGTACAGTTATCAACAAAAATCTTCAGAATCTTTCTTGAAATAATATTTTTATGGAATGACGAGTTGAGTAGGTACCTCAACCTTTTTTTATGTTCAGTAAAAAGATAATGTACTCGAGATGTCTGTTCTGAGGAGCTCAAAAGTTTTAAGTAGAATATAAAAGTGAAGTGGGACAAATTCTTGGCGATTTGTTATCGTAAGAAACTTGCCCTATAAACGACGCTGTGGCGTCATAACATTATGTTTTTGGAACGGCTCCGAAGTTTGGGATTGGGGATTTTGAGTTGGGAAGCCTAAATTCGTTTAATGGCAGTGAGATGGTGGGTTGCTGTGGTTATAGGGACGTGCAAAGTGTTGTCATGGGAAATTATAATAACAATTTCTTTATTCACTTATAAACAGGCACAAACTAATAAACAATAGTTAGCAGGGACTTTGTCTGCTATAATAATTTCCATATGAGGGGACAATCACGTTTATCGGCTACGGCACTCAAGATGGCTGGCACTTCCATGCAGCCGATTGTTGAGTGAAGCGGTGGTTTTGCGCCAGATAGCTGCGAAGCCATCTGTGTGTGTTTCAGCAAACATTGCTGATGCTCTACAGAAATGTGGAAGCCCACAGAGCATTGTATGTTTTCTGGGTGTAGTCAAAAAACAAAACCAAAGCAAAGTTAGAAGACCAGTCTCGGCAATGTCAATAGCATTACTTCGGCTTTCAGTGTCTATAGCAAAATTGTCCAAGGTCACCGACATAGCCCGAAGAATCGCCAAACTAAAGTGGCAGTGGGCAGGGCACATTGCTCGTAGAACGGACGATCCGTGTGGCCGAAAGGCCGAAAACGCAGCTTTGGAAGGCCTCCCACAAGGTGGACCGACGACCTGGTGAGAGTCGCGGGAATGCGGTGGATGCGAGACGCACAGGATCGGTCGTCGTGGCGACGCGACGTGGATAATAGTGAACAAAATTGTATTATTGGACAGTTCGTGTCATGCAGTTACTGGCCGATTGGCTGTTACTCTCTGAATGATCCCTATAGTTATAACTAGTACAATTAGTTTCTACCAGCGGCATCGCCGTGCGTTAAAGTAGAACGATTTCAAGAGAACTTGTGATAAACATACCCATTGTGTTCAAGGATATGGCCGAAAACGTTTTGACAAGGTCTGTGTTGGTGTTTGAGAGCTCTCGAGTCTCCAAAACTCTTCGCAAAAATCCAAATGTTAGTTTTAACTATTTACCGCAAACAAAAACCAAAAGAGATTCGTATGCATCAAGTTACTCTCGTAAATGTATGTCGCTTTAACCCTTAGTTGCTCTGCGTTCCATAGTCAAGATATCGATAACTCTTTAAAAATTCCTGTGGCCCTAGCGGGCTACGGCCTTACTGAGCTCCTGAGGTTTAACTGACATCTTTCCGAGGAGCGCATGAAACAATACGCGCCGTCGCGACTTACTGACTATGCTCCACCTGTGTTCCTTCTATTGCCCGTTGTGTTCCTGGGCCATGATAACTCTTTCGAAGATTCCCGCAGTCCCGAAGCGAGGAGGAGTGGCAGGCGGTCACCTCCTTCTGCGAAGCAATAATTCTAGCAAAGCGTGCTGGTGTGGGAACGGCCCTCACGCCTCTGTCGCCGCGATCCCGATCCCGATTTCCGGCCACCATAGGCGCAGGCTTGCGAACGGCGAGCATTGGGTAGCTCGTCGTCCGATCGTCCAGTAACCGTCCAGACCGAGCCCAAGTTGTCCACGGCGCGCCTCAAAGAGATGTCAGCAAACCGTAGGGGGTCCAGCAGGGTCCTTGAATGAAAGGCAACGAAGGAACTAAGAGTGAGTTTTAATCAGTAAAAGTCTGACACTCCCTCACGCCCAAGGGCAAAAAACGTCATTGAATGATTTCCCACCAAAAAAAAAAAGCCCTGGCAGGCATCGGCCCTGCTCAAAGAGTGCTATCACGGCGATCGGTACTTGACAACCCGCTTCGACTCCCAGTCGTTTTCATAGCCCCACAGGGCACCACGCCCCTCTCAACGCTTCGGCCTCAGAATCTTTCATGACAAATGTATAACGTCTCGGAATACTGAATAACTAACTTGAGACTAACGATAACTTGTGAGTTAGGGACTGAGAATCATTTTATTACTATCATTTTACAGTTTTAAGTAATTTGTTAAGTAATAACTGGTGATTTTGTGAATGGTTTGGAGAAAGCGAATTTGTCTTTTAAAGACGTAAAAGATTATTACATAAGTTACTGGATGGTCCGGAATAAGCGTTTCGCCTCGTCGTTTATACCGCGTACATTGAAGGACTGGAACAATTTGCTTGCTGCGGTCTTCACGTCCGATTATAATTTAGCTGTCTTCAAGGCTAGAGTGAATAGGCTCTTAATAAACTAGTGCGCTTCACCATCAACAATTACATCATTGCTTACCATCAGGTGTGATCGTAATCAAGCACTGGTTTATATCATTAAAAAAAAAGTTAGTTAGCCAAGTTAATTCTTGAATTTGACGCGAGCGAAGTCGTTGTCAACAGCTAGTTTAGGTACACTACTAACTTTTACTAGTGGCTACGCCTGCATGAAATTAGAAAAGTAGGTATCCTAAGGGAACATACGCCTAAGATAAAAAGTAACTATTCCAGGACATGGTCGATCTTTGAGCCACAATTCATTCAAATCCGTTCAGCCGTTCGAGTGTGAAGCAGTAACAAACACACAAATACGGCACCGTTGGCGCAGTGGCTAAGCGATCGGCTGCAACGCTACGTGTCGCGGGTTCGATTCCCGGACGGAACAAATATTTGTATGACCTACAGATACATGTTCCGGTTCTGGGTGTGTCGTATGTGTAAGTTTCCATGTTGGTGAATAACCCACGATACAGGAGCGATTCCTCGTATGGGTGGGAAAAAGTTTTATATGAGAAAAAAATACATATACAAACACTCTACAAGACTTCATAAACAATTAAAATATCTTCGAGCTTTCCCAAATATTGCCGCTTTGCTAATTTTAGTGTGTTACAAGACTTAGGCCGCGTTCAAACTTTGTCGTGACGACAAAAAATCGTGTAGTTTTAAGTGTCGTGGCTTATATATTTATATGGAGGTATTTACATATGAGGAGCAGTGGTGGCCGAGTGGTAACGGCCCCGACTTACGAGTTGTAGGTCGCGGGTTCAAACCCAGCCAGGCGCATTACTTTGTGTAATTCATTTCATCACCACTGCTCTCAAAATGGTGAAGGAAAACATCGTGAGGAAACCGGCATGTCCTAGAACCAAAAATTCGAAGACATGTGACATCCACCAACCCGCATTGGGCCCGCGTGGTGGATTACAGCCCGTTCCCTCTCCTAGAGAGGAGGCCTGAGTCCCAACAGTGGGAACATTATAAGGCCGACTATGCTATGCTACATATAAGACGACACGTTTAATGGTCGTCTACGACATTTTAACGGTGTCTTCTGTTTGTCATGATATTAGAAACGGCTAGCACGACAGTCGTAGAACGATAAAAATATGTCAAGTCTTAGACGTGACGGTAAATTATGTGTCGTTATTGCGACTACCTGTCGTAGGTACGATAAACAGTTGTTGCAATGTAATGGAAACAGCGAGACGATAGTCGTCCGATGATAAATAAACCGTAACGACATAAAGGGAACGCGGCCTAACATAAACAAATATAAACGAACATTTCCAAATATTGCTAAACCAAATTAAACAACGAGAAAATAAACCCGAATCACCCAGACCTTAATAAGGTGTCACGTATCTTTCTAAAAATACTCTCTCCTTAAAATTCAATACATTCTATATTCTAGACCTACGAGAATTTCATTAGTATTAAACCTAAGTTCCAATTAACATTAAAAACAATGACCCAGGCTTAATTGCATTTCTTAATACGCTATTTCTACATACATACCTTTTGAACGGCTTTGCTTGTTAAATGGAAAACATTAAGAAAATATCTGGCTGTAATTGTCCTATTCTGGGCTAATGCCTGTCTTTATACAGGATGTAATGGAAATGTATTCAAAGTCTTGAACATCGATGCCGAGTTGCTAGCCTGGCGGTTTTTTACTGTTTTCATTTTGGGGGAGTGTGCGTCGGTACCGCGCAGCGTTGGAAAGCCTCCCACAAGGTGGACCGACGATCTGGTGAGAGTCGCGGTAATGCGGCGGATGCGAGACGCACAGGATCGGTCGTTGTGGAGACGTTTCGAGGAGGCCTATGTACAACAGTGGACGTCTATCGGCTGAAATGATGATGATGATGATGTGCGTCGGTTACCACCGCTACATGGTGGACATCTCACCCAGTATGCACTAAACGTTTTGGGAACACATTCATTCTGCGTGAACTAAGGAGTGGAATTCCCTGCCGGAGTCTGTGTTTCCTGATAGCTACAACCTAAGGATCTTTAAGTCAAGAGCGAATAGGTTACTTCTAGGCCAGTGTGCTGAGAGGTGATACAGTGATATTGGTCAAGCGCGACCCTAAACTTTCGCATTTATAATATTAGTGTGACAGAGCAAAGGCGTGTCTTAAACCACCAGGCCGACAGCCCCTTATATTCCTGCCAGAAGCGAAAATTCATCAACATAAAAGTCGACGCTAATGAAGCTTAACCTTAATATAATTAAACAAATACACCCTAACACGGCAACACAGGAATTAACGTCAAAACAAAACGTAATCCAAAAAGTTTTTTAACTAAAACAAAAATTTAATGTATTCGGTGGCAAGCCTGAGCCAGAGATGGTGGACCCCTCTTTAATGTAGTCTTTACAACATTAAACACTGGATATTGGGGTGTGGTCGCACTGTTAGCGTTTAAGGAGACAGAAAAGTTATGGGCGCGTTAATGTCGCATGCTTTTGAGGGGATTAATATCGAAATGAAATCATGCGGACCGAATTTCTATCACGGTGGCCATCACATCATCATATCACGGAGACAGAGATTAGCCAAGAACGCAGGAGATATTATGACACACATGTGCATGCGCAAACACAGTTGCACTCTCTACTCCTTTACTCTCATAGTAGTACTATGGAACGGTCATCCAACACGACCGGTAAGGGATCAGGAGAAAGATTTACTTTTGACATCTATTTCCGCTTCCGTTGCATCGCTAGTATAGCCCGATCCTTCTTTCTCGCTTGCATGCTTAAAATTTTAACATGTCACGCTAAGACCCTAGTAGTTCCTGAAGGTTCAATTACACTTGGTCGTTAGCTCGTATTCGATTGCCTATAGAATTCGGACAAACGACTAAGTGTAAATGATGGGAGTCGAGTACGATGTATTCGAACAGCTTTCGTTTCGGTTATTCGACGCCGTTTTCTTTTCAATTTTCTAGCAGTACTTTGCCAGTCGTACCAATGACTGTAATGTTTGCCCGTATTTTAGTAACTAAACATGAGTTAAAGAGAAAAACAATGTAATTAATGCATCGGGTGCCCGAATTCGAATAACGGCTTTCATTCACCCGAATACGGGCTAACGGCCAAGTGTAATTGCACCATTAGTTAAAGGCGTTTAAATAAATAAACTCCTGAGCTTTTTTTTATTCTTGATAGGTTCGCGCTTGACTGCTATCTCACCTGATGGAAAGCGACGATGGAGCGCGCTTACCTAGAAGTAACCTATTCACTCCTGACTTAAAGATTCCCGGGTTGTAGCCATCCGGAAACACAGATTCCGGCAAGGAATTCCACTCCTTAGCTGTACGCATTGCTTTATAATATTAGTACCTATAGAACCATAGCTTCCCGCTAACAGTGAGACCCAACATATTATTATGAAACAATAGCCACCCCAGTACTTATTAATGAAAACCCTTGTAGGTACAAACGTAATATTTTATTTACCGTAAATTTCACCTCACCTCGGTGTTCAATGATCTATAAAGTTTTATGATAGGGTGTCTTTTCGTTAACGAATGTAAAATAATGCCGAGGGTTTTGTCAATGTGTTTCACTATTTCGGCCGGCTGAACGGATATTATTTTTTTTTTAGGGTTCCGTACCTAAAAGGTATAAACGGGAGTCTATTACTAAGACTCCACTGTCCGTCTGTCTTTCACGAGGCTGTATCTCATGAACCATGATAGCTAGACAGTTGAAATTTTCACAGATGATGTAAGTCTGTTGCCTGTATAAGAATAAAGACTAAAAACAGAATAAAATAAATATTTAAGTGGGGTTCCCTTACACTAAACGTGATTTTTTTTTTGCTCGTAATCAATAATAGTTACCATATTAGTGTCCAATGTTGTATGGATAATGGTACGGAACCCTTCGTGCGCGAGACTGAGTCGCACTTGACTTCCAAAATATTTTTTCCTCTCAACATCAACTTTATTCAATTGGTTAATTTTCTGTTTATTTTTGTACTATATTTTTACTAGTTTGGGAAGGTTTAATAAGCAGTCGTTCCATGTAAGACACGGTTATTCAGCCGCATTAGGTTAGACTGGAAGTAGACCCCAAGCTAGTGGGGGAAAAGGCTGATGATAATTTTTGAACAATATTTTATACTGAACCACAAATCATGTATCACTACTTACTTTTAACTTACTTCTGACAAAGTTGAACAGGTTTCTATGCTAAAGATTAACAAATACAAAAAAGAATAAAAATAAAATCTGTCTGTGTATGTGTGTGTGTGTAAGTGTCTGTGTGTGTGTGTGTGGTTAAAATATATCGGTCTTCAAAAAGCTAGTCAAAGAACGTTACCTCTCTACAACCTCGTTAAGTTATATAGTAAAGATATATGTATTTTTATAATTTAATCTATGTATTGTATCTATTTATGTTTACACTTATTTACTGTTATTGATATAGATGTATGTAATATATGATTTAATTTAGATAATATAATCTATTTTTTTAAATCTCTAAATTATTTACCACATCTCTCATCCAACTCTTCTGTCGCAGGTCTGCTGGAAGAAATTTCGTTAAAAATAAGCAGGACCTTTGTACTCTTCTATCTGTATTTGTTCTTTTCAATTTGAAGTGTTTGTGTGTTTTCTTTTTTATTCTTGATTAGCGCTTGACCACTATCTCACCTGATGGAAAGCGTCGATGCGGTCGACGATGGAGCGCGCTTACCTAGAAGTAACCTATTCACTCGTGACTTAGAGATTCCCGGGTTGTAGTCTTCAGTAAACACAGATTCCGGCAAGGAATTCCACTCCTTAGCTGTTCGCACAATGAATGTGTTCCCAAAACTTTTTGTGCGTATAGGTGGGATCACCACCATGTACCGGTGGCGCATTGCCGTACGCCTGTGTACATAAATGAATAAATATACTATAACTTCTTAAATTAAAAACCAGGGTGACATCTAAAATTAAAATCAAGCATGTACCCAAATATTGAAACCAAAAATTCAAACATCGAACCACACTTAACCCTAGAAACGCCGCGGGGAAATTTTAGATAAAATTAATACAATTATTATTTTATTATCTACCCACATTTACCCTAGCACAGAATACGTAATGGAAGCGAACAGAAATTCTACCACTTTGTTGATTAAAATAGGAATTAATTAAAATGTAGAATGGTATTTTAGACACGATTAATCTAAGAACAGAATATTTGGAACGTTTCTGTGTTAAGCATTATGAAATGGTAATAGGTTGAGTTTATGTTAAGTTTAAAGGAATGCTTAATAATATGAACTGGGCCTTACCACGAAGTGTTAAAATGTCAGGCGTGCGAGGGAGTAAGAGGGATGGAGCTATACACCCTATACACTCCAATTTTTAATTAGTACAAAAAAATGGGGCTATATCCGTACCCGTGACTAATATTTTTAAGCAAAAGAAAAAAAAAAACCCAAAATTGTCCACGAAAATTCGTCATCTTTGGTAAATTCATAATAGAATTAATAATTCTTAACAATTGCTACTAGAAAATACTACGCGCAGTGTTTTTCCATTTTGATCGTCATTTATTTTTTCATAACTAATAGCCTGCACAATATCCATAAATTGAATGACATTTTGGGATATAAACAAACTTTGCTGTTTATGAATATTATTTATTGAGACTTTACTTAAATAATAACAAGCCCTTTAAATATTTGTACTAATTAATAATTAGTGGTGTATAGCTCCCTCCCTTTAACAGTTCAGTTTAGGTCGTCAAATAGATCGCGTTAAGAGCTCGTTGTAGGGCCTCTGGGTGAAATAGTTAAATATAAGTAACTTGACGGCATTGTTGACCAGTGGTCGACCGTTTAGCTGCTGTGTTGAGTGTCGCTATTTCGATTTTCGGATGAAACTAAACTATGTTTATAAAAGCAAAATATCACTCACGGATTAATAGCGAAATCTCAGAAAATATAACACCTACAAATTTAAAATTTGGCAGGTAGATTCCTTATAGGATGTAGACATTCGTTAACAACGGATTTTACGAAACTCCACCCCTAAGAAGTAAAACGGGGGTTGGAAGTTTGTATGGAGAAACCTATTTTCACGCGGGCGAAGCCGCTGGCAGAAGCTAGTGTTTATATAATCTACAGATGAAAATGTTCCGTTTGGTGTCTTGTGTATGTGTGCTTACATGTTTCAAACGCATCCACGTTAAAAGAGTACTTTCTAGTGTGTGGCAATGTTTTTTTTTAAAACAAAACCAAGAAAACAGAACTTACATTAAAAATACGAGAAGATAAACTCGCAATCAGTTATAAGAAAAATGAGGAGAATGCAGTAGGCAGCATTGCAACAAAAATTTAATTACTAAGAAACTCGTTAAGTAAATGTTTTTATGAAAATAAATATCGCTAGCTATTATAAGCACGTCGATTAATCTGACAAAGTTTAAGACCTTACAAGAATGGATGTTGCATGTTAATTTACAACAGAATTAGGTCAAACTAACCAAAAAGGAACAAGTCTACCCAAACGAGCTTGAATCAAAGCTTCTCAAGCAACTTTCGATTTTCAAAACTATTAAACAATACTTCCAAGACATTTGGACAATAGGAAATCGCTGGAGTGTGTCTGACCATTAAAAATGAAGCTACAAATCGGGGTCTTAATGACCCCACTGTGTAATGGTGCGTTGTGGGCGCGCCGTTTGAGGGTTAAATTTGACGTTCCAAGTATTAATGTCGGTTAAAAGCTTTAATTTCCACTGTAGGGTGTAGTTTTTGTTTTGGTTAAAAATGTATTCGCCTATATTTCCCAAAGGGGTAGGCTTGGAAGCGAAACGATTTTACAGTTTGCAAAAATGGCAGTTGAATATATTAAAAATTTTATAGCATAGCATAACATAGTCGGCCTTATAATGTTCCCACTGTTTTGATTCAGGCCTCCTCTCTAGCAGCGGGAATGGGCCGTAATCCACCACGCGAGCCCAGTGCGGATAGGTGAATGTCACATGTCTTTGAATTTTTGGTTCTAGGACATGCTGGTTTCCTCACGATGTTTTTCTTCACCGTTTTGAGAGCAGTGGTGATGAAATAAATTACACAAAGTAATGCGTCTGGCTGGGTTTGAAACCGCACTGGTAAATCAGGCTCTATATTCCAATTTTTATACTACTCTTTTAAGTTTTGTTGAACTATTTTCTAAAAAAGTTGAAACCTACTTTGTTAGACGTCTGTAGAGTACTATTAATAGTTTATTATTTCAGCCTAAAGACTACAGCCACAACCACCGGTCCTGTGCATCTCCCATCTATCGAATTCCCGCGACCCTCACCAGGTCATCGATTCACCTTGGAACACTGCGTCTACCAGTAGATTCGTGGTCGCCACTACAAAACCGCTTCGTCGACCATCATGCTGCAAGCATTGTGCCTTACCCACTGCTACTTGAGTAAGGCGATTCTTCGGGCTATGATGGTAACCTTGTTTCTTGAGGATATCTAGAGCACCATTAGATAAGATAACAAAGAAGGAAACCACGGATCGAAATGTGAAAGATGGTAGGTGTGGATGAGTAGGTACTGAGATGACAGTTGGAGCGGAGTGGAGCTGAGCGATCTTTCAAATACAAAAAATGCACACGAGGCCCCCAGCCGGACTGGACGGAATCGATCACGCTATGCTACCGGGCGAGGAGCACAAAGCCGAGGGTAGTTCAACTCCACTTCGCCCCACATCATCACATCACATAATTTCAGCCGAAAGACGACTGTTGTACATAGGCCTCCCCCAAGCGACGCCACAACGACCGATCCTGTGCGTCTCGCATCCACCGCAATCCCGCGACTCTCACCAGGTCTTCGGTCCACCTGGCCTTCCAACGCTGCGTTTTCTGGAGCGCGGTCGCCACTCTAGAACCTTTCGGCCCCATCGACCATCCATTCTACGAGCAATGTGCAATGTGCACTCCGCCCCGGTAAGCTTTAATGGAAACACTGCCACTTTTTACTGCTCTGCTCCGCTCGACTCCACCCAGCTCCGCTTCTATGGAAACTCACCCTTAATTGGTTGTGGTGGAGAAAGTTTCATCCAAAAACACTTAAAATCTATATTCTAAGTTTCTTAGACCTATGCCTACGAAACTTAACAGTGCATGGCAACCAAGTTACTGTATAAAGTTATCCACAACAAACGAAATGAACTTCAAACGTAATGTAACCAAACATAACACATGAAACGTACTGAATTCAGAAACCAGTCAAGTTCACAGAAACCAGTTTTGCAGCTAAGGACCTTGAAACTTGAAGTCTTGTAGAGAGTCCTTGAGGAAAGTGAAGTACGCATGATCTAAGATATTTGATAGTCCTTATTTGTTTTTTTTTTACTGTTGATAATCACACGCTTTCCTAGAAGTAACCTATTCATTCTTGACTTAAAGAGCCCCAGGTTGTAGATACCATGAAACACAGACTCCGGCAGGGAATAGCACTGTTAAATAATATACAGCAGTGAAAAATGGAATGCTAAGTGACAGGTGCTCGCGCTGGTGGACCAATCGCGAGCCAACAACGATCTTCGCGATTCTTCGATTCTTCCGAAGAAAATACGAATAAAAAAACAATTGAGAACATTTTGTCTCCGCGTCTACGGTATATTGACATTAATATTAAATTTATAATAAATAATGAAATAAATCAACTAGATTTAATTTGAGTCATAACGTTTACAAGCACTCATGAGCTGTACGCACAAATATTAATATTTTAAATGCGAAAGTAAGTCTGTTGCCCACGTACACCTAAACCACAGAACTGATTATTATTAAATTTTGTTATGGGTACAGGAAAGTAACAATGTTTTTTATTGAGGCTTGTTTTATTTCTCAAAAACTATCTAACGGATCAAGTGTGTGGTCTTTTCTACTCGAGGGACTGTTTTAGATAAAAAATTTTTTGGTTAATATTATTTTATGAGTAATGTCTAAATAATAAAATATTACAGAACATCCGCCATCTTGACGTCAATATGGCGGATGTACCTTAATTTTGAAATAATTTCATTCTGAAAGAGGTACAGATATTTTAGTACTAGGTACTGAATAGTACAATTTAGAACATTTTATCGGTAATTACTATAATTTAATTCGCTGTGGTACACCAGTCATTTTGACTCTCACTAATTTCTCCCGCTTTGGGTGGTGCAAGAGCCGTGTCAGATTATTACTGCCTAAACCCACCCCCCTGCGGTTCTTCAGATGCACTTTCCGTTCTAGGACCGCGGTCAAATTTCGGACAATTTGAGTAATTTTGCCTTTTTGTCTAGAAAATATATAACTTAATCTTAGATCCAGAAAAAAAAACTTTCGATAGTCACAATTGTGACTAAGTATATACTTACTATATATTTTTTTACTAAGTATATAGTTCTTTTTTTCCTGGAACGTATTTTTTTTCTGGATCTAAGCTTGTGTTGCTTTCAGACGCTAGATAGCACTACGTGTCTTTCGAATCATGTTTGAATTATTATTTTATATAATTAGAAATCAGGGACCGTACAACCCCGAATATAAGTTAATTCTTTCAAAAGGGTTACAGATTGTATGCCTACAGTAACGGAAAATGTTACCTCTTCGTAGTGTTAGCCCTTTCATAACACTAACGTTAGGGTAACCCTATCAATAAGTTAACTAGTTCAAGATGTTACCGGTTCCAATTGAAGCAGATAACCCTTTGAAAGGGTTTGTCGGGGTAATCAAAGGGTTTTAAATAAAATCATTTTAAATTACGTTGGAGTGGAAGAATAGATTTTGACCTTCCCTTCGGGCACTAAATGATGAGTGAGACGATCCAATGACATTTATGATTCCGTAAAAAAGACAAGATTATACATGAAACAATCCCGACTATTCCAGAAAAAAAATACATTTAACTTTAAAATCACTGCAATAATAACCATAAAATAATCGTATGTGTATGGACTGTGGAGTCGCTAGGTCCTAGATTACGTGTTGCGACTTGACGCGTACCTGCCGCATGCATGCAGTTTAGTACTTTAAAGTAAGGCACGAGAGATAAAATTACAATATTTGTAGTCCAAATGGGTAACTCTGTTACAGTCGTTGAAGGGGTAACCCGTTCAAAACGTCTTACCGCTAAAAAGTATAAACCACCAAGAATGGGTTTTTGAATATACAGGTAAACAAATCGAAAGGGTTTGGAAGAGGTTATCCATTGATGAGGGTTTTCGTAAATAAGTGTAACAAATATGAAATGGGTTTTAAAACAACACTTTGTCAAAACCCTATCAAAAACCCTTTCAATGGGTAACCAAAATGGTCCCTGTTAGAAATAGAGCATTTCATTATATATTACATTAATTTGTTACTACTAGAGCTAACAGTCGCACAAGTCGATATTACGAAATTAAGCTAACACTACCCGAGGTCAATCCTTAGATGGGTGACCAATGATGTCGTACCAACTTAAAAGCAAAAGTTTATATGTATAATAATAATAAAATCCCATACACTAACCAAGAACCTCCACTTAAAAACCAATACAAAACTACAATAAAACAGAGCAACATATTTAGGTAATTTAAAACAATATCGGGAAATATTACAACTTCAGGCAATAATTGTCACGGCTGGGTTACGGCGCTAACTGTCGCAGACTAAAGATCAAACAGTTTGGCTCGGGTACCCGACCGGAACCGTTTCTGTTTAATAGTCTTCTGGGTTGAAGAAGCAATTTGGGAATGTCCCGAATAGTTAAGCTGTTTGAATTCTTTCGAGCGATCTCCTATGTCATTTTTTACCGGCAGAGTTCGGAATAGTAAATATATATAAAAACATAACCAACCCTTTAATGTTCCCACTGCTGGGACTCAGGCCTCCTCTCTAAGAGAGGGAACGGGCCGTAATCCACCACGCGGGCCCAGTACGGATTGGTGAAAACGGTGAAGAAAAACATCGTAAGGAAACCGGCATGTCCTAGAACCATAAATTCGAAGACATGTCACATCCACCAAACCGCACTGGGCCCGCGTGGTGGATTACGGCCCATTCCTTCTTCTAGAGAGGAGGCATGAGTCCCAACAGTGGGAACATTACAAGGCCGACTATGCTATGCTAACTGTATTGACATAAAATTACTGTAGTCCAGCGTCCATGTGATTTGCAATAAATTTAATTGAACTGATTTTTTTTTGTTCAACCAGGGAATCGTACCCTGGACTAGATCGTGGAGCTCGTGTATTATTTTTAATAAAAATAAAACTTATTTAGTAAACATAGTGAATTTCCACACAAAGATTTAAAAAAAATCTGTTATTCAATGCAACAGCCATACCTTCTCTGGTGGTGGTAATAAAATTCAGATGACCATTTTATGATATACTAAACGGTGTTATGTTGGTCCGACTTGTATTTATAATGCATTTTGACTTTTATGCTGAATATATTACACTAAAGAATTACAAGTTATTTTGCTGCTCCATATAAAATGTTAGTTTCTTTTCTGTATTTTTATATTTTGTTTGAAACAATATGATAGTGCTTGACGGAACGGATGGCGCAGTGGTTGCGCGATTGGCTGTTACGCTAGCTGTCGCTGGATTGATTCCAGCACGGAACAAATATTGGATGTCTTGTGTTAGTGAGTTTACATAATTTCCTAAAAATTCCTCGTGGACTACTCAAGCTTAGTACTTAATGGACGGGCGGACGGCGAGCTACCCATTGATAACAGAGATATTTGTAATTACAAAACATGTTTGAAAAGAGTGTCCATGGAGTTTCTCGCACATTCTTCTCCATAGAGATCTACGCTTTGGAATGTGCAATTAGCATCATTTATTTTTATTTTTCTGACTGACTGACTTCTTGACATTTCAAAAGTGCCTGTAAATGGTTTATTTGGAATAAATGCTTTTTGATTTTGATTGCCGTCGTCCGCTAGCCCGCACCTAAAGTGGCCGAGGATCGCCCAGCGACTTTCGATGTACACATCAAGGATCTATAATACGGTCACCCATCCATAGTCAGTACTTCAGTAAACGTCACCAAACCGTGCAGGGCAATCTGTTTGTCATTACTGCAAATATGTTGAAGACAGCTCTCTAAACTGTATCACGAAAGCAACTTTGTATGGAGTAGCTATTAAAACACATCACTCTCATGAATGAGTTTTTCAACTTTGTATGAATAAGCAAGTTCTGGTATCAAGTGTTTACTGCTCATAATACTTTGAAAGTTTGAAGTCATAAAATCGATACTTACTATTTTATTTCATACATTTATTACTATGAGATGGGTAGGTGAATATGAGTTCAATTTACGAATTGCTTGTAGAACTATAAAAACTAATTTTATCTTTTTTCAATATGAGAAGTGCTCTTAAATAAACTGTGTAGGTTGCTTACTTACTAGTTATATTAAAATTTTCTGCATTTTTGAATTTTCGCAAGAATCACATGATTTCATTCCGCCATCACCTTTCTACCATCAGACCTCTCGACGTATCGCGAGTGTCCACCCTTATGTTGTTGTCACCTCTATGGTCCGGACTAAGCGTTTCGCCTCGTCGTTTATACCGAGTACATCGAAGGATTGGAACAATTTGCCTGCTGCGGTCTTCCCGTCCGATTATAATTTAGGTGTCTTCAGGGCTAGAGTTAATAGGCTCTTAATAAACTAATGCGCCTGACCATCAATGATTGCATCTCCGCTTACCATCAGGTGGGATCGCAATCAAGCACTGGTTTATATAAATTAAAAAAAAAGGGTGAATAGGCCCTTAATAAACTAGAGCGATTCACTATCAGCCATTCCTTCACTGCTTACCATCAGGTGGGATCGCAGTCAAGCACTAATACTATATTTTTTTTTTTTTAATTGATATAAACCAGTGCTTGACTGCGATCCCACCTGATGGTAAGCGGAGATGCACTCATTGATGGTCAGGCGCACTAGTTTATTAAGAGCCTATTCACTCTAGCCTTGAAGACACCTATATTATAGTTGGACGGAAAGACCATCAAAATCTCATTAATAAAAAAAAAATCTGCCGCGCAAGCTTCCCGCTATCTCTATCAGGGCCTTTTTTTAAAACCAACTTTATAACGTTCCCTAAAGTAATTAAAATTCTACCTATTTACAGTTTTCGAGATACGATTAAACTCAGAAAAACAGAGGTCACAAACATTCAAAATATCGATAACACAACTCTAATCGACTATCCGATTCCCATTGTAACGAATCTTCAATCGGTACATAATCGCCGCTAACTCCATTCGAAAACATTACCATTTTCCCCACATTGACAGCTGAGATAAGATCGGTAAAACACTGTTATATTATGCGAATAAAAACATGTTAACTCGGTATCGATATCGATGCCGAGTTATCGAGTAATCGATTACCGAAGCTCACGCGTCATCGGTACGACTTATCGCTATGTTCGCCTCAGGTCGTAAAGTGGGTACACTTGCGGCCGAAGTGATGTGTAAACATGTTTCTGGGTTGATATTGTCGTGTTTAAGGATGTTATGAATGTTCTAAGGTTTTGTAGCCGTAATAAAAATGGACTGCAATCTTTTTTAAAGGATTCTTTGGAAGTGGTGAATTCTCTTTTATGTTGTCTTTAGGTTCTAGACAAAGTCAGATAACAATGAATGCACCTCCGTTAAAAGAGTAATTTCTAGTGTGAGGTAACGATTTTTTTTAACTGTCTTTCCATGAGTTGAGTAACGACTGTCAAATTTAAAATATATGATATTGTGATATGTTAGCTACCGAAATGAAACCAAGCGACCCAGGTTTAAGGATTTTTTTTTTTTAGGTAGGTTAATCATCTTATGACAAATCCCGCTCTTGGGCGGAGCGAGAGATAGTGTCAGACTTTTACTGACTAAAAACCCACTCCTGTTCCTTCGTTGCCTTCGTCCCAGGGCCCGGGGTTTCGTTTTCACACTACGCGTGGCACAGGTTTAAGGATAAGACATTTATCACAATGGCGGATCCGACACATATACATAGATACGCAACTACGATACTACACATCTGATTGACTACTTGATTGACTGCATGGCAGTTAACAAGCGCTTGTTAATCCTGAGGCCCCAATAAATGATGCTGGCGTATTGCGTGTTAAGAGGTCAAGAGTCCGAGCGAAAAAGAAGGATAGAGCTGTACACCCTATATAGCTCCATCCCTTTAACAATTCAGTTTAGATCGTCAAATGGATCGCATTAAGAGCCCATGGTAG
Organism: Mythimna vitellina; assembly: GCA_949316375.1. Classification (NCBI taxonomy): domain Eukaryota; kingdom Metazoa; phylum Arthropoda; class Insecta; order Lepidoptera; family Noctuidae; genus Mythimna; species Mythimna vitellina. The sequence continues at coordinate 4,700,173 of OX438709.1, read as the reverse complement.
GGTCTCCGGCTTGATAAATATTACGCCAGGGCGAAATAAACAGCTTCACTATTTCAAAAAGACTTTTACTCTTCTTAATAATTAATGAACTCTTATTTTGCGTTCATCAGACGAACATTAGTTAATTAAGTTTCTTAAAAACTAAAACGTAACATTCACCCGAAACAGCTAAGTAGATTTTTTATAAAAGCTAACGCAACGATATAATCACATCTGATTTTTCAGTTAATTACGAATTCACAAAAAAAATACACCATTTTAAGCCGAACACAAAAATTCACACGACTAAAATAAATACGGAACTGAAAACAAAAAAATACGCTCGAAAAGTTTTATCGGATCGAAATATTTCGATACTGGTAAACTGTGTCGTTAAATGTGTCCCAGAGTGTAAAAAGTACATTATAAAATATTCAACTTAATGTTGCCATACGTTTTCACGTGGCAATCGGCTCTTTATGCCTGGGGTTGCCAGCCTAGCTGGGGATTTTAACGGCGTTTCGCTGCCAAGTTGCCAGCACTTAAAATATGACGCGAGCTGAGATGTTTGAGCATAATTGTGAGTAAATAATGTTAGTATTTGAGAAGGTGAAGTTAAGTGCCCTCTTAGAGGGAAAGTGTTGTATTGTTAGCTTAGACCTTATTGCTAATAATGGCGGGGTTTTATTAGGTATCACACTATATTGCAAAGGCAAATGTATGTGTGTATGTTTGTTATTTCTTCACGCTCAAACGGTAATACGGATTTGGATGAAACTTGGCAAACGAGTAGACTATGTCCTGGAATATCACATATGACACTTTTTTGCCTCGGGGGTATGTTCTCTTGGTAGGTATAATTGTCAACTTTCATTCGAATGAATCTGCTAGTATAAGCTGGTTTAGTATAGTTTGATGAACTTGATAGACAGACTCATGATACACTAACATGAAATTGGTTAACAAGATTTTTAATTGTTAATTTGTGTAAAGTTTTTATTTTGTTTCTAAAAAATAATATTTTAGTATCCTGAGTGTGGGAAATAATTCCGATCATTTTTTCTGCGTCTGGGTGTAATTTATCTATAATATGTATGTATTTAGATATATATAAGTATGTTTATCAGTTGTCTAGTACTCATAGCACAAGCTCTGCTTAGTTTGGGGGTAGATGGTGTTGTGTGATAGTTGTGTAAAAAAAATATATTTGTAAGTTCTCGCTCTAACTGTAGCATGAGGGAATGTCAAACTTTTACTGACTGAAACCGTGTTCCTTCAATTGCCTTTACCGTTCCAGAACCGCGGTAAATCTTCCAAACAATCCGTGTTAAATTTTCCTTAGAAGAGAACGAAAACTTATTAAAAATAAGACTACTCATCCGAAATCGTAAAGCAGACAAAAACAATTTACTTTTAACAACTTTTCAACTCCAAACGGAGTAAAACAGTTGAGTTAGTCCATAACCTTTGTGTTTGACGTTAGAAAATGAATAATAATATCAAAGAGGAGCTAGTAATTATGCCCGCCCGTGTAACAGTTACACACGGCTGAGATAGTTCGCCACCGTTAGATATCCGCAGGAGAACCAAGGTCGCCGACATAGCCAGAAGAATCGCCAAACTAAAGTGGCAGTGGGCAGGGCACATTGCTCGTAGAACGGATGGTCGATGGGGCCGAAAGGTTCTAGAGTAGCGACCGCGCACCGGAAAACGCAGCGTTGGAAGGCCTTCCACAAGGTGGACCGACGACCTGGTGAGATCCGCGGGAGTGCGGTGGATGCGAGACGCACAGGATCGGTCGTTGTGGCGTCGCTTGGGGGAGGCCTATGTGTCCAACAGTGCACGTCTTTCGGCTGAAATGATGAGAAAGTTCGCCAACATAATATGGAGGGTCCTTCCCGATCCGTATATCGTTAGTGTGAGCATGGTTTATAAACTTGTTATTTCATCCATCAAAATGTTTGATAAAGAGGCAACGTAAAACAAAAGAGAGATAACGTCTGAACGCTTTGTTGGCATTTAGTAATTCTAAAAATTTTGTCCTAGGAAATACGTGTTTTTATAAAACCATAGAGCTGGATCTACACTGCGCACACGTGTGCCACACCCGCCGATCTGGGCGCGTCGGTCTCCATACATTTTATATGGGGACTAAACTTGTAGAGCTACACTTGATCCACGCCACGCGACGTCGTTCTAATGTAGTTCTAGTTTAAGAGTTGTTCAGAATCTCGATTAAATGTACGAGTTATCTATAAATATATTTTCTTTAATAGTTAAATTTATGAGTACATTATGAAGGACCAAATTTCATGCAACATAGCAGATGTTCAGAAGTTTTAACTGGATTTAGACAAACTAGTTTTTTTTTTTTTTTTTCAATAGAAATTCGCTTTTGGAAACAGGTTAGACTGTTATAAATATAGAGTTACACATCATCATTATCACCCTCCTGTTCTTATAGTAGATGTGTCAACATCTCATAAATATCTAGACTTGCATGTTGCTCTAGTGGCCAGTTGCCCAGATTGCTATGCCGAAGGTCGTGGATTCGATTCCCATCAAGGACAATGTTTTTGTAATGAGCACAATCATTTGTTCTGTGTCTGGGTGTAATTCATCTATATTAAGTATGTATTTAGAAATATGTAAGTATGTTTATCAGTTATCTAGTACTCATACCACAACCTCTGCTTAGTTTGGGACTTGCGTTGCGTGAGAGTTGTGGAATATATTATATGTTATATTTATTATCTAGCAGCATTTCTTAATCTTAAAAAAAAAAGCTTTCTGAAGTTACAAACAGTGTGTATAATAAGTACCACAGAACACAAAGTGCGCCCACTGAATTATGTATTAAAGACTCGATCCAAACGGTATTATCTCCGCTCGAGGGCAATTGTGACCATACTAGTGATCTTTTATACAAGTATCCATAATACGAATACTTCTATTTATCTGATACAACCGAATTTTCCTTGAAAAGCTTTATTTTTAAGACATGGTCATAATTGGAGGCTTTTTTCGAAGTCCATGAAGTCAAATACATTTCCTTCTGCCATTCTGATGCCTATTTGAGGGTAACGCGCAAGGTCCGTACACGATCAGTGGTGGTAACTACCCCGACTTACGTGTTATAGGTCGCGGGTTCAAATCCAACCAGGCGCATTACTTCGTATAAATATATTTCATGACCTCTCAAAACGGTGAAGGAAAACATCGTGAGGAAACCAGCATGTCCTAGAACCAAAAATTCCAAGACATGTGACATCCACCAACCCGTACTTGGCCCCCGTGGTGGACTACGGCCCATTCCCTCTCCAAGACAGGAGGCCTGAGTCAAAACTGTGGGAACATTATAAGGCCGACTATGTTATGTAATTCCTAACTGAAAAATGCGATTGCACTTTCGCCCGATCCTGGAATCGAATCCAGGACCCCACGCAGCAGTCGACAAATGAGGTGTAAGTGTACAGGTGTTTTGGGTATCAGAGTACTGACAAAAAGATTTTCAAAGGGCCTCACAAACACTTTATTTTGCCATTTTGCTCAGATTCATGTTTGAATACAACCAACGCACAGCTTAAACCACTAAAGACATACACACCCCGTCCTTCGGGAATACAACCCCATATTTTCCGTCGACTACAACAGCTAACATAATCCGTTCATCCTAACCTACATGTGTATATGTACAGCGTCTTAAATTTCTTTGTGTCTGATCTCTCCACAGATTTCAAAGTTTTAGGGGGATTTTATCGTAAAATTAAGTGGCTGTTTTAATTATTTTTGCGTTCTCCCGCTCTAGGGCATAGCTGAGCGTGTCAGACTATTACTGACTAAAACTATACCTATGTTCCTTCAGTTGCCCTTTTGCGTTCTAGGATCACAGGTCTAAAGTTGACCCATGGCCCCATCAGGCTTCCGCCCTGCTGGGCTCCTACGGTTTTGCCGACATCTCTTTGAGGTGCACGTGGGAATACTGGACATGCACGTGACGGTCGGACCGCGAACTACCCAATGCTCGTCGTCCGCAAGCCCGCGCTTACGGTGGCTAGTAGTCGGGCTCAGGGTCTCGGCGGCTAGGGTGTGAGGATGTCCGGTCCCTCATTGCGACCGTCTCCTGCTAGTATTACTGCTTCGCAGAAGGATACGACCACCGAGCATTCCCCCTCACTCCGGACCATAACCGGTGCCAGGGCACGGCGCGAGAGTTCGGCGCCGCTGATCGCCCCCACGAGGACACGGCGGTGCTCCGCTTAACCTGTGTGCTTTTCTGACACTATCTCCCGCATCGCCCAAGAGCGGGATTTGTCATAAGATGATTTTCCCACCCAATAAAAAAAAACCTGTGCGCTTTCATTTGTCACTAGCGTTCATGGTAAGCCCTCCAGGGCATCCATGCTTATAAAACATGTAACAAAATAAACGCATATCCTGAAAGTATTAGGTAACTAGGCTTAGAATCAGATACTGGATATCTATTTTCAGCTATTTATAAAATGTTTTTTTTTTAATCTTTATAAAATAATCAAGCATTATTTGAGGTTAAAAAATAACCTATTGTTATAAATTCTTATAAATCTTGATTGCGACACTAGCGTGTTTGTGTGTGCGTAGATAGATAATAATAATCTACACTAATATTACAAAGATGTTTGTAGGAGATAATCTTTGAAAGTACTGGTCCAATTGCGAAAAAATTTTTTCACCGATAGAAAGCTGCTTTATTCATGAGTGACAGTCTATATTTTTTTAATGCAGGCGAAGCCGCGAGCAACAGGTAGTACAAATAATTTAGTGCGTCAATTCCCATATCTTTTGCCAAAATTTCAATACTTGAATTATGATTTTAACTTAATTTTCTAATTATAAGAATGTACATTATTCCAGTCACATGTTGTACAGAGCATAAACTACTAAATACACAATATCTGTCTGTCCTTCGAGAATACAAGCCAAGATGTTCCGTCGAGGGCAACAACTAAGATAAATCCATTCATCCTAACCTACATGTGTGTTTTGTCCTACATTTCTTTGTCATATCTCTACCGGTTTCTTAAGTGGAACACGTCTCTGTCGTCACGGCTTAGTTTTCTAGGCTTCTCGACGACTGTGCACATAATAAATAAGGCCTCAAGGGTGTCCTAAATTCATAATTTCTCTGGAGACACTTTTAAAAAGAGATTCGATAAAGCTGTAACGGTATCTGGATCTAATCTAAGATTATAGTCTATAGGGAATTTGTATATTCTACTAGCATATATATATATACTGCTAGCGGATTCGGCAAATGGTATTCTGCTTTATAAATTAATTCTAAAAGAAATAATGTTTTTTGTTGTTGTTGTTATATGATATAAACTAGTGCTTGGCTGCGATCCAACCTGATGGTAAGCAGTGATGCAATTGCGTTGAAAGTGGAATGCACTAGTTTATTAAGAGCCTATTCACTCTATCCTTGAAGATACCCAAATTATAATCTAAAGGGAAGACCGCTGCAGGTAAATTACTCCAGTCCATCGATGTACGCGGTATAAACGACAAGGCGAAACGCTTGGGCGGTGGGTGTAGGGGAGTTAAAAATAGCCTACGACCTATTCCAAGATAAAGAGAAACTAATATAAAGTTGTGCAAGTCGGAAACTTTGCTAATCAATCACGATTCAACGCATGCATGAATATGTATGATGAAAAGTAGGTAACAAAACAGATAAAAAATGGTCTAGAGTAACCAAAACCGAAGAAGCAAAATGTGCGAGCAGTGGGTTTTACTCAGTAAAAGTCTGACAAGCTCTCTCGTTCTTACTAGGTTTTAGAAATCACTTGATGACATCCCATCATAGATATTAATTTCATCGCCCAAAAAATTAACATTGCCATTCAACGCGGCAATGCTGTCAGCCTTCTGGGCACAGCGATGTGGACGAGTACTTCGACGCCTGAGTGTACTTTGTGTGTCTTTGAATATTTAAGTCCTTACAAATTAAAGTTATTTTTGTATTCGAAAGATCATTTATATATGGGTGGACGATCTTTCGAAATTAAAATTCAAAACGTTTTTATTTCACCTAGGCCTGTATGGGCACTGATAAAACGCCAGAAGCTAGTGCTCGGTTCCAATTGGTCGTTTCCTACGGAGAAGAACCGGCAAGAAACTCCATATGTTTTGTCTATCAATGAAAACCCCTGTCTGTAATTTAATAGGTGTATATTATTATTTTTGTAAAAAAAAAATATTTTTAGATATCAAGACATGTAGAAATACTTTTTATTCCATCAGAAGGTCTATTTTTATTTAATTATGTTTAGGTATACATTTTGTAGATAATTTTTGCATATAACACAAGCGACGCCATTATCAAAAGCTAGTTCGAGATTGAAATCCATTTTTGTAAGAACTTTCTCGTTCTCGTTCACGCGTCACATAAAAAGCTCCGAAAAAAAAATCCAGCCACAATTAACACTTCGCTTTCTATTACCCATTAAACTGAATCGACCGGAAAACACACAACAACAAAACCATTGACGTCAAACTTAATTCAGGAACACTTTACAGAAACTTCCGACGAATGAAAAAAAAAAAAAAAAACACTTACAGATTTCCGTTACAAAGCGACACACTGTACTGCCCCTTCCAGTGGCGGCATCATCAAAAAACAATTTCGACCAATCACGAGCAGTTAGTCACAAAATGGATGCACTCTAATAATTGAAAGCGCATTCACACCATTTTTAATTTGATTGCACTATTTAAATCGTAGGCGTAGATTAATGTAATAAGTTTAACTTGAATTATTTTACTGCCATAGAGTAAGGAACGTAGTGAAAGAAAAAAGATAGAAAACTGTTCATGGTTTTTTTTAATATGGAATATGCGTGAAAAAATATATTTGGTACCCAAGCATTTATCAATAAATATACAAAAATACTCGTCGAATACTAATTGTAAAATATATCAGAATCGGTAGAAAAGCAAACATAGCATAGCATAATCAGCCTTTTTTTTAATGTTCCCACAGCTGGGACTTGGGCCTCCTCTCTCTAGGAGCGGGAATGGGCCTTAACGTCACATGTCTTCGAATTTTTGGTTCTAGGAAATGCCGGTTTCCTCACGATGTTTTCCTTCACCGTTTCGAGAGCAGTGGTAATAAAATAAATTACACAAAGTAATGCGCCTGGCTGGGTTTGAACCCGCGACCACACCTACAACTCGTAAGTCGGGGCCTTCGACGTCAAAGACCAAGTCGCTCTTTCTTACTAGCAACTTTGAAGGTTTATACCTTCGTTGTTGATAAAGATATTTTTTTTCATATTTGTTTATTAGAGCTAGAAAATATTTAATTTGGCAAATAAATAAAAAAATGCTTGCCTATTCCCTGTCATTGTAGTCGATGTTGTGGACGGCGATGGAGCACGCTTGCCTAGAACTAATCTATTCACTCTTGACTTAAAGACCCCTAGGTTGTAGCTATCAGGAAACACAGACGACTTTATGGAATTGCACTCATTTCACACACTTGGACAGGATATACAAAGAAAAAAAACTAACAATAAATTAAAACTTTTTTACAAAAAGATTATTATTATATCTACGCTTTCTTCCTTCTATAAGATACCGACCAGCCAGGTTTTTATTGATTTCAAAAGCAAGCTATATCGAACGTCGAACAAAAAAAAGTTAAAAGAAACTTTCGGAAGCCGATGTTTTTGGTTTTTTTTTTTACACACGGCTTCACGATTGGCACTAGTTTCTGTTTTCAACGCAGTCGGAAATGTCACGAGCCACGTAAGTCTATGATGGAATCTCATTAAATTACTCCTTTCAAGTACCTTTGAGCGAGAGTGCATATCAGACTTTTACTGATTAAAACCGACCTATATTCCTTGATTTGCCTTTTGCGTTCTTGGGCCATCTCTTTCAAACGTTCCCGCAGCCCTAGCAGGCATCAGCTCTACTGTGCTCCTTCATTTTAGCTGACAACTCTTTGAATCGCACGTGAAACACTACGCGCCGTCGACTCGGTATTGGTCTTTACCGGACGGCCGGACGAAGAGCTATGCATTTACTCGTCATGTAACGGTTGGGGCAAGATAACAATAGGGGCGCGAGGATGAAAGTTTCCTCTCGTTTGCGACCGTCTCCTTCGCAGAAGGCAGCCGCTTCCCATTCCCCCTCATTAACACGCTTGCTTTGCATACTAACTTTTGAAAGCGACTTCTCTAGCTACCAAGGCGATTCAATGCTCTGTGTTTTAATATTTCCTGGGCCTCTACTATGACGTGCTAATGTCATCATCAGAGAGAGACGGAGCTACACCGAACGTATAGCTCTATCTCTATTTCACAGCAGATTCCTGATAGCAATGACCAATCATAGTAGGGGTGAATGTGGGTGGGACGGGCTTTTACCTTTAATTGGATAAATACGAATGACAAATGAAATCAATAAAAATCTGGCCGTCTGTAATTTAGTATGAGGGAGGTGTGATGTATTCATTTTATATTTAAATTAGTTATCTTGTTTCGTTTAAGTGTGACTCGTTAATTAAAGTCAGTCATAGAAATTGTTGTTGTAATGGGAAGTCATTATTTTTAGTTTTTTTTTTTTAAATGCTTGCTCGGTATGACTGATTGTTTATTTTTATTTGAATCTTGGCATATTGTTACTCGCGAGTGTAACCATTATGTGGACCGTCCATAGGACACGGTGGAGCATAGTTATGCTATGTTAAGATACCAGTGGCCTACTTGCAATAATTGTGTGTATGTTTGTTTAGATTACAACAACGGGAATTCTTTTCTAATAAGATTTGATGCAAACGAACTTATATATTATTGTTAATCATATTGAATAGGTTAAAGACTCGCGGAAGGCCTTCATGCCCATTACAGGTGAATAGAGGCCTTTGCTCCATGACTTCCAGGTGTTCCGTACCTGTGTTTAAAAAAATCGTGAAACCAGAATACTCCATTCAACTTTCATTCTGTAGACGCACTGTCATTTTTGTTCAATCAATCAATAAAAAAAAAATAACAACAATAATTATCAATTTCCCCAGCATTATCGAGCAATAGTCGCCAATAAAAACTGTCAATCCATGTCTTATCTTGATCAAGAGAACCTTACAATAAAAAAATAAGTGTAATAATTTATTTAGGGGCGAACGTGATCGCCGCAACGCGATAAGGGACTGAGGGGTATGTTGGACAAGGGAAATAAGTCATTAATAGAAATAACATGATATCATTTTGTGGGGATCGAACAAGATGGGTAGATAAAGGGATAGCGGAGTGAGTGCATCACCCCCTCTTAATAGTGAAATTTCACCCTTGTGGCGAAATTAATGATTGTTATTTTTAGTGAATTGTTAATGCAACTGTTGCTAGAAATAACATTCGACTGTTTTCACTATTATTAGGTACTAAGATACGTAACCGTTTAGCATTTTATTCGTCAATAAATTTTTACTTAGGCTGGGAAAAGGCAGTTACAGTGGGTAATCATCATGCTTCAAAACACACTAATCTAAATATATAAAAGCGAAATACCACTCACTGATTAATCACGAAATCTTAGAAACTATAACACCTACAAACTTAAAATTTGGCAGATAGGTTCCTTTTAGAAGTGTTGACATCCGCTACGATCGGATTTTCCGACATTCACAGACAGTCCAAAGTTTTCGCCAGCGAAGCCGCTGGCAGAAGCTTGTATTATATAGGCAAAAGTTTGTATGTGTGCGTATATTTGTTTGTTCTTTATTCTCAAACGGCTCAACGAATTATAATAAAATTTGGCACATGGGTAGGCTATATCCTGGAATAAGATATAGAATAATTTTTATCCCGGTAGTACCTGTATTCCATTGGGATATTTTTCTGGTTTCGCGCAGGCGATGTCGCTGACAGAGGTTACTTCGTTTATACAACATTATTTTTAGTATATTATATGCGAAACCTGAATTTAGTTTGTTTAGAATCAGTAACTGAATCGATTCCAATAATTTTCACACCATGTTATTTTTTTCCCAAAAATATTTATAAAAGGTCACAAGTTGTACCACTGACACTAAGTACAACACAGGTCACTACAGGTCATAGCGAGCATTAGGTGCAAAACTGGGTGCAGATGAAAAACAAGCCCTCAGTCACCCAGATGGCTCGGTGGCCGTGTATTTGTGCGGACCACCAAGTAACATAACAAGCTTATAACTTTGTGATTTTTCATGATACATTTGTGATTTTTTGTACATAGATTCTTTACAAAAAAATACTAGACACGTGTTTCAAGTTTTGCATATAATAAAACTAATGTATATTTCTGAACAAGTTATCTGAAATCCACTTATCATCTATTTTAGATTATTCGTTTAGGAACAGGTATGTCCACATCTAAATATGTCTACGTCTAAAACTGATAAGATTGTTCAGAAAATTATTTATCAACTTCATTAAGCGAAACTTCCTGATAGCTATAACCTAGAGTCTGTAAGTCAAGAGTGAATAGGTTACTTCTAGCGTACTCCATCGTCAACCACATCATCGCTTTCCGTCTGGTGAAACAGTGGTTAAGCGCGAGCCTTTCAAAAATAAAATAATTTAAAAAAATACAGGTATTACGTAGTATTTGTTAGTAACAATAAATTAATTTTGCATAGCCGCACCGCTCTTTAAATTAATACAATCAAATAAGTATTATTTCCGCTATTCTTGAAGGGGGTGAAACAAACGCATAAGCCCCTCAAAAAAGATAAGCTGTAAGAAGTGTCATCACCACCTGGACATTCGCCCCAGATGAACGTAACATAACATCACGCTAGGATACCCCCAAGGGTAGGGCAGAGAAACAAAAAGATATAATCTCTCGATCAAAAGATACAACAATAAATATTATTAATTAACACTAAAGTAATTACAGATACTTATCTGAGTAATAACTGTTATTAGTATAATTAAAATAAGTGTTTTTAAAGGGGTCTATATTGCTTCATCATTGGGGTTAGGAACGCTAATGAGGTCAATATTTGGATGGGTAGCCATTCCCATTGTTGTGTTGACCTACATTTGAGGGTAGTAATTTAGTTTTCCCTGAGGTTTGTTTTTGTAGTAATGTAATGAATATGTTAAAACTACACTCGCGAGCAAATCGAATCAACATACAAGTGCGTACTGTAGGTACCGTAGTAAGCATATTTTCTTATATCGCGCCTAATTAAATTGACTATTAACGGCCAAATGCGAGTCGGACACACGCGCCAAGGGTTCTGAACGAAAGAAGGCAAGTAGAGCGATGAGAATGGCTTCATTAAGGTAGAGAAGAAGAAGAGGAAGAAGTCTACTTGTCAGAACCAGTGCGGTACCGCGCTGGCAGGATCCAAAATGCTGCTTCCTCCATCAGTACCAACGACGCAGCTGTACGTTTCGAGGCAACATCACACCACGAAGGCTAAGGAGATCTTTTTCAGTATTCTTTGAAGAAAACATCTGCAATTGCGCACTTGTATGTTGAATCGATTTGGTTGCTCGCAAGTGTATATAGGTGGTGAAATATTTTACTTTTAAGGTAAATTTATTTATGTCTTCTACTTAGTCGTGCTCTCTTGACAGAGTAGTCGTGGTTAAGGGCCCTCACCCACGGCGACTTTTTGTAGCGATACTGTCGCGTTTTCGCATCGATGCAGTCGCGATGCTGTCGCGCACTTACGAAACGAATGACAGCATCGTCCCTACAAAAAGTAGCGATTCGAATTATATATTGAATCATTCAGTCGAAGTAGCGTTTGGCGATAAAAGGTTGTTTCGCAATAAATTCTAATCGTTCAGTCGTCTTTCCGTTAATCGACCATGTGACTCTCGAAATAAAATTACGAACCCTTTCTATAGAGCCTTTTATTGGCGGGAAATCGAATAAACTTTCCCGATCTGGTTTTTTTAAATCATCCAATGACTTATCCTGCTCTAGACTTTTACTGACTAAAACCCACTCCTATGTTTCTTTGACTCATAGCCCCAGTAGGCTTCGGTCCTGCTGGGCCTCAACGGTTTTGTTGACATTTCTTTGAGGCGCTCGTGGAGCACTACACGCCGTCGACGAGAGCTAGAAAGTGCCAGACTTTCCTAGACAACCTATGCGTTCCAGGACCGCGGTTCAGTTTTTTGCAACGACCTTACAGCCATTAGACGTCTAATAACAAGCGATGCGTATCTGTGAACACATAAGATTATAGATCGATATCTGATGTCTCGACCAATCAGAACGCAGTACCCCGCTCCCCGTACCTCGGCTAGTTGACAGAATTTTTTTGGTGCGCTAGTTCAAGCATGAGGCGTCTAGTGGCTATAAGGTCGTTGGTTTTAGTCATTAGAACATGAGAATATTAATCTATCCTGGACCAAGCGTCAAAACAAAGCAATAATAGCCAAAACAAGAGTAATTCCACACAAAGTTTCAATGAAATCCCAGTTACCAAACTACACTAACTCCGTCACGCACTCACACGTGACAATTAACGGCAAATTACCACCATTTCAAATATTAATCAAATCTATTACTCTAACCACTTTATATTGAACCCTTTACCCTACGAACTTCCTATAAATTAATCAGTATGAGAGTCCTAATTAGGTTGGTTACATAAATCAATCGATCACTGTACCGGTGCCGACTCCGTTCTAATTGGCCCAACGAGATCGGAATTTGATTTAGATTTGATTTACCTACTCGGGGGGTAGGTGTTTTGATGATTTTGAATTAAACTGCGGTTTTGAGTTGCTTTGTTAGGTTAACTGTCAGTTTGTGTCACGATATTATACTGATTCAAGTTCTAAACCTATGATTTAGTAGCATTGCCGTGCCCTTGTTCGCAGCCATATCTATGTTACGGTCGCCTGAAAGATTTATCGGCGTAGCAGGGCCGTTTTTTCTTTTCTGGACCTGGGGTACCCTTCTCGTGAAACTATAAAACGCGCTTTTACCCGTACCACTTTTAGGCAAGCTATTTACTGTTTTCCGCACTAGTTCGGAAAAGTGTGCGAGCTCGCCCCCTCCACAATTTATTAATTTATCGTATCAGGCTGGGCGCTAAACGTCCTCACGAGTCGCCGGACAACCTCCGTTTACTTATTTCTTCGAAGTGTAATGATAAACGTCGTTTGATACAAATGGAAATCTGTCACTGCAGCACACGGCTCCATAAAACCCTCACCTGCCAATCGGGTGAATTCTGCATCGGTCGCAATGACAAACTTCCTCCACTTTATCAAAATGTACTTTTTTCACTTTACCGGGAACAGGGTTCAAGCTGCAGTCAGGGCTTAGAAAAAGAAACTTCCCAAGTATACAAGTCGTGTCTAGTATTTATTATTATTACTAACCCATTGGAAGTTAATGATGGGTGACAGGACAGAATGGAAGTAAAAATCGTGTTGCGCCGACCCCAAATGAGACGGGACAAGGGCAGGAAGATGATGATATCCCACTGCTGGACAAAGGCCTCTCTCCGTTCCTTCAAACTCCAAATTCTTAAGAAACACGCCCAGGAGACTTACAATTTTCAATATAACTTTTTATTTAATTGTGTTGTCATTGTCGCTTAACTATCTTCATTCATATCTATGTGAGTACGAAGTTCCGTTGGCCATTTCTTGGTCTTCTTCATCAGTTCCACTTCATCAAATATTACTTTTTGACTATAAGTGCTTAAGTTTAAGCCTGCTCGATGAAAATACCTAAATCACTATATGGTTGTCTATATTTGAATTCTACCACAACTCTAGTTCGAGACCATTGACCGATCAACGATCGATCATTATGAATTAGCAGATTACAAACTTTTAGCAAAATGACAATGGGATCGTGTTGGAATGACAAAAAAATAGACAAAAGCACCGATTTCGATATGTTTGGTGAAGAATGGAAGATGATACTGTCAGAATGTATGAAATTTTGTGAGATGAATGACTGTGTATTAATTATTAAATAGGCCCCAATAAAAGTCCTGCGTGACGTCTGACTTCTGATTTTAATTATTGTTTTATATTTTTTTTCTGTATGTGTTTAAATGGTGTAATTGGCTTTGGCCGTTCTGTTTAAATTAAATAAATAAATAAATGACGAATTTATAAAATAGCAGAATTAGGCCCCAGGTCGTCACGCCATCTTCCACATGGTTTACCGCGGCGCCGAAAGAAGTAATGCGTTACGAAAAATTGTTTATTCCCATCTCATCAAACGTTATTAAAATGTCACCGAAAATTGTCAATTCTCGTAAAACCAATTAAGTACCGAAGCCAAGTAAAAACGTTCGAAGTACATCAATCAAACCACGTTTTTTCCCGTTACAATTAAAATCTTATTTCGGGGACCCATCGGGGGTTTTAAAAACGAATTACTGGCCGGCAACGTCTACTTGGGTATGCATCAGGGGTTGCCAACGTTAAAGATTTCAGAAAAACTTGGGTACCGCGAGATGTTTTTAATTCTGAAGATGTGACTATTAGTCTTGTTATTTTATGCGATGAATTTTTTAATGTTAAATGACGTACTTTGGTGTTGGGAATAATAAGTAGAAGAGAGGTGGGTAGGCTGAAAAATCAATACCCACATATTTTTCTCTCTTTTGACAAAATAATCTACGTCAAAGTTCTGTTTTTTTTTTTTGTTTTTGGGGGTGAAAAAAAAAATTCCCGCGCCGGGTGAAGCGAGAGCGTCTCAAACTTTTACTGACTAAAAACCATCGGTATTTCTTCAGTTCCCTTTGCGTTTCAAGGCTTAACTCTTTAAATCACTTAAGTCTGGCGCGTCCCACCTCAATAACAAAAAATAAATACATTAATGCAATGATGCTGAACAAAACTGCTGGTTACGAAGTAACATGATAATACCCTGGTGAAGACGGGCGGCATTCTCCCAAGTTCAATTACGAACTCAAATCCCTTCGTCATGCAAGAACCGCATACATTTCAAAAGCAATTTAAAATCTAACCTACAGGACCACGGAAGTTCCGTGCTCGATTTTTTCGCAAGACCCGAGTACCTAACCCTCCCTCACCGCCGTGGGTGACAAGTTTAATTTAAACTTCCTGCGTCCAATAGGCCCGCGGTCGACTTTCAACGATTATAACTTTCAAGTGTTATTTTTAATGAGTTTTTGTGGATTTTGATATTATTAATGCATTGGATTTCTCAGTTATAACTTACATAATTCAGTGACTTAGCGCTTTGAGTAAACAAAAGTAATTTTCGGCTGTAAGTGGTCACCTGAGGATTGGCAGACGGCATTATATTTCATGAGGATAACGAAATAAGGGAAATGAATGTTTTATTATCAAGAATTCTTGGAAAGAGAATCCTCATTCACTGGATTTATGTCTTTAAGGTTCCGTACCCAAAGGTTAACGGGACCCTATTGCTAAGACTATGCTGTAAGTCTGTCTGTCACAAGGCTGTAGCTCATGAACCGTGATAGCTACACAGTTGAAATTTTCACAGATGATGTATTTCTGTTACCGCTCTAACAATAAATTTTAAAAACAAAACAAAAGAAATATTTAAGCGAAGCTCCCATATAACAAACGTGTTGTATTTTTTGGAATTTTGCTGTGGACGGTACGGAACCCTTCGAGCGCGATCGCAACTTGCACTTGGCGGCTTTTTATTAGCTGTAACTGCATAAAATCTATTATAAATGACAAAATATTCAACATATATGTCAAAAATATAGTATCTATTAATATAACAAATTACAATATGTACTAACATACAACATGAATGACTAATTACTAACAAAACGTGTAACTCTTATGTTAATTTCAATCATTAAACTTACCGCATCACCACTGAATAATAATTAATATTGTTCATTCCTTACATAGGCCAGATGTCCCATTGATTCTGTATGTAACTACAAATATAAATCTTATTCAAAAGACTTAAGGATAGTTTTTGATTGGAAATACGTTGTAGTTAGTTGAATTAAATCTCGTTAGGGTCAATAATACCGTAGGCATGCAGTGATAGGGTTAATATGATGGCAATAAAAAATCTGTACGGTTGTTTAGATTAATATTCTAACATATGTAGTATTACTACTTGTGTAGTTTTTTTTTTGTAATTATATAGCAGCTGGCGTATATTATGATTAACACTGGAAGTGTGTTTGTCAATTTTGGCCATTTTATTTTTGCTCAGTAATATTGAGAGATGAAAAAAGATTGCACGTAGCGGAGATGAGAATGTTAAGATGGATGTGTGGTGTGACGAGAATGGATAAAGTGAGAAATGAATATATTAGGGGAAGTTTGAAAGTGGCGCCAGTGACTGAAAAGTTGAAAGGGAATCGTTTGTCTTGGTATGGTCATGTGAAGAGGAGGGATGAAACGCATGTTACTAAAAGAGTTATGAGTTTACATGTGGATGGATGGAGAGAGAGAGGGAGACCAAAGAAAAGATGGATGGATTGTGTGAAGAGTGATATGAAAGAAAAGGAAGTTAGTGATAGCATGACGAGTGACAGGGCAGAATGGAAGAAAAAAACGTGTTGCGCCGACCCCAAATAACACGGGATAAGGACAGGAAGATGATGATGATGGTCTACAAATGAAACTGATAACAAATAATACAATATTTTTATTGTGTATTACGTGACATATTTTGGTGTACTTTGCGATTCTATGCAGAATAAAACTAGTGCAGGAAGTAAATAGGAATGGGTCAAATTTGGAATGCTCTCGCTTCTAGGGTTAAAAGTGTTTAGAGCCTATTTATCATAACCAGATATTCTTTTCTTATCTTTTTTAGGATTTCGTACCTCAAAAGGAAGAAACGGAACCCTTATAGGATCACTTTCTTGTCCGTCAGTCTGTCTCTCAAGACCCTTTCTCGGGGACGCGAGGAGGTATTGAGTTGAAATTAAAACCATATAGGTACTAAGGTCTGCGGTCCCTTGAAGCTGTGAAAAAATCATACTTCTGAGTTAACGAAAAAAAAAGATACGGCCGTTTATGTCGCAAAAAACGTGTATTTCGACACTCTCAAGGGAATCAAATTTCATAGGTTACTTCCCGTTGACCTAGAATCCTGAAATTTGGCATGAAGCAAGGTCTGATGATGGTCGGATCTACTGGGACCAAGGGTTGTCCGAAAGGGAACCCTAGGGTCCTGGGACGCAAGGCAAAGAAGGAACATAGAAGTGGATTTTAGTCATGACTTATAATCTAATACATAAGTGTCGATGGTTTTAGTAAGTAAGCCTAACACGTCCTAACGCCCTGCCCTATAGAAAAAAAAGACAGATTGATGAATTTTTAAACAAATTTCAAAAATCACTTTAGGCACAAGAAAAAGTACATCACCAAATGACCTTAAACACACAAAACTCACCAGAACATTTCTCCACACCTACGCTTCTCAGTCCCGGTACAGAATCCCGGGATTATCCGGTTGGCAGGTGAAAAAGTAAAGAGTATCGTGTACTAAAGTTTTAAGAGAAGTTTTATCTGCAAAATGCGGCACTCGCTGAGTTAAAACGCCTGTCTGCGCCGGAACTTAGATTTAACTGCATTACTTGGCAACGTTGATACCTAGTCCAGGTCCCTACGTATTTTGCTAAAGGTTTATGTGGACAGGGATTAAGCTGGATGAAGTGTAAGTAGATGGGGATATTTAATTTTTAATTAAATACGTATTGTTTGTAATAATGACAGCCATACCAGCCGGAGACGCCCCGGACGTCGGTCGGTAGTCGCTGGGCGATCTCTGACCATCGTGTGGACCACAAGGAATGAGTAGCTCGCCGTCCGGCGGTATTTAGAATTATGTAAGTATGTTTATCAGTTATCTATTACTCATAGCACAAACTCTGCTTAGTTTGGGATTAGGTAACGCTGTGTGAAAATTGTGGATTATTATTATTAGATATTATTTTAGGGTTAACTAAACTGAGAGAGGGTTGTATTCATTTTTTTTTAAATTTCTTATATCATATATTTTTAACAATCGTTTAACATATTTTTTGCTCGCCAAACTTTATAGTTTGATGGCGAGAAACGCTCGTCATACAATTACTTCTATGACATCATAAAACAGTAAAAATATGAGTGGCTTTGCTGTCTCAAGATGTGTACAATATATCTTATAAACTTTATGTACATATATATATATATTTTAAACATTTTTTTTTCTCTTTGAGGAATCTATTTGTCGACAACGGCAGATCCGGCGGGTCATTCTAGTCCGAGACCCATCCCTTATGTAGCAAGCAATGAGTCTCCAACCAAAACACCACACATGATTTTACCTGGTCTATGCTTATGCCAGAAATATAATAGCATTTCATTGGTTAAAGATTTTATAACATCGGTCCAGGAGTTTTTCGTCAGATCTTTTTCTTTATAATATTAATATAGGAAATAAATATTTTTAATTTTATAAGTTTTAATGAAGATAAGAACTTAACAATATTTCAGAAGCTCTACTATAAACTCTTAACGCGATCCATTTGACGACATAAACTGAACTGCTAAAGGGATGGAGTTACTTGTAAAAACTTTTTACAAAAAACAACAACCGATTTTAAAATTAAAAAAACAAACACTGAAAAGTGCAAAATAACTTTAATTTCAGAAGTCGGTGTCTCTGTAATAGTTTTGTCTCTTCGTTATTTAACTCCGACTTCCTAAATTAAAGTTATTTTGCACATTTCATTGTTTTTTTTTTACTTTGAAGGCGGTTGTATTTTTATTTTGTATAAAGTTTTTTATTTTACACTTTTTAGTTATGGTACCACCACTAAAAAGTAGCCCTCAGTCAAACTTAAATACCTTATAGCCAAAGTGCATCTCATGACAATTCTAATAATCCCAAACACGGTTAGATTACCTTAATTTGTTACAGAGTTCCGGTAAAACTTCAGGCTTCATCATCTATCAGATCAGTTCGATTTATTGCCCTCTTCTTTCAGTCAGTCATCGACTACACGTGTAAACTAAGAAGAATATCTTCGAAGTTCATGATCAGATCATAACAATATTTATATGAGACCAACTTGGAAGTATAAACCTTTCAATTAAAATTCAAAAATTCAAAATCCGTCCACAATTGTCCGAGAAATCGGTGAACAAACATTTAAAAAAAATACATTCAGCCGAACATAGAACTTCCTCCTTTTTGAAGTCGGTTAATAAAGGGTGTAGTTCCATATCTCTTTCTCGCGGGAACGCTGGATATTTTAATATGTCATGGTAAGGACCCTGAAGATGGAACTGAAACAGTGATTATCATTTTCCTGTTAGCACAAAACAGGTTAAACTAAACTATTTTACCAACAAAATTGAACTTTGTCTGTCCTTCCAAAACATGTTGTACATAAGGGAAATAAGCGAGAGCCAAATGAGGCAAAAATGTGGATAAAACTGACATTGTAGGATCACTTTAGAACTTTGACGGATGGCTGTTTGATTGTGTTCCAGAAAATTTGGAAGAGATGTGAGATATCGAAGATCTTACAAAACTGGGACTTAGTGGAAAGGTTCTAGGATTGTTCGAAAGACAATCTTCAGACCTTTGAATGCCTGGAACAGATTTGGTAGGAATTTTGTATGGAATAAGAAATATGCATAAAAACAATATTTGTTACCTAACCTAAAAATAAAAAAAAACAATAGTGAGAGTGTGCGCGGGAATTGCATGACTTGATTCCGCCATCTCATTTCCACCATAGGACAACACGACGTACGTCGAGTATCCACCCTTACGTTTTTGAAACCTTTACTGTCCGGACTAATCGTTTCGCCTCGTCGGGTACCGGGTACATCGAAGGACTGGAACAATTTGCCTCCTGAGGTCTTTCCATCCGATTAAAATTTGGGTGTCTTCAAGGCTAGAGTGAATAGGCTCTTAATAAACTAGTGCGCCTCACCATCAACGATTGCATCACTGCTTACCATCAGGTGGGATCGCAGTCAAGCACTAGTTTAAATCAAATTAAATAAAAAAAATAGTTTCTGCCAGCGGCTACAACCGCGTTCAAGTAGGTTTCTCAATACAAACTTGGGACTCCGCTTCATTCCCTTAGGGGGTGAAATGCGAAAAATTCTTAGTGGTCGCCTCCGTCATAAAAAGAATCCTTGTGCATATTAAAAGTGTAAACATTATCAAAATTATTAGAAAAGATATATAACAATATTAAATAAATACATCTGTCTCTTTCCTCGAAACGCCATTTTCTATGGCGTCTTTAACGTCAAAGACAATGTCGGACTTTTGTTTCTTAGTAGCAGCTTTAAATCTTTGTAACTTGGTTGTTGATAAAGATATTTTAAAAATTATTTCATACCTGTGTATTAAAGCTAAAAATTATTTAATTCTGCTAATAAAAAAATGCATGTATACTCTTGTTTAGGCTAATATCGATTTGTTTTAACGCTTGGTTCACACAAACAAACAAACTGCAGGATTTTCGTAAGAGACACCGTAGCCTCGAAACGCAAAGGTAACTAAAGGACCATGGGTGGGTCAGTAAAAGTCTGACACCCCTTCTCGGCCCACTTAGAGTGGAAGACGTTTTCTATTTGATGACTTACTGTCCCAAATAAAAAGAACTGAACATACGTTTTTTTTCCCTAATTACAATATTGACCTTTATTTTGCTGAAATTGCTTAGATTATGTAAGGTGAAGATTTGACCAGCGGACACGAATTCAGACTCCGAGCGATCACTGTCAAATTCCAGATGAGAAAAACCTCAATAACAATTTACGTAACTGATGGAATTTGAGTATTCTGAAGAGATCCCCTTTCAATTATGCCTCTTTTGAGGATTTAGAATTAATTATATAATCACCCTTGTTATCATTCCCACAGCTGGGACTCAGGCCTCTTCTCTAGGAGAGGGAATGGCTCGTAATCCACCACGCAGGCACGATGCGGGTAAGCGGATAACTAATGATACATTTAGACTAATTCGAGTTTTAAATTGAAAAGATTTTCAGACGACAATCGCTGGCGCTGTCTCTTTGAGAAATAATATTATAAAATATCCTTAAGCTTGAAATTTTTAAATTTTTCAATTTTCTTTTAAGTTTATTAGTAAAATATACTTTTTTTTATTACTATTGTTATTATTAGACCACTACCTTACCTGATGGTAAGCGATGATGAGGTTGATGGTAGACCACGCTTGCCTAGAAAACACAGGCTTCAGCAAGGAATTCCACTTCTACAAAACTGTGCAACAAACTGAAGAATTGTAATTTATCTACAATATTATAAAAAGAGAAAAAAAAATATTTTGTTTGAATGAACTTCCAAAGTACTGGACCGATTTTAGAAATTCTTTCATCATTAGAATCTATATATCTATATCTATAATTTCCTACATTCCCGCGGGCGATGCCGCTGGCTGAAGCCAGTCAGTTAATATATTAATGAAAAAGATCATTTCTACGTTTCGTTGCAAAATTTTTTCCCCGAAAAGTATCAAAAAATAAACATGACCAGGTTTGTGAAATACAGCAACAGGAGCCGTTGCTATATTTTTGACTTCCACTTAATTTTTACTACTAACTCCTCAAAGCAACTAGTTTTATCATATTTCCAGTCAATCAAGAATCGATCTATTTCCAACTAAACTTGATTAGATTTGCGAACTCTTTCAGCTATCTA
Source organism: Mythimna vitellina (assembly GCA_949316375.1). Taxonomy (NCBI): domain Eukaryota; kingdom Metazoa; phylum Arthropoda; class Insecta; order Lepidoptera; family Noctuidae; genus Mythimna; species Mythimna vitellina. Next base: position 4,678,531 of record OX438709.1, on the reverse strand, counting down.
ACTCTGTTCCACTCAAATGGACCTTGATTGATTGATGAACTCCTAACTAACTTAGTTAAGGGTTGCCAGACTCAGTAAACTGGTTATCATTACCGGTAACTGATTATGTATGTCCGTGTTCCGCAGATTACGGTTAGCAGTAGCCCTATTGATATTGAAAATTGTATTGGTAGAAGTTCTTATTTTTTACCGACAATCGATCAGTATGAAAAAAGTGTGACAGAGGCGTAATTTGTCTTATCTGTAAGGCAAATCAAAAAAAAAATATTAACAAATTGAAACCAAGAAGATGATCGATGCTCTCTTCGAGTCAGATCTCCAAATTTTTTATCGTGTACATTTTGAGAAGTGTGCATCGAAATTGCACAATTCAATTTCACCCAGCCCGTTCCATCATCAGACTACCAAACGTAGGGCGAATATCCACCCTTACGTTGTTGAAACTTCAACGGTCTGGACTAAGCGTTTCACTTCGTCGTTTATCGCGTACATCGAAGGACTGGAACAATTTGCCTGTTGCGGTCTTCCCGTTTAACTATAATTTAGGTGTCTTCAAGGCTACAGTGAATAGGCTCTTAATAAACTAGTGCGCTTCACCTTCAACGACTGCATCACTGCTTACCGTCAGGTGGGATCGCAGTCAAGCACTAATTTATATCATGGAAAAAAAAATTGTTGGTACAAGGAGTAGAAATGCCTGTCAAAGCCTGTGTTTGCTGATAGCTACAACCTTAAACCTAAGTTAAAGAGTGAATACCTACTTCTAGGTCAGCGTGCTCCATCATCGATTATATCAACGCTTACCATCAGGTAAGACATTGCTCAAACCCAAGCTTATCCATAATATTGAAGAAAATTGAGAAAGTTAAAAATTTCAAGCGTAAATACGATATTATACATTATTTTAAGGTGACCAGCTATTGTAGACTATCTTTTCATTTATTAGTGTCAATGTGTAGTCATTAGTTATCCTCCAACCCGTACCGTGCCCGCATGGTGGATTACAAGCTATTCGACTACTTATGCTTCGCCTGCAGTCGAAAATAATTTTTAAACACGGCCCTATTTTGGGAATTTATTCCAAAAAAATATATCATTTTTCTTCTCTTTAGGTATAATATTAGTATAGATTAAAAAATTTACATAATCTAGGTCCAGTTTCTGTAACGAACTGGGCTACGGCATTGTTTGAACGATTCACCGCGGCCCTGGTACGCAAAGAGCAACTGAAAGCAACTAACGGATTTTAGTCAGTAAAAGTCTAAATCTAGAACTACATTAAACCAACGCACACGTGTAACATGCCTAAATTGTACGTAGAGCGACGTCGCGTGGCGTGGATCAAGTGTAGCTCTACAAGTCTAGTTTCCATATAAAATGTATGGAGACCGACGCGCCCAGATCGGCGTGTGTGGCACACGTGTGCGCCGTGTAGCTCTAGCTTCATATTCTCTAGCTCCACCAAGAGCGCGAGCAATTATTATATGCTTGCACATGAAGGATTCCGTACTATAATCGAGCAAAAAAACGCCGACAAAATAACATTACTTTTCTTATTAATTTGTACATTTTTGTGAAAATTTCAACTCACAACCTGTTAGGGTTTATGAGATATAGTGGGACGGACATACGGATAGCGGAGACTTAATAATAGGGTTCCGTTGGCATCATTCACGTACAGAATCCGAAAAAAGAAAACTAAGCAAACACCTAACGATCCCTAACAATCTTTCCATAGAAACCTACAAAGTAGATAATACTTCACAAAACGTCAGAACCAGTAAAGAACTAATGCACTCAAAGCCATAGGTGCTGATGCAGTCTCTCACAAAGAAACCCACAAATCACATCACTCACAAACTAAATCCTCATGAAGACAAAAAACGACACAAAAGCGAAGTTACAAAACCAAAATCCTCACTTTCTGCTCGAGTAAAAGTTATCCATTCATTTTTCACTTCAGTATAATGGTAAGCTAGTTAGGGAGCCTTTGGACCCGTAGCTAAGTCAGTGGAGTCTTTGTAACATCTATCTAAATCGAATTATACGCTGGGACGGTCGTGTACCCCGGGGCGCTGGTCTGGACCGGGATGTGGGTTATGAGAAAATGGCGGGTTGTTTCCGAAATCATTTTGGCTACTGGGTCAGGGTATGTGAAGTTTAGAACACAGCGGCCGAAATATGAAAGACGTTAAGCCATAAGTTTCAGTTTAAGAGATGAAGCGGTACTTATATCGGAACCAAATTCGGAGGCGGTAAAAACACTACTGAAGGTAATCAACTAGAATCATCATCATCATCGTCATGGTATAAAAGAAGAGGGAATTCACACATTCCGAAAATATACAAAACAACAAGAGTATTTCCTTGTGCAGATGCGTTTTCCACAAAGGAAAACTTGTATCTACTTAAGTAATGTTATTTACTTAAGTTGTGTTAAATATGTTATGTTATTTAAACCACGCCTGATATGGTCTCTTATGGAAATAACTCAACCATAATACATAGCTCAGGGAGCGATTGTATATTTTTTCGGTGGGAGACTGCCTGTACTAATTGGAAGATCAGGAAGAGTGGGATTTTCACCCTAAAAAAACCATTTCGGTGATGGAAAAGACACAATTTAAAGAACACCCGGAATCCCTCTGTGCAACGCCCATTCAGGTATATCCCTGAAGAGGCTGTAAAATGGATACCCCAGACCTAAAGATCTTTAAGTCTTTACTTCTAGGCAAGTATGTTCCATCGTCTACCACATCATCGCCACCATCATTCAAAGTGAAAATTTTCAACATAACTATTACCATACTATTACCTGATACCATTGTATCATCGAAAGAACTGATGGAGCCGGAAGGTAGGCACTGGAACTCCGTAATTAAACAATGTAACCTAGCCGTGTTTGGGCTTATTAGAATTGTCATGAGATGCACTTTGGCTATAAAGTAGTATCGAACTGATCTAATTAAGAAGCTGGAAGGTGGAATGTAGAAACAGGAACTTATCAAGCGCGAACCTAACAATATTATAAATAAAAACTTTATAATACAACAATGTATAATGTTACTTAGCAGTGTTTGGGTTGTGTAATTGTCATGAGAAATAGGCACTCTGGTTACAAGTGTGTAACTAAAAACTGAAATAAAAAAACTTTTTACGAAAATAATAATAATAACAGACTTCACTTAAAGGATCAAAATAACTTTTTTTTAGTAAAGACGGTTATTTTTTTTTTGAAAAAGTTTTTTTATATATCATTACTGAAAAGAAAAAACAAACCACATATTGAGATCGCCCGTCTCTTGTGAATGCAACAGAACAGTAGCTATCCTCACTAAATCTCCTAACTTACACCAACAACAACATTTGTAAAGTGATTTCCATTATATCTTCGGGAAGTGCTTACATTTCCACGTGTTTAGGCCCCGTGGACTCAGTGGGGCATGTTTTCGCTTTGGTTGAGTCAACTAACTAATTCTAATCAACCCTGGACCACGGCAGTCTGAGTTTTGTTCTCCAATTTAGTTTTGAAAAGGAAGTTTTGAGAGAGGTAATTTGTGTGGCGATGAGATGGTTTATATTCAAAATTTGATAGTATGCTTGGATACATGAATTAAAATTTTGTAAGAATAAGAGAAACCAGCTTATGATTGAAGTTAAGTACCGACTTTTTTTTTAGGTGGGAATATCATCTAATGTCAAATCCCGCTCTTGTTCCTTCGTTACCTTCGTCCCTGGACCCCGGGGTTCGTTTTCACACTACACATGGCCCCAGTAGGCTTCGACCCTGCTAAGTACGGACTTGGTTTTTATCTTGGACAGAGGATAAGCATTGTGATGCAACGTGGAAATTCCACCGGCCTTTTGGGCATATTTCCAGTCAACGTCGATGCGAAGGAGGACTATTACAACTGCAGACTGTGCCACATATTTATTATCAGATTTACTATAAAATATATTATTATATTTAGAGAGAAAAAAAATATATATGAGTGGAAATATGAGTGGTGAGTGGTGTGGTGAGCGGTGAGTGTGTGAGAGTAGTGAGTGTGAGGTGTTTTATATACGATACATATTTATTATGTAGATAATTTTGACTTTCGACAGTTAGGAGTTATTGGTAATTCACCGTCGATACAACGATACATTACCCAAAATTTTCCACATGTTTTAAAAACAAAATACGTTAAATTCACACTCCCATACCAAACCGTACATTGTCCCACAATTTCCCTCACATACCGACATATCGTTGGATCTCGACTCCGAAACGTACCTAAAACGGTTCGCCGTATCTACCATCACCTTTTCGGAGCGCGCTCTGAATTAGAATTGCTCTTGACAGTTTAAAAAAACGTCCGATCTCAGATTGTGGCAAAGAGGTGTTACGAGAAAAATCCTTGGATTTCAAAGCAGGAATTAAGCTGCTCTGGTATTTTAGGCTTGAATTCTTGAAATAGCATTGGTTTCCTGGTGAGATATCGCTTTAAAATTACAAAGGCGGAAGTTTGTGAGTCTGTGTATGTTTGTTACTTCTTCACGCTCGAACGTCTGAACAGATTTGGTTGAAATTTGGCACAAGGGTAGAACCTGCCCTGGAATAGCACATCATCATCATCATCATTTCAACCGAAAGACGTCCAGTGCTGGACATAGGCCTCCTCCAAGTGTCGTCACAATTAACGGTCCTGTGCGTCTAGCATCCATCGGACTCCCGTAACCGTTGATAAGTCACCGGTCCACCTTGTAGGAGGCCTTCCAACGCTACGTCTTTCGGTACGTGGTCGCCATTCCAAAACCTTTCGGGCCCAAGGGCCATCCGTTCTGCGAGCAATGTGCCCTGCCCACTTAAGTTTCATGATTTTTAGGGCTTCGTGCGTGAATAGCACAAAGTATACTTTTTATCTCAGGAGAATGTTGTGTAAAGCAACTGGTAAGGGTGTTTTTAATAACGTGTGGATTTCACCACGCATGCGGGATTGCCCCGCATGCAGGAAATTACATAATGCAAAAAAACCCATCCCACGTGCGTATTCCACGTACTACAATAAATACTCGTATGAAATGGACATTTGTCGGGGTTACGCGTGCGGGGCAATCCCGCATGCGTGATCAAAACCGCACAATATTAAAAACACCCTTAATCATCAAATAACTTTTCCTGCTCTGGGTGGAGCGAGAGGAAGTGTCAGACTTTTACTGACTAAAACGCACCTGTTCCTTCAGTTACCTTTTTCGAAAGCCACAGTATCTCTATCGAGCAGCCCTGGCAGGCCGGCGTAATTTCCCTAGGCTATGAACGTTATCTTCTTTTACTTATTTTTATTTCTTTTTTTTTATTATACTTTGTTTTATAGACATTGACGCTTGTTTTATTAAGTTGACAAGTTACACTTGTCATATTTACTTTGTTAACAATTTATTTATTTTTTTCATTCTTATTATTGTGAATGGTCTCAAAACGGTGAAGGAAAACATTATGTGGAAACCGGCATGTTCTAGAACCAAAAATTCGAAGACATGTGTCATTCACCAATCCGCACTGGGCCCGCGTAATGGATTACGGCCCATTCCTTCTTCTAGAGAGGAGGCCTGAGTACCAACAGTGGGAACATTATAAGGCCGACTATGCTATGCCATGCTATGTATTGTGAATGTGGGTATTAAGTGGATTTTTTAAAATTATTTTTTATTTGAGAACTTTATTTGGCCTACCTACCCAAATGTCCTTTTTGGTATTATTCGAGGAGTCGTTGAGCTTAATAGTAGTCCTGATTTGATGCTACACAAATAATGCCCAATGCTTGCTCTGACTGGATTGGTCTACTCAAATCTGTGTAGTTTTTTCCTCAAAATACCATCTCAGACACTAATCTACATTGTTCTCATATCATTTGACCATTACATGTTTACTGTATGGACTTAAAAAGAGACTTTGACCTGTACCATGACGTTTAAAGTAAGATTGTTTCATTCTTATTTCCAGTGTGGGTAAGAGATGGCGCTAGACAAGATGTATAATAGCTCTGTCTCTTACCCACACTGAAATAAGAATGAAACAATTTTACTTTGAACGTCATGGTAACCCCTTTTGACTTTTTAATTTGTTTCAGTGTTTCTTCTCAGGAATCACCAGCCTCATCTAGTTTAAATTGAAATATCAAAGTGTTATTTACAACCAATTTGCAAAATACATATAAACTATGATCAGTTACTTTAAAAAGACAGTGCTCTTGTCTTCAGGGTTTTAACAGCAGCTCAGTAGAACCCAAAGACCAAAGACCCTTATGCATAAAAAATGTAAATGTTAAGCATTCGTATCTCATTCACCAAGACCAACCAAATTACGAACCGAAATAAAATAGTAACAACCAACGAACTGTACACACCTAAATGCCATAAAAATTTTAGGACCCCGAATTCTCATTTGTACATCAGATCAGAATTTCTTGTTTATCCAACCTTGGCATATAAATAAATCAATAGTGAACGTTATTTCTGATGCAAAACACGTTTATATGCTCCTAAAGTTCCATCGACGTCCAGTCGCTGTGCAATTGAGATGTACTTTGGCTTATTTACAGTCAGAATGCCCATTTTCCTCTATAAACATTGACCGGGGTCTACTCTATGTCCTGGCCCAAGTTATGAGCGAAAATCTTGTGTAAGATTAGAACCAGATAAGCCAGTGTTCGATGATTCAGAAGGAGTGTTTACGATAAGATCTTGAATTGGTTAAGGTTTATGAACACTTTAGATGTAATTTATTTTTTTGTGTACGGCTTTGTAAGCGTTTGGTAAATAGAGTCTGCGAGTATAGATGCTATTGACGCAATTGAGTTACATTTATTTTTTGAAAAGGTTATTTTCTAAGAGTTTTTGTATGCCTACTGCTGAATGGATTGGTTGAATGAAATTTCGTCATTCATGGCTTCTTTGTACAGAAGCCAATACAAGAAGGTATAAAACAAATAAACATCATTAAAAATTTAACTTTAAACAGACTTAAGACCCTCTCCTAGAGAGAAGACCTGTGTCTCAGCTGTGGGAACATTGAAAGGTTGATTAATATGATATAGACTTAAGACAAAAAACTCATAACTAAAATATGGCGTTAAAAATCTCTGCATCGCTATGGACTGTACATCCATCTCCTCTCTTCATCAATATCTGACGGAGGTTTACCTCGGTCAGAGGCTTTCAAGCCAGCCCTTGGATCACACGAAGTGTCAACTAGGCGTTTATAAGTTGTATAGTTCAGATCTTAAAGCAAACGAGCTTATGTCTTTGATTCTTAAGATTCGGATTTCGAGGACACGGTGTTGCTCTGCCCAGGCGGGGCACACCTCAACAATGTGCTCCAGCGTGTCCTCCAAACGGTCCACACATTTGTGACACCTGGCTTTTCTTCCGCACGAATCCGGTGCAGGAACCTCCCGAACTTACCATGTCCGGTGAGGACCTGCGTCATGCGGAAGGTAAGGACGCCGTGAGGTCTTTCCAGCCACGCCTCAAAGAGGGGACTTACCGCCATAATTATGGCGTGCCCTTGTAAATAATGTTACGTTCTTGAAATAAATAGCATTATTTTGACCCACATCCGAAATGTTTAATAATTAATAGGTAACTTCTAGGCAAGCGTGCTCCGTCGTCGGCCACATCATCGCTTACCTTCAGGTGAGATTGTGTAATGTACCTACTATTTCAGAGCAGTCGTGGCCGAGTGGTAACGGCTCCGACTTACGAATTGTAGGTCACGGGTTCAAACCCAGCCAGCCGCATTACTTTGTGTAATTTATTTCATCACCACTGCTCTCAAAACGGTGAAGGAAAACATCGTGAGGAAACCGGCATGTCCTAGAACCAAAAATTCGAAGACATGTGACATTCACCAACCCGCACTGGGCCCGCGTGGTGAATTACGGCCCATTCCCTCTCCTAGAGAGGAGGCCTGAGTCCCAGCAGTGGGAACATTGAAAGGCTGATTATACTATACTATATACCTACTATTTTTAAGGGTAGTTTTCTAATGACCTTGGCATGACCCTGAAATTCAAAGGGCAACTGAAGGAACACAGGTGGGTTTTAGTCAGTAAAAGTCTGATACTCCCTCTCGCTACCCCTCAAAGCGGCAGAAGTTATTTGATGACTTCCCACGTAATAAAAAAGGTTTTCAATGGATTACGAACGCACCGCTCCCTCCTCTACCTTAAAATTATCCCTCCAACGTATTATAAGAAAGAGGGGGAGGCAAAATGTTAACAAAAAAAAAAAAACAGAAGCTCCCGGCGGTAAGGGGAATACAAATCGAAGTATCGGATTCTGTTATTTTTACCATAAAAAACCTTCTTGGGACGTAAGGTGAAACTGTATTGAATAAAGAAAATCATTTATTTTTATGTTATTTTTACGAGGGCCCCCTATTATATTGTTTTTGTCGATATAACTACGGCGTAGTTGTTGTCTCTTCATTTTTATGTGATTACAAATCTCGTTTGAGTTTTAGTTGTATCTGTTTTCATGTTTTTGTCAAACGAACGATATTTTATGTTCACTAGTTTTGTTTTATTTTGGCATGGTGACAGCGGTTCCAACGATGAGATATCAGTATCTCATTGTTGGAACCCAGCAAAAAATTTAGTTATTTTATTATATATATCCAACAGTAAGAAATATAAATTCATGTCGCATCTGGACGGGTACATTTTGGTAAACACTTCGTTTCGTTAATCGATTTTAATTAATGTTCATCATGAAGCCTTTTTCTCGGTTATTAGAATTTTATAATGAATGATAAATGACATTAAATTTGCAAATAAGTTTAAAAAATCAACACGTAACTTTAAACAAAACACTGAAACAAATTCAGAGGTCTAAGTTTCTTATTTTAAAGTCTATACAGCAAACATGTAATGGTCAAATCATGTGAGACCCATGCAGATTACTGTCTGAAATGGTCTTTTGAGGAGAGACCACACAGATTTGATTTGTTTAATAATACTTCAAATACCTGCGAAAGATGGCAAGAATGGAGGTAGGTCTTTACCAGAAGTGGGATAGGAAAAGCTAACAAAAAAAATAATCTTTCACAGACATTTACTTACTTAATTCCTCCTCGGACTAATGCTTTAAGCATTCTATACCAGTCAACTTTGGTTGGTCGTTTATTTCAATGCCAATAAAAAAATAAAACTACAAAAAAAAATAAACTCTACATTCCACTTACGCATATCATTTTCAAACCCACCCAACCGAACGCCCGAAGACGCAAGAACCAACCCGAACTGACACGATCTTGACACGAACGCGCTGTGTCATCACGGGATCTTGCCGTCTGTTTATTTACTAGACACGGGAAGCAAAATGGATTTAGAATTGTAGACGTTGTGAATGGTTTGTTCCTTTTAGCTCCCTTGTTATGATTGTATTAAAAATGCTGATTTTAGTTTACGAATTTTACATTGTGTTTTTTACGCAAGTTTACTTTGTCAATTGTAGTGCCTTTCATTTTGTCAGACTTCACGGTTGGTGCAGTGGTTGAGCGATTGGCTGTTCCGCTGTGTCTCGGGTTCGATTCCCGCATGGAACAAATATTTGTATGGCCTACACATAAGTCTTCAGAGTCTGTGTGTATTGTGTATGTGAGTCTTTGTAAACGCATCCACAATACATGAGATATTCCTAGTGTCCATCCGTTTTTTTAAGAACATTAGCCGTCCTGTTTTTATTGTTTTTAAAATAGTATTTTTCTTTAATGACTTTTACTTTTATTTACACATTTTTTTCAGCAATATTTTAACCCGAAAATCTTTCCCTTTAAAGCAAAATTTAAGCTAATCCAGTTTCAGGCTTTATAGCATATAACATACAAACTAAGCGTGGGTGTAAATACACAATCATGTCGACTGGAAGTCCGTAATCACGGATTATGAACACCCTTTGTTTGTCGGAAACAGGCTGACATCGCTAATTCCTGTTGAGGAATCAGATAACGAGAGTGTATTCTGAAAGTGACAGGCCGAAGTTGGTAAATTGGTATTCTAGTAATTACGGAATCTATTTTGATTCTTGACAAAAGCAATAATTAATCTGTGGGTTTTTTGTTTTCGGAGGGAAAATCATCTTATGGCATTCCCTGCTCTTGGGTGGAGTGTGTCAGACTTTTACTGACTAAAAACCCACTCCTGTTCCTTCGTTGCCTTTCGTACCATGGCCGAGTCTTCCTTTCAGAATCAGACCCTTGGCCCCAGTAGGCTGCGACCCTGCTGGGCCCCTACAGTTGCTGACATCTCCTTGAGGCACGCGAGCTACCCATTGTTCGCCGTCCGTAAGCTCGCGCCTACGGTAGCCGGAAATCGGAAATTATTTATTAATACTTTACTTTTATCTATCTATCTGTGGAAGTAAATTAATTATCGGAATCAATCTGTGGGTAAGTTTTAGATAAAAGTAAAGTACAAACGTTGTTTGTAAATATTTTTTTTGGAAAACTAAAAAACGACAGGTTAGTCAACTTCGTCTTGCCTCTGAGAACGCGCGATGATTTTTATTTGATATAAACTTGTGCTTGACTGCGATCCCACCTGATGGTAAGTAGTGATGCAATCGTTGATGGTGAGGCGCACTAGTTTATTAAGAGCCTATTCACTCTAGCCTTGAATATACCCAAATTATAATCGGATGAAGTGCTGAAGTGTTTGTACAAAAACGCCACTATGTCAGTCCGACTACAAGACCAGACTTCGAAACCTATCCTCTTGCAGCGGGGCGTGAGGCAGGGAGACGTAATTTCTCCGAAACTGTTCACGGCAGCAATGGAGGATGTCTTCAAGGTTCTGGAGTGGAGAGGGCTAGGCATTAATGTCAATGGCGAGTACATCACTCACCTTCGGTTTGCCGACGACATAGTAGTCATGGCTGAGACTACGGAGGAGCTCAGTACAATGCTTGATGACCTCAGTAGAGCTTCCGAAAGAGTGGGACTTAGAATGAACATGGACAAAACCAAAGCCATGGTAAACATCCATGTAGCACCCACTCCTATCAAGATCGGGGACTCTACACTCGAAATTGTGGACGACTACGTTTACCTGGGACAGACGGTCCAGTTGGGAAAGTCTGACTTCGAGAAAGAGATCAATCGTCGAATCCGACTGGGCTGGGCAGCGTTCGGGAAGCTGCGCGGTATCTTCTCGTCCAATATACCACAGTGTCTCAAGACGAAAGTCTATGACCAGTGCGTGTTGCTAGTAATGACATATGGCTCTGAAACGTGGTCGCTTACAATGGGCCTCATCAGAAAACTCAAAGTCACCCAAAGGGCAATGGAAATGGCTATGCTCGGAGTTTCCTTGCGTGATCGAATCAGGAATGAGGATATCCGCAGGAGAACCAAGGTCACCGACATAGCACGAAGAATCGCCAAACTTAAGTGGCAATGGGCAGGGCACATTGCTCGCAGAACGGATGGCCGTTGGGGCCGAAAGGTTCTGGAATGACGACCACGTACCGGAAGACGTAGCGTTGGAAGGCCTCCTGCAAGGTGGACCGATGACCTGGTAACGGTTGCGGGAGTACGATGGATGCGAGACGCACAGGACCGTTCATTGTGGCGACACTTGGGGGAGGCCTATGTCCAGCAGTGGACGTCTTTCGGCTGAAATGATGATGATGATGATGATATAATCGGATGGGAAAACCTCAGCAAGCAAATTGTTCCAGTCCTTCGATGTACGCCGTATAAAAGACGAGCCAAAACGCTTAGTCCGGAGCGTAGAGGTAACAACGTAAGGGTGGATACTCGCCGTACGTTGGGTTGTTCGATGGTAGAAATGAGATGGCGGAATCAAGTCATGCATAACGCAGACGCAGGCTGGAAGATTTGTTAGACTGTGTAGCATAACAAATCTTCAAAAACGTTGAGTTGAAATAATGAATCGTTCAAACTGAGGAGAACCCCGCGCGAAATAATTAACTTAAAACTATTATCAACAGAAAGACTAACGATTGTTTTCGTTTGGATGACCTGCATTCAGGTTAGTTGACACTTAACACAAACGTACTGAGTGAACTACGTCCCGGTTCATCGCAGGATTTACCTTAACCCCGCGCGCGCGGGGGGAGGGGGGGTATTATTATTACGTAAATCACCAAAAATAAATGAAAAAATAAACAAAAAAACTTTTTCTGGATTTTTCTAGGAAAAATAATATAAAACATTTTTTTTTTACACTTAATAATATTATTATGGCGAAAGCTTGAGAGTGTGTGTACCTATGTCCTGCAATAGGACATAAGATAGATTTTATCCCAAGAGTATATTATGTTCCCTTAGGACAATCTTTTATTTTCATACGGGCGAAGCCGCTGGCAACAGCTAGTGAGTATTCAATATTATTGACCTAAAAAATGCAACACACTCGGTCACAAGTAGAACACACCATCCGTATTCCTGCAACACTCTTGTTCTCAATGACACGATTGTTTTGTGCAGCTCTCCTGCGAAACGTTGTTTACGTGAACACACGTAAAACTTACGACGTGCAACGTTTTGGATGTACCTCCGTTTTGTGTAAGATGAATATGCAGTTTGTGATTATTGTTTTATTTGCTAGTTTGTCTTTAAAAAAGAAAATTTTTTTCGAGGTGGGAATTCATCACATGACTTCTCTCGCTCTAGAGTGTAGCTAGAAGGCGTGTCGGACTTTTGCTATCTAAAACTCACCTGTCCTTCAGTTCTCCTTTGTATTATAGGGCCATGGTCACTTTTTCAAACGTTCCAAGTGTGACGCAGGATACCTTTTCTAACACAGGCTGTTTAAGAACACAGGACAGGATCTAGGACGCGCCTTGAACATACAAAAGACAAGTTGTATACAATTCCGGCCAGCAGTTGAGGAGTGATTGAGATTACTTTTGTAATGTAATATAGGTTTATAGTACAGGAAAGAAGGCTAGTAATCTATACTTATTTATTCATATTATAACAATAAATATAAACTTAAAAGTAACTCTGTCTGTCTGTTACGCTTTTACGGTTAAACTACTAAACTGATTTTGATGAAGTTTGTTGCGGAGTAAGCTTGAACCACAAGCAGGGACTTCGCTACTTTTTATCTGGCTTTGACTTCGACTTTGCGTCTGCAATAAATGGCATTCAGCTGAAGTCGCAGAAAAAGCTAGCATATGATATATTAATATAACAAAGAGAAAAAGTTATTTTTGTTTATTTAAACACGCTAACCTCTGGTATTCCCCAAGTCGGATTGTAAAAAATCCTTTTTGTATTGGATAGCATGGTTCATGACCAAAGATGGACATATTATACCAACATCACCTTACAACCCATGGAAGCGGAGCAGTGATCCAAAGACGCGAATGAAACTTCGAGGAACAGTTAGTGACAGATACAACAGAATTGTAATATTTCTCGAGTTCTTAACTAAAAGAAGAACTAAATACATCAATATCATCATCATTTCAGCTTCGACGCCCATCTCCATTCTTCTGCCATACATCCCTGTAGACAATTAAAACATGTCCGTTCGTACGTTCTTTGTCACTACACGTACAGTTAACAGTTCCATGATGGAACTACTGTGGTTTTTTTTTTAAATTAAGTACTAGTTCCATTTTAAAATAATTTGGAAATAATGGAACTAATGTTGAAATTTATCATGGCTAGTTCCACATTATTTTTTATTATTATAGGCACTTGTGAATTTCTTTAAGGGTAGAAAAACACTAAAGACAAAAACACTTTCTACACCGTTCTAACCCAAATATTAACTCCCATCCAAACATCACCTGCCATTAAGGTAACTTCGCTGTTTGAGCATAAACTATGGAGGTGAAGCCTTTGACAGCTTCACCCATAGAGTTCTGAAGCACTTCAGCGGTCACGCTAGAGATGGCATTGTGTGTCCACCTAAGGAGAATTCACGATGTGTAAACAACCTGGGGGTCTTTGTCAATAGGTTACTTCGAAGCAAGCGTGGTCCATCGTCAAGCACCTCATCACTTACAATCAGGTGAGATAGTGATCAAACACGAGTCTATCACAGTAATATTGATAAAGTGGAAGTATATGTTCGTTAGGGCTTAACAGCTTTGAATGAAATTTGGAACACGGGAGAAAATGTCCTGGATGTATTCCAAGGCAACATACTGCCGAGATAAAAAGTTTCCATAAACTCGTTCAACCGTTCGAATCATCATCGGTCCACATAGGCCTCCCCAAGCGTCGCCACAATGACCGGTCCGGTCCGTCTCGCACACATCGGATTCCCGCAAACCTCACCAGGTCATCGGTCCACCTTGTGGACCAACCTGCGTCTTCCGGTGCCGAACCATTAGAGTGTAAACAAATTTTCACTTATTTGACATTAGTCGCATCTCTATTCGACGATGTGGATATTCCTTGCTCTCTGGTTTAACCACAGATATAATATGTACACACACAACACCAAGTAATAGCTCTTAAGTGTGTTCATAAACAGACAAGTCAGGAAGTTCTGGACGTGTGATTAGTAAACCATTTGTCATCGTATTAAGACAACGGGTGAATGTACATGGATAGACTTTGGTCATGTGATTACTCTGGGCCCGAAGCCCCTTTTCTTGCCGGAGTGGAAAATCCTCATGGATGTCCTTCGCCTGGGGCAGGCGACGGGGTCTGTCAGACTCTTACTGGCTAAAAACCACCCCAGTGTTCCCTCCCACACTTGGACCGTGGATCGTGGGAGCTGATACGCTATCCATGATCTCGGGGGCCTGAGGCTCTACCACTACCTCTTAACGCTATCCATTTGACGACCTAAACTAAACCGTTAAAGGGATGGAGCTGTATAAGTGTAGCTCCATCCCTCTTTTTCGCTTGACATCTTAAACAAGTTATGGTAAGGCCCCAGATCTCTCTTACCCAAAAACGTTCCAATAATAATCTCATCTTGGAAACAATGCTGCGAGATCGCTTCAAAAAATTATCTTGGCCCTGAAATGCAAAGGACTTGAACTTAGTAAAGTCCCGCAAACCTCCGTTGAAAAGGAAGGATCCTCCGGCCAGACGGGTGTTATGTCTGGTGGGCAGCTGCCCGGCAGATAATTTCGGGCTGTTCTATATGTTCTAATCGCGCGGAGAACTTTGATTACGCGATGCAGGATTAGTTCTTATGTGACGCCATAGATGTCGCTACAAACTGACGGGTTTTAGACAGTAAATCAACCATCAATGATTGCATCTCCGCTTACCATCAGGTGGGATCGCAGTCAAGCACTGGTTTATATCAATTAAAAAAAAAAAAAAAGTAAAAGTCTGAAACACCTTCACGCTCCACCCTAGAGAGAGTAAAAAAATCACCGTACAGAGGGCCCCGTGAAAAAAATCAGCAAGCAAACGTGTCGCAACCTGTCCGGAGCCATATTCAAAATGCTGAAGTACTATTAATTAATGTCCCAATTACACCACCACTACCACCACCTAGGCTGCAGGAACGTTTGAAAGAGTGACCCTAGAACGGTAAGAGGGAGAAGTCATTGAATTAATTACCCCTTTAAAAAAAAAAACAACTACATATTTGCTTTAAAGCTGAAAAGTTCCAAGTACAGAGGTAAATATACAAAAATTAAATAAAAAAATATCTCCTCTTTTGAAGTTTTCTATTCTCAGTAATAGACTTATTTCAATGCTAAGGTGTTGGAAATTCTTTGTAATTTCAGAAGCAGAATTTTCTCACATATCCAGGGCTTCTTAACCAGGTTTCACTGTACATATAATTCATAACGTTAGCTATTATCTCATGTGTGAAACAGCTCTAAATTCGTCCAAGTCTTCTATTTTCGTCTTAAACAAATTTTGCCTACAAAATTATTTTTTATTCTCCGTTTAACACGAATGTCCTACGTAATTTACTTTAGAAGAAAACTACGTTAAAACTAAAATATCATCAGAGAAAAATCTGACAGAAATAATTTGATTCATAAAAAAGCAAAAAATTTAGAAATTCAATTTATTACTAAACCCAATAATATTCGTGTGCCTAACTTTGACTATATTATTTTAAGACGACCCTCTTTTCCATGATTGGTGAGACATAAAATAGTAGTAGAATTTTGTTTGATTTTCTAGTGAAAATAATTTAATTAATTAAGTCCCTGTAAAATGGCCTTGTATTTTATAAACTTTTGGTCACAGATTTTTTTTTGTTTTTGGTTAGAAGCAAATTTAACTTATTATTCTATTATAAATAAATTTAAGGGTCAATTTGATTTTTACAAACTATTTTTGGTTAGTCTATAGTTATATAGGAGAAACTGACTGACAGACAATCAACGCTCAACCGAAACTACTGAGGACCAATAGCGTGAAATTTTGTACAAGGTTTCCAGAGGATATTCCAAAATACTTCCCCGTACGGGGATGAAAGAGGAGTCTGAAGTTTCTATGCAGAAACCTGCTTTCACGTGGACAAATTGCTTTCAGAGGCTATTATAAATATATATATATATCCCTTTCCACCCGACGGTAAAAAAAAAAGCTTTGAACTTCGACATAAAAATCTCAGTAAAATAATGGTTTCGCTTTCAAACTAAAATAACTTCATTAAAACAATTTCCCACAAAAAGTAACATTAAAAATCAATTTATTTCAATAAAAAACATTTCCATTATGTTGAAAAATCACGTGTTTTCAATTGACCTCTCAAAAAAGGCGCTAAAAATACTAAATCGTCTGTTTTAAAATTCGGGTCACGATAGAAAATTGTTATTTTATTGCTGAAAAGGTATTATTATCAGCAGTCCCTTCAGAGGTCGCCTGGACCTCCTCTCTTTTCCTCCCCACTCGTCTAATGGTTTGGTATTTGACTGTACGATTAGGAGTTTTTTCTATCTGTAAGTTGATGACTAATCCTACTGTTGGAACAAATTCTTTAATACAACTTGACGAAATGGGGTTTTATAGACCTGACGGATACTTAATGTAAGTGCGGTGCCCCAGTTCAGAACATGAGCTATACTTTGAAGTGCCCCAAGTACCCATACACCTGCACCTTAAGAGTATTTAATGAGTGCTACCAATGTTGCAGTTAACGTAGCCACCTACTGGACTCAAACTGAGTTTACCATCGATTTGAAAAGAAGAACAATTTTATTGAGAACGCATTTTTGCATTCCCGCGTAATTACTGTCTAAAGGAGACTTAGGCCCCTCGCCCACAGTGACCTTTTGTAGCGATGCTGTAGCGCGTTCGCATCGATATAGTCGCGTTGTTGTAGCGCGTTAGTATTTTTCCCCAAGTCTGCTATTTTTATAAATTCGTCATTCCAACAAGATCCCATTGTCATTCTGTTCAAAGTTCGTAATTCTCAGAATTCATACTGGTCGATCATTGATCGGTCAATGATCTTGTGATAGAATGACAATATCGAGCAGTCTCGAAACAAATTAAAAGCAATGATTGCAATATAACGTTCTTATGGTAGGTCACTGATCAAAGGAACTGTCAAAATTTTAGCAGACTACCGCATACGTCAGATATTCATTTGTCAATATGCACGAGATTACCATTCTATGCGATTTTTTTCATTGGAGTGTCAGTGGTTGATCATTGTAAAGTCATAATAACAATTATGAAGTCAATGATAGACCATTCTGACACTATTGTAATAGCAGACTTGAGGCCCTGAGCGCTTGCAAACGCGCGACAGGATCGCTACAAAAAGTCGCCGTGGGCGAGGGGCCTAAATGCTATGTAGATAGCGGTGAAAAATACTGTAAAGGAGAAGATGAAAGCAACTTTTCCTCTTTGAGTGATTTAGTTCTGAAAAACAAAAAAAAAAGAGTTTTAAAAGAAAGAATACTGTCTGATGAGTATCAGCAGTTCTCTCACGTGCGCTTAATGCGACCCATTTTACGACCTAAACTGAACTATTAAAGGGATGGTGCTTTATAGGGTGCATGTATATTTTGACTGGCCTGTTGGTCTAGTGGTTAGTGGCCCTGACTGCTGAGCCGGAGGTCGTGGGTTCGATTCCCACCCAGGACAATGTTTGTGTGATGAGCACGATCATTTATTCTGTGTCTGGGTGTAATTTATTTATATATGTATGTATTTAGAAATATATAATTATGTTTATCAGTTGTCTAGTACCCATAACACAAGCTCTGCTAAGCTTGGGACTAGACGGCGTTGTGTGATAGTTGTGGAATATTATTATTATTATGTACAGGTCCATTCCTCTTTCTCGCTCGCACGACTGATCTTTTATCACGTCATGGTAAGTCCCCAGGACGGCTGTCACTCTCTCCTATCGGTGGTTTTGAATATAAATTTAAAGGTAATATTTCGGAGCAATAAATCCTACGCTAATACACAAACAAGCCTTTTTATTATTATCTCCACCATATGTTGGGAGCGGAAAATATTTAAAAACTTTGGCTTGTCGAATTAATGAGTTTATTTCTAGAAGTAATATTTTACTGGATCATTTAAACAATATTATGCTAGAACTACACTGCGCACACGTCTGACACACACAAACGCGCGATCTGGGCGAGTCAGTCTCCATACATTTTGTATAAAAACTAGACTTGTAGAGCTACACTTGATCCACGCCACGCGACGTCGTTCTACGTACAAATCAGTGATACACGTGTACGACGGTCTTATGTAGTTCTAGCTCCTACAAGAGCTAGTATTCTCCTAACGGCAAAAACTTTTTTTTTATTTTTTCTGACATAAAAACAATTCAATACAGCTTCTCGTTAAGTTAGCATAGCATAGTCGGCCTTATAACGTTCCCACATTTGGGACTCAGGCCTCCTCTCTAGGAGAGGGAATGAGCCGAAATCCACCACGCGGGCCCAGTGCGGGTTGGTCGTTAAGTTAATAGCAGCAATTTTTCATGTGATCTCTTACAATATCATAGTAACTTAAGAACATATTGTAGTTTTAATTAATAAAAGTCTGACATACCCTCTCGCTTCACCCTAGAGCAGGAGAATTCATTGGATATCACCTAAAAAATGAATACCTACTTAATTATATAAGGTATCATATTCTTTAACATTTCGAAAAAGATTTTGAACTATTTCACCTTTGAATCGATAAAAATCAGAGACTATGAAAACTTTGAAAGAAAACATTTAAAGTTAACGAAGGATCGTTAAAAGAATCTTTAGGATTCATCGTCTTTCAGAAAAAGCAGTATAAAAGTTTGGGACAGTAATTAAATAATACAAGGAATATTTTTATAGCCATATTTGTTTTTTTTTTAAGTGGGAAAATCATCTTATGACAAATCCCGCTCTTGGGCGGAGCGCGAGGTAGTACCAGACTTTTACTGACTAAAAACCCACTCCAGTGCCTTCTTTGCCTTCGTCCCGGGGACCCCTGGTTTCACTTTCACACTACCCGTGGAGCCATATTTGATCAGAAATTCCCAATAGCCCTTGCGGGCGTCGGCCTTACTGGGCCCCTATGGTTACGCTGACATCTCTTTGAGGCGCGTGTGGAACACTACGCGCCGTCGACGACTGGGCCTTGGTCCTTTGCCGACGGCCGAACGGCGAGCTACCCGTTGCTTGTCGCCAGAGATGGTTCTACGACTCCCGACGCCGGTGGTGTCTCCTGTCGCGGCGGCTGGGGCGCGAGGATGTGCCTTGTTTGACTTTGAAAATCGACCTATAAAAGCTGATAATACTTAGACATAAGCCCATTATCTACATTACATTATTTACCTTCTCAATAAAATTGCCAATAGAAAACCATTAGGTACCAATAACCACAATTCTGCAAACAAATCAACAGGTGTAAAGACCGACAGTCTCCATTTTCTAATACGATTTGTAAGCCAGACCCGACACGGCAATAAAATGGACCCCTAGACCACATGGTGACCACCAACCACGCCTCCTGTGTTCAGAAAAGGGTGTGATTTTGGCTTAAATAGAGGTAGAAACGAAGAAAAGTAATCATGAGTTTTTTTTTCTTACTTACAGGGCCTCAAGTCTGCTATTACAATAGTGTCAGAATGGGTCATTGACTTCATAATTGTTATATTTTGACCAAGTTTGGTAATCTACTAATATAATGGCGTCATTATGACTTTCCAATGGTCAACCACTGACACTCCATTGAAAGAAATGGCATAGAATGGTAATCTCGACCATCAACGATAGCAAAAAAAAAAAAAAAATTGACAAATTAATATTTGACTTAAGCGGATAACTGCCAAAATTTTGACAGTTCCTTTGATCAGTGACCTTCTATTAGAACGTCATTGTGCAGTCATTGCTTTTAATTCGTTTCGAGACAGCTCGATATTGTCATTCTACCACAAGATCATTGACCGATTAATGATCGACCATTATGAATTATCAGATTAAGAACTTTTAGCAAAATGACAATGGGATCGTGTTGGAATGACAAATTTATAAAAATAGCAGACTTGGGCCCCAGACGTGAATTGGCATTGCAGACTCCAATGACAACTAAAAGATAGTTATAAATAACACTTTTACATGTCAGTTTTTTCGACAATTTAAACTAGATAAAGACGTTGTTTCCTAGCTAACTACCCTGCGAAGAAACACCGAAAAAAACTAAGAAGTCCAAGTCTCTTTAAAACTCCACTCAACTCATTGCTGAGCTAAGCTCGCCTTTGTACATAAACTGTGTGTATCTCAATATTTAATGTTATGTTTTTGTGTATAATAAAGAATTAAGAATTAAGTCCATACAGCATAGGCTAGTCTCAATCATAACTGTATTAGCAAATAAACTATCATAAACATGAAAACAACATAATTGCGAGCAGGAGCCAGTTAATTAGCAATCCAATTAATTTATAATAGCAATTAAATTAGATACGTTTCCTAATCATCGTGCCATAGATGTAA
The DNA here is from genome assembly GCA_949316375.1 of Mythimna vitellina. NCBI lineage: Eukaryota > Metazoa > Arthropoda > Insecta > Lepidoptera > Noctuidae > Mythimna > Mythimna vitellina. The sequence continues at coordinate 4,657,633 of OX438709.1, read as the reverse complement.
TTAGAGCGAACCGCAACCCGCCAATAAGCAATGTATCGCTATACTTACCTGAATTGCTATACCTATATTATTATACCTGTAATGGCCCACTGTTGGGCAAAAGAATTTCTTTATTCCTTCCATTGTTCCTGCTTCTGGGCTATTTCTTGCTAGTTCCACAATTCAGTCCAGTTTTAATTTATTTATGTAATATTATTTACAAATATTAATTAATAAATAATAATAATATTCCACAACGCCGTCAAGTCCCAAGCTAAGCAGAGCTTGTGTTATGAGTACTAGAAAACTGATAAACATACTTATATATTTCTAAATACATACATATTATAGATAAATTACATCCAGACACAGAACAAATGATCGTACTCATCACAAAAACATTTCTTCTGGGTGGGAATCGAATTCACTACCTCTGGCATAGCAATCAGGGCTACTAACCACTAGACCAACAGTCCAGTCAATTGAAGCAATAGTTTACACAACTCAACACAACACGTACTTCATTTAATTAAAAGATATTGTGACTTGTGAATGTACTCGTAATTTTTATTACTAATAAATATGTTTATCTGTTTATCGGTCCATATTGAAAACATCCAAGTAATCCCATGTCATATCGTTCTTGGTATGTCGCGACCAGATTTTACGATTTCTAGGCCTTATTTTGAGATGGGAAGCCATTCAATGACTTCTATCGCTCTAGGAACGAAAGAATGTGTCAGAATTTGACTGGCTAAAACCTAATGTGTCCTGCAGTTATCCTTTTCATTCCAGGGCTAGCGTCACTCTTTCAAACGTTCTCGCAGCTCTAGCAGGCATCGACCCAGCTGGAACCCTTCTTTTTTAGGCGGAAAACCATCTTTTTTTTTTTTTTTTTAATTGATATAAACCAGTGCTTGACTGCGATCCCACCTGATGGTAAGCGGAGATGCAATCATTGATGGTCAGGCGCACTAGTTTATTAAGAGCCTATATTTTATCTAATGACAAATCCCGCCTTGGGCGGAGCGGGAGATAGTGTCAAACTTTTACTGACTAAAAACCCACTCCTATTCCTTCTTTGGTTTTACTTTCACACTACTGGATCCCTTAAATTTTGCTGATTTCTCCTTGAGGCGCGGGTGGAAACATAAGGCGCCGTCGACTCAGGCCTGGTTCGTACCTGACGGAATTCCTAGGCTTTAGAATTTAAATAGCTTCTGACTTACTTTATAGGCTTTTCAGAATCATCATCATCATATCAGGCGAAAGACGTCCACTGTTGGACATAGGCCTCCCCCAAGTATCGCCACAATGAACAGTACTGTGCGTCTCGCATCCATCGGATTCCCGCAACCCTTATCAGGTTATCGGCCCACCTTGTAGGAGGCCTTCCAACGCTGCGTCTTCCGGTACGTGGTCGCCATTCCAGAACCTTTCGTCCCCAACGGCCATCCGTTCTACGAGCAATGTGCCCTGTTCATTGCCACTTAAGTTTGGCGATTCTTTAGGCGATCTATTCAGAATAAAGAGGGTGAAGACTTATGATGATGATGCAGATGTTATCTTACCGAATATGATGAATGTTTTAACCAAAGTATTGAAGATGTCCTTATTGTAAAAGATGCTGAACGTATCTTCAGCTCTGATTCTTTGGGTGAACGTACCTGAAAACAGAAAAATAATGGTTAGCTTAGAAATTCAAGTAAGGTTAAGTTATTAAAACTATAATAATATTAATAATATTCCACAACTATCACACAACGCCTTCCAGTCGGCTAAGTAGAGCTTGTGTTATGAGTACTAAACAACTGATAAACATACGTATATATTTCTAAATACATACATATTACAGATTAATTACACCCAGACACAGAACAAATGATTGTGCTCATCACACAAACATTTGTCCTGGGTGGGAATCGAACCCTCGACCTCCGGCATAGCAGTCAAAGCCACTAACCACTAGACCAACAGGTCAGTAAAAAAAAACTTATTTTCTTAACTTGACACTGGCTGAATGCACAAACCGTGAGAAAACGAAACAAAAAAAAAGAAAGCTTTGGTAAAAAGTTTTAAACAAAACATAAATAGAATCCCAATGCTCCTGAATGCCTTCGTGAACGCTTTGAGTACCTTGTGCCAAGGGATAAACCCTGTCGCACTATCAATTATCTATGTCTAACTATCTCCTTCGTACTCCGCGTCATACTTCTAGCCGCTATGATGGCTCCTTTACTGTAACTGCAGTGCGTCTTTGGAACGCTCTCCCACATTCCCTTCGCGACAGCCCTTCTCTGGACGTCTTTAAGAGGAAAATTAAAGAGCACTTCCTTTCTCAATTGACATAGTATTAGTATATATTGTTATATATATTATATCTGTTTGTATGTATATATATATTAGACGTATTTATGTATGTTTATGTTGTACACTGGATCCTACCCTCGATTGTGATCTCTCTCTGTCACTCAAAGGTTTGCTGAGAGAAAACTCATTGTTGAGTTAAGCTAGTCTTTGTACATAAATTATCAAATCCATGTATTGTAGTTAAGTTTTGTGTGTACAATAAAGAATAAAGAAGATAAAGAAGAAACATAAAAATTGTGGAGTAAATGTTGTCTTATTAATAAATTATTATTATTATAAATAGGTAAATCAACATGATGATGAACTTTATCAACAAAAAAAAAAATAATTTATTTAGGCAATGAAATGATTACTTGCCAAATATTGTTGAAAGCATCACAAATAACTGGCAAGTAACAATATCCTCAAGAGATGAACTTAGAACAGAACCTTATTTTCAACAAACAACTCAAAATTGCAAACTTCTAACTTACTTTAGACAAAAGCTATGGAAGACAGAATAAATATTTATATCTTGTATTTAAATCAAAGTTATGTAAATTCTAAAACCTACCAATTCCTTAACATAATAGCAAATCGGCAATACAATAAAATATTTCCAAATAAATCAGACTCAAATTAATGATAACCATCAAATTAACATATAATTATATTTACAGATTCAATCTGAAAATAGAAATATGACTGGGCGAATAAAAACAGCGTTAGTCATACACAAAAAAGGAATTTAATAACTAAAACACAATTTAAAGAAACTAATTTGTAGAAATCTAATCAAAACCGGCATTATGACACGCCCCCTAACGGACATGGGATGAGACCCGCCCATGGTGGGTCAAATTATAAAAGGAAGCGATAAATCAAGATTTTTTTTGAATGGATAATCATCAAATTACTTCTCCCGTTTTAGGAGACTTTTACTGACTAAAACCCCAGTTGCCCTTTGCGTTCTAGGGCCACGGTAAATGTTTACCTTCTCGCAAGCCCTTCTGGGCTCCTTCAGTTTTCCTGTCCGAACTCATAGCAGAGTAGCCAGCCTATCGGTATTTTACAGATTACATTTTGGAGAGTGTGCGCGGGAATTACATGACTTGATTCCGCCATCTCCTTTCTACCATCGGACAATCCGACGAACGGCGAGTATCCACCCTTACGTTTTTGAAACTTCAACGGTCCGGACTAAGCGTTTCGCTTTGTCGTTTATACTGTGTACATCGAAGGACTGGAACAATTTGTCTGCTGCGGTCTTCCCGTCCAACAACGTACTAACTACTAAAAAAAAAAAGAAAAGTAAATTTAGTGAGTTTGCTTAGAGGGACAGGATACTCTCCGAAAGTTTCAGGCACTCCTATTGAAAACATTTTCATTATTTCAAAGAATAAGTGAAAGAGTGACGGTTGACATGACAGAATGGAAGAACTAAAACGCCACGTAACACGGAACAAGGGCAGGAAGATGATGAAGACTAAATAAAGCCGTGTTCATCGTCGGTTTAGGAGCGCACAAACTGCCGCTCTTAAGCCACACGAAGGGTTATGGTGAGGTTTCCACTAAAAGAATGAGCAATACATAAGATGAGACAGAATTGTGTAGGTATATATATAACTGTAGCCGTGCGAAGTCGCTTGTTATATTAAACAGGCGTTAACGCAACCTCACGTCCGGCCGTCTGGTAACCGTCAGGTCCGGACGAAATCCGGACAGAGTATTCCATGCGCGCCTTAGAGATGTCAGCAAAGCCGAAGCTACTAGGGCCATGGGTCGACTTCTGAAAAGTTATTCGTGGTCCTGGGTCACAAAGGGCAACTGAAGGAACATTGGTGTGGTTTTAGTCAATAAAAGTGTGACACGCCCCCCTGCTCATCCTAAAGCGAGAGCAGACATTAGATGATTTCCCATCTTAAAAAAAAACGCAACCTCTTCAAACTTAGCCCAAACAAAAATTCACTGTACCATAAAATATGAACGAAAAAGTCTACCCCGTAGCAATTACAAACAAGACATGTGAAACCATTATATATAGATTAAGGCAACTGTTGTTTATGAAAAAGATGTTTCTGATAGATAACTGGAATACAGACACCTTGGTAATGAACTAAATAATGTTTGAGAGTTTAACAGATTATTGTAAGGTAATGCTGATCGAAAATGCCTACGCGGATCTGTGCGCTAAGCGCGATTTGTTTTTACATTAGCGCGATTGAAACGTGTACAATGCGTTCCAAATAAGAATAGGATCGATTATCATTTTGTGACGTCACGTTACACTATCAAATCACAAGAAATTGGGCAAAATTTAAGAATTTAGAGATGAGGTAAATTTAAGAACTGGATTCTTATTGAAATTTTCCGTTCACACTTGGTAAATAAATTAAAATTTAAAAAAATCTTGTTTTGATTACCATGTTAATTCTTCGATTTGACAGTATGACGTAACGTCACAACATGGCAATCGATCCTATTCTTATTTGGAACGCATTGTAATGCGCTCGGCTCTCTGATTGGTTAAGAGCTTGGAGCGGGCCAATCGGAGCACCGAACGTTATAAAGGTGTCGATCGCGTTAACGTAAAACAAATTCGCAATAAGCGCTCTGTGCGCTGATCGCAAGTAGTTCATACGTAAACAGAATCGAAACGTTGACTGCGTTTAACTCTCAGATTGGTTAAGGGGATGCAACTCGACATACATTTTCACTGTTTTTCATACAACCGCTCTTACGCGATTATGACGCTATTACACATTTTTCATTAGATATTTTGGAAACACAAGTATCTTGTGGATATTATCTAGGCTTCTATTGAAATCAATTTGTAAATTTTGTGTAAAACTAATCCAGTAAAGACCTCTGAAAATCTGTTATTTTGCATAAACTTTGACACTTCATAATTTACTCAAAAACTTTTATAGGTTTAAAAAAATCACGTATTTCCTGGCACAAGTTTTGTAAAATATTCGAGTAAGGCACGGAATTATCGAATGCTAACAGAGTTTTCAGGTGTTATCTCTCTTTTTTCGCATTGCTTTTTCGTCAAAAATCGCGTTGGATTGCGTTAAATGAATTAAAAAGCTTTTAAACCATGCTCGATGTTGACGATAGGCGAGTGAAAAAGCGGTCTAATAGGAGCCGTACGTCATAAACGTGTCAATCGCGTTAACGTAAACAAACTCGCAATAGAAACTCTGCCCGTTTATGAATTGTTGGAAAAGTAAAACAAAACATTCTTAAAAAAAAACAAGTTCCGCAAGATAGTAGATTTTAAATATGTCTCGCCGATTTGTGGTCTCGCCAGAACATGATATTAATATTTTTAATTGTTAAAAAACATTCGGAATTAATGGTAATTTTCAACCATCTATTAAAGACTTTTATAATTCTGAAAGGAAAAACAAATAAATTCAAAAGTAAAAAAGAATCCAAAATATAACATTACCATTAACATTGTAAATTGTTAGCTTTTAATTTCTTGTTTTTCTGCGTTAAAATGGTTTACCCCGATTTTTATTTTAAATATTCAGATAACTCAAAAATTAAGATTAATGACATAAAATATTATTATATTAAATATATTTCGACAGAAGTTAAGTTATAAGTAGCATCATATTCCTTACATAAAAACCTTTATTAATATGAGGACATATTTACGAGTATTCAAATTTAAAAATGCTCTCTTGTAAAATTATGCTTTTTGAGTTTTGTCATGCTTGCGCAAATGAGCGATATATAAGTTCTTAAAAATAACAACTGGTAACCCTTATGCAGAACATAGACAATACTAAAGTTGTCAAGTATAACTTTCTTAAACAGCCAGGACCAAAGCCAATACAGACTATTTCGACATAACTGTGAAACCATAGACGAGGCGCCATAATTATACTTTTTCTGGCCAAACAAAAAACAGTTGCCGTCGACATTCGACATGAAAGAAGCTCATTGAGCACAGAGCATTAAAATAAACGTCACGGGCTCACAATGTGAAGTGTTTTTGATTTAAGCACGCGTCGGTCATAGACAACTGTCATTTGTTTTATAACAAGGACTTGCTTGTCCCGCCAATCGCGTGCGCAATATAATACAAGTATTCTTGTTGAGTAGTTTATAGTACTTTCGTGTTATTGTTCCGATGAGTCACACTTAGGGCTTGATATTAAATTGACATTAAACTGTAAGTTGAACAGTATCAAACTTACGCTACAATTGCTACAGGATGGTGTGAGTGACAGCTGTCAGATTCATACAATGTAACAACCTACCCTTACCTATCCTTTCTTAAAGATGCATATTTTCGTCCTGATGTCAGGTAGGAACCTATGCTATGTAAAAAAGACCTTAAGCCCCCTTTTTTTTTAAAAAAAGCTTAAGTTTGATACCGTGCAATTCACAGTTAAATAAAATTTTTTGCTTAGTGTACATTTTTTTATTCAGGATATACTGGGTGAAGTTTTGAGTGAAAAAGTAAAGACATGGCCACGACAAAATAATTCAAGCCAGTTCTTTTTCTAGTAATTATGGCATAGCTACACCGGACTCAAATGATTCACACAATCAAGACCTTAAGACACATGTCAAACTTAAATGTCACATCAAAGTTCATGCGATGATGATACCAGAGCAAAAAAGTCAATTAACAATTGTTCTTATACTTCATTCGCAACAAGCTCATATAATAAACAAACCTTTTTTTACTGTACGTTCGATTTTTGAATTTTATTACGTTGATGACAAATGGCGGCTGCAGTAAATAGGTGGCATTCTAACCACTTTTTTGCATTCAATGCCATCCTTTTGTCTACGGAATAGAAATCAAAATCGGTTGAACGGACTGTAAAATAAGTTTGTTTATGTCTAATATTAACGCGAATGAAGTATAAGATCGTTATGCATGCCATACCAAGGCAGGTACTCGTATAATAGACAGAAAATTACAAGCCTATGGCCCACATAAGGTAATGACTAAGTTTCCCATAATTAACGCTTAGTTGATGACCAGAAGCGCAGCGGGATATTAAGTCGTCAGCGGTCAAGTTGGGTTTGAAAACAGTAAAATTATTGTGAAGTACGACTGCCATTAAGGAAATGTAGAAAACATTAAAGGTAGAAGGTAGCTACATTGCGCACACGTGGGCCACGTGTACCGATCTGGGCGGGTCGGTCTCCATAATTTTTTTATGGCAACTGGACTTGCAGAGATACATTGGATCCACGCCAGGCGACGCCACGCAACGCGCCGTTATGTAAAAACGGCGGGGTCCACGTGTGCGTCAGTCCAGAGCTGGAGAAGCTATTTTATGATTCCTCGCCCCAAATACAGGATAGATGTGTTTTAAAAGCTAATGAAGTGACAAGGCAACCTGATAATAAGTACCATACTTTCACAATGTCAAAGATTTTTTATTGCAGTTCGAGATTAATTAAGGATGTTATCGATCAATGAACAAAACGAGAAACGTGAATCGATTATTCATAACAATTGCTACTAGAAAATACTACGCGCAGTGTTATTCCATTATTTTTCATTCATAATCAATAGCCTGTACAATATTTCCATAAATTGAGTGACATTTTGGGATATAAACAAACGCTAACAACTTTGCTGTTTATGAATATTATTTATTGAGACTTTTCTTAAATAATAACAACTAGGTGTGTATATTAAGTTTACTTATAGAGGCAAATTGGTAATCCAGATCTGGTTAAATCCAATCTACAAAGCCTTGAGCGCAGGCGTGGGCCAGCCTTTCGGTTTTTACAGGATGCATTTTGGAGAGTGTACCATCTCAATTATACCATCGGACAATACGACGAACGGCGAGTATCCACCCTTACGTTGTTGAAACCTATACGGTCCGGACCAAGCGTATCGTCTCGTCGTTTATACCGCGTACATCGAGGGACTTGAACAATTTGTCTGCTGCGGTCTTCCCGTCCGATTATAATTTTGGTGTCTTCAAGGCTAGAGTGAATAGGATCTTAATAAATTAGTGCGCCTCACGATCAATGATTGTATCACTACTTACCATCAGGTGGGATCTCAGTCAAGCACTAGTTTATAACAAATATAAAAAAAAAACTTTTATATCAGCATCCAAAACTAATTTTTCCTACTACAAAATCTTTAGCAACACCTAAAGGTCAACAGATTCTATTAGATAATTACATTTTTTATACAAACCGTGTCCAACATCTTTATTTAGTTATAACATCTTCAATTACTACTACGTAAGTACAACACAAAAAAAATTAATCGAATATCATTTTTTCATGGTCATCTAATCAACTTACATACACAGAACCCATCTAAGAATTTTGATATAACTTCCGCTATACCAAATGTTTGTGTATGAACAAAAAGCTATGATTTTAATGTTGGAAAAAAATTACTGGCTCCCGGACTAATGGCATCATCAGGCTTTGAATTAGTCTCGGAGACGGGGTCGAGTTATTAGCTTCGCGCACTCGCTACATTTGACGGAAATCATTATGAGAATATATGTATATGTGAGGTAACACGAACAATGGGATCGGTTTGTTCGAAATAACTGAGAGCAATAGTGAACCAGTGTTAACGGACTTTTTTAGGGTTCCGTACCTCAAAAGGAAAAAACGGAACCCTTATAGGATCATTTTGTTGTCCGTCCGTCTGTCTGTCAAGTCCCTGTAGCTCGGGAACGCGTGGAGATATCGAGTTGAAATTAAAACCATTTACTCAAGTCTGCAATCCCTTGAAGCTGTGAAAAAATCAAATTTCTGAGTTAACGAGAAAAAAAGATATGGCCGTTTATGTCGCAAAAATTGCTAATTGATAATTCAAGACTCGTCATGTTGATTGACGGAATTACTCAAATGAATGCAATTTTGATTTTTTTAATACCAAAAGCCCGGGACTATTTAGACCACTGTCACAATGTCGCTTATTAGAAAATATTTAAAGAGAAACCTACAGAATATTTAGCGCTGCATCAATTTTCAAATCAGAAAAGAACGGTATTTTTTTGCTCAAAAAGAAGTTTCACCCGCTGCGAATACTGAAAAACTATTGCACTACGTCCGCTTTTGACACATTTCAAGCTGAATAACGGACGTTGAATTTTTATTGCGAACTAAACAAAGACGCAACTGGCTGGCTATGCATAACACCGTCCAAAGCATAGTTATGCATTTTTCACGGGACCTGTCATTCTGAATGAGTAATTTGTTCATACCGCCTTATTATTCGGACACCTCTGTATTTTTCCCACAATTTACTCCCTGTTTCTGTAAACCCACACATTTTCTGACTACCCTCTCATTAAACACTTATATTACAATGTATTAAGAGTGGTTTTTCATCAGCAATCGTTTGCGTACGGGCAAAAACAATGGTTCCATTTATGAATGACAATGATAGATCTGCTTAATTCTTTTATACCAAGTTTTTAGGGTTCTGACATCGAAAATGAAATTCACATTTAATGGTTTTCTGGTCAGTTCGTTTCGATAACAGGAACTGTTTCTAAACTTTGTTAGGAACGGTTGAAAGTGGTCAGATTTAACGAATAAACTCATGTCCTGCAATTTAAACTAACCGGAACCGGCCAGGAAGTTGAAATAGAAACGTCACGAATTTAGGACATCGGTAAACTCGGGTGTACTAGTTTAGATTTTTGGTTGCAATGTTTGTTAATTGCTTGTGTACTTTTTTTTATTTGTATTCGGTATTGGGTAGCCGAATGAAACGTGAGCTTTCGTTTGGCATGTTCATATTATATCGGTTTAAATAAATATCTGATAGAATTTCTCAAAAAATATGTTTTGTTCTTTTTTTTTGACAATTGAGCCGGTTGCGGCTATTTTGCCAGTGTCACGTGGGGAGTATGATTTATTGTCAGTTGTCTCACCCATGCGATGATTGGTCTATTAATAGTTTGCACGTGTTATTGGCAAAATTGTGGTGTCTTTTCCACAAATGCCATTAATGAAGAGTTGAAGTTGAAGTTGAATCTTCAAACGTCATCCAACTGTCAAATTGACGGATGCAAAGTAAAAAAAAATTGGTAGTTATCAATTGTGTTTGTGTATGTATTTATTTGTCTGGTAATTGCAGTAATGTACTAAACATATGTTCAACAACATGTCAGGTACAGATATCGCCTTTTTTGCACTATTAGCATATGAAAATAGAATTGCCATGTTATAGAATACAATATTTTTAGTAATTAATTCTGCAGTTATACTATTAAAATATGGCAAAATTGCTTTTAACTTTTTCCAATTTGAACCTGCCGAAACAAAATAGACTACAGAACCACCATAAACTTATAAATTAAAATAACCAACTCAGTTTTTTATAGAATAACTAACTAATACTAGTAATAAAACTAACATTAGGATGATTTTACAGTATTTTTTATAATAGATTCCTAATTGATATTGATGTGAGGTGTTATTAAATTTTTTTAATCACATTAACGGAATCAGGAATTAAATTAAGTGTTTTAGATGCTTACAAATTAAGTGTGAATATAAAATAATGAAGTGTATCCGCAAATACGTCATTAGTCTTTTATTTTTCGTTAAGTTTCTCTTGGTGATACCTTCCTCTGTAAAATCATTATTACATCAGCTCAGAGACGTCAATTTCTGGATATATGTTGAGCCTTTTTATTTTTTTGTAGGTGGTATTTCTTTCCGAATTCAAAAGTATTTATGATGATATGCCAAAGTGCTTATTCTAATAGATCAGCCCCCTAGCCAAGTTACAACCGTTTCGTTTCGATTCTCTTTTCGTCGATCGCCTTGAGTAGGTCACGCCTCCGATTCCTTTATTCTGACGTCATCTCAACGCTCAGTCACAGCGTAAGAACAAAGGAATAGTAAGTGTGGCCGACTCGAGGCGATCAACGAAAAGAGAATCAAAACGAATAGGTTGTAACTTGGCTAGGGGGGCAGTAGTTTTTTACCAGCTGTTGCTAGGAGCCTTGCCTCTTTGATAATAGAAATCTTTTTAATATCACGCTGTTTTTTATTATAACTATGCCAAAGGAACACACTAAAGAGAGAGAGATCGCGGAATGCGATAAGGCCGCCCATTGTATGTTCGTATGTGTTTTAGTTTATTTTCTTTTAATATTTATATTGGTGTACAATAAAGGATATAATAAATAAATAAAGGGATAAAAAGTATCCTATGTGCCATTCCAGGACATGGTGGACGCCAAAACATTTTTTTAGGATGAGAATTCATCTAAAACCCCTTCCGCTCTGGGTGTAGCAAGAGGGAGTGCCAAACTTTTACCGACTAAAACCCATCTGTATTCCTTCAGTTGCCCTTTGCGTTCTAGAGGCCTTAACATTTAAGGCGCGCGAGCTAGATCGAGGGATGGATCTATACAGCCTATATAGCTCCATCTCCTTAACAATTCAGTTTGGGTCGTATAATAAATCGCGATAAAAGCTCGTGGTAGGGCATCAGGACCACGATAAGTCTTACAAACAATTTCGCAGCCCTGAAAAGATTCCTACCTTGAATGGCAGGTTCTCCTGCAGTGCTATTCTCTAAGAAAACAAAGACAATCCAATGTATAGGTCCAATGGATTGTTAATCCTATGTACGTACTTGGATTTCGTCGCTGCGGCCAGCGCTGCGCTCAAGGCTGTTTTCAAAAACTTGGTCCAATCATTCAAAAACTTAGAACCTCACCACATATTTATTAGACTTTAAGAAGCGAATATAAAATCCTGTGTCAATAACAAATTCCTTTATGTCAAAGATTTAAAAATAAAACGTCCGTAAAACAAACTCAATAAAATATATGAAATATTAAAAGATGTTTTCATAACCTTTAAAAATTTCAGATATCAGTATAATTTTAGTGTCAGGAACATATCGCAATGGCCAATACTTGTGTGGATAACAGTGTTTTTATTACTTTTGCACATATGGTAATGCTTTTTCTAAGTTTTATAGTTTTAGGTTTTACGAGAGGGTCATTGCAAGTGTCGTTTAAGTTAGTTATCCACCTCGCAGGCCCAGTGCGGGTTGGTAGATGTTTTAGGTACCGCAACAAATGTGATTCCGTATGACTTGTATTCTTTTTTCGGTGGGAGATCGTCTTATGACATCACTCGCTCTTGGACGGAGCGAGAGATAGTGTCAGACTTTTACTGAATAAAAACCCACTTCTGTTCCTTCGTTGCCTTTCGTACCAGGGCCTTTTTATTCGGATTTCAATGACGCATTTTGCAGGTTTAAATGACTCATTTTGCAGATTTCAATGACATATTTTGCAGATTTCAATGACGCATTTTTTTTTTAAGCGATCAAATAATTTTTTCGGTTCTGGCTGGAGCAAGAGAGTGTGTCAGACTTTTACCGACTAAAACCCACCTGTAATACTTCCGTTGCTCTTTGCGTTCCAGGGCCACGGGAACTGTTTTTAACATTTCTGCAGCCATATGACGCATCACCCTTAAATTATTTATTGTTGGATATATTTTCATAATCGGCTGCGAAGGCGATAATGCGTATTATTTTACAAGCAATAGATGTAATTTTATACCTCATAACAAGGTAAGTTTAACTCAAAAGAGTGTTTGAAGAGGTTGTTTTAAAGTTATTTGCCGTATAGGTTTTTTTTTTTTTTTTTTTTTTTTTTTTATTGGGTGGGAAAATCATCCTAATGACATCCCCGCTCTTGGGCGGAGCGGGAGATAGTGTCAGACTCTTACTGACTAAAAACCCACTCCTGTTCCTTCGTTGCCTTTTGCCGTATAGGTGAGTTTAATGAAGCAATAAAATACTGTAAGGGTTGATTCACAGCGGAATGGTAGCGGCGGACAGAGGCGACCGCGTTCGGCCGCTGGTAGCCGCGCACGACGGCTGCTGCTGGCCTGACCGCTAACCGCAAGCAGTCAAGAAGTAGTAGTTGTAGAAACATTACTACACACCTTTTAGTGTGTTGTTTAATAAAAATTATAGGCTATATAACATCAGCAGTGGTGGTCCAGTGGTAATTGCCACGAATTACGAGTTGTAGGTTGTGGGCTTAAACCCAGCCAGGCACATAGCATAGCATAGTCGGCCTTCCCACTGCTGGGACTAAGGCTTCCTCTCTAGGAGAGGGAATGGGCCGTAATCCACCACGCGGACCCAATGCGGGTTGGTGGATGTCACAATATGTCTTCGAATTTTTGGTTCTGGGACGTGCCAGTTTCCTTACAATGTTTTCCTTCACCTTTTTGAGAGCAGTGGTGATGAAATAAATTACACAAAGCAATGCGTCTGGTACTGGTATACTCGTAAGTCGGGACCGTTGTCACTCAGCCACGACTGCTCTTACTTTGTGTAATTTATTTAATCACCATTGCTCTCAAAACGATGAAGAATAAAATCGTAAGCAAACTGCATGTACTAGAACTTAAAATTCAAAGAAATGTGACAATTACCAACCCGCACTGGACCCGCGTGGTGGATGTACGGCCTATTTCCTCTACCCAAGAGGAGGCCTGAGTCCCAGCAGTGGGAATATTAAAAGGCTGATCATACTTATGCTTATAAATCACGCTATAACTAACAGGAGCAGAGTAGTAACTAAAGACGCGAGTTAAATCGCGGGGAACAGTTATCTAGTCTCCGAAGAAACGTAAAATTTGCTTGTTTTATTACTCAGCTAAATCTAAGACTAAGGTCTAATCAAGGTAGACTAGGTCGTAAAGTCTCTGATAACCAATCCTCATATGATCTTAAATTAAGATAAGCTTTGGATTGATTCAGTAGAACAGAATTCTGTCTACCTAGGTAGACTGCCAAATTATTAATTTTATTATGGGTCGTAAAGTTTTGGTATATCGTACGAATAATTTTATGGTACAACCATTTTTATTTTACGTTAAGTGGTTTATTTTATTTATTAATTAAAAAATTACTTGTAGGAAAAAAATGATTGTTTGTGTTTGTGAATTAAGTAGATAAAAATAAAATCAACTGTCATTTTTTAAATATAAAAAATAGTGTGAAAAGAAGGTTTACATATCAAATGCGGCTGCTGTCGCGTTCAGCGCTGCGTTTTCCGTTACGTGGTTACCACTCCAGAACCATTCGACCCCATCGAGTATTTAAGTTTCGCGATTCTTCGGGCTATGGAATTTCGAAAAGTTTTGTTTGTTGACTACATCCAGAGAATATACAAAGCTCTGCAGGTTTCCACTTTTTGTAGAGCATCAGCAATGTTTGCTGAAACACACACAGATGGCTTCGCAGCTATCTGGCTCAAAACCACCGCTTCACTCATCCGACGGCTGCGTGGAAGTCCACGGCATCTTGAGTGCCGTCAGGTACGGCACTCAAGATGATTAATGATAAACGTGATTGTCCCATTATATGGAAATTATTATAGCGGACAAAATTTCTGCTTACTATTGTTTATTAGTTTGTACTTGTTTATAAGATGCGGATTTCAGTTAACGGAATAAAGAAATTGTTATTATAATTTCCCATGACAACACTTCGCACGTCCCTATAACCACAGCAACCCACCATCTCACTGCTGTTAAACGAATTTAGGCTTCCCAACTCAAAATCCCCAATCCCAAACTTCGGAGCCGTTCCAAAAACATAATGTTATGACGCCACAGCGTCGTTTATAGGGCAAGTTTCTTACGATAACAAATCGCCAAGAATTTGTCCCACTTCATTTCTGATACAATCATGCAAGGAAACTCTGAGCAAACCCACCTCTATTGCCCTATAATCCTATAACTACTTTATACTTTTCTTTTGGTAGGGCATCATCAAAAAAAATATTTTTCCACTCTGAGTGAGTCACCCATGTTCCTTGGGTTACCTACCCTTTACTTGGGGCTGTGGCAACTCTTTGGAAGAAACAATTCCGCAACACTTATTTTACACCTTATCCGATAAGTATAGGTTTTTTATTATTATATTTGAACTATGATATTAATATGATGACAAATAATGTGGAATGTTGTTTTATTTATTTACCTGGCAAGTTGTACCAGCATGTTTATGATTTTATTTTTTTTAATTATTAGTATTGTGGTTTTTGAATGTTTTATTATATTGTTAAATTTTCAACCATTCGACACTAATTTAAATTTGTTGATGAAATGAATAAATAAATATACCTAGAATTTTAATACAGATAAAGTAGTAAGTTTTAATGGATTATATATATATAAATGAGACGGAGTCTGTGTTTCCTGATAGCTACAACCTATGGGTCTTTAAGTCAAGAGTGAATAGGCTACTTCTAGGCAAGCGTGCTCCATCGCCGACCACATCATCGCTTACCAACAGGTGAGATGGTGATCAAACGCGAGCCTATATTAACAAAAATAAAAGTATGATATGTATATATTTATAGGTATGCGGAACAGAGTTTAACGTCCTGCAAACCTCCGTTGAAAAGAGACGATCCTCCGACCAGACGGGTATTTTGTCTGATTCGGGTTTTTTAATTTTGATATAAACCAGTGCTTGACTGCGATCCCACCTGATGGTAAGCAGTGATGCAATCTTTGATGGTGAGGCGCACTAGTTTATTAAGAGCCTATTCACTCTAGACTTGAAGACACCCAAATTATAATCGAATGGGAAGACCTCAGTAGGCAAATTGTTCCACTCCTTCAAAGTACGCGGTATAAACGACGAGGCGAAACGCTTAGTCCGGACCGTAGAGGTTTCAACAACGTAAGGGTGGATATTCGCCGTACGTCAGGTTGTCCGATGTTGTAAATTTTGTTCGAATCACGCGGAGAACTCTTAATTGCACGATGCAGGATTTCGATTTTTTTAGTACCTGTATAGCGACTTAGATGTCGCTACACATATGTTTTTCTAACTTCTGCCAATGGCTTCGCCCGCGTGAAATTCGGATTCTCCATACAAACTTTGGACTCCCGTTTCATGCCCATTCATGCCATTAGGGGTTGAATTTCGGAAAATCCGTTCTTAGCGGATGTCTATCCTCTATAAGGAACCTACCAGACAATTTTAAATTTGTAGATATTATAGATTCTGAGTGAGTAGTATTTCGCTTTTATATATGTATATAGATATACGGAACTGTGTCCCTTAGAGGACTAAAATAGGAAAGTTGATTAAAAATGTATGCCCGCAGTAATGGATGTGTCTCGATAGAAATTTAGAAGATAATTAAAAGTGATTTCTTTGATGACGAGGCCATCCTCGAAAGAATTCGTTGAGGAGATTGGCATTTTAGTGTCGTCTACATTGTGATTTTTTTTTAATATACACATAATGTCGAACTAGCTCTTGGCTACAATAATAACAGTCGCAAAAGACGATCTCCCAGGTTAAGCATCACCTTTGTGTGGACCGCCCGGAGGACACGTTGGAGCATACGCTAGAGGTGTGCCCCGCCTGGGCAGAGCACCGCCGTGTTCTCGTGGGGGAGATCGGCAGCAACGATCTCTCGCGCCGGACCTTGGTACAGGCCATGGTCCGGGGCGAGGAAGAGTCGAAGAAAGAGGCAGTCGCCTCCTTCTGCAAAGCAGTAATGCTAGCAAAGGAGGCAGCCGCACGCGCGAGGGAACGCCCCTCACGCCCCAGCCGCCGAGATTCTGATCCTGATTTCCAGCCACCATAGGACCGAGCCCGAATCGTCAACGGCGCTTAGTGTTCGACGCGCGCCTCAAGGAGATGTCAGCAAAAAAAGTAAGTAAATCTTAGTTAGTCTGAGAAACCATTCTCACAATATTTATTTGAAAATATTTATCGTCACGTCTGACCAATCCCAAAAAATTGAACAAGACATTTTCTACCTACAAACGTTACAGGGCACGGATGACTTTCAAGAATGAAAGGGCAATTTGGAAAGCTATTGTAGGAAAGGCTTCATCTTTTACAATGACGTAATCAGTTTATCTGAGGACCAACGGTTCATTCCGGTGGCCGTCAACAATGGTGGAGTGAAAAGAGACGCGATCTGAATTTTTTTCAGTCTCAATTAAGTTAAGATTCCACGTCAAATTCAAGCAATTCATTTTTGGACTTCCGCTTGGTGGTTCCGCAGAGTATATTAATCAAGATAACTTGTTAATTAAGTAGCCAAGCGACGGAATTGTTCGTGCCGTGGCTCTGGAAAGCAAAGGCAACTGAAAGAAAACAGGTGGGTTTCGGACAGTAAAAGTGTGACACTCACTCTCGCACCACACGGAGCGATAGAAGTTTTTAATCTGATTTACTATTTCAAAAAAACTGAGCAAGTGCGAGTAGGGCTTGTGCACTGAGGGTTCCGTAAAAACTTACCTATGTGAATAATACAATTACAAGTAACAAACACTGTTTTCAGATTTATTCCTATATTTACCTGTGCTTTAAGACCTTGCTTTTTGCCAAATTTCAGGATTCTGAGTCAACGGGAAGTACCCTATGAACTTTGATTCCTTTGAGAGTGTTGTAATATACGTTTTTTTTGCGACATAAACAGCTATATATTTTCTTTTCGTTGACTTAGAAGTTTGATTTTTTAAACAGCTTTAAGGGACCGCAGACCTGAGTACATGTTTTTAATTTCGACTTAATAACTACACGCGTTCCCGACTTACGAGTTGCAGATCGCGGGTTCAAACCCAGCCAGCCTTTGTGTAATTTATTTACTTCATCACCATTGCTCTCAAGACTGTGAATGGAAAAGTCGTGAGGAAACCGGCGAGTCCTAGAACCAAAAATTCGAAGACAGGCAATTCGCACCGGACCCCATGCCGTCTCTTAAAAGGAAACACATCACCAGAGAAGGCCCGAGTCCCCGTAGAGGGAACATTATAAAGCAGATTATGACCTAAAATAGATAAATAAATAGACCAAATTTTTATCGTAAGAGTATGTTCCTTTAGGACAATTTTATATAGGAGAAAAGTCACGGAAAGAAACGAGTTCTCTCCTTTAACACTCAATAGGTTCACACAAAATCAATCGCCGACACAAAAACCCGTCATACGAAATTCAACTCCCATTTGTAAGGTACTCAACAGTTCGATGTCATAAGAAAGCGCTCTAAAAAGAGTTCAACCCAACCCTAAACTGCTCACGGAATCTACAAAAGAGTTCAACCCTAAAATGCTCACGGAATCTACAGCAGTCGGCTGTCACACATGGCGTGACCTCGTAAAACGTAACGTAACATAAAACGTTACGTTTTTATACGCCGACTAACTGATTGCGTGACGATGCTTGCGTTCTCAAATTAGGTGGCGTCTTAACAATTTAAAGAGTTATTTATTAGGGGTGTTTTAATGTGTAAATTAAACTTGAGAAAGTGTGATCTTTTGTTTTTAGTAGGAAATCATCAAATATCGATTCGACTGGGCCCGCGTGGTGGATTACGTCTTGTTCCCTCTCCTAGAGAGGAGACCTGAGTCCCAGCAGTGGGAACATTAAAAGGCTGATTTTGCATCAAATATCAGATTGACAAAACCCACCTGTGTTCCTTCAGTTGCCGTTTGCGTTCCAGGGCAACTCTTTCGAACTATCCCGAGGCCAACATTTAGGGAAATATTTTCCTCACTATAGTAACTTGAATCTTCTGTCAGCCCTGGTTGGAAGGACGTGTCATTTTAAAAGCAAGAAAAGAAAACTACATATTCATAAACAAACTTTAACTGTACCCCTAGTACAATAGGGTTTTCTCACAGAGAGAAGTATGAGCAATAACCTCAACGCTTCAGAATAAAACGCGATGGCGATAGAGCTGTACCCACCCAAGAATGGTCTAGCCACCCGCCCCAAGATGTTGGGCGAAGTTCCACGATGGACGCCAAAATACTGATAACTTCACACAAGTCAGGGTCAGGCCAAAAAAAAATGTCTAGAATACCAATTTTTTTTTATTGCGTGGTAAAATCATCTTATGACAAATCCCGCTCTTAGGCGGAGCGGGAGATAGTGTCAGTCTTTTACTGACTAAAAACCCCCTCTTGTTCCTTCTTTGCCTTCGTCCCAGGGCCCCAGGTTTCGCTTTCACACTACCCGTAGAACCGTATACCAATAAGGTTTCCTCACTTTTATTGGCATGTCAGAAGTACTGTGAGAAGGATTGATGTACATGTTATTTATAATTTCGACTGGCCTGTTGGTCTAGTGGTTAGGGACCCTGACTGCTATGCTAGAGGTAGTGGGTTCGATTCCAACCCAGGATAAATGTTTGTGTGATGAGCATGATCATTTATTCTGTGTCTAGGTGTAATTTATCTATAATATGTATGTATTTAGAAATATACATATAAGTATGTTTATCAGTTGTCTAGTACTCATAACACAAGCTCTGCTTAGCTTGGGACTAGACGGCGTTGCGTGATAGCTATATATTTAAAAAAAATTGTTTTTATTTATTACTAGACTAAACCCCAAGTAGACTAGATTAAACCCCAAGTGAACTCCAGCTCTCGCTCTCTCGTTGTCTTTCTATTGTATCTCTAATCACGGTATTCGAAAGGTTAAGACACTAGATTAGACATCCAATTAGTGGTTGTCTAACCGTTGTAACTAATTAAAATAAATATAAATAAATAATCTCAAGAATTTTTCCTTCGCCAATATCAGTTTTGTCTGAAATAAACTAAGAAAATACATCGACTTTAAGATAATAACATTACGTTATCAATTGGCGCAAAAATAAGTCAATAAATCCCAACAAAAAGCAGTAGAGGAAAATAGAAAAAGTTACCTGTAGCTACTCTAGCACAATCTAATTTGCTTCTTATTTATTCGCAAGTCACGAGATAATCCAGCCGGTTCCTAAATCCTAATTACCCGACACGAACAAACAAATAAAGCTAGGTTTTGGAGTATTTTAGGCGTTTTACACACCAAGGTTACTGTCGGAATGTAAATTAGCATTTAGTAGGAATTGATGTATCAGTAATGCTAATAACGGAGGTGACCGAAAGCGTGAGGCCGCCACCGTAGCCGTAGTACGGGCTTGCGGACGGCGAGCAATGGGTGCCTCGCCGTCCGGCGGGAACCAAGCCCGGATCGACGGCGCTTTGTGATCAGAGAGACGTCATCGAGATTGACGGGGCCAATCAGGACCGATGCCTGCCAGAGTTGTAGATTGTTCGAAAGTTACCGTGACTCTCAAAGTCTGACGCTTCTTCTCGCTCCACCCAGAGCAGAAGTTAGTTGATGATTTCCAATGAAAGAGTATATTTCCTTGCAATGATTTTCTACAATCACGCGAGCGAATCCGTCGGCAGAAGCTAGCACTTATTGCCTTTTATAAAAGTTGCAAGAAGATTAATCTATTTAAAAGCGAAATACCACTCACAGATTCATCACGAAATCTAAAAACTATAACACCAACAAACTTAAAATTTGGCAGGTAGGTTCCTCATTGGGTGTAGACATCCGCTAAGAACGGATATTCCGAAATTCACACCCTAAGTGGATGAAACGGTGGTCCAAAGTTTTTGCGGAAGAAGCCGCTGGAAGAAACTAGTACCAGTATATTAAAGTGCACAAGAAATATACTCTGATAGTTCAAAAGGCATAAATTGCAATTGTCTTTCAACAAGCTCTATTCACAGCAACAAAATATCATGGAAATTACATAATAATTACCAGTATCTCCAGCATGCATCTGGGCACTTTGTTCTGGGCACCCGAGCGTGTTTGATATCGTGAGTACATTATACAAATGGAGGGACCAACGGTTGTTTAATGATTGCTTAGCAGTCGCTTTTTGAGATACAACTTTGGTGTTTTTGTTAGATTGTCTTTAAACTGTTTGACATTTGTGGCTGTTTGGTGTAATGACATATTTTAGTGTGAGTTTAAGAAGAAAATTACTGAGCTTTTAAAGTGATAGAAGGCTTTTTAGATACACGTGAAAAGGAAAGTCGTTTGTTTTTTCAGTGTATTTATTTATTAAAACTTAATGCACTAGTAATAACCACTGTACAAAGGTGGACTGCCTTAGGCATTTTCTACCAGCCGAACTTAGTGTAATCGTTTTATGTTAAGAATAAATTGTATAATGTAGAAATTTATTTTTGGAAATAACAAAATATGTGGGTATGGACACAATAGAAAGACAATGACCGAGCGAACGCCGGCGTTCGCTCGGGGTTTAATGAATTAAATGACTTCAATATTAACTAACTACAAATATTTGTAATCAAACTACGTATCTGCAAATGCACCTATCTAATGCGTCAAAGTAGGTACTTCTCCACATAGCTGCCGCTGTGTGTGTGATATGTCGAAGAGTTGTCAAATCATTGACAAAAATATCTAGTTTTTAACAATTCAGCCCTTAATCAATTAAGAAAGCTGTCTATGTCAGTATTTCCTTGGTAACTACTCATTTTAATAAGCAGAGCTACAAAACGGGGCCAATTATGTTATTAGCCAACATCTTAATAAAAGCACCACTGCTGCTAATTATACAGTGGTTCGTTAAGCAAGCGCTGAGCAACTAGTTGCTAATTGCTGCATTTAAACAATAAGGCTACAATTTAGATTGTTCCTCTCCACGTTAATTTATAATGAACTAAGACTGGGATGAGGTTATAATTCATTATTTATTTCAGCCATTTTCTCTAATCGTACGCTGTTTTCATACTGGCTTGTTTTCTCTTCACTTTCGTTGTTTTTGAATTTTATTATTATATGGTAGCTGTTGCCAGCGGCTTCGCCTGTGTGTAAGTAGAAAATTATCCTAAGGTTTTATATTCCACGGATAAAAAGTATTCTGTTTTTTATTTTTCGGTGATAAAGTCATCTAATGACGAATCGCGCTCTTGGGCGGAGCGGGAGATAGTGTCAGACTTTTACTGACTAAAAACCCGCTCCTGTTCCTTCGTTGCCTTTCGTACCAGGGCCGAGTCTTCTTTTCAGAATCAGACCCTCGGCCCCAGTAGGCTTCGACCCTGCTGGGCCCCTACAGTTGCTGACATTTTCAGTCATTTTCTGTCAGACAGTTCGCGCCGGAACAGTTCGCACCGTCGACGGCTTGGTTTCGGTCAGGACGGTTACCGGACGATCGGACGGCGAGCTACCCATTGTTCGCCGTCCGCAAGCCCGCGCCTACGGTGGCGATGATGGAAAAGATTTGGCGAAATAAATTATCGATAAAAAACCGATAGTCTAGCGACTCGGCGTCGATACTTAAGAATTTGGAGTTACGACTCGACCAGCTGATCATTGCTGATCTTTTGGCTCGTTTATATCGAATACTCCTTAATTTTTGGATTTATTTGTTGCAAAACTTCCTTTATGTTATGTTACTTACCATTAAAAACATAAAAAGTTATTCATATTCATGACGTGCAAGATCGCACTTCACACATGACAGCTGTCACTATATACCTACCTACAGTCATATAGCACTTGTTTTCCACCTGATTTAACCCAAGATAATAGTTCAAACGCTAGTTAATTAGTCGTATTAGATCACGGTGGACAAGCTATGATTGACCCATCATATGTATACACTATGACAGGTGTCTGACGGGCAAAATAAATGTAGATATTTTGAAGAGTCAATGATAAATGATATTTATTTTACAAACGGGTTTTAAAACATACGTCAATTTTTTCAGCAGTTTTAACTATATGAGGCCGGCGGCGTTCCTAACTGACTATCCTGAGAAGAAACACCGAAACAAACTTATGTTTTTTTTTTAGGTGGGAAATCATCTAATGACATCTCTCGCCCTTGGGCGGCAAGAAGGCCTTTCAGACTTTTACTGACTAAAACCGACATCTAGTTCCTTCGTTGCCTTGCATTCCAGGGCCGGGTTTTTCTTTCAGAAGCGAACCCATGGCCCCAGTAGGCTTTGAACCTGCTGGGCTCCCCAGGACAAATGTTTGTATGATGAGCACGATCATTTGTTGTGTCTGGGTATAATTTATCTATAATATGTATGTATTTAAAAATATAAAAGTATGTTTATCAGTTGTCTAGTACTCATAACACAAGCTCTGCTTAGCTTGAGACTAGACGGCGTTGTGCGATAGTTGTGTATTATGTTATATTTTGGTCTAGCAATAAATTATATTTACATTGTGTTGAGAGTGATGACATATGGTTCCGAAACGTGGTCGCTCACAGTGGGCCTCATCAGAAGGCTCAAAGTCAGCCAAAGAGCAATGGAAAGGGCTATGCTCGGAGTTTCCATGCGTGATCGAATCAGAAATGAAGATATCCGCAGGAGAACCAAGGTTGCCGACATAGCACGAAGAATCGCCAAACTTAAGTGGCAATGGGCAGGGCACGTTGCTCGCAGAACGGATGGCAGTTGGGGCCGAAAGTTTATGGAGTGGCGACCGCGTACCGGAAGACGCAGTGTTGAAAGGCCCCCTACAAGGTGGACCGATGACCTGATGAAGGTTGCGGGAATTCGATGGATGCGAGACGCACAGGACCGTTCTTTGTGGCGACATTTGGGAGAGGCCTATGTCCAACAGTGGACGTCTATCAGCTGAAACGATGATGATGATGATGATGAATAAATTACAATGGCTTCAGAGTCCCTACCACGAGCTTTTAACGCGATCCATTTGACGACCTAAACTGAACTGTTAAAGGGATGGAGCTATGTAGGGTGTATAGCTCCTTCCCTCTTTCTCGCTCGCACGACTGACATTTTAAATCGTCTTGGTAAGGCGTGAGAACCTAATCGTGTTTTGTTTAGCCACTCGTCAAAAGTGCGTTTAGACACTTTTCAGGATTGTGTTCCTCTTGCATGGTTTCTGCATTGTTGTGAACATGGTTTCAAGGATGTATTCAAACCGATGTTCCTTCACTTATTTTTTTGATAAACGTATAATACAAAAGAAGACTTAACTAAGGACAGTTTTACTGTTATTAGAAATATTTTCATAATTCGCAAGCACGAACTTAGTTGAACATAAAACACCTTAATTATAATAAAACTCTAAACCTTGTAAGTAGTCATAAAAAAAGAACAAAAACACGCCTTAAATCGGACTTTAAAAAAGTAAAAAGGTCTCCATTAAACGCAGGATAACATATTTCAGAGCTAACTTTAGAATCACGCACGCGAATGTGCGTGATGAACGCTTATACATGTTACACGCCACGAGAAGTCCCGCAGCCATCTTGCCAATTCCATTCGTTAAACGCCAATCCATATGTAAATCGGTGCATCCGAAAATTAATTCGATTTAATTTCGAAGCTGTATTCTGTTAAAAAAAAATCTAAATTCTGTTAAAAAGAGCAGTGGTGGCCGAGTGGTAACAGCCCCGACTTACGAGTTGTAAGTCGCGGGTTCAAACCCAGCCAGGCGCTTTACTTTGTGTAATTTATTTAATCACCACTGCACTCAAAACGGTGATGGAAAACATCGTGAGGAAACTGGCATTTCCTAGAACCAAAAATTCGAAGACATGTGACAACCACCAACCCGCACTAGGCCCGCGTGGTGGATTACGGCCCATTCCCTCTCCCAGAGCGGCCCGAGTCCCAACAGTGGGAACATTATAAGGCCGACTACGCTATTCTGTTAAAAGAAATGTTTTCTGACGCATGTGAAAGATTTTTCAATACACTTATTACTCGATAAACCGCTCTTATCCCCCTACTGCTTTTAGACGAGCAAATTATTGTTTTCTGCACTAGTGCAGAAAAGTGCGCGCGTTCGCCCTACCTCAATTTATTGTAATTATCGTATCAAGCTGGGCGCTAAGCGTCGAACGTCAACCCCAGTTTATTTATATCTTCGTAGGTGTCTTGATAAACGTCGTTTGAAACACGTGGAAATTTGTCACTGCAGCACTCGTCTCCATAACACTCTCGCCTGCGACTCGGGCGAATTTCGCCTCGGTTGTTATGAGATTCTTTCTCCACTTCTATCAAAATGTACTATTCTGGGTGGACCATAGCTTTGTCTCCTTGAAAGCTCTATCCATCTAGATTACTAAAGAGAAGCGTAGGTACTTTTGACAAGTATTCGCATCAGTTCTGATAATGCAGCGTTGTGGGAACACATTCATTATGCGTACAGCTAAGGAGTGGAATTCCCTGCCGGAGTCTGTGTTCTAGGGGTCTTTAACTCAATAGTGAATAGGTTACTTCTAGGCAAGCGTGCTCCATCGTCGGCCTCATCATCGCTTACCATCAGATGAAATAGAGTAGTGAACAAACGCGAGCTTATCAAAAATAAAAATAAAATATCTAAGAAATATCATACAGCTGTAATACTGAGAAGTCATAATATCAAATCTCAATACATAATAGACATCCACCTACATCACAGATCCATTTCAATAAACACACGTGAGACTTACTTAAGCAATTCCTTGAAATCCAATAAAGACGTACAAACCTACGTAGAATCTTCGTAACTTCAGCCGTTCGAAAACATAACCTATCATCCTTCACCAAATTCAAATAAAGTCTTGAGGCATATAAAAATAAGGAGATGTTCTAGATATTTCGTTTCTCGTAAAGCACCTTCGCCTGTTCTCGATGACATGTCATTTGAAGGTATCTCACGCCTCCAGACGTTACTTGACCATTTGTACTTATTTGTAGAAATAACTTTAAAAAACTGTAAAGCATGATATTGAAATTGTCATTATGAAATTATATAGAGGAATAATGAGAATTTTGAGCACTTGTCATTGCTTGGTGGACCAATGGTGAGGGTCGTGGGAATCTGATGGATGCTATATGCACAAAACTGGTCAATGACTGGCCTGTTGGTCTAGTGGTTAGTTGCCCTGACTACTATGACGGAGGACGTGGGTTAGATCCTCCCAAGACAAATGTTTGTGTGATGAGCGCGATCATTTGTTCTGTGTCTGGGTGTAATTTATCTACATATGTATTTAGAAATATATAATTATGTTTATTAGTTGTTTAGTACCCATAACACAAGCTCTGCTTAGCTTGGGACTAGACGGCGTTGTGTGATAGTTGTGGAATATTATATTATATCATTATGTCGACACATGGGTAGTCCTGTTTTTTTTTTAGTAGGAAGTAATCAAAGGACTCCTCTCGCTCTGGGTGGAGCGAGAGTATCAGACTTACTGACTAAAACCCACCTGTGTTCGGTTGCCCTTTGCGTTTCAGGGCCATGGTAACAATTTCGATAAATCCCGCAAACCTAGCTGGACTTAAGGCCTTTCAAGTCTAGCAGTGGACGTCTTTTGGCTGAAAAGATGATGAAGGGCTTTCGGTACTTAGTTAACAATTTATTTTTGTTGAATGGTCAAAGTCAATCCGTTCTACCTAATCAATCTACCTATTTATTAAGATGACGTGACCAAAACTGCGGACATTCATGACGCGAAATGACAACTATAACTAGCTCCACATAAAAGTAATTCTAATAAGAGAAGGAGAGCAGTGATGGTCGAGTGGTAACAGCCCCGACTTACGAGTTGTAGGTCGCGAGATCAAACCAGCCAGGCGCATTACTTTGTGTAATTTATTTCATCACCACTGCTCTCAAAACGGTGAAGGAAAACATCGTGAGGTAACCGGCATGTCCTAGAACCAAAAATTCGCAGAAATGTGACATTAACCAATCCGCACTGGACTCGCATGGTGGATTACGGCCCATTCCCTCTCCTAGAGAGAGGAGACCTGTGTCCCAGCAGTGGGAACATTAAAAAGGCTGATTATTATGCTTACGCCTTCATTTGCCTAGCCTTTTCCCGTCTGAATTGGGGTCAGCTTCCAGCCTTGCCTGGCATGGAGCGACTGCTGGTACTTGGGTAACACGATAGTTCTTGGTTTCTGATAATTTGTAACGACTGTCAAAGGTCTACAAACGACAGTCAAGACCAACGGCTTAACATGATTTCTGAGTTACGGCGGAATCTCTTGATGGTCACCCATCCACCGATCGACTTCAGTAAGTCTTTTATTACTGAACCTTAGAATTCGACTCTTGTGGCTGTTATTATTTCAACCACGAACTCCTTTTAAACTAACTAAATCCTTCTTAATAAATTAAAAACAAAACAACAAGCAATACACTAAGAAGTGTCTTAAAACAATAGATATTATTGTAACAGAAAACACAGAAAAGTATCAAAACCATACAATAAATAGTCGACCTAATTTCACCGTTCTGTTTTCAAATTCCTCTCAACCGAATTTATACGATACAAGCAAAATATTCTACTGTTAAACCGTTCATATTTCGAATTTCAACAGAATAATTTGATGATCCAAATAATCGTGTAACACTTAACGTATGTACGTAAAACGAATCGTGAAGCGAATACGAAATTGTGAAAATTAATTCACTTCGTCGACTGAATCACCAAAATTAGCCAAGCGAGATACAGAAACAGGAACCATATATACAACGCGAAATGAAAATAGGTAACGTATATTTGGAGATGTGTTCTTGTAACTTCACTAGGCTTATGTTGTATATGTATTTAGTATGGGTACAACATATTGAATGATATTTGTTGTAAATACCATAACGTTCTATGCGAACGCAATTATGCGAATGAAAGCAGATTTGTCCTAGGACATTCCGTGTGTGGATTTTTTTGTGATTGCTACCATTCTTAACGAGCAAAACCTTTCATTTCACTCAAAAGGACCTGACGCTACAATACAGGGCTTAGGACTTAGCTCATAAAACCACTCATTAACACACAAATCATTCAAAAACATCTTCAAGAGGCACGTTTCTAAGTGGAATTATGGTCAGAGGTTTTTTTTTCGGCGTGGACATCTTTATCGATGTCCTCCGCCCTGGGGTAGGTGGAAGGCTGTTTAAGACTCTTACTGACTAAAACCACCCTAGTGTTCCCTTGCACACTATTGTTGGTGGGTTACAGGTGTGGTGTGACTTTCGCTGTCCCGGACTAGTGTTGGCCCGCTGCCCGTAGGCCTCGTCCTAAGAAAGGCACACATGAAACACTACGGGCCACCATCTCGGGTCCAGATTGATAGCGGTGACGGAAATCCCCTAATCTGTCGACCCGTCCAAGTCACGTTATTACGATTTTGGTAATGCCAAAATGAGTATGTAAGAAGAGTCTCCTTAAAGTGAGAACTACATAAGACCGACGCACACGTGGGCGACGCCTGAGATGTACATCGCGTAGCGTGGGTCTAATATAGCTCTACTAATCTAGTTGCCATATTAAATATATGTATGTACAACGACGCGCTCAGATCAGCTTACGTAGCCCACGTAGTTCTACCTCTAGACTTGAGTGGAACCTGTTTACGTTTCGCAGAAGTCCCCCAAAATTAATTAATGCACTCCCACAATAATAACAACACCACATAAAACATTTAATCCAGCTGAAACTTGAACTAAACATAAACAGTCAACACCACACATCATCTTGACCTCAAAACCGTCTCAAATTGGTCCCAAAGCTAACTAAATCATACGTGCGATGTTCCCGTAAACCCCTCAAGCCACTGGAGGACTGTGGACATGCCTGCCAGCATAATTGGAGCACGCCGGAGTCACTTATGTCGAGACAAGTTGACAGAACGTGCCCAGCTTGCTACTAAAATTTACCTAAAGTTGGCTTTTAAGAATTTAGGGAGCCTCTGGTTTCTGTTTTTCGAGGGTAGTAAGAAAAAGTTTACGAGTTTCGGGCAGTTGGCACGTTTGAACTGAATGGATCGCTGTAGCTTCATGATTCTTTGAATGTTTCTATGTGCTTCAAACATAAGAGGAAGAAAATCGGGATCGGAATTCCAACGGCACTGCCTTGCGCGTGCGGACGCCTCTTTTGCTAGCATTACTGCTTCGCAGAAGGCGACCGCCTGGCCTGTACCAAGACCCGGCGCGAGAAGTCGCTGCAGCCGATGGCCCCCACGTGGACACGGCGGTGCTCTACGCAGGCGGGGCACACCTTTACTGTATACTCCACCGTGTCTTCCGGGCGGTCCTCACAAGGATAACATCCTGGCGTTTCTTTCGCACAAATCCGGAGCAGGAACCTCCCGAACTTACCATGTCCGGTGAGGACCTACGTCATGAGGAATGTAAGGATGCCGTGTTGCCTTTACAGCTACCCCTCAAAGAGGGGACTTACCGCCATAATTATAGCGTGCCCAATTAATATGGGATAAGGGCAGCAAGAAGAAGAAGACACTTGTGTAAGCAGAAACAATAACATTGAAAATGTCACGCTTTCTTAATTAATATGCAAATTGTAAGAAAATATCTATACTTCCTCCACACAAAAGTTCTTGTATAGACAATTGAAGTTCACCTCGAATCGTCGAAACAAATACATCAAAACTTTTCACTTCTAAAACAAAACAAACATTCATAACGAACACTCAAAATAACTTAAATATTACTGACACTTCAGAAAGGAAATCGAAATTGTAACTCAAATAATAAACATAGACAAAATTGGTGCGCCATGATGTTTGTTTGGCAGCGCGTGTAAACGACGATGTGTTAAATATTCAATCCGTGATTAGCCGAGTAAACAAAAGAGCGTTGTCACAACATCGCTTTGTAGAAGAGAAGCCGGTGTCTGGGTTATTTCCGGCATCAGGAACTTATGATCTGAGCTTTTGAATACCTTTATTTGCTGTAAATTAGTACCTTCATGAGGTTCATGCTGAGATACGTGGTAGTGGAGGTATTTATTAGTATCAGTTGTTATTGCATCAGGATACAGTCATTTGGTTTCAGAAATTCGGTATTACTGATATCCAAAGATAACTTAAAGCACGAAGGTACCTATTTTATCGCCTACCTATGCCAGCTACATGCTCCTTACTGCTCCTGTAAATACTGTCAATATCTATAAAAAAAATTGTTATTATGTTACTAACATGGTATTGGTATTAAGTAACTAAATGGTAAAAGTAAGTAAGTGAAAGATGAATAGCCAGAAGCGGGACACAAGAAGCTAAAAAAAAATATATATTAACATCAGGTGTCATATGGCTTTAAAAGTAACTGGTAAGATAATTGCCAAGAACGTATAAACATTAATTTAAAAAATGCCTCTGTACGACATTTTATATACAACAAGTATCTAATCAAATTCAAACTAAGTTATATTCAAAGCCATATTTAATTATGAGAACGAATGAAGGGCATTAGTCGATGTCATACCAATCATCTTTACGAGACATCAATAATTTCCAAATTGAACGATTAAATCCGGAGTCCCTCGGCTCCCACCGATCACCTGCGTCTCCTAACCTAACATTTAATCCCTCTGCGCCAGACGGAATTGGAGCACGCGCAGCGATTCACAATTAGAAATTAAACATTCGCGTTGAATTAGGCGAGTCATGTCGGCGACGTCGCCGGTGCGCTGAATCCGAGTTGTTTTAACGTTAATGCGATCGAAACGTTTACCAAATTTAGCTCTCTGATTGGTTAAGAGCCTGGAGTGGGCCAATCGGAGCGCTGAACGTCATAAACGTGTCGAACGTGTTAACGCAAAAGAAACTCACAGTAGTCACTCTAATCGCGTAAATTGACGTTATGGGTGCACCTTTAGCACGACCAAATCAGAATCATGGTGACAAACAGAATACCAAAGCCTGGGATCAACTATAATCATGGTCAGCACTCTCTTTGACAGTGCTGTCTACTGTCAAAGAGAAGACGTTACAAACCATTGATAAATTATTATTAGTGTATTTGTCTGACCCATTTGTGCATTTAGAAACAGATGTAAGTAGTAACATTATATCTAGACCACACACAGCATCCAGCTCTAGTAGATCGAGATCAGATATTATTTTTGAATGAGATCTTTCATCTGTTATTAGAATAGAATTTATTATCTTCGAGAAGTTATTTGTACCACAGAACTTAATTTATGTGGTACCGATATACCTAATAGTAATTTCATTTTGTATAAATTCAGCAGAGTTGCCTGTCTTTACAGCAAAAAATCGTTAGACACCTTTTGGTTCTGCCAATTAACACGGCCTTTTTGGGGACGCAATATTCAGGATAAAATAGAAACAAAAGGCATATTAAAACACCTTGACATTAAAACCTATTATACTCTTTCCTCATTTACGGAATATTCAGATGAAAATACTGCCTAATATTCACGCAACGCATATTTCGTGATTATGCAAAGCAGTCTTAATTGCGTTTAGAGACGCCAGCCCGGCCATTACAGACTCAAAATGTGTTTGACGAGTAATTAAATTATTTTATTGCGCTACAATTCAATTAGTTTATGGCGCACGACATGCTAAATTCGGTTATGTTCAAAAGTCACGTTAGGAGGGTAGTTTATGGTTTTATAGACTTGGCTTGCTGATTGATTTGCTTCGTGTTTAGAAATCTAATTCATGTTTATGGTTTCAAGAAAGCTATTCGTTGGGATTGTGCGGGAGAAAAGCTATTAGGCACCCTAATAGGACCTTTTTTTCCTTTATAATTTAGAACAAATTTCCTTAATAACTAATAAATAATCTAACTCTAACTTATTATTATACATTATAGGTTTTGTTTAAACTAAAAATAGCGGCCTTAAGCACTTTTATAGAAGTCCATAGCACTTTCTTAGGGCAGAATTCACCAATAAAACTAATCGCGTTTTAACGTTTGGTTCGCATAATCGCGTTTAGCCGCTGTCACTAGTGTCACTTGTCTGTATTTTTCTTTTGTTTTATTTTTACAAGTGACACTAGTGACTGCGGCTAAACGCGATTATGCGAGCCAAACGTTAAAACGCGATTAGTTTTATTGGTGAATTCCGCCCTTAGAGTCTGATATTGATAAAAACATTTTGTTCATGTGTTAAGGGCCTATTACACTACTCGATATTCAGACAGTCTTAGTCGATGTCGCGTAGTGTAATAAGAGTTAGACCGGTCTTACTCGGAACAAAAAATAAGACAGTCTGAATATCGTGTAGTGTAATAGGCCCTTAATATGCATAGCACAGTATCACTTATTATATACTAACTTTAAACACTACGCTAAGTCAAAGGGAATAGTTCTCTTTAGTCTATGCACTAGTTCCGTGTTTTCTAACAGCTGGACTGCCACAACATTCACATTTCGATGAAGTTTGTGTAATAGGAACTGACAACACTTTTCAAACCACAAAATGTTTTCTTGAAACAACAGGAGGATAATATATTATTTCAGTATAGCGTCATTGGGTAAAGCTACCGGATTATCGGAGCCATTTTTCCGAATATAATGTTTTCCTTCCTCATTCTACGAAGAGATTTGACCTCAATTTGTCTCCAAAAGAGATAAAAAGGATTGAAATTATGTAGGAGGGTTCATATAGGTATATATGTATATATCTTTATTTAATATCTTAATCTTAAGATCTGGCTAGCGTTTTTGTTTGAATGCAATAATATTTGGAACTCATGATCATATTCCTGACCTTGTTTTTTTGTCTGAATTTGCGAAATTACCAGTCGTATTAAAAAAAAACACTTAGAATTTGATAGCTCGGCTGATGAGGAATCTTAGGGCGCCTTCAAATTAGCTGCAAAGTGCCGCGCGACGACAGCGCGGGTGTAGCACAGCAGTCGCGCGTTTTTTAAGGTTCCGTATCTCAAAAGGAAAAAACGGAACACTTATAGGATCACTTTCTTGTCCGTCTGCCTTCGTTCCCCGTCGCGTGGACGTATCCAGTTGAAATTAACCATATACTTAGATTCACAGTACCTTGAAGTTGTGAATAAATCAAACTTCTAAATTAACGGGAAAAAAATATAGGCCGTTTATGTCGCAAAAGACGTATATTTCGACACTCAACGGAACCAAAATTCTAAAGAATTTCCCGTTGAACCAGAACCCTGAAATTTTGCATAAAGCAAAGTTAATACAAGTAAAGGAATAAATCTAAAAACAGAAAATTTGTTGATATGTCACTGAAAAAAAAAATTCGAGACTTTAATCAGGAATTGAACACATAGGTAAGTTTGTACGGAACCGTCAGCGCGCGAGTCTGACTCGCACTTACCCAGTTTTTATTTATATGGAATAGCAAAGCAGCGCGGCTGCAACGTTGCTGCCACACTGCAGTCGCGCGGTACTTTGCGGCTAATTTGAAGGCACCCTTATAAGCATCTCACGCTGCTACAACCGTTAAGAGGCCGTTAGATGCAAAAGAAAAAGCCAGAGAGAGATACCCAAATACGAACCTAATCTATATGACGTGCAAAGGTTATATTCGTTTTTGCTTACCGTCTCCAGGTCCTAGATTAGGTCAGCACCAAAGACATGGCTAATTTTCATCCAAATAAAACGCAAGCAAATCCGCGGGCAGTAGAAAGAAAGTCATATAAATATAGGTAAAGACACATATTAATGCGAAAGAGCCACTCTCAAACGAGATGTAGGGCAGGAAACATTAGCATAATGTCGTCGAAAAAGTAGCTTCAGCAAAATCATATTTCCCCGATGTCGCTGAAAGTCGGCTTTTATCGGATCTTTGTGCTAATAGTTTTCGTGCTGATGTATGCGAGAATAGTGTATTAACACGGTTTATCTTTCCGGAAGTTTACTTCTTTAATCAATCAGTAGGTATTTGATCATCATCATGTTGATATGATATTTTGGGCACAGATAATTTAGGTGTCTTCAAGGCTAGAGTTTGAGAGAGGGATATTTATGCTTAAACTAGTGCGATTCACCATCAACGATTGAATCACTGCTTACCATCGGGTGAGATCACGGTCAAGCACTACTTTATATCATTTAAAAAAAAGATGACCTCACATATACGAGTATGTACAGTCAGGGGTCAAAAGTGCATTTCCCACCTCACCAATGCTAAAATGTCTAAAATTTCTTTTTAAAAGAAGGTCATGACTGATTTAATTGGTAGCATAGAATCTGAAGTATTGAATAAACTAGTTGTGGACTATTGAACTTCTTGTAATTCTTCTAAAAATTTTAGACACTTTAGCATTGATAGAGTGCAACTGCACTTTTGATCCCTGATTGTACCTTATTTACCTACCTTTTTATATAGATACATGCAATGGACAGTACTTTTTTGTAGTAATAGGTAACTATTTTCCTGTAACCCAAAGATGGGCTCCGAGACTGTCCGGAAGAGTTTCCGCGATCCTGGAACGCAAAGGGCAACCGAAGGAACGTATAAACCCACCTGAGTTATTTTAGTAGCAATTTTACCGACTAAAACCCTAGTCAGTTTGACAGTCCTTCTCGCTCTATATAAAGAGGGAGATGTTTAATCTAAAGATGAGGATCAATGTAATAGCAGCCTTCATTGTAATCGTCACAGCAATGAAAAGATACCAACAGGTTTGCTGGAGTTAGTAAGCTAATAATCGTCAGTCTCTAAATGCTGTGAGGAAAAATATAAGTTGCTTGTACGATTTACTATGCACATTAAACATGTAGTAATAATAATATTCCAAAATTTTCAGGTTGTCGAGATAACACGAAGAATCGCTAAACTTAAGTGGCAATGGGCAGGTCACATTGCTTGGAGAACAGATGGCCGTTGGGACCGAAAGGTTCTGGAGTAGCGACCGCGTACCGGAAGACGCAGTGTTGGAAGGCCCCCTACAAGGTGGATCGATGACCTGGTGAAGGCTGCGGGAATCCGATGGATGCGAGACGCACAGGACTGTTCATTGTGGCGACATTTGGGGGAGGCCTATGTTCAGCAGTGGACGTCTGTCGGCTGAAATGATGATGATGATGATGGTGAAAACTTTTACACAACGCCATCTAGTCCCAAACCAAGCGGAGCTTGTGCTATGAGTATTAGACAACTGATAAACATACTTATATTTCTAAATACAACTACTTATTATACTCGTAAATAAATTACCCTCAGACATAGAACAAATGATCGTGCTCATCATACAAACATTTGTCTTGTATGGGAATCGAACCAATGACTTCTGGCATAGCTGCCAGGGTCACTAACCACTATAGCAACTGGCCAGTCGAATTGGTACATAGACATTAAGTATTGACAAGGAAATTACCTCAAAATCAAATACTAAACAATGGCACGTACCACTATTTTCTCATTTTGTCGGGTATTTAGAGAAAACTTTTATGCGATAGTAATACAAATGTTATGAAACTCATGTAGGTATTTCTGCCTGTGAGTTTCTACGTAGGCTCCATTATTAGCCCGCGCACACATCGTAAATAAACTTAATTAATTAAGTTCCAAAAATATCTGAGACCGCAGCTTAGGTAGAATATTATTCCTCGTTGTCTTAATAACATCTGCCGAAACGGAATATCTTAATATGGAATATTGAAGCAACTGTTTCTGGCGACGTATTAAATGAAAAATAAAAATGTGTTTATCTTAGAGATAAACACGTACATCGAAGGACTGGAACAATTTGCCTGCTGCGGTCTTCCCGTCCAACTATAATATAGGTGTCTTCAAGGCTAGAGTGAATAGGCTCTTAATAAACTAGTGCGCCTGATCATCAATGATTGCATCTCCGCTTACCATCAGGTGGGATCGCAGTCAAGCACTAGTTTATTTCAATAAAAAAAAAATATATATCTTATCTTTTTAAAGAACTATCAAACGCTTAGTTGACACTTCGCGTGACCCAAGGGCTGGCTTTTACCTTGGTCAGAGATTAAGTATTGCCATACAACGTGGCAATGCCGCCAGCCTTTTGGGCACACTTCCAGTCGACAGCGTTGCGGATGAGTTTTATGACGCTATATTTTAGTTAGGAGTGGCCTTTAATGTATATATATTGTTTTAATTAGTTAAGTGTTTTTGTATATATATAAATATTAATATGTAGTAAATTCTCAATAAATAATATCTTAGAGATAAAGTAGTAAATGCCTAAAATTATCAAATAAGGACAACACCTCGATCTTTAAAAAACTCTCAAGATTACCCTCATACAGATCAAAAATTTATTTAAAATCTTTTTCCAAGGTACAAACTGTATTTCGTAGGCGCAGAAAACCACAAAAATATTATTTTACCAATGAGACGACGAACAAAAACACTTATTACGTGAAGGTAAGTAGTACTTACTGAATGGAAGTCTCCGGTTTTTTGTTGAAACGACTATAAGAGCCATTATGAGTACTGTTAACGGTCCAATTTTGCCACGTCAGCAACGGAATTGTCAATATTTCGAGTGTTGGTGGGTGGAATCCTCTTAAAAGACTTGTTGATGTCTTTTTTAACTTAAGGTGGGTATTTTGAAATTGTAACAATGCGGTTTCTTATATCTCGGTATAAATGGTGTTTCTTTTTAGGGTTCCATGTCCGAAGGGTAAACTACGGAACCCTATTACTAAGTCTGTTGTCCGTCCGTGTCAGCCTCAACGGGTTTGTATATCAAGAACCGTAAGGAAGACGGATGAATTTTTTTAGTCTGTGAAAATTATTTTTTAAAATTAAAATTGTATTGTAGAAGAAATTAAAATAAAACATTTAACTACCAAGTTCTCCTTCTTAGGTTAGGTTCAAATATATTTTCTGCATAAAAGATGGCTGGTTTTACCGCCACAGGACGGACCACCCGGAAGACACGGTGGAGCATACGGTAGAGGTGTGCCTCGCCTGGGTAGAGCACCGCCGTATCCCCGTGGGGGCGATCGGCGGCAGCGATTTCTTGCGGTGGGCCTTGGTACAGGCTATTTTCCGGAGCGAGGAGGAATGGCAGGCGGTCGCCTCGCGCCCCAGCAGGATTCCGATCCCGATTTCCAGCCACTGTAGGCGCGGGCTTATGGACGGCGAACAATGGGTAGCTCGCCATCCGATCGTCCGGTAACCGTCCGGTCCGAGCCCAATTCGTCGACGGCGCGTAGTGTTCCACGTGCACCTCAAGATGTCTGCAACCGTAGGGGCCCAGCAAGGTCGAAGCCTACTGGGGCCATGGGTGATGCGAGAGATTTTTGGGTCGCTGGAAAAATGGCAAAGAAGAAACAGGAGTGGGTTTTTAGTCAGTAAAAGTCTGACACTATCTCGCGCTCAGCCCAAGAGCGGGGGATGTCATTAGACGGTTATCCCACACGAAAAAAAAATATCGGGCGAAGCCGCGGGCAAAAACGACTCATAATTATAAGTATAATCTACCCAAAATCTATGCGTTGGTTCTACCGAAACTTGCGGAGCGGTACGTCATTACGTAAGTACAAAAAGCTTCTGAAGATGTGTAAGCTAAGTTGATATGAAGGACTGTCTCAAGGTTCTTGCTCTCATTAAAATATTAAGAACTTTTGTCTGCGAAGGTATCAGACTCTCATAAAAGAGCAATTAAATGAATTGTGTCGCAATTTCTACGCTTGAACTTGGTAATTTTTCTGACTTTCAAATGCCATATCATCAGTCTTAGTTGGTACTTTCGGGAGTAATTGTGAAAGTTACTGTAGTACTTAAGAGATTTAATTAGGTTTGATGTATCTACCTATAACTTAGGGAGGTATGAAATAGTATTTTGATTCAGTGGAGAAAATTTGTCATTGCAACCGAGATGGAAATAGCCTGTAGCGACATCTATGGCGTCACATAAGAACTAATCCTGCATCGCGCAATCAAAGTTCTCCGCGCGATTAGAACATATAAACAGCCTAAAATAATCTATCGGGCAGTTGCCCACCAGACATAACACCCGTCTGGTCGGAGGATCCTCCCTTTTCAACGGAGGTTTGCGGGACTTTACTCTCTGTTCCGCCTACCTCTAAACCACGATACTACACGACCACACGATCACGATCTAGCCATAGATGTCGCTACAAGCCCGAGCCACAGGCGAGGGTGTCATGGAGTCGAGTGCTGCAATAACAAATTTCCAAGTGTATCAAACGATGTTTTTTCATTCACTAACGAAGATATATATTAACGGGGGTTGACGAGCGACTTGAGTGGGACTCTTAACGCCCTTTGTGATACGATAAATTTAATAAATTGTGGCCGGGGCTAGTTCGCGCACTTATCGGCACTAGTGCGAAAAGAAGTAAATTACTTTCTTAATAGAGGTAGGGATAAGAACGAGTTTTCGAGTCTTGTTTTAACTATTAAGGTACCTACGTCAAAATATAAAATGAAGCAAAGTCCCCGACGGTTGGCTATGGTTGAGTTATTTTGACGTTAAATAAAAACGTACCCATCGAAACTCTTTTAACCTTAAAACACGGTGGTCTAAACAAATGTTCAGTACAAAGTAAAAATAGTTTTATTTTTTATCTACCAGATAACCGTTCGGTTAAGGAAGTGTGGTGAGGTTTTATTGAGCAGTTAAAGTAAGTTGCTGACGATAAAACTGCGGGTACTTTGTAGTTTGAATTCAGTTAATGTATCTA
Organism: Mythimna vitellina; assembly: GCA_949316375.1. NCBI lineage: Eukaryota > Metazoa > Arthropoda > Insecta > Lepidoptera > Noctuidae > Mythimna > Mythimna vitellina. The sequence continues at coordinate 4,619,064 of OX438709.1, read as the reverse complement.
TTGTCAATCGATCGTTTTCCAAGAAAATGTAGTTAAATGATAAAGTGCTTACTGAAAGTTGTTTGTTATTTCAGGGGGTAGGTGTCACTCGCAAGGTGTAGGTGTCGATTTTACCAAAGCATAAGCTGTTGTGTTTGATCGTATGGATTAGAGTGAAAATTTAAGAAGTAATATAGACATATGTCGTGGCCAGATCATAGAAATTAATCACTTCGTGATATGGCCGACTAAAACTGGCCAAATCATTTAAACGTTAACATTTCATGATATTTCAATGCCCGTTTGGCCATATCATTGATGTAAATTCTATGATAATAAATGGTATAAAGAAAGTAGATCCTCGCCAATCGTTTGTCTTGATATGGTCATGTTAAGAGGGATAAAACGCATGTTACTAAAAGAGTTCAGGAGAGGGGCGCCAAAGAAAAGATGGATGGATTGTGTGAGGGAGTTAGTGACAGTGTGACGGGTGACAGGACAAAATGGAAAAAAATTACGTATTGCTCCGACCCCAAATAATATGGGATAAGGGCAGGTAGAAGATCATGAAGTGATGAATTTCTTTGAATTGGCCACAACATATACACCAATTACTTTCTGAAGGACTACGGTATTTTTAATTGGTCTGTCGAATAAAGTAATTTCCTGTGCTTAATTTTGTACAATATTTTTAACTAAACAATAAATAAAACTAAAAATTAATATTTTTCTAAAAACAGCATCAAAATTAGTTATCAAATAAAGCAGCAATCAGCATCCCAAATATTGCTTTAAGGAGTAAGGGCGTGGTGGGAAAATCTCGCTATCTCTTTTAAGCACACGTAACCTGATGGCGGTGACGTCACATTTCAATATGTGCGTAAGGACGCACGGGAAACTGTTGAATGATAGAATAAGGATTCTATCATTCAACAGTTTCCCGTTCCACCAGATTTAAAAGGTTTCCAACTTGATTAATATTGAACGAATTTGAAAATTTCTTTTCATTCGCAATTTAGGATAAAGATACTTTTTGATACAAACAATATAAAAACTCGAGTCGAGTACACAATTGCAGTTAATCTGCTAAGACTTGGGCAGTTCTTAACGTTTTTGCTACTACAGTCACAGTCGTGACTTCGGAAATTATAAAAAGCTTCCTCATTTTAAGAGGTCACGTACAGGGAAAAACCAGTTGGTTCCTTCATCAGATTAGTGCGTAACTTGTCAGCATAGCTTAACTTCATGACAATTATTCTCGGTATAGTATTACCGTTGGCAAGTATATTGTTGAAGATAGGCACCTGATAGGGATCAACGAGAAACATAAAAAATCTACATAACTATCCAAATGGCACAGCAAGGAGTGCCGACATTGTTAACAAGCACTTACAGATGATAATAACATCAAGCAGAAAGCGCATAAAGCAAATATAGTAAGTAACAAGGGGCTCATAGCGTTGTATAGTTTCTGTTCAATTTTTAGTAGTCGACTCCGGAATATGTGAAAATTTTGAGGGTATGCAGAACGGGGTGTAAAGTACCTAGCCTTCGTTGACAAAGGAGGTTCCTTCGACCAGGCGGGTGCTGTGTCTAGTCTAGGCAATTGCCCGATACTTGATTTCAGACTGTGAAAGTGGCGCCAGGGACTGAAAAGTTGAAAGGGAATTTTTTGTCTTGGTATGGTCATGTTGCTAAAAAAGTTATGAGTTTACATGTGGATGGATGGAGAAGGAGAGGGAAGCCAAAGAAAAGATGCATGGATTGTGTGAGAAGTGATATAAAAGAAAAGGGAGTTAGTGATACCGTGACGGAAAACAGGACAGAATGGAAGAATAAAAAGTGTTGTGCCGACCCCAAATAAAATGAGACAAGGGTAAGAATATGATGTTGTCGTCTCCAGCCTATTAAAGTCAACATTTTAAATGCAAATATAATACAGAGTTAACGTTACTTTTCAGATCAAAATCAAACAACAAAAATAAACTTTCCAAGAAGAATCCATAAGATTGTTAATATTTTGTTTTCATCTTTTTCTTCTTGACTCACCGAAATCCACGACCTTCGGAAGATAATACGCTCAAATATAAACGTTAAAAGCATCTGTCTGTACATTGGATGTATAGTTATCTAGGGATCGCTTTTTCTATGGAGGCAGTCATAAATAAAATACAAAAAATCCAGCAGAATCCTCACGGTGCGAAAGGGACTGATAAAACTTTATTGAAACGATACTAAAGGCGCATCTAAATACACTTTTTTTTAACGCATGACATCATGAAGCATACCCAAAGTCAAGACGGGTGTTTTGGGATTTTGAAGACTATGGCATAACCTTCAATTTTTAACTGACTTCAAAAAGGAGGAGGTTCTATTTTTGGTGTATTTTCACCGATTCCTCGGTCAATTGTGAACTGATGTTGAAAAAAAAAATATTTTTTGTATGTTTATGCTTCCGAGTTGGTCCTTTAGAAATATTGTTACAAACTTCGAAGATATGGAACAGAACTCCTCATAGGATCACAGCAGAACCGTCGTAACAAGTAAAATTGCTTTGTTGATACGTGTAGTCGAATGACTGACAGAAAGAAGAGGGGGAATATATCGAACTGATCTGATGATGAAGCCTGAAGTTAGGCACCGGAACTTTGTAATAAATAGATTTTTCCAATCTGACTGTTGGTTCTTGAGATTAACACTTTTAAACAAACAAAAGAAAACTGTTCTGCTTTTATGTTAGTACAAATTAAAATTATTATTAAATTGAGTATCGGACATAAACCTTTCCAAACTTTCATCAATTTAGATATCTCTCGAACGAAGTACATTAAATCCTCATCATGCACGAATATGGCATTATGAACTTTCAAGTTAGGATTAGTTGACCAATTCATCGCTTAGAAGCACCATAGAGAAACTCATTGAGTTGATTCTTATTACTACTCTATAAGGTAAGCAATTTTAATTTTCCACCACTTTCACACAACGCCATTAAGTCCCAAACTAAGCAGAGCTTAAGTACTAGACAGTTGTCTAGTACTCATAGCAAAAAGTCAAGCAAGTAAAGATTATTTAGTCAGATGTATTTAGACCACATTTGGACTCGTGGTGAAATGGCGACAACGACTGTCGCAACCCAGTGCTGAGCACGCCATAATTATGGTGATAAGTTCCCTTTTTGAGGAGTGGCTGGAAAGACCTCACAGCGTCCTCACCATCCACATGAAGCAAAACAAAAAAAAAACGCCGGGTGAAGAATAAATGCCCGGGTGACATCACTGTGTGGACTGCCCAGAGCACACGATGGAGCACACGGTAAAGGGTGTGCCCTACTTGGGCAGAGCACCGCCGTGTCCTTTTGGGGGAGATCGGCAACAGCGATTTCTCACGCCGGGCCTTGGTGCAGGCCATAATCCGAAGCGAGGAGGAGTGGCAGGCGATCGCCTCCTTCTGCGAAGCAGTAATGTTAGCAAAGGAGGATGTCGCCCGTGCATACACGAGGGCGCGGCCCTCACGCCCCAGCCGCCGGGATCCCGATCCCGATTTCCGGCCACCGTAGGTGCGGGCGTGCGGAAGGCGAGCAATGGGTAACTCGCCGTCTGATCGTCCCGTAACTGTCCGGACCGAGACCAAGTCGTCGACGGCGCATACTGTCCCACGCGCACCTCAAGATGTCAGCAAACCGTAGTGGCCCAGTAGGGTCGAAGCCTACTGGGGCCAAGGGTCTGCTTCTGAAAGGAAGACTTGGCCCTGGTATGAAAGGCAACGAAGGAACAGGAGTGGGTTTTTAGTCAGTAAAAGACTGACACACCCTCGCGCTTAAGAGCGGGGGATATCATTGGATGATTTTTCAACCTACAAAAAAAAGATGTATTTAGAAATGTAAAGTTTGAGTATATTTATCAACTGATAAACTAAATGCATAGATCAGAACAAATGATCGTGCTCATCACACAAACATTTGTGGGAATCGAACCCACGACCTCTGGCATAGTAGTCAGGGCCATTAACCACTAGATCAACAGGCATCTCAAAAATTAAATCGATCCTAACTTTCCTTCCATTCCGAGTAAAAAAAACACTAAGTCGCGTGATAGAATCATCAAAGTAGCTATTTATAATTTATTCTATAATTCACTTAAATAATTACGAATATTAATGAGCGTGGAATGTCAAACACGTCATTAATTACTGCCTTAGTAAGGCTGTAATTACATTATCAAGACTACGAAATGAGCGTTCGATGACTTAAAAGGAACGAAATAGTACTAAAGTTGAATTAATTTGAAGTCTGTATTTGAATTTAGTAAATTAAGTCGTGTCGAGTAATTCGAGGGTCTGTTGACCTTTACGTGTTAGGGTATTTATAAAAAAAAAATGGGCAAGTGCGAGTCGGACTCGCGCACTGAGGGTTCCGTACAAACTTACCTATGAAAATAGTTCAATTCCCGAATTGAGTTACGAAGATTTTTCAGAATAGCAAAGAAAGTTTTTCCTGTGATGTAACTACAAATTTACATTTTTTCCTATACTTGTGCTATGAGACCTTGCTTTATGCCAAATTTCAGGATTTCTAGGTCAACGGGAAGTACCCTATGAATTTTGATTCCCTTGAAAGTCGAAATATACGTTTTTTACAACATAAACGGCCGTATCTTTTTTTTCGTTAACACAGAAGTTTGAATTTTTCACAGCTTTAAGGGACCACAGACCTGAGTATTTGGTTTTAATTTCAACTCGATACCTCCACGCGTTCCCGAGATAAAGGTTCTTGACAGATGGACGAACAACAAAGGGATACTATAAGGGTTCCGTTTTTTTCCCTTGTGAGGTACGTTACCGTAAAAACTAGGTAAGGAACATTCAGCTACATTTCCAACCTATCAAACCTCCACTTACGAAAATAATGGATTGTAGATCTCTTGGGAGTGAGAATTTTACCCCTAAGTCCCTTTAAAAATTTATTAATTTACAACTGTCTCTCAAAAAAAGAAACTATCAGAACAAATTCGCAAATTCTACTCGAAAATGCGACAACCCACAACCACGCGAACCAGTAAAAATATTCATATCAAAAAGCTTTGACATGCAAATTTTCTTGAAACATTAAAAATACATCATATTATGTCGGTTTATTCCCAACGTTATTTTTCTATGGGAAAACACACGTGTTGGGAAATCCTTATCACCGTTTACATTTTTAAACAGGTAATGAATACGTTATCGAGTAATTATAGGGCTTTAACGTTTAAAGACCGTTTTATTGTCAGGTATGAAGCGGTGTCGAGTGTACCTGCACTCAACACACGATCTGAAATATTTATTATAGCTTTCATTAGTGTGGAAACTTTGGGATGTACGTTTCGTTTCATACGTTGATCATACAGATTTTATCCCAATCAAAATTGGTGCATTTTACTGATCCTTACGGACCCTATTGACATACAAAGAAAAGAAAAGAAAGAAAATATGTTTATTTGGCACACCATGATTAATTAATTAACAAATAATTGATTTACAAACTAAAATTAAACATAAAAATATTTAAAAAAAATAAGGAGACATAAAATTAACAATAAAAAAAATGTCTCACGGCTACGCCAAACCACCTACATACCCACTCAAACAAACATTTTCAATTTTAACTGTTATGGTTGTAGCACCATGTAAGAAGTGGCCTTGAAGCCCAAGGTCTACTTTTCGATTTTACAATAATTATATAGGTACAATCAATCACTAATAGTAATGAGGCTTAAATTATTAATTTATGTTATTTCACTCTAATAACATCAGCTTTCCTACTTGAGAGTTAACCAAAACTATAACAGATACATTTTTGTACCCTCCAATCTTTCACAGCAGTCTCATTAAAACAATTTGGCGCCCAACATCCCACATCGGTCAACAAAAAAAAAAATGTTCCGACATTCTCACTAGCTATTCTTCAAAAACGATCGATAAGCGATTCAGCGTGTATAAAAAAGGAGCACCTTATACCTTGCGAGAACCCTCACCTTTCCGCCTCCCTGTTATTAGGAAACATGTGTTCTCCAAGCCTTGTAATTTTCTGCCCGATACTCTTCATTATTCGCTTCATTTTACGCCTTTGTGGGGGCACGTATTGATACCAGTTTTGAGACATTTGTGGTAGGATTTTTATGTTCCCACAGGGAGAATTTTTTGATTAAGTGTTCGTATCGTTCAGTATATTTTGGATCGTTGAAACTTTTACGCATTGTTCTTGTAAAAAAATATCTTCTAGCAGGTATAACATTTTTTGCAATGACAATTGGTTCGAAGATAAAATTTTATCTAGCCTATAAAGCCCTGACAAAAACAAAAATGAGGATTTTAGGTTTTATTAAAGGGCAGGATTGGTCCTACGAGTGTTTTCGTGTCCTATTAGGCAGGGTCGCGTATTTGCGACTGGGTACTCCATCTCGTTTAGCTCTTCAATCCCTATAGGTAACAGATGAGCTGACGAGATGGAGTATTTGGTCGTGAATGTGCGACCCTGGCGGAATAAACGCGATTAAAAAGTTAATAAATTCGAAAACTTGTCTAAGGAAAATTTTAACTGCTTTCGTAACAAATAAGAAGAATGTTAAAAACTAAAATGATTCCATTCAAAAGGTAACCATTCTTAGGATCAAACTTTATGAAAATAAGTGGGTAGTTTGAGAGTACGTAAAGGACGCTAGCTCTACACTCGAAGTTGTGGACGAGTACGTTTACCTGGGACAGACGGTCCAGTTGGGAAAGTCTAACTTCGAGAAAGAGATCAATCATCGAATCCGACTGGGCTGGGCAGCGTTCGGGAAGCTGCGCGGTATCTTCTCGTCCAATATACCACAGTGTCTCAAGACAAAAGTCTATGACCAGTGCGTGTTGCCAGTAATGACATATGGCTCTGAAACGTGGTCGCTTACAATGGGCCTCATCAGAAAACTCAAAGTCACCCAAAGGGCAATGGAAAGGGCTATGCTCGGAGTTTCCTTGCGTGATCGAATCAGGAATGAGGATATCCGCAGGAGAACCAAGGTCACCGACATAGCACGAAGAATCGCCAAACTTAAGTGGCAATGGGCAGGGCACATTGCTCGCAGAACGGATGGCCGTTGGGGCCGAAAGGTTCTGGAATGGCACCACGTACCGGAAGACGTAGCGTTGGAAGGCCTCCTGCAAGGTGGACCGATGACCTGGTAACGGTTGCGGGAGTACGATGGATGCGAGACGCACAGGACCGTTCATTGTGGCGACACTTGGGGGAGGCCTATGTCCAGCAGTGGACGTCTTTCGGCTGAAATGATGATGATGATGAAAGGACGCTAGCAGCTTCATGAATAGTGAAGAAACTGTTGACTGAACTGTTTAGGGAAGCGATGTCCTAAACGGGATTCGTAGACAATTCTTTTTTTTATTATGTAACACTTGTATTCACCGCTATCCACATGTTAAGACATGATGCATTTAATGATGACCTAGAAATAGCCTATTCCCTCTTGACTATAAAACCTCCAGGTAACCGGGTAGCGGGCCTTAGTCAGAAAACAATAATGAAAATATTCCTGAAACATTTTGTTCGTATAGGATTTCCACCATAAATCGATGGCACATCTCCATAGGATTTGTCCGATGATGATATATATACCTTCTATTTTCTGAAGATTTCATGTAAAGTTTTGATACTTTACGTTTCTATTTCTCTATCTTGAAATCTTCACCGTTGCCTTTTCATAAATGCAAATTGAAGACAATATTCTCAACTTCATGAAGATGAGAGAACACTTCATTATTAGAAAGTATGTGAATGAACGAGAGCTTTTTCTGTTATCATGTCATTGACATATCTATGGCACACGTTATAAATCAAGAATGTCCATTAAAAGTTTACGACTCGCCACCAAATTGAATGCTGCTGCCACACGCAACGAGAACACCGCGGTTCCGTTGTTTTGGTACTTAATCACGAACAGTGATGGCCTAGTGGTCCCCGACTTAGAGACTTGTTATAGATCGCGAGTTCAAACCCAGACAGACGCAATACTTTGAGTAATTTATTTTATCACTGCAAACATTGTCAGGAAACCGCCATGTCCTTTTTGGAGACATGTGACGTTCACCAACCCGCACTGGGCCTGTGTGGTGTATTACCGCCTATTCCCTCTCCTAGAGGCCTAGTCCCAACAAAGGAACAGGGCTGATGCATTATAAATCTGCACGAGCCATAACATCATCTTAAGATACAGGTCTCCTAGTTTAAGAGACGGGGTTCATTATTTTTATTTTATGCATAGACTTTCTTGAAGACCCAAATCTTCTTTTTACAAAACTAAGTTAATATGCTTCTTGTGTTTCTGCTACCTTGTTTTGAATGAAGTCTATGTTTTTTATTTATTTTTTTATTCTTGATAGGTTCGCACTTGACCGCTATCTCACCTGATGGAAAGCAACGATGCTGTCTACATTGGACCGCGCTCACCTAGAAGTAACCTATTCACTCTTGACTTAAAGATTCCCGGGTTGTAGCCATCAGGAAACACAGATTCCGGCAAGGAAATCCAGTCCTTAGCTGTACGCACAATGAATGTGTTCCTAAAACGTTTTGTGCGTATAGGTGGGATGTCCACCATGTAACGGTGGCGCATTGCCGTACGCCTGGTGGTCCGATGATGGAACGGGCTAGCCGAAATAAGTTATTATTATTATTAATTGTACATACATATCCCGCGAAACGGGATTCGGGTTGGGGCAAAGGCAATATAGAGTACAGTAACCAAAAAAAAAAACTGTATTTATTTTATTTGTGATCCCAAAACATTAAAAAAAAAACATTATTTTTTAGACGGAATTAGGGACCACAGTCCCGGTCCAAAGACGCCCACGACCCCGGGATTCTACGGCACAGCACTATTTCAACTAATGAATAAAGTTGATAGCGAAATTCATAGTGATCCTTAAAACTACTCAGGTACCCACAAACTAATATTAGACATAAGCTGAGGTTATGAGTTTCGTCTTTTGAACATTTCGATCAGCAAATTAGTTCAAAATGCTTTCAAGTCTGGCCGTCTGGTTATTGAAACTTTACCTTTGGAGTAGAACTGTAATTTTAAATGGAGTCTTATTAAATTTGTACTATTTTGTTAGAATGTTGATTGTCCAGAGGAGCTTCTTGCTTTAAGCAAAGTAAAAGCCAGGTATTAAGACCCGGTCTTAGTTCTAAAAGCTAAATATCCACTACAGAATTCTGTGTTCTAATTTAGAGTCAACAATAACGGAATATCTTATTTTGTAAGCTTGATGAATTTTATACTTACTTCTTCTTAGCGTATCGATGGCATAATAAGTTAAATTCCTTGCTTGGCCCAGTATTCGGGCACGGCAGTGCCGTCCGCTGATGCTGTCATTAGGTCTCTACGTGAACAAGTAACAGGGCACGTGATGCAGGATCGAAGGTGGGGCATGGTCTGCGGAGAATCGCCGCACAAGCACTGAAGATCGGAACCGTCCGAGAACCCCCATCTGTGGAGATTGTCTTTGCTGCGCCCAACTTTACTTACTGATGTTTTTGATATAAAAAAAAAATAGCTTAGTTAGCATCACCTTTGTGCCCTTCTATCTGTACTTAATAGTTATTTTCGATTTCAAGTATTTGTTTGTTGTGTTTGAAAAAGAAAAATCTTAAAAAATTTGTCTTCACGATTGTTATCAAAGAAACGTTCCAGATTTAAAATGGTTTTTTAAAATTGAACTTTTGCTAGGCAATCGAAACTACCGGTTGGTTTAAGACAGTTAAAGTCTGACGCGTCCCCTCTATTCTATAGCGGATGTAGTAATTTGATAATCATCATTTCAGCCGAAACGTCCACTGTAGGACATAGGCCTCCCCCAAATGTCGCCACAATGACCGGTCCAGGACATCGGTCCACCTTGTGAGAGGCCTTCCAGCGCTGCGTCTTCCGGTACGTGGTCGCCATTCCAGAACCTTTCGTCCCCATCGATGATACTCAACTTAGAAAAAAATTATGTTTTTATTGATATACAATATTTAATCCTTAGAATTTTTATGCGAAAAGAAACAAGTTCAACACCACCATTGACATGAAACATAAAACAAAACTAAAAGATGAGAGTAGTAAAGCTCATAATTCAAACGAAGTGGAAACTAATGATAAATGTGACGAGTATGATGCATGAGCTACACAGCTTAAAATTCTCGACAGCTGTCAAACAAGTTTTGGCAACAAATCTATTGGGCGGTGGGCCTCGGAACTGAAGATTTACGAGGAAGTTTTAATCACACTGCTATCCAGCCATCGTTCTAAATTATAAATGAGGACACTAGAAAATTTAGCGATTTTTGGAATCAGACACTTATGGAAGGTTTCATAATGCCGTAACGACGCTTGAAAGGCAAAAATTACTAAGCGACATTGAGTAATGTAAAGTTTACTTGGAGAGTGATATAAACTTAAAATTTTTAGAAAAAAAAAATTGTTGACGATATAGTCGGATTTAGATACTATTAACATCATGTTAATTAAATCTAAATCCGAAATTTTTTATCAACATTTTTTTTTCCTAAAATTTATAACTTCAAATCACTCACCTGCAAAGTTTACTCAATGTCGCTTAGTAATTTTTGCCTTGCAAGCGTCGCGTAAGAAACAGTGATTAAGGGGACTATAGACTATTCGTCGTATATTTCTGGGCAAAGTTTTTTTTTAAGGTGGGATATGATCCTATGCTTTCTCGCGCTCTTGGGCGGAGCGAAAGGACATGTCAGACTTTTACTGACTAAAATCCACTCGTTTATTCCTTTTTTGCCTTGCGTTCCAGGGCCCCGGAGGTTCATTTTCACTTAACCCATGACCCCAGTAGGGTAAGACCCTGCTGGGCCCCTACGATTTGCTGACATCTCCTTAAGGTGCGCGTCGAACACTACGCGCCGTCGACGACTTGACTTGTTCGGTCTTGATGGTTACCGGACGGTCGGACGGCGAGCTACCCATTGCTCGCCGTCCTCAAGCCCGTGCCGTTACCACCATTCCCGCGTGCGTGCGGCCGCCTTCTTTGCCAGGACAACTGCTTCGTAGAACGAGGCGACCGCCTGCCATTCCTCCTCGCTCCGTACCATGGCAGGCAATGATAATGACAGAATTTTAATATCACCAGATAAGTCAACAGTTCACAAATAACATTTGAAATCTATCAAGTTAGTTTAGAACAACCTCATGGATGCTACTAAGCAGGTAACGTAATGGCGATAGAAAAACACAATAAGTGTTTTTTTAGTAATACCAGAATCAGCCCCGGCCACTGTAAGCGCAGATTTGCGGATCAGTAAAGGGTAGCTCTAGTAAGTCTAAAACGGTACCACTACACTAGAGCGAGAAAAGTCATTGAAAGATGTCCCACCTCAAAAAAAAAAAGCTATCAAACGCTTGTCATTTATAGGCCTTTCTATTGATTCCCGTTAGGTATTGATATTGTAGGAAAGAACACATCGTATGTTATACCGTTAGTGACGTATACAATACAATCTGTAATTAAAGAAATGGCTTTGAAATTGTCACGATTTCGTAGCTTTAGCTTGGATTTGAGATCGTGAGTGTATTGAGTATGATGAGTTGATGACAAACAGAACTATGTTGCAAAATGTAAAGTATTATGGATTAATTGAAGCGTTATTATATTTCAATTAAACTATGCCCGCGGCTTCGTTGGTATTCTTTACTTCGAAAAATCCGTTGGTATTACTCATCTTAAAGAGCAGTGGTGGCCCAGTGGGAACGGCCCCGACTTACGAGTGATAGATTGCGGGTTCAAACCCAGACAGGCACATTGTTAGTGTAATTTTTGTCATCACCACTGCTCTCAAAATGGTGAAGGAAAACATCGTGAGGTAACCGGCATGTCCTAGAACCTAAAATTCGAAGACATGTGACATTCACCAACCCGTACTGGGCCCGCGTGGTGCATTACGGCCCATACCCTCTCCTATAGAGGAGGCCTGAGTCCCAACAGTGGGAACATTATAAGGCCTATGCTATTCCTCATCTACGTCTTAAAAACAAAACCAGTGAAAAAATTTAGCTTTCTAGGTCCAAATATTTAGGCTGGGCGATGATGAGTTAGTCCTTCTCTTTTCATATATTAGATTAAAGCGTTTACAGGCACTTTCAGCTTAAAAAGGAGTCAATCAGTCTGAAAACAAAAGTTTGATGTCATTTCAAAAAAGTAACAAAAATAACGTTTGAATTAAAAGATTATCTGGTAGATATTGCTGTCAGCAATAAGACCGCCATTGCATGCATTTTTTTAAGGTGAAGCGAGAGGGCGTTTCAGATCTTTACTGACTAAAACACACCTGGTTTGTGTCTCTTCAGTTGCCATTTGCATTCCAGGACCACGGTAACTCCTTCGAATATTCCCGCAGCCCTAGCAGGCATCAGCCCTACTGGACCCCTTCAGTTTTGCTGACAAACTATTGTACCCACCTAAGATTTAAGTTTCAAGTTAATAAGTATTAAAACAAACTGAAAATAATAATATATACAAACGGGTAAAAAAATAACTCATAGGGCATCAAAAAATTCGTCCACATCGATGTCAATGGGAAAAGTGCCCAGAACGCTGGTAGCATTGCCACGCTGGATGGCAATACTGATTCGATGACAGAAGAAAAGCCCAGCCGTCTGGTCACGCGAAGAGTCGACCAGCCGTTTGCTGATATCTCGAACAACTCGATGAACGCCCGGGCCCCATGGCCCTAGTCCATGGGGTCCTAGCGTTCATCGAGTTTCAACCCCAAACGGCTCAAACATATAACCTCCGATGAGGTTATTATATTTACGCCGTTTGAAGTTTTCTGCTGTTCTTTTTATGTTTTAGTTTCTAAGTTATGTTACTATTTTGGTGTACAATAATGTTGATACTATCCTCTAATTCTACAAATTGGAGAAGATTTACTTATGATGAAGATTGGTGTCGTATTTACGCTTTATCTAGATAAGTTTAACTAGTTTAACACTAAAACTTAATGAGTCTAAGTAAACGATCTAATAACGACGTGATAACAATATTAATAGAGATGTTAAGACTTTTGAGATAACGATGACATCATCTATGGAGTAGTTCCCAAACTGGTCCAAAATTCCCAGCTGAACAGTAACATCGACGCTAACTAATTTTTTGTTTCTTCTTCACACCATCTAAGACACTAATCTGCATGGTTCTCATATAGTTTGACCATTACATGTTTCCTGTATGGACTTCTTGAAGCGAGAAGAAATATGTAACCAAGATTTATATAACTCATAATATGATTTAAAAGAGTGTCCATGGAGTTTCTTGCACGTTCTTCTTCATGGAGATATGCGCTTTGGAACGTGCAATTTAGCATCTTTTTTTTTTTTGGCTGACTGACATTTTGAGAATTCAAAGGTGCCTGTAATTGGGCTATTTGAGATAAATGTTTCTGATTTCTGATTACTTCAAAAGAGACTTTGACCCCTGAGTTTGTTTCTTTTCAGGGTCAACTAGGAAACACTGGCTTCATCTAGTTTAAACTGACGATAATTTAACGTGTAAAAGTGTTTTTTTTATCATTACTAACATTTATTTTTCTATCAGAAATACTCTAATTCTAATGACAATACTTTTGATTTTAAAAATACATAAGTGTGCTACAAGTTGACTGTGAGATATGTCATACACAACTTGTAGCACACTTATGTATTTTTTAAAGGACCTTCAAACGCAATGGCGTTGGAAGGCCTTCCACAAGGTGGAACAACGACCTGGCAAGTGTCGCGGGAGTACGATGGATGCGAGACGCACAGGACCTGTCGTTGTGGCGACACTTGTGGTAGGCCAGCAGTTTTCGCAGCATTTTTTTTATTTTTTATGTATCAACATAGTTAAATTTACTTCGGGATTTTCGGTCTGTCATAACCTCGAAGAGCATTAGAATATGGATCCAATGTGAAAAAATTGATATATTTCCAAAAAATATTTGGAAATCACTGATTTATATGAATTATTTTAGATTTTAGTTTTATAATAATTTGCTACAGTTTTCTATGACTACTTATGTACCTAAGTACTTACAATCAAAAAATCTAATTATACAAATTTAATCTTGGACAAATTACTGCGCTACCACAGATCAACGCTAGAGAATTAATGAGATGATTTCTACAATATATTATTATGTGGTAAGAAATTAAAGTGTCCCTCGTTTCTCGTCCTTCAAAACATGCATCAAAACGTTTGTATTCTGTAAAACAAAAGAAAATAAGAGTTAAAATCAATTAAAAAGGTATTGTAAAAGATAAGATTTAATTTACAATATTCCAAACTAGCTTCCGGTAGCGGTTTGACTCGCGTCAAGTAGAAAATTATCCCAGAAGAACATACCCCCGGGATTGAAAGTATCCTATGTTCCGGGACATTATCTACACGTGTACCGAGTTTCATCGAAATACATTCAGCCGTTCGAGCGTGAAGAGGTAACAAACATACACAGTTACAAACTTTCGCCTTTATATTAGTCTGATGATTGTTTTTAGTAGTTTAATGACATATAGTTGTACCTAATAAAAAAACCAGCTAAGTAAATAGTGAGTGTAGGTTATAGTGATCGTATATATTCTTGATCGGAGCACACATAAATAAAAACTTTCATCTTTATAATATTCCTGTCCATTGATCAGGAGTTCAATAGTTCGGTGTCTCTATGGACTCACCACACGAGGTATTACGAAGCTCACTTGTCTCTGGCTTGATATATTATGTCAACCTTATGTCACTCATTAAATTCGCAGAAGTAAATTCTGAGTTAAATAATACAATGTATTGAGTTACTGAAGTACCTACTAACAAATTAATTAGAGAATGATACAAGGGCTGTAAACAGTCAAGGTTAACGTTTTGAGTAAGTAATTCAAGAACACACTCATTTAGACATGCTTGAACAAGAGTAAACGTGTTTTATTTCAACCTTTTTTTGAGGTAGGAAATCGTCTAATTACTTTTATTTTTATTTTTATAAACTAGTGCTTGACTGCGATTCCACCTGATGGTAAGTAGTGATACAATCGTTGATGGTGAGGCGCACAAGTTTATTAAGAGCCTATTCACTCTAGCCTTGAAGACACCTAAATTAAATTCGGATGGGAAGACCGCAGCAGGCAAGTTGTTCCAGTCCCCCGATGCTCGATGAGGCGAAACGCTTGGCCGGAACAAACGAGGATTGATATATTATCAAATTTTAATGTTTAAACGATCTGGCCAGTTTTAGTTGGCCATATCAGGAAGTGATCAATTTCTATGATCTGGCCACGACAAATACATTATTTCATAAATCGTTTTACGTTTAATGCATGCCATGGCAACATTTAATTAAATGCTACACTATGAAATGTAAGAATACTGTATCTTTATCACCTATTATGGTCTATGCTTTGTTGGTTGTCCTTAAATAAATAAATAAAAAACATGGCAGGAGAAAAATGGATGAAAATTGCCACAGACTGATTAAACTGAACTGTCAAATTTTCTTCTAAGAAAAAATTGAAATCCGTCTGCCTTTTACAACTACCCCAATAACCGTATTTACTAGTAGGATAAAGTTTTTTATCAGTTGAAAAGTTTTAGTCTAATTCGCAGATAGAAACACGGTCAACACCACTTTATACCCGAATTAAACTCTTAATTAATTTACTGCTTAAACTAGGTTACACCGCAAAGCTAGACTGAATATATTTAATTACAAAATAGTTATCTATGAGAGCTTGAAGAAAATTCATTAAAGCTTCCTTTTCTGTTAGACCTTTTTTGGGGACTCAACCGATCATTAGAACTAAGTTACTACTAAATGTTTGTCTTTTAGGTTTTGAGTTTTTGTCAGCTAGTTCAAAGAACTTATTTAAAGTACCTCTTAAAAAGTAGGAGCTTTGGCACCTCATCATCATCATCATCATTTCAGCCGAAAGAAGTCTACTGCTGGACATAGGCCTCCCCCAAGCGACGCCACAACGACCGATCCTGTGCGTCTCGCATCCACCGCACTCCCGCAACTCTCACCAGGTCGTCGGTCCATCTTGTGGGAGGCCTTCCAACGCTGCCTTTGGCACTTTGGCACCTAGTTGTATTTAATTATTTGACGGTACCGCTGGTGAGTAATTGAGCCTTTGGTTTTTGCACTGCGTGTCGCAGGTTTGATTCACAAGCGGAAGAAATATATGTGTGTTATTCTGGGCTGGGGTGTTTTCAATATTTGAGTTTATATGTTTTTGAACGCACAAAAAAAAAGAAGTATCATCCCTCTTGTTTTCTTCTCTTCGCTTGTTTTTTGGTAATTTAAACGGTATTAATTCCGAATGGACCCGATGGTACAGATACACCTTGATCGCTGACTTCCACAGTTCTACTTGCGCAGAAGCACGCAGAAGTGAAATGTCGGGTCTCTTTTGTGGTATGAAAAGAGATGCGGGGGCGGAGTGTGCAATCCTTGTACAGTGACTCGCCGAAGTGTACGATGCGCAAAGCGATCCCCGCTCTTTCGCCGAGCGTTCAAGATTCGTGCCGCTACCTGTACCTATTTTACTTTGTGTTTCGTGTTATTCATCAACAATACAACATCACATGCTGAACTGTTTACCACCCGTCAACTATAGTAATTTCTCTATTAGAAGAATATTTCTTAATTTTTTCCTAATTTTACTTTATTGAGAACTCAAATCAACGGCTAAAGAAATCTATAACTATATACCGTACGTAAAGGATGTGTATAAAATAAAACGTGTTTGAAACTTCGCTTGAAGGAGATTAGTAAAACCGAAAGCTATCTTCAAAGTCAAGGAAACAAAAAAAAAAAAAACAAGTCCATAAAACAACACACACTACAATGACAGTTCTGTCCGATTCCGAGGAGGAATGGTAGAATTTCTCTAAGTAAATAAAAGATAAGTTAACGTACTGACATAAAAAAACCACTCCCGCGCCGGTCATTTAAAATATCAATAAAACTTATGACTAATACATATCGGTATTGGCTCTTGGAAGTAACTCTTTGTTTTCAAATGATAAGTGCTTGAAGTGTTCTTTGTTTCAAATAGACTTGAGGGTTAAGTTCAAGTTTTAACATTCAAGAGTAGTTTCAAAACTTGGTGTTTATCGATCCTTGTGTTAAATTTTCTTGTACGGGCAATAAGCATAAAGCATATATTTTTTTTGTGTTTTGCGAAAATCATCAAATAACATCCCCCGCTCTTGGGCGGGGCGGGAGATTATGTTAGACTTTTACTGACTAAAAATCATTCCTGTTCCTTCTCTGCCATTTTTCCATAATTACACAGCGTAATGCACCTGGTTGGGATTGAACCCGCGACCTACAATTTATAAGTCGGGACAGTTACCATTGGACCACCACTGCTCTCGGAAAATATGAGTCAAGAATACATCCAACAGAACAACTAGAAACAAAACCTGATCTGGTTTCCATTAAAATAACTCAACCAAAAAAACTGATTTCCAAGATAATTTATTCGAGAACATAAACTTTAAAACCCATAAATATAATCTTAATACGACATGTTGATGAAGTACAAAATTCCAAATAAGCTGTATTTACTTCAGTTATAAATTTTGTAAAACAAATACTAAACCTCCGACTCTCCGACTAAGTCCTTTTATACGCACTCAACGTCTAAAGCACTCTATACAAAGTGTAAAAACTAAAAAAAAAAACACGTTACGAGAGCTCAACACGGCTCAAGTCTAACATGTAAAATCCCCTATCATGTCGCTTTACACAAGAAAAAAACGTCATTCCTCGACAAAAAATTCCCACAAATAAACATTTAACTGTCAAGGGACACAGTTATGTTATATTTAGAAGCTTAGGGGCGTCCAAAGTAGATATTTTAATGGACCAGAGCCATTATTCAACGATGCAAGACGGATGTGTCAAATGGTGAGCTTCAAAAACCAAAAACATACCTTGTATCATGAAGATTAACTTGCAGTCTTAGCCGAGTGAAAATGGACTTAATGACTCGAATAATGAACAGTCGGGTTACAAAGTTTCCTCCTTTTATCTCTGTCCATTGTGCTTTTAGACGAGTTTCAGAGTGAATTCATTTTTAATTTCCCCAGTCTAAGAAGCATTTTTAACTCGGTAAAGCGCTCCAGTACCTACTCGTTTTCACTTCAGATTTTAAGCAACAAAAGGGCCGTCGCGTCCTTAATTTCTGGCCGAAGAAAAAAGCAATATTTGTCTTTAAAGAAATTAAGTCGTGTTCTTGGGGATATTATGCAAAGGAGGACAAAAGCCGGGCAAAGGGAACAAGCTAATTGTCCGGACAAACGGATGTGACAGGCCAAAAAAAATGGTAAGGAAATACTCGACGTTATGCCGGAAGCTATGGTAATGTTTTTACGAGCATTATTTTTCCAATATTACGGTTTGGTGAAGCCAAATGAAGCCGAAGAAATTACACACGTTATTTGATATGAAGTTTATTCAAAACATGAAAGTAAAAATGTTTGCGCTATGATTCCAAACGGAATTCTGTTTTTGGCGTGAACAAAGGCAATTTATTTCCATCGTGTCTAAAAAGATTATAAGTCTGGTAACATCCTTAGGAGACACAGATAAGGAATGCTCGGAAATACCTACTCCACTTACTATTCAAGCCAAGAACTCCACGTTTTAGAGGCAAACTCTAGCAATTGAGCTAACTAGGTCAGAATTTACTTATCTCTTGAGAATTTCCTGGTTCTTGTCTTAATGTGTACAGCTACATTTAATTTACTTCCAAAAATATGCTACCACAAAGTTAGCAGCTGCATCTTTGCAAAGAATAATTGCAAATTCAATATCAAAATTGAGTTTGTAATAGACTGTAACTCTAACGAGATAAGATTCAAAATGATCCAGCGTTATCGATAGAATGAGTGGTTGAAATCATCAATCACATTCGTAAATAGGCCGAACTCGGCATAGAGAGTTCTTTAAAATGTACTCTTCAACGAAATGCGGTATGTTGGAAACTCTGACGTCACTTTCCAATCCACTCATCGGAAAGTTAACCTTAGTCTGGTACCTATACGTAACAGTATCGCTGGAAGGCTTTTGGCGTACGACTTACGGTATCTGCTGGCCTATGACCCGAGATAGCAACCGTACAGATTAGGTAAGTACTCAGAACGGCTCTCAGTACATCCGATGGCTTAGATAAAGGGCTTCGTGTTCTAATAACTTTATGGATATCATCGGTATTTCAGTTCGAAAATGTTATTGAAGTTGTTTTGGAACTAACGTCGAAGTAAACGAATCTAGACTAGCTTTTGATTGAAGTCACATCTGTTTTGAATGTGCCATTCACGTCTGAATACATATCGTTTTTATTAATAATACTGTGTTGACATGTTTCTTTTTACGATTCGTTAAATAAAAAGCAATTTATCGCCAAATGCAAACCTAAATAGATAATTTACGGCCTCAACGACAAAAGGGTTCAAGAGGGATCTAACAAAGGACCTCTATACGCTTGGGATTTTTTCTCAAATAGTTCCTGTGTCAACTAAAATAAAGTTGCAAATTGCATTTTTCATTTGATACGTGTTCATTTCACGCGTGTAAAATGTAATAAGCAACATAAATCTAGGACGGTGAAACTTAAGAAATTGCGGAAATAAATTCCGGCCCAAACACCAGTGGCGTAAAGTTTGTTTTACTATGAATGATTTGTTCGCAATTTCTGGCCGTATTATGAATAGAAACGACCCCTGCACAGAAGCAGGGGATTGTGAGTTAGCAAATAACATGTTGTAGCCCCATTGCATACAATATTTATTGCACACTTACACCGAACATTGGGGATAGGAGATTATGAAAATTTTAGATATATGGATACAGAATTCGGAGTTATAAATTATGCAGTACAAACGTGGCCTCGAGACTGACTTTGAGGATTTTAATACATTCCCCCGAGAAAGCATGAGTAATTAAGTAACTTAGCGAAAACATCATGAATAATGCTCAATTAAAACTTAAGAATGCTTGTTCAGCTAATGAAGTTAATAATCCAGTTTTAAGAGCAGATAAGAAGGATGTAGCGAAACTTCTTTTTCAACAAGTTCCAACAGTGACTGGTAAAATACTATAAGTTCTGCAATTTATTATTGTCTGAGGAGACCTTGCAGAATTCTTATCAAAGAACTTGGTAGACGTTATTGATGGAACTTTTTAATACGTGTTCTTCTCTAGGCAGACTTGGGATGTGCAGAAGGAAAAAAAAGATTAAAACAACTTAGGCTAGGCAGTCTTGTACAAGTAAATGTAAGCCCAAGTTTCTTGTTACTTTCTTGTGTTTTATGTTTCCATATAACTTTATATTTTACTAAAGTTGTATTGTTTTTTGGTATGCTTGATATATGTAGTAAGTAATGTTGTTACTCGAATTCATTTAGTTAGTCATTGCTAACTTGTTTTAGCATAAGCATAATCAGCCTTTCAATTTTCCCAGTGCTGGGACTCAGGCCTCCTTTCTAGGAGACGGAAAGGGCCGTAATCCACCATGCGGGCCCAGTGCGGTGTGTTGGTGAACGTCACATGTCTTCGATTTTTTTGGTTCTAGGACATGCCGGTTTCCTCAAAATGTTTTCCTTCACCGTTTTGAGAGCAGTGGTGATGAAATAAATTACACAAAGTAATACGCCTGGTGTCAAGTCGGAGCCGTTACCACTCGGCCACCACTGCTCTCACTTGTTTTTAGCGAGGACGTAATATGCCACTTACCTTTTTTTTAAGTGGCAAATCATCTAATGACTTCTCTGTAATTTCAGGCGAATGATTATTTATAATGTCTGGTGAAATCAAATTTTATCTTTGTAGTTACGAAACAAATTTTCAATAACTTTTTTTATTACAAACGACCACCCCGTAATCTACGAAGTTCCACAACGACATTTTTATTGGACACTGATGAGAGTTTAGAGCTCGGAGTTAACACGAGATTCATTGTAGCCACTTGACGCTACGTAAAACATGTACCATCCAATTGAGTTTAATGATCACAATATTACCTAAGTAGCTGTTATCCTAGTCTCTTCCCAAGCTAAGTCCGCTTCACTTAACTGATTCTGAACAAGCATATGACTAATGCCCTCATCATCATTAGTACAATGGACTGAATTTGCGTGATCAGTAAATGAATTTTTAACAAACCATTCTGTGATCCAAAGGGCAATGGAAAGGGCTATGCTCGGAGTTTCCTTGCGTGTTCGAATCAGGAATGAGGATATCCGCAGGAGAACCAAGGTCACCGACATAGCACGAAGAATCGCCAAACTTAAGTGGCAATGGGCAGGGCACATTGCTCGCAGAACGGATGGCCGTTGGGGCCGAAAGGTTCTGGAATGGCGACCACGTACCGGAAGACGTAGCGTTGGAAGGCCTCCTGCAAGGTGGACCGATGACCTGGTAACGGTTGCGGGAGTACGATGGATGCGAGACGCACAGGACCGTTCATTGTGGCGACACTTGGGGGAGGCCTATGTCCAGCAGTGGACGTCTTTCGGCTGAAATGATGATGATGATGATGATTCTGTGATCCTATAACCACGAGTCGTTAATCGTTTCGACTACGGTTCTTGCTATTATCAATCATCTATATAAACACCAAATTATTAGTATTTCCACCGTAGGCGTACAATTGTTAGCTCGCCGTCCGGTAACAGCCCGAGTCATCGACGGCGTGTAATGTTCCACGCGCGCCACAGAGAGATGTCTACAAAACAGTAGGGACCTAACAGGACCAAAGCCTACTAGAACCATGGGTTCGCTTCCGAAGAACGCAAGACAACGAAGGAACATTTTAGTCGGTAAAAGCCTGACACTATTTATCTTGGACCAAGGAGTCAGAACACAGTACAATTACCAAGATTTAAACCTATTATGAGAGGAGCAACAGTGATTAGTAACTCAGTGAGGGATCTAACGTCATATAAGTAATTAATGCTATTAAACGTCACAGGGACGCCACTGAAAATCACCGCTGCAACGCTAATTGCGGTGTAGAATCCAAGCTGAGAGACACCTCGTTGATATATGCTGTGAGCGCTGTGACACTATGTATGTCAGTATAAGTAATCCTGGAGTACTAAGACTGTGCTATCACATGAAGACAGGCTTACAAAAAAGTCTTATGATGGATTAATTTGGGGAAAGTGTTCTTTTGGCCACAAACAAAATATTGAAATTTTGTTTTTTAATACACACATTACAATATGTATGATTGACATGTGTGTGTGTGTGTTACAATTTAACGTATTATTTTCCGATAAGTTATAATCTACCAAAAAATAATGCAGTAAATTGTGCTAAAAGACCTTGCTTCATGCCAAATTTGTATAAGGATTCTAGGTCAACGGGAACCAATCTATGAATTTGGATTCCCTTTAAAGTTTCGAAATACACGTTTTTTGGGACATATCTTTTTTTCGTTAACTCAGAAGTTTGATTAAAAAAAACTGATTTTCATCTGTATCTGCACTCTAAGGTTCAGTTGAAAACCAGCGTCAGGCAACTGCTGCGTAGTTGTCTGGCATTATGCTGAACAGGACCTATTTGGCGTAGGCGTGAGACATATTTTTATTGTTAATTTTATTTCTCCTTAGTTTCATTTTTTTAAGTTTAGCTTTTAGTTTGTAAATCAATTATTTGTTGATTAATGAATCATGGTGTGCCAAATAAACATATTTTCTTTCTTTTGATTATTTTACAGCTTCAAGGGACCGCAAACCTGAGTCAGTTTTAATTTTAACTCGATACCTATACGCGTTCCTGAGATAAAGGGCCTTGACAGACCGGCAGACAGACGGACGGACAACAAAGTGGTCCTGTAAGGTTTCCGTTTTTTCCTTTTGAGGCACGAAACCCTAAAAATAACTCCTTTCTACAAAAATTACAAACTGTCGCTTACGACTTTCTTCCTGAAAAGGCTCGATATATCCAGTAGACACATATCTGTGTACAGAGTCCCCAAAAGGCTATTACGAAACCCTCAATTTCGATGGACATCATCAATTTTTCTCGATCGCAAGTCGTGTTTGCGTCAAACTGCTTGGGCGTCGCCAGAAGAATAACTTTCAGTTATTCAGGGTTATTACACTGCCAAGTCACGATTCTCAACTGTATTGGATTTTTCATGATGTGGTAACGTTCAGGCTTTCAGACATACGCTAGATTATAATGTCGTTGGCTTTTATGTGGGTCGGGAGACGGTTAGAACTTGGAGTAAACATTTTCTTTGATACCAGGTTTCAAGGCGTTTTCATTAAGTAGGTAGTGCGGATTTTTGTAAATGCTTCATTGAAATTGTATTATTATTTAGGTTTACGCAGAAAACTGCCAGGTGCAAGTTGGAGTTAGCATAGTCGGCCTTACAATGCTCCCACTGATGGGACTCAGGCCTCCTCTCTAGGAGAGGGAATGGGCCGTAATCCACCACGCGGGCCCAGTGCGGATTGGTGAATGTCACACGTCTTCGAATTTTTGGTTCTAGGACATGCCGGTTTTCTCACGATGTTTTCCTTCACCGTTTTGAGAGCAGTGGTGATGAAATAAATTACACAAAGTAATGCGCCTGGCTGGGTTTCAACCCGCGACATACAACTCGTAAGTCGGGGCCGTTACCACTCGGCCACCGCTGCTCTCAGTTACTCAAAGTTGGACTTACGCGCATGATATTTTTTTACTACGTTTATTTAAAAAAACAGACTTCTTATGATTTTCTATGTAATCTATAATAAAAAAAGAACTATTTTCAATACCTATTTAACATTTTAGATTCAGTGTTTTGAAGTTAATGGGAGGAATGATATTTACATCATTAATGAAAAAAAAAAACATGTTTGAGACAGATTGTGTCACAAATTACAGTTTCTATTTCCCCCAAATTTATTTATTTACGTTGATGAGTTATCTGTACGAGTATCAGTCCAGTAAATTCGCAGGCTGTGACTGTGACAGACGGACAGACAGATACGCAAATTATCCTATACAGGTTCCGTTTTTTCGATTTCCGATCGGAACCCTAAAAACGGCAGAAAAGTTTACTAAATAAATTAAGGTTCTATACATAGCTAGTTTTCGAGGTAAATATCAATGTGCTATGCACGTCTGTAAATGAAGAATTCACTTTGCCTAAAACTATAAAGCTAGAACTACACTGCGCACACGTGGGCCACACACGCCGATCTGGGCGCGTCGGTCTCCATAAATTTTGTATGGAAACTAGACTTGTAGAGCTACATTTAATCCATGCCACGCGACGTCGTTCTACGTACAAATCAGGCGTGTTATAAGTGCCCGTCGGTCTAATGTAGTTCTAGCTTGATATATGTATTTTGTTTTTGTTTGTTATAAGCAACCAAATGGTTGCAAACTAGCGTTCCAACTAAAGTGACCTTGGTTTATGTGTTTGGTTTGTGTTGCGGCTACATGGATGTAAACCACGCGCCAACAAGTTCGGTGGATGGGATAACGCGCCTCCCAACCAAGGGCGTTGAAGGTAATGGATTACAACTGCTGTCTACACGGATAGAAACTAGCAAGGTCACCTTGGTTGGAACGCTACCCCTTTAGTGGTTAGTGGCCCTGACTGCTATGCCGGAGGTCGTGGGTTCGATTCCCACCCAGGGCAAATGTTTGTGTGATGAGCATGATCATTTGTTCGGTGTCTGGGTGTAATTTATCCATATATGTATGTATTTAGAAATATATAAGTATGTTTATCAGTTGTCTAGTACTCATAACACAAGCTCTGCTTAGCTTGAGACTAGACGGCGTTGTATGGTAGTTGTGGAATAGCATCTAAAAAAAAAAAGTAATCTTATAATACAATAGAAATAATCCAGATTACTTGCAAGACCTAACACCCACACCACGTCTACTCAACTCAGTCATACGCCACATAAAACTACAACTACACACAATAATCTAACTACCCACCAAATCAGAACAAACTACAAAGCAAAGCAAACCTTATCTCGTACCAAATCAGTTTTCAAACACTCAATGACGTGTTGTTAGTCTGTTGGACATAAAGAGTGTTTCTAATGACATAGCTGATGCCAACATGGAGTTGCTAGTTAATGGAGTGCTCGTGTAAGTAGAGGTTTTTGAGATAGGTAGAATTCTGTAAGGTCTGTGGCCTCTTGAGCGAATGAGTTTTAGAAGGAGGAAATTGCTTCCGTATTATCTTGACACTTTCCTTTATGATGTCTCAAGTATTTCGGCTATTGCTTCCGTATTTTCTTGACACTTTCCTTTAAGATGTCTTAAGTATTTCGGCTTAAACACCCGTTTATAGTCTTGATAACTTTTAAGTATATTTTTTTGGGATATCATCAACTAATTTCTGCCGCTCAGAGTAGAGCAAGACGGAGTGTCAGATTTTTACTGACCAAATACTACCCATGTTCCTTCAATTGGTCTTTGCGTTCAAGGGCCGCGGCAACTTTTTCGAACAATCTTATAGCCCTAGAACTTATATTCGATTGAAGATTCCTATATTTTTGAGTGAATTTGAGACATGCACATTAATATACGTATTACCGATAAAAATGACAAAATCACTATTATTACAAAAACAAAAGCAAAGCTTAAGGCACACCTACGAAAATAATCATTTTCTACAATCGTGGTACAGTTAGTTACAGAGTGGCCGACTGCGGTTTATGTTAATTCTCACTCCATTTATACTAACTACTCCATGTGCAAACACGACTAAATGGCCGGCCAGAGTAAATGTTGACGAGACTCGCAAACACAAGCTGAATGCAGTTCATACTGTCTTTACACTGTTTTATTTAAAGTTCTCTGCTTGAAGCTACTTTGCAACAGCAAATACGAGCTGGATATGTTTGTAGGACAAACTTACTGTTATTATTTGGCGAATAGCGAATGAGGGACGGAAACTGTTTTAATATTTTTGGACTACGATGTAGCTACTTAATGAAAATTCTGTCTAAAGGCACTCTAAGTCGTTCTCAAAGAGACAGGCGAACATAATTTGTTTATTAATATTTGACAGTAAATATAGGGAATACAATATAGAAGACTGAATTATTTTTTAAGTCGCAAACAAGGTCACATTTTCACATACTTAAAGAAATCAAAATACTTTCCTACTCAAAAATCTGTATTTAATTATCATTCCATCAAATTCGATTACATCCATAGCAACTCAAGCGGCTTCGATTATATTCCCATTTTAATAAATCAGCAGTAATGTCATTCTTACGATTATCGTATTCCACTCTCAATACTTCAAGATTACATAAAGATTATACAAAATTAGGTATTCCTACCCACGCGTCTCGTAAATGAGGTTGAACTTTTAAAGACAATTCTAGAGTAAATATATCAGAGATAAAAAATCTGCAAAAGAGATATGAAGTTGGAGATGATGTGAACTGTTTGAATTATTTATAAAAAATAGACCTACGACGTTGCCGCTGATATGTTTATCTTTGACAGACGTTATTGGTAGCCAGAAGCCAGGAAATTGGAGACCAGTTTTGCCAAGCTGTATATTGTTTCCCAGTTACAGGGTTGTAGAGATCCGATGGACCATCGCTCCAAATATAATTCTGATTTTCAGCTGCATCTATATAGATTAGAAGCCGATCCCAACAGTTGGAATTCATTACACAATTGAATGTTTTTTGGCAAACAAAAGTTTTAAAAGCATTAAACCCAAGAGGATTCGAAAGTTAAGTAGGTAACCGCTAAACTCATGTTATACATTATGCTAAACACGAGTATCCCAACAAAGATCCAAAAGCGACATATTATGAAACCGTACATTTGCATACCCCGGACCCGTAAGCCGAAAGTAAACATGACAGACTTTATCGTCGATTTATGGAAAATATTGTAAACAGATTCAAATAACACTCCAGATGTGTCAACATGGAACGAAAAAATATAATGTAAAGAGTGGTTTATCATCACATTACAAATTTGGACCAAAAAGGAAAATGTCCTAGGACCAAAAAGTCGAGGACAAGTGACATTTACCAATTCGCACGGGGCCCGCGTGGTAGATTACGGCCTATTTATTCCCTCTCCTAGAGAGGGGGCCTGAATCCCAGCAGTAGGTACATTACAAGGCCGATTATACTGCTTCCATTGGGAGCATAAATAATTTGTTTTGAATCTCATTACGCCATATTTTGTTTCCCACTTATGTCAAGCAAAGAAAAACACTTTTTACAGACCAAAATCAGGTGGCATCGAAAAATATTTGTGAAAATCGCTTCTGAAGGGTATTACGCTAATAATTGCTGGTATTTTGTTTTCATTGCGAACAAGTGCGCAATCAAGTGGGCAATAAAGCCATGAACGATGAGAATAAATGTTTTTGCCAGTCATTCGAATCATTATTGCTGTTTTCGTTTCATTTTTCGAGTTGTCCCTTTACGTTGTAATGAATGCAAAATATTATCACATTCTGCGGTGAAACGGAAAGGAATATTATGTTACGTTCCATTATACTTACTGAAATATTTCAGTAAGTATAATGTAGCAGCCTTGTAAGTTTCGTGATTTTTCTTTATATGTCTGAATCAAAAAACAAATTCGAAGTTAAGTAATTACGTTAATATCTCGGGAGTATTGTGGATATATGTAGTAACAGTCATATAGATCGATGTTCAGCGTAAAAGTTACTTTACGTTTAACGTTTGGCGAGGTGTTTGTGGATGGATTACCATCCCTTACATATTGAGACCTCGAGACCGCTCCGTGCCTCGGAAAAGGCGTTAGATAGTTGATCCCAACAGTCATTGGTACAATTCTGGCAGTTTTTACAGGTCGGAAGCACGAACATCTTAAAATCAGTTTTACCCAGGTTTATCGTGTTTTCTAGTCATTTGTTTGTGAAGGTTAGGTAGGCAATCTTCCTATTACACTGGAAGTAAACCCCAACATACATACCCTTTTATGAAGCGGCTAAGCAGATTGATTATAGTGCTGTAGCGTTGATATCTCTTCGTAAATTAGGTCCGACGTATTTCTACTGCCTCTATTGGCTGCCCTCAGTTCAAATTAACTGCTTATAACCGACTTCAGAAAGAAGGTTTTCAATTCTTCGGAATTTTTTTTTTATTTAGGTTTCCCGTTTTTTTTTTAAATTTTATAAACTAGTGTTTGACTGCAATGTAACCTTATGATAAGCAGTGATGCAATCGTTGATGGTGAACCATACTAGTTTATTAAGAACCTAGGTATTCGCACGGGAAGACCACAGCAGGCAAATTGTTTCAGTCTTTCGAGCTACGCGGTATAAACGATTACTCGAAAACGCCTGGAACTATTTGGAAAAATCTTTTTTGTTTGAAAGGATGTACTTCCCGTACTTCCCAGGTGGTCTCATCAGGTCAAGATCTGATGGTAAGATCTTGGAGAAAATGAGAGTTCAATTTTTTAGGCACACTTGTAAGGGTACAATGGGTAATTCTACAGGTTTAGCTGACTGGGGCCACGGGTAGTGTGAAAGTGAAACCCGGGGCGCTGGGACGAAGGCAAAGAAGGAACAGGACTGGGTTTTTAGGCAGTAAAAGTTTGATAATATCTCTCGCTCCATCCAAGAGCGGGATTTGTCATAACATTATATGCCCACCTAAAAAAAAAGTTGTATCACAAATTAAATTATAAAAAAAAATACATACAGCTGAACATATAAACTCCTCCTTTTCGAAGTCGGTTAAAAATATAAAATAAACTTTACAGAAAACTAAAACAGAATATTTATAAAAAAGAAAAAAAATCGTAAGACAGTATTATAAAGACGAAGAAACAAAACCAGAAACACCGGCTTCCGAAATTAAAGTTACTTAGCACTTTTTTTAGTGTAGGTATTTTTGGCATTTATGTCGATTGTGACTTATATAAAAGCAAAGAACTTTTTACACCGGTACCAATTGAATCACAGGTGATGCGTGAGAACAAGACCCCTTCTCCAAGCCTCATTCATTACACTAATTGTGTAATTGCCGCTTAACCACGATTAGTAACGCGATCCTGATAGCTTTGTCTACAAAAACCGAGCCGGGAACCAACGGTCTTTAGGATAACCGTGGTTAAAGATACGTTACGGGGATTTTGGTCGACGAATGTTTGTTTTTCAAATCCTTGTTTCTTCATCATCTATCACGATTGTTTTTATGTAGTTGTCGAAATGGCAACAGTACAATTTTGACGGCACGGTTGCCGCAGTATGATCCTCGCACGGAAAAATATATATTTGTACGGCGGGCGTAAAGATAGTTGTTCTGGATGCGGATGTTTTGTATATGTGATTTTATATATTATGTTTGTGAATGCGCCCAAGATACAGGAGTAATTTTCTAGTGCGGGGCAAAGTTTGTTAAAACTAAAAAAAATAAAATAAAATTTCTGCGCTGTATATAATGGCATTAATTAGGTGATACGTTTTTTTTTGTCATATTCTTATTATGTTATTATCATATTATATAATAACTACTCCTGCTCTGGGTGGAGCTAAAAGAAATGTCGGACTTTTGCAGGCAAAAAAAATCCCACCCTGTTTCTTCAGTGGTTCTTTGCGAACCAATGCGCCCCGGGAGGCGTCGTCGGCCCGAACAGGCCTCAATCGTTCGTACGTTGGACAAGAAATGAAACAATTAGTAGGTACTGGCACATAGGAACAATAAAAATGCGGTGTCGAATGAGGATCAATCACATAATAGCAAATCCGATTTTTACTAAGTACATCGTATGTGTAATAATTTACTGAGCATTTAATTTTTTTAATTATTAAAATCCGTCGAGAAATGGTTGATTTATTAGTTGTTCTGAACGGCTACTTGGAAACGCGTGCCCTCGCTGGACTATTTACGATGACGTCATCTGTCATAATCCGTGCGACGAACGGCTCGATCGTATACATTCGCCGGTGGAGACCAATCATGCGTGACAGATGACGTCACAGCGAGTCGCTTCATTCTCGGGCGCGTTTCTGGAATACACTAAAATTGCTGTATCTTCGTCATTTCTGGTCCGATTTAAATAATTTCTTCACAGTATTTAAGTACTGTTTTTTTGACGCTATAAGTCTGCACACTCCACAAAAATCATGATTGATCCTCATAGTCGGTCCATTTGAATATGAGAGTAAAGGAACAGAGCGTGGACACACCTGTATATATCCTGCGTATTCGACTAATCTGTCTTGAGATTTACCACCGCTATTAAAATTCGTTCAGGAGGATTATGATAAGCGGATAGTATCGTAGTTACCGAGAAGATGAGTGTGTTGCTCTTTTAAGAGATAATGACCTGTACCATGACGTTTAAAGTAAAATTGTTTCATTCTTATTTCCAGTGTGAGTAAGAGATGGCGCTATACAACCTGTATAGCTCTTCCTCTTACCCACACTAAAATAAGAATAACAATCTTACTTTGAACGCCATGGTAACCCCGAATGTCTTACTAAATGAAACATTATATGTACTATTTTTTATGATCCAATAAGTTAACAGTAGTGCTACTACGAAGTCTTCGAGATCCATTTTACGACCGAAACTGAACTGTTAAAGGGATGGAGCTATATAGGGTGTATAGCTCCATCTCTTTCTGTGGTATTTTAACACGTCATAGTAAGGCCCCAGGAAGCAGGACGGTCGTTTTTACGTGAGAAATGATCAAATGACTTCTCCCGCTCTGGGTGGAGCGAGAGAGTGCAAGACATTTATTGTCTAAAACCCACTGTGTTCCTTCATTTCAGGCATCGACCTAAACCGCCTCCGTCAATCTTGCTTACATCTCTTTGAGGCGCGCCTGAAATATATTACTAAATAGTCTGGAGACTTGGTCCTTACCAAACGGCGAGCTACCCATTGCTCGCCGTCCTTAACCTCGCAAGTGATATTGTCTATCTCTAGGGTTACAAATGTTACAAATACGCTCAAAGCTACTCTTTCTTGAAACGAATAAAGCTTCTATCGACCACGTTGTAAAGCCAGTTTAATTAACTGCCTATTCAAAAGGTATTGTAGCCACATAAAACAACATCTTATCAGATTTTATAGCTGTTGTATAGTGATAGATTTTTAGCTTAATACAGCGCCACGGGAACCCAATTCGATTGCTTATCGGGCCATGTACCTCGTAAAAAACAACTCTAAGAAACGGGTTAGTTTTACAACGAACAAGTGAAGAGAGGCGAGACAATCGATTCTGTGGGCTTCGAGTATTTTAAATCGATATTTAGGTAGGTAAAAATATTTAAATTTATATGGAATATTACCTTTTTCAACTTAGTGACAATTAATGGGTTTTTTGTTCATGTGTAAAAGCTAAACATTCACTAAATTGGACTCTTTATTTAACACTAGCTTCAGCCAGCGCCTTCACCTTTTTTTTAAATTGATATTTAAACCAGTGCTTGACTGCGATCCCACCTGATGGTAAGATGGGTCGAAGCCTACTGGGGCCATGGGTGATGCGAAAGAGATCCTGGGGCCCTGGAAAAAAATGGCAAAGAAGGAACAGGAGTGGGTTTTTAGTCAGTAAAAGTCTGACACTATCCCCCGCTCCGCCTAAGAGCGGGGATGTCATTAGATGAATTTCCCACCCGAAAAAAAAAACCTGATGGTAAGTAGAGATGAAATCATTGATGGTGAGGCGCACTAGTTTATTAAAAGCCTATTCACTCTAGCCTTAAAGACACCTAAATTATAGTTGGACGGGAAGACCACAGCAGGCAAATTGTTCCAGTGCTTCGATGTGCGGTATAAACGACGAAGCAAAACTCTTAGTCCGGACCGTTGAAGTTTCAACAACGTAACGGTGGATACTCGCCGTACATCGGGTTGTCCGATGGTAGAAAGGAGATGGCGGAATTCTGAACCTGCGTGAAAGTAAAAGTAGGTTTTTCCTCACAAACTTTAGACCCCCGTTTCATTCGCTTAGGGGCTGAATTATGGAAATCCTTTTTTAGAGATCACCTACGTCCGTCATAAAAGGATCCTCGTGCAAAATTTCATGCTCCTAATCGCAGTAGTTTCAGCTCTGCGTTGATGTCAGTCAGCCAGTGATGGCTTTCCAAAACGGGGTGCATGTGTTTGCATTTCATTGAACGGATTTTCATTCACATTTCACACTAATAGACCGAGTGATTCATGAGGAAGGTTTAGGTTTTGTATGGGACTGCACGGGCGACTGCTTAACGTAGCGTCGGTCCTAAGTCTATATCCGGCAGTACCTACCTACGTCTTTCGGCTGAAATGATGATGGATGTGATGGCAAAGGCATTCCTTGTATTGAGTCCTAACAACGAAAAAAAAAAATTTTTTTGGGGTAGAAAGTTATCAAACATCATCTAGCTCTGGGTGGTGCGTGAGGGTTTGTCAGACTTTTATAGACTAAAACCCAGTGTTCCTTCAGTTGCCCTTTACGTTCCAGGGCCACGGTAACTCTTTCAAACATGCTCGCAGTTTTAAGCAAATAAAGCATTTAGTTATTTATCGTTTTAAATATCGCAGCATGCTGAATATGCTGAGTTAGGCGCCTTTTTGGCCTTGCACAGATTTTGAAGTTATTTTTTTTTCATACTTAAGTAATTCTACAGTATGTTTGAGGTACGAATTAACGTTTTTTTTTTCTTTCTTTTCTTATTTAAGGAAATCAATACATGACCTTTAGTTAGAAAGGAATGCAAAAGGGTAAGAACATCAAAGAAAGCTATGAAAATTACTGAAAGGTGTTCTTAGGAATTTAAGTTTGTGGGCTTCCGCTCATTATATATATACCTATAGCTTTAAGCTTCCTAAACAGGGGTAGGCAGAAGAACAATTACCTACCATCTTGGATCTGCACGGTGGAGGTGTGCCCCGCTTGGGCAGAGCAAAGCCGTGTCCTCATAGGGGCGATCGGCGGCGGCGATCTCTCGCACCGAGCCTTGGTAAAAGCCAAGGTCCGGAGCGAGGAGGAGTGGCAGGCGGTCGCCTCCTGTGAAGCAGTAATGCTACCAAAGGAAACGGCCGATCGCGTGAGGCAACGGTCCTCACGCCCCAACCGCCGTCGGGATTCCGATCCCGATTTTAGGCCACGGTAGGCGCGGGCTTGCGGACGGCGAACAATGGGTGGCTCGCCGTCTGACTGTCCGGACCGAGACAGTATGACGAGACGTGACAACATGGCAATCGATCCTATTCTTATTTGGAACGCATTGTATATTATATTTAGCATCTCTTATTAAAATGATTACTGTGTAAAAACTCGACGTGGATGAATTTTTGATGCCTATTGAATCAAAAAGAACTCATTGACAAACTATTTTCAGTTTCAATTACAAATAGGTAAGTACAATTCTGACCTTTTATTAGCTCTTTATTAAACATACTCTAAAAGTATCAACCTAAAAAGCATTTTTATGAAATTTAAAATAAAACCCTCAACACGTCAGTTACACTAGTGTTCCATATTTAAATAAAATATCAGAGTACCCACTCATGCGGGATAGTTGCAATCGTTCATCAGTATTCACCGACATATTTCATAATAATTCACCATGCATGCCTGCATACATTGATTGGTTAATTTTTATGCGAAACTGCACCACGACAATTGTCTTTGTTGTTTAAAAATGGCTGCAGCACTAGAGTGGAATATTAATGAGATTTTTTATTGAATGTAACTTAATTGATAGGTTGCGATCGTTTTTAATTTCCGCTATTCTGGAACTTTAAATGGTTTTGTATAAGCTTTATAGATTACTTGAGCGGTAAAAGCACTTAATCTTAGTCTAGTCTCCTTCACGCTTAAGCGGCTGGACTGATTTGGATGAAATTTATAACATATAGGCTATAATGTATCATGTATCGTGTGCTTAAGTTTGAGGCGTTGCCGGCATGAATTGATACGTTTTTACGCAATTAAAATGGTTAGTATTATTACTTAAGTGTTTTGGGGTCGAAAGGATCTGGAGTGGCAATTACGTATCGGAAGACAGCGTTGGAAGGCCTTCCACAAGGGTGGGCCGATGACCTAGTGAAGGTCGCGGGAATCCGATGGATGCGAGACGCACAGGACCGATCGTTATGGCGACTCTTGAGGAAGGCCTACGTCCAACAGTGGACGTCTCTCGGCTAAAATGACAGTGTTTTTGTGCTATTGAAATATTTTAAAGCAGTGTTAAATTATGTTGGTGTTTCTGGTGAAAATGTAGAAATGTAACATGTATTATTTATAATGTAATATTGTTTAAGAGAGTTACATCTGCTAACATACCGCTTTACAGTGTGGCAGAAA
Organism: Mythimna vitellina; assembly: GCA_949316375.1. NCBI lineage: Eukaryota > Metazoa > Arthropoda > Insecta > Lepidoptera > Noctuidae > Mythimna > Mythimna vitellina. The sequence goes on along the minus strand of OX438709.1, from coordinate 4,584,727 downwards.
TATTTTTTGCGTACACAATGTCGCCATATTAATAACCGCTTTTTTCATTTAATATTGGTGCGGAGTACTAATTCGATTTTCGATTCGCGGACAGGGCCGCTGGCTGGAAAAATTAGTTTTAAAATAAAGCTAGAAATACATTAGACCGACGCACACGTGTAACACGCCTGATTTGTACGTAGAACGACTTCGCGTGGCGTGGATCACGTGTAGCTCTACAAGTCTAGTTTCCATATAAAATGTATGGAGACCGACGCGCCCAGATCGGCGTGTGTGGCACACGTGTGCGCAGTGTAGTTCTAGCTTTAAGCTAGAACTAAATTAGACCGACGTACACGTGTAAGACGCTTGATTTGTACGTAGAACGACGGCGCGTGGCATGGATTAAATGTTGCTCTACAAGCTTAGTTTCCATACAAAATGTATGGAGACCGACGCGCCTAGATCGGCGTGTATGGCACACGTGAGCGCAGTGTAGTTCTAGCATTAATGTTATATATTTAGGAAGGGGGGGACTAATCAGAGGTCAAATAATAAAAAGTATGGAAAAAGAAGAAATGCATCCAGAAGACTCCCACGGCCCTCAGTCTACCCTGTGAGTATTCAAGCTGCGAATTCAGGTACATTTTTCTTTACTAAATTCCGTATTCAACAATAAATTAAGCACGTAGAACAAACGATCTTTCCACGAGAATTCCCAAATTATTTATTCATCACCGTAATAGCGAAAACCGATTCCAGGTAATATCTTAGCACATAAGCGCTGCTGAGGTAGTAACTCATCTAATGTAGTTATTAAAAGTTTAATCAAGATACTTAATATGCTATGTAAGTAATTTACGACTGTACTTGTTCTCAAGAAGTTAAGTGAGATCCCTATGAGAGTAAATTATGCTGGAGGATTATACATAATGAAAGTTCACTGAAAACTAAAGGTGTTTTACAGGGCAAGCAAAATATGTTTTTTTTTTAGGGTATGGCTAGCGGTCCAGATGAGGCGACCTCTCGCGGCTGGCCCTGGTTTAGGCCATGGTACGAAGCAAGGGAATTGGAGGTCACCTTTTTCTGCGACTGCCCTGGCCTCCACTGAAGACACCCTGGGCTTCGGCAGTCGCAGAGCGATCCCCAGCCACCGTAGGCGCGAGCTTGCAGACGGCGAGGGGTAGACCGCCGTCCAGTATGGACCAAGCCGGGGTGGACGGCGCGTTGTGTTTTACGCGCGCCGTAAAGTGCTATCAGTAGAGCATCGGCTCTGTTTGGCCCAGTCAATTCTACTAACATCTATGATGCCTGTCAGTGCAGGCATCGGCTACGAATTGTTCGAAAGATTTAGTGTGGCCCTCACAAAGGGCAACTGAAGGAACATTGGGTTTTAGAGATTAAAAGTGTGACACTCCCTCTCTCCACAGAACAGGAAAAGTCATTCGAATCAATCTACCAACCAATCATGTTCGGGTCTGCTTGAAGTTTAATCAGATGCACTGATATAAATAACAATAATAAAACAAATTTAAAAGAAGAATTACCCTTTAGTGTTATTAACGGCTTGGAAATTGATATTTTAACAAAAATTTTCTATGGCGCGTGGCGTCCAAATTCTGAAATGAAATGTTCGCATCAACCATAATAATAACATTGTATTGTGACAAAATATAGCGAAATATAATTTTATTACTGAAGATCATTTCAACCATAAATTGCATTTAATGCACGAGAAGGGCTTTAAATAAAACTGAATTCAAATTAAACATTGTTAGTAAAATGTCCATTTTCATTGATGCAAACATTCGCTAATTAAGCGTAAATCTTGTTTTATTCGTTAATTGGTGATGCCTTTATTATAAACCCATATTGATTCGAATTGTTCGTTCCGAATTTAAATGTTGGAACTTTTATGGGTGTAGGTGGCCAGTACTTTTTCCTTTGCGTTCGTGTGAATGCCTAATAGTCATAAATACTAAGTAGGCTTTTGTCTATTCCAGAGACTAATGTTGGTGGTTGGAAAAGCAGTCATATGAGAATAATTTCTTATCATTTTAATCTAAATCAAGCAAGTTTTCAGGTACGTTTGATAGTAAACTAGGTACTAGGTACCTACTTTGACATACGTAGCTAGGTTTATGCTTAAGTTGGTACCTACCTATTAGTGCTTTTTTTTTGTTTTGGCGCCATTTGTGCATTTAGCCCGTGTCTGGTTTAAAAATTAGTTTTTATTTTTAGTCACTTTGAGTTCCATTAGAATACGGATGTAACACATATTCTAATGTTTTTACAGTATTTGGAAGTAAATGTATCGAGTTAGCCTTCTCGACTAACTACGCTAAGGTAGTCTAGTCAGAACCTATACAATAAAATTCTCAGTTCCATTTTACTTATCGAGATCTCGCTTGTTTCAGTGATTTACAATGAAATGAATGAAAATTGTCCCTATTATACGTCACAATACCTATCACACAGGAATCAATTTGTGAATAATTCAAACAGCCACTGAACTTCGCTCGAAAAAGTCCCGCCAAAAACTCTAGTAGGTTCACATCCAATAACTCAGGTTTTTTTTTTTAATTGATGTTTAGAAAACCTAGGGCTTGACTGCGATCCTACCTGATGGTAAGCAGTGATGCAGTCTTTGATGGTGAGGCGCACTTGTTTGTTATGAGCCTATTCACTCTGGCCTTGAAAACATCTCAATTATGATCGGACGAGAAGACCGCCGCGCTGTAGGCAAATTGTTCCAGTTCTTCGATGTACGCGGTATAAACGACGAGGCGAAACGCTTAGTCCGGACCGTAGAGGTTTCAACAACGTAAGGCTGGACGTCGGGTTGTCCGATGGGAAAAATGGGATGGCGGAATCAAGTCATGCAATTCCCGCGCACGCTCTAAAAATGCTGTAAAATACCGAAAAGCTACCCTACGCTTGGCTTTGTAGATTGGACTTAACCAAATCTGGATAGCCAATTAGCCTCTTCGCACCGCATGGCCTTTCCACCGAGTCCAAAGCTGCTAGGTGGCAAGTCTGCAGCACCAGCCCATATGTGGCTGCAGTACCTATAACATTAAAAGCTGTCCCGGTGTAAAGTACCACCGGACCTTTGCAAGAACGCCAAATTTCCTAGCAGTTACCTTGGCTTTGGTCACAATGAACCGCCCAAAATTAAAGTCTCAGGAAATTTCTACCAAATTAAATGTTTATTTCCAGTCACAGCATCTCGAAATCTTGTCAAATTATATAAATTGAAGTTAAGTAATTCAATCTGTGGAAAATAAACAGTATTTACATAATGTTTTATGTTCAGTAAAAGCTAGTTTGAGGGTTTTATAATCAAATTACGTTGGTACCTATCTATTTGGCTATAAAACGGCTGTTAACACGTTTTATAGTCATTTTCTTGTAAATTACATCATCAGATCAACAGCTAGGCTCCAGTAGACCGTATCTAGCTATTCCGTTTAATCTTAAACTAATTAATAAATGGGCAATAAACAATTGGGTGTGTAATTAACAATAAATAAACAAAACACTTAATAGTTGTTTAAGTAGAGACTAAATTACCTACAAATTCGTCGATAAGCCATAATTTCTGTTCAATACGAATAAATAAAGTAGGTAGACTTAGTATTTCTATAACAAAACTTTTTAGAGCTATTATAGGTACCCATGGAGGCTTTATGTTGGCATCACGAAACAAGGTTCAATGACCAAGAAAAAAAAAGTTATGTATGAAGGCTCTATTGGCAGTGCGCTACCAATAAACTGGGTTCATAGAAGATAATCTTATCTTACAAGGCGGTAAAAAATTAGGTATTCAGTTTAAAAAAAAAAAATTGAATTATATTTAACTTGTACCAACTTATCTGAAATAAGTTCCAGGAAACGTAATCAAGTAACAAAAAACTGTAACTTATTAAATCGTTTCAAGCTATAAGAACTCTATAACGAAACAATAGGTTATAAAAAGACAAAAACACGAACAAAAAGTTTCAAATAAGAACTATTCCCAAGATACTTTGCCTATGAACTGAACATGCGCGGTAGCGCTTTCCGATGTAAACAAACCTAAAGTTTCTAAAACTTTTCCAAAGTTAGTATAACATACCTTTAGGGCTAAATGTGGCTGTAGCAAGTCCAAACTCCAGTAATATAGACACAATCCACTTGGATTCACAACATTCCTAAAAACACTGGCTCAAAACTAGTTGCTTCACTCGCACTACTGATGCCGCACTTTTTGACATAAATTTATCATAAAATGCCTTAAAATCACTCTAAATAACACTTTTAAGGTCAACTACACAACTTTTTCACTTACTCTATCGTTAATTATAAGGATTCGTATTATAAAAACTTAAAAAATCGTCGTAAACAATCGGAGCAACACTCGGCACGCGACGGCCATCTTCCGCCAACGGGTAGTTTGAGGTTAATTTCGCTAGAGGGAGTTACGTCTCATCCAACTTAAAAGTTTTTATTAAAACGAACTTTAACGATGACTCTGGGATTAAACTATAATTAAATTGAAAAAAAGATTTAACAATAAAAGCAGCCTAATTCAATCAATGAAACACACTTTATGTACTTACATTCATTATTAGATTACTTTTGCCGGTTCGTTTTATTAGTTATTGTTTTGTTCGGTTACAACACTGTATGAGGCAGTGTTGTCGACTTAAAAAAAAACACTTCTAATAGCAGAATTCAACTTTAATAAGTTCAGATTAGTTAGCGTCGATATTATACAATATTAGCACATATTTAGGATGCTTAATGATATATTTATATATTTGATACCTTATGTACTTACTAGAGGAAGAAGTATAATAAACAAAATGAGCTTAGGAATTTTGTTGTTGTTTAGTAATAAGGCTATTAATTTATAATCTTTGCTTTGCTAGGATATTTCTTTTTAACTTGATTATCTCTGACTCGAAACTAATAAAGAATTATTGTTGTTGTAGATTACTATTGAAAAAGAAATACATTTATAAACATCTTAATATTATAAGGAAATAATGAAGTTAATTATTTTTTTATCAGTTTTATGCTTTTGTAAAACGTTTTGGAACACATCCATTGTGCGTGCAGCTAAGGCATGGAATTTACTGCCATGTTTCCTTACAGCTACAACCCTGGGTCTTTGATAAATCTTTTTCAAGATTGAATAGATTACTTCTAGATGAGCATGCTTTATCTTCGACCATATCGTCTCTTTTATGAGATCAAGTATGAGCCTATCAAAAATAAAAACAAAACTGATGATGTTGTTATGAAATGGAGTCGGTATCAAAGTAAGTACTTACTTATTTTTATGTGCACACTGAAAGGTGGCTGATTTACCTTTTATATCTATCTTCAACAGTTAGATTGAATCTTTTCGACCTTTCAGTTAAGTTTTTTAATGTAGACACAGTACCTACCTGTATTTATATAGAGAAAAAAATTATCTCTAACTATCTAAGCCAAACTCCATTAGCTAAGTGATTTGTGTTCCATTTACATAAAAAGCACGCTGTTACTTTCGAAAATTAATCTTGTTTGTGTTGAATTCGAAGTTGTGTCAAAATTAAACTGATTGCAAATTCTGCTTAACTTTTGATAATTCTGTCAGTCAATTACATTTCACCGCATGCTTTTAACTTTGTTAATAATTATGTTCGGACTCCGTTTAATACAATGAGTTTTAATAGTATTTTTAACTATGGGCTGGTAACACTAAATTAATTACGTCATTGTCCAGTCATAATGTCAATTGTCATAATAACAAACAACTCCATGAGACTGAACGGAGAAGAGTCTTGTTGTTGTTTTTGTTTTGTTTTTAATCGCATTGGTTTCCGGGATTATGAGAAAATAATCAAACAAGCATATTTGTGAATGAACACCAAATCTACTACAGTTTGTTCCAAAGTATCATTTCCCTAATCAACTACCTAAATATCAAGATACTGTTCCAAAACACCAAAATTATTATTGCAAATTCTGATACTCAATTGAATTGATTTTACGCTAGGTAAATTGTGTGCTACTTTTTATTATCAACCTCCCGCTGTCATGAAGTAGGTAGTAATAATATATTAAATGCAATCAGACTCATCTCTTTAGATTTGGGGCTGCAACAAGAGTGGTTTCCGTACGTGGAAAATTTCTCAACGTTTGTTAATCAATCAAGTCAAACTTGATTGATTAATTGATAAACTCTTATTATACACAATAAATAAAATTACATTAGGAGCTTAAAATTAATAGGGTGTCACAATGGGTGGTCTTATCACTTAAAGTGATTGCTTACAGACAACCATTGGATAGATTTGACTGAGAAGGAGAAAAAGATATGCAGGTTTGTGGATTGCTGAGTACAAAAGCCAGGCTGTTGGCGAGCTTTTCAATGCAATCTTGCAAATGGAAAATTTCATTATAATGTATTGTTTTGTGCTCAATTGCTTCTAAAACTGCTTTTATTTTTAGGTTGTTATGTAACTCAAGAATTTTGGTAAATGATGGAGTATTTGTGTGTTTTGGAATCTCTGTAGCATCGCATCTCTGTGTTGGACTTGTTAGTTATTCCCCAGGGTCCAATTCTGTAAGTCCATACAGGTTTCAGTATGGTTTTACATAAGTATCTTGAGCATAAATATGCTTATGCTTAAGATACCAACATCATAAGGCTGATTATTTAATAATAATATGTAATATAACATTATGATCACGTTTATTGCAATTGTTTCCCATATTGTTATCTTGCCTTAATTAAACCAAGTATTATTATTTATTTATTTTAACCTTTTGAGTAGCGTAATTAGAGACACAATAGAAAGACAATGACTTGCGTTCGCTCGGGGTTTAATGAATTAATTCCATATGGTAAGGTATTTTTACAAAAAAAAGTCAATTTAATTTTTAATTTTTATTTCATATGTAACATAAAATGATAATTAGATTATTTTAAAAGCACTGTCACTAATTGTATGAAATCTTTATTTATGTCTAAGCTGTGTACTTCTTTATGTGACAAGTTCACCATAATAACAGATATATATGTAAGCAATTTTTTTGTAATATGTAATTAGTGAATAATGTAATTGGAGTACCTTAATATAAATAAATAATGATCAGCCTTATAACGTTCCGACTGCTGGGTCTCAGGCCTACTCATACTCTAAAAGAGTGAATGGGCCATAATCTACCACAAGGGCCCAGTGTGAATTGGTGGGTGTCACAGGTCTTCGAATTTTTGTTTCTAGGACATGCTGGTTTCGTTTCAATGTTTTCCTTCACCTTTTTAAGAGCAGTGGAAATGAAACAAACTACACAAAGTAATGCCTAGCTGGATGTGAACCCGCAACATGCAACTACAACCAATAGTTATCACTGGGCCGCCTCTGCCCTTATCAGTATCTTGCTATTGAGAGATATTTTGTAATCATAGTAGCCACTGCAGGAATGTTTGAAAGAGTGACCAAGTTCCTGGAATGCTAAGGGTAACTGAAGACAGGTGGCCAAGTGGATTTTAGTCAGTAAAAGTTTGACACGCCGTCTTGTTCCACCCTAGAGTCGGAGAAGTCATTTAACGATTACTTCAGTGTTTTAAACAATTGATTAATTAGAACCATGCTGTCATACAATAAAATGTTGGATATATTCTTCAATTGGGGTAGGTAAGACAGTTACATTAATGTGTCTATCCTGTGCCATCATCTTTAATTGAAAATTATTCTTTTTTCTTCTTTTATTGAAACCTCTATGGTTCGGCTCTAGCGTTTTGCCTCGTTCTTCATACCGCATACATCAAGGGACTGGAACAACTTGTCTGCTGCGGTTGTCCCATCCGATTATAATTTAGGTGTATGTAGGTACCTAGTTATATTCAGCTTCACCAGTATTTGTAATGAATATCGATTGTATAATAATGTTTTTTTAGGGTTCCGTACCTCAAAAGGAAAAACAGGGACCCGTATTGGATAACTTTGTTATCCGTTTGTCTGTCTGTCAAGACCCCTATATGTCGGGAACGCGTGGAGGTATCGAGTTGAACTTAAAACCATGTACTCAGGTCTGCGGTTCCTAGAAGCTGTGAAAAAATTCTGAACTTCTGAGGTAACAAAAAAAAAAAAATGCGACCGTTTATGTCGCAAAATACGTATATCAAAATTCATAGGGTACCGTTGACCTAAAATCCTGAAATCTGGCATGAAGCAAGGGCTCAAGGCCAAGGCACAAGTATAGGAAAAAATGTGAAAACTGTAAATTTTTTGCGATTCGAAAAAGTCTTTGTAACTCAATTCGGGAATTAAACTGTTTTCATAGGTAAGTTTGTACGGACCTCTCAGTGCGCAAGTTCGACTCGCATTTGCCCGGTTTTTTTATTGTTGATATGATTGCGTTTGACCACTATCTCACCTAATGGTAATTAAGAGATGATGTGGTCGACGACCACGACCACAATGTGTGGTCCGCAGGAGAACCAAGGTTACGGACATAGCCCGAAGAATCGCCTAACTTAAGTGGCAGTGGGCAGGGCACATTGTTCACATAACAGATGGTCGATGGGGACGAAAGGTTCTGGAATGGCAACTATATACCGGAAGACGCAGCTTTGGAAGGCCTCCCACAAGGTGGACTGATGACCTGGGGAATCCGATAGATACGAGACGCACAGGACCGGTCATTGTGGCGAAATTTGGGGCAGGTCTATGTTCGGCTGAAATGATGATGATGAATGATGTGTAATCTATTCACTCTTGATTTAAAGCCCCCTAGGTCGTCTTCAGCTATAAACAGACTCCGGCGTGGATTTCCACACCTTAGCTGTACGCACGAGTGGGTAGGAGTTCTACCATGTACCGGTGGTGGAACGCCGCGCACCGTAGGATGATGTGTTCCGGATGATGGAACGGGCTTGGCGTACATACCTAATTAATTAAAAAAGTTCAGAATGAATTGTTAACCTTTTTCGTTATTGTTTATGTGTCCATGAAGAAAGTAAAGTTCAAATTACTTTGTATAGTATACTAGCTTCTACCAGCGGCTTCGTCCCCGTCGAAGTAGGTTTCTTTATACAAATTTTGGCTGCATTAAGACACCCGCGCGGGTACCCGTCACGTGACGTCCCCCGGTGTCGTGTGCGCCGATCCCCGTAGCGGAAAACGGATTATTACCTGCGCAGTGTCGTTTGTTCAACTTTAATGGTGTGAATGCGTGTCAATGGAGAAATTTAATATATTATTACGTAGCAAAACGGACACGGGCGCCCCCTTAACACAGCGTCGGCCCTAATCCCCTTAAGGGGTGAATTTTGAAAAACCCTCTCTTAGTGCTCGCCTAAGTCATAAAAAGAAAAACCTTGTGCAGAATTTCATGCTCCTAGTTCAGTAGTTTCGGCTGTGCGTTGATATGTTAGTCGGTTTCTTCTTTTATATACATAAAGATTAAAGAATTTCATTCTGTCATAAGAATCCAACAAAAAAGAAAGCATCATTCTCCAATAACTCGGGACAGAACTTCTAAAAAGCAATATCTAAACTTGCGCCTGACTACTCTTGCAATTGGAAAATAGCATTAAAACTGAAATGGACTTTGGAACCACTTCGGAAGTGTTAAACCCTTGGGGAGCAGTGTTATTGGGGCCAGCGAAATTGTATGGTCGCACTGACGTATAATAAAAAGTTGCAATACACTATGGGATCTTCTTTTTTAGGTGGGGAAATTGTCGCATGACATTTCTCCCTCTTGGGCGAAGCGGAATGGGTGTGTCTCAAGGCGCGCGTGGAGTAGTACGCGCCGTCGACGACTTGGGCTTGGTCCAGACGGTTACCTGATGGTCGGATTGCGCGCTACCCATTGCTCGCCGTCCGCAAGCCCGCGCCTACGGTGGCTGGAAATCGGGATCGAGATCACTGCGGCTGGGGCGTGAGGGCCGCTTCCTCGCGCGTGCTTGGCGGCCTGCCGACGCCCGGGTGTCGCCACTGTGTGGACCGCCCGGAGGACACGGTAGAGCACACGACGGAGGTGTGCCCCGCTTGGGCATAGCAACGCCGTGTCCTCGTGGGGGCAATCGACTGTGGCGATCTCTCGCACCGGGCCTTGGTTCAGGCCATGGTCCGGAGCGAGGAGGAGTGGCAGGCTCCTTGTGCGAAGCAGTAATGCTAGCAAAGGAGGAGTCCTTTGCTAGCATTACTGCTTCGCAGAAGGAGGTGATCGCTTGCCACTCCTCCTCGCTTCGAACCAAGGCCCGGCGCAGTACTGTATTTGTATTTTTATATGTTATTTTATTTTTCTTTTTATTATATGTTATTTTTCTTTTAAAAAAATGGAGGGCAGGACTTGGAGTAGAGTAGGGAGTGGAGTACATACCTATACCGTTATCCGCAATCAGATTCATTCTGCTCCAGATGCACAGAAGCCTAGTGGCTCCGACGAGGTAAATGTTGCGACGTTACGAAGATATTTAAGATTCTGCTGGGGTACCTAATGGTAACATGGTGTCAGTGGTGGCCCTGTGGTAATGGCCCCGGCTTACAAATTGTAAGTCTCGGGTTCAAACCTTACTATGTTATTACTTAGTGTAATTTATTTCATCACCACTGCTCTTGAAACGGTAAAAAAAGACATAGTGAGAAAACCGGTACATCCAGGAACTAAAAATTCGAAGACATGTAACATCTACCAGGCCTGTGTGTTTTATTGGGTGGGAAAATCATCTCATGACAAATCGCGCCCTGGGCGGAGCGGGAGATAGTGTCAGACTTTTACTGACTAAAAACTCACTCCTGTTCCTTCTTTGCCTTCGTCCCAGGGTTCCGGGTTTCACTTTCACACTACCCGTGGCCCCAGTAGGCTTCGACTGTGCTGGGCCCCTACGATTTGCTGACATCTCCCAAAGGCGCGCGGGGAGGCCCGCGTGGTGGATTTCTTCCCATTCCCTCTCGTAGAGAGGAGGCCTGAGTCCCAGCAGTGGAAGTATTGTAAGGTTAATTACTTTACGCTTACGCTAATGGTAACTTTTGCGCGTTTTCTGAATCTCTTAAATGGTTGTCAGTACAACTTGTAATGACTAAAACGAGTCCAAAGTTATTCGCAAGTTATTTCGATGGCGGAACTTTTGTTAGAAATATTTTGCGAAGTCACTTTGTTAAAGATTCGCTGGCAACTTAGACTGTTCTCGATTGTAATATTTTGATTGTTGTGTCTCGTATTCACTTGTTTCTTGTTTTTACTTATATATGTTGCAGTCAAAACTCTTAACTAGTCAAAATTATCTTATTGCAAAATACACAGTGCTCCAAAGGACAAAAAAATATCCATTAATTGATATGCAACTTCAGTAGCCTTAGCTTAGCCTTAGCCTTTTTGATGACTTATACGACCAGTCAAAACCACTTTTGACGGAATCACTTAGTCAAAAGTATTATTGACTAAAGCATACGGTCAAAAGTACTTTTGCCTGATTTTGCTAGTCAATAGTACTTTTGACTGGTTAAGAGTTTTGACTGCAACATATATAAAATAAAATAAATATTGTCTTGAACTAACTTTAATTGAAAACTAGCTGTTACCCGCGACTTCCACCGCGTCAATTTCGGTCTAGGTAATTCTATGCTTGCGATTAACTCCGTAAGGACCTAATTAATTTATTTAACTTTTACATAAATTTCCTAAATTCTCCATTTCGGAGATGTCCCTCCCCGAGAATTAAGTTCCGTTCCCTCGTGAATATAAAAAGTAGCTTAACTTACTCATTATAACATCAACTATATCCCAATGAAAGTTCCGTCAAATTTGATTCAACTATTTCGAAGAAGTATTCCGTAGTTTGAAATCCCGTGAAATGAAATGTAGCCTAAATTACTTCTTATAACATCAGCTATCAATCGATGAATCCCCGAAAACATTTTTTTATATGTAGGTAGATTTTTTGGACTAGGAACCATCTCTGTCATCCTCTGAACACCCTATCACAGTTTTATTACCATCTGATCAATGATTTAGGCACGCATAGAGTCATCATCATTTCAGCCAAAATACGTCCACTGTTGGACATAGGCCTTCCCCAAGCGACGTCACAACGACCGATCCTGTGCGTCTCGCATCCACCGCACTCCCGCGACTCTCACCAGGTCGTCGGTCCACCTTGTGGGAGGCCTTCCAACGCTGCGTTTTCCGGTGCGCGGTCGCCACTCTAGGACCTTTCGGCCCCGTCGACCATCTGTTGTTCTACGAGCAATGTGCCCTGCCCACTGCCACTTTAGTTTGGCGATTCTTCGGCCTGCGGATATCTTCTACGCATAGAGTACAAACATACAAACATTTATTTTTATTTGTGTAGAAGATATATATGTATGTGACTTCAGCTATCGGTATAAAAAAAAGTAATTTCTATTATGATAAACAACATTAACTCCAAATAAGTCGGTAATTCAATAATCATTCTATAGAGTACCTACTCAACTTTGCCTTCGAAAAATGAAAATATAAATTCGTAACTACCCACTTTTTTTCGTGTTCAACTCTTTCTCTAATTTTTCGCTTCGCATGTTGAAATGATGAATTTAACGGAAGGGTCGGCAGATAAAACAAGAGATTACCTTCAGAATGGCCATTAGGTGACGGTGCGGTATTCTTTAAAGCATTTATTCAAGAGTAATGTGTTACGTCAGCAGGTAATTTTAAGGGTAATTTGGGTTAATATATTTTATAGTAGAAGCTGAAGCTAGAAACTTATTTCAGGAGAAATAAAAGAACTTTTGGAGAAAGGTCTAGTGGTAAAGAACCCCATTAACGAGTTGTATGTTTTGGGGTCAAAACCAGCCATTCGTTGTGCGTACAGCTAAGGAACGCGAAAATATCAAATCAACTTGTCGCGTTCGCTTCGCATCGCTCGTCGCCGCACCGCACCCACGTGCGATTGGTCATTTAGGCCACTGCAATAGCGTATCAATTGTTTGTTCCTGTCGTCTACGTAGAAAACGCATTACTTTTTGAAACGTTCCTGCAGCTCAAAAATGCAATACCATATTATTACGTGTTATGATGTCAAGCGTGAGATCGAGGAAGATGGATGGAGCTATAGAACCTCACCACCAGCTCCATCCTTTTAACAGTTCGGTTTACGTCGTCGGCTGCCTCGTAGGTCTCGCTGAGCGTGGGGTCCTGATTCCCGGGTCAGGCAATAAGCGCTAGTGGGACTAATGGACAAAATTAGAAATTACTCTGTAGCTGGTCGAAGTTTGGTAAAGCCGTTGGTCCTGCGCCTGAACTCTCTCCAGTCGTATCTGATTACCGTCCCATCGGACTATGTGAGTGAAGGCACAGAGAGTACACCTGTGTTTGCGCCACACATGGGCACTATAATATCTCCTGCGTACTTGGCTAATCTCTCTTGAGATCTGACTGAATTTCGAACCGTGATTGAAATTCGGTCGGGAGGATTATATTAAGTCGGCAAATGCATCGCGTAAAGGGCAATGGAAAGTGCTATGCTCGGAGTTTCCTTGCGTAATCGAAACGGGAATGAGGATATCCGCAGGAGAACCAAGGTTACCGACATAGCACGAAGAATCGCTAAACTTTAGTGGCAATGGGCAGGGCATATTGCTCGCAGAACAGATGGCCGTTGGGGCCGAAAGGTTCTGGAGTGGCGACCACGTACCAGAAGACGCAGTGTTGAAAGGCCTCCTACAAGGTGGACCGATGACCTGGTAAGGGTTCCGAGAATCCGATGGATGCGAGGCGCACAGGACTTTTCGTTGTGGTGACACTTGGGGAGGCCTATTTCCAACAGTGGACGTCTTTCGGCTGAAATGATGATGATGATGATGATGATGCATCGCGTTAAAACCATCCTTTTCGAGGTATATTTTCATACAACCGCTCTTACGTGATTATGATGTTATTACACATCTTTCTCTAGATATTTTGGATAGGTACACAGCTTTCTTAGGGATATTATCTAGGCTTCTATAGAAATCAAATCATAAATTTGTGTAAAACTAATCTAGTCTAGACCTCTGAAAATCTGCTATTTTACGTGAAATTTGGCCCTCCATAATGTACTCAAATACTAAAAATATAAAAAGTACATTAATTAATAGAAGCCTTGCATATTCAATCGATATTCTGAATGAAGACAAATTTTTCCGAAAAACTTTATGGGTTTAAAAAAAACACGTATCTCCTGGAACAAGTTTTGTGAAATATTTGAGTAGATAAATCATGGAATTACCGAATGCCAACAGAGTTTTAAGGCGTTATCTCTCTTTTTTTGCATTACCTCTTCATCAAACATCGCGTTGGATTGCGTTAGATGAAGCAACAAGCTTTTAAACCATGCTCGATGTTGACGATAGGCGTGTGAAAAAGGACCCTCTAAAGAGCACGTGACTGAAAGGGGTCACTGAAGTGGTCGTAAATCAACAAAATTGAAGATTGATAGATTTAATTCCAAGCATAGATGTAACGATAAAAAAAAACAATTTCCGAACGAAATATTCGTGAACTACCTACATGTGTAGCAAATAAAATAAATGTATTTGCTTTGAGGGAAATGGAATATCCAGTAAATGTCCAATGTGATTTTATCAAAACGTTTTTTCATTTGTAAATGATGCGATTTCAGCTGTTTTTGATGTATTGGTTTAAAATATTTATAACGTATTTTTTACTTACCTATATCTGGGCAAAAACGACACTGTTTTCATTTATCAGCGATTTCCTAAAATTTTTATTTTACACGTCAGATTTTTCTCGAGTGTTATACTTTTTTTTTACTAGAATGAGATCGATCTTTTCTAGTCGAATATTCTGAGAAGAAATACCGAAACTAGCTGAGACGCTAGTTTTTTTTCAATTTTTTTTTTTTTTTTTTAATTTATATAAACCAGTGCTTGACTGCGATCCCACCTGATGGTAAGTGGAGATGCAATCATTGATGGTCAGGCGCACTAGTTTATTAAGAGCCTATTCACTCTAGCCTTGAAGACACCTATATTATAGTTAGACGGAAAGACCGCAGCAGGCAGATTGTTCCAGTCCTTCGATGTACGCGGTATAAACGACGAAGCGAAACGCTTAGTCCGGACCGTTGAAGTTTCAACAACGTAAGGGTGGATACTCGCCGTTCGTCGGCTTGTCCGATGGTAGAAAGGAGATGGCGGAATCAAGTCATGCAGTTCCCGCGCACACTCTCCAAAATGTAACCTGTAAAATACCGATAGGCTGGCTACTCTGCGCCTGTGCTCGAGGCTTTGTAGATTGGACTTAACCAAATCTGGATCCCCAATTAGCCTCTTCGCACGCCTTTCCACTGAGTCCAAAGCTGCTAGATGGCATTTTGCAGCACCAGCCCATATGTGACTGCAGTACTCCACACACGAATCTCATACGATATAGATAATTATTTATATACATTTTCTTTTTTTGTTGGGATATCATCAAATAGCTTCTCCCGCTCTGAGTGGAGCAAGAGGACGTGTCAGACTTGTACTGACTAAAACCTAACAGTGTTCCTTCAGCTGGCCTTCGCCCTCCATGGTCGTGGTGACTATTTCGGGCCAACTGGACCCCTTCAGTTTTAGTGATAGTGCGCGTGGAACATAACTCCCCTTCGACTCCGGCTTGGGCGACTGTTCGGACGTCGTTGAAAAGAAACAATGGGAGCTACCCATTGCTCCTTTTCAACCTTCCAAGGTGCACCCTCCTCGTGGCCAAGCCTACAGTGGGCGGGAATTGCCCTGCGACTCTCGACGCCGACGATAGGAGCATCTCTTGCGGCGGCGGCTGTGTAAGAGCCATGATGGTGTTTTGTCATGGTTGATAAGCCATGCTTATTTCATTGGAATTATCCAGACCCAACAAGCATTTATCTATATTTATAAAAGGAGAAACTAATTGACATATCAACGCACAGCTGAAACTACTGAAACTAGGAGCGTGAAATTTTTTTAGGTGAGCACTAAGAGAGCATCTTCCAAAATTCACTCCTTGTACGAAACGGAGAAACCTACTTTCACGCAGGCGAAGCTGATGGCAGAAAATAGTTTCAAATAAACCATTTACAGACACTTTTGAATGGTCAACAAGTGCTGACTGACCATAACACGATGAAGCTAATTGCTCATTCCAAAACGTGGTTCTATGTGGAGAAGAACATGCAAGAAACTTCGTAGTAGCCAGTGCTGGATTAGCCACATAGCAAATGCTGCGAGCCCCGCGCTTCAGGGGGCCCCCGGTCAGACGTACAAAAACAGCAGGCCTAGCCAACGGTAACGCCTCCTATTCGTTTGTTCGGACCACGTGACTTAGCGTTGAGATGATGTTATTCCCATACATTTGAAGTTTTCTACTAGCGTTAACGATTGTAGATTATCGACTTGATGACGGATACGCAGATGACGTTACTAGAGCTAGCTCCGCCAATCGGAGAGTGACTTCAAACTTATATTGAGATACAGGTACGGACGAATTGTATGAGCGGTCCTATCTCTAGTAGACTATCCGACCTCCGGACGATAGATTGACAGCTTTGGTAGGAAATGCTATCCGTCGGTAGGTTATAGGAAAGCAAGTAAGGACAAAAGGATAGATTCCTTTATTTTTAGTAGCTGCAACTGTAGATGGATAGCTTATTGAAAACGGGCGTAAGCCTATAGGTCAGGATACCTCTTGTATAATAAGATATCCAACCATCATCATCACCATCCTCCTGCCCTTATCCCGTGTTATTTGGGGTCGGCGCAACACGTTTTTTTCTTTCACTCCGTCACTGTTACTCGTCATGCTATCACTAACTTCCTTTTCTTTCATATCACTCTTCACACAATCCATCCATCTTTTCTTTGGTCTTCTTCTCCCTCTCCATCCATCCACATGTAAACTCATAACTCTTTTAGTAACATGCGTTTCATCCCTCCTCTTCACATGACCATACCAAGACAAACGATTCCCCTATAAGATAATAATAAGATATCTATAAAGTAATTTCAGAATATCTATAAAGACAATGTAATCAAATGCAATGGGGCTATCGCTACCTAAGAGTCCTGCAGCTTGTGAGAAAAATAACTTGGTAAGAGTTTAAATTCGTTTTGATTTGGCAAAAATTTAGGGGGTCCCTAAATTTTTGGTAGAATTTGATACAGGCCCCGCGCTGATTCAATCTGCGCAGCACAGCTAGTAGCTCATTTAAGAATTTAAACCCTCGGGTGCCCCTTTTTTTTGCTCCTATTACGTCATTACGCGTCTTTACGTAAATCACAATAAAAAAAATCTAGATTTTTCTAGGAAAAACAAAAATATAGAAAACCAAATTTTCGGCTAAAAAAAAAATTGTATAAACGTGTGTACAAAACGACAATTGTTTTTCAAGGTCATTCAAGTTGTACAGACGTATGTACAATCGGCGCTCGAGGGGAAGTGAGAGAACTTCATAAAGAAATCAGATGTCTGTAATTCTAAATACTGTATAATAAACTGGCCTGTTGGTCTAGTGGTTAGTGGCCCTGACTGCTATGCCGGAAGTCGTAGGTTCGTTCCCACCCAAGACAAATGTTTGTGTGATGAGCACGATCATTTGTTCTGTGTCTGGGTGTTATTTAGATATCAATATGTACGTATTTAGAAATATATAAGTATGTTTATCAGTTGTCTAGTACTCATAACACAAGCTCTGCTTAGCTTGGGACTAGACGGCGTTGTGTGATGGTTGTGGAATATTATATTATATTAAATACTCAATTCAAAATCAAAATCAAACAGCATTTTATTTCAAATAAACCATTTACAGGCACTTTTGAAATGTTAAGAAGTAAGTCAGTCAGAAAAAAAAAATGATGCTAATTGCACATTCCAAAGCGTAGATCTAGATCTCTCCATAGAGAGAAGAATGTGCAAGAAACTCCATGGACACTCTTTTCAATCATGTTTTTAAATATCTTTTAATTGAACAGTAACTAACAGATCTATACATAAATACAGACATGAAAATCAAACGGAACTACAGTCCAAAAGGAAGGATAACATATTTAGCGAAGCGGGGAACTTTATAACATGTCTAATTGAAATGCGGTTGGCGCTGGCATGGCGGGCAGCGAGTCTGAATTTTTTACAAACTCGTCCGCTTCAGAACCCAGCATTTTGAATACATTTATATTTAGCAACAAAACTTTGGCGACGACTGGCTTTTTTTTGCGTTTTAAATTGGTTTTGTTTTAATGTCTCACCTTTTTGGGTTTGCTTATAGAGTTCGTCGAAAGAATTAACGTGGCCTTAGAACGTTAAATGCAACTGAAGGAAAACAGGTGTTTTTTGTCAGTAATATTCAGACACTCCCTCTGCAGGAGTTGTTTGATGATGTCACGTCTTAAAAAAAACTTTTTTTAAGGTTCCGTACCCAAAGGGTAAAACGGGACCCTTTACTAAAACTCCGCTGTCCGTCCGTCCGTCTGTCTGTCACCAGGCTGTATCTCATGAACCGTGATACCCAGTTGAAATTTTCGCTGATGTATTTCTGTTGCCGCTGTAACAACAAATACTAAAAAACTGAATAAAATAAATATTTAAGTTGGGCTCTCATTAATAAAACGTGACTTTTTTGCCGTATTTTGCTGTGGTCGTAACAGAACCCTACGTACGCGAGTACGACTCGTACTTCACCGGTTTTTTTTAATAGGCAGAAGGACAAATGGATTGCGTTAAAAGCTCGTAGTAGCACTGCAGGCATCATTAAAAAAAAACTGGGCAAGTGCGAGTCAGACTCAATCACTGAGGGTTCCGTACAAACTTACCTATGAAAACAGTTCAATTCCCATCGCAAAAAAAGTTAGAAAAAGCAAAAAGCTGGGAAACCTCGCGAAGGTACTTCACGCCGGAACAGTTGCTCAAACTTTATCAAGTGCAAGTTCAATCGTGTATCGCTCTCATCTTTGGGACGGATCTGCTCGATACCAGCTTGACGCACTTGAGGCAATTGAACTCGCCTAGGATCGTTTGGCAATGATGCACTCGTTGAGTCGAGGCTTCAAAGTCTTGAGCATCCACGCCGAGTTGCTAGCCTGTCGGTTTTCTACCAGTTGCATTTCGGGGAGTATGCGTCGGAATTGCATAACCTAATTCCGCCTAGCCCATTCCATCATCGGACCACCAGGCGTACGGCGATGGGCCACCAGTGTATGGTGGACATCCCACCTCTACGCACAAAACGTTTTGGGAACACATTCATTATGCGAACAGCTAAGGAGTGGAATTCCTTGCCGGAGTCTGTGTTTCCTGATGGCTACCACCCGGAAATCATTAAGTTTAGGTTGCTTCTAGGTAAGCACGCTCCATCGTCGACCGCATCGTCGCTTTCTATCAGGTGAGACAGCGGTCAAGCGCGAACCTATTAAGAATAAAAGTTTTTCAATTGTGTCGTAACTACAAATTTGCAGTTTTCATATTTTTTACTGTGCCAAATTTCAGGATTCTAGGTCAACGGGGAGTACTCTATGAATTTCAATTCCCTTGAGAGTGTCGAAATACACGTTTTTTGCGACATAAATGGCCGTATTTTTTTCCGTTAACTCAGATGTTTGATTTTTTCTTAGCTTCACTTCAAGGGACCGCAGACCTGAGTCGGTTTTAATTTCAACTCTATACCTCCACGCGTTTCCGAGATAAAGGGTCTTGATAGACAGACGGACGGACAACAAAGTGATCCTTTAAGGGTTTCGTTTTTTCCTTTTGAGGTACGGAACCCTAAAAATTGAAATGGTTCCTGTGCGTTTTCAAATACATTCATTATCTATGCAGGCACGTAACATAGGCCAGACATAGCAGCGTTACTATGAACCAATCAAATTAACGCCACACATCCCCAGCAGAGAACAGAAAAATAAAATTTAAAATGGCGACAAAGTGGAATTCAATTTGGTCGGTTGCTGGCAAATTAAATAAAGAGACTCGCTGTACACTGCATTTTTCTATAGCCCTAATTTTGTGAACGTCGTATGAATTTTAATTTAAATCCCCTTTTTTCAGTTTTGATGTGCTTTTTGTTTTTTTGGTTTTTTTTTTTCGGCGAAAATAATTGGAGACACGTTCTTTATCTCTTGATTTTCGCGGAAGAAACTCCTGGGTGCCGCCACTGTGTGGACCGTCCGGAGGACACAGTGGAGCATACGGTGGAGGTGTGCCCCGCCTGGGCAGAGCACCGCCGTGTCCTCGTGGGGGCGATCGGCGGCAGTGATCTCTCGCGCCGGGCATTGGTACAGGCCATGGTCCAGAGTGAGGAGGAGTGGCAGGCGGTCGCCTCCTTCTGCGAAGCAGTAATGCTAGCAAAGGAGGCGGCCGATCGCGTGAGACAACGGCCCTCACGCCCTAACCGCCGCCGGGATTCTGATCCCGATTTCCGGCCACCGTAGGCGCGGGCTTGCGGACGGCGAGTAATGGGTGGCTCGCCGTCCGACCGTCCGGTAACCAAGCCCAAGTCGTCGACGGCGCGTGCTGTTCCACGCGCGCCTCATGGAGATGTCAGCAACTGTAGGGGCCCAGCAGGGCCGAAGCCTACTGGGGCCACGGGTAGTGTGAAAGCGAAGCCCGGGGCCCCGGGATGAAGGCAAAGAAGGATCAGGAGTGGGTTTTTAGTCAGTAAAAGTCTGACACTATCTCCCGCTTCGCCCAAGGGCGGGATTTGTCACTAGATGATCTTCCCACCTGAAAAAAAAAAAAAAAAAAAATCTCTTGATTTTATTGTTTTCTGTTTATAAATATGTATTATAAACAGAAAACAATATACTTAGGTACCTTACCAGAGAACTTGCTGACTAGGTATTTGGTTTTAACTGTGGGGATAAATGTAAAGTAAAAAATCTTTTTTGTAAAAAAACTTTTTTTTTACTTGCTTAAAAATGACACTTTTACTGATAAGTAAAATCGAGTCGAATCGCGTATTGGAGTCAAGCTTATCGAGTAACCCGGACATGACGTATTTTTAACCGACTTCAAAAAGAGGAGGAGGTTATCAATTCGGTTGTATTTTTTTATTTTTTATGTATTACCTCAGATCGCCGTGGTTTATGGACCGATTTGCAATTTATTGTTTCCTCTTAAAGGATATGCTTCCAACTTGGTCCCATTTTTTTCAAAATCCAGTTCTGATTATGGAATTGTGGGAACTCCTAAAATATTATAGGCAACGATATAGTGATTTTAGTATTCTCATCGAGAACTTAAGCATTTACAGTCAAAAAGTAACATTTGATGAACATCAGAAATGGTCAACGGAACTTCATAATCACATAGATATTACGATGACAATACAAATAAATGAATGGTTCTGAATAGTTATGTTGAAAATGTTATCATCAAAGTAATCTGATGATGATGATGAAGCCGGAAGGTAGGCTGCGGAACTCTATAATTAATCAACGTATCCTAGCCGTGTTTGGGCTTATTAGAATTGTCATGAGATGCACTTTGGCTATAAGATACTATCGAACTGATCTGATGATGAAGCCGGATAGAAGGTAGACACGCGAACTTCATAATAAAAAAATGTAAATTGGAATTGTCTTGAGAAATAGGCACTCTAGTTATAAGTAGGTGTAGCAACAAAAAAGTTTGAAATAAAAAAACTCTTTACAAAAAATTTAAAGTGAAGTCGGTTATTTTTTTTTTTGTAAAAAGTTTTCTTACTCCAAATGGCTTACATAGATAATCTTGGTTGAAAATTGCTACAGACTTACAATTCATTCAAAAACCTTAGCAAGTAGATATTCTTCAAAATCGAAAGTTATTCCAAAGAGCAATTCTGGTCTTTAGATCCCATTTCAAAGTCTTTGATACAACTAGATATATTTCAAAGATTCTCGGGACGAAATAGTTCAGTATCTTTGAGAGCTCTTTCGTTTCGACCGTCTTAAATTATTCCTCCAAAGTGCTTATTTGGGTTCGTTGTATGTATTTCGAAAATTCCTTTATTACTAGAATAATCTAAAAGTTTTGAGGTCCAAGGTTTAATAGTCCATTGTTAAAGTCTATATAGTTACGAGTACTTTGTTACAGCTTTTGAAACTTTACAGTTAAACCGCAGTTTGTAATTTAATAAAGCTAGGTTACCTATTAGGTTTAGGTTTAGTAGTTTGTAAGTGGTTATATGGAGAGGTGTAAAGGGTCAGGAGATCCATTGAAGAGAAGGAAGGCAATTTTTTTTTTGGTTTCGTATCTCAAAAGGAAAAAACGGAACGCTTATAGGATCACTTTGTTGTCCGTCCGTCTGTCTATTTGTTTGTCAGTCAGGACCCTTTATATCGGGAACGCGTGGAGGTATCGAGTTGAAATTAAAACCATATACTCAGATCTGTGGTCCCTTGAACCTGAGAAAAAAATCAAACATTTAAGATAACAAAAAAAAAATGTACGACCGTTTATGTCATAAAAAATGTATATTTCGACACTCTCAAGAAAATCGAAATTCATAGGGTACTTCCCGTTGACCTAGAATCCTGAATTTTCGCATGGAGCAAGGTCTCTTAGCACAAGTATAGGAAAAAATCCGAAAACTGTAAATTTGTAGTAACGTCACAAAAAAAGGACTTTTTTACGATTCTGAAAAATCTTTGTAACTCTATTGGAACTTGTTTCATACTATTTCATAGGTAAGTTTGTACGGAACCTCAGTGCGCGAGTCCGATTCGCACTTGCCCAGTTTTTTTTTTGTGAGGCGGGAAATAAAGAAAAAGAAAGAATCGTATAAACTAAAAATACACAATGAAAAGAGAAAGTAATAATCAGTGCGAGGCCAAAAAGACTCCTAACTCAGCTATGATTCGTTGAAGAAATTGGTAAAAATCGTGAATTTCTAAACACCAAAATTTGTGAAATCATGAAATTACTACCTTGTAGTAAGCCTTCCAATGTGCGTCTTGTAGTACTAGGTCGCCACTCCAGAACCTCGTGCCCCAACGAGCATCTGTTCTGCAAGCGATGCGTATTTACCTCCGTCGTCGGAAATATGGCCCATTTCTTTTTATTTTTTTTAAACTATTGAAATCACTGTTTATCGTTAAATGTCTTTGTATTTTTTGCCTTTGTTGTAAAGTTAAATAGCCACTCATCATGAATAATGCTAAAACTTATTTGTTTTAGCTTTGTTAGTACAAAAAAAGGACAGCAAACCTAAAGGTGACCATAATTGACCCAGGTACTTATTCATTATCTCATCATCATTTCAGCCGGAAGACGTCCACTGTTGGACATAGGCCTTTCCCAAGTGCCGCCACAATGAACGGTCCTGTGTGTCTCGCATCCATCGGACTCTCGCAACCGTTACCAGGTCATCGGTCCACCTTGTAGGAAGCCTTCCAACGCTACGTCTTCCGGTACGTGGTCGCCATTCCAGAACCTTTCGGCCCCAACGGCCATCCGTTCTGCGAGCAATGTGCCCTGCCCATTGTCACTTAAGTTTGGCGATTTATTATCTATTCTTCTTTTCATGATTTAACCTCTGATTAAATTTTCTATGATCAGTAATTGGCAACATACAGTACAGCTGCATCTTGGCCTCGTACATAAACATTCTGGAAAGTGCAGGTGGTTGTGCTGAACAGGTAGCGAAGCAGTTGACGCCAAGATGACTCGAACTCGAAACTAACTAATAATAATAATAAATAAATTTATTGAAACATTGTTACAAACGGAACCTTAAATTAAATAATCTTAATGTAATAAACATAGGTCTGTAGCTGATTGTGGGCTTCAAGTTTTGTGGTATACAGTGGTCCCCAAACTAGGCAGCGCCTGTATCTTGGGGACCGGAGTTGGATAGTAACAATAATACTATTTTTGCCACTAGAGAATATAACAAAATGTACATAAAAAGAATATAAAAAATAAAATCTAAAATTTAAACAATTTAAAAGAAGATTAAAAACTAAAGCCTGAAAAATTGAAAAATTGAAAAACAGAAATAAACAGTAGAATTAAAATTGTGCTGAACCTTGTACAGAACTTTCAGTCTTAGTAAAATTTTTAAAATATTAAAACTAAGGTGTGGCTGTGTGAGTGTGGTGTGTAGGTGTGAGTGTGGTATGTAGGTGGTATTAATTATTGGTAAACGTGGCTTACGTGACCTACATCCTAACCTAATTAGGGCATAGGTCTTCTCACTAATATTAGAATTCGTAAGTAAAATAATTCATATCGCGTACATAGATTATGCCCTTTCCGATTGATCTATTAGGTATTGTATGTTAATAAACTAGCAGCAGGACTTAATTTATTGGGTATATACAGTCTCGCTAATAGAATATTTAAGTGCACAAAGTTTCAATCTCTGGATAATTGTCTCATGATTTGTTGGTTTTTCTTCTGCCTGATAAAAAACAAGTACCACAATAATTGCTCCTACAAGTTTGCTATTCACTTTTTACCAGGCGCTAATTTGATGTGTCCGTTTTGTTTGCTCGGTCAAAGTGTCGTACGTAGTAGAAAAAAAACTACGTCAGATCAGCATTGCGAAAGAATTTATAAAATACTAGTAATGATAGTCGCAAATTCGTAGATTTATTCAGAATCTAATAATATTTAGAAAGTTGTAAAGGTCACGCGGCCGAAACATGGAGAATATAAAACGGAGCATAGTAGAAGAGGTCCCATTGTTTTGGCTAACCACTGATACGATTTCAAAGAAAATTTAGAAAATATGAAGAAGGCCCTAATGTTTAAAATTCACGACCTACAGGCTACAGAGCTTAAATTCGAAACAGAAACCGTGCAGCCACAGAGCCTATTAGAATCTTTTTGCTAAACGCTGATATTATCTATTCGTATTTGTGTACGGAAAAATATACCCATTCGCGATAACGGTGCAGGTGACAATACGCGCAAAGTATATTTTTCCGTACCTTTATTTATGTATGAAAAAATATAGACGCGTAACAGTGAAACAAAATAAATTAATACCTATTTTTTATTACTTTACCATTTACTCACTTATAAGTTTTTTGAGAGTAGTATCATTGCGACTCAAAATGGAGTACTGATGGAGCCATCATTCATAGAGTGCTTGCTTCAGAAATAATAACTTAAAAAAAATTAAATAAAAAAGAAAAGGACGACAAAAGTGTGCCTACACAAAAGATGAAACACAGAACACTCTGTGTTTGAACAATAATTGATTTTGCTTACTATATTATTTTGCAAGTAAATGTCATTGAATAAAAAAAATCTTATATATCCTTACATTTCTTTAAAATAGTCGGTAATAGAAACTTTTTTTGAGTGATGGATGAAAAATGCGTCTTCAGTCTCAATTCCTTGATTTATATGAAAGCGCCATCTACAATATTCATAGTGCACTAGCTAGCTGAATATTTTAGTTCTTGACGTAGTCGTATAGATGTCGCTACACGCAGTTGAATTGAAATTGTATATTGAATTAATTGATTTCCACGAATATGTTAATTTTGAAAACTGCGGCCTCATAAAGTTTGTTCGTTCGTTAGTGGTATCGCGTTCCATTAAATTATCTAAAGGACCTTTGCGAGTTGGCTTCGGCCCCTTGTACGCCTGCCAAAGGTCCAGGACCTCAGGGTCTTGAGATGTATAAATAAATAATAATAAACATTACAGGCGAGGTCCATATTTTGTTAGTAACAATATCTTAAAAACTAACTTAATTTTGCGTGCTGTATTTTATTAATTATTCAAAACTACTCGTACCTATCGGCTTGACAATATTTCTAATCTCATCTGACCACATTCCTTTTTCAAAACTCGAATCAGTGTTACTGATGAATTTATAGATACTGCTGAATGAGGTTCTACAGCATTAAATAATGGTCAGCGATACCTATAAACGTGTTTAATTTACGACAAAAGGACGCCTAAATTCTTACTCATATCTATATATATAAAAATCAATGCCACTTTTCGTTGTAATTGTATAACTCAAGAACGGGTTCATCTATCCAAACCAAATGTTTAGGTTTTGTTCGGAATATTTAGTAGATGGTTTATGTGAAGTTTGCACAAAATCAGTCGAGCGGTTCTTCATTTATCACATTATTGCACCCTTGCGAAGCCGGGGCGGGTCGCTAGTATTATTATATAATAAGTTAAGAACACGATATACAGGATACCTTTGATATCGACGCACAAGAGTGGTGGAATTTATCGTCAGTTTTTTCCAAATTAAAAAAAAATCTTTACTTTTTTAATCTAAACTGTATAAAATCGTTATTCTAAAGTTTATAGTGAATAAATAAATGAATTACTTTTAAAATTAAAAATGTCATCGGGACTGATTAGAATAACGATTTTACACAGTTTAAATCGTAGGGTCCAGTAGGGTCGAAGCCTAGCGTCCCAGGGCCCCGGGTTTCGCTTCCACACTAACCGTGGCCCCAGTAGGCTTCGACCCTGCTGGGCCCCTACGATTTGCTGACATCTCCCTGAGGCGCGCGTGGAACAGTACGCGCCGTTGGGCTCGGTCCGAACGGTTACCGGACGGTCGGACGGCGAGCCACCCATTGCTCGCCGTCCCGTAGCCCGCGCCTACGGTGACCGGAAATCAGGATCGGAATCCCAGCGGCGGTTGAGGCGTGAGGACCTTTGCCTCATGCGATCGGCCGCCTCCTTCTGCGAAGCAGGAATGCTGGCAAAGGACATACAAAACATTTTAGATGGAGCTGCTCATTGCGCATCTAACCATTGGTCACATGATATAGATTTCAGCCAACCAGAAGCCATAATTCGAAAAGCTGTGGCAGCGTGCAAGTCGGCCGGCCTCTCAACACCGCACAGTTTTTTTCGTTTCCTGTAAAGTTGTTAATAAAAATGACTTATGCGGTGTTGTTAGCTAAGGGACTGGACTGTGCAGCCAAATTTGAAGTTAGGAGTGGTCAAGATATTTTGTCTGTACTGTACAAGTGTTATTTTTATATATGTTGTTTTAAATAAATACATACACACACACAAACATATACAGGTTACATTTTGGAGAGTGTGCGCAGGAATTGCATGACTTGATTCCGCCATCTCCTTTCTACCATCGGACAACCCGACGAACGGCGAGTATCCCCTTACGTTGTTGAAACTTCAACGGTCCGGACTAAGCGTTTCGCTTCGTCGTTTATACCGCGTACATCGAAGGACTGGAACAATTTCCCTGCTTCGGTCTTCCCGTCCAACTATAATTTAGCTGTCTTCAAGGCTAGAGTGAATAGGCTCTTAATAAACTAGTGCGCCTGACCATCAATTTTTGCATCTCCGCTTACCATCAGGTGGGATCGCAGTCAAGCACTGGTTAATATCATAAAAAAAAATACGGCAAGTACCTCCCAATGTGACCTTAAATAAATATAGGTATTTACTGATCTTTTTCCCCATAAATCTTGTTGCTCATTACAAAACAACTTATTGACTTGAGAATAAAAAAAATCTAACAAGATAATTTATTAGTAAAACATGCAGTAGATACAAATTGTAGTTTTTTATTTTGTACTGCTTAACGTTGTGTTTAGAGCAATTACCTACACGTTTTGCCACAGGTAAAGACGTCCAAAGAAAAAAAAAAACATATTATGATGTGCACGAGTAGTTGCTAAATACAGTTCTACATATTTATTATATTTATACATATAGTAAAGTAAACAAAATATAGTTTAAAAAATGTCAAAAATAGAGTTCTTCTTTTTGAATCGATGGTTTTTAAAGTTCTCAAAAGTGCAGAAGTAAAGAAAAAAAATCTAATCAAGATTCTAAATGACGACAAAATCTTAAAAAAAAGCACGTTTTTCCTGAAACAAGTTTTGTAAAATATTCCAGGTAATCACGGAATTACCGAAAACTAACAAAGTTTTCAGGCGTTATCTCTACCTAGAAGTAACCTGTTCATTCTTGACTTAAAGATTCCCGGGTTGTAACCATTGGGAAACACAGACTCCGGCAGAGAATTCTACTCCTTAACTGTGTTCCGAAAACATTTTGCGCGTGTAGGTGGAATGTCCACCATGTACCGGTGGCACATTGCCTGTTGGTCCGATGATGGAACGGGTTACGTGGGGTTAGGCTATGCAGTTCCGACGCACACTCCCCGAAATGCAACCGGTAGAAAACCGACAGGCTAGCAACTCGACGTCGATGCTCAAGACTTTGATGCCTTTACTCGACGAGTGCATCATTGCCAATGATCCTCCTGGCACGCCACTCAATTGCCTCAAGTGCATCAAGCTGGTATCGGGCAGATCCGTTCCAAAGAATACACGGTCGAACTTGCGCTTGATAAAGTTTGAGCAGCTGTTCCGGCGTGGAGTAATGTCTGACTTTTTTTTTATTCTTGATAGGTTCGCGCTTGACCGCTATCTCACCTGATGGAAAGTGACGATGCGGTCGACGATGGAACGCGCTTACCTAGAAGTAAACTATTCACTCTTGACTTAAAGATTCCCGGGTTGTAGCCATCAGGAAACACAGATTCCGGCAAGAAATTGCACTCCTTAGACAACGCACAATGTATGTATTCCCAAAACGTTTTGTGTGTATAGGTACGTACACCTTTGCCAGGATTCCCAGCTTTTTTACAGCCAGTTGAGCCTTTGCTTCGATGTAGAGACTGAATCTGTGACCTACTAGCTCGCGCGCTGGATATGTAACTCTCAGCAACAGCGCTGTCGTCTGCATACCAAATCGGCTTAAGCAGATCTAGCTGAGTATCATCTGACTGCAGTGGGAAGGTTCTCTTCTGTGATCTTATTTTTGAAGTCCAAAAATCACACGAAAGTGAACAGACACACATCACTGAGCAGCAAACATCCAATGCCAATGAAGACTAGGGATTCGTGTGTCATAGACTGAGGACTGTTAATTTGAATCAATATGCTATAATTTTAAATGAAGTTTGTCTTGTTCCCTTATTTTAAGCCTATTCTTTATTTCTAGACTTATAACTACTGCTCTGGCAGTCGCAGTCGCCTCCTTCTGCGAAGCAGTAATGCTAGCAAAGGAGGCGGCCGATCGCGTGAGGTAACGGCCCTCTGGTCCCAACCGCCGCCGGGATTCTGATCCCGATTTCCGGCCACCGTAGGCGCGGGCTTGCGGACGGCGAGCAATGGGTAGCCCGCCGTCCGACCGTCCGGTAACCGTCCGGACCAAGCCCAAGTCGTCGACGGCGCGTACTGTTCCACGCGCGCCTCAAGGAGATGTCAGCAACTGTAGGGGCCAGCAGGGTTGAAGTCTACTGGGGTCAAGGGGAAGCCTACTGGGGCTAATTCTGAAAGGAAGACTCGGTCCTGGTACGAAAAGCAACGAAAGAACAGGAGTGGGTTTTTAGTCAGTAAAAGTCTGACACTATCTCTCGTTCCGCCCAAGAGCGGGACTTGTCATAAGATGAATTTCAAACTGAAAAAAAAAAAATAACTACTGCTCATATGTATATTAATAACGAAACCAAAACAAATTGAAAAATGTTTGTACCGATGTTTACGTAAGCATGGGGTGGTGGATATAGCTTTGTTTACTTTTTCTGACGAGGGGGAAGTGGGGATTAATATTTGTTAAAAATATGCTTACGTAATACTTGACAGCCTCTAAGGTGTATTGATGTAGATACAGATAGCTGCATCAACTGGGTATCCCCTATGCACTTGAATACCCTAGAAAAAGTGGTTGAATTATTAAGTAGATGAAGCTCATCATCATCATCATCATTTCAGCCGAAAGACGTCCTCTGTTGGACATAGGCCTCCCTCAAATGTCGCCATAACGACCGGTCCTGTGCGTCTCGCATCCATTGGATTCCCGCGACCCTCACCAGGTCATTGGTTTACCTTGTGAAAGGCCTTCCAACGCTGCGTCTTTCGGTACGTGGTCGCCATTCCAGAACTTTTCATCCCCATCGACCATTTGTTCAGCGATCAATGTGTTCTGCCCAGTGCCACCACTGATGAAGTTGCCTGTACTTAAATGTTGAATTTCTAATAAAAAACACGGCACAATGTTTCATTTTTATTGAAATAATAAAAACACTTAATTAACTATTTTAAAAAAATAACATCTATTTGATGGCAACATAATTATTATAATTGATCACAAACATAAAATCATTACGTACACACATAAAAACTAATATCATAAGTCTTGTCTAATCTGCGTCATCTGACTGCCTCTACTTATTTTCTATAACAAACTATCCGTTTCAACTGCAAACTTAGTCGTTTTGACTCCTTTAATCTCATCGTCTATCTGCTGCAAAGTCTTACCTTTAGTTTCTGGTACAATAAAGTACAATAATACTATACACACAGCTATACATATACCGTACACAAAATATGTACCTCCAACACCAATATTTTCCATCATAATTGGTGTTATCTTTATTGTCAATGCGTATAAAAGGGTAAAAACTATCCCAGAAATACAAGAACCAATCCCTTTATACTCCAAAGGGAATGTTTCTCCAGTAATAGCAAATGCAACGGGTACAAGACCAAAATTAACAACAAATGTTTGTAAAATAACTATCGAAGGAGTAATCCACACTGAAATTTCAACGTTGTATGATTTGAGTAACATCAATAAAGCAATTAACATCATTAAAATGACCGTAATGATACTAGATGAGAATAAAAAGTAGCGTCTTTTAAAACGATCTATAAAAAAGCATGATGTTAGTAGAGCAATTATTATTAAACTATCAGCACCTAAAGAACAATATATTGCCATGGATTTGTCTCCAATTAACTCTACCATGATTTGTATAACGTAGACAACGAAATAGAATCTGCCACCTATGTCTAAAAGTAGTGTTAGAAGAGAGACTATTAGCAAAGGTTTCAAGAACTCTTTTTTCAATAAGACCTTGTAATTTTTTTCCGGTTTGTGGTTCTTAATCCTCTCCTTTTGCATTGATACTAAATGATGGAGCTCGTTCAGGTTCGATCGACCATTCAACCATACGTATGACCTTTCACATTCTTCAAACCGACCTTTCATGGCCAGATACGATGGGCTTTCGGGCCAAAAGAACGTCAAGAAGATCGACACAGTTGGCAGTACTATTGAAAATGTTGATATTTGTCTCCAATCCCAAAATAGTGACATGGAATGACAGATAAGAGTGCCGATAGCAATAAATGCTTTCTTGATTGTCATGAAGTATCCTCGTCTTTTCGCGTTGACATATTCGCAGATGATCATACCGTGGATGTAGATTCCACCAATAGCGAGGCCTTGAATGATTCTCGCAGCGAAAAGTGCTGGAATATTATTGGCCAGCGGGAAGATGATCCAACCGACGAGCAGTAAGAGATTGCAGCTCATATGGACGACTTTTCTTCCTAACACTTGTAGGATCGGCGATAAGATGAAAAACCCAAACGAGCCGGCGAACCCGTTGCTGGCAGCTGGAAAACAAAAATAGCAACATTAATATCTTCGTTATTGTTTTAGCAGAAATTAGACGTTCAATGACCATACTATGAGGTCTTAAAATCATCATGAGTCCTGAGAGAAAGAGTACTATACGGCCTGTATAGTTTTGTTTCTCTCGCTGATGATGATTGTAAAACGTCAAAAAATATGATGATAGGGCCTTGAACACACAGGAATTAATACGCTATACTATATAGGATGAGAACCAAGATTTGGATGCTTTCAGTGAATAGTCTGATAGGTGTGGGGTGTCTGAAAACCCCTCAAAATGTCAGGCGATTATTATTGGTAGTACACGCATGATGAGTAGAGTGGCGGTTAGCTCTCCACTTTCTAGTAGTTTCAACGGTACAGTCGTCGCTATCAGCCCAGTGTAAAGTGTAAAGGGTGTAATCTCGGTTTGCATCTTAGCTCGATGCTTGGCAGGGAAACTCAGATTTCTAGTGTCTGTCAAAGAGTCTACGGGACTTTGCGGTATCTGTATCGTGTGAGGTATTTTTTTTACATGCAAAGACGAAGACAATGCTTGTTCAGACTTAAATTTTCCCTATTATCGACTATGTGATATTTCCTACTTTGAATTGAACGCGGTCTTGCTGGATAAACTTAATATGCAACAACTGCATCAGGTTTATATTTAAACTGAGCAAATGTAACCATTTATCACATGCTAGCTTAGCTATTAGCAAGCTTCAAATCTGAGCTCAAATGGTTGCCTATTCGTCAGAAAACAAGTTTGCGCGCTTTCACAACCCTTTTCTCTTTGGTCAACTCTCCTATTCTTCTTTCTTATCTTATATATCACTTTCAATATCTTTGTTCTTCACACGTTAGGAATCTGCGTTCTTCTTAACATACTAATATTAGTATAATAAATGTGTCTACTAATAATAAATTTAATAATATCTCGCCACAACATTACAAAATACAGAGTAATAAATAGCAAATACATATTGTATTACTTTAATTTTAATGGGGGATTTAGGCCGTAGGCTCTGGGAGGCAACGGGTGACTCCCGGTCCGGGTCGTTCTTGGTGCAAAGGATGGCCATCGCTATCCAGCGAGGTAATGCGGCCAGTATTATGGGCACTTTTGCACCGGGAACGATCAGGGGCGGGTTGTATATTGACGTGTGACTTTTTGAAACATTGATAAAATTATTGAGTTATATCAACGAATTATTTAATAATATTATTGTAAATTATCATATTGTATTATTATTATTCAATATTATACTTTTATTATTCAATATTGTGAGACTGGTGCCTAAGCTAGGCTCAAGGATCTTCGCCATTTACATATGCTTAAAAACTTACTATAGATAATGTACTCGAACACTGATCACATAAAATACAATATTAGGGTAGAAAAAATAATTTACATGCATCCACATTTTGTGTGTTATGTGCATGGAAGTGTGTGATGTGGTGAGGTAAGGGTGTATTTGTGTGAGTGGTATGTATTTGGTTGTGCGTTTATGAAGATACTTTAGTTTAGTGCTGTGAGTTGTTGCTATGGTTTAAGAAGACTGGATGGAGTACCTACGCGTGTATGTATATGCTACTTCTCATACTTCTGATTTTATTCACTCTTTCTTCTATATACCTACAGTCCATCATTCTGTGGAATTTACTACCTCTAGATACCAAGACGGTCATGAGTCAGTATGTATTTAAGTGGAAGTTGCGGAATTATTTTCAACACTAATAGCAGAATCGTCTTAAAAACTCCTTTTCATAATAATTGTGTATATACGTACTATATTAAATATGTATGTATGTTTATTGTAACTATACCTACATAAAGGTAGGGTGTTCAACAAGTTTTGACGTTCTTGCAAACTTTGAGGATAAAGTGTCAGTTTTTGTGTCGTCAGTCACGAGACTAAACACGTTTATTTTATATTTCTATTTACATAATATTTTGAAGAGGTAAAATTGTGTTTTTTTTGTTTGTCGGAGGTAATCTCTGAAAGTAGGTACACCGATAGAAAGCTACTTTATTCCGAGTGTCTTATGCTATATATTGATATGTACGCGACAAAGCTGCGGGCAAAACCTAGCAATTAATATTTTCTTTGAAATGAATTTTCAAAGCTTTCGAGATGACGTCGTAGAACAAACGAGACTACCATTGTGTCATTATCTATTATAACTCAACAAAACAAGTATGTTTTTATGAGATGTATTCTGTATTTGATCTAGAAGCCCGATCTATAAGGACCGTGGAATGATGGTTTTTACAGTTCAAGCGTGGAGATTTTGACATAGATGTCGACTCACGATCGGGTAGACCTGCGGAAATTCAAGTGCCGGAACGTGGAAAATTACATATCGTCAGTTCGAAGAATTTCTAAACATTCCTATTCTTTGCAGAATATTATTGCGAATAATTTAAATGTATAAAAACTTTGGACAATGCGTTCCAAATAAGAATAGGACGATTGTCATGTTGTGACGTCACGTCATGCTGTCAAATCGAAGAATTATTATGGTGAGCAAAACAAAAAATTTTTAAAATAAAATTTTCTTCTCAGGAGGCAGTACAAAATGCTTTCACACAGTTTGTCGAATCTAGATCATTAAAGTACAGAACTTTAATGATTCAGATTCGACAAACTACGCAAAGGTATAAATGACCTTCCTATTAAATGGCACCAATGTATAGATAATAATGGTAATTATTTTGATTAAATAAATGTATTAAAAAAAAATGAATTTTAATTTTTCAGTACAAATTGGCAATTTCATACTTTAACCCCTAATATTTCAACACGATACCTCCACGCATTCCCGAGATAAAGGGTCTTGACAGATAGACAGACGGACAACAAAGTGATCCTATAAGGGTTCCGTTTTTTCCTTTTGAGGTACGAAACCCTAAAAAACCTTAAAATTAAATGTTCTATGTAGAAACCGCTTACCAATCCACGAAGCTTGGTCAGAAGTCGCATGAATGTCAGTACTGTTGGAGGACACCAGGGCAGGGGTGAGTACTGATGGAAAGGATAACATGGTGCCCACGCTGATAGAGTAGCACAAACCCGTCGTTAGGATGAAGAGCTGCAACAATTTGATGGTTTTTTAGTTTAGTTTCTTTGTTACTTTACACCGACTCCAAAATTAGGGTTATTTTGCACTTTTAAGTCAAGTTATTCTGTTTTTTTTTTACCAAGTTTTTATGTTACATTTTTTAGTTGTGTTCCCTCAGCTACCACAACATTTTTATAAAATATTTTATCGATGGAAAAATCATCCAATGACCTCCCCCGCTCTTTTCGTGTCAGACTGACTAAAAACCCACTCTTGTTCCTTCGTTGCCTTTCATACCAAGGCCGAATATTTCTTTCGGAAGCAGACCTTTAGCCCCAGTAGGCTTCGACCCTGCTGTTGGTTTGCTGACATCTCCTTGAGGCGCGCGTGGAACAGTACGAGCCGTCTTCGACGGCTCGGTCCGGACGATTACTGGACGGTCGGACGGCGAGCTACACATTGCTGTCCGCAAGCCCGTAAGCTACCACAACTATAAAGTGTAATATAAAAACTTTGTACAAAAAAAGACGCAGCGTTGGAAGGCTTCCTACAAGGTGGACCGATGACCTGGTTGCGGGAATCCGATGGATGCGAGACGCACAGGACCTTGCCCAACTTTGGCAAAACCCTCCTCCATATCTTTCTACTCTAGTCTATTCATCGCTTTTCTAGTCCTTGTTTTCTCCGCTATTGCCTTTATCTCGTCTTCCTATCTTCGAAACTGTCTGCCTCGTTTTCTTGCTCTATTTCTTGGGTAAAATTAACTATTATGTAAAGGGGAGCGCTCCTTTACATTATAGTTAATTTTACCAATGTTATATGTCTATCTTTTATCTATTAACTAGCTTATACTAGCGGCTTTGCCCGCGTGAAAGTAGGTTTTTGCATACAAACTTTGGACCCCCGTTTCGTCATCTTAGGGTCAAAATTTTGGAAAATCCGTTCTTAGTGCTCGCCTACGTCATAAAAGGAGCCTTTGTACAAAAATTCACGTTCCTAGTCCCAGTAGTTTTGGCTGTGCGTTGATGTCAGTTAGTCAGTTTCTCCTTATACATAGATAGTCACAAATTAATTCATTTTTTCTCTGTAATCGTGCTACTCGTGGTCGCGGTTGAGGGTCATGGTTATTAATTATTTTAAAATATTAAAACATGTTGACATAACGCCCCCTATTTTCCTTTGGACCCGCTACCGCCCTCACAAAAAGCTCCAGCGCCTTCTTGGAGCTGGTACCGCTCCCGTTGGGAGTCTATGGACTACACGGATCAACTAAGCAATTTCACTTGTTACACTAAGACAGTTCTGCTATGATCCTATGAGGAGTGTAGTTCCATATTTCCGAAGTTCATTATTAGATAACGATAATATATCTCTTAATAAAAAAAACTTTTTACAAAAAAAAAAAATACAACCGACTTCAAAGTAAAAAAAACACTGAAAAGTGCAAAATAACTTTCGGAAGTCGGTGTTTCTGTATTGGTATTGTTTCTTCGTTATTTAACACCTTTTTTTACTTTGAAGTCGGTTGTATTTTTTTTTTTGTAAAAAGTTTTTTATTTTACACTTTTCAGTTATGGCACCACCACTAAAAAGTACCCCACAGCCAAATTTAAATACCTTATTTAATAGCCAGAGTGCATCTCATGACAATTTTTATAATCCCAAACACGGTTAGATTACCTTAATTTGCTACAAAGTTCTGGTGCCTAACTTCAGGCTTCATCATCAGATCAGTTCGATTTATTCCCCTCTTCTTTCAGTCAGTCATCGGCTACATCAAAATCGGTCCACAATCGACCGAGAAATCAGTAAACATAGATAAAAAAAAATATTCAGCCGAACATAGAACCTCCTCCTTTTTAAAGTCGGTTAAAAAGACAGTCGGGACCAACGGCTTAGCGTTCTTTTAGGTGCGGTACGAAGGAAGCCCGTGGAACCGTCCACATATTGACCTTGTCAGACGTTGCTTCACCTCCAAATCGACCCGTCTTTTTTTATAGGCGGGAAATCACCCAATGACGTACCTTACCTTTCAGACTACCCATGGCAAATCGACCCGTTATTACTTTGATATAGCTCTTTTAAATAAAAAGGTTGGAACCTATCTAATGAAAATATAATTAGTATTAAATACGAACCTGTCTCCAAAAATAAATGTCTCCGAACATTTTGAAGAACTTTAGGAACTTTTTAACAAAACTTAAAAAAAATAAATTTAAAACTATTTTTACACAATTTGTAACTTTTATCTTTTACATTGTTGTTTTCTTTTATTAAAAAATTTATTTAAATAAAATGTTTAATTAATATTATTTAAGTGATTTTAATGAGTATAAATTAATTTATTTCTTATGTACAGTCGTTGTACATAGGCACACGTGAGTAAGGTGTGAGATACGTCGTAAGTATGCAATTTGGTTTGTCATAAATATCTGCACGTTTGGATTTCCAGGTGTGTTAAACCTCCAGTATTCGTGGGTCGCATTGTAGTTAGAAAACCAAACACTAGTAGAGTAGCCAATTTTATAGGGTTCTGTGCCCAAAGGGTAAAGTTGGATCCTATTACTAAGACTTCGCTGTCCGTCCGTCTGTCACCAATCTCATGAATCGTGGTAGTTAGACAGTTAACATTTTCACAGATGATGTATTTCTGATGCCGCTATAACATCAAATACTAAAAAACAGAATGAAATAAATATTTAAGGGGCTCACATTTTATTTTTATTTTTGTAAAGATGTGTTTTCACTTTTACCGTTTTAAAGATCTTTTTTTAAAAATGGCACACGGGTAGACTTAAAGTATCCTTTGTACTATTCCAGAGCATCCTGGAATAGTACAAAATAAAATAATAATAATAATAATTGTGCGTACAGCTAAGGAGTGGAATTCCTTGCTAGAATCTGTGTTTCCTGATGGCTACAACCCTGGAATCTTTAAGTCAAGAGTGAATAGGTTACTTCTAGGTAAGCGCGCTCCATCGTCAACCGCATCGTCGTTTTC
The DNA here is from genome assembly GCA_949316375.1 of Mythimna vitellina. NCBI lineage: Eukaryota > Metazoa > Arthropoda > Insecta > Lepidoptera > Noctuidae > Mythimna > Mythimna vitellina. The sequence goes on along the minus strand of OX438709.1, from coordinate 4,547,298 downwards.
CATCAGGCGAGATAGCGGTCAAGCGCGAACCTATCAAGAATAAAAAAAGAAAGAAAGAAAATGAATTTATTTTGTCACAACGCAGGGCATACAAACAATAGAAAAAAAAGAGAACCAAAAATAAGAAAAAATACAATTGTATGCCTCACGGCTGCGCCAAAACAGGACCTATTTTGGCGTAGCCGTCTAGCATGATTGCCAAATTATAATCCCCCGCCGCCGCGCCGTGCTGAGTTTGTATACTCTTAGAAACGACTGTAATAATTTTTTTAAGGGATTCTTCACTTACAAAAAGAATAGAGAAATTATATATAAGTACATAAAAGTAAAAAAAGACCGTGGTAAACTTACAAAAAAAGGTTTATATTTTAATTTTAGAATGTTTAATTATTTTAGCTACATAGTATTAACCCGTTTCCATATTTTAGTTATCATACTTTAGACATTAATAATTTAATTTTTACCAATATTGCCCAAAATAGATGAAGGATGTATCACAAACTTAACAAAATAATAATAATAATAACATCGGCGCGGGCCGTAGGCTGCAGTAGTTGGGTACCCCAGATGTAGAGAATTCGATCTAAGAACAGGTTATAATGTTGTTTAAATTTTGTTGTTTGATTTAATTTGAAGATTTTATTTTCTAACTTTACCTTATCCTAGAACCAATCCCAGGATAGGGTTGTTTACTCTTGTTTATTTTAACGTAGCTAGAGAGCTACAACCCGGAAATATTTAAGTCAAGAGTGAATAGGTTACTTCTAGGTAAGCGCGTTCCATCGTCGACCGCATCGTCGCTTTCCATCAGGTGAGATGGCGGTCAAGCGCGAACCTATCAAGAATAAAAAAATAATAAAAAAAACGTAGGTATTTACATAAGTTTAAACTAACTTAAAAATGAGGTTAGCAATATTGTTGCGTAGCCTCTAAACCATTAGCATTGATATCAGGGCTTGTTAACGTTACCAAATTCACACTTTAAGTATCGTTGTGTAACGATACTTTCATAAAGCAAACATGTTAACGGTAACACGGATAAGGGTAATTTGATAACGATTCTGTTAAAAATAACGTTATAAAAATAAATAATTAAAAAATAATAATAAATGAAACTTATCACTAAAAGGTTTAAAAAAAAACACGACTGCCATGTCAAAAAAATGAACTGAAAACCAAAAAACAAGATGTTAGTTAAACAGTATAAAGAAAAATGAAAGTAGTCACTCATTCACTCACTGACTAAACACGATGTCTCGAAAAGTACTTGATCTACAATACAAAATTTTTCATCGTAGTCTGTATAAGAAATCATTCTACAGACTGTACTGTACTGTAGTGTTTAACTAACATTTTGTTTTTTGCTTTTTAGTTCATTTTTTTGACATGGCAGTCGTGTTTTTTATTTTTTTTTATTTTAAACCTTTTAGTGATCAATTTCATTTTAAAACATGTTATGCATCACAATATAGTTTGCAAGCATTTATACGAACACAAGAAGGGCTATATCACACCGGGACACCATGGCGGCGCGACCAGTTCCGCCGCCATAGTGTCCGTAAGCTACTAAACTAGACGCCATACAGATACCAGAGTCGCTACACCACACTCAGACAGTATCAAAATGGACCTTAAGTTCATGCGTCCGAGTTAGTCGCGCGCCGCTAAATTGGTTGCGCAACCAAACGGACACCAGGTGAGTAACTCTCTTTGCAGCTGTATACATTTTGTTGGTACCGACGACTGGTAGCGCCGCCATGGTGTCCCGATGAAATATAACCCGTAGAGATTTGTTAAAGATTTTTGAGGCGATGAAATTCATTAAGAGATTTCCTGTTGTGTGGCTGGTGCATCATTTTACGTGGATCCAAAACGCTGATTGCCAAACCTTCTAGTTGCCTCATGCGACTAAGGCTAAGCGCAACATAAGCTTACCCTTTGGCTAAAATTTTAGGGTCTAGGTCTAGGTATGTTATCTATTGTATAATGTTATGTTTTATGGAAGGTAATAGCATTGTAAGACCGCCCATTGTGACACCCTATTAATCTTAACTTCATAATGTAAGTTGAATCTAATCTACTGCACCAACTTTTCACTATTTGCTTCGAACCTACCTACTGAGCCGATTAATTTTGAATTTGGCACACATATGACTTTCTAGGACCCAAACATGAACGTGTAAAGTAAATAAATGGATGTAACTGTGGGGATCATTTTTGGTAAACTAGAAACCAAAATATTATTTGCTTTTATGGACTCATTTTTATTTTTAAAGTGAATTCACTGCACTTTTATTTTAGTGTACGTATGAGAGTAGTACATTTTGATACAAGTGCAGAAAGTTTGTTATTGTGACCGAGGCGAGATTCGCACGAACCGTAGGCGAGTGTGTTATGGAGCCGAGGGCTGCAGTGACAAATTTGCACGTGTATCAAACGAGGTTTTTCAATAAACTTACGAAGAAAAATAACACGAAAGTATTTTTAACATTAAAATATTTAATTATTGCAAAAGTACTGAATTGTTGAAGGTGCAGTTATGAAAATGATACACAGAAGATTTTGTTGGCATTTTCGCGGTCTGTGAAATTTTATTGTTAACAATTTCATTAATTTCACTGTTTTGTGTGTTAGTGAATGTTGGAGATGATGGAATATAAGAGGTGTAATTTTCTATTTTCTCTTCAGTAGCTATAGGAGACGCCAAATTGTTATTGGCATATGAAGTAAAAGGTTGCGGTTCAAGGCAAAACTTCTAAGGAGCTGGCTCCAAATTTATTGCTTGTGTTATTTTGGTGCTATATTTGCCTTGTTATGTATCTAGTCTTCAATTTCAGATTCGGTTACTGTGTTAGACGTCCATCCGCCATGACGTTTTAGATTCAATATGTCGGCTCCAGCATCAACCAGCAATTTAGCTGAAGTTCTTCTGAAGCTATGGCTGGTGTCTAAATCATCATCTGGTAAACCTAAAAACCTGGCATTTTCCTTTGGCATAGCACCAAATTTGTTCACACCATGAAGCCGTGCATTTACCTTTTAGATAGTTTTGAAAAATAAAACGATAATTTTCTGCTTTTGTGGAACGTAGAACTTGGTATTTTTTTACTATATCACAAAATGGACCGTGAATTGTGAATTATCGAGGAATATTGTTTTTTGTGTTGGTGATTTTAACTCATAGTAAGTTGCCATGTGTTGAGCGTACGGTTGTAGCTCGTAGGCTAGGTATAATGGATATTAATTCAATTACTGACCTTTGGATGGATGGAGAGGAAGAGGGAGACCAAAGAAAAGATGGATGGATTGTGTGAAGAGTGATATGAAAGAAAAGGAAGTTAGTGATAGCATGACGAGTAACAGGGCAGAGTGGAAGAAAAAAACGTGTTGCGCCGACCCCAAGTAACACGGGATAAGGGCAGGAAGATGATGATGAATTCAATTACTGACCTTTGTTGCCAAATACTGATTATCTGGACCCTCTTTCAAAAACTTTTCAACGTCATTTGGTAACAATACCTTTGATTTTTGTGCAATTTATCTGACTGAGCGTCTTTTCAGAAACGCAGTTAGGTTTGAATATGTTTCGATGTCCACGCCGTGTTTTTGCAGAACTGTGCTTTTTAACGTAGAATTTATACTCCATAGCGTGTTAGGCTTATATTTAATGGCTTTATTATGATCTAATTTTATACTTTTTCTGAAAATTATGACGCGTTTTTGTTAATTTTCCACTGACGAAAATTATCCAAAGTTGCCATATATTTCCGTTAAGATTTAGATGACAACAAGCTACCGCAAGCATTTCGTTCCTCAATCACAATATCTGGAGGCGTAACATCTAAATAATGGTCTTCAAAACTTAAATTCGCCATTTTCTTTCACCAAATCACCAATAACACCGATAATGTGACTTAATTTACTTTTTTTCCCGCGATTTTTTATATCGCCGATATACATCGCCCGATCGCTCTAAGTGAATTTTGTCCCTTTTTTATATTAAAAATAACAAATTCAAATATTTTTGAATTTAGAACACGGAGAAATGTTAATTTGTTGGTAATAACCGATTATTGTGTAAGTAATCATGTTTATTTTATTTTATTATTCTGATCAAAAACATAATTTAAATTTTCATTAGACATTAAAACCTTTAAACATCCGCCTTGCTTAAAAAAAAACAATAATCACCGTTGACGGTGACGAAATAGGAATAAAAAAAGCCCTTCTTGTGATAAATTGAAAAAAAAACACGAGGGTGATAAACATGGTATGTTGAACCTAATTGTAGTGCGATAAGAGCCAGTTTTCGAGTAAGAGTACTGAAAAACATGTTTTTAATCGACAAAGTTGGTTCTTGTTTGCATTGACATAGTGTTAATTGTACAATGGTTCGAAAATTCTTCACGCACATGACCGACTTGTACTTGGCTGTTTTTTTTTTTTAAGTGTTGAAATCATCTAATAAATTCTTGCGCTCTGGGTGGAGCGGGAGAGCGTGTCAGACTTTTACTGACTAAAACCACACCTGTGTCATTCAGTTGCCCTTTGCGTTCCAAGCGGTCCACACAATGATGACAACCGGGCGTTTCTTCCGCCTGCATCCGATGCAGGAAACTCCCGAACTTACCATGTCCGGTGAGGACCTGCGTCATGCGGAAGGTGAGGACGCCGTGTTGCCGCTCCAGCTACTCCTCAAAGAGGGGACTTACTGCCATAATTGTAACGTGCCCAGCACTTTGTTGCGACAGTCGCCGTCGCCATTCCACCACGAGATCCCGCTGGAACTCTGTCCGCCATGCCGCGGTTGCATCTCCACGTGCAAATCGTGCATGCGTGCAAGGACTATTGCTTCCAGATCCCATGGTAATCTAATACCACAAATGGGGGCAATCGACATCAGCCCCCCAAGATGTAGCTCGTGCATTCCGTCCATTGCCAAACTGGAAATCTCCAGAGCCGGATGGGCTGCACAATTTCTGGATTAAGTGGTTTACAAAATCGCACACCTTGATGTCGTATATGAGGCAATGAAGTACGGTCCTCCGCTATCCAGGACGTCGAGGAATCGAGCAAGGTATATTCCAGGGTGATAGTTTGAGTCCGCTTTGGTTTTGCCTAGCCTTGAATCCTCTAAGCACACTGCTGGAGAATTCAAGTCTAGGCTATCGGTTAAAGAGAGGTGGTCAGATAATATCTCACCTACTTTACATGGATGACCTGAAACTTTTTACCCCCAACAATCTGCAACTGAAGGAGCTACTAGCTACTACTAGCTTTAACGCTTCTTATAACACACATATGCAACCAGTAGTATCAGTAGTCCATAAGAAATGGTGTATTTCCCCAGGCTTTTAAGAAAGCCTTAGTCCATCCTATCCACAAGGGAGGGGACAGAGACTGTGTTAACAATTATAGGCCAATAACTGTATTACTCGCGCTGTCCAAGATACTAGAAAAAATTCGGAACTCAAGGCTAAATAGTTTTTTGGACCAGTACAATATTATTTCTGATAACCAGTATGGGTTCCGTCGCGGCGTATCCACCAAAGACTATATTTAATATATATACTAGATTTAACACAATTTGTTGCAAGACAACTTGATACAAAAAAAAAAAAACAAATGTCCTGGTGTCGTCCTGGAAATGGCGAAGGCATTTGACACAGTCTCTGTCCCCATCCTTCTACCCAAACTTGAACAAATAGGAATCAGGGGTGTGCCTCTTTTGATGTTCAAGAGCTATTTAACAAATAGGACACAACCGGTCATAGTTAATTCTCTACTTAGTGATGAATATAATATGTCACTTTCGGTGTATCACAAGGAAGCGTTCTAGGTCCTACATTGTTCAAAATATATATCAATGACCTTTGTAAAAGGTCAATTCCGAATGCAACCATGTTTACGTACGCAGATGACACTGCCATCGTGATGCACGGACCAAGCTGGGATTTTGTAAAACCTAAAGCCGAAGACTGCCTTAGAAAAATATTAAAGTGGCTAAACTTTAACATTTGGACACTAATATAAAAAAAAACTAATTACGTAACTTTCACGATAAAGATTAATAACAAGCCATCGGATGAGTTTAATATAACTGCACACAGATGTTGATACTTCACAGAACTGTCAATGTCAAACTCTTACGCCAGCCAGTGTTGTTAGATACCTAGGAGTGCAAATTGATGAACAATTACGATGGGATAAACAACTAAGTAAAGTCAATGCTAGGTTGCGAACTATGATATACCTATTTAAAACTCTTGGAGAAACAGTAACCACAAGAGCTTCTTATAAAAATATTCATAGTGCTGTGCCAGTCTGTGATTAGTTATTGTGTTCCGGTATAAGGTGGGGCAGCTAAAACGATGTTCCTTACCCTGAAGAGAGCCCAAAGAGCTGTTCTCAAGTTAAGCGTAAAAAAACCATTACGATACCTTACTGGACAACTGTACAAAGACTGTAAAGTGCTTACTGTTCGTAAGCTCTGTGCTCTAATTTATTCTAAAAAAGCATCGAACGGTGGCCCCGCCCGATGCTAGAAGACGTGGAATCTCACCAGCCTGTCCCAGTGTTCCACACAATACAGCTTTTGCTAAAAGACAATACTTTGTCCTATTTTTTTCCCAGTTTGTTTTTACACGTACATACACCACGATCTTCTCAACCTTCGTGGTGTTCTGTAGTCTCGACACATACAGCTGCGTTGTGGGTATTGCTGGACGCGGCAGCATGTTGGTTCTTGCCAGCGTGGTACCGCACTGGTTCAGACAAGAAGGTTTCTTTTTCTTCTTCTTCTCCATCTTTGTGAAACCATCCTCATCGCACAAGTTCTTAACTTTTAAAACTTTAGATACTTGGGGCATATACTTACCGACGACCTTAAAGATGATGAAGACATTGAAAGGGAGCGCGGGGCACTGGCAGTTCGAGGTAACATGTTGATCCGTAGATTCTCTTGTTGTACGGACCAAAGTCACCCTGGTCAAAGCGTATTGTCAGGGTCTGTATGCAGGGTGTCTATGGGTTATCTACACCAAAAGATCGCTGGATGTCCTACGTATCTAATATAACAATGTTTTTATGATGCTGTTGAAACTGCTCCGTTGCTGTAGTGCGTCGGAAATGTTTGCTCAGAATCGAAATGACGGCTTCCATGCAGTGATTCGTAAGAAAGTCGCATCACTGATGCTTAGAACGCGGGTAAGTGGCAATAGCGTCCTGAAAACAGTGGTTGAGAGTCCTTACTCTCTTATTCTGAGGCACTATGTGGAGGGAATAGTCAGATAGTTTACTTCTTGCCATATCGTTCTCTGCACATCTTGCCTTAGATACACACTTCACTGTATGTTTTAATTATTATTTCGTGGTTTATGTACTACTAATACTTATTTTAAGATTGGACCATATTGTTGTCTTATCTTGAATTAAATAATAAATAAACTGGACCTCGTTGTTTCAAGTCCACATTTTGAGACTCTAAGCTGCCCTGCTTGCCCCCTTTCGTTTTACCTGCATACCGCATTGTTTGCAACACAGCAGATATGTTTGCGGCAACAATAGCGGAGTAGGCACGTTTAGAGGTCGACGTACCTACATGCCTCACCACTTCGACCGGTGACGAAACAGCGACGGCAATAGCTGAGCAAGATGCAACGCAAGCATTTTCACAAATATTCTCACTGGAGGTGTTAGGCACCCTACATTCCGAAACAGCGTTGCGTAACAACTCTGCTTCTACACGTAATTCACCTACGGTGATATTAGGAACCTCCAACTTAGGCTGAACCTGGGCCAGGCTAGCACTCAGGGATGTCATGTCTATGCGGGCGCAGGTGACAATACGAGTATGTGTGCATTTAACTCCGGCCAGATCTTCAAGGGACGCCTTAAAGTGTAAGTTAAGTTATTTGGTTAAGTCCAATCTACAAAGCCTCGAGCACAGGCGCAGAGTAGCCAGCCTATCGGTATTTTACAGGTTACATTTTGGAGAGTGTGCGCGGGAACTGCATGACTTGATTCCGCCATCTCCTTTCTACCATCGGACAAGCCGACGAACGGCGAGTATCCACCCTTACGTTGTTGAAACTTCAACGGTCCGAACTAAGCGTTTCGCTTCGTCGTTTATACCGCGTACATCGAAGGACTGGAACAATCTGCCTGCTGCGGTCTTTCCGTCTAACTATAATATAGGTGTCTTCAAGGCTAGAGTGAATAGGCTCTTAATAAACTAGTGCGCCTGACCATCAATGATTGCATCTCCACTTACCATCAGGTGGGATCGCAGTCAAGCACTGGTTTATATCAATTAAAAAAAAAAAAAAAAAAGTTTTCCAGTACGTTTTTAAAGTTAAGCTTTAGAACACTGTTGCGGCGTTTGACCTGGGGTCGGCCATTGCATTTTTCGCTTACGGTTATCGTAAAGAATCCACTTTTTATCATATGTCACAATTTGATCCAATATTCCTTCATTTCTGTATCGGTTCAACAAGACAACACAAGTTTCAACACGCGTTTCTTTCTGCAGATCAGTCAAATCATGAGGCCAACCATTTTTCATATTTTTTTATTTTATTGATTTGACGCAAATATGTCAATATTGTTGGTAAGGTAAAGTTAAACCATGCCGCTAATTCCTGAGTGGTTTGGCTCAGATCGGCTTCTACCATGTCTTCCAATTCATTGTTACCTGTGTCGGGCGGTCTTCCACGTGGTTCGTTCTTCAAATCAAAGTTTCCATCATGAAAGAGTTTAAACCAAAATGGTACAGTGCTTTCATTAGCAGTCTCCTCTCCAAACGCAACATTGATATTGCGAGCTGTTTCTGCCGTATTAGTTCCGCGTCGGAACTCGTATTTAAAAATCACTCGAATTTTCGAAGTGTTCAACTTTTATGTCTAAGCTGAATAAAAAAAACAGTTGAAAGTCGATAATCGAATGTTGCACATTAAAAAAAAACTTAAAAAAAAACCGACTTCACTAAAAAACACAAAGTATCAAAATAACTTTAATTTCGGTAGTCATAGTAGTTTTTGGTATTGTTTGTTTCTTATTTAATACTGACTTCCGGTATTTTGATCCTTTTAGTGTGTTTTTCTTTAGTCAAGTCGGTTTTTTTTGTAAAATATTTTTTATTTCACACATTTCAGTTGCGGTACACTTATATATAACCAAAGTGCCTATTTCTCATGACAATTCGAACCAAACACTGACCCAAACACTGCTAGGTTAGATTGTTTTATTATGATGTTCCTGTGTCTACCTTCCACCCTCCGGATCCATCATCATCGTCATCAGGTCACTTCAATGATACCATTTTCAACGTAACTATTCAGAACTATTTATTTATTTGTATTTTCATAGTCACTATCTTCATTGTGATATCTATGTGAGTATAAAGTTCCATTGGCCATTTCTGGTCAATTTCATACTTTAAGCCCTATTATTTATTGGGATTTTATTTTTTTCAATACGTATAATGTTTTTTTTTTTTTTTTTTGTAAAGAAATGCAATGTGAATTTTGTATTTTAAGCTTATTATTTTATTGGCATGATTTTTAATATAATATGGGTTTGTACATGAATTAAATAAATTTTATTTTTATAACAGTCAGGGCCACTAACTAGAACTAACGGTAGACTAAAAGGCCAGTCAAATTAACTGTTACTGGCACTTTTTTCTCTAGCTGCACACGTGATCAAAAGGTACGCAAAAGCGTAAGGAATCCTATAATGCGGTATTGTGTTGTGATGGCGTATGTGTCAGTTAGGGCCTGCGCACACTTGAGACAAGACTGTCTTAGACAGACTTGTCTACGGCACCGCAGATTGATAAAAATGAAAAAAAATGTTGAAAAATGTTTTGAGACGTCCAGTGTTGCCAACAGTTACACTAACTTAACATTAGAGTCAACTTTTAAAACCACCAATCGCAAAATTTCCCAGTAAAAAAATGTGTGTTTTACGTAATAAAATAAGTAGGCACATAGGTTATTAGTTTCCTTTAATAATAAGTGATAAGAATTAACAATGAGTTTATTAAAATACCATTTGTGAGTAAATTAACATACAAATGATTAAATAACAGCTATGTATTAATTCGTCTTCAAACGAATCATTTTTGTTTACACCATCATCGTCGGTATCAGATTGATTATAATTATGGATTCTATGGTGCCGATTTACACTCGAGTGATCGCATTTTTAGTAAGAAATTGAATTTTACGAAAGCACTATAAAAATCTACTAGCCATTAAAACTAATTTTTCGCAACTCAATGGGGGTTTTACTGGCAAAATCCACTTAGTTGGCAACACTGGTCGTATGCCGCTAGACTGTTTTGTTGTGTGCGCCGTGCCGTAGATAAATCAGTCTTGTCGCAGACATGTCTACGACGTCGTAGACAAGTCTAAGACTCAAGTGTGCGCAAGCCCTTATTGCAAATGATTATATTTGTGGTAGAGTTTAAATATTTTGTTTTAAATTGTAAAAATAAATACCTAATATGTATAAAACAAAATATTAGCTTGAACATCTTTGAATATTTTATTAATATAATTAATGGCTTAATGATAAATCATTAAATCTCAAAGGTTAACAAGTTAGCAGAATTAGTTAATAATATATTATAAAAGTAATAAAACATATTTAATTCTATTTATAAAAGCCTAGCCCGCATATGTGGTCAAACAAGTTGGAAATGGTAAACATAAATCGAGCCATAAAATGTTAGTGATAAAAAAAGTCGTTTTTATCACTACACTCTTATGAGAGTGTCAGTGCCGTAACTTGCCTGTCTACGCCCGGTGCCATTTTCTGTGACTGCGCCCCTAAAAAAATCTATGCTGGGTAAGTTTAATCCGCCTGACGCAAGTCCTCACCAGACATCAGTGTTTCCGCTGATGTCTGTTTTGGATCTGTCGAGCAGAAACTCTCGGATGTCACTATTGTGCGAAAAGCCCGGAACACATAGTGAAGCATATGGTAGAAGTTTACCCAGCTTGGTCGGAGACCTGCCGTGTCCTCGTGGAGACCATCGACAGTGGTGATCTGAGCGTCCAACTCTGGTTCAGGCCTTGGTACGGAGCAAGAGGGAATGAGAAACAATAACCTCCTGATGAAATGAACGATACAAAAGGTGGCCTTGGTTTGAACATTTCTACGTCCCATCAGGATCCGGCCCCGTGCCTGGGCACCGCTGGCATCGCATTAGTTACGGCACTGCTCATAGTTTGTAAATAAAACAAACTTAGGTCCTAACCAGAGGTCGGAATTAGGTAGAGTAATTCATGTACTTGCGTCGAAATGTTGATATTAATTTGGATTTTCCCGGGATTTCTAATGAAAAATGTGTGGCATGTGGCAAACAATATTACAAATAATGAAAACCACAGAGATAAATAAGACAACTAAAAACGAAGATAAATTAATGTACAATTTTTATTTGTATTTTTCCTTGAAGAAGATCTCTCTTTGTCAATTAGTGAGGTTAACAAATTTATATACTTCCTCCTCCTCGTCATTAATGCAGGAACATAATTTTTTCTGCTATATTTCTGATAGCGTCATAAAAAAATCTGCCCTTTAAAATTAATCTCAGGATTTGAGGCATATCACTTTATTCTTTCGCTGTATGAAATTGGTGTAAGTACATGTTTAACGCTACCTAATTCCGACCTCTGGTAATAACCTAAGTGGGACTTTAACATGCGAAAATTTGCAAAAGTGTGTGTGCGTGTGTGTGTGGATGTTCGTTACTCCTTCACGCTCAAACAGCTGAATTGATTTGAATAAGGTTTGTCACACGGCTACATCTCAATATGGCAGGTATTCAAGGTCATCAGCTCGTTTGTTTTCGATTTTGAACACTTGATGGGTATTTAGGTACTTTATTTTCAAAAATATTTCTGACTTAATATTTGAATTAAAATACTCATGAATATTCATAAATGGTATTCATGGCACTAGTGCTATTGAGCTGGTCTGATGATGGAGCTCGAAAGTAAGAGTCGCAATCTTAGATTGCCTATTAGTAAACCTATCAAGTTTTGGCTCATTTAGATTCTTCTTAACTAGTTCTGTTTATTTCTCATAATGACGAGAACCTGGTGACGAGGAAATGATACTAGAACCTTGGAATGCCTACTAATAAACCCATCGAGTTTGGGTGCCTGATGGAACCCTAGAATACCTAGTAGTAAATCCATCGAGTTTGGGCTCATTAGATTCGTCTTAACCAGTTCTATACATTTCTCGTGATGACGAGGACTTAATACTAGACCTCGGAGGTGCCTGATGGAACCCTAGAATACCTAGTAGTAAACCCATCGAGTTTGGGTTCATTAGGTGCGTCTGAACAAGTTCTACACATTTCTCATGATGACGAGGACCTGATGATAGAGCTGGGAGTTAACTAATGGAACCCTGGAATGCCTACTAACCAACTCATCGAGTTGGGGCTCGTTAGATTTGTCTCAACCCACTCTATACATTTCTTATAACGACGAGGACCTGATGCTAGAACTAGGAGGTGGCTGATGGAACCCTGGAATGCCCACTAGCAAACCCATCGACTTTGGGCTCATTAGATTCGTCTTAACAAGTTCTACACATTTCTCATGATGACGAGGACCTGATGCTATAACTGAGAGGTGGCTGATGGCACCCAGGAATGCCTACTTGTATACCCATCGAGTTTGGGCTCGTTATGGCAAGAACCTGATGCTGGAATCGAAAGATAGCTGACGAAGTATAAACGTTCTATATCTTTTGTTAGTTAATAACGTCTGACGGCGACGCCGATGGTGCTGTACCTTAAATATGTGGCTCGAAGACATGTACGTGTGATGTTGCACTAACACCAGCTGTTCCTAGACTGTGGTAAAGATTCGGTTTAAAGTTAAGTTTTAAGTTTCGCGGGTCGCTAGTTGATAATATTTAACTCGTTGATATCTATAGGTTTATACATATAGGGAATAAAGGAAAGGTTGCTTATTTTCGATATTTACAGGCTACTTCATGAAGAACTTCTTATTTACGTTCTTTGATAAATACCCTATACTAGTTTTAAGTATACGCTCAATATTTTATTATATGTACGGACGTCGGCGTTTAACCGAAATGGCGCGAAACCACTCGCAAACGCGCCGGCGTTTATTTTTTCGCGATCAATTTAAAAAGTGTGAAATAAAAATAAAATTGAAAATTTTATTCCTGACACAAAAAAGAAACTATTATAAAGTAAAAATTAAGTTATTGAATTACTCTTTCAGCCGTTTTCACTTCATTAAAAGAACCTATAAATATTTTAAAGATGAGCACCACTGAGTCAGGGGACCACAATTGTGTGTAAAGTTAGAGCCAAATAAATAAACTTCTTCACATTGCGGTCCCCCGACTCAGTATTTTGTCGTCTTTTTTGTGTGTAATATACGACGGTACATCGATTACATTGATAAAAAGGTCTTAACATAAGGCTTGATCCTTCTTTGCCGTCATGGGATGTCGTCATGGAATCTGCAGGCAACAGTTCTTGCATGCGTGCACGATTTGCGCGTGTTTAATTTTGTCTGTATATTTGAGTAGATCCTTAGATGGTCTGAAAATATAATTGGACCCGGTAGTTAGCGTTGCAATCGGCTTAAAATATATTTTTTTTGACAAAATGCCTGCTTTTGGACAACGTCTGTTCGTTGGGACTGCTAGTTTTTTAAAATAAATTCTTGGTGGTACCATTTTTCTATTTGCGGATGGAAGTTTGTCTAATTTTAAGAAATTAGCATCTATGATGCTAGCCTTAATAGTTTCATTATCGGAACGAGTTCTGTAGCTAATTTTAAAACTGCACGGTTGACTTCTACTTCAAAATATCACTAAAACCGTGCGTGGTGATAATCAAGAAAGTTTGTATTGGGTTGTTTTTTTTGTAGGTGGGAAATCATTGAATTACATCTCCCGCCCTTGGGCGGAGCGTGAGGTGTCAGACTTAACTGACTAAAATATATTTCTGTTCCTTCTTCCGCATAAACCATGGCCCCAGTAGACTTCGACCCTGCTGGGCCCATACGGTTTTTCTGATCGAGCATGCATCTCCTTGAGGCACGCGTGGAACGTTACGTGCCGTCGACGACTTGAGTTCGGTCTGGACGGTTACCGGACGGTTGGACGGCGAGCTAATTGGGTCGTAAAGATTTGCCCCTCATAAAATAAAACTTTTCTGTTTGAGTGCCCAGGTTTGTCGCCAGGGTCAGGTGACCCTGGCTATCGTGACCACCAGGTCCTGAGTGTGGATCATCTTAGATGTGCAGGCAAACACGTAACCACCCTGAAGTACGGCATACGGCGATACGGTATTATTATTGAAGTAAATCCTCGCTACAGGACAACCTCCTCCAAATATCACCCCGGTATTTAACGTTGGTAGGAGCAAAAGGAAGTGTTAGGCTTTTACTGACTATAATAGCTTGCTTCAGTTGTCCGCGCCGAGGTAACTTTTTAAAACAATTCCGCAGCCTTTGTTTTTTTTCTTGTGGAAAATCATCAAATAACTGCTTACGCTCTAGGTGAAGCGGGAAGGCTATCAGATTTTCACTAGCTAAAATCCACAGTGTTCCTTCAGTCGCCCTTTATTGCGAGGGCTGCAGCAACTCCTTTGAGCAATTCGCTGCACTGGCAGGCGTCGGTATTCGGATGGCGAGCAATGGGTGGCTCGCCGTCTAACCGTCCGGTAACCGTCCGGACCGAGCCCAAGTCGTCGATGACGCGTACTGTTCCAAGCGCGCCTCAAGGAGACGTCAGCAAGGGGCCACGGGTAGTGTGAAAGTGAAACCCGGGGCCCTGGGACGAAGGCAAAGAAGATACAGGAGTTGGGTTTTAGTTAGTAAAAGTCTGACACTATCTCCCACTCCGCCCAAGAGCGAGATTTATCATTAGATGACTTTCACACCTAAAAAAAAAGCAATTTACCTTTTTTTATCGTGGAAAATCATCCAATGACCAAAAACAAACCAAATACTTTGATTCTGCATCGGTTGAGAGCTTGCTATATTTTTTGCATAAGCGTTAAAAGTGCACCCCACTTGGCACTTGTCGTGGTAAAGTAAACTTTATGTTCTATAGCAAAAGGGTTATTTTAGTTGCACAGACAGTATTGGTGTTATATTGGTGGTGATGTAATGTTAGTGTCATATTTGCAACATACAACACATATCTATGCATTTATTTATAGTTATATAAAATGATACAAATCCAAATACATTAATTAAAATTGAAATTTAAAAGACGTAAACTAATCTATCTGACCACAACATTTATAGAATAAAATAAAACTTAATTGTACCCCAAAATAGTAACAAAAATTTTTAAACTAACTTAATCTATGGGTACAATGGCGGTCTTATCGCTAACAGCGATATCTACCAGACAACCTTAGGATGGACTGTAAGAACTTAACATAAAAAGGGGGTAGTCTGCGGTGTACTGCTAATTAAATTTTACATTAAAAATATATATTAGACTATAAATATATGTATAAAAATCAATAAATAAATAAATAATAATAATAATAAAGGCACGTTGTTGCACTGTCGTTGCACGGTTGGATCAAGGGCCTGATACAGAAGGCAGTACTCCTAGATACGGCCCGCATTGTGAGGAGGTTCCTGTCTCTGGAGCCCTAACCACCGGTAGCTTGGACCCTGTTCCCGACACCGGCGGACAACTATTTTTTATATTTTTAAATGTTTTTTTTTATTTATATGTTTTTTAAAGAAATATTTAAAAATGTAATAAATATGTAAAAGAAAATAAATGAATGGAATAATAATAATATATATAATTTAATAATATAGCTATTATATATAAAAGACAAAAACAAACTCATGAATATTATATTTAAATATAACTCGCTTTTTCCCGCGACTTCGTCCGCGTAGAAGTCGAAAATGGTTTTATTAGGTTTTTTGAGATACGAAAATGTGAAATATTATTTATTATCTTCGTCGTGTGTGATAGTTCATTGAATTGTATGGCGAGCGATTTTGTATCATAAGATAAAATATTATAGTATCTTAGCCGTGTGCAGCGCCTCTTAGTGAACTCCTCTGCGCGTGACGTAACCTACGACAAACTTATTATTTACGTTTGTTACAGTAATCGGGTCTAGGGATTGAACTGCAAAATTAAGTTTGTTTTTTATTGTATATACTTTTCCAGAAAAAAAGTACTCAGTATGGTGCCCAACTGCTCAGGATATTAAAGAATAATTATACCAAGTTTCATCGTAATCGGACCGGTAGTTATTGCGTGATGCCTGAACAGATAGACAGACAGACAAAAATTTTTTTTGACATTTTTGGGTTCGGTGCCGGTCTAGTAACACCCCCTGCTATTTATTTTTTTGTTATTTTCAATGTACAGAATTTTCACTTCTACAGATTTATTATAAGTATAGATATATTATAAGGGGGTGTGGGGGGGGGGGGGGCAAAAAGGTGGGTTAGTGACGAAAGAACTGAATTAGTGTAGAAGCAGAATTAATTACAGTGAAAGGAAATGTTCTTTGACTAGATTTTTGAAAGAAGCTGGGCTTGCCTAATTGGCATCGGCAACGCGTTCCACAATCGCACTGCTTGGACCGTGAACGTTGTCAGTTGACTATAATTTCTGAATATAATTGATTTGATTAATATTATAATTAACTTAGAATTATGAATAAATAATTTACAAACTAGTTAACATGGCACAGTGGACATCCTCGACCGGACAAGCATGTATTAACTTACTTCATTCGTCTGCAAACAAATCACATTCAGGGTTGGTAGTCAGGAGGGCATGAAGCATCTATAGACTACGACACACTAGTGATGTGCCGAGTTAGCTATTTTTGTTACTCATTGAAAACGGATTCGGCGTAGCTATACCGAAGGGATAGGTAGGACCGTGTGTGGGGCCCCCAAGCTCGGGGAGGCCCCAAAACCTGATTAACAAACCTCATAAATTCATATTTTTCACAACAAAAGATCTCCCTCCTCTCCTCCAGAGCAGAAGAAGTTATTTGGTGATTTCATCCCACGTAAAAAAGGGGCCCGTTTTATTTTTACCCCATTGGCGTTGGTTGCGAGACGGGCGGTGAAAAGATCGTTGCCCGATCGCCCGCCAACCGACCGCAGAGCGTGCGGGCGCAAACCGCCGAGGCTACAGGCGACCGCGGCCCGCAAGATTCTACTAGTTGGTTGCTACTGGGGTTGCGTTGGCTACTGCGGCAGTCGCAAACAACCGCGCACACCACGGCCGTCAAACGCGTCGTGTCGTTTAATTTTTTACATATCTATCTGCATTCTACAGAAGCTGCAAGCCCGCAACCGCGGCGGTCGCGGGTGAAAACCGTTTCGTGAGTTCCTAGCCTAACTCACACATTTTACAGTAGTAGTAGTTTTTATAATTGGAAATTCTTGTTACGTAAAGTTATTAACATAATTTTTAAGTACCTACTCTTCTAAGAAAATATGGATGTCGGGCCTTACCATGGCGTCTTAAACTGTCAGACATGCGTGATCAAGCAAGAGGGATGGAGCTATACACCCTATTTATTTATTTTATTTAGCACAACAAAATAGCCTTTAACACTAAAATACGTAAATCCTTTCACTCTGTCTTCTTACAGAACCGGAAACTTTCTAATAATATTGTCTTCCATTCATCAGCTAACAAATCCAATCCAGGGTTGGTCTCCACGAGCGCGTTGAGCATCGTTAGCATACGCGGTGTAGGGGAGGTGGATCATGCTACAGTGCGTCAAAATGGGACATTAAATAATTTATGCTTTCTAGAGCTATTGTAATTATTTGGAACAAATAATTGCCGCATAAGTCGTAAGTTGGACGCATCAGTGTAACCATTAATAATTTTCAGAACTATGTGGTTCTTTCTTCAAAAGACCATCTCAGACTCCAATCTGCATTATTCTCATATGATTAGACCATTACATGTTTGCTGTATGGACTTTAAAAGAGACTTTGACCCCTGAGTTTGTTTCTTCTCAGGGTAGTCAGCTAGGAAACACCGGCTTCATCTAGTTTTAAAGTGACAAAAAAATTGACGTGTAAAAGTGTTTTTAAAAAACCTATTCGCAAAATGAACGAATAATAAATGATATTTATTTTGCAAATTATAGGTTTGAAAAAACACATTTACACGTCAATTTTTTTTTCATCATTTTGACCTCACGATTTTCTTCTAACAAAAGAACTCTGAGTTCTTTGTATAAAACGTTTGGAAATTTTGTCTTTTAACCGCCCTGAGAAAAAAAGTTATTTGTGAAATAAAATTTCCCACGTGAAAGTGATTGAAACAAAATTGACATCCCATTCATTAGCAATTCTAAGCCAGTATCCAGAGATCCGTGCCGGTATCTGTACCTTTAATATAAAGTTTATTTGAACTTATAATTCCAAGTCAATCCAAAGACACTTCAAAGTAACCCGTTTTAATAAAACGGCAATTTCACAGCTAAAAAACTATAATTGTATGACATTATGTAGTTAGATTATTATTTGTTTACATTTGTAGTTGTTGTCTTGTCAAAGTCGCTATGCCCGTTCTAGTAGGCTGGTAATTACTCCTATCTGACCTTAAAACGGCCGATTACTGAATATTAAGCAGGTGAATGATTTAAATATTAGGTACCTGCCAAATACAGTAACGTTTAGAAAACTGGGTTCGCAATTTACATCAAAGGTGCAGCCACATATGGGCTGGTGCTGCAAAATGCCACCTAGCAGCTTTGGACTCGGTGGAAAGGCGTGCGAAGAGGCTAATTGGTGATCCAGATCTGGTTAAATCCAATCTTCAAAGCCTTGAGCACAGGCGTAGGGTAGCCAGCCTTTCGGTGTTTTACAGGATGCATTTTGGAGAGTGTGTGCGGGAGTTGCATGACTTGATTCCGCCATCTCATTTCTACCATTGGACAACTCGAGTATCCTCCCTTACGTTGTTGAAACTTCTACGGTCCGGACTAAGCGTTTCGCCTCGTCGTTTGTACCGCGTACATCGAGGGACTGGAACAATTTGCCTGTTGAGGTTTTCCCATCTGATTATAATTTGGGTGTCTTCAAGGCTAGAGTGAATAGGCTCTTAATAAACTAGTGCGCTTCACCAGCAACGATTGCATCACTGCTTACCATCAGGTGGGATCGCAGTCAAGCACTAATTTATACCAAATTTTTTAAAAAAGGTAGATAAATACAGCAACATAAAATAAATATATAACAGTTAAGTAGTACTTAACTGTTATACCATTTAAAATTCTAACAATATTATTTATTCGAAGAAAGTAGCTCGCCGTCCGGAACGAGCTGCAGTCGTCTACGGTGCGTAGTGTTCCACGTGCGCCTCAAGGAGATGTCACCAAACCGTAGGGGCCCAGCAGGGTCGAAGTCTATTGGGTTGTACGAAAGAGAACCCCGGGGCCTTGGAACGAAGGCAAAGAAGGAACAGGAGTGAGTTTTAGTTAGTAAATGTCTGACATGCCCTCCCGTATCGCCCAAGAGCGAAAGAAGTCATTGGATGATTCCCCACCAAAAAAAAGCAAGCATTAGTTTACATCATTAAAAAAACTGGGCAAGTGCGAGTCGGATTCGCGCGTTGAGGGTTCCGTACAAACTTACTTATGTAAATAGTTCAATTCTCGAATGGAGTCTACAAGATTTTTCCGAATGGTAATTTTTTTTTGAGGTGACAACATATTTTTCTAATATCAGATTTATTCCTATAACTGTGCTATAAAACACTGCTTTATGGCAAATTTAAGGATTCTGGGTCGGAACGGGAAGTACCCTACGAAATTTGATCACAGCTTCAAAGGGACCGCAGACCTGAGTTTAAGGTTGTAATTTCAACTCGATACCTCCACGCATTCCCGAGATAAAGGGTCTTGACGGACGGACTACAAAGTGATCCTATAAGGGTTCCGTTTTTCCCTTTTGAGGTACAGAACCCTAAAAAATAACAAACTTACTCATATTGTGCATACCTGTTGGAGCATCAGCATCATCATTAGCCTGCATCAATCCAGTGCTGGACAGGCATTTCCCAACTTTGGAACGCCTGATGAATATCACACAGCAGCCATGCGTCCAATCATAGCAGTAATTATATATTGTAATGTGTCCAGTCTTGATGATATTTCACTTGTTTTATTAACCATAAAATGTTCCCACTGTTGGGACTCAGGCCTCCTCTCTAGGAGAGGGAATGGGCCATAATCCACCACGCGGGCTCAGTGCGGGTTGGGACATGTCACATGTCTTAGAATTTTTGGTTCTAGGACATGCCGGTTTCCTCACGATGTTTTCCTTCACCGTTTTGAGAGCAGTGGTGATGAAATAAATTACACAAAGTAATGCGCCTGGCTGGGTTTGAACTCGCAACCTACAACTCGTAAGTCGGGCCCGTTACCACTCGGCCACCACTGCTGCTAACCTATTAATGTTAGCACCGAATTCAATGTTATCTAACTTGCATTGAGCAACCAGCGTTATTTTTTTCCGGAATATCTCTTTTTTTTTGAGTGGTATTTCATCATATAAACTCTTCCGCTCGGGGTAAAAATTAAATATCATAAATCTCTTTTTCCGTTCGTTTTTCGGGTTCCGTACCTCAAAAGGAATAAAAACGGAACCGTCTGTCTGTCTGGCAAGAACCTTTACCACGGAAACGCGTGGAGGTATCGAGTTGAAATTAAAACCATACTCAGACCCCCCTAGCCAAGTTACGATCGTTTTGTTTGCGTCGAACGCCACGAGTAGGCGACGCCTCCGATTCCTTTATTCTGACCATGTGACTGAGCGTTGAGATGACGTGACGGACCGCAGACCTGCCCGGTCTGCGGTCCCTTTAAGCTGTGAAAAAATCAACCTTCCGAGTTAACGAAAAAAAAGGATACCGCCGTATATGTCGCAAAAAACGTGTATTTCGACACTCTCAAGCGAATGAAAATTCTTAGGGTACTTCCCATTGACCTAGAATCCTGAAATTTGATATGAAGCAATGTCTCATAGCACAAGTATAGGGAAAAATCTGAAAACTGTGAATTTGTAATTACGGCACAAAAAACTATTTTTGCGATTCGGATTAATCTTCGTAACTCAATTCGGGAAACGAACTGTATACATAGGTATGTTTGCGCGGACCCCTCAGTGCGCGAATCCGACTCGCACTTGCCCCGTTTTTTGTGTATGTATGACTCCTATGTATATATTATCATTTCATAAAATGGGTGTCGTCCCGCGGACTATTAACTAAGTTTCACAATTGTTGAGAAAAGTTTATGTCATCATCTTCCTGCCCTTATCCCGTATTATTTGGGGTCGGCGCAACACGTTTTTTTCTTCCACTCTGCCCTGTTACTCGTCATGCTATCATTAACTTCCTTTTCTTTCATATCACTCTTCACACAATCCATCCATCTTTTCTTTGGTCTCCCTTTTCCTCTCCATCCATCCGCATGTAAACTCATAACTCTTTTAGTAACATGCGTTTCATCCCTCCCTGAGAAAAGTTTATGTAGATTGATTTTATGCGGCTCGCACCTCAATACTAGAGACTTACAATCCCTGTGCTCAATCCTTAAGACTCTGAACTGGTACAAACTTTGCCAGTTTCAATTACCTGCTCGTTTTAACCGCTTGTGTTAACATATAAATAAATATGAATTTTGCCCTTTCTTCATATAATTTTATAAAAAATGTAAGATAATAAAAAAGTTTTCAAAACTTGAAATAAGTAAGTTAATTCAGTTCGGTTGTTGCTT
Organism: Mythimna vitellina; assembly: GCA_949316375.1. Taxonomy (NCBI): domain Eukaryota; kingdom Metazoa; phylum Arthropoda; class Insecta; order Lepidoptera; family Noctuidae; genus Mythimna; species Mythimna vitellina. Next base: position 4,525,487 of record OX438709.1, on the reverse strand, counting down.
CAATAAAAACTTTTTAAAGATGTTTGGAGACATATATTTTTGGAGGCAGGTTCGTAGTTATTTACCTATTCATTATTATTATATATAAAAATATAAGTAGATGTATATATTATATAAAACTATATATGTATATTTATTTTGTATATAAAAATTCTTTTGAACCCTTATTTTATTAATAATCTTTTATTTTATTTTATTTGGAAAACTTACAGCTAATAAATACATGTTAATTTAGTATACTAAAGCTTAAGGCCAATTACAAGTTATCACTTACAATAAATGAATAAATTTGTTGAAACAATCGGTACATTACACGATATAAAAACACAGCTTAAAAACGAAATTAATATTTTCAAAGAAATCGATGCTATTACAATTAAAATGATTACAATACTACTATAGAAAATAAATAGGAAATATTATATTTATGCACCTGCAATATTTTCTCTTCACCACCCTTGGTTGACTGGTAGAGAATGCCTAAGGCATTAAGTTCGTCTTTGTACTTTTGTGTTGCATGAAGTTTTAATAAATAAATATTATATTCAAAAATTTATTATATTTAGTTGTTGGTTAATTATGCAGTCGCAGGCGCAATTACTGGCAAATCGTAGAAAATAGCTAAAAATCATCTTTGATAACTCTTTGACTAATTAAAATTACACTTATCACTTAACTTAGAGAGCAGTGGTGGCCGAGTGGTAATGGCCGCGACTTACGAGTTGTAGGTCGTGGGTTCAAACTCAGCCAGGCGCATTACTTTGTGTAATTTATTTCATCACCACTGCTTTCAAAACGGTGAAGGAAAACATCGTGAGGAAACTGGGATGTCCTAAAACCAAAAATTCGAATACATGTGACATTCACCAGCCTGCACTGGGCTTGCGTGGTGGATTACGGCCCGTTCCCTATCCTAGAGAGAGGAGGCCTGAGTCCCAGCAGTCGGACAGAAAATGTTTGCATGTAGCGGAAATGAGAATGTTGAGATGGACGTGTGTCGTTACGAGAATGTATAAAGTGAGAAATGAGTACAAGAGGATGTTTGAAAGTGGCACCACTGACTGAAAAGCTGAAAGGAATCGTTTGTTTTGGTATGGTCATGAGAAAAAGAGTGATAAAACGCATGCTACTAAAATAGTTATAATAATAATATTCCACAACTTTCACACAACGCCGTCTAGTCCCAAGCTAAGCAGAGCTTGTGTTATGGGTACTAGACAACTGATAAACATACTTATATATTTCTAAATACATACATATTATAAATAAATTACACCCAGACACAGAACAAAATGATCATGCTCATCACACAACTATTTGTCCCGAGTGGGAATCGAACCCATGACTTCCGGCATAGCAGTCAGGGCCACTAACCCCTAGAGCAACAGGCCAGTCAAGTTTTGAATATATTTATATGCGGTTGGACAGGAAGAGGGAGGCCAAAGAAAACATGGACGGATTGTGTGAGGAGTGATATCAATAAAAAGGAAGTCGGTTATAGCGTGACTGTTGACAGGATAGAATGGAAAAAAAAAGTGTTGCCTCGACCCCAAGTTATGCGTGTGTGTGTGGTGTGTGTGTGTGTAAGTAGGGTTGGTAGATGACGATGAAGTAGCAAATAATTATTTCATTTTATTTCAAATCCATAATTTAAGTTTAATTTATTTCTTAGTTTAATTATTGTTTTTTTTTTTTTAAATTAATTATATTACTTTTACTAAGTACGTACTAGGGTGTTTCATGTTATTAAAATTTTCGATTTTTGACTTTGCTCGAATTCTTGATACCACTAATGTACAGTGTTTTTATACCACAAATCACCATAATCGGTTAATATTTAAGGGTTGCACAACGCCAATACAGTTTTCTCATACAGCTAGTACGTCATCAGTGAAGGTAAACGTAATATTATTATTTTATACAGTGGAGGGTTTTTTTTTCCATTACAATGAGACTTGGTATAATTATTCTTTAATATCCTGGGCACCACACTGGGTATATCCCGGAAAAGTATATACAAATAAAAAACAAACTTAATTTTGCGGTTCGATCCCTAGACTCGATTACAGTACCAACCTCAAATAATAAGTTCGTCGTCACCCGCAGTGGAGTTCACTAAGGGGCGCTGCACACGGCTAAGATACAATAATATTTTATCTTAAGATACAATATCGCTCGCTATACAATTCAATGTACGACGACGACACACGACGAAGATAATAAATAATATTTCATTTTTTCGTATCTTAAAAAACCATTTCGAATTCTACGCGGACGAAGTCGCGGGCAAAAACTAGTCAATAATAAAAAAAAAAAATTTAAAATTTAATTAAACCTAAATTACTGTAAATAATACAATAATAATATTCCACAACACAATCTAGTCCAAAACTAAGCAGAACTTGTGCTAGTACTACTTAACTGATAAAAATACCTACTTATATTTCAAATTGCATAAATATTATAGATAAATTACACTCAGACATTGAACAAATAATCGTGCTCATGACACAAACATTTGTCTTGGGTGGGAATCCAACCCACGACCTCCCACGTAGCAGTCAGGGCCACTATCCATTCGACCAACGGGCCAGTCAATAAATTGTATGTTACCGGCACGGATCTTGAGCGCTGACTTCTACAGTTCTACTTGTGCAGAAGCTCACAGAAGTCAAATAACGGGTCTCTTTAGTGGTTTGGAGGAAAGAGATGCGGGGGCGGGGATTGCAATCCTTGTACAGTGATTGGCTCGCCGATGTGTACGATGCGCAAAGCGATCCCGCTCTTTCGCCGAGCGCTCAAGATTCGTGCCGCTATTTGTACTTTGGTATTTTAGGGCTCCTACTTTCTTTTTCAAATAAATCTAGTATGATGAATCCTATAATGCTTATCAATCCTCAAATCTTCTTCTTGCAGGTTTTCATCCTAACGACAGGTTTGTTGTACTCTATCAGCGTAGGTATCATGATATCATTTCCATCAGTACTCACCCCTGCCCTGGTGTCCTCCAACAGTACTGATATTCGAGCGACATCAAACCAAGCTTCTTGGATTGGTGAGTATCAATCTGGATCAGAAGGCTTACCATGACCTGGTTACATGCGAGCGAGAAAGAGGGACAGAGCCATGCACCCTATATAGCTGTCGTGGCCAGATCTTGGAAATTGATCACTTCGAGATATTTTTTTTAAATTAATGATAGGCTCGCGTTTGACCACCGGTAAGCGATGATGAGCACGCTTGCCTAAAAGTAACCTTTTCACTCTTGACTTAAAGACTCCTAAGTTGTAGCTATCAGGAAACACAGACTCCGGCAAGGAATTCCACGCCTTGGCTGTACGCATAATAAATGTATTCTCAAAACGCTTTGTGCGTATGGGTGGGATGTCCACCATGTACCGGTGGTGCAACGCCAACGATATGGCCAAATAAAACTGGCTAGATCGTTTTATATGTTAAAGTTTGATGATATTTCAATGCTCGTTTCGCCTACTTTCTTTAGATCTTTTATTATCATAGAAATCCTACAACAATGATAATAATCTAAGAATCCGCGGAGACTAGTGTTCTCACATTCATATTATAAAAAAGAGGCTACATAAAAAAAGAAATATAGCTCTTCTACCTAAACTTTGCAAATACAGGCCTAATTCATAATTGAGTGATTTGGCTCTTAATAAACTAGTCCGCTTTACCATCAAAGATTGTATCACTGCTTACCATCAGGTGGGATCGCAGTCAAGCCCTAGAATATATAAAATTAAAAAAATAAAACAATGATATGACTAAACGAGGATATACAACCTACTTTTTATTTTGATTATTTTCACTGTCCCTACATATCTATTAATATTGTAAGATTAACCATTTTTTTTAAAAGAGTTACCATGGTGTTTCTTGCCGGTTCTTCTCCATTGGAATCGATCAATTGGAATCGAGAACTAGTTTCTCACGTTTTATAAGTGAGCATGAATTTAAGCCTATGTGAAGTACCTTTTTTGAAAGAATCTCTTCTTAATTCAGCTGGAAATACAGGCCAGCAAGCCGATTGTCATTAATCGAGCATTAATATATCGAGTCCAAGGTAGTAATGAGCAATTAAAAATAGAAATGCACTTAAAATAAATATACCTAGATTATAATATATATAATAATCTCTATCTCTTTATTTTCCAGCTGCCAGCAACGGTTTAGCAGGCATGTGCGGGTTCTTCATCTTATCGCCGATCCTGCAAATATTAGGAAGAAAAGTCGTCCATATCAGCAGCAATCTCTTTATCCTCATAGGGTGGATCATTTTTCCGCTGGCCAATAATATTCCAATCCTATTCGCTGCTAGAATTATACAAGGACTTGCTATTGGTGGAATCTATATCCACGGTATGATTATCTGTGAGTATGTCAACTCAAAAAGGCGAGGATACTTCATGACAATCAAGAAAGCATGTATTGCTATTGGTTTCTTTATCTGTCATTCCATGTCATTATTTTGGAATTGGAGACAAATATCAACATTTTCAATAATGCTGCCAACTGTATCGATCTTCTTAACGTTCTTTTGGCCCGAAGGCCCATCGTATCTGGCCATGAAAGGTCGGTTTGAAGAATGTGAAGAGTCATTCATATGGCTGAATGGTAGATCGAACCCGAACGAGCTCCATCATTTAATATCAAAGCAAGTGGAGAGGATTGAGAAAAATAAACTGGAAAAAAGTAACAAGATGTTATTGAAAAAAGAGTTATTGAAACCCTTAGTGGTAGTCTCTCTTCTAACGTTACTTGTAGATCTGTGTGGCAGATATTACTTCGTTGTGTACATTATTCAGATCATGGGAGAGTTAATTGGAGACCAATCTATGGCAATATATTGTTCTTTAGGTGCTGATTGTTTAGTAATAATTGCTCAAGTATTCTCTTGCTTTGTCATATACCGATATAAAAGACGTTCCTTTTTATTTTCATCTAGTATCATTACGGTTATTTTAATGTTGTTAATTAGTTTGTTAATGTTACTCAAATCATACAAGATCGCTATTTCAGTGTGGCTTACTCCTTCGATAATAATTTTGCAAGGTTTCGTGGTTAATTTTGGTGTGATACCCGTTGCATTTGCAATTATTGGAGAAATATTTCCTTTGGAGTGTAAAGGAATTGGTTCTTGTATTTCTGGGATAGTTTTTACATTTTTGTACACTTTGACAATAAAGATAACACCAATTTTAATTGAAAGTACTGGTGTTGGAGGTATGTATTTTATATACGGGGTGTGTATTGCTGTAGTTATGGTACTACTGTACTTTGTTGTACCAGAGACTAAAGATAAGACTTTGCAGCAGATAGAGGATGAGATAAAAGGAGTTAAAAAGGCTACGTGTGAGGTCGAAACGAATACTTTGCTATAGAGAATAATGAGAAACATATGCTAGATAAAATATTATGCTATATTGTTTACGTAATGAGGGAATCATTTATTTATCATAAAACAAATACATTGATATGCCTAACCTAAACAAATTAAAACTATCTTACAAAATAAAAATAAAAGCGCTAAAGTACTAAAAGAGCAATTTAAAGTACGGCGAAAATCTCCTCCGCATCGCTGTCGATGTTCCCAAAATACTGGTGGAACCACCAGGCTTAATGGCAATGCTTTACGTAATTCTGTTATATTTGTTACCAATCATTATGCTGCCATCCGATTAATATTAAATGGTAGATTATGTTTTTGTAATTTTAAAATAAAAAACATAATTGGCTGTGCTTTGTTCTTAATCGAAAAACCAACCTTTAGGTAGGTATATCAAGATACCTTAACGATAAGACGCAGTATTATAAAGAAGCAGTTCTGTGTAGCATAACATTCCCAACCAACCCAAAATATAACAAAATTGATACCAATAATAAAACTAAATTTATGGCTCCTAGTATACCACTAGATATAGAAATAATAACTTCATTAAACAATACAAATAGTGTAGGATATGACGGTATTGCCACAAAAATACTAAAACAAGTTGAAGAGAAATAAGCGGTCATTTAAGTCACATAATTAATCTAAGTATTAGCGCAGGTGTTTACCCTGATGCATTAACAACAACAATTACTAAGCCACTTTTTTAAAAAGACAATAGAGAAAAAATGGAATACTACCGACCAATACCTTAATTCCAGTATTTTCTAAAGTATTTGAAAAGTATATTTATAGGGAACTTTATAAATTTATAGATAAACATAATATTTTGTGTGAGAAACAGAAAGGATGTCGTTTACATAGGACTATTAATATGGCTATATATGATTTTATATACAATGTAATTAAAAATGTTGATCACCGAAACCCTGTATGTGGTAAAAGTATACTTTGCGACATGACCCAGGCATTCGATTATGTCCACTCTGTTAAACAAGCTCGAAGCCTGCGGGATTAGAGGCAATGTCCTCAATTTACTTAGTTCGTACCTACAAACCAGAAAACAAATAAATGAATTCAATAAAATTAATATAGCTACTAAACATGAAGAGACATTTTGGTCTTCAGAGTGCAAAGTATTATTTGGGGTACCGCAAGGCAGCGTCTTAGGCCCCTTTATATTCAATTTATACATAAATGATCTACCAAAAACTATTGAGCGCCCAATAATACTTTTTGCGGATGATAGCACGATTACAATACCCAGTATAGCGCTATCACAGCGTTCAGCGTTAGTCAAGGTTTATTACTTGGACCATTATTGTTACTGATAATAATAGGGGTTAAGGTATGAAATTGCCGTTTTTTAAAACGGGTTGCTTTGAATTGTTATATCTTCTTCTCTTTGGATTGACTTGGAATTATAAGTTCCAATAAACTTTATATTAAAGGTACGTTATTCTTTTTTCGAAATTAGGTATTTATTGGATTCTTTGTGTTTTGTATTTTCTTTAATATCGCAGTTCTTATAACCATGAAAACTAATAAAAAAACGTTTTTTTTTGTCATATTAAGAGTTCTAACGTAGAAACTATGCATTTCAAAGGCAAGCAATATCAATTACGTATACCTACGATTTTTTTTCTAACAAAAGAACTTTGTGCTTTCTTGTGCTTTCGTTTTGGAAGTTTTATCTTATTGCCGCACTGAGGAGAAAAGTTAATCGTGAGATAAAATTTCCCACATGAAAGTAATTGAAACAATAATAGATATCCCATTCATTAGCAGTTTTAAGTCATGGTCAATATTTCATACCGCTTGAGACACATTGTCTCCACGGTAGAACTCATATTACAAAATAATGCGATTTCTTATATTTCATACAAACATAGTTATATTACAGATATAAGAGTAAATAAAAAAAGAATAAATACCTAATTTTGAAAAAAGAATAACGTACCTTTAATATAAAGTTTATTTGAACTTATAATTCCAAGTCAATCCAAAGATATAACACTTCAAAGCAACCCGTTTTAAAAAACGGCAATTTCATACTTTAACCCCTATTATTCTGATCTCAACATCATAAGATTTTTGATCCAGGGAGTACTTTCTATTCCTTTGGAATAATTCTGAAATCTACACAGGCGAAGCAACTAACGAAAGCTAGTTAGCTATGTGTATAAAAACAGCAGTACCGATTACATGGAAGTTTAACATAAATATTGAAATGGTTTCAACACCATTTTTTTCCTTCGATCGCTTCCTATTTGTTAATACTAGGTAAACCAGTTTATGGACCGTAACCGCATAATGAACTAGTAAAGTAATCTATCATCAAACATGGTAATTATCACAGTGATACTAGATAGAATTTACTTCATTTACTACTACTACTTATTTTTAAAATTCACTATCAAGTTTTTATTTATTTTTATATTTGCACCAAGTGCAACCCCATTTTGTGTCCAATCTCTATCCATACTGGGTAGCCTGGAAGAAATCGCCGAGTGCGATAAGGCCGCCAGTTGTATGTTTTTTTCTATTATAATTTTAATTTGTAATCTTGGTATGCAATAAAGTATATATAAATAAATAAATATATAGAATTTAGTTTATTCTTCTTCAAAATTGCCACACAACTATTATAATAACTGGTTTTTTTTTATTGTATGTAGGTACAGTGCTTGTCTCATTTCCATCAGCAATATCTGCCGGAAAGCCTATTGTGTATTTTATTGTAATTGTATTAAGGTGTGATAACTATTTAACCAAAATTTTAAATCTCGTATAAGTAATCGTTTATACTATGTTCTTATAAGAAATAAAGATTCTTTAAACCTAACCTGTTCTTACCTTGAACAAGCTTAATTTCATATCACACCTCTACCGTATGCTCCACCGTGTCCTACGGGCGGTCCACACAATGGTGGCACCCGGGCGTCACTTCCGCATGAATCCGGTGCAGGAACCTCCCGAACTTACCATGTCCGATGAGGACCTGTGTCATGCGGAAGGTCACACCTCAAAGAGGGGATTTATCGCCATAATTATGGCGTGCCCAGCACTGGGTTGCGACAGTCGCTGTCGCCATTCCACCATGAGATCCCGCCGGAAGTCTTTCCGCCATGCTGCGACTTGGCGCGGCAGCGGAGTTTCGCCCCGGCGTTGCATCTCCTTGCGCAAATCGTGCATGCGTGCAAGGGCTGTTGCCTCCAAATCCCACGGTGGTTGGCCGGCAAGGAGGCTCGTTGCTTCGCGGGAAATTGTGCGGTATCCCGGCATCATCCGGATGGCTTGCGTTCAGCTTACCGGCGCCCCATAAAAGACCATGGACCGAACGATTCCTGCATAGAGCCTCCGGCACGAGGCGGCGATGGCGTCTGGACCCCCTAGGTTAGGCAGGAGCCGCTTGAGGGCAGCCCCAGCACGATCCAGTTTGGGAGCCAGACGTCGGTCGACTGTTTGTTGTGTCTGTGACACACACACACTATACAACTTATAGGACAGAAAGACGATGAGATGCCCAGCCAGCTACCAGTGGGATTGTCCAAAGACTGCGATCTCGCTTGTTGAATTGTTACTGTTCACAATGTCTGAACCTTTCGAAATTACAATATTTATACTTTTTTAAAATGGCTGAAGAGTTTTTTTTTTGTTTGGTTGAACTGGTAATTGAAGACGCGTGAAACTGCGGGGGTAGCTAGTTTAATTTATATTTAGAGTTTGTATAATTTCTTTTTATATTAAACAATAAATAACGAACACTAAAAAGCAATCTTTTTCTAAGATAAACACCCCTTCTTATAATTAAACGATTATTTAAAAAACACTTACTAGTTAAAACTATATACACAAATAGCTTCTGCCGGCGGCTTCGCCCGCTTCAAAACAGGTTTCTCCATACAAACTTTGAACCCCCGTTTCATCCACTTCGGGGGTGAATTTTGGAAAATCCTCTCTTAGTACTCGCCTACATCGTAAAACGAAACCTAGTGCAAAATTTCATGTTTCTAATTCCAGTAGTTTTGGCTGTGTGTTGATATATCACTTAGTCAGTTTCTTCTTTTATATATATACGTAAAGGCTACTCCTAACTAAAATATGGCGTCATAAAACTCCTCCGCTTCATTGTCGACTGGAGTGTGCCCAAAACGCTGACGGCATTGTCACGTTGTATGGCAATTAGCAATGCTTAATCTCTAACCGAGGTAAAAGCCAGCCCTTGGGTCACACGAAGTGTCAACTAAGCGTTTGGATAGTTCTTTAAAAAGCGTATGAGCACTCCTACGCGGAATAAGAGTTTCAACCCTCAAACGGTTCAAAGATAAAATTTATAAAATTACCGTTTCTCGTGCCTGAAGAAGCCATTCTTGCCACAGTAATTGCATATACAAGTTTGCTATTCAGTTTTTATCAGGCGCTAGTGTAGTGAGTGCGAAGTTATAAAAGTGAAAGCTAAAAGCTGTCGCTGATCTTATATATTCTGTGTCCTATCCGAAACATGATTTAACTTATTGTTTGTTTAAACCCAATAAAAAATGAACATATATGCGGAACTGCGCTAGATACCAGCCCCCCTAGCCAAGTTACAACCGTTTCGTTTCGATTCTCTTTTCGTCGATCGCTTCGAGTAGGCTACGCCTCCGATTCCTTTATTCTGACGTCATCTCAACGCTCAGTCACGTGGTCAGAACAAAGGAATAGGAGGCGTGGCTTACTCGAGGCGATCAACGAAAAGAGAATCGAAAAACTGTGACACCCCAAAACTAAAAAAAAAATGGTTTTGCACCGTTTCAGAAGATATTGACTATGGAGGCACGCAAGTTAGACTAGACATTGTATTTTCAACGTATGTCAATAAAATTAATGTCACACATCTCCAATTAGAAATATTTATATTATTTATATATAAATCAAGGGAATTAAACAAAAATGGTGCCAAATTAGGATTAAATTTGGTCGGCAGCTATCGAATTGAAATAACTATATTCCAAATAATTTTGTATACTCCATGTATGTACATTTTAATTAGTTACCATTTAAACAGTCAGCTATTAAAAGAAGTTTTTTTCAGTTTCAAAATGTACGCTGTTTGAGTTGCGCTATATGTTGTCCCCCTGGACGCGAATTGCAGTGCCCAATCTGGAAATCTCTTAACCGACTGCGGACCCAGGTTGGCCGCTGTAAAAACAATTTGGCCAATTGGGGCTTCCTCGACCCATCTCTAACACAGTGCCAGTGTGGAGCCGCTGCACAGGACATGCGTCATTTGCTATGCTGTCTATCCTGCACAACCACCTGCAGTTTTCAGGATCTATACGAGGCCAGCAACAGAGCCGTAGAGGTTGCCAAATACTGGTCAGAAAAAAATTAATTAGAGTACATCGACGCGAAAAGAAGAAGTTGCGCTATATCTAATGGACGACAAAAATTTATAAATTCATTGACAAGTTTATGTGATATTCATCATCATCATCATCATTTTAGCTAATAGACGTCCACTGCTGGACATAGGTCTCCCCCAAATGTTGTCACAATGAACGGTCCTGTGCGTCTCGCATCCATCGGTATGTAATATTGAGCAGCTTTAATGAATTAAAAATAATGGAAAATTAAATATATCTGCAGCAATATTTGTAATAAAACAGCAAATCGTAATTGAGATTTATCAAATTATTTGGCAAGCTATATACGAGTAGGTACCAAATTATTATTTTCGATAAGCTAGTAAAGTTTTTTTTTATCAAGCTGCTTAATCCAGTGAGCAGTTGAGCAGTGGTGGCCGAGTGGTAACGGCCCTGACTTACGAGTTGTAGGTCGCGGGTTCAAACCCAGCCAGGCGCATTACTTTGTGTAATTTATTTCATCACCACTGCTCTCAAAACGGTGAAGGAAAACATCGTGAGGAAACCGGCATATCTTAGAACCAAAAACTCGAAGACATGTGATATCCACCAATCCGCACTGGGCTCGCGTGGTGGATTACGGCCCGTTCCCTCTCCTAGAGAGGAGGCCTGAGTCCTAAAAGTGGGAAAATTATAAGGTCAACTATGCTATGCTATGCTATAATTCAGTCGATATTTTATAGAATACCTAAGCATTCTGATAGGGATGACGGGGGCTAGAGTAATGATGATCTGATCTCCAGTATTCGGTTCAAAATCATCAGTTATAGCGGTCCATAGGCCTCCCAAGTTTCCACATGTGAGGACTTCTTAAAGAACTTAGCAAAACTAATTCCTGAATATTATTGAAATAAGTTTAATGCCAGGCGTTGTTTAATTTCTTTGTTATACTTACTTTTTGATTTTTGACTATTCCGTTAGTTTCACTAACGAAGTTGGTTAACTGAGTAATGGTGGTCCAGTGGTAACGGCCCGGTTCATTGGCCAGTGGTAGGTCGCGGGTTTAAATCTAGCCAGTTACACCATACAGCCAGTTAGTCGGCATATCCTAGAACCAAAAATTTGAGGACATGTGACATCTTTTCTGTTAGTCTTTAGCATGGCTTAGTGAATGGTGCTGAAACTCATACTGGTTACCTACTTATGCTTAAGTTCCACGGGTAGTGTGAAAGTGAAACCCGGGGCCCTGGGACGAAGGCAAAGAAGGAACAGGAGTGGGTTTTTAGTCACTTTAGATTTGTCATAAGATGATTTTCACATCCAATATTTTTTTTTTAAATGCCTAAGTTTTATTTATTTTTGTCGAAAGAGACGGGATCCTGCGACATAGAGTATCCTAGTGCAGGATCTAGTGTCCCATATTCATGTAAAACTGTACTTAGATCAATAAAGTAAAAAAAAACTACCAACCAATTGAATTGGATTGGATTGAATTATATACCATACCTATAGCCTACTCTAATCCCTAAAACATAAAATAAACAATAGCATTTTTGCAAATACACTCAAATTACATGAAAATACATCAATATTTACGTGAAGTTCGTATAATAACTTGAATTGCGTGAGTCAATGTCGTTTTGGCAAGAAAATTGATCCTTTCAACAGGCACGACCAGCAGCGGTGGCCATTATTAAATGAATCCATTCAGAACTAGAGGGAGTGTTAGAATTTTACTGATGGAGACTCGCCTGTGTTCTTGCAGTTGCTCTGTGCGTCCCAGGACCGCAGCTCTTTCCATCAATCCTGCAGCCTTGGCAGACATCGGCCGTAGTTGGCCCAGTCCGGATGCTGTCTCTTTGAGGCGCGTGTGGAATACGACGCAACCCAGGCTGATCTTTGTCGAACGGCGAGTTACTCATCAATCGCTGCCCGCGTCTGGCTCAACTTTTGTATTAGCCAAGAACAAAATAGAAACTGGGATTCAGACGAAAAACTCAATACGAAAAAACCAAAAGTTGTTTGACCCTGGTATCGAACCCAGGGCAAAAAAAAATAAAATATTTTGATTTACTTCATCGCAAACAACAGGTTGTAACAAAGACCAATAAAAAATAAAACACATTTACCAAAACTAGTTTGAACATTATGTTACCTAATTCCGGTTATGATCATTACTTTTTTGGGTTTTTAGAATATAAATTATCAACAGTTAACATGAAAAAAATAAACAGTTGACCTCGTGTGTCTTCTTAATTATCTATCTAATATATAAAAATTTTGTGTCACAGTGTTTGTTATCAAACTCCACTGACACGAGGAATAGAAAAAAACATAGTAACACGAACAAAACAAACAAACTAAATAGCATAAAATCGTAGACAAAATAGTACACCATTTATAAATACACTACTATTATTACTATTTATAGGTACTAACCTGTGGCAAAGCGCCATCTCATGAAGTGACGTAATCTTTTGGCGCCATTATTATGAATGCTCAATAAAAACGATTTCACCAAATCACTTCTCTATCATTTAGCACTTACTATCACTCACTTATTGTCAATATTGAATTACTAGCTTCTGCCAGCGGCTTTGCCCGCGTGAATATAGGGTTTTCAATACAAACTTTGGACCCCCTTTTTATCCCCTTAGGGGGTGAATTTTGGAAAATCCTCGCTTTGTGCTCGCCTACATCATAAGAGGAAGCCTAGTGCAAAATTTCACGCTCCTAGTCCCAGTAGTTTCGGCTGTGCATTGATATGTCAGTCAGTCAGTTTCTCCTTTTATATATGTAGAAGATGTCGACCTGCCCTACGCAGACTAGACGTAGGGTTGCGTTCAAAGTAATTTAAAATTCTATCGTCTAGTGTCATGCTTACACACACAGAAGCACTATCCAATTGCGGAATTAAGGGGATGCAACTCGACATACATTTTCACTGTTTTTCATACAGCCGCTCTTGCGCGATTATGACGTTATTACACATTTTTCATTAGATATTTTGGAAACACAGTATCTTGAGGATATTATCTAGGCTGCTATTGAAATCAATTTATAAATTTGTGTAAAACTAAACCAGTAAAGACCTCCGAAAATCTGCTATTTTGCATGAACTTTGACACTTCCTAATATACTCAAAATGTAAAAAAAAGTCATAAAAGTATAACAGTAGAAGCCTTGCAATTTAATCAAGATTCCGAATGTCAAAAAATGTTACAAAAACTTTTAGGGTTTAATAAAAATACGTATTTCCTAGAACATTTTTTGTAAAATCGTCGAGTAAATCACGGAATTACTAAATACTAACAAAGTTTTCAGGCGTTATTTCTCTTTTTTCATGTTGCCTTTTCGTCAATCATCGCGTTGGATTGCGTTAGATGAAGTAGCAAGCTTTTAAACCATGCTCAATGTTGACGATAGGCGAGTGAAAAAGGACCCTCTTAAGGTGATTGCTACGGGTTGTTCGTGGCCATTTTCCCGCTAGATGGCGCTGAAGTCAACATTTTCAGTTTTATTTTGTTTTGAGTGTAATTGAAACAATATTAAGTCACAGAAATAGTACAGCGTAAATCGGACATTCCACTTTATCGAAGTTAGTCAAATTATAGTCTCAAAACCCATCCGATTCGCCATTTTTCGAAATACTAATATCCAACTCTGCTTATAGTATCGTTTACACACACATAGACACGAACGACTACTTTTAAAATCTAACAAAATTACCACTAGATGGCGTGCATTTAAAAGTTATAAGGCAGGTTTCTGTAGAAATTATAATTATGTCTGGGGAGTACCTGTTACGATAATATTATAAAAATAAAAGGTGGTATTTCATGGGTGATGTAAACTATTTATTTTGGGAATCAAATGAATGTCAAGAATGCAATGTAAGACGGTTTTATTATTTACCTTATACATTATAAGAACATATGTACCAACTAAAAATTATTACAAGTATTTATAGTGACATAAATGCTTGATACATGACCATTTACTAAAAAACAATATTTTTCAAAATATTTAGTCACAATGCAAATTTGAAGTATTCAAGGTACATTATTTACAACAATTACACACCAGTACAAGACAAACGCAATGAACTATAATTCATAAACAAGAGAACAAATTTAAAACACATATTAGAATAAGAGATTACAACCAAGAAGGTGGAAAAATGTTTGATAGTATCTAAGCATCCATAATCACATATGTTTAGGTTTTTAAACATAACTAACAAATGGTTATAAATATCTGCTAAAGTATTGTTTTAATTGTAAAGGAAATAAAAAAGCAACAAATTTATTTTTATTCACTCTATGATTGTAAACATTGATAATATAGATTCTAAACAAACTACTATAAAAGTACAATTAAAACAAAAATCATTTGATGTGTTTTCACTCTTCCTAAAAGTTCTTGTCTGGATCCCACCGCTACACAGCTGCTGCGAAAGAAAATGACTATGCTTAGTATATTTTGTGTGTAAGTTTTGATGTGGATGTTGAAGAAAAATTTCCCAAAAGAAAAATATAATATAGACTGAAATTTATGGAAATTATAAAGTAAATGAAAAAAAAAAACGTTTAGTGTACCTTTCATATCTATACATTTCGCATTTTTTTGAACACGTCTCAAAATTATTTCTGGCAGAATACAATATTTAAAAAAGTCTAATAGCTTTGGCATCATATTGCTGATAAATTCATTGTCTCGACAAACTTCTATAACAGTCAAAGGTTCATTGACTGAAATAAAACATATGAAGTAGCATTTATCCATGTTACTGACACGCATTTGTCCTTGAACCTGAAATAGATTTAATATTATAGTAAGAATAAATAACATGCTAAAATAAATTATAAAGTGGACATGCAATAGAATTATTAATTTACTTGATAGTAATAATCATGCTTTTTATTCATATGTAGAACATTATTATCCAATATTAGAGCAAAGTTTTTCTTTTCTAGTGCAGCTGCTTCTAGGGTTTGGTTTTTCCTTGCCAATGATGGAAAACACTTGATTTCAATTACAGCTCTCTCATTTTCAATTACACCTATAACAAATTTATACAAGATTATAAAATAGTAAAATGGAGCTCTTTATAAGATTTGAAACGGGTAAAGTAATCGCATATCGTGCTCGTAATCCTTGATCCGTCGTGATAATAACTAGTGTTATAATTTTCGATATTTATCAAATATACACAGCAGTGGTGGCCGAGTGGTAACAGCCCCGACTTACGGGTTGTAGGTTGCGGGTTCAAACCCAGCTAGGCGCATTACTTTGTGTAATTTATATCATCACCACTGCTTTCAAAATGGTGAAGGAAAACATCGTGAGGAAACCGGCATGTTCTAGAACCAAAAATTCGAAGACATGTGACATTCACCAATCCGCACTGGGCCCGCGTGGTGGATTACGGCCCATTCCCTCGCCTAGAGAGGAGGCCTGAGTCCCAGCAGTGGGAACATTATAAGGCCGACTATGCTATGCTATCAAATATATAGGTAAGATCCAACTTATACACATATGACGAATATTGATAAAGAAAACTTACCATCTGGACTGCCAGCTAAACATCCAAATTCTTCATCAATAAAAAGACCTGAAGGCCTTACAGTTTTATTATACTGTTGCATAAACATACTTTTCGCCACATTTTCATTTTGCTGGCCATATAACATATCTTTTGTACAAATATTCTTTTTATATAGAATATCCTTGACATGATTGTGACATGGTGTTGTAATACGGCGTTTGCAAACCTGTAAAAGTAAGATAAAATAAATATGTGTTGTGAATATTTTTTATATATGCATTGTCTGCATAGGTGTTCTATAAAATACAGAAACTGATTACATTACCATTCCAAATTGACTAGCAGTCAGACGGTCACGCCTATGAGTAATGTATAAATCATTTTCATGCTGCCCTATTGTAGACATTTCAATGAAAGCTATGTCTTCTGGTGACTTTTGGAACTCTGCTAACCGTTCTTCACACAATATTTTCAATTGTACTTCATCAATATCAATTGGATCACTAGCTTCAGGTCCATAGTTCTGGTCTGGTTTGTTTTTTTCTCTTGGAACAAACAATCGTTTGCGTGTTGACGATTGTTGTCGTATTCTGCTCTGCTCCTTTCGCTTTATGTATTTTTTAAAATGTGTTCCTGGGCTCTGTGTGGTCTGCTTTTTCCATGCAGTCTCATGCCATTTGTGTCCAGTAGCAAGTGATAGCCCTGAAAATAAAATATAATTTTACTAGGAAATATTAAAAAAGATAGCTAGAAATTGTATGTTACGTACAATATAAATATAAAGAAACAGTACTGATAAACATAACGTTTCTTTTCAACTTCTGTTCTAATAGGAAATTAAATGTTTATACTATTTACCTGCCACATGAACACGTCGCTGGTACGATCCCCCTTTACCTAGACTAATTCGTTTTCCGCAGCTGAATTTATTTATTACACTCATAAAGTTTTCTGCCACATTTGTTGTTTCATTTGACAAACGGCCTGCCTTCAATGCAATTTTTTCATTGGCAGCATAAATCAGAGCCCACACTTCTGGGGCATCCTTTTTTAGAATTTCTACGAGATTTTCTTCCTTCTTTTCACTTTCATTGACATTACAGTAATAGTCCTTGCAGTTTCCATGTACTCCAAATACGTGAAGTGGGCCATTTCTCAAATCTGCAGCGTTAACAGTATTATCACTACTATACATAATGATTTTCCGTGCCACTAAGGTTAGCTTCATTACCTTGGGTTTCAAAATATTTCTCCCACGAAGTGGGAGCTTAGTGTTGGCTAAAATCTGAAAGTGTACAAATATAAATATAGAATATGATTCAATGGTTATGCATTTACTAACATATAAATTTGCATACACAAGACACCCAGATCCGGAACAACTATCTGTAGGCCATACGAATATTAGTTCCTTGCGGGGATCGAACCCGCGTCACCCAGCGCAGCAGTCAATCGCTCAGCCAGTGCGCCAACCGGATTAAAGGTATATTATTTATTCTGCATTTCTGTTATGATGTATGTAAAATTTCATGGAAATCAGTTCAGTAGTTAAGACGTGAAAGCCAAACAAAGAAACTTTTGCATTTACGAGTATAATATTAGTAAGGATTTACCTTGTAGAGTGCACTGGTATAGTTTTTGATTACATGATTCTTGCATTCAATTTTTTTTATTATGTTTCCATATGACACTTTTTCTTTCAAGTTTGCAAACACAGAGGAATCTCCGTCACCAATAAAGCTCAAATAGCGAAGTTGATGTGTTTCTTCACTCTTTTGAAAGCCTTCCACAATAATTTGTGATTCCATTCCTGTAGACGGTCCAGTAAAATTTTTGCAACAATTATGTGGTTTCATATCAATATTTCTCCTTTCATAATATTGACATGTATAACAATATTTATTTCGAACACCAAGAAATAGACATTTCTTAGTTTCTTTCCCAATAATGCAGGCCTGGAAGTGAAATACAACTCTTGAAAATATTGCACATTATAATTGTTTGCATTCAATTCAGTTCAATTATAGAAAATAACAAAATTTAACAACATTGCATAATTGTTTGTTGTGTTACATTGTTTTGACAATAAATAAATTTGTGTTTAGTAATAATTTATCTTACCATACCAGATGATGAATCAAAGTTATGCCCGTATGATCTCTTCAACCATCCTCCATCCACATACACAGTAATAAATGGAACACCGTCTGAAGACACATGACCTTTTTCAATGGCAATTGATCTTTCTTGTTCACCAGCAGTCTTAATTTCCTCTGTCAAATGTTCTAACCAAACATTGCCTAATTTTTTTTCAATACGTCGAAATTTATTAGGTGACATTGTTGGAATATCCATCAGACTTGTTATATGAGCTGCTTGAGTGTAGTAGCTACCAGAAGTTACAGTTGCCCATACAAATGCAGTATTTATTTTGTCTTTGCTCTCTGTGCAGTGTTCCCATGCTTTTTCACACATACTGCACTTGAATTTTAATGCACTTCGAAATCCATCATGCCTTTCACTAACAAATTCAATTTGTGATGATTCACAGATATTTCGGTGTCTTTCCATAAGGAAGGCCCACTCAATAACATGCCTAAGGTCCACAATGCGATACCCAGATATTCCAGATAATCCTGTATTTGGAACAGTTTCCACAGTCAACGGAAACGACTCGATTTCAGGATCTGCTTGCGGCCAATTTATGTCTACCACAGGTTCAACCACAGGTTCAGCCGTCACTGTGCTAGTACTAGGAACACTGTAGGTGGCCTCTAAGCGAATTTTTGGTTTTACACGCGCATATGTTCTCGGTTGTGTATTCTGGGTACTGAAAGAAATAAATCAATAATTATGTAATGCCATAATATGTACTTTTACGATCAGCGACCACAATAAATAATGATTATTTCGTACATACACTACAGAATTATCAGGGATGGTTTGTTCATTCGTTAATTTTTTCTTCATTTCTTCAGAACGCCAAATTTTCACGCGGCTGTAATACGATACGGCTATAAATTTTTGTGAACAGTAAAAGTATAACAGCCATTTGCCGGCCATTTTGATTCAACTTATTTTGCCGCGTATTCTACCTACTTGAAAACTGGAGATTGAGAATTGAGTAGTTATAATTTACATGTATGCTTACTTTTCGTCTCCATGTAATCGTTTGAATACGCTTTTCGCTCTTTTTGACGATTTACGGACGCCTGAATATTCATGGCGTTGGTACGCGATCTTTCTCGCAGCACCAGACATAGTTGGAACCTAGATGTAAATCTGAAACACACAAAAACAAATGATATACAAGACAATATGTTACTTTTATAAACTCGGAATTCGAATAAAATTGAATAGAATCATAAAACAACCAGATCAGATAGCTTCGAAATGCAGTCATAAGTAATGCAAATTGCAAACTAATGCAAAGTAAATATCCACAGATAATATTACAAACTGACGTTCCAAATTACGTTCGAGTAATCTCGAACGTAATTAAAATATTAAATTCGCATTTTGAAAAAAATATAGCAGTAAAATTTTACTTACCCAAATAATTGTGATATAATATTGATTGACAACTTATCGACAATTAAGAAAATAATATCTTGTGGGGATAAATCCCTGCAGAACAACCATAAATAATACATCATATTACATAATTATAAATTTTGATGTAACTGTAACGAAATGCACCGCATTCACATAAGACGTGATATGGTATTCCAAATAAACCTAATGTTTGTTTGTCCGTCTAATAATAATGGTCCGTGGATAACTATTTGTATTACTAATCTGAAAAAACAATATGACAGGAAATATATATAGCGACTTATAAATTTGGTTTACTGATAGATAACATATTATCAAGTAAATAAAATTTTGTAAACTCACATGCTGACCACCAAAAGATTGGTAGGTACTTTTATTTTAAAATAAAATTGCGTATAAGCAACTTATAAGTACTACAATATCTTGCAATTGGAATAATATACATACAAGAAATTACTTCGAATCAATGAAAAAAAAAAAATGCATACAAATCAAAACATACAAGAAATTCCGCGCGTAAAAGCTAGCTAGCTCTGCACAAGCTAGCCTAGAGCTTCAAAATGTATTTTATTTCAAGTCAATCGAATCGTACGAAGTTTGGCAACGGTTTTTCTTAGAAACATTACAGGTCAAAGGGTCAAGCAGGAACTAGCTAACTAGGAAGTACGGCAACGTCGCGTTTTATTTTTCGTAGACCAGGTACGACATATGATGATATTGTTGCTAGTAACAATAATAATAACTAACGCTAACAATTTTTGATAACAACAACGTTTTATGTTTTCGTTTATGATAGTTAGTTTTACGTTATTATAATGTTTTTTTTTTAAATGAAAACCATTATTATAAATTTAGTAATGATTTTTCAAATTTACAATATCGATTGCACGCCATCTAGCGTTAAGTATTATAATCTACCGCATTCATGGCGGCAAGCTTGGTTGTCAAATCGCACTCACACTAGTAAACAAAATGTCTAATTTTGCCCGGTTTTCTAGACTGTTTTTCTCAATATATAATGCAAATTATTTACCAAAAAGTTACACGCGGAACTATTTCATTGTAGAAAAGTGATAAAGTGATTCGTTTTGAGCAAAAAGTGTCTATGTACGGAGTATAGTTCGAACGAAAAATGTATGAACAGGCCAGCGGAACATTCACCTTAAGGGTCAATTTTCCCGCAATTTTTGGACAGCTTGAGCAATAATGCACACATTGGTCGGATCTGTCGGACAAACTCGGGTGTTACCCTACCTCTCTCGGTATGTCCGTATAGTTAAAGTTGCGTTTCTGTGGAATTCCCCGTAAATTAAAATCATGTTGGAGTACTCCGAAGCTGTATAATTCTAACAAGGCATAATAATTAAAAAAAATAAAACGTAATTACTATACCATACCTTTCGAATAAAAATAGTAACGTCATTGACCTTGATATGTCAATTGTTTTAAGATTTAAGCTTAGGTTTTATGTTTATGGCACCGAATATGATTTTTTTTCCAGTTGCCAACAAAGTTTTTTTTTATATTCGTTGACTTTATTATACATCATATAGTATAAGCTGAAAGTTAAAAATAAAGTTCTATGATTAAACTACTCGATATATTCTAATTATTTTTTGGTCTACAGACTGGAAATATTATGAGGTATTAGTGTGCAGTTTAATTAACTGTCGTATTGTCCGCGCCTCTCCGTATTTGGTAGGCTGAAAACAGATCGAAAGCTATTTTTACTCCTTTAAAGAAAAAAAATGGGGAGTAGCCCATTTTTTTTCTTTGATGATTTGTATGGCAGAACAACGTTTTTTGAGTCAGCTAGTACTAAATGAGACCCTGATCGTCATCAATTTCATCATGTTATGTCATTTATTCGTAAGTAAAATGAGTAAATAAATACGATCGAAGTTAAGTGGTTTTCTTTTTTAAATTATGTCATAATATAAAGAAAAGTTGCTTTCCGCGTCTCTCTGTTCCAAAATCATCATCATCAAGTGTAGCCACAACAAATGGTCTTGTGAGTCTCGCATCCATCGCATTCCCGCGACTCTCATCAGCCTCCCTAGCCAAGTTACAACCATTTCGTTTCGATGCTTTTTTCGTTGATCACCTCGAGTCGGCCACGCCTCCGATTCCTTTGTTCTGACTCCGCACTCAGGCTTAGAGCAGCAAAGACAATCTCAACAAGTGGGGGTTCTCAGACGGTTTTGATCTTCAGTTTTTGTGCGGCGTTTCTTTGCAGACCATATCCCACCTTGCATCCTGTGTCACATGGGGATATAATGACTACTGCAGCTGACGGCATCGACGTGGCTGAATCAGTCTTCAACCACGTCAATGCCGTCCACTGACGTTTATTTTCAAATTTCCTTCCACTTCTAAATTCCTTGTTTAGCTCAGTCTCTAGACAAGGAATTTAACTAAAAAATAAGGATTAGTTTTGCCATTAACACGCTAAGAAGAAAAACTATATACTCACGTTCTGTTTAAACTAAAAAGCCACATTCGAGTGAAGTACATGGTGGACATCCCACCCATACGCACAAAGCGTTTTGAGAATACATTTATTATGCGTAGAAAGGAGTAGAATTTCTTGCCGGAGTCTGTGTTTCCTGATAGCTATAACTTGGGGGTCTTTAAGTCAAAAGTGAATAGGTTACTTCTAGGCAAGTGTGCTCCATCGTCGACTACATCATCGCTTACCATAATGTGAGATGGTAGTCAAACGCGAGCCTATCATTGATCGAAGTGACAGGTCAAAATGGCAAGGCAGTTCCAAGAACGCCCTTAAGCGTATTACGTGAAAGTTACAGGTATACCTAATGCTCAAAAGTATTTCATACTTCTACGAACCACTTATCTATTACGTCATAATATTCAAAGGATGATTTCTGACTAAGCGATGAGTATGGATCCAATTAAAGTAGACCGTAGTTTAAGTCCTTTTTCCTTTATATGCATTTCACTAAACGTTTTATTTACTTTAACGAGGTTAAATGCAATCTGCGTATCCTTTTTGGGAAGGGGCTATGTTGGGGTCAGCTTCCCCTTAAACCTGCTGATGAGTATTTTACATGGGCAGGGTACATTGTTTGTAGAGTAGATGGTCAATGGGGAAGAATGGTTTCTGGAATGGCGACCGCGCGCCGGAATACACGCATTCGAAGGCCTCCCACAAGGTGGACCAATCACCTCGTGAGAGTCGCGGGAATCATCGGATTCCCAGGTCATTTTAACCTATGCGACCGGTCCCGATGATCGATGTAAGACACACAGGACCGACCGTTGGGAGAGGCCTAAATCTAACAGTGGACATCTTTCGGCTGAAATCATGATGATGATCATAACGTTAAGCGGCTATATTGCCAGTGTGAGATAGAGAGGGCGCTATACAGGATTAATAGCACTATCCCTTTTTCTATCATGTAGAAAACAAGCAGGCGGACCACCTGATGGCGTTGACTCAAAGGTGGATTGTCAATTTACCACATTTATCCTTTTCGTAAAATCACTCTCAATCACTCAATTTATGTCTCTCATAATTTGTATACGAGGTATAGTCCGTTGGAACAGCAATGCGACACAACTGGAGAGAGGTCAGGCGCAGGAACATAGACCTAATTTTTGAGTCACGATGATATCACACTGTCAACAAACGAACTTTGGACTGCCATTTTAACGTCTTTGTGGTAAAAAGAGCATTGGTAACGGCCCCGACTTACGAGTTGTAGGTCGCGGGTTCAAACCCAGCCAGGCGCATTACTTTGTGTAATTTATTTCATCACCACGGTTTTCAAAATGGTGAAGGAAAATATCGTGAGGAAACCGGCATGTCCTTAAACCAAAAATTCGAAGACATGTGACATCCACCAACCCGCAATGGGCCCGCGTGGTGAATTACGGCCCATTCCCTCTCCTAGAGAGGAGGCCTGAGTCCCAACAGTGGGAACATTAAAAGTTGATGAATTTGACTATACATATGCCATGCTGTGGTAAAACTCAATAACACTGATGCGCAGCTCGTCGCTCTGGGGGACTTTAACGCCTGCCACCAAGACTGGCTTTTCCCATACCAGAAGACCGACCATGCTGGGAGAGAAGCGCGAAACTTTGCAGTGTCGATGGGCCTTTCCCAGCTGGTTAAGCAAGCGACTAGGGTGCCTGATGTAGTTGGTCATACTGCCAATTGTTTGGACCTTCTGCTGACCACCGATCCGGACAGATGTATTGTAACAGTTTCCTCGCCACTGGGAACTTCAGATCACTGTCTGGTGAAGTCTGTTTCGTGCTTCTCCCCACCTGACTGCGACTCACGTGGTCAACGGAGAATATGGCGTTACAGGTCAGCAGATTGGGATGAGATGCGGCACTTTTTTGCGTCTTATCCTTGGCAGCAGGTCTGCTTCTCTTCTGAAAGTCCGTCGAGCTGTGCAGATGCTATATCCGATGTGATACGTCAAGCTATGGAGTTTTTCATCCCTTATAGAGACGTACCCATCGGAGGCTCAGCTCAACCATGGTTCAACGCCGATTGCGCTCAAGCTGAAGAGCGTAAGCATTCGGCGTTTCTCGCATGGGTTGACGCTCGTGATCGCAAAGCTCCGGATCTGAGCTCAAAGAAGAGAGCTTTCAACCATGCTGCCAAGTCCTACAAAAAGGCACTGAAGAAGGCTCGGTTCGACCGCATTACACATATTGGCGCAAAGCTCTCTGCACAGCCGTCCGGTAGCAGAGCATTCTGGTCCCTTGCCAAATCGGTCGAAACGAACTTCTGTAGGCCCACATTGCCTCCGCTGGTTAAACCTGATGGAACACTGGCTCACACAGCGAGAGAGAAAGCAGGTCTCTTTGCAGCTCTCTTCGCCCACAATTCTCGTCTTGACACTAGCAGTGCTACTCCACCAACTCTACCTCACTGCAACACCTCAATGCCCGATATTCGCATAAGGAACAGAGAAGTTTTGAGAGCACTGTGTCGTCTAGACGTGAATAAAGCTAGTGGACCAGATGGTATACCAGCAATAGTTCTCAAGGCATGTGCGGCCGAGTTGTCTCCTGTATTGACGCGCTTGTATCGCCTCTCATTTAGGACTGGTATAGTGCCCAAGTCCTGGAAGCTTGCCAACGTGCAACCCGTGCCCAAAAAGGGCAGTCGTGCCGATCCTGCCAACTATCGGCCGATTTCAATAACCTCCATACTCTGCAAGATTATGGAGCGTGTATTGAACTCGCGCCTCCTGGCATACCTGGAAGGTAACGATCTCCTCAGTGACCGACAATACGGGTTTCGCCAAAATCGGTCTACTGGGGACCTACTAGTGTATACCACTCACATGTGGGGCGAGGCCCTCGAGAAGAATGGAGAAGCGATTGCTGTCTCCTTAGACGTCTCGAAGGCCTTCGACAGGGTATGGCACGCCAGCCTTTTGAGTAAGCTTCCAGCGTACGGCATTTCCCCTGGCCTGATTAACTGGGTAAAAGACTTTCTGAGTGAACGGTCTCTCCGAGTTGTTGTCGATGGATGCTCATCAGAGCCCATGACGACTAATGCCGGAGTTCCTCAGGGGTCAGTTCTCTCTGCAACTCTTTTCCTGCTGCATATTAACGATCTGCTGATGCCCGGTATCTATGGGTATACAGACGATAGCACAGTTGTAGAGAGGTACCTGCCAGGTCCTCGGGCCAGTAAGGAGCAAATTCGGTCCGAACGAGAGGCTATGGTAGAGCGTACGAATGTCTCACTTCAGGCAGTCTCCAAGTGGGGCGAAACCAATCTGGTAAGATTCAACGCCGCCAAAACACAAGCGTGTCTGTTCACCGCTAAGACGCTAAGAGGAGCCCGTTCACCTTGGCTCCCGCTTTTCAGAATGTATCCCTGGAGTGCACCGACCGCCTTCAACTCTTAGGAGTTGAAATTTCCTCAGATCTCAATTTCGGACGGTTCATTGAGTCCAAAGCCAAGGTAGCTGCTAGAAAACTAGGCGTTCTTGCAAAGGTCCGACGGTACTTCACACCGGGACAGCTTCTAATGTTATACAAAGCACAGGTCCGATCGTGTGTGGAGTACTGCAGTCACATATGGGCTGGTGCTGCAAAATGCCATCTAGCAGCTTTGGACTCAGTGGAAAGGCGTGCGAAGAGGCTAATTGGGGATCCAGATTTGGTTAAGTCCAATCTACAAAGCCTCGAGCACAGGCGCAGAGTAGCCAGCCTATCGGTGTTTTACAGGTTACATTTTGGAGAGTGTGCGCGGGAACTGCATGACTTGATTCCGCCATCTCCTTTCTACCATCGGACAAGCCGACGCACGGCGAGTATCCACCCTTACGTTGTTGAAACTTCAACGGTCCGGACTAAGCGTTTCGCTTCGTCGTTTATACCGCGTACATCGAAGGACTGGAACAATCTGCCTGCTGCGGTCTTTCCGTCCAACTATAATATAGGTGTCTTCAAAGCTAGAGTGAATAGGCTCTTA
Organism: Mythimna vitellina; assembly: GCA_949316375.1. Classification (NCBI taxonomy): domain Eukaryota; kingdom Metazoa; phylum Arthropoda; class Insecta; order Lepidoptera; family Noctuidae; genus Mythimna; species Mythimna vitellina. The sequence continues at coordinate 4,499,157 of OX438709.1, read as the reverse complement.
ATAAACTAGTGCGCCTGACCATCAATGATTGCATCTCCGCTTACCATCAGGTGGGATTGCAGTCAAGCACTGGTTTATATCAATTAAAAAAAAAAAAAAAAAAAAAAAACACTTTGCTCTAACTCAGAATTGAATTCAAGACCCAGAACGCGATTGGGGCAGTTGAACAGTTGCTAATATGGCAAGTACTGAGTGGAACCACGCCCACCTACCTACCGTGGCTATTTTACTTACAAACCAGTAATTTTTAAGAACAGACAGAGTACGAAACACCGCGCTGTACCCTAAAACAAAAATAATATACGTGGGTCAAAAAGCTGTAGATTCAAAAGGGCGGGTTACGTCAGCTGCAAGCAAGATGAAGATGGTTAGGTTCCACGAGCACAAAGCACAAATGGTGGCGAAATGACCTAGACGCGCACTGCGAACGTGGCTCAAGGGAGTGCAAGTGTGTCTGGAAAGATATAAGTGAGTCCTTTAATCAGCAATAATACATTCTTGATTAATAAAAAGATGCTGAAGAAGAATCACCGTAACCCAAGCAGGCACAATCGCTGATACTTATTTTGGTGTAAGGACTATTGCACCGAACCGAACAAACGCCAGACTCAAGAAATATTCAAACGCCATAATTTTTCTTGATACTTATTTATTTTCCTTGTTGTTTATTTATTTAATTTAGCTGCATAAACGCTACGATGTCTGGTTGTTCAAGGATAATAACATTGTACCTTTAGACTGCGTGTGACATTGTCATGTCTCAGAATGACACAATCTTCATTCATAGTATCAAACAGTTTCTTATATCCTCAATCTTAAATTGGTTAGTGGTTGTCTTCTTTCTGGCAGTGTTCATGTCAGCAGTGAAGTCATTATGCCTCTGTAATTTTTTTAATCATAGGCAATGTGTGATGTAGCTCATGTTTGGACCTGGTTCAGTTCGCAGTGCGAGGGAAAGCGAAGCTTCTTTTGCGAAGCAGTAATGCGAGTGAAGATGGCCGTAACCGTGAGGGAGCAGACATCCTCACGCCAGCTACCGTAGGCGCGGGCTTGCGGACAATGAGCGATAGGCAGCTCGGGAATGGCCGTCCGTTAGGGACTGAGCCCGAGTCGATGATGGGTCGCGCTTCAAAGAGATGTCAACACAAAAAAAGGGCGACAGGAGCCATATAATGATTATCCATCTCAAAAAAAATCCATAATAATATAATTATGTTTAGTTACGAATCAACGAATAAACAGCATATTTCCTAAACGAACTGACAAGCACATACCTTGCGTCGTATTACTCAATGCTGAGGGTCGTGACCTCCCTGCTTCATCACTTTAATTTTTACGATGTTCCTCAATCTATACCTGCCTCTGGCGCACACACCACACTCTTGTAAATTCTACAAAATTTCCGTGCATCAAAAACAAACGTAATAAAAAATAACAAACGTGATGGGTTAAACCATCTACAACTTGCCGCCACTCCTGCGGCGCTGTCTATGGTAGCAGTATTTCCCCAGAGAAGCTGCTATTGTTATATCATTAAGTGTTTAAGAAAACGCGTCAACCAGGTGATTCAGAAGTACCTAGTGATTCACATACTTGTTTGTATTATATTGCTACTTAGAATTCAACTGGTTTCATATTGCTTTGCGGTACGGGAACGAATAGACGTGTAGCGGCATTGCTGCTCAATGTGCGCCGAACTGCGCACGCAAAGCTCACCATGGCGGGCAACGACACTAGTATAAATGAAAAAACTGCATTCAACACCACACCATTCGTCACCAATGTATACAACATTAGTGCTTATCTCACCAGTGTAAACAACACCAGTGCATACGAAACCTCTCCTTACAATACCAGTGCTATTGACACAAGTGCATTTAACTCCAGTGTAAATACCAGTGCAGATGACATCAATGTCTTTGATGAACCCTGCGTTCCCAGTGCTTATTATCTCATTGTTTTCGCCTGGATTATCATTGTGCTCAGTCTTACTGGACTCATATACGGAGTAACATCATGGTGCATCATCAAAAAGTTCCATCACTTCAGAAACTATGTGCTTCTTAATCTAATGATAACCAATATGATACGTTACAGTTTGTTTGTGTATGTAGAAACAAATTGTTTTCTTCATTATATACATCTTGTTAAAGTTCAATTTGTTTTGTATTTTTTTGAGTTCTGGGCACTTACTTTTAACTGCTGGTTACTAGTGTTGTGCTATATTTTTTACGTTGATTTTGTTAATGTTTTCAACAATGACATTCGTAGGAGGTACCTTAAGAGTAATTTATTTGCTTGGGGTGTACCGTTTGCAGCTGTGTTACTATATTTTATTACTGGAAGATTATTGTATGTGTATTACTCGATGGAAATATTAACGACTCCTATTGGCATATCACTGTTATTATTACCTGTGACAATAAGTTTTGTAGTTTACGTTATGGTTGTATATTCTCTGTTTCGTAATAGTAAAGCTGCTGCGAGTACATCTTCAGATAAAAGGCGCCGCCTGTACATATCCACATTAATATTTGTGATTAGTAATGTTATGGTGTTGTATTGTTTACGAGATTTATTTGAAGTGACTGACAAATATGTAAATGTTTTAGGAGTATTTGGAGAATTCATGAACATAATAGCATTGGATACATATTTCATTTTAGGCAAGTACAATTGGGACTTATGGCAAGGATATTTTAAAAAGAGATCGTTTCAAACATCCCTAGAAGTATGATTTTGATCAATTTCTTCAAGTAATCTGTTCATATTTTTGTAAAAGGTAAATCTGGAAAACTGTTCCGCTGTGAAAAGTCTTTTACTAATAGAAAGTTTCTTTATCCCGAAAAAATGCATTCTATGTGAGATGGTTTCCTTGAGTGAAGCCGCGGGTTAAGATATATGGTTATAACTTTAAGGAAAATGAAGCAGGTTAGGCTATTTGTAGAAACAGCGCATGCTTGTAATGTTGGCCAATCGATTTCATATATGAGATTAAGTATATGTAATTACATAATAAGTAAAGTATTAACAAAACATATTTTGCGTGTTATTTTTTTCCATTACTTTAATTTTACCTAAATTCAGAATTCCCCGTCTGTAATTTCTTGAAAATTTATACAATTTAACAACAAGTTACTCATAAACAAAGAACCTAGTTGACTTTAGGCAAGCTTTTTAGTTTTGTGTCAAGTCGTTGGCGATCCAGGAGGTGCGTTTGCGGAACGCGTTGCCATTACCAATTAGGCAAACCCAGTCATTTGTTTCTTTCAAAAATTTAGTTAAATATGGCGCTGTGCCGATGATGCGCATTGAGATTGTGTTAAGATTCTCCGCGCGCAAATGACCTTACTTCATAGGATCATTTCTATAGTAGTAAGCTCTTCGCGAGACAACCATTTCTTTTCTCCCTAACGCTATCCTGGTTCTACGTAATTTAATTTCTTCCACCAACCATACTTTATTCTTTGTAATATTTTCTTCTTCCCTTTTCTCTTAAATTGTGTAATATATTATAATATGTATGTATATATAGAAGTCTACTGCTGGACATTAATAGGCCTCCCCCAAATATCGCCACAATGAACGGTCCCGTGCGTCTCGCATCCATCGGATTCCCGCAACCTTCAACAGGTTATCGGTCCACCTTGTAGGAGGCCTTCCAAAACTGCGTCTTCCGGTACGCGGTCGCCACTCCAGAACCTTTCGGCCCCAACGGCCATCTGTTCTGCGAGCAATGTGCCCTGCCCATTGTCACTTAAGTTTGGCGATTCTTCGTGCTATGTCGGCAACGTATATATTTAGTTATGTAATGTTTTATCTATACACATATCTATGTGTATAATTATTTTATACATATATGCGTTTATATAGAGTTTGATTAATTTGTTAGCAGCACACCACAGACTTACACTTGGTTTATTTTAAATCATTTATATATTTTTCATTTAAATAAATAACTAATTATTTTGGAAAAATCACATTCATACTAAATATCTATATAGTACTGAAGTTATTTAATAGTGATAGTATTTATGTATATGTAATTTTGTGCATAGCGGGTCACAGTTTTAACCTAACTTATTTTTTTTTTTATAATTGCTTATTTAAAAGCTTGCGATCAAATTTTTAAAATGCATTTTTTTTTATTTTTTTTTTAAATTGATATAAACCCGTGCTTGACTGCGATCCCACCTGATGGTAAGCGGAGATGCAATCAGTGATGGTCAGGCGCACTAGTTTATTAAGAGCCTATTCACTCTAGCCTTGAAGACATCTAAATTATAGTTGGACGGGAAGACCGCAGCAGGCAAATTGTTCCACTCCTGAATGGTTGCAATTTCCATCTGGGTGAAATCATACAATCACAATTACAGGCAAGTACTGAAGTTTATTAATATTCTTTTTTCCATAACATGTAGTCTTTTATGGTAAGGTGTCGCAGTTTCAATCTAACTTAACCAAACCATTTTTGTATACAAATTTTATTCAAAAAATCAAAACTCAATTGGACCAACATGCAAGATGCTAGCAAAAATATATTAAAATAATCGATTGCAGCACCAATATCGAAAGAGTTATGCCACTAATTCGCAGTATTGTCTCTTTCATGGATTCTGTCTAGTTTATAAACATTTTCTAAGTAATACCTAAACCGGTTTCATAGTACATGGGCCTGCATACTTGTGTGGACGCGTGGCGTCATTACATAATACTACGTGCAAAACAATGCTTGCGACGATCTCCATTGCTAATAATACGCTGAGAAGCCACAATAGTATCAAAATAAGAATTACACACAGTACCAGTGCATATCATATGCACTGGTGCTGTGTGCGGCTGCGCTTGCAACAAAAGTGCATATGACGCCAGTGTTTACAACACCAGATCTGCTATTCCAGTGTACAACACTCGACAGACGCTGAAATTAATACAACTATTTATGTTATGTTAAAAACATTTAGCTGGATTATATTAATGTTAGGTTTGACTGCATTCATATATGGTGAGACGTCGTGGTGTATATTTGAAATTATATTTTGTTTTATTCTATCTTTATAGTTTTTAAAGTTCATTGTTCATTGTTTAAAAATTATAAACTTTGCATGTACTTTAGCGTGATTTTAGAACAACAATGTCTTATTAATTAATAAATATAAATTGTCAATTTAAAATCAATTACAACGAGGTTATTTTTATGAAATGAAATAAATTAAAGCTAGTAAGTAGTTGTCAATATATTAGTATAAATAACTTATATATTAAATCGAAAGAGTTTTTTTTGTTAGTTTAAACGCACTAATCTTTCGGAAATCATGACAAATAGTGTTGGCTATATAACGTTATGCTACGGCCCACAGAAGTAGAGCAGTAACTAAAGACGCGGGTGAAACTGCAGGTAACAGCTAGTATAAGTGTAACACCAAAATATTTTAATCTTATTAGAAAAAAAGGTTACTTCATTAATTTGCATGGTTGTTATAACAGCACCAATAATATAAGTAGGAAGAAGAGACAGGTGGCGGATACAGATAGAAACAGATACTGAGGAATGATATTAAACATCCCAAATTTAAGACCAGAACTAAATGACATTAAAGATAAATAGGACAGGACCTACCACAGTGATTAACATACTTGCCTTATAACCAAACCATTAGTTTAACCGGTGTGATGTACCTACCGGTGTGTACCATACTCGCGTGGCGGCACTACTCATCAGGACGCTCTGATTTGCGCACGCGACGCCAATCATGGCCGATAATGATACCAATATAAATGGAACTAGTGCAAATAACGTCAGTGCATACACCATCAGTGCATATGATACCAGTGCATATTATGCCAGTGCATATCACGCCAGTACATACGATATCGGCAGTGCATTTTTATCTACACCATCGAAAGATATGTCATCGGTGGATATTTTTAAAAAGTTTGCCTGGATTATCATTGTGTTTAGTCTGGCAGCTCTTATTTATGGACTGACATCGTGGTGCCTCATCAAGAAGTTTCGTCATATCAGGAACTATGTGCTTCTTAACCTGATGCTAGCAAATGTACTGCGTAGCTTTGCGTTTTTATTTTACAAGTTGTTTTTAAAACGTTTCTGTCTATATTTGCTGTGTGAATAATTTATCTTCAATGGTGAGGGATTTGAACATCGCTTTCAGTGTGTTAATTTCTTTAAGTATCTCTTTTTGTACTGTATACTTAATTTTGATTGTTGGTTACTTGTGTTAAGCTATATTTTTTATGTTGACTTTGTTAGAATTTTCAACATTAACATTCGCAGAAGGTACCTCAAAAGTAGTATGTTTGGCTGGGGTGTTCCTTTTATATTAGTATTTTTATATTATCTATCTGGATGGTTTCTTGATTTGTTGGATTCGAAAGAAAAACTTACAATTCCAATTGGCATTTCATTGTTATTGATACCTGTTACTATAAGTTTGGTAATTTACGTTGTTGTAGTATATTCTCTGTTTCGTGGTAGCGAAACTGGTGCGAGAACATCCACTAATAAATGGCGTCGCTTTTATGTAGCAACGTTGATATTTATGCTCAGTGATATTATAGTATTATATGCTGCTAAAGAAATATTTGATATAAAAAGTAACTTAGTGGAACTTGTAGGAGCCTCTGGAGAATTATTGAATTCAATAGCATTAGCTGTTTATTTCACAATCGGCAAAAGTAATCGAGAAATTTGGCGTGAATTTTTAAATAGAAGGTTGCTACAAAAGTCACTAGTAATTATATGATATTATATTATATGTTTTGTATTTTTAAGATAGCTTTTTATGTTATATCAAATTATGTTTGAGGAAAATGAAACTGGTTATAATTTTAATGAGCCTAGTTCAAAATATTCAAATGTCAATTTTGTAACTGGTTTTTGATATTTGCTTGAATGACCTTTTTGTTACTACGCATGTGATCCCAACATACCCTAAATATTAAAATACCTAGTAATTAAGATTTGGAATATCCGGATCAGATACCGTAATTTTAGTATCAATTAAAATTATTACGCCATTAAATTGTTAATATTCTCTAAAAAGGCTCAGGTAGTCTCTTGCACATTCTTCTCCATAGAGATCTACGCTTTGCAGAAAGTAAGACAGTACGAAAATTACTTTTTGAAACTTCAAAGATGCCTGAAAATGGTTTATTTGACAGAAATGCTTTTGAGTTTGCAAAAAGAGAAATTTTGCTTTTTCTATAACGTTTCCTAAATGGTTTTGTTATTTATCATTTTAGATTATTTAAGATCTGGACCTGTACCATGACGTTTATAGTAAGATTGTTTCATTCTTATTTCCAGTGTGGGTAAGAGATGGCGCTAGACAACCTGTATAGCTCTGTCTCTTACCCACACTGAAATAGGAATGAAACAATCTTACTTTGAAAGTCATGGTAACCCCGCTGATATTCGTTTTGTAATGAAGAACTGGTAATTGTAGTATCATGATCTTTAGCTTGACTAACTTTTGGGTATGCCGTCTGTGTTTTCTGCTAATTCTCATGCTCATCCAGGTTTTGTCCACGATGGCATTAATGCCACAGTTTTGAATAATTTTGTTTGTTACAATAAAAAACCTGCTTATTTCAGAAAACAAAGAAACTAGATACATAATAAAGTATGTACTGTCAAAGAGGCAAACAAGGTTCCAGTTTTAATAAGTGGTTTTGTGAACATTGTTATTGTTAAATTTTTATTCTGAAGCCAATATTATATGAGTTATATGTATTATTTATTAACATTCATGCATTAATTTTATAACGTATTTGCTTTATTTGTTAGCAGCATACCGCAGACTACCTCCTGTATTATTTTAGTCCTTTCGATACATCGTAAGGTAGTCTGGTAGATATCGCTGCCAGCGATAAGACCGCCATTGTACCCATGGATTTAAGTTTATGTTTAAGTTGTGTTACTTTTTTGATGTACAATAAAGTTTATTCTGTTCTATTTATACAATGTAGTACGTACAACGTAAGAATTTAAAAGAGAAAACTAGATTAAACTATAAATACTAAAAAGATTTTTTTTTATTTCAAAACTACCCATTGTGATATTAAAAAAAAAACTGTGTGCCGGTATTTTTTCATATGTACAAGCAAAACATTTGTTTCAATGTACAAATGAATTTCGTTTTCGACCTTACCGCCATTGTATGTTAGAGCGTTGTGGTGTAAATATAAAGATGGGATGTCTTGATAATTATTCACACCACAAAGCTTTGCACAACACAAAATACCAGTTATACTTCTTGTAATATTATTTATTATTTCCTGTATAGGTACATATCTATTAGTGGATCCATGTTAATAATTAAATTATGCTTTCAACTCAGTTAAGCATTTTGTATCAAAGTGATTAAAACTTCATAATTAACGTCATAAGGCGAGATGCGTGCGTCAGATCGAAGTACTGACGTTGTCTGGTCTGAGAAAGGTTACTACAGGATGAAATTAAAAATCAAAGTGAACTCAAAGCGCTGCGAGGCGTGTATCGGTACGGACGGGTCGACGTACTACCCAGTAGCGCGCGCAGACTTGCGCCCGCGTTGTTCACAATGGCAAATGTCGACGAAGTTACCAAACAAATCGATGATTTTTTTTCCACTGAAACTGTTGTCATTATCGGATGGGTCTTGTTCGTGCCGACGCTGCTAGCAAGTATATATGGAGTGACATCATGGTGCCTCATAAAAAAGTTCAGAAACCTCAGAAATTATGTGCTTCTTAGTGCTATCGTGGCGAACGTAATCCGTTTGTTTGTGTTTGAGCTGTGCATTGCTCTAGTAACTCCGCACGCGTTGTTAAAGTATCCAGTGGTGCGGGTTATACCTGTATCTCTTGTAATGTATACTACACTATCGTTTCATTGTTGGTTACTAGTGCTGAGCTTTTATTTTTATGTAGATTTAGTAAAAGTGTTCCATCTTGAAATTCGTAGAAGATACCTGAAGAGTGGATTGTTTTCCTGGGGCGTACCTTTGATATTATCAGTCATATACACTATTGCTGCATTATTTTGTTATGTTTATAACTCAAGTGAAATAGTTACAGACTATATGTTTACAGCTCTTACTAAGACACTATTATTAATTCCTATTGTGATTAATTTTATAATATATTTAACAGTAGTATATTCTCTGTTTCGCGGTTGTGAAGCTAATGGGAGTCCATTAATTAATAAATGGCGTCGCTTTTACATTGCCACGTTAATATTCGTGCTTAGTCATATTATAGAATTAGCATCTTTTTTAGAAATATTGGACGTCAAAGTCTTTGCAATCGTTGTTATTGCAGAATTAGGAATAAATTTGAATACAATAGCTCTAGATGTGTTTATAATTGTAGTGAAAAGTAATCGGGAATTGTGGAAAGAGTTTTTAAATAAAAAATCTAAGAATAACTGGCAAGAAATGTAATATATTTGACGTCATCTTTGAGGATACATAAACATGTAGTTAAACTGTAAAAGAGAAACGTTTGAAACCAGTTTCGCAAGTGGATTTCCCTTGATAAAGTTCAACTCGATGAAACTAGAATCTAGAATAAGGTTGGAAATACCAATATATTGATTGAATTTTGCAATGCGTGTACCTGGTTAAAGCCCTAGTATGTAAGATATTTTTAAGGAAAACTTGTATGCCATCTAATTCATGCCAGTTTTAACCGACTTCAAAAAGAAGGAGGTTCTATGTTCGGCTGAATGTTTTTTTTTAATGTATGTTTACCGATTTCTCGATCAATCGTGGACCGACTACGATTTTTTTTTTTTAAAATTATTGAAAGGTTATGCTTCCAAGTTGGTACCATAAAAATATTGTTATGATCTGATGATGAACTTCGAAGATATGGAACGGAACTCTTCATAGGATCACAGCAGAACTGTAACAAGTAAAATTGCTTTTTTTATACGTGTAGTCGATGACTGACTGAAAGAAGACGGGGGTTTATATCGAACTGATCTGATGATGAAGCCGGAAGGCAGGCCTGGGCTTGGCTTATTGGAGTTGCTATGCAATGATTTAATGATTAAATTCTATAGGTACCTTACTATAGAACTTATTTAATTTTGGCTATGGTGTACCTACTTTTTAGTTGTGGCACCATAACTAAAAAGTAAAATAAAAAACTTTTTACAAAAAAAAAAGTACATTCGACTTAAAAATATATATATTTATTGTCTCATTAAATTTTTTAGAAATGTAGATGCAGTCCTGAACCCCACACTAGGATTCCCTGTGTATACAGTAACAAAGACAATAGTTTTAGGTAACTAAACTATATGTTTAACAAAATTTCAGTAGTTTGGGTAGAGTGTAGTGTAGTGAATGTAGTGCAGGAAGTGTAGTGCGGTAGGTGTAGTGCGGTAGGTGTAGTGCGTGTAGTGTTGTAGGTGCGGGTGTGTAAGTGCATATGAGAAGGGTAAGAGTGGTTGCAAGTGTTAGTGTGATACTTACTCGTATATCTGTGCGTTTATTGATAATACTTTGTTTTACTTTTTTCATGACATTATTTTTAAGACGTCCTCTGTTTTTTCATAATTCAAATTGAGTAGCCAAAGGGTAAGCTGTTTTTAACTGCCGATTCCACATCATCCCAAGACTTTCCGTAAAAAAATATGGCAGTGTCGTCTGCATACGTGAATAGTTTGGCTTGAGGGAGATTTATCGTTCAAAGACCATTTATGTACAAAATGAATAAAGTAGGGCCCGGCACGCTACCTTGCGAGACGCCGAAATGTACAGTAAATGGTTCACTGCAATAGTCACCCATGACCACTCTGTGTGTTCTGGCAGAAATGTAGGAGCTAAACCATTCCAAAGCACTGCCATGAATATCGAGTAAAGACATTTTTTGGATCAGTATTTTTCTCGAGACCGTATTAAACGCTTTTGCGAGGTCCAGGAAGATGAACACGCCATACCTTTATATAGATTGTGAGTAATAAAATCGATTAGATTAAGACTGCAACCTCCGTGGACCTGCCGGCTCGGAAACCAAATTGTTGATCGGAAAGTAATCTATTTTTCTCCAGGTAGCTTGATAGTCTCTTATTAACTCCTTTTTCGCGAATTTTCGAAAGAGCAGGTAACAGAGAGATTGATCGATAATTGGCAGGAGTTTTAAAATCATCAGTTTGACAGACATTTGCTACTTTTAAACAGTCAGGAACCGTGTTTTGAGATAGGCTTAATTTGCATAGGAAGGTGATGGGTTTGACCAGGAGATGGATGCAGTGTTTGAGTAATTTATTGTTAATACCATCTGGGCCAGAGGCTGATATCGTTTTGAGATTCGTAATTATTTTTCGAATTTCGTGTTCATCTGTCGAGGACAAGAAAAAGGCGCTAGGATTGTTGTTAGTTGGGGAGTAATTTCCAATGTTGTTAGTTAATTCAGTTTCGGTTGGCTTTAGCTCCCTAAGTGTGTTTGCTGCGAGATTTTCGCCGACTGTTGTGAAATATCCGTTGAGTTTATTTAGAGCACTAGCCGGGTTATCGGTATTTGCTAAAAGTTCAATGTTACTAGATTTTTATTCTTTGAGATTGCATATTTTCTTAATTTCAGACCACATTTTTTACCCTCAGTATCTTTTAGCTGTTTCCGTTCGTAGTCTAATTTTAGATTTATTTAAATATTGTTGCAATAATTTCATTACTTTTTGTACTCTAATTGTATGACTGGATTTTCGAGATTTTCTTTTTTCTTAGCTCTGATGAGCAGCGAGTCCTAAGCCTGATACATTTTAAGAGGTTTTTGTTAATCCCTGGCTTGATTAAATGTTTGAACTGCGGTAAGTATTCCTAGTAGTATAACTATACTATTTATTTTGGTTGTTAAGGTCTCAATAAAACCAATCTCTTAACAACATGAAAAAGGTCTGGGTCAGATACGAATATGTTTGGTGGCGTACGGGTAGTGCTCATTTTGTTGCAGTAGTAAAAAGGTGTCTGGGTTTGCAATCTTAATAGTTGAGATTATGCCACAAAACAAAATAGTGTTTGTGTGCCTCGAAGCAGCGCGTAATTGTTGGCCCGTATATGTAGATGTTTGAATATGTAGTAATAATCAGTTATCCTTAATATATCTGGCGCAGCGGTGCACTTTAGTGAAGCGGTGACCGTCCGCACGTCTGCATTGTAGTGTTGTGCAATTTATTTTTGTGACTTGTTTTTAAATTTGAATCAAAAAGATTCGCCGTTGTTCAGATATTTCGTTCGCGAATCAAAAAAATAAAAAATAACTCGACAACAAAACCACGAACACGCCGCGCGATCTGCCCGCTGATTTCGAGAACGGGTCTGCGTTGCCCGCCCCGCTTCCACGGCGCCGCCTCCGCCACCCCGCTGCCCAAGATTCGAGGCAGAAGTCTCAAGGTCGGGTCTGGGAGGCACACCGCGGAGACCCGTGGATTAAGCGAAGCAATCGACGGCAGCGGCAGCGGTGTTGCGCTGATAAGGTCGATCTTCGCTCGTCAATTACACTTTTTTGTTGAAATTGTGGTTAAAGAGGTTTTAAATATGACCTCTGATTATTTTTAATGAAAATAAACTGACATACGTCTTCTCGCAAACAAGTCTTGGATGAAAGAGAGAATAACTTTATTTTCGGAAGTCGGTGTTAAATTAATTAAAACTATTCTAGAAACACCGACTTCCGAAATTAAAGTTATTTTGCACATTTTCGTGTTTTTTTATTGAAGTAGGTTGTATTTTTTGATGTAAAAAGTTTTTATTATTATTATTATTTATCGTTTATTTCAAGCATTAATTAACCCATAGTGACATTATAGAATTAAATAAAATTGTTATAGCATAATAACTAAATTAAATACATTAGATTAAATGAATTATTTAAACATTGATAAAATTATTGAAAAATTATTGAATTACATTAATAAAAGTATTGTAAAATAGCATTAATAAATCAATAAATTTAACAACGTCTAAGCAGGTACACAACATGGAACACTTCAGATACTATTATATTGTTATACCGGGTCAGTCGAGTCAGGAAAGATGCCTTGAGTCTTCTCAAGAGACCGTGAAAATCAGTAACTCTGTTCTCAAAGAACATACCAGTCGCACTACACCGCCAGGGTAGCTTAAGCATGGCTCTAAAGGCGTTATTATATTGTACACGAAGAGTGTTGAACGCACTCCTCGTGCACCTGTACTAGAGTTGACTGGTGTAGAACGACTGACAGTAAGCCTTGAACCGAGTTATTTTAACTTGTTTAGAGCAGAGAAAAAAGCGTCTAGCCAACGTGTTGCTCCGACATGCGATAATACGCCTCTGTCATTCCAGATTAGCATCATCTGCCAAATCATCCTTTATTATGTGACCCAGATATTTAAACTTATTAACAATGTTTAAGGAAGGTCCACCTAAATTGATTAGTAAAATTTGTGCAAGAACTTTTTTTCTGTATTTAAATATCATAACCTCCAATTTTTTCACACTGTGAGATAATGCTCAGTTGCATATTTCTCGCAGATAGCCACAAGTATCCCTAATAAATAATAATTATAAACACTTTATTTCAGACCATGGTGTCCAATTTGTTAGTAACAATGTTCTTATAGACTAGTGTTAGTAATACTTAAAACTACGCTCAACCAAACATGTAAAAAGAACAAACAATCACAATGGCGCTATTCCATGAAGATGGCGGAACAAAGATTGTAATCACAGTCCAGCCGACTAGCGATCATGCTAAGGATGCTGTTGGCGCTGCCCCGCACTCTACGAACCAGGAATGCGCATCTTTTATGGGTAGTGTAAAAGCAGTCGACGTGTTGTTCAGCAAACATCCCTGATGCACTACAGAATCGTCTTAAGCCTTATTAAATAAAGGAAACTACAGTTGAAAATGTGTTTTATTAAGTCCCATCATAAACAAAAAGTTTCAGGGTTCCAAAAAAAGGTAAAACACTAAACATTGTGATATTAATGGTATGATGAAAGCTGCACAAAATATTCTTAGGGACTAGTCCAAATCGATATTGAGGTTTCTTATTACTAAATGAGAGAAAGGTCTGGACATTACATCCTAATTAATTTAATAATATCATAAGTATGTAAGTATTATTTTAAGTGTTAGTTATAACATCGCCTTGGACTATTATATATATATCTGTAAATGTGTCAAAAAGTAATAAATAAAAAAATAAATTAAAAAAGATACAAACTAGATTTCGTAACAATTTTTTTTTTTAATTCAACAATCTTCTAACAATCTTCTACTGCTTTGTCCTTCTCATACTTCTGATTTTGTTCATTCTTCCTTTCATATACAGTCCATACTTCTGTGGAATGCGCTTCCTCTTGACATCAGGACGGCCACCAGTCAATATGCATTTGATGCAAGTTGCGGCTTTATTGTCTACACAAATAGCGGAGTAGTCTCAAAAATCCTTTCATTTTTCCTTATACATATACATATACATTTGATCCCTTGTTTTCCTATTAATGTTTTCTTTTTTTTTATGCACCTACCATGTTTTCTCTTCACTACCCTTGGTTGACTGGTAGAGCATGCCTGAGGCAAGAAGTCCGCCTTTGTACCTTTGTGTTGCATGAAGTTTTAATAAATAAATAAATGAATTCACTCAGAGCACAATAAAATATATCCAAGTCAGCTACGAAGTTGAGCGTGCACAACCCGCGCGTGAGAGGCGCCTCGCTCAATAACTTAGTGCGCGCGCGCGGCACCGCCTGCAGGCGCGGCCGTCGCCGACGCGTCGCGTACATTGTTTATATCTTTATTTTTTTAGTATCTCTATACTCTACTCTATGAATGTGCATCCATACGGTTATATTGACGCAATGCATGGCGATGACGTACGACGATCGATGACTAACATAGACGAGCAAATCGTCAGCTCGGCAGCAACTCACCCGCATGTAGTTGCGGCACTTTAGCGAAGCCGGTTGGTTAATACAGGAAAATTGTTGTTAAATAATTCATGAAACCTGTTCTGTGAGTCTGTCTGCAATGTGTCGATATAATTATCAATATATTTTTTTTTATGCAAACCAGTGCTTGACTGCGATCCCACCTGATGGTAAGCAGAGATGCAATCGTTGATGGTGAGGCACTGGTTTATTAAGAGCCTATTCACTCTAGCCTTGAAGACACCTAAATTATAGTTGGACGGGAAGACCGCAGCAGGCAAATTGTTCCAGTCCTTCGGTGTACGCGGTATAAACGACGTCAATGACGACGATCATGTTCGCGGGGCAAACTTGGCCAGAGATCGCCCTAGATAGTCAGGTTTGGAAAGAGAAAGTAGTAGGACACACAATAGGCTAGAAAAAAAGTTATATATTTGTTTCTTTGTGTTTTGCATTTTCTGTAGTTTTTAGTTCAAAAAACACCAATTTAAAAAACGGCAATTTACCTATTATGAAGCAAATAGAGTATTTAAGGATTCTAATAGATGAAGTTCTGTGACTCTGCTTAGTTCATATATGTTATGTACTAGCTGTCCCCTGCGATTTTATTATTTATTTATTTATAATACTTTATGCATAAACGTACAGCGGTAGACTTAATGCCTTAGGCATTAAGTCCGCCGCATTTTCTACCAGTCAACCTTAGAGTGATGTGTGTGTGTGTGTGTGAGTGGTAGGTGCAATAAAAGAGAGAGAACAGGCGAATAGGTACAAGAATAGATATACTAATAAACCATAAATATCATACAATTATACAATACATACACAAATTAATAAACTGTCTACATATATATCTACACTAATAAAGCCAAACAATTGGTTCAAATCGACAATTTGAAAACACCCCGCCGTTTTACCCGCTTCTTTGGTTACTGCACCGCTTCTATTGGTTGTAGTATGATGTTATTCACTTATTATATTCCTCGATAAATGGGCTATCCGACACTAAAATATTTGTTTAATTCGGACCAGCAGTTTTCGAGATTAGTGCGTACAAACTCTTCAGCTTTATATTATAAGTATAGATGTACAGTCAGGGGTCAAAAGTGCAGTTCCACCTTACCAATGCTAAAATGTGTATAATTTCTTTGTATATAAGGGTCAATGATTCATGACTGATTTAATTGGTAGCATAGGGTCTAAACTATTAAATAAACCAGTTGTGGACTATTAAACTTCTACAACAAAGAAATTTGAGACACTTTAGCATTGGTAGAGTGCAACTGCAATTTTGATCCCTGGCTGTAAATGCACAATTTAAAGCAGTAATTTGCAGATATCAGATTCGTGCTCATATCAATGTTTTCTTCAACCGAAACAGATTCAGTATCGAACCAAGACTTTTTTGTATTAGGTTGAGAAAGCATCAAATAGCTTCTTCCACTGTGAGAGAAGCAAGAGAGAGTGTCAGACTTTTACTAATTAAAACCCATTAGCGTTCCTCCTTTTCGTTTCAAAGCCACAATAACTTTCACAATTTTTTTTTCTTATTTTGTATGTATGTATTTGTGTTATTATGTCTTATTAGTATTTTTCTGATGTTGTACACTGACAGCCCTAAATCTATCTCCTTTCCTTCAGTCCGTCCAAAGGTTGTCTGTAAGAAATTGCCCTGTGCGATAAGACCGCCCATTGTACACTTATTTTTAATTATGTTTATCCTATACTTTTGTTTATGTGGTGTACAATAAAGAATATAATAAATAATAATAATAATAAATAATAACTCTTTCGAACAAAGACCTGACGCTAATTAGAAAGATAATTAGAAGCGTAATATTACTTGAACAAGTTCTATGAATGATACGTTTAAAATAAGTAATTATGTTCAGGAAAACAAGCAGTATAACATTAAATTTTTCCTCCTTCCTACTTGACGTACTTGCTATTGATTAAAAACTTAAGTTACTACTCATTGTATATCTATTATATCTGTATAAAAAATAGAGTCTCATCAGCATCATTTCAACCGAAAGACGTCCACTGTTGGACATAGGCCTCCCCCAAGCGACGCCACAACGACCGATCCTGTGCGTCATCCACCGCACTCCCGCGACTCGAAAAAATAGTGTCTGTCAAAATATAATATTTAAAGACTTTTGAGAACAAATTATGGGTAAATACAGTTAAGGAGTGGAACTCTCTGCTGGAGTCTGTGTTTCTTGATAGCAACAACTTGGAGATCTTTAAGTCAAGAGCAAATAGGTTTCTTTTAGGTGAGCACGCTTCATTGTTGACGTCGTCGCTTTCCATCAGGTCAGATAATGGTCAAGCGTGAGCCTATCAACAATAAAAATCGGGCAAGTGCGAGTCGACCTCGCGCACTGAGGATTCCGTACAAACTTACCTATTAAAACAGTTCAATTTTCGAATTGAGTTACGAAGATTTTTTCGAATCGTAATTTTTTTTTTTTTAGGACGTAACTACAAATTTAAAATTTTCAGATATTTTCCTATACTTGTGCTTTGAGACCTTGCTTCTTGCCAAATTTCAGGATTCTAGGTCAACAGGAAGTACCCTATGAATTTGATTCCCTTGAGATTGTCGAAATACACGTTATACATGCCATATCTTTTTTTTGTTACCTCAGAAGTTTGATTTTTTCACAGCTTCAAGGGACCGCAGACCTGAATATATCAATATGGTTTTAATTTCAACTCGATACCTCCACAAGTTTTCAAAATAAAGGGTCTTGACAGACAGACAAACGGAGCGGGAGATAGTGTCAGACTTGTACTGAGTAAAAACCCACTCCTGTTCCTTCGTTGCCTTTCGTACCAGGGCCGAGTCTTCCTTTCAGAATCAGCCCCTTGGCCCCAGTAGGCTTCGGCCTTGCTGGGCCCCTACAGGTGCTGACATCTCCTTGAGGCGCGCGTGGAACAGTACGTGCCATCAACGACTTGGGCTCGGTCCTGACAGTTACCGGAAGGTCGGGCGGCGAGCTACCCATTGTTCGCCGTCCGCAAGCCCGAGCCTGCGGTGGCCGAAAATTGGGACCGGCGATCCTATAAGGGTTCCGTTTTTTCCTTTTGTGGTACGGAACCCTAAAAATAAAACTGGTATGCCAAATTATTATAAGATTCTTAGTTAACAGGAAGTACCCAATAGGTTTTGATTTCCTAGCGAGTGTCAAAATATTTGAGAGACTGCGTTGATTTAGAATTTCACTGTTGCTAGGGGTAGCAGACTTGAGTACTTGATATTAATTGTAGCTTCTTACCTCTAGGCGTCCCTGAGGAAAAGGGTTTTGACAGACGGAAAACAATGTGATCCTATAAAGGTTCCATTTTTACCGAATTAGGTACGGAACCCTAAAAAACACTAACATAACTAATAAGGTATGTAAAGCACAGGTCAGTTCGTGTGTGATGTACTGCAGCAATATATGGGCTGGTGCTGCAAAATGCCACCTAGCAGCTTTGGAATCGGTAGAAAAGCGTGCGAAGATTCTAATTGGTGATCCAGATCTGGTCAAGTCCAATTTACAGAGCTTTGAGGCCAGCCTTTCGGTGTTTTACAGGACGCAATTCGGAGAGTGTGTGCGGAATTGCATGACTTGATTCCGCCATCTCGGACAACCCGACGTTCGGCGAGTATCCACCCTCACGTTGTTGAGACATCTACGGTCCGAATCAAGCGTTTCGCCTATTTTATAGCGCGTACATCGAAGGACTGGAACAATTTGCCTGCTGCGGTCTACTCGTCCGATTATAAATTAGGTTTCTTCAAGGCAATTTTTTTTATTTATTTATTTAACAATTTATGTACACACAATAATAAAAGAAAAGAAAAAGGAAACAGAAGAATAGTACAAAGTAAGTAAGTACAAAGGTGATGCTTATTTCTAAAGAAGTCTCTTCCAGAATACCTGCGAAAGGAGAGTTGGAGAAAATAGATATGTAGACATTGTGTGTAGAAGTAAAAAGAAAATTGGTAGACACAAAATACATAGTGAACAATGAAAAAAAAATGGATTAATGGTTTTTATTTATTTATGACATTTATTATGATTTTTTATTCTATTATTATTATTTGTCTTATATTGTGTTTAAAATTTGTTAGACTTATATGGACCTAGTTACTTGAAATAAATGAATTGAATTAAATGTAGTAACTTATTATAATGTTTAAACAATAAATTTTTGGTGAACAGATTTGCGTGCAGAAATTTTTAGGGATTCCTGGTTTTTTTATGGTTTATTGCTTTGAAGATAAGTTAATAAATTCACATACAAAGATATGTCCAAGAATCGCTTAAGGTTTAAAAATAAGACAAGACAAGGTACAAGATCTAAGACATCTTCGTAGCTCGTGCTACGCCGTAGTACGATCCGTAGCTACGCGTAGCAACCTCCTACGCCGTAGCACTTTCATATCTTTCGAATGTGACGTGCTTGTTAGAAATATGTTGGTAACTATATGTGGATATATATTTATATCTACCTACGTATCATACTAAAATTTTAAGATGAATAACAGTTATTTACTCTGTATCAAAGTCCCTATGACTGTGGTGTGTAAGGAAAGGGTTTTATGAAGAAAAGCACAGAAAGACCAAACCAAGTATTTATTTCAAATATAGGCTTGTGAATTAATCAAATAACTAGTTGGTCCTTCCAAAACTAGGTCATCGAAGAGATGAACGGGCAAGAAACTCAATATATAGTATAGTTTGTCACAATAACATAATTAGAACTAAAAGTCACAGTATGACACATACAATCATTGATACAACTATTAGCCATAATATTAAACAACTTACGTGATCTTTGGTAGTCAGTAAAGGTCTAGGGCTGGATAGCAAGTAAAAGATTTTAATAGAAACCAGCCGTATTTATAGGAAAGCGTCGAGCTGTGAGTTGACACTTAAACGTTAAATACAATATATAGACACATAGCAAATGAACATGCTCATCACACAAACATTTTTCCTGGGGGGGAATCGAACCCACGACCTCCGGCATAGTAGTTAGGGCCACTAACCACTAGACAAACAGGCCAGTCAACTAACAGAAATGAGATTTTGCATACAAATCCACCCCTTCCACCTTGGGCACGCCACAATTATGGCAATAAGTCCCCTCTTTGATGCTTTGTTGGAAAGACCTCACGGCGTCCTCACCTTCCGCATGACGCAGGTTCTCACCGGACACGGTAAGTACGGCAAGTTCCTGCACCGGATTCGTGTGGATGCGACGCCCGGGTGTGGCTACTGTGTGGACCGCCCGGAGGACACGGTGGAGCCCACGGCGGAGGTGTGCCCTGCTTGGACCGAGCAATGCCGTGTCCTCATGGGAGCGGTCGGCGGCGCCAATCTCTCGCGCCGGGCCTCGACACAGGCCATGGTCCGGAACGAGGAGGAGTGGCAGGCGGTCGCCTACTTCTGCGAAGCAGTAATGCTAGCAAAGGAGGCGGCCGATCGCGTGAGGCAATGGCCCTCACGTCCCAACCGCCGCCGAGATTCCGATTCCGATTTCCAGCCACCGTAGGTGCGGGCTTGCGGACGGCGAGCAATTTGTGGCTCGCCGTCCGACCGTCCGGTAACCGTCTGGGGACTGAGCCCAAGTCGTCGACGTCGCGTACTGTTCCACGCGCGCCTCAGGGAAATGTCAGCAAATCGTAAGGGCCCAGCAGGGTCGGCCAGGGTAGTATGAAAGTGAAACCCAGGGCCCTGGGACGAAGGTAAAGAAGGAAAAGGAGTGAGTTTTTAGTCAGCAAAAGTCTGACACTATCTCCCGCTCCGCTCAAGAGCGAGATTTGTCATAAGATGATTTTCTCACCTAAAAAAAAACTCTTCCAACTCCTTAAAACTTTTGTTGTTGAATGTCCAAAAATCCTTCCTTAATGCTCATCTACATCATAAAAAAAGCCTTGTGCCAAATTACACGTTTTTAGTTCCAATACTTTCTGTTCTATGCGTTGATATGTCAGTCAGTAAGTTCCACCTTTCATTCATATCATTATATTTAAAATATAACGTTTAAAATTATAGATAAGTTAAACACATGAGGAATCGGAGTTATGCAATACACATACCAGTTTATTTAAATTTATGTTAAATGGACACAATATATCTGGGTTTTCCTCTATGTTTTTCCCCATGTTAAGTATCTTAAACTGAATATATTAAGATTGTAACCTCCTACTCCTCCTATCTAAATATTCTCTCCACAATGCCCGATTACTCTTCAATATTACAATATATACACTTAAAGCTAATGTATTTATATATTCTAACACTTCTCCTAATATATCTATTAACAATAACTTAACAGATAACAGTTCTAAAATGTAGGTTAATACTATAATATTACTAAGTACAAATATCATCGTAGATATATAGAAGCGACGCCACTTATTAATAGATGTTTTTGTGTTAGAATCTCTGGAACGGAACAGAGAATATAACACAGCTACATAGATAATAAAATTCATAGTCACAGGTATTAATAATAGTGCTTTGGCTATTGGAATTGTAATTATTTCTCTGGCATAATAGAGATGTAGCAACCATCCAGATAAATAATACAAAGACATTGACACTAAAGGCACACCCCAGGCAAAAAGGCTACTTTTTAGATACCTCCTGCGAATATCGAGACGAAACACTTTCACAAAGTCCACATAAAATATATAACACAACACAAGGAGCCATCCGTGGTGGGATAACGCGCAGTATAGTAACATCGTCGATGGCAGTAGACGCAGAGTCACATTTCGTGGCCATATGTTATTGGTAATCAGAGTCGTGGACAACGCAAACACAAACAAACGCATCGTATTCGCGAGGGTCCCACTAAGCATTACATAGTTCTTGAAGTGGCGAAATTTCTTGATGAGGCACCATGATGTCACTCCGTATATGAACGTACAAAAAGTTGGCACGAACAGACTCCAGGCTATATAGCTCAACACTTTCAGGCCAACTAAATCTATGAAGCTGTCTGGAGCTTTGGTGCCGTTGTTGACCATGGTGAGCGTCGCGTGCGCAGATCGGCGCGCGTCTAAGAGCAATGTCGCAATACGTCCGCGCCGATTCGCGCCGCAGGACGATTTAAGACAACTTAACGAAGGAAATTGTTTTATGTAACTGTCCTATGTCTTACCTACCTCCAGTCTCGCCACTAAGCAGGTTTGCGTCTTCTTTGATTATTATTTTTATTACGACATCCATTTATTTATTATGAGAAATACCAAATACATATTTATATTTAGATAATTATGTCATTCGCCTGCGTAAAAGTCAATTTTTCTATACAAACTTCCAACCCCCATATTACCACCCCCTTAGGGGTGGAATTTCGTTAAAACGTACGGTTAGGACCGCAAGGACGAATTAGAACACTCAGTGCACGTACACCGAATAGTTAGCTTGCGCTGTCTATTCAGTGCATGAGTCTAGCGCGTGTATAGAGGCGAATGTATGGTCGGCTCGCGTCGTGCCTATATTAACTTAGCACACGACGTTTGTCGGAATGCGAGTAACAAATGTAAAGTCTTATTGTTTGATTAGGCCGCGTGTACACTGGTACGGCCTACTTAGGCATTAGCGCTCAGTACTCGCTGCCGTCGCGTCGTCTCGCTTCAGGGGGGCGCGTATGCCATGGCGCCAGGTGCTTGATGTGAGGCCAAGCTGAGGAGTCGGCATGCGCGAACATCCCCTTCGCGAGGCGTCGCACAAACTCATCCAGCCTCTCAATCCCGAGGTCGCGTTCAATGATATCGTTCCTCACATAGCGAGGGGCGTCGACGACTCTACGCAACCCAAGGTGTTGTTGCGCGCGGAGTCTTTCTCGGCTCGAGTCACTAGTGAGGGCGAACCAAGCTGGAGCGGCGTACGTCAACACGGACGTGGTGAGAGGAGCGATAATCCTGTAATTTGCGCCTGCGTTTTACCCACGTTAACTGACAGTCGCCATTTGGCGAGCCACTCCGGAATCAGGTCGAGCGTGGCGTCCTCAGTCGTTGGGGTATCGTCGGTGTAACGTGAGTAGCACGCCGGCGAGACACAGCTACTCTGCGGTACGCAGCGCCGCACATCTGCGGTCAGCACCTTTATCTGCTCGATTCGTGCAAACGTCAGCGTAGATTCTGTCAAATGACATGTGTCAGTTTTCACTATTGACTTCTTCGACATATATAATATACAATAACTTTAACTTTTAAAGTCCTGTTTCTGATTTTTAACCAAATTTACAAAAAGGAGGAAAATTTAAGAAAATTAATGGAAAAACGTCAATAAATTGAGGGCTTCAGCAGCCGTAGCGACAGCACAAAATGAGATACCGCAAGGGTATCGATACAGGTTGCGTGCCACACCATAAGCCTACAGCACCAACGTCATGCCGTCTGGTCTCTTCCCATCGTCACTCACCAAGCCGCAAGTTTCTAATACAACGGGTGACAAGAGCTTAACGAATAATAATTATAATTGTTGCTGGTATGCCGTGTGTTGCAGACTCTGCTCCTGGTACGGGACAGGCCTCGGTGCCATACGTTGTCGACAGTTTCATAACTGAAACGATTCGTCATTCGTCAGTCTATGGTGGTTGACGAGAGTGTCTAAAGGTTCAAACCCGACTCCCATTTCCTCACAGTCAGCAGACGTATCCGCTCAAAAGTACTTGATGATATCTTAGTCAGGGGGCGAACTTCTTTTTAACGACAACGTCGAGGTTGTGTCAGCGAATTGGTGAAAGTTTTATCAGTGAACCACTGAAAAATGAATGGTGCTGTCGACGAATTGTGGGCCGGAAAAAAGTTCTGTCTAGTATATTATATATTAACGAGTAAAGAAAGTTAGTATCAGAAAATGATGAGCTTAATTCCTATACATATGAATTATGTTTTTATTTTATTTAGTGTATATATATTTATAATAATAGTTAAGAATTTAATATTAGTAATACGTCACATTTAAATTTTGATTATTAATAATAATAAACATAGATGCAATATTTAATTATCTCTATTTTAATAAATTAATTCCATGAATTCACCCCCTTAAACTCCAATGTTCGAGTAATCTACAGCTTTAATGCTATTTTGTTTGCCTAATTAATTAGAGTAGGTAGAGGTTTTATTAATAAATTTTTGAGAGCGCGTGTGCGAGAGAGCGTCGTTTGTTTTTGTTTTGGCTACCATTAGGTTGGTGACAAAGTGTCGCCAACCTAACAATGACGTTAATTAATGGCCATACTGTAGCATCGCCATTAATGTCAGAGCATTTTGAACTCAAAAAATAACACCTCTATCAAATCAATAATATCTTAAGTCGCAAAATAACAACGTTATTAACCTATTTTTATTTTTTATAAATCAAAATCATTAATTTATCAATTGAAAGTTCGATTGCATGTGAAGTGAATTTATTATTCATACTTTCTCAAATAAAATATCAGTCGTGTTTTTTTTTCTATAATAAAAAGCATAGCGCTTACCAACTATTATTTATTATCACCGCCTCATAACAGAATAATAAAAAATATGTGGTTTGACCGCTTTTAGTTTATAAATTAAAATATATAATGTGGTTAACCAGTTTCAATAGACCATTGACATTTTAAACTCATTAAAAAAAAGCCAAATGCCAAATGAAATGCGTGTATAAGTTGATTCTCCTACCCAGGCTCGCAGTTTAGAAACAGTATATATTTATTTTGGATCTCCGATAAATGATACACACAGTGATCCGTTCGAGTCAATTATTTTTGGTATTCGAATATCTTGGTACTTCTTGAAAAAGGATTCGAAACAGAAATCGAGTTGGAGCTCGAAAGGCTGGAAAGCTTGCTTTCGACACTCTCGACTAGTTTCTAAACTTCGACTTTATGTTTGGAAGTACAAGGTCGTGATTAAAATATGCGACTAAGTTTTCGAATGAGGGTTTTCTAAAATGACGTTCACCAGGTGGCAGCACTGAGTTGTCAGGTTCAGGCACCTGTCAAAACGCCTATGTTAATGACATTAGTTTAATTTACGTCAACGTCATGTATAAGTTTTCAATAGTAGAAGACCTCTCGGCTAATGGCGCCAACTGGCGGTGTGCATTTTCCTAAAAACCCTCATTCTGGAAGTCTAGAATTCTGTATCCGGGTACTGAGGATTCGAATCCTGTATTTTGAGTACTCAAGAATGTGAATACTTACCAGGAATGCGAGTCAGTACTCGACTCAGCCTGACTCGGCACATGTCTATACAAAATTGTACACAAAACTTCAGTGAATTTGTCAAGAAAATTTGTCATAAATTCGTATATGATATATATTGGTAAATTCATATTTGAATCAATCATTCATAATTATTGCTTTTAGGAAATACTACGCGCGGTGTTTTTCCATTTTGATCGCGAATTTCCATATTGAGTGACATTTTGGGATATAAACAAACGCTAATAACTTTGCTGTTTATGAATAATATTTATTGAGACTTTACTTAAATAATAACAAGACCTTTTCTAATAAGCCCTTTGAGTATTTGTACTAATTAAAAAAATGTGGTGTATATTTCTACAATGTCTTACTTCTTACTTTTGCGCCACCCGTTATTTATTCGAATAGATTTATTATTTATTTTATTTATTTATTTATCTTTATTCCAAAAAGGTAAGTAACTTATAGGTTAAGCCCCACAAAACCTTTGTATAGTAAAATAACCTGGGTTTGCAATCGGTTAAGACATTGATTGATTGATATACTTTTTTATTATACTTAAACCATAAAAAATAACAGTAGGAGCTAAGATATTTGATTTGAAATCACGCTACTATTTCCCTGTATTTGTTGCAAATACTGAAAATTGACAGCACAACAAAATGTAACTTTATACTAATACCATGCAAGTTATTCGTTTCATTAAATGATGATGATGCTATTATATTATTTGTATTATATGCAATTTATTAGTTTATGTATTGTATATATGTAAATAGTACACCACGAACTACCTGCGTATATTTTTTCCTCCTTCTCTGTCAAATCCATCCAAAGGTTGTCTGTATAAAATCGCTTTTAGCGATAAGGCCGCCCATTGTGACACCCTATTAATGTTAATTTCCTAATGTAAATTGTATTTTTGGTGTACAATAAAGAATATGTATCTATCTATCTATGCAAAGCAAATCCGTAACTGCATGATTCTACTATTTCCATAATTTCCCAAGAACTTCCACACATTTAATTTACCACAGCACAAGTGACGTTGGCTCTTTCAACAACTCCAGATGTAGGTGTATTATCTCACTATCTCTTTGTTCCTCTGTGTTGATTTTTATCTGCAGTTTCTTAATGGTCGGTTTTTGCTATTCAATAATCCGTCTCGTCAAATTATAATTACGTTTTCGAATTTTTTGCCACTTCACTTCATCCCTTTTTGACGTCAATCGTAAGATATCGGCGAAATAAAGTCTGATCGATCACTGATGCTTGACGTTGGCTACGTAAAATGGTCAGAACTTTGATTTTCTCAGTCAATTAGCTTATCGGCACTTGTTGGAGGATCGAATTTCCGCTAGTCCGCCTATGTACCACCACTGTATATAAAGTTTAAATAAATCACTACATAGTATAAAACAAAGTCGCTTCCCGCTGTCTGTCCTTGTGTATGCTTAGATCTTTAACACTGCGCAACGGATTTTGATGCGGTTTTGTTTAATGAATAGAGTGATTCAAGAAAAAGTTTATATGTATAATACATGCATAATATAGTAGAGAAACACTGATCATTTTAGAGGTTTCTAATGTGATGTCGTAAATAAATACAATTATATCGCTTACATTGCAAACGCTGGCTGAACCCTACGAGAAAGATCAAAATAATGTACTACACTATTATACACCTTAAAAAGGTCTATTAAAAAAATCCTCGATAGTATATGTCTATCTCTTAGGGAAAACCCACAATAACCATTTTTATCCTTTACTTTTTACGATAAATAATGGCTTATTTACGAAGCGATTTTATGCAATACAGCTTTAATCCTTATCCAATTAAGTACCTTCAATACATTGTGCATTTAATATAAATCAATACGGCCCTTTACAGCATGTAATTTAAGTGAATATTTTCGAAGATATAACGGATTCAAAATGATATCAGGAACATAGCGGTTGCGGTGGTATCAGCATTGCATCCGTGCGAAGCCGAGGCGAGTCGCAAGTAAATAATAAATAAATAAATTTTCAGCAGCAGTTTTGAAGGCATGAATTGGCTGCTGCCTTGCGTGTTGCAGGTTCAATTTCCCAACGGAACAAATATTTGTATGACTGACAGATATACTGATAGGCGTTCGGGGTCTGGGTGTCTTTTAAATGAGAGTTTACATGAATGTTTACACAGGAGTTATTACCATGAGCCCTAGTGAGGGGCAAAGTTTATTTAAAAAAAAAATTGAGCAGTGGTAGCCGAGTGGTAACGGCCCCGACTTACGAGTCGCGGGTTCAAACCCAGCCAGGCGCATTACTTTGTGTAATTTATTTCATCACTACTGCTCTCAAAACGGTGAAGGAAAACATCGTGAGGAAACCGGCATGTCCTAGAACCAAAAATTCGAAGACATGTGACATTCACCAACCCGCACTGGGCCCGCGTGGTGGATTACGGCCCATTCCCTCTCCTAAAGAGAGGAGGCCTGAGTCCTTGCAGTGGGAACATTAAAAGGCTGAATATGCTATATATGCTAATATTTTCTTGTCTTCTTTTACTTGCTTGTTTTTTTTTTTCATACTCTTTCTCCAGATTGATTTTTGGATCTTTCTTTAGGTGTCATATCTTCAATACCTTTTATCTTTTTTTCAGCTCGTCTTTTCTTCCACCTCTCTCGTTCTTTAGCCTTTGCAACTTCATATGCCACGGGATCAGATTTTATTTTATCTCTTCTTCTTTGCTCGCATTCCCTTTTTTTCCTTCTTCTCTCTTCTTTCTTTTTTTCGGATTGATTACCCGCCATATTCTGCTAATCAAATACTCCACAAACCTGATGCACAAAACAATATAACGGTTTTTATAATAATAACTATTCATACTTTTAAGTCAGGGATCAGTGCTGGACACTCCATGATTGCGGTGGTAATTGTAGCTGGACAGGGAGCGGCCCTCATGCCCTAGTCGCCGGGATCCCAATCCCGATTTCCGGCCACCGTAAGCGTGGGCTTGCGGACGGTGAGCAATGGGCCCGGCGAGCCCAAGTCGTCGACGGCGCATACTATTCCACGCGCGCCTCAATAAGATATCAGCAAATCGTACGGGCCCAGCAGAGTCGAAGCCTACTGGGGCCATGGGTCTGATTCTGAAAGGAAAACTCTGCCCTGGTATGAAAGGCAACGAAGGAACAGGAGTGAGTTTTTAGTAAAAGTCTGACACACCCTCTCGCTCCGACCAAGAGCGGGGGATGTCATTGGACGATTTTCCCGCCTAGAAAAAAAAAGTGTAGCTGGAGAGGTGCCACGGCGTCCTCACTGGACATGTTAAGTTCGAGAGATTCCTGTTCCCACATACCGTGTACCAAGTTTCGTCGAAACCCATTCAGCCATTCGAACGTGAAGAAGTAACAAACATACACACTCAGAAACTTTCATCTTTATAATATCAGTATGATATTTTCCATTTAGGATCTCACGGCAGGTTTCATTATCGTCATCTATTGATAACTCCTGCAATGGGATCCAAAACGTAAAATACTATGTAAGTAAAACTTGATTTATTTCAAAACAAAAACGGACTAAAACGGATCTATTGGATGCAGAAACAATTCCAAGCCATGGACAATTCTTCCATTTCATGGACATCGTATGTACATAGAGTGGAAGACTGTGGAGCGGAGATTTTTAGACATCTTTCGGGCGTTTTTCAGTATGGTTTCTTTGTGATTTTGAAATAAAAATACGCTAAAACGACATTTCCTTTAAATAATATTTATTATCTTTTATATACAAAAACTTACTTTTGGATTCAGCTAAATAATTCACGGAGCAGCTCTTTTAAACTTTCCACTTTACCACAAAATTTTGATTAACTTATAAAAAGCAATACACAAGCAGAATTTTAAGAACTGACATTATTTTTTTTCTGTTTGACAGTTTATGTGTTGCCAAATAAAATCTACCACATACATCATTACTAAAATTGTTGAAGGCGGTAGAAATAACAAGGAAAAAAGAATTAGGTTTCTCCGCAAAACTAACAGTTCTTGAAATGGTGATCAAATTATATTGTGTTGTTTTACGAGTTTGGTGCGGACGAAAGTAAAAAAAAACTTATAATTTTACTTTTACTTTTGCTGTTCCGCGGCTGGGTAAAGACCTCCCTCCATTTCTTCCATTGTTCTCGGCTGTGAGCCACTTCTTGGCTATTTTTAAGGATCTACTCCTCGGTCTGCCGCGACCCCGTCGTGCGATGTCAGGGCACCAACTTTGTGTTTCACCAGCCCATCGCTCTATTGGCATGCGGCAGACATGTCCAACCCAGTCCGGTCACTTAAACTGGACAGCCTTCTGAGTCACGTCAACAATCAGTGTTTTGGAGCTTAGAATAATATTTCGAAGAAAAGCTATAAAGATAATTAACTTTTTATAGTGTGACACTAATAACACCCGGTTTTAAGATTGGTCCAAAAATCAATAACTTTATTCACTGTGCATTATGAGACGAGCAGGTGCGGACGTGTGTCACGGATATCAGTGCTCAAGCTGCGCAGGCGACGTTGACCATGGTCGAAAACAATACAATTACGAGCCCTTCTTTACGATTATTATCAGCTTACGTGGGTGACACTGTATTTTGCATCATTGCCTGGATTTTATTCGTACTGACTTTAACAACATTCATATACGGAGTGACATCGTGGTGCATCATCAAGAAGTTTCGCCATTACAGAAACTATGTGCTTCTCAGTGTTATATTTGTGAATATGCTACGACTATTAGTGTACAATTTGAACCAGATTCTACTTTATGAACCATTGGAAAGTTTTGAATTGTTGCGTTTTTTAAATTTATTCTTATTGTTATTTTTTTTGCTATCGTACTATTGCTGGTTAGTTGTTTTATGTTATATTTTTTACGTGGACTTTGTGAAAGTGTTGAACTTTGACTTTCGCAGGAGGTTCCTAAAGAGTAATTTATTTGGCTGGATTGTACCTTTTATTATAATAACCTTATATTACCTTGTCGGCTGGTTACTTTATTTGTACGACTCAAGAGATTTCATTACAATTCCTATTGTCAGTTCAATGTTATTAATACCTCTAGTACTTAATTTTGTTATTTACGTAACAGTAGTATGTGCTCTGTTCCGCAGTAGCGAATCTGGAGTGATTATATCTACTAACAAGTGGCGTCGCTTCTACATATGTACGTTAATATTTATTTTTAGCAATGTTTTAGTAATACCTATGTTGTTCGCAATTTTAAAAATATCGTCCGTGTTTATTGTTGTTATAATAGATTTAGGAGAGTGCTTGAATACCATAGCATTGAATGTGTATATAATTCTAGTACGAAGTAACAGAAAAATATGGCGGGATTTCTTAAATGAAAGAAAATTAAGACAAGAGACTATTGAGGTGCAGTGATGTCTTTTGTTTATTAGGTCACACGTTTGAGGATAGAGGTGAGGCAATATCTACCAACCTGTTCTGCAAAGCGACCTGTAGTCAACAATATAAAACTGTATTCAAGTCTTTTTAGTGTTTTATTTATGCAGTGGTTATTAATATCTACAGTAAAAACTAATGTGTTTACAACTTTACGTTCTCTAATTGTTTATCGGAAATTTTTGTTAGTTCTTCTTCACAAATCATCTGTTTTATTTCAAGTAAGTAAAAGTTTTTTTTCCACGCGTCGGGTGTTATTATAGTATTGGTTTCAAAATATAATAATATTGAGACCTGTTGGTCTAGTGGTTAGTGTACTGCTAAACCGGAGGTCGCGGGTTCGATTTCCACCCAGGACAAATGTTTGTGTGATGAGCGCATGAATGCACGCTGACGAAAGTCTATGACCAATGTGTATTGCCAGTGATGACATATGGCTCCAAAACGTAGTCGCTTACAATGAGCCTCATCAGAAGACTTAAAAACCACTCAAAGGACAATGAAAAGTATTATATTCGAAGTTACCTTGCGTGATCACATTAGAAATGAAGATATACGCAGGAGAGCCAAAGTTACCGACAAAACCCGAAGAATCGCCAAACTTAAATGACAGTGGACTTGGCATAATGCAGTCATCGTACCGCTAGAGTTTGCGCGAAAATATCTAAACAGATCGTATCTGTTTCGCTTCGTTCAACACCGCACCACACCCACGTTTAATTAGTCACGTTGACCACCGCAATTGAGTATTTGTTTATTTATTTAAACTTCATGTACAATTTTGTTTACGTTGGATATCATCCAATGACTTCTCTCGCTCTTAGGCGGATTGGGGGGACGTGCCAGACTTTTACTGACTAAAACCCACTCCTATATCCATCATTGCCTTGCGTTCCAGTGAGCCTGAGAGCAGTGGTGGCCGAGTGGTAACGGCCCCGACTTACAAGTTGTAGGTCGCGGGTTCAAACCCAGCCAGGCGCATTACTTTGTGTAATTTATTTCATCACCACTGCTCTCAAAACGGTGAAGGAAAACATCGTGAGGAAACCGGCATGTCCTAGAACCAAAAATTCGAAGACATGTGACATCCACCAACCCGCTCTGGGCCCGCGTGGTGGATTACGGCCCGTTCTCTCTCCTAGAGAGGAGGCCTGAGTCCCAACAGTGGGAACATTATAAGGCCGACTATGCTATGCTATGCTTGCGTTCCAGGGCCCCGGGTTTTCCTTTCAGGACTTATTATATGTTCTTGTTATTGAGTATGATTTATTTGTTCCATTCGCGTCAATTCTCATCTTTATCATGACATAAAATGTACTTCGACTCGACTATATTCGACTTACATTCTTGATAATTTACAGAAGCTTTACCACAAGCTTTTAACGCGATCCATTTGACGACCTAAACTGAACTTTTAAAGGGATGGAGCTATACAGGGTTTTTTTTTTGGTGGGAAATTCATTTAATGACAAATCCCGCTCTTGGGCGGAGCGAGAGATAGTGTCAGACTTTTAGTGACTAAAAACCCACTCCTGTTCCTTCTTTGCCTTCGTCCCAGGACCCCGGGTTTCATTTTCACACTACCCATGGCCCCAGTAGGCTTCGACCCTGCTGGGCCCCTACGATTTGCTGACATCTCCTTAAGGCGGGCGTGGAACAATCCGCGCCGTCGACGACTTGGGCTTGGTCCGGACGGTTACCAGACGGTCGGACGACGGGCTACCCATTGCTCGCCGTCCGTAAGCACGCGCCTACGGTGGCCGGAAATCGGGATCCGAACGGTCCTCACGCGATCGGCTGCCTCCTTTGCAAGCATTACTGTTTCGCAGAAGGAGGCGAGGAGCTGTACAAGGTGTGGTCCATTCATTTTTCTCACGAGCACGCTTGATATCATAATACGTCAAGGTAATGACACGTCCTGGACTATATTTGATATTCAGTCTGATAGCTGTTTTATATGGAGTGATATCGTGGTGCATCCAAGACATTTCGCCTTTACATAAATTTTATGATTCTCTGTGCAATCGTAGTGAATATTTTTAATAACTTGCTTCTGCTAGCGGCTTTGCACAAAAGTTGGATATTATCTCAAGGATATATACTCACACACACACGTGCACCTCGCTCGTCGAACATAAGATCGATGGAGCCGAAGGGTCCTGGAGTGGCGACCGTGTACCGGAAGACGCAACATTGGACGGCCTCCCCAAGGTCTACCGATGACTTAGTGAGAGTCGCGGGAACGCGATAGATGTTAGAAGCATAGAAACGTTCGTTGTGGCGACACTTGGGGGAGGCCTATGTCCAGCAGTGGACATCTTTCGGCTGAAATGATGATGATGACGTTGAACATAACATTATCTGAAAAATCTGATAAAACTGTATTATCCAATGCCGTAATTTCGGGATATGGTTTACTCGTGTGCCAAATTTCATTCAAATCCGTTTGACCATTTGAGCATAAAGGAGTTACAAATACACACACATATATATACAAACTTTCGCCTTTCTAATATTAATGTGATATTGATTTTGTATAATGAAAGTGTTTTACTTTGACGTTCGTGACAGGTTTCTTGAGAGTAACTTCGTTCGATGTGTGTGCTTTTGTAATAATAACAACTTTTATTAACTTTTATAATTAATATTTCCTTATTTAGAATTAAGAAAATTGACAAAATTGTGTCAATTTTCTACACCATGATAAACCATGGTATATAGTACACCATGATAAGTTACAAAATATGTGGATATACTGGACTGGCCTGTTGGTCTAGTGGTTAGTGGCCCTGACTGCTATGGCGGAGGTCGTGGGTTCGATTCCCACCCAGGACAAATGTTTGTGTGATGAGCACGATCATTTGTTCTGTGTCTGGGTGTAAATTATTTATAATATGTATGTATTTAGAAATATATAAGTATGTTTATCAGTTGTCTAGTACTCATAACACAAGCTCTGCTTAGCTTGCGACTAGATGGCGTTGTGTGATAGTTGTGGAATATTATTATTATTTATTATTGTTGAGATGTATGAAAAATGTAAGTAGGAAGTTAACTTGTATATCGTCCAACAACTTTAGAACTCGAGCTTTGTATGAATTTAAATCTAGTTAATTTAAAAATGCAATTAAAAAGCTATCATATGACATAGATCTGCATTCTGGGTATTGCTGGGTAAGAGCTCTATTCTAATTAGGGCACTATTCTTTCTCACCGTACTGGGTTTTATGGGATAATCATCTAATGACATCCCATGCTCTTGAGCAGAGCGAGAGATAGTGTCAGACTTTTACTGACTAAAAACCCACTCCTGTTCCTTCTTAGCCATTGTTCCAGGGCCCCGCGGGTCTCTTTCGCATCACCCATGGCCCCAGTAGGCTTCAACCCTGCTGGGGCCCTACGGTTGCTTACATCTTGCAGCGCGCGTGGAACACTACGCGCCGTCGACGACTTGGGCTCGGTCCGGACGGTTACCAAACGATCGGACGGCGAGCTCCCCATTGTTCGCCGTCCTCAAGCCCGCGCCTACGGTACCGTGCAGGGTTTATGTCTAATTTTTATGCTGTCTGTCTCTACAACGAAACTCTGAACCGTGCTTTCCCTTGACATCAAAAAAGTTTAGAGCGTTGTGCGTGGTTTGGAGGCCAAAGTTTGGCGGGCTTATTCTTTTTAGGCCACCAAAAGCAGATGAGGCCACAGTTTTTCAAGTCCTCTATGAATTTAGGGATCTTACGGTTCTTATACGTGTAAAATAAAGGGAGTCCTAGGACCCACTTTGTACTGAGTGTACTGTTTTTCTCTAGTATTTAAGACTACTCTGTATGCCTTGTACAAACTACTTATTGAATAAATTATTATTATTAATTATTACGATATGGCTGCGATATAAATATTAAAAAAAAAACAGTGCCACCTGTGCAGTCTAGTTCAAGTTAGAGAACAGGTTAGTAACTGTTCTCTAACTTGAATAAAAAAGCTCAAGATAGTCCTCGAGCTTTTTTTTTTAAATTGATATAAACCAGTGCTTGACTGCGATCCCACCTGATGGTAAGCAGTGATGTAATCTAGTTCATTAAGAGCCTATTCACTCTAGCCTTGAAGACACCTAAATTATAGTTGGATGGGAAGATCGCAGCAGGCAAATTGTTCCAGTCCTTCGATGTACGCTGTATAAACCACGAAGCGGAACGCTTAATCCAGACTGTTGAAGTTTCAACAACGCAAGGGTGGACACCTGCCATACGTCGGGTTGTGCGATGGGTAGAAAAGAGATGGCGAAATCAAGTCATGCAATTCCCGCGCACACTCTCCAAAATGCAGCCTGTAAAATATCGAAAGGCTGGCTACCCTACATTTGTTCGCGCATAACTTCCTCGTATGCCGACCGATTTGAAAAATTCTTTATTTGTTGGAAAAGGTATACTTTCCAATTGGTCCCATAATCACCAAGTCGGGATCTGATGATGGAATCTTGGCGAAATCGAGGGAACTCCTCAAATATTATAGGCAATTATATATTGATTTTGGTAATTTCATCGAGAACTTAAGCATTTACAGTCAAAAATTAACATTTGATGAAGTAGAACTGATGAAGAAGATCAGAAATGGTCAACGGAACTTCTTACTGGCATAGGTATCACAATGAAGATAGTTAAGCGACTATGACAATACAAATAAATGAATGGTTCTGAATAGTTACGTTGAAAATGGTATCATCGAATTGATCTGATGATGATAGAGCCGGAAGGTAGGCACTGGAACTTGTAATTAATCAATGTAACCTAGCCGTGTTTCGGCTTATTAGAATTGTCATGAGATGCACTTTGGCTATAAGGTACTATCAAACTGATCTGATGATGGAGCTGGAAGGTGGAAGGTGGACACAGGAACTTCATAATAAAACAAAGTAACCTAGCAGTGTTTGGGTTAATTGGAATTATCATGAGGAATAAGCACTCTGTTTATAAGTGTATCGCAACTTCTTCTTCTTTTCGATTCGATGATAAACTCGTCAAACCTTTTGGGCCCAATAGGCGGCCACACTAATAGCAGCATCGGTAGCACTCAAAAACGCATCGCAACGTCATCGCAACTAAAAAGTGTGAAATAAAAAACTTTTTACAAAAAAAAAACCGACTTCACTAAACAAAATACTAAAAGGATTAAAATAACTTTAATTTCGGAAGTCGGTGTTTTTTGGATATTATTTGTATCTAATTAAAACCGACTTCCGAAATTAAAGTTATTTTGATCCTTTTAGTTTTTTTTTTAGTGAAGTCGGTTATTTATTTTTTTTAAGTTTTTTATCTTATAAAAACTTCATTTTTGCAGATAATGGTCATAACCTGGAACGTGTGTCGTGTTCGAAACCGCGGTACCACGCCTCCACGTGCTTCATTTGTTTTCCTCCCGCCCTGGCCTCTATGGCGGTCACAACCTTGACTTCAGCACCGACGCGCCCAGTCGCCCGCGCTATCCAAACACGAATTAACTGGTTGCTGGCGCCACTACTTGTCCCTGTCTGTCGCGACTTGCGAAAAAGAGAATAGACACCGTTACCGCATATTAATTGTTCTCGGTGAATGACGCATACTGTCTGGGCGGTCAATGACATCATACTTGAATTGAAAATTGGCGATAATTTTATTCCATAGCTCAAGTGCCTTGTTTAGTTGAAGTTGTATTTTGACTTTGAAAAAGACCTAAAAAAAAACACATTCGTTTTATAGGAGCCCTACTTAAGTATTTTTTTTTTCTGTTTTTAGTTTTGTTATAGCGGCAACACATCTGTGAAAATTCAAGTGTCCAGCTTTTACGGTTCGTGACATACAGCCTGGTAACAGACAGACGGATAGCGGAGTGATAGCAAGTCATGAGTCCCGTTTTTACCCTTTAGGTACGGAACCCAAATAGTGTAAATTGTAATGGATTGTGAGCTTTGTTTCCTACAACATCACACTAATATTATAAAGGCAAACGTTTGTATGTATGTGTGTGTTTGTACTCCATAACGCTCAAACGGCTGAACGAATTTTGATGAAATTTGGTACACGTTTAGATGATGTTTTGGAATAGCACATAGGATACTTTTGATCTCGAAAGTATGTTCCCTTTGGGCTAGCGGGCAAAGCCGCTAGCAGAAGCTATATATAAATTACAGTTATAGAAACTCATTACACAATACTTACTACACACACACAATATTTACTTATTTTTATAATATAGCATAATCAGCTTGTCACTGCTGGGACTCAGGCCTCTCTAGGAGAGGGAATGGGCCGTAATCCACCACGCGGGCCCAGTGCGGGTTGTTGAATGGCACATGTTTTCGAATTTTTGATTCTAGAACATGCCGGTTTCCTCACGATGTTTTCCTTCACCGTTTTGAGAGCAGTGGTGATAAAATAAATCATACAAAGATATGCACCTGGCCGGGTTTGAACCCGCGACATACGATTCGTAAGTCGGATCCGTTACCACTCGGCCACCACTGCTCTCTGCCTATTGTAATAGTACTTATTATTACAATAGGATTATCTAGAAGAAAGAAAAAAGAGCTCCTATATAATAAAATCCTAATATTGATAAAATTATAATAAATAATAAATTATTAGGTAAATCAAAAATTGCTACGAACAAATGAAAAGCAGATTTGTTTTGCACATGAACTTATTTATTAAGTAATATTATTAAATTAATAATATCGATAACTAGCGAACACTACAATTATTATCTATGGAAGTGTATGTTTGTACTATTATTTCATTATTAATAATATATTTGGTGGGCAACTTAGTTTATCTGTTAGTGCAAAGGTCAATCAATCATTATACAAAACTATTTCTGTATATTATCTTACTTACGACTGTAGCCTATTTTAAGAGTGATCTGACTAGACTCTTTGATCTCTTAACATAATCCCTGTCTCCGGCCCCGATGGTTTATTAAAATAATCTCGCCATAATTTCCAATTACTCTTCAACACTATTACAAATACAATCAATGCTATTATAAGCAAATATTCTATTATCTCTCCAGCTATATCAGCGGCCAAATTTTCATTTTCTAAAATTGTTGGGACAATCGTAAACAAAGTAACATTACTAATTAAAAATATAACAGTAGCTATAATAAAACGACCACAAAAATTGTGTTTGGACGTACCAAAGATTAAACGACATATAACTGCTATGTAAGTGATAAAACTAAAAGCTACAGGTATCAATAACAATGACGTAGCAATACGATAATCAAATATATCGGTCGACTGATCCTCAGGCATATTGTAAAGAATAGATCCTACCAAAGCGTATAAATGCACTGTTACGAAGGGTAAACCCCACGCAAACAGGTTACTCCAAAGGTATTTTTTACGGACATCATAATGGAAAACTTTCACGAAATCCACAGAAAAAACAAAACACAACACTATTAACCAATACTGGAACGTTGATTGTAACAACACTAAGTAACACATCATAATTATATTCACCACTGCATTATTTTCTGCAACTTCTTTAGTTATGAAACGGTCAGATAACCACATTAATAGCATCGCTAACATTTCCGCGACGAGAGTACTGAGAAGGACATAATTTCGGAAGGTACGAAACTTCTCCAGGACGCACCATGATATCACTCCAAACACAACCGCAGTTATAACCGCCACGAAGAAAATCCAAGCAATAGCGTCCGTAACGACTTCACCAAGGAGTCCACCTAAGTTATTCAAACTATTCAAAACTTCATCGTTTACTTCTGCCATTTTGAGAGTCACGTGCGGCGTCTAGCGCGCGTTGTTGTTAAATGTCGATGCCTCTAACCGGCACGCCTGTGAGCGCCATGATACCATTTTTATTTTTATCGTCAACGTAAAACAAGTATGCAGATTAACTATCCTAAACTAAAAAATGCGAACCTGAGTTGTATGAAAAGCAAATTTGGCTTAGTTCCAATACAACAAGGAAATACGCATTGATAACACATATTTTTTTAAATGAAATTCGTGGTCATTCATTTCTTTTTGTCTTCTCTTATAACGTTGAAGAATATTTTAGTTTGTGAGAGTAGTGGAAGAGTGGTAGAGGGGGAGGAGGGGTTTAGATAAAGTAAACTACACCTGGTTCAAAAGCGCTTTTTATTCAGTAGATGATTATTTGAATTTTACAGAGACAATATTAGTACTAAAGAACAGACATAATATTATTACTATGTACCTATATTGTTACCTACAAATACTTATTTGAATTGTAACTATTGACATTATTTATAAATCTTCTTATCATTAATTGTAAACTAATTTAATATGTCCGGTAACCGTCCGGACCGAGCCCAAGTCGTCAACGGCGCGTATTGTTCCACGCGCGCCTCAAGGTGATGTCAGCAAATCGTAGGGGCCCAGCAGGGTCGAAGCCTACTGGGGCCACGGGTAGTGTGAAAGCGGAACCCGGGGCCCTGGGACGAAGGCAACGAAGGAACAGGAGTGGGTTTTTAGTCAGTAAGAGTCTGACACTATCTCCCGCTCCGCCCAAGAGCGGTGATGTCATTAGGATGATTTTCCCACCCAATAAAAAAAAAAAAAAAAACTAATTTAATATACTTATTTTATATATGTGCATAATTAATATTATACACTGTATTTTATTATGTTAACCTAATGAAGTGATGAAAGTAATGAAATTTCATGATAATATTATTAGGCATATTCAAGAAATATCTGCACGATTGATAAGTCGAATATAGTGAGTCTAAAAAATATTTTATTTATTTATTTAAACTTTATGTACAGTAGTGGTACATAGGCGGACTTAACGCAACAGTGCTTTCTCTACCAGTCAACCTTTGGGTTAAAAAGACAACATTGTGGTAGGCTTTCACAATAAACAAATAACAGATAATTCAAACAGAAAAAATAAATTAAAAATAAGTTATTTATTATGATAAAATACTATATATGCTACAATTATAAACTAATAAATACTTTGAAAAATATTAAATTATTAAGAGAACTCAATAATAATTCTGACGAAGACCAAACTAAAGTTGAGTTTTATACTATATTATTAAGTAAGTACGTACCTATATCTCTATGTAAAGAGGAGAGATGAAACAAATGTTACTAAAAGACTTATAAGTTTACATTTGGATGGGTGGAGAGGGAGAGGGAGGCCAAAGAAAAGATGGATCGATTGTGTGAACAGTGATATGAAAGAAAAGGAAGTTAGTGATAGTATGACTTTTGACAGGATAGAATGGAAGAAAAAAACGTGTTGCGCCGACCCCAAATAAGATGGGACAAGGGCAGGAAGATGATGACGTACCTATATACTAAGCAAATAAATAAAAGTTCATTTCAAAATCGCTTGTCAGCAGTTCAACAGTTCAGTTCAGTTGTTATTGGATGGTATAAAACAAGAATTTGAGTCATTTTTAACCGACTTCAAAATAAGGAATATATTTCAAAGTCGTTTTAATATTTTGTTTGTATCCTGTTAGCGAGATCTTTGCCAGATGTTTCGATTTTGATGATTCATTTTTTGTTTGGAAGAATATTTTTGTCAAGTAGTTTTAGTTACAGGTTTTTTTTTTTTTTTTTGGTGGGATTATCATCTAATGACAAATCCCACTCTTGGGCGGAGCGGGTGATAGTGTCAGAATAAATCGATTTCACACTACCCCCGTGCTGTGCCCCTACAATTTGCTATGCAATGCTGACATCTCCCTGAGGCGCGCGTGGAACAGTACGCGCCGTCGACGGCTTGGGCTCGGTCCGGACGGTTACCGGACGGTCGGACGGCGAGTCACCCATTACTCACCGTCCGCAAGCCCGCGCTTACGGTGGCTGGAAATCGGGATCGGAATCCCGGCAACGGTTAGGGCGTGAGTACCGCTACCTCACGCGATCGGCCGCCTCCTTTGCTAGCATTATTGCTTCGCAGATGGAGGCGACCGCCTACCACTCCTCCTCGCTCCGGACCATGGCCTGTGCCCGGCGCGAGAGATCACTGCCGCCGATCGCCCCCACGAGGATACGGCGGTGCTCTGCCCAGGCGGGGCACACCTCCACCGTATGCTCCACCGTGTCCTCCGGACGGTCCACACAAGAAACGGAGACCGACACGCACGTAGTTTTAGTAACAGGTGAATATTTCATAAAGATCTTCGGAGATTTCTTTTTTTGAAATTGTAGCTAACCTTCTGATATTACTGCAAACGCAAATCTGTATGATGTACTTACGCACTTTCATTCCAGAAATTATGTTCGAATTTCAAATAATTAGTGTTACCATGTTTACGTTTATTTTTTTTGTTTATAGAGAATCTTGTTGACTCTTTTAATATTGGATTAATAAGTCGGTCGTAATAGTCGCATTACTTATATTTTATTTCATTTGCCAATCTTAAAGTAGTGTAGTGTTATTTTTATAACACTACACAACTTGTAGTGTTATTTACTTACATTAGTGTTATTTGATTGTATAGCTCATTACTTATGTTTGTTCTCATATTTTTTATTTAATGTCTTCCGTAAGCTTATATAAGCTTATTTTTAATTTTCTTTTCCATTGTTTTTTACTTTCTGTACTTTCATCTTTAAAAACAAGGGTGATGTGCTTGAATGCAACAATTATAGAGGAATAAAGCTAATGTCACATACTATGAAAGCCTGGGAGAAAGTTATTGAAAGAAGGCTGAGAGAAGAGAGTGAAATTTCACAGAACCAATTCGGTTTTATGCCTGGTCGGGGTACAACGGATGCCATTTTTTCTATACGCCAGCTGTGCGAGAAATACAGAGGTGCGCATAAAAACTTGCACATGGTATTCATCGACCTCGAAAAGGCATACGACCGGGTACCTCGTGAGGTTCTGTGGTGGGCCCTTAAGGAGAAAGGTGTGCCTGGGAAGTATGTGCAGTTGATCCGAGCAATGTACAGTCGATGCAATACCCAAGTCCGGTCTACAGTGGGCACCACTGGCAGCTTCAATGTGGCTGTCGGCCTACATCAAGGGTCGGCTCTCAGCCCTTACCTCTTCCTGATGATAATGGACGCTCTGACGTCGGACATTCAGGAAGAGGCTCCCTGGTGTATGCTGTTTGCCGATGACATTGTGTTGGTTACCGAGAGTGGCCTAGAGGTCCAGAACAGATTGGAGGTGTGGTGGCACAGACTGGAGAGTGTTGGCCTGAAATTGAGTAGAACCAAAACGGAATACTTGTTCTGCGATTTCGGTGGTCTCTCCGGTCCTATGCCCTTAGCTCTCGCTGGAACGCCCATACCAATCTGCTCCGACTTTCGGTACCTCGGGTCGCTTATCCAAGGAGATGGCGAGGTAGACCGAGACGTATCACATCGGATCAATACAGGATGGATGAAATGGCGACAGGTCACTGGAACAATTTGTGACCCACGGATGCCCCTCAAGTTGAAGGGTAAAATCTACAAGTCCGTGATAAGACCTGTCATACTGTATGGATCAGAATGTTGGGCTGTGAAAAAGACGCATGAAAAAAGATTGCATGTAGCGGAGATGAGAATGTTGAGATGGATGTGTGGTGTGACGAGAATGGATAAAGTAAGAAATGAATATATTAGAGGAAGTTTGAAAGTGGCGCCAGTGACTGAAAAGTTGAAGGGGAATCGTTTGTCTTGGTATGGTCATGTAAAGAGGAGAGATGAAACACATGTTACTAAAAGAGTTATGAGTATACATGTGGATGGGTGGAGAGGGAGAGGGAGGCCAAAGAAAAGATGGATGGATTGTGTGAACAGTGATATGAAAGAAAAGGAAGTTAGTGATAGTATGACTTTTGACAGGATAGAATGGAAGAAAAAAACGTGTTGCGCCGACCCCAAATAAGATGGGACAAGGGCAGGAAGATGATATGTTTTTTACTTTCTGTAGTTATGGGTATTTTATTATTGCTACAAGTAACTTACCAGAAGATTTGAATTCTAGATATTTAGTTTTAGCTGTGGAATATCACAACTAAAAACGATAAATAAAAAAGTTTTTTTTACGAAAAAATATATCTGAATTCGAAAAAAAGAAAACTAAAAATTACAAATAACTTTCATTTCGGATGTCAGTGTCAAAAACACGAAGAAACAAACCCAAAAACATCGCCTTGTGAAATTAAATTGATTTTGCAACTTAATTTTTTTTTTTGCATTTTATTTTACTATTTTATTTTTCGTACTTCAACTGTACCATATATATATATATAGAGCTAGTGCTTACCATGAATTATTATTCATTACATATTATAAACCATCACCATCTTCCTGCTCATGCCTTTAATAGTAGATACTGTGACTGATATGGTTACAAACATGGGATACTGAACCTTAAGGTATGCTAGCAGGAAACACTTCCGTCTGCTTTTTAAGGGTCGTGCTAATTTTGAATAGTTTTGAGCAAGAAAATAATAATATTGTTTAGGCCAGCGGTTCTTAATCTTTTTTACACCGCGTCTCCCTTTACATGTTTAAATTTTTTTGCCCACCCTTCAATAATCATAGCATAGCATAGTCGAAGTCTCCACTTTGAGGAGTACCTAGCTGGAAAGACCCTACAGCGTCCTCACCTTCCGCATGACGCAGGTTCTCCCCGAACATGATTAATTCGGGAAGTTCCTGCACCGGATTCGTGCGGAAGTAACGCCCGGGTGTAAAAACTGTATGGATGACGTCATGGTCTGAAGCGACGAGGAATGACAGGCGGACGCCTCCTTCTGCGAAGTAGTAACATTAGCCAAGGAGGGGGCCGCACGTGCACGCGCGAGTGCTTGGCCCTCACGCCCCAGCCGTCGGGATCTCGATCCCGATTTCCGGTCACCGTAGGTGCCGGCTTGCGGACGGTGTACAACGGGTAGCTCGCCGTCCGACCACTCGGTAACCGTCCGGACTGAGCCCAAGTAGTCGACGGCGCGAATTGTTCCACGTGCGCCTCTAGGAGATGTCAGCAAACCGTAGGAGACCAGCAGGGTCGAAGCCTGCTGGAGCCAAGGGTCTGCTTCTAAAAAGAAGACTCGACCCTGGTATGAAACAACGAAGGAGCAATTTATATATTGGCTCCTCCTCCTCCTCATCGCTCCGCCCAAGAGCGGGGGATGTCATTGGATGATTTTCCCACCGCAAAAAAGCACCATCCCGGTTACGTCTGAACATTAAAATAGTCTTAGTGATACTTAATTGCTGCTTTGTCTGCTGTTTTTTTCTTCGTAAACACGCCTTCTGCCACCCGAACATTACAATGGAGCCGGAAAGTAGGCACGGGAACTTCATAATAAAACAGTGTATCCTAGCAGTGTTTGGGCAAATTTATTGGAATAAAGGTACTCTGTTTATAAGTGTCACAACTCAAATGTGTGAAATCGACTTCCGAAGTTAAACTTATTTTGATCGTTTTAGTTTTTTTGTAGTAAAAACAAATGACTTCAATTAAAAATCACAATATATAAATTATGCACAGAACCTCGTAACATGATTCTAATAGCATTATCTGTTTGGTAATAGTTTGTGTTGGTCGACATACACTTATTCACACTCGCCGCGTATGCACTCATTGCGCACAGCGTACTATCCGAACAGGTAGGTAGAGCAGTAATTACGATGCCTAACAGCACGGGGATCTTCCACGAGCTGGAGAATCCGGACTCCTTGTCCTGCTTGCTGTCTTCCCAGGACATGGTGACTTTCTTCTCGTAGATACGGTCGGCCTCCACAACCTCGCTCACCATGTATTCTTCATTAGCTCCTTGGCGTCCAGCGAGTGACCCGCGTGTAAAAGTCCTCGGACTCGTTCTTCCAAGAAACGTTCACTAATACTTCGTGCCCGCTGGGATGCTCGTCTACAAACTTGGTGACGTCGAACACTACATTCATCATTATCATTTCAGCCGAAAGACGTCCACTGTTAAACATAGGCTCCCCAACTGTTACCACAATGAACGGTTCTGTGCATCTCACATCCATAAGATTCCTGCAACCCTTACCAGGTCATCGGTCCACCTTGCAGTAGGCTTTCCAACGCGTCTTCCGGTACGCGGTCGCCACTCTAGGACCATCCGGCCCCAACGGCCGTCTGTTCTGCGAGCAATGTGCCCTGCCCATTGCCACTTAAGTT
This sequence comes from Mythimna vitellina, assembly GCA_949316375.1. Lineage (NCBI taxonomy): Eukaryota > Metazoa > Arthropoda > Insecta > Lepidoptera > Noctuidae > Mythimna > Mythimna vitellina. The sequence goes on along the minus strand of OX438709.1, from coordinate 4,454,456 downwards.
TGGCGATTCTTCGTGCTACATTATACACTACATTTTTGACGATGAATACGGTCTCGGCTTTGCTGTACTTTTTGAAGACTTCCGCCCGAGTAAACTGTCTGGCAGTCATGTTAACGCGGGGTCTGGTCGGAGCAGAGCGGTGGACTAAAGTAGTGTAGTGAAGTCGTTTTTTTTTAGTTTTGGATATTATCTATATATAATACCTAATCATCACACTTATTTTGCGGTGACGATAAAAATAAAACTGCCGCGGGCCGGTTGCGTTACACTTACCAACAGCGCGTCCTAAACGCTGCACGTAGAGCTCAAAATGCCAGAAGTAGACTATGGCTCTTTCGGCGAATCCGTTATCGACACAATTTCCTGGATTTTCATCGTGGTAGTTGCAGCTGCAGTCGCATTTGGAGTGATATCATGGTGTGTCCTCGAGAAGTTTCGCACCTTCAGAAACTATGTGCTTCTCAGTGCTCTAGTCGCATATTTTACAAAGTTTCTGATTGGGTTATTATCTGGCCTGCTCATTACTGAGAGATTTCTGGAAAATAATGTTGCGGTGTATATAATTATGGTGTGTTACTTTGTGCTGTTAGAGTCAACGTTCCAGTATTGGCTACTAGTGTTGTGTTTTGTTTTCTGTGTAGATTTTGTAAAGGTATTCCATTATGATGTTCGTCGAAAATATCTTTGGAGTAACCTGTTTGCGTGGGGTTTACCTCTTTTAACAGTGCATTTATACGCTTTGGTTGGATCTATTCTTTATAGTAGGCCTGGTGATCAGTCGACCAATATATTTTATGCTCCTACTGCCATGTCATTATTATTGATACCTGTAGCTTTCAGTTTCATCACCTACTTAGCAGTTATATGTCGTTTAATCATCGATACGTCTAAGAACAATGTTTGTATTTGTTTTACTTTCACTACTGTTATATTTTTAATCAGCAATGAGATTTTGTTTACGATTGTCCCAATAATTTTTGATAAGGAACATTTGGCTACTTTTGTAATTGAAGAGATACTAAAGTATTTGCTTATAATAGCATTGATTGTATTTATTGTTGTGTTGAAGGGTAATTGGAAATTATGGCGAGACTATTTCAATAAACCGTCGGGGATTATGTTAATAAATCAGAGAGTCTAGTAATTTTATAAATTCAGCTAAGACTTAAATAAGATAGTGTACAGAAGTTTTGTATAATTGGACTTATATTAATAATTTCATGTTAGTTACTGTAGAAGATGATGTAACAATAATACAAAAATACTAGTCCATAGATAATATTTGTAAAGTTCGATATTATTGAGTTAATTAATAAATTAAATAACTTCAAGTGCAAAATAATCTGCTCTTCATTTTTGTTCGTAGCAATTTTTGTCGGATTCATTTATTTTCGTAGCATTGAAACGTGTTAGTTCGCAATATAAATAGTACCCGTTTCATTGCGTGGCTATTTTTGCCAATGCATACATTTTTTATTTTGCAAAGCGAAATTGGTCGGCAAATAAAGACAGTTAATGGGTACTAAATTGGTCACACTGTACATTTAATTGTAAATTTCTCAAGAGGCAGCTTGGATCCGACACTGTCAATATTTAACGGTGTTTAAGCCTTATGCAGATCAGCCAGACATTGTAGCCCCGCAGGAGACCTGGCTCATGCTGTACGACATTCCTCTGTTGGGCACAATTGATCCCGACTTTGGTCTTACTGGGACTTCAGCGGTGGATACTTCAACTGGTATCCTGTTAGGCAGACCCTATGGTGGGGTCGCCTTAATTTAGAGAAAAAGTGTTTCTCAAACGGAGTCGGTAGTTAATTGTAACAGTGTACGTTTTTGAGCTGTCAAAATTGTGCTATCTCACAAATCGATTTTGGTTTTTAGCGTGTATGTGCCTTCAAATTCTGCTGAGAATTTAAGTGAATTTTAAAGAGTGCTCGAGCCAGATTAATAAACAACAAGGTAGAAGCTTGCTTTATTCTAGGTGACTTTAAAGCCCAGCCCAATGAACTTTTTGGCAATGAGTTGTGACATTTTTGTTTAGAGCAAAACTTGAAATTTGCTGACATACAGATGTTAGGTATAAATTCTGACACTTTCACATTTACTAGTAAAGCACACAATTGTAAACGATGGTTTGATCATTTCGTTACCGCAGAGTCTGCTTGGTTAATGTGAATGTTAGGTACGGGGAGTATTGTTTTGACCATTTTCCATTGTTTATTAACTGTAATTTAGATGTAATTAAACTAAAACTGTTTTTGATCGTATCAAGCATAATTAAATTATATGGGAACAGAAATTTGGAACAATTAGCTAAATTTTATTATACTATATTATATATACATCTTTACTAATAAATATAACTTAATAAATATTTAAACAAATTGAAAATAATATTATCTACAAACTGGTATAAAAAGAACTCATAGGGCATCAAAAATTCGTTCACATCGATGTCAATGGAAAAAGTGCCCAAAACGCTGGCAGAATTGCCACGCTGGATGGCAATTAGCTAAATAAAATAAATTGTGTTATGAAAAGTTAAAGTATGCTGATTTTCCAGACCAGTTCCTACCACGTGCTGACAGTAGTTTTAATAACTTGGAACATAGAACTATCATTGATAATATGTATCAGTCTTTCATAGCTATTTTGTTTTTTTTTTTTTTTTTATTGATATAAGCCATTGCTTGGCTGCGATCCCACCTGATGGTAAGCGGAGATGCAACCATTGATGGCCTGACCATCACGCACTAGTTTATTAAGAGCCTATTCACTCTAGCCTTGAAGACACTTTGTTTGATACGAGTTGCTATAGTTATGCGAAACCTCGCTGTAATAGGAAAAGGGGTCTATGTTAGGGGATGGAACAGACATGTTAGTGGGTCACACAGGGAAGTTAGACTCAGTTTTCAGTTGCGGTAGGAGGCAGGTAAATCATTTGGTGGCCAGCTTTATAACAATATGGTACAAACTAGGAAACAATTTAAATCTAAATTGAAATGGTGCCAAGACAACCAGGAACTGATAATGATGGACAAGTTAGCTTGCCTACACACTCTACACTCTGCGAAGCAGTAATGCTAGCAAAGGAGGCAGCCGATCGCGTGAGGCAACGGTCCTCACGTCCCAACCGCCGCTGGGACTCCGATCCCGATTTCCGGCCACCGGTGGCTCGCCGTCCGACCGTCCGGTAACCGTCCGGACCGAGCCCAAGTTGTCGACGGCACGTACTGTTCCACGCGCGCCTCAAGGAGATGTCAGCAACTGTAGGGGCCCAGCAGGGTCGAAGCCTACTGGGGCCAAGGGTCTGATTCTGAAAGGAAGACTCGGCCCCGGTACGAAAGGCAACGAAGGAACAGGAGTGAGTTTTTGGTCAGTAAAAGTCTGATACTATCTCCCGCCCCGCCCAGGAGCGGGGAATGTCATAAGATGATTTTCTCACTGAAAAAAAAAACACTACACAGTGATAATAATTTTAAGAGCTTCTGAAAGAACACCAGTAACTTAAACCATGGATCTAGCGTTCCTGCCAGCGTTGATGGTCTAACTGACACTGCAGAGATCTCAAATCTATTTAAAGATTTGTTTACTGTGAAATCTCCTCTTGGCTGGTCGTCTGCTGGCAGCGCTCTTGTGCGTCCTCTATTACAAAACTTGTCAATAAGGTCTCATCAAAGGAAGTAAAGAACGTAATAGTACGTATGAAGCAAGAAAAGTGCCCGAGACATCACGGGCTCAGTATGGAACATTTAAAGCACGAGGGTATCTGCTCAGAGTTCCAGCATTGCTCTTGAACTGTTGTGTGTCGCATGCTTATCTGCTAAGGGATATGATGAGAACTATGGTAATTCCAATTATGAAAAATAAGACCAGTGACATATGGGACAAAGGGCTAATCTCTTTAGCCACGAAGTATTTGATTGTCTTTTCAATAAAACTTTGAAAAACCACATCAAATTACATGACGCGCAACATGACTTTAGAGAGGGCCTATCTACTAAGACGACAGATTTGTGTCTAAAAAAACTGTAAATTATTATACAGGTAATCAAACTCCTGTTTTGGCCTTTTTCTTAAATAAGTCAAAGGCATTAGACATGGTGTCTTGTGACAAGTTGTGGTCTAAGCTCTGTGACGCTTATGTAAGGCTATCAGGCGAGGTGATACATTTTTTTAAATGTTGGTACTCACATAAAGTTAATTGTGTTAGGTGGGCAAATGTCCTGTCAGATGAGTATGTCATGGAATGTGGAGTTAGGCAGGGTGGGCTAACATCCCCACCCTGTTTAATTTATATTGACCTGATTGTCGAACTCTGAAGTCTGCATGCAGGCTGATGCACATAGGAGATACTTTTAATAACATTACTTACGCCAATGACATGGCGCTGCTGAGTCCGTCAATGGCTAGGTTAAAAAAAAAATGTCAATAGTTTGTGAGTTGCCAAGGGTCACGGTTTGAGATACAACACGAAAAAGAGTGGATTACTAGTCTTTCAAGCGGTTTACAAATCCGCTGAGAGCTACCCAACTGTCTCTTTGAACGGTGGTGTCTTATAATACCACGTAGTGACAGAGGATTTGAAGGACCGGATGTGGACCGGGAGCGAAGAGCATTGGCGCTGCACGGGTTTGGCATACTGTCAAGTATATCACACGTTTGATGCTCTTCGCGTCCAGTACAAAAATGTATTTAGGTTGCTGTTGGGGCTACCACGCTCCTGTAGTGACTCAGGGATGTTCGCGGTTGCCCAGATTGACGGCTTTGCTGTGGTCAGGTGCAAGCGAACAGCATCCTTGTTACGCAGGGTGAGCACCAGTACCAATGGCCACCTGATTGTCATTGCCAATAAACTGGATTGTCCTATTATGGTCCTTAAGCCAGCTACATGCTTCTGTAAATACTGTCTTCTAACATAGTTGTTAAGTTTTTGTGTTACTAACATCTGGGTAATTCTATTTGTTTAATAACATAGTTTTATGAGTTATTATGATGCTAACAAATTCGTACAATTTATTATGAAATTAGGAGTGCCCTCCTAATTAAAAATATAAGGTAGTCGGGCGACTACCTCTGTCATGTGATCGAGGCCTACCTGACGGACAGGTACATCATCTACCCCGATCACCAGGGAGAGTTGAGATGGCGAGAGATGTCGTGCGATGTTACGAAGGAATCGGTACTAGGACCGTTTTTGTGGAACATCGGGTACGACTACGTGCTGTGCGGTGACCTCCCTGACGGAGTCAACGTGGTCTGATACGCAGACGACACGCTGGTCCTGGCGCAGGGAGAGTAATATTAGGCGGCGGTCGAACTAGCGACACGCGGGGTTGCAACAGACGTAGAGAGGATCCAGCAGTTGGGAGTCGAGGTGGCACTGCACAAGTCCGAGGCCATATGTTTTCACGGCCCTCGGAACGCGCCATCACCGGGTTCCCAAATAAAGGTAGGAGGGGTTCACATCGGTCTCGAGTCGACGATGAATTACCTGGGACTCGTCCTCTACAGCTGATGGAGTTTTGAGGAGCACTTTCGACATCTGGATCCCAAACTGGATCGAACTGGGGCTGCCCTCAAGCAGCTCCCGCCTAACTAAGGGGGGCAGCCCACGCCAGAAGTAGATGAGTCTTTTCAGTTTGCTCTGGGCATCTATGAGTGAATTCGGTGCTCCCAAGGTTCGTGTTCTTATTTTGCTAACGGCTGTGCACTCGAGTAGCACGTGCGCGACAGTTTCCTCTGACTTCATGCAATGAAGTGTTGGTTCAGTGAGCAGTGATAGTCCCCGCTACCAGACGCAGGCTACCTCTGTCCAAACGCAAAAGGTTGCTGGTTAGGGTTTTATTTAAGTATGGCATGGCTTCTTTAGCCTGTCTGCAGCCACCATCTTCCCACTTGTGCGTTGGTGTGCATTCGTAGCCAAAGACGCAGCTGACCAAAGGGTATTAGCACAATGGGTTCAGGCCCGAAGGCCACCATGTCAGATCTCCGCCTTGCCAGCTCATCAGCTGTGTCATTGTCCAGTAAGTCGCTATGTCCTTTTATCCACAGCAGTGTACCTGCACACTGAAACTGCATAAGAATGCCACGACTCTTCTGACTTCATCTCAACGCTCAGTCACGTGGTCAGAACAAAGGAATCGGAGGCGTGGCCTACTTTAGGCGTTCGACGCAAACGAAACGATCGTAACTTGACTAGGGGGCCTGGATAGATTCTGCCACAAGAAGTGAAAGCCTCACATAAATTGGCTTGGCTCACTGTGATGGAAACTACTTTAGATGAATAATATATCAGACAGAAGCTAGATTGCCATGTTGCAGAATAAAAAGAAAAAAAAAGAATTTTATTTTGGCTATTGTATTGTATGATAAGTATATCATACAATGATATTTTATGATCTCCACACACGAAAACCATTAATAAAATTCGTAAAAAAATCCTTTACATCATAATATCCAAAAAGTGAATAGACACAATATCCTCATTTTTTCCTTCTTTTAATCAGAAGTTCATAAAAAGTGAACTAAAAAAAATTGACGGAAGGCGATGATTTTATAGAAAAAAAAAACGAATAGGTAGTAGTATAATATTTTTATAACAAAATTATACAATACCAATAAATAAATACTTAGAATCTATATGGTAAATCTTAGTAAACCGGTTAACATTTTTATCACATTAGTCACACTAATATTTTATAGGCGAAAATGTCTGCTTAAGTGTGGTTGTGTATGTGTAAGTTAACGCTCAAATGACTGAACGGAAATGGATGAAAGTGGATACTAGAATACCTCAAGTCATGGATTAACATAACTATAGGATTTCATTTCTAAAGGTACATCTTCTAGTACTTTTTCACGTGGGCAAAACCGCAGGTGGCAGTTACTTCATGTAAATTATTAACTAGATATATCTACAAGTCATTAAACCAGTTTTATTTTCCTCAAGGTTCGTATAAAATTATCTCAATTGAAGAGCGACTTGTTTAGACCTTCTTTTATTTAAAAATTCGCACCACACTTCCCTGTTACTCTTTCCTAGGATGGTATATACAGTCAATGCCAACGCATTCACAAATAATCCTAGATTTACTAATACAATTATATAAAAATCCTTTACTTCAAATATTTGAAGTAGAGCAGTTAACGTTAAAACATTGCTAAAACCAAATACTAAAGTACATATGAAGAATCGACGCCATCTTTTAGTAGATGAGCTTGCACCAATTTCGCTTACACGGAACAGAGAATACACTACTCTTAAATATAGAACAAAATTGAAAATAATAATCAATATTATTATAACTCCTACTAAAAACATTGCAATTAATGCTGGAAGTGCTGTATCAATTATACCATTAACATTAAGTAATACTGGAGTAACATAAAACAAGAAGAATGTTACTATGGGAATGCCCCAGCAAATCAGGCTACTTTTCATGTACCTTCTGCGAATATCCATGCTAAAAACTTTCACAAAGTCAACATAAAATATATAGCACAAAACTAACAACCAACAATTGTAAGACAATAAACAACACAGAAATATAGCAAAAATAAAAATACTCAAACTTGGCAAGTATATCAAAAGTTTATCAGGAAAGGACATGAAAAACCACATTAACAAATAAAGCATGTCCGCTATACAAGCACTTAGAAGCACATAGTTTCTGTAATGGCGGAACTTCTTGATGATGCACCATGATGTCACTCCGTATAGTACTGCAGTTAGGGGCATTACGAACAAAGTCCAATAAACTATATGGTATATAATGTCACTGGGGTATCTTGATATAACGTTGTCGGTCATGACGTGTGATCGCGTGCGCTGTTTGCGCGCTAATGATCTTGTAGACTCGCGTCTGGCATTTACACCGATGCACGTCACATAGCGCTATTTAATCAAGTAGTTACAACAAATTTTGTTCCTGTTTCGTGATACGACTTTATTGTAGGTATTTTTTTGGAATTATTTTTTATATGAAGTCAAATGCTCAATTTCGTATCTTTAACTACATATGATGTTACATAATCTTTCAAGACTAGTTTCAACTGAGTTTTTTCGATAAACGTTATGCTAAGTATAACTTACTAAGCATAATTTATTTAAATCAATAAAAAACCTACGCTAAATACAACAAACTAAAATCAAACTAAAACTGGGATGTTTTTTGGTAGGACTATGTTTATTTCGTGTTGTAACGTTAAAAATTAAAGAAATATCGTTTGACATATTAGCAGTCTATCCAGTTTTACTATGTAGGCATATACAACATCCTTATTACTTCCTTTCAAAGGGCTTTTGTTTGCATGTCTTATCAAGAAATTCTCGCCATATCATTCGATTACTTTTAACAACAATTATATAAATATTTAATGCGATCGTGTTCAAGTATTCACCTAATTCTCCTATAATATCAATTGTCAAGATCGGTATTTGTAATATTTCTGGTAAAGCTGTCAACACTATAATATTACTGAGTACAAATATCAAAGTAGCTAGATAGAATCGACGCATTCTGTGTGAAGATATATTTGTACCAGTTACACTACCGCGGAACAGAGAATTTAGAACTACCACGTAAATTATAAAACTAATGATCACAGGTATTAATAAAATTGCCATGGAGATAATACGAAACATGTTATCCGTAATAATAACTCTCGAGTTATAGACAAACATGATCAATTCAACAGCAAAGTATATGAGAGCTGCTATAGAAGATATACCCCAGGCAAACAGGCTACTCTTAAGGTACCTTCTACGAATGTCAATGTTGAACACTTTTACAAAATCCACGTAAAAAATATAGCACAACACTAATAACCAACAATGAAAGGAGAGCGAACAGTACATTATTAAAAATGCAGGAATTACGGTAAGCACTGGATACGTCATCACTGCTTTTTCAGTGATTAGAGCGATACACAACAGGAACACGGTAAATCGTAGCAGGTTCGCTACGATTGCACTGAGGATCACATAGTTTCTGAAGTGACGAAACTTCTTTATGATGCACCATGATGTTACTCCGTAGATGACTGCTACCAGAGTCAATGCGAATAAAATCCAAGCAATGATGACCATAGTACTTTCGCCGACAAGTGTTACAAATATTTGTGGTTGATCCACACTCACGTCGGTATCGTTGTCGGCCATGTTGAACGTCTGCGCACGCGATCTGTAACACGTGTCTATGTCTCTACTAACACCAAAAAGCACGACATACTCGAGATAGGTACTGGTTTTTATGGTAGAACCAGTTTTAAAGTAACTGTGACGGCAACGGAGCACCGAAAGACGCAGCGTTGGACGCAAAGGCGACTAACCATGAAGTAATAAAAATTCAGACGTGCGAGCGAAAAAGAGGAATGAAGCTATACAGCCTATATAGCTCCATCCCTTTAACAGTTCAGTTTAGGTCGTGATCGTGTTGTGAGTTCATGATAGCACTGCAGGACTGGTGCATGAGGTCTTTGTCACCAGTGGACGTCTTTCGGCTGTAAAAGTTCAACCCAATTCAATTCAAAATATTTTATTTCATATCGGCCTACATGTTGACCTGGGTTCTGGAATGGTCGAAGCGATGGCGTACCAAAAGACGCTACATTAGAAGGACTGTCTTTCGGTTGAAATTCAAAATATTTTATTTCATATTGGCCTACATATTGACCTGAGTTCTGGAGTGGTCGAAGCGATGGCGTACCAAAAGACGCTACATTGGAAGGACTGTCTTTCGGTTGAAATTCAAAATATTTTATTTCATATAGACCTACATGAGCACTTTTAAAACAGAAACTAGTGCACAATAATGAGTCTGAATTGATTGATTGACATAATATGATAGATATATAACATCACGCCGGTATTCCTCTAAGGGTTAGGCAAAGGTGTATCTCTGCATAGTACAATCGATTTTTTAGACCTTGTAACGCATCTATCGTTTGAATATTTTTCTCGAATTCTAGCAATGAAATCAGAACAATATGTTAATGAATATTATGTACTAAAACAATGGTATGAGTTTGTAATTACTGCCATTGCTTTGTTACCAATGAGATCACCTAAATATAAACTGATGTGTTCTAATACACGCCCATTCCGCTAGCGGTACAGTATCTTATAATTGACTTATTAGACATGAAATATTATCTTTCGTTTCGGCGTGATTTGTCGGCGTTCGTTCGTCTAAAGTAATATAGAGTTACATATGTCTACACCGACACGCTTCTCGTAGGGTAAGGTTTTTTTTTTTTATTGGGTGGGAAAATCATCTTATGACATCCTCGCTTTTGGGCGGAACGGGAGATAGTGTCAGACTTTTACTGACTAAAAACCCACTCCTGTTCCTTTGTTGCCTTCGTCCCAGGGCCCCGGGTTCCGCTTTCACACTACCCGTGGCCCCAGTAAGCTTCGACCCTACGATTTGCTGACATCTCCTTGAGGCGAGCGTGGAACAGTACGCGCCGTCGACGACTTGGGTTCGGTCCGGACGGTTACCGGACGGTCAGACGGCGAGCCACCCATTGCTCGCCGTCTGCAAGCCCGCGTCGTAGGGTAAGGTTAGTTATTCGTATCAGAAATGTTACGGCAGGTTGATTCAGATTTTACAATTTCAAAACTTTCAATTGATTTTGCACCTTCGATTCTGATACATTTTATCGGAGGTACAAACAACTTAGTTTTTTGTGGAAATCAAAAGGTTTTAAATGAAACACCATACATAGTTGCAAAAATGTATTTAACGAGATACACTTATACATGTTTTGGAACGAGATCCATGCATTAAAATTCATCTTGCTTACACACATAATTTATTCACAAAAATTGGTGGTAGTCCAAATCTTTTTAGAAATCTGCTACAGAAATTCTTAAAAATTCTAGAAACTCCGTATAATTTGTATAGTCACATTTGTTTACAGTCGTGCAACTGCGTGCATTCCGTATATTATGTAGAAAAAGGGTGACTACTAAGATGACGATGATGACAAAGGGTCCTTGAGCTTCCTGCTGGCAGAAACTAGTGAATTATATAACAATAAAGAGAGGCTACAGAAGGAATTTGAAATACATTTTTACCTTTTTTTATCTTGTTACTCAAATCGAGGTCAATGGTCAAAAGAAACTGGTTTAGACATTCGTTTCTGGTTTAATAAAAAAATCCTTAGTAGATCTCAAGCTATTTTATCTTATATTACTCCTACCAATCACCTCATCTCAAGCGACTTTATTTTCAATCTCTTGTTTATAAATTCACGCCAGATTACCCGATTACTTTTTACTGTAATTATATACACAGCCAATGCTATTGTGTTCAAATACTCTCCTAATTCTCCTATCACATCCACAATCAAGATCTCTATATGTAATAATTCAAGCAAACCTGTTAACACAATTATATTACTTAGGATAAAAATTAATGTAGCTATATAGAAACGATGCCTTTTGTTAGTAGATGTACTTGAAGCTGCACTACTTAGGACTAAAGCGTATAAAACTGTTATATAAATACCAAAACTAATCGTGACAGGTATTAATATCAGAAACATGCCGTTGCGGACAGTGATAATTTCTGTCGAATTGTAGAGAAAAACTGAATATCCTATAAGGATATATGATATCACTATTATAAAGGGTAGACCCCAGGCAAACAGACTACTTTTTAGGTACCTTCTATGAATGTCAAGACGGAAAACCTTTACAAAATCAACATAAAATATATAGCACAGCACTAGTAACCAACACTGAAACGATAGTGAAAAAATTAAAAATACACTAAAAGGTAAAACACGTACTATTACATACTGTAGTAATTCTTCAGTCATAAGTGCAATAAATATATGAAACACTATAAAACGTAGTAAATTAGCTATGATCGCACTGAGAAACACATAGTTTCTGTAATGGCGAAACTTCTTGATGATACACCACGATGTCACTCCGTATATAGCCGCTAGCAGAGTGAGAGTAAATAAAACCCAATGAATACTATAGAACGCAGTTCGACCCGTCAGAGATACAAATTTATGAGGGCTGACAGCACTGGTATATTCACTGTTATTATTTATATTGGTTTCGTATCTAATATTTTCGTATACAATTGTGTCGTTGGCGGCCATGGTGAAATTCGCGTACGCAGTTCGACGCACTGACTGATACACGTCTAAGCCGATATGCGCCTCGTACGGTTATAATGGCCATTTTAGTTATTCTTGTAGTAAGACTAGTTTGCAGACTATATCGCTTACCATTTGGTGTGGGAGTGGTCAAACGCGAGTCTATAAAAAAAAATACGATTATGGTGCTTATTAACCAAACTTACCAAATGTCACAAATATTTATTTTTGTATTTTTTTTTTATGAAAGATTCATTGTTATATATCTTATATTTTTGTTATGTTCTTTAGTATTTTACAAAATTGATAAATAGTATGATCTTATAGTTAATTAATTTATTTATTTATTTAGGAACTCCAACAAAGGATATATATAATATCTGTATCTTATAATTAGTGGTTCCGGTATCTTGTTGGTGTATTTCTTCACTAAAAGGAGACCACAGCATGCAAGAAAATAATTTAAGCAACTAAGCTAACAAAAATAAAATAACCAATACATTACAAACATGATAATTTAATTTAAACAGAATTTAATTTAAACAGAACGGCCGAAGCCAATTACACCATTTAATCACATACAGAAAAAATATAAAACAATAATTAAACAGGCAGGACTTTAATTGGGACCTATTTAATAAATATTACACACAGTCATTCATCTCACAAAATTTCATACATTCTGACAGTATCATCTTCCATTCTTCACCAAACATATCAAAATCGGTGTTTTTGTTTAGGAGAGCATTAAGCGCAGAGAGTGTCTGCGGTATGGGTGATTTGGACTCGGAGTGAACAACTGCACGACTCGTCGGAACTGCCAGGAGCCGATGCTTCCTGCCACGGCTGTAGTTGTTTGGCACATACAAATTACAGATAAGGCTTTGTATTAGATATAGGCAGATAAGGTTTTATAATAATTATCATAGAGAAAAAGGGTTAGAGAAATGATTCTGTCAGTATTTTGAACAACATAATTAATTATAATAATCAATTGTGTTTTAATATTTATTATTAGAATTAAAAATTTTTAGCTGAAAATTTATCACAAAAAAAATGATAGAATGCCCCTAAATTTTCTATTGGGGATAGTTACGAAAACAAATAATAACAACCTTTTTTATTTACAGGTTACTATTTGTACTGACTCTTAAGTATAACGGAACACGGAATGATTTTGCAAACAAACGAAATACACAATTTTCACCCCATAATAAAGGGGTTTGTAAAAACCCCTTCTTAGTAATCGCCTACGTCATAACAAGAAGCCTTGCGTAAAAAGTTAATATTCTTAGAGCCGGTAGTTTCGGCTGTGCGTTGCTATATCAGTCTAGTCGGTTTTGCCTTTAGTCGTTTTATGAACAAGTGGATATACCTATGAATGTAACCTTTTTAGCCGACTTAAAAAAAACAGGAGGATGTTCTCAATTCCGTAGTATTTTTTCATTATCTCAAATGTCCGTCGTTTATGGACTGATTTGCAATTTTTATTTCCCCTAAAAGGATATGCTTCCGATCCAAGAGGAATCGAAAGAACTTCTCAAATATTATAGGCAACCATTTAGTGATTTTGTTATTTTCATCGAGAAAATAAGCATTTACAGTCAAAAAGTAACATTTGGTGAAGTGGAGCTGATGAAGAAGACCAGAAATTGCCAACGGAACTTCACACTCACATAGATATCACTATGAAGATAGTTAAGCAAGTACGACAAAACAAATAAATAAATGGTTCTAAATAGTTATGTTGAAAATGGTATTATCGAAGTGATCTGATGATAATGATGGAGACGGAAGGTGAAACTCCGTAATTAATCAATATATCCTAACCGTGTTTGAGCTTATTAGAATTTTCATAAGATGCACTTTGGCTATAAGGTACTATCGATTTGATGCTGGAGCCGGAAAGTGGAAGGTAGACACGGGAACTTCATAGTAAAAGAATGTATTATCCTAGCAGTGTTTGGGTTAACTGGAGTTGTCATGGCTATAAGTGCGAAATAAGTGCAACTAAAAATTGTGAGAAATAAAATACTTAAAAAAAAATACCGAACACACAAAAAAAAAAAAAAACACTAAATGGATCAAAATTACTTTAGTTTCGGAAGTTGGTTTTAATGTTTTTCCTTTTAGTCTATTTTTTTAAATTGGTGTTAATGGTAGGTAAGCAGAGAATTATTAATTTGTAATTGTGATTAATGAAGTCACAAGCAACATTATTTATTTAAAATATTATTCTGTATCTTCATCTTCAAATAAATGAAAAAATATATCAATGTTTTAAATCATTTTGTGATTAATGCATTTATTTATTTGCGGTGCAGAATAAAGATTTTCATACCTATTCGTTTTTATTTCAGCAAAAGCGAAGATTTTACTCTGATAAAGTTCTTATTAAGCTGGTACAGATTTTTTAATGCAACCTGTGCAATCTCATGTATCGATTTGGTGATGAATATATTTTATTTTATTTTAGATGACCAAAACAGTTATTACAATTAACGTATTCCAGAACAAACATTAAAACTCGGCGCATGTGTAACCCAAACAAATGACTGCGAAATAAAGGTAACTGATATGATATTTTCACAACTTTCACAGAACGTCATGTAGTGCCAAACTAAGCAGAGCTTGTGCTATGAGTACACAACTGATAAACATACTTCTATATTTATTGCTAAATACGAATAATTTATTGATAATAAATAAAATTTATGAATAATAATATATTGATAAATTACATCCAGACACATAACAAATGATCGTGCTCATCACATAAACATTTTTCTTGTTTGGGAATCAAACCCACGACCTCTTGCATAGCAGTCAGAGCCACTAACCACTAGACTGACTAACTAACTATAATATTATTAAAAGCGTGCGTGAGAAATTTGTACGGAGGTAATTGTAAGTATTTTAGTTTAGCAGGTTATTATTCAATCTGATTTATCTGATTTTCAAACAGGATTGCATCAAACCTTCAGATATACTTACTTGCATACAAATAAAACCAAAATTGAAATCACAAATTGTATTTTTTGTTTCACATAGTTAAAATGGATTATGACATAAGATATACTTGCCACTAAATTCTATACATTTCTCAGGCTTACACAACCTAGATGACGATTACAATTTCTGATACAAATTATGATAATGGAGACTAGATATCACTCACATTTAGCTGATAATAATCAACTTAGTTAATCGCTAATGATAGACGAAAGGCTTTTCATTATGTTAGTGTTACCGAAAATGAATACCATAAATCACGTCAAGGTCCTTGTCGATCGATTCTTAAAATACTCACGCCATAACACCCGGTTACTCTTCACTAGAGGAAAAAACATAGCTACAGTAGACATCTGTATGATTAATGTAATACCTCTGACTAATATTGAAATATTAAATAAATCCCAAATAATTAAAGTAAACAAAACCACGTTGATTAAAATAAACATAGCTGTCGCCATAAACAGACGCCTAAATTTTTCTTTTTTAGAAACTACATTCGAAAAAATATCTTTATTAAAAAACAGCAAATACACAAGTTTTATAAAAATTATCAAGTTTATAAACGAAGGTAAAATTATGCTCGTGAAATAAGTACATATGGCTACAAAGAGAAGAAATAGTTTCACATCAGCACCATCAAATGCTAGTTCAATAACAACTAAAACAAATACACATATTATCATTACTAGTACAGGCATTCCCCAGGCAAAGATGGAGCTTTTCACATATTTTCTTGTAATATTTTCATGAAACACTTTCACAAATTTAACGTAAAACATGTAACAAATAACTAACAACCAATTATTGTACACCGTTGTTAAGTAGATGAATGTAATACGCCAATAAAAAGTAATACACAGTCTATAATCTATATTTCTTTCTTCACAATGAATGAAAGTGATGGATAAAACAATTAAGCGCAATATGTTCACTGTAATTGTACTGAGGTACACGTAGTTATTGAAATTACGAAACATCTTGATGAGGTACCATGATGTCAATCCGTATATGAACGTTGCTAAACACAAGAAGAACTGAGAATAATGTCCGATCAAAAGTAGAGGAAAGCCGGTGGACTCCAGATAGGTATCATTGACTGAAGAAAGAAGTGCATTTAAATTACCATCAGTCATGGTGAACAACAAAATTTAGCCACAAAAATGGCGAGAGATATAGCTGGGACTTCCAACCCCGTTTATAGAACTGTACTTGAACAGAGACAGGAACAAACTAACGTGATTAAACCATTTTTGAGCACTTAGCTTATTTAGCATGTTTACCTTGTCTTATCAGTTCAGTTCGCAAATGACACTGGTAGTCAATAAAAGCCTATGATAACGCAAGGTATCGCATTCATTGAACTAAAATAAAATAAAGCTTTTACAATAAAAGTTACTTATTAACTGCATCGTTTTTTGATATACTGCGCTAGTTTCTGACGTTTTAAAGTGCCCATGTATGCCTATGTGAAATAAAATGATTTTGAGGTTTTTTTTTTTATGTATACATGTGAGAAGTAACTTATATGGGAGGATTTTTTTTTTTTTTGCTTTCTGGAAACCACTTTCAAACTCAAACTCATTAATATTTCATATGTAGTAGTAGTTCGGAAACAATCGCTCTTAAAGTAAAATAAAATGTGATCCCTCCTCTAACTTTTGAACCTTAAATTTAGAAAATATAAAAATCTCAAAAGTAGAACTTTATAAAGATTTTCTAGGAAAATTATTTTGAACTTGATGGGTTGAACAGTTTTTGAAAAGTTGAACAAAATAATTTGTAAACTATGTTTGTAATTTAACCGTATATGCAAGTTTTTTTAACTTGGTTTACATATTTTATTATCCTGAACGTATCATCCTTCAAATAAAAAAGAGTTATTAAAATCGGTTCACGCAATCCAAAATTACTAAGGAAAAACCAATATATATATATAACCCGTCTAGTTTGTATAAATTTTTAACCCAATTTCCCGAGAGATGGCGTGATTTTTCCTGAGTTGATGGAATTGTCGTATTGTCGAATTGTTCGGTTAGTCTCTCGTTGGCATTGGTGGTATTTGTTCTTGCTCGTTGTCTGCCATTCATTAACTCTTAACTGAAGACACTTTCATTCATTAACTCTTATAATGTGACGGACGGGAAACTACGGAACCCTACACTGAGCGTGGCCCGACATGCTCTTGGCCGGTTTTTTTATTGAAAAATATGAAAGAGTAAAGAAACAGTAACTCCACATTGTCTCTGTTTTGTCTGATCAACTTACTCCAAGATAAATCGGCACTTGTTCACTGTTGAAGGACTCTGAGACGTTATATAACTAAATATAAAAACGCCGATATTATGTTAAATTATAATAAGTCTTACCTATGAAATTGCCGTTTTTTTAAAACGGGATATTAAATACTGTGATATTTTAGGGTTGACTTAGAATTTCTAGTTTAAATAAACTTTAATTATAGATACGTTATTCTTCCTTCGTTACTTATTGGTTTCTTCGTGTTTTATTTTCTATAATATCTACGTTCGCGTACGTAATGTTGTCGTCTACCCTCAATTTCGGCTCTTACAATGAGGCAAAAGCTCAACAGGCTGCCAAAAAATTGGGGATCTTAGCTAAGGTGGGAAGGTACTTCACGCCGGAACAGCTGCTCAACCTTTATCAAGCGCAAGCTCGATCGTGTATGGAACGCTGCTCTCATCTTTGGGATGGGTCTGCCAAATACCACCTTGATGATCTGGAGTCGATTGAGAAGTGACCCAAGAGGTCATCGGTGATGATACACTTGTCGAGTCAAAACTCCAAAGCCTTGAGCATCGACGTCGAGTTGGTGGCCTGTCGGTTGTTTATCGATTACATTTCGGGCAGTGTGCGTTGGAGTTGCACAATTTAATTCCGCCAAGTCCGTTCCATTATTGGACCACTAGACGTACGGCGTTGCGCCATTGGTACATGCTGGACATCCCACCCATACGTACAAAGCGTTTTGGGAACACATTCATAATGCGTACAGCTAAGAAGTGGAATTCCCTGCCGGGGTCTGTGTTTCCTGATAGCTTTAACCTAGGTGTCTTTAAGTCAAGAGTGAATATGGTTACTTCTAGGCAAGCACGCTACATCGCCGGCCACATTATCGCATCAGGTGAGACAGTGGTCAAACGCGATCCTAACAATAATAAAAAAATAAAACATTTGTAATCATTTTTGTGTGAAATCTAACAGAACTCGAATGATTTCGGATTGAGAGTTATACCGAGAAAACAATGCGTCTCAAACGGTATGCAATATTTATGACATATACGAACTTAGAACTGCTAATGGATGGGATCTGTATTTTTGTTTAAATCACTTTCAGTTGGGTTCTACCACACAAATAACTTTTCTTCTCTTAGCTATAATACAAAATTTCCAAAACGAAAGAGCGTATGAAACCAATAAGAGAGTTTGTTTGTTAGAAGAAAGTCGTAGTATAGTTAATTGATATGGCTGCCTTTTGAAATGTATGGTTTCCACGTTGGAAGGCCTATAATGAAAAGAAAACGCTTTTATTTTGGTTTCATGGTTATAAATACTGCAATATTACAGAGAATAATAAAAAAAAAAAATAGTTATTGAACTTTTTAATAAAAGTCAGTTTTTTATTGAGAATTTACTACATATTATATTTATATATATACAAAATTATATACAAAAACACTTAACTAATTAAAACTATATATATATATTAACGGCTACTCCTAACTAAAATATGGCGTCACAAAACTCCTCCGCATCGCTGTCGACTGGAAGTGTACCCAAAAGGCTGGCGGCATTGCCACGTTGTATGACAATGCTTAATCTCTAACCAAGGTAAAAGCCATCCCTTCACGTCACGCGAAGTGTCTCATCCCACCGTCTCTGGGAAGTTGGGTTGTCAGTTCGAAGATATCACAATGCAAAGTAACCCGTTTTAAAATACGTTCTAAAATAATGATTTACATACTTGCCGAACCAGTAACATAAGTTACCATTTAACTCATTCAAATATTGTAGAGCGTACTGCGGTTTGTGTCAGTGTAGACGTGTGTCCACCCGAGACAATCACCATGGCTGACGCCAGTGTTGAACAACCACAAAAATTGGTAGATATTCTAAGTGACACTGCGGCGAGCATTATTAATTGGATTTTGTTGGTGCCAACTATGACAGCAGTCGTATACGGAGTAACATCGTGGTGCATCATCAAGAAGTTTCGCCATTTCAGAAACTATGTATTTCTCAGTGCAGTTACAGCAAGAATGTTGGATTTATTATGGTATCCAATAGAAATATTCTTCCAAAGTTCGGAAATACTAACTTTGTCCGTGTTAATATATTTCAAGTTATCGTTTCATTGTTGGTTACTAGTGTTGTGTTATATTTTTTACGTGGATTTTGTTAAAGTTTTTAATATTGATATTCATAGGAGGTACCTTAAGAGTAGCCTGTTTGCCTGGGGTGTACCTTTTATACAATCCATTATAATTATCGTAACTACGCTGATTCTTCGTTTCTCTGGATCGACTCTTGAATTTGAGATATATTTAAATCTCTCCTATTCAATGATATTGGTACCAGTGACGATAAGTTTAATTATTTACATAATAGTTGTGTTTTCTCTGTTCCGTGGTACTAAAGATGGAACTGGTACGAGTATATCAATCAACAAATGGCGTCGATCCTACATAGCTACATTGATATTTGTACTCAGTAATATTATAGTTTTAACTATTTTACCACAGCTAATGGGGATGCCGGTCTTAGTTGTTGACGTGATAGGAGAATGTGGAGAATACTTGAACACAATAGCATTGGCTACGTATTTAATAATGTTAAAGAGTAACAGGGAATTGTGGCGAGAATTCTTGAACAAGAGATCGAAACAAAATACATTGGAAATAAAGTGATAAGTGAGTAAGCAGCTAAGAAATTAGTAAAAAATACAAATGAGTTATCAGTTTTACTCATCATCATATCAGCCAAAAGACGTCAACTTCTGGACATAAATCTGGACCAAGTATCGCCACAACGATCGGTCCACCTTGTGGGAGGCCTTCCAATGCTGCGGCTTCTGCTACATAGTCGCCATTTTAAAGCCAGAACAAGTTTAACTAGTTTTGAAAGAAATAAGAAATATGTAGGCTCAAGCAACCACACAAATAATAAAAAACGATCGCTATTACCATCAGGTGACTCAAAGTAAACTTATTCATAATGAATTCATTTCTCGTATTAAAAATTATATTTAAGATACGTAACCTATTATTTGCGGTTGTTTGCTAATTTCCTAAAGACCTACCTTAAAATTATAATCATAGATTCAAGGTTATACTCGTATATATTGTGGGGATGGGGTTCGACTGAAACGTCTTCTAGTTAAAATTATTGTATTATATTACTAGACGCACTCTTTATGTTACGGTATTATATTTATTTATATTTACTTTATTGCATACCAAGAACACAAATTTAAAAAATTGAAATAAACAAACAAAAAAAAAAAAACATAAACGTTACGTCCACCTATATTTTTCTTATTTGACATCTTCCAACAAACTAGTTTCCAATATCCACCCCTAAGCTTTTTTAATCATAAACCTCTATAAGTATACCTATCATGCCAGCATGCCAAGTTAGCAATATATGTGTGACCTCTATGGACACACACACTCCACAACATCAATATAAAAACTCTGGTATTCATGAATAATAAAATGTGATTTAGTTAAGGAGTTGTTGAATTTATTACTTTTTTTCTTTTAGTAACTTACTAAAAATCTATTTGATAGTCAAATAGATTTAATAATGTACATATTACCTACAACATTTCACGCTTCTGCCTCCGCCTTCGTCTCCGTCCGTCGGAATCAAAATCGGTAGCTAGATTTTGAACCAAATATAAAACCTTTACTTCTGAATTCTGTACTGATATAACCACTTCACTAACATCCTCAACTAATTTTAATTGGTTCCGAATTATGAACTTTTACTTTTTATTTCAAGAAGATACATGATAGACTAGACAAAAACGCTAGAACGCTGAGTTCTTATTTCCACGAAATCTGGGAAGTAGATATGTGCACATTTGTAATCTGAACATTATCTAACATAGCATTGCGTTCAGTATATCAAAGAATATACTCCCATAAATATAATGTGCAGATTTTTCGTATTCACGATCAGGTATGAAACATTGACAGAAAGACGAAGTTATAAGCTTGAAGGAACATAATATACCCTACAATTAGCCATGACTTGTGAGATACTGAGCAACACAATGATCCACCTCCAGCCTGGTCCTTGCTAGCCACTTACGAGCAGATAAAAGGTCCTGAAGTTTTTGAGTTCATTGTTAACATAAATACAAATATTTCTTCTTTATAAATTGATATTATAGATATTACTAGCTTCTACGTGAAAGTAGTTTATACCAAGGGAAAAATCCTCCCTGGATACAAATCATCCTAGGTTCTACTCCAGGATATGGTCTGCTCCAGTTTCCTTGCGTGATCGAATCAGGAATGAGGATATCCGCAAGAGAACCAAGGTTACTGACATAGCACGAAGAATCGCCAAACTTAAGTGGCAATGGGCAGGGCACATCGCTCGCAGAATGTATGGTCGTTGGGGCCGAAAGACTCTGGAATGGCGACTACGTAAAGGAAGACGTAGTGATTTAAGGCCTCCTACATGGTGGACCGATGACCTGCTAAGGATTGCAGGAATCCGATGGATGCGAGACGCTTATGACAGTTCATTGTGACGAAACTTAGGGGAGGCCTATGTCCAACAGTGGACATCTTTTGGCTGAAATGATGATGATGACATTCAAGCGATGGAGCCTGAAAGAGTAACAAAGATAAACGTACACACTCTCAAACTTTTACCTTTTTAATGAATATTATAGAATATTTAGATGAAATCGTGTGAAGTATAGATTACAAGAAAACCATCTATGATTTACAACAACATTTTAAAAAAATAAGCTACGCTTGGAACTTTTTCCGCGTGATACCTATACGCGATACGATTGCTTTTCATACGTCTATCCCGACATTATCAAAAGCTTTTGTTAACTACCTTTTCCATTAAGATAAGACAAGGTAATCAGAATAGATTACGATGCTAAGTGCACCAAATCTCACTGAATCACATTAGTTGTTTGCTGATCATGGCACTATAAGGATCTGTCTAAAACTTTTACAATATCAACTGTTATATGATCTACAACCATATGTCACTTATATTCTTGATTTATATGAGTAAAGTAGTTGAAAATTACTGTAGTATCAAAGTCTGAGTGCTCACTATCGTCATGACTGATAACGGCGACTATATACCCTATGCTTTAAGAAGTGTCAGTGACTCGGGTTCAAAAACTGCTCTTTATTTAGTCATTTTCCACTATGTGCAGTTTGCAATGACTGTGGCTACGTTCATATACGGAGTGGTTTCATGGTGTATCATTAGGAAGTTTCGTAACTTCCACAACTATGTGTATCTCAGTACAATTCTAGTGAATATATTTCGTTTAGCATTATTTTCCATTACTATCATCCATGTAGAATGGTTGTCTGGTTTGCTTGTTAGATTTTTAATTTTTATATACTTATCGACGGCATACAATTTTTGGTTGTTAGTAATGTGTTGCTTGTTTTACGTTGATATTGTTAAAGTATTTCGTAGAAATATAGAAAGAAAATTTCTTAAATGTTCCATCTTTGCTTGGGGCGTACCTTTGCTTCTGCTGATTATTAGCAGATTAGTTTTCCTAATCATTGAACTAGCCATAGAAGGTAATAAAGAGAAACGTATTATTCTCTTTGTTTCGATTTTCGCTCTTATCACATGCAACATGTTACCTCTAGTAATAAACATGATCATTTTTGGAAACTTAGTGTTTACTTTATTTTTTTGTCAAGATAAAACTGTGAGTCAAATTTCATATAAAGACAGAAGGAAAGACAATTTACGTCGGCTATGTACAGTAATGGCTATATTTGTTTTAAGTAACGTTATGGTATTGACTATTCCTATCTGGGAATTATTTCGTCTTTCATTCCCATTACGAGCTTTGACATTAGGTCTACAGATAATAGCACTTTCGTTGTTTGTCCCTTTATTAAAAAGAAATCGAGCATTATGGAATGATTATATTAAAAATCGATTGAAAAGAACTATGTCTTGATGGTTGTCATTTTTTTTTGTTTATAATAAAAAAAAATAGGATTATTATTTAATTAAAAATGGATGAAATAAAGCATTTATAAACTAAAAGATTTTTTATTTATCAACTTGTTTGCTCAGTGATTAGAAAAAAGCGTGTTTGTGTGGTGTCTCTCCGTAGTAGACCATATCCGATTCCTTCTATCATATTCTATCATAAGTAGTGATGTGCTTGATAATTGAAAATGTAGATACACAGATATGGATACAGATAATTGAAGTCAAGATCCGCAGATAGAGAAACGGATACAAATCTTTTTTCTCTCGCGGATATCCGCAGATACAGATATCTGGGACATCATTAATCCACTTTATAGACGGTAATATTATTCGTTAATTTATTTAATCCTAATATATCGTACAGAATCTAGTTTTAAAATAATCTATTCAAATAGTTACAATTTAAGTTGTTTGAAATATTGTCTTCTTTTTAATTAGTTTATAATTCTATTAGTGTTTTCTTTTTTAAATGTTTGATGTAAATTGATGTCTTGAAACACACGTTTTCAATAACCTAGATCAGGCAGGTCTACATTACTGTAAGAATAACTTTTTTCTCGATTGTAGGTACTTAATGTAAATCATAATTTTATTTACTTTATACTTGAATAAAATGTTAGTGTATATTATTACTATAATCTGACTGGCCTGTTGGTCTAGTGGTTAGTGGCTCTGACTGCTATGTCGGAGGTCGTGGGTTCGATTCCCACCCAGGACAAATGTTTGTGTGATGAGCACGATCATTTATTCTGTGTCTGGGTGTATGTATGTATTTAGAAATATATAAGTATGTTTATCAGTTGTCTAGTACTCATAACACAAGCCCTGTTTAGCTTGGGGCTAGACGGCGTTGTGTGATAGTTGTGGAATATTATTATTAAATTATTATAATCTTGAGCCACATGCCCTGTTAAACAAGTAGATTCTTACTTAAGTAATGATCTAAAGACAACATCAGCGGACGGTATTGGATTACTGGGTCTAGAAGAGATATAATCTAGAAAACTTATTATTTTTGCCATCGAGAAGTTAAGAAAAATCCTTCCAGCAACATGATCAGATACAAAGTAATGTGATTAAGTGAGATTTTGTGCACTTAGCGTAGTAATCTATTTTGTTCACTTTATCTTATCGCAATGGTACTCGTAGTTATTAAAAGCCGTCGGGAACCCCCCGGTATTACATAAAAAGTTTTTTTTTTGCGTCGACATGCGCAATAATGTATATGTATATTTCAGTTTCTTTTGTTTTAAGGGTTCCGAACCTCAAAAGGGAAAAACGTAACCCTTATAGGATCACTTTGTTTTCCGCCCGTCTGTCTGTATGGTAGCAGTTAAAATTACTATATACTCTGGTCTGCGGAATCTTGAAGTTGTAAAAAAATCAAACTTGTAAACGTACATTTTGACAGTCTCAAGTCGATCAGACCTTTGGCCCCAGTAGGCTTCGACCCTGCTGGGTTGACTACAGTTGCTGACATCTCTTTGAGTTCATGATTGTTTTTGTGTTCACTATCGCTGAACTCAAGAGAATTGGAAATAGCGATTGATTTTATATCTGCATAACAGGGAATAGGGGCAGTTTATCAATAAATATACAAAAATAGAATGTTAACAGTGAAAACAATATCAAAATTGGTAGAAATGCAAACGAGATGTTACAATTTTAAACAAATATATCTGTCTCTTACTTTTTTGTATGACGGTCGATGAATTTTGATGTCAAAGACCACGTCGAACTTCTCTTTCTTTTTATTTTTTTTATATTCAGCAGCTTTATAACTTCATTGTTGATGAAGATATTTTAAAAATTGTTTTATATTTTTTATTTACTTAAATTACTACAAATTATTTAATTTTTCAATTAAAATTGCATACATATGAATCCCTATTATCTAAATTATTGTACAAAATAAATAGCTCGAAATATCAAATAGGTTTTTTATTTGCTGATGATGTTTATGATATTATCATCAACATGTGTGTTAAATGTCAATTATTGACATTTAATAAACGTGTTACAAAACCTTGTTCGATATACAGGATTACGAGTAATTGGATCTAACTTAGCGTGGATGTAATAAAATGTATACATTAAACTACTGGAAATATTAAAATATATATCTATATTTTTAATTAAGTCTACTTATGTTAGATTTAAAGAGTCGGTTTCTGTATTGTATTGTGTATTGATAACTATGTAAATAGCCAGTATGTGTGATAGGTTGATCGCCTAAAGTTTCTCAGTTAGTTCGATTAACTTGAAGGAGTGAAATTCTACCCAAAGACATTCAATAGTGAAAACTGACCATTATTGACTCGAGTGCTGGCTGTCTACATAGCGATGATATTTAAGATAACTAAATAATATTATGCGGTACTTTGCGTGTTCATCGGCAATGATTGACAAGTCTAGTGAAAACCACTATGAACTCTACGAGATAAGGTAAATCTAGTCAATTAGCAGATAAATAATAATAAGCAGAATTTGATTTAAGCAGTTTGGTTCCCACCCTATTACAGTAATGTTTGGTGTGAAACTTTATTTTATGCCAACTTATTAAGAGTCGAATGTAAACAAAATCTATATTTTTATTGCCAAGGAAATAATCATAGAAAATGACTTTTGTATATAAGTGTTAGTACTATGTATGATGTTCATCATGGTTGATACCATTCCTAATGAACTCTAATCTACAGTGAGTGATAGGGATGGTCAAGACTCATCAAATGTTTCATATTTTTTTTTTATTTTACACTGTGTTCGGCTCTCCTTGTCTCTGGCTACGTTCATATATGGAGTGATATCGTGGTGCATTATAAGGAAGTTTCGCAATTTCAACAACTACATATATCTCAATACAATCCTAGTGAATATATGTCGGTTGACAGTATTTTCAGTAACTAGA
The DNA here is from genome assembly GCA_949316375.1 of Mythimna vitellina. Lineage (NCBI taxonomy): Eukaryota > Metazoa > Arthropoda > Insecta > Lepidoptera > Noctuidae > Mythimna > Mythimna vitellina. Next base: position 4,428,167 of record OX438709.1, on the reverse strand, counting down.
ATGTATAACGATAAAGTGTTTATTTAGTTCGATCAGTGTCTTCTTAATCTTTTTTTTTTACAACAGTGTTTAACTATTGGTTGTTGGTTACGTGTTATTTGTTTTATATCAATGTTGTAAGGATTTTCCATGGAGATATAAAAAAGAAGTTTCTTAAAAGCTTTCTCTTTGCCTGGGGCATGTTTGCGATGGGATATGTCATTTATTTTGTAATTTTTCTTATTATTGAACAAGCATTGGAAGGTGTTAAAGAAAAAATCTTTCTTAAAGGTAAAAGGAAAAAAGATTTATATTTGGAACGTCGAAACCATTTGAAAAAAATCTTATTAAGTGAATTAAAATATATTACGTTCATTAAACGAGTTTATTCGAAAATCAAACTGGCCACTAACCAAAAATAAAAAATAAAATGTGCTTACTATTGTGTCTCTAAATAAAAAATGAAAGAGCAGGGGCTTTACAAAAAATTAAAACTATATTTCAATTTAAAAGTGAATTTGATTTTTTTCAAATCTCAAAACATATCGAGTTATATTTAACATCAACTTGTACATAATACTTATATTTCGCTGATATAGAATTTATTTCTATATATTTTTTAAATTATCTCACAGAAGGTATAAAAAGTAGAAGATCAATACGTGGATAAAGCTAAAGACAGCTTTTTTGCCTTGGACAGCTTGAATTGCTGAAAGTCAAAAATCACAGTTCATGTATCTGCTTTAGTGTATTACATAATGCTGGAGTACGAAGTCGCAAATAGCATTAGAGTAAAGCTCGCCACGGTCATCTAGCCATAATATGTGTAATTAAAAACCCTTCACGTGTGACGCTACGCAACGCTATCTTAGGTTTGAATTGACGATTACGGCAGATAAGACAAGTTAATTTGTACCGATAATCAGTACACGAAGTGCACGAAATCCGGTCTCATCACGTTAGTTTGTTTAATTCTGTTGTAATGTTGTAATTAGCTTTTAAAGAAGGAAATGTAAAAACATTAAAAATATGTGTTGTCAGTTTGTTAATTTTATTGATGAAGTAAAGCTAATTACAACATTACAACACATTCCCTGTTAAAGTGATGAAGGGGATATTTTATATATTTTGATATATTATATTCAGGGTTTATTGGATTTGACGAATTCCTCCTAATGCACGATAACGCGCGCCCACACGTTGCACATTGCGTGGAGGAATACCTTACAGAGGTTGGTATTCAAAAATTGCAGTGGCCAGCTCGTAGTCCAGACTTAAATCCAATAGAACATATCTGGGACAAGCTTAAAAGAAAAATAAAGTCCTCCTCCAACCCGCCTGAAACTCTGAATCAGCTTCGAAATGCAGCACTGACCGCTTGGGAAAGCATACCACAAGTTGAGATCAGAAACATCATCCAAAGTATGCCAGAACGAATGCAAGCTGTTATCGGGGCTAGGAGAGGAAACACCCGATATTAAAATGCAAACACAACAAAGACTTTTTGGTTATTTTTCATTTTGTGTTCTTTTTAAATTGACAGTGTTAAAACCAATATTTTTGTGAAACTGCTTATTTTTTTAAAGATTACTGCTGGTGCATCATTTTTTCAATAACTGAGTTACAAAACCATAAAAAAACCCTAATTTAGTGCATAAACCCATAATATAGTGAAAATTAAATATTTAAATAGAAATTATCGGCAAGTTATTGGTGGCCAAGTTTCCGTGCCGGTGAGTGTATATTAACAAAGGAGTATATTTTTGATGGATCTGCTCTGCAGCATTCTTGCTGCTATTAATACCGGAGTTCCCTCAAGGGTACCCGGTAACTCCGGTATTAATGGCTAGTTGACCGAACGAGCAGCCATCGATGACCATTTGGATAGTCCGGTCACTCAGGCTGTCTATGATCCACGCACACAATCCAGCGGGTAAACCAAAAGAGGCAAGCTTACTAATAAGTCTTTAGTTCCAGACCCTGTCGAAAGCCTTCGAGAAATCGAGGAACACAGCAAGCGCTTCCCCGTGCTTTTCGATGGCATTACTCCAGATGTGGATGGCGTTAGTGATTTTTTTGAATAAAATAGGATCTATGATCCATCCTTGAAGGACACCGGGAGAGCCAAATTCCTCTTCACTAATGAGGATATCAATTTGGGACATTTAGGTACGATTGGTGAAATAATCTTTATGGATTAACAGGGCGACACCTCTTAAACCAAGTAATTCAAATTTATCGAAAAGCAAGGGAACAGTGACTGTGTCAAAAGCCTTAAATAGGTTTCGGAATATTTTTAGATTTTTAGTTTTATTGTCAAGATTCCTAATAAATCTAATAATAAATTGTATCATATCGAGTATAGCATTTTCGGTGGAGACTCCAGTGCGAAAAACTTACGCTGCTTAGGCTGCTAAGGATCCTTTCAAGTACCTTGGAAAGAGCTGCAAAACCGAGATGGATCTTTAGTTGTTAACACAGCTGCTGTTTCTTGTTTTTTCAGCCTATTGGCTGATTATTGCACATTCAAGAAACACCTTTTCCCTTTTGAAGCCTTGTATTGAAAATATGTGTTAGTGGCGCTGTTGGTGTTTGACGATACATTTTTAATAGCATGTTCGATACACCACCGATCACCGATAGATTGTGATCTATTCGCAATAGTATAACGGATTCAATATCCGTTTCGTCAACATCGGGTTGTATTAGAGATTTGGCATTAAGCAGGCATTATTTAGCATTAAGTCCGCCGCCGTACGTTTGTGCATAGAGTATTTAATTAATAAATAAATAAATTAGCAGGGGAGAGCAAGATTTTACTGGTATTTGGGGACTGAAAACCAGGTACATTGGAGAAGATATTTTGACACTGAAAGATAATGTTTGCAGCTATACTTTTCCCTACATCAGTAAAAATTTGCACACTTCGTTTATTAAGGATTTATGATCGTCGGATATTTTTGCAAAAGTTCTACTGAGTTGGTTTTTTATTTTACTTGCGTTTCTATTTTTTTTTAAAGATTTTATTGATTTTTGATGTTTTGAAACTGAGACTTGCAAACACTGTTCATATAGATTATTATACCATCATATTGGTTGGAGTTTACTGCCGTGGAATAAGATTGAATACCTTGCAGCTCAAGAAGATTAATTTTTCTGAGCCAACATTGCACAGATGTTAGAAAAACCATAGGGACCTAGAAGTACCGATGTCTACTAAGGCACGGAACCTTTTGAAAGAGATAACGTGGCCCTGGACCCCATTACGTATAGCTCTTACAAATCCATAGACTACTAGACATACTTACCTAGCTAGCTTTTTCCCCAAGCATTAATAAAAATCCAGGATTGTTTTAAGTACATAAGTATAGTATTAGGACGCCAGAAGACAGGTATAGTTCTTAAACTACTAGTATAGCCTCTAAGCAAACAATATCGCTCAAGTAATTTTGAATTTACAGTAGAGTGAAAAAAATGAATAATTAATTGTAACCAATGTTATTGGCGAACTAATGGAATACTGACCTACGATCGGTTAATCACCTGAAGTGTAACATAGTTCAATCCAGTTCAAAGAGCGACATTCAATGATGACAAAGTTTGTTTATTTTTTTAAATTATTCCATACCTGGCCCAGTATACGGCCAGGACAATACCGTCCACTGATGCTGTCATTAAATCTCTATGTGAACAGGTTACAAAACACGTGACGTGAGATGGAAAGCAGGCCATGGACTGTGGAGAGAAGCCACATAAAAATTAAAGATTAGAACCGTTCGAGAATCCACCTGCAGAGATTGTCTATACTGCAGCCGACCTGAGGGTGGATTCTGATTAAAATTTTCCAGGTGGGCCATGGCCCACCAACGAACATGCCCAGGTAAAAGGCTATCCAATGACTCGATGAAATCATAAGAAGATTTTATAAAAGCGTCTTCCGCCAAAGATCATATCTGGAGCGACATTATATCCAATGTCATTTAAAAGAAAAAAACTGCCAAATTTTGACTCGAGCGATGTTTTTAAGTCCCGATATTCAAGATAAGCTATAATATGTAATGCTTTGCGTGTTCATCGACTATGATTTACTTGTAGTGAGAGCCATTATGAACTATACAAGATAAGTTAAGGCAAATCAAGCCGATTAGCAGATAACTAATATTTTCTGCAGATTCTAGCGTATGCACACTAGTTCGTTTTTGACCCTGTTAAAGTAATGTTTGATGTTGAACTATATTTTGAGATTAACAACGAAATTTATCGTCAATATTTTTGTTTCGAAGAAAGTAATCATGGAAAATAATGTTTGTATACGAGTGTGAGCATCTTGTTAGATATTTATCATGGCTGATAAAGATGCTAGTGAACCTAACTCTATAGTGAGTGAGAGGGATGGTCAACAAACGGCGATTGTGTGGTATTTCTTTATTTTACACTGTATTCAGCTCGCCTTTTCTCTGGCCACGTTCTTATATGGAGTGATATCGTGGTGCATTATAAGAAAGTTTCGCAATTTCAACAACTACGTATATCTCAATACTATCCTAGTGAACATATGTCGGTTGACAGTATTGTCAATAACTGGAATATATAACGATAAAGTGTTTAGTTCGTTCAGTGACTTCTTAATCTTTATGTTTTTTTCAACAGTGTTTAACTATTGGTTGTTGGTGATGTGTTATATGTTTTACGTCAATGTTGTAAAAGTTTTCGATGGAGATATAAAAAAGAAGTTTCTTAAAAGTTTTATCTTTGCTTGGGGCATGCCTGCAATAGGATATGTCATTTGTTTTGTGATTTTTCTTATTATTGAACTAGCATTAGAAGGTAATAAGGAAAAAATCATTCTTTTCCTAGTTGCTATTAGCACTATAATGATATGCGATATTTTGCCTTTGTCTATAAACATATTGGTATTTGTAAAGCTTGTTCGATCCCTATTTTTTAATAAAGACGTTAACACATGCGTGGTTCCTCGGAAAGAAAGAAATAAAGAAAAATGGCGTCGTTTATCTACAGCGACGGCTATGTTTATGTTGACCAACGTCAATGTTTTATTTCTTTTAATAGCGAGTGTTTTCAATTATTATTTGTCATTACGGGTTGCCAGTTTCAGCTGTCAAACAATCATTCTATCGTTATTTGTTCCTTTAGTAAAGAGTAATCGAAAGTTATGGTACGAGTTTTATGAGAAGCGAATGAATAGGACGATATCCTGAATATTTTTGTGTTGTTTTCAGTAGTGTTAAGAAAAAAGGCAACTTGTAAATTGTCATCAGTTAAATATTGTGACGGTAACATGTATAAGAAATAAAAAAACTAAGATTTCAAAACTTGTGTCGGCCACATCGCCATTACATTACAGAGCACTATTTCTATGCCCCAACATTTTCATTTGGTTTGGTTATGTTGACGGTTCGAGATGTTGGCTTAAATCTAAATTTTCATTACGTAATATGTTATAAACAGTACATGAGTTGTATCCTGCCGTGTTTTCATATTTACCTGATTCCTTCATCATCCAACAAATCAACATAGAGTTGGGAAGCATTTTCCCAAAAACTATTTATTTTCATCTGCGCAGTTGCACTCGGCATATGTCATTATATTATTTGACAAATAAGCCCCAACGCAACCTCTCATAATTGTCATAGTAGCATGTAAGTTAAGTTGTATAAAATAAATATTTTAAGATGTAAGATAATGTTTTATTTCACTGATTTTTGGGTGACGTTAACAAGTTAAACCAGTGAACCATATACCCGAATTATTTAACCAAAAACATTAGCTGTAAAGCAGACATAGAACGCAGCGACAACTGGAAGCTTTACACTAAGTACAGTAACGCAGTATAAGGTAAAAAGAATCACAGAAGTAAAAAATCACACTGTCTGTATGTAGCAGACTACATAAACATGAGAGCTTCACAAAAGTACTTTAGTATATCACGTAATGCCGGAGTTCGAAGTCACAACTAGTATCAGAGTAAAGCTCGCAACGTTCATTGTACTGTTTATACATATGTGTCATTAAAAAGCATTGACAAGGGACAACGCTATCGTAGGTTTTAATTGACAATTACGACAGATAAGACAAGGTAATCTGTACCAATATTCAGTACACAAAGTGCACTAAATCTGGTCTGATCACGTTCGTTAGTTTCAGTCCCTATTGAAGTGATGAAGGGTGTGGATATTTTATTGTTTTGGCTTTACTGTTAGTCACACTTTTATTAATCGGTACGTGTTTGTAAGTTGACAGTAATAATAATAGTACCAGGATATCAGTACCAATTTGGATTCATGACATGGCTGTTCATGATTACAACGGGTCCCTTTGCTCTACAATCAACGATTGCTACCTGGACCCATCAACCGTTCCCGTTTTTATGATTGGACACTATCTTCAGTTTGCTTTGAGTCTAGCCACGTTCATATACGGAATGACCTCTTGGTACCTCATCGGGAAGTTTCGTAATTTCAACAACTACGCGTATCTCAGTGCAATTCTAGTGAATATATTACGTCTTACCATCGTGTCACACACTATTATGCATTGTAAAGAAAATACTATTGATTTCAGACAGTGCTTTAGTTTATATTGGTTCATCACCTTTGTTTATTTGACGACTGTGTATAACTGTTGGCTGTTGGTGATGTGTTATATGTTTTACGTTGATATTGTTAAAGTTTTTCATAAAGATATTGTGAGGAAGTATCTCAAATGCTCCGTCTTTGCTTGGGTATTGCCTCTGATAATATGGATAATTTGTATATTGATTTTACACATTATTAATAGTATCGTAGAAGGCGATAAAGATAGAGTAAGTAATTTGTTTCTTAGTATTTGTGCTTTGATTACGTGCAATCTTATGCCTTCGTTTATAAACTTGATAATTTTTATGAAACTTGTGAAATCTCTGTTTTTTTGTAAAAATTCAAATTCTTGTGCGGTATCTAAAAAAGATAGAAGGAAAGATAGTTTCCGTCGTTTATCTTTAGCCACGGCCATATTCGTTTTAAGCAATGTATCGATGTTGATTTTTGTAATATTTGATTTATTTGAACTTACCATCCTTATAAGAGCTATAATATTAAGCTTGCAAATAACTGTTATGGCCTTGTTTATTCCTTTATTAAAAAGTAACCGAGCAATGTGGCGCATGTATTATGATAACAAATTGAAGAGGTTATTTCATGATTATTGTTGTGTTACTTGTTGTAAAGGACAAGACTCATAACAAAATTAGAATCTTTGAGTAGTCAATTTTGTTTGTTTCAAATTTCAAAACATTTCGAATGATATTTAAGATTTCCTTTTCTACCAGTTTGTACATAATATTATTTTCAATTTGTTTAAATATTTATTAAGTTATAATATTTATTAGTTAAGATGTATATATAATATATTTAAGATTAACATGGAAATAATACTATTTCTCTAATATGTAATTTGTTTTAGTAAATTGTCTTTTAATTATCTCACAGATGGTGTAAAAAGTAAATTATCCAACACGGGGATAAAGCTGTCTTTCCAAATCCAAATCCAGGTGGCTTGAATTCCTCACTTCACTCAGGTTTCTATATTAACTCCCTCGCTGTTGCTCGGGACTTAATTATATAAATTCCTAGTATCTATATTTAGTTTTTATCTTTACTTTATTTACATTGTTCTCTCATAATAGTAGCGACAAGAAACATGAAACCGAGATATTTGTAATAAATAACATGATTGAGAGTGAAAGTGATGAAAGAGTGTCCATGGAGTTTCTTGCTCATTCTTCTCCATAGAGATCTACGCTTTGGAATGTGCAATTATCATAATTTTTCTGACTAAATGACTTTTTGACATTTCAAAAGAGCTTGTTAATGGTTTATTTGAAATAAAATGCTTTGAATCATTGTATTTGGAACGTCAAAAACTATTCTTTTTAAAAACACACATTAAGTGAATTAAAATGTACATGCTTTACACAATTTTATTCAAAAATCAAACTAGCCACTACCACCTTCTGCGAAGCAGTAATGCTAGCAAAGGAGGCGGCCGATCGCGTGAGGCAACGGTCCTTACGCTCCAACCGCCGCCGGGATTCCGATCCCGATTTCCGGCCACCGTAGGCGCGGGCTTGCAGACGCCGAGCTATGGGTGGCTCGCCGTCTGACCGTCCGGTAACCGTCCGGACCGAGCCCAAGTCGTCGACGGCGCGTTTTGTTCCACGCGCGCCTCAAGGAGATGTCAGCAAATCGTAGGGGCCCAGCAGGGTCGAAGCCTACTGGGGCCACGGGTAGTGTGAAAGCGGAACCCGGGGCCCTGGGACGAAGGCAACGAAGGAACAGGAGTGGGTTTTTAGTCAGTAAGAGTCTGACACTATCTCCCGCTACGCCCAAGAGATGATGACGGGGATGTCATTAGGATGATTTTCCCACCCAATAAAAAAAAAAAAAACTAGCCACTACCAAAAAAATAAAAAATGATATGTAGTTACTGACGAGTCTCTTAAAAAGAGAAATGAAAGACCGGAGGCATTATAGAAAATTTAACTAAAGAATCAGAAAGTACTGAATTTTGGTTTGTTTCAAATTTTAAAAACATGTAGAGTGATAGTTAAGATTAATTTGTAAATAATACATACATTTCTATAATAAACAAGTATAATTTGTTTTATTAAATTGTCTTTTAATTATCTCCCAGATGGTGTAAAAAGTAGAGTATCCAACATGGGTATAAAGCTGTCTTTGTCTTGCTTGGGCGGCTGAATTCCTCACTTCACTCAGGTTTCTATATTAACTCTCTCTCAATGCTCGGGAGTTAATTAAATATAAATAAAACTTAGCGACATTGGTTCTGAGAAACAAAAGAACAAAAAGGTTATCGTATCATACTAATATTCATGATCTCTTTAGTAACTTAATTAAATTGATAGTAATAAAATTATTTAGTCTTTCCTTTAGTTTTTTTTTTTTATTTTGTATAAATTTCATGCATGATTTTAATAATTATGTATCCTATCCTATGATATCCTACCATCATCATCATCTTCCTGTCCTTGTCTCATCTTATTTGGAGTCGGTGCAACACGTTTTGTTCTTCCATTCTATCCTGTCAACCGTCATGCTATCACTAACTTCCTTTTCTTTCACACAATCCATCTATCTTTTCTTTGGCCTCCTTCTCCCTCTCCACCCACGATGATATGATATCCTACCACGAATAGGTTTTAGTCAGTAAAAACCCGACACTCCCTTTCTCTCCAGCTAGAGCAAGACAACTTCTTTGATGATTACCTACTCCAAATACCCATGTCCAGCTAAGCAGTTCACAACAATAATAAAAAATAAAATTTTATTGTTCTCTCTTCACAAAGGTTTCCTTATATAAGTTATCTATTATTATGTATAAATGAGTAAGAAGATCCATTGAGAGAGACTGGAGTCCGTACTAGGGAGACCCTGTGTTACGGATCTCCAGGCCCTTATCCTAATAATAACAACAATATAGACCATATCACAAAATTTTCTGTACTCTTTTTACGTGGTGCAAAGCCTGCCACAAAAAGTCGCCACTCTACTGACAGCCAACAAGCCAAATGCCGTCGCACCACGTGGTCAAAGTGGGGAGGTGACGGTTGCCGCCAAGCCAGCCAGCCAGCCAGCTATTATAAAAGCGAATAGCGCCCTTGCATGTGATTCATTATTATTTTGTAAAATCAAGAAATATATCTGATTGATGTTATCTATACTTATATTTGAGCCACGCCTACCCATATAATAGTGGGAGATCATTAACTGACTCCTCCCACTCTCGGTGCAGCGAGACGAAGGGTCAGAATTTCAAGGCTAAACCTCACCTGTGTTCCTTCAGTTACCCTTTGGGGTTCAGGGACACGGTGATCCTTTCGAATAAGTGTAAACGCAGAAACAAAAGCAAATCTAAATCGGTTAGTTAATCGGTCCTTTTCCACTCGCCTACCGTCAACATCGAGCACGGTTTAAAAGCTTGTTGCTTCATCTAACGCAATCCAACGCGATGTTTGATGAAAAGGCAATGCAAAAAAGAGATAACGCCTGAAAACTCTACTTAAATATTTCACAAAACTTGTTAATACGTGTCTTTTTTTAAACCCTTAAAAGTTTTTCAGAAAAATTGACATCATACAGAATATCGATTAAATGTGCAAGGGTGGTGTGAAAGTGAAACCCGGGGCCCTGGGACGAAGGCAAAGAAGGAACAGGAGTAGGTTTTTAGTCAGTAAAAGTTTGACACTATCTCCCGCTCCGCCCAAGAACGGGATTTGTCATAAGATGATTTTCCCACCTAAAAAAAAACTTTTGTATTTCTTTCTTAAATTTTACGTTTTAAAATGGAAAGATTATCGTATAGAATTAGGACTGTTATCAAGCCAATAGACGCGAGTGTTTTTTATAAAAAATATAGGTAAAAGTAATTTATAGGAATTAATACTACACTACACATACCTACTTATTGTGGATAGAGGGAGTAGACGTCGAGTGAAATACAATGGTCACGTTGAAAGGCACCTGCCGTATTTATTAACAACACATGTAAACATAGATAACTATGGTAAATATTTATGATATAACAACGGATATTTTCACTTCACATACGTAACGACACTTTCGCCTAATGCACTGACTCTAAATTACTATAAAACTTAGGAAAACTGGAGTTCTAGGACCGCTGAGACGAGCTGGAGTGCCAGGTCGAGTAACTGAGTCACGTTTCGCGCCAATTTGCTGAGGAGAACACTGTCTTCTCAAAATGTTCCGTAGTAGTACTTTTCTATCACAGCCGGTCGCAAGTAGTGGGGGAGACGCACTTCTCTTATTTCTTCTAAACGAATTTTCTCGCAACATACTACACCTCAGCCCCCGACCCCCCACGCCCCGCCTATTAATAATGGTGGGATCGTTCCTTATTTAGTTTTCTGGTTCGAAGGACTGTTATATACTTTCTTCGAACTCGGCACATAGCCCTATGTACTCTCCTTAAATGTGACTGGTGGTTAATTACGACTCTAATTGGTTTTTACTCAGCTTATTTACGTCAACTGCGTCACCGCCCCCATACATAGGTGACGCATAGATATAACGTACAATCTTATTATGTTATATAGTATATATACATATTTCCTTTAACAAATTTGTATTATTTTTTACTTAAGTTACCCATTGTTCCTCGAGCGAGCGAGATATACACCCATGCAACTCACCCACAGTTTTAAAGGGTATTCTGACCACCAGCATGCCTACCTAGTCATACCGGGTCATCACCCTCAGCCTCATCAGCGACCTTGGCGAAACACACTGCACCTTCGGCCAGTCACATAAAGAGCCATGAAGAACCTCTCCTGGTCGACGCTAACAGTCAAGCCACTACGTCGCACAGCAGCGCTCCGACTCACTGGAGCCAGCAGCGCTGCTCCGACTCACTGGAGCCTGCAGCATCATCCCGACTTACTGGGACATCATCACTCCAACTCACTGGGACATTATCACTTCGACTCACTGGGCGTCATATAAGAATTAATCCTGCATCGCGCAATTGAAGTTGTCTGCGCGATTTCAACATATTAGAACAGCCCGAAATCATCTATCGAGCAATTACCTACCAGACATAACAGGTTGGAGGATTCTCTCTTTTCAATGGAGGTTTGCGGGACTTTACTGTCAGTAAAAGTCTGACATGCCCTCTCGCTATACCCTAGAGCGCGAGAACTCATTGGATTTCCCACCTAAAAAAATACCATGCGGGAGAAATTAAAATTAAACGATTTTGATGTTTCTAATTATTTATTAAGTAAACTTTAAAATAATAACGTTATTTAGAGTGGCATAGACTAATAAAAATCTAAACCTAGTACATTTTTTTAAATATTTTATATGCCTGATTGGCCAGATTTATACAAGACAAGACAAGGCGGTACCGTCACAATATTTAGCTAATAAAAATAAACACACTGCAATTCTTCCTAGTGTTGCGTGTTGCTAAAAACTGGGCAAGTGCGAGTCGTTTTCGCGCACTGAGGGTTTCGTACAAATTTACCTATATACCTAAACAGTTCAATTCTCGAATGGAGCTTTTTTATGCTAAATTTCAGAATTCTAGGTAGACCTTATGAATTTAGATTCCCTTGAGAGTGTCGAAATAGACATTTTTTGCGATATTAACGGTCGTATCTTTTTTTCGGTAACTTAGAAGTTTGATTTTTTTATAACTTTAAATGGCCGGTATAAAGGGTCTTGACAGACAGACGGACAAAAAAGTGATTCTATATCTTTTTCTCCTTTTAAGGTAAGCAACCCTAATAAACAACACAATTTTTTTTTTTTTTTTTTTTAATTGATATAAACCAGTGCTTGACTGCGATCCCACCTGATGGTAAGCGGAGATGCAATCATTGATAAATAATTACGTCATCGACCTATTCCTTCGATTCACATAATATTCATACCATAATACTCGGTTACTCTTTACTAAAGGTACAAATAAAGAAAGAACAATTGTTTGGCAGCTAAAAGTGACAACCCGTAATGGTAAATCAGCCTTAACATAACTTAATATTAAAAAAATTAAAACATTGACATTGGTTAACATAAACATAGCAGTCGCTGTAAATAACCGACGACATTTTTCTTTATTTCTAACTTTTTTAGGAACAACACACGAATTATTGTCTTTACGAAAAAATAGATTTCGAATAAGCTTCACAAAAACAGTCACGTTTATTAATACAGGCATCAATTCTGCTATTAATATAGGTATACCAACTAAAATGTACAGTATCAGTTTTTGTTCTGCATTTTCTATGGTTAGTTCAATAATGATTAACATAACTATACAAATAATCATTCCTATCACAGGTATACCCCAAGCAAACAAAAAACTTTTAACAAACTTCCTTTTCATGTCTCCATTAAAAACTTTTACAACATCAACGTAAAACATAAAACACATCACCAACAACCAATAGTTGAACACAGTCGAGAAAAACATAAAGATTAAGAAGTCACTGAACGAACTAAACACTTTTTCGTTATACAATCCAGTTATGGACATAACAGTCAACCGACATATGTTCACTAGGATCGTATTGAGATATACGTAGTTGTTGAAATTGCGAAACTTTTTTATAATACTCCACGATATCACTCCGTATATGAATGTAGCCAGAGTCATAGCGAGCTGAATACAGTGTAAAATGAAGAAATATACTTTGTGATCCATATATTTTACTGTATAGTTGGATTCATTGTCATCGATATCTGCCATGATGGACATCAAAAGAGGAACTCACACTCATATGGAGAAGAAATTTGCCACAATTGCAATGCTTGGCTGTTACTGATACTGTTTCACTCTTGACAATTGATATAACAAAATTTTTACACCGAACAACACTCTAACAGTATCAGAACAGTACTAATGTGATTTACCAAAATTTAAGCATCTATAATCTACAAATTTATTTACGTTCACTTATCTGTACAGTTTATAATAGCCCTTGTTGTCAATCATAGCAGATGATAGCGCAGTGTATCAATCGATTACTTTTCATAATAAAAGCTATATTATTATGTGATCACTTTCGTCACGTTAACATTTCCAATGAATTTAAGCTCTGTATGCATAAATAATAATGATGATAATGTTAAAATGGATGTGTGGGGTGACGAGAATGGATAAAGTGAGAAATGAATATATTATGGGAAGTTTGAAAGTGGCGCCAGTGACTGAGAAGTTGAAAGGGAATCGTTTGTCTTGGTATAGTCATGTGAAGAGGAGGGATGAAACGCATGTTACTAAAAGAGTTATGAGTTTATATGTGGATGGATGGAGAGGGAGAGGGAAACCAAAGAAAAGATAGAAAGATTGTGTGAAGAGTGATATGAAAGAAAAGGAAGTTAGTGATAGCATGACGAGTGACAGGGCAGAATGGAAGAAAAAACGTGTTGCGCCGACTCCAAGTAACACGGGACAAGAGCATGAAGATGATGATGCATAAATAATAATAATTTATACTAATATTATAAAGAGGAAAGATTTTTGTTTGTAATGAATAAACACAAAAACTACTGAAATTATTGAAAAAATTCTTTTAGTTCTAGAAAGGTATTTTATCACTGAGTAACATATTAAACCTATATAGATTAGTTAACATATATATATTTTATAATAAAAAAACATTAGAGTTCCCTACTAAAACTACAATAAGGTGTGAATAAATTGCCTGAACCTTACATTGCTTGCGCTGCAAATACTATTGATGATAGAACAATATAATGTACTACAGTTTTGTAGAACACATCATTATCTACAAAAAATAGTGCGACACCATATGTCTAACTATTATATTTATGTCACAATAACTACTTTATTTGGAGAGAGAGAGAGGAGAAGAGTTTTAAAATGGGAAGAAAAATAACATACATAGTCCGAAATCCCAATAAAATTATGATTGTCGATCCACGTAACTATATGGATATAGCATGTTTATGTATTATTCATAAAAATATGTATATATGCAGAGTGGAACGTTAAAAGAAAGCTTAACTATTGTAGTATAGTAGAGTATAACTCGAAATATTACCATCAAACAGTCTATCATACTAGTCGTAACATCAAGCTGTTCTATGACACATATAAGCATAATCAGCTTTTTAATGTTCCCACTGCTGGGACTTTTTTTTTTTTTTTATTGGGTGGGAAAATCATCCTAATGACATCCCCGCTCTTGGGCGGAGCGGGAGATAGTGTCAGACTCTTACTGACTAAAAACCCACTCCTGTTCCTTCGTTGCCTTCGTCCCAGGGCCCCGGGTTCCGCTTTCACACTACCCGTGGCCCCAGTAGGCTTCGACCCTGCTGGGCCCCTAGGATTTGCTGACATCTCCTTGAGGCGCGCGTGGAACAAAACGCGCCGTCGACGACTTGGGCTCGGTCCGGACGGTTACCGGACGGCCAGACGGCGAGCCACCCATTGCTCGCCGTCTGCAAGCCCGCGCCTACGGTGGCCGGAAATCGGGATCGGAATCCCGGCGGCGGTTGGAGCGTAAGGACCGTTGCCTCACGCGATCGGCCGCCTCCTTAGCTAGCATTACTGCTTCGCAGAAGGAGGCGACCGCCTGCCACTCCTCCTCGCTCCGGAGCATGGCCTGAACCAAGGCCCGGCGCGAGAGATCACCGCCGCCGATTGCCCCCACGAGGTCACGGCGTTGCTCTGCCCAAGCGGGGCACACCTCCACCGTGTGCTCCACCGTGTCCTCCGGGTGGGCCACACAGTGGCGACACCCGGGCGTCGTTTCCGCACGAATCCGGTGCAGGAACCTCCCGAACTTACCGTGTCCGGTGAGGACCTGCGTCATGCGGAATGTGAGGACGCCGTGAGGTCTTTCCAACCACGCCTCAAAGAGGGGACTTACCGCCATAATTGTGGCGTGCCCAGCACGGGGTCGCGACAGTCGCTGTCGCCATTTCACCATGAGAACTCGCCGGAACTCTGTCCGCCATGCCGCGACTTGTTGCGGCAGCGGAGTTTCGCCCCGGCGTTGCATCTCCATGCGCCGTTCGTGCATGAGTGCAAGGACTGTTGCCTCCAGATCCCATGGTCGCTGGCCAGCAAGAAGGCTCGCCGCTTCGCGGGAAATCGTCCGGTATCCTCGTACCATCCGTATGGCCATGACCCTCTGGCACGCGTTCAGCCGGGCCGCCGGCTGCTTCCGCAGCCCCGGCGCCCACACCGGCGCGCCATAAAGGGCCATGGACCGAACGATCCCCGCGTAGAGCCTCCGGCAGGAGGCGTCTGGACCCCCAAGGTTGGGCAGGAGCCGCGAGAGAGCAGCCCCAGTCCGATTTAGTTTGGGAGCCAGACGTCGGAAATGCTCGTCGAAATCCCATCGGCTGTCGAGAACGAGTCCCAGGTACTTCATCGTTGACCCGACACCGATGTGGACTCCTCCCACCGTTAGCCGGGAACCCGGTGGTGGCGCGTTCCGAGGGCCGTGAAAGCACATGGCCTCGGACTTGTGCAATGCCACCTCGAGTCCCAGCTCCTGGATCCTGCCAACGACCGTCGCGACCCCGCGTGTCGCTAGTTCGACCGCCGCCTGGTACGACTCTCCCTGCGCCAGGACCAGCGTGTCGTCTGCGTAGCAGACCACGCTGACCCCGTCAGGGAGGTCGCCGCGCAGCACGTAATCGTATCCGATGTTCCACAAGGGCGGCCCTAGTACCGATCCCTGCGGAACACCGCACGACATCTCTCGACGTTCCCACACCCCCTGGTGACCGGGGTAGGTTATGTACCTGTCTGACAGGTACGCCTCGACCACACGACAGAGGTAGTCGGGCATCCGGTGATACCGGAGTGCCCTCCCAATGCTACTCCAAGGCAGGGAGTTGAAGGCGTTGGCGATGTCCAGAGACACCGCCACGACACACCTGCCCTGGGCCACTGCATCCCCTGTCGTGAGAGCTCGCACGCACACGATGGCGTCCACCGTGGAGCGCCTCCTGCGAAAGCCGAACTGGCCGTCCGCCAGATCCGGCCCCACCCGTGTTAGGTGTGCGACGAGGCGGTCTGCAATTACTCTTTCAAAGAGCTTGCCCACCTCGTCGAGCAGCACAATGGGCCGGTACGCGGACGGAGAGTCCGCGGGGCGCCCCGGCTTCGCAATGAGGACCAGTTTCCCCGTCTTCCAGCGAAGTGGGAACTGGCCCCTCTCCATGCATGCGCTGAAGAGCCCTCTTAGTCGAGGCCCGAGAGCCTCCATGGCCAGGACCCATGCCTTCCCAGGCAAGCCGTCGGGTCCTGGGGCGGTATTTTTGGCACTCAGCCTTCGTACCGCCACTCTCATCTCTACCTCGGTCACCTCTGGAACGTTGTCGTCGTCGTCGCCATCGTGGTCCGCGTCGGACACCGCTGGTGGCGGAGCCATGGGCGGGGGAGAGTGTTCCCCTCGCGTGGGGAACAGAGTGCTCACCACACCCTCCACGAGCTGGGGCCGGAGACTCTGCGTCAGCGGGGGAGCCCAGGGGCGGAGTTTGTCCCGTACCAATTTGTACGGGCGTCCCCATGGGTCCCCATTCAGAGTCCCCAGCCACACGTTGCGGGCCTCAAGTTTGGCCCGCCTTATCTCCGCTCGGAGGGTGCGCTTTGCCGCTCTGTATCCCTCGTACAGCTCCGCCTCTCTGGCCTCCGCATCCGGTGGACGGATGCGGCGCCTGCGGTATCTGGCATACCGGCGTCGCGCGGCATTGCACGCGTTGCGCAGTGCCGCAATCTCCGGCGACCACCAGTATACCTGGCGCTGAGCACGTCCTGGAGGGACTCGGGGCATTGCCGCGTCGCAAATTTGCGACATGGCCTCCCGGAACCACTCTGCCTCGACGTCTATGTCGACAGGCCTGTCCGGTGCTTGCACCCAGGCCTGTACCGTCGCGGCTTCCAGGAGGAGCTCCCGGTCCATCTGCCTCAGCGCCCACCGCGGACCACAAGGGTTCCGTCGGACCGGCGCAATCGAGGTTTGGGCGGAGACGTCGAACCGGATGTACCGGTGGTCTGAAAACGTCTCCACCCCCTCCATAACGCGCCAGTCGACGACACGCGGCGACAGAGCGGGGCTGGCGAACGAGATGTCCACCACTGAGTCACCCCGCATCCGCACACACGTGGGGACAGAACCCCGGTTTAGGACGACCAGGCCTGTCTCCAGAGCCCAGTCCTCCACCATCCGACCCCGCTGGTTCGTGAGCCGGGAACCCCAAGCCAAGTTCTTGGCATTGAAGTCCCCGCAAACGACCACGGGGAGGGAACCAAACCCAGCGACGACGGCTTTCAGCTCCATTAGGGAGATGTGAAGATCGCCGAGAGATCTGCTCGGGGACAGGTAGACGCCTACCACTGCAATGTCCCCGAACCGTGCTGCCACGCAACCCCGTCCCCTCGTGACGGCCTCGAGGGTCGGGGTACCGGCGGCGGCCGACGAGATTAGGGTCACCGAGCCGTCCAGGTCCCGCACCCAGTCTCCCCTGGGCAGGACATTGTACGGCTCGGAGACCACGGCGATATTGATCGACCACTGCGCCATGCTCTGGAGCAACAGATCCTGAGCGGGGGCGCAGTGGTTGATGTTCGCCTGGAGAAGACGTAATGGGGTCGTTATTGACAGTCCATTACAGTCTCCTCCCTAGCCCTCCGTGAGGGCCCTGCCGCGGCGGGTGCGGCGGCGACAGCGGTGGCAGCCAAGGAAGCGGCTGCGGCGGTGAGTACGTCCGGGTGGATGGGCCTCCGTACTTTGCCCTTGGCCTTGGCAGGGGGGTCGCAGGACCTGCCCCCAGCCCGGTGGTCGGCCGGCTTGCCTGCCGCCGCACATGCATAGCAGTGCGGCGTTGCACGGCATTCGACGGCCTTGTGACCGGCCTGACCGCACTGGTAGCAGCGGTCGCTGCGGTCCACCTCCGCGGCGCAATGGGCCCCCACGTGGTGCCCCACGTGGCAGCGGTAACACCGCAGAGGTCTGGGCTCCAGCAGTTTTACCTGCGCGGAGACCCAGCCCACCAAGAGCCTTCGGCCTTCAGCCGTGATGGCTTTGGCCGCTGACACGGGGCAGCTAACCGTAACGGCTCGCATGCCCGTGCTGTCAGCACGGATCGTGCCAGCCCGCACTTGATCGGCCTGGCACCCTCCCGCCCTGACGACGGCGGCCACCACCTCGTCCACCCTGACGGAGTCATCCAGGCCCATGATGCGCACGTCTATGCACTTTGTGGGCCTGGACACTCGGACCTCCTCAGCGTCCATAGACGCCCTGATCCTTGCGGCCAGGGCGTCCGCGGCAGAGCCGCTGTCCGCACCAGGGACCTCCAATATTCGGGCCCCGGTTGCGGTGCGCCTCATTCGGAAGCCCTCAGTGGCTCCGAACTCGCTAAGGTGGCCCACCACCGCCTGCTTCGCCTTTTCCATGACGGCGTTGTACGTCACGCCCTTCTTTTCCGCAGCTGGCTGTAGTGTAATCACTACAGCTGCGGAATTAGGGGCGCGAAGTCTGGCCGCCATGGCCCGCTTCCTGCGCTGCTGTCGCCGCTCGCGCTTTTTTGCCGCTCTAGCCGCCTTGCCCGCCTTCCTGCTGGCGCCGACGACCGTCCATTCGGCGCCAGCCGAGGGTTCTTCGGGCAGGGGAGGCGGCAGGCGCGGCCTAGTTGCCGCCGCCGCGGAAGGCCCCGCCGATTTAGCGGCAGGCACCGCTCTGCCTTTCGGGGGAGGGGCAGGTTTCCCCTGCCGCTGCTGCTGCTTGGCCGCCGGGACCGGCCTCGCCGGCTCCGACACCTGGGCTCCACGCCCGGTCTGCCCGGACGGGCCCGCTTTGGGTGCAGCAGCCGCGGCGGCGGCAGCGTAGGAAACCGCCTTTTTCAGGCCGGAGGCCGCAAGCGGGGGGCGCAGGACAATGCCCTCCAGGACTGCGAATTGCCGCTGGACTCGCTCCTGGAACTGCTGCTGCTGCTCCTGCTGCTGTTGCCGGAAGGCAGCCAGCTCTTGCCGCAGCAGAGTCAGCACCTCGCTCTCCATTTGGGGCGAGGGCTGGGGCCGACCCTGCCCCTCCCTGCGTCCTCCTTTTGGCGCCACCTCATGGCCAGCGCCCCGGACACTGGCCAATTCTGCCTCGAGCCGCTCAACCCTCTTGTTGAGGGATTTCCTGAACGGCTCCAGGACGATACCCAGTGCCTCGGTGATGGAGGTCATGGCCTGGGAGATGGACCGCCTCTTGGCGACCCTCTCCCTCTTCTTGGCCACGCCCATTATGGCAGCTGCCACGACCGCCGTAAATCGGTTCAGCGCCTCCTCCATGCCTTCCGGCTCGCTGCCAGAAGGCTCCGGCTCTGAAGGGCTGACCTGGGCACTGCTTGCCCCGGGGTGGCGCCCCTCCCTAGCAATCTTTAGGGACCGCTGGGTCGCCTCCTCGGCGGTGGGCTTCCTCCCTTTCGTCGTCATTCGGCCCGCACCTCGTCCAGCAGTGGAGATCTTGCGGGCCGAAGCTCCACGCCCATCGTCGGAGGACGTCCTCCGGCTGTCCCCACATATGGGGCGCTTTAGGAACAAGTTCCTCCTCTTCTTCCTGGAGGTGGCCTCATCCACCTCCATTCTCTCCGAGTTGGGCGAAGACGCGGCATCTGAGTCCGACGCCGTGTCTCCGCTCACCTCCCTGAGGCCGAAGCTCCTGCCGGCCTCTGCAGGACCCACCGGCGCAGCGGACGTGCTGGGAACAGGTCCCAGGGACTCCGCGCTACCGGTGGGTGAGCCACCCTGGCTCCGTGCGTCCACGAGGGACGGTAACAGGTCCCTAGGGGACCTGACGCGCTCTTTGCCCCCCCCAGAATACGAGGGGCAGCCCGAGCTCTGCTCGGGGAGGGATTCTCCACCTGCGGTGCAGGCGGTACCCTCCTGGGGTAATATACTCTTTAGAGACGCGTCCATTGGTGTGCTGACCACAGCTTTGCCTTTTTTGTGGGGTGGGGTCCCCAATAACCACGTTCGCCATCGTGGTCACGTCTGATAAGCAGACGCGTACCCGAGGCGAACCCACTCTCTCAAAACCACTGTCCAAAAACACCAACAGCTGTTGGTGCTGATGCTTCTGGACAGTGCACCCTCCTTGGCGGTCCGTCTGGACTCCGCCTGTGTGTTCCTCTTGGTCTGGTCTCTTGCTTGAGGCCTTCCGGCATGAGTAGCTCTACCGGCATAGCCCTCAAGGTCATAGAGACACGCAAGCCCCACCACGACGACAACGTGGGAACACGGTCGGTGGGGCACTGCTGGGACTCAAGCTTCCTCTCTCTAGGATCGGGAATGGGCCGTAATCTACCACGCGGGCCCAGTGCGGGTTGGTGAATGTCACATGTCTTCGAATTTTTAGTTCTAGGACATGCCGGTTTCCTCACGATGTTTTCCTTCACCGTTTTGAGAGCAGTGGTGATGAAACAAACTACACAAAGTAATACGCCTGGCTGGGTTTGAACCCGCGACCTACAATTCGTAAGTCGGGGCCGTTACCATTCGGCCTCCACTGTGCTCATATACACATATATGTGACACATATTCGTAGTATAATTATATGAACTATATTTTTATGTACATTAAAACTTTTTTCTTTGGCTTTATATAGTGTAAGGTTTAACAGTGGATATGATACATATGTGTATAATGTTATCATAGGATTTTATTGTCTACCGGTATGACTTACGTACTGTCCTGATAACACAAGGCAAATATGATTAATACACGAAGGGCACAAAAATGGTTTAATCACATTAGTTTGTTCCTGTCTCTCTTCAAATAAAGTTTCATCGATTATTTTGGGAAACTTTCATAAACTTTGATGGTCACTATGACTGACCAATATTTAACCGAGCCCAACTCTTCATTGACCGAGAACTATTTGGAGCCATCAGGCGTTTCAGTGTTTCTGATCGTACACTGTTTTCAGTTTGCTTTGTGTATATCCACATTCGTATATGGTGTGATATCGTGGTACCTCATCAGGAAGTTTCGTAATTTCAACAACTACGTGTACATCAGTTTAATGATAGTGAATATATTCCGTTTAATCATTATATCTTTTACTTTAATTCATTGCAAAACAAAAAACCCTGGCAAATTGGAGTGCGTTAGTCTTTATTGGCGTATTACTTTCATCTATTTGACAACGGTGTACAACAATTGGTTGTTAGTGATGTGTTACTTGTTTTACGTTGATATTGTCAAAGTGTTTCATGAAAATATTAGAAGAAAATTTCTTAAAAGCTCTATTGTTGCCTGGGGAGAACCGGTGGTTGTGATGATTTTTTGTTTAATTATTTTAGGTGTTATTGAATTAATAGTTCAAGAAGATAACGAAAAAGTATTTTTGATGGTTGCAAGCATATGCCTTTATTTTTCGTGTTTCGTTTTACCTTCGTTTATAAACTTGATTATTTTTATAAAGGTTGTATATTGTCTGTTTTTTAGTAAAGATACAAACAAGAATGTGTGTGAATCTAAAAAAGAAAAACTGAAAAGAAAATATAGTCGTTTGTCTATAGCGACGGCTATGTTCATTGTATGCAACATATTTATGTGTACGTTTGTTATTTGGGATGTATTTAATTTTTCAATGTTAGTAAGGGCTGTTACATCGAGCATACAAGTCATAGCATTGACCTTATTTGTTCCTCTGTTGAAGAGTAACCGGGAAATATGGAATGATTATTTTAAAAATCGATTTACAAGAAATATGCCGTAATTATTGTTGTGTCGACTGTTCGTATGCAAAGAGGATAAATCATTATTTCTTCTTTTATATTTTGTTTATTGTATTCATATCAGTACTTTTGACTTAGCAGCCTTTTACAAGCATTGCAATTCCTTAAATAACATTTATAAAATACAAGTGTACAATATTATACTTAAGCCTTACCAACTACCTAGTAAAGCAATCTCTTAAAAAACTTTTGAACGAAAGAAGATAGATATAGGGCTCTCATTTTACATATACCAGTCCCCTAGCCAAGTTACAACCGTTTCGTTTATATTCTCTTTTCGTTGATCGCCTCGAGTCGGCCACGCCTCCGATTCCATTGTTCTGACGTTATCTCAACGCTCAGGTCACGTGGTTAGAACAAAAGAATAGGAAGCGAATTAAAACGAAACGGTTGTAACTTGGCTAGGGGGGTGGGCTGAAATATAAGAGGACATAATAATATACAATTTATACAGACAATACCAAATAATAAATAATTGAAAAAGAGAACAAAAATGTAAGTGAAAGATAATGCATCTTTACCATTTTTTTAAACGTTGAATTCGTAGCACCCACTTCTATAGGAAATAAATTCCACAATCGAAGATTTTTTGTTTGCAGGAAGTGGAAAATATACGGATTTATGTCTGTTACAATGAACTGCGTCTGTCACAACGATTATATTATCATCCTTTGCTAAATGTGAATGATATCTATCTATTCGTCCATATCATATTTTGTATCACGCACGGTAATCGATAACAAAGTTGCGTGAACCTGATAAATTTTTTGGCAACTTAGATTTGATGGCAACGTTCTGTTATGTTCTCTGAACATCAAATTATATCACAAATTATGATTAATTTTTAAGAGTGGCCAACTCGAGATACATTTCCATATAACATCTCCAAATGCCAAATAATGAGCTTTGGCCGCATGCAGAATCCTACATACGACTACAGTATGAATAATGGTCTTATAACTAGAATCTCGACAGAGAAAGACCTCGGTGTCCAATTCGAAAAAAAATAAATAAATCTAAAATCAAAAAGCATTTTATTTCAAATAAACCATTTACAGGCACTTTTGAAATGTCAAGAAGTCAATCAGTCAGAAAAAAAAATGATGCTAATTGCACATTCCAAAGCGTAGATCTCTATGGAGAAGAATGTGCAAGAAACTCCATGGCAATAGGCAGCTAAGAGATGACCAGCCTCAACTGACACCGCCCGTTCACGGACATGACGCTAATATTAGCACCACTCAGCTCAGCCATTTTGAAGGGAACCGAATGATCCAACTCAAGCGCCACCATCAGTAAGACATTTGAGTGAGCATGACAAACTCTCAACTGCCATGCTCATTTATGTCAAACAAGTCCAGTAGCAACAAACTAACTTTCCATACGCACATAATAAGCCTGGCTAAAGAATCACTTAGACGTATCGGATCTATTATACGTAACTATCAAGGTTTAAAAACCAAGCAGTCATAAAGCTTCTGTATAATGCTCTAGTTCGGTGCAAAATTAAACCAGCTTTTGTGTATGGAATCCTCATGAAGTTACATATATAATCTTACTTTAGTTTTTTGACATTATGTATTTGATAATTTCTAATTATGATTATTATTATTTCTAATTTAGATTTTGTTTTTGACATTATGTATTTCCTTATTATGATCTCTATAAATTCCATTACTCTTATTATTGTTTTGTCTCGATTCAAATCTGAAATATTTGCATGCCTAATTTAAGGTAGATTATATCAGGATCACAATTCTTTGCAAACACCTTATTTTGTGTACCTACAGTTTAAGCAAATAAACTATTATTATTATTACTCATGCTGGAGAAAGTACAAAAAGCTTTTCTCAGGTACCTATATAAACGATTATTTGGATACTATCCATATATGTATCCTACTATGTTTATTTTTGGATGCTTAAATTGCAAGTCATTAAAGGTTAGGCGGGCTGTTGACCAAATTTCAACAGCCTGTAAAATTATGAATGGTTACACTGAAGCGTCCGACTTACATGCAGAGTTGTGTCAATTATTTTTTCCAAATCCCTCTAGAAAGCATAAATTATTTAATGTCCCATTTTGTCGCTCTGTATCGAGCTACAATACACCACCCCTATACCGCGTATGCTAACGATGCTCATTGCTGATGAATGGAAGACAATATTGTTAGTAAGTTTGCGATTATCTGAGAAGACAGAGTGAAAGGATTAATGTATTTTAGTATTAATGGCTATTTTGCTGTACTAAATAAATAAATAACCGCTCTTACGTGATTATGACGTTATTACACAACTTTCTCTAGATATTTTGGAAACACTCTGTCTTTTGTCTTTTGGATATTATCTGGGTTTCTATTTCTGAACATGTTTTCTTTGTGTACCTCTCATCCAAATCTATTAAGCCTGTAGGCAACTAATTTTTATAAATGTATTTTTTTGTTATTAGGTTTAAGTTTGCTTATTTACGCGCGAACACAAATTGTGACTGTCATTTTGATTTTTGTCTCGTACGCATTTTTTGAACGGTGGAACCCCGCCCACGCCTCGCGCCGCTCGAACGCCGAGAGCAGTCGCTACCAAAAACCAGACGTGCGCGGGCGTGTAAGTTCCCGCTAAAACTTTCTCAATCTCTTTATATTATCTAATGTAGCTTTATGTGTGTAATCTAATCTTACTGTAATTGACCCGAGTTCTGTTTGCCTAGTTGTGAAGTGTTAATATACTCGATTTTACCAAGTGACTGCGTCTTATTGTGGACAAATCCCACCCTATTTAACATTGGTCCTTCGAGCCGGATCACAATGAATGACAAAGTTACTGGTGTCGTGACACGGAGCAGAGCCCATGCTGAAGCTGGACAACGATCTGGTGCGGATACCACGTGTGTCACTACGAACCCGCGTAGTGAAGTTGTTGCCACGTCCTCCAGGTCGCGATCAAGCCGCCTCAGCCGCGAAGCGCTTCGCCTCCGTGCCGAGTATAAGGCCGAAGAAGAACTCGCCAAAGTAAAAGAACAGCTCATAAAGAAGAAATTAGCGTTAGAAATCGCCGAGATTGAAGATGAAGAAGCTGAAAATCGCGCGATGAGTATTTACAGTGGTCCTAATAACGTAGATGAGTGGTTAAGCACTGGTCAAGCCCCATGCGAACACGCGGAAAAGCCGCCAGTGCCAAATGCGCTGGCCGGCGCGTGTCCGCAACCGACCGAAGGCCTAGAACGAGACGGCGCGCGCGACATCGCGCATGCGCCCGCGGTGGCGTCGTCCCCGACCGCCGCGAAGTATACGCCGGCGCCGGGCGCTCTGCCCCTGGCCGCCGGCGCCGTCGCGGCCTCTGATATCATGCATCTAGCCGACGTTATTATTACGAATATGTCGAAGCGACCACGACAAAATTATGATCTCCCCGTGTTTGATGGCAGCCCGGCAGACTGGCTGGCTTATCGTCGTACCTATGAAGCTACCGCGGCCACGTATAGTAATTTCGAAAACACAGTACGACTGCAAGCATCACTGCGTGGCGCGGCAAAGAGTGCCATTGAAGATCTACTGCGTACCGGGTCCGACCCCATAGATGTGATAAATGCCTTAGAAGAGGAATTCGGTCACCCCAATTTGCTACTAGAAACGGCATTGAATAAGATACGAAGTTTGCCCCGTGTGTCCGAAAGTGGCGTCGAATTGCGAAACATGACTTGCGTCGTTCGAAATTGTGTGTACATTTTGAAAAATATAAAGGCGGAAGGATACATAAATAACCCCCAATTAACACACGAAATTCTCAGCAAGTTAACAAATGTACAACGTTCGCAATATGGCGAGTTTGTTATGAAAAGGAACACCGACAGCAAAGAGCTTCGTTTATCACCAAATATAAACATAGTTCTCGAGTTTCTAAGTCACCTATCGCGGGCATCGGCTTATTACCTACCGCTTTGTTTAAACACCGAGCATAATAATAATCGTAACCGGACCACCGCAGCTGCGAATCCTGCTAACGCCGCAACGTCGAGTTGTACCAGGCGCGCTGAGGTCACGCGTCAACACCGGAAACCTGCAGATCGAGTACACCTCACCAGCGAGGAAACTACGTCAGCGTCACCGAGTACGTCGTCGTCATCAAGTGAGTGCGCGTTGTGTCGTAGTGCGGCTCACCGATTACCCGAGTGCGATAAATTCGTTACAAAAAGTGAACTTGAAAAGTGGAACTTTGTAAAGGTCAATAAACTATGTTTCAAATGTTTAGTGCATAGCCATTCTCGTTATCGTTGTCGCGCAAAACGATGTGAGAAGTGTCGTTTTCCGCATCACACACTTCTACACTACGAGAAGCCGAGAGCCCCGGGCGCCGCCGATGGCACCGGAGCGCCGCCCGCGCCGGCCGCCGCGACGCAGGCGGCCCATATACAGTCGCCCGCGCCGTCGCCGTCTGTCGCCGAGTCGGTAACGAGTATGGGTGAGCGGTGTCGAACCACTAAATCTTTATTAAAGATTATGCCTGTAAAGATTATTGTTAATAATGTTGAACATAGTGTATACGCATTGTTAGATGATGGGGCCACTGTGTCATTAGTAGATTCTAGTATGTGTAATTTTAGTGGACCATCATTTCCGTTAAGAATTGTGAGTGCACGCGGTCTTGTTATGACTGATAACAATTCCCGTAGGGTAAATGCGCTAATTCGCGGCCCAAACGGCGTATGTCATGATATCGTATTTAGAACAATAGAGAATTTAGATTTGCCTACCCAAACCGTGCCTGCTAGAGTTTTGAATAATAATAAACATTTGCGTGATTTAGATTTCTGTGAGATGTCGTGCGCTAAACCGATGGTTTTAATTGGTCAGGATAACTGGAAGTTGATTGTAAATGAGGAAATACGACAGGGTAAATCCGGGCAACCCGTAGCGTCTCTTACAAAGTTAGGCTGGGTTGTTCACGGACCTGTAACAGTAGGTATCTGTGACAAGTCTGACAGTGAGTCAATTAATTTAGCTTTCGATGGTTTAGATGATCTCAACGACCTTGTGAAGCCGCAATTTTTGCTGGAGTCTATCGGCATCACAGAAGTGTCACGCAAAAATGTTGAAATTGAACGCGCGTGTAAAATTCTAGACAGCACCAGCCGCCGTGTCGACGGAGGTTGGGAGGTAGGATTACTTTATCCTTATACGATAAAATCGAAAATCTTGATGCAGAAAATTTGGAAATCTGATATAGGTTGGGACGATCAGCTGATGGAGGCCGAGTTCATTGAATGGGAAAAGTGGCTGGTAGACATAAAGCAGTTAAGTAGCATACGTGTGCCACGTTGGTACAGGCTTGACCCTTCAAATGTTGAGTTACATGTTTTTGGTGATGCTGGGGAATCGGCATATGCTGCGGTCGCATATTTGGTTGGTAGGGACGAGTTAGGCATGCCTACTGTCTCACTTGTAATTGGTAAAGCTCGCGTCACCCCGTTGAAGGTTATATCTGTGCCGCGTCTCGAACTGCAGGCAGCTGTGCTGGCGTGCAGGTTGGCTTGCGTCGTTATCAAGGAGCAAGGTTTAGCCATAACTCAAAAATACTTGTGGTCTGATTCGAAAACCGTATTAAAATGGGTGCATTCGTCGGATCCTCGCGTTTACCAAAAGTTGGTCTCACATCGATTGGCAGAAATCGACCGGAAGTCCAGCCCAAGCGAATGGCGTTGGGTGCCATCTGCAGAAAACCCTGCTGATGAAGCTACCAAGTTGTACTGGCCGACGAATTGTAAGTTGTGGTTTACAGGTCCATCTTTTTTGTACCGGGACAAAGACCAGTGGCCGGTCAACGAGTTTGAGGACGTAGGTGATACTGATTTGGAGCGTCTTGAGAAGGTTCACTTTGTTAAGCAGTATGTACCGCTGTTCAATGTCGATAGGTTCTCTAGTTGGACACGGGCAGTTAGATCAACAGGTCGAGTTCTTGCCTTTATAAATATGTGTCGCAAGAAACAGGTTGAGAAGTTAACGGCTAGTAATATTCGCGAGGCTGAGAATATTTTATTGAAACAATCCCAGCTTGAGACTTTTTTCAAGGAAATCGAACTATTTAAAATGAAAAGTGCATTACCTGCGGACAGTAAAATTCGAGATTTAGATCCATTTTTATATGAAGGTGATGGATTGCTTCGCGTCAGAGGACGCCTGAGTGCTGCTCCGCAATTAATGTTCGATGAAAAGTACCCTATTATTTTAGACGGTCAAAGTTACACCGCACGGCTCATTGCCCTCGAATATCACAAGCGCGCTCACCATGCCAATACTGAAACTGTCATTAACAGTATTAGGGAAAAATATTGGATCACTCGATTGCGACGGACAGTCAAAACAGCCGTTTCCAAATGTCAGTTGTGTTTGGTGCGTCGCGCTCGCCCTTCAATGCCCAAAATGGGAGATCTACCGGCCGCTAGGCTTGTAAACACACGTAGAGCTTTTGTGCATTGTGGGGTAGATTATTTCGGTCCCATGGAAGTTTCGATAGGAAGACGTCGTGAAAAAAGATGGGGCGTTATTTTCACTTGCTTAGTCACTCGCGGTGTCCATATTGAGCTGGCAGCTTCATTGTCAGCTGACTCGGCCATAATGGCAATCCGACGTTTGATAGCTCGCCGCGGGCAACCGACTATTATGTTTAGTGATAGAGGCACCAACTTTGTAGGTGCTGACGCAGAGATGAAAGTCGCTCTTCAAGCAATGGAGAATAAAGTTCATGATTTCGTCGTTACCAAGGGTATTTCTTGGCAGTTTAACCCTCCAGCAGCGCCACACATGGGTGGATGTTGGGAACGGCTCGTTCGCTCAATAAAAACCGCACTTAAAGTTACTTTGACAGCGCGTGCGCCGAAAGAAGAATTGTTAAATACTTTAATGGCTGAGGTAGAGATGACCCTTAACAGTAGGCCTATAACTTTCGTAGGAACCGACCCCGATGGGCCCATCGCACTGACCCCAAATCATTTATTGATAGGCACAGCTACCGGTGCGTCTACTTTAGGTTACTTTGAAGCGTCGGATTTAAACAGTAGAAAAGCTTGGGTAAAGGCTCAAACTCTAGCAGACATGTTTTGGCGACGGTGGCTAAAAGAATATGTCCCCACTCTTCAAAAGCGTCAAAAGTGGCGACATGAAGTGCCGCCCGTAAAAGTGGGAGACATGGTGCTGATTCTGGAAGAGAATCAGCCTCGTAATACATGGCCTAAAGGCGTTATTAGCGCAGTCCACCCAGGCCGCGATGGCCATATTCGTGTGGTGACTGTGAGAACCAGCAAAGGTTTCATGAAGCGACCAGTTGTTAAGGTCATTGTGTTGCCTACTGACGAGTTTGTTCAGGAACAAGGGGGTGGAATGTAGGCAACTAATTTTTATAAATGTATTTTTTTGTTATTAGGTTTAAGTTTGCTTATTTACGCGCGAACACAAATTGTGACTGTCATTTTGATTTTTGTCTCGTACGCATTTTTTGAACGGTGGAACCCCGCCCACGCCTCGCGCCGCTCGAACGCCGAGAGCAGTCGCTACCAAAAACCAGACGTGCGCGGGCGTGTAAGTTCCCGCTAAAACTTTCTCAATCTCTTTATATTATCTAATGTAGCTTTATGTGTGTAATCTAATCTTACTGTAATTGACCCGAGTTCTGTTTGCCTAGTTGTGAAGTGTTAATATACTCGATTTTACCAAGTGACTGCGTCTTATTGTGGACAAATCCCACCCTATTTAACAAAGCCGTTCAAGCTTAAAGAATTAATAAACATACTTACTTACAAACCGTCATATTTATAATATTATTGTGATTATGATTTCTGATACGCTATGTATAAATATAGCAATGGATAGCGAAACTCATGTTTAATAGTACATTTTGATACAAGTGAAGAAAGTTTGTCACTGCAACTGATGCGAAATTCTTGTTATGGAGCCAAGTGCTGCAAATGACGTTTTTATAATACACTTACGAAGAAATAAATAAATATAGATTTACCGCCCAGCCCAGCCTTACGCTGCACAGCCTATACGATAAATACAATCAATCGTGGAGGAACTGCGAAGGCGAACTCGCTCTCTTTTCCTCACTTGTACGGAAAACAGTAAATTGCATGTCTAAAAGCGGTAGAAATTACAATGGGTTTTCGAAAAAATGTATTAAAAAATCATAAGAAATGTTTCAGGGGTGAAAAATTATTAAAAGCTATGTGTATATTTATGAAAACTAATGGAAGCGATACTCTTTGTTATCATCTGCCATGATTGACATTAAGGGCTATTATAAACTGTACAGATAAGTGAAAGTAAATATAATCGATTTGTAGATTACTAATACGCAAAATCTGGTTTAATCGCATTAGTATTATTCTGACCCTGTCACAATAATGTTCGAAGTAAAGCTTTTGTTATATCGTTTCCGTCTATATTCTGTTATTCAAGAATTGTAGTAATGGCAAATTACTTCTGCATATGAGTGTGAGCATCATGTTTGATCTTATCATGGCCCATTTCAATATTAGTGATCACAACTCTACAGTGAGTGATAGTGATGACCAAAACCCATCAGTTGTTCACTTCATAGTCATACATTATATTCAGGTCGCCTTGACTCTGGCTACGTTTATATACGGAGTAATATCGTGGTACATCATAAGGAAGTTTCGCAATTTCAACAATTACGTATATATGAATACAAATTTAGTGAATTTATATCGTTTAATAGTTGTGTCTGCAGCTGGAATGTATTCTGAAGAAGAATATAGTTCGGCCAAAGTATTTTTAGCTTATAAGTATTTTTCAACAGTGTTTAATTATTGGCTGTTGGTGATGTGTTATATGTTTTACGTCGATGTTGTAAAAGTTTTCAAAGGAGATATGAAAAGCAAGTTCCTCAAAAGCTCTTTCTTTGCCTGGGGTATACCTGTCATAGGAATTATTATTTGTATATTTGTATTAATCATTATTGAACTAGCCGTAAAAGGTGCTGAAAGAAAACTGACAATTTATATTATAGTCGGTGTAGTTATAGTAATGTGTGAATTGGTGCCTGTGATAATAAACGTGATTGTTTTCGTAAAGCTTGTCCATTCTCTATTTTTTTGTAAAGATATCTCATGTATTGTTCCTGAAAACAGGAGAAATATAGAAAACTGGCGTCGTTTAACCACAGCGACGGCTATGTTTATGTTGACCAATATCAATGTTTTGATTTTTTTAATATTGGCTTTTAATCGTACTGGTTTACCATTACGGGTTGTCACTTTTAGCTTTCAAACAATTGTTCTTTCGTTATTTGTGCCTTTAGTTAAGAGTAATAGAGCATTATGGTACGAATATTATGTGAATCGAAAGAATAGGACGATGTCGTGATAATTTTTTGTTGTTTATTAGTAATGCTAAGAAGATAGGCATGATGTTTGTCATAAACCAAATATTGTGACAGTACCATGTAAGTTTATGATATAATAATTTAAGATTTCAAAATTATTTTTTGTTTTTATTGGACTACTAAGTATTCATAAATTTGGTTTATGTATTTCTTTGTAAAAGTACTTAAATAAATTATTATTATAATATATTATTATTATTATTTATTTATTGCATACATGCTGTCAAGGGATGTTATATGATTGTATTGTCTCAACCATGTACCTTGTTGGGACACAGCAACATATTATTAGTATTGCATACATCAATTAATTATTATACTGAGTATATTATTCTATACATTATTTTATTATACTAAATTATTAATTTTGAAAATTCACATCATCCACAGTGTGAGTTATTTTTGGGTGGGAAATCATTAACTAGCTTCTCCCACTCTAGAAGTCAGACTTTAACTGAAATCCACTCGTGTTCCTTCAGTTACCTATTGCGTTCCAGGACCACTGTAACTCTTTCGAAAAATTCTATAGCCCACTTAGCATTATTAGTTATATATTTATTTGGGATACTGCAATATGATGTCGGAACAACCTTTCAGAATTTCAGATACTCAAGTAAAACCTAAGCTACTGTGATCGTACTACTTATAAAAAAACTAGGCAAGTGCGAGTCGGACTCACACACTGAGGTTTCCGTACAAACTTACTTATGAAAACAGTTCAATTCCCGAATTGAGTTACGAAAATGTTTTTGTGACGTAACTACAAATTTACAGTTTTCAGATTTTGTCCTATACTTGTGTTATGAGATCTTGCTTCAATTCTCCAATGAGTACCCTACGAATTTTGATTCTCATAAAAGTATCGAAATACACGTTTTTTCAACATAAACCGCCGATTCTTTTGATTTTTTTACAATTTCAAGGGACCGCAAACTTGACTATTTGGTTTTAATTTCAACTCGATACATCCACGCATCTCCAAGATAAAGGGTCTTGACAGACAGATAGACAGACGGATGGACAACAAAGTAATCCTATAAGGGTTCCGTTTTTTTCCTTTTAAGGTACGCAACCCTAAAAACATAAGATTAAAAAGCCTCATAAGTGATTACGATGTGACGACCAGTACTTCTGATAACGGGAGGTAATCAGAATCGATTTTTAGCACGCAAACTGTACAGTCTAGTGCACCTGGCTTGATCACGTTAGTTTGTGTCGATCCTTCTTGAAACAATGAGAGGACTGAAGCTGCTACTGTTTTGACTGTAGTGTAGTGACGTATATTTTATCGCCAATCTATTTTGAAAAAGGTACAATAATAATATTGTCTATATATCTGTACCGAGTCTTATTCTTGTCATGGATGCTGTTGAAATCGCCGGACCAATGTGTACTACAATCAACAGTTGCTACCTGGAGCCATCATTCGTTCTCTTCTATTTTATTGGACATTACTCCCAGTTCACCTTGTGTTTCGCCACGTTCATATACGGATTGATATCATGGTACCTCATCAGAAAATTTCGGAACTTCAACAACTACGTATATCTCAGTGCAATCCTAGTGAATATATTACGTTTAACCATTGTGTCTTTTACTATAATGCATTGCGAAGAAAAGACTGTTAATGTCAGATATTGTTTCGGCATATATTGGTTCGTCACCTTTGTTTATTTAACCACTGTGTATAACTGTTGGCTGTTGGTGATGTGTTACATGTTCTACGTTGATATTGTGAAAGTTTTTCATGAAAATATAGAAAGGAAGTACCTGAAAAGCACCATCTTTGCCTGGGCTGTGCCTTTAATCGTATGGATTATTTGTTTATTCATATTACTTATTATCAATAGAGTAGTAGATGGTGATGAAGACAAAAATAAACTGTTTATTACCGTTTGTGCTTCATTCACGTGCAATCTTATGCCTTCGATTGTTAACTTGATTATTTTTATAAAACTTGTGATTTCTTTGTTTTTTTGTAAAGATACAAATTCCAGTACAGTTTCTCAAAAACAGAAAATGAAAGAAAATTGTCGTCGATTATCTACAGCGACAGCCATATTTATTTTAAGCAACGTTCTTATGTTAACATTTTTTATATTTGATTTATTGAGACTTACCTTTTTAGTAAGAGCAATTATAGTAAGTTTGCAAATAATATGCTTAACGTTGTTTGTTCCTTTATTAAAGAGTAACCGGTTAGTATGGCACAAGTATTATGAGAACCGATTAAAAAGGCAATCCTATGATTATTTTTGTGTTGACTGTCGAAAAAGACGGAACGTTATTAGTACTACAAATGATACAATATAAAAATTAGCACTTTTCCGACGAATTTATTCGCGTAAATTTCGGACATTAATTTAGGTTAGAGCTGATCCGGCGAACTTCGTACCGCCTAACAGGCAATGTAGTGATTGACTTATAGCTAAACATATTGTCCGAATGATTGAATGATTGAGACCAATATAAATTTTATAATTATTTTTTCGATGTATTTGGATATTTTTTCTAATTTTATCTACGTGAATTTTTCCGGTATGTAGATGATGGACACGATTCTAATAGAGCAAATATTGGTTCTTGAATTATAAATGGTGTAAAAAACACAACTTTGTGTTATGAAAATTGTGCCAAGTTTCTCTTTTTAAAATCAAAATCAAAATGTTTATTTAACCTAAAAGTTACTGTATTCTGCCTGCAAGCATGCATGCAAATTGTTTATATTTATGTCATTAAATTATTATTACTCCATGCAATTAAATTATTATGATCATATACTGTTTTCATAAATTCGATTAATATAATTATTACATACAATTTTATCATCAACATTAATTTACTAACTAATTAACAAATTGTGGGAATCCGATGGATGCGAGATACACAGGACCGATTATTGTGGCTACACTTAGGGGAGGCCTATGTTCAAGAGTGGACGTCTTTCCGCTGAAATGATGATGATGATGATGATTTCCAAATTCCATAAATTCCCTTATACAAATTTTACTCTATAACAAATTTAAATTAATTTGGAATGTTATTATAAATCAATACACATATATTATAGACATTTTTCTTTTTTTTTATAAATAGACAGATAAATTACTGCCAATCAATCATACACTGTCAAATATATTGTATAAAAATTAATGAACAGTGATGTGTCAATTTATCGGTAATCCCATTTTATCTTCTTTTGGAATATTTGACAGTAACCTTATCGCGAATATTAGGCAAATCAGTAACTAAAGTAGAGCAGTGGTGGCCGAGTGGTAACGGCTCCGATTTACGAGTTGTAGGTCGCGGGTTCAAACCCAGCCAGGCGCATTACTTTGTGTAATTTATTTCATCACCACTGCTCTCAAAACGGTGAAGGAAAACATCGTGATGAAACCGGCATGTTCTAGAACCAAAAATTCGAAGACATGTGACATTCACCAACCCGCACTGGGCCCGCGTGGTGGATTACGGCCCATTCCCTCTCCTAGAGAGGAGGCCTGAGTCCCAGCAGTGGGAACATTAAAAGGCTGATTATGCTATGCTATGCAGTAACTAATACTGCATAGAACTTTTGGATCTGTAATGACATTGTCGGAGAGGCGCTATTTGTAAAAATATTGTGTTTGTTTTTAAATATACACAATATATTTACCCAAGATGACGGCATTCGTTAAAAAAAATCGAATTAAGAAATTTATATGCTGTTACCATACACAGCTTTTGAATTTATCGTTTTATTTAACTGCACATTTTTAAGTAAACCAACATGTTTTGGAATCATAAGTTTAAATAAACTTGATCTTTAAGCCATGCTATACCCGTTTTCAATTAGCTATTCATTTGTTTCTTTTAACTCTTTTTAGGGTTCCGTACCACTCTGTTGTCCAACTGTCTGTCTGTCTGTCAAGACCCTTTATCTCGGGAATGCGTGAAGGTATCGAGTTGAAATTAAAACCATATACTTAGGCCTGCAGTCCCTTTAAGCTTTGAAAAAGTCAAACTTCTGAGTTAACAAAAAAAGATACGGCCGTTTATGTCGCAAAAAACGTGTTTTTCGACACTCTAAAGGGAATCAAAATTCATTGGGATTCCCGTTGATCTAAAATTTTGAAATTTGGCATGAAGCAACGTCTTATAGCACAAGTATAGAAGAAAATCAGAAAACTGTAATATTGTTGTTACGTCAAAAAAAAAAAACTTATTTTTGCGATTAGAAAAAATCTTTGTAACTCGGTAATGGACTTGTTTTTCTATTCTATCGCTATAATGACATCAAGATTGTGTGTATACAGAATGAGAGATTTGCTTCCGAGAAATGTATCTTATTTTTTATAAAAGCTGTAATATTTGACTCAGTCCTACTGTCCACGGATTTGTAACTTCATAGACCGTAGTGCCCGTAGTGCCATCATGTCGTTGCCACTTCATCGACAGAGTGTCATAGTTTTATATGTAAGTTATGAGCAGGCGTTATGAGGTTGCGTGATCGAATCAGGAATGAGGATATCCACAAGAGAACCAAGGTTGCCGACCTAGCACGAAGAATCGCCAAACTTAAGTGGCAATGGGCAGGGTATATTGCTCGCAGAACGGATGGCCATTAGGGCCGAAAGGTTCTGGAATGGCGACCACGTACCGGAAGACGTAGCGTTGAAAGGCCTCCTACAAGGTGGACCGATGACCTGGTAACGGTTGCGGGAGTACGATGCGTGACGCACAGGATCGTTCATTGTGGTGGCACTTGGGGGAGGCCTATGTCCACCAGTGGAGGTCTTTCGACTGAAATGATGATGATATGAGCAGGCGTAAACCAAGCGTATAGTGACGATTACGCGTCTATGATGCTACACGTCCGAGAACACAATAGGCCTAACAGTAGGACAGTACCTTACTTTGAACTAATTACTGATAGCGAGTGTTGTGATGTGTAATTATTACATAAATATCTGGAGTAGGTTGAGGAGACGTACCGGAAGACGCAGCATTGGGAGGCCTCCCACAAGGTGGACCGATGATCTGGTGAGGGTCACGGGAATCCGATGGATGCGAGAAATACAGGACAGGTCACTGTGGCGACACTTGGAGGAGGCCTATGTCCAACAGTGGACGTCTTTCGGCTGAAATGATGATGATGATGAGAGGAGACGACAAGCTATCGTTTAATATGGCCATAAATGTTACTATATTGTTATAAATAAATATTAGATCACCAACATTGTTTTTTTTTTTTTAATTTGGATTAGTTAAGTATAAATGTATCAACCAATCCAGTTTGATCAAAGCTTTATTTTAGTTTAGTAAAAATGTATTATTTTGAACGCCTTTCTTCAGGATCTATCATAGTCATAATCATATTAATTTATTGGTAAGGGATTTTTACAAGTCATATACAGAATGTTCCATCATAGTCGACAAAATTATTACAAATAAGTCACAATACAATATCAAATAATAAAAAATATCAAACAAATAAAAGCAAATACAAGAAAATAAATAAATAGAAGTCACAATGATTTTCAGTCCAAATTAATATTCACGTGAAAGTTAAATTAAAACTTATATTCGTCAAAAGAATAAAAAGCATGATGATTGATGCGAGTCGCACAGGACCGGTTATTGTGGCGATACTTGGAGGAGGCATATGTCCAACAGTGGACGTGACATAAATGAGCATGGCAGTTGAGAGTTTGTCATGCTTACTCAAATGTCTCACTGATGGTGGCGCGTGTGTTGGATCATTCGGTTCCCTTCAAAATGGTTGAGCTGAGTGGTGCTAATATTAGCGTCATGTCCGTGAACGGGCGCTGTCAGTTGAGACTAGTCATCTCTTAGCTGCCGGTTGCTATTTTAATATCTATATTTAGTTTTTATTTTTACTTTGTTCTCACATGATGGCGACAAGAAATTATATTTGTAAATACAAAACATGATTGAAAAGAGTGTCCATGAAGTTTCTTGCACATTCTTCTCCATAGAGATCTACGCTTTGGAATTTGCAATTAGCATAATTTTTTTTTCTGGCTTGCTGACTTCTTGACATTTCAAAAGTGCCCGTAAATGGTTTATTTAAAATAAAATGCTTTTGATTTTGACGTCTTTCGGCTGAAATGATGATGATGATGATGAAACACTTATAAGTGAAAATAATGAGATCTCAAAGTATTTGAACCACGTTTATAGCGACTTCAAAGGCGGTTTTAAGATCCACCAAACTGCAGATGTAGGAACCCTTTGGGCGCTCTATCATCTGGCCAGGAGCACCGCAATCGCTCTGGGTGTCGGATGGGTCTATCTTACCCCTTTTTGCCAGGTATTGTGTGCAACGGCATATTTGGTTTTTTTTTTAGGTGGGAAAATCATCTTATGACAAATCCCGCTCCCACCCACTCCTGTTCCTTCTTTGCCTTCGTCCTAGGGCTCTGGGTTTCGCTTTCGCAATACCCGTGGGTGCGGTATGGGTAGGAACTGATAAAAATTTATAAAAAACATTTCTAAATGACTTTTTTATTTCATTCATTTTTCGATAAATACTATAAAATAAAAACTTATTTTTGCAGTTAATTAAATTAAAAATCCTTACTAAAAATATTTAAAATAATAATGCACATAAAAATAAATTTACAAAGATCTAATAAGATAAAGCGCCCACTGATGGCGCAGTGGTTGAGCGATCGACTGCTGCGTTTCGTGTCACGGGTTCGATTCCCGCACGAAACAGATTTGTATGAAATACAGATAGTCGTTCCGAGTCTGGATGTTTTATGTATGTGAGTTTATATGTTAAGGAACGCACCAACAATACAAGAGTAATTCCTAAAGTAGGGTAAAGTTGGTCTGTATAATGTATTCACGCATCGCATCTTTTTGAAATTTTATTTATTTATTAAAACTTTATGCACAAGTAGTAAACACTGTACAAAGGCGGACTTAATGCCTTAGGCATTTTCTACCAATCGACCTTAGGGTGGTGTAGAAACAAAACTTGGTAGGTGCAGCGTAATGGTAAAGAAATAGAAAATTAATACAATAATAAATATATACTTAGATACATACATACAAATTAACAATCTATTTATGAAAAACGAATCCAACAAATCAACGCTGTGATGATTACACCAACTTCCTGCGAATGTGCTCACGTGCCATTCCAAAGAAAAATCGTCTGGACAAAGAAGGAGGACTGGATAAACCCAGAGCGGTGTGTGGGACATCGTAGAAGACGATTATTAGTAGATCGGAGATTTTTTATTATGACCAGAGCAAAGAAATTGGATTTGAGAAGTCAAATAAGAAGGAGAAGAAGGTTTATCTAGAAAAGAAAACCAGGTAGGCAAGGCTCTTAGCGCTCTACGCTGTCGGAGGGAAATTTTGAATTTCAATTTCCGTAGAAACAATCGTCACAATGGCGTAGCGTCATAGCAAGCATCATATCCTTTTCAAGCTTTCTTTACGTCATCGCATCCATAGACTATTGTAACACTGTAAACAGAATAGCGTCCTTTGGCACAGACGCAACGTAATGTTGCCACTTTAGACTGGCCTATTGGTCTAGTAGTTAGTGGCCCTGACTGCTATGCCGGAAGCTGTGGGTTCGATTCCCATCCAGGACAAATGTTTGAGTGACGAGCACGAACATTTGTTCTGTGTCTGGGTGTAATTTATCTATAATATGTATGTATTGAGAAATATATAAGTATGTATATCAGTTGTCTAGTACTCATCACACAAGCTCTGCTTAGCTTGAGACTAGACAGCGTTGTGTGATAGTTGTGGAATAGTATTATATTATATTACTTTATACATGATATCGATGGCTTAGAGTGAAAACCTCGGGTATGCAATTCTAGGTAATTTTTGTTTTATTATTTTTCTGAAACGAAAAGCTTGTAATGCATAATCTCGTACCACGCTAAATTTTGATTTGATACTCGTAGCGCCATCTACGATGTTGAATGCATACTTTGCTCGAGTCAGTTTGGTGTGATAACTTTGCAATGGTGCGTCAAAACTTGTGGAAAAAAAAAGAAAAACGAAAGAAACAAGCGTTTGAAATAAATCAATAGTTTTAAATATTTGAATAAAACACGTAGAAGCCCATTATAATTACATGATAATAAAGGTCTAGTTTTTTTTTTTTTTTTTTTATTGGGTGGGAAAATCATCCTTATGACATCCCCGCTCTTGGGCGGAACGGGAGATAGTGTCAGACTCTTACTGACTAAAAACTCACTCCTGTTCCTTCGTTGCCTTCGTCCCAGGGCCCCGGGTTCTGCTTTCACACTACCCGTGGCCCCAGTAGGCTTCGACCCTGCTGGGCCCCTACGATTTGCTGACATCTCCTTGAGGCGCGCGAGGAACAATACGCGCCGTCGACGACTTGGGCTCGGTCCGGACGGTTACCGGACGGTCAGACGGCGAGCCACCCATTGCTCGCCGTCTGCAAGCCCGCGCCTACGGTGGTCGAAAATCGGGATCGGGATCCCGGCGGCGGTTGGAGCGTAAGGACCGTTGCCTCACGCGATCGGCCGCCTCCTTAGCTAGCATTACTGCTTCGCAGAAGGAGGCGACCGCCTGCCACTCCTCCTCGCTCCGGAGCATGGCCTGAACCAAGGCCCGGCGCGAGAGATCGCCGCCATAAAGGTCTAGTTTAGTTTTTTGTGCCGAAAAAGTTACGTATTTCACAGTTACGAGGTTTTCACTCTAAGCCATTGATATGATATCTTATTTCCTCTTTATTTATTCATTGTTTTTCTTTCCCTATAATTTATTCTTATATACCTATTGTATTCAAATCTATTAGCACACAATGCCGTGCCGACGTCTTAATGTCGATACCATTACCGGCCTACGCTGAAAACCAGCGCCGTAGACTCATCGCATTTTGGGTGTGGCGTTTGGCTGTTTTGCGCGGATATGGCACGTATTTTCTTTGTTTTTTTCTCACATTATATACTTATAATTTAGCATATAGCATAGCATATTCGGCCTTATAATGTTCCCACTGTTGGGACTCAGGCCTCCTCACTAGGAGAGGGAATGGGCCGTAATCCACCACGCGGGCCCAGTGCGGATTGGTGAATGTCACATATCTTCGAATTTTTGGTTCTAGAACATGCCGGTTTCCTCACGATGTTTTCCTTCACCGGTTTGAGAGCAGTGGTGATGAAATAAATTACACAAAGTAATGCGACTGGCTGGGTTTGAACCCGCGACCTATAACTCGTAAGTCGGGGCCGTTACCACTCGGCCACCACTGCTCTCTCTTACTTATAATTTGTTAATTCTAAATTTGCGCCTTGTTCCGCCTAATAAAATGTTTTTTTTTTCTTTCTATTCGTGTAGTAGGTGGATGAAATATTACATGTTGCGCAAAAGTTATGAGATTACGAGCGATTATAATTGTTATCTTTTGCTATACTCTGATCAGGCTTCCTTCTCGGAAACTGTTCCAACCCAACCTTCCGATTCGGTAAGAGGCACCGCACAGAGCAACTAACTGCCATTCGGAATCTGTGTCGCATCTCATTGGGTCCCCTGCAGCGAGCTAGCCTATAAACTCACACTAATACAAAATGTTCGTAAATATTCGCGCCAACACATACGTAGCGCGCATTCGTTTCACAGCGGGAGTGGAGCGTCTAGCGACACAGCCTTCGCGTCTAAATACTAAAGCGCCTATTACACTACGCGTTATTCAGCACACGTATAATAATAATAACGTGCACTAGCTTTTGATGTTTTATAAGTGCCTATGTGAAATAAAAAACTTTTGACTT
This sequence comes from Mythimna vitellina, assembly GCA_949316375.1. NCBI lineage: Eukaryota > Metazoa > Arthropoda > Insecta > Lepidoptera > Noctuidae > Mythimna > Mythimna vitellina. Next base: position 4,386,698 of record OX438709.1, on the reverse strand, counting down.
TGACTTTGACTTTGACTTTGACTTTGACTAACGCAAGAGCAAGCAAGCTTCGCCAAACGCGGAATTCAGATTCAGACCAGTCTAACTCTTATTACACTACGCGATGCTGAATACAGTGTGTTGAATGACTAGTAGTGTAATAGGCCCTGCCGCGCTGCGCCCACACAGAGCCCCACCGAATTTTAAAAATATTTGGTCTCCTCAAAATTGGTCATTTTCGTCGCAAAATGTTGATTGATTTAAATATGCAATGTATACTTTGAAGAATATTTAACCATCAATTTTTCTATGTGAAAATGTTTCTAAAGATCCAATCCGTTTCGAAGGAGTAGGGAAAAGTTGCGATGTTGTTAAATATTTTTTTAAACAACAGTCTAGTCGCCGTCTAGTGCCAAGCTAAGCGGAGCTTGTGTTATGGGTACTAGACAACCGATAAACATACTTATATATTTGTAAATACATACTTATATAGATAAATTACACCCAGACACAGAACAATTGATCGTGCTCATCACACAAATATTTATCCTGGGTGGCAATCGAACCCACGACCTCCGGCATAGCAGTCATGGCCACTAACCACTAGACCAACAGGCCAGTCATTATATACTAACCTACCAATTTTATAGCGGAACCCGGGGCCCTGGGACGAAGGCAACGAAGGAACAGGAGTGGGTTTTTATTCCCACCCAATAAAAAAAAAAAAAAAAAAAAAAAAAAAAAAAAAAAAAAAAAACCTACCAATTTTATTCTCAGTTTTAGCTAAACTAAACATAGATTAGTATGCCCCAGAAAGATGTAATCTTTGAATATTCTTCGTTTATTTATTTCATTTTTAGCAGTTCGTAATATTACTTTCAGCTAAAGGTTTCTGGAATGGCGACTACGTACCGGAAGACCCGATGACCTGATGAGGGTCGCGGGAATCCGATGGATGCGAGACGCACAGGACCGGTCAATGTGGCGACATTTGGGGGAGGCCTATGTCCAACAGTGGACGTCTTTCGGCTGAAATGATGATGATGATGAATGGTTTCTTAGACGAATATTTTCAAAAGTTGAACGAACTGACTTCGCACTGAATAATCGCACGAAAAAATCATATGTTGATAGGTATTATAATAATAATTATTATATATATAAATCATTTTTTTTTTCAAACCTATTAACGCAGCCGTTAACAAGGTGTAGGCTTCAAAAAATCACTGTTTTATGTCACTGCTCGGGAGTATGCACTTAGGTAGTATTTTTTTAACATCGATGCTACTACGTAGGTAGAGCGCATCGGTGTGGGTAACAACGCACGCACACACAAATACGCTAGTGACGCAATTCGCCACGTCGCCAGCGCATCACAATGTTTACTGATGCACACGCAAGTGGCTTCGCAGCTATCCGACGCCTAGCTGGTCTGACGCTGTTGTTTTTTTATTTATGAGGTGTACCTACAATAAAGAATATAATAATAATAATCTATATAATAATAATAAAACTAAGTATCTTGACTTAGCTCGCGAGGTTGTCGACATGTGGGAAGTGGATAGAGCAATCATTGTGCCGATAGTCGTGGCGGCCAATGGCTTAATTGCCAAGAGCCTCGACCAACATCTGAAGAGGCTCTCGTTAGGCAGTTGGATCAAGGGCTTGATTCAGAAGGCAGTACTCCTGGACACGGCGCGTATTGTTCGGAGATTCCTCTCTCAGGAGCCCTGACCACCGGTAGCTTGGACCCTGTTCCCGATGCCGATGGGCTACTATTTTTTATATTTTTAAATGTTTTTTTAATGTTTTTTTTTTTTAAGAAATATTTAAAAATGTAATTAATATGTGTAAATAATTTAATAAATGGAATAATAATAATAAAGACCGCATCAGTCATCAGTCGGCTGCGTGGAAGTCCACACAGCATCTAGAGTCCCATAGCAGATAGACACAATTTTCTCATGTGGCGGACAAAGCCTTTGCTTATTATTCTTTATTAGTTTGTACCTGTTTATACGAACTCGGTAATCAGAATAAACAAATAAATTATTTTTATCTTTATTAATTTGAATACCTACATGCCTATAAATTATATTTATACATATTTGAAATTACTTACTGCTGCTAGGCTGGGCAGCGTTCGGGAAGCTGCACGGTATCTTCTCGTCCGATATACCATAGTGTCTCAAGACGAAAGTCTACGACCTGTGCGTGTTACCACTAATGACATATGGCACATCAGAATACTTAAAGTCACCCAAAGGGCAATGGAAAGGGCTATGCTCGGAGTTTCCATGCGTGATCGAATCAGGAATGAGGATATCTGCAGGAGAACCAAGGTCACCGACATATAACGAAGAATTGCCAAACTTAAGTCGCAATGGGCAGGGCACATTGTTCGCAGAACGGATGTCCGTTGGGGCCGTACCGTAAGACGTAGCGTTGGAAGGCCTCCCACAAGTGGACCGATGACCTGGTGAGGGTCGCGGTAATCCGATGGACGCGAGACACACATGACCGGTCATTGTAGCGATACTTGGGTTAGGCCTATGTCTAACAGTGGACGTCTTTCGGCTGAAATTAATGAATGAACTACTACCGGCAGTTTTCTCCCCGTGATAGTAGAAAATGATTCCAAGGGAACTTACTCCCGCGATGAAAAGTTTCCTATGTGCTATTCAGGACATGGTCCACCCGTGTACCAAGTTTCATCAAAATCCATTTGGCAGTTTTTGCGTGAAGGAGACAAACAAACAACCATACATCCATACGTACAAAGTTTCGCGTTTATGATATTAGATATTTTTCGAAATTAGGTTAAAAACATAGTGTATAAACTCGTATATATGTATAGATAATAGCAACAAGTTTTTTTTTTAAATCACCCATTTTCTTGCTGACTGTACCATTTATTAAAATCAGTAAACAAATAAGAAAATTTCTCAAAAAATCATGAACTATTTCCTAATATCTTCATTCTTTTTTTCTTAAAATCGAATATCATCAAAACTCTTCCCGCTCTAGCTGTAGCGAGAAAGAGTGTCAGACTTTTACTGACTAATAACGCACACTAACGCAACCGTGTTCCTTCAGTTACCCTTCGCGTTCCAGGATCGCGGTGATTTATTTATTTATTTATTTAACACTTCATGCACACAAAAGGTACAGAGGCGGACTTAATGCCTTAGGCATTTTCTACCAGTCAACCTGATTGCGATTCTGACTTACAATTCCGCACAATGTATCTACTTTTGGCATTTCAAAAAGTCATTCAGTATATTTAAAATAAATACAGTTTTTTTACAATTACAACACATTTATTTTAACACTTAGGTGTTTATTTATTATCTACGAACCTTCCTTCAGTATTTTCCTTAGTTTCTTAGTACTATTTATAGATATAGACATTATTTCACCACACATCACAACTTTAGAATAATCTCGGGTTTTTTACATTAGATGAATCAACATACGTTTATTACCTACCAAGCCTTACCTACAAAAAACAAACACGTTCAAAAGAACTTCCGTCTTTTTGTATTTTGAATTTCGGTCAGCAATCGCGTCGAACATTGACGTTAACAATTCCAATAATGCAAATTTAATTAAAGCATTTCAATCACGGAATATTTGTAGCAATTTTTTGTGCGAAGAATTGCTGCCATAATTCTCGATTACTTCTTACTAAAGGCAGAAATAAGTCAATTGCTATTTGTTGCAATTTCGACATGACTGCTCTTAATGTGAATGTAATACTCATAATATCCCATATGAAAGACGACAACACTAAAACATCACTCAAGAGAAACAACAATGTGGCAATGTAAAAGCGACGCCAGTTGTTTGTCGATGTGGTCGCTTTCGGTTTGAAACAATTACAAAGTGCAAACAAAACAGCACCATATAAACAACAGTTAATCATTAAAGGAGACACTATTATAAAAACTTCCACAGAATTAGCGACAAAATCCATAGTAGAACCGGCTGAATACACGTGTATATGCCTCTCATTAAAGTACAAGAATACATAATACAACAGAAAAGTCATGAAAGGTATGCCCCAGGCAAACAAACAACACTTTAAGTACTTCCTATTCACATGTCCTCTAAAAACTTTCACAATATCCACGTAAAATATATAACATATCACCAACATCCAATAATTCTGTACAGCTGAGAAGTATGTGCAAATATAGCGGCATATATCTAAAATATCTTTGTCATCAATCACAATAATTTGCATAACACCAGGTATGATGATCGACACTGTCATTAGTCGCAGTAAACTGGATACGATGGCGTTGAGGTAGACAAAGTTTCTGAAGTGTCGGAACTTCTTAATGAGGCACCATGATGTCACTCCATAGATAAAAGCAGCGAGAGTCAACACAAGCACGATATACTCCACAAGGATAGACACGAGGGGTGGCCGAAAAGCTGTTGTGTTCGGCACGGGAATTTTGCTGTAATGCACATCACTGTCCGACATTGTGAGATTTCGCCAGCCGCTGCAGATCGAAACACGACTACACCGTCTCTGCGATACAGTCACAAATGGCTGCTTATGACTAATAAAACTTTATATATACGTGCCGTAGGAAAAACCACTTTATAAGTTGCTTAGCTGGGGAATAACCAGTATGGGTTCCGCACACATTTGAGAATCTTCCGTACGTCGAGTTCTTGCGAACGCTGAACCCTAGCAGGTTTCTCTTCGTCATCAGAAGTACTTATGTTTAATAACCCTATAACTACATGTTTCAACTAGAGAGCATGTTTCACATATCTGCCACAGAGAATAATTGATAAAGAGGCCAACGGAAATCAAACTGGTCTCCGCGTTAAAATGTTAAATAGCTGTAGAATGCCTATTTAAGTAAACAACTAAATATATTAACGTACAACGACAGTGTCCGTTTAAAAACGCTAGACAATTCAAGCAATGAGGCTTGAGTACCTATTTAACAGATGGTATTTTGTTTTGGGGCATGATTACATAATTAAATGGAAATAACGGTCCGTCCACTCATAATGACAGTGTTCGCGCTTCTGATGTATCAACTGCAAATGCCACGTGTCACATCACTCCTAACATTTTTTTACGGTGAAAAATCATCAAATGTCTTTTCCCACTCTAAATACCTCATGTGTTCCTTCACTTTCAGTTGCTATTCGTCAGAAGCTAGTATACGGTGTAGTGTGTGTGTAAAGTTTATTCTATTCTTTTCTACGGTTCTAATTGGTCATTTCCTATGAAGAAGAACCGGCAAAAACTCTTAAAAAAATAGTGATATTATAATATTTTCATATTACAATATTAATAGGTATGGTAGGACAGAGTAGACCAATCAAGATTGTACCCAAAAGCACAATAAAAATAATAAATGAGTGGATAGTACATAGTAATACACCTTTGACAGTTATGTTTAAGTCCTGTGTTAATTGGGAACGACAATATAGTAACTGCACAATATTATGAAGGTAGAAAAAACGTGTTGCGCCGACCCTAAATAACACGGGCCAAGGGCAGGAAGATGATGATGATGATTATGAAGGTAGAAGCAAAATTAGATATCAAAACCGCGGGTTCAACTTTACTTGCACCGTACCTTGCTAAAACCAACATTGGCACAAGAACTCAATATTCTTACCAGGTAGCGAGCGTTACAAGATTTATAAGTAGGTCGAATGTATGTTTGCATGTATAATAATATATCCTTTTATCTGCAAACATTACTACCTGTAAAAGTACGTGGCAATAATCTAAAGGAGGTAAACGAAGCAATACTCGTTATCACAAATAATTGAGCACAGAATTGTTATAATATAATTTATAGTAGGTACAATAATAGATTACCAACAATTTCTGCAATAACGCTCGGTAATTAGTTAGAATAATAATATAATAATATTCCACAACTACCACACAACGCCGTCTAGTCCCAAGCTAAGCAGAGCTTGTGTTATGAGTATTAGATAACTCATAAACATACTTATATATTTTTAAATACATACATATTATAGATAAATTACACCCAGACACAGAACAAATGATCGTGCTCTCAACACAAACATTTGTCCTGGGTGAGAATCGAACCCACAATCTGTGGCATAGCAGTCAGGGCCACTAACCACTAAACCAACAGACCAGTCAAATAATAAGGAAAAAGAACAACATAACAGCATAAGCAACCTTATATTGTTCCAACTGCTGGGAGTCAGGCGTCTTCTCTAGGAGGAGGGAATGGGCCGTAATCCACTAGGGGAGTTTTTGGTGGGATTTCTTCGAGTTAAGTTCAGTGGCTGCTTAAACTATTCGCAAATTGATTCCTAGTGAATATTGTGATGTAAAATTGGTGTAGTTTTGTATCTCAAGTGTCTGCGCAACTGGACAATATGTGGAATCATTGAAATAGGCGCGATCTCTGTAAAATGGAGCTGAGAATTTTATTGTAGTTTTGGCTAGCTTAGCGAAGTTTGCCGAGAATGCTGACTCGATACATTTGCTGCCAAATACCACAAAAACATTAGAATGTGTTGCACCCGCACTGTCATGATGTATCACATGACATGAGTGCAGTGTTTTGAAAAATAAAATATGACTTTACTTAAAGGTCCAAGTGACCAGGTCATTAAAATCCAAAAAAAAATATCCTCCAGGTGAACCCAATGCGGGTTAGTGGATAACATATGTCTTCGAATTTTTAGTTGTCGGACATGCCAGTTTCCTCATGAAGTTTTTAAGGTAAGTAGTTATCGTGCACCAAAAAACTACAAAGTTATTGTTTTTATTTCGGAGAAGGACACAAATCTACAGGAAAACCAAACTTAAATGGCTCTGAAGGATCGGGGTCTCAAGTCTGCTATTAAAATAGTGTCAGAATGATCTATCATTGGTTTCATATTGTTGATTTTGACAAGATTGCTAATCTACTAATATAATGGCATCATTATGACTTTCCAATGGTCAACCACTGGCACTCCATTGAAAGAAGTGGCATAGAATGGTAATCTCGTACATGTTGACAAATGAATGTCTGACGTATGCGGTAATCTGGTAAAATTTTGACAGTTCCTTTCATCAGTGACCTACCATTAGAACGTCATTGTGCAGTCATTGCTTTTAATAAGCTCAATATTGTCATTCTGTCACCACTCTATTACAAGACCGTTGACCGATCAATGATCAATCATTATGAATTAACAAATCACGAACTTTTAGCTAAATGATAATGGGATCGTGTTGGAATGACGAATTTATAAATATAGCAGACTTAGGCCCAAGTAGTGACCGTAACCTACTGGAAAACGTTGTTTTGGTTGGCCTCCAACAAGATAGACCGATGATCTAGTGGTGGCGACCTAATGGCAAAAAACGAGGGTACCTCAAGGTACTACACTGAGACCTCTAATTTTCCAAATCATAAATGTTTTTATATGGTTACTATAGTAAACTCGTTTTCCGTGTTGTAGTAGATATACAAAATGATAAAAAATAGTTTTCTTATAAGTAGGTACTCTGATTCCTAAACTAGGTGTGGACCTGTAACTTAAAAGTCAGTGATTCTCCATAGCAAACATATAATACACATATATTCATATTTATATTAAAAAGGGGACAATTCAAAATTAATCAAATGGTGGATAAAAAAAAAGAAACTAATTTATTTATGAAACAAATAAAATGAGAAAGCTAAACCATATAGTGAGTGTGTGTAGTATTTTAATGTGTGTGTACCCACACACACCCTGCCTACTCACCACATACGCTCATGTGGTTTTTTTTAGTGTGAAAATCATCTAATGACAAATCCCGCTCTTGAGCGGAGCGAGAGATAGTGTCAGACTGTTACTGACTAAATACCCACTCCTGTTCCTTCTTTGCCTTCGTCCCAGGGCCCCGGGTTTCGTTTTCACACTACCCATGGCCCCAGTAGGCTTCAACCCTGCTGGGCCCCTACAATTTACTGACATCTCCCTGAGGCGCGCGTGGAACAATACGCGCCGTCGACGACTTGGGCTCGGTCCGGACGGACGGCGGGCTACCCATTGCTTGCCGTCCGAAAGTCCGCGACGTTCATGTGGTGAGTATATTTAGTTATAACTAGAGCATACTAGTCTGTGGACGAACCAACATCATGAGATACCCAGAAGAAGATCTTTTGATTGAAGATTCTCTTCATATTGCCTAGTTTAGATGACAAATTGCAGAATCCGTTAGTTTATAATAAATATCCTACAGCTAGAAACTCATTTTTCTTAATAAGACACTGATAGATTACAAAGTAACTGATGTTTTTTTTGGTGTTATTTATTAAATAGTTAATAGAATGTTAAGATGGATGTGTGGTGTGACGAGAATGGATAAAGTGAGAAATGAATATATTAGGGGAAGTTTGAAAGTGGCGCCAGTATCTGAAAAGTTGAAAGGGAATCGTTTGTCTTGGTATGGACATGTGAAGAGGAGGGATGAGACGCATGTTACTAAAAGAGTTATAAGTTTACATGTGGATGGATGGTGAGGGAAATGGAGACCAAAGAAAAGATGGATGGATTGTGTGAAGAGTGATATGAAACAAAAGGAAGTTAGTGATAGCATGACGAGTGACAGGGCAGAGTGGAGTAAAAAACGTGTCGCGCCGACCCCAAATAACACGGGACAAGGACAGGAAGATGATGAAGATGATGATTTATTTAATAATCTGTGCTTTCTGCGTTAGTTTAATGATTTTTTTATAACTCCTTGAGTAATTAATAAATGTCCTTTTATTTTTATATCAAATTCGGTGGGAAGTAACGCCTTGATAGTACAAAATATTTAAAATTTAGAAATCCATATAACGCAAGATTTATTTTTAGATTCATTGACGATCACGAAGTTTACAATAACCAGATAACATCAAACCTCAATCAATCTTTACTAGGTAAGAACCATTTTTGTAATCTTCGGAAAATCCTAACCGACGACCTTACAACTTTGAATGTCTCAAATGTTTGTAACACGCAATGTAAAGCAATGACCAAGATACCTGGGCCTCAAGTCTGCAATTACAATAGTGTCAGAATGGTCTCTCATTGATTTCATAATTGTTGATTTTGACAAGTTTGGTAATCTACTAATATAATGATGTCATTATGACTTTCCAATGGTCAACCAATGACACTCGATTGATAGAAGTGGCGTAGAATGGTAATCTCGTGCATTATTGACCAATGAATATCTGATGTATGTGGTATCGGCTACAATTTTGACAGTTCCTTTGATCGACCAATAGAACGTCATTGTGCATTCATTGCTTTTAAATCTTCTTATATCATAAATATGAATGTCAATTATTCTTCGTTAGTCTCGCTAACACTAAAACACTACTTGACCAATTTTATAAATTTTTATTTAGTTTTTACTTTCGCTTTAATGTAGATTATCAAAGCGCAAAAAAATTTAGGGAAAACCAAAAAAAAAAATTGAGTATATCAAAAAATGCGAAAAACATAAAAAAATCGGAAAACCCAAAATACAGGGTAAAACAAAAGATTGTGAATAAAAAAAATAGAGAAAAACCAAAAATAATAGGGAAAATCAGTTGAAACAATTTTAATTGATTGAAAGGTGAAAGTAACTTGTCAGAGGTGGAGCCGCGGGTGGCAGTTAGCATATAAAATATTTAAACAAATACAAGATGCTAGCTTTTGCCCGCGACTTTGTCTGCGTAGAAGTAGTTTTTTTTTATTAGGTTTTTTAATAATTAATAGCTCTTATCCACGACTTCGTTCGCGTATAATTTGGAAATATTTGTAAAGTGCAAGTGGACGCTGTTTAAGATACATCATACCCCCATTTGCCCTACCAGACCAGTCAGAACTGCATGAACTGATCACGTTATTGCAAAGAAATTTTACTACAAGTCTGGTTTTCCTATTTTTTGGAGTAAAATAATTAGTGTAACCATTTTAATTTGAGAGAATGTGGCAGACCACCGGGAGTTAGTGAACTCAGGAATTCTTGAGGGTAATATACCGCATCTTCTTGATCCATTACATTATCAATGGAAATGTAGTTAATGCTTATCTCCTCGCTACTATTTCTAGCCGCGATTATTTCCCTTTGACACGTCATCCACTGGTAGTCTTTTTTTTCTATTTGGACTATATCTGGATAGAGTTTGGAGATTAGATCTTCAATGCTGATAACTTTCTCACCTAAATCAAGATCAATTTCGTTTTTGTTTTTATTTTCTAAGGTACTTTCCCATTGCTTATTAAAATTAATTTTGAAGGGAAATTTGTACCTCCACTCAAATGTGCTCTGTACGCACGACTCAACAATGTCAGCTCCAGTTCCCCTAACTATAACTGGCAATGTTAAATCACCAGCAAACTTGAAAGTAATTTCAACCATGATTTTATTACAGCTTCTTAGGTCTTTAAGGGTACAAGAGATCTATGAATGCTTTGATCCCATATGATTAAACTGATAGTACATCATTTCTTTGCTTTCATAATTATATATATATATATATATTATATTATTTGTATTATATGCAATTTATTAGTTTATGTATTGTATAAATGTAAATAGTATACCACGAACTACCTGCGTATCTTTTTTTCTCCTTCTCTGTCAAATCGATCCAAAGGTTGTCTGTAAAAAATCGCTTTTAGCGATAAGACCGCCCATTGTGACACCCTATTAATGTTGATTTCCTAATGTAAATTGTATTTTTGGTGTACAATAAAGAATATCTATCTATCTTAAAATTTTGCAAGTTTTTCCCAAAAGGCCATTTTTACGGATCGAGAACATGATAACTTTCTACAAAAAAAAAAAAATCAGAGGCAGTTCAAAAATTGTATGAGGTTTATCCAACTAATAGAGTCGCAACGATACCGGACAGCAGTGACGCGATGCGGCGACGGCCGCGGCCGTGCTTGTAGAATTTGATCATTATTTTGCTACGGCGTTATTTTAAAACTAAGATATCTCCTAAGATATTTATCGAAATCAAATGATGTAAAAGACAAATATGTTCAAAATTAAATACTTAAAATGAATATTGTACTTATTTGGATAAGGATTAATATTATGTTTATAAAAACGCCTTCGCAATTTTTTTTATTATTTTAAGACAGATTTGATTACCATAAAAAAGGTTATAGTGAGCCAATCTTAAAAGATAGACATATGCTGTCATAGATTTTTTTATAGAACTTTTAAAGTGAAACACTTTTGTAGTACATAATTTTTGTGTAACTTTAACCGTTTACGCAGCGTACACAACGGAAGCTCTCAAATGGAATAATTTAACCCCATTTTTGTAACATTTTTTGTCGACACTCCGCTCCTGTTAGTCATAGCGTAAATTATATGGTTATATAATAAAAAGAAAGGCTATAGGTTTATAGCCTTCCTGGGCTATCCTACACTGAAAGAATTTTTCGAATCGGACCGGCAGTTCCTGAGATTAACGCGTTCAACCAAACAAACAAACTCATCAGCTTTTTAGTATAGATTTCACTTTATCTTAATTCTTAAACTTATAACAGAAGGCAGAGATTATATGAAATTATCTTCAAAATAATCAAAACTTTCTCGGCCGTGGTAACAGAGTTCATTACTCTTTGACCAGCTGTCTGGTCCCGTGAAATATATCAATGAACTCATTATGCATACTTTTTTCGAAAAAGGTATGTCCAAGGTTCGAGACTCGAGTAATTTGACCTCAATGTTGATGTTATTATGACAAAGAAATATAGCTGAATCGAAAGTGCAAAATCAAAGCTTAGAGCTTGTATTAATATAATATACTCCACAACTATCACACAACGCCGTTTAGTCCCAAGCTAAGCAGAGCTTGTGTTATGAGTACTAGACAACTGATAAACATAGTTATATATTTCTAAATACATACCATATTATAGATAAATTACACCCAGAGACAGAACAAATGATCGTGCTCATCACACAAACATTTGTCATGGGTGGGAATCGAACCCACGACCTCCGGCATAGCAGTCAGGGTCACTAACTACTAGACCAACAGGCCACTCAAGTATTCACAGTATTTAGACAGTTCAACGCAATATTGTTAAGTAGTTAGTTAGTAAGTTTCCACTGTGTGGACCACCCGGAGGACACGGTGAAGCATACGGTGGATCTCCCGGCCCGGGCCTTGGTACAGGCCATGGTCCTGAGCGAAGAGGAGTGGCAAGCGGTCGCCTCCTTCTGCGAAGCAGTAATGCTTGCAAAGGAGGCGGCCGATCGCGTGAGGCAATAGTCCTCACGCCCCAGTCGCCGCCGGGATACCGATCCCGATTTTCGGCCGCCATAGGCGCGGGCTTGCGGACGGTGAGCAATGGGTAGCCCGCCGTCCGACCGTCTGGTAACCGTCCGGACCGAGCCCAAGTCGTCGACGCCGCGTATTGTTCCACGCACGCCTCAGGGAGATGTCAGTAAATCATAGGGGCCCAGTAGGGTCGAAGCCTACTGGGGCCATGAGTAGTGTGAAAACGAAACCCAGGGCCCTGAGAAGAAGACAACGAAGGAACAGGAGTGGGTTTTTAGTCAGTAAAAGTCTGACACTATCTCCCGCTCCGCCCAAGAGCGGGATTTGTCATTAGATGATTTTCCCACCTAAAAAAAAAAGTATACTTTTATAAGTGATCATTTATTGTACCTATATTAATTAAGATCTAAAATGATCTCATGTTTGCCCGATAATTATATTTGTAACATAGGAAAGATCTTTAGAATCAATGTTGTAAATAAAACTAACGTTGTTGTGTTAGGAGCCATGACCAGGCACCGATCTAGACAAGTCTGAACTTGTCGAAACCTGTCTGAGTCCGGTCGAGAAATGGACGTCTCTGATTAGTTAACCAAAATCGGGTTTCACCCGAGTTTTGTTTATTAGTGGAAAATTTATTAATAAAAATCAGCATAACCAATACCTACTTGTGCGTAGGTAAAAGGGTATAGAACCCCAAATATTTGTATTTTTCACCAGTTTTCGTTCTCGTTCCAGTTCCATAATCATAATCATAATCATTTATTTTGTTTATAAAACATAGGTATTACAGAGGGTGGTATAAAATTCACAGTGCGCTATGTTTTGCCGAATATCGGCATACAAACTTAAAGTACATAAATTTCAGCAAGCAGCAGCTAGTCACAAAAATTTAAAATCATAATCTAATGTCAAACAATTAAGTAGTACTTTCAAAAAAAAATAATAATAATAATTATAAAACAGAAAAATCGAACAGAATGTCAAAACAAAATAATTGAAATGTCACAAAAATTAAATAGAATGTCAAAAAATTAAATAAAATGTCAAAAAAGTTAAATACAATGTCAAAAAATTTAAATACAATGTCAAAAAATTTAATACAATGTCAAAAAACTTAAATAGAAATGTCAAAAATAATTAAATAGGATGGCAAAAAATAAAAATTACATTAAAATAGTAAATAATGTCAAGAAAATTATTAATGTAATCGTGTAGGCAAACCAGTCAAACAATTGTGTCATTGAGAAATTCGGTGACAATGTAGTATGCTTCCAGTACTTATAACATAATCGAAACTCTGCCCGTTGCAGTACTCAGTGTTCAGTATTTTCAGTGCTCCTAGAACTGTATTTTAGTGCCTAAATCCCTGTAAGTTAGTGTTTATACTCTAATTATCTGTGAACAATTATTTATAACTAGCTTTTGCCCGCGACTTCGTCCGCGTAGAAGTCGAAAATGGTTTTATTAGGTTTTTTGAGATACGAAAATATGAAATATTATTTATTATCTTCGTCATGTGTGATAGTCCATTGAGTTGTATGGCGAGCGATATTGTATCTTATGATAAAATATTATAGTATCTTAGCCGTGTGCAGCGCCCCTTAGTGAACTCCACTGCGGGTGACGTAACCTACAACAAACTTATTATCTGTGGTTGGTACAGTAATCGGGTCTAGGGATCGAACCGCAAAATTAAGTTTGTCTTTTTATTGTATATACTTTTCCGGGATAAAAAGTACCCAGTGTGGTGTCCAGGATATTAAAGAATAATTATACCAATCATCGTAATCGAATCGGTAGTTTTTGCGTGATGCCTGAACAAACGGACAGACAAAAATTTTTTTAATCACATTTTTGGGTTCGGTGTCGGTCTAGTAACACCCCCTGTCATTTATTTTTTTGATATTTTCAATGTAAACAATTTTTACTTCTACAGATTTATTATAAGTATAGATATAGATAACTTGTAGTGTTTCAAAACAACGTAATTAGTGATAAAACTGTAAAACCTACTAATTAGAGTGTAAACAATTAAAAAACTGTGATCAAACGATTTAAAAGTGTAAATAAGACAACTGTAAAGTGTACAAACAATTTAATAATAATAATATTCCACAACAATCACACAACGCCGTCTAGTCCCAAACTAAGCAGAGCTTGTGTTATGGGTACTAGACAACTGATAAACATACTTATATATTTCTAAATACATACTTATATAGATAAATTACATTCAGACACAGAACAAATGATCATGCTCATCACACAAACATTTGACCTGGGTGGGAATCCAACCCACGACCTCCGGCATAGCAGTCAGGGCCACTAACCACTAGACCAACAGGCCAGTCAAATAGAAAATAAATAGTCAATTTCGTTTTCGGAGTCTTTAATTTCGAACTAGTAGTGAGTCTCTTCCAATCCAGCGCACTTAAGGTGGGATAGGACCCCATATCTCATACACAAGTACAACTTTTACAACGGAATATAATTACAGGTATACACTAATATACTGATGAATGAATGTTAAGATGTATGTGTGGTGTGACGAGAATGGATAAAGTGAGAAATTAATATACTCGTATTAGGGGAAGTTTGAAAGTGGCGCTAGTGACTGAAAAGTTGAAAGGGAATCGTTTGTCTTGGTATGGTCATGTGAAGAGGAGGGATGAAACGCATGTTACTAAAAGAGTTATGAGTTTACATGTAGATGGATGGAGAGGGAGAGGGAGATCATAGAAAAGATGGATGGATTGTGTGAAGAGTGATGTGAAAGAAAAGGAAGTTAGTGATAGCATGACGAGTGACAGGGCAGAGTGGAAGAAAAAAACGTGTTGCGCCGACCCCAAATAACACAGGACAAGGGCAGGAAGATGATGATGATTAATATACTGAAAATGTGGGGCTGAAGACGCATGTTTAGAATCTCATGGACTGCGCACCGAACCAATGCTTCGATCCTGAAAGAACTTAACATTAAAGAGAAATTAACGTCATCTATGCAAATACGGATCCTAAAGTTTATCAAGCATATCTATCACTTCACAAGGACTCGACAATGGTGGTGCAAGGAAAAATTGAAGGCAAAAGATCTCGTAGCCGCTCTCCAACGTGCTGGATGGATTTCATCAAATCTATGACACAGTCTAGCATCAAAGACAATTCCTAAGCTTTCTTTTCTTCGGTGGGAAAATCGTCCAATGACATCCCCCGCTCTTGGGCGGAGCGCGAGATAGAGTCAGACTTTTACTGACTAAAAACCCACTCCTGTTTCTTCGTTGCCTTTCAAACCGGGCCGAGTCTTCCTTTCAGGTTGCTGACAGCTCCTTGAGGCGCGCGTGGATCACTGGGCGCCGTTGACGACTTGGGCTCGGTCTGGACGGTTACCGGACGGTCAGCAGCTCGGGCCTATGGTGGCTGGAAGTCAGGATCGGAATCCCGGTGGCTGAGGCATGAGGGACATTGCGGCCTCCTCCTTTGCTATGTTATATTACCAAGTCCGGTGAGGACCTGCGTCATGCGGAAGGTAAGGACGCCGTGTTGCCTTTCTAGCCACTCCTCAAAGAGGGGACTTACCGCCATGATTATGGCGTGCCCAAACTCCTAGGCTTAGAGCTACATGGGGGGACGCACCATGAGTAAAGATGGGCTTTCATGAAATTCTTCTTTGCTTTTGAATGAACCTTGGCTGGTAGAACATATCCATAGGACATGAAATACTATTTTTATCTTGGTAATATGTTAAAATTGGATCATAATAGACTATTGGATCAGATATATGACCATTTTTCGAGCTACAGATCGGAGCTCAAATGGATGCCCATTCGTCAGAGAAGGAGTCCGCGCGCTCTGACTACTCTTTACTCTCTGCTCAACTCTCCCACCCCTCCTTCTTATCTTATATTACACTTTAAATATGTACGTTCTTCTCATGCTAAGGATCTGCGTTCTTCTAACAATCTTCTACTGCTTTGTCCTTCTCATACTTCTGACTTTGTTCATTCTTCCTCATACAGTCCATACTTCTATGGAATGCGCTTCCTCTCGAGATCAGGACGGCCACCAGTCTATATGCATTGAAGTGAACGTTGCGAAATTACTTTCTGCACAAATAGTGAAGTCGTCT
This sequence comes from Mythimna vitellina, assembly GCA_949316375.1. Taxonomy (NCBI): domain Eukaryota; kingdom Metazoa; phylum Arthropoda; class Insecta; order Lepidoptera; family Noctuidae; genus Mythimna; species Mythimna vitellina. The sequence continues at coordinate 4,370,303 of OX438709.1, read as the reverse complement.
GAATAACCCCTTTCTTTTACTTTATGTAATATATTATATTAAATTATATATGTATGTTTATTTTGTATACATATATATATACTTTTAAACTCTTATTTTCTTAATATTCTGTTGTATTTTTATGCACCTGCCACATTTTCTCTTCACCACCCTAGGTTGACTGGTAGAAAATGCCTAATGGATTAAGTCCGCCTTTGTACTTTTGTGTTGCATGAAGTTTTAATAAATAAATAAATATATCAACGTTTTTGTCAGAAATTATATTACAGGATGCTAAAATAGGTGCCTAAAGAAAACTACGTCATGCCATATGGTATGACGTTAAATCGCCAGCTCAATTTATTATTCAAAGAGCGAAAACTATACAGGTTCATTTTTGTGCATCAAATGGAAATAGACTTGACTCTGACGTCACAACGAACAATGAGTAATGTGAATCTGTTGACGAGGCTTTTTACGTAGAAATTAATAATTTTAGTCAGAAACTGGATGCAAAGGTTAGTTGAGTCTTGCATCCCGTCATCCTATGACTGTCAATTAATAGGTATACCTAATAATTATGACAGCTTAATGCAAGACTCAGTTTACTTAGGGATTTGTAAAAGTCTGAATTGGGAAGTTCTATGAGACTTTAGTACGTCCTTGAAGTTTACAGTCCATGTACGAGTCTAGTTTCTATAGTTTTATTTTTCTTTTTTAGGATTCCGTACCTTAAAAGGAAAAAACGGAACCTTTATAAGATCACTTTGATGTTCGTCTGTCTGTCTGTGTGTCAAGACCCTTTATCTTGAGAACACGAGGAGGTATCGAGTTGAAATTAAAACCATTTACTCAGGTCTGCGAACCCTTGAAGCTGTGAAAAAAATCAAATTTCTGAGTTAACGAAAAAAAAAGATACGGCCGTTTATGTCGCAAAAAACGTGTATTTTGATACTCTCAAGGGAATCAAAATTCATAGGGTACTTCCCGTTGACCTAGAATCCTGAAATTTAGCATGAAGCAAGGTCTCACAGCATAAATATAAGAAAAAATCAGAAAACTGTAAATTTGTAGTTACGTCACAAAAAAACTGTTTTTTGCGATTCGGAAAAATTTTCGTAACTCAATTCGGGAATTGAACTGTTTTCATTGGTAAGTTTGTAGGGAGCCCTCAGTGCGCGAGTCCGACTCTCACTTGCCCAGTTTTTTTTTCTTAGTTGGAAATCATCAAATAACAACTCCTGCTCGGAGGACAGGGTACAAGTGTGTCCCGCTTGGGCGAGTTGTCGACGGAGCGTAGTGTTCTACGAGCGCCTTAGAGCGATGTCAGTAAAACTCTAGGGGCCCAGTAAGGCCGAAGCACACTGGGGCCTTAGGTAGACTTCTGAAAGGGAAGCCCATGTCCCCGAAAAGGCCAAGTGTCCAAGTCCTAAAACGCAAGGCAACTGAAGGGACATACGTGTGGTATTCGTCAGTAAATACTGACACGCTCTTCGGGAGAATTCATTAAATGATTTCTCACCTCAAAAAAAGCCGTCACCACAGGAGAAGACCCAGACGTCGCGAGCCGCAGGATTGCCTTGCGGCTCGCGACGCCTGGGTCGTGGCCGTGCCCATTGTAGGCATGGACTTGTGAACAACGAACAATGGGAAGCTCGCTGTTTGGTCGTCCTATAAGGAACGAATCGGAGTTGTCGACGGCGCGTAGTGATCCAAGCGCACCTCAAACAGATATCAGCAAAACCGTATGGGCCCAGCAGAGCCGATGCTTGTTAGGGGCCGTTGAAGTATTACGTAAGCAGATTTTTTGCAAATAATAACTCCCCCCTCCCCCTTGTCAGCAAAAGTAAGCAAAGCTCTCTCCCCCCCATGCTTACTTAAATATTGGTACAAGCATTTGTCAATGTGTTTGTCTCGTTATTAAGATATGAGCAGTCATCATCATCATCATTTCAGCCGAAAGACGTCCACTGTTGGACATAGGCCTCCCCCAAATGCCGCCACAATGACCGGTCCTGTGCGTCTCGCATCCATGGAATTCCCGCAGTACTATGAGCAGTACTTCACTTAAAATTTTGACTTCTTAATTCAAATTAACAGTCCATGATACACCTATCAATGACTCTAAATCTTCAATGACACGGGATTTTTGCTGCTCGGTGATGTGTGTCTGCTCACTTTCTTGTGATTTTGGAAGATCGACATCGCACGTTCTCTTAAAAAACTAAAATAAATATACTGCTGACGTAGTCACCATCAAGACCTCCCATTCCTCGTATCATAATAAATAAGCAATGAAGACCTCCACCCCCTTTAGTGCTTACGTAATACTTGAATGGGCTTTTTTTATTGGGTGGGAAAATCATCTTATGATAAATCCCGCTCTTGGGCGGAGCGGCAGATAGTGTCAGACTTTTACTGACTAAAAACCCACTCTTGTTCCTTCTTTGCCTTTGTCCCAGGGCCCCGGGTTTCACTTTCACACTACCCGGGGTCCCAGTAGGCTTCGACCTTGCTGGGCCTCTACGATTTGCTGATATCACCCTGAGGCGCGCATGGAACAGTACGCGCCGTCGACGACTTGGGCTCGGCCCGGACGGTTACCGGCGGCGGTTGGGGCGTGAGGTCCGAAGGGTTCTGAAAAGAAAACCCGTAGTCTTAGAACGCAAAGCGCAACTGGTGTGGTGTGGTTTTAATCAGTAAAAGTCTGATACTCTTCACATTAGACAAGAAATCAAGAAGATTCCTACTCAAGTAACACATTACTTTTGCAATATTTTTTTATTTATTATTATTGATTTTGTTAACGTATCATTTATTAATAATTGTAATTATTTATTTTACTTGCTTTTATTTATATCTGATTTTATAATGTGAATGTGAGAACACTTTAGACTCCGCGAATTCTTAGGTTCCTTTTTATTATGATTATTTTTATTGTACTTTTTAGTACAATATTGACCAATCTACACTGTCACTTACATAATATCTACTTAGACTGTAATATATTTTTTTTTTAAAGTAACCATTGAGTTTCTTGCCGGTTCTTCTCCATAGGAAACGACCAATTTGGAACCGTGCACTAGCTTCTGACGTTTTATAAGTGCCCATGTAGGCCTATGTGAAATAAAAAACTTTGACTTTGACTTTGAAAAGTTCTGAGGCGCATTTTCATGAATGTTAAAGATCGCTTTGAAGAGTGCCAAAGCCACGAAGGACGACATCTAAATAATGTTATTTTCAAGAAGTAGATAATTTCCCCATGTCTTCAATCTCTGATTATCTTCTTTATTTATTTATTTCTTCTGTAAGTTCTGTAAGGCGACAAACCGTCGCCTAACTTCTCCTAAACAGCTTGACCATTTTGAAAATAATTGTTTGTCTATTTGAGTGGGGTCCCTGGATGGTTTGAAAATACAATTGAACCAGGTAGGTGGAGCTGTTATAGGATTATTAATTATTTACAAAATACCAAGCCCCACTGCTATAAGTAGCAGTGGGGAGGGAAACTTAAGAGTTTGGTGATTCTTCGGGCTGTGTCGGTAACCTTGATTCTCCGGTGGATGTCTTCAATTCTGATGCGATCACGCAAAGAAACTCCTTTCTTCTCTTTGGGTGACTTTAAGCCTTCTGATGAGGCAACGACTTTATAAATTGCACGAAATAATTAGGCGACAAATAAAAAAAAAACATGATAAAGTAGGCACAGACATCTTTTGGTTTTACCAGATCCTGGCAGCAAAACAGGAAATTACGAGAAATCATCGCGAGAGTTACCTACGTCTTCGTATTGATTTACCGCGGAAACCACAAACTATCGAGTCTCTATGAGAACCAGTCTTATATACGCAAAGGACTCGCCTACATACGTCAATAAAACAATTTATTTTAAATTTGTTGTTTATAAATAAAGTAAAAGCTGTTTTCCAATACACTAACTCGAAAACCCACTTTTATCTACCGCTTTTAGGCAATAAATTGCGTGCCTGTTTTTCGCACTAGTGTAGTAATGTGAGCAAGCTCGCTTCCGCCATATACATTTATCGTGTCAGGCTGGGCGCTAAGAGCAGCCTACGAATAGAGCGTTAACCCCAGTTTATTGGCATATATTTTCGTAGTTTAGTGAAAAATTTTCATGTGTATCAAACATATAAAAACTCACTGCAACACTTGATTCCATAACACCCTCACCTACGGCTCGGGCGAATTCCGCCACAGTCGCTTTGACAAACTTTTTCCACTTGTATCAAAATGAATTATATTTCAGGTATATCTCATATTGTGTTAGTATTTAATTTACTTAAACATTCTATGTTAGTAGGCGTTGGGGTTGTAATGCCCAACAGTGAAAATGTTATGTTCCCGTTATGTAACTTTCTTGAAGGATTTAATGTTATGTAAATGAGTAGATTAACTTAATTACATAATAATTTGACTTAAATAATAAATAGTAAATAAATAGTACTCCACAACTATCACACAACGCCGTCCAGTCTCGAGCTAAGCAGAGCTTGTGTTATGAGTACTAGACAACTGATAAACATACTTAAATATATCTAAATACATACATATTATAGATAAATTACACCCAGACACAGAACAAATGATCGTGATCATCACACAAACATTTGTCCTGGGTGGGAATTGAACCCACGACCTCCGGCATAGCAGTCAGGGCCACTAACTACTAGACCAACAGGCCAGTCAAAATGCTATGTTAAATGCACAGGATAACAAATATGTGCATTCTTAAGTGTCACGTAAAAACTAGCGCAAAGTTCAATGTACAAAGTAGCTCGTACAGTAGGTCACGTGAAGTTTGTTTGACTTTTTGGAAGCTTTCGACAATCTCCTACATTTTTCGTTTTGCGACAATCGTTATCGCTGCGAGAATCACACTTTGTGGATACTCCACGAAGATCTGTCTGACGCATTCTAGACACCAAAGGCCCCACTATTTAATTAACTGTACTCATATTTGCAGTCCGTTTGAAACGGTATAATTAAAAACTGTAACTATCTAAAACTGTTGTTGGTAGGAGTAAAATTGAGAGCGACAGTCACGAACACACACAGTCAAAAACTGAATTGGAAAACCCATATCGAAATCTTATGCAAGAAAATCAGTAAATCTGCCTATGCCCTACACTCATTATCGTCTATAATAGGTGTGGAGGCATTACTTACAGCTTACTATGGTTTAACAGAATCCCATTTACGCTATGGTGTCATTTTTTGGGGCAACTCAACAGAAAGAGACACGGTGTTCAAGGCTCAAAAGAGATGCGTGCGTTCAATATTTAAAATTAAACCTACTGATAGTTGCGTGCCTTACTTTAAAAAATATAAAATACTTACTTTGCCATGTCTGTACATTTTAGAGGTAACTGTATTTGTTAAAACAAATCCACACCGATTTAAAAGATTAGATGAAGTTGTCCCACGTAACAGGCGCGACAACAGTAGGATATGCTCTCATACTGCGAGAACATCCCTCATGCGCAAAAGTGTTTTCTGTATGGCTCCTAGAGAACTGCCCTTGTCACTTTTCAAAGATAAGCTGAGAATTTTTTTAATTAATAAAGTGTATTATAATGTTTTAGATTTTTTGAATGAAAAGGACTTTTCTATTCCGACTCCTTATATAAATGGTAAAGAATAACAATTTCATAATGTGGATTTTAAATCAATTGACTTTGAAATTATACCTACTATTTGACTGCATAATAATGAATATACTGAACATAATTTATTTTTGACTATGATATGCATATAATATAATATCTTGACATCAATTATTATTTATTTCTTGTGTATTTTTAATGAAATTTAAAATGACTAAATGCAATTAAATGTAATTTCTATACCAACAAAATTTGTACGCCGTTATAGGCAAAACATGGACGCTTACAGCATATTAATTTAATACCTTGCATGCCTGACTAGTCAGTTTATGTAAACGCATGTTATGTGTATTTGTCAAATAAACTTTCTTTCTTTCTTTCACGGTGTGGCCAGGACGTGTTTTCGGGAATGGCGATTATGTGGTAGTCCTACTTCTGGTGATATTTATACTCATATGTGTGAGAGACCAGAAAAATATTTAAGCCTCGTCTGAAGTGGTGTCAAAACTACCAGGACCAGTTGAAGATGGACTCTCTGGCAGCTAAGCATAGTTCAAAGGATTTCAGTGGTTTCTGGAAAAGTGCCAATCATTTGAGGGTTCACCCTAGTCTTCCCGTGAGTGTAGACGAAACGAATGATTTGAAGGGTATAGCTGACAAATTTGAAAATAGCTTTGTTGTAAAGTCGCCATTAGGACCGTCCTCATTATTGAGGGAGGGGGGGAAAGTAGGCAGTATGTTGGTACCAGAGAGCGAGGGATGTATCATGGGCGGTAAAATCTATCTCTAAGAGCATGTCCCCTGGTCATGACGGTTTCAGTGTGGAACATGTTCAGCATGCTGAGCCTCATAATTATGTGCAGGGTGTTGGCCATGTTGTACAACTTCTTCATCTCACACTCATATCTGCCTGCTGATATGATGAGAACTATTGTGGTACCCGTAGTAAAGAACAGAGCTGGTGATTTGTCAAATCCAAATACACAAATACAGACCTATTTCTTTGGCAACAATAGTTGCAAAGGTGTTTGACAGCATTCTTAACACACAAACACATTAAGTTTCTAAACAAACACATCAAGTTGCACGATAACCAGTTCGGGTTTCAGCCGTTCGACTATCTTCAGAAACTGCAGTATTGTGTTTTAAGAGTGCTGTTAAGTACTATACTGAGGAAACACCTCTGTGTACGCTTGCTTCCTCGACCTTTCTAAGGCCTTTGACCTGGTGCCTTACGATATCTTGTGTAATAAGATGAGGTCATCTCAGATACCAACAGAGCTTATTAACGCCCTGAAGTTTTAGCACGGGAACCAGGTGAATAACGTGAAGTGGGCAGGCACGCTGTCGCACCCATACAGGTTGGAATGTGGTGTGAGGCAGATCCTCTAGAGGGGATTGAGCTCTCCCACCATTTTTAAGCTCTACATTAATGTGCTGATGGATGCGCTCAGCGAGCAACATGTCGGTTGTCACATAGATGGCGTCTGTTTTAATAACATCAGCTACGCGGACGATATGATGCTGCTAAGGGCCTCGATCTGTGGTAGCAGAAGGCTGATGAGGATCTGCGAGGGTTATGCAGCTGATCATGGGCTGGTCTACAATGTGAAGAAGAGTCAGTGTATAGTCTTTCAAGGTGGGCAGAGAAAAAGTAACAGTAATGCCACCTATAAAACTTAATGGGTTTCTTTTAGAAAGGGTAGACATTTTTAAATACTTAGGCCATTTGGTGACGCCTACCCTGAAGGATGATGCTGACATTGAACGGGAGTGAAGGGAGCTGTCGGTCAGAGCGAACATGGTGATTCGCAGGTTTGCGCGGTGCTCAGCTGAGGGGTAAGTGACTCTGGATCGACTACACGCAAAAATCGTACAGCGCCCTTCGTGTCCAATTCAACAACGCGTTCAGGATGATGTTGGGGCTCCCCCGATATTGCAGTGCATCGGCAATGTTTGCGGAAGCGCGTGTGGATTGTTTTCATACAGTAATGCGCAATAGAGGCACGTCGTTGGTACATCGAGTACGGGGGAGCGCTAACAATATGCTGGTCATGCTTGCAAAGAGACTAGATTGTAGCATTATAATGCACTGTTGTTTGCGACACGTGAGAGGCCTGTGGCGTAATAAACAATTCATTATAATTTGAATTTAATTTTAATTTAATTTAGATTTATCTTCTCGAATTATCTAATTGTACATAAATAATTTCAATTTAATTATTTGCATTAATTTTATAATATGATTTGGCTTAATTGATTTTAATTTTACAAACTGATTTCAATTATGACTGTTTTGATTATTATTTTTTAAATTTGTATATGATTCAATGTTACTTGCAATAAATAAATTATTAATATTATTATCGTTTATTCATTACTTTAAACATATAAAATATATTTTTAAATATTTCAATTTTTAAAAAAAAAAAAAAAATTGTGTCCCACCAGTATCGGGAACATGGTCCAAGCTACCGGCGGTCAGGGCTCCAAAGAAAAGAACCTCCTAACAATACGAGCTGTGTCCAGGGGTACCGCTTTCTGGATCAAGCCTTTGATCCAAACAAACTTTGATTGAGTATCCTGTACTTTTAAATTCAATTTTCTGATATGGTTTAATTGATAAAAAAAAATTTGAAAAATATAGATAGATATCACAAAATGGAGCCGGGACAAGCCAGCAATTTTGAATTTTAAAGTGAATTATTTTTTCTATATTCATTTAATAAACTTATTTTAAACTAGCTTTTGCCCGCGACTTCGTCCGCGTAGAAGTCGAAAATGGTTTTATTAGGTTTTTTGAGATACATGAAATATTATTTATTATCTTCGTATATATGATAGTCCATTGAATTGTATGGCGAGTGATATTGTATCTTAAGATAAAATATTATAGTATCTTAGCCGTGTGCAGCGTGTGATTATTTCCGGTTGGTACAGTAATCGGGTCTAGGGATCGAACCGCAAAATTAAGTTTGTTTTTACTGTATATACTTTTCCGGGATAAAAAGTACCTAGTGTGGTGCCCATGATATTAAAGAATAATTATACCAAGTTTCATCGTAATCGAACGGTAGTTTTTTGCGTGATGCCTGATCAAACAGTTCGGTGTCGGTCTCGTAATACCCCCCTGCCATTATTTTTTTTGATATTTTCAATGTACAGAATTTCCACGGGTAGTGTGAAAGCGGAACCCGGGGCCCTGGGACGAAGGCAACGAAGGAACAGGAGTGGGTTTTTAGTCAGTAAGAGTCTGACACTATCTCTCGCTCCGCCCAAGAGCGGGGATGTCATTAGGATGATTTTCCCACCCAATAAAAAAAAAAAAAATGTACAGAATTTTCACTTCTACAGATTTATTATAAGTATAGAAAATGTGGCCCATCAAGTTACATAGATAACTATAAAAAAAGAAACATCTTATAATTTAACTCCAGGATTAACAACGTGGACATGTAAAATTAGCCGCGGGGATATTCACCCATATTTGGATCAGTACTTTGAGAAAGTTAAAATTTTACTTAATTACAATGTTAGTTTGGACAGTATTATGCCTAGGCGAGTTGACTGGTTATGTAACCAAATAAAAAACAGGCGGCATTGCCACGCTGTTTCTTTTATTTATTTTTTTAGGTGGGAAAATCATCTTATGACAAATCCCGCTCTTGGGCGGATCGGGAGATAGTGTCAGACTTTTACTGACTAAAAATCCACTCCAGTTCCTTCCTTGCCTTCATCCCGGGGCCCCGGGATTCGTTTTCACGCTACCCGTGGCCCCAGTAGGCTTCGACCCTACTGGGTCCTTACAGTTGCTAACATCTCCTTGAGGCGCGCGTGGAACAGTACGTGCCGTCGACGACTTGGGCTCGGTCCGGATGGTTACCGGACGGTCGGACGGCGAGCCACCCATTACTCGCCGTCCGCAAGCCCGCGCCTACGGTGATTGCCACGCTGTATGGCATTGATCCTCTGTCCAAGGTAAAAGACAATCCTTGGGTTACGCGTGTCAACAAGGCGTTTGGACAGGTGCTTGAGGTTCTCCGCAGCGGCAGCATCAGCACAATACGACGAGTTAGGCACATGAGATGGTGTAAGAGTATTGACACAAGTAGCGTCCCACACTAAATGCCGACCCATTTTCCACGGAAATAGAGACATACCATTCGGTCTCTTGCTATCACGTATCAGGCCATAAAGTTCCAATACGGACAGAAAGCCGACAGTATTGGTTTAGTTAAAAAGAAGGTACTTACAATATGTAGTACTGAAATGTCACTGCAACAATGAAAAGTAAGTTTTTCTTTAAGCGTAAAATTCGGAACTACTACTTGAAGTCCTCTCAACTTTAGTTTGGTCTTCGTCAGATTATTATTAAGTCCTCTTAATGATTGTGATGAACTGAATGATATTTTTCATAGTATTTATTAGTTAATTTTAGCATATACTACTCTGTCAAGAAAGTACCGGGAAAAGATCAATAATACACAAAATGTCTGTTATTCAACCAAATTTATTTTATCACCTTCAAAGTATGCTCCTTTAGAAACGATATACTTGCGCCAACGAATAATCCATTCATCAAAACATTTTTTAAACGCTGCTTCCGGAATTGAGTTCAGTTCTCGCCGCGAATTCTCCTTTATGTCTTCTATCGATTGGAAACGGGTGCCACGAAGTGGTAATTTGAGTTTAGGAAAAAGAAAAAAGTCAGCAGGAGCCATATCTGGTGAATAAATGGTGGTTGCTGGATGGTATTTGTTGAGTGTTTGGTCAAAAATTCGTTCACAATGATAGCCTTGTGCGAAGGCGCATTGTCGTGGTGCAAAATCCAAGAATTTTCTTTCCACAAATCTGGCCTTTTTCGTCGAATTCGCTCTCTTAAACGCCGCATAACGCTCAAATAATATTCTTTATTTACTGTTAGACCTTCCGGTAAGAATTCAGAGTGCACAACACCGCGATAGTCAAAGAAAACAGTCAACATGACTTTGACTTTTGATCGACTTTGGCGTGGTTTTTTCGGTTTCGGTTCAGTTGGAAGGCGCCACTCCGAAGCTTGTTGACTAGTTTGCATGTCAAACTCGTAAACTCACGTCTCGTCACCAGTAACAATGCGTTTCATGAATGTTGGGTCCGAACTGACTCGTTCTAGCATGTCCTCAGCGACTTTCATGCGATTGAGTTTTCGGAGAAAATTCAGATCTTTTGGGACTAGCCGAGCAGCAACATGTTTCATACCCAAATGATTAGTTAAAATGGTACGGATCGACTCGTGAGATACAGAAAGTTTGGCGGCTATCTCTCTCAGAGTGGAATGGGGATTTTCAGTCACTATTTTCTTCACTTTTGCGATGTTAACTTCAGTTGCAGACGTTGACGGCCTACCAGAGCGAGGCAAATCTTCCATCACATCTCGACCGCTTTTGAACGGTTTGAACCACTCATAAGCACGAGTTTTTGATAAAGTCGATTCACCGTAAGCCTTCTGTAACTTTTTCAGTGACTCCGAACACGAAATTCCATTGGCGATGCAAAATTTAAGACAAACTCTTTGTTCGATATTTTTGTCCATTATGAAATTCGCAATACACACTATATATGATATTACTAAAACCAGCACATATTTAATATAAATAACAGATGCAACTCAAACTCCGCGCCAAAATGGAAAACAGTTGTGCCAATCTAACAACTACAAAAAAACAAAAATTTGAATTTGGAACCATAAACAAATCATCTATTCCCGATACTTTTTTGACTGAATGTATATGTATTTTATTATTATAAATAACTTATTTTTATTTTATTTTTTCTGTTGAATTATCTGTTATTTGTTTATTGTGCAAGCCTACCACAGTGTTGTCTTTTTAACCCAACTGACCTGTTGTTGACTGGTAGAGAATACCTTGTTGCATTAAGTCCGCCTATGTGCCACTACTATACATGAAGTTTAAATAAATAAATAAAAGTCTGAGTTCATTGATTTAGTTATAAACACATTCACTGTATTTACATTTACACAACAGAGTGCTTGGTAGGTAAGGTCAGGCGCAGACGCTGTCCACAGTTCATTGACCTATTATACGATCAAATGTGAGTATGTGACACATATAAATGTATGTTATAGTAAACTTGGAAAAATGTTTTTTTGTGAAAATCCTAAAGTTTTTGAAATTACTATGTTATTGGAAACTAATGTATGGAAGAATGTCGTAACTACGAGCTAATATTAAATTTAAACAAAACTAGCTAGTTTATTTTATTCTAACTAAAGCCGAATCATCATTTATATATTTATTTATTTATTACATTGTAACACCTTTACAGATTAGTCCAAGGCGATGTTATAACTAACACTTATTATAATAAGTATGTTAGTACTGTAGGATAATTTAAAATTAATTAGGAGGTAATGTCCAGGTCTTTCTCAATAATTATTTGAGCTGCTTCTAAAAATTTCGGCAGGTTTTGGACAAATATATGCTCTGATAGTGCTATATGATAGTCTTGAATTTGAAGGTTATTTGCCAAAAAATCCTAGGATTTTCGATACAAGACGATTCTAACAATATTCCTGCGACATACGAATAATCATTCCAGTTTTTCTGACACATCAGCAATCTGGTTTTTTTACTTTCCTCCTATAGTATGTTCGTTCTTCATAAGTCAAGGTTATTGGGCAAAACTGGTTTAAGAATCTTTAAGTCAAGAGTGAATAGGTTACTCCTAGGTAAGCGCGCTCCATCGTCGACCGCATCGTCGCTTTCCATCAGGTGAGATAGCGGTCAAGCGCGAACCTATCAAGAATAAAAAAAAAAGGAATTCTTTAGCATAATCAGCCTTTTAATGTTCCCACTGATGAGACTCAAGCCTCCTCTCTAGGAGAGGGAATGGGCCGTAATCCACCACGCGGGCCCAGTGCGGGTTGGTGAATGTCACATGTTTTCGAATCTTTGGTTCTAGGACATGCCGGTTTCCTCACGATGTTTCCTTTCACCGTTTTAAGAGCAGTAGAGATGAAATAAATTACACAAAGTAATGCGCCTGGCTGGGTTTGAACCCGCGACCTACAACTCGTAAGTCGGGGCCTTTAACACTCGGCCACCACTGCTCTTTAAGAATTCTTTAGTCAGTTGAATATTATAACAAATATGTATTACTGCTCTTATGACTTTGACTTTGACTTGACTTTGACTTTGACTTTGACTTTGACTTTGACTTTGACTTTGACTTTGACTTTGACTTTGACTTTATGCGTAAAAGTATCTTTTGTATGATTCCAAAAGTTTATAATAAATTACCCAAAAGCTGGAAGCAGCTAAGAGATATATATAGCCTTAAAAAAGAAAGTTAAAAGTTTCCTAGCAGATAAAGCTTACTACAATTTAAATGAGTTTTTTAATGACAAAATTTAAATTTGTGACATACTTATTTCTTTATTTTTTTTTATAAGCTGGATTTTTTTATTATCACTTTTTATTTATTTCTTATTAATCATTATTATTTTATTATTAGTTTGACATATTAATTGACATTTATAATTATTAGTTTGACATTCTAGACGTTAGTTTTATTTTGACTTGTATCAGTATCATTTTTTTTTTAATTATTTGACTTAATGGACACGCTAGAATGTGTTTATTATTTGTATTATTTTGGAAATATTTGCATGCCATTGTCCAGGGCAAACATGACGATTTTTTATTGTGTTAAACATCTCTTCCATGCTGACAATTTACTTTGTAAATTATGTATTGTACTCATGTTTATGCAAATAAATGATTATCTTATCTTATTTATTTTGTAAAATGGGTATTTTTAAGGAGATGTGACCGGTATTTCTTAGTTGACTATTCTGAAAAGAAACGGTGTAACATACTCAGAGGCACTAGCTAGACTTTGATAGCATAGCATAGCAAAGTCGGCCTTATAAGGTTCCCACGGTTGGGACTCAGGCCTCCTCTATAGGACAGGGTATGGGCCGTAACCCACCACGCGGACCCAGTGCGGTTTGGTGGATATCATGTCTTCGAATTTTTGGTTCTAGGACATGCCGGTTTCCTCACAATGTTTTCCTTCACCGATTTGAGAGCAGTGGTGATGAAATATATTACACAAAGTAATGCGCCTGGCTGGGTTTGAACTCGTAACCTACAACTCGTAAGTCGTGGCCGTTACCACTCGGCCACGACTGCACTTAGGTCAAAGTCTGTATTATTATTATTAATACTATAATTCGTAATAGTCAAATTGCATGAGAAATAATATCTCTGCAGACGCAAAAACCAGTTACGGAAGGCATGTATATATCCTGCCTACTCTGAAGTTATCCTTTAGTACATAATCTTATAAATGCCTCTTATGTACTAACTGTTCTAGAGATCTCGTGGTCATAGGCTCCCATTTCATTGGGCACGCCATAATTATGACGGTAACAAGACGCCTATTCAGCCAGTCCTCAAAGATGGGAACCTCTCTAAAGAGTGGCTGGATCGGCGTCAAGGCGTCCTCATCTTCCGCATGACGCAGGTCCTTACGCACCGCCGTGTCCTCGTGGAAGCCATCGGCGGCAACGACCTCTAGCGCCAGGTGTTGGTTCAGGCTATGGTCCGGAGTGAGGAGGAATGGCAGGCAGTCACCTCCTTCTGCGAAGCAGTAATGCTAGCGATGGAGGTGGCCGGACGCGTGAGAGAACAAACGTCCTCACTCCCCAGCTGCCGAGACTCTGACCCCGATTACCAGCCACGGTAGGCGCGGACTCGCGGACGTTGAGCAATGGGTAGCTCGCTGTCCTGCAGTCCAGTAATCGACCGGACCAAGCCCCAGTCGTCGACAGCGCGTAATGATCAATACAGGCCCCTCAAAGAGATGTAAGCAAACCGTAGAGGCCCAGCAGGGCCGAGAGAATTAGCGGAAAGGAAACCCGTAGTCCTAGAATGCAAAGGGCAACTGAAGGACACAGAAGTGGTTTTAGTCAATAAAAGTCTGACACGCCCTCTCTCTCGCTCCACCCAGACCGGGAAAAGTCATTGGATGATTTCCTACCTTAAAAAAAAGGTTCCTATGTCATCTTGCGTTCCTCCATTATGAATATCTCATATAGGCTCATATCTGATCTATTATAACAAATAAAAGAAATTAAATCCTTAATGGAAATTTTAAATCAGTTCGCATTAATGTTACTTTTTATCCAACTCCAAAAGGAGTCTATTTTTTTTTGTGTATGTTCATCAATTTTTCAATCCATTGTGGATCGATTGTGAAAATTATTTATTTGAAAAAAAAATACAACCGACTTCAATGTAAAAAGAAAAACACTAAAATGTGCAAAATAAGTCTGATTTCGGAAGTCGGTGTCGGTGTGTCGGTTCTATAACGAAAAGACAAAACTAAAAAAAAGAACCATTATAGGACCACTTTGTTGTCCGTCTGTCTGTCTGTCAATACCCTTTATCTCAGGAACGCGTGGAGGTATCAAGTTGAAATTACAACCATATACTTAGATATCACGCGGGTTTGGGATAGTCGTTGATAGGATCCAGCAGTTGGGACTTGAAATGGCGCTGCACAAGTCCGAGGCCATGTGTTTTCACTGCCCTTGGAGCATGCAACCACGCCGTTCCCAATTAACGGTAGGAGGTCACATTGGCGTAGGGTCGATGATGAAGTAACTGAGAAGAAAAGAAGAAGAAAGATGAAGAAGGACTTGTCCTCGACAGCTGGTGGAATTTCGAGGAGCACCTCCGACGCATGGCTCCCAAACTGAATCGGACTGGGGCTGCTCTCAAGCAGCTCCTGCTCAACCTAGGGGGTCCAGACGCCTCCCGCCGGAGGCTCTACGCAGGCATCGTCCGGTCCATGGCCCTTTATGGGGCGCCGGTGTGGGTGCCGTCACTGCAAAAGTGACCGGCGGCCCAGCTGAATGCGTGCCAGAGAATCATGGCCATATGGATCGCACGGTTTCCCACGAAGCAGCGAGCCTATTTGCTGGCCCGCCACCGTGGAATCTGGAGGCGACAGTCCTTGCACACATGCACGATCTGAGCGGCGAGATGCAGCGCCGGGGTGAAACTCCACTGCATGGCGGACAGAGTTTCCGCGGGATCTCACGGTGGAATGGCAATAGCAACTGTAGCAACCCAGTGCAGGGCACGCCATAGCTATGGAGATAAGTCCCCTCTTTAAGGAGTGGCTGGAAAGGCAACACGGCATCCTTACCTTCCGCATGAAGCAGGTCCTCACCATACGTGGTAAGTTCGGGAGGTTTCTGCACCGAATTCGTGCTGAAGAAAAGCGCGGGTGGTACAAAAGGCAACGAAGGAACAGGAGTGGGTTTTAAGATGATTTTCCCAAAGGAAAAAAAACCTAAGAATTTTTAGAACCGGTTCAGTAGTTTTAGAAATTACCTCCTACATATAAACTTAAAAATTTTACCTCTATATAATATTTTATTATATAGCTAATATATACATAATATATTATTGGCAGTCTCGCTGCTATCATTTAAATAAATAATAAACATAAATCTACCTCAACCATAGCAAATACGTCATGTACACTACCTACAATTGTAAGTAATTAAAATTCATTAATAAAACCAGTGCCTTAGTCAACCTACGCAATAGGACGAGAAAAAAAAATATTCGATAAGCTTCAGCATTCGCCATTCGTGTTTTAGCTGCGTTCAAGCGTGCACGACATATGTGCTCCCAAAACTCACCATGTCTGATAACGACACCAGTGTTCTTCTAAATTCTACTTACACGAACAATTCTTCCGGTAACACGACCATCAGTCCTGCACAGTATATCCCCATCGCTGTCATCGCGCTTTCAACTATAACCTTCTTCGTCGGCATTTCTTCTTGGATCCTTATAGAGAAATTCAGGCACTTCAAGAACTATTTGTTCCTCAATATCATCATTAATAACATCCTGAACATCGTGCTGGATTTCGTTTACGACTATGTGAAGAACTCGGGAAGTACTCCAGTAAAAAACTTGCATGGATTGGCGTTTCTGTACTTTAAAATGACTGCAAATTGTTGGTTATTATTATTGTGTTACATGTTCTATGTTGATCTAGTGAATGTGTTCAGTAGTGACATCAAGAAGAAGTACCTCAAGAGTACTCTGTTTGCCTGGGGGCTTCCATTTTTAATCTTAGCGTTTACTTCAGGCATAATATCTATTTTCGACAGCTCTGGTTTTATACCTTGTGTGATCTTCATTTCGACATTTATTTTAATATTAGTCGTTAACATGATAATATATTTAAGGGTTTTATACGATTTATTTAAGAGCAATGATCATAATTATGATGGACCTCAACATCAGTCAAAGTGTCGTCGAGTTCCAGTGGCCACAGTTATATTCTTACTGAGTGGAACTTCGTTTTTAGCATTGTCTCTAAAATTTTTCGTAAATTTTCCATTTTATTTATCAATGTTTCTGATTTTCTTGCAACCTGTTGTCTTGGATTTGTACTTCTTCATTTTTAAATCGAATCGGACTGTTTGGAAAAAATATTACAACAGAAAAATTAAAAATACACTCAGAGAAATTAATTGTTGATCATACTATATAAAAAAAACCATAAGAATTAATATTCAATATGATCTCTATCGCATACTTTGATGTTACTTACTATATTATTTTATAATATTTAAATTTAATAAAACTGTAATTTAATTATATATTAATTTAATTAATACTTTAACTTTAAGTTAATAATATAATTTTTAATTAAAAAAATATTTTATATTTTCGTCTTTCAATGCTTTTTTTTTTCGGTGGGATAATCATCTTATGACATCCCCCGCTCTTGGGCGGGGCGGGAGATATTGTCAGACTTTTACTGACTAAAAACCCACTCCTGTTCCCTCGTTGCCTTTCTTACCGGGGCCGAGTTTTCCTTTCAGAATCAGACCCTTGGCCCAAGTAGGCTTCGACCCTGCTGGGCCCCTACAATTGCTGACATCTCCTTGAGGTGCGCGTGAAACAGTACGCGTCGTCGACGACTTGGGCTCGGTCCGGACGGTCTTTCAATGCTTACTGTTTTCTTTATTGTACACACAATTTTAAACAGACAATAAAAATAGGACAGTTGATGTACATATGCGAGCTTAAACCATAAATGGGTGTTTTTTTTTTTTAATACTTATCATAATTCATTAGATATGTCTTGTAAATGACTAGTTTACCGGGATCCTTACCTGAATGTTGTTTGCAAATTGATCGTTAGTGCCTCATGACCTCAAACTGCCTGGATGACAAATGCCTAAACATTTATGAAAAGTTATGGTCTCAACGTTGAGGACTGAAGTCAACAAAACAAATGGCGCCGCATGATAGGGAAAGCCGACCTCGTTTAAGGCAAGGATGAAGAATTCGAAATTCAAAATTGTAGATTCTGTTACACATTTAAAAATATGGCGTTACATTTTATACAGTGGCATATTCTTGAAAGACAAGAGCTCGGAATTTGATTTCAAATTGTATTAAATTCATTCATCATTATTTCGCGGACCGAACGCATAATTACGGCACGCCATATTTATGGCGGTAAGTCCTCTCTTTGAGGAGTGGCTAGAAAGACAACACGGCGTCCTTACCTTCCGAATGACGCAGGTCCTCACCGGACATGGTAAGTTCGGGAGGTTCTTACACCGGATTCGTGCGGAAGAAACACCCGGTCGTCATCATTGTGTGGACCGCCCGGAGGACACGGACGAGCATACAGTAGAGGTGTGCATCGCCTGGGCAGAGCAGCGCCGTGTCCTCGTGGGGGCGATCGGCGGCAGTGATCTCTCGCGCCAGGCCTTGGTTCAGACCATGGTCAGGAGTGAGGAGGAGTGGCAGGCGGTCGCCTCCTTCTGCGAAGCAGTAATGCTAGCAATAGAGGCGGCCGCACGTGCGAGGCCACAGCCCTCGCGCCCCAGCCGCCGGGATTCCAATCCCGATTTCCGGCCACCGTAGGCGCGGGCTTGCAGATAGCGAGCAATGGGTAGCTCGCCGTCCGACCGTCCGGTAAGCGTCCGGACCGAGCCCAAGTCGTCGATGGCACGTAGTGTTCCACGCGCGCCTCAGGGAGATGTCAGCAAATCGTAGGGGCCCAGCAGGGACGAAGCCTACTGGGGCCATGGGTAGTGTGAAAACGAAACCCGGGGCCCTGGGACGAAGGCAACGAAGGAACAGGAGTGGGTTTTTAGTCAAAATCATCTTATGATATATCGCGCTCTTGGGCGGAGCGAGAGATAGTGTCAGACTTTTACTGACTGAAACCTACCTGTGTTCCTTTAGTTGCCCTTCGCGTTCCAGGGCTATAGTAACTTGCACGCCACAATCGCGGCAGCAAATCCCTTCTTTGAGGAAAGGCTAAAAAGGCTCTCTTTCCGCCTGACGCAGGTCTTCATCGGACATAGATGTTTCGGAAGGTACCTATTTGGGATTCAGCGGAAAGTAACGCTCGAGTGTCACCATGGTCACAAAATGTTATCTTCTGGAATTCCGCCAAGAAACCAGCAAATATAGGTACCTAATCACAGAAATATGCTTCTTGAGTAGTTCGTGGAGGTTACCGTATTTCAAGTAATCTTTCCCTCGGACTTGACCACAACCTACAGTTTGGAACGAGTTCCTAATTCCTAAGATTCCAAAAATTGTGGATCATTTAGAATTTCACGAAAAACCCATGAAGACATATTTCACACAGGCCCCCGACGTGGTTTGCGTTCCTGAAGACAGTTTGATTACGTAAGATGTATCCTACATTACTTGTAGCTTTAAGTCGACATCTGGACATTACCTCCTTAACAGTGAGTGGTGATCGACACTATTGTGTGTTGCGACATTTGTTTGCTGTCATTTTATTGTTTTGTGGAGTCACAAACACGGAGTAATAAGGGGATAGTAGCGTGTTTCGAGAGGTTTCTGTTTCAAAAGGTGTTAATTTAAGTTTGTTTTTGGTTTATGCTAGTCTGTACGGATCTTATTCTGAGATCGATACCCACAGTTTTTAGTGTCTGCACCTTTTACTTTTAGAAAGAAAATCATCAAATACCTTCTCCCGCTCTGGGTAAAGCGAGATTTTGTGTCAGACTTTTACAGACTGAAACCCATCTGTGTTCTTTTAGTTGCCCTTAGCGTTCTAGGGCTACGGTAATTTGCAACATCCAGCTGCAACAATTTTTTCCACAAATTCTTTATAAGTACAGTTGTGGAGCAACATGACGTCGTAAGTTACTTTGTAGTGATTTAATAATCGCTAGCAGCAGTTACCGTACAGTTACCAGCTGAAATTCGGCTGAAGCCGATTATGCTCTTTCGAAATTCACCTCCGCCAAAGTTGCATAACGGGACCCGGCTAAAACTCTGCAGAGAAATATCATCTAGGCAAATTCTTAAGTGAGGTAATTTTTTCTAAAAACCTCATAGCTCTAGCAGGCATAGATAGGCCTTAGAGACCTGCGTCAGGCGGAAAGAGAGGACGTTGAAGTGCCTTTCTAACCTTTCCTCAAAGAAGGGATTTGCTGCCACGTGCAAGTTACCGTAGCCCTAGAACGCTAAGGGCAGCTAAAAGAACACAGATGGGTTTCAGTCTGTAAAAGTCTGACACAAACTCTCGCTTTACCCAGAGCGGGAGAAGGTATTAGATGATTTTCTTCCTAAAAGTAAAAGGTGCAGACACTAAAAACTGTGGGTATCGATCTCAGAATAAGACCCGTTCAGACTAGCATAAACCAAAAACAAACTTAAATTAACACCTTTTCCTTTTAGGGGTAGGCAGAACCTTAGAACATCAACCTCTGCGACCTCAACATGTCTGTGTCTGTTTATTGACGTTCATAAGTTTATTTGATGTATATCATTTACGAGTACCTATTTTATTATTGGTGAGCCAAATAAATAAAATAAAATAAATTATACATTTAGAGATAATAAATACATTTTCACATAAAATATTTACTGGAATTAATTTCCCTAAAATTAATTAGATGCTTTCGACATGAAACACAAGCAAAGAATTATTAATTACGTTTGTACATTTTCACTAACGTGACGCAGACAAAGTCGCGGATAACAGCTAGTGTAAAATAACTACAATCTCTATTATAAAACCTAAAAGTACAATAACAGCGCTACCGTGGCTACTACATCACCGTTTGGTGATATATCTCACTGTAACATCAATCTAATAGGTCAAAAATGATACGCCGAAGCTGCTATACAACTAATATATCAGCGAATAACGATATGACTGTGCCCAATCCGGGTAGTGTAAACGTTCTTTGACCACTTTTAGAACCACTCAGTAAGACCAATTAGTTCTTGAAAAACTTTCTATGGACTGCTTTAGGACAAGGCTTTGCTGCTTTTATTTCGGATCCTGTGGTGTCACCATTGTGCGGACCACCCGAAGAATACGGTGGTCTGCTCCACCGGGCACCGCCGTGTCCCCGTGGCGGTGACCTTTCAATTCTGGCCCTAATTCAGACCCTAGTATAGTACGGGGCGAGAGAGAATGGGAAGCGGTCACCTCACCTCATTTCTGCAAATCAGTAATGCGAGTGAAGGTAGCAGCTAAAACCATGAGTGAAAGGACATCCTTACGCCTCAGCCGCCGCAGTAGTAGATGCTCCGGGCATCGGGAGCCGACAGGTGATGTCTTGCCACCATAGGCGCGGACCTGCGGACAGTGAGAAATGTTTAGTACAGAGTCATTTTATTTTTTTCGTTGCCTTTCTTTCGGACTAGATTAACTCCTAGCCCGAGCACTGGTTAGTATTTTTATTATTATTATTATTTATTTAGTACAAGAAACAGTTTAAAAAAGTAGAAATATGTCGCTTGTTCTGTGTAAAAAAAAAATATATTTTACGACATCCACAATGTTTTAAATCCATTTTAGCGAGTTATATTTAAAATTAAGCGGTGATACCCAAACTAACTTTCCAATAATATCATACCTTGGTACGGCTACTAAATATATTACCCTGTATGCCACACTGGTAGGATTCTTGAAAATAGTAGATTGGGTAAACACAAATGAATATGAAACAATTTTTTTTTTAATATTTAATAAAAAGTTAAAAGAGGTTTAGGAACTAATGCAAAGTACCAACTAATACAAACAACAATAATGACTACACTTAAAACACAATTAAGAATATTCGCGAACTTTATCCAATCTAGACTATTTTTTTTTATTTCAACCGTATTATCATCAACATTCCACTGAGGAAAGATGAAATACTTCCAATGAGTACGTTACATAATTCGTTTAAATATTTAATTAAAAGGAATAGGTTTAGGTACTAGAGTATAGTAAATACTAATATAAACAACAATAATGACTACACTAAAAACACAATTAAGAATATTCGCGAACTTTGTCCAATCTTGACTAAACCGTTTGATATCAATCGTATCATCATCAACATTCCACTGAGGGAAAATCAAATACTTCCCATGACTCTCGAACACAGAATTATTGATAGAAATTATATAATTTGGCGGCGTCGATTTCAACTTACACAAAATTCGCAGAAAAAATGAGATAAAAATTATCAGGACTGTTAAAACTATTGAACCACGATAATATAGTAATAAATTTGGTGGATCTGAAGGATGCTTCGGCATTGTCGCGGCTAACGTAGTCAAGAAAAAGTACTGACTGAGAACACTGAAGCAAACGATTGACAGACGTACAAAACGCCTCACATCCAGGAATAGGGACGTAACACTAAGAACAGTCAGAACCACAGCTGGGTTCACCACTATCGCTCCCAAACCTGCAGCTTCCCGACGCAATGCGAAAAACATTTTCAACTGACGCTCAGAACTGGAATTCAACTCTTGTCTATATTCAGTAATGGCCCATTCGGCTCCATATTCTGCATACTCCAAGCTTACAATGTGTGGTGAAGTAACATTAATTCTAAAATGTTCTGATTTCGTCGTCCAGGCACCGAATTCAAAACTACACTGTTGCTGGTCGTAAGGCCAGTCTTTGAGCTTGACTTTGCACATTGCACTATGAGTAACCTTCACCACACATTTCACATCTCCAGTATTTTTCAAAACGCACCAAACATAGAAGTATCTATCAAAGTCATGTGAGTCTGCACTATTGAACAGTCTGAAGCCTGGATTCCACATGTTGATGGAGATCATTTCTGTCTGTTTGATGCCGTAGTACTTTTCTGGGTCCCACTTTAGCCTCTCATCTTTCCAACGCATGTACATCCTGGTGTGTAATGCCATGACTCCTGCAACACTGTCGAAGTTGAATTGTTTAAGACCGAACCTAACGTTCACGTTGAATGCTGAGTCGTTGCTTGGAGGGGTGTGCCTGAAGTCGCCACATGAGAGATCTTTTCTTAGTTGTTTTTCGAAGGCCATTCGCTCTGGCACATTGTTTATGACACAATCTTCGGCAAGCGTGATGTTTAGTATAACTAGTAGTACGATGTAAGTGAACAGGGCCATGGTTCAGATGGTTCTGCAGAGAGAGATGGGGAATTATCGTGGTTTGTAAGGTAATATGATCTAGTAACGCCCACGGCAGCTACTATTATTGCGATTGCCTCGTTTGCTTGTTATCAGTAGGCTGTTTGGTGATTGCCATACTAATAAACTGTCAAATTATGTTGAGCACCGAATTTGGATATTTTTCGAGGGTGGTGCCAGGTTATTTTTAGCCGACCGCTCGACGCAAAAAAGGGTTATGTGTTAATTAGTTTATGTTTTGTTCCTTTGTGGCGTTTTAGTGACTTGCGTCATTCGGTATTTGAAAGTTACCGCGGCCTCGGAACGCAAGAGACAACCTAAGAACACAGGTGGTTTATTTATTGAATTTTTGGCGTTTCCATTTTTAGCGACATTGGTAAAATAATTGTTAAAGTCTGTTGCTATATCATCACCTACATTTAACATATTTTCTCCATCCAAAATTTCTCTAGTTTCAGTACTAGCATTGTTCTGCTTAAGTTTATCATTTATTATTGTCCACGTAGCTTTACATTTACTCTCTGCTTTTCCTATGTATTGTTTATTTTTTTCCCTTTGTATCGTAATAACACATTGCTTTAGTTTTTTTTACTGTATGTTTTAAATTTTTGTTTATTTTGGCTAATTTTACTTTTATAATATATACCTTGTAAATTTCTCTTTTTTAAACCCTTAGTTGCCCATTTTAGGTTAAGAGAGTTAGAGTTTATCTTAATTTTAATCAACAGGAAACAGTTCATAGAATAGACAAAGTTTATCATGCAATAATGAAAAGGCTTTGTTTACGTCTGTTTCTAAGTATACTTCTGAAAAATATAGTAATTAAATTTTTCAATATTTTCTTTACTCAGGTCCCTTTTGTATGCAAACCAATGCTTTCGGATTGTATATTTTCCGTTTTTAATTTTATTGATAATGTTTGACCGGTATTATGACCTGATAGTCCTAATTCATGTGTTTCACCTTTTGCTTCGTTGATGTCACATATAAGATTGTCAATAGTTTAAATACTTATCCAACAATATATCACTCGTAAAGGTTGAAACGAAAAAGAAAACACTCCCCACTTTACGTGTAGGAGGGGTACTCTAATAAAACATTTTTTTCCACTTTTTATTATACCACTTTGTCGGCGTGATTGATATACATATTGGTACCAAATTTCAGCTTTCTAGTGTTCATTATCACGGTCACTGTGATTATCCGCGGACGGACGGACAGGCTGGGCAAAACTATAAGGGTTCCTAGTTGACTACGGAACCCTAAAAATATATAGCCGTTTATGTAGCAAAATTCACAAGGTACTTCCCGTTGACCCAGAATCCTGAAATTTGGCATAAAGCAAGGTCTTATAGCACAAGTACAGGAATTAATCTAAAAACAGTTTTGTTAAGTACCTACGTGACAAAAAAAAAACAGCAATTCGGAAAAATCTTCGAGACTCCATTCGGGAATTGTAGTTTGAACGGTGCGCGAGTCCGACTCGCAATTTCCCGGTTTTTTTTTTGCAATGGAGTATATTTCTGGTGGTAAGTACTTGCTAGTTTATGTTGCAACATTGGCTATATATCATACTAGCATTTTTCCCGCGACCTCTTTCGTGAAATACTATATTTTCATAAAAAACGGAGTTCACCCCTTTTCACTGCCTTATATGTAGAATTTCTTAAAATCCTTTCTTAGTGCTAGCCTACATCACAAAAGGAAGCCTTGTACAACATTTCAGATTCCTAGTCCCATTAGTACATTGATATGTCAGTCAGTCCGTTTCTCCTTTTATATATATAAATATATGTAGAATAAACTATTGTTTTTGCATCGTTTTAAAAAAAGAGAGAAATAACAAAAAATATTTCGTAATTTTTGAATTCAAATAGTCATAAAGTAGGTACAATATTCAACGGTATTCAAAGTAAAAACATATGTTATTGTGTAGGAAATATTATAGGCTAAAATTAATACATGATTTGTATCCGACTTCATCTGTCTTTCTAACAAATTTTACCTTTATTGTTCCACGCGTGCCTCAAGGAGATGTCAGCAACCGTAGATGGGATATTACAAGGAATGCAAAAACATGCCTACCACTATCCATCATCATCTTCCTGCCCTTGTCCCGTGTTATTTGGGGTCGGCGCAACACGTCAACCTATCACTAACTTCCTTTTCTTTCATATCACTCTTCTCACAATCCATCCATCTTTTCTTTGATCTCCCTCTCCCTGTCCATCTATCCACATGTAAACTCATACCTCTTTTAGTAACATGCGTCTCATCCCTCCTCTTCACATGACCATACCAAGACAATGCCTACCACTATCCATAAGGTCAAATTACAAGATATCTTCTATCGGCTTCTGGAAACTTCCGACCCTTTTATAACAGAAATAAGAAACTACTAAGAAAAGTAAATTCTTTGCCATTATCTCATTAATGTTCATTAAACCGCTAAATATTTGAAAATGTGGTGTTTTCATTTTATTCAAACACTAGATTTGGCCCGCGGACTCGCCCGCGTTGACCTGCATACATAAAACAAAAAAAATTACTGAAAAAGCACTAAAAGGATCAAAATAACTTTAAATTCGGAAGTCGGTGTTAAATACTTCCAAAATTAAAATAATTTTGATCCTTTTAGTGATTTTTTTAGTGAAGTCGGTTATTTTTTTTTTTGTAAAAAGTTTTTATTTTACACTTTTTAGTTGTATCGCAACTAAAAAGTGTAAAATAAAACACTTTTTTCTCACTACTACTTTCTCACTTATAAACAGAGTGCCTATTTTTCATGACGTTTCCAATTAACCCAAACACGACAAACAGGTTACATTGTTTTATTATAAAGTTCCTGTGTCTACCTTCCACCTTCCGGCTCCATCATGAGATCAGTTCGGTAGGACCTTATAGCCTCAGTGCATCTCATGACAATTCTAATAAGCCACACGGCTAGGATACATTGATTAATTACGGAGTTCCTGTGTCTACCCTCTGGCTCCATCATCATCATCAGATTATTTCGATGATACTATTTTCAACGTAACTATTCTGTTCAGAACCATTCATTTATTTCTATTGTCATAGTCGCTTAACTATCTTCATTGTGATATCTATGTGAGTATGAAGTTCCGTTGACCATTTCTGGTCTTCTTCATGAACTTATGAAGAAGACCTTCATCAAATGATACTTTTTGATTGTAAATGCTTAAGTTCTCGATGAAAATACCATATATATTTGAGGAGTTCCCTCGATTCCTCATGGATCCTATCATCAAAACTGGATTTTGAAAAAAATGAAACTAATCTGGAAGCATATCCTATAAAGGGATTTTTTTTGTGCAAATCGGTCCATAAACAACGGAGCTCTGAGGTAATAAGAATTAAAAAAAAATTATGAATAAAAAAAAATACAACCGAATTTATAACCTCCTCCTTTTTTGAAGTCGGTTAAAATAGCCTATATCACTCAGGAATAAAGCAGCTTCTATCGGCAAAAAATATTAGTAATCAGACCAGTACCTACTTTCAGAGTTTACCTGAACAGAAAAAAAACAAACATAACCTCTTTATTATTTATTTATTTTTATTTATTTATTACATTATAACACCTTCACAGATTAGTCCAAGGCGATGTTATAACTAACACTTATTATAATAAGAATGTTAATTTAAAATTAATTGGGATGTAATATCCAGACCCTTCTCAATAATTATGTGAGCTGCTTCTAAAAACTTCGGCAGGTTTTGGCCAAATATATCCTCCGATAGTGCAACATGATTAATAATTCGTAAGGCTCGTTTGTAATATTAGTGTTTAGTTAGTGTAGCCTAGTGTGGGCAGATTAGCTGACCCCCCCAGTTTCTTTGCTTACTACTCCAGTCCCGCAGTGGATCATAATGTTTCCAGTCCCGTGGAAGATTTTATATAACACTAGCTTTTGCCCGCGGCTTCGCCCGCGCACATAAAGAATAACCTATGTCACTCAGGAATAAATCAGCTTTCTATCGGTGAAAATATTTTAACAAACGGACCAGTACTTCCAGAGATTACCTCCTACAAACAAAAAACAAACTTTACTTCTTTATAAAATTATATTACTAGCTTTTGTCCGCGATTTCATCCGCGTAGAAGTCAAAAATGGTTTTATTAGGTTTTTTGAGAAAATATGAAATATTATTTATTATCATTTTTTATTTTTTTATTATCTATTAAACGTGCTCAATCGTTGCCTGTTTTTAAGACTCGTTAGAGAACATTACCTGTCGCTGTGAGTATCGATAGTCATGATTTATATTTCTGTCTATAGTTTTCAATGGTTATATATGTACATATGTATCTATTATATAGCATATGTATGTATTTGTGTATCTATTATAATATATTATGTTTAATGCTGGTTCTGTCACACCAATGACAGCCCCATTTCTTATCCAGGCAATTTACTGTCCATTCCAGGTTGCCTGGAAGAGATCGTGGAATGCGATGAGGCCGCCCATTGTATGTACGTATGTGTTTTAGTTTCGTGTCCTTTTATATAATATTGGTGTACAATAAAGAATATAATAAATAAATAAATAAATATTATTATCTTCGTCGTGTGTGATAGTTTATTGAATTGTATGGCGAGCGATATTGTATCTTAAGATAAAATATTATAGTATCTTAGCCATGCGCCCTTTAGTGAACTCCACTGTAGATGACGTAATCTACGACAAACTTATTATTTGCGGTTGGTACAGTAATCTTGTTTAGGGTACGAACCGCAAAATTAAGTTTGTTTTTATTGTATATACTTTTCCGGGATAAAAAGTACACCCAGTGTGGTGCCCAAGATATTAAAGAATAATTATACCAAGTTTCATCGTTTCAGATTACGATGAAACTTGGTATAATTATTCTTTAGTTTTAGTTGGCCATATCATGAAATGATCAATTTCTAAGATCTGGCCACGTTATATACATAGACTGATAAACGCATCACCATCCCTTGCGTCGTCACACTGTTCAAATCCGGCTATCAACATAACTTGACACTTGATTAATATAGCAATCACCAAACAGCACACTGATAACAAAAAAAAAACGACGCAATCGCAATGAGAGTTATTGCAGTGGGCGTTACTGGATCATATTACCTTACAAACCACGATAATACCCCATCTCTCTCTGCAGAACCGTCCGAACCATGGCCCTGTTCACTTACATCGTAATACTAGCTATCGTAAACATCACGCTGGCCGAAGATTGTCTCATAAACAATGTGCCAGAGCGAATGGCCTTCGAAAAGCAGCTAAGAAAAGATCTCTTATGTGGCAACAGTGACGACTTCATGCAGACTCCTCCAAGTAACATCTCAGCATTCAACGTGAATGTCAGGTTCGTTCTTAAACAATTCAACTTCGACAGTGTTGCAGGAGTCATGGCTTTACATACTAGGATGCACATACGCTGGAAAGATGAGAGGCTAAAGTGGGACCCAGAAAAGTACTACGGCATCAAACAGACAGAAATGATCTCCATCGACATGTGGAATCCAGCCATCAGACTGTTCAATAGTGCAGACTCACATGACTTTGATAGATACTTCTATGTTTGGTGCGCTTTGAAAAATACTGGAGATGTGAAATGTGTGGTGAAGGTTACTCATAGTGCAATGTGCAACGTCAAGCTCAAAGACTGGCCTTACGACCAGCAACAGTGCAGTTTTGAATTCGGTGCTTGGACGACGAAATCAGAATATTTTAAGATAAATTTTACTTCACGTGCTATAAGCATGTGGGGGGCAGAATATGGACCTGAATGGACTATTACTGACTATAGACAAGAGGTGAATTCCAGTTCTGAGCGTCAGTTGAAGATGTTTTTCACATTGGATCGGGAAGGTGCAAGTTTGGGAGCGATAGTGGTGTACCCGGCGGCGATTCTGACTGTACTTAGTGTTACGTCCCTATTCCTGGATGTGAGGCGTTTCGTACGTTTGTCAATGGCTTGCTTCAGTGTCCTCAACCATTACTTTTTCTTGACTACGTTAGCCGCGACAATGCCGAAGCATAATTCTGATCCACCAAACTTATTACTATATTATCGTGGTTCAATAGTTTTAACAGTCCTGATAATCTTGATCTCATTCTTTCTGCGAATTTTGTGCAAGTTGAAATCGACGCCGCCAAATTATATAATTTCTATCAATAATTCTGTGTTCGAGAGTCATGGGAAGTATTTGATCTTCCCTCAGTGGAATGTTGATGATGATACGATTGAAATCAAACGGTTTAGTCAAGATTGGACAAAGTTCGCGAATATTCTTAATTGTGTTTTTAGTGTAGTCATTATTGTTGTTTATATTAGTATTTACTGTACTCTAGTACCTAAACCTATTCCTTTTAATTAAATAATTAAACGAATTATGTTACGTATGGTTTTGTGTTTACCCATTCTACGACTGTCAGAGATTCCAAGCTTCGGACCGCACAGGCTGTTATATTCTATACCTACGTTTTTACTGATTTTTAGTGCAAATAAATTAAACTAAACCTAGTGTGTCGTTTTATCTCTAGTTCGACAAATCAATACTTAATTTTATTTATCTAGAAACGCCCACAAATATTCAATACTCTTACTAGAGTTAGGGTGTTTCTGCACCAGCCCCCCTAGCCAAGTTACGATAGTTTCGTTTGCGTCGAACGCCTCGAGTAGGCCACGCCTCCGATTTCTTTATTCTGACGTCATCTCAAAGCTCAGTCACGTGGTCAGAACAAAGGAATCGGAGGCGTGGCCTACTCGAGGCGTTCGACGCAAACGAAACGATCGTAACTTGGCTAGGGGAGCAGAGGTGTGCTATCCAGCCATGTTTTTTAGCAGTCAGTAAAAATCTGATACTCGCTCTCGCTCTACTTAAAGCAGGAGGAGTTATTTAATCATTCCCCACCTAAAAAAAATGTATTATTCTATCAATTCGTTGTTTTCAACTAAAATCACGTCACATGTGATCACTTCTACTAAGAAAACAAAAACAATAACAAATAGGTAGTTGAATTGTTTATGATTTGTGGAACGTAGGTGAATTACAGGAAAACCACATGATATGGGCCATTCAGTATGTGGTTTTCAATGTAGGTGGGTACGTAAATAAGTACTAATTATGCAAAACATAGAATTGATATGGTGCTGTGCGTACGTAAATGTTCCCGTGATAGGTAGGACACGTACCTGTCTGAAAATAACCGGGCTTAACGATACTGTATCGCCAAATACACATTACAAAAACCAGGTACCGTAAAACGGGGTGAATATGCAGGGGTGAATAGAAACAAAACTTTGGTTTGGTTTTTCACTTTGATACCATATTATCGGCTTCTAACAAAGCATCGACTTTTTAGAATAAGAATTCATTCATCATCATCATCATCATCATTTCAGCCGAAAGACGTCCACTGCTGGACATAGGCCTCCCCCAAGTGTCGCCACAATGAACGGTCCTGTGCGTCTCGCATCCATCGTACTCCCGCAACCGTTACCAGTTCATCGGTCCACCTTGCAGGAGGCCTTCCAACGCTACGTCTTCCGGTACGTGGTCGCCATTCCAGAACCTTTCGGCCCCAACGGCCATACGTTCTGCGAGCAATGTGCCCTGCCCACTGCCACTTAAGTTTGGCGATTCTTCGTGCTATGTCGGTGACCTTGGTTCTCCTGCGGATATCCTCATTCAAGAATTCATTAATAAATCGATATAGTTTAATGCTGCAAAAAATATTCAAATATCGTGAAAATACCCCTTGAAGTTTTGTTTCTATTCACCCTTGAGTTTCTATTTACCCCGTTTGACTGTATCAAAATATTAGGTAAGTAGGTATATAACTGGCCTGTTGGTCTAGTGGTTAATAGCCTCTAGGTCTAATGGTCAATGACTGCTATGCCGGAAGTCGTGAGTTCGATTCCCACCCAAGAAAAATGTTTGTGTGATGAGCACGATCATTTCTGCTGTGTAATTTATCTAAAATATATACGTATTTAGAAATATAAGTATTTATCAGTTGTCTAGTAGGTACCTACTCCTAGTAACACAACACACAACGCTATCTAGTCTTAAACTAAGCAGAGTTTGTGATATGAGTACTAAATAACTGATAAACATACTTTCGTATTTCTAAATATTACTTATTGATAAATTACACCCAAACACAGAACAAATGGACACACACAGACACATTCCAGGTTGCCTGGAAGAGATTGCGGAATGCGATAAGGCCGCCCATTGTATGTTCGTATGTGTTTTAGTTTAGTTTCCTTTTATATTTATATTGGTGTACAATAAAGGATATAACAAATAAATAAATAATAAATGATCGTGCTCATCACACAAACATTTGTCTAGGGTGGTAATCGAGCCCACGACCTTCAACATAGCAGTCAGACCCACTGGCCACTAGACCAACGACGGACGGCCGGATTATGAGATACCCATTGCTCGTTGTCCGCAAGCCTGAGTAGACGGGGATTACCCTGTGACTCCAAACGGCCAGGGCGGGGCGTCTTCTGTGGTGACGGCTGAAGAGTGATCGGATATCCGTTCCTTCACGAAAGCGACCATCTCTATCGCCAGCATTATTGTTTCGCAAAAGGAGGCGGCTGCTTCCCATTCTTTCTCGCTCCGGACCACGGCCTACACCAGGGCCCGGTGCGAGAAATCGTTGTCGCCGATCACCTAAACCATTTTCGTCGGGCGATCCGCGCACAAAGGTGACACCCGGATGTTTCATTCGACTGAATCCGAAACAAGAAACTTCCAGACTCGCCATGTCCAGTAAGTAATGCGGTAGGTGAGGATTCCGTGGCGTCTATCCAACCACTCCTCAAAGAGGTTACTAACCGCCACTATTGCGGCGTGCCCAAGCGTAATTAGGGTAACGTATAAAGGAGTTATAAGAGACGAGGCAGTCAATATTAGTTATAGTAGCGAATCGTCCGAGCACGGATATTAAAGTTTTTTTTTTTATAAACTAGTGCTTGACTGCGATCCCACCTGATGATCCCACTTGATACAATCGTTGATGGTGAGGCTCACTAGTTTATTAAGTGCCTATTCACTCTAGCCTTGAAAACACCTAAAGTATAATCGGACGGGAAGACCTCAGCAGGCAAATTGTTCCAGTCCGTCGATGTACGCGGTATAAACGACGAGGCGAAACGCTTAGTGCGGACCGTAGAAGTTTTAACAACGTAAGGGTGGACACTCGCCGAAGTAATCAAGTTATGCAATTCCCATGCATACTCTCCACAAGGCATCCTGTAAAATACCGAAAGGCTGGCTACTCTACACCTTTAAAAGTCTCGGCTTTTCTGTACTACAAAGTACAATATGCATTTATACACACTGGTGTAGCTACCGAAGAGCTAGCCGGGCAGTGCCTCGGGGCCCCTAAGCTCAGATGGCCCCCAAAACCTGATAAGCAATTTTTAATCATGGTAACTCAAAAAAAGGGGCCCCAGATTTTTAGCCCCAGGGCCGTTGATGAACTAACAACGCTTTCGGTATACATCTAAATCTTCATCATAAGCCTATGGTCTATTGGTGCAATCCGCATGAACATCCAATAATCGCAGTCTGAATCATCGAATCTCCATTTTATTTATTAAATAAAACTTCATGCAACACAAATGTACAAAGGCGGACTTAATGCTTTAGGCATTCTCTACCAGTCAACCTAGGGTGGTGAAAAGAAAATGTGGCAGGAGCATAAAAATACAAAAGAATATTACGAAAATTAGAGTTTAAAAGTATATATATATAAAAAAATAAACATACATATATAATTTAATATAATATATACATATATATTTATATAAAGTAAAAGAAAGGGGTTATTGAGACGACTTCACTATTTGTACAGAAAGTAATTTCGCAACATCCGCTTAAATGCATATAGACTGGTGGCCGTCCTGATCTCGAGAGGAAGCGCATTCCAAAGAAGTATGGACTGTATATGAAAGGAAGAATGAACAAAGTCAGAAGTATGAGAAGGACAAAGCAGTAGAAGATTTTAATTCCAATTATACTCGTATATATAAGTCGTAAAAGTTTTGTTGCAAGCGTGAGCCCATCTCAATGTAACAGCACCTCAGAGAGATGCGTCCTCTGGCGAGAGAAGTTTAAACCTCCTGATGATTTTGTCGAGCCGTCGGAGAGCCTCTCTCCTGGACATGAGTTGTCATGGCCCACCTGGAAAACTCTAAACAGACTCCGCACCCAAGCTGGGCGCAGCGAAGACAATCTCCACAGATGGGGGTTCTCGGACGGTTCCTATCTTCAGTGCTTGTGCGGCGTCTCTCCGCAAACCATGTCCCACCTTCGATCCTGCATCACGTGCCCTGTTACCTGTTCACGTAGGGACCTAATGACAGCATCAGTGGACGGCACTGCCGTGGCCGAATACTGGGCCATACAAGGAATTTGACTAGTTTTGCCATCGATACGCTAAGAAGAAGATTCCAATTATTTGGAAACTCCACATCGAGCATCACGAATCCAGACTATCAAAAGAATAAACCTATATCTATCTTGTATCTATACTTATAACAAATCTGTAGAAGTGAAAATTCTGTACATTGAAAATATCAAAAAAATAAATGGCAGGGGTGTTACTAGACCGACACCGAACCCAAAAATGTGATTAAAAAAAATTTGTCTGTCTGTCTGTTTGTTCAGGCATCACGCAAAAACTACCGGTTCGATTACGATGAAACTTGGCATAAATATTCTTTAATATTCTGGGCACCACACTGGGTACTTTTTATCTCGGAAAAGTAGTTATATACAATAAAAAACAAACTTAATTTTGCGGTTCGATCCCTAGACCCGATTACTGTACCAACCGGAAATAATCACACGCTGCACACGGCTAAGATACTATAATATTTTATCTTAAGATACAATATCACTCGCCATACAATTCAATAAACTATAAGTATATAGTTATATTAACTATAAGTATATAGTATATAGTTATATTATTTATTATCTTCGTCGTCACACGACGAAGATAATAAATAATATTTCATGTATCTCAAAAAACCTAATAAAACCATTTTCGACTTCTACGCGGACGAAGTCGCGGGCAAAAGCTAGTAATAAATAAACCTTCATTTTATTTCGCTTCGTTATATCAAAACTGTCCGGTAGGATCCTGAAAGCGGAGGTTGGAAAACCGGAATAATTGAGGAGCGTCGCCGGTCGGCGGACACCGGAAATGCAACGGGAAATTGACACAACTTCCGGTCATAAAAAATTGACCGGCTCTCGACAGTCTTTGGTCCTCGGATTTATGGTTTTGATAACTTAATAGTGACTGACCGAAGGTTCTCTTTTTTCGAACCATCCCGCAGCAGGCATCGGCCCTAGTGGGCCCCGTCCATTTTGCTGACATGCCTTAGAGACGCGCAGAAAACGACGCGCTGTTGACTCGAGCCTGACCCTTTTCGGATGGCGAGCTACCTTTTACATGCCGTCCGCAAGCTCGCGCCTATGATGGCAGAAAGTCGCCCTGCGATTACCTAAGGCCGGGTATCTCTTGACGCAGCTGAAACGTGAGCATTGCGTGGACCGCCCGGAGGACACGGTAGAGCACACGGGGGAGGTGTGCCCCGCTTGGGAAGAGCAACGCCGTGTCTGCGGAATCGGCGGCGGCGATCTCTCGCGCCGGGCCTTGGTACAGGCCATGGTCCGGAGCGAGGAGTGGCAGACGGTCGCTTCCTTCTACAAAGCAGTAATGCTAGCAAAGGAGGCGGCCGATCGCGTAAGGTAACGGTCCTCACGCCCCAACCGCCGCCGGGATTCCGATCCCGATTTGCGGCCATAGTAGGCGCGGGCTTGCGGACAGCGAGCATTGGGTAGCCCGCCGTCCGACCGTCCGGTAACCGTCCGGGCCGAGCCCAAGTCGTCGACGGCGCGTACCGTCTCACGCGCGCTTCAAGGAGATGTCTGCAACTGTAGGGGCACAGCAGAGTCGAAGCCTACTGGGGCAAGGGTGTGATTCTGAAAGGAAGACTCGGCCCCGGTACGAAAGGCAACGAAGGAACAGAAGTGGGTTTTTAGTCAGTAAAAGTCTGGCACTATCTCTTACTTCGCCCAAGAGCGGGGGATGTCATAAGATGATTTTCCCACCGAAAAAAAAAAAAGCTGAAACGTGAGAATGTCTTCTCACTCACGTTTTTGCCAGCTCGTTCATTCGCATTACTTGACATTGCTGCTTCTCAGAAGTAGGTGATAGCTTCCTCACCTCTCGCTCCGTACCATGGTATGAACCAAAGGCGAGAGGCAAGAGGATACGGCAGTGCTATTGACCCTGGTCTAGTGCCTTTCGGACGAAAAGCTAAAACTTACCGTTTTGCTGATAATCAAGAAAAACACATTTTTGTGCCCTTTGACCCGGAATAATAATAATAATAAATGTTTTTTTTTTAATATGTTTTTTTTAAGAAATATTTAAAAATGTAATCAATATGTGTAAGTAATTTAATAAATGGAATAATAATAATATACCACAACCATCACACAACGCAGTCTAGTCCCAAGCTAAGCAGAGCTTGTGTTTTGAGTAATAGACAACTGATAAACATACTTATATATTTCTAAATACATACATATTATATATAAATTACACCCAGACAGAGAACAAATCATTATGCTGATCACACAAACACTTGTTCTGGGTGGGAATCGAACCCACGACCTCCGGCTTAGCAGTCAGGGCCACTAACCATTAGACCAACAGGCCAGTCGTCGAATATTTTTGTTCCAGGTGTCGGATCGATGAGGACTTTTTAGATTTTATTTATGATGGTGTTTTGAACAATCCTACCAATTTTCAGCTGGGTGCGAATCATTGTAACCTCGGATGTCTAAATTGATCGGACTTAAACGGTATCCGTGGTGCCTTTCTAACCACACCTTAAAGGAACTAACCACCACGAGAGTGGCGTGCACAGCCCTGGGTTGGGACAGTTACTGTCTGCACACGACGATGAGATCCCGCTGGAGCTTTGGCCACCGTGTCGCGGTTTGTCGCGGTATCTAAGTTGCATCCCGGCGTTGATTTCTTTATGCGCCTAATAGTAACTAGGCCTTTTGTAGATATCAGAGAGCCAACTGTAATCATCCTCGGAAAGTATTTGATTTGATGACTTATAATAAAAATAATAATAAAAAGACCTCCATTCAAATCCCTCAAAATTATAATAATATCACGAAAATTAAACTTTATTTCCCTACTTATAACTTAACTAACTTATTAACTTAATATTTTAGGGATCCGTATCTTAAAAGGAAAAAACGGAACCATTATAGGATCACTTTGTTGTCCGTCCGTCTATCAGTCTGTCTGTCCTTTATCACGGGAACACGTGGAGGTATCGAGTTGAAATTAAAACCCTTTACTCATGTCTGCGGTCCCTAGAAGCTGTGAAAAATTCAAACGTTTAAGTTTACGAAAAAAAAAGATACGGCATTTTATGTCGCAAAAAACGTGTATTTCGCTACTCTCAAGGGAATCAAAATTTATAGGGGCCCGGGCCCGTTGACCTAGAATCCTGGAATTTGGCATGAAGCAAGGTCTCATAGCACAAGTATCATAGTAGGCATAGTAGTAGAGATCGCGGAATGCGATAAGGCCGCCCAATGTATGTACGTATGTGTTTTAGTTTAGTGTCCTTTTATATATATATATTGGTGTACAATAAAGAATATAATAAATAAATAAGTATGGGAAAAAATTTGAAAACTGTAAATTTGTAGTTACGACACCATTTTTTTTTTGCGTTATAATAAATTTTCGTACGTAACTTAATTCGGGAACTAAACTGTTTTCATAGGTAAGTTTGTACGGATCCCTCAGCGCGGAAGTCTGACTCGCACTTGCCCAGTTTTATACTTAGTTTACAGTATAAAAGTCGTAAAAATATTTCTAAAATTATTACACAAAGAAAAACCAACGAATATTAGCTTACTCCTAAATTAAACTGGCCACCCATAAAAATAAGGAACGACCCATTCAAGTTAGTTAGGACTTAAGTCTCGTAGTTTACTACATACAAACTCTAGAGTAATGTCTGTGAAAAATGTGACGTAAGTTCTAAGGAAAGATAAAGATTTCAAGAAATAATGGCAATGTCTGACTGAAGCAGGAAATTTAGTGACCTTTCTTTCTACTAAATAGCATAATGCGGTGAACGGCGAGTATCCACCCTTACGTTGTTGAAACTTCAACGGTCCGGACTAATCGTTTCACTTCGTCGTTTATACCACGTACATCGAAGGACTGGAACAATTTGCCTGCTGCGGTCTTCCCGTCCAACTATAATATAGGTGTCTTCAAGGCTAGAGTGAATAGGCTCTTAATAAACTAGTGCGCCTGACCATCAATGATTGCATCTCCGCTTACCATCAGGTGGGATCGCAGTCAAGCACTGGCTTATATCAATTAAAAAATAATAATAATCAGCCTTATAGAGTTCCCACTGCTGGGACTCAGGCCACCTCTCTATGAGCAGGGCCTTAATCGACCACGCGAGCCTAGTGCAGATGTAGATGTCAAATAGCTTAGCTTAGTCGGCCTTATAATGTTCCCACTGTTGGGACTCAGGCCTCCTCTCTAGGAAAGGGAATGGGCCGTAATCCACAACGCGTGCCCAGTGTGGGTTGGTATGTTTTCCTTCACCGTTTTGAGAGCAGTGGTGATGAAATAAATTACACAAAGCAATGTGCCTGGCTGGGTATGAACCCGCGACCTACAACTTATAAGTCGGGGCCGTTACCACTCGGCCACCACTGCTCTGCAAGATGTCACATGACTTCGCATTTTTGGTTCTAGAACATGCCAGTTTCTTCACGATGTTTTCTGTCACTGTTTTGAGAGCCGTGGGAACATACAATTCGCAAATCGGGGACGTTACTACTGGGCCAACACCGTTCTAGTACATAATTAGCCATAAATATAGATGCCAATAACTAAATTAACACAAACGTAATGCAAGTACCTACACTTGCATGCCATTTCGCCATAACTATTCCCTATTCAGACAGCCGTGAGACAAAAGGTAAACAAACCATATATAATACTTCTAAATTATAGACAATAGGTACTGCAAACATTTTACATTAAAATGTGAAGTTTTGTCATCGGGCGGGTTATAATCGACCATCTTGTTCCGATCAACTTGTTAATACGAGAGTGCCGCTTTTAGATATTTTCGTTGAATTCTTGTTATTCATCGAAGAAAAAGCGTGCAAATAAAACGCCAATGCATTCAACAGAAAAAGAGACTGTTATTAATATATTCAAACGCGTCAGAAAACTCGCCGAAGGTACCAACATTGTTTTCTTTGTTTACATTTTGTCTCAAGCCCAGATGAATAGGGTATAGTTCTAATTGGTGTATGTCACTATGGCATGCAGCGTTCGAAGGCCTCAAAAGCGGCCAACTCGAGGTGCATTTTCATACAATTGCTCTTACGTGATTATAATGTTATTACACATCTTTCCCTAGATATTTTGAATACACAGATATGTTGTGGATATTATTTAGGCTTCTATTTAAATCAAAATATAAATTTATGACTTATGAAAATCTGCTATTTTACGTGAACTTTGGCCCTCCGTAATGTACTCATATATTAAAAATATAAAAAAGTACTTCCATATAAGCCTTGCACATTTAATCGAGATTCTGAAAAACTTTTAAGTGCGTGTAACCATTATAATATTAACTCAGTAATTTTTGAGACAGACTACCTCACCAAGATGAAAAATAAGATTAAAATCTAGCACAAAATATTATAAAAATTTCTCGTAAATAAATAATTGGTATTTCTTTACGAGAAACTTATATGATATTTTGTAAAATCTGCGAGCTAAATAAATATTTTTTAACACGGTTGGTTGAGAAATTCACGCG
Organism: Mythimna vitellina; assembly: GCA_949316375.1. Taxonomy (NCBI): domain Eukaryota; kingdom Metazoa; phylum Arthropoda; class Insecta; order Lepidoptera; family Noctuidae; genus Mythimna; species Mythimna vitellina. Next base: position 4,331,247 of record OX438709.1, on the reverse strand, counting down.
AAAGAAGTTGAGAGATATCATTAATTGATTGACTTTTTTTTGTTGTTGATTTATTTGAAGTTGGTGTAATCATCACAGCGATGATTTGTTGGATACGTTTTTAATAATAATATTGTTAATTTGTATGTATGTATCTAAGTATTTATTTATTATTGTTTTCTTAATCTAGTTTACCATTATGTTGCACCTATCATGTTATATTTCTGCACCACCCTAAGGTCGACTAGTAGAAAATGCCTAAGGCATTAAGTCCGCCTTTGTACAGTATTTCTTACTAGTGTATAAATTTTTAATAAATAAATAATAATTTCAGAAAGTAACCATAATGAAGACTGATTCGAAAATAAAAGCATAATTTTAAATACTTTATTATTGTCTTAAAATTAAACTTCTAGTCAATAGCGTCACGATTGAACACGGATCATTGATCAAACGAATTGATACCGGTATTGAAAAAATCCGGTATTTGAAGGCCCTAGAGGAGAAGGGCCCTTTTAAGACAGACTTTTGCTTTATAAAAAATATCAAGACACGCAAACTTCAAACCAACCGTCTCATAGACAGAATTGTGTAATTCCATTGTAATTCATACAAAAACTGCATAGCAACGAGTCTAACGATTGTCGGCTGAAGGATGATGAAAAAAAAAAATGATGAAAAAAACATGATGAAAAAAAATGAAAAAAAAATGATGAAAAAAAAGAAGGATGGAGCTATACACCCTATATAGCTCCATCCCTTTGACAGTTCAGTTTAGGTCATCAAATGAATCGCAATACGAGCTCGTGGTAGAACCTCTGTTCGATAAAAATAACGGCTCATAATTTAATCCTCGATAAAAAACCAATTAATAACAAAAACGTGTTATTTAAGTATTGATGATTCATTCATTAACTCGTGATTTTCGTACACCCGCGAACAGTTAATTAATGATTACAAAACAATAATATTCCTTCGTAACCTTGAATGAACTGAATGAACTTCGTTAAGTTATCTTTACAAGTAACAAAGTAGTTGTAGCATGATACAAGCTGTTTTACATAACTTGATTAATTTTATCGCTTCTGTTCATCACGACCGGTAATACGGCAAAAAAATCGTGACCTAAAAACAGTATTAATAACGCTCCGTCATCATTAAATGTAGGAACGCCATTTTTATCGTGGCAATCAATAAGCCTCGTGATGCGACGCGATATTTTACGTAAGAGCGCCTGCGTAAGGTCGCCCTTCTCGCTCACACCTATCCGCCATCTTGCTTTTTCCCATTCAGTACCACTTTATTTTTAGACGCGTACACACGTTTGACATTAGCCATCATGACAACAAGAGAAAGAATGTCAATTCCTATAAGTTTTAACAAGTTACAATTAATTAAATTAGTACATGCAAGACCAGCTTTGTGGGACAAAACTAAGGACAGTTATCGACGAAAATTCATAAAGGATGCGGCGTGGCATGAAATTTGCAGTATTATGAAAAAGGATTACGATGACTTAAGTGAAACGGAACGACAGAATTTTTGTAAGTTATTTTCCACGAATTATATTTCGCAGTTAATGTACTAATCCAAAATGTCAACTACTAAACAATACGTAGTGATATCGTTCCCGCGAACATAATAGCCGCGATGACAATGATATCTGACAAACCGGCTCCCATTTTTATTGTAATGGAGCGTGCCGATATCTACGACGCGGCGCGAGCGAGACAGCATGCGCGTGTGTGCTTGTCGCTACGGTGACAAAGAAAGAGATGAAAATAATTTTGTTAGGTTGTTGTTCCGGCAATCGCGCGATTACGTATGATAAATAACAAACATTTGGCTATAACAGCGCCTGTATTGTGTAGCAATAAGGTTGGTTAGCGTAGTTCGCACTTCGCAGTGATTTCAGAGAATTCAAGGAGCTTATTAGTAAACAATGTACACACGTAATACATTTTTGTTATGTTTTTAAACTATAGTATAGTCGGCCTTATAATGTTCCCACTGCTGGGACTCAGGCCTTCTCTCTAGGAAAGGGAATAGGCCATAATCCACAATGAGGGCCCAGTGCGGGTTGGTGAAAGTCACAGGTCTTCGAATTTTTGGTTCTAGAACATGTCGGTTGCCTCACAATGTTTTCCTTCACCGTTTTGAGAGCAGTGGTGATGACATAATTACACAAAGTAGTAGAGTAGTGGTGACAGAGTGGTAACGGCCCCGAGTTACGAGTTGTAGGTCACAGGTTCAAACCCAGCCAGGCGTATTTCTTTAAATACAATGTAAATTGTATCAAATACAATGTAAATTGTATCAAATACAATGTAAATTGTATCAAATACAATGTAAATTGTTCCTGATAAATAAATAAAAAAATAAATATAGGTATTAACTAAATTACAATGCATCAGTTATTTTACTTCTGGTTTAGCATCACTGTCAAAATCAATGTGATCCTCTCATTCTTTTTTAGAGTTCCGTACCCATAAGGACCCTTTTACTAAGACTTTACTGTCTCTCTGTCACTAAAGGCTGTATCTCATGAACCGTGATAGCTAGACTGTTAGAAATTTTCACAGATGATGTATTTCTGTAGCTGCTATAATACCAAATACTGAAAACAGAATAAAATAAATCGTGTAAAAAAGTTGTGGTATGGAACCCTTCGTACTCGAGGCCGACTCGCACTTGGCTGGTTTTTTTATTTATTTATTTTATTTGGGTGGCTTACAGCTAACAACACCAAAACGATAAAGTAGAACACGATATGAGCCATTTACAAGCCTAGACATATAATATGAGAGTATTGTTGAATGTTACAGTAAAAAAGAAGTAATTGAGATGTACAAAGTTTGGTCAAAGTCAAAGCATTTTATTTCAAATAAACCATTTACAGGCACTTTTGAAATGTCAAGAAGTCAGTCAGTTAGAAAAAATGATGCCAATAAATTGTACATTCCAAAGCGTAGATCTCTATGGAGAAGAATGTGCAAGAAACTCCATGGCCACTCTATTCAATCATGTTTTGTAATTACAAATATATCTGTTACATGTTTCTTGTCACTATCATGTGAGAACAATGTAAATAAAGTAAAAAATAAATATAGATATTAAAATAGCAACCGGCAGCTGAGAGGTAAGAAGATAATACAAAAGACAACAATGTAATGAAATCACAAAACAGTGCTTTTAGACATAAAAATGTTTATGGATGCTAAACTGCTTGTAAAGAGATCAATTTTTTTTTATTGGTTGGGAAAATCATCTTAATGACATCCCCGCTCTTGGGCGGAGCGGGAGATAGTGTCAGACTCTTACTGACTAAAAACCCACTCCTGTTCTTTCGTTGCCTTCGTCCCAGGGCCCCGGGTTCCGCTTTCACACTACCCGTGGCCCCAGTAGGCTTCGACCCTGCTGGGCCCCTACGATATGCTGACATCTCCTTGAGGCGCGCGTGGAACAATACGCGCCGTCGACGACTTGGGCTCGGTCCGGACGGTTACCGGACGGTCAGACGGCGAGCCACCCATTGCTCGCCGTCTGCAAGCCCGCGCCTACGGTGGCCGGAAATCGGGATCGGAATCCCGGCGGCGGTTGGAGCGTAAGGACCGTTGCCTCACGCGATCGGCCGCCTCCTTTGCTAGCATTACTGCTTCGCAGAAGGAGGCGACCGCCTGCCACTCCTCCTCGCTCCGGAGCATGGCCTGAACCAAGGCCCGGCACGAGAGATCGCCGCCGCAGATCAACTGAGGTGTGTTCTTTGACTAAATTGTTAAATGCTTTTGCTGTGCGAATCAAGTAAGAGTGAGAGTTATGTTTTGACTTTGCACGGTTAGAGCATTTAGGCAGTGGCAAGTTTATAAAAATACTTAGTTTATACAGTCACTTTAAGTTTATTTATTTATTTAAACTTCATGTACAGTGATGGTACATAGGCGGACTTAATGCCACAAAGCATTCTCTACCAGTCAACCATTGGGTTAAAAAGACAAAAATAAATAACAGATATTTTTGAAATAGAATGTAGTATCATTAAATCTTAAAGCCACTTAGGCTTATAATAATAAAATACGTATTTAAGCTAATATAATAAACTACTAGCATAGCATATCATAGTCGGCCTTCCCACTGCTGGGACTCAGGCCTACTCTCTAGGAGAGGGAATGGGCCGTAATCCACCACGCGGGCCCAGTGCGGATTGGTGGATGTCACATGTCTTCGAATTTTTGGTTCTAGGACATGCCGGTTTCCTCACGATGTTTTCCTTCACCGTTCTGAGAGCAGTGGTGATGAAATAAATTACACAAAGTAATGCACCTGGCTGGGTTTGAACCCATTACCTACAACTTGTAAGTCGGGGCCGTTACCACTCGGCCACCACTGCTCTTCATAAACTACTAGTTTCATTAAAATGTGTATCTATATTATGGTGGCTCCACACTAGTGCCATGAATTCACGGCACAAGTCTTGCCCTTAACATTCACGGCATGCTCACAATCCTTCGTGAAACCCACCTTGAAATGATCCCGTAGGGGCCCAGCAGGGTCGAAGCCTACTGGGGCCCTGGAAAAATGGCAAGGAAGGGACAGGAGTGGGTTTTTAGCCAGTAAAAGTCTGACGCTATCCCCCGCTCCGCCCAAGAGCGGGGGATGTCATTAGTTGATTTTCTCACCCGAAAAAAAAAAAACAAAAAAACCGTGAAATGGACGTAAAAGCTGGTGCTGCAATAACTTTGTTTGCTGTAGCAACATATCACTATTTAGACGTTCTGAAGCCAATGGCGAATTTAAGAAATTTACTTGTATGTAAAGAGTGGATATATTTTCTTCAGAAAGTTTCTCCAATTATTTATTATACACGTCCGTACGCCTTTGTTGTGCGAAATAAACTGACACGGGGCCGTGAATATGGATGTGTACGCGTGAACGGCACGCAAAGGGCGTGCGAGCCCTTTGTCGCGGGACAAAATACCGACTCTGATCGAGGAAAAGGCGTAAACGTGCGTGAGTAGATCCTCATGCACTGGCTCCTCACCGAGGGAGACTTCCTTCACGGTTATAGCCACCTCCTTAGCTTGCATTAATGCGCAGAAGGAGATAACCGTTTACCATTCCCTCTCACCCTGTACCATGAACTGACACCAAAGATCCTCACCACTGACCGCCTCCACAAGGACACGGCATTTTTCCACTCAAGTGGGATAAGCTTCCACCACATGCTCCACCGTGTCCTACGGGCGATCAGCACAATGGTTACCTGGGCGTTTATTCCCACTGAACCTGAAACGGGTATCTTTCAAAACATACATATGCGGTGAGGAACTGCATCAGGTAGAAAGTGAGGACACCGTGGAGCCTTTCTATTGATTTTTTTTTTCGGATTGTGGTGTACACAGCGCTGTAATTTTCTCATACCGCCATGAGATTCTGCTTTCACGATTCACGGCAGCGGAGTTTCACCCCAGATTTGCACCTATTTTTGTAAGAAACTCGAGTCTTTTAGTCTTCATTTCGAGACTCAAGTAGATTTTCAAGACTATGACTCGTTAGTCACATGATTCCGAGTCCTTTGTGACTTCTGCGGCCTTTCGAGTCTTTAAGTTCTTTTAACTAGACTGAGTCATAAAGTTGAGTTGATGTATTATATTTATCCATATTTATTTACTGATTAAAAATAAATCGCACAACAAAAAAAATTAATAATTAAATTGCTTTAAATGCAAATAATCTAATCAAAGGTATCCACCTGAGGACTGACGATTTCCTTATATTACCGTCTACTTAGAATAAATAAAATAAATTAATAGTCCGGAACAGTATACCACAGTGTCTCAAGACAAAAGTCTATGACCAGTGTGTGTCGCCAGTGATGACATATGGCTCCGAAACGTGGTCGCTTACAATGGGCCTCTTCAGAAGGCTTAAAGTTACTCAAAGGGCAATGGAAAGGGCTATGCTCTGAGTTTCCTTGCGTGATCGCGTCAGAAATGAGGATATCCGCTGAAGAACCAAGGTTACGTACATGCCCGAAGAATCGCCAAACTTAAGTAGCAGTGGGCAGGGCACATTGCTCGCAGAACAGATGGTCGATGAGGACGAAAGGTTCTGGAATGGCGACCACGTATCGGAAGACGCAGCGTTGGAAGGCCTCCCACAGGGTGGACCGATGACCTGGTGAGGGTCGCGGGAATCCGATGGATGCGAGATGCACAGGACCGGTCATTGTGGCTACATTTGGGGGAGGCCTATGTCCAACAGTGGACGTCTTTCGGCTGAAATGATGATGATGATGAGTCCGGAACAATTTACACAGCGCTATCTAGCCTAAACTTAGCTTAGTTTGTACTATGGGTCTAGACAACGAATATATTTCTCACATTATATTTATAAACTTTTCTACCAACCCTTATAACGGCGAAAGCGATTTGAGCGATTAATTTTTCTTATGATTGATCTGCCCGCGAAGAAATCAAGACAGAGGACAAGCCCAAGAGGTCAGGATGGTTCCAAACCGATTAAGATTCAAGATTGAGGTTCGCGAGCATATTCGTAAGAAGTTGGCAGTAGTATCATCACAACGTTAATGTTTCTCTGTTTGTCCATTTGGACCAATTTTTGTTTTTTTTTTTGATTATATATATTTAGTTCATTAAATTATGTATATATTATATTTTACCTACATTGTATTGTATCTGTGATTCATTTGTATATCTTTTTTATACTATTTTTTTTTTTTCTCTCTCTCTCTCTTTTATTGCACCTACCACTATTCTTCTCTGCATCACCCAAAGGTTAACTGGTACAAAATGCCAAGGCATTAAGTCCGCCTCTGTACCTTTATGTGCATGAAGTATCTAATAAATAAATCACTGCTGTCTGTGTCTTCTATATATATGTCTTCTATATATTGTGCTGTACCAAATAAATTATTTTTCTTTCTTTCTTTCTTCTTTCCATATATAAAAACAAATTCCACAACAAGATATCTTGAGATTAAGATGTCATTACCATTGGAATCCGAAGATGCTGATGTGCTGTTATGGTGGATGTTTCATACCAAATATTTTTCTCAATTATCCTATCTGGCTTTAGACATACTAAGTATTCCTCCGATAAGTGTTCCAAACGAGCAGGCCTTTTCTAAATCATGAATTTTTATTACCAAACGACGAAACCGATTAGGTTATAAAACTGTAAGGGATTCAATGTGCCTGTCTTCGTGGCTCAATATATTAAAATAATGTAATATATAATATACAAATTATATAGAATAGTAACATACCTAATAAATTAATCATTTGGTCTTGTATGTATTTATAGGACTCGGTCTTGAGTTCTTTTGAAAAGACTCGATCTTTGAGTTATTTTTGGCAAGCCTCAAGTCTTTTAAGAAAAGACTCCAAAATCTGAAGGACTTGAGCTCTAAGTTTTATTTATAAAACTCGAGTCTTCAAAAATAGCTCAAGTTTTTTTAAATAACACTCCAAGACTCGAGTTTCTTACAACACTAGTTGCACCTCCACGTATAACTCGTGCGTGTGCTTTGGCTTTCAATAAAACATCAAAAAGATATTTATAAAAAAGAAAGCCTATTATAATATTACAGAACCTAGTACATCCGAGGCGAAGTTCGGTTTGCTCTTTTTCATCCTTTTTCTTTAGTTCTCAAATTTCACTACACCTGTCGATAAAATGCATTCTATAGCGTTTCGAATAGCATTCTACAGCGTTGTCATATCTATGAATTAGTAAAATAAAACCCACCTTATTCGAGGTGAACTTGAGATGAAGCCCTTTGAAAATATTCCTACCGAAGACGCTCATGTCAGTTATTGTAATTTTCTTCGTTACAGATCGTTGGGTGGGTAAAATATGGAGGCATATTCGAGATAGCTGGGCCAGAAGTATAAATGCAAGAAAAAAAGCAAAAAAGTTTGGTGGTTCTGTGAGGCCATACAAATATGATAAAGAAATGGCGTTTTTGAAAAAAGTTAAAGGTCCAATTAGAAGCCCGATTAAAGATGAAGGTAACACAGAAGACGAGGAAGATGGAGAAGATGGAGACGATGGAACATTACATGAAGAGAAACATTTTGAAAGTGGATCAGATTCTGTTCCGGCTTGGGACCAGGACTACGAATGTAATGATGACAATACTGACGACGAATGGAATGCTGATTCTAAAGAAGGCATTATTACAACGATAAACCACGATAATGCAACAAACGAAATAAACAGTAATGATAATGCAACAAACGAAATAAACAGTCCAGTCAAAAGAAAGGATAATGATACAACTGAAAATATAATTGATTCGAAAATAACAATGTTCCTTGACCAAATGCAAAAAATAAAGAAAACAAGTGACATACTAGAGGATCGCCACTTTGCTTTTTTCAAAAGCGTGCACCCTTCATTAACTTCGCTTGATGACGATCAAGTTTTAGAATTCCAGTTGGGTGTTATCAATCTTCTACGGAATATTAAACGTAGAGGAAGACTTATACCCCGTTCTAGTTCGAGTAGCGGTTTCAATTTGCAATCAGAAGCACCAAATGTTTCACAACAACCAGTGGTTGCACCACGTGTAACACAAAATATATCATCTGGTTCTGCTGGACCTAGTAGACCACAGCAGAGACTAGAAATGGATCCATTACAAACTGACTGAAGAATTCTAGACATAGTCCTTAGAAGAAGAAAGAAAACACGTTTATTTAACACACAGACACGCACAATGGAGAAACAGAAGCGCAAGGGTAACCCGCGAAATCCAAATTTTCTATATATATATTTTTTACATTCAGCAGGTCAGTATCATGTTGTATATTGATTAAAATATCCTTTCAGTTCAGCTAATCCTATTCAATTCTATTTGATAAGGTTAAACGAACTGAGATAGCTTTATTGACGTTTTTAATGATTATAATTCTGTAAATGAATACATATTATGGCCACCAATCATATATGAATCAACATACAATTTGACACTACAAGGATAAGGCCCACAAGGTGAACCGATGACCAGGTGAGGGTCGCGGGAATCCGATGGATGCGTGACGTATAGGACCGTTCATTTTGGTAACACTTGAGGGAGAATTATATACAGCAGAGGATTTCTTTCGGCTGTAGATAATAATGATGATTACAACTTGAACTGACCTGCAGAAAATTTACGAATATCTGAATTTGCGTGTGAATAGCGCTATAAGGGGATGCAATGCAACTCGACATAAATTTTCACTGTTTTTCATGTAACCGCTCTTACGCGATTATGACATCATTATACATTTTTCATTAGATATTTTCGGAAACACAGTATCATGTGGATATTATCTAGGCTTCTATTGAAATTAATTTATAAATTTGTGTATAACTAATCCAGTAAAGTCCTCTGAAAATGTGTTATTTTGCATGAACTTTTACACTTCATAATTTACAAAAAAATTCAAAAAAGTGTAACAATAGCCTTGCAAATTTAATCAAGATTCTGAATGACAACAAATTTTTTCATAAACTTTTAATGGTTTAAAAAAAAACACGTATTTCATGAAACAAGTTTTGTGAAATATTCGCGTAAATCACGGAATTACCGAATGCTAATAGCTTTCAGGCGTTATCTCTCTTTTTTCGCTTTGCCTTTTCGTCAACATCGCATTGGAATGCGTTAGATGTTGGCGATAGGCAAGTGAAAAAGGACCCTCTTAAGGGGAATGCTTCAGGGTAGTATTCCACTTAAAGCGCTATCCTAACGCAATACTTCAAAAAGTGGCCGTTTTTCGTCGGCCTACCTATTTTATATCTACTGTATATGTGAGGTACGAATAAACGTTTTTTCTTTCTTTCTTTTTTTTTCTTTCTATTGGGCTTACCACACACAAGATTGGTAAAACTCATACAGTTTTACACAGTGTTTTCACCAATCACACACAAGGTGTGGGTACAAACCGGACTGCGCAGGCAAAACTGTGGTGAAGCTTGTGCTTGTGATAGGCCCATAACGTTATGCCTTCAAAGGAAAAGTATTTCGCAAGCTTAGCTTAGCTTAACTCAGGCCTCCTCTCTAGAAGAGGGAATGGGCCGTAATCCACCACGCGGGCCCAGTGCGGGTTGGTGGATGTCACATGTCTTTGAATTTTTGGTTCTAGGACATGCCGGTTTCCTCACGATGTTTTCCTTCACCGTTTTGAGAGCAGTGGTGATGAAATAAATTTGTGTATTTCGCAAGGAAAACGTATAAATATGGTCTAAAACATTAAAGAAAAAACATTGCAAGACCCAAAACAATACTTCGTCGCGAGTCGCGAATAGTTCAAGATTTTGAATGATTAATTTTCTAACTGTCATAATTATCATTAATTTTTTTAACTGTTAAGCCAACTAAATTATGTTATACAAGTAAATAAATCTTACGATGTTCTGGTTTAATTTACTTACGGGTTTTATCCGAAATTCTCTGCTTATTAGGGTGCCGTATGTCCGTATGCCAACGCCTCCAGTCACCGTAGGAGTGGGCTTGCAGGCGGCGAGCAATAAGTAGCTTGCCATCCGGCCGCCCGGTAGTCGTCCGGACCAAGCCCGAGGCGCGTAATGTTCCATGCACGCCTCAAGAAGATATCAGCAAAAGCGTAGGAGCCCAGCCCCTGCTGGGCTCCTACGCTTTTTCGCAGTAGGCTACGACCCTTCGTAGCCTACTGGGAACCCTGGGGAATTCCTAGAACGAAGACAAAGAAGGAGCATAGGAGTGGGCTTTAGTCAGTAAAAGTCAATACTCAATTATTTATTGCATTCCACAATGTACATAATTAGGTGGTAGATGAAAACATTTGACACAATCGTGGAGCCTGTTGGGCACAGCAAATACAATACTTATTCTACTTAAAAATTAACTTAAGAACAATTTTATTAAAGATTTATTACATTATAAATTATTATTTATTACATTACAAAATATTATTTATTACATTATAAATCATTATTTATTACATTACAAAATATTATTTATTACATTACAAAATATTATTTATTACATTACAAAATATTATTTATAACATTACAAAATATTATTTATTACATTACCAATTATTATTTATAACATTATAAATTAGTATTTATTATTAATATTATTTTATATTATTTTGCGAGCTGTATGGATTTTTAAATATTCATTTACGCTATAATCACATTTACTTAGTAATAGTTTTATTTTATTTATTTTTGAAAACAGCGATCTTTTTTTTCGTTTCATAGTGACTCGGGTAATTTATTATAAATTTTTATCGACATTACAAGTGGGCCAGATGAATGCATTTTTAATCGAGATGTTGGTAGGTTTAGACGTGTTTTGTGTCGATTTGTGAATCTTGTTTGAATATCTTCTCGTTTTGGGTAAAAGTCTTGGTGTGAACACACACACACCAAGACTTGTGTGCAAATTTACAGAGTTTTAGTATGTATTTCTAGTATGTAAATAGAAGGTAGCGTTAAAATATTTAGTCTTTTGAAATGAGGTTTGCAGCTATCAGTTTGATCAATAATAACCAAAATACGTATTAATTTTTTTTGAGTGGTAAACAGCACTGGTGCGTCTGTGCTATTTCCCCACATTATAATACTGTAACTGAGCCATGCATGAGCATAGGCGTAGTACGTAACTAGAGCTGTCTGCAAGTTTATGGTCTTTTTTATTTCGCGAAAAGCGTACAAAAATGTTGAAAGTTTTGTTTTGGTGTCTGAATGTGAGTTTTCCAGTTTATATTCTTATCTATGGTTAAGCCTAATAATGAAAACTCGTTTACTAATTCTAATTTGTGGTTGTTGAAAAAGAAATTTACATCAAGACGACTTTTTTGGTGGGGGAGGAAAGTTATAAGTTTAGTTTTTTCAAAATTAATTTCTAGATTATGATAATTTAGCCAGGTTATTGTTTTGGTGAGTATATTTTTAAGTGCATTTTTTAGGTTTTTGCTATCATGACAGGTTTTAAGAATAGAAATGTGATCTGCAAATAAAACGCATGGTCCGGAATCTTGAATTGTTTTCGTCAGATCGTTTATATAAATGAAAAAAAGAAGACATCCAATTACAATCCCTTGCGGTATTGAGGTGTTTATTGCCTTGCTGTCAGATCGGAACTTTTGAAGTTCGTTGGTTCTATTATTGAAGAATTCTATTTCGACTAATTGCTCTCTGTTTGCTAAATAGGACTTAAACCATTCATGGGATTTACCGCGGATTCCTACTCCATATTATTTATTAAGTAATATTCTATATTGCACTTTATCGTAGGCTTTACTCATGTCTAGTAGCGTACCGATTGCGTATTTTTTATTATTAGATATATTAAGAGCTTCTTGTATGAATTTGTAAACAGCTATAGTTGTCGATTCATTTTTACGAAAGCCATTTTGACATTCGTCGAATATTTTATATTTCTCGCAGAAGGCGTACACGCGATTACACATTGCTTTCTCAAAAATCTTTGTAGCTGTAGGCAGTAGAGCTATTGGACGATAATTGCTAGGGTCTGTTTTGTTATTTTTTTATAGGTTAGGTTTTACTAGTGTAATTTTTAGCTGGTCAGGAATTACGCCCTCTTCGATAGATTGGTTTATGAATTTATAGAATGGTAAAGTGAGTTCGTCTGCACATTGTTTGAATAAAGTTGGTGGGAATTCGTCTATTCCGTAACTATTTTTGTTTTTTAGACTTTTGATAAAATAATTTGTTTCATATGGGTCTACAGGGCTAAGAAACATTGTGTTTTGGGTAGGTGAGAGCACAGGGGAACCTTCTGGCTTATTTGTTCGTAAAGGGCTTCCCTCTCCGATAGATGCAAAATAATTGTTGAAGATGTTTGCAACTTCCTTGGGTTCCGAAGTTAGGCTATTGTTTTTTGTTTGTAGTTTTTTTTTTCTTCTCTTTTTTAATTGTTTTATTAGTTCGTTCATTTATAATTCTCCACATTTTTTTGACTTTGTTAGTAGACTTTTTATTTTTTTAATGTATTCTATTTTTTTTGCTGTGGTAATTATCTTTTTTAATGATTTCTCATACTTTTTTATAATGTTTTGTTATTATTGGGTTATTAGTTTTCAGCGTAAGTGTTTTCAATAATCTTTTATTTTTACCGAAGATTTTTATACCTTTGGTTAACCAATATTTCTTGTAATTAACCTTTATTTTTATTTTACGTATAGGTGTACATTTATTTAGGATGTTAGTTAACGTATCATGAAAAACTTCTTTAAAACGTAGATTTAAATATGAATATATTTTCTTTATTAAATAGTCTCTTATTAGTGTACCAAATCGTTTGTTTGTTGGGTATATTTGGTATGGTGATATGTATTTTTGTTGCGCAATGATCCAAGAAGCCAAATTCCTCTACTTTAGTGAAAAATTTGTCCGTGTTTAGGTTTGTAAATATCAGGTCCAAGCATGTTGATTTAATTTGAGTAATTCGGGTAGGTTCTTTTATTTGTTGTGTAAGTTTGTATTCTAACATTAGATCTAGAAGTTGGCTAGTCTTCATGTTGTTCTCTAAAATATTAACATAAAGATCCCCACCTATAATAACATTTAGTTTTGAATACTTATCATTTATATCATTGACTAATAAAAATATCTTCTTCTCTCTTATTCCAATAAATTGTTATTAATAAAATATTTTCTTCGTGTAATTCTATTGCGCATATTTCTAATATATATTCTATGGACATGTCTGAGATATCGTTTCTCTCTATACAATCGATATGATCTTGAAGCAGGATTTTTTTTTTTTGGGTGGGAAAATCATCCTAATGACATCCCCGCTCTTGGGCGGAACGGGAGATAGTGTCAGACTCTTACTGACTAAAAACCCACTCCTGTTCCTTCGTTGCCTTCGTCCCAGGGCCCCGGGTTCCGCTTTCACACTACCCAGGGCCCCAGTAGGCTTCGACCCTGCTGGGCCCCTACGATTTGCTGACATCTCCTTGAGGCGCGCGTGGAACAAAACGCGCCGTCGACGACTTGGGCTCGGTCCGGACGGTTACCGGACGGTCAGACGGCGAGCCACCCATTGCTCGGTGTCTGCAAGCCCGCGCCTACGGTGGCCGGAAATCGGGATCGGAATCCCGGCGGCGATTGGAGCGTGAGGACCTTTGCCTCACGCGATCGGCCGCCTCCTTTGCTAGCATTACTGCTTCGCAGAAGGAGGCAACCGCCTGCCACTCCTCCTCGCTCCGGACCATGGCCTGTACCAAGGCCCGGCGCGAGAGATCGCTGCCGCCGATCGCCCCCGCGAGGACACGGCGGTGCTCTGCCCAGGCGGGGCACACCTCTACCGTATGCTCCACCGTGTCCTCCGGGCGGTCCACACAATGGCGGCACCCGGGCGTTTCTTCCGCACGAATCCGGTGCAGGAACCTCCCGAACTTGCCATGTCCGGTGAGGACCTGCGTCATGCGGAAGGTGAGGACGCCGTGAGGTCTTTCCAGCCACTCCTCAAAGAGGGGTCTTATCGCCATAATTATGGCGTGCCCAGCACTGGGTTGCGACAGTCGCTGTTGCCATTCCACCATGAGATCCCGCCGGAAGTCTTTCCGCCATGCCGCGACTTGGCGCGGCAGCGGAGTTTCGCCCCGGCGTTGCATCTCCATGCGCAGATCGTGCATGCGTGCAAGGACTGTTGCCTCCAAATCAAGTGGTGGTTGGCCGGCAAGGAGGCTCGCTGCTTCGCGGGAAATTGTGCGGTATCCCCGCACCATCCGGATGGCCATGACCCTCTGGCTTGCATTCAGCCTGGCTGCCGGACGCTTTCGTAGCGACGGCGCCCATACCGGCGCCCCATAAAGGGCCATGGACCGCACAATTCCTGCATAGAGCCTCCGGCAGGAGGCGTCTGGACCCCCTAGGTTGGGAAGGAGCCGCTTGAGGGCAGCCCCAGCACGATCCAGTTTGGGAGCCAGACGTCGGAAATGCTCCTCGAAATTCCATCGGCTGTCGAGGACGAGTCCAAGGTACTTCATCGTCGACTCGACGCCGATGTGAACTCCTCCTACCGTTAGTTGGGACCCCGTTGGTGGCGCGTTCCGGGGGCCGTGGAAGCACATGGCCTCGGACTTGTGCAATGCCACCTCAAGTCCCAACTCTTGGATCCTCTCCACGACTGTCGCAACCCCGCGTGTCACTAGTTCGACCGCCGCCTGGTACGACTCTCCCTGTGCCAGCACCAGCGTATCATCTGCGTAGCAGACTACGCTGACCCCGTCAGGGAGATCGCCGCGCAGCACGTAATCGTACCCAATGTTCCACAGGGGTGGCCCTAGTACCGATCCCTGCGGAACACCGCACGACATCTCTCGCCGTTTCCACTCACCCAGGTGACCAGGGTAAATAATGTACCTGTCCGACAGGTAAGCCTCGACAACACAACAGAGGTAGTCAGGCACCCGGTAATACCGGAGTGCCCTCCTAATGCTACTCCAGGGATCTTGAAGCAGGATGCAGACGCCACCACCACCGCGACTGCTATGGCAATATGACGCTACTATTTTGGAACCGTTGAATTGAATCATTGATAGTTTTTTATTTGATAGCCATGTCTCTGATATGCATACAGCGTTATAAATGGGATTATCTTCAAAAAATGCCTCCAACACATACTGTTTATTATAAATACTTTATATATTTTGGAACATAATTTTAAATTGTTGGTCTCGAAAGGAATAGTTCTCAGTAGCATTTATTTCACTGGTTGTTTGCAAATTTGTGTTATATAGTTGATACTGCGTTTCAGTGCCTGTTAAAATTTTTGCTGTTTTTTATGGAAACTATGAACCTCTAGATGAACAGCATTCAGTTCAGTTAAATCATGGATGAGGTCTTGTAAATCGGACATTATTATTTTTTGGCCTTTGTAATTTAAAATCCCAGAAAGTTGGCTATATGTATATATGTATGTATGTTCGCAAGGCATCGTAAGGAGCCATCAACAGATTGTGTCTGCTGCCTTCAACAGATCACTACACCGACCAACGATCCTGAAAGCTTCATTCTACAGCTTTCAAGGCCCCCGAGGATGTCTACGACACATTCGCTCAAGCTCATTGATTTGTTCATTCAATCAATATTTCATACATTCGTTCGCGTGAAGCCATCTTGCCATTGTTCATTACACTAAAAAACGTAATTATTACATTGTTAAAAAGTTCCAAGTAAAAACCTATTTTTCTATCAAAAAACCTTTGTTTAATTTATCATAAACATTAGTAAAAGGTAAGTTTAAATTAGAATCTAAGATAAAGGCATATTTATAGGTCTCGGCATCCATGTATAGTAAGTTATTAAAAGATTCCACTCTGCTATTAAACATCACATTATTATTGTTCATGTATTTTAATGTTGGTAAACAGATTATAAAATTATTATGATTAAAAGGTATTAGATATTCATGAATGGGCATGACGAGATTTCTATAGTTTTGTGTCCTCCGAAAATCTTCTTCGCCAATATAAATAATGCAGTAACTTAGTAAAATCACGAACTTTTCCATTAATATTTCTTAAGATATATTCTATTCCTTGGAGAGCAGTGGTGGCCGAGTGGTAACGGCTCCGACTTACGAGTTATAGGTCGCGGGTTCAAACCCAGCCTGGCGCAATAATTTGTGAAATTTATTTCATCACCACTGCTCTCAAAACGGTGAAGGAAAACATCGTGAGGAAACCGGCATGTCCTAGAACCAAAAAATTCGAAGACATGTGACATCCACCAAACCGCACTGGGCCCGCGTGGTGGATTACGGCCCTTTCCCTCTCTTAGAGAGGAGGCCTGAGTCCCAGCAGTGGGAAAATTAAAAAAAAGGCTGATCATGATGATGATGATGATCATGATTCTATTCCTATTTGGTGTACGGTAGTGACAAGTTTCATAATTACATAGTGGTGTTTTTTCAATGTGTACAGTTGGAGGTTTCACTACTTACACGACATATTCTTTGCTTCATGATAGCTACCGAAGCCGACGATGAGGTATCCGGAAATGTGGTTTGGCAAATATTTTGAGTGGAGACTGATATACTGATAGACTGGAGTTCATATTTTCACTTTCAGACTGGATATTATATGTTGGTGTGTTTTCCGATTTACTCTGATTATTTGACACTTTCACGTAGAGAATCCAACACTATGATCACTTCTAAGCACTCGTAAATACTAGATACACATAAATATAAATAAACAAAAATATTTAGATCGATCTGACAGTATTTACTATTTATTTTATTCTCGATAGGTTCGCGCTTGACCGCCATCTCACCTGATGGAAAGCGATGATGTGGTCGACGATGGAACGCGCTTATCTAGAAGCAAACTATTCACTCTTGACTTAAAGATGTAAGTAACAGATGTTTACTGTACAGCGCCACCTGGCGGTCTTCCTAGACATGAACTCCCACTCCGCACTAGAGCGGAAAAATATATTGAATTTCCCACCAAAAATTTATTTCCGAATGAAAGACAGAACTCTTATAGGATCACTCTTGTATCTATCTGTCACAGTCAGTTTAGCCCAAATCAATCAAGTTGAAGTTTGGCACACAAGAACTTGGCACCCACGGATGGTAAGTAATACAGAAGTGACGAAAGACGTGAAAGCTCAGTGATAAACTACAGCTGAAAAAATAAATTAAAAATCGGTATAGTAGTTTTTTAAATATATTCACTTCTAGCTTTTACCCGCGGCTTCGCCAGCGTACACAAAATATAGCCTTTATCACTCAGGAATAAAGCAGCTTTCTATCGGTAAAAAAACCTCTATTTTTGAGATTTTTTTTTTTGGAATCGAACTATTTAATTTACAAAGGTATTTGGCGTCATCTCAACGCTCAGTCACATGGTCAGAACAAAGGAATCGGAGGCGTGGCCTACTCGAGGCGCTCGACGCAAACGAAACGATCGTAACTTGGCTGAAGTGGCGTGAAAGATTATGATGAGCATACCTGACAGCCTACATGACTATAATAATAACGACACTATGAACAACTTCACCGAACAAATAAATACACTTAAGACGCAACTTTTGAGTGCTCATCAGGAAATAGACGACCTCGACAGCGAAAACTTCCGATTGAAATCCGATTTGCAAAATGCCCTTAAAACTGTCGAGACATATAAAAAGATCTGCTTAACGCCTAGTAGAAAAAATGGTACACCATCATCAAACAAAAATAAATCGAAGCGAGAAAAATTTCAACCAATAGCTACAAATAATGACCACAATGCTTCCATCAATTCAAACTCCAAGGAAATAAAAGTCGACACACAAAGCAAAGAAACTCAGACTTCCGAGATGACATATGAATAGCATAGTCGGCCTTATAATGTTCCCACTGTTGGGACTCAGGCCTCCTCTCTAGGAGAGGGAATGGGCCGTAATCCACCACGCGGGCCCAGTGCGGGTTGGTGAATGTCACATGTCTTCGAATTTTTGGTTCTAGAACATGACGGTTTCCTCACGATGTTTTCCTTCACCGTTTTGAGAGCAGTGGTGATGAAATAAATTACACAAAGTAATGCGCCTGGCTGGGTTTGAACCCGCGGCCTACAACTCGTAAGTCGGGGCCGTTACCACTCGGCCACCACTGCTCTCTACATATGAATATACAGACATATGAATATGATATTATATTGACACAAAACAAAAACCTGACATTATCTTCACACCTGGAAAATGTTGCTCCAAAAAAATCAGTAGGCGTATCTCGACCGACACAAAAAAATAAAATCGCAAGCAGTAGCTGTACTAAAGGAATGCTACCATTAATTGAGGAAGTCTTCTCCGATAAATTTGACTACTGTCATTATTTGATAAACAATGCTACCACAGAAGAGTTGCTACACACCGTCGAAGACAGCCTAAAAGACTTCACAACAAAAGACTATTGCTTTATATTCATTGCAGAAAACGATATAAAACATAGCGATTATCTAGATATCCTCGAAAATTTTAAGAAATCTCCGAGAGACTGTAAGCACACAAATATTGTTATATGCGCACCGACTTATATAAGAGGTGCGCTAATACATAATTATAAAGTTGAGTTATTCAACAATCTCCTGAGTTTGGACATAAAAAGCCACAAATATGCATACTTTTTTGACAGTAATCGCCCACTAACCTTTGACATATTTTCTTATAATACAGGAAAAATTACCAAATACGGATGGAGACACATTTTTGACCATATCAAATCAAATATATTAATTGACTACGATAAATATTATTCTAAAATTAGCGACGATAACCTTAGTAGAACTGACAATACATTGAACGTAACTATAAATGAGAAATCTAATGACAACTCTGTTTTTTTTCTTTGACAATAACATGTACATTGTAAACAACGACCTATCATTTAAATTACTATTCCAAAATTTTCAAAGCTTTAATAATAAACAAGATATATTTGAAGCATTTATTGACGAAAACTCAATATATAAGGCAATATGTATTTCAGAAACTTGGCTAACTCAGGAAAAACTAGATCTGGTTAAATTTAGTGGATCCTCATACTGTTGCAGCACTAGAACAGGTGGCGGTGTATGTATATTTTTACAAGAACATATTGAAAGCATCCATAGAAACAACATCTCAGACATGTCTATTGATTTTGATATAGAACTATGCGCCACGGAATTGCCAAAAGAAAATTTATTAATTGTAACTATGTACTGGAATAGAAGAGAGGAGGAAGTATTTTATCAGCAATTAAAACAAATTCTAAAATATATAAACAATAAATACCACAAATTAAATATAATTATAAGGGGTGACTTTAATGTTAATGTTTTATCAGACAATTTAAAAACTACTCAATTTCTAAACCTAATGCAGGAATATAATTTTAATCAACATGTAAAAAGCCCTACACGTATTACATCAAACACTGCGACATGTCTAGATCTAATATTTACTAACTTTAACCACAAAGATATGTTCGCAACTACAGAAGAATTGGGCTTTTCAGACCACCATAGCACAATTTTACATTTAAAAATACCCGAAAAATCAGAAAAATAATTCTGGTACTCTATAAAAAGGCGTTATAATAATTCAAATATACTAAAATTCAAAGAAAAAATAAAAAAAATTAATTGGAACGATATTCTTACCACTGATAATGGTATTAATATTAATTATAAAAAATTCAATGACATACTTATTTCTATTCTTAATAAATGTATACCATTACGTAAAATTAAATTAAAAACAAAACATAAAAAATATTGGCTCACTACTGGAATAAAAAAATCTTGCACAAATAAAAGACTATTAAAAACAGTAACATTAAAAGCAAAAAATCCTACATTAACAAAATATTACAAAAAATACGAAAAAATATTGAAGAATACTGTCACAGCTGCAAAAAAAGTTCACTATAAAAATAAAATGATGCAATCTAACAATAAAGTTAAAACAATGTGGGGGAATGATATTAATGAACGTACAAATAAGGTAACAAAAAGTGAAAAACGCAATGTAACACTACAAATAAATAATAGTTTAATTTCCAAACCCAAAGATGTAGTAAACACATTCAATCACTTCTTTGCTTCTATAGGTGGGGATAGCCCAACAAAACCTATCGGCAGAAAACCAAAAGGACTACCAGTAAGTTCAGCTACACAAAATACATTGTATCTTAGCCCAGTAGATCCCTATGAGGTAAATAGAATAATTAAAAATCTTAAAAATAAAAGAAGCCACGGAATTGACGAACTCCCACCTACCTTGTTAAGACAATGCGCCGATGAATTAACTTTACCTTTTTATTTACTCATCAACCAATCTTTTGAAGAAGGCGTATTTCCCGATTTCTTAAAAAAAACACTTATAAAACCGATCCATAAAAAAAAATCAAAAACCGACCCAAACAACTACCGTCGAATTGCTTTGTTACCAACGGCCTCGAAAATATTTGAAAAAGCTATGTGCGACCGTGTCTATGCTTTTTGTGAAAAATATAATATATTCAACGACTGTCAAAATGGTTTTCGCAAAAACCGATCAACGACTTTAGCTGTTTACAAATATAGTATATCCAAGAAGCCTTTAACATAATTAATAATAAAAAATATGCTATAGGATTGCTATTAGATATGACGAAAGCATATGATAAAGTTCAGTTTGATATATTATTAAATAAGCTATATAAAATTGGCATCCGCGGAAAAAGTCATGATTGATTCACCTCGTATCTTAAGAACAGAGAACAAGTCGTAGAAATTGAATATTACAATGGCAAAACAAGAGAAATTAAATTAATTCGATCTCAAAAAATACCCGTAAATGCATCAATACCACAAGGAACAGTGATAGGATGTCTATTCCTTATTTACATCAATGATCTCCCTAACCACATAAATGAGCCATGCGTGTTGTTCGCTGACGATATTTCTATTTTAACACCATGTGACAATAATATAGATTTAAACCAAAAATTGACTTCCATACTTGACACTACAACACACTGCATGAACGAACACAACCTTGAAATTAACTTTACTAAGACAAAAATCAAAACTTTCTACCCACGACAAAAAATACCCATAAATATCAATTTCAATTACAATGGACGCAACTTGGAAGTTGTAAATAAATTCACTCTTTTAGGCCTAGACGTAGATTCCCACATAGATTGGAAACCCCACATTCAAAAAATAAGAGAGCCTAAACTATCTAAGTTTACATACGCCCCCAGAGAAATAAAAAAAACAACAGACCTCAAAACAGCATTAGTTACTTATTACTCATATGCATTTGCATGGCTCAAATATGGAATCATCTTACGGGGAAATAGCACAGATGCGCCTACACTATTCACTTTACAGAAAAAATGATAAGAATATTAATTAATATGCAAGATTCCGACTCCTGTAAACCCTACTTCAAAGAGCTAAAAATATTAACTCTACCCTGTCTTTATATACTGGAAATTTGCAAATTTGTTCGAAAATATCCACAATTCTATACCAAAAGAGAGGACATTCAAATTAAAATCACACTTAGATATAAAAATAGGCTTAGCATACCCACTTCACGATTGAAAATGCACTCTTCTAGTGCATTTGTTATGTCTATTAAAATATATAACAAGTTACCAGAATTCATCAAAAATGCAGACAGTAATAATATGTTTATCAATAAACTAAAACAATTTCTAATAGACAAATCTCACTATACTATAGATACATACTATAACGATAAACATAAACTATAGTAAAAAACTATTAATTACATACTATATCACTGTAAAAATTTATCTACTTACAATAGTAAATAACAAATATTATAAATTAAATTTATACATAAGAATAATAATAATAATAATTTGTGTAAGTAATTTAATAAATTGAATAATAATTTATTCATTTAGACATCATTGATCCAATGTTTAAAATGAATCTAAATAAATATATAATTTAAAAATGATGACGATACAAATACCTGACATTCAATTTACTATACAAAGACATTACATACATAAATTAATTTAAAAATAACATAATTTCATAATAATGATGACAAAAACAAATGAAATAACTGACATAATTTAATAATAATGAAGACAGGAACAAATTAAGATATCTGACATCATTTATCAAAACTATACACAGACATAATTATAGTATGTATACATAATTAATTTAAATAAAAACATAATTTAATAATGGTGATGATAAAAATAAATAAAAATACCTTACATAATTTGCTTAAACAAAGACGTTATAATAATATACAAACATCCATTAATTTCAATATTAACATAATTTAATAATAATGATAACAAAAATAAATTAAATATTAGACATAATTTACCAATACATAGACATAACAATATAATAACATAAAAACATGCATAAATAATTTCATTTAAATATACATAGTACATAATTTAAAAATATTCATCACCATCAGAACCAATAACGCATTGCTTAGCGAAGGTTCCAGAATCGGAGTATGTCAAGATCTAGCGAATTCTAGAAAGAGTCTATTCTAGAACTAGGTACTGATGGCGTAATTACACTTTTTAATTATTACTCGAACAGGTTGATAAGGGAATTTGTTCCTTCTTTTTTTTTGGAGTCGAAATTTGCATGAATCTTTATTATTACATCTTTTTATCATATTTAGTAGAGCTTCCGAAAGAGTGGGTCTTAAAATGAACATGGACAAAACAAAAATCATGATAAACAGCCTTGTGGTACTCAAGATTGGAGACTCTATACTCGAAGTTGTGGACGATTACGTCTACCTTGGACGGACAGTTCAATTGGGTAGATCTAATTTCTAGAAAGAGGTCAACCGTCGAATCCGACTCAGCTGGGCAGCGTTCGGGAAGCTGCGCGGTGTCTTCTCGTCCGATATACCACAGTGTCTCAAGACGAAAGTCTATGAGCAGTGCGTGTTGCCAGTGATAGATATATGATTTCGAAACGTGTTCGCTCACAATGGGCCTCATCAGAAGGCTCAAAGTCACCCAAAGGGCAATGGAAAGGGTTATGCTCGGAGTTTCACAAATGAAGATATCCGCAAGAGAACCAAGGTTGCCGACATAGGTCGAAACATCGCCAAACTTAAGTGGTAATGGGCAGGGCACATTGCTCACAGAACAGATGGCCGTTGGGGCCGAAAGGTTCACCTAACGACCTAAGAGAGAGTGAAAAAACGACTCTAGTATTCATAGTGATTTCGTTATCGGTGATTGGATAAATTTGCAATTGTTTGTGGTAATAAAGTTCTCTGCTAGTAAACCGATATATAATTACTCAAGTTCGTAACAATATTTTCGACGCTAGTTATAGTGTTTATTTTTTTACTTTATAAATTCCTATTCTTAATTTGCACCACCCTTTAAATATGTGTGTCTTATTAGCCCTCATGTTAATTATGGCTGTTTTCCATGCGCTCCACTTTAATATCTCTATCTAGCAGATAATATGCCTATTGTATTTCGGGACTGAACTAAAAATATCAAATAGTAATACCCCCAATAATCAAGTAAATTCTAAGTCAGGTTGCATTGTGGAGCTAAATTTTCCTCCGTGGTTAAAATTCTATCTGTGACTTCAAGAACATGATCACAATATACTATTTTTGGGATGATTTAAATGCTTTAGCCACTGACCTGGGCCTCAAATCTGCTATGACAATAGTGTCAGAATGGTCTAACATTGACTTCATAATTGTTGATTTTGACCAAGTTTGGTAATCTACTAATATAATGGCGTCAGTATGACTTTCCAACAGTCAACCACTGACACTACATTCAAAGAAATGGCATAGAATGGTAATCTCGTACATAGCGACAAATGAATACTTGACGTATGCGAATAACTGTCAAAATTTTGACAGTTCCTTTGATCAGTGACCTACCATTAGAACGTCATTATGCAGTCATAGCTTTTAATTTGTTTCGAGACAGCTCGATATTGTCATTCTACCACAAAATCATTGGCCAACCATTATGAATTATCAGATTATGAACTTTTAGCAAAATGACCATGGGATCGTGTTGGAATGACGAATTTGTAAAAATAGCAGACTTGGACCCCTGTCCAAAATGTCACCTGATACTTTTTTTTATGACCGCGCGAAAGTTTTTCGAAAAACAATTACTACTCCAAAACGCCTACAGCTATATTAGTTAAAAAACACTTGCAAAAAGTTCAAAGAATCCAGAATTTAATTAAGCTAAAACTAAATTGCTCAATTGAATAATAAATAGTGAAAATAAGGCTTTAAGTCGGGAAAATGCAAAAAAATACTCGTAATTTAACTGCTGCGGTCTTCCCGTCCAACTATAATTTAGGTGTCTTCAAGGCTAGAGTGAATAGGCTCTTAATAAACTTGTGCGCCTGACCATCAATGATTGCATCTCCGTTTACTATCAGGTGGGATCGCAGTCAAGAACTGGTTTGTATCAATTTAAAAATATATATAGGTATATATTTTCGAATTTTTTTTTTTGCGATAGCGGTCAAGCGCGAACCTATCAAGAAAAAAAAATATGGTGTGTTATGGCATCGTATATTATATTCGATTCGTCTTAGAATCTTATAGTAAATCATCAGATTCTAATTACGAAAAAAAAACACAAATCTCACCCTCTTTCGCCTACTTTCTCTTTTACTCCAAGCCATTACTCAGCAATTCATCATTTGTAGAACCATTTTCGCCATAATACCATTGTAATGGCTATTGACGAGGTTAATAGTGAACACATCAACACTAACATTTAGCACGTTTTATTGTAAACAAATGCTTTAAATACAGTCACAGCAATGTTACTCTAACTCTTCTCGGGAGCAGTGGTAGCCGAGTGGTAATAATAATAATCATTTTATTTTCAGGCATCAGAGGCCCATAGACAAAATACATAAAATAATCTTAAATAATAATACACTAATACATATTGTAAAAACAATGCTTATTTAACTAAAATTAAACACTTAATGTAGTCGGCGTCGTGTTGCGCTGTGTGGTGACGCATAACCGTCCTCGGAAACGTCGGTATACGACACCTTTCGGCCAGAAGTCCTCTTTTAAGAAGGTCTGTAGCTGTTGGGTTGGAACTCGTACCACGAACGACTTGAAGTTGACGTCGTGGCGCGCCTCCAACCTTACGACCCTCAGAGTCCAGTTGGTCTTCACCTTCAAATACTCCACGACTTCCTCAACCTTCGTTTAATGGCCCCGACTTATTAGTTGTAGGTCGCGGGTTCAAACCCAGCCAGGCGCATTACTTTGTGTAATTTATTTCATCACCACTGCTCTCAAAACGGTGAAGGAAAACATCGTGAAGAAACCGGCATGTCTTATAACCAAAAACTCGAAGACATGTGGCATCCACCAACCCGCACTGGGCCCGCGTGGTGGATTACGGCCCATTCCCTCTCCTAGAAAGAGGAGGCCTGAGTCCCAACAGTGGGAACATTATAAGGCCGACTATGCTATGCTAATGTTATTCTAGCTTTGGTATATCATACCGAATGCAGGCTTGATGCCTACCATATTGGCCAGCACTCCTTCAAGTTCCCCTCAAACTACACCCAATTTACTAACCTGTTGGCCTGTTGGTGGTTACAGACCCTGACTGCTATGACAACTAATGTTTGTGTGATGAGCACGATCATTAATTTGTTCTGTGTCTGAGTGTAATTTATCTATAAACGTATGTATTCAGAAATATATTTATTAAGCTCTATTTAGTTTAGGAATAGATGATGATATAGTTGTGGAATATAAAAAAAATAAAACTATAATCAACAAGTATGAATACGTTCACAAATATTTAAACTCACATACACAAGTCACCCAGATCCGTAGCTTGGCGTCCGACTGTCCGGCAACCGTCCGGACCAAGCCCAAGTCGTCGACGGCGCGCGCGTAGTGTTCTACGCGCGTCTGAAGGAGATGTCAGCAAACCGTAGGGACCCAGCAGGGTCGAAGCCTACTGGGGCCAAGGGCCTGATTCTGAAAGAAAGATTCGGCCCTGTTACGAAAAGCAACAAAGGAACAGGAGTGGGTTTTTAGTCAGTAAAAGTCTGACACGCCCTCGCGCCCCGACCAAGAGCAGCAGATGTCATTGGATGATTTTCCTACCAAAAAAAAGGTCACCCAGATCCAGAACACTTATCTGTAGGCCATACAATTATTTGACACATGCGGGAATCGAACCTGCGACTACGAAGTACTCAATTTTTCTCCACCACTTTTAAGCCGTCCAAGATACATTTTCGAGAGTGGTTCATAATGCATAGCTGGGGTACAGAATTGTGTTAAATTAAAATTTTCAAACCACGATTAGCTATGAGTTAACAAAATATCAACCACATAGTAATTATTATTATTTTAATTGATATAAACCAGTGCTTGACCGCGATCCCACCTGATGGGAAGCAGTGATGCAAACATTGATGGTAAAGCGCACTATTTTATTAAGAACCTATTCACTCTAGCCTTGAAGACACCTAAATTATAGTTGGACGGGAAGACCGCAGCAGGCAAATGTTCCAGTTCTTCGACGTACGCGGTTTAAACGGCGAAGCAAAAAGCTTAGTCCGGACCGTTGGAGTTTCAACAACGTAAGAGTGGACCGCTGTATACAGTAACCCGCCGTACGTCGGGTTGTCCGATGGTAGAAAGGAGACGGCGGAATCAAATCATGCAGTTCCCGCGCACACTTTCCAAAATGCAACCTGTAAAGTACCGATAGGCTGGCTACCCTTCCCCTGTGCTCGACGAGGCTTTGTAGATTGGACTTAACCAAATCTGAATCCCCAATTAGCCTCTTCGCATTCCTTTCCTCTGAGTCCAAAGCTGCTAGATGGCATTTTGTGCTCACAAAAGCCGAGTTTACTTTTTAAAAGCAGAAGGTTTAGAATTTTTTACCAAAAATAAAAGGGTTGAATCTAGATTGAAAGCTCTGATACAATTCCTTTATTTTTCACTACCAGTTTTTATTAAAAACTGAAGTTTGTATGCAGTCGCAGGCTTTTAGAGGTCCGCAAGATGTTTTTATAGGGTAGTATTTAACTACAAATCAAAACTATTCTTTTTTATTAAAAAAAAATCCGAATCCTAATTAAAAAAAATTGGGCAATTACGAGTCGGACTCGCGCACTGAGGGTTCCGTACAAACTTACCAATGAAAACAGTTCAATTTCCGAATTGAGTTACAAAGATTTTTCCGAATCGCAAAAATATTTAGTTTTTGTGAAGTAACTACAAATTTACAGTTTTCAGATTTTTTCCTATACTTGTGAGACCTTGCTTCACGCCAATCTCCAATCAAAGTCCTAAGGGTTCCGTTTTTCCTTTTGAGGTACGGAACCCTAAAAACTACTTTCATGCGGGCGAAGCCTCTGGCAGAAGTAGTGTACTATATTACCCTGGGAGACACCAATAGTTGTAGTAGTAGTAAGTTTCAGAAAATTAAGTAATCAGTAAAAGTCTGACACGAAAGAGCAGGAGATGTCGAAGACGCCAGTCACACAAATCGCTGTCACAACGAATGGCTCTTTCACACTAACAATATCTCTACACTAATATACATATAAAAGAGAAATTTCGTAGAAATAAATCCTCCTTACCTAATATAACATAATATAACCTTATAATGTTCCCACTGCTGGGACTCAGGCCTCCTCTCTAAGAGAGGGAATGGGCCGTAATCCAACACGCGGGTGCAGTTAAAGAAAAAAATAATGAAAAAAAAATGATTATTAGGCGCGGGTTAGTGGATGATAGTTTAGTGTGGGTTCTTCTTCTTCTTCTTTTCGTGTCGATGTACTCTAACTAAATTTTTTCTGACCAGTATTTGGCAACCTCTACGGCTCTGTTATTGGCCTCGTATAGATCCTGAAAACTGCAGGTGGTTGTGCAGGATGGACAGCATAGCAAATGACGCATGTCCTGTGCAGCGGCTCCACACTGGCACTGTGTTAGAGATGGGTCGAGGAAGCCCCATTTGGCCAAATTGTTTTTACAACGGCCAACCTGGGTCTCAAACTCAGTGTGGGTTAGTGGATGGTGGTTTAGTGCGGGTTAGTGGATGGTGGTTTAGTGCGGGTTAGTGGATGTTACACAGCACTCTCATTGATCACGGGTAATTAACCTAAATGTTCGGAACCCAAATAACCATCACCGATTCACGCTTGACCGTTTCACTGTCCTATTCGATATGGCCGGATATTTTCCGTTGGGACGTGTATGAAATATGTCAGTTTGTACCGCGGACGGGCGGCCATTTGAAAAACAACACTTTTTCAGTAAACGCTTAGAAAACACAACCATCTGTGCCTCTGAGGCTCGGATTTGTTCAATCGTGAGCTTGTGTTGTCTGTGGGTATTTAGGTTATGGGGTTTGCATCAGGCTTCACATCATGATCATTAGAACTTTAATACCAAGGACATAATTGAGCGGAATAAGTGCTCCAAAGCATTTGCAAACTGCGGCAATGGGCTGTGTGAAAGAGAACCCCGAAGCCCTGGAACGAAGGCAAAGAAAGAACATAGGAATGGATTTTAGTCAGTAAAAGACTGACACGCCGTCATGCTCCGCCCAAGAACGATCATTGGATGATTTCACACCTAAAAAAAAAAACCTATTTTCAAGAGATCTGTTGGAGGTCCACTCCGAACTATGTGGTTCTTTCAAAAGACCATCTCAGACTCCAATCTGCATGGTTCTCATATGACTTGACCATTACATGTTAGTTGCATGGACTTCAAAAGAGACTTTGACCCCTGAGTTTGTTTCGGTGTTTCTTCTCGGGGTTGTCAGCTACGAAACACCGACTTCATCTAGTTTAAATTTACGAAAAAATTGACGTTTAAAAGTAGCTGAGAGATACGTGCACGATGCACAGGTACACACAGAACCAGTCTTTCCGAGAGGCTATGGTTGAACGCTAAAACTAATCTTTGAAGGCCGTCAAGTACAAGTTAAATATACAGGGTTATTTGTAAAACACCGGCAACCTCTCAGCACTATGTTGAGAACATCATAAACAACAATTTTTGTTCTATAACTTTTCAAAATTTATCATATATTGGTTCCTCAGATTTTCATACATAAATAAGAATATTTAAATAGAACGTTCTAAATGTTACAAAGTCTATGCGAAGCAAGCGATAGTACAATAGCGGAGGGGAGCGGGGAGTGCTCGGGGGGCGTAGGTAGGTACAGCAAAATACAGAGTTGAAATGTGTTAGATAGAACAATGAAATCTTGAAGGTTTGTTTTTGTTAAATGTATTATGTTTTGTAAAAAGTCATAGAACAAAAGTTGTTGTTTATGATGTTAGTAATATAGTCCTACAAGGTTGTTAGTGTTTTAAAAATAACCCTGTATGCATCAATCAATACATAGTATAAAACAAAATAGATTTTCGTGTCTGTTTGTCCCTATGTATGTTTAGATCTTTAAAATTAAGCAACGGATTTTGATGCGGTTTATTTTAATAGATAGAGTGATTCAAGAGGAAGGTTTATATCTATAATACACTCACAATATAGTATAGGAACACTGATGATTTTAGAGGTTTCTAATGTGATGTCGTAAATAAACACATTTTTTTTGCGCTTACATTACAAACGCTGGCTGAATCCTAAGAGATAGATCAAAATAATGCACTACAGTTTTGTAAACCTTAAAAAGGTCTACAAAAAAGTCCGCGGAATAAGTATATATCTATCTTTTAGATGCAACCCACAGTAACCATTTTTTATCCTTAACTTTTTACGAGAAATAATGGCTTATTTACGAAACGATTTTAAGCAATACACCATTAATCTATATCCAATTAGGTACTTTAAATAAATTGTGCATTTAATATAAATCAATAGGGCCCTTTACAGCGTAATATTTTCGAAGATATTACAGATAAAAATGTCCCTGCAGACATAGCGGTTGCGGCGTGATCAGCATTGCACTCGTGCGAAGCCGGGATGGGTCACTAGTACATAATAAAAGAAAAAACCAATACGATTGGGGCGAGGCCAATTGCAGAATAATTATCTTTTATTTATCATTTGTCTATTGGGCGGAGCCAGCGCACGAAACTGAAGACTGACGATATCAGACTCATATCCGTGAAATCGGAGCTTCTGGGAGAGATCGAGGCATTCTAAGGTCAGTTGTAGACGTCAATCATTAAACCCGCTGCGAATCTAGTAAATAACCCAAGAGCTAGATTGACCCGACACTATACTGAAGATATACCGGCCTGTACGAGACAGTATACAACATTATTTTTAGTTTATGCGAAACCTGATTATAGTATTTTCAAAATCAGTAACTGAAAATAGATTCCAATAGTTTTTACACAATTTCATATTTTTTCCCAAAATTATTTAAAAAGGTCACAGGTTGACAACACAGCTCACGGCAGGTCATAACGGGGATTAGGCGCAAGCAAGTGGGCGCAAGTGTAAACAACCCCTCAGACCCGGTGACTATGTAATTTGGCTGACATAACAATCTTATAACTTAGTAATTGTTCATGATACAGTTATGTTTTGTACATACATTTTTTATATAAAAAAAAAGTTTTTACAAAAAAATATATCCACGCGCGCCTCAAGGAGATGTCAGCAAATCGTAGGGGCCCAGCAGGGTCGAAGCCTACTGGGGCCACGGGTAGTGTGAAAGCGGAACCCGGGGCCCTGGGACGAAGGCAACGAAGGAACAGGAGTGGGTTTTTAGTCAGTAAGAGTCTGACACTATCTCCCGCTCCGCCCAAGAGCGGGGATGTCATTAGGATGATTTTCCCACCCAATAAAAAAAAAAAAAAAAACCGCCTTCACAAAAAAAAACACTAAAAGGTTCAAAATAACTTTAATTTCGGAATTTGGTGTTTCTCGGTAGGTATTGTTTGTTTTTATTTATCACCGAATTCCGAAATTAAAGTTATTTTGATTCTTTTAGTGTTTTTTTAGTGAAGTATATAATAAGAATATTTTTTTGTAAAAAGCTTTTTATTGCACACTTTTTAGTTGCGATACACTTATAAACAGAGTGCCTATTTCTCATGACAATTCCAATTAACCCAAACACTAACACCCTAACGCTAGGTTACATCGTTTTATTATGAAGTTCCTGTGTCTACCTTCCACCTTCCGGCTCCATCATCAGATCCGTTCGACAGTACCTTATAGCCAAAGTACATCTCATAACAATTCAAATAAGCCCAAACACGGCTAAGATACATTGATTAATTACAGAGTTCCTGTGCCTACCTTCCGGCTCCATCATCTTCAGATCACTTCAATGATAACATTTTCAGCGTAACTATTCAGAACCATTCATTTATTTGTATTATCATAGTCTCTTAACTATCTTCATTGTGACATCTATGTAAGTATGAAGATCAGTTGACCATTTCTGGTCTTCTTCATCAGTTCCACTTCATCAAATATTACTTTTTGACTGTAAATGCTTAAGTTCTCGATGAAAATACCAAAATCACTATATGGTTGCCTATAATCTTTGAGGAGTTCCCTCGATTTCGCCAAAATTCCATCTTCAGATCCTGACTTGGTGACTATGGGACCATTTGGAAAGTATACCCTTTCCACCAAATAAATAATTTTTCAAATCGGTTGGCAGGCGACGAAGTTATGCGCGAACAAACATAAAAAAAAAATACAAACTTCCGAATTGAGAACCTCCTCCTTTTTAGAAGTCGGTTAAAAATACTAGACAAGTGTTTCGGGTTTCGCATATATTAAAACTAATCTACTATATAAAAATAAGTCGGGTTTTCCTTCCTGACGCTATAACTCCAGAACGCACGAACCGATTTCCACGGTTTTGCATTCGTTGGAAAGGTCTCGGGCTCCGTGAGGTTTATAGCAAAAAAAAAATTTTCTTCTTTTATTCACCGACCGAAATGTTACATAAAACGAAACCGTCTGATGACGAAACGGAGTTCGCCGGGTTTGCTAGTGTTGTTTATATAAGCATAATTAGCCTTATAATGTTCCCACTGCTGGGATTCAGGCCTCCTATCTTTTTTTTTGTTGTGGGAAATCATCTAATAACTTCTCCCGCTCTAGGGTGGACCTGGAAGGTATGTCAAACTTTTAATGACTAAAACCACTCCTGTTTTATTCAGTTGCCCTTTGCGTTCTTTCTTTTTTCTTTATTTGAGAAATTCCCTGCGGCCCTACTATCAACAAAGCACGGTTGGTGCAGTGGTTGAGCGGTCGACTGCTACGCTGCGTGACGTGGGATCGATTCCCGCGCAGAACAAATATTTGTATGGCCCACAGGTAAGTGTTCCGGGTCTGGTTGTTTTGTGTACGCGAGTTCACATAAAAAAGCTTTCACGATTCAGGATTAATTCCTAGTGTGGAGTAAAAAGAAAGAAAGAAAGAAAAAGAAAAATCACTATTTACATTCCCAACTCTACCGAGACAGCATTTTTACGTTAATTATAAGAATAATTTTTGTAAGACTTTAGAGCAGTTATACTCAACCTTTTTTCGTCTTGGGTCACATATCGCCATTCTACCTACCATTATCACGATGGGCTCTATCTTACAGTAAAATAAAACTTATTGTCAATAGTCTACATGAATGGGATTAAAAAAAAAAACAGATAACACCGACATCACTAAAAAGGACCAAAATAACTTTAATTTCGAAAGTCGGTGTTTCTCGGTATTGTTTGTTTCTTATTTACCACAGACTTCCGAAATTAAAGTTATTTTGGTCCTTTTCGTGTTTTTTTTTTTCGTAAAGTCGGTTTTTTTTTGTAAAAAGTTTTTAATTTCACACTTTTTAGTTGCGATACACTTATAAACAGAGTGCCTATTTCTCATGATAATTTCAATTAACCCAAAAACTGCTAGGTTACATTGTTTTATTATGAAGTTCCTGTGTTTACCTTCCATCTTCCGGCTCCATCATCAGATCAGTTCGATAATACCTTATAGCCAAAGTGCATTTCATGACAATTCTAATAAGCCCAAACACGGCTAAGATACACTGATTAATTACGCAGTTCCAGCTACCATTAGATCACTTCGATGATACCATTTTCAACGTAACTATTCATCCATTCAAACTATCTTCATTGTGATATCTATGCGAGTATGAAGTTCCGTTGACCATTTCTGATCTTCTTCATCAGTTCCACTTCAAGAAATGTTACTCGATGAAAATACCAAAATCACTATATGGTTTCCTATAATATTTGAGGAGTTCCTTCGATTTCGCCAAGATTCCACCATCAGATCCCAACTTGGTGACTCTGGGACCATTTGGGAAGTATATCCTTTCCAACAAAAAAAGGACTTTTCAAATCGGTTGGCAAGCGACGAAGTTAAACGCGAACAAACATAAAAAAAAAATACTAACATCCGAATTAAGAACCTCCTCCTTTTTTATTAAGAAGTCGGTTAACAAATGGATAGATTTCGATAAAATTATGACATGCTGTAGCATAGTTCAACTTTTTTTAGCGGGTCCGCTAACCAAACAAAAAAAAATGTCTTCTAAAAAAACCTTAGAGAAAACTGCTACTGAGATATAAAATAAAATAGATTTAAAACTATATTAACAATCATCATCATCATTTCAGCCAAAACACGTCCACTGTTGGACATAGGCTTTCCCCAAGCGTCGCCACAACGACCGATCCTGTGCGTCTCGTATCCACCGCATTCCCGCGACCTCACGAGGTCGTCGGTCCACTTGTGGGAGGCCTTCCAACGCTGCGTTTTCCGGTGCGCGGTCGCCATTCTAGAACCTTTTGGCCCCATCGACCATCCGTTCTACGAGCTTTTTTTTTTCTTTAAGGTTTTTTTTTTCCTGTAAGGTGACTGTAAGCCTTCTGATGAGGCCCATTGAAAGCGACCATGTTTTAGTGCCATATGTTATCACTGGCAACACGCACTGGTCTGGACTTTTTTCTTGAGACACTGTGGTATGTTAGACGAGAAGATACCGCGCAGCTAGCGACATAAACAATTGTGCATAAATGTTTGATAGGCCCATCAAGCATTTCTGAATGGCCCTGTAGTCTAGCACAATATAATAATCTATACATATAATAAAACAGTAAAATTCTTTTGTGATGGTATTAATTGGCGCAAAAACTACTGAACCGATCCTGTTCAAATTTTGCATACATAATCCTTATAGGTCAGGGCAACTGATAGGCTATAAACTATCACGCTATTTGCTATGGGGGGTGAGCAATAATCCAAAATGTAGGTATTGAACGACATTTGCCGCGAGTTCAATTCCCAGCTACAGTTAAAAATTTTGACATTATTTTGTCTTATTTTTTTGTATTAAAATAACTTTTACCATTTTTTCAAAATAAAATTGACATTTCTATTCGATATCTTCTAAATATTTTGTAAAAACTAATCAAAACACATAATAAAATCAAAGCGACGAGTAAAATCACGTACTATAATGTTACATTATTCCATTTAGCTGCAAATTTAACTTCTAAAACGAAAATCATCACGCTATCATCGTTAGGGAGCCAACCAGTCAATTATGACGTTTATATAAGAACGTCTATTTTATAATTTATTCATCGAAGACCGCAGCACAGTGGTTTCGTAACTAGACTTTCATGTAATGTGAAGGTGGTTCAAATCCCGTTTGGCTCTCTTAGGAGAAATTTTTGTTCTATTTTGTCATCGTGAATAAGATTTTTTTATATATTTTTGCATCCTTACAATTTTTTTTTTTTATAAATATACGTATATAATATATCTGTAGAAATTTTTAGTGAAGTGCGTATTATTAATTTTAGAAATCGATGTAGATAACTTTTATACATTTAAATTGTGTGGAACTTGATAATTATCTTACTTAAG
The DNA here is from genome assembly GCA_949316375.1 of Mythimna vitellina. Classification (NCBI taxonomy): domain Eukaryota; kingdom Metazoa; phylum Arthropoda; class Insecta; order Lepidoptera; family Noctuidae; genus Mythimna; species Mythimna vitellina. The sequence continues at coordinate 4,295,874 of OX438709.1, read as the reverse complement.
CTTTGTTTCATCGCAATGAAACAACGCATATGAAAAACAAACGGTATGAAATCAAAGTTTTCGAGAAGTAAAATACGACACCATAAGCAATTCAGATACTCGCAACGCCATCTAAAGACTCAAAGTAGAAATAATGATGACAATGACGGTTGAACTTCATATTAAATTTGATAGATGGCATTGCGTATTTTAAGTAATTTTCTGAGTGGCAGAAGAATGGCCATCGCCCACGTTTACAGTTATGGTTAAACTGGTGTAAGACGGAGGCATTTTTAACAATCCTACTGCTTATTTTTATTATTGTTTTCCCATTATTGTAGCAAGCTAATTGACCGTGATTATTCAAGAGATACCATCCAAAGACGATAAAAGTAAATACCTATATGTATTTAATTATTCGCTTTAAAATAACACGGCCACATTTTCGGAAGGGGTTACAGGGTACCTTGCGTTGGATGGTCCTCAGGTGGACCGATGACCTGGTGAGGGTCGCGGGAATCCGATGGATGAGAGACTCACAGGACCGGTCATTATAGCGACACTTGAGTAGGTTTATGTCCAGCAGTGGACGTCTTTCGGCTGAAATAATAATGATGATGATGGCACCTTTTTTCTTTTTTTAAGGGTGGAAATCATCCAATGACTTCTCCCGCTCTGGTTGGAGCGGGAGGACGTGTCAATCTTTTACTGACTAAAACTACACCTGTGTCTATCACTACGGGCTCGATCCGGTCAACTATAGGACGGCTAGCTACCCATTGCTCGACGTCCGGAAGCCCGCGTCTACCGTGATTGGTAGTCAGGGTCGGAATCTCGGCTCGGCGTGAGGCCGTTCGTTCCCTAACGCGTGCGGCCTCCGCCTTCGCTAGCATTAAGGCTTTGCAGAAGGAGGCGAACGCCTGCCATTACTCCTAGCTCTGGATCAGAGCCCGGCGCGAGAGGTCACTGACGCCGATTACCTCCACCAGGACACGGCGGTGCTCCGCCCTTGCAGGGCACAACTCCACTGTGTCCTCCGGCATGATGGCACCTTGCGGATTAATAATGGTGTGTTTTATTATTTACAGTCACTGCTTCATATAAAACGGGATCGAATGTGTTTTTCTGATCACAGTTCGACAACGTATAATGTATCTCAGATTCCTTGCCTAGCCTAGCCTTACGCCGATATCTGGACGTTACCTCTTTGCAATGAGTGGTGACCAACACTGGAACAACCCTCTAAGGGAGGCCAGTCTCAGGGATAACACTTATCGGCTGCTACATTTGTTAACCGTTATTTCATTGTTTTATGGATAAGCTCAGGACTGTTGTGGGTGTTTCGAACGGTTTCTGTTCTGGGTTCGGTTGAAAGTACCCTGATATTACCATTTTGTGAATCGCCTGGAGGACTCGGTGTAGCATGCGGTGGAGGTCTATCCATCTTAAGTGAACTGCCGTGTCCTCATAGAAGCAATCGGTGTCAGTAATTTCTCGGTTTGGCCATCAATATGCGAGTTCGATTGAACGGGGATACACGCGCACAAGTTTTCGCCGTAGTTCATTCATAAGTTGGAGACTCTTAGGTAGTTCCCACTATGGAAAAATCATTTGTCTTATATACGGGGATATCAATTAAATACACACCAAAATATCCTAGGTAAATGAACAAGTAATTCTAACGCTTAAAATGATCAAACTGCAATAATCAATGCAAGCATGCTCTCGCAAATTCTTCATAAGTACTGTTGTGGAAGAAGTTAGTTGATGATTTATTTATTTATTTATTTAATCCTTTATGCACAAATGTACAGCGGCGGACTTAATGCCTGCCGGATGATGATGGTAGTTTTGGGATTCACTTAAGGCTTTTCACTATCAGTGCACGTTATCCAGCTGAAGGTCGGTGTCCCGATTATGCTCCTTCGTTTACCTCTATCAAAGCTGTCTAACTGCTTAAACTCTTCAGTGAAAAGTTATTGAGGCGAAAATTGTTATGGGAGATAACTCTTTCGATCAATCTTGCAGCCCTAGCAGACATCGGCCCTAGAGGGCCCTATCCATTTGCTGAAATCTCTTTGAGTCGCGCGTAGAATACTACGCGCCGTCGATTCAGGACTGCTTTGACCAGACGGCCGGACAGCACCACCGCAATCCCGTGTTTGCAATGGCTGGGAATTGCCTTGCAGCTTTCAACACCCGGAGCGTCCCTTGCAGCGGCCGCTGAGGAGTCAGGATGTCCTATCCCTCATAGTTTCAGCCACCTTCTTTGATCGTAGTGCTTCACTGAAGGAGGCTACTGGTTGTCATTTTCTCCACCAATCGCCCCCATAAGGACAAGGCGGCGCCGGCTCTCCGACCAAGCGGGACTGACTTCCACCGTATGCTCCATCGTATTCTCCGGGTGATTCGCACAATGGTGAGACCCGAGTGTTTCTTCCCGCTGAATTCGACACAGATACCTTCCGAAACACCCACAACCGGTGAGTCCTGCACAAAAAGAGGATGCCGTGACGCCTCTGTAGGCACTTCTCAAAGACAGGCATTACCGCTGCGATTTGATTGTGGCGTGCTCACTGTGGCGAGGGGTTAAAATCATACAATGTTGTTTTACCAGAACATAAACCAGAAACATACATATGCCTATGCATACATATGCCTTTTCTCTTGGGGTAGGCAGAAATGACAACTGCTACGACCCATACATGCTCTTTCTATTCAGTGACGGTCATACATCTGGATCTGGACGAGTACATAACATGTTTCCTGAAGGTAATTTGCGTTTTTAACCGACTTCTAAAAAAGGAGGAGGTTCTCAATTCGGATATTTTACCTTTAACCGTTTTATGTTAAAGTACAATAAATTATTGCGATGCTTTCGGAATGAATTGCAAGCACAGAGTGATTGTACAGTTTTACAAACTTAACGCAGACGAAGTCGCGGGCAACAGCTAGTAATAATATAATATACTATTCCGCAACTATCACACAACGCCGTCTAGTCTCAAGCTAAGCAGAGCTTGTGTTATGAGTACTAGACAACTGATAAACACACATATATATTTCTAAATACATACATAATTATTATAGATAAAATTAAATTAAAATTATGTAACCCAATTAATTTAATAAACAAGCTTAAATTAACCAAACATAGATAAAAAAGTTAGATACAACAAAAATATGTAATTGCTATCGACTTGCCATAAGAAACGATTCGTAATGAGTACCTAATACAACAAATATATACTTTTTTTCTTGTTACCCTCATGTCATTATAGAATTTTTGTGTAAAGTAAATTTAATACTTACTAGTTTATTTGAGTACCTACATTTCTCATGTCAACGTATTTAGTATTTAAGAATAACTTTCATTTCTCATATTAAGTGTATTCTTTTTGAGAAATAAATGTCCTAAACCGTTAAAACGTATACATTACACCAAGACACAGAACAAATGATCGTGGTCATCACACAAACATTTGTCCTGGGTGGGATTCGAACCCACGACCAGCATAGCAGTCAGTGCCATTAACCATTAGACCAACAGGCCAGTCGAATATTCTTCTTCTTAGCGTATCGATGGCAAAACTAGTTAAATTCCTTGCTTTGCCCAGTATTCGAACACGGCAGTGCCGTCCGCTGATGCCGTCATTAGGACCCTACGTAAACAGGTAACAGGGCACGTGATGCAGGATCGAAAATGGGACATGGTCTGCGGAGAGACGCCGCACAAACACTGAAGATTGGAACCATCCAAGAACCCCCATCTGTGGAGATTGTCGAGCCGTCGGAGAGCCTCTCTCCTGGACACGAGTTGCCATGGCCCACCTGGAAAACTCTAAACAGACTCCGCACCCAAGTTGGGCGCAGCAAAGTCGAATATTGATAGTATAGTTTTATTTCTATTTTATTTGCGGGCCGAAGGTTGAGTATAGCTGCTATAGAGGAACCTAGAAAACTAGATCTTGCGGCCATTACATAAATTCGGAGTCCACAAGCTTGGGAAATTAAATAAGCCAGAGTAACTGCCGACTTAGTTTCAGTTTTATTACTTTGTGTATACAATTGAAGTTTCCTTTGCTAACTTACTGTGGATTTTTTATTGTTACTTGTTTTTCTATTAATGATATTTATTTTGCAAATTGGTTTACAAATAACACTTTTACAAAAAAAAAAATAGACGTAATCGTGGTTTTTTCTGATATTTTTTATTAATTATAATCCTGTAAAAAAAAACGAGTTAGGGTTCCAAATCATATGCGGTCTTCCCGTCCAACTATAATTTAGGTGTCTTCAAGGCTAGAGTGAATAGGCTCATAATAAACTAGTGCGCCTGACCATCAATGATTGCATTTCTGCTTACCATCAGGTGGGATCGCAGTCAAGCACTGGTTTATATCAATTAAAAAAAATATATATTTTAATAAACGTAGAAACTGACATAAAGACGCAGAAAATAAAATGAGAATTTACATTTTCGGGCTACGCTGGCGTTTTCGCTCTAAGATGTTATGATGAAATAAATAAAACACAAAGTCAAAATCGTGAATATTGATTCTTTTTCGAAACTAGCTGTTGCCCGCAACTTCGTCCGCGTCAAGTTTCTAAAAACGCACAAACGGAACTAATAGTTATATGTGCTTGTGATTCATGCCGAAAGCATCTAATTCATTTGTTTTACTTTCATACAAAACGGTTAAAAGTCAAAATGGAAATTACCTTCAGTCCGTTATTATTTTATTTATTAGCATAGCATAATCAGCCTTTTAATGTTCCCACTGCTGGGACTCAGGCCTCCTCTTTCTAGGAGAGGGAATGGGCCGTAATCTACCACGCGGGCCCAGTGCGGATTGGTGAATGTCACATGTCTTCGAATTATTGGTTCTTGGACATGCCGGTTTCCTCACGATGTTTTCCTTCACCGTTTTGAGAGCTGTGGTGATGAAATAAATTACACAAAGTAATACGCCTGGTTGGGTTTGAACCCACGACCTACAACTCGTAAGTCGGGGTATTTTATTTATTTGGCTCACCAATAATAGGATACACGTAAATTTTATACATCAAATAAACTTATGAGCGCCAATAAACAGAAACAAACATGTTGAGGTCGCAGTTTGATGGTGTTCTTAGGTTTTGCCTACTCCAAGTGTCGCCATAATGACTGGTCCTGTGCGTCTCGCATCCCTCGGAGTCCCGCGACCTTCGTCGGTTCACCTTGCAGAAGGCATTCCAACGCTGCGCCTTCCGGTACGTGGTCACCACTCCAGAACCTTTCGTCCCCATCGACTATCTGGTCTGCGTGGAATGTGCCCTGCCCATTGCCACTTATATTTGGCGATTCTTCGAGCTATGTCGATAACTTTGGTTTTCCTGCAGATATCTTCATTTCTGATGTGATCACGCAAGGAAACTCCGAGCATAACCCTTTCCACTGCCCTTTGGGTGACTTTAAGTCTTCTTATGAGGCCCATTGTAAGCGACCACGTTTCGGAGCCATATGTACAACTGTAAACAACGCTGTATGATTTTAAAATGATTTGTTCATTAGAATATACTAAAAGTATATCAAGCCGTACTTATATTATAGTTACACTAAATAAATGTTTTTCAACGTAATTGTTCAAAAAAGAGCGGAGGAAGTAGTTTTCAGTTGTTAAAATGTATAAAGAGTTTGTACGGAGCCGATCCTGAAGTCGATACAACAATTTTTATTGTCTGTACCTTTTGCTTTTAGGTAGATAATCATCAAATACCTTGGCCCGCTCTGGGTAAAGCGACAGGTAGTACCAGACTTTTACTGACTGAAACCCACCTGTGTTCCTTTAGTTGCCCTTTGCGTTCCAGGTACCTTAAGCACGCCACAATTTAAAAAAAACTGGGCAAGTAAGAGTCGCGCTAGGACACTAAAGGTTTCGTACAAACTAACTTATGTAAATTCCCGAATTGAGTCTCGAAGGTTTTTCCGAATCGAAAGTAGTTTTTTTTTTGTGACTTAATTACAAATATTGTTTTTCAGATTTATTCCTATACTTGTGATATAAGGCCTTGCTTCATGCCTAATTTCAGGGTTATAGGTCTACGGGGGTACCCTATGAATTTTAATTATTTTGAGTGTCGAAATATAAGATTTTTTTGCGGCATAAACAGCGGTATTTTTTTTTTTCGTAAATTTTTCTGTTTTACTATTTCAGAGCTAATAGAGACCGCAAACTTGAGTAAATGCCAGAAATCGGGATCGAAATCCAGGCTGCGAGTGGGGCGTGAGGACCTGTGCCTCACGCGATCGGCCGCGTCTTTTGCTAGCATTACTGCTTCACAGAAGGAGGCGACCGCCTGCCACTCCTCCTCGCTCCGGACCAGGCCTGTACCAAGGCCTGGCGCGAGAGAACGCTGCCACCGATCGCCCCCACGAGGATACGGCGGTTTTCTGTCCGGGCGGGGCACACCTCTACCGTATACTCCACCGTGTCCTCCGGGCGGTCCACACAATGGTGGCATCGAGACGTTTCTTCCGCACGAATCCGGTGCAGGAACCTCCCGAACTTACCATGTCCGGTAAGGACCTGCGTCATGCGGAAGGTAAGGATGCCGTGAGGTCTTTCCAGCCACTCCTCAAAGAGGGGACTTATCGCCATAAATATGGCGTGTACAGTGCTGGGTTGCGACAGTCGCTGTCGCCATTCCACCATGAGATTCCGCCGGAAGTCTTACCGCCATGCCGCGACTTGGCGCGGCAGCAGAGTTTCGCCCCGGTGTTGCATCTCCATGCGCAGATCGTGCATGCGTGCAAGGGCTGTTGCCTCCAAATCCCACAGTGGTTGGTCGGCAAGTAAGCTCGCTGATTCGCGGGAAATTGTGCGGTATCCCCGCACCATCCGGATGGCCATGACCCTCTGGCTTGCGTTCAGCTTGACCGCCGGTCGCTTTCGTAGCGACGGCGCCCATACCGGTGCCCCATAAAGGGCCATGAACCAAACGATGCCTGCATAGAGCCTTCGGCAGGAGGCGTCTGGACCCCTCCAGGTTGGGCAGGAGCCGCTTGAAGGCAGCCCCATTTCGATCCAGATGCAACGCACTGGTGTGGGGGAAACGAGTAATTGCATCCTAACTCGTTCGAGTTTTATCGACCATCTACCCACATTTTATATCTTTATTCTACAGTTTTTTCTTTTTCGCTCGTTACATTTTTGTTTTATTCATCTATTATTTATTTTACACTTTAAACAAACTCACTATCTTACACATATTTATCATAATTAACACCACTATTTTGATCGTTTATATTATTTAAGAATGCATCACCGATGCTTAAATATTACACTCTAAAACTGTTTTACGTCCGTTGCGTCACAACCACAGGTTCAGTTGAAAACCAGCGTCAGGCACTAGTTGTCTGATATTTAAGCTGAACTGGACCTATTTTGGTGCAGCCGTGAGGCACACAACTACATTTTTGCTTCTTTTTTATTTTTATTTTGGTTTCGTGTTTGTGCTGTACCAAATAAATTCTTTTTCTTTCTTGCTTTTCTTTCTTTCTAACTTTCTCCTAAACAGCTTAGTGTACAATTCCTTCGAGATTAGAAAAAATAATAACCAAATCCGGGATTCGAACCATAATCATCTTATTTGTAGGTCAAGGCACGAGACCACTGCGCTACGGCGCTTGTTACATTCGGTTTAAAAATAGGTGTCCTTATATTTAAACGTCATGATTGACTGCTTGGCCCTTTGTCGATGATAGCGTAATGATTTTTGTCCAAGATATTAAATTAGTAGCTAAATGAAAAAAAAAACAGTACTTTTTCGTTTCGCCGCTTCGATTTTATTATATGTTTTGGTTAGTTTTACAAAAATATGGAGTAAAAATGTCTAGAATATGATAAAAATATGCTAAAAGACGTTTTCGCGTCTCGTCGTCGTATATTATATACAAAAAAGACGACAAATTTAAAAAAAAATATTTCTATAGCTGGGGATCGAACTTAAGGCAAATGTCGATCAATATCGACATTTTGGAATATTGCTCACCCCTCATAGCAAATAGCATGATAATTTATAGCCTATAAGTTGACCAGGCCTATAAGGATTACGTATGCAAAGTTTGAACAGGATTGGTTCAGTAGTTTTTGCGCCAATTTATTAATTGGCCATTGCTCTACAATTTTACTGTTTTATTATATATAATAATAATAATATAGATGAGTTGTCAAAAAATAAAAGACCCGTTTCATCGTTTGTATTTCAACTACCTGGCGGCTTGTCCGAACCCCTAATTATTGTTTTATTGTTTCTCTCAGTTTCGTTCCAAGTTACATTCTAGGGTTTTTCTCAAATGTCAAACCGGGCCTTTTATATTTAAACGAGTAATATTAAAACTATACTATATTAAATAAAGACAATAACTCCTAGCTGAAATATCCCTCAAAAAATCCCTCCGTGTCACTGTCGAATGGAAGTGTGCCCAAAAGATCGGTGGCATAGCCACCTTGTATAGTCAAAGTCAAAGTCAAGTCAAAAGTTTTTTATTTCACATAGGCCTACATGGGCACTTATAAAACGTCAGAAGCTAGTGCACGGTTCCAAATTGGTCGTTTCCTATGGAGAAGAACCGGCAAGAAACTCCATGGTAACTGCATTAAAAAAAAAAAGTTTTTTTTAATATTTCCATATTACAGCATAAGTAGATATTATGTAAGGACAGTGTAGACTGGTCAATATTGTACTAAAAAGTACAATAAAAATAATCATAATAAAAAGTAACCTAAGAATTCGCGGAGTCTACAGTGTTCTCACATTCACATTATAAAAAAGAGGCTATATAAATAAAAGCAAGGAAAATAAATAATAATAATAAAAAATATTACAAAAGCGATGTGTTAGAAAGAAAAAAAAGTATATATAATACAACAAATGTGGAGCAGTCAATAGATAGATTTACACAATATTATGAGCTACCAGGGGGCCACATGTGCAGAAGCAGTCATTGCCAATATAGCAATGCTTAATCTCTGATCGAGGTAAAAGCCAGCCCTTGGGTCACACGAAGTGTCAACTAGGCGTTTGGATAATTCTTTAGAAAGCGTATGATCACTCGGACCTCATGGTCTAAGAGTTTCAACTATTGCATGAACAACACACCAAAAAGACACGAATACAAAGTACAAAGTTTAGATTTTTTTGCAGTATCAAGTTTTATAATGTTGTTGGCCATGAGTATTACAAAACTGGTTAACACATATTATCATTTATTATTCAATCTCGTCTCGTTTTATCCTCAAAGACAAACAATAAATGATATCACTACATTTAAAGAGCCCTTTGTCTCAATTTTCTTTTATTTATGAAATCCCGCCATATATTCCTGTTACTCTTTACTACGATTATATACACATTCAATGCTATTATATTTAATTCCTCTCCCAATTCTGTTATAACTGCAATAAACAAATTCGATATTTCTAAAAACTCTAATAAAGTCATTATTACTAAAATATTGCCAAAAACAAATATTAATGTACATATGTAGAAACGACGCAATTTGTTATTAGACATAATTACCTCAGTTCCGCTACTGCGGAACAGAGTATATACTACTGATACGTAAATAATCAAGTTAAATACTACAGGTATACAAAGTATTGAAGCTATAATAGGCGTTGTAAATATGTTTATTGAGTTGTACAAAATAAGTAACACTCCGGAAAGGCAAAATACGGTCATAGTTACAAAAGGTAGAGCCCAGCCAAATAAATTACTCTTAAGGAACCTCCTACGAATGTCAATGTTGAACACTTTGACAAAATCAACGTAAAAAATATAGCACAACACTAGTGACCAACAATGGTATGACAAAAAAAGAAATAAGAATAAAAATGAGGTAAAAAAACCCAACAGTGTATTACTATATGTAGATAATCCTTCATTAGGTATAATCTTGAGCAATTTGTACACTAATAGTCGTAGCATATTCACAAAGATAACACTGAGAAGCACATAGTTTCTGTAATGGCGAAACTTCTTGATGATGCACCACGATGTCACTCCGTATATGACTGTTATCAGCGTCAGTACGAATAAAACCCAGTAAATTATGTCTGTTGCAGTATCACCAACAAGTGCTGTGATTATTGGGCTGGTAGTGTTAGTGTCGTTGTCGCCCATGCTTAGCGTCGCGTGCGCAGTTTTAGCGCTGATATCCGTCACACGTCTGCACCTGCTCGTGTACACAGTGAATTAAGTTAATAATTTAGTATTTCATCTTGTATTTTATCGTATCAGACTCGTCTATCATAGGTGGTACCGAAACTGGTTTTTCGTGTATTATATAAGCATACGTTTAATTATATGTTTTTGTTTCCATTCCTTTGGTAACTGCAACTACGTATTCATGGACAGATCTTTAATTACGGAAAAATATGATTTCGGGCTGTCGTATATACTCAAATTGCGCGGAGAACTTCAATTGCGCTATGCAGATATTCGTATTTTCTTGTATTTCTTATGTGGCGTCATAGATGTCGCTACAATGTTAATCGACCTTACTATAAAATGAAGGGCAAATGAAACATGTTCTATTACTTAAAATTAATGTGTTTAAAAACGAGTGCAGAGAAGGAGGTGTCCTAATTTTAAGGTTCCCCGACATGGACAAGTTAGGTTAGAAGGCTAAGTGGTTATTTTTTTTATAATCACTTAGAAATAGGAGCCTTACTTTAAGCCCGGCAGATAGAAATAAGACCTGAGAACTAGAAGAACAACTTAAACGTATAAAATACAATAGAAAAGTTTTTTTGTCATTTCACGGAACCAATTCAGGTATTTGTTCAAACCCCTTGATTCGTTTAGGGAAATGATAAAATAGTGTTTTTATTTTAACATCCTCCATGACTTAATCCTTAAGGCTTCCTGTATAAGTTTATATACTGCTAATGCTGTTGATCGATTTTTACGAAAACCGTTTTGGCATTCGTCAAATATTTTATATTATTCGCAGAAAGTGTAGACACGGTTGCACATCGCTTTCTCGAAAATTTTTGAAGCTGTCGGTAATAAAGCTATTGGACTGTAGTCACTTCGCTCTGTTTTTTCATTTTTCTTATGTAAAGGTTTCACTAACGCTATTTTCAACTAATCGAGGAATACACCCTCTTCAAAAGACTGGTTTAGTAATTTAAAAAACAGGTAGCGTTAGCTCATCAGCGCATTGTCTCAATAAACAGGGTGGAATTTCGTCGATGCCATGACTTTTTTTATTTTTTAATGTTTTTAGCATTGTATTGATAAATGAAATTTATTTTGTAAGTAGGTTTAAAAAAACACTTTTACACGTCAATTTTTTTTTGTCATTTTAAACTAGATGAGGCCGGTGTTTCCTAGCTGACTACCCTGAGAAGAAACACCGAAACAAACTCAGGGGTCAAAGTCTCTTTTAAAGGTCATACAGTTAATATGTAATGGTCAAATCACATGAGAACAGTGCAGATTTGTCTGAGATGGTCTTTTGAAGAAAGAACCATACAGATTTGAGTGGACCTGTCCAATCAGTGCAAGCATTTGTCAGTATTCGCAAAGCTCAACCCAGGACTACTAAGGAGCTCAACGACTTGACGAACAATACCAAAGGACATTTGGGTAGGCCGCAGAACATACTCAAATTGCCAGACATACTTTAAAATTACTGAAAAGGAAAAAAAAGGCAATCAACATTGTTCTCACGTTCACAATAATAAAAGTAAATATATAATTTACAAAATTTAATTTACTTAATAAAGTAAAAATTGATGTCAACATAAAAATAAATAAAGTCAAATTGCAAAATAAAAATAATCTACAATATCAAATTGTAAAATAATAATAATAATAAAGAGCACAATTGAAAATAAAAACAAAAGAGAAAAATAAGACAACAGTTGTAGTGCGTACAGCAGGTCAATCCCAAGCCTTTTCGTCCTCAACATAGTCCTTTATAGAATAAAAAGCCTTTTGACAAAGTTTTCGTTTTACAAATGTTTTGAATTTATTAAGGCTTAGTTGTTGAATATGACTAGGAAGTTTATTATAGAAGTGTATACATTGGCATCTAAATGAGCCCCCTATTTTTTTTAGCCTGGTTGTAGGAACCACAAATTTGTTTGTTCCTAGTATTAAAATTATGGATATCACTGTATTTTTTAAACATGTTTATATTTTTATGGGTATACAAAATATTCTTGTAAATATACTGTGAAGGTACAGTCATAATATTGATATCTTTAAATTTATCTCTGAGGGAGTTTCTGGGACTTAATCTATAAATCAAACGAATAGCCCTTTTTTGCAATACAAAAATTGTCTGGATATCGGCGGCATTTCCCCACAGTAGAATATCGTACGACATAACACTATGGAAATAGCTGAAATAAACTAAACGGGCTGTCTCTACATCAGTTAAATTTCGAATTTGTCTAACAGCGTATGCTGCAGAGCTAAGTTTTTTCGATAATTTGTCTATATGTGGACCCCACTGAAGCTTAGCATCCAGAGTTATGCAAGAACCAAGAACACTGTATTATCTTCAGGACTCAACTCTTTACTTTTTATTAGCGCTCTAGTTTCTACTTGCCTAACATGAGGCATGGTAAACTTAATACATTTAGATTTTTTTTTCATTAAGATGTAGGTTATTTACATCAAACCAGTGTACTATTTTTGAAAGTGCTATATTTATATCGTCAGTAACAGCATTAATTTCGTAAGGTTCGACTGGAGCGAGGAACATTGTATTTTCGGTATGTGAAAGTACTGGTATATGTTTCGACTCATCGTTTGCTCGTGCAGGACTTCCCTCGCCAATAGATGCATAAAAGTTGTTAAAAATGTTGGCTACTTCCTTAGGGTCCGAGGTCGTTTTATTTTTACTTGTTTGCAATGTCATGTTGAATTTGTATTTTTTTATTGGTTCGCTCGTTTATAATATTCCACATCGTTGTTACTTTGTTATTAGATTGTTTTTTTTTTTTTATATATTTGCTTTTTTGCTGTTGTAACTGTTTTTTTAAATATTTTTTCATATATTTTATAGTGTTGTGATAGTATTGGGTTCTCAGTTTTTAGTGTCAGTATTTTTAATAATCTCTTATTTTTGCAGGAAGTTTTTATACCTTTGGTTAGCCATATCTTTTTTAATGTTGTTTTTAATTTAATTTTACAAAAGGGTATGTATTTGTTTAGAATAGAAGTTAGTGTATCGCTAAATGCTTTATAGTTATCGTTCATTTTTAGGTCGCTTTTTATTATTTTGTTCCAGTCTAAGACTTGTAATACAGATTTAAACTTTGATATATTGATATCGTTAAATAAACTCTTTTTTACGTACCAAGTAGGTTGAGGTGTGGTTACATGTGGCATAGAGATTTTTATTGCCGTTCCACTATGATCTGAGAAACCGAATTCTTCTATGGATGTAGATATTTTTTTTGTATTAAAGTTTATGAATATCAAATCTAAGCATGTAGATGTAGTTTGAGTAATACGAGTGGGTTTCTTTATGTGTTGTGTAAAATTGAACTCTAAAATTAAGTCTATGAATTGACTTGTTTTTCTGTTGCTATCTAAAATATTTATGTTAAAATCTCCGCCTATAATAATATCAATATTGTGATATTTATTATTTATATAGTTTAAAATAGTTTTTAACTGACTTAGAAATATATCTTCTTCTCTTTTATTCCAATAAATCGCTAATAATAATATATTTTCTTTGGGTAATTCAACTGCACATAATTCTATTACATATTCAATGGACATAGCTGTAACATCTTTCCTCTCTCTGTTTCCGATGTGATCTTGGACCAGAATGCAGACTCCACCACCTCCTCGCGTCTTTCGGCAATATGATGCAGCTATTTTATATCCGCTAAATTGTATCATGGTTTGTTTTTCGCTCGATAACCAGGTTTCTGATAAGCATATTGTGTTATATATTGGGTTTTCTTCGATGAAATTTTCAAATATGTCTTGTTTACTGTAAATACTTTGTATATTTTGAAATAAAATATTAAAATGTAGTCCCGTGACTTCGAAAGGAATTATTTTTTGTATTTACGTCTCCTATTATTTCTTTGTGTTGGTCGTTGCAATTACTTTGGTTCTGGGTTGATATTGTAGTATCGTTTGTATCATTAGTTCTGTAATACTTTTGTTGGTATGTTTTATTTTTCATATTTATTATTTCTCCCTCTATATATAATTGGTGGTTCCGGATCACTGAATATAGGCCTTTCTTTCGTGCATTTAACATTTCCTCTCGCCTAAGTTGCCTTTGTTTTCGTGCATTTTCATCTAAAAACTCAGATATCGATAGTTTTGTGCTTTGAAAGTAATAGCAATTTTTAATTAGGTAATATTTCTACTACCAATGGTCGAGTAGTAGTGGTATTCCTACCTAGTCTATACATACTTTCTATATATCCCGTTAGGTTTACATGCAAAATATCTTGGAATATGTCAATTACTCGGTCATGTAAATAAATTTCCGATTCTTTTAAGTACTCGGTAAATCCGTATAGAACAATCTTCTTTGAATTGCTTTCTGTGCACGTAATAATTGGGGAAACACATAATGATTTTATTTTTGCTATTTCTTTATTGACTTTTTCATTTTCTTTTATTATGTTTTCTATTTTGGTGTTAACTTTTTCCAATTCAAGTTTTCTTTGCTCATTTTGCTTTGATAGGTAATTGGATTTTTGCTCAAGATCATTTGTGAGTTTGGCAATAGCTTTGTTAATTTCTATTTTTATAGTGCTCCGTAGTTCAGAAATTATTGATTCATTGTTTTCCTTCAGACGTGTTGTAATCATTTGACTTAATCTTTATAGTGTGTGTTCAGGCTGTATGTTGGTATTTAATGTAGAGTTTTTTTCATCTGTTTGGATTGTATCTCCTAGTAAACTGAGTTCATTAAAAGTGGTTGAATCATTGCTGGGATAAGTAGTTCTTTTTCTAAGTGTAACGTTACATAATTCATTGGGTGAAGCACCTTGCTCGTTGTAAGTAGATATTTGTGGGCGTATTGGAGTGTTTGAGTTTCCTGTTTTTGGCATTTTGCAGCGACAATCTTGGCATTTCCATGTTTTTTTAAGATTGCAGTCATTACTGCCTTAAAATGGTCTCTGGAGACATTTGCACAATCCAAATCATATTTGTAACCACATAGTATGCAGGTAAGATATTCGCTGGTTATGAGGTTTTGTGTACAACCTGCGCATTTTTTTGTCATTTTGTTCAATTTTGTTACACGTGCTGTCATCTAGCGGCCACTAATTTAATTATCAGCTGTCAATCGATAACCGGAGCTAAATTGACTACTAGATGATAGATGGCGCTGTGATAAGTATTAGTCAGGATGACAAGCAGCTTTTGATTTATCTAGGTAGGTTTCAACTATACTAGTTCTTAATCACTATCATACCTTTATCAGGGTTTAATCCAAAACGTTGTTCCTGGTGACTACGACGATCTTTGGGCTCCGCTTAGTGAGCGACCCATAAAAAATCTGTTTTAAATTTTGTTCGTTAAAACTTTTGGCACTTTGTTTTGTTAGAAATCTTCCCAGAATATGTCCAAAACTTGTGCACTTTGACTTAAATCACTGATGGCACCAAAGTGTTATAACTTGAGTCACTTTTTTAAACTGTTTTGTCACTTAAACTATTTTTTAAACTTTTTAATACACGGAACAGATGTTTGTTTACGCACAGTAGCGCCCTCTCTCACACAATGCCATCTATCAAATTTAATATGAAGTTCAACTGTCATTGTCAACATTATTTCTACTTTGAGTCTTTATATGGCGTTGCGAGTGTCTGAATTACGTGAGGTGTCGTATTTTACTTCTTGAAAACTTGGAAACCGGTTGCGATGAAACAAAGCCTAAAATTGTGTGTAACTTGATGTATTATAAGTAATACATCAAGTTACACACAATTTTAATGTATAAAAGTTATTTACATCGATTTCTAAAATTTTGCGTGATACGCACATAACTAATAACTTCTACAGATATAAGTATTATATACGTAGATATATAAAAAAAATTGTAAGCATGCAAAAATATTAAAAAAATCTTATTTACAGTGAAAAAATAAAAACATCTCTCACAAAAGGTTATTTTTTACAAAAAAAAAAAGATAAAATAGTGACAATTTTTTTAACTCTAGCTGGGGATCGAACACACGGCAAATGTCGTTCAATATCGACATTCTTTAATATTGCTCACCCCCATAGCAAATAGCGTGATAATTTATAGCCTATGTCCTTTCTCAAGTTCTAATCTATCTTTGTACCAAATTTCGTCAAAATCGGTTCAGCGGTATAAGCATGAAAGCGTAACAGACAGACAGAGTTACTTTCGCATTTATAATATTAGTATGGAAGTATAGATATGGATATTCATAATATTAATTAATACATTGCCTTGACCCCACTAGGTATTCTCTACATTACCTAGGTATTGTACTGAATTATACTGATTGCCGATAACATATTTATTTATTTTCAGTTACGTTAACGTTAGTTTGAGCAATTTATGCGGTATGCACAAATGTCCTTTCTTTCGTGTTTCTCCTCAGGATATAGGTAACACTGTCCGCATCTATTTTAAATTGATGTATAAAAATGTTATTTATACCGTATTTACAAAATAAACATCATTTGTCTTAAGACTCCTAATTCTGCTATTACTGAAATATCAAAAGTCGATATATCTAAAATCTCGAATAAAATAACCTATTACTAAAATATTGCTAAACACAAATATTAATGTATATATATGCAAAAGAGACGCCATTTGTTAGTAGATTTAAGTACCTCAGTTGTGCTACTGTGGAACAGAGCATATACTACTGTTACGTAAATAACCAAAGTAAGTAGTAGAGGTTTTCATAGCATTGAAATGACAATAGAGACTGTAATGATATCACTTGAGTCATACAAATAAAGAAACCATCCGACAAGATAAAATAAGGTCACAGTTACAAAAGGTAAAACCCAGTCAAATAAGTTACCTACTCTTAAGGAACCTCCTACGAATGACAAAGTTTAACGTAAAAAGTATAACACAACACAAATATAATAAAAATATAGGAAGAAAACGTAACACCCCATAACTAGCAAATGCTTCATAAGGTAGAATATTGTTCAAATTGAACACTAATAGTCGTAGCATATTCACAAAGACAACATTGAGAAGCACATAGTTTCTGTAATGGCAAAACTTCTTAATGATGCACCAAGATGTCACTCCGTATATGACTGCTAGGGCTGCTATGGCTGCTGTTAGGGTCAGTATGAATAAAACCTAAGCAATGATGTCTAATGCAGTGTCACCAACGAACGCTGGGTATAAAGAGATTGCAGTACTAGTCGATGATACGCGTCTACACTTGGTCGTGCATCGCGACATGTCCACACCTGCTAGTGTATACACAGTGAGGAAAGCTGTTGACTTTCAATTACTACAAGACTGGTAGGTATTTTATTAAGCTCGTCTTCCACAAGCAGTACCCAGACTGGTTTTTTATGTGTTATATAAGCATACGTTTTATTTAATATGTTTTTTCATTCTATATAATATATATAGGTTTTAGCCTTTATAAGTTGCCGGACAGGTCTTTTAATTTGGTTTTTTTTTTATCTATAAAATCAGTAAGTATATTTTTATTTTTTGAATTCATTAAATTTAAATAAATTCTGTCTAGGGAAAAAGTGAATGATTTTGGATTACTCAGATCGTTACTCTCGCTTGTAAAATGGACTGAGTCGAATACACTGTCTTGGGATACGCTCCGTTTCATTTGTTCCCATTCGGAGTAAATATGTTCTTGTTTTACTCTAAGTACTCCTGTAAGACTCGATCTAGGATGCAGAGCTCTAGGATATAGGTATTCAAACGTGTATGATAACTTTTTCTTTAGTTTAGGTATAAGAAGTCACTCCTTACTTTGTCAAACACTTGTTCCACGTCTAAGAACTAAGTCAGTGTTTTGTTTTCTCGGTGGGAATATCATCTTATGACATCCCCCGCTCGGGCGGAGCGGTGGACAGTGTCAGACTTTTACTGACTAAAAACCCACTCCTGTTCCTCCGATACCTTTCGTACCAGGCGTTCCTTTCAGAATCAGAACCCTAGGCCCCAGTAGGCATCGACCATGCTGGGCCCGACCGCCTGACAATCCTCCTCGCTCCGGACCATGGCCTGTACCGAAGCCCGGCGCGAGAGATCGCCGCCGCCTATCGCACCCACGAGGACACGGCGTTGCTCTGCTCAAGCGGGGCAAACCTCCACCGTGTGCTCCACCATGTCCTCCGAGCGGTCCACATAATAGTGACTCCCGGGCGATTCTTCAACACGAATCCGGTGCTGGAACTTTCCGAACTTACCATGTCCTAATTGTTCCGATAAGGACTTGCGTCATACGGAAGGTAAGGACGCCGTGAGGTCTTTCCAGCCACACTAAGCCGGTGGTCAAGATTTTATAAAAAAAAAGGTTAAAATATTGGTTTTCTGTATCCTATGATACAAAAAACCAGGTTTTTGACGACTATGTAAATCAAAGCCGTTACTTGTTCTTCTTAGACGGACACTCTTGTGAGAGTGGTCGTGGCTTGTAATGATGGACAGAGCTTTGGCGTTTGCTTCCAAAGCTGCGGCATGTCGAGTGATACCTCTCCAAAACCATAACTATGTTACGATTTTAATTTACATAGTCGTCATTTAATTAAACAAATAACTTGAATGGTGTTAGCATAAAATTTTATGAAACTTTTAATTTATTGTTGTAATGATTTATTACAGTAAGTTTTCAGTTTTTTTAGTTACAATTTCAGTGTATTAAAAATTAACAGATATAGCATGAACAGCAGGTATTTTAAAAACAATTTACATTTTCGGGCTACTCTGGGGTTTTTGCCCTCAGAAGATGTGCATAAGCATAAGCGTAATCAGCCTTTTAATGTTCCCACTGCTGGGACTCAGGCCTCCTCTCTAGGAGAGGGAATGGACTTTAATCCACCACGCGGGTTGGTGAATGTAGCATGTCTTGCATGCCGGTTTCGTCACGATGTTTTCCTTCACCGTTTTGAGAGCAGTGGTGATGAAATAAATTACACAAAGTAATGCGCCTGGCTGGGTTTGAACCCGCAACCTACAACTCGTAAGTCAGGGCCGTTACCACTCGGCCACCACTGCGCCTAAGAAGATGTGACGATGAAATAAATAAAACACAAAGTAACTCCAACCAATTTACTTTTTAATGTAGAAAATAATATAATAATTATTGCATTGTTTTTTCTTTCATTACAATAAAATACTAAAACAAGAAAAATAAAAATACTTAACTAAAGATGTGAAAAAATAAAAGGCCCGTTTCAACGTTTGTATTTCAACTACCTCGCGGCTTGTCTGGTGTGGTGCTACTACTACACCGGACCCCTAATTGTTGTTTTATTGTTTCTCTCAGTTTCGTTCCAAGTTACATTCTAGGGTTTTTCTCAAATGTCAAAATGGGCCTTTTATATTTTAACGAGTAAAATTTAAACTATACTATATAGAATAAAGACAATAACTACTAACTAGCTGAAATATATCTCAAAAAATCCCTCCGTGTCACTGTCGAATGGAAGTGTGCCCAAAAGACCGGTGGCATAGCCAGCTTGTATAGCAATGCTTAATCTCTGATCGAGGTAAAAGCCAGCCCGTGGGTCACAAGAAGTGTCAACTAGGCGTTTGGATAATTCTTTAAAAAGCGTATGATCACTCGGACCTCATGGTCTAAGAGTTTCAACTATTGCATAAACAACACACCAAAAAGACTCCAATACAAAGTATACTAGATTTTTTTGCAGTTACAAGTTTTATTATGTTGTTGGCCATGAGTATTACAAAACTGGTTAACACATATTACTTAATCTCGTCTCGTTCTATACTAAAAGACAAAAAATAAATGATATCACTTCCTTTCAAGAGCCTTTTGTCTCAATTTTCTTTTATTTATGAAATCCCGCCATATATTCCTGTTACTCTTTACTACGATTATATACACATTCAATGCTATTATATTTAATTCCTCTCCCAATTCTGTTATAACTCCAATAAACAAATTCGATATTTCTAAAAACTCTAATAAAGCCATTATTACTAAAATATTGCCAAAAACAAATATTAATGTACATATGTAGAAACGACGCAATTTGTTATTAGACATAATTACCTCAGTTCCGCTACTGCGGAACAGAGTATATACTACTGATACGTAAATAATCAAATTAAATACTACAGGTATACAAAGCATTGAAGTTAGAATAGGCGTTGTAAATATGTTTATTGAGTTGTACAAAATAAGTAACACTCCGGAAAGGCAAAATACGGTCATAGTTACAAAAGGTAGAGCCCAGCCAAATAAATTACTTTTAAGGAACCTCCTACGAATGTCAATGTTGAACACTTTGACAAAATCAACGTAAAAAATATAGCACAACACTAGTAACCAACAATGATATGACAAAAAAAGAAACAAGATTAAAAATATAATTAAAACACCCAACAGTGCATTACTAACTACTAATGTAGATATTATTTCATTAGGTATAATCTTCACCAAGTGGAACACTAATAGTCGTAGCATATTCAAAAAGATAACATTGAGAAGCACATAGTTTCTGTAATGGCGAAACTTCTTGATGATGCACCACGATGTCACTCCGTATATGACTGATGTCAGCGTCAGTACGAATACAACCCAGAAAATTATGTCTAGTGCAGTATAAACAACCGATGCTGTTAATAAATCTGGGCTGATAGTTCTAGTGTCGTTTTCGCCCATGCTTAGCGTCGCGTGCGCAGTTTTAGCGCTGATATCCGTCACACGTCTGCACCTGCTCGTGTACACAGTGAATTAAGTTAATGATTTAGTATTTCATCTTGTATTTTATCGTATCAGACTCGTCTATCATAGGTGGTACCGAAACTGGTTTTTCGTGTATTACATAAGCATACGTTTAATTTTATGTTTTTGTTTCCATTCCTTTGGTAACTGCAACTACGTATTCATGGACAGATCCTTAATTACGGAAAAATATGATTTCGGGCTGTCGTATATACTTAAATTGCGCGGAGAATTTCAATTGCGCTATGCAGATATTCGTATTTTGTTGTATTTCTTAGGTGGCGCCACAGATGTCGCTACAATGTTAATCGACCTTTCTATAAAATGAAGGGCAAATGAAACATGTTCTATTACTTAAAATTAATGTGTTTAAAAACGAGTGCAGAGAAGGAGGTGTCGTAATTTTAAGGTTCCCCGACATGGACGAGTTAGGTTAGAAGGCTAAGTGGTTATTTTTTTATAACCACTCAGAAATAAAAGCCTTACTTTAAGCCCCGCAGACAGAAATAAGACCTGAGAACTTGCAAAGACCTGAGAACTAGAAGAACAACTTAAACGTATAAAATACAATAGAAAAGTTTTTTTGTCATTTCACGAAACCAGTTCAGGGATTTGTTCAAGCCCCTAGATTTGTTCAGGGAAATGATGAATAGTGTTTTTATTTTAACATCCTCCGTGACTTAATCAAATCACTTAGGGATTGACCAAATCTCTGTTTTTATCATATCCCTGCGACATATACATTACCTAGGTAAAATATGGAATAACTAGCTGTTGCCCGCGACTTCATCAGCGTTAAGTTCGTAAAACTGTACAATCACTCTGTGCTTGCAATTCTTTCCGAAAGCTTCGCAATTATTTATTGTACTTTCACATTAAGCGGTTAAAGGTAAAAACACACATTACTTACCTTCAGGAAACATGTTATGTACTCGTCCAGATCCAGATGTATGAACGTCAATGAATAGAAAGAGTATGTATGGGTCGTAGCAGTTGGCATTTCTGCCTACCCCAAGGGAAAAGTCATTAGTTCATGTATGTTTCTGGTTTATGTTTTGGTAAAACAACATTGTATGATTTTAACCCCTCGCCAAAGTGAGCACGCCACAATTGCAGAGGTAATGCCTGTCTTTGAGAAGTGACTAAGGCGACACGGCATCCTCTCTTTGTGCAGGACTCACTGGATGTAGGTGTTTCAAAAGGTATCTATATCGAATTCAGCAGGAAAAAACACTCGGGTCTCACCATTGGGCGGATCGCCCGGAGAATACGATGGAGCATACGGTGGAAGTCAGTCCCGCTTGATCGAGAAAATGACAAACAGTAGCCTCCTTCAGTGAAGCACTACGATCAAAGAAGTTGGCTGAAACTATGAAGAATAGGACATATTCACTCCTCAGCTGCCGCTGCAAGTGATGCTCCGGGTGTTGAAAGCCGCAGGGCAATTCCCAGCCATCGCAAACACGGGATTGCGGTGGTGCCGTCCGGCTGTCTGGTCAAAGCAATTCTGAACCGATGGCGCGTTGTATTCTACGCGCGACTCAAAGAGATGTCACCAAATGGATAGTGTATTTAACCGACGTCCCCATATATCAGACAAATGTTTTTTCCATAGTGGAACTACACTACGAAGAGTCTCCAACTTATGAATGAATTTAGGTGAAATCTTGTGCGCGTGTAACCCCGTCTAATCAAACTCGCATATTGATGATGGCCAAACCGAGAAATTACTGACGCCGACTGCCTCTAAGAGGACACGGCGGTTAACCCAAGCTGGATATACCTCCATCGCAGGCTACACCGGGTCCTCCGGGTCATTCTCAAAATGGCAATATCAGGGTACTGTCAACCGAACCTGTAAAGAAACCGTTCGAAACACCCACAATAGTCCTGAGCTTGTGTATCCATTAAACAATGAAATTACGGTAAACAAATGTAGCAGCCGATTAGTGTTATCCCTGAGACTGGCCTCCCTCAGAGGGTTGTTCCAGTGTTGGTCACCACTCACTGCAAGGAGGTAACGTCCAGATGTCAACGTAAAGTTGCAATGAATCTGAGATACATCATACGTTGTCGAACTGTGATCAGAAAAACACATTCGATCCCATTTATATAAAGCAGTGTCTGCAAATAATAAAACACAGTATTATTAAGCCGCAAAGTGCCATCATCCCGGAGGACACTGTGGATCATAGAGTGGAGATATGCCCTGCAAGGGCGGAGCACCGCTGTGTCCTCATAGAGGCAATCGGCGTCAGCGACCTCTCGCGCCGGGCTCTGGTTTGGGCTATGATCCAGAGCGAGGAGTAATGACGTTAATCAATGAGTAGCTAGCCGTCCGGCCGTCCGGTAGTTGACTGGACCGTGCCCAGTCGTCAACAGCGCGTAGTAATCCACGCACTCCTCAAAGAGATGTCGCAAAGGGCAACTGAAGGACACAGGTATGGTTTTAGTCAGTAAACGATTGACTCGCCCTTGCGCTCCAATCAGAGCGAGAGAAGTCATTGGATGATTTCCACCTTTAAAAAAAGAAAAAAAAGGTGCCATCTTGATTATCATTTCAGCCGAAAGACGTCCACTGTTGAACATAGGCCTCCCCAAGTGTCACCATAATGACCGGTCCTGTGAGTCTCTCACCCATCGGATTCCAGGTCATCGGTCCACCTGGAGGCCATCAAACGCAAGGTACCATGTAAACCCTTCCGAAAATTTGGCCGTGTTATTTTAAAGTCAATAATTAAATACATATAGGTATTTACTTTTATCGCCTTTGGTTGGTATCCTTTGAATAGTCACGGTCAATTAGCTTGTTACAATACATGGGAAAAAATAATAAAAATAAGCAGTAGGATTATTAAATATGCCTCCGTCTAACACCAGTTTAATCATAACTGTCTGCAAACGTGAGAATATTACGTAAAATACACAATGCCATCTATCAAATTTAATATGAAGTTCAACTGTCATTGTCAACATTATTTCTACTTTGAGTCTTTATAATTATGGCGTTGCGAGTGTCTGAATTACGTGAGGTGTCGTATTTTACTTCTTGAAAACTTGGAAACCGGTTGCGATGAAACAAAGCCTAAGTAATACATCAAGTTACACACAATTTTAATGTATAAAAGTTATTTACATCGATTTCTAGAATTTTGCGTGATACGCACATAACTAATAACTTCTACAGATATAAGTATTTTATGCGTAGATATATAAAAAAAAATTGTAAGCATGCAAAAATATATAAAAAAATCTTATTTACGGTGAAAAAGTAAAAACTTCTCCTAAGAGAGCAGCATGGGATTGGAACACGCTTTACATTACACGCAAGTCTAGATACGAAACCACTGCGCTACAGTCTTCGATGATTATCGTTTAAAATAGACGTTCTTATATAAACGTCATAATTGCTTGGTTGACTCCTTATCGATGATAGCGTGATGATTTTTGTTTCAGAAGTTAAATTTGTAGCTAAATGGAATAATTTAACATTATAGTACGTGATTTCACTCGCTGCGTTGATTTTATTATGTGTTTTGGTTAGTTTTTTACGAAATATTTAGAAGATACCGAATAGAAATGTCAATTTTATTTTGAAAAAATCGCAAAAGGTTATTTTTTACAAAAAAAAAAGATAAAATAGTGACAAATTTTTTAACTCTAGCTGGGGATCGAACACACGGCAAATGTCGTTCAATACCGACATTTTTTAATATTGCTCACCCCATAGCAAATAGCGTGATAATTTATAGCCTATGTCCTTTCTCAAGCTCTATTCTATCTTCGTACCAAATTTCGTCAAAATCGGTTCAGCGGTATAAGCATGAAAGCGTAACAGACAGACAGAGTTACTTTCGCATTTATAATATTAGTATGGAAGTATAGATGGATATTCATAATATTAATTAATACATTGCCTTGACCCCACTAGGTATTCTCTACATTACCTAGGTATTGTACTGAATTATACTGATTGCCGATAACATATTTATTTATTTTCAGTTACGTTAACGTTAGTTTGAGCAATTTATGCGGTATGCACAAATGTCCTTTCTTTCGTGTTTCTCCTCAGGATATAGGTAACACTGTCCGCATCTATTTTAAATTGATGTATAAAAATGTTATTTATACCGTATTTACAAAATAAACATCATTTGTCTTAAGACTCCTAATTCTGCTATTACTGAAATATCAAAAGTCGATATATCTAAAATCTCGAATAAAATAACCTATTACTAAAATATTGCTAAACACAAATATCAATGTATATATATGCAAAAGAGACGCCATTTGTTAGTAGATTTAAGTACCCCAGTTGTGCTACTGTGGAACAGAGCATATACTACTGTTACGTAAATAACCAAAGTAAGTAGTAGAGGTTTTTATAGCATTGAAATGACAATAGAGACTGTAATGATATCACTTGAGTCATACAAATAAAGAAACCATCCGACAAGATAAAATAAGGTCACAGTTACAAAAGGTAAAACCCAGTCAAATAAGTTACCTACTCTTAAGGAACCTCCTACGAATGACAAAGTTTAACGTAAAAAGTATAACACAACACAAATATAATAAAAATATAGGAAGAAAACGCAACACCGCATAACTAACCAGTGCTTCATAAGGTAGAATATAGTTCAAATTGAACACTAATAGTCGTAGCATATTCACAAAGACAACATTGAGAAGCACATAGTTTCTGTAATGGCAAAACTTCTTAATGATGCACCAAGATGTCACTCCGTATGTGACTGCTGTTAGGGTCAGTATGAATAAAACCTAAGCAATGATGTCTAATGCAGTGTCACCAACGAACGCTGGGTATAAAGAGATTGCAGTACTAGTCGATGATACGCGTCTACACTTGGTCGTGCATCGCGACATGTCCACACCTGCTAGTGTATACACAGTGAGGAAAGCTGTTGACTTTCAATTACTACAAGACTGGTAGGTATTTTATTAAGCTCGTCTTCCACAAGCGGTACCCAGACTGGTTTTTTATGTGTTTTTTTCATTCTATATAATATATAGGTTTTAGCCTTTATAAGTTGCCGGACAGGTCTTTTAATTTGGTTTTTTTTTTATCTATAAAATCAGTAAGTATATTTTTATTTTTTGAATTCATTTAATTTAAATAAATTCTGTCTAGGGAAAAAAAGAATGCTTTTGGATTACTCAGAACGTTACTCTCGCTTGTAAAAAGGACTGAGTCGAATACACTGCCTTGGGATACGCTACGTTTCATTTGTTCCCATTCGGAGTAAATATGTTCTTGTTTTACTGTAAGTACTCTTGTAAGACTCGATCTAGGAGTCACTCCTTACTTTGTCAAACACTTGTTCCACGTCTAAGATCTAAGTCAGTGTTTTTTTTTCGGTGGGAATATCATCTTAAGACATCCCCCGCTCGAGCAGAGCGGGAGACAGTGTCAGACTTTTACTGACTAAAAACCCACTCTTGTTCCTCCGTTACCTTTCGTACTAGGCGTTCCATTCAGAACCAGAACCCTTGGCCCCAGTAAGCTTCGTCCCTGCTGGGCCTGACCGTCTGACACTTCTCCTCGCTCAGGACCATGGCCTGTACCAAGGCCCGGCGCGAGAGATCGCCGCCGCCGATCGCCCCCACGAGGACACGCCGTTGCTCTGCTAAAGCGGGGCACACCTCCATCGTGTGCGCCACCATGTCCTCCGAGCGGTCCGTGCGTTTCTTCCGCACGAATCCTGTGCAGGAACTTCCCGAACTTACCATGTCCGGTGAGGACAAGTCCTTACCTCACCGCTTACCTTCCGCATGACGCAAGCGTCATGCGGAAGGTAAGGACGCCGTGAGGTCTTTCCAGCCACACTAAGTCGGTGGGCAAGATTTTATAAAAAAAAGTGGTTATTAAAATAAAACCAGTTTTTTGACGACTATGTAAATCAAAACCGTTACTGGTTCTTCTTAGACGGACACTCTTGTGAGAGTGGTCGTGGCTGTTAATGATGGACAGAGCTTTGGCGTTTGCCTCCAAAGCTGCGGCATGTTGAGTGATACCTCTCCAAAAACATAACTATGTTACGATTTTAATTTAAATAGTCGTCATTTAATTAAACAAATAACTTGAATGGTGTTAGCATAAAATTTAATGAAACTTTTAATTTATTGTTATAACGATTTATTACAGTAAGTTTTCAGTTTTTTTAGTTACAATTTCAGTGTATTAAAAATTAACAGATATAGCATGAACAGCTAGTATTTTAAAAACAATTTACATTTTCGGGCTACTCTGGCGTTTTCGCCCTAAGAAGATGTGCATAAGCATAAGCATAATCAGCCTTTTAATGTTCCCACTGCTGGGACTCAGGCCTCCTCTCTAGGAGAGGGAATGGGCTTTAATCTACCACGCGTGCCTAGTGCGGGTTGGTGAATGTCGCATGTCTTCGAATTTTTGGTTCTAGGACATGCCGGTTTCCTCACGATGTTTTCCTTCACCGTTTTGAGAGCAGTGGTGATGAAATAAATTACACAAAGTAATGCGCCTGGCTGGGTTTGAACCCGCAACCTACAACTCGTAAGTCAGGGCCGTTACCACTCGGCCACCACTGCGCCTAAGAAGATGTGACGATGAAATAAATAAAACACAAAGTAACTCCAACCAATTTACTTTTTAATGTAGAAAATAATATAATAATTATTGCATTGTTTTTTCTTTCATTACAATAAAATACTAAAACAAGAAAAATAAAAATACTTAACTAAAGATGTGAAAAAATAAAAGGCCCGTTTCAACGTTTGTATTTCAACTACCTCGCGGCTTGTCTGGTGTGGTGCTACTACTACACCGGACCCCTAATTGTTGTTTTATTGTTTCTCTCAGTTTCGTTCCAAGTTACATTCTAGGGTTTTTCTCAAATGTCAAAATGGGCCTTTTATATTTTAACGAGTAAAATTTAAACTATACTATATAGAATAAAGACAATAACTACTAACTAGCTGAAATATATCTCAAAAAATCCCTCCGTGTCACTGTCGAGTGGAAGTGTGCCCAAAAGACCGGTGGCATAGCCAGCTTGTATAGCAATGCTTAATCTCTGATCGAGGTAAAAGCCAGCCCGTGGGTCACAAGAAGTGTCAACTAGGCGTTTGGATAATTCTTTAGAAAGCGTATGATCACTCGGACCTCATGGTCTAAGAGTTTCAACTATTGCATAAACAACACACCAAAAAGACTCCAATACAAAGTATACTAGATTTTTTTGCAGTTACAAGTTTTATTATGTTGTTGGCCATGAGTATTACAAAACTGGTTAACACATATTATCATTTATTATCCAATCTAGTCTCGTTCTATCCTCAAAGACAAAGAGCTCTTTGTCTCAATTTTCTTTCATTTAAGAAATCGCGCCATATATTCCTGTTACTCTTTACTGCGATTATATACACATTCAATGCTGTTAAATTTAAGTACCTTGCCAATTCTACTATTACTGTAATAATCAAACTCGATGGTCCTAAATACTGGAATAAAATAATTAATTCTAAAATATTGCCAAAAACAAATATTAATGTACATATGTAGAAACGCCGCAATTTGTTAGTAGACATAATTACCTCAGTTCCGCTACCGCCGAACAAAGTACATACTACTGATACGTAAATAATCAAATTAAATACTAGAGGCATTGAGAATAACGTTAAACCAAGAATATAAATTGACAATACGTTTTTTGAGTTGTACAAATAAAGTAACATACTGTAAAGGAGAAGTACGGTTATATTTACAAAAGGTACAGCCCAACCAAATAAACTACTCTTAAGGAACCTCCTACGAATGTCAATGTTGAACACTTTGACAAAATCAACGTAAAAAATATAGCACAACACAAGTAACCAATGACAGAATGACAATTTAAGAAAGAAAAATAAAAATATAAGTAAAGCACGCAACACTTCATAACGTGGTAAAACTTCTTTAGGTATAATCCAGTACAATTTGTACACTAATAGTCGTAGCATATTCACAAAGATAACACTGAGAAGCACATAGTTTCTGTAATGGCGAAACTTCTTGATGATGCACCACGATGTCACTCCGTATATGACTGCTGTTAGTGACACTACGAATAAAACCCAGTAAATTATGTCTATTGCAGTATCACTAACAAGTGTGAATAAATGTGGGCTGGTAGTGCTAGTGTCGTTGTCGCCCATGCTTAGCGTCGCGTGCGCAGTTTTAGCGCTGATATCCGTCACACGTCTGCACCTGCTTGTGTACACAGTGAATTAAGTTAATAATTTAGTATTTCATCTTGTATTTTATCGTATCAGACTCGTCTATCATAGGTGGTACCAAAACTGGTTTTTCGTGTATTATATAAGCATACGTTTAATTATATGTTTTTGTTTCCATTCCTTTGGTAACTGCAACTACGTATTCATGGACAGATCTTTAATTACGGAAAAATATGATTTCGGGCTGTCGTATATACTCAAATTGCGCGGAGAACTTCAATTGCGCTATGCAGATATTCGTATTTTGTTGTATTTCTTAGGTGGCGCCATAGATGTCGCTACAATGTTAATCGACCTTTCTATAAAATGAAGGGCAAATGAAACATGTTCTATTACTTAAAATTAATGTGTTTAAAAACGAGTGCAGAGAAGGAGGTGTCCTAATTTTAAGGTTCCCCGACATGGACAAGTTAGGTTAGAAGACTAAGTGGTTATTTTTTTATAACCACTTAGAAATAAGAGCCTTACTTTAAGCCCCGCAGACAGAAATAAGACCTGAGAACTAGAAGAACAACTTAAACGTATAAAATACAATAGAAAAGTTTTTTTGTCATTTCACGGAACCAGTTCAGGTATTTGTTCAAACCCCTTGATTCGTTTAGGGAAATGATAAAATAGTGTTTTTATTTTAACATCCTCCATGACTTAATCCTTAAGGCTTCCTGTATAAGTTTATATACTGCTAATGCTGTTGATCGATTTTTACGAAAACCGTTTTGGCATTCGTCAAATATTTTATATTATTCGCAGAAAGTGTAGACACGGTTGCACATCGCTTTCTCGAAAATTTTTGAAGCTGTAGCTGTAATAAAACTATTGGACGGTAGTTACTTGGCTCTGTTTTTTTCATTTTTCTTATGTAAAGGTTTCACTAACGCTATTTTCAAGTGATCGGGGAATACACCCTCTTCAAAAGACTGGTTTAGTAATTTAAAAAACAGGTAGCGTTAGCTCATCAGCGCATTGTCTCAATAAACAGGGTGGAATTTCGTCGATGCCATGACTTTTTTTATGTTTTTAGCATTGTATTGATAAATGAAATTTATTTTGTAAGTAGGTTTAAAAAAACACTTTTACACGTCAATTTTTTTTTGTCATTTTAAACTAGATGAGGCCGGTGTTTCCTAGCTGGCTACCCTGAGAAGAAACACCGAAACAAACTCAAGGGTCAAAGTCTCTTTTAAAATCCATACAGTTAATATGTAATGGTCAAATCACATGAGAACAGTGCAGATTTGTCTCAGATGGTCTTTTGAAGAAAGAACCATACAGATTTGAGTGGACCTGTCCAATCAGTGCAAGCATTTGTCAGTATTCGCAAAGCTCAACCCAGGACTACTAAGGAGCTCAACGACTTGACGAACAATACCAAAGGACATTTGGGTAGGCCGCAGAATATACTCAAATTGCCAGACATACTTTAAAATTACTGAAAAGGAAAAAAAAGGCAATCAACATTGTTCTCACGTTCACAATAATAAAAGTAAATATATAATTTACAAAATGTAATTTACTTAATAAAGTAAATATTGATGTCAACATAAAAATAAATAAAGTCAAATTGCAAAATAAAAATAATCTACCATATCAAATTGTAAAATAATAATAATAATAAAGAGCACAATTGAAAATAAAAACAAAAGAGAAAAATAAGACAACAGTTGTAGTGCGTACTGGAGCAGGTCAATCCCAAGCCTTTTCGTCCTCAATATAGTCCTTTATAGAATAAAAAGCCTTTTGACAAAGTTTTCGCTTTACAAATGTTTTGAATTTATTAAGGCTTAGTTGTTGAATATGACTAGGAAGTTTATTATAGAAGTGTATACATTGGCATCTAAATGAGCCGCCTATTTTTTTTAACCTGGTTGTAGGAACCACAAATTTGTTTGTTCCTAGTATTAAAATTATGGATATCACTGTATTTTTTAAACATGTTTATATTTTTATGGGTATACAAAATATTCTTGTAAATATACTGTGAAGGTACAGTCATAATATTGATATCTTTAAATTTATCTCTGAGGGAGTATCTGGGACTTAATCTATAAATCGAACGAATAGCCCTTTTTTGCAATACAAAAATTGTCTGGATATCGGCGGCATTTCCCCACAGTAGAATATCGTACGACATAACACTATGGAAATAGCTGAAATAAACTAAACGGGCTGTCTCTACATCAGTTAAATTTCGAATTTGTCTAACAGCGTATGCTGCAGAGCTAAGTTTTTTCGATAATTTGTCTATATGTGGACCCCACTGAAGCTTAGCATCCAGAGTTATGCAAGAACCAAGAACACTGTATTATCTTCAGGACTCAACTCTTTACTTTTTATTAGCACTCTAGTTTCTACTTGCCTAACATGAGGCATGGTAAACTTAATACATTTAGATTTTTTTTTCATTAAGATGTAGGTTATTTACATCAAACCAGTGTACTATTTTTGAAAGTGCTATATTTATATCGTCAGTAACAGTATTAATTTCGTAAGGTTCGACTGGGGCGAGGAACATTGTATTTTCGGTATGTGAAAGTACTGGTATATGTTTCGACTCATCGTTTGCTCGTACAGGACTTCCCTCGCCAATAGATGCAAAAAAGTTGTTAAAAATGTTGTCTACTTCCTTAGGGTCCGAGGTCGTTTTATTTTTACTTGTTTGCAATGTTATGTTGAATTTGTCTTTTTTTATTGTTTTATTGGTTCGCTCGTTTATAATATTCCACATCGTTTTTACTTTGTTATTAGATTGTTTTATTGTTTTAATATATTGTAGCTTTTTTGCTGTTGTAACTGTTTTTTTTTTTAATATTTTTTCATATATTTTATAGTGTTGTGATAGTATTGGGTTCTCAGTTTTTAGTGTCAGTATTTTTAATAATCTCTTATTTTTGCAGGAAGTTTTTATACCTTTGGTTAGCCATATCTTTTTTAATGTTGTTTTTAATTTAATTTTACAAAAGGGTATGTATTTGTTTAGAATAGAAGTTAGTGTATCGCTAAATGCTTTATAGTTATCGTTCATTTTTAGGTCGCTTTTTATTATTTTGTTCCAGTCTAAGACTTGTAATACAGATTTAAACTTTGATATATTGATATCGTTAAATAAACTCTTTTTTACGTACCAAGTAGGTTGAGGTGTAGTTACATGTGGCATAGAGATTTTTATTGCCGTTCCACTATGATCTGAAAAACCGAATTCTTCTATGGATGTAGATATTTTTTTTGTATTAAAGTTTATGAATATCAAATCTAAGCATGTAGATGTAGTTTGAGTAGCACGAGTGGGTTTCTTTATGTGTTGTGTAAAATTGAACTCTAAAATTGACTTGTTTTTCTGTTGCTATCTAAAATATTTATGTTAAAATCTCCGCCTATAATAATATCAAAATTGTGATATTTATTATTTTCATAGTTTAAAATAGTTTTTAACTGACTTAGAAATATATCTTCTTCTCTTTTATTCCAATAAATCGCTAATAATAATATATTTTCTTTGGGTAATTCAACTGCACATAATTCTATTACATATTCAATGGACATAGCTGTAACATCTTTCCTCTCTCTGTTTTCGATGTGATCTTGGACCAGAGTGCAGACACCACCACCTCCTCGCGTCTTTCGGCAATATGATGCAGCTATTTTATATCCGCTAAATTGTATCATGGTTTGTTTTTCGCTCGATAACCAGGTTTCTGATAAGCATATTGCATTATATATTGGGTTTTCTTCGATGAAATTTTCAAATAGGTCTTGTTTATTGTAAATACTTTGTATATTTTGAAATAAAATATTAAAATGTAGTCCCGTGACTTCGAAAGGAATTATTTTTTGTATTTACGTCTCCTATTATTTCTTTGTGTTGGTCGTTGCAATTACTTTGGTTCTGGGTTGATATTGTAGTATCGTTTGTATCATTAGTTCTGTAATACTTTTGTTGGTATGTTTTATTTTTCATATTTATTATTTCTCCCTCTATATATAATTGGTTGTTCCGGATCACTGAATATAGGCCTTTCTTTCGTGCATTTAACATTTCCTCTCGCATAAGTTGCCTTTGTTTTCGTGCATTTTCATCTAAAAACTCAGATATCGACAGTTTTGTGCCTTGAAAGTATTAGCTATTTTTAATTAGGTACTTCGCCATTCTTTTGCTCAATATTTCTACGACCAATGGTCGAGTATTGGTGGTATTCCTACCTAGCCTATACATACTTTCTATATATCCCGTTAGGTTTACATGCAAAATATCTTGGAATATGTCAATTACTCGGTCATGTAAATAAATTTCCGATTCTTTTAAGTACTCGGTAAATCCGTATAGAACAATCTTCTTTGAATTGCTTTCTGTGCACGTAATAATTGGGGAAACACATAATGATTTTATTTTTGCTATTTCTTTATTGAGTTTTTCATTTTCTTTTATTATGTTTCCTATTTTGGTGTTAACTTTTTCCAATTCAAGTTTTCTTTGCTCATTTTGCTTTGATAGGTAATTGGATTTTTGCTCAAGATCATTTGTGAGTTTGGCAATAGCTTTGTTAATTTCTATTTTTATAGTGCTCCGTAGTTCAGAAATTATTGATTCATTGTTTTCCTTCAGACGTGTTGTAATCATTTGACTTAATCTTTGTAGTGTGAGTTCAGGCTGTATGTTGGTATTTAATGTAGAGTTTTTTTCATCTGTTTGGATTGTATCTCCTAGTAAACTGAGTTCATTAAAAGTGGTTGAATCATTGCTGGGATAAGTAGTTCTTTTTCTAAGTGTAACGTTACATAATTCATTGGGTGAAGCACCTTGCTCGTTGTAAGTAGATATTTGTGGGCGTATTGGAGTGTTTGAGTTTCCTGTTTTTGGCATTTTGCAGCGGCAATCTTGGCATTTCCATGTTTTTTTTAAGATTGCAGTCATTACTGCCTTAAAATGGTCTCTGGAGACATTTGCACAATCCAAATCATATTTGTAACCACATAGTATGCAGGTAAGATATTCGCTGGTTATGAGGTTTTGTGTACAACCTGCGCATTTTTTTGTCATTTTGTTCAATTTTGTTACACGTGCTGTCATCTAGCGGCCACTAATTTAATTATCAGCTGTCAATCGATAACCGGAGCTAAATTGACTACTAGATGATAGATGGCGCTGTGATAAGTATTAGTCAGGATGACAAGCAGCTTTTGATTTATCTAGGTAGGTTTCAACTATACTAGTTCTTAATCACTATCATATCTTTATCAGGGTTTAATCCAAAACGTTGTTCCTGGTGACTACGACGATCTTTGGGCTCCGCTTAGTGAGCGACCCATAAAAAATCTGTTTTAAATTTTGTTCGTTAAAACTTTTGGCACTTTGTTTTGTTAGAAATCTTCCCAGAATATGTCCAAAACTTGTGCACTTTGACTTAAATCACTGATGGCACCAAAGTGTTATAACTTGAGTCACTTTTTTAAACTGTTTTGTCACTTAAACTATTTTTTAAACTTTTTAATACACGGAACAGATGTTTGTTTACGCACAGTAGCGCCCTCTCTCACACAATGCCATCTATCAAATTTAATATGAAGTTCAACTGTCATTGTCAACATTATTTCTACTTTGAGTCTTTATATGGCGTTGCGAGTGTCTGAATTACGTGAGGTGTCGTATTTTACTTCTTGAAAACTTGGAAACCGGTTGCGATGAAACAAAGCCTAAGTAATACATCAAGTTACACACAATTTTAATGTATACAAGTTATTTACATCGATTTCTAAAATTTTGCGTGATACGCACATAACTAATAACTTCTACAGATATAAGTATTATATGCGTAGATATATAAAAAAAAATTGTAAGCATGCAAAAATATATAAAAAAATCTTATTTACGGTGAAAAAATAAAAACTTCTTCTAAGAGAGCCTCATGGGATTAGAACATGCTTTACATTACACGCAAGTCTAGATACGAAACCACTGCGCTACAGTCTTCGATGATTATCGTTTAAAATAGACGTTCTTATATAAACGTCATAATTGCTTGGTTGGCTCCTTATCGATGATAGCGTGATGATTTTTGTTTCAGAAGTTAAATTTGTAGCTAAATGGAATAATGTAACATTATAGTACGTGATTTTACTCGCTGCTTTGATTTTATTATATGTTTTGGTTAGTTTTTACAACATTTTTAGAAGATACCGAATAGAACTGTCAATTTTATTTTGAAAAAATGGTAAAAGATATTTTAATATAAAAGAAATAAGATAAAACAGTGACAAAATTTTTAACTCTAGCTGGGGATCGAACACACGGCAAAATATGTAGTTCAATACCGACATTTTGGAATATTGCTCACCCCCCATAGCAAATAGCGTGATAATTTATAGCCTATGTCCTTTCTCAAGCTCTATTCTATCTTTGTACCAAATTTCGTCAAAATCGGTTCAGCGGTATAAGCATGAAAGCGTAACAGACAGACAGAGTTACTTTCGCATTTATAATATTAGTATGGAAGTATGGATATGGATATTCATAATATTAATTAAAACATTGCCTTGACCCCACTAGGTATTCTCTACATTACCTAGGTACTGAATTATGCTGATTGCCGATAACATATTTATTTATTTTCAATAACTTTAACGTTGGTCAGAGAGTTTGAGCAATTTATGCGGTATGCACAAATGTCCTTTCTTTCGTGTTTCTCCTCAGGATATAGGTAACACTGTCCGCATCTATTTTAAATTGATGTATAAAAATGTTATTTATACCGTATTTACAAAATAAACATCCTTTGTCTTAAGACTCCCAATTCTGCTATTACTGAAATATCAAAAGTCGATATTAAAATCTCGAATAAAATAACTTATAACTAAAATATTGCTAAACACAAATATTAATGTATATATGCAAAAGAGACGCCATTTGTTAGTAGATTTAAGTACCCTAGTTGTGCTACTGTGGAACAGAGCATATACTACTGTTACGTAAATAACCAAAGTAAGTAGTAGAGGATTTTATAGCATTGAAATGACAATAGAGACTGTTATGATATCACTTGAGTCATACAAATAAAGTAACCATCCGACAAGATTAAATAAGGTCACAGTTACAAAAGGTAAAACCCAGTCAAATAAGCTACCTACTCTTAAGGAACCTCCTACGAATGACAAAGTTTAACGTAAAAAGTATAACACAACACAAATATAATAAAAATATAGGAAGAAAACGTAACACCGCATAACTAACCAGTGCTTCATAAGGTAGAATATAGTTCAAATTGAACACTAATAGTCGTAGCATATTCACAAAGACAACATTGAGATGCACATAGTTTCTGTAATGGCAAAACTTCTTAATGATGCACCAAGATGTCACTCCGTATGTGACTGCTGTTAGGGTCAGTATGAATAAAACGTAAGCAATGATGTCTAATGCAGTGTCACCAACGAACGCTGGGTATAAAGAGATTGCAGTACTAGTCGATGATACGCGTCTACACTTGGTCGTGCATCGCGACATGTCCACACCTGCTAGTGTATACACAGTGAGGAAAGCTGTTGACTTTCAATTACTACAAGACTGGTAGGTATTTTATTAAGCTCGTCTTCCACAAGCAGTACCCAGACTTGTTTTTTATGTGTAATATAAGCATACGTTTTATTTAATATGTTTTTTCATTCTATATAATATATAAGTTTTAACATTTATAAGATGCCGGACAGGTCTTTTATTTTGTTTTTTTTTTGTCTATAAAATCATTCATTTATTCATTAAATTTAAATAAATAGGGAAAAAGTGAATGCTTTTGAATTACTCAGATCGTTACTCTCGCTTGTAAAAAGGACTGAGTCGAATACACTGCCTTGGGATACGCTACGTTTCATTTGTTCCCATTCGGAGTAAATATGTTCTTGTTTTACTCTAAGTACTCCTGTAAGACTCGATCTAGGATGCAGAGCTCTAGGATATAGGTATTCAAACGTGTATGATAACTTTTTCTTTAGTTTAGGTATAAGAAGTCACTCCTTACTTTGTCAAACACTTGTTCCACGTCTAAGAACTAAGTCAGTGTTTTTTTTTTCTCGGTGGGAATATCATTTTATGACATCCCCCGCTCGGGCGGAGCGGTGGACAGTGTCAGACTTTTACTGACTAAAAACCCACTCCTGTTCCTCCGATACCTTTCGTACCAAGCGTTCCTTTCAGAATCAGAACCCTAGGCCTCAGTAGGCTTTGACCATGCTGGGCCCAACCGCTTGACACTCCTCCTCGCTCCGGACCATGGCCTGTACCAAAGCCCGGCGCGAGAGATCGCCGCCGCCGATCGCCCCCACGAGGACACGGCGTTGCTCTGCTCAAGCGGGGCAAACCTCCACCGTGTGCTCCACCATGTCCTCTGAGCGGTCCACACAATAGTGACTCCCGGGCGATTCTTCCGCACGAATCCGGTGCAGGAACTTTCCGAACTTACCATGTCCGATAAGGACTTGCGTCATACGGAAGGTAAGGACGCCGTGAGGTCTTTCCAGCCACACTAAGCCGGTGGTCAAGATTTTATAAAAAAAAAGGTTAAAATATTGGTTTTCTGTATCCTATGATACAGAAAACCAGGTTTTTGACGACTATGTAAATCAAAGCCGTTACTTGTTCTACTTAGACGGACACTCTTGTGAGAGTGGTCGTGGCTGTTAATGATGGACAGAGCTTTGGCGTTTGCCTCCAAAGCTGCGGCATGTCGAGTGATACCTCTCCAAAACCATAACTATGTTGCGATTTTAATTTACATAGTCGTCATTTAATTAAACAAATAACTTGTTAGCATAAAATTTTATGAAACTTTTAATTTATTGTTATAACGATTTATTACAGTAATGTTTCAGTTATTTTAGTTACAATTTCAGTATATTAAAAATTAACAGATATAGCATGAACAGCTAGTATTTTAAAAACAATTTACATTTTCGGGCTACTCTGGCGTTTTTGCCCTCAGAAGATGTGCATAAGCATAAGCATAATCAGCCTTTTAATGTTCCCACTGCTGGGACTCAGGCCTCCTCTCTAGGAGAGGGAATGGACTTTAATCCACCACGCGGGTTGATGAATGTAGCATGTCTTCGAATTTTTGGTTCTAGGACATGCCGGTTTCTTCACGATGTTTTCCTTCACCGTTTTGAGAGCAGTGGTGATGAAATAAATTACACAAAGTAATGCGCCTGGCTGGGTTTGAACCCGCAACCTACAACTCGTAAGTCAGGGCCGTTACCACTCGGCCACCACTGCGCCTAAGAAGATGTGACGATGAAATAAATAAAACACAAAGTAACTCAGAACTGAAAATCGTGAAAATTGATTCTTATTCGATGATTTGTTTGAATTCAAATGCTCGATAAAGAAATAAAGCACATTGAGCTGGAAAAACAAATTTATTTTTTAATGTAGAAAATAATATAATAATTATGGCATTGTTTTTTTTTTTGATAAAATACTAAAACAAGAAAAATAAAAGTACTTAACTAAAGATGTGAAAAAATAAAAGGCCCGTTTCAATATTTTTCATTTCGTATTTCAACTAACTCGCGGCTTGTTTGGTGTAGTGCTACTACTACACCGGACCCCTAATTATTGTTTTATTGTTTTTCTCAGTTTCGTTCCAAATTACATTCTAGAGTTTTTCTCAAATGTCAAAACGGGCCTTTTATATTTTAACGAGTAAAATTAAAACTATACTATATAGAATAAAGACAATAACTACTAACTAGCTGAAGTATAATTATCTCAAAAAATCCCTCCGTGTCACTGTCGAATGGAAGTGTGCCCAAAAGACCGGTGGCATTGCCAGCTTGTATAGCAATGCTTAATCTCTGATCGAGGTAAAAGCCAGCCCTTGGGTCACACGAAGTGTCAACTAGGCGTTTGGATAATTCTTTAGAAAGCGTATGATCACTCGGACCCCATGGTCTAAGAGTTTCAACTATTGCATGAACAACACACCAAAAATACACGAATACAAAGTACAAAGTTTAGATTTTTTTGCAGTATCAAGTTTTATAATGTTGTTGGCCATGAGTATTACAAAACTGGTTAACACATATTATCATTTATTATTCAATCTCGTCTCGTTCTATCCTCAAAGACAAACAATAAATGATATCACTACATTTAAAGAGCCCTTTGTCTCAATTTTCTTTCATTTAAGAAATCCCGCCATATATTCCTGTTACTCTTTACTACGATTATATACACATTCAATGCTATTATATTTAATTCCTCTCCCAATTCTGCTATAACTGCAATAAACAAACTCGATATTTCTAAAAACTCGAATGAAGTCATTATTACTAAAATATTGCCAAAAACAAATATTAATGTACATATGTAGAAACGACGCAATTTGTTACTAGACATAATTAACTCAGTTCCGCTACCGCGGAATAGAGCATATACTACTGTTACGTAAATAATCAAATTAAATACTACAGGCATGAATAACATTGAAGCTAGAATAGGAAATGTAAATATGTTTTTTGAGTTATACAAATAAAGTAACGTTCCGAAAAGGAAAAATACGGTCACAGTTACAAAAGGTACAGCCCAGCCATATAAACTACTCTTAAGGAACCTCCTACGAATGTCAATGTTGAACACTTTGACAAAATCAACGTAAAAAATATAGCATAACACTAGTAACCAACAATGGTATGACAAACAAAGAAACATCAATAAAAATATAGTTAAAACACGCAACAGTGCATAACTTGGTAATACTTCATCAGGTATAATCTTGAGCAATTTGTACACTAATAGTCGTAGCATATTCACAAAGATAACACTGAGAAGCACATAGTTTCTGTAATGGCGAAACTTCTTGATGATGCACCACGATGTCACTCCGTATATGACTGCTGTCAGCGTCAGTACGAATAAAACCCAGTAAACTATTTCTTTTGCAGTATCACCAACAAGTGCTGTGAATAAATTTGGGCTGGTAGTGTTAGTGTCGTTGCCGCCCATGCTTAGCGTCGCGTGCGCAGTTTTAGCGCTGATATCCGTCACACGTCTGCACCTGCTCGTGTACACAGTGAATTAAGTTAATGATTTAGTATTTCATCTTGTATTTTATCGTATCAGACTCGTCTATCATAGGCGGTACCGAAACTGGTTTTTCGTGTATTATATAAGCATACGTTTAATTTTATGTTTTTGTTTCCATTCCTTTGGTAACTGCAACTACGTATTCATGGACAGATCTTTAATTACGGAAAAATATGATTTCGGGCTGTCGTATATACTCACATTGCGCGGAGAACTTCAATTGCGCGATGCAGATATTCGTATTTTGTTGTATTTCTTAGGTGGCGCCATAGATGTCGCTACAATGTTAATCGACCTTCCTATAAAATGAAGGGCAAATGAAACATGTTCTATTACTTAAAATTAATGTGTTTAAAAACGAGTGCAGAGAAGGAGGTGTCCTAATTTTAAGGTTCCCCGACATGGACGAGTTAGGTTAGAAGGCTAAGTGGTTATTTTTTTTTTACCAAATTTCTGTTTTTATCATATCCCTGCGACTTAAACATTACCTAGGTAAAATATGGAATAATATTCATAATATTAATTAATACATTGCCTGGACCCCACTAGGTATGAAATACATTACCTAGGTATTGTACGAGCAATTTATGCGGTATGCACAAATGTCCTTTCTTTTGTGTTTCTCCTCAGGATATAGGTAACACTGTCCGCATCTATTTTAAATTGATGTATAAAAATGTTATTTATAGCGTATTTACAAAATAAACGTCATTTGTCTTAAGATGTCGATATATCTAAAATCTAAGTTACCTATTACTTAAATATTGCTAGAAACAAATGTT
The DNA here is from genome assembly GCA_949316375.1 of Mythimna vitellina. NCBI lineage: Eukaryota > Metazoa > Arthropoda > Insecta > Lepidoptera > Noctuidae > Mythimna > Mythimna vitellina. The sequence continues at coordinate 4,254,841 of OX438709.1, read as the reverse complement.
GATGTACATACAGAAAAGCGACGCCATTTATGTCTAGTGCAGTGTCACCAACGAACGCTAATGCTAGTAACGTTGTCGGTTATAATGTCCGTGATACAGATCTCGGCGTGGATCTTGAGCGCTGACTTTTACTTGCGCAGAAGTAAAATATCAGGTCTCTTTTGGTGGTATCAAGTGAGACGCGGGGGCGGGGAGTGTCAATGATTGGCTCGCCGTGCATCGCATCATAGACGTCACTCGTGATTGATTCCCTGCGTTTGCTGCATGTACCTAACGGCGACGAGTACACTTCCGTGCCATTAAATTGACTCGTGATTTTTAATCCATCGATTTTATTTTTATTAGTGGTTTTTTTTTCACCATAAAGTTTAATTTTTTTTTTTTTTGATAGGTTCGCGCTTGACCGCTATCTCACCAGATGGAAAGCGACGATGCGGTCGACGATTGAACGCGCTTACTTAGAAGTAACCTATTTACTTTTGACTTAAAGATTCCCGGGTTGTAGCTATCAGGAAACACAGATTCCGGGAAGGAATTCCACTCCTTAGCTGTACGCACAATTAATGTGTTCCCAAAACGTTTTTTGCGTATAGGTAGGATGTCCACCATGTACCGGTGACGCGTTGCCGTACACCTGGTGGTTCGATAATGGAACGGGCTAGGCTGAATTAGGTTATGCAATTGCGACGCACACTCCCCGAAATGCAACCGGTAGAAAACCGACAGGCTAGCAACTCGGCGTCGATGCTCAATACTTTTATAATAATAATAATAATAAAGTTTATTTCGGACAAATATCCATATTTTGTTAGTAGTACAAATTGCTTAAAAACCTAGGTATGTTAGTAAATACCATTAACGAAAATAATAAAATGTTGCTTAAATATGCAGGCTTAGTTACACATTTCACTCTGTCTAACTAGAACCCGCATGAAAGCCTGCATTATTTTTGAGTCGAGTTTGTCAGCGACTACCTTCAGGATGCTATTAGTACTGCCCCGCACTCTGCGCAGTAAGGAGGCGGTTCTCTTGCGTATAATGGCATGAAAACCATCAACGCGAGCCTCCGCAAACATGCTAGATGCACTACAGAAACGGGGCAGCCCCACCAACATCCTGAAACCGTTATTATATTGAACGCGCAGGGCACTGAGCGATCTCTGTGTATAACTAATCCACAGACTGCTCGTGTAGAAGGTTTGGCAGTACGCCTTAAAAAGTGAAATCTTAACATGCTCGCTGCAACGAGCAAACCTACGAGCCAGCATATTATTCTTAACCGCCAGTGCCCTGCGTTCCCTTTCTATGTCCATTTGGTCATCAAGATCTTCGGTAACATAGTGTCCCAAGTATTTAAAATAATTTACCCGCTTCAGTTCCACGCCATTTAGCTTTATTTTGGGCACACTAGATGGGCTTTTATTCGAAGACTTAAAAACCAAATACTCACTTTTCATGCAGTTGTACAAAAGACCGTGGTTTTGGGCATAATTCTCACAAATATGAATGAGCTGCCTCAACGCACTGACAGCTGGGCTCAACAGCACCATGTCGTCAGCATAACTGATATTATTAATACATACATTATCGATCGAGCAGCCAATGCGCGTGCTGCTGAGCTCAACCATCAGCTCGTTCATATACAGGTTAAAGAGCTTGGGAGATGTCAACCCACCTTGTCTTGTCCCGCACTCCAACCCGTACACGTCAGAGAGGCTGCCTGCCCATCTAACATTATTTGTCTGATTAGCATACCAATAGTGAAAGAGACGCTGCACCTGCGTATGCACTTCCGTTTTCTTAAGCTTTTTCCACAGCAAGTCATAAGAAACTAGGTCAAATGCTTTTGACAGGTCGAGAAAACATGCATATACAGGTGTACCTCTCCGGGTAAAGTACTGGACAGTGTGCTTAAGACTCAGGATGGCGCTTTCAGTAGAAAGTCCAGGCCGAAACCCGAACTGGGCATCATGAATATAGAGATGTTTTTCCAGCTCTGAATCAAGCACAGCATCCAGCACCTTGGCCACTACTGTTGCTAACGATATAGGTCTGTAATTGCCTTTATCCGATAAGTCACCCGTTTTATTTTTTACAATTGGTACCACAATAGTTCGCATGAGGTCAACGGGTAAGTATGAATGACTGAGACACAATGTGTAAAACATTGCCAGAACGCGTGGTAAATGGACTCCAGCATACTTTAGATGTTCGATTCTTTTGAGCCTCGACTCAACGAGTGCATCATTGCCAATGATCCTCCTGGCATGCCTCTCAATTGCCTCAAGCTGGTATCGGGCAGATCCATCCCAAAGATGAGAGCAGTACACGATCGAACTTGCACTTGATAAAGTTTGAGCAGCTGTTCCGGTGTGAAGTACTGTTTGACCTTCGCGAGGATACCCAGCTTTTTTGCTGCAAATTGAGCCTTTGCTTCATGTGCTTTGTATGGTCCAAAGTTGAGTGTTGACGTCAGCGTAACACCAAGAAGATCAAGATCGTCGGTTATCGGCACGGTTACGCCCCGAAAAGTTGGAGAAGGGCTGGATTAGCTCCTTTTAGTAGAAAAGAGACACGCCTGAGTTTTAGCAGCATTGAATTTGACCAAATTGGCGTCGCCCCATTCAGAGACTGCCTCCAAGGACAAGTTCAAGCGCTCGACCATAGCCTCTCGAAGAGACTGGATCTGTGACCCACTAGCTTGCGCGCTGGATGTGTAACTCTCAGCAACAGTGCTGTCGTCTGCATACCCAAAGGTACCGGGCTTAAGCAGATCATTTATGTGCAGCAAGAACAATGTTGCCGAGAGCACTGACCCCCGAGGTACCCCGGCATTAATGGCCATTTGACTGGACGAGTAACCATCGATGACCACTCGGATGGACCGGTCACTCAGGATGTCTGCGATCCAAGCACACAAACCAGCAGGTAAACCGAAAGAAGGAAGCTTACTAATAAGGCTTTCGTGCCAGACCCTATCGAAAGCCTTCGAGATATTGAGCGAGACGGCAAGCGCTTCCCCGTGTTTCTCGATGGCCTCCCTCCAAATGTGGATGGCATACGCTAGATGATCACCAGTTGACCGATTCGGTTGATTTTGATATATATTTGATTGTCATTCAATAGGTACTTTTTTATTTAATATTATAGTAATGACGAGATCTTTATAATTATTTATCATCACATTAATAATTATCGCCAAGTGGTGCGGGCGGAGTCGTGTGGAACTGATAGGGACACCTGATGTAATACTAGTTTTTGCTGATGGCGAATTTTTCACATATTTCCCGTATTTTCTCGTTAATCTGGTATTTTTACAGCCTATACTTTCCCCGCCCCTACATCTCCGTTTACCTCTAGTTATGCCAATTGTCATTATGATGGATAAAAAATTGTTCAGCCGAGAACGTATAAATAGTTTCTTTCAAAACTAGGTAAAATGTTAGAAATTTCTTCTTAGTGGTGTTACAAATCTTTGAAATTTTCGTCTCAGCTACAATATGCATACCTTCCGGTAGAAATTCTCTAAAAGATAATGAAAACCGTATGAAAATCTGTTTCATGGTTAAAAAGTAAACGGAAAAACAGACAGACGAACACAGCGACTTTGTTTTAAACTATGTACTTTTGTTATTTTTTTTTTTTAATTTTACTTTCAACCGGAATTAAGAAGATAGCAGGTAAAAGAAAAAATAAAATAGGTGTTCCTTTTTTTGCCGTAAGTGTACGATGCGCAAAGCGATCTCCACCCTTTCGCCGAGCGCTCAAGATCTATGCCTGTACGCGTCTACACTTGCTCGTGCATCGCGACACGTGCACACCTGCTAGTGTCATAATACACAGCGAGAAAAGTTGTTGACTTTCAATGTCAACAAGACTGGCACGTATTTTATCAGGCTCGTCTTCCCCAAGCGGTACCCAGACTGGTTTTTCATGTGTTACGTAAATGAGCATGGCAGTTGAGAGTTTGTCATGCTCACTCAAATGTCTCACAGATAGTGGCGCATGTGTTGGATCATTCGGTTCCCTGCAAAATGGTTGAGCTGAGTGGTGCTAATATTCGCGTCATGTCCGTGAACGGGCGCTGTCAGTTGAAACTGGTCATCTCTTAGCTGCCAGTTGCTATTTTAATATCTATATTTACTTTTTATTTTTACTTTATTTGCATTGTTCTCACATGATAGCGACAAGAAACATGTAACAGAGATATTTGTAATTACAAAACATGATTGAAAAGAGTGTCCATGGAGTTTCTTGCACATTTTTCTCCATAGAGATCTACGCTTTGGAATGTGCAATTAGCATAATTTTTTTTTTCTGACTGACTGACTTCTTGACATTTCAAAAGTGCCTGTAAATAGTTCATTAGAAATAAATTGCTTTTGATTTTAATTTTTGTTATTGTTGCTTATCTCTTCTATCTCGGGAACGCGTGAAGGTATCGAGTTGAAATTAAAACTATTTAATGAGGTCTGCGGTCCCTTGAAGCTGTCAAAAACTCAAACTTCTCAGTTAACGGAAAAAAGATACGACGGTTTGTGTTGCAAAAAAACGTATATTTCGACACTCTTAAAGGAATCAAAATTAATAGGGAACTTCCCGTTGACCTAGAATCCTTATATTTGGCATGAAGCAAGATCTTATAGTACAAGTATACCCAAAAATCTGAAAACTGTTGTCACGTCACAAAAAAAACTACTTTGCGATTCGGAAAAATCTTCGTAACTTAATTCAGGAAATGAACTGTTAGGTAAGTTTGCACGGAACCCTCAGTGCACGAGTCCGACTCGCACTTGCCCGGTTTTTTTATCTATAAAATCAATATAATTTTACTCTTTGAATTCATTTAATTTAAATAAATTTTGTGCAGGGAAAAAGTGAATGCTTTTGGATTACTCAGATCGTCACTTTCGCTTGTAAAAAGAACCGAGTCGAATACACTGCCTTGGGGTACGCCAGGTTTCATTGTTCATCTTCTTATTTTACTCTAAGTACTCTTGTAAGACTCGATCTAGGATGCAGAGCTCTAGGATATAGGTATTCAAACATGTATGATTACTTTTTCTTTAGTTTAGGTATAAGAAGTCACTCCTTACTTTGTCAAACACTTGTTCCACGTCTAAGAACTAAGTCAGTGTTTTTTTTTTCTCGGTGGGAATATCATCTTATGACATCCCCCGCTCGGGCGGAGCGGTGGACAGTGTCAGACTTTTACTGACTAAAAACCCACTCCTGTTCCTCCGATACCTTTCGTACCAGGCGTTCCTTTCAAAATCAGAACCCTAGGCCCCAGTAGGCTTCGACCATGCTGGGCCCAACCGCTTGACACTCCTCCTCGCTCCGGACCATGGCCTGTAACAAAGCCCGGCGCGAGAGATCGCCGCCGCCGATCGCCCCCACGAGGACACGGCGTTGCTCTGCTCAAGCGGGGCAAACCTCCACCGTGTGCTCCACCATGTCCTCCGAGCGGTCCACACAATAGTGACTCCCGGGCGATTCTTCCGCACGAATCCGGTGCAGGAACTTCCCGAACTTACCATGTCCGGTGAGGACTTGCGTCATGCGGAAGGTAAGGACGCCATGAGGTCTTTCCAGCCACACTAAGTCGGTGGTCAAGATTTTATAAAAAAAAATGGTTATAATATAGTTTTCAGTCGTCAGTTTTTTGACGACTATGTAAATCAAAACCGTTACTGGTTCTTCTTAGACGGACACTCTTGTGAGAGTGGTCGTGGCTGTTAATGATGGACAGAGCTTTGGCGTTTGCCTCCAAAGCTGCGGCATGTCGAGTGATACCTCTCCAAAACTATAACTATGTTACGATTTTAATTTACATAGTCGTCATTTAATTAAACAAATAACTTGAATGGTGTTAGCATAAAATTTAATGAAACTTTTAATTTATAGTTGTAATGATTTATTACAGTAAGTTTTCAGTTTTTTTAGTTACAATTTCAGTGTATTAAAAATTAACATGAACAGCTAGTATTTTAAAAACTATTTACATTTTTGGGCTACTCTGGCGTTTTTGCCCTCAGAAGATGTGCATAAGCATAAGCATAATCAGCCTTTTAATGTTCCCACTGCTGGGACTCAGGCCTCCTCTCTAGGAGAGGGAATGGACTTTAATCCACCACGCGTGCCCAGTGCGGGTTGGTGAATGTAGCTTGTCTTCGAATTTTTGGTTCTAGGACATGCCGGTTTCGTCACGATGTTTTCCTTCACCGTTTTGAGAGCAGTGGTGATGAAATAAATTACACAAAGTAATGCGCCTGGCTGGGTTTGAACCCGCAACCTACAACTCGTAAGTCAGGGCCGTTACCACTCGGCCACCACTGCGCCTAAAAAGATGTGAGGATGAAATAAATAAAACACAAAGTAACTCCAACCAATTTACTTTTTAATGTAGAAAATAATATAATAATTATTGCATTGTTTTTTCTTTGATAAAATACTAAAACAAGAAAAATAAAAATACTTAATTAAAGATGTGAAAAAATAAAAGGCCCGTTTCAACGTTTGTATTTAAACTACCTCGCGGCTGGTCTGGTGTAGTGCTACTACTACACCGGACTCCTAATTATTGTTTTATTGGTTCTCTCAGTTTCGTTCCAAGTTACATTCTAGGGTTTTTCTCAAATGTCAAAACGGGCCTTTTATATTTTAACGAGTAAAATTAAAACTATACTATACAGAATAAAGACAATAACTACTAACTAGCTGAAGTATATCTCAAACAATCCCTCCGTGTCACTGTCGAATGGAAGTGTGCCCAAAAGACCGGTGGCATAGCCACCTTGTGTAGCAATGCTTAATCTCTGACCGAGGTAAAAGCCAGCTCTTGGGTCACACGAAGTGTCAACTAGGCGTTTGGATAATTCTTTAGAAAGCGTATAATCACTCGGACCTCATGGTCTAAGAGTTTCAACTATTGCATAAACAACACACCAAAAAGACTCCAATACAAAGTATACTAGATTTTTTTGCAGTTACAAGTTTTATTATGTTGTTGGCCATGAGTATTACAAAACTGGTTAACACATATTACTTAATCTCGTCTCGTTCTATACTAAAAGACAAAAAATAAATGATATCACTTCCTTTCAAGAGCCTTTTGTCTCAATTTTCTTTTATTTATGAAATCCCGCCATATATTCCTGTTACTCTTTACTACGATTATATACACATTCAATGCTATTATATTTAATTCCTCTCCCAATTCTGTTATAACTCCAATAAACAAATTCGATATTTCTAAAAACTCTAATAAAGCCATTATTACTAAAATATTGCCAAAAACAAATATTAATGTACATATGTAGAAACGACGCAATTTGTTATTAGACATAATTACCTCAGTTCCGCTACTGCGGAACAGAGTATATACTACTGATACGTAAATAATCAAATTAAATACTACAGGTATACAAAGCATTGAAGTTAGAATAGGCTTTGTAAATATGTTTATTGAGTTGTACAAAATAAGTAACACTCCGGAAAGGCAAAATACGGTCATAGTTACAAAAGGTAGAGCCCAGCCAAATAAATTACTTTTAAGGAACCTCCTACGAATGTCAATGTTGAACACTTTGACAAAATCAACGTAAAAAATATAGCACAACACTAGTAACCAACAATGATATGACAAAAAAAGAAACAAGATTAAAAATATAATTAAAACACCCAACAGTGCATTACTAACTACTAATGTAGATATTATTTCATTAGGTATAATCTTCACCAAGTGGAACACTAATAGTCGTAGCATATTCAAAAAGATAACATTGAGAAGCACATAGTTTCTGTAATGGCGAAACTTCTTGATGATGCACCACGATGTCACTCCGTATATGACTGCTGTCAGCGTCAGTACGAATACAACCCAGAAAATTATGTCTAGTGCAGTATAAACAACCGATGCTGTTAATAAATCTGGGCTGATAGTGCTAGTGTCGTTGTCGCCCATGCTTAGCGTCGCGTGCGCAGTTTTAGCGCTGATATCCGTCACACGTCTGCACCTGCTCGTGTACACAGTGAATTAAGTTAATGATTTAGTATTTCATCTTGTATTTTATCGTATCAGACTCGTCTATCATAGGCGGTACCGAAACTGGTTTTTCGTGTATTATATAAGCATACGTTTAATTTTATGTTTTTGTTTCCATTCCTTTGGTAACTGCAACTACGTATTCATGGACAGATCTTTAATTACGGAAAAATATGATTTCGGGCTGTCGTATATACTCAAATTGCGCGGAGAACTTCAATTGCGCGATGCAGATATTCGTATTTTATTGTATTTCTTATGTGGCGCCATAGATGTCGCTACAATGTTAATCGACCTTTCTATAAAATGAAGGGCAAATGAAACATGTTCTATTACTTAAAATTAATGTGTTTAAAAACGAGTGCAGAGAAGGAGGTGTCCTAATTTTAAGGTTCCCCGACATGGACAAGTTAGGTTAGAAGACTAAGTGGTTATTTTTTTATAACCACTTAGAAATAAGAGCCTTACTTTAAGCCCCGCAGACAGAAATAAAACCTGAGAACTAGAAGAACAACTTAAACGTATAAAATACAATAGAACAGTTTTTTTGTCATTTCACGGAACCAATTCAGGTATTTGTTCAAACCCCTAGATTCGTTCAGGGAAATGATAAAATAGTGTTTTTATTTTAACATCCTCCATGACTTAATCCTTAAGGCTTCCTGTATAAGTTTATATACTGCTAATGCTGTTGATCGATTTTTACGAAAACCGTTTTGGCATTCGTCAAATATTTTATATTATTCGCAGAAAGTGTAGACACGGTTGCACATCGCTTTCTCGAAAATTTTTGAAGCTGTAGCTGTAATAAAACTATTGGACGGTAGTTACTTGGCTCTGTTTTTTTCATTTTTCTTATGTAAAGGTTTCACTAACGCTATTTTCAAGTGATCGGGGAATACACCCTCTTCAAAAGACTGGTTTAGTAATTTAAAAAACAGGTAGCGTTAGCTCATCAGCGCATTGTCTCAATAAACAGGGTGGAATTTCGTCGATGCCATGACTTTTTTTATTTTTTTATGTTTTTAGCATTGTATTGATAAATGAAATTTATTTTGTAAGTAGGTTTAAAAAAACACTTTTACACGTCAATTTTTTTTTTTGTCATTTTAAACTAGATGAGGCCGGTGTTTCCTAGCTGGCTACCCTGAGAAGAAACACCGAAACAAACTCAGGGGTCAAAGTCTCTTTTAAAATCCATACAGTTAATATGTAATGGTCAAATCACATGAGAACAGTGCAGATTTGTCTCAGATGGTCTTTTGAAGAAAGAACCATACAGATTTGAGTGGACCTGTCCAATCAGTGCAAGCATTTGTCAGTATTCGCAAAGCTCAACCCAGGACTACTAAGGAGCTCAACGACTTGACGAACAATACCAAAGGACATTTGGGTAGGCCGCAGAATATACTCAAATTGCCAGACATACTTTAAAATTACTGAAAAGGAAAAAAAAGGCAATCAACATTGTTCTCACGTTCACAATAATAAAAGTAAATATATAATTTACAAAATGTAATTTACTTAATAAAGTAAATATTGATGTCAACATAAAAATAAATAAAGTCAAATTGCAAAATAATAATAATAATAAAGAGCACAATTGAAAATAAAAACAAAAGAGAAAAATAAGACAACAGTTGTAGTGCGTACTGGAGCACGTCAATCCCAAGCCTTTTCGTCCTCAACATAGTCCTTTATAGAATAAAAAGCCTTTTGACAAAGTTTTCGCTTTACAAATGTTTTGAATTTATTAAGGCTTAGTTGTTGAATATGACTAGGAAGTTTATTATAGAAGTGTATACATTGGCATCTAAATGAGCCGCCTATTTTTTTTAACCTGGTTGTAGGAACCACAAATTTGTTTATTCCTAGTATTAAAATTATGGATATCACTGTATTTTTTAAACATGTTTATATTTTTATGGGTATACAAAATATTCTTGTAAATATACTGTGAAGGTACAGTCATAATATTGATATCTTTAAATTTATCTCTGAGGGAGTATCTGGGACTTAATCTATAAATCGAACGAATAGCCCTTTTTTGCAATACAAAAATTGTCTGGATATCGGCGGCATTTCCCCACAGTAGAATATCGTACGACATAACACTATGGAAATAGCTGAAATAAACTAAACGGGCTGTCTCTACATCAGTTAAATTTCGAATTTGTCTAACAGCGTATGCTGCAGAGCTAAGTTTTTTCGATAATTTGTCTATATGTGGACCCCACTGAAGCTTAGCATCCAGAGTTATGCAAGAACCAAGAACACTGTATTATCTTCAGGACTCAACTCTTTACTTTTTATTAGCACTCTAGTTTCTACTTGCCTAACATGAGGCATGGTAAACTTAATACATTTAGATTTTTTTTTCATTAAGATGTAGGTTATTTACATCAAACCAGTGTACTATTTTTGAAAGTGCTATATTTATATCGTCAGTAACAGTATTAATTTCGTAAGGTTCGACTGGGGCGAGGAACATTGTATTTTCGGTATGTGAAAGTACTGGTATATGTTTCGACTCATCGTTTGCTCGTACAGGACTTCCCTCGCCAATAGATGCAAAAAAGTTGTTAAAAATGTTGGCTACTTCCTTAGGGTCCGAGGTCGTTTTATTTTTACTTGTTTGCAATGTTATGTTGAATTTGTCTTTTTTTATTGGTTCGCTCGTTTATAATATTCCACATCGTTTTTACTTTGTTATTAGATTGTTTTATTTTTTATATATTGTAGCTTTTTTGCTGTTGTAACTGTTTTTTTTTAATATTTTTTCATATATTTTATAGTGTTGTGATAGTATTGGGTTCTCAGTTTTTAGTGTCAGTATTTTTAATAATCTCTTATTTTTGCAGGAAGTTTTTATACCTTTGGTTAGCCATATCTTTTTTAATGTTGTTTTTAATTTAATTTTACAAAAGGGTATATATTTGTTTAGAATAGAAGTTAGTGTATCGCTAAATGCTTTATAGTTATCGTTCATTTTTAGGTCGCTTTTTATTATTTTGTTCCAGTCTAAGACTTGTAATACAGATTTAAACTTTGATATATTGATATCGTTAAATAACCTCTTTTTTACGTACCAAGTAGGTTGAGGTGTAGTTACATGTGGCATAGAGATTTTTATTGCCGTTCCACTATGATCTGAGAATTCGAATTCTTCTAAGGAGTAGATATTTTTCTAGTATCAAAGTTTATGAAAATCAAATCTAAGCATGTAGATGTAGTTTGAGTAGCACGACTGGGTTTCTTTATGTGTTGTGTAAAATTGAACTCTAAAATTAAGTCTATGAATTGACTTGTTTTTCTGTTGCTCTCTAAAATATTTATGTTAAAATCTCCGCCTATAATAATATCAAAATTGTGATATTTATTATTTTCATAGTTTAAAATAGTTTTTAACTGACTTAGAAATATATCTTCTTCTCTTTTATTCCAATAAATCGCTAATAATAATATATTTTCTTTGGGTAATTCAACTGCACATAATTCTATTACATATTCAATGGACATAGCTGTAACATCTTTCCTCTCTCTGTTTTCGATGTGATCTTGGACCAGAGTGCAGACACCACCACCTCCTCGCGTCTTTCGGCAATATGATGCAGCTATTTTATATCCGCTAAATTGTATCATGGTTTGTTTTTCGCTCGATAACCAGGTTTCTGATAAGCATATTGTGTTATATATTGGGTTTTCTTCGATGAAATTTTCAAATATGTCTTGTTTACTGTAAATACTTTGTATATTTTGAAATAAAATATTAAAATGTAGTCCCGTGACTTCGAAAGGAATTATTTTTTGTATTTACGTCTCCTATTATTTCTTTGTGTTGGTCGTTGCAATTACTTTGGTTCTGGGTTGATATTGTAGTATCGTTTGTATCATTAGTTCTGTAATACTTTTGTTGGTATGTTTTATTTTTCATATTTATTATTTCTCCCTCTATATATAATTGGTTGTTCCGGATCACTGAATATAGGCCTTTCTTTCGTGCATTTAACATTTCCTCTCGCATAAGTTGCCTTTGTTTTCGTGCATTTTCATCTAAAAACTCAGATATCGACAGTTTTGTGCCTTGAAAGTATTAGCTATTTTTAATTAGGTACTTCGCCATTCTTTTGCTCAATATTTCTACGACCAATGGTCGAGTATTGGTGGTATTCCTACCTAGTCTATACATACTTTCTATATATCCCGTTAGGTTTACATGCAAAATATCTTGGAATATGTCAATTACTCGGTCATGTAAATAAATTTCCGATTCTTTTAAGTACTCGGTAAATCCGTATAGAACAATCTTCTTTGAATTGCTTTCTGTGCACGTAATAATTGGGGAAACACATAATGATTTTATTTTTGCTATTTCTTTATTGAGTTTTTCATTTTCTTTTATTATGTTTCCTATTTTGGTGTTAACTTTTTCCAATTCAAGTTTTCTTTGCTCATTTTGCTTTGATAGGTAATTGGATTTTTGCTCAAGATCATTTGTGAGTTTGGCAATAGCTTTGTTAATTTCTATTTTTATAGTGCTCCGTAGTTCAGAAATTATTGATTCATTGTTTTCCTTCAGACGTGTTGTAATCATTTGACTTAATCTTTGTAGTGTGAGTTCAGGCTGTATGTTGGTATTTAATGTAGAGTTTTTTTCATCTGTTTGGATTGTATCTCCTAGTAAACTGAGTTCATTAAAAGTGGTTGAATCATTGCTGGGATAAGTAGTTCTTTTTCTAAGTGTAACGTTACATAATTCATTGGGTGAAGCACCTTGCTCGTTGTAAGTAGATATTTGTGGGCGTATTGGAGTGTTTGAGTTTCCTGTTTTTGACATTTTGCAGCGGCAATCTTGGCATTTCCATGTTTTTTTTAAGATTGCAGTCATTACTGCCTTAAAATGGTCTCTGGAGACATTTGCACAATCCAAATCATATTTGTAACCACATAGTATGCAGGTAAGATATTCGCTGGTTATGAGGTTTTGTGTACAACCTGCGCATTTTTTTGTCATTTTGTTCAATTTTGTTACACGTGCTGTCATCTAGCGGCCACTAATTTAATTATCAGCTGTCAATCGATAACCGGAGCTAAATTGACTACTAGATGATAGATGGCGCTGTGATAAGTATTAGTCAGGATGACAAGCAGCTTTTGATTTATCTAGGTAGGTTTCAACTATACTAGTTCTTAATCACTATCATATCTTTATCAGGGTTTAATCCAAAACGTTGTTCCTGGTGACTACGACGATCTTTGGGCTCCGCTTAGTGAGCGACCCATAAAAAATCTGTTTTAAATTTTGTTCGTTAAAACTTTTGGCACTTTGTTTTGTTAGAAATCTTTCCAGAATATGTCCAAAACTTGTGCACTTTGACTTAAATCACTGATGGCACCAAAGTGTTATAACTTGAGTCACTTTTTTAAACTGTTTTGTCACTTAAACTATTTTTTAAACTTTTTAATACACGGAACAGATGTTTGTTTAAGCACAGTAGCGCCCTCTCTCACACAATGCCATCTATCAAATTTAATATGAAGTTCAACTGTCATTGTCAACATTATTTCTACTTTGAGTCTTTATATGGCGTTGCGAGTGTCTGAATTACGTGAGGTGTCGTATTTTACTTCTTGAAAACTTGGAAACCGGTTGCGATGAAACAAAGCCTAAGTAATACATCAAGTTACACACAATTTTAATGTATACAAGTTATTTACATCGATTTCTAAAATTTTGCGTGATACGCACATAACTAATAACTTCTACAGATATAAGTATTATATGCGTAGATATATAAAAAAAATTGTAAGCATGCAAAAATATATAAAAAAAATCTTATTTACGGTGAAAAAATAAAAACTTCTCCTAAGAGAGCAGCATGGGATTGGAACACGCTTTACATTACACGCAAGTCTAGATACGAAACCACTGCGCTACAGTCTTCGATGATTTTCGTTTAAAATAGACGTTCTTATATAAACGTCATAATTGCCTGGTTGGCTCCTTATCGATGATAGCGTGATGATTTTTGTTTCAGAAGTTAAATTTGTAGCTAAATGGAATAATGTAACATTATAGTACGTGATTTTACTCGCTGCTTTGATTTTATTATATGTTTTGGTTAGTTTTTACAACATTTTTAGAAGATACCGAATAGAACTGTCAATTTTATTTTAAAAAAATGGTAAAAGATATTTTAATATAAAAGAAATAAGATAAAACAGTGACAAAATTTTTAACTCTAGCTGGGGATCGAACACACGGCAAAATATGTAGTTCAATACCGACATTTTGGAATATTGCTCACCCCCCATAGCAAATAGCGTGATAATTTATAGCCTATGTCCTTTCTCAAGCTCTATTCTATCTTTGTACCAAATTTCGTCAAAATCGGTTCAGCGGTATAAGCATGAAAGCGTAACAGACAGACAGAGTTACTTTCGCATTTATAATATTAGTATGGAAGTATAGATATGGATATTCATAATATTAATTAAAACATTGCCTTGACCCCACTAGGTATTCTCTACATTACCTAGGTATTGTACTGAATTATACTGATTGCCGATAACATATTTATTTATTTTCAGTTACGTTAACGTTAGTTTGAGCAATTTATGCGGTATGCACAAATGTCCTTTCTTTCGTGTTTCTCCTCAGGATATAGGTAACACTGTCCGCATCTATTTTAAATTGATGTATAAAAATGTTATTTATACCGTATTTACAAAATAAACATCATTTGTCTTAAGACTCCTAATTCTGCTATTACTGAAATATCAAAAGTCGATATATCTAAAATCTCGAATAAAATAACCTATTACTAAAATATTGCTAAACACAAATATTAATGTATATATATGCAAAAGAGACGCCATTTGTTAGTAGATTTAAGTACCTCAGTTGTGCTACTGTGGAACAGAGCATATACTACTGTTACGTAAATAACCAAAGTAAGTAGTAGAGGTTTTCATAGCATTGAAATGACAATAGAGACTGTAATGATATCACTTGAGTCATACAAATAAAGAAACCATCCGACAAGATAAAATAAGGTCACAGTTACAAAAGGTAAAACCCAGTCAAATAAGCTACCTACTCTTAAGGAACCTCCTACGAATGACAAAGTTTAACGTAAAAAGTATAACACAACACAAATATAATAAAAATATAGGAAGAAAACGTAACACCGCATAACTAGCCAGTGCTTCATAAGGTAGAATATAGTTCAAATTGAACACTAATAGTCGTAGCATATTCACAAAGACAACATTGAGAAGCACATAGTTTCTGTAATGGCAAAACTTCTTAATGATTCACCAAGATGTCACTCCGTATATGACTGCTGTTAGGGTCAGTATGAATAAAACCTAAGCAATGATGTCTAATGCAGTGTCACCAACGAACGCTGGGTATAAAGAGATTGCAGTACTAGTCGATGATACGCGTCTACACTTGGTCGTGCATCGCGACATGTCCACACCTGCTAGTGTATGCACAGTGAGGAAAGCTGTTGACTTTCAATTACTACAAGACTGGTAGGTATTTTATTAAGCTCGTCTTCCACAAGCGGTACCCAGACTGATGTTTTATGTGTTATATAAGCATACGTTTTATTTATTATGTTTTTTCATTCTATATAATATATAAGTTTTAACATTAAATAAGTTGCCGGACAGGTCCTTTAATCTGGCTTTTTTTTATCTATAAAATCAGTAAGTATACATATTTTTATTTTTTGAATTCATTAAATTTAAATAAATTCTGTCTAGGGAAAAAGTGAATGCTTTTGGATTACTCAGATCGTTACTCTCACTAGTAAAAAGGACTGAGTCGAATACACTGTCTTGGGATACGCCAGGTTTCATTGTTCATCTTCTTATTTTACTCTAAGTACTCTTGTAAGACTCGATCTAGGATGCAGAGCTCTAGGATATAGGTATTCAAACGTGTATGATTACTTTTTCTTTAGTTTAGGTATAAGAAGTCACTCCTTACTTTGTCAAACACTTGTTCCACGTTTAAGAACTAAGTCAGTGTTTTTTTTTCTCGGTGGGAATATCATCTTATGACATCCCCCGCTCGGGTGGAGCGGTGGACAGTGTCAGACTTTTACTGACTAAAAACCCACTCCTGTTCCTCCGTTACCTTTCGTACTAGGCGTTCCTTTCAGAACCAGAACCCTTGGCCCCAGTAAGCTTCGTCCCTGCTGGGCCTGACCGTCTGACACTTCTCCTCGCTCAGGACCATGGCCTGTACCAAGGCCCGGCGCGAGAGATCGCCGCCGCCGATCGCCCCCACAAGGACACGGCTTTGCTCTGCTAAAGCGGGGCACACCTCCATCGTGTGCTCCACCATGTCCTCCGAGCGGTCCGTGCGTTTCTTCCGCACGAATCCGGTGCAGGAATTTCCCGAACTTACCATGTCCGGTGAGGACAAGTCCTCACCTCACCGCTTACCTTCCGCATGACGCTTCGTCATGCGGAAGGTAAGGACGCCGTGAGGTATTTCCAGCCACACTAAGCCGGTGGTCAAGATTTTATAAAAAAAAAGGTTAAAATATTGGTTTTCTGTATCCTATGATACAGAAAACCAGTTTTTTGACGACTATGTAAATCAAAACCGTTACTGGTTCTTCTTAGACGGACACTCTTGTGAGAGTGGTCGTGGCTGTTAATGATGGACAGAGCTTTGGCGTTTGCCTCCAAAGCTGCGGCATGTCGAATGATACCTCTCCAAAAACATAACTATGTTACGATTTTAATTTAAATAGTCGTCATTTAATTAAACAAATAACTTGAATGGTGTTAGCATAAAATTTTATGAAACTTTTAATTTATTGTTGTAATGATTTATTACAGTAAGTTTTCAGTTTTTTTAGTTACAATTTCAGTGTATTAAAAATTAACAGATATAGCATGAACAGCTAGTATTTTAAAAACAATTTACA
The DNA here is from genome assembly GCA_949316375.1 of Mythimna vitellina. Classification (NCBI taxonomy): domain Eukaryota; kingdom Metazoa; phylum Arthropoda; class Insecta; order Lepidoptera; family Noctuidae; genus Mythimna; species Mythimna vitellina. The sequence continues at coordinate 4,237,843 of OX438709.1, read as the reverse complement.
TTTTCGGGCTACTCTGGCGTTTTTGCCCTCAGAAGATGTGCATAAGCATAAGCATAATCAGCCTTTTAATGTTCCCACTGCTGGGACTCAGGCCTCCTCTCTAGGAGAGGGAATGGACTTTAATCCACCACGCGGGTTGGTGAATGTAGCATGTCTTCGAATTTTTGGTTCTAGGACATGCCGGTTTCCTCACGATGTTTTCCTTCACCGTTTTGAGAGCAGTGGTGATGAAATAAATTACACAAAGTAATGCGCCTGGCTGGGTTTGAACCCGCAACCTACAACTCGTAAGTCAGGGCCGTTACCACTCGGCCACCACTGCGCCTAAAAAGATGTGACGATGAAATAAATAAAACACAAAGTAACTCCAACCAATTTACTTTTTAATGTAGAAAATAATATAATAATTATTGCATTGTTTTTTCTTTGATAAAATACTAAAACAAGAAAAATAAAAATACTTAACTAAAGATGTGAAAAAATAAAAGGCCCGTTTCAACGTTTGTATTTCAACTACCTCGCGGCTGGTCTGGTGTAGTGCTACTACTACACCGGACCCCTAATTGTTGTTTTATTGTTTCTCTCAGTTTCGTTCCAAGTTACATTCTAGGGTTTTTCTCAAATGTCAAAATGGGCCTTTTATATTTTAACGAGTAAAATTTAAACTATACTATACAGAATAAAGACAATAACTACTAACTAGCTGAAGTATATCTCAAACAATCCCTCCGTGTCACTGTCGAATGGAAGTGTGCCCAAAAGACCGGTGGCATAGCCACCTTGTGTAGCAATGCTTAATCTCTGACCGAGGTAAAAGCCAGCCCTTGGGTCACACGAAGTGTCAACTAGGCGTTTGGATAATTCTTTAGAAAGCGTATGATCACTCGGACCCCATGGTCTAAGAGTTTCAACTATTGCATGAACAACACACCAAAAAAGACTCCAATACAAAGTATACTAGATTTTTTTGCAGTTACAAGTTTTATAATGTTGTTGGCCATGAGTATTACAAAACTGGTTAACACATATTATCATTTATTATCCAATCTAGTCTCGTTCTATCCTCAAAGACAAAGAGCTCTTTGTCTCAATTTTCTTTCATTTAAGAAATCGCGCCATATATTCCTGTTACTCTTTACTGCGATTATATACACATTCAATGCTGTTAAATTTAAGTACCTTGCCAATTCTACTATTACTGTAATAACCAAACTCGATGGTCCTAAATACTGGAATAAAATAATTAATTCTAAAATATTGCCAAAAACAAATATTAATGTACATATGTAGAAACGCCGCAATTTGTTAGTAGACATAATTACCTCAGTTCCGCTACCGCCGAACAAAGTACATACTACTGATACGTAAATAATCAAATTAAATACTAGAGGGATTGAGAATAACGTTAAACCAAGAATATAAATTGACAATACGTTTTTTGAGTTGTACAAATAAAGTAACATACTGTAAAGGAGAAGTACGGTTATATTTACAAAAGGTACAGCCCAACCAAATAAACTACTCTTAAGGAACCTCCTACGAATGTCAATGTTGAACACTTTGACAAAATCAACGTAAAAAATATAGCACAACACAAGTAACCAATGACAGAATGACAATTTAAGAAAGAAAAATAAAAATATAAGTAAAGCACGCAACACTTCATAACGTGGTAAAACTTCTTTAGGTATAATCCAGTACAATTTGTACACTAATAGTCGTAGCATATTCACAAAGATAACACTGAGAAGCACATAGTTTCTGTAATGGCGAAACTTCTTGATGATGCACCACGATGTCACTCCGTATATGACTGCTGTTAGTGACACTACGAATAAAACCCAGTAAATTATGTCTATTGCAGTATCACTAACAAGTGTGAATAAATGTGGGCTGGTAGTGCTAGTGTCGTTGTCGCCCATGCTTAGCGTCGCGTGCGCACTTTTAGCTCTGATATCCGTCACACGTCTGCACCTGCTCGTGTCCACAGTGAATAAAGTTAATGATTTAGTATTTCATCTTGTATTTTATCGTATCAGACTCGTCTATTATAGGTTGTACCGAAACTGGTTTTTCGTGTATTATATAAGCATACGTTTAATTTTATGTTTTGTTTCCATTCCTTTGGTAACTGCAACTACGTATTCATGGACAGATCTTTAATTACGGAAAAATATGATTTCGGGCTGTCGTATATACTCACATTGCGCGGAGAACTTCAATTGCGCGATGCAGATATTCGTATTTTCTTGTATTTCTTATGTGGCGCCATAGATGTCGCTACAATGTTAATCGACCTTACTATAAAATGAAGGGCAAATGAAACATGTTCTATTACTCAAAATCAATGTGTTTAAAAACGAGTGCAGAGAAGGAGGTGTCGTAATTTTAAGGTTCCCTGACATGGACAAGTTAGGTTAGAAGGCTAAGTGGTTATTTTTTTTTTTACCACTTAGAAATAAGAGCCTTAGTTTAAGCCCCGCAGACAGAAATAAGACCTGAGAACTAGAAGAACAACTTAAACGTATAAAATACAATAGAACAGTTTTTTTGTCATTTCACGGAACCAATTCAGGTATTTGTTCAAACCCCTAGATTTGAGGGGAAATGTTAAAATAGTATTTTTATTTTAACATCCTCCTTGATTTAATCAAATCACTTAGGGGATTGACCAAATCTCTGTTTTTATCATATCCCTGCGACATATACATTACCTAGGTAAAATATGGAATAATATTCATAATATTGATTAATACATTGCCCACTAGGTATTTTCTACATTACCTAGGTCATCATCATCATCATCATTTCAGCCGACAGACGTCCACTGCTGGACATAGGCCTCCCCCAAATGTCGCCAGAAAGAACGGTCCTGTGCGTCTCGCATCCATCGGATTCCCGCAACCTTCATCAGGTCATCGGTCCACCTTGTAGGGGGCCTTCCAACACTGCGTCTTCCGGTACGCGGCCGCCACTCCAGAACTTTTCAGCCCCAACGGCCATCCGTTCTGCGAGCAATGTGCCCTGCCCATTGCCACTTACGTTTGGCGATTCTTCGTGCTATGTCGGCAACCTTGGTTCTCCTGCGGATATCTTCATTTCTGATTCGATCACGCGAGGAAACTCCGAGCATAGCCCTTTCCATTGCCCTTCGGGTGACTTTGAGCCTTCTGATGAGGCCCACTGTGAGCGACCACGTTTCAGAACCATATGTCATCACTTGCAACACGCACTGGTCATAGACTTTCGTCTTGAGACACTGTGGTATATTGGATGAGAAGATACGCGCAGCTTCCCGAACGCTGCCCAGCCGAGTTGGATTCGACGGTTGACCTCTTTCTCGAAATTAGATCTACCCAACTGGACTTTCTGTCCAAGGTAAACATAATCGTCCACAACTTCGAGGTATTGTACTGAATTATACTGATTGCCGATAACATATTTATTTATTTTCAATAACTTTAACATTAGTCAGAGAGTTTGAGCAATTTATGCGGTATGAACAAATGTCCTTTCTTTTGTGTTTCTCCTCAGGACGGCGGACAGGTGGGTAACACTGTCCGCATCTATTTTAAATTGATGTATAAAAATTTTATTTATACCGTATTTACAAAATAAACATCATTTGTCTTAAGATGTCGATATATCTAAAAACTAAGTTACCTATTACTTAAATATTGCTAAAAACAAATGTTGATGTACATACAGAAAAGCAACGCCATTTATGTCTAGTGCAGTGTCACCAACGAACGCTAATGCTAGTAACGTTGTCGGTTATAATGTCCGTGATACAGATCTCGGCGTGGATCTTGAGCGCTGACTTTTACTTGCGCAGAAGTAAAATATCAGGTCTCTTTTGGTGGTATGAAGTGAGACGCGGGGGCGGGGATTGTCAGTGATTGGCTCGCCGTGCATCACATCATAGACGTCACTCGTGATTGATTCCCTGTGCTTGCTGCATGTACCTAACGGCGACGAGTACACTTCCGTGCCATTAAATTGACTCGTGATTTTTAATCCATTTATTTTATTTTTATTAGTGTTTATTTTAGTAGTGGTTTTTTTTTCACCGTAAAGTTTAATTTTTTTTTTATTATTCTTGATAGGTTCGCGCTTGACCGCTATCTCACCAGATGTAAAGCGACGATGCGGTCGACGAAGGAACGCGCTTACCTAGAAGTAACCTATTTACTCTTGACTTAAAGATTCCCGGGTTGTAGCTATCAGGAAACACAGGTTCCGGGAAGGAATTCCACTCCTTAGCTGTACGCACAATTAATGTGTTCCCAAAACGTTTTTTGCGTATAGGTGGGATGTCCACCATATACCGGTGACGCGTTGCCGTACACCTGGTGGTTCGATAATGGAACGGGCTAGGCTGAATTAGGTTATGCAATTGCGATGCACACTCCCCGAAATGCAACCGGTAGAAAACCGACAGGCTAGCAACTCGACGTCGATGCTCAATACTTTTGAGCCTCGACTCAACGAATGCATCATTGCCAATGATCCTCCTGGCATGCCTCTCAATTGCCTCAAGTACATCAAGCTGGTATTGGGCAGATCCATCCCAAAGATGAGAGCAGTATACGATCAAACTTGCGCTTGATAAAATTTGAGCAGCAGTTCCGGTGTGAAGTACTTGAGCCTTTGCTTCAATGTATAGCCCAAAGTTGAGCGTTGACGACAGCGTAACACCAAGAAGATCAAGATCGTCGGTTATCGGCACGGTTACGCCCCGGAAAGTTGGAGCAGGGCTGGATTGGCTCCTTTTAGCAGAAAAGAGACACGCCTGGGTTTTAGCAGCATTGAATTTGACCAAATTGGCATCGCCCCATTCAGAGACTGCCTCCAAGGACAAGTTCAAGCGCTTGACCATAGCCTCTCGAAGAGACTGGATCTGTGACCCACTAGCTTGCGCGCTGGATGTGTAACTCTCAGCAACAGTGCTGTCGTCTGCATACCCAAAGGTACCGGGCTTAAGCAGATCATTTATGTGCAGCAAGAACAATGTTGCCGAGAGCAGTGACCCCCGAGGGACCCTGACATTAATGGCCATTTGACTGGACGAGCAACCATCGATGACCACTCGGATGGACCGGTCACTCAGGATGTCTGCGATCCAAGCACACAAACCAGCAGGTAAACCGAAAGAAGGAAGCTTACTAATAAGGCTTTCGTGCCAGACCCTATCGAAAGCCTTCGAGATATTGAGCGAGACGGCAAGCGCTTCCCCGTGTTTCTCGACGGCCTCCCTCCAAATGTGGATGGCATACGCTAGATGATCACCAGTTGACCGATTCGGTTGATTTTGATATATATTTGATTGTCATTCAATAGGTACTTTTTTATTTTAATATTATGGTAATGACGAGATCTTTATAATTACTTATCATCACGTTAATAATTATCGCCAAGTGGTGCGGGCGGAGTCGTGTGGAACTGATAGGGACACCTGATGTAATACTAGTTTTTGCTGATGACGAATTTTTCACCTGGTTTTTTTTTTTATTGGTATTCAATCTGGTATTTTTACAGCCTATATTTTAAAAGCCTATACTTTCCCCGCCTCTACATCTCCGTTTACCTCTAGTTATGCCAATTGTTATTATGATGGATAAAAAATGGTTTAGCCGAGAACGTATAAATAGTTTCTTTCAAAACTAGGTAAAATGTTAGAAATTTCTTCGTAGTGGTGTTACACATTTTGAAATTTTCGTCTCAGCTACAATATGCATACCTTCCGGTAGAAATTCTCTAAAAGATAATGAAAACCGTATGAAAATCTGTTTCATGGTTAAAAAGTAAACGGAAAAACAGACAGACGAACACAGCGACTTTGTTTTAAACTATGTACTTTTGTTATTTTTTTTTTTTAATTTTACTTTCAACCGGAATTAAGAAGATAGCAGGTAAAAGAAAAAATAAAATAGGTGTCCCTTTTTTTGCCGTAAGTGTACGATGCGCAAAGCGATCTCCACCCTTTCGCCGAGCGCTCAAGATCCATGCCTGTACGCGTCTACACTTGCTCGTGCATCGCGACACGTGCACACCTGCTAGTGTCATAATACACAGCAAGAAAAGTTGTTGACTTTCAATGTCAACAAGACTGGCACGTATTTTATCAGGCTCGTCTTCCCCAAGCGGTACCCAGACTGGTTTTTCATGTGTTACATAAATGAGCATGGCAGTTGAGAGTTTGTCATGCTCACTCAAATGTCTCACAGATAGTGGCGCATGTGTTGGATCATTCGGTTCCCTGCAAAATGGTTGAGCTGAGTGGTGCTAATATTCGCGTCATGTCCGTGAACGGGCGCTGTCAGTTGAAACTGGTCATCTCTTAGCTGCCAGTTGCTATTTTAATATCTATATTTAGTTTTTATTTTTACTTTATTTGCATTGTTCTCACATGATAGCGACAAGAAACATGTAACAGAGATATTTGTAATTACAAAACATGATTGAAAAGAGTGTCCATGGAGTTTCTTGCACATTTTTCTCCATAGAGATCTACGCTTTGGAATGTGCAATTAGCATATTTTTTTTTTTCTGACTGACTGACTTCTTGACATTTCAAAAGTGCCTGTAAATAGTTCATTAGAAATAAATTGCTTTTGATTTTAATTTTTGTTATTGTTGCTTATCTCTTCTATCTCGGGAACGCGTGAAGGTATCGAGTTGAAATTAAAACTATTTAATGAGGTCTGCGGTCCCTTGAAGCTGTCAAAAACTCAAACTTCTCAGTTAACGGAAAAAAGATACGACGGTTTATGTTGCAAAAAAACATATATTTCGACACTCTTAACGGAATCAAAATTAATAGGGAACTTCCCGTTGACCTAGAATCCTTAAATTTGGCATGAAGCAAGATCTTATAGTACAAGTATACCCAAAAATCTGAAAACTGTTGTCACGTCACAAAAAAAAACTACTTTGCGATTCGGAAAAATCTTCGTAACTTAATTCAGGAAATGAACTGTTAGGTAAGTTTGCACGGAACCCTCAGTGCACGAGTACGACTCGCACTTGCCCGGTTTTTTTATCTATAAAATCAATATAATTTTACTCTTTGAATTCATTTAATTTAAATAAATTTTGTGCAGGGAAAAAGTGAATGCTTTTGGATTACTCAGATCGTCACTCTCGCTTGTAAAAAGAACCGAGTCGAATACACTGCCTTGGGGTACGCCAGGTTTCATTGTTCATCTTCTTATTTTACTCTAAGTACTCTTGTAAGACTCGATCTAGGATGCACGAGCTCTAGGATATAGGTATTCAAACGTGTATGATAACTTTTTCTTTAGTTTAGGTATAAGAAGTCACTCCTTACTTTGTCAAACACTTGTTCCACGTCTAAGAACTAAGTCAGTGTTTTTTTTTCTCGGTGGGAATATCATCTTATGACATCCCCCGCTCGGGCGGAGCGGTGGACAGTGTCAGACTTTTACTGACTAAAAACCCACTCCTGTTCCTCCGATACCTTTCGTACCAGGCGTTCCTTTCAAAATCAGAACCCTAGGCCCCAGTAGGCTTCGACCATGCTGGGCCCAACCGCTTGACACTCCTCCTCGCTCCGGACCATGGCCTGTACCAAAGCCCGGCGCGAGAGATCGCCGCCGCCGATCGCCCCCACGAGGACACGGCGTTGCTCTGCTCAAGCGGGGCAAACCTCCACCGTGTGCTCCACCATGTCCTCCGAGCGGTCCACACAATAGTGACTCCCGGGCGATTCTTCCGCACGAATCCGGTGCAGGAACTTCCCGAACTTACCATGTCCGGTGAGGACTTGCGTCATGCGGAAGGTAAGGACGCCGTGAGGTCTTTCCAGCCACACTAAGTCGGTGGTCAAGATTTTATAAAAAAAAAATGGTTATAATATAGTTTTCAGTCGTCAGTTTTTTGACGACTATGTAAATCGAAACCGTTACTGGTTCTTCTTAGACGGACACTCTTGTGAGAGTGGTCGTGGCTGTTAATGATGGACAGAGCTTTGGCGTTTGCCTCCAAAGCTGCGGCATGTTGAGTGATACCTCTCCAAAAACATAACTATGTTACGATTTTAATTTAAATAGTCGTCATTTAATTAAACAAATAACTTGAATGGTGTTAGCATAAAATTTAATGAAACTTTTAATTTATTGTTGTAATGATTTATTACAGTAAGTTTTCAGTTTTTTTAGTTACAATTTCAGTGTATTAAAAATTAAAAGATATAGCATGAACAGCTAGTATTTTAAAAAAAAATTACATTTTCGGGCTACTCTGACGTTTTCGCCCTCAGAAGATGTGCATAAGCATAATCAGCCTTTTAATGTTCCCACTGCTGGGACTCAGGCCTCCTCTCTAGGAGAGGGAATGGGCTTTAATCCACCACGCGGGTTGGTGAATGTAGCATGTCTTCGAATTTTTGGTTCTAGGACATGCCGGTTTCTTCACGATGTTTTCCTTCACCGTTTTGAGAGCAGTGGTGATGAAATAAATTACACAAAGTAATGCGTCTGACTGGGTTTGAACCCGCAACCTACAACTCGTAAGTCAGGGCCGTTACCACTCGGCCACCACTGCGCCTAAAAAGATGTGACGATGAAATAAATAAAACACAAAGTAACTCCAACCAATTTACTTTTTAATGTAGAAAATAATATAATAATTATTGCATTGTTTTTTCTTTGATAAAATACTAAAACAAGAAAAATAAAAATACTTAACTAAAGATGTGAAAAAATAAAAGGCACGGAACGAAACGGTTCAACGTTTGTATTTCAACTACCTCGCGGCTTGTCTGGTGTAGTGCTACTACTACACCGGACCCCTAATTATTGTTTTATTGTTTCTCTCAGTTTCGTTCCAAGTTACATTCTAGGGTTTTTCTCAAATGTCAAAATGGGCGTTTTATATTTTAACGAGTAAAATTTAAACTATACTATATAGAATAAAGACAATGACTACTAACTAGCTGAAATATATCTCAAAAAATCCCTCCGTGTCACTGTCGAATGGAAGTGTGCCCAAAAGACCGGTGGCATAGCCAGCTTGTATAGCAATGCTTAATCTCTGATCGAGGTAAAAGCCAGCCCTTGGGTCACACGAAGTGTCAACTAGGCGTTTGGATAATTCTTTAGAAAGCGTATGATCACTCGGACCCCATGGTCTAAGAGTTTCAACTATTGCATGAACAACACACCAAAAAAGACTCCAATACAAAGTATACTAGATTTTTTTGCAGTTACAAGTTTTATAATGTTGTTGGCCATGAGTATTACAAAACTGGTTAACACATATTATCATTTATTATCCAATCTAGTCTCGTTCTATCCTCAAAGGCAAAGAGCTCTTTGTCTCAATTTTCTTTCATTTAAGAAATCGCTCCATATATTCCTGTTACTCTTTACTGCGATTATATACACATTCAATGCTGTTAAATTTAAGAACCTTGCCAATTCTACTATTACTGTAATAACCAAACTCGATGGTCCTAAATACTGGAATAAAATAATTAATTCTAAAATATTGCCAAAAACAAATATTAATGTACATATGTAGAAACGCCGCAATTTGTTAGTAGACATAATTACCTCAGTTCCGCTACCGCCGAACAAAGTAAATACTACTGATACGTAAATAATCAAATTAAATACTAGAGGGATTGAGAATAACGTTAAACCAAGAATATAAATTGACAATACGTTTTTTGAGTTGTACAAATAAAGTAACATACTGTAAAGGAGAAGTACGGTTATATTTACAAAAGGTAGAGCCCAACCAAATAAACTACTCTTAAGGAACCTCCTACGAATGTCAATGTTGAACACTTTGACAATATCAACGTAAAAAATATAGCACAACACAAGTAACCAATGACAGAATGACAATTTAAGAAAGAAAAATAAAAATGCACGCAACACTTCATAACGTGGTAAAACTTCTTTAGGTATAATCCAGTACAATTTGTACAGTAATAGTCGTAGCATATTCACAAATATAACACTGACAAGCACATAGTTTCTGTAATGACGAAACTTCTTTATGATGCACCACGATGTCACTCCGTATATGACTCCTGTTAGTGACACTACGTATAAAACCCACTCAATTATGTCTGTTGCAGTATCACCAACAAGTGCTGTGATTATTGGGCTGGTAGTGCTAGTGTCGTATCCGCCCATGCTTAGCATCGCGTGCGCAGTTTTAGCGCTGATATCCGTCACACGTCTGCAGCTGCTCGTGTACACAGTGAATAAAGATTAACTTTATTCAGGATTTAGAATTTCATCTTGTATTTTATCGTATCAGACTCGTCTATCATAGGTGGTACCGAAACTGGTTTTTCGTGTATTATATAAGCATACGTTTAATTTTATGTTTTTTTTTTTTCCATTCCTTTGGTAACTGCAACTACGTATACATGGACAGATCTTTAATTACGGAAAAATATGATTTCGGGCTGTCGTATATACTCAAATTGCGCGGAGAACTTCAATTGCGCGATGCAGATATTCGTATTTTCTTGTATTTCTTATGTGGCGCCATAGATGTCGCTACAATGTTAATCGACCTTCCTATAAAATGAAGGGCAAATGAAACATGTTCTATTACTCAAAATCAATGTGTTTAAAAACGAGTGCAGAGAAGGAGGTGTCGTAATTTTAAGGTTCCCCGACATGGACAAGTTAGGTTAGAAGGCTAAGTGGTTATTTTTTTTATAACCACTTAGAAATAGGAGCCTTACTTTAAGCCCGGCAGAAAGAAATAAGACCTGAGAACTAGAAGAACAACTTAAACGTATAAAATACAATAGAAAAGTTTTTTTGTCATTTCACGGAACCAGTTCAGGTATTTGTTCAAACCCCTAGATTTGTTCAGGGAAATGTTAAAATAGTGTTTTTATTTTAACATCCTCCGTGACTTAATCAAATCACTTAGGGGATTGACCAAATCTCTGTTTTTATCATATCCCTGCGACATATACATTACCTAGGTAAAATATGGAATAATATTCATAATAGTCGCTGCAGGAAGTTTCACATTCTTCCACTTATTGAGCGGAGAAAAATTGCTGACATGACACTCTTGTTTAACATAGTTAATGGTTCGGCCGATTGCTCGGAACTGATTGGCAAAATTGGGCTGCGTGTTCCATCCTTTACTTTAAGGAATCATCGACCTCTATATGTTCCCTCAGTGCATTGTATATACCGGCAAAATTCTTACATGATAAGAGCTAGCAAAGCCTACAACGCAATGTGTGTAATAGTTGATGATCTAGACCTATTCTCTACCAGCGTCACTAAGCTAAAAAAAAAAAAATTATGTGTACTAGATTTTTCGAAAGTCAATAATATATTATGTATGTACTTGCTCCGAGCGTCTTTACTTCTTTCTTTTTATCTGTCTACTGTCTTTTGTCTTGCTCTAATACTATTTGTGAAAACTTGTAATTGGCCTTCTTTCAATATTTTTCAACTATCATACAGATAGTTGAAAAATATTATATAAAAAAATATATAAACCTAGCTGTAAGTTTTCCGAAAACAATAAAATAAATAAATAAATAAAATAAATAAATATTGATTAATACATTGCCCACTAGGTATTTTCTACATTACCTAGGTCATCATCATCATCATCATTTCAGCCGACAGACGTCCACTGCTGGACATAGGCCTCCCCCAAATGTCGCCAGAAAGAACGGTCCTGTGCGTCTCGCATCTCGCACTCCAGAACTTTTCAGCCCCAACGGCCATCCGTTCTGCGAGCAATGTGCCCTGCCCATTGCCACTTACGTTTGGCGATTCTTCGTGCTATGTCGGCAACCCTGGTTCTCCTGCGGATATCTTCATTTCTGATTCGATCACGCGAGGAAACTCCGAGCATAGCCCTTTCCATTGCCCTTCGGGTGACTTTGAGCCTTCTGATGAGGCCCACTGTGAGCGACCACGTTTCAGAACCATATGTCATCACTTGCAACACGCACTGGTCATAGACTTTCGTCTTGAGACACTGTGGTGTATTGGATGAGAAGATACGCGCAGCTTCCCGAACGCTGCCCAGCCGAGTTGGATTCGACGGTTGACCTCTTTCTCGAAATTAGATCTACCCAACTGGACTTTCTGTCCAAGGTAAACATAATCGTCCACAACTTCGAGGTATTGTACTGAATTATACTGATTGCCGATAACATATTTATTTATTTTCAATAACTTTAACATTAGTCAGAGAGTTTGAGCAATTTATGCGGTATGCACAAATGTCCTTTCTTTTGTGTTTCTCCTCAGGACGGCGGACAGGCGGGTAACACTGTCCGCATCTATTTTAAATTGATGTATAAAAATTTTATTCATACCGTATTTACAAAATAAACATCATTTGTCTTAAGATGTCGATATATCTAAAATCTAAGTTACCTATTACTTAAATATTGCTAAAAACAAATGTTGATGTACATACAGAAAAGCAACGCCATTTATGTCTAGTGCAGTGTCACCAACGAACGCTAATGCTAGTAACGTTGTCGGTTATAATGTCCGTGATACAGATCTCGGCGTGGATCTTGAGCGCTGACTTTTACTTGCGCAGAAGTAAAATATCAGGTCTCTTTTGGTGGTATGAAGTGAGACGCGGGGGCGGGGATTGTCAGTGATTGGCTCGCCGTGCATCACATCATAGACGTCACTCGTGATTGATTCCCTGTGCTTGCTGCATGTACCTAACGGCGACGAGTACACTTCCGTGCCATTAAATTGACTCGTGATTTTTAATCCATTTATTTTATTTTTATTAGTGTTTATTTTAGTAGTGGTTTTTTTTTCACCGTAGTTTAATTTTTTTTTTATTATTCTTGATAGGTTCTCGCTTGACCGCTATCTCACCAGATGTAAAGCGACGATGCGGTCGACGAAGGAACGCGCTTACCTAGAAGTAACCTATTTACTCTTGACTTAAAGATTCCCGGGTTGTAGCTATCAGGAAACACAGGTTCCGGGAAGGAATTCCACTCCTTAGCTGTACGCACAATTAATGTGTTCCCAAAACGTTTTTTGCGTATAGGTGGGATGTCCACCATATACCGGTGACGCGTTGCCGTACACCTGGTGGTTCGATAATGGAACGGGCTAGGCTGAATTAGGTTATGCAATTGCGACGCACACTCCCCGAAATGCAACCGGTAGAAAACCGACAGGCTAGCAACTCGACGTCGATGCTCAATACTTTTGAGCCTCGACTCAACGAGTGCATCATTGCCAATGATCCTCCTGGCATGCCTCTCAATTGCCTCAAGTACATCAAGCTGGTATTGGGCAGATCCATCCCAAAGATGAGAGCAGTATACGATCAAACTTGCGCTTGATAAAATTTGAGCAGCTGTTCGGTGTGAAGTACTTGAGCCTTTGCTTCAATGTATAGCCCAAAGTTGAGCGTTGACGACAGCGTAACACCAAGAAGATCAAGATCGTCGATTATCGGCACGGTTACGCCCCGGAAAGTTGGAGCAGGGCTGGATTGGCTCCTTTTAGCAGAAAAGAGACACGCCTGGGTTTTAGCAGCATTGAATTTGACCAAATTGGCATCGCCCCATTCAGAGACTGCCTCCAAGGACAAGTTCAAGCGCTTGACCATAGCCTCTCGAAGAGACTGGATCTGTGACCCACTAGCTTGCGCGCTGGATGTGTAACTCTCAGCAACAGTGCTGTCGTCTGCATACCCAAAGGTACCGGGCTTAAGCAGATCATTTATGTGCAGCAAGAACAATGTTGCCGAGAGCACTGACCCCCGAGGGACCCTGACATTAATGGCCATTTGACTGGACGAGCAACCATCGATGACCACTCGGATGGACCGGTCACTCAGGATGTCTGCGATCCAAGCACACAAACCAGCAGGTAAACCGAAAGAAGGAAGCTTACTAATAAGGCTTTCGTGCCAGACCCTATCGAAAGCCTTCGAGATATTGAGCGAGACGGCAAGCGCTTCCCCGTGTTTCTCGACGGCCTCCCTCCAAATGTGGATGGCATACGCTAGATGATCACCAGTTGACCGATTCGGTTGATTTTAATATATATTTGATTGTCATTCAATAGGTACTTTTTTATTTTAATATTATAGTAATGACGAGATCTTTATAATTACTTATCATCACGTTAATAATTATCGCCAAGTGGTGTGGGCGGAGTCGTGTGGAACTGATAGGGACACCTGATGTAATACTAGTTTTTGCTGATAACGAATTTTTCACATATTTCCCGTATTTTCTCGTTAATCTGGTATTTTTACAGCCTATATTTTTACAGCCTATACTTTCCCCGCCTCTACATCTCCGTTTACCTCTAGTTATGCCAATTGTCATTATGATGGATAAAAAATGGTTTAGCCGAGAACGCATAAATAGTTTCTTTCAAAACTAGGTAAAATGTTAGAAATTTCTTCGTAGTGGTGTTACAAATCTTTGAAATTTTCGTCTCAGCTACAATATGCATACCTTCCGGTAGAAATTCTCTAAAAGATAATGAAAACCGTAGGAAATCTGTTGCATGGTTAAAAGTAAACGGAAAAAACAGATAGACGAACACAGCGACTTTGCTATTAACTATTTAATTTTACTTTCAACCGGAATTAAGAAGATAGCACGTAAAAGAAAAAATAAAATAAAATAGGTATCCCTTTTTTGCCATAAGTGTACGATGCGCAAAGCGATCTCCACTCTTTCGCCGAGCGCTTGTGACTGTTCCTAAAAGACCCTAGGCTGATAAAATTTTCGTTTTTCCTGAATCTTCCTACATGAAGGTATGAAGGTCGGTCCCCCCCCCCTAGGGAGGAGAAGGTAGGGCCCCACCATTCGCCCTACCCTGTGGTTCTCATCCTAATGACTTGGACAAACCTCCACCGACATAATGGATTCCCAAGTAATATATCACCTTGTCCCGACTTAGAAAGCTAAGGGACAAGGAGGGGATGGAGAAAACAATGTTAGAACAATTAGGATACGGAATCCATTGATAAGGAGATAAGGAAGGATAATCTACTTCTCTTTTGAGTTATGAAAATTTAAGAGACTGAGAGGGCTACAAAAGGGAATATGACACGTGCCGCTTGTATTTGCAAATTAACTTATTTTAGAATTACTTTATTCCTTTTTGCCCGTGCATGTCCTGACCAATCCTAAGGCAAAGGGTTGTGAGGCCTCTGCCATTGGATAAGACACATTTTTTATAATAATTAACTCCTTATAACGGCCTACTCACCCATCACCAATACAATACAAGACTTAAACAAGCGTGACGCATCGTCAGTCGTCGTAGAACTATTTACAGTTGCCTCGCTAGACGCCGAAGTGGTTTATAAATCGACACTTCTCACTTCCTTACAGCCCCAGGGTTTTTTTTTTATTGGGTGGGAAAATCATCCTAATGACATCCCCGCTCTTGGGCGGAGCGGGAGATAGTGTCAGACTCTTACTGACTAAAAACCCACTCCTGTTCCTTCGTTGCCTTCGTCCCAGGGCCCCGGGTTCCGCTTTCACACTACCCGTGGCCCCAGTAGGCTTCGACCCTGCTGGGCCCCTACGATTTGCTGACATCTCCTTGAGGCGCGCGTGGAACAAAACGCGCCGTCGACGACTTGGGCTCGGTCCGGACGGTTACCGGACGGCCAGACGGCGAGCCACCCATTGCTCGCCGTCTGCAAGCCCGCGCCTACGGTGGCCGGAAATCGGGATCGGAATCCCGGCGGCGGTTGGAGCGTAAGGACCGTTGCCTCACGCGATCGGCCGCCTCCTTAGCTAGCATTACTGCTTCGCAGAAAGAGGCGACCGCCTGCCACTCCTCCTCGCTCCGGAGCATGGCCTGAACCAAGGCCCGGCGCGAGAGATCACCGCCGCCGATTGCCCTCAAGAGGTCACGGCGTTGCTCTGCCCAAGCGGGGCACACCTCCACCGTGTGCTCCACCGTGTCCTCCGGGTGGGCCACACAGTGGCGACACCCGGGCGTCGTTTCCGCACGAATCCGGTGCAGGAACCTCCCGAACTTACCGTGTCCGGTGAGGACCTGCGTCATGCGGAATGTGAGGACGCCGTGAGGTCTTTCCAACCACGCCTCAAAGAGGGGACTTACCGCCATAATTGTGGCGTGCCCAGCACGGGGTCGCGACAGTCGCTGTCGCCATTTCTCCATGAGAACTCGCCGGAACTCTGTCCGCCATGCCGCGACTTGTTGCGGCAGCGGAGTTTCGCCCCGGCGTTGCATCTCCATGCGCCGTTCGTGCATGAGTGCAAGGACTGTTGCCTCCAGTTCCCATGGTCGCTGGCAAGCAAGAAGGCACGCCGCTTCGCGGGAGATCGTCCGGTATCCTCGCACCATCCGTATGGCCATGACCCTCTGGCACGCGTTCAGCCGGGCCGCCGGCTGCTTCCGCAGCCCCGGCGCCCACACCGGCGCGCCATAAAAGGCCATGGACCGAACGATCCCTGCGTAGAGCTTCCGGCAGGAGGCGTCTGGACCCCCAAGGTTGGGCAGGAGCCGCCCGAGGGCAGCTCCAGTCCGATTTAGTTTGGGAGCCAGACGTCGGAAGTGCTCGTCGAAATCCCACCGGCTGTCGAGAACGAGTCCCAGGTACTTCATCGTTGACCCGACGCCGATGTGGACTCCTCCCACCGTTAGCCGGGAACCCGGTGGTGGCGCGTTCCGAGGGCCGTGAAAGCACATGGCCTCGGACTTGTGCAATGCCACCTCGAGTCCCAGCTCCTGGATCCTGCCAACGACCGTCGCGACCCCGCGTGTCGCTAGTTCGACCGCCGCCTGGTACGACTCTCCCTGCGCCAGGACCAGCGTGTCGTCTGCGTAGCAGACCACGCTGACCCCGTCAGGGAGGTCGCCGCGCAGCACGTAATCGTATCCGATGTTCCACAAGGGCGGCCCTAGTACCGATCCCTGCGGAACACCGCACGACATCTCTCGACGTTCCCACACCCCCTGGTGACCGGGGTAGGTTATGTACCTGTCTGACAGGTACGCCTCGACCACACGACAGAGGTAGTCGGGCATCCGGTGATACCGGAGTGCCCTCCCAATGCTACTCCAAGGCAGGGAGTTGAAGGCGTTGGCGATGTCCAGAGACACCGCCACGACACACCTGCCCTGGGCCACTGCATCCCCTGTCGTGAGAGCTCGCACGCACATGATGGCGTCCACCGTGGAGCGCCTCCTGCGAAAGCCGAACTGGCCGTCCGCCAGATCCGGCCCCACCCGTGTTAGGTGTGCGACGAGGCGGTCTGCAATTACTCTTTCAAAGAGCTTGCCCACCTCGTCGAGCAGCACAATGGGCCGGTACGCGGACGGAGAGTCCGCGGGGCGCCCCGGCTTCGCGATGAGGACCAGTTTCCCCGTCTTCCAGCGAAGTGGGAACTGGCCCCTCTCCATGCATGCGCTGAAGAGCCCTCTTAGTCGAGGCCCGAGAGCCTCCATGGCCAGGACCCATGCCTTCCCAGGCAAGCCGTCGGGTCCTGGGGCGGTATTTTTGGCACTCAGCCTTCGTACCGCCACTCTCATCTCTACCTCGGTCACCTCTGGAGCGTTGTCGTCGTCGTCGCCATCGTGGTCCGCGTCGGACACCGCTGGTGGCGGAGCCATGGGCGGGGGAGAGTGTTCCCCTCGCGTGGGGAACAGAGTGCTCACCACACCCTCCACGAGCTGGGGCCGGAGACTCTGCGTCAGCGGGGGAGCCCAGGGGCGGAGTTTGTCCCGTACCAATTTGTACGGGCGTCCCCATGGGTCCCCATTCAGAGTCCCCAGCCACACGTTGCGGGCCTCAAGTTTGGCCCGCCTTATCTCCGCTCGGAGGGTGCGCTTTGCCGCTCTGTATCCCTCGTACAGCTCCGCCTCTCTGGCCTCCGCATCCGGTGGACGGATGCGGCGCCTGCGGTATCTGGCATACCGGCGTCGCGCGGCATTGCACGCGTTGCGCAGTGCCGCAATCTCCGGCGACCACCAGTATACCTGGCGCTGAGCACGTCCTGGAGGGACTCGGGGCATTGCCGCGTCGCAAATTTGCGACATGGCCTCCCGGAACCACTCTGCCTCGACGTCTATGTCGACAGGCCTGTCCGGTGCTTGCACCCAGGCCTGTACCGTCGCGGCTTCCAGGAGGAGCTCCCGGTCCATCTGCCTCAGCGCCCACCGCGGACCACAAGGGTTCCGTCGGACCGGCGCAATCGAGGTTTGGGCGGAGACGTCGAACCGGATGTACCGGTGGTCCGAAAACGTCTCCACCCCCTCCATAACGCGCCAGTCGACGACACGCGGCGACAGAGCGGGGCTGGCGAACGAGATGTCCACCACTGAGTCACCCCGCATCCGCACACACGTGGGGACAGAACCCCGGTTTAGGACGACCAGGCCCGTCTCCAGAGCCCAGTCCTCCACCATCCGACCCCGCTGGTTCGTGAGCCGGGAACCCCAAGCCAAGTTCTTGGCATTGAAGTCCCCGCAAACGACCACGGGGAGGGAACCAAACCCAGCGACGACGGCTTTCAGCTCCATTAGGGAGATGTGAAGATCGCCGAGAGATCTGCTCGGGGACAGGTAGACGCCTACCACTGCAATGTCCCCGAACCGTGCTGCCACGCAACCCCGTCCCCTCGTGACGGCCTCGAGGGTCGGGGTACCGGCGGCGGCCGACGAAATTAGGGTCACCGAGCCGTCCAGGTCCCGCACCCAGTCTCCCCTGGGCAGGACATTGTACGGCTCGGAGACCACGGCGATATTGATCGACCACTGCGCCATGCTCTGGAGCAACAGATCCTGAGCGGGGGCGCAGTGGTTGATGTTCGCCTGGAGGAGACGTAATGGGGTCGTTATTGACAGTCCATTACAGTCTCCTCCCGAGCCCCCCGTGAGGGCCCTGCCGCGGCGGGTGCGACGGCGACAGCGGCGGCAGCCAAGGAGGCGGCTGCGGCGGTTAGTACGTCAGGGTGGACGGGCCTTTTAACTTTGGCCTTGGCCTTGGCGGGGGGGTCGCAGGACCTGCCCCCAGCCCGGTGGTCGGCCGGCTTGCCTGCCGCCGCACATGCGTAGCAGTGCGGCGTTGCACGGCATTCGACGGCCTTGTGACCGGCCTGACCGCACTGGTAGCAGCGGTCGCTGCGGTCCACCTCCGCGGCGCAATGGGCCCCCACGTGGTGCCCCACGTGGCAGCGGTAACACCGCAGAGGTCTGGGCTCCAGCAGTTTTACCTGCGCGGAGACCCAGCCCACCAAGAGCCTACGGCCTACAGCCGTGATGGCTTTGGCCGCCGACACGGGGCAGCTGACCGTAACGGCCCGCATGCCCGTGCTGTCAGCACGGATGGTGCCAGCCCGCACTTGATCGGCCTGGCATCCTCCCGCCCTGACGACGGCGGCCACCACCTCTTCCACCCTAACGGAGTCATCCAGGCCCATGATGCGCATGTCCATGCACTTTGTGGGCCTGGACACTCGGACCTCCTCGACGTCCAGGGACGCCCTGATCCTTGCGGCCAGGGCGTCCGCGGCAGGGCCGCTGTCCGCACCAGGGACCTCCAATATTCGGGCCCCGGTTGCGGTGCGCCTCATTCGGAAGCCTTCAGAAGCTCCGAACTCGTCGAGGTGATCCACCACCGCCTGCTTCGCCTTCGCCATGACCTTGTCATAGCTCACGCCCTTCTTTTCCGCAGCTGGCTGTAGTGTGATCACTACAGCTGCGGAATTTGGGGCGCGAAGCCTGGCTGCCATGGCCCGCTTCTTGCGCTGCTGTCGCCGCTCGCGCTTCTTCGCCGCTCTGGCCGCCTTGCCCGCCTTCCTGCTGGCGCCGGCGACCGTCCATTCGGCGCCAGCCGAGGGTTCTTCAGGCAAGGGAGGCGGCAGGCGCGGCCTAGTCGCCGCCGCCGCGGAAGGCCCCGCCGATTTAGCGGCAGGCACCGCTCTGCCTTTCGGGGGAGGAGCAGGTTTCCCCTGCCGCTGCTGCTGCTTGGGCGCCGGGACCGGCCTCGCCGGCTCCGACACCTGGGTTCCACGCGCTGGTTGCCCCGACGGGCCCGCCTTTGGCGCAGCAGCCGTGGCCGCGGCGGCGGCGGCGTACGACACCGCCCTTTTCACGCCGGAGGCCACAAGCGGGGGGCGCAGCACTATGCCCTCCAGGACAGCGAATTGCCGCTGGACCCGCTCCTGGAACTGCTGCTGCTGTTCCAGTTGCTGCTGCCGGAAGGCGGCCAGCTCCTGCCGTAGCAGGGTCAGCAACTCGCTCTCCGCCCGGGGCAAGGGCTGGGACCGACTCTGCCCCTGCTTGCATCCCCCTTTTTGCGCCACCTGCGCCACCTCAGGGCCAGATCCACGGAGACCGGCCAGGTCCGCCTCGAGCCGTTCAATCCTCTTATTGAGGGATCGCTTGAACGGCTCCAGGACGATACCTAGTGCCTCCGTTATCGAGGTCATGGCCTGGGAGATGGATCGCCTCTTGGCAACCCTCTCCCTTTTTTTGGCCACGCCTGATATGGCAGCTGCCACGATCTCCGTGAACCTGTTCAGCGCCTCCTCCAAACCTTCTGGCTCACTGCCCGAAGGCTCCGGTTGCGGAGGGCCGACCAGGCCACTGAGTGCCCCGAGGTGGCACCCCTCCCTGGCGACTTTGAGGGATCGCCGGGCCACTTCCTCGGCGTTGCGCCGGCTCCCCTTCCCCATCTTTCGGCCCGCACCCCGCACAGCGGTGGAGACTTTGCGGGCCGATACGCCCAGTTCGTCGTCGTCGGAGGATGTCCTCCGGCCATCCCCCAACATGCGGCGCTTGAGGAACTGGGTCTTGGAGGTGGACTCCTCCACCTCCATCCTCTCCGATCCAAGCGAAGACGCGGCATCGGAGTCCGACGCCGCGTCTCCGCTCACCTCCCTGAGGCCGAAGCTCCTGCCGGCCTCTGCAGGACCCACCGGCGCAGCGGACGTGCTGGGAACAGGTCCCAGGGACTCCGCGCTTCCGATGGGTGAGCCACCCTGGCTCCTTGCGTCCACGAAGGACGGTAACAGGTCCTTTTGGGACCTGACGCGCTCTTTGCCCCCCCCAGAATACGAGGGGCAGCCCGAGCTCTGCTCGGGGAGGGATTCTCCGCCTGCGGTGCAGGCGGTACCCTCCTGGGGTAATAGTTCTTTGGGAGACGCGTCCATATTGGTGCTGAACACAGCTTTGCCTTTTTTTTACATTGGGGTGGGGTCCCCAATAACACGTTCGCCATCGTGGTCACGTCTGATAAGCAGACGCGTACCCGAGGCGAACCCACTCTCTCAAAATTACTGTCCAAAAACACCAACAGCTGTTGGTGCCGATGCTTCTGGACAGTGCACCCTCCTTGGCGGTCCGTCTGGACTCCGCCTGTGTGTTCCTCTTGGTCTGGTCTCTCGCTTGAGGCCTTCCGGCATGAGTAGCTCTACCGGCATAGCCCTCAAGGTCATAGAGACACGCAAGCCCCACCACGACGACAACGTGGGAACACGGTCGGTGGGGTTACAGCCCCAGGGTGAGGATATCATAACTTCCAAGCCTCCGAGCTACGTCTAGCTGCGGGACTTTTCTGAAATGAGTCCCAATTACGTGTCTCGCTAAATATTATATTTTTTTGTATCAGTAAGAGGCCTACGGGGGCCGGGTGTGATTTAACGAGATACGTTCTCTAGCGTTCCTTAGAACGACTACAAATGCAGTCCAGGGTACTTGGCGGTGACTACCCCCATCTCTTTGGCAGTGTGCGCATATCAAGAGCAACGTAAAGTATTCTACTGTCAGTCAGTCCTTAGGGGGAAGGTAGCCGTCGCTAACGTTTGGTGGTTCGTATATCATTATAGCTCACATTGACTCTAGTATGTAACGAATAAATATTCGGTTCAGCCTTCAATCGGCAGTGTTTTGGTCATGGTCACGTCAAGTACGCCGGCCGGCAAGAGTCAAGTCCACCCCAAAGACAGTCAGTGTGAAGGTCACCCCAAAGGAAGTCAGTGTCAAGCCCACTCCAAAGAAAGTTAGTGTTAAGTGCCAAAGGAAGGCTTTCTCCGAGTCCCTAACACCAACCGCAAGCGCAGGTTACCTTGTCATAGAATGGAATAAGGAAGAATAAAAGAGTTAACACTCACCCATTCAGTCACCAACACAGTCGCAGAGATTCACTCGCGTACTTACACACTACTTACGCACAATCAACGTCCATCCATTCGTACTCCAACTCACACACACAGATCTGTATTATAATTATTATACAAGCCTAAACTGAACTTAATCCACTTGTATCTAATACTTAATTACAACGGGACATAGCCCTATGGTATGTACTGAGTAAGCTAGCCTAGCTCGCTGCTCCTGCTGGACGTCCGTACCCTATCCTGCCCTGAAGCCAAGTGTCCTCTCGTGGCCGAGTCAACTCTCCCCATTTCTTGCCTTACGGCTCAGCATTCCTTCGCCCATTCCCACGTTTAGCTAACAAGCTTTTTATTGCTTTGTTTTTGCATAGTTTACTAATTGTTTCTAAAGAGGTTTGGGACGGTTCGGGTCTCAATGACTCGTCTGAATTGCACATGTGCAGCCATTAGAAATTGCATAAGTTACTCGTTTCTATAGAATTCTGTCGGCCCTTCCATTAAAAGGACAATTTATGAGGGTCCAAGTGGCCTGGCGCCATTCGTGGTGTTTAAAGATAAATATAATATTTTGTTATTAATTTGAAGTAGGTGACAGACAGTTACACGCTCAAGATCCATGCCTGTACGCATCTACACTTGCTCGTGCATCGCGACACGTGCACACCTGCTAGTGTCATAATACACAGCGAGAAAAGTTGTTGACTTTCAATGTCAACAAGACTGGCACGTATTTTATCAGGCTCGTCTTCCCCAAGCGGTACCCAGACTGGTTTTTCATGTGTTACTTAAATAAGCATGGCAGTTGAGAGTTTGTCATGCTCACTCAAATGTCTCACAGATGGTGGCGCATGTGTTGGATCATTCGGTTCCCTGCAAAATGGTTGAGCTGAGTGGTGCTAATATTCGCGTCATGTCCGTGAACGGGCGCTGTCGGTTGAAACTGGTCATCTCTTAGCTGCCAGTTGCTATTTTAATATCTTTATTTAGTTTTTATTTTTATTTGCATTGTTCTCACATGATAGCGACAAGAAACATGTAACAGAGATATTTGTAATTACAAAACATGATTGAAAAGAGTGTCCATAGAGTTTCTTGCACATTTTTCTACATAGAGATCTACGCTTTGGAATGTGCAATTAGCATGTTTTTTTTTCTGAAGTCAGTCAGTAACTGACTTCTTGACATTACAAAAGTGCCTGTAAATAGTTTATTTGAAATAAATTGCTTTTCATTTTGATTTTTGTTATAATTTTAAGCATACGTTTAATATAATATGTTTTTTCATACTATATGATATATATGTTTCAACCTTTAAGTTGCTGGACAGGTCTTTTATTTTATTTATTTTTAGGGTTCCGATCACTTTGTTGTCCGTTCGTCTGTCTGTCTTTTCTCTTCTATCTCGGGAACGCGTGAAGGTATCAAGTTGAAATTAAAACTATTTAATCAGGTCTGCGGTCCCTTAAAGCTGTCAAAAACTCAAACTTCTCAGTTAACGGAAAAAAGATACGACCGTTTATGTTGCAAAAAACGTATATTTCGACACTCTTAACGGAATCGGGGGAGAGGAGACATTTGAGTGAACATGACAAACTCTCAACTGCCATGCTCGTAATTTCAATAATTCACAAAACTTGAAAATAAAGTGCTTCTACATTATACAATGTTATTGTTTCCAAATACAAAAGGTAATAATTTATCATAAGCTCTATTGAAATAAACAAATAAAATAAAAAAACAATGCAAGAAAGGGAATAGTATCTCTTCTAATATTTATAAATATATTTTTTTTTTAAACTAATTTGAAGGTAAAAGTGGCTGTGGCTGTGAAGCAGGACCGGCATTTAGCCAAGTGTTTTTATCAAGGATATAATCTTCCAGTTTATAATATGCTTGTCTACATAGTGTGCGTTTAATGCATGTTTTAAATTTGGACTCATTTAGTTGTAGAATCTCAACTGGTATTTTATTATAAAATTTTACACAGTACTCATAAAAGAACTTTAGCAAATCAGAATCGAGATTGATCTAATTTGTTCCTATTCCTAGTATTAAAATTGTGCCTGTCACTTATCTTAGTAAAAAGATGAATATTTTTCCAAAAATATATAATGTTTTCATAAATTTATTGACAAGGGACTGTAAAAATGTTTATTTCGATAAATAGCTCCCTAAGAGAATCGCGTCTGCGAAGATTATATATGGCTCTGATAGCTCTTTACTGCAGAATAAAAATAAACTCTATGTCTGCAACCTGTCCCCATAGCATAATACCGTAAGACGCAATACTATGAAAATAAATAAAATAAACTAGTCGCGCAGTATCTACATCAGTAAATTGACAGATTTTTCTGACAGCATATGCTGCTGAACAAAAGACGACCTGCCAGAGATGTTAAATGAGGACCCCATTGTAGCCTCGAGTCAAGCGTGATCCCTAGGAAAACCGTATCCTCGACGAATTCGAGTTTCTCCTTGTTCAATTCTATGTCGGAGTAATTACGTTTAACATTCGGTAACGCAAATCTGTGCACTTAGTTTTTTTTTTTAATTATTAACAGTAAACCAGTTTAGGACTTGCTATAGAGCATTGTTTACTTCGTCAAGATTTGTGGAACGTCTATTGATCTTAAAAATTAACGATGTATCGTCAGCAAACAATACAATATGTGGTTGTTTCTTTAATAGATGCGGTAGATCATTTATATATACTAAAAAGAGGAAAAGACCCAATATTGAGCCTTGTGGTATACCCATTTTGACTTTCAAACCCGGAAAATTGACACCGTTTATCTAAACTTGCTGTTGCCTGTCAATTAAATAAAATTTCACCAAGCCGAGTGCAAATTTACCTAGCCCATAATGTTCTAGCTTTAAAAGCAAGGTTTCGTGATTAACACAATCAAAAGCCTTTGAGAGGTCACACAAAATTCCTATTGCATCTTGAGCTTCTTCCCACGCTGCAAATATATGTTTTAATAAAGTGACACCAGCGTCAGTCGTACAACGTCCTTTGGTGAAACCATACTGCTGATCGTGAAAGATTTTATTGCTGTTAAAATGGTAAAGCATTTGATTAAGCATAACTTTTTCAAACACCTTTCTGAAAACCGGCAATACTGATACAGGTCTGTAATTATTAGTATCATTATGGTCATCGGATTTAAAAAGGGATATATTATCTATCTGAAAAGACTCCTTGGTCCACAAACAAATTAAATATTAAAGCTAAGTATGGTGTTATGGTCTCAATTATGGATGTGCATACTTTAACAGACATTCCCCATAGGTCCTCGGTTAATTTTACTTTGACTTACCGGAAAGCCTTTATGACTGTCTGGTTATATGTTTGTATTGAAATTCAACCGGACAGCCTGGCATGTTTGCTTTCAATAAAGCAACTGAAGATTCAGGGGTGGAATTGAGGGCTTCCGTTGTCGTAAGAGGTATATCAGTGAAATAATTCACAAACTCTTGGGCTACATCTATGTTAGAGCTTTTGGGACCATGTGCAGTCTCCAATAACAAAACCGTGTTGCGTACTTTATTCCTACCAGTTTCACTGTTAATAACTTTCCACACAGTCTTTATTTTATTGTCTGTCGGTTTGATGTTATTGCTAATATACAGGGCCTTCGCTACCTTGCATTTTTTTCTGAAAAGTTTAAAATATCTATTTACATATTTATTAAAGGTTTCAGTGTTGAAGAATGGCTCCAGGCCGTACTGCTCATTCAGTCTTTTCCCAATTACCCTAATACCTTTAGTCTAAATACAAACTTAAGGAAAATATTTTTAGATTTTTTTTCAAAAAATGTATTAAATTCACTAAGTAGCACTGAAAATAAATTATCGTAAAATTTATTAGCATCATCAATATTATGGCCTAGAACAATTAACTTATTTTGTAAGTTATTATTAAATTTTGTTAATTTGCCAATTGTAATTGGTCTAAATTGAATTTGCGTTTTTTCCAAGGCTGATTGAGACTTAAATGCTACCGTTTGTACACTTTGATCAGACGGAACATTATTTTCTATAGCTTTATCTAAATAGTCACAATTGCAGAAAACATTATCAATACAATCGTCATTTAATTAAACAAATTAATTTACTGTTGTAATGATGTATTGCAGTAAGTTTTCAGTTATTTAAGTAACAATTTCAGTATATTAAAAATTAACAGATATAGCATGAACAAGGAAATACAGTGCAATTTCTTAGACCACTCTTTTTAGGATGGAATGAGGCGGGATATATGCAAATGTCAGCTAACCATTTTATCAAGACGGACTATCATTAGACAACAATATAAAACTTGATCCTGTCTAAAAATATATATGGTAATTTTCCTGTTTTCAAATTCTTTTTAAGTTGCTCTTTACGAAATAGTTTCTTTATTATTCTTTTATTGATAACTCTAGTCATAAATTAATAATGTTAATGTTTTGTTTTCGAGGAAGGTTTTTTTTGTGTTATAGTAAATAACATTGGCTCTTAAAACACAAGCTCTTGGCTTCATTTAGGAGACATTATGTCTGTACATTACAACATTATGTGTGTAAATGGGTACAAAACTTTTTAATTGTGAAATTATGAATAAACGAATTATGATTATCTATTTGTGTTGCAGACGACGAGCAATGGGTAGCTTGCCATCCGGCCGTCCAGTAACCGTCGAGACCAAGCCCAAATGGTCGTCGAGCGCCTCAAAGAGATGTCTGCAAAACGTAGGGGGTAGGCCCTACGTTTTGCTGACATCTCATTCCCTACGTTCGGCAAGGCCGATGCTCGCTAGGGCCATAACGAATTTCTGGAAAGAAAGCCCATGGTCCTAGAACGCATGGGGGGCAATCAATAGACACAAATGTGGTTTTAGTCAATAAAAGTAAAAAAAAAACAGTATAACAAACATCATACCTCAATTGTCGCGCAACAGGTATCTATATATACGAGGGCGGCTCTGAAACGGGAATCAAGGAAGTGACACAACATTACTATTTAAAAATGTATTTACTGCTTTTCGAAGTATTCTCCGCGAAATTTGACACATTTTTCCATACGATGGAACCAATCACTGAAGCAACCATTCCATTTGGAAGTTGGGGTCTCCAAAATGGCCGTTTTGTAAGCGTCCACTGCTTCTTCAGGTGATGAAAATCGCTGTCCACGCAATTTATTCTTTATTATAGGGAAAGTATAGAAATCATTAGGGCTTAGGTTGGGGCTGTACGGCGGATGGTCTAATAATTCTATGTTTTCTTGCTCTAAAAACTCTTTTGTTCTGTGCGCGGTGTGAGAACTCGCATTGTCGTGATGGAGGATGATGCGGCGGTTGCAGTTCTCTTTACGGAGTTCAGAAACGACCTGTGGCAAACAAATGCTAGTTTGGAGGTATACGGAACAGAGAGTAAAATCCCGCAAACCTCCTTTGAAAAGGGAGTATCCTCCGACCAGACGGGATGTTATGTCTGGTGGGCAGTTGCCCTATAGATGATTTCGGGCTGTTCTATATGTTCTAATCGCGCGGAGAACTTTGATTGCGCGATGCAGGATTAGTTCTTATGTGACAAGTAAATAGATGTATATGATGATAGATGACCATAGATGTCGCTACATCACTCCCCTCCAGAGATCGGAGATCGATGGTTCTTGATGCGTGCCAGGCCAATGGTAGGTTGGTTCCAGTTGGTCGGAATGCCGCATAGTTCTCGGTGAGTCGAAACTGTCTGCGGTGATGCCCCAGTGAGTCGGGGTGGTTCTATCCCAGTGAGTCGGGATGATGCTGCAGGCTCCAGTGAGTCGGAGTAGTGCTGCTGGCTCGAGTGAGTCGGAGCGATGCTGTGCGACGTAGTGGCTTGACTGCTTGCGTCGACCAGGAGAGGTTCTTCGTTGCTCTTCATGTGACTGGCCAAAGGTGCAGTGTGCTTCGCCAAGGTCGCTGATGAGGCTGAGGGTGATGACCAGGTTAGGCATGCTGGTGGTCAGGATACCCTTTATAGCCGTAGGTACTGGCTGTATGGCTCGCTGCTCGAAAGCTTGAGGAAGTGATGATGACGTCACGAAGTAGTAGCTGCACGAAGGCTGCGCTGACGTTCTTTGTCGTGGGTCACCAGTTTGGAGGTATACGGAACAGAGAGTAAAGTCCCGCAAACCTCCTTTGAAAATGGAGAATCCTCCGACCAGAAGGGATGTTATGTCTGGTGGGCAGTTGCCCGATAGATGATTTCGGGCTGTTCTATATGTTCTAATCGCGCGGAGAACTTTGATTGCGCGATGCAGGATTATTTCTTATGTGACGCCATAGATGCATACCATTCTGCATTAAACGTTCTTTGTCCCTCAAGAGGAATAGTCGTAACATGGCCGGTTTTGGAGACAAACGTGGCCACATTTTTTTTTGCAACACTCCGTGAACGAACAATTTTTGTTGGCTTTAACTCATTTTCGAACACCCAAAACCGTGACTGGTTTTTTCTTTCGGGTTCGTACGCCTATATCCAGGATTCGTCACCTGTTACGATGTTGTATACAGCATTTGAGGATCCTGCGTGGAATTTTTCGAGAGTTCTGACGCACCAAGTAACGCGAGTCGCTTTTTGCTCTTCACAGAGCGAATGCGGTATCCATCGGTAAAACCACTTTTTTACACCTAATTGTTCATGCAAGATTAATTGTATTTGACTCATGCCAATGTCTATAGTTGCCTGAATTTCGCGGTATGTCACATGTCGATCTTCCTCAATCAGCTTACGCACAGCATCAACGTTTTCTTGGGTGATTGCAGTTTTTGGACGATCTTGACGGGGATCATCACTGAGCTTGACACGTCCACGTTGAAATTCAACAAACCAGCGATAAATTGTGGTGTTGGATGGGGCTTCATCACCAAATGCAGAAATCATCCGGTCAACACACTGTTTTTGTGTTAAACCACTTCGAAAGTCATAATAAATCATCGCTCTTGAATTTTCTCGAGTCAATTCCATTTTCTCAACGATTAAACAAGTTTGATAAAACCTTGTGACAAGACCTAGAATCTTTTTTTAAATAAATAAATGGTATTCGACTTTTAAAACCAAGGAGTTTTCAATTAAAAAGATTTTAATATGACAGGAACAGTGGAAATATTCCATTCCCGATACTTTAGTGTAGCCTATGTATTTGTCGATAGTAAACTAGTCTGCTGGCAGTCATATGTATTAACAACTTTTTCAAAGTGTCAGTGTGGACGCGTCGTTAAACGGCTTTGTTTGGCTTACATCACAATACACACCCTACCAGTATTGACACCAGACAGGTACTGGTTGGTTGTCGATGACAAGTCTGCTGATACTGAATACTGATTGTTAGAATCCCTTTTTCAAAATTATATGCAGCACAAGGCAGTGTGGACGCGTGCCTCCGCACCATGGCCGTCAACGATACCAGTGTTAACAGCACACAATATGTAATTCAGCTCGTTGGACTCACCACATTGTTGACCAGTTACTGGATTCTCTTCATAACGTGCCTGATAGCAATATTATACGGAGTGATATCGTGGTGTATCATCAAGAAGTTTCGCCATTAAAGGAACTATGTGATTCTTTGTGCAATCATTGCGAATATGCTACGAATATTTACGCGTAACTCATTCATATTTGTACCTGAAGCCTACTTCAATATCAATAATGCTAGTATGATTTCTGAAAGTTTTATAGTACTACTAACTTTTATGCATTTTCTGTTAATTTACTTTTATTTGTCGCACCATTGTTGGCTGCTAGTGTTGTGCTATATTTTTTATGTTGATTTTGTAAAAGTGTTCAACTTTGATGTTCGTAATAGGTTCCTTAAAAGTAACATCATCGGCTGGGGTTAACAACTTGTCTATATTTTCTTGTTGGGTTGTCTCTGTATGCTTATTCAATTAACATAATAACTGTACCTATCGCAGGCTGTATTATAGGAATCCCAATAATAATAAATTTTGTTATTTACGCAGCAGTAGTATATTCTTTATTTCGAACGAACAAATGTCGTCGCTTCTACAATGTACGTTGATATTTGTATTAAGTAATGTTACAGTGTTGGTCACAATATGTCAGATTCTTAAAATATTGTGAATTTTGGCCACTGATATAGAAGATTCTTCAATCTTCTATATCAGTGGCCAAAATTCACAAGAGAGTTATGCTTCCATAACTCTCATGTCTTAAAACCAGTTAAACCACTTATGCAATAAGTTAAAATTCAAAGGTGTGATATCTTGTTTTGCTTAACAACTGACCTTATCTTTTAGACAGACTTGTTTCTAACAAAATCAAAGATTCTCAAATATCTTATGTTTTAATTTATTTTTTGTAGTAAGTATTATAATTGGGTCGCACCTATGCAAAATACCTAATGCTTTAAAAATCTTCGTATTTTTTGACCATAAGAGTAATGAGCAAATTTTAAGATGACTTCAATATGAATTTGAAATTTAAAACGATTGCATTGCAGTCCAATCAAATAGCCAACTGTGGACCCAAGTTAGTCACTGTCATAGGTATAAGAAAGGAGGAGATATGTTAAGTAGTAAAAAATGTACCGGAACACAATGTCTCCAGTTTCCCTACCACCGCCGACGCTACTACATATGCAATAGTTACGCAGTCGCATCCGCAATTCATAAATCAGTCCATACTACACAGTCAATTATAAACCTTATAGCCCTAAAAACAGCGTGTATTTTCCGTGCACTCCGTGCAAATTGTACGGTACAATTTACGCACACATAAAATATCGATGTGCTATGCAAAAGCAATTTATTTTACACTAGCGACCCGCCCCGGCTTCGCACGGGTGCAATGCTTATCATGTCATAGTATAAAAAAAAGTTTTTACAAAAAAAAATACAACTGAGTTCAATATTTAAAAAAAAACACTGAAAAGTGCAAAATAACTTTAATTTCGGAAGTAGGTGTTTCTCTAATAGTTTTGTCTCTTCGTTATTTAAGACCGAATTTCGAAATTAAAGTTTCTTTTGCACTTTTTAGTGTTTTTTTTTACATTACTTCAATGTTCTAAGTTGTGTTTTTTTTACATTTAAGTCGGATATATTTTTTTTTTTTTGTAAAAAGTTTGTTTTACACTTTTTAGTTATGATACCACCACTAAAAAGTACCCCTCAAGCAAACTTCAATACCTTATAGC
Organism: Mythimna vitellina; assembly: GCA_949316375.1. Lineage (NCBI taxonomy): Eukaryota > Metazoa > Arthropoda > Insecta > Lepidoptera > Noctuidae > Mythimna > Mythimna vitellina. The sequence continues at coordinate 4,206,537 of OX438709.1, read as the reverse complement.
CACAGTGCATCTCATGACAATTCTAATATTCCAAACACGGTTAGATTACATTAATTTTTTACAGAGTTCAGGTGCCTAACTTCAGTCTTCATCATCAGATCAGTTTAATATATTCCCCCTCTTCTTTCAGTCAGTCATCGACTACACGTATAAACAAAGCAATTTTACTTGTTACGACGGTTCTGCTGTGATCCTATGAGGAGTTCTGTTCCATATCTTCGAAGTTCATGATCAGGTCATAACATTATTTCTATAGTACCAACTCGGAAGCATAACCTTTCAATAAAAAAAAAAATTCAAAATTGTTCAACAATTGACCGAGAAATCGGTGAACATACATAAAAAAAAATATATTCAGCTGAAAGTAGAACCTCCTCCTTTTCCTCAGACATGTTTTCTTTTGAGGTTACTCTTGAAAGAGCGACATATAATGCCATGTGAAAAACATTCAACGCTCAAATCTAAGCCTGCAACGTTGAAAATTTGACCCTGCGATTTAGGTAGGTATTGCAAAACATATATTTAGCGGAAATTGTAGGTGTTCATATTGGAACGGTAAATCTGATAGTATTAGAAGAATTTAGGGAGAATCAATACATCTTCTCTGGTACCACATCCAGTGAGTATTGTGCACTCTATGAAAGTTTTTAGTGATTTTACCAGCAAACGCATGCCATTGCAAAGTTTACGTGGATTCAGGTTTCTTAATAAAATAACAGGGCAACCTACTTTCCATGCTATTTTATGAGGTGGGAGTCCAGATGGGTTCAAAGAATTAAGAAATTCTGCAGGAAAAAAGTTTTACAAATAAAAAAATAGTCGACTTCACTACAAAAAAAAAACAAAACATTAAAATGATCAAAATATCTTTAATTTTGGAAGTAGGTGTTTCACGTATTGTTTGCTTGTTATTTATCACCGACTGCTGAAATTAAAGTTATTTTGATCGTTTCAGTGCTTTTTTTTATTTTTGTAAAAAGTTTTTTATTTCACACTTTTTAGATGTGATGCACTTATAGCCAGAGTGCCTACTTCTCATGACAATCCGAATCAACCCAAACACTGCTAAGGTACATCATTTTATTATGAAGTCCCCATCCACCTCCCGGCTTCATCATCAGTTCGATAGTACCTTATAGCCAAAGTGCATCTCATGACAATTCTAATAAGCCCAAACACGGCTAGGATACATTGATCAATTACGGAGTTCCTGTGCCTTCTTTCCGGCTCCATCATCAGATCAGTTCGATAATACCTTATAACCAAAGTGCAACTTGTAGCGACATTTATGGCGTCACATAAGAACTAATCCAACGCGCAATTAAAGTTCTCCGCGCAATTAGAACCTAAATATAAAACAGCCCGAAATCATCTATCGGGAAGTTGCCCACCAGACATAACACTCGTCTGGTAGGAGGATCCTCCCTTTTCAACGGAGGTTTGCGGAACTTTACTCTCTGTTCCGCCTACCTCCAAACAACACACAATTCTAAGAAACCCAAACACTGCTAGGTTACATTGACTAATTATGGAGTTTCAGTGTCTACCTTCCGGCTCCATCTTCATCATCAGATCACTTCGATGATACCTTTTTAAACATAACTTTTCAGAACCATTTATTTCTTTGTATTGTCATAACATGTTACTTTTTGACCGTAAATGATTTAGTTCTCGATGAAAATATCAAAATCACTATATCGTTGCCTAGAATATTTGAGGAGTTCCCCCGATTCCTCATGGAACTCACCTCATCAGAACTGGATTATGAAAAAATTGGGACCAATCTAAAAATAACCGAGTAGTATGTTTGCGTCGGCGCATCAATCTTTGAAAGAATCAAGTTATTTACCTCAACCGCAATGTTCCTGCATTTTAATTTGTAATATCTTCGAAAATGTTCACTTAAATTACACGCTGCAAAGGGCCATATTGATTTTTATTAAATGCACAATGTATTTATGGTACTTAATTGGATAAAGATTAATCCTGTATTGCTTAAAATCGTTTCGTAAATAAGCCATTATTTCTCGTAAAAAGTAAAGGATAAAAAATGGTTATTGTGGGTTATACCTAAAAGATAGACATGTACCATCGCGGACTTTTTTGTAGATCTTTTTAAGGTGTACAATACTATAGTGCATTATTTTGATCTATCTCTTAGGATTCAGCCAGCGTTTGTAATGTAAGCGCAAAAAAAATGTGTTTATTTACGACATCACATTAGAAACGTTTAAAATCACCAGTGTTTCTCTACTTTATTGTGCATATATTGTACATATAAACCTTCCTCTTGAATTACTCTATCTATTGAAATAAACGGCATCAAAATCCGTTGCTTAATTTTAAAGATCTAAGCATACATAAGGACAGACAGACACGAAAAGCGACTTTTTTTTATACTATGTAGTGATGATGATTTAAGCTAGTGATTGAGTAAATAAAAAAGTTATTGATTTTTCCATTTTTTGTTGTGCTATTTCTTTTGGGTCCCAAATCCAAAATCAATATGTCCAGTAAATAAAGTCGTTATTAAATTTTTAATCATATCCGTTATTGTAGCACATTCGAAACTTTTGAAAACTTTAAGAAGGAAGTGAAAATATCAAAATCAGAAATAATTAAGGAAATAACACGAAGATAAGGCATAGCATACGATATCCGAAAAAATAAACAAATAAACCAAAAAATAGTCCTTCGACTATTAACTTACAATTTAACTAACTTACTTTACGACAATAGCTTGCGTATTTCTTGACTACTCTGTAAAATAATCAAAATAAATAAAAATATTTACATTATTTCACTTCGGATATCCAACCAATCGATATTATGGTCGATAGTCTACATTAGTAGATCATATAGGCACATTATAAGGGACGCCGAGCCTGCGGACCCAATGAGTGTCAAAGTGACAAAAGACTGATAGAACAGTGAGTGATTATGTACATAATTAGTGTGTTAGTGTAGTGCTAAGTGAACCTGATTAGTTTTAAGTAAGAAACTCATGTAATGAGCCTTTATTAAAATGTAACTGTATTATATTACGTAGTGATAAGGACTCAAGTTTTGTGATAGTGACTTTTTTATGTTTTTATATTTTTGTAGGATAGATTAGGGAATTCCAAGTTGAAAGATATAAGGTTTCATATGTGAAAAATGGATATTTCTATGTGAAAAACATGTTCAAAGTGTAAAGGCTCTCGTTAAGGTAAAGTTTCGCGATACTAAAGGTTAATGCATGTAATTTCGAGATTATTCCGTGCTTGATTCTGATTGGTTGAAATATTCGCGAGCATTCCGGAACGTTCCTTAATGGCCGAAAAACTCCACCTCCTGACCATTCGACCAATCAGCGATCAGCTGCGGAATGAATAAATTGGAACCGGTTTTGTTCCACGACACAGTCGTCAATACACAGTCGTCATCCGAATATTTTAAGAATACCTGAGAAGAAATAAACTGGAAGAAAGAAGCCTTGTTTTATTTCAAGAAGAACACACACAAGAAGTGAAAACCTACATATACAGTCCACCACACACATCATTAACTCGCCGCAACTAACAGCGGCCGTATTATGAAATACACTGCACTGATAAAGTATCGTTATGTTATTTTTACATTGCTGGTTCAATTACTGAGCGTTAAAATTAGGTAGTGGTTAAAGAGCAATGTATTTACTGTAAGAGTAACACAGATGCTTTGATATTTAAAAACAAAAATAACGTAGTAGCAGCAAGGTATATTATAAGATTTGTGGTTTCTGCTGATTTTAAAGATAAATATGTTATTAAACTTGTACTTACATGTGGTAAGAGATTCCGTGAGGACCCAGGCTTCTCTTATCGCTTCGCCACCAACGATTTCATCACTGCTTATCATCAGGTGGGATCTCAGTCAAGCACTAGTCAGTCATCATCATCTTTCTGACCATATCCCGTTTTATTTGGGGTCGGCGAAACACGTTTTTTCTTCCATTCTGTCCTGTCACTCGTCACACTATCACTAACTCCCTTTTCTTTCATATCACTTCTTACACAGTCCATCTATCTTTTCTTTAGTCAAGCACTAGTCAGTATAATATAAAAAAATATTGAGAAGGTAGTCAATCGACTCGAAAAGAAGAAAATTCCAATCAAATGCTGAGATACTTAATTTGTCGGAAGGTGAACTCTTTAGGGATTCGCAAAAAACACACTTGCGTTTTCTCAACCCTTTTGTAAATATAAATTATAAGTACAACAAAGATATAAGGCCGAAACATTCCCTAGTACTTAAGTTCAGTTTATTTATGGATATTTATAATAATAAATATTGAACTTTTGAAAAACGTTTTTTAATATTCTAATTTTCAATTATCAATCACAATTAATAAATAAATATAATAGGTAGGTACTAATACCTATTCTATGGTAACTCACTGGCAACAGAAGTCGTATTATAATAATGATGACAAAAATAAATTAAATATTAGACATAATTTACCAATACATAGACATAACAATATATTAACATAAAAACTTGCATAAATAATTTAATTTATAACGTGGTATATCATCGGTTCAAAATAAAATGCGTGATTCTAGAAATAACTGGAAACGTTTAATGAACAACCCGTTACATAAAATTAGGGCGCGGGCGCATACACGAGCGACAGGTGACCGGTGCAAGGGGTTTTCGTCAACTGGCGGGGGTGCGCGCGCGCGGACAGGGCACAGAGGGTGGCGGGGTATCGAACGACGGGGTAAGAGGGGTACCAGGGACGCACTCCTTACAGGACCGCACTTAGGACTCGTTATACTCTCCCCCTTTTGACCAAGAGGCGAAGCCTCATTGATCAAACTCCTAGCGATAAATAGCGAACCTACGATTGGACTTTCCGAGGGCGACCTCTGCGGCGCTTCGGAACAATAGGCTCCGGACACTCACCACCTCTGTCATGGTATCTACGCAGATCCGAGATGTGGTACTTACCCACAACTTCACCGGTCTTCTGCGAGGTAAGAGCATATGTAGTAGGACTCACCTTCTTGGAGACTACATACGGACCATCCTGTTTCGGAATAAACTTGGAAGTAACGCCTTTGGAAGCATTACTTAAGACATGTGTCTTCATAAGTACAAGATCCCCTTCTTCGAAAGGATCCGAAGTACGACGGCCAGAATCAGCTTGGTGCTTGTGAAGATCCTGCTGATGCTCGATGTTCTCCTTAGCTTGAGAGAGAGAATCGACAAGCTTCAAAAGGTACGGTGTGATCTGAGGGACCAAATTCTCAGATTCGATGACCGCTCGTAAATCAGCCTGAACAGAGAGAGGAGAACGAAGCTCGCGACCAAATGTCAAGTAAGCTGGAGTGGACCCGGTGGAAATGGTAAATGAGCTATTTAGAGCAAATCGGACGAACGGTAAAACCTCAGGCCATTGCTTGTGATTGCCCTCTACAAGAATGGCAAGGTGAGCCTTCAAATCCCGATTCTTTCGCTCTACCGGATTGGCCTCGGGATGATACAAGGGTATCAGATTCTGTTTCACCCCTAAGACAAACAACGCCTTCTGCATGACATCAGCGACGAATTGAACTCCGTTGTCCGAGATCATACGCCTAGGGAGTCCATACCTCATAAAAATCTCACCTACTAAGGTTTTCGCACAGATCTCGGCTGTGGCTTCGGTAAGGGCAAAAAGTTCCACCCACTTACTTGCGGTGTCCTCCACTATTAAAACCCACCGTTCGCCTTGAGACCCTTTGGGTAATGGTCCGAAGAGATCAACAGCAATGATCTCAAATCTCTGAGCGGGTACCGGAGTCTGGAGTAAGCCAGGTGGCTTCAGGTTTGAGGCCTTGTACCGCTGACACTCCGTACAGGTTTTGAGGTAGTCGGTAATGTACTTCCTCATGCCTGGGAAGTAAAACTGCTGAGATATGCGATGAAGAGTTTTCTGGATACCTCCATGAGCGGCGGTCGGCGAGTCGTGACATTCGTACATGACTTTGCTTCGCAGGCTCTCTGGGACCACCAGCTGAGGCTCTTCAGCATCAGAATCCTCTACATACCTGTACAATACTCCCTGATTGATAAGATACCCTCTATCCGACCAACGATGCACTGACAATTCATCCGAACTTTCCAAGTCAGTGAGTATCTTAGCTACTTCCGGATCGGACAATTGAGCTTCACGGGTAGATGTGGCGTCCCACCGTGGAATGTCCACGGTAACCGGACAGACACCACATTCCGATGTACTATCTATAACTGGGCGGCTGAGTGTGTCGGCTACCACATTAGCCTTCCCAGGTGTATACTCGATTTTTAAGTCGAAAGACTGCAACTTCAATGCCCAACGAACAAGCCTACCCGTAGGCGATTTAAGCGTGAACAGCCACTTTAGGGGTTGATGATCACTCCGGACACATACCTGATGACCATCAATGTAGCCGCGAAATCTCTCCACTGCCCAGACAACAGCCAATGCCTCCCTCTCTGTGGTGGAGTAGTTTCGTTCTGCGGGCGTGAGAAGACGACTAGCGTACTCGATGGGGTGTTCATCTTGTGGGGTCTCCCCCTGGAGTAAGGCTGCACCTAAAGCGAAATCGCTGGCGTCCGTTCTAAGGATAAAAGGTTTTGAATAGTCTGGCTGGGTCAGAATGGGGGGTGACGCTAAAAGAGACTTAAGTTGTGTACAAGCGCTAGCTTGATCCTTACCCCATTTCCAGGTCTGTGACTTCTTAGTTAGACGTGTGAGGGGTTCAGCCACCTTGGCGAACTCTGGGATAAACTTGCGGAACCATGAGCAGGTTTGGAGGAGGGTGCGAAGTTGCTGGAGAGTTGTCGGTTCCTTCATATCTAAAACAGCACTTACCTTCTCTTCGTCTGGGGATATACCATCATGAGATATCACGTGGCCAAGGTATTTGAGCCGGTCTCTGGCAAACACACACTTCTCTCGGTTTGCTCGAAGCTTGAACATACGGAGACGCTCGAATACCGCCCGCAGATCTGCTAGATGGGACTCCAGGTCCTCCGAAATAACCAACAGGTCATCCAAATAGCCTAAAATAGTCTTACCGCCAAGTGTAGACCCTGACCTGAAACGATCTATGAGCCTCTGAAACGTCGCTGGCGAATTCTTAAGGCCAAACGGCATACGTTTGAAGCGGTACGTACCGAAAGGCGTGACGAACGCCGTTTTGTCGCGATCGGCGGTACTTACCTGCCAGTACCCACTGCGAAGATCCAGAGAGCTCATTACACAACCCTTCTTGGTCGACTGTAAGAGCTCGTCAATACGCGGCATGGGGTATGCATCCGTCTTAGTGACCGCGTTCAGCTTTCGGTAGTCGACACAAAACCTATACGTACCATTACGTTTCGGCACCAAAACGCACGGTGCTGCCCATGCGGATTCACACTCCTCGATCACATCCTCCGTTAACATCTTGTCTAACTCGGCGCGCATGATTTGCTTCTTGGCAGGCGTAACGCGATACGGGGGCAAAGCAATAGGCGGATGGTCGCCGGTATCTATGTGGTGTTCCGCAAATGGTGTAGGCTCTCCGACTTCATCGAAAATATCGGCGTACTCACATAAAAGATTCTCCAACGTTGACCTCTCCGACTCTGATAACATAGCGCCCTCGTCCGTCCTCAGTACGTTCACGGAAGCACACTGAATAGGTTCGCGTTCGGATTCCCATGACAAAGTGTGAAGTGTCCAAGGCTGATCCATTGAACGCCAAGTCCAGTTGGAAAAATCGACAACCATCTTAGCTTTGGTAATAAAATCAATGCCTAACAGAGTATCGTTGTTAACAGCATCAGGTAAAATAATGAATTCAATAGGTATCGATAATGAAGCAAGTTGAACATTAACTATTGTCAATAGCACATCACTATTCCTGACAATACCATCGGCAAACTTCAACGACATTGTTTCGGCGCGAAAGTCTGAACCAATACGTTTCAGTAAGGAATAAAGGGAATAACTCGCAATACTACGACGCGCGGCGGTATCTAACAACGCGGTACCCTGATATCCCTCCACACACACACGCACGATAGGCCGACCCTGCTTATTATTATCGTTAACAGAATCCGAACATAACTTCTTACTATCTATATACACAGAAGAAAAGACATTTTCTATCTTAACATCTGAATTACTATCTCCGGTACTATTTTGTTTACCTTTAGGACAATTAACTCTAATGTGACCTTTTTCACCACAATTATAGCAAGAAGTACCGGAGCTAGCAGGAGGAGAACGTTTACTTAGCTTATCACAAGAGTCCCGTACGTGTCCTCGCGCTTTACAATACACGCAGAACAACTTCTTATCACTATCACTTTTGCTCACGCACTGATCACTACGCGGCGACTGCGCTCGTTCACGCGCAGACTTCGCAGTCGGGGCGCGGGCGGCGCGAACGGGCGGCGGCGGCGTCGAACTCGATCCCGGAGCGACGTGTTGTTGCGCGCTCTCGCTGAGCGCGCGGGCAGACCCCGTAGGTAAACACGACGACGACGGCGACGCGGAGTTCTCCGACAACGATTCTTCTATGCTGCGAGATTTTCCTATCAGCGATTCAATATCACTCACAGCGTCTCTTGGTAACCGCTTCCTGATTCTCTTGTGAAGTAGACCATAAATCATATCCAGTCTCGCTTCCTCTGGTAATTGATAAGGTAGTTTCGCCAACAGAGATCGTACTCTTACGATAAAAACGTCGGCACGTTCCAACCCTTGCTCAACAGCGAAAACATCTCTGTACAGTTTGTACGGTGGCCGTGGTATACCATACATCGAACGCAAGCGCTTGACAGCCTCTGACCATGACGTAACTTCATGACGGATGCCACGCCACCAAACTGCTGCTTGCCCATGAAGTAACATTGGGAGTCCACGAAGTGCCATCTCATCGCTGACCGAAGCGCAATCCATAAACATCTCGACGGCGTCTATGAATGCCTCGACCGCCTCCGGATACTCCGACGAACCATCGAAGCGCGAGGTGCATTTGACGAGATTCCCAGAATACGATGTCGGTGCCGGTGTGGCGCCGGAGGTCACACTAGGCGGCGTCCCTGAGTGCGATGCCAGTAGAGACTCGACGAGCTTCCGGTTCGCCTCGGCCTGTGCCGAAGAGAAGGCGGCCAGGAGCGACGATAACTGAGTTTCAGACATAAGCACTGGAGCCACAGGTGTCTCCGTCACAGACACAGGTTCATCGTCCGAACTAGATTCGTTATTACGAACTTTACGCGGCGGCATTGTTTTCACTAAAAGTCCCGTGCACGTGTATCGAACAGTCTAGAACATCGGCCAATACGTTGGGAGCCAGTATAACGTGGTATATCATCGGTTCAAAATAAAATGCGTGATTCTAGAAATAACTGGAAACGTTTAATGAACAACCCGTTACATAAAATTAGGGCGCGGGCGCATACACGAGCGACAGGTGACCGGTGCAAGGGGTTTTCGTCAACTGGCGGGGGTGCGCGCGCGCGGACAGGGCACAGAGGGTGGCGGGGTATCGAACGACGGGGTAAGAGGGGTACCAGGGACGCACTCCTTACAGGACCGCACTTAGGACTCGTTATAAATTTAAATATACATAGTACATAATTTAAAAATAACGATGACAAAATAAATTAAAATATGTAACATAATTCACCACACAATAATATACATATACATCTATTAACCTTTTAAACTTTAAATAATAATTAATTAATTCCATGAATTGTTACTTAGTCTTCGTCCTCTCTCCTAACTTTGCTGTGCCTGACAGGGTCCATATTGATCTTGACAATATTTATACCACCTATATGTACTATGGAATGCAATAAAGTATTGAGTATTTTTTATATTCGATTTCAAAGCTAAAGCTCATAATTTTTACTGAAAATACGAGCCACCCATTGCTCGCCATCCGCAAGCCCCCGCTTACGGTGGCCGGAAATCGGGATCGGAATCCCGGCGGCGGCGGTTGGAGCGTAAGGACCGGTGCCTCACGCGATCGGCCGCCTCCTTCGCTAGCATTACGGCTTCGCAGAAGGAGGCGACCGCCTGCCACTCCTCCTCGCTCCGGACCATGGCCTGAACCAAGGCCCGGCGCGAGAGATCGCCGCCGCCGATTGCCCCCACGAGGACACGGCGTTGCTCTGCCCAAGCGGGGCACACCTCCACCGTGTGCTCTACCGTGTCCTCCGGACGGTCCACAGTGGCGATACCCGGGCGTCGTTTCCTCACGATTCCGGTGCAGGAACCTCCCGAACTTACCGTGTCCGGTGAGAACCTGCATCATGCGGAAGGTGAGGACGCCGTGAGGTCTTTCCAACCACGCCTCAAAGAGGGGACTTACCGCCATAATTGTGGCGTGCCCAAACTAGCATGGGGTCAAATTTCAATCTAACCAGATGCGGCTGAATACTCGTGTCGTACATATACCTGTAACGACTGTTAAAGATCTACGAATGACAACTGATGATGATGATGATGACGATGATGATGATAATAGGGGCCTTATCACGTCGTGCGAGAGAGAAAGAGAGATGGAGCTTTCTTTTTAGATGAGAAAATCATTTAATGACAAATCCCACACTAGAGATAGTGTCAGACTTTTACTGACTAAAAATCCACTCCTTTTCCTTCTTTGCCTTTGTCTCAGGGCCCCGGGTTTCACTTTTATACTACCCGTGGCCCCAGTAGGCCCCTACGATTTGCTGACCTCTCCCTGAGACGCTCGTAGAACAATACGCGCCGTCGACGACTTGGGCTCGGTCCGGATGGTTACCGGATGGTCGGACAGTGAGCTACATTGCTCGCTGTCCGCAAGCCCGCGCTTACGGTGGCCGGAAATAGGGATCGGAATCCCGGCTGGGGCGAAAGGACCGTTGCCTTGCGCGGTCGGCCTCCTCCTTTGCTAGCATTACTGCTTCGCAGAAGGAGGCGACCGCCTGCCACTCCTCCTTGCTCCGGACCATGGCCTGTACCAAGGCCCGGCGCGAGAGATTACTGCCGCCGATCGCCCTCACGAGAACACGGCGGTACTCTACCCAGGCGGGGCACACCTTTACAGTATGCTCCACCGTGTCCTCCGGGCAAGAGAGATGGAACTATATACCCAATATAGCTCCATCCCTTTAACGTTTAGGTCGTAAAATCACTTTGAGAACTCCTAATGGTGCCTCAGACCACGGAAAACGAACGCCAAGGTGTTAAGCAGAGATGTGCCTACATAATAGGTGTACCTCCACACTTCACTAGAGAAATCAAACCAAATAAAATCCTACACATTCACTAGAAGGAACACGACAGATACGTAAAAGATAAAAACCTTGGTTTGCTCTCAAAGATATCTGCGTGAATGCAGCAGTGAGAACGTTGGTGCGCAGTGACTCGCCGAGTGACTCGCGAGAGATAAATCGCATTTGTGCCTCGCTGACCGCTTCCTTAACTACACTCAATTGGGTTAGTTATGAGGTGCAAGATAGAAGCGATAGCGGAGTTTGGTTTGTTTTAATAATAATAAAAACGAACCCCATCGCTGTATCTCTACATTGACGTCGTGGTGGGGCTTGCGCGCTCCAATAAACCCTAAATCTGTGTCGGTAGCCTAACAGAACCTATCAAGAATAAAAAAAAAAAGAGATACAATCCGTAGGGCAGTTTTGTGACGAACAGTTGGGCATTAGCGACTCCACGGACCCGATCTACCGGGATAATTCTTGTTCTTCATCTCCGGCTTGCCTTTATTGGCTGGCCGTAGTGAACACTGACGGGCGGGATATCTCTCTCTTGCCTTTATTGGCTGACTTAAATGCAGATTCGCAAGAGCAAACGTGCTCTGAAAAAGGATCTATAATTCATTAAGGTGCTGGTAGGGATCTTGATCGTACTTCCAGGATTGTCTTGATAGCCGTAGTATACCTCTTTACTCCTCAAGCACCTCAGGATATGTTGCCCTCTTGTTGCTACGTCATTTCGTGCTAGCGATTATTTTTGGGGGCCCATTTATTGAGTGTGCAAGTCACTCCCTGCCTTTTATCGATGGATATTAATAACATTATTCAGACAGGTGCCATAGTCTTAATATAGTTCCAGGTTACCAGTCCACTTAAGACTCCAAAAACCATAGCACTATTATCTTGGTTTTTTTTTCATAATGTCTCAATAGTTTTTTATCAACCGGGGGTTGTCCTTGAGTGCACTAGCATAGCGCGTACAGAGATAATCGTCGGTTGGTATCACGTTCCATTAAAATCATCTAAAAGGCCTCTACGAGTTGGCTTCGGCCCCTCGTACGCCTTCCAATGGCCCAGGACCTCAGGGTCCTGAGATAAATAAACGACTAAAATATAATATAAGTATATGTGTGCATTATGTCGCCATAATGACCGAACTTATGCGTCTCACATCCACTGGATTCCCGCGACCCTCACCAGTTCATCGGTCCACCTTGTGGGAGGCCTTCCAACGCTGCGTCTTCGATATTTATTTTGTAAATAGGTTTAAAAAAACACTTTTACACGTCAATTTCTTTTTCGACATTTTAAACTAGATGAGGCCGGTGTTACCTAGCTGACTACCCTGTGAAGAAACACCGAAACAAACTCAGGGGTCAAAGTCTCTTTTAAAGTCCATACAGTTAATATGTAATGGTCAAATCACATGAAAACCAAGCAGATTTGTCTGAGATTGTCTTTTGAAGAAAGAACCATACTGATTTGAGTGGACCTATCCAATCAGTGCAAGCCTTTGTCAGTATTCGTAAAGCTCAAGTCCTGAGTTGAGCTTTACGAAAGGAGTAAGGAGCTCAACGACTTGATGAACAATACCAAGGAAACAACATTTGGGTAAGCCGCAAAATATATTCAAATTGCCAGACTTACGTTAAAAATACTGAAAAGGAAAAAAAAGCAATCAACATTGTCCTCACGTTCACAATAACAAAAGGAAATATATAAATTGCAAAATGTAATACTTAGTAAAGTAAATGTTTAAATTGATGTCAAAAATTAATAGAAAAAAAATTACAAATTCCAAAATAAAAATAATCTACAATATCAAATTGTAAAAAAATTATAATAATAAAAAGCACAATTGAAAATAAAAACAAAAGAGAAAAATAAGACAACAGTTGTAGTGCGTACTGGAGCAGGTCAATCCCAAGCCTTTTCGTCCTCAACAAAGTCCCTTATAGTGTAAAAAGACTTTTGGCACATTTTTCACTTTATAAATGATTTGATAAGGCTTAGTTGTTGAGTATGACTAGAAAATTTATTATAGAAGTGTATACATTGGCATCGAAATGAGCCCCCTATTTTTTTGAGCCTGGTTGTAGGAACCACAAATTAGTGTTTGTTCCCAGTATTAGAATTATGAATATAACTGTATTTTTTAAACATGTTTATATTTTTATGTGCATTAATATACTGTGAAGTCATTACATTAATGTCTTTAAATTTATCTCTGAGGGAGTATCTGGGACTTAATTTATAAATCGAACGAATAGTACTTTTTTGCAAAACAAAAATTGTCTGGATATCGGCGGCATTTCCCCACAGTAGAATACCGTACGACATGACACTATGGAAATAGCTAAATTAAACTAAACGGGCAGTCTCCACATCAGTTAAATTTCGAATTTGTCTAATCTAACAGCGTATGCTGCAGAGCTAAATTTTTTCAATAACTTGTCTATATGTGGGCCCCACTGAAGCTTAGCATCTAGAGTTATGCCCAAGGACACAATTATCTTCAGGACTCAACTCTATACCTTTTATTAGCACACTAGTTTCTACTTGTCTAACATGAGGCATGGTAAACTTAATACATTTAGTTTTTTTTTTCATTAAGAAGTAGGTTATTTACATCAAACCAGTGTACTATTTTTGAAAGTGCTATATTTATATCGTCAGTAACCGGCTGCTGACGTTTAAGTTTAAACAAAAGTGAAGTGTCGTCTGCAAACATTATATTATGGTTATTCTTTAAGAGGTAAGGTAAGTCGTTTATATATATAAGAAACAAAAATGGGCCAAGAATTGGGCCCTGGGGGACACCCATTTTTATATTTATTTGGGGGATCTTTTTCCGTTTACTTTAACTGTCTGAATCCTTTCACTCAGATAAGATGTAAGAAGATCCAGGGAGGAGTTCCGGATTCCGTAATGGTGTAGTTTCCTGATTAATGTTTCACGGAGAACGCAATCGAAGGCCTTTGACAAATCGCAAAAAATGCCCAGGGCATCGCATTTGTCTTCCCATGCATTATAAATATGTCCTAAAAGTTCAACACCGGCATCGGTTGTTGAACGAGCCCTTGTAAAACCAAATTGTTTGGTATGCAATAATTTATGTCTGTTAAAAATATGTTTGTAGTTGCTCTTAAATAAGTTTCTCAAATATTTTACTAAAAGTGGGCAGCACTGAAATGGGTCTGTAATTCGTTGGGTCAGATGTACCTACTACCCGTTTTGAACAATGGAATAATTTTACTTTTCTTCATTAATTCAGGAAACTAACCGCGACCAATACAATTATTAAAAATAAAAGCTAAAGCAGGAGCTATAATGTGGAGTCACATGTTCGAAATTAAAATCAGAATCGCAAACTCTAACATTTTCTTTAAGCAAAGACTCTGCAGCAGTGGGTGACGAGTTCAGAGATTTTTTTGTTGATATGGGGACGTGGTCGCCATTCCAGAACCTTTCGTCCCCATCGACCATCTAATCTACGAGCAATGTGCCCTGCCCACTGCGACTTAAGTTTGGCGATTCTTTGGGCTATGTCTGTAACTTTGGTTCTCCTGCGGATATCTTCATTTCTGATGTGATCACACAAGGGAACTCCGAGCAGCCAGGATTATTCACCAACAACGTTTCGAAATAGCCGGATATAGTAGTGATAGACCGATTAGCGCGCCGCGCAATAATAGTCGATGTCACCATCGCACATAACGAGAATCTCGTGAAAGCTGAGAAAGAGAAACAAATCAAATATCTCGACTTAGCACACGAGGTTGTCGACATGTGGAATGTGGACTCTGCTGTCATTGTACAGATTGTCGTGACCGCCAACAGCCTTATAGCCAAAAGCTTCGACGACCATCTGTCGAAGCTGTCATTACGTGGTTGGATCAAAGGTTTGATACAGAAGGCTTTTTTAAATGTTTTTTCTTATATGATTTTGTTAAAAAAAAAATGTATATTAAATGAATAAAGTGATTAATAATAATATTCCACAACTTTCACGCAACGCCATCTAGTCCCAAACTAAGCAGATGAAAACCCACGACCTCCTGTATATCAGTCAGGGCCACTAGACCAACAGGCCAGTCAAAGTTTTATTCCTGATAGACAAAATACTTGATAGAGGAGAAGGCTTTGTCCTAAGAATTGTTGTTGTTGTTAATGTTGTATTTTTAATGTTGTAATATTGATGATGTCTCATCTCTTGTTCAGTTCTAAAACACGACGCATATCACACTAATACTTCTTCAAGCTCGAACGGCTAAACAGGTTTCGGTAAAAACTGGTACACGAGTAGAAGATGTCCTGGAATACACTTTTTTATCCCGGGAGTATGTTGATTTTGAAATAATTTTCTACATACTATCACGCGGGTGAAGTCGTTGACAACAGCTAGGCCAGCATATAAAACGGTGTAAAAAGAAAAACGTACACAAGATGGGTTACATTCACGCACAATAACTATCTTGCAACAAAATACTGGGACTCGTGTACGAGAGAGCCACTACCCTAACCTAACACGAAGAGGATAACGGAAGCTTCGTTCGCTCAATTTGCTCTTGCTCGCTTTGCAATTGTTGCTCAGTGAGGTGTGTCTGCACACTCTCGTGTGATTTTGGAACATAGACACAAAAACTTAAAAATATATAGGTAATCCTGACGTAAAAACCATCCAGACCCCCCATCCCCCATGTCATGCCCTCCCTGTAGCGCTTACGTAATACTTGTATGGGCCCTAATCTTATATTGACATGTAGCGACATCTATGGCGTTACATAAGAACTAATCCTGCATCGCGCAATTAAATTTCTCCGCGTGATTGGAACATATAGAACAGCCCGAAATCATCTATCGGGCAGATGCCCACCAGACATAACACCCGTCTGGTCCGAGGAAACTCCCTTTTCAACGGAGATTTGCGGGACTTTACACTCTGTTTCGCATACTTTCAAACTGGTGACCATCGACAATGAACGTCAGCGTAGCCTTCGTGCAGCCACTACTTCGTGACGTCATCATCAAGCTTTTGAGCAGCGAGCCATACAGCCAGCACCCACGGCTATAAAGGGTCACTCCGGTATCACCAGGTGCCCGACTACCTCCATCGCTTGATCCAGGCCTACCTGAAGGACAGGTATTATCATCATTACCCTGGTCACGATGGAGAGTGGAGACGGCGAGAAATGTCGTTGTTGATGTGCTGTGTTCCGCAGGGATCGGTACTAGGAGCGCCCTTGTGGAACATCGGGTACGACTACGTGTTGCGCGGTGACCTCCCTGACGGGGTCAGTGTGGTCTGCTACGCACGACAGGACCAGCGCCTGGCGCAGGGGGAATCGCACCAGGCGGCGGCTGAGCTAGCTACACGCGGGGTTGCAACAGTCGTTGAGAGGATCCAGCAGTTGGGACTCGAAGTGGCACTGCACAAGTCCGAGGTCATGTGTTTTCATAGCCCTCGGAACGCGCCACCACCGGGTTCCTAAATAATGGTGGGAGGGGTTCGCATCGGCGGCTACGCGGGAATTGTGCGGTCCATGGCCCTTTACGGGGCGCCGTCGCTGCAAAAGCGACCGGCAGCCATGCTAAACGCTTGCCAGAGGGTCATTCCCATCTGGATGGTACGGACGGTTTCCCGCGAACCGGCGAGTCTCCTTGCTGGCCTGCCACCATGGGATTTGGAGGCAACAGTCCTTGCACGCATGCACGATTTGCGCGTGGAAATGCAACGCCGGGGCGGGGTTCGCTGCTGCGCCAAGTCACGGCATGGCGGACAGATTTCCGGCGGGATCTCATGTTAGAATGGCGACGGCGACTGTCGCAACCCAGTGCTGGGCACGCTACAATTATGGCGGTACGTCCCCTCTTTGAGGAGTAGCTGGAGCGGCAACACGGCGTCCTCACCTTCCGTATGACGCAGGTCCTCACCGGACGAAGAAACGCCCAGGTGTCATCATTGTGTGGACCGCCAGGAGGACACGGTGGAGCATACGGTGGAGGTGTGCCCCGCTTAGGCGAAGCACCGCCGTATCCTCATGGAGGCAATCGACGGAAGCGACCACTCGCGCCGGGCCCTGGTTCGGGCTATGGTCCGAAGCGAGGAGAAATGGCAGGCGGTGGCTTCCTTCTGCGAAGCAGTAATGCTAGCGGTGGAGGAGGCCGCACACGTGAGGAAACAAATGTCCTCACGCCCCAGCCGCCGAGATTCTGAACCCGACTACCAGCCACGGTAGACGCGGATTTGCGGACGTCGAGCAATGGGTAGCTTGCCGTCCGGCAGTCCGGTAATTAATAGGACCGAACCCAGTCGTCAACAGCGCGTAATGATCCACGCGCTCCTCAAGGAGATGTCAGCAAACCGTAGGGACCCAGCGGGGCCGATGCCCGCTAGCTAGGACCACGGAGAATTTCTGAAAAGGAAAGCCGTAGTCCTAGAACGCAAAGGGCAACTGAAGGACACAGGTGAGGTTTTAGTCAGTAAAAGTCTGACACGCCCTCCCGCTCATCCACCGCGCGAGAAGTCATTAGATGATTTCCAACGGCTATAAAGGGTATCCTGACCACCAGCATGCCTACCTGGTCATAACTGGTCATCACCCTCAGCCTCATCAGCGACCTTGACTAAACCTTTAGTATTGCCATTCAACGTGGCAATGCCGCGAGCCCGTTGGGTACACTTCCAGTCGACAGCGATGCGGAGGAGTTTTATGATGCCTAAAATATGGCATACTACAGTTTTTGCTTTTAATATATTAATTTTAATTAATTAATTGTTTTTATTGAATTATACATATAAAACTTATTCTGTTTGTAATAAATAAGAAAGAAAGAATAAAAAATAAATGTAGATTAGTATATACGTAGATTATGATTTATGATTAACAAAACTACGGTCAAAACGGTTAAGAGTCATTGATGAAAAAACGCTCTAACTCATAAATTAGGCCGGAGCCTATGCTCAAACGAACGCGGCGAAATAGTTCGCCATCCATTGCGGGCGAATAGAGAAAACTGGTATAAATGGATTAAGAATTTAACTCTTCCGACGACCAGCCGAATTAGCCTTATTCTGTGCACTGCTCACAAAATACGTTTATTTTAAGTTCCACTAATGTTATAAAATGGAGATTTTTATTACGTAGTTATCACGTGGGATTAGTTTTAGTGTTTGTTGGCTCGATTGACTGCTTTGAATTGTAATATCTCACCATTTTAGCAGAGAGACGTCCACTGTAGGTTATTATATGGAATTTAGTTTTGGTGATTGTTGGCTAGCAGCCAGTTGAGCAGTGGTGACCGAGTTGTAACGGCCCCGACTTAAAAGTTGTAAGTCGCGGGTTTAAACCCAGCCAGGCGCATTACTTTGTGTAATTTATTTCATCACCACTGTTCTCAAGACGGTGAAGGAAAACATCGTGAGGAAACCGGCATGTCCTAGAATCAAAAATTCGAAGACATATGATATCCACCAACCCGTACTGGGCCCGCGTGGTGGATTACGGCCCATTCCCTCTCCTAGAGAGGAGGCCTGAGTCCCAACAGTGAGAACATTATAAGGCCGACTATGCTATGCTATGCTATTGTTGGCTCGATTAACTGTTTTGGATTGTAATGTTTCATCATTTCAGCCGTAAGACGTCCACTGTTGGAAATAGGCCTCTCCCAAGCGTCGCGGTAATGACCGGTCCTGTGCGTCTCGCATCCATCGGATTCACTACGTTATCGGTCCACCTTGTTCAGGCTTTCTGTGTCTTCGGTTACGTGGTCACCCGATACAATGTCTCCTAAATACCTACTTATTTATTTGCAGTTTCATGACACCAATGAATAGGGAAATAATAGATCAACGTCGCGTGTTTTCCTAAAGTACTCTGTAAAAACAAAGGTTCAAATGTGAGAAATCATCGAATGACTACTACCGCTCTAAGGCGAAACGCGAGGGCGTGTCAGACTTTTACAGACTAAAACCACACACCTATGTTCCTTATTTGCCTTGCGTTCAACGACCCCTGAGTTCCCTTTCGGACTACCCATGGCCCCAGTAAGCTTCGACCCTCTTGGGCCCCGCCCTTACGGTTTCCCGTAGATAGGTGAGAAGCAATAAAAAACAGATTAACAAAAAAACGCGCTGTTGCGTCGTGTTTTTCTACTGCGGATTGTTTTTACGTTAACGCGGTCGAAACATTTACTGCATTTGGATCTCTGGTTGGTTAACAGGGCCCTTTTTCATTCGCCTATCGTGCACGTCGAGCATGAATTAAAAGCTTGTTACTTCATCTAACGCAACCCAACGCGATGTTTGACGAAAACCTTGTTACTTCTTCTAACGCAATTCAACGTGATGTTTGACGAAAAGTCAACGTGAAAAAAGAGAAATAACACCTAAAAACTCTGGTAGCATTCGGTAATTTCGTGATTTACTCGAGTATTTTACAAAACTTGTTCCAGGAAATACATCTATTATAATTTTAAAAAAAATGTCGTCATTTAGAATCTTGATTAAATTTGCAAGGCAATTGTTATATATTTTTTACTTTTTATTTTTTTTATAAATTATGAAGTTCATGCAAAATAGCAGATTTTCAGAGGTATATAGTGGATTAGTATTACACAAATTTATAAATTGATATCAATAGAAGCCTAGATAATATATGTACGCGTAAGAGCGCTTGTATGAAAAACAGTGAAAATGTATGTCGAATGATCTTAGAGCGGGCCAATCGGAGCGCCGAACGTTACAAACGTGTCGATCGCTTTAATGTAAAACCAGTTCCAAATCTTCTCGACGAAATAAATATATCTGTTCCTCGCCACGCTTCAACCAGAACTGTACGTATTCTAGATGTGCTCACTCCATTCCCGGCAAGAACTAACCTTGGACATTTGGCACCAATGAATAGATTAGAATCAGGAATGAGGATATCCGCAGGAGAACCAAGGTCACCGACATAGCACGAAGAATCGCCAAACTTAAGTGGCAATGGGCAGGGCACATTGCTCGCAGAACGGATGGCCGTTGGGGCCGAAAGGTTCTGGAATGGCGACCACGTACCGGAACACGTAGCGTTGGAAGGCCTCCTACAAGGAGGACCGATGACCTGGTATCGGTTGCGGGAGTACGATGGATGCGAGACGCATTCATTGTGGCGGCATTTGGGGGAGGCCTATGTCCAGCAGTGGACGTCTTTCGGCTGAAACGATGATGATGAATAGATTGATGAGGACGTACAATGATCTACATTCACCTTCCAATAGCGTTGACATCTTTGCCGGCAAGCTTTTGCAATTTCGTAGGCAATTGCTTTTGACCCACAGTGGTCACCATTAATATGTTGAGACCACATTAGATTTAATTACTTTTTTTTGTTTCTTATAGTTTGGTTTTTTTTTTTGCCTATATATTATTGTAAGACTTGAAATTTATGTTAATGCTGTGCACACTTGTCAGTGACACATTCACTTTAGATTTAAAGTTTGATTGCTGTATATAAAAATGTACTAGTGAATAAGTCGTTGGTGTGCCATAAATAAATAAAACAAACTTTCACTAGGCACTCTGGTCACTTTATTTTAACAAAACAGCTGCACAATTATAATAAAAATTTATTTACTTTATCTATTCAAGTTACAATTCGACATAAGTAGCCATGTTCGTTACTCCACACCTATTGAGACCTCTTCTGATCCTGAAACCAACAAAACATCACAATAAGATAATTATTCAACAAAGTATCACAAACTTAAACCCTATAAATACCAATCGAGGCAACTGGTAGGTACTTCTCAGTTAGAAATTTAATAATTATACAAAAATCGAATACTTATACAAAAATCTAATAATTATACAAAAATCGAATACTTATACAAAAATCTAATAATTATACAAAAATCGAATACTTATACAAAAATCTAATACTTATACAAAAATCTAATAATTACACAAAAATCTAATAATTATACAAAAATCTAATACTTATACAAAAATCTGATACTTATACAAAAATCTAATAGCTATACAAAAACCTCGTGTCACAGTGTTTGTTATTCAACTCCTCCGAAACGCATGACTGATTTTTATATTTTTTTATGTAATGGGTGATTCATTCGGAGTTACTTTTTCCAAAACTAAAAAAAATATGTATAAAACAAATTTATCGGGTAATCTTTATTATAATACAAAAGAACCATTCCTTACATTTACTTTTTAAAGATTATTTCTTTCAAATGTTGTCCGTAACTTTGATTAAGGTGGTCCATTCTGGAGTTCCAGTTTTCGATGACCCGACCGAGCATTTCCAGTGGTATTTGGCGAATAACGCGAGTAATGTTGGCTTCCAGTTGATCAATCGTACGCGGCTTATCCATATAAACTTTGGACTATACATAACCCCACAGAAAAAAGTCTAAGGGTGTGATATCACAGGATCTAGGCGGCCAACTGACTGGTCCGAAACGCGAAATTAACTGTTCACCAAATTTTTCTCGCAACAAAGCCATGGTTTCACGTGCTGTTTGGCAAGTGGCGCCGTCTTGTTGGTACCAAAAGTTTTGAAGATGACGGGCTTCAATTTCAGGAAACAAATAGTCCGTTATCATGGTACGATAACGGTCACCATTGACAGTGACGTTCTGGCCGGCTTCGTTTTTGAAGAAATATGGACCGATGATTCCACCACCCCATAAACCACACCAAACTGTTGTTTTATCTGGATGTAATGGTAGCTCTTGAATCTCTTCAGGTTGCTCTTCAGACCAAATACGGCAATTTTGTTTGTTAACATATCCGTTGAGCCAAAAATGTGCCTCATCGCTAAACAAAATTTTCGTTGAAAGCAGTGGATTTTCTGCAAGCTTTTTATTTTTTTTCAAGCCACCTTAATCGCAGTTACGGACAACATTTGAAAGAAATAATCTTTAAAAAGTAAATGTAAGGAATGGTTCTTTTGTATTATAATAAAGGTTACCCGATAAATTTGTTTAATTCATATTTTTTTTAGTTTTGGAAAAAGTAACTCCAAATGAATCACCCATTATATTTGGCAGGTCGAAAAATATTTCCCCATGTACCCCTTTTATTAGGGTGCCGTACAACAAGGGTAAAATGGAACCCTATTACTAAGACTCCGCTGTCCGTCCGTCTGTCTGTCAATCTGTCTCCAGGCTGTATCTCATGAACCGTGATAGATAGACAGTTAAAATTTTCACACAGTATGTATTTCTATTGCCGCTATAATAACAAATACTAAAAAAACAACAGACGTGATTTTTTGCCGGTTTTTGCTACGAATGGCACGGAACCCTTCGTGCGCAAATCCCGACTCGCACATAGCCAGTTTTTTCTTTGATAATTTATATGGATGTACAACGTGTGCCGAGTCAGCTAGTATCTACCTGTCTTTGTAACATGGGGCTTCTAACACTAACACTTCTACCTACCCCTTAAGGCCTACACAAACCGGGACGCCATAGCTAAGGATTTTGCCGCTAGTCAGCGCACACTAGCCACTTAGATACTGCGGCATTCCAGCGCCTTGCCATGGCATGCCGCGTCACATCGAAGAATGCCACGGCAGCTCCTACTACCCGATACACATTTCAGTCATAAGTAGCGTTTGATAGTGTTGGCGGGTGCCAGCGTCCTTCGGCATACCGTTGCCTACTACAGCGCGCTACTGCAGCCCACCGCGGGAGCCCGAAACGTGTCTTTCAATGCCGTGCGATGATGTCCCTTTCGATGCCACGGAATCATTTTAAAGCATAGGAATTTAAGTCGAATTTCTATTTGGATATGGTTGAATGTATATAAGTAAAAATTTAAATCCTTTGCTATGCCGTCTTTTTGCCAGATGGCGCTGATTTCAATATTTTTAGTTTATTTTGTTTTTAGTGTAAGGAATCATTATTACGTCAAGGAAATATTTCAATATTTGCTAAGATCGGACATTCCACATTATTGAATTTAGTCCAATTTTTGCCTCAATAATAATGACACCAACAGCACTTAATCGCGGTTTTATGTCGTTCAGTTTTATTAAAAAAATAAGCCCTTAGATTTAAAAAAAGACCTGAAAAACGAAGGGTTCCATACCATTATCTATACAACATTAGACACTATTATTAATATCGAGCAAAAAACGTCAAAAAAATCACGTTTGTTGTATGGGAGCCCCAATTAAATATTAATTTTAATCTGTTTTTAGTGTAGCGGCTACAGAAATACACCATCTGTGAAAATTTCAACTAACTATCACGATTCATGAAATGTCTGATGACAGACAGACAGACAGCGGAGTTTTGGTAATAAGGTCAGTTTTTACCCTTTCGGTATGGAACCCTAAAAAGCAAACGGAAGATGAGATATAACCTTACCTGATATAGCCATCCTCTCCCCAGTTTTTGCCCCACCAGTTGAGCAGGATCCAGTAGTCTTGCGTGTAGCCCACCAGCAACATCGCGTGATTCAGCGTCCAAGATGTGCAGAAGAAATCATCGTAGATACCGCTCCTGATTGAATAATATTCTTTATTCTTTATTGTACACACAATTTTATATTAACAATAAAAATAGGACAGTTGATGTACATAGGCGAGCTTAACCCACAACTGGGTTTTCTTACAGCAAACCATAAGATTTAGGAGGAAAATTTACAAATTATGAGGAACTTTAAATGTACAACAAATAAACAAAAAATTAAACATTAATTAAATCTAACTTAAAATTAAAAATATACTAAACAGATATGTATACAGCACACTATACATAAACATTAAATATACAATAAATAAATACCTATAAACATCATATATATGGGTCATGTTGATAAAAAATGTTCCCTAATTCTTCCCCTGATATAATACAGAAAAATCCCCCTAATATAATACAGAAAAAAATTCAGACGGTTTACTTCTCATGTGTTTCATACAAGTGCTAAGTACTTATTCCTAGACTTTTTTACTTTTATTTTACTTACAATGTATGTATCTATAGTTGTTCGGGTGAAATCTTGTAACACAATTTTGAAGCAGATATCTTCAACCAATTGAGTTAAAATTTTGTATACACGTTTAGTTTGGATGACAATGCATGATTAGCTGTTTGGTACCGTTCTAAATCCAACATGGCACACCCAAGATGACGGACTAATTATTTTTAATGCACTCCTACGATATGGGTACAAATCAAAGGGCTTGCTACGAATAACTCGAAAAATAAAGTGGCGTCACTCTAAATTAAAGTGCCATCACTCATCGTCTTGGAGGAATAAGAGGGAATGTCAATCTTTTACTGACTAAAACCCACCAGTGTTCTTTCAGTTGCTCTTTGCGATCCAAGGCCATGGTAACTCTTTAGAACTATCCTGAAGCCCTAAAACGCATAAACCCTAGTGGGACTAGTTTATTTTGCTGACATCTCTTTGAGGCGCGCATAAAACACAATGCGCCATTGATTCGGACTTGGTCATTACCGGACAGCCGAACGGCGAACGGCGGGCTATGGAGATCGATCCACACAGCCATTATTATTTTAAACACAAGAAATCACAATATTACTGTAGGAAACCTAAAACTAAAAATTATTCGAGTATGCGCACAACACTAGCGCGTCTAATACGCGTATGAATGCATTCGCTTCCTGACCAGCAGTGCTACCACTTAATGCGATCCATTAGACTGGCCTGTTGGTCTAGTGGTTAGTAGCCCTGACTGCTATGCCGGAGTTCGATTCCCACCCGGAAAAAAATTGTGTGATGAGCACTACCATTTATTCTGTGTCTGGGCGTAATTTATCTATAATATGAATGTATTTAGAAATATATAAGTATGTTAATCAGTAGTCTAGTACTCATAACACATGCTCTGTTTAGCTTGGGACTAGACAGCGTTTTGTGATAGTTGTGGAATATATTATTATTATTTTACGACCTATACTGAACTATTAAAGGTATGGAGCTATATAATATATATTTATGTATTATATTAAATATTTATGTATGTTTTTTTTTTTAATATATATAATATATACATTTGATCCCTTGTTTTCCTATTCATATTTTCTTTTTTTGTTATGCACCTACCATGTTTTCTCTTCACTACCCTTGGTTGACTGGTAGAGAATGCCTAAGGCATTAAGTCCGCCTTTGTATCTTTGTGTTGCATGAAGTTTAAATAAATAAATAAATAAATATACGGTGTATAGTTACATCCCACTTTCTCGCTCGAATGACTGACATTTTAACACATCATGGTAAGTCTCCTTCGCCATCTTTCACTTGTACGTTACACATGGGTCACAAGAGTCGATAAACCCTTTAATCTATATATATATAAAAGAAGAAACTGACTGACTGACATATCAACGTACAGCCGAAACTACGGTACCAAAGTTTGTACGGAGAAACCTGCTTTCACGCGGGCAAAGCCGCTGGCAAAAGCTTGTTTAATATATTTTACATAATTATAATTATAGTCCTGCGCAATAGCCTATTTGTGTTATAATCCTGTGAATTCACGCGTTTGGCTACTGAAGTTATCATCTGACGTCGGAATTAGGTAGAATTTTATTTATTTATTTATTTTCCAACTTACAACTATATTTACAGGGTAACCCTAATGCGATAGAGTATTTTTTGATTTTTTCTGCCTAGTTATTCATGTACTTGCATGAAAATGTTGATATTAATATGAATCTTCCCGGGATTTCTAATGGACAACCCCGTGTGGCCAACAATATTACAAATAAACAATAATATACCTCAGAGATTTATGACAAATAAATCAAAGATAATTAACATACAATTTTTATTATTATTTTTCATTGAAAAAGATCTCTCCACGTCAACTGAGTTGAGGCTAAAAAATACACACTTCTTCCTCGTCATTAATGCAGGAAGAAATTTTTTCTGCCATATTTCTGATAGATACCGTCTTAAAAAAAAAACTGCGTTTTAAAATTAATCTCGGCACTTGAGGCATATCACTACATAGTATAAAATAAAGTCGCTTTTCGTGTCTGTCTGTCCCTATGTATGCTTTAATCTTTAAAAATACGCAACAGATTTTGATGCGGTTTTCTTTAATAGATAGAATGATTCAAGAGGAAGGTTTGTGTGAATAATACATGCACAATATAGTAGAGGAACACTGATGATTTTAGAGGTTTCTAATGTGATGTCGTAAATAAACACATTTTTTGCGCTTACATTGCAAACGCTGGCTGAACCCTAAGAGATAGATCAAAATAATGTACTACAGTATTGTACACCTTAAAAAGGTCTACAAAAAAGTCCGCGATGGTATATGTCTATCTTTTAGGTGTAACCCACAATAACCACTTTTTATCCTTTTACTTTTTACGAGAAATTATGGTTTATTTACGAAACGATTTTGAGCAATACAGCATTAATCTTTATCCGATTAAGTACCTTAAATAAATTTTGCATTTAATATAGATTAATATAGACCGTTACAGCGTGTAATTTAAATGAATATTTTCGAAGATATTACAGATTTAAAATACAGGGACATAGCGGTTTCGGTAAATAACTTGATTCTTTGAAAGATTGATGTGCCGACGCAAATATCCTACTCGGTCGATACTGTTCTCGATTTGGAAGCTGTTAGCTTTTAAACAACTTCAAAAAAAAAAATCTGATGATGGAATCCATGAGGAATCGAGGGAACTCCTCAAATATTATAGGCAACCATATAGTGATTTTGGTATTTTCATGGAGAACTTAAGCATTTACAGTCAAAAAATAACATTTTATGGACTGGAACTGATGAAGAAGACCAGAAATAGCCAACGGAACTTCATACTCACATAGATATCACAATGAATATAATTAAGCGACTATGACGATAAAAATAAATAAATGGTTCTGAATAGTTATGTTGAAAATGGTACCATCGAAGTGAACTGATGATGATGGAGCGGGAAGATAGGCACTGGAACTGCGTAATTAATCAACGTAACCTAGCCGTGTTTGGGCTTATTAGAATTGTCATCATATGCACTTTGCCTATAAGGTACTATCGAACTGACCTGATGATGGAGCCGGGAGGTGGATGGGGACTTCATAATAAAATAATGTATCCTAGCAGTGTTTGGATTAATTCGAATTGTCATGAGAAATAAGTACTTTGGCTATAAATGAGTCACAACTATAAAGTGTGAAATATTTTTTTTTTACAAAAAAAAATATCCAACTTCATTACAATTAAAAAAAAAATACTAAAACAATCAAAATAACTTTAATTTCGGAAGTCGGTGTTAAATAACAAGCAAACAATACCAGAAACACTGACTTCCAAAATTAAAATTGTTTGATCGTTTTAGTGTTATGTTTTTAGGATTCCGTACCTAAAAAGGAAAAAAAACGGTGTTGTTAGTCTGTCTTTCTGTCTCGGAAACACGTGAAGGACTCGAGTTGCAATTAAAACTGCTCAGGTCTGCGGTCCCTTAAAGCTGTAAAAAAATCAAACTTCTGAGTTAAAGAAAAAAAAAAATGAAAAATAAAACGTATATTTCGACGCTCTCAATGGAATAAAAATTCACAAAGTACTTCCCATTCACCTAGAATTCTGAAATTAGGCATGAAGCAAGGTCTCATAGCACAAGTGTAGGAAAAAAATTGAAAACTGTAAATTTGTAGTTACGTCACAGAAAAAAAATTTTTTTGCGAATCAGAAAAATCTTCGTAACTCTATTTTGGAATTGAACTATTTTCATAGGTACCTAAGTCTGTAAAGACCCTCAATGCGTAAGTCCGGCTCGCACTTGCCCACTTTTTGTAGTGATGTCAATTATTTTTTTATTTTATTTTTTGTATGGTGTTTTTCCTACAGAACTTCTTAATTCTTTGAACCCGTCTGGACTCCCTCCTCATAAAATACACACACAGAAAACATGTTTGTATTATCTAATGACAAAAAAAGCTGTGAACGTTGTATATAAAGACTTTCTGTAGTATAATTACTACTGGCGACCCGCCCCGGCTTCGCACGGATGCAACGCGGTGGTAATATATAATAATAATATAATATTCCACAACTATCACACAACGCCGTCTAGTCCCAAGCTAAGCAGAGCTTGTGTTATGATTACTAGGACAACTGATAAACATACCTATATATTTCTAAATATATACATATTTTAGATAAATTACACCCAGATACAGAACAAATGATCGTGCTCATCACACAAACATTTGTCCTGGGTGGGAATTGAACCCAACAGGCCAGTCACCATATCCACTTTTTTTTCTCACAGTATGAAATTAGTGTGAGTACATAAACAACTCTACCTTATTCCAACCTCTGGTTATCATCATCATCATTTCAGCCAAAAGACGTCCACTGCTGCAGGCCTCCCCCTCAAGTGTCACCACAACGAACGGTATTATGGTAAGTCCCCTCTTTGAGGCGTGGTTGGAAAGACCTCACGGCGTCCTCACCTTCCGCATGACACAGGTTCTCACCGAACACGGTAAGTTCGGGAAGTTTCTGCACCGGATTCGTGCGGAAGCGACGCCCAAGTGTCGCCACTGTGTGGACCGCCCGGAGGACCCCGCTTGGGCAGAGCAACGCCGTGTCCTCGTGGGAGCGATCGGCGGCGGCAATCTTGTTATAAGCAGGGACCGTACAACCCCGAATATAAGTTAATTATTTCAAAAGGGTTACAGATTGTATGCCTACAGTAATGGAAAATGTTACCTCTTCGTAGTGTTAGCCCTTTCATAACACTAACGTTAGGGTAACCCTATCAATAAGTTAACTAGTTCAAGATGTTACCGGTTCCAATTGAAGCAAATAACCCTTTGAAAGGGTTTGTCGGGGTAATCAAAGGGTTTTAAATAAAATCATTTTAAATTACGTTGGAGTGGAAGAATAGATATTGATCTTCCCTTCGGGCACTAAATGATGAGTGAGACGATCGAATGACATTTATGATTCCGTAAAAAAGACAAGATTATACATGAAACAATCCCGACTAATCCAGAAAAAAAAAAAAATTAACTTTAAAATCACTGCAATAATAACCATAAAATAATCGAATGTGTATGGACTGTGGAGTCGCTAGGTCCTAGATTGCGTGTTGCGACTTGACGCGTACCTGCCGAATGCATGCAGTTTAGTACTTTAAAGTAACCCGGGGGTAACCCGTTCAAAACGTGTTACCGTTAAAAAGTATAAACCACCAAGAATGGGTTTTTGAATATACAGGTAAACAAATCGAAAGGGTTTGGAAGAGGTTATCCATTGATGAGGGTCTTCGTAAATAAGTGTAACCAATATGAAATGGGTTTTAAAACAACACTTTGTCAAAACCCTATCAAAAACCCTTTCAATGGGTAACCAAAATGGTCCCTGGTTATAAGCCATGGTCCAGAGCGAGGAGGAGTGGCAGGCGAAGCAGTAATGCTAGCAAAGGAGGCTGCCGATCGCGTGAGGCAACGGTCCTCACGCCCCAACCGCCGCCGGGATTCCGATTCCGATTCCCGGCCACCGTAAGCGCGAGCTTGCGGACGGCGAGCAATGGGTCCGACCGCCCGGTAACCGTCCGGACCGAGCCCAAGTCGTCGACGGCGCGTATTGTTCCACGCGCACCTTAGGGAGATGTCAGCAAATCGTAGGGGCCCAGCAGGGTCGAAGCCTACTGGGGCAATTTCTAGTGTGAAAACGAAACCCGGGGCCCTGGGACGAAGGCAACGCAGGAACAGGAGTGGGTTTTCTCTCGGTCCGCCCAAGAGCGAGATTTGTCATTAGATGATTTTCCCACCTAAAAAAAATCAGGCCCACCTTGTGGGAGGCCATCCAACGCTGCGTCTTCCAGTGCGCGGTCGTCACACCAGAACCTTTCGACCCCATCTGTTCCACATGCAATGTGCCTATTCAAGTCACTTTCTCACAATTACCTGTACAGCTGAAACGTGAAAGGTGCAGCATTAACGGCCACAGCTAGAGGGCCAATGGTCGCCAGACTCTTCTCTATAGCTGCCTCGTCTCCTATCGGAAGGGTCGCCCACCTTCGGGCCCGGACTCTTACGAGGTTACTGTTGTATTTGCAGCTTCCATCCTAGAAAAAGAAGATATAATGAGAGTGGAAGCAGCTGGATGAGAGTGTGAGAGACAGCAGCTCGACTCCAGCTCCACTACCACCGAGGTGTACAAATTGGTTAGTATGGAAATTATTATTGTTATTTTTTAATGTTCTTTTTTTTTCGAAATTGTAAAATATGTTGTATGTTGTTGTATTGTATTATATAGAAGCATTTTTTTAAAGTTTATAAATGTGAGTACCATGGAGCTATTTTATGGTTTTTTTTTTTACATCATTCGGTTCCCTTCAAAATTGTTGAGCTGAGTGGTGCTAATTAGCGTCATGTCCGTGAACGGGCGCTGTCAGTTGGGACTAGTCATCTCTTAGCTGCCAGTTGCTGTTTTAATATCTATATTTAGTTTTTATTTTTATTTTCATTGTTCTCACATGATAGCGACAAAAAACATGTAACAGAGATATTTGTAATTACAAAACATGATTGAAAAGAGTATCCCCATGGAGTTTCTTGCACATTCTTCTCCATAGAGATCTACGGAGGACTGCTGTAATGTGCAATTTGCGTAATTTTTTTTTTTCTCTGACCGACTGACTTCGTGACATTTCAAAAATGCCTGTAAATTGTTTATTTGAAATAAAATGCTTTTTTTTTTTTTTTGAGCATGCTATCGAAGAAGCTTATGGCCAGTATAGACTGTGTTACCTGTCCGGAAGGATATGATGAGAGTCAGCGGAGGATGAAGAGAATGTTGTCGAGCCGTTTAATAATAGTTTAGAAAAGGTAACACTGCCATCTGGCAGTGTTACCTTAATAACAGACACCAATAAAGAGGCAGAAAATAATAACCAGGGCGATCAAGGCGGTGTTCTTTCTGAACATTCCTCGCCTAAATTGCTATCGCCATCTGTGTAATCGGTGAGTCGTTATTCCAGATGAACACGGAAACCAGTGGAGATATTTAGAATAGAATAAGTTAATTCATAAGATTACATATAAACTTCTCATCAGAAAAATCGAAACAGCTTGCAAGTTTATGTTTTGTAACGATTATTTAAAAAAATTATATATATAGGAATATTATGTCAAATGTCGTTTAATAGTGAATAATATAAGGTTTTCAAATCCTAACGATAATGTTCTAAATTCAAATTAAATTTTCATAGGTTTCGTATTTTGTTTAAAAAGTAATTTTTACCCTATATGACGTATCACATCGGATCAATACAGGATGGATGAAATGGCGACAGGTCACTGGAACAATTTGTGACCCACGGATGCCCCTCAAGTTGAAGGGTAAAATCTATAAGTCCGTGATAAGACCTGTCATACTGTATGGATCAGAATGTTGGGCTGTGAAAAAGACGGATGAAAAAAGATTGCATGTAGCGGAGATGAGAACGTTGAGATGGATGTCTGGTGTGACGAGAATGGATAAAGTGAGAAATGAATATATTAGAGGAAGTTTGAAAATGGCGCCAGTGCCTGAAAAGTTGAAGGGGAATCGTTTGTCTTGGTATGGTCATGTAAAGAGGAGAGATGAAACACATGTTACTAAAAGAGTTATGAGTATACATGTGGATGGGTGGTGAGGGAGAGGGAGGCCAAAGAAAAGATGGATGGATTGTGTGAACAGTGATATGAAAGAAAAGGAAGTTAGTGATAGTATGACGGTTGACAGGATAGAATGGAAGAAAAAAACGTGTTGCGCCGACCCCAAATAAGATGGGACAAAGGCAGGAAGATGATGATGGAGTATGAAGGTAATTGATAAAACAACACACCTAAATGAAAAAAAAAGCTAAGAAACGTTTATTAACAAACGTTTAGTACATATAACTTGTGTTCCCTCCCAGAGCTCTTATTACTGCTTCCAAACGGTTCTTCATCGATCGAATGAGAGTTACGATCAAATGTTGTGGCATTCCATTACATTCCTCTTGGATTGCATTTTGCAGCTGGCTAAGTGTTTCCGGGGCAGGATCTCTTGCACGAATTCGTCTCTTTAATTCATCCCATAGATGTTCAATCGGATTTCGGATTCATGCCCGGGCTTCTTGCTAGCCATTCCATAATGGAGATGCCGAATTCGGTAACATAATCTCGTACGACGCTCGGGGTGTGAGCCCTAACATTGTCGTGCATAAATATGAAAGCGTTAAAAAATCATTTTCTGTCGTCCCAAAGTCACAGTAAACAAATAAAGAACAAAAAGTCTTAAGATAAGCGCTAACTTTTAGTTTTCAAATGTGAAATGTACTCCAACTCTAAACACACATTTGTCTCAAAACAGTGAATCATTTCATTTATATGATAAACAAATGAAATTCTAATTTTGAATTCTCACATATGCCTACTTAGACGAGGCATGCCTTTTAAGTTCTGTCGTTTCCATATTTCCCGGCAATTTTGAATTTGGAACTGTTTTATATTCGAATGTGTTTAAATTTTGAATCTCAAAACCGTTGAAAGTATTAGGATTAATGCTTTTGTTTAGTCACAGCGTCGATTGGAATCTGTCAAGTTACGTACGAAAATGAATCTTTCTAAGGAAAATGTTCGTGCTATATTTTCTACAACTTTAGAAGAGGCCTGACACGGCCTCAATGTTTTGAAGAGCTAACATCTGTGTTCAGTGATGAAGCCCCATGTCTGCGGACTGTCGAACGCTGGTATTTAGAATTCCAGCGTGGACATACTAGTGTTAGTGACAAATCTCGCGAAGGACGCCCAAAATCTGAATCATTGAAGACAACATCATTGCTGTGAGACAACTAATTCTCGAAGATTATCATGTGACGTATCGAGAGATAGAGGCTCTATTAGGCATCTCAGGGACAACCATTCAGTCGATCTTGCATGAAGCGCTTGGTGTGAGAAAGCTAGTTTGCCGTTGGATACACCATCTGCTTTCCGACGATCACAAGGCGGCCCGCGTCAGATGGTGTAAGAAAACTTTGCAAAGGTTCAACCGAGGAGAGTCAAATCACGGCTACGACATCATCAGTAGTGACGAATCTTGGATCTATGCCTACGATCCTGATTCCAAACAACAATCTACAATCTGGGTCTTTCAAGACGAGCCAAAACAGACTAAAGTTGTTCATTCTCGAAGCACTTCAAAGAAGATGGGGGCCACGTTCGTTGGAAAAACCGGTCATGTTGCGACTATTGAAGATCGTAGAACGGTTAAGGCAGAGTGGTATACCACAGTTTGTTTACCACAAGTCATCGCCGAACTTCGAAAATCTAACTCAAAGCGACGCATCATCCTGCACCACGACAACGCAAGCTCACACAGCGCTCATCAAACGATTGAGTATTTGAAGCAGGAATAAGTAGAATTTCTTGACCATCCTCGATAAAGTCCTAACCTAAGCACTAACGATTTCTTGACATTTCCTAAAATTAAGAAAAGTCTTCGTGGTCAAAGGTTCCAGTTTGGTGAAGAAGCAGTCGACGCTTTCAAGTCAGCCATTTTGAACACCCCCACTTTGAGTGGAATAAATGTTATAATGACTGGTTCGAGTGAATGGAAAAATGTATTAAGCTAAGTGATGAATACTTTGAAAAATAATAAAAAGTACTTTATGGTTCGTTGTGGTTTTTTATTCAAACGACAAAACTTAAAAGGCATACCTCGTATAACTGCCAGCCAGCTATACATTCGTGTGATTTTTTTCATGGAATGAAAACTTTTTTGTGTTAAATTAGGACAGAAACCATAAAAACGGAAGTGTTTCAATTTTTCTAATGAGAAGTGTATAATACTTATCCATTTAATTAATGACAGTTTAACCCATTGTTTTTAAGTTATATTTTAATTTTGTCGCAGATTTATATATTTAATTGTTACATTTTTTTTTAATCAGATTACAACTTGTTTGATATTACGAGCATGGCAGTTGAGAGTTTGTCATGCTCACTCAAATGTCTCGCTGATGGAGGCACGTGTTATTAGGTCATTCAGTTCCCTTCAAAATGATTGAGCTGAGTGGGGCTGATGCACGCGTCATGCTCGTGAACGGGTGCCGTCAGCTGAGACTGATCATCTCTTAGCCACTACGGCTTAAATCAATTTCTATTTTTTTAATTCGTTTTTGTTTTTTTTTGTAATTATTATTACTTATCTACATTGTGCTCACATATTAAAGCGACAAGAAATATGTAACCAAGATTTATGTAATTCATAATATGATTTAAAAGAGTGTCCATGCAGTTTCTTGCACGTTCTTCTCCATAGAGATCTACGCTTTGGAACGTGCAATTTAGCTTAACTTTTTAATTTTTTTTTGACTGACCGACATTTTGACAATTCAAAAGTGCCTGTAATTGGTCTATTTGAAACAAACGTTTCTGATTTCTGACATTTCAACTTAGGTTAATTAATAATTTTTAGTTTCTTGTCCTAGGCAACTTGTAAATATAAAGTTTGGGCTGTTGACCCTAATTTTAGTATAGCGGTGGTGGTGTGAAAATTATGAGCACTTCTCTTCGTTTAATTTTATGTGTACTCGGTAGTTCAGACTGCGAATATACGCCCTACAGCTAAGTCGTTGTTTCACTGTTATCCTAGTATTCCTCAGTATATTATACAGAAGCTGATGATGACCGCTTTTTAGGGTCCCGTACCTCAAAAGGAAAAAACAGAACCATTACAGGATCACTTTGTTGTCCGTCTGTCAAAATCCTTTATCTCAGAAACGCGTGGAGATATCGAGTTGAAATTACCATATACTAGAGTCTGCGAACCTTTGAAGCTGTGAAAAATTCAAACTTCAAAGTTACCAAAAAAAAGATACAGCCATATATATCGCAAAAAAACGTATATTTCGACACTCTCAAGGTAATCAAAATTCATAGGGTACTTCCCGTTGAGAATCCTGAAATTTGGCATGAAGCAAGGTCTTAGCACAAATATACTGAAAACGGTAAATTTGTTGTTACGTCACAAACAAAAAACTGTTTTTACGATTCGGCAAAATCTTTGAAATTCGGGAATTGAACTATTTACCTACATAGTGTGACTGTCTGTCACTTACTTCAAATTAATAACAAAATATTATATTTATCTTTAAACACCACGAATGGCGCCAGGCCACTTGGACCCTCATAAATTGTCCTTTTAATGAAAGGGCCGACAGAATTCTATAGAAACGAGTAACTTATGCAATTTCTAATGGCTGCACATGTGCAAGTCAGACGAGTCATTGAGACCCGAATCGTCCCAAACCTCTTTAGAAACAATTAAAAGACTATGCAAAAACAAAGCAATAAAAAGCTTGTTAGCTAAACGTGAGAACGAAAAGGGATGCTGGGCCGTGAGGTGGTGAGTGTTAACTCGGCGACGACAGGACACTTAGCTTCAGGCCAGGATAGGGTTCGGACGTCCAGCAGGAGCAGCGAGCTAAGCTAGGTGACTCAGTAGATACCATAGGGCTATGTCCCGTTGTAATTCTTAGTAGAGTTAGTGTTGTGATTCAGT
The DNA here is from genome assembly GCA_949316375.1 of Mythimna vitellina. Taxonomy (NCBI): domain Eukaryota; kingdom Metazoa; phylum Arthropoda; class Insecta; order Lepidoptera; family Noctuidae; genus Mythimna; species Mythimna vitellina. Next base: position 4,170,748 of record OX438709.1, on the reverse strand, counting down.
TAGATACAAATGGCAACAGTCCGATTGATTGGTCTAGTATTTAAAGTAGCAAAGTGAGTGTGTGTGTTTGTTGGTGTGACTGGGTGAGTCAATTATTATTCCAATTTATCCTAGGCTGATATCGTGTTAATATACACAGACTTGCGAGTAGAGCCGCGGGAAAAGCTAGTGTCTATAACTGAATAGACAGAAATGTGTTGCTGGGGAGTTTGTTTCGCTATTTCTTCTCCCCAGCTCAAACACTAAGAAATAGTGAATGGTGGGGCGCTTTCGGGGCTGTCTATATAGGCATTCAATAGAGTTGGAATGCTCAACTCTATTTGTCTTTGGAGCGATGACTCCCGTCTATATTATTTATTAGTATTTGCATTTACACTTGAGTTTATACTATCTATCTGCGACCAATTCGGTCAGATACGAGCACTGTATCTTGCAGATGTACTTAAAGTACAAAGGATGCACATCCTAGGGATGGGTTGACCATATTTATCACATATTATACAGTCCAAGGACTGTTAGGGACCATGACTCAATAGGAGCATGATGACGACGTCTTGCACTGGAACTAGCTTGCCCCGTTGCTAGACAAGGACGGTCGCACGGTTTGCAGCAGGGAAAGTTGCTCCGTCACGTATTACAGTTCGAGAGAGCTGCTAGGGACCATGTTCAATAGGAGCATGATGTTGACGTATTGTTGCTGAAAAGCCGCATGCGTCGCTTATGGAAGTGTTGCCCTGAGTGCCATGAGTTCGGATGTGAGGTACCGTGTGAGTATTTATTGACCAATTACCTATTACGCTTGCGTACGGGTTGCTCACATGATCTAATGTTAGTTAATCATAACTTTACGTCCCTTAGTTATATTGTATCCTTCTAAAACCACTTCTAATATATTTCATACTATGAATTCCAAGATCTCGCTTAACAATTCTTTCAACCCTCTCCTTGTCCGAACGATGTGACAAGGTATGGGATTACTGCGTTCTTATGGAATTCACCTTTTTGTCGGTGGAGGTTTGTCCAAGTCATTAGGATGAGAACCACAGGGTAGAGTGGGCGAATGGTGGGGCCCTACCTTCTCCCCCCTAGGGGGGGGAGGGGGGACCGACCTTCATACCTTCATGTAGGAAGATTCAGGAAAAACGAAAATTTTATCAGCCTAGGGTCTTTTAGGAACAGTCACAATAGGTAAATTTGTACGGAACCCTCAATGCGCGAGTCCGACTCGCACTTGTTTTTGAGATGCTTAATCTTCCAATGACATACATTGAGTTACCGTGGTGGCCCTGGAACGCAAAAGGCAACTGAAGGACCAAGGGTTGGTCAGTAAAAGTCTGACACCCCCTCTCGCTCCACCCAGACCGGGAGAAGTTATTTAATGATCTCACAAATAAAGATTAATTTAGACAATTTTTTACATTTCTTTAGGCAGCAGAGTCCACTTCTCAAATGTTTACCATTGGCCTTAACTGAATAATAATAATAATAATGAAGTTTATTTGGAGCAACATAAGTTTACAGATTACAGAAAAACGAAGATAGCGACAAAATTAAAATACTTCTTCTTAGCGTATCGATGGCAAAACCAGTTAAATTCCTTGCTTGGCCCAGTATTCGGCCATGGCAGTGCTGTCCGCTGATGCTGTCATTAGGTCCCTACGTGAACAGGTAACAGGGCACGTGATGCAGGATCAAAGGTGGGACATGGTCTGTGGAGAGACGCCGCACAAACACTGAAGATCGGAACCGTCCACGAACCCCCATCTGTGGAGATTGTCTTTGCTGCGCCTAACTTGGGTGCGGAGTCTGTTTAGAGTTTTCCAGGTGGCCCATGGCAACTCGTGTCCAGGAGAGAGACTCTCCAACGGCTCGACAAAATCATCATGAGGTTTAAACTTCTGCCGCCAGAGGTCGCATCTCTCCGAGGTGCTGTTACCTTGAGATGGGCTCACGCTTGCAACAAAACTTTTACGACTTTTAAGTCTCAGGGGCACCGAACTGTAGTTGTGCATTGGATGACGAGGGTCGTTTTGTTGTTTCGCCCTTTCTATGCGGCTAGCCACAGCCCTCCGAATTTCTGGGGGTGCAATGCCGATCAGTGTATACAACATTCGTACCGGAGTCGGTTTAAGGCAACCAGTAGCAATTCGGCACGTCTCATTAAGTGCTGTATGTAAGTAAAATACTGTAGCGCAGCTATCAACGCCCAATTTAAAACAAGTATACTCATGGAATCAAGCATGGAATGGGTGGGACTTTCCTAGTTATTTATAAGTACTTATAATAAATCTGTAGAAGTGAAAATTCTGTACATTGAAAATATAAAAAAAATAAATGGCAGGGGGTGTTACTAGATCGACACCGAACCCAAAATGTAATTAAAAAATTTTTTGTTTGTCTGTCTGTCTGTCTGTTTGTTTAGACATCACGCAAAAACTACCGGTTCGATTAAGATGAAACTTGGTATAATTATTCTTTAATATTCTGGGCACCACACTGGGTACTTTTTATCCCGGAGAAGTATATGCAATAAAAAAACAAACGTAATTTTGCGGCTCGATCCCTAGTCCCGATTACTGTACCAACCGCAAATAATAAGTTTATCGTAGGTTACGTCACCCGCAGTCGAGTTCACTAAGGGGCGCTGCATACGGCTAAGATACTATAATAGTTTATCTTAAGATACAATATCGCTCGCCATACAATTCAATGGACTATCACACACAAACGAACATAATAAATAATTTTCACATTTTTGTATCTCAAAAAACCTAATAAAACCATTTTCAACTTCTACGCGGACGAAGTCGCGGGCAAAAGCTAGTGCCTAATAATTTCTTTAATTATTTCTAATGATAGTCCTAATTGTTAATCAAAGAGAATATAATGATGAAGCTTCACTGATAAAATGAAGGTCTACATACCTTCCCCACATAAGGATACTGTGACTCCGTGATCAGTCCCTCCCTGGCCGCGTACCGGAGTGCACCTCGCAGAGACCCTCCATCACATCCTGCGTTCCCGTCCTTGAAACTACAGTCCACTATCTGCTGAGGACTGGTTAGGAAACAAGAGAAAATATTAGTTCGTTACTGGTGCTGCAAAATGCCATCTATGAGCTTTGGATTCAGTGAAAAGGCGTGCGAAGAAGCTAATTGGTGATCAAAATTTGGTTAAGGTCCTAACGCCCGAGCTGTGACATAAAACAGTGATTTTCTGAAGCCTACTCCTCGGTTACGACTGGGTTAATTATTGAGAAAGAATAAAATTTGAAAAAAATATGTTTATCATAGATTCATGTACAACGTCTTGAGCATCAGCGCCGAGTTGCTAGCCTGTCGGTTTTCTACCGGTTGCATTTCGGGGAGTGTGCGTCGGAATTGCATAACCTTTTTCCGTCTAACTATAATATAGGTGTCTTCAAGGCTAGAGTGAATAGGCTCTTAATAAACTAGTGCGCCTGACCATCAATGATTGCATCTCCACTTACCATCAGGTGGGATCGCAGTCAAGCACTGGTTTATATCAATTAAAAAAAAAAAAAAAAAAAAAAACCTAATTCCGCCTAGCCCGTTCCATCATCGGACCACCAGGCGTACGGCAACGCGCCACCGGTACATGGTGGACATTCCACCTATACGCACAAAACGTTTTGGGAACACATTCATTGTGCGTACAGCTAAGGAGTGGAATTCCTTACCGGAATCTGTGTTTCCTGATAGCTACAACCCGGAAATCTTTAAGTTAAGAATGAATAGGTTACTTCTAGGTAAGCGCGTTCCATCGTCGCTTTCCATCAGGTGATATGGCGGTCAAGCGCGAACCTATCAAGAATAAAAAAGCAACATTATCAACATATGATTTTTTTGTGCGATTAATACTTTTGTTAAAAAAAAATATCTAACAAGATTATATTTTTTCGCTTGTTTTCCCTACTTCTTTCAAACGGCTTTGATCTTTAGAAATATGTTTATACAACAAAATAGCTGGTTAAGTGTTCTTCAGAATGTACATAGCAGATGTAAATCAATCAATATTTCGCAAAGAAAATGAATTTAAAGATCAGCGGGGATCTATCCGGGTGCATCTGGCCGGAATTAAATTAACTTAATTTAACTCCGGCCAGATGTTCAAGCCTTAAGTCCATTCTACATAGCCTAGAGCACAGGCGCAAAGTAGTAAGGCTTTCGGTATTTTACAAGATGCATTTTGAAGAGTGTCCGCAGGAATTACTCAATACTCAATACTTTATTGCATTCCATATGTACCTAAGTGATATAAAATATAGTCAAGATCAATATGGACCCTGTCGGGCACAGCAAATGTAGGAGAGAGGATGGCGGCAAAGTAACAATTCATGGAATTAATTTTTGTAGGTAGATCTATTAGATGTATATTATTATGTATGTGTATAAGTATTGGTATTGGTATTTGGTATTGGTGGTTTGGTATTGGTTGTGTCCGACATTTTAATTTTTTTTGTCATCTTTATTATTAAATTATGTATGTATATACCTATTTAAATTAAATTGTGCATGCATATTATTATGTCTATGTAATTGTCTAAGTAATTATAAATTATGTCAATTTCTTTTTTGTCGTCATTGTTATTAAATTGTTAATAATGAAATTAATTTATGTATGTATATTATTATTATGTTTTGTAGGTAGTAGGCAAATTGTTTAAAATGTTTAGTAGGTAATTACTCTACTTGATTCCGCCATCACCTTTCTACTATCGGACAACGACAACGGGTCCGACAAGTGTCCACCATGTCCACATTGTTTACACCATGACGGTCTGGACTAAGCTTTCGCCTCGTCGTTTATGCCATGTACAACGAAGAGCCGGAACAATTTGCCTGCTGCGGTCTTCCCGTACGATTATAATTTAGGTGTCTTCAAAGCTAGAGTAGTTCACCTTCAACGATTACATCACTCCTTACCATCAGGTGGGGCCGCAGTCAAGCAGTAGCATAGCATAGTCGGCCTTATAATCTTCCCACTGCTGGCACTCAGGCCTCCTCTCTAGGAGAGGGAATGGGCAGTAATCCACCACGCGGATTGGTGGATGTCACATGTCTTCGAATTTTTGGTTCTAGGACATGCCGGTTTCCTCACGATGTTTTCCTTCACCGTTTTGAGAGCAGTGGTGATGAAATAAATTACACAAAGTAATGCGCCTGGCTGGGTTTGAACCCATGACCTACAACTCTTAAGTCGGGGTCGTTACCATTCGGCCACCACTGCTCGCAAGCAGTAGTATATATCAATTGAAAATACATATATACTTTTTTTAACCCAGGTCACCGACGCAAAAAAGGGGTGTTATAAGTTTGTGCTGCTACCTCGCTTGTTTGCCTGTATGTGTGTGTCTGACCGTAACTCTTACGGTTTTTTTTTATTTTGGGTGTAGAAGTTCAAAGAGCATCCAATTACCTCACAAATATATTCAATTACCTCAGTTCTCCCCAGAAGCCATGTTTCTTATAGAGTTGCGCCTGCAACGCATGGGTGACAGCGAAAGCGTAGCATGCGCCGCAGTGGTGTTGCTCCTCTAGTTTAGGCTTGAAGCCTGTGGTGCGCCAGTCGACCTGTCAAATATTTTCCGAGATAAAAAAAAAGTAAAGCAAATACAAAATGTAAATATAGAATAATGCACATTATTATTTGTTCATTCTTCCTTTCATATACAGTCCATACTTCTGTGGAATGAGCTTCCTCTTGACATCAGGACGGCCACCAGTCAATATGCATTTAAGCGGAAGTTGCGGCTTTATTTTCTACACAAATAGCAAAGTAGTCTCAAAAATCCTTTAATTTTTCCTGATATAAATAATATATATTTATGTATATTTAGGTTCATATTATATTAAATATTTATGTATGTTTATTTTTTTTAATATATACATATACATTTGATCCCTTGTTTTCTATTAATCTTTTCTTTTTTTTATGCACCTACCATGTTTTGTGTGTGTGAAAAATAAAAAAACACTAGGTAATATTTCAGTGCATAAATTATGATTGTAAAACCATTTTCTGATTAATTTGCATTTATTTATTTATTAAAACTTCAAGCAATACAAAGGTACAAAGGCGGACTTAATGCCTTAGGCATTCTCTACCAGTCAACCAAGGGTAGTGAAGAGAAAACATGGTAGGTGCATAAAAAAAAAGAAAAGATTAATAGGAAAACAAGGGATCAAATGTATATATATAAAAATAAACATACATAAATATTTAATATAATATGAACCTACATATATATAAATATATATTATTTATATAAGGAAAAACACATTTTCCGATACCTACGAGTTTCATTTGCGTGTATACCTCCAAACATTTACAATTTCTGCATATTTATAACTTACTATAAGATTTTAAGGTATAACTGTTATTTTTCCCGAATAAAATAAAATTTATTTATTTATTTATTTTCTTCATCTTACATCTATCTTTACAGGTTTTTTTTTTATCCCCAATGCGATAAATGCGTTTATCCTAACTTATTTATACTAACATCTATAACTTATTATAAATATTAAAAGCCTACTGATTTGATAATAAAAAATCAATTTAAAAAAATGTCTACTTAGGACTTGCCTTTACCTACCCAGGTATTATGGCGGTAAGTCCCCTCTTTGAGGCGTGGTTGGAAAGACCTTACGGCGTCCTCACATTCCGCATGACGCAGGTTCTCACCGGACACGGTAAGTTCGGGAGGTTCCTGCACCGGATTCGTGCGGAAACGACGCCCGGGTGTCGCCACTGTGTGGCCCACCCGGAGGTCACGGTAGAGCACACGGTGGAGGTGTGCCCCACTTGGGCAGAGCAACGCCGTGTCCTCGTGGGGGCAATCGGCGGCGGCGATCTCTCGCGCCGGGCCTTGGTTCAGGCCATGCTCCGGAGCGAGGAGGAGTGGCAGGCGGTCGCCTCCTTCTGCGAAGCAGTAATGTTAGCTAAGGAGGCGGCCGATAGCGTGAGGCAACGCTCCTTACGCTCCAACCGCCGCCGGGATTCCGATCCCGATTTCCGGCCACCGTAGGCGCGGGCTTGCAGACGGCGAGCAATGGGTGGCTCGCGGTCTGACCTTCCGGTAACCGTCCGGACCGAGCCCAAGTCGTCGACGGCGCGTACTGTTCCACGCGCGCCTCAAGGTAAGCAAATCGTAGGGGCCCAGCAGGGTCGAAGCCTACTGGGGCCACGGGTAGTGTGAAAGCGGAACCCGGGGCCCTGGGACGAAGGCAACGAAGGAACAGGAGTGGGTTTTTAGTCAGTAAGAGTCTGACACTATCTCCCGTTCCGCCCAAGAGCGGGGATGTCATTAGGATGATTTTCCCACCCAATAAAAAAAAAAAAACCTACCCAGGTACTTTTTTTTACATATCTATATAAGTATATCTAATTCCTTACCGTTTCCGGAACACTGCGGTGCAAACTCTTACGATACGCTATCTTATGTGGATCCTCAGCCGGGTCGAACAGGGGAAACGTGTGGAACAACCTCAGGAACTTGTTGAAGTACTCTTTTACATCCTAAATGGAAAAACAAAAACATACTTGTAAAAAATTGGGGCAGAGCGTTCAGCCGTTCGAGCGAAAAGGAGTAACAAACATATTATAAACACACACACAAACTCGCCTTCATAATATCAGTGTGATATGATACGAAAGTAATTAATTGCATGTAGCGGAGATAAGAATGTTGAGATGGATGTGTGGTGTGAAGAGAAAGGATAAAGTGAGAAATGAGTATTTTAGAGGAAGTTCGAAAGTGGCGCCAGTGACTGAAAAGTTGAAGGGGAATCGTTTGTCTTGGTATGGTCATGTAAAGAGGAGATATGAAACGCATGTTACTAAAAGAGTTATGAGCATAAATGTGGATGGATGGAGAGGGAGAGGGAGGCCAAAGAAAAGATGGATGAATTGTGTGAACGAAAAGAAAGTTAAATTGACTAGTGACAGGGCAGAGTGGAAGATAAAAACGTATTACACCGACCCCAAATAAAACGGGACAAGGGCAGGAAGATGATGATGCGACAGTAACTCTCTCTGTTACACTTTCATAGTTAAACCACTGAACCGATTTTGGTGATGAAATTTGGTACAGAGATAGGTTAGACCTTATAGAAGGACGATGTGATATGACACTTTTTGTCCCGGAATTAAATTCGTTTTGGATGGTTTCCAACTTTCACGCGGGTGATACCGCAGATAGAATCTAGTAAAATATAACTTAATATTAATCGTAGGACAGAATCGTAACCCGAACTGTATTGACGCTAATTAGTTCTGAGATACAACTGCTATAGAATTCATGGAATCGGCGTTCGATCGCGGTAATTAAGCCTTTAATATAAACTATATTGGCCTCATTAATATAGAGTGCTCTGATGTAATCTGTGGTTATTATGTACGTGGATAATTAATAAGTAAATAGTAATAATATTAATCATTTTATTTCAGGTAAACAGTAAAATAATAATAATAATCAGCCTTTTAATGTTCCCACTGCTGGGACTCAGGCCTCCTCTCTCTAGGAGAGGGAATGGACTGTAATCCACCACGCGGGCCCAGTGCGGGTTGGTGAATGTCACATGTCTTCGAATTTTTAGTTCTAGAACATGCCAGTTTCCTCACGATGTTTTCCTTCGCCGTTTTGAAAGCAGTGGTGATGAAATAAGTTATACAAAGTAATGCGTCTGGCTGGGTTTGAACCCGCGACTTACAACTCGTAAGTCGATTAGGTAAACTGTACCCACATTATATTAATACTATATAGACGAAAGTCTATGACCAGTGCGTGTTGCCAGTGATGACATATGGTCCCGAAACGTGGTCGCTCACAATAGGCCTCATCAGAAGGCTCAAAGACACTCAAAGGCCAATGGAGAGGGTTATGCTCGGAGTTTCCTTGCGTGATCGAATCAGAAATGAAGATATCCACAGGAGAACCAAGGTTGCCGACATAGCACGAAGAATCGCCACAATTAAGTGGCAATGGGCAGGGCACATTGGTCGCAGAACAGATGGCTATTGGGGCCGAAAGGTTCTGGAGTGGCGACCGCGTACCGGAAGACGCAGTGTTGGAAGGCCCCCTACAAGGTGGACCGATGACCTGGTGAAGGTTGCGGGAATCCGATGGATGCAAGACGCACAGGACCGTTCTTTGTGGCGACATTTAGGGGAGGCCTATGTCCAGTAGTGGACGTCTATCGGCTGAAATGATGATGATGATGATATAGACTAACATTCATAAGTAAATTAAATGATTCTTATACGTACACTTTTTTGGAAGTGGAAAATCATCTATTGCTCGAGTGCGGAGCGTGTAAGACTTTTACTGACTAAAATCAAACCTACGTTCCTTCAGTTGCCCTTTGCGTTTTAGGACCTCAAGTAACCTTTTCAGAAGTTAACCCATAGCCCTAGTAGGTATTGATCCTGCTGAGCCCCTGCGGTTTTGCTGACATATCTTTGACACTCGTGCGGATGGGCACGCCACAATTATGGCGGTAAGTCTCCTCTTTGAGGCGTGGTTGGAAAGACCTCACGGCGTCCTCACCTTCCGCATGACGCAGGTTCTTACCGGTAGGTATCTCGCGCTCCGCCCAAGAGCGCGTTTTGTCATAAGATGATTTTCCCACCCTATAAAAAAAAAAAACACTCGTGCGGAACACTACGCGCCGTCGACGACTCGGGCTCGGCCCGGACGACTACTGAACGGCTGGATAGCGAGCTACCCATTGCTAATCGTCATCATCATCATCATTTCAGCCGAAAGACATCCACTGTTGGACATTGGCTTCCTCCAAATATCGTCATACGGTCATTATGGCGCTGGCTCGCTTAATCGCGTTTAGCCGCTGTCACTAGTGTCACTTGTCTGTATTTTTCTTTTATTGTTTTTTTACAAGTGACAGCGCAGCGGCTAAACCCAATTGTGCGAGCCAAACGTTAAAAAGCTATTAGTTTTATTGGCGAATTCCGCCCTTATATTGTAAAGACGAAAGCTTGTGTGTCTGAAAGAAGAGAAGTCGGTTAAAAACCAACACTTACGGACTGAATTTTACCTAAGCTATCTTAATAATATATTTTTAGATTTTTTCTCATATAGAGTCCCCTACACACCCGGGATAAAAAGTGTTCTACATAGACAGTCTAACCGTAGATCCTATGTCCATGGGTTGTCCGAAAGGGAACCCCCCGGGGTGCCCTTTCCTGGAATGCAAGGTAAAGAAGGAACATAGAACTGGGTTTTAGTCAGTAAAAGTCTGACACGCCCTCGCGCTCCTCCCTAGAGCGAGAGAAGTCATTGGATGATTTTCCACATAAAAAGGTACCTATGTGTCAAATTTCATCCAAACATGTTCAGCAGGTTGAGCGTGAAATAGTAACATACAGACACACAAGCTTTCGTCTTTACAATATAAGGGCGGAATTCACCAATAAAACTAATAGCTTTTTAACGTTTGGCTCCCATAATCGCGTTTAGCCGCTGTCACTAGTGTCACTAACTTGTAAAAATGCAACAAAAGAAAAATACAGACAAGTGACACTAGTGACAGCGGTTAAACGCGATTAAGCGAGCCAGCGCCATAATGACCGTATGACGATATTTGGAGGAAGCCTATGTCCAACAGTGGACGTCTTTCGGCTGAAATGATGATGATGATGACGATGAGCAATGGGTAGCTCGCTATCCAGCCGTTTAGTAGTCGTCCGGGCCGAGCCCGAGTCGTCGACGGCGCGTAGTGTTCCGCACGAGTGTTTTTTTTTTATTGGGTGGGAAAATCATCTTATGACAAAACCCACTCCTGTTCCTTCGTTGCCTTCGTCCCAGGGCCCCGGGTTTCGCTTTCACACTACCCGTGGCCCCAGTAGGCTTCGACCCTGCTGGGCCCCTACGATTTGCTGACATCTCTTTGAGGCGCGCGTGGAACAGTACGCGCCGTCGACGACTTGGGCTTGGTCCGATTACCGGACGGTCGGACGGCGAGCCACCCATTGCTCGCCGTCCGCAAGCCCGCGCCTACGGTGGCCGGAAATCGGGATCGGAATCCCGGCGGCGGCGGTTGGAGCGTAAGGACCGTTGCCTCACGCGATCGGCCGCCTCCTTCGCTAGCATTACGGCTTCGCAGAAGGAGGCGACCGCCTGCCACTCCTCCTCACTCCGGAGCATGGCCTGAAACAAGGCCCGGCGCGAGAGATCGCCGCCGCCGATTGCTCCCACGAGGACACGGCGTTGCTCTGCCCAAGCGGGGCACACCTCCACCTTGTGCTCTACCGTGTCCTCCAGGCGGTCCACACAGTGGCGACACCCGGGCGTCGTTTCCGCACGAATCCGGTGCAGGAACCTCTCGAACTTACCGTGTCCGGTGAGAACCTGCGTCATGCGGAAGGTGAGGACGCCGTGAGGTCTTTCCAACCACGCCTCAAAGAGGGGACTTACCGCCATAATTGTGGCGTGCCCATCCGCACGAGTGTCAAAGATATGTCAGCAAAACCGCAGGGGCTCAGCAGGATCAATACCTACTAGGGTTATGGGTTAACTTCTGAAAAGGTTACTTGAGGTCCTAAAACGCAAAGGGCAACTGAAGGAACGTAGGTTTGATTTTAGTCAGTAAAAGTCTTACACGCTCCGCACTAGAGCAATAGATGATTTTCCACTTCCAAAAAAGTGTACGTATAAGAATCATTTAATTTACTTATGAATGTATATAGTCTATATAGTATTAATATAATCTGGGTACTGTTTACCTAATCGACTTACGAGTTGTAAGTCGCGGGTTCAAACCCAGCCAGACGCATTACTTTGTATAACTTATTTCATCACCACTGCTCTCAAAACGGTGAAGGAAAACATCGTGAGGAAACTGGCATGTCCTAGAACCAAAAATTCGAAGAAATGTGACATTCACCAACCCGCACTGGGCCCGCGTGGTGGATTACAGCCCATTCCCTCTCCTAGAGAGAGGAGGCCTGAGTCCCAGCAGTGGGAACATTAAAAGGCTGATTATTATTATTATTTTACTGTTTACCTGAAATAAAATGATGAATATTATTACTATTTACTTATTAATTATCCACGTACATAATAACCACAGATTACATCAGAGCACTCTATATTAATGAGGCCAATATAGTTTATATTAAAGGCTTAATTACCGCGATCGAACGCCGATTCCATGAATTCTATAGCAGTTGTATCTCAGAACTAATTAGCGTCAATACAGTTCGGGTTACGATTCTGTCCTACGATTAATATTAAGTTATATTTTACTAGATTCTATCTGTGGTATCACCCGCGTGAAAGTTGGAAACCATCCAAAACGAATTTAATTCCGGGACAAAAAGTGTCATATGTCCTTCTATAAAGTCTAACCTATCTCTGTACCAAATTTCATCACCAAAATCGGTTCAGTGGTTTAACTGTGAAAGTGTAACAGACAGAGTTACTGTCGCATCATCATCTTCCTGCCCTTGTCCCGTTTTATTTGGGGTCGGTATAATACGTTTTTTTCTTCCAGTCTGCCCTGTCACTCGTCAAGCTAACACTTTCTTTTCATTCATATTACTGTTCATACAATCCATCAATCTTTTCATTGGCCTCCCTCCCACCATCCACATGTATGCATATAACTCTTTTAGTAACATGCGTTTCATATCTTCTCTTTACATGACCATACCAAGACAAACGATTCCCCTTCAACTTTTCAGTTACTGGCGCCACTTTCAAACTTCCTCTAAAATACTCATTTCTCACTTTATCCTTTCTCTTCACACCACACATATATGTCTGTGTGTTTATAATATGTTTGTTACTCGAAAAGTCGGTTATTTTTTTTAAGTAAAAAGATTTTTATAGTTCATAAAATAACAAAATAAATTTTAAAATTCAATTCAAAGTTTTCTTTTTTTATTATCTGTTCTTTAACGCCTTGAAATAGTAGCCACAATGTTATCACGTCATACGGCTGTGTTTAGTAAAGTCACAACTGTCAACTGATCGGCTATACTGAGCGCATTTGTTTACACAGCCAACTGACGTCACGACCGCAGAATAGGTAAATATGGTGTCCACTACTTTCTAAATTTTCTTCAAATTCACGCGAAATTTGAGGTACATAGCGGCTGAATAATTTTTTTTTGATTTTTTTTATTTGTTTTTTTGCACCATAAAATCTAATTGGGACACTTTTCAAAAATGAGTGTAATATATCCCTATTCTCTTGGAATAATTTCCTATCATCAGGTAGTTAAACACATAAAACACCCTTTCAGTCCGGCTTCCGTCCTGGTCATAGCACGACTACAGCGCTTCTTAATATCACGGATGATATAATAGCAAATCAGCTATGGAAAGCAGTAATCTAACGGTCTTGGCATTGCTTGATTTCAGTAATGCCTTTAATACTGTTGATTACGATGTTTTGCTTGGTATTCTATGCTCTCCTAATATATCTCCATCGGTGATTGACTGGCTTCGTAGTTACCTGCTCGGACACCGGCAACGTATTTGCATCGGAGAGACCTTGTCTTCCTGGTGTAGTACTTCTGCCGGGGTTCCGCAGGGTGGCGTGTTATCCCCATTACTTTTTACAGTTTTTATAAACTCAGTTTCCAATAAACTAACTTCTTCCTACTATCTATATGCAGACAATCTACAAATTTACTCGCGAGCACTTCTTGGAAATCTGTCTGAGGCTATTAGCACCATCAACCGTGATCTGGCCCGTATATGCGATTGGAGCAAGAAGTATGGTCTTACGGTAAATCCCGCAAAGACGCAGGTTATAGTGGTGGGCAGTTCTAGGATGGTTTCAAGGATCGACTGGACGACTCTTCCCCAAGTCTCTTTTGACAACCCCGTAATTCCCTTCAGTGATAAAGTTAAGAACTTGGGGATATTCATTGACAAGAACTTTTCCTGGACTCAAGAAGTCAGCCGTAAGTTGCGCTATCGAATCGCTTCTGCTGCATCTTTAAGAAGACTCCGCAATTTTCTACCGACTGCTACCAAGATTGCGCTTGCACAGTCTCTTCTTCTTCCCATCCTTGATTATGCTGATGCCAGCTATCTTGACCTTACTCAAGAACAACTAGATAAATTTGAGCGGCTTCAAAATTTTTGTATAAGATTCATATTTGGTTTGCGCAAATATGATCACGTTTCCGAATTCCATGTAAAGCTCAAGTGGTTGCCAATTCGCCTTCGCTGGAATGCTCATATTCTCTCCCTCCTATATAATATCCTCTTTTCCCCCTTCACGCTCTTTACCTTAAAAAACGTTTTGAGTTTCTCTGCAACTCACATACAAAATTGTTAAGATCATCAGAGAACTTGCGACTTAAATTGCCAATCCATAACACGACTTTCTATGATAAATCATTTACTGTCCAGGCTGCTCGTCTGTGGAATGAATTGCCAGACACAATTAAACGCGCTCAATCGTTGCCTGTTTTTAAAAGACTCATTAGGGAACATTACCTACCTGTCGCTGTGAGTCGATAGTCGTGACTCATATTTCTCTCTATAGTTTTCAATAATTATGTATGTATATATGTATCTATTTTATAGCATATGTACATATCTGTGTATCTATTATAATATAATTTATTAATGCTGGTTTTTTACACCAATGACAGCCCCATTTCTTGTCGAGGCAATTACTGTCCATTCCAGGTTGCCTGGAAGAGATCGCGGAATGCAATAAGGCCGCCCATTGTATGTACGTATGTGTTTTAGTTTTTAGTTTCCTTTTATTTTTGTATTGGTGTACAATAAAGGATACATTAAATAAATAAATAATAAATAAATAAATACGAGATTAAAAACGTGATTATTACCAGGTCTCCAAACAGGTTCAGATGCAGCGAATACGACCGCTTGCCCATCAGAAAGTCGCGGTTGTGTTGCGCCACTATCTGGAGATTGTTGCGCCACTTCCTTAGTGCTTCTAATTCTAGCTGCGGTGTTCGATACACCTTTTTGTGGACAACCTGTAAAGGGAGAGGTGTGGGTACTTTATTTTATATTTTTTCATCCCCGTCCTAATAAGACATTTTACTCGAGTTAGCACAATACATCACGTCTTCAATTCAATACCTAATCATTTAACTCAAAATATTTCTCGTCTTAATTCTTTATTGCACACATAATTTATTATGAAACACAGTGATTTGATAATTCATATACTATATAGTATTCATATCATGTATCTATTTATATAGCATATGTTTAATGCTGGTTTTGTCACACCAATGACAGCCCCATTTCTTGTCCAGGCAATTACTGTCCATTCCAGGTTGCCTGGAAGAGATCGTGGAATGCGATAAGGGCGCCCATTGTATGTACGTATGTGTTTTAGTTTCCTTTTATGTTTGTATTGATGTACAATAAAGGATATAATAAATAAATAAAGGCAAGCTTAACTCAACGATGTGTTTTCTCCAAGCAAACCTTCAACACAAGGGCCTACATGAGCGGCTTATAAAGCGTCAGAAGCCAATGCAGGGAGGTATGTTAATATTCTACAACTTTCACACAACGCCATCTAGTTCCAAATCACATGAGTAGATAAACGGAACAGAGACAAAGCTTCATATAACCGCGCGAATCGGGTTGCACTACTACAACCACACGGGGAATGTGTGCGTGTCCACTGTCCGCTTGTTGCGTACGCGACGACACTGGAAAAAACCGGTTAACGCAGGCTTAGGCAGTGGACTTGTGGTCTATGTGACACACGTTGTTTGTTTTGTTTGTACAAGTTTAAATATGATTACGTAAAAACGTGGTGTTTTATTATCAAGAATGGTGGTTTATTGTACTGTGTGTATAAACACACATATTGATATATTTTTGCTAGAAAAAGCAAAAATATATCATCATACTAAAAATAAAACTGAACGTTAAGAGATCTGAACAACCTATAAATATGGGCAAAGATTCTTTATTCAGTCATTACAATGATTTTAATGATGGTGATGTACAATTGGGTTGATTAATTATACCTACTGATAATTTTATCGCATTTGTTGAATTACTCGAGCAAGTTTCGAATATTTCGATCTTGAAATAAATATTGTCAATGTTGGCAACAAAAAACTTAAACGTATTAAAGATTTTAAATTTGATATGCAGTGTTTCACGTTAGATCTCTTGAAAAAACTTTGTTAGATTCAGAATTTACCACATTATTAAAATAATCAATTATTAAAAAATTTAAAATTATAAAAATAAAATTATTAGAGTAAGTCATTTTTAAAATATCGTACTGAATAATAAAACTATTTAACAATTTTTTTATTTAATTTGTTTTCACCTGAAAGACAACCCTACCAAAATAGGTAACAATATTGTACGTACTTAGGGAAGCTTTGCCTCTGTTCCGTTTATCTACTCATGTGCCCAAATTAAGCAGAGCTGGTGCTATGTCTAGGTACTAAACAACTGATAATGATAAATTGACAGGCTGGGGTTTGACCACTATTTTACCTGATAGTTAGCGATGATGTGGCCGACGATGGAGCACGATTGCTTAAAAGTAACCTATTCACTTGTGACTTAAAGACCCCTAGGTTGTAGCTATCAGGAAACACAGACCCCGGTAAGGAATCCCACTCCTTAGCAGTACGTATAATGTGTTCCCAAAAGGTTTTATACGTATAGGTGGGATGTCCACCATGTACCGATGGCGCAACGCCGTACGTCTAGTGGTCCGATGATGGAACGGACTTGGTGGAATTAAATTGTCTCCGAAACGTAAACGATAGAAAACTGACAGGCCAGCAACTCGACGTCGATGCTCAAGACTTTGAAGTTTTGATTCGACAAGTGCATCATCACCGATAATCCTCTTGGCTCGCTTCTCAATCGATTCCAGGGCATCAAGCTGATATTTGGCAGACCCATCCCAAAGATGAGAGCAGTACTCCATACACGATCGAACTTGCGCTTGATAAAGATTAAGCAGTTGTACTGTCTCACCTTAGCTTAGGGGTTGTTCAAGTATTACGTAAGCAGATTTTTTGCAAACATTAACTTCCCCCTCCCCCTCGTCAGCAAAAGTAAGCAATACTCTCACCCCCCCCCCCCCATGCTTACGTAAACATTGGTACGTGCATTTGTCAATGTGTTAGTTAGGTTATTAATTTATGAGCAGTAGGTAAGTCTAGAAATAAGTAATACTTGAAATAAAGGAAAAAAAACAGAGTTAATTTAAAATTTTGACATTATTAATATAAGTTCAACAACAAACAACAACAACAACAACAATCAACACACAACAACAACTGGAACAATCTGCCTGCTGCGGTCTTTCCGTCCAACTATAATATAGGTGTCTTCAAGGCTAGAGTGAATAGGCTCTTAATAAACTAGTGCGCCTGACCATCAATGATTGCATCTCCACTTACCATCAGGTGGGATCGCAGTCAAGCACTGGTTTATATCAATTAAAAAAAAAAAAAGTTAAGAGTTTTCAGTACATGACACACTAATCCATGACACTAAGTCTTCAATGACATTAGATGTGTGCTCCTAAATGATGTGTGTCTGCTCACTTTCTTGTGGTTTTGAAACATCGATATTGTTTTCTCAAAAAATTAAAAAAAAATTGCACTGCTGACGTAATCACCATCTAGATCCCCCATCCCCCATGTCATCAAAAATAAGCAAAGTAAAGACCCCCCACCCCCCCGTAGTGCTTACGTAATATTTGAATGGCCCCTTAGGGTCTGCTAAAAATCATCTATTGGGCAGTTGCCCAGTTAGATAAAATGTTCGTCTGGACGGAGGATCCTCCCCTTTTCAATGGACTAACAATAAAGACGAAGTCTTTTGTTTGTTTAAATGCGCTTATCTCTGGAACTATTGGATGGGATTAAATCTTTATATGGGATAACCAGATTCATAACGAATAGTACCTATAGGCCAAACCGGGGTGAAACCGTGGGGGATAGTTACTGAATGATAAATGTGAGTCTTACTTACACATACAAGCAACAACACACAAGCACACACAACACACACACAACATACACACAAGACACATACAAGCTAGCAACACACAACAACACACACATTACATTACAAGCTCAGCGTTCAACGAAGGGTCAGGTAGAGGTGTAATATATACACTACATTTCGCTAGTTCTGTTGAAGTCTCATGTATAATAAGGGGTGAGTGAGCATAATATTGCTATCTGAGAAATTCAGGACAGAAAACCAAACCACACTCTGCCCGACCAGGGCATCGAACGTAAAAAAGAAACTCATAACTCATTCATCGCTTTTTGGTCTTCTAATGTTGCACGTACGTAATTGGTCTTTATCTATGAAATTAATAAGTGAACGCGCTTTTTAGGGTTCCGTAGTCAACAAGGAACCCTTATAGTTTCGCCAAGTCTGTCTGTCTGTCAGTCCGTCCTTCCGCGGATAATCTCAATGACCGTTAGCACTAGAAAGCTGAAAGGAGACAATTTTTTTTGGGCCCACTATTAAACGGTAACGTATATTAATGAAATTACACATGAAAGAAGTGATCATCTTATTATAATTAACAGACCAAAAATTATTTAGAAATCTAACCGGAATAATGAAATAATTGTAAAAAAGTGTTACGGCAAAAAATGGTTGTTTAGGAGTGTTTTTAGGTTTATTTTAACGTGAAAAAAAAGTTTCTTCGATGCGCAGCGGTAATAACATCGGCTTTAAATGCGTTTAAAGAGATAATACCTTATTAATTCGTAAAGAGAACTCGTTTTTTATGTTGTTAATAACGTTTAACACAAATATCAAGTAACGTACTTTAAAAATCACCGTAGAACGAAACGTAATTAATAGCTCGTTGCAGATGCTCTGTGGTCCAGTTTCAATCAGTTTGACACTAACAGACAACATTATTATTGTTTCCGATTATTAGATAGTTGCATGTTTCTTCTGTTCGTATTTTTATTCGAAAGATTTTATGAAAATGGCATCCATAGTTACAGTGCGTAATCCACAAAGCCATTGTATCAATTGTTACAATATGGTTACATGCCTGGCTATGGCTTATATGCCTGAATCTAAACAGGCTGGTGAACACCAATTATCAACCATTGCAGCCAATAAGATCCGCTGTGACCTTGTGTAGGTGGGTGGTTGAAGTCGTGAATTGCAGATTTAAACCGGACTTGAAATTGTTCCGTCAGGAATATTTCAATACAGCATCATCCCACCTCATACATGACTTTAAAAAAATAGCTGCACCATTAATAAATCGATTTCATACGTTAATCAGAGACTTTTGTTATGCTCAACAGATGTTAGCGATTGCCCAAACAAAACTGAACACTCCAAACCGTTTAGCCTCTTATATAGAAATGCACAATTTAAACAGAGTGAGAGTGCAATTTGCCAGTATTGATGGTAATCTTCCAGAGCTGGATAATTTTCCTGAATTGACATTCCCGGACCTAATTTTATTTTCTCAGGAATTTATCAAATCAAACAATCTCATTCGTACTATGGAGAGCATGTCAGGGCCACCGGACAATTCAAAATCGAGGTATACCGACAAACTGACCATGATTTTGGTTCAAACAATTATCTTCTACGAGGCAGGATACAATCTGGGCACGTCATAATCATGGCGGTAAGTCCCCGAGTGGCTGGAAAGGCAACACGGCGTCCTTACCTTCCACATGACGCAGGTCCTCACCGGACATGGTAAGTTCGGGAGGTTTCTGCACCGGATTCGTGCGGAAGAAACGTCCGGGTGTCACCATTGCGTAGACCGCCCGGAGGACACGGTTTAGCATACAGTAAAGGTGTGCCCCGCTTTGGCAGAGCAACGCCGTGTCTTCGTGGGGGCAATCAGCGGTGGCGATCTCTCGCGCCGGGACTCGGATCCCGAATACATCTAATCAATTTTCACGAATAAGTCTATCAAATCGTGTAAATCACATCAAAATCTGTCACGTAGTACAGACGTGACTTTGTTTTATACTATATATATATTATTGAATAGTGCACTTTTTTAACTTAAAATACCAAGGAGACCTATCCACTCATTAGACAATCGCTCTTGTGAGATTTTCGGAGTCATGTTTTGACTGTCGTATTTAACATTATTCCGGTTAGATAAAGTTTTGCTGATATTACCACTGTAATCTAGAGATTATAAGGAATAAAATAACGTGCTTTTCATTGCTATACGCCACAATTTGTGGTGGGCCTATTCCCCAAACAAAAAAAATTGTCTCCTTTGGTACCAATACGTATATGAATCACGCCGACAAGGTGGTAAAATAAAAAGTGGAAAAAATGTTTTATAAGGGTTTATTTTACTGCACGTAAAGTGAGGAGTGATTATTTTTTTTTTAATTTTAACCCTAACGTGTGATATATTCTTGGATAGGTATTTAAAAATGAATAGGGGTTTACTAAAATATTTTTTTGATAATGTTCATATTTTCGGAAATAATAACACCAAAAGTAAAAAAAAAAATGTGGCCCCTCTAACTTTTGAACCATAAGTTTAAAAAGTATGAAAAAAGTCTCAAAAATAGATTTTTTTTTATCTAAGTTTGTAATTTAACCGTAGGTATATGCAAGCATTTTTTTAACTGAGTTGACATATTTTATTATCCTGAATGTATCTTCTTTCAAATAATAAAAAAAGAATTATTAAAATCGGTTCACGCAATCCAAAATTACCTACGAAAACCCAACATACATAACCTGTCTAGTTTGTATAAATTAGTAACCCAATTATTCGACAGATGGCGCTGTACGGTTTTTTCCGAGTTGATGGGGTCGGGACGGGTATGAGATATATTATCGAATTGATCGGCTGGTCTCATCATCATCATCTTCCTGCCCTTATCCCGTGTTATTTGGGGTCGGCGCAACACGTTTTTTTCTTCCACTCTGCCCTGTTACTCGAATTGATCGGCTGGTCTCTCGTTGGCATTTGTTCTTGCTCGTTGTCTGTCGTTTATTAACTCTTAAGTGGGCACACTTATTGTGACGGACGGGAAACTACGGAATCCTACACTGAGCGTGGCCCGATACGCTCTTGGCCGGTTTATTTTTTTTTTTCATATTGATTTCCATCAACCCGGATAATATTCTAATTCAATTAACCTATTAAATGCCGAAGTTAACCATCAAATTGCAATCAGTGGCCACCACGGTGGTCACCATACCAATGACCGGGCCTCAAGTCTGCTATAACAAGTGTCAAAATGGCCTATCATTGATTTCACAATTGTTGATTTAACAACTTTTGTAATCTACTAATATAATGGCGTCATTATGACTTTCCAATGGTCAACCACCTGATACTTCATTGAAAGAAGTGGCATAGAATGGTAATCTCGTACATATTGACAAATGAATATCTGACTTATGCGGTAATCTGCAAAAATTTTGACAGTTCCTGTGATCAGTGACTTACCATTTGAACGTCATTGTACAGTCTTTGCTCATAATAAGCTCGATATTGTCATTCTATCTACCACAACTCTAGTACGAGACCATTGACCAATCAATGATCGATCATTATGAATTAGCATCAGTTGGAACAGTTAGAATACTGGAACACTTACTTTAAGTGACTGCAGGCAAAGAGTATGTAAAGCTAACGCTTTAACTGCAGGTTGCAGTCTTTTTAAATTATAACGTAAGTAAATAGTGTAAATATAACTATGACCTGAACTAAAAATATGTAATTCAATATAATAAAACTGTTAGTGTATATGACGCGACGCAATAGATCACGATTTATAACAGTCAGTGTATGTATCTTTTGAGCCGTTGTTCCAAATGATACATATCAGTGTTCCGGAACATTTCAGTGATTCAGATGCAAATGTTCTAATCGCAAAGATGACACACTTTGCCCAAGCCTAACAGGTTACTTCTAGGCAAGCGTGCTCCATCGTCGACCACATCATCGCTTACCATCAGGTGAAATGGTGGTCAAACGCAAGCCTACCATACATAAAAAAAAAGTAATATTGCGTGGCTAGGCACCATTAACATTTTATTTTATCCAGGTTGCTTACCTTAGTCTGTAGAGAAGACCTACGTAATAATACGTAGTTGGCATTCAATGGATATATCATAAAAGAAAACTTACCTTATACTCATTCCAATGCCAGTCTGGTAAATCAGGATGAACAATCAATCCGTCCAATATATGCCTTTTCATATATTCAGAACCCTTTTTCAATGAACACTGACTGACATTGAAACCCTTGAGAAACTCGCCGAAGCCAGCATTTTTTTCTACCAATTTGATAGTTTCGGCGACAACACTATCACTTTTACCAAAACTGTTACATCTAGCGCGTCTATTGTTTTTATACTCTGTGAGAAATGATTTCATTTTAGTTGTCGTTTCTGTTATGTTTAGGGTGTCGATTACAGTGAATTGGAGGACGAGAATTATTTTTATTATACGCATCTTTATGTTAATATTCAATAAAAGACAATGAGCGAGCGACCGCCGGTGTTCGCTTGGGGTTTAATGAATTTGTTTCAATTTCTGCGATTTATGCGTCTTAACATTAGAATCTCATGTATTTTTAGTATGTTTAATATCTTTACTAAAAAAATTGGATACACAACTAATACTTTCACTACAAAATCTATTTAAGACGATCACTGTATGGGGCTAATGACTTGAAATTACTGCACTTTGTAACTAAATGAAGAATTTCTGATCAGCAGAGTTGGCAATATTCCATGAGTCATACCTGTCACCAATATCATTTATTTTCAACATGCAATGTAAGATTAACAATATTTTTTAACTAAGACTGCATAATATGACGTAGTTACCTACGGTTTACTTTAGTTACAGCATACTGATTTGTTCTAGATTGAAATGTAGTTCGAGATAAAAGTGTAGTTCTTAAGACATTTTTTGGATAGCTTCGGTCTTTAACAATGATGTCCTAATTTTGAAATCAGTGAATTTACCGTTATTTTAAAATCGTTTGTGGTGACTAATTAATTCATTAAACCCCAAGCGAACGTTCGCTCGCTCATTGTCTTTCTATTGTGTCTCTAATTATGCTACTCAAAAGGTTAAAACCAGGGACCGTACAACCCCGAATATAAGTTAATTCTTTCAAAAGGGTTACAGATTGTATGCCTACAGTAACGGAAAATGTTACCTCTTCGTAGTGTTAGCCCTTTCATAACATTAACGTTAGGGTAACCCTATCAATAAGTTAACTAGTTCAAGATGTTACCGGTTACATTTGAAGCAGATAACCCTTTGAAAGGGTTTGTCGGGGTAATCAAAGGGTTTTAAATAAAATCATTTTAAATTACGTTGGAGTGGAAGAATAGATTTTGACCTTCCCTTCGGGCACTAAATGATGAGTGAGACGATCCAATGACATTTATGATTCCGTAAAAAAGACAAGATTATACATGAAACAATCCCGACTATTCTAGAAAAAAAATACATTTCACTTTAAAATCACTGCAATAAAATAATCGTATGTGTATGGACTGTGGAGTCGCTAGGTCCTAGATTACGTGTTGCGACTTGACGCGTACCTGCCGCATGCATGCAGTTTAGTACTTTAAAGTAAGGCACGAGAGATAAAATTACAATATTTCTAGTCCAAATGGGTAACTCTGTTACAGTCGTTGAAGGGGTAACCCGTTCAAAACGTCTTACCGCTAAAAAGTATAAACCACCAAGAATGGGTTTTTGAATATACAGGTAAACAAATCGAAAGGGTTTGGAAGAGGTTATCCATTGATGAGGGTTTTCGTAAATAAGTGTAACAAATATGAAATGGGTTTTAAAACAACACTTTGTCAAAACCCTATCAAAAACCCTTTCAATGGGTAACCAAAATGGTCCCTGGTTAAAACACGGTGGTTTACGACTTCGGCATGCCAAAGATGGCTGCCGAAGCGTTGTTTACACAGAAACGATTGAGTAGTCGACCATTACAAGCTTTCGTGTCGTTCGATGACGAATTTGGTGGACGTCGGCAGCGAATCGAGTCGTCAGACATTTACACTGGGACGTGTCAAAGACGGCTGTCGAATCGTTGCTTACTCAGTGACGAATGTTCTTTCTTCGGTCGTTTCGGTTACGTCGGCAACGAACTCAGTCGTCCGACATTTACACAGGGTCGTTATACGTTTTCGGCATGCCAAAGACTACTGTCGAAGCATTGCTTACACAGAAGTGAATGTTTAGTCGACCATTACAAGCATTTGTCGCTCGATGGTGAATTTTACAGACTTTGCCAGCGAATCGAGCAGTCAGACATTTACACTGGGTCGTTGGACGTGGCAAAGACGACTATCGAACCGTTGCTCACTCAGTTGCAAATGTTCTTTGACCATTGCAAGAATTCGCAGGGCGCTTAATGACGAATATGGTCAACGTCTGGGTCGTTGGAAGACTTCGGCATGCCAAAGACGGCTGCCGAAGTGTTGCTTACACAGATGCGAACGTTCTGTCGACCATTTCAAGCATTCCTTTCGTTCGGTGACGAATTTAGTGGACGTCGGCAGCGAGACGAGTCGTCAGACACACAGGGTCACACACACACAGGGTCGTTGGACGTTTTCGGCATGCCAGACTATTGTCGAAGCGTTGCTTACACAAAAGCAAATGAATAGTCAACCATTGCAAGCACGTAGGCGTGTGTAACTCTTTACTGAACTGACTCACTGTTCCGAAAGATTGGAGCATCAGTAATGTTTTAAATGCATCATTTGGAACGATTGGAACACTGAAACACTCTTTACTTTAAGTGACCAGCAATCTTTTTAAAATTCAAATTATAACGTAAATAGTGTAAATATAATTAATGACCTGAACTAAAAACATCTGCTTTAAATTATTCTCAAATCAAAATTCAATTAAATAAAACTTTTAGTGTATATGACGCAACGTAACAGATCACGATTCAAAACAGTCAGTGTCTGTATGTATCTTTTGAGCCGTTGTTAAAAATGTTCCGTTTGTATCTTGTGAGTCGATGTTTCAAATGTACCATTTGTATCGCATGAGCCGTTTTCCAAATGTTCCGTTTGTATCTGGTGAGCCGATGTTTCAAATGATCCGTTTGAGCCGTTGTTCCGGTTGTGCCGATGTTTCGAATGATCCGTTTGTATCTTTTGAGCCGATGTTCTAAATGTTCCGTTTGTATCTTTTGAGCCGATGTTCCAAATGTTCGGTTTTATCTTGTGAGCCGATGTTTCAAATGCTCCGTTTGTATCTTTTGAACCGATGTTCCAAATGACACATATCGCTGTTTCGGAACATTTCAATGATACAGATGCAAATGTTCCAATCGCAAAGATGACACACTTTTTCCACGCCTACTAGCAAGTGTCGTTCGATGAAGAATTTAGTTAACATCGGCAGCGAATTCAGTTGTCAGAGAGGTGGTTGTTGAACGTGCCAAAGACGGCTGTCGAAGCGTTGTTTTCACAGAAGCGAATGTTCTTTCGACAATTGCTAAAATTCGTGTCGCTTGACGACGAATAGGGTCAACGTCTGGGTCGTTAGACGACTTAGGAATACTGAGACGACTGGCAGTAAAGAGATGACCAGTATCAACTGACAGCGTTCGTTCACGAACATGACGCGCATTTCTGCACTACTTGGCTCAACCATTTTGAACGGAACCGAATGATCCAACATGCGCGCCACCATCAGTGAGACATTTGAGTGAGCATGACAAACTCTCAACTGCCGTGCTCGTTTACGGCTTATCTTGATGTAACCAAAGAGGTACAAAGGTGGACTTAATACCTTAGGCACTTTCAACCTGTCAACCTGGAGAGACAGCATGACAGGCGCATAACAAAAAAAGGAATTTATGTAACTCATACCTAATATGATTTAAAAGTGTCCATGGAGTGTCTTGCACGATCTTCTCCATAAGCTATGTCCACACTGTGCCTTTTTTTGTTAAGGGCATGACGTAAAAGCGCAGTCAACAGCGCACGAGATGCATGCCCTAACGCATGCGCGATGAGAGTTGAAAGCGAAGCGCGCGCTGTGATTCACGTTTTCCGGCTTCGGGTGGATTCCTGTGCCTTAAAGCGTTCAACAACAAGATGGCGGACGAAGAAAAAGATTTTACATTAAAGTTTATTGAAGATTACAGATGCTTTCCACAACTTTGGGATCCAAATAATAAACTTTACACAAATAAAGTAAAGAGGAACGATGGTTTGCAAGTTCTGGCTAGTAAATATAAAATTGATAACGATGGAGTTAAAAAAAAGATACCACCAAGTAAAATATTCTCGTCGCACATGTTTCCAACAGACAGAAGAAACTACGACTGAACTATGCTGTTGCGTTTATTAGCGCATTCAATTATTGAAAGCGTCAAACGAAAGTTGAATAGAAAGATGAAGACGAAAGTTGAAGATGAAAAGGCAGTGTGGACATTTCTAGAGATCTACGCTTTGAAACGTGCAATTTAGCTTCACTTTTTTTTTGACTTACAGTCATTTTGACAATTCAAAAGTGCCTGTAATTGGTCTATTTGAAATAAACGTTTCTGATTTCTGAAATCTTTTATGTGTTTTATCAACTATTTCCATGAAATCATTCCTGCTCATATTCCTCGTCCCAACCTCGGTCAAATGTCTTGTTTCTTTTGTGTTTACTCGTTTTATATTTAAACTATGCAAATTTGTTGAAATTAATAAAATGAAGTAACTATTGTAACTACTTTTTTTTTTCTCTGTTTCACTCTTGCGAGTTTCTTTCATGTACTAAGTACATAGTCAGTCTGTGGTCTGGTCATAACGTCGGTCTGCGTCTGCGAAGAAATTCTTTTATTTTGAACTTTAATGTTTAGAGATATATATTTATTTTACTATTAATTCACGCTAAATACTCTCCAGCGTTTGATGGTCTATTAATAGTTTGCACGTTTTATTGGCAAAATTGTGATGTCTTTTCCACAAACGCCATTAATGAAGAGTTGAAACTGTATCTTCTATTTCTTTTATTTTCTTTATTTCTGCACAGGACATGCGTCATTTGCTATGCTGTCCATCCTGCACAACCACCTGCAGTTTTCAGGATCTATACGAGGCCAATAACAGAGCCGTAGAGGTTGCCAAATACTGGTCAGAAAAAAATTTAGAGAACATCGACACGAAAAGAAGAAGAAGAATCTTCTATTTCATAAAACTTGTATAAACGTAATGTTATTGGGTGTTATAAATAAAACAACAAAATAAATGTTTTGTCTAGAGAACTGTTTTCCTCTGTCACAACAATATACATTCACTGTTATCCATAATTTACAATATATCTTTTATACTATATGTATATATAAATCGCTCATACTGGTCGGTGACTTAAGTTTTCTATACTGTTATAAAATTATTATGTCACTTTTTTTTAAAATCAAACATGATTTAAATTTGCTAACATTGTTGAACACATGATTTGTATTCTATAAATTAAATATTTTTATCTAAATATGCATCCAAATTAAGGGATCAAATCCCGTCGTCTTTCGTGAAAAGATGACCTTTAAATATACTAAATGTAATTTAAAAAATCTTCGTCGTATAACAGTAATAGAAAACCTAAGTGACTGATACAAATCACCAATATACAACAAACACTATGATAAACCGTGCAGGCGCTTCCGTTAACATCTAATGTGCACCTACTAGAAAACATCTTAATAAGTTAATTAACATCAAAGGCTTAGTAAATTAAATGTGGCAATGGCGGCGCGTTCACTAGAAAAAGTATTTTTTTATTATCTAAAAAATATTTTTAATATTGTGTGGTGGTGATGGATTATGATTTTTTTTTTTTTCGTTCAAAGTTTAAATTAATATGTTTAATGCTGGTTTTGTCACGCCAATGACAGCCCCATTTCTTGTCCAGGCAATTACTGTCCATTCCAGGTTGCCTGGAAGAGATCGCGGAATGCGATAAGGCCGCCCATTGTATGTACGTATGTGTTTTAGTTTAAGTTTCCGTTTTAAGTTTGTATTGGTGTACAATAAAGAATACAATAAATAAATAAATTTCAACAATCAAATCACTTTCATCCGAAGAAAAAATTTTTTTTTATTATTATTACTACTATTCCTCAGAAAAAAGTTATCTGTCTGCGAAATCAATCCTTATTGTCCTGCATTTAAGACCTAGATATCTTTGACCAATTAATATGCAATATCTATTCCAAAAGCTGCATTTGAGTCGAATGTGATGTATGAATTAAAAACACAACTTCTAAAAAAAGATATTGAATTATGTTAAAAAGCCAAGTATTAAAAAAACACGCAAAAATAAGACGGCATCAGGCTAGCGATAAATGAAATAATGAATGATGAAAAAAATAAGTAATATGGTGAGTGATGAGTGAATGAATCTAACCTGAACCGGTCTTTTTATCATTACTCCTTCAGTTACCTACAAGATGAATCTTTCAGTAGAAATCTAGGCTCTTAATGAACTAGTGCGCCTCACCATCAATGATTGCATCTCTGCTTACCATCAGGTGAGATCGCAGTCAAGCACTGGTTTATATCAATTAAAAAAAAAATCGATGCATGAAAAAAATTACTTTGAATGAAACAAAAAAATAATCATATTAATTACTTTTTATAGTGAACAAGACGTCTTCTATAATGACTGTATAGTGCATTATACTTAAAAACTTGTAGAAATTAAAATACATATACATTGACCCTTTAAAGTTCACTGATTTATTTCAAATCTAAGACTACCAGTGCCCACAAATATATCATTACAAAAGAACTCCGTTCATTGGGGATATCAATTTTAAAGGGTAAATGTACATTATGTGATCTATATTATTCGCTAGATACTATGACCCGGCGATGTCGACATTTTACAATCATAGCCTAAAAATACCCGGCCAATCATGACACAGAAGACATTTAGTAACATATAATAAAATCATACAGTTAATGTAAATCAAATAGATTTTTTCTTTAAGTAGAAAAATATTTTAGTTTTATGTCAAATTGCAATTCATGTCGAATAATAAATTTATTTTACTAATTATTAGTTTTTATTTTATTATATGTTACGAAACAACGTAATCATCAAAAACGTATGGACGTTACACACGAACGCGGCACATCTATGACAAAAATATTATATTGAAAAACACACCCTGTTTTTTTTGCAAATGAGAACAAAGCCGTTTTAATACAGACGCAAAATAATTCGTGTGCAATAAAATTATAAGAGAGATCAGAGGGATTGCTTTTAGAGTTCTGTACCTTAAGGAAATCCTATTAATAATTTAAATAAATAAACCCACTCAACTTTATATTTTTTGTTATCAACGAGGTTTGAAAAACCTAATATTTTATAAATATTTTATAATTATATTCCATATAATCTTATTGCACTAGTTATGATAAAAATATAAATTCATTCTGCATCCGTATTAATTCTGATACAACAAAATAACATTGAAAACACGTCCTTATGTACTACTATCACTAAAAACATAACAAAAAAGTCCATAAGTAGCTAAAGCAATATTTTTTTTGTTTTTGTTATTTTTTTTTTACGTTTATTTTTCAATTCATTTTTATTTACATTTAATATTCGGTGGTTGGTTTTACATTTTATTTTTTTTTTAATGAAAAATAATGTCTTTATATATACTTTTTTTTTATTTTTTATTATTCGATAATTTTTCAAGTCGTCTTGAACAGAAACGAAAATGTCGAGTATTATTATTAATAGTGTAGAAAACTGTTTTAATTTAGAAACAATTACGTCATGTCTCTACAACGCTTATCAAAAAGATATAATAAAATAGCTTAATCAAATATTAATTTATAGACAAATACATAAAAAAAACAAGTGAGAAATCAGATCTTACTCAAATAGTAGTCTATGGAAAGTCTCTTCAATTTTATAATACCAACACAGAAACGTTTAAATAAAAAAAGAGAGTAGAAACATTTAAGAAGTTGGCATATTTATTGCAAGTCACGAGAGCTCTCAATCATTGTAATTTAAACCTTATTTCAATGTAGTTTCCAAGTCCATTCTTGCCATCTTTGTTCAGAGTTAACTAAATACTTCAGCCGGTACAGGTGTCATTGAAAGAGAATTTCCACTAAACTAAAAACATTTGACATCAACCGCAAAGCTACTGATTGAGAAAAAAAAATACGCTTTAACACTATTGTTATTAAATATAAAATCACATTTTAAACCTGTGTGCACATTTAAAGCCGCGTAATCACTGAGAAAAATAAAATACATATTTAATTTTACACAATACGCGTCTATGAACCCACGCGTCCGTGTACCATAGTGTATAGGCCTAACCGGAATGAGGATCAGTCATGATTTTTGTGGAGTATGCAGACTTATAGCGTCAAATAATAACAGTAAATACTGTGAAGAAATTATTTAAATCGGACCGAAAATGATGAAGATACAATCATTTTAGTGTATTAGTTCCAGAAACGCGCACGAGAATGAAACGACTCGCTGTGACGTCATCCGTCATGATCGGTCTCCATCGGCAAATGAATACGATCAAGCCGTTCGTCGCACGGATCATAACAGATGACGTCATCGTAAACATTCCAGAGAGAGCGCGCGTTAAACTTTAATAAATCCACCATTGTTTGACGGATTTTAATAATTTAAAAAATTCAATGCTCAGTAAATTATTAAACATACGATGTACTGAGTAAAAATCAGATTTGCTATTATGTCATTGATCCTCATTAACCAAGCTGTTCCAAGCTGTGCTAAGTGACAAGTACCCACTATAAGAGAAAATTATGTCTTGCTTTATAGTTTCTTGTGTGTTACATTCATCGTACCCTGAGAAAATGACCCACTATCATTTTGGCGTCTGATTACAATGGGACGATTTGTCACAGTATACTTTTATTTTGAAGCCATTGTGGTCCCACAGCTGGGCAAAAACCTCCCCAAAGTCCTTTCAGATATTCTTCTACTTTGAGCAAAAGCAATCATTGACCGGCTCCCGATTAACAGGAACCAGCGATGAGGTAGGCGCAGAAAGAGATACCGTGAAACCGTACCGTTTTCGGAGTCCTAAAGGATTGGTCAGATATGATTAAAGACAGAGAAAAGTAGAGAAAAGGAAGGGAGGCCTTGCCCCGAACTGGGATCCAACAGACTTATAATAATAAATGCTATTAGATATTAATAACCATCAAGCTTTTGATGTTTCACTATTTCATTTGACTCCAGCAATATGTTTTTGTCGTTGCGAGAGCGATGTTTTTGATAAACCAGTTTTTTTTTTATTATAAAATTTTAGTCAGTGTGTACGCGGCTTTTGGGCAGTAAAGAACTCATCACTGGGTTATTATGAGTCAAGCTTGTGTGTTCGTTAAATATCAGGTGGAAATTACGGAAAAGATGAATTGTAGAGTTTTTTATTTATTTATTTTGTTAGGGTTAGAGAGACAAAAATTGCTGAACCAACAAAATTCAACATCTTTAAAAATGCAACGTCGTAAAGGTGCCGCGAACAAATATTTTTATGGTCTACAGAATAATTGTTCCTGGACTGGGTGTCTTGTGTTACAAATTACAAACAAGTTCACAATATGAATAAAACCAAAGAGATTTAAAGAGATACAATAGAGCGGCTATCAGAAAAAATGTCTTAGAAAAACTGTCATCCTATGGCTCAATGACGCCATCTGGCTTGGAATAGCAAACAAGCGAATTAAATTTGTCAAAATTTATAATGATTTAACTATCGCTCGGTAGGTGGCCAGGGGCCTTACCATGATAATGCTAAAATGTTAGTCGTACGAGCGAAAGAGAGTGATAGAGCTATACACCCTATATAGCTCCATCCTTTTAACAGACCGATTTAGGTCGAAAAATGTATCACGTTATAAGCTCGTGGTAGAGCCTCAGTGTGTGATAATGGAAAAGTTAAGCTTTTCAGCAATAGATGGCGTTAACACAAAATCCGAAAATGTTCTGGAACTATTTATAAAAATTATTGAATTCTAATTAAATATTTCGTAAATACCAAAAATATTTACGAAAATAAACCGAAGTTAGGTCCAGTCACTTTACGATAGCAAGATTTACAATAGTACGTGCGTAGTTCGGCAAATTTTCTCAGAAAATGATTTTCTTTTAGTGCATAGAACGGATACAAACACGACTTGACGTGTAGGTGTGTCATACTAGACTGAATGACTTATGACCACCGGGGAATAAGTATCGGATCACGATTTTGTTTGCTATGTCCGGTCTATTAGTAGTATATATTGAATGTCTTTGAATAAAACCAATGTTACTAAGACGAAGACGTTTAATCATAATTCGGTCGAGACCCTATGAAAGCTTTGTAACGAAACCATAGCGAGATGTAGAAAAGTAAGCTCATCTAACAACGCCATCTAGTAACAATAATGAATACTACTTTACTGTGGTTTCATGAATAAATACACAAAATTACACACAATAATTTCAATTGTTATTAAACGCAGCCACTATACAGGTGCAATTCCTAGTAAGAACCTTTTTTTTTTTTAAGAGGAAGAGTTAACATGAATTAAGGCCTCTTTTGGGTAAATAATAGTCAAAATCGTCAGTCAGGTAGGTACTTAGAATTGAAATAATGTGATTGAATAAGCTTTGATGAAAATAATAACTAGCGACAAAAAAATAGATTAAGTAAATCATTTATTTCCACCTGATAAATAACTACAGTTATAAAAAAAAAATATTGCACCATTTGTAAATCCCATCGTATTTAGTTTTTTAAATTTTAAGTCTCAAATTTATTATACTTACACCAGCTCGTATCACATCTAAATGCATTTAATACTCAACTTATTTAAAATATCTTTGTCTCAACTTCAAAAAGTTGACAGAAACGAAAAGATCGTTTAAATACAGTTAGCGATGTTTTAAATGGTTTGTGGTGCAAGTAGCCTTATAATATAAAGTATAAAAAAATAAAAAATAAGAGATTAAACGTATCGAATATCCGTTAAATTGCCGTAGTATAATTTAACTATATAGTAATATTATAAACAAGAAGGTATGTATTTTTGTTTGTAAAGAATAAACTCAAAAAGGACACTAGTGGCGGCGCCACCAGTCGTGCTGCCAACGAAACGTATACAGATCTATAGAAGGTACCTCGTCTAGTATCCGCTTGGTTGCGCAATATATTCACACAACTATCACACAACGCCGTCTAGTCCCAAGCTAAGCAGAGCTTGTGTTATGAGTAATAGACAACTGATAAACATACTTAAAGATTTCTAAACACATACATATTATAGATAAATTACACCCAGACACAGAACAAATGATTGTGCTCATCACACAAACATTTGTCCTGGGTGGGGATCGAACCCACGACCTCCGGCATAGCAGTCAAGGCTACTAACAACTAGACCGACAGGCCAGTCATATATATATTACATATATAACACTATCTCACCTGCTGGTAAGTGATAATGTGGCCGACAATGGAGCACGCTTGCCTAGAAGTAACCTATTCACTCTTGTCACTCTTGACTTACAACCCCTGGGTGGTAGCTAACAGGAAACAGACTCCGGCAGGGAATATATTTTATTGGAAACGCGACTGGTTGCACCACCACCAGTATCCTAATGAGACATAAAGCTAATGGGAAAATAATTAAAACAGAACATGAAGAAAAGGTACAAAAAGTAGAAGAAACTTCTCCAATAAATCAAATATTACAACTGATGCAATATCTTTCTTATTTCGACTTTAAAAAAAAAAAGATAAAGTGAACTAGTGATCATCTGACCACCACGCGTATTGGTCCGTGCTTATATACAATACATATATAAAATATACATCTACATACGTCCGTCTGTAACACGTAATCTAGTAAACTAATTGGGCCATATTTATAAAAAAAAATAACCATGTTATTAGTTTAAACACTGATTAAGATTTTCATAATTCAATTATACTTTTTTTTAAGAAAGAAGTGTGATAAAGTACCGACTAATAAATAGTAATTAAATTATTTGAAGGTGATTTTGTTCTATGTACAGCTGAATTTGATGGATGTGACGTAAGCCATATTGAATATAGAATCTCCCTGGTCAGTATATAAACTAAGCATATGGTTAGCGAGTTTTATAAATAAGGCTGATTCATTAAAATTAATATATCATTTTGTGTATCTTAAGGATTTTACCGAGACGCTGCTTAGCCGTCTTCATTCCTTTCTTCAGTCTTGCATCTGGAATTTTGTCTGGATTTTAGAAAGAAATGTATTTTATTAATAATATAATTATATTGGAAAATAATATTAACACAAATACATATCGACGGTGAAGTGACAAGAACTCCTAACTGTCATTTTTGCAATTGTACTTTTTTTACGTAGATAGACTTTTAATAATCGTTTGCGTGACAACACGCCTGAGCCTATCAATTTCCTATTATATTGTCCTATTCGCCGTCATCGTCACCCCCTACGCTGAAAACCAGCGCTGTGGACTCGTCGCATTTTGCGTGTTGACACGACATTATGCTGAGCGTACGGCAGTTTTGCTCGGACGTTTTTGTCATGCAAAATTGTTTGCAATAGGTTAGTTTTAAGTTTGCGCCTTTACCTACAAAAATTAAGTTTACTTTCTTTCTATTCGCCAGTGCCGTGTGTTTGCGACTGAGTACTCCATCTCGTTGAGCTCTCTAATCCCCATATATGGCAGAAGAGCTAACAAGATGGAGTATTTGGTAGTGGATGTGCGACCCTGGCGGAGCGAGAGTTTGTCGGGTATATCCGACGTGTAGTTGTGTGTGTGTGTGTGCCAAATAAACGTGTTTTCTTTCTTTCTTTCTTTCTTTCTTTCTTTCTTTCTTTCTTTCTTTCTTTCTTTCTTATTAATAAGAAATATACTTACTCTTATTATTTGGCGTATTGTGAACAGGCGGCGGTGGCCGTCTGCTTTTTGTGGCTAGTACTGCTCGCTTTGCGTTGGGCTGTAACAATATTAAATGATGTTACCTATTTTCATTATTTCGTCGCTCTAGTTTTGAAAGACTAGAAGTCTGTCACGGAACGAACTTCGTAACAGTGGCGAAGGGTCCATTTTACACGATTCCCATCGGCTTCCCTTATGAAAAATATAATCTATAGGTCAACGACAATAATTTTAGTTCGGTCTATTATTATTTATTATTATTATTATTTTATTTATCTTTATTCCAAAAGGTAAGCAATTTATAAGATAAGCCCCACAAAACCGTTGCAATGGTTTGACTGTGGGGTCGGTGAGTCTCTAGACATACATAAATGAACTTTAATTATTTCTAAATAATATAATTTTAATTTGCGTCTAAATCTATTTGTGTTTGTTTCACTCCTTATGCCTGCCGGCAGACTGTTCAATAGGTATGGTATTCTCTTTCTTAGTGTTCTGTCACCAAAGTAATTGGTGGCTTTGGGTACATTGAATCTACCAGCAGCCATAGATCGTGTATTATGATTATTTTATACGTGAGTTAAGCTATGCTCTTGGTTACTGTGGTGGTTAACTAATAAAAGATATTTATGTTTTAAAGTGATCGGTAGGATTTTGCAGATTTAATTTATTATTCAATTACTTAAAATTTTCTAGACGTCTACAACTTTTAATTAGCAATGGCAAAATCACAAGCCGAAAAATACCAAGTTACTTCTTCATACAATACAGTGCATCTATCTCTTTCAATCTTGTGAAGTACCTTAACTGCTAATCGTTCTGTTTCGTTTTAGCACGCGGAAAGTTGTACCAAAATAACTCGAAGCCTCTATTTTTTTTTTAGGTGGGAAAATCATCTAATGACAAATCGCGCCATTGGGCGAAGCGGGAGATAGTGTCAGACTTTTACTGACTAAAAACCCACTCCTGTTCCTTCTTTGCCTTCATCCCCCGGGCTTCGCTTTCACACTACCCGTGGCCCCAGTAGGCTTCGACCCTGCTGGGCCCCTACAGTTGCTGACATCTCCATGAGGCGCGCGTGATACAGCACGCGCCGTCGACGACTTGGGCTCGGTCCGGACGGTTACCGGACGGTCAGACGGCGAGCCACCCATTGCTCGCCGTCCGCAAGCCCGCGCCTACGATGGCCGGAAATCGGGATCGGAATCCCGGCGGCGGTTAGGGCGTGAGGACTGTTGTCTCACGCAATCGGCCGCCTCCTTTGTTAGCATTACTGCTTCGCAGAAGGAGGCCACTGCCACTCCTCCTCACTCCGGACCATGCCTGTACCAAGGCCCGGCGCGAGAGATCACTGCCGCCGATCGCCCCCACGAGGACACGGCGGTGCTCTGCCCAGGCGGGGCACACCTCCACCGTATGTTACGATTTATTTAAGTACCCACAGCAAAATAGCCATTAATACTAAAAAAACGTTAATCCTTTCACTCTGTCTTCTCACAGAATCGCAAACTTTCTAATAATGTTGTCTTCCATTCATCAGCAAACAAATCCAATCCAGGTTAGGTCTCCACGAGCGCGTTGAGCATCGTCAGCATACGCGGTGTAGGGGAGGTGGATCAAGCTACAGTGCGACAAAATGGAACATCATCATCCTGCCCTTGTCCCGTGTTATTTGGGGTCGGCGCAACACGTTTTTTTCTTCCATTCTGCCCTGTCACTCGTCATGCTATCACTACCTTACTTTTCTTTCATATCACTCTTCACACAATCCATCCATCTTTTCTTTGGTCTCCCTCTCCCTCTCCATCCATCCACATGTAAACTCATAACTCTTTTAGTAACATGCGTTTCATCTCTCCTCTTCACATGACCATACCAAGACAAACTATTCCCTTTCAACTTTTCAGTCACTGGCGCCACGTTCAAACTTCCCCTAATATATTCATTTCTCACTTTATCCATTCTCGTCACACCACACATCCTTCTTAACATTCTCATCTCTGCTACGTGCATTCTTTTTTCATCCGTCTTTTTCACAGCCCAACATTCTGATTCATACAGTATGACAAAATGGGACATTAAATAATTTATGCTTTCTGAAGCGATTGTAATTAGTCGAAACAAATAATTGACACAACTCTGCATGCAAGTCGGACGCATCAGTGTAACCATTAATAATTTTACAGGCTGCTGTAATTTTGTCAACAACATAGCTAGGACCAGCAGTGCATAGGCGTACGATCCAGTGAGGAAACCTAATTGCGCCCGCTCTAGTCACGACAGTAGCACAGTTTGATACAAGTGAGTAACCTTTATCATTGTAGTCGATTTGGAATAATATACGCAGAGTTGATGACGAGGACGATTTTCTTTGTTTTTTTTTTTTGTTAATGTTTTTGGACACTAAGTCCTTTAAGCCATGTCTTCATAATGAACATTGTTTACTATTAGAATATGGATGTATACATTCTAATGTTTTTGTAGTATTTGACGGCAAATGTATCAAGTTAACCTTCTCGGCAAACTTCGCTGAAGTAATAAACACTACAACAAAATTCTCTGTTCCATTTTACCGAGATCGCGCCTGTTTCAATGTTTTCACATATTTGCGGCCCACTTGCGCAGACAGAGATACAAAACTACACCAATTTTCCACCACAATATCTACTAGGAATCCAGGACAGTATGTTACCTGTGCGTGCGGCGTGGCGGTGTCGTGTTGCTTGTGAGGTGGATGCGTGGCGTGTTCCTTCCCGGCGGGGCGCGAGGAGGCCGCGTGCAGCGCGGCGCGCACGCACTCGCGCCGCACGCCCGCGCGCGCCGCCGTGCGCAGGCGCGGCACCAGGCGGCCCAGGCGCGCGCGCGGGGACCATGCCTCGTCCCTACAGGACAGTATGTTACCTGTGCGTGCGGCGTGGCGGTGTCGTGTTGCTTGTGAGGTGGATGCGTGGCGTGTTCCTTCCCGGCGGGGCGCGAGGAGGCCGCGTGCAGCGCGGCGCGCACGCACTCGCGCCGCACGCCCGCGCGCGCCGCCGTGCGCAGGCGCGGCACCAGGCGGCCCAGGCGCGCGCGCGGGGACCATGCCTCGTCCCTACAGGACAGTATGTTACCTGTGCGTGCGGCGTGGCGGTGTCGTGTTGCTTGTGAGGTGGATGCGTGGCGTGTTCCTTCCCGGCGGGGCGCGAGGAGGCCGCGTGCAGCGCGGCGCGCACGCACTCGCGCCGCACGCCCGCGCGCGCCGCCGTGCGCAGGCGCGGCACCAGGCGGCCCAGGCGCGCGCGCGGGGACCATGCCTCGTCCCTACAGGACAGTATGTTACCTGTGCGTGCGGCGTGGCGGTGTCGTGTTGCTTGTGAGGTGGATGCGTGGCGTGTTCCTTCCCGGCGGGGCGCGAGGAGGCCGCGTGCAGCGCGGCGCGCACGCACTCGCGCCGCACGCCCGCGCGCGCCGCCGTGCGCAGGCGCGGCACCAGGCGGCCCAGGCGCGCGCGCGGGGACCATGCCTCGTCCCTACAGGACAGTATGTTACCTGTGCGTGCGGCGTGGCGGTGTCGTGTTGCTTGTGAGGTGGATGCGTGGCGTGTTCCTTCCCGGCGGGGCGCGAGGAGGCCGCGTGCAGCGCGGCGCGCACGCACTCGCGCCGCACGCCCGCGCGCGCCGCCGTGCGCAGGCGCGGCACCAGGCGGCCCAGGCGCGCGCGCGGGGACCATGCCTCGTCCCTACAGGACAGTATGTTACCTGTGCGTGCGGCGTGGCGGTGTCGTGTTGCTTGTGAGGTGGATGCGTGGCGTGTTCCTTCCCGGCGGGGCGCGAGGAGGCCGCGTGCAGCGCGGCGCGCACGCACTCGCGCCGCACGCCCGCGCGCGCCGCCGTGCGCAGGCGCGGCACCAGGCGGCCCAGGCGCGCGCGCGGGGACCATGCCTCGTCCCTACAGGACAGTATGTTACCTGTGCGTGCGGCGTGGCGGTGTCGTGTTGCTTGTGAGGTGGATGCGTGGCGTGTTCCTTCCCGGCGGGGCGCGAGGAGGCCGCGTGCAGCGCGGCGCGCACGCACTCGCGCCGCACGCCCGCGCGCGCCGCCGTGCGCAGGCGCGGCACCAGGCGGCCCAGGCGCGCGCGCGGGGACCATGCCTCGTCCCTACAGGACAGTATGTTACCTGTGCGTGCGGCGTGGCGGTGTCGTGTTGCTTGTGAGGTGGATGCGTGGCGTGTTCCTTCCCGGCGGGGCGCGAGGAGGCCGCGTGCAGCGCGGCGCGCACGCACTCGCGCCGCACGCCCGCGCGCGCCGCCGTGCGCAGGCGCGGCACCAGGCGGCCCAGGCGCGCGCGCGGGGACCATGCCTCGTCCCTACAGGACAGTATGTTACCTGTGCGTGCGGCGTGGCGGTGTCGTGTTGCTTGTGAGGTGGATGCGTGGCGTGTTCCTTCCCGGCGGGGCGCGAGGAGGCCGCGTGCAGCGCGGCGCGCACGCACTCGCGCCGCACGCCCGCGCGCGCCGCCGTGCGCAGGCGCGGCACCAGGCGGCCCAGGCGCGCGCGCGGGGACCATGCCTCGTCCCTACAGGACAGTATGTTACCTGTGCGTGCGGCGTGGCGGTGTCGTGTTGCTTGTGAGGTGGATGCGTGGCGTGTTCCTTCCCGGCGGGGCGCGAGGAGGCCGCGTGCAGCGCGGCGCGCACGCACTCGCGCCGCACGCCCGCGCGCGCCGCCGTGCGCAGGCGCGGCACCAGGCGGCCCAGGCGCGCGCGCGGGGACCATGCCTCGTCCCTACAGGACAGTATGTTACCTGTGCGTGCGGCGTGGCGGTGTCGTGTTGCTTGTGAGGTGGATGCGTGGCGTGTTCCTTCCCGGCGGGGCGCGAGGAGGCCGCGTGCAGCGCGGCGCGCACGCACTCGCGCCGCACGCCCGCGCGCGCCGCCGTGCGCAGGCGCGGCACCAGGCGGCCCAGGCGCGCGCGCGGGGACCATGCCTCGTCCCTACAGGACAGTATGTTACCTGTGCGTGCGGCGTGGCGGTGTCGTGTTGCTTGTGAGGTGGATGCGTGGCGTGTTCCTTCCCGGCGGGGCGCGAGGAGGCCGCGTGCAGCGCGGCGCGCACGCACTCGCGCCGCACGCCCGCGCGCGCCGCCGTGCGCAGGCGCGGCACCAGGCGGCCCAGGCGCGCGCGCGGGGACCATGCCTCGTCCCTACAGGACAGTATGTTACCTGTGCGTGCGGCGTGGCGGTGTCGTGTTGCTTGTGAGGTGGATGCGTGGCGTGTTCCTTCCCGGCGGGGCGCGAGGAGGCCGCGTGCAGCGCGGCGCGCACGCACTCGCGCCGCACGCCCGCGCGCGCCGCCGTGCGCAGGCGCGGCACCAGGCGGCCCAGGCGCGCGCGCGGGGACCATGCCTCGTCCCTACAGGACAGTATGTTACCTGTGCGTGCGGCGTGGCGGTGTCGTGTTGCTTGTGAGGTGGATGCGTGGCGTGTTCCTTCCCGGCGGGGCGCGAGGAGGCCGCGTGCAGCGCGGCGCGCACGCACTCGCGCCGCACGCCCGCGCGCGCCGCCGTGCGCAGGCGCGGCACCAGGCGGCCCAGGCGCGCGCGCGGGGACCATGCCTCGTCCCTACAGGACAGTATGTTACCTGTGCGTGCGGCGTGGCGGTGTCGTGTTGCTTGTGAGGTGGATGCGTGGCGTGTTCCTTCCCGGCGGGGCGCGAGGAGGCCGCGTGCAGCGCGGCGCGCACGCACTCGCGCCGCACGCCCGCGCGCGCCGCCGTGCGCAGGCGCGGCACCAGGCGGCCCAGGCGCGCGCGCGGGGACCATGCCTCGTCCCTACAGGAAAGAAAAAACTTCTTTAAAGAAAAAAAAGAAAAAGAAAAACGCATCCTTGCATTTTGGAAAGTATGCGCGGGAATTGCATGACTTGATTCCACATACGTCATTGAAACTTCTACGGTCGGACCGTAAAAACTAAGCGTTTCGCCTCGTCATTTATACCATGTATATCAAAATACTGGAACAATTTGCCTGCTGCGATCTCCGCGTCCGATTATAGTTTAGGTGTCTTCAAAGCTAGAATGAATAGGCTCTTAATACGAGGTGCATTCAATAAGTACCTAGCCTCATCGCCAGAGGGCGCTGTAGTTTCAAAAGAGTTTTACCACAGTGTAGCACATTCTTTTTTAATTCTTTTTTCAAATTTTCATTCCAATCCCTTCATTTGTTTTAATTTGACAACTTATGGAAGCGAACGTGTCGATCGGTTTTACAAAAATGGAAAAAGAGCAATATCGTTCGGTGATTCGATTCCTATTTTTGGAAGGGAGAACGCGCATCGAAATCAAAGAGCGCTTGGATGCTGTGTACGGTGACTCTTCTCCATCGATGGCCACCGTCAAGAATTGGTTCAACGAGTTTGCACGTGGCCGTACGTCGGTTTTTGATGAACCACGTCCAGGTGCACCGAAAACAGCTGCTACGGAGGAAAACATAAAAAAAATCCATGATTTCGTATTGGCAGATCGCCGATTGAAGGTTCGGGAGCTAGCTGAGACTGTAGGCATTTCAGAAGGAACAGTGCATCATATTCTTCACGAGGAACTCGGCATGAGAAAGCTGTCGGCGCGATGGGTGCCGCGTTTACTCACACCAGAAAACAATCGCAACCGTGAGACCACATCGGAGACGTGTTTGGCGCAGTTTAAGCGGAATCCAGCGGAGTTTTTGCGTCATTTTGTGACCGTCGATGAAACCTGGATCCACTGTACACACCAGAGACCAAGGAGCAATCAAAACAATGGATCCAGACCGGGGATCGTGCTCCAAAGAAGGCGAAAACTGTAAAATCGGCCGGAAAATTTATGGCCACCGTTTTCTGGGATTCACAAGGTGTGATCTACATCGATTACCTCGAGAAGGGTAAAACAATTACAGGGCTTTACTATGCCGATTTATTGGGCCGATTCGACGCCGAATTAAAGAAAAAACGACCCCATCTGGCGAAGAAAAAAGTGCTGTTTCACCACGACAACGCACCGGTTCACACGTCTGCCGCTGCCATGGCCAAATTGGTCGAATTACGCTACGAATTGCTGCCCCATCCACCGTATTCTCCAGATTTGGCCCCTTGTGACTTCTTTCTGTTTCCTAATCTGAAAAAATGACTCGCCGGGAATAGATATGGATCGAATGAGGAGGTCATCGACAAAAATTATTTTTCCGACGGGTTAAAAAAGTTGGAGCATCGCTGGGCTAAGTGTATCGAACTAAAAGGAGACTATTTTGAAAAATAAATTGCCACTTTTCCAAAATTTTCGTTTACTTTTTGTAGGCTAAGTATTTATTGAATGACCCTCGTAAACTAGTGCACCTCACTATTAACAATTGCATTCTGCATTTTTTGTATAATAAATAGATTGTAACTTAAAATTGCCTCAAAACTGAGTTACAATGTTGTTCCTTGTAGGTGTCAATATTTCGCTAAAATTCAAGGAAATAAATAACATAGAGTTCACAATACCCCGTCTAAAATCCCGGCATCATAAACATGAAAAATCCGGGATTTATGAAACTGCAAATAACTTATTGCGTTTAAATATATTAGAACTAAATTATTATACTCACTTCTCCGCCTTAGACCGCGAATCTACCCTATTGCGTGAATTTCTTCGCCGCTTCGATGCCGTCCATTCTTCATCCTCGTCTGAGCTCATTTCTAACGATGGATACACTGGAACAAGTACGCATTCAGCTAAGTAATGTAGAATACTCATTTCTCGGTTTTCGAATTCGAAAAAAAATTGTGTTATGTAAAAATTGATTCTGGTATTAAAAATTCTGTTAACATTTTCGGTGCCAAGTGGTGCTATGCGTATACACGGTACTGTGCCGCATTGTAACCACAACACTGTTATTCAGGCGCTGCGTCTTCAAAAATTTCGTGATCAATCTTCAACCAAAGGGTTTTACGACGTTTATCGTATCTTTTAGTGAGGAGGCAGCAGCCCTGGCAAAGATCTAGCAGCCCGAGTGAAGACTTCGATCGTCCCTTGCAGGTGTTATTATGTAACCGTGACCTTAACCGTACATATACAGGCTTTCTCCTCCAATTTGATGAAATTACAACCATCTATCAACTACAGCCTCAAAATAAATGAAAATCATCATCTTGCATACAGCTACGAAGTGAAATTCCCTACCGAATTCTGCGTTTCCGGATAACTATAACCTAGGGGTCTTTACCGAGCCTTAGTTCAGGCCATGGTCCGGAGCGAGGAGTGGCAGGCGGTCGCCTTCTTCTGCGAAGCAGTAATGCTAGCTAAGGAGGCGGCCGACCGCGTGAGGTAACGGTCCTTACGCCCTGACCGCCGCCGTGATTCCGATCCCGATTTCCGGCCACCGTAGGTGCGAGCTTGCTGACATCTCCTTCAGGCGCGCGTGGAACAGTACGGACGGTTACTGAACGGTCGGACGGCGAGCAATGGGTGTTGGTTATCCGTACTGTTCCGAGCGCGCCTGAAAGAGATGTCAGCAAATCGTAGGGGCCAGCAGGGTCGAAGCCTACTGGGGCCACGGGTAGTGTGAAAGTGAAACCCGGGGCCCTGGGACGGAGGCAAAGAAAGAACAGGAGTGGGTTTTTAGTCAGTAAAAGTCTGACACTATCTCCCGCTCCGCCCAAGAAGATTTGTTACAAGATGATTTTTATTTATTTATTTAAACTTCATGTACAGTGGTGGTACATAGGCGGACTTAATGCCACAAAGCATTCTCTACCAGTCAACCTTTGGGTTAAAAAGACAACACTGTGGTAGGTGTGCACAATAAATAAATAACAGATATTTATTTTCCCACCCAATAAAAAAGGGGTCTTCAAATCAAGAGTGAATAGGTTACTTCTAAACAAGCATGCTCCATCGTTGACCACATCATCGATTACCATCATGTGAGATTAGTGTACAAACGCGAGCCTATAAAAAAAAAAAAAAAAAAATGTTCCACTTACCATACTCCTCATCCCGGTGCACTTCCTTAATAACATCCTCTTCTTCACCTAAATCCTGAACAGGGGGCGGTTTCCGAGCTCGTTTCCCGTCGTGCTTCGAGCTGGCGGGCTGCGGCGACTCGCTGGCCAGGCCGAAGGTTCGGCAGGGAGCTGTGAAACGCTCGCTGATGCTAAGCATGCCTGCTACTGCTACGTCTTCAGGTTCCCTGTGAGATCGATTATGAAGTTCTTAGTGTTGGTGTAGCTTTGCTATATAGAATAGAATAGAATAGAATAGTATTTATTCGATGAAGGCAATACACAAAACAACACAACAACACAAGAAAAAAAAAAAAAAAAGTACAGGATTACAATATAGTTGCGTGATATTACAATATATCATAATAATAATATTCCACAACTATCACACAACGCTAGATGGCGTTGTGTGATCGTCCAAAGCTAAGCAGAGCTTGTGTTATGGGTACTGGACAACTGATAAACATACTTATATATTTCTAAATACATACACATTATAGATAAATAACACCCAGACACAGAACAAATGATCGTGCTCATCACACAAACATTTGTCCTGGGTGGGAATCGAACCCAAGACCTCCGGCATAGCAGTCAGGGCCACTAACCACTAGACCAACAGACCAGTCAAATATCGACGCTTTCCTCTACAAAGGGCGTAAAAACCATTTTGGCCAAATTGACTTTTTGATGGAGTCATACTTAGTTTTTCACGCTCTTTCTATCTATATATTTAAAATTGCGCTCCGTTGAAAAAAAATTACAACATTTTCTTAACGCTAAACATCTCTTTTTCGAAAAACCAAGTCGTAAAACACATTTCTTTTACATTACGACAACAAACTTTTTTTATTCTGTCTGTTTGTTCAGGCATCACGCAAAAACTACTGGTTCGATTACGATGAAACTTGATATAATTATTCTAT
Organism: Mythimna vitellina; assembly: GCA_949316375.1. Classification (NCBI taxonomy): domain Eukaryota; kingdom Metazoa; phylum Arthropoda; class Insecta; order Lepidoptera; family Noctuidae; genus Mythimna; species Mythimna vitellina. The sequence continues at coordinate 4,125,872 of OX438709.1, read as the reverse complement.
ATTATCCTGGGCACCACACTGGGTACTTTTTATCCCGGAAAAGTATATACAATAAAAAACAAACTTAATTTTGCGGTGCGATCCCTAGACCCGATTACTGTACCGACTGTAAATAATAAGTTTGTCGTAGGTTACGTCACCCGCAGTGAAGTTCACTAAAGGGCGCTGCACACGGGTAAGATACTATAATATTTTATCTTAAGATACAATATCGCTCGCCATACAATTCTATGGACTATCACACACGACGAAGATAAATAATATAGAGAATAAATAATATTTCATATTTTCGTATCTCAAAAAACCTAATAAAACCATTTTCGACTTCTAAGCGGACGAAGTCGCGGGCAAAAGCTAGTTAACAATAAATATGTTTAGACTTTTAGAACTGTTTATTTAATTTGTACTCAACTTATTACTATTTATATTAAAACTAGCTTTTGCCCGTGACTTCGCCCACGTGTAAGTAGGTTTCTCAGCACAATTTTCGGACCCCCCGTTTCATCCCTTTAGGGGGTGATTTTTGTAAAATCCTCTCTTAGTGCTCGCCCACGACATAACAGGAAGCCTCGTGCAAAATTTCAGACTTCTAGGCCCTATAGTTTCGGCTGTGCATTGATATGTCAGTCAGTTTCTCCTTTTATATATATAGATTACCTACAACCCATTCTTATTAATTCAATTATTTTCATCCTTACTAATAAAATTGCCTATAGATTCATCGTGAGGAAACCCGCATGTCCTAGAACCAAAAATTCGAAGAGATGTGACATCTACCAACACGCACTGGACCCGCGTGGTGCCGTATCCTAGAGAGGAGACCTGAGACCCAACAGTGGGAACATTATAAGGCCGACTATGCTATGCTTTATTGTACACATTATAATGTGGAAAGGATAAACATATACGAAAACAAAGTATACAAATGCAACCTCTTTACAGACAACCTTAGCATGGACTGAACGAAAAGAGATAGATTAGGGTGGTCACTGTATAAAAATACATAAATAATATTAATTACACATTATAATAAAAATACATCAACAATATGTGGGATTTTAAAATGTGTACTTAGTAGTTAAAATAATAAGCATGAGTGAGTGTAAGCGAGACGACATATGTGTGTGAGAGAGAGGAAGGATGGAAGGGGAAAAGTTAAGATGGCGATAACCGTAGAACCGATAACGTGTACTCTGTGTAATTTGAAATTAATAAAAGTCTAAAATAGTGAATCTGCTATTATTTCACCGCCTCAGACCTACATATATATATACAATATCAATAAATCTTAATATATAAAATTCTCGTGTCGCGGTGTTTGTGGTTAAACACCTCCGAAACGGCTTTCCCGATTCTCATGAAATTTTGTGTGCATATTGGGTAGGTCTGAGAATCAGACAACATCTATTTTTTATCCCCCTAAATGTTAAGGGTAGTCCACCCCTAAATTTCTTTTTTTCAATTTTCGATAAAATAAATTTTAATTTTTTATGATACAGCATTAGTAAATACATATATATTTATTTAAAAATCAATGCCACTTTTCGTTGTAATTTTATAACTCAAGAACGGGTTTGCCTATCCAAACCAAATGTTTAGGCTTTGTTCGGACTATTTAGTAGATGGTTTGTGTGAAGTTTGCACAAAATCGGTCGAGCGGTTCTTCATTTGTTACATTATTGCACCCGTGCGAAGCCGGGGCGGGTCGCTAGTATACTTATAAATATCAAATATAAAATTAAGCAACGAGAATAAAGAAATATTATATGAAAGGTAATGCTTCTTCACCATTGTTTTAAAGGTCGGTAGAGTTTGAGCACGCCTTACTTCTATGGGTAATACATTTCACAGACGAGCTGCTTGAACAGTGAACGATTTGTAATTTTCTTATTTCACGCGGAAGAAAGGAAAAAGAAAGAAAAGGCTATGCTCGGAGTTTCCTTGCGTGATCGAATCAGAAATGAAGATATCCGCAGGAGAACCAAGGTTGCCGACATAGCACGAAGAATCGCCAAACTTAAGTGGCAATGGGCAGGGCACATTGCTCGCAGAACGGATGGCCGTTGGGGCCGAAAGGTTCTGGAGTGGCGACCGCGTACCGGAAGACGCAGTTTTGGAAGGCCCCCTACAAGGTGGACCGATGACCTGGTGAAGGTTGCGGGAATCCGATGGATGCGAGACACACAGGACCGTTCTTTGTGGCGACATTTGGGGGAGGCCTATGTCCAGCAGTGGACGTCTGTCGGCTGAAATGATGATGATGATGATGATGACGCGGAAGAAGATGATGTCAAAAACAAGTAGTTTTATAATACTCACGTCTCACTGGTAGCCACGGGTTGTTCTTCCTCGGCCAACACGGACGCTTGTATGAGAGACTCGATGCCGTTCGCGGGAGCAGGACGGGCTGCGATCTGCTTGTAGCTGCTACTCGATGTTATGTTTGTGGATGCTGTCACAGAATTACATTAAGGTAAACTAATGCTTAGGTAATAGCAATGTATAAAAGAAGGGACTACGCTGAGCGAACCAAAGATTGTATGTATTTTATTTATTTATTTGTGTGGTAAACTCTGCTTACTTGAATAACTGGCTGCAGAATCTGGTCCAGGTAGGCGTTAACAAATGAATAGGTTAATAATTAGTAAGTAATATAATCTGTAGATAGAGTATGTAGCTAAGAAACAAAACGTTGGGCAGCACACTCTCATACACTAGTAAACTGTTCCTTAGACATTAGTGAATCATCCAATGACTACTCCCGCTCTGGGTGGAGGAGAGCGTGTCAGACTTTTACTAACTAAAACCACACGAGTGTCCTGCAGTTGCTCTTTGCGTTCTGAGACCACGGATTTCCTTTTCAGGAAATTTCCGAAGCCCTAGTGGGCGTCGGTCCTGACAGACGCGATAGGTCGCTACCGACGATTGCATCCTCAAGGACACGGCGGTGCTCAGCCATAGCGGGGCACACCACCATACACACCACCGAGTCCTCCGGGCGGTCCACACAACGATGACAGCAAAAGAAACGCTCGGGTTTCTTCTACCGGAATCCGACGCAGGCACCTGCCGAACTTATCGGTGAGGACGCTGTGACGTCTCCCCAGATACTCCTCAAAGAAGGGACTTATCGCCTTGATCATGGCCCAGCACTAGGTTGCGACTGTCGCCTTCGCCATGTCACTATGTGATCTCGCCGAAAATGTGTATCGTAGGTAAGGAACAAAAAGTTGAGCAGTACTCTCTCATACATTAGTAAACCGTTCCATGGATGGATACAACTTTCATACCAAACCCCTTCCCTGCTTCGGATAACCTTGGGGACAGTTTATCTTGAGTCTGGCTGTCGAGGTCCGGGCATTGTGTCACCCAGTCAAGTTGTGGTGGTCAGATAGAGGCGGACGCTCTCTGTTTAATCATGATATTCATCTGTCATTAGACTGAAACCCGATATCAATATAGTCCGAAGGGACTTTTTTTTTATTGGGTGGGAAAATCATCTTATGACAAAACCCGCTCTTGGGCGGAGCGGGAGATAGTGTCAGACTTTTACTGACTAAAAACCCACTCCTGTTCCTTCGTTGCCTTCGTCCCAAGGCCCCGGGTTTCGCTTTCACACTACCCGTTGCCCCAGTAGGCTTCGACCGAACGCGCGCGCGTGGAACAGTACGCGCCGTCGACGACTTGGGCTCGGTCCGATTACCGGACGATCGGACGGCTAGCCACCCATTGCTCGCCGTCCGCAAGCCCGCGCCTACGGTGGCCGGAAATCGGGATCGGAATCCCGGGGGCGGCGGTTGGAGCGTAAGGACCGTTGCCTCACGCGATCGGCCGCCTCCTTCGCTAGCATTACGGCTTCGCAGGAGGCGACCGCCTGCCACTCCTCCTCGCTCCGGAGCATGGCCTGAACCAAGGCCCGGCGCGAGAGATCGCCGCCGCCGATTGCCCCCACGAGGACACGGCGTTGCTCTGCCCAAGCGGGGCACACCTCCACCGTGTGCTCCACCGTGTCCTCCGGGCGGTCCACACAGTGGCGACACCCGGGCGTCGTTTCCGCACGAATCCGGTGCAGGAACCTCCCGAACTTACCGTGTCCGGTGAGAACCTGCGTCATGCGGAATGTGAGGACGCCGTGAGGTCTTTCCAACCACGCCTCAAAGAGGACTTCAGAATTTTTCGAAACAGTTACCGTGGCTCTGGAACGCAAAGGCAACTGAAGGAACACGGGTCAGTTTTAGAAGTCTTGACATTCCGTTTCGCTCCACCAAGAGCGGAAGAAATTATTGGACGGTTTCCCACCTAAAAAGAAAAACGGCAAAGTGCGAGTCAGACGTTCCGTATCGTCCGTAGCAAAAAAAATCACGTTTGTTAAAGCGCCATTTTAATATTTATTTCAATAGAAATACAATCACCTGTGAAATTTTCAATTAACTATCACAGTTCATGAGACAGACTACGGACAGAGGAGTCTTAGCAATAGGTACCCGTTTTTACCCATTGCGTACGGAACCTTAAAAAAAAAGAAAAAAATACAACGCAAAGTTCGGAAAAGGCTAGAAAGAAGACACTCACCATTACTGCTGCTCTCGTTCCGTCTATAAGTATGTTTGTTGTGTTTCGTCTTTCTAGGCCGTGGCGCGGGCGTGTCGTCAATGTACAAGTCGGAATCCTCGTAGTCGTACGTGTTGGACACGCGGCGGCGCACGGGACGCTCGGAGCGACGCACGGGGGTGGCCGGGGTTGTGGACGCGCTCGGTTTTGATTCTTCTACCACCTGGAGAGATACAAAAAATTAATATACAAACTCTTGTGAACCCATTGTTGAACCCTTTAACAGCCTACGTCGGATATATCCGACAAAGACTCGCGGGTCGCAAATTCATGACCAAATACTCTAATGTCGTCAGCACTTCTGTCACCTATTGAAGAGCTAAACGAGATGGAGTACCCAGTGGCAAATACACGACCCTGGCGAATACACAAAAACTTGTCGGACGAATCCGACGCAAGTGATTAGAGGGTGAATGCTCCAGAGTAGCTGTTCTAGCTAAATAGAAACTAAGTTTTTTGCATTTTGCAGGCCAGTCAAGCCAAGTTACGATCGTTTCGTTTGCGTCGAACGCCACGAGTAGGCCACGCCTCAGTTTCCTTTGTTCTGACCACGTTATTGAGCGTTGAGATGACGTCAGAACAAAGGAATCGGAGGCATGGCCTTCTCGAGGCGTTCGACGCAAACGAAACGATCGTAACTTGGCTAGGGGGACAGGTGTCAAGTAGTATATTGATTAAAATGTGGTTTGCGACCGTAACAAATATGGCCTTTAGCTTTATACAACACTAGTTTTAATATATGCGAAACCTGAAACACGTACCGTCTAGTATTTTTATGTAAAGAATCTAAGTATGTACAAAATTTCAAAACCTTCTCAAGAAAAATCACATAGTTATCAGCTTGTTATGTTACCGGACTGTCCGTTAGACATGGTCACCACGAGGCGCGCACGCGCCGTCTAGCGCTCATTGATATTTTTTTTTAGTTTGTATTGTAATTAAATAGTGATAAAATTTTCCATCACACTTGCAGTCACACTATATTTTATTACTTACGCGGCTTTTACAAATAAAGTACCTAAGTAATAATATTTACCTAAACTTGACCACCTTGACGTGTGTAAAACATGTTAATCATCCCTATTAGCAATAATTAACTCACTCACTACTTACAATGTCTTACTAATCACTCCCTACTCAATTACACGACAGTTTTTACTAACGATAATAGAAAGTACCTACAAGATCAACCAACAAAAGTTTTTGACTTTAGTTGGTTAATCTTGTTGTCTTGTACACGTGTATTGCAACCGGGACGAGAGTGCGACGCGTGCGCTTCATCCTGCGGCATTTTGGCGACTGAGGGGAAGGGAGGGGAAGCGCATTTTTCTCCTCCTTATTATATTAGAATGGTTTAACCGATCTGGATGAAATTTTGTGTGTATATTTGAGTAGGTCCCTGGATGGTTTCAAAACAAAATTGAACTCGGTAGGTGGCGCTGCAATTGAATTTTGTTTTTTTAATACCAGTTTTCGGGCAGGACAACGTTGGGACCGCTATTGTGTTCATCATCATCATTTCCGCCGAAAGACGTCCACTGTTGGACATAAGCTTCCCACAAATATCGCTATAGCGACCGGTCCTGTGTGTCCCGCATCCATCACATTCCCGAGACTCTCACCAGGCCATCGGTCCGCCTTAGAGGAGGCCTTTCAATAATCATTAAAATCCTCAACATACAACCCTCTCAGTTCAACTAACCCTATTGAATGACTCATGAAATAGCCATTCAATGACTCTCCCGCTCTGGCGGAGCTCTGGGCGAAGCGCGAGGGCGTATCAGACTTTTGCTGACTAAAACCGGAGTGCGTTTTATGATTCTTCTTAGCCTTCGTTTTAGGGCCCTGGAGTTCTCTTTCACACAACCCATGGCCCGACCCTGCTGGGCCCCTACGATTTTGCTGACATCTCCATGAGGCGCGCGTGCAACACTACACGACGTCGACGGGTCGGGCTCATACCGGACGGTTACCGGACGCCGAGCTACCCATTGCTCGCATTCCAATTTATGATCCACGTCGCGATCGGTAGAAATAATTTATTATTATTATTTAAACCTATTTGCAAAAATAGACGTAATTTATTATTTATCAGGTCATCATCTTCCTGCCCTTGTCCCGTGTTATTTGGGGTCGGGTAACAAGTTTTTTTCTTCCATTCTGCCCTGCCACTCGTCATGCTATCACTAACTTCCTTTCCTTTCATATCACTCTTCACACAATCCATCCATCTTTTCTTTGGTCTCCCTCTGCCTCTCCATCCATCCACATTATTATTTATCAGGTGACTTACGTAATTAGTAGTAGCTGTGTACTGGTGTGCGATCGCTGCATCATACGAGGGCAGCTGGTTTTGATGATACTCGCCGTTCACCGTCTCCTGTACCGCCACGTTACTATAACTTGCCGTCTGCTGGGAACAAAAAATATGTATTTTATTTTTTATTTTTTTCTTTTTATAACAGACACGACTTTTAGTAATGACGAACACAATTAAATAGATACTACGACTATCATTACAAAATATTATCGATGGTGGGTCTTACTCAGTAAAAGTGTGACATTCTTTCTCCTTCCACCCAGAGCGAAAGAAGTTATATGACCCAAAAAAAACTATGACCGCATTACTATGCTTCAGGTAGTGAAATGCAGATGTTTATAATAATAGGTAACACATTTACCAATCACTGATGCCTGCCCCGTTTTTTTTATATGTGTGTGGCCTCTCGCACGTCAACCTAGGAGGTTGTCGGCTGCTTAACCGGTCTAGTCTGTGGCGGCCTCGATTAGAGAATCAAAGCCTCCAGCCAGGGCTTACTTAAAGTAAGTTAAAACTAAGCGACTACACGCTAAGGGCACCCCCTGTGGGGTACGGACCTCAGCTTAGGGCGTCGCTGGAGGGGGGGCAGTAAGGGAGTAGCTGGATCGAACAAGATTTTATTATTATTATCGGGGAATTTTAAAGTACAGGCTCAGCGCGGGCTGGCTCCAGCGAGGGACGGGGTGGCCGTGGACGGGATGAGCCTGCCTCGTCGATATCCTATAGGTATATATTTTTGGATAAGGGGCCATTCATACGTAAGCAGTATGAAGGGGGTCTTTGCTTTGCTTATTTTTGACGACATGGGGTATAAGGGGGTCTAGATGGTGATTACGTCAGCAGTATATATTTTGTTTTAGTTTTTTAAGAGTCGATGTTTCAAAGTCGCAAGAAAATGAGTAGACACGACAAACATCATCGAAGCAGCAAACATCCAATGTCATTAAAGATTTAGAGTCATGGATTCGTGTATCATGGACCGAGGACTGTTAATTTGAATTAATATGTCAAAATTTAAAATGAAGTGTTATTTTTCCTTTATTTCAATCCTATTCCTTATTTGTAGACTTACAGTTAGCATAGCATAGCATAGTCGGCCTTACAATGTTCCCACTGTTGCGACTGAGACCTCCTCTCTAGGAGAGGGAATGGGCCATAATCCACCACGAGGGCCCAGTGCGGGTTGGTGGATGTCACATGTCTCCGTATTTTTGGTTCTAGGACATGCCGATTACCTCACGATGTTTTCCTTCACCGTTTTGAGAGCAGTGGTGATGAAATAAATTACACAAAGTAATGGGCCTGGCTTGGTTTAAACCCGAGTCCTACACTCGTAGAATATTATTTAGTCTGTGGTACCGTTTTGAGAGCAGTGGTGGTGGAATAAATTACACAAGGTAAAGCGCTTACAGTTACCGCTCATAATAAATAACGAAACCAGCACATTGACAAATGCTTGTACCAATGTTTACGTAAGCATGAGAGGGGGGGGGGGTGAGAGCTTTGCTTACTTTTGTTGACAAGGGGGAGGGGGGAGTTAATATTTGCAAAAAATCTGCTTACGTAATACTTGAACGGCCCCTAAATACCCTATAAATAGAACGCTCAATATTTTATAATCTATGCGGACGACGGCTTTTAACCGAAATGGCGCGAACACACGCGCGAACGCCGGCGTTCGCTTGGAGTTTAAGTGCTACACAAAAAAACTATATTTCTTTTTGTATTTACCTGATGCACAGACGGCACTTCTTCATATCTCTGGTAGTTGTCTACGTACGCTATATGCTGCGGTTGTTGGTAGCTGTAGACAGACGGTTGGTATGACCCTGGCTTTGCTGATTCTGAATACTGGTAGTCTTGTTGGATGTCTTCTGCTGAGTACATGCCTGAAGAAGAAAGACAGATTTGTAAATAGGAAGATGTTTGGATAATTTTGACAAAATAGAGTTTTCGTGATGGAACGGTACGATCGGCGCAGTGATTAGGCGATTGGCTAACCTGCTGCATGTCGCGGGTTCGATTTCAGCACAGAACAAATAGTTTCATGGCCTTCAGACAGTTGTTATATATAGTAGAAGTAATTCTTAATGTGGGGTTATGACGCAAACGTTTTATAAGAGCAAGAATAAAAATAATTTTACATGAAGTAACTGCCCTGTAGACCTCCAAAACCCAGTAACTGTGGCCAACACAATACCTATCTTGCCAAAAAGATTGGTGTCAGATTTTATGAATGATTAACAATTTATCAATCAAAGCGAATTATTAATTAATTGACCGATCAGTACTGTAGTGTAGCAACGAAAATCATGAAATTTTACGGGATTTCATTTGATTGAACGCAACTTATAATAAGTGACCGAAATTACGCTCTATTGGCCCTCTGCAGTCTAAAAACGTATTTTTAATATATTTCACTCACCAGGTCCATAATTCATCTCCTGTCCATCAATCCTCACATTAGCCTGTAGATTCTCGTTCGTGAACAGTATCTGTTCCTCATGATAGTCTCCTATGTCCTTCTTAGAGATGGTCCACTGATGGATAGGCTTCAAGACTGGAGGACGGTCTGAGCGGATGAGGTGGGACTTAAGGATTGAGTGCTCGGGGAGGGAGTAGGGAGGGGGAGCGTCTTCGCGAGATGAGGACGGAGAGTTGCTGTAACAATAGCATTCAAGATTAGTTTGTAGAAGAAACAAAAATATATAGTAGATCCTGTGGATCCACAGATAGATATAATATGATAGATTATTCAGACAACTATCACACAACGCCGTCCAGTCCCAAGCTAAGCAGAGCTTGTGTTATGAGTACTAGACAACTGATAAACATACTTATATATTTCTAAATAAATACATATTACCGACCGCCTTTGTACCCAAAGATTTAAGCTCAGGCCTCCTCTCTAGGAGAGAGTATGGTCCATAATTCACCACGCGGGCCCAGTGTGAATTGGTGAATATCACATGTTTTCAAAGACATGCCGGTTTCCTCACGATGTTTTCCTTCACCGTTTTGAGAGCAGTGGTGATGAAATAAATTACACAAAGTAATGCGCCTGGCTGGGTTTGAACCCGCGACCAACTCGTAAGTCAGGGCCGTTACCACTCGGCCACCACTACTCTCTCGGCCACCACACATAACTATTTTTATTTTAATGCAAGAAAGCTCTGTGACATTCAAATATAAAACAGGACTGTTTCTAATTAATTAGTTCTCACTCTACAACTTCGCCCGGAACGAAGATTTTTTTAAATGTTGCCCCGCACTAGGAATTACTCCTGTTTCATGGGTGCGTCCACAAACATGTAAACTCACATACTGAAGACACACAGACCCGGAACAAAACGTATCTGTAGACCATACAAATATTTGTTCTGTACGGGACTCGAAACCGTGACACGGAGCGCAACAGCCAATTGCTCTATCACTGCGCCAGCCGTTATGTCCACAGGACTGTGGGCTCTGCGGACGCTGGTCGCGCTTCCATGGTGTCCCGGTAAAAACTATATTTCACCAGGAAACCATGGAAGCGCGACCAGCTGTGCCACCATGGTGTCCGTAAGCTACCAAACTAGACACCATACAGGCACCAGAGTCGCTACACAACACTGAGACAGTATCAAAATGGACCTAAAGTGCACACGTCCAAGTTGGTCGCGACGCCAAATTGGTTACGCGACCAAACGGATACCAGGTGAGTAACTCTCTATAGAACTGTATAAATTTCGTTAGTAGCGGCCACTGGTCGCGCCGCCATGGTGTCCTGGTAAAATATAGCCCTTACGGCCTGTTCACGACTTCGGTGTTAGCGGCTCGCGGCGGCACGCAGGCGCCTTGCACGCCGCGGACCTTAAGTAGAGGCCAAGATGGACGTATTTAGGTAGTCAGAACGTGCTCAAAATAATGACGTTACCAAAATTATCCCTTCTCTGTTCAGAAAGCAATGCAATATATTTTATTTATTTATTTATTTTATTTTATTTTGTTTATTTTAAGAAGGCTTACAGACTAATAACATGATAGGTAACAAAAATATATAATTAAGTTGCTAATAACAAGCCTCCACAGATATATAATAATTACGATTAACGTTGAAGTTGAAAGTTGAAGTTATGGTTTTATTTTTTTATACTTAATTTTAAATTTCCCGTCGCTACATGACGTGTGCTTGAGTACCACCAGCCGGTGCTTCATTCGCAAAAAATGATTTGGCTAAAAGTTGTGGTTAAAACAAGATATTCTTAATGTGAGAGAAGGAGTGTACGGACTGAATAAAGATAGGTATTTAAATGGCGAATTTCGCCACCTATACGAAGATTACAGAAAATATCCAGATAAGTTTTATGGGTACATAAGAATGAGTGTGAAAACTTTTGATTATATTCTGTAGGACATAGAAGTACATTTAAGACATTTCAATTTTGTTTTTTGTTTTTTTTTTTCTTCGCCACTGAGTACGTCACTCCTACACCGCCGTCCGCGCCGCTCTGTTTCATGGCGTCGCACTTAATCGCTGATACTTTAGTCCCCGCCGCTCCCCTCACCGCTCGCCGCTGTAGCGATTCGCTCTGAGAAAGCCGCACGCGTTTTCGCTATGAAAGGCGACTGGTGGCGTGCTTCAAACATGTTCATACCTGGGTGATGTCTTGGTGTACATGTTTTGCTAGTTTCATATCGGCCTATGGAGGTATACGGAACAAAATGTAAAGTCCCGCAACCTCTATTGAAAAGAGAGGATTCTCAGATCAGACAGTGTTGTGTCTGGTCCAGGCAACTGACCAATAGATGGTTTTTTTGGTACTATTGTATATGTTCGAATCGCGAGGAGAACTTTGATACCTTTTTTTATTATTGATAGGCTCTCATTTGTCTACTATAGAAGGATTAGCACTAAAGGAGGTTCCTGCATCGGATTCGTGCGGAAGAAATGCTTAGGTGTCACCATTGTGTGGACCAGAGGACACGGTGGAGCACACGGTAGAGGTGTGCCCCACCTGGGCAGAGCACCGCCGTTTCATCCTGGGGGCGTGAGGCGGCAGCGATCTCTCGCGCCTGGCCGTAGCACAGGCCATGGTCCCGGAGCGAGGAGGAATGAGAAGCAGTCGCCTAAGCGTACGAAGTTGTAACGCCGAAGCTTACTGGGACCATGGGGTCGCTTCTCTTAAAATGGGGCAATGTTATAAAAAAGCTTTCTCTCAACAAGCTCACTTACTTCATCTTAATCTTCAGCGTAGTCTTCTTATCAGTCCGGTCGACATACGACCCATTCTCTGGATAGGAGACCTCTTCATACGTCTGATAGGCGTACCCTTTGTCCGGAATCACCATCTCCTTGCCTTCCACTACGTACGCCGTGGTCTTCGTGTCCGGTATACCGTTGGTGAACTTTACGTCTTGGCCTGGTACGTATCTTTCTTGATAGACTACCTCCTGGGAGAGAAAAAAATAGTTTTAATTAAAAAATAAAAACTACAGGCATCGGGAAACGAGAAAGTCTAATAACTAGATAGGCAGATGACATCACACGGTAGTATATATTCATTTATTGTCACACCTACCACCAGTGTTGTCTCTTTTAACCCTAAGGTTGACTGGTAGAGAATGCCTTATTGCATTAAGTCTGTACCACTACTGTACACGAAGTATAAATAAATAAATAAATGAACAGGTAAAGTTACTAGCCTATTAATTTGCCACACAATAAATTACCTTATTATCAATGAAAAACTTGTCAGCATACACCTTCTCCTCCACAAACTCTCCGTTCTGTGCCATGTGCATGATAGGCTTCGGTAGAGTCAGCTTGAGAGACTTCTTCGAGTTACTTGCTGTCTTTTTTGAATGGGATTTGGTGGGTGATGAGTGATTCTTTATTTTGAAATCCTGAAAAAGAGAAACATTTTATTTATCTTGAAGTGTAAGATCTGTAGAAATGTCTGCCATACAATATGGCAATGCTGCTAATCTTTTGGACACATTACCAGTCGACAGCATTGTGAAGGGCAGTGAAGTGAAGCCATATTTTAGTTTGTTTTTAGTTAGTTTTAATTAGTTTAGGGTTTTTATAATATTTTTTTGTATTTAGTGTAATTATAGTTAGTAAAATATTTTTGGTAAGCAAGTGTTAATGAATAAAAAGAAGACATCTTGAAGTGTAACATTTTTTTACGGGAAAATTCATTAAATTACTTCCCCCGCTCTGGGTGGAGCGTAGAGCAGTGTCAGACTTGAATCCACCTTTGTTCTTCAATTACCCTTTGTGGTCCAGGCAACAGTAACTCTTTCGAACTATCACACAGCCCTGGCAGGCATCAGCCGTAATTGATTAGAGAATTAAGTAAATATAAAAATGTTAATAAAGCCTAAGGGTGGAGTCCTGGTGTCCTGAAATACAGGCCCCTAGCCTAGTTTAGGCACCAGTCTCCCACAATAGGCTTACTGTATCAACCTTTACCCTCGAAAATGTAATTATGATGTATTGTGGCGAAAAAATAAATAAATCTTATTATTATTAAACCCCAAAGCGAACGCCCTCTTCTTCGCCCTCTCATTGTCTTTCTATTGTCACTAACTACAGTATTCGAAAGGTTAATGGTCTCCGTCAATCTTGCTGACATTTTTAATAGGACATATAAAACTAATAATGCATGTGTTTCCTAGTTTCATTAAATACTAGCTTCTGTCAGCGGCTTCGCCCGAATTAAAGTAAAAAATACATGGCCTATGTCACTCAGGGATAAAGTAGCATTCTACCGGTGAGTTTTCAAAATAGGTTTTATTGACATTGTAATCAATAATAGCAGTTTATTGCAATGTTAAAAAACAAAGATTATTAAAATATGAGTATGAGTTTGTAACTGACCCGCAAAGTCTACTAAAGAAACGCGTTTTTTTTTTTTAATATCAAATTATTTGCATAGTTATTTACTACTTATATCTAATACCACTAAAACCTCAGTTTTAAAAATTGTAAGTATGGTGCCAAAATCCAACATGCCTGCAGTATGCCATAAGATAGTATCATATGAACCTACCTTATCTTTATTAGTTGTGGTGGTAGACCGTTTCTCCAAGGTCCTCAGTTCCTTGCACAGCTCTCGCACTAGTTGACCGGAGTTCAGGCATTTAGGGACGTTGTCGCGCTTCGCTGCGTCAGTCTGCAAAAACAACACATCTCTGTAACGGCCCGTTCACGACCCTGCCTCTGTGAGCGGTAGCTAAGCGCGGGGCGGCGAGCGGAAGATCAAAAGTATGAAAACGTTTACTTTACCGATGCCGCCCCGCTCGCCGCTAAGACCGAAGTCGTGACCAGGCCTTAACGTCGTACTCTGTTCACGTTAAGAAAATAATGATTCATCTTAGCCAAGCCCCTTGACGAATAAGGTCACAATAAGTTAGAAAACCGCCGGTTGAAGCACTGGCGTACGGACGAGTAATCTTCCGTGGAGAGTTGGCGCGGTCTGGTAGTTTGGGAGATTCGTCCTCTCGGAACTACTTACGCTTTTGAGCGCGTGCCACTCCTTGAGCGCGTTGGCGAGGATCTTGATGCCGCGCAGCAGCAGCGGAGGCAGCGCCGCCGGACTCAGCCGAGCACTGCTCTCGCTTAATGTGAACTCTTCGTCCTGTACCACACAACAGAAGATTTAAGCATATTTAGCTGATTGCAGTATAACAGAACCGACTAGCATAAAAAAGTAGCTCAATTCAAAAAGTTAGAGTTGGGTAGAGTATATTAAAAATGATGTATGTAACATAGAGACCCACCTGTGTCTCTTCATTGTGTCGGCGCAGCATCGTGAGTAGATGTGCGCCGGCGTACCAATGCATCGCCTCGAACAACGGGTACCGAAACATCGTAGGCGTTTCTACGCGACGCTCGATCTCGTAGATCCTGAAAAACAAGATAATGTTTAATATCTGAGAGTCGAATCCAAGAAAGAAAAGGTTAATCGTCGAGCCCGACTCGGATGGGCAGCGTTTGAGAAGCTGCGCAGAATTTTCTCTTCTGATTTAATATATCAGTGTCCGCTACCCACACAACGCCATATGCTGTGCACATGAGCATAAAAGTACACAGCCATTTGGACAAGTCCACAAGTTCCCTTAAAATCTTCCGTAACGGCGTGACAACTCGCGGGCTGCTGGATACCCAACTGTGAAGACGGTAGCGACATCTCGACGTGATGTAACGACTCATAACGACCTGCGCGCAACCCGGTCGCGAATGAAATTAATGTAGGGTCACTCTGTTCAATTGTTCATTCTTGGTTCGATAATTCATTCGATACTTCGATTTTTCTATTGAGTCTTTGGAGTATACACCTTAGAAATATCTTTTCTTTATTTTATTTCAAAAGCCAAGTAGATGCGCAAATAATCAGTGTCTGAAAACGAAAGTCTAAGAACAATGCGAGTTGTCATTGATGAAGAATGACTCTATTCGCTCTCATTAGAAAGTAGAATGTCACCGAAGAGGCAAAGAAAAGGGTTATGCTTCCTTGCACGACTGAATCAAGAGTGAAAATGTCAGCAGGAGAAGCAAAATCGATGGGGCTGAAAGGTCCAGAGAGCCGGCAGTCCGAGTGACGACCGCGTTTCGGAAGACGCAGCGTTCGTGAGGCCTCCCACAAGATGACCGATGACCTGGTTAGTCGTGGGAATCTGATGGATGCGAGACACACAGGACGGGTCATTGTAGAGACGCTTGGGGGAGACCTATGTCCAGCAGTGGACGTCTTTTGGCTAAAATGATGATGATCTGAGAGATAATTAAGAAACCAGGTTCTGTTTACTCCACACACATAATGTACACTACTTTTCATGATTCTTTTTGAGCACGATACGATATCGGCCAGCTACGGGCCTGAGCGTGGCGATTTTTCCTTGATACTTGTGCTGAAGTCAACATTTTTAGTTTATTTTGGTTTTTATTGTATGGAAGCATCACTAAAGTAAGGTTGTCTGGTAGATATCGCTGTCAGTGATAAGACCGCCATTGTACCCATAGATTTAAATTAGTGTAAAAAGTTTCGTTACTATTTTGGTGTACAATAAAGTTTATTCTATTCTATTAAGCTAACGAAAGACTCTTTTAAGGGTCGCCCCAACGATAGGTTTCGAATTGTAGTGCAGTTGCCCAGACCAGAAAAAATACCCGTCTGGTCGGAAGGTCCTCCGTTTTAATAGAATTTTGCAAGACATTAGACCCTGTTCTACATACCTCTAGATGCAACACGTATTTCACAAGTATTTATTTTATTTATACTGGGCTAAAATCTGAATCTAACTTGGTCAGTTCATATCTTATTGCTAAAATATTTTTATAATTGTTACTTGAATTAGCCAGCAACGTCTACTGGTTTAAGATACTTACTGCAGCTGCATCTCAATGGCATAAGAGTGCAGGAAGTTGCCCCCGAAGACTAGCGAGTCGCAGGGAGTGAGCACGGCGTGGATCCAGCCGCTCGGGATGAACAGCGTCTGCGCCGCGCTGATCTCCGCCGTGCCGTACCACTCCACCATGTCGCCGAAGAAGCGTTCATTCTGGTTGTTGGCTGCTGACCACTGCTGGTACAGGGCGAGGTTTGTCGCTGTGGGCGGGATGAGGTAGAATATCTGGAAACAAAGTTATAAAACTATCATTATCTGTAAAAAGTAAAACAATATCGCCGTTTTTTGCTGTTTCTCCGCTAACTTAAATTTGTACATTTATGCACCCTGATTCATAACAAACACTTGAAAGTTGAGTCAAGGTCAAGGAGGAAATAAAAAAAATTGTCTGCGAAAATAGTCAGACTTAACTTTATTCCCCCCTTTTTTTTCAGTGGGAAAATCATCTAATGACATCCCCCGCTCTTGGGCGGAACGGGAGAGTGTCAGATTTTTACTGACTAAAAACCCACTCCTGTTCCTTCTTTGCCATCGTTCCAGGGCCCCGGGGTTCTCTTTCGCATCACCCATGGCCCCAGTAGACTTCGATCCTGCTAGGCCTCTACGGTTTTGCTGACATCTCCTTGAGGCGCGCGTGGAACACTGCGCGCCGTCGACAACTCGGGCTCGGTCCGGACGGTTACCGGACGGTCGAACGGCGAGCTACCCATTGGTCGCCGTCCGCAAGCCAGCGCCTACGGTGGCTGGAAATCGGGATTGGGATCCTGGCGGCTGGGACGCGTGAGCCGTTCTCTCGCGCGTGCAGCCACCTCCTTTGCTAGCATAACTGCTTCGCAGAAGGAGGCGACTGCCTGCCACTCTTCCTCACTTCGGACCATGGCCTGTACCAAGGCCCGGCGCGAGAGATCCCCCCCTTAAAAGTTAAATTTTCAAAAACTCCTTTGTGCTCGCCTACATTATAAAAGGAAGCCTTGTGCAAAATTTCACGTTTCTAGGCCTAGTAGCTTTGGTTGTACGTTGATGTCAGTCAGTTTCTCCTTTAATATATATAGATCAAGGTTAAAAATGTCAATAAATGTAAGAGAGCCAATGATCGCTAAAGCATCTTTCTCCTACCATAATCATACTTACCTTCCGTCCATGCAGCACATGATACCACACCGTGGTCCCGCCGAAGTCCACGTGGAAGTCAGTATAAGCGCCCGCGGGCGACATGAGACAGTACTTCCTGACTTGCGGCGCGGGCGGCCTCTCCCGAGCGGCCGCCCACACGCGCTCCGCCCAGTCTAGCGAGCGCGCTATAGCTGGAGGCTCTACCGCGCGGGCCATGCTAGAGACAAAATACATTGTTATTATTAAATAGACTAGCGCCTCGTTCTGGCTACGCACGTGTAGCACTAATATCTAAAGTCTGTCGACACTTGTGCACTGAGTAGTAGTTGTTTTAATGGTGCGTTTACACGTGGTCCCAGCCTCGACCAATCGCCATTGTTTAAACGGGGTTTCCCCGTTTACACAATAGCTAGGGATAGCGATTGGCCGCGGTGCGCGCTTGCATGAGACGTTCCAACATTCTATTGATTCTACTCTTTCGTTTATTCAAGATCCATCCAGGAACACATGGAAGTCCAATGGAGGTATCAAGTTGCGTACAAAATAATTACTTGTTTGTAATTCGGAAATATCAATAATTACTTTTTTCGATTCGGAAGTATCTTCGATATCGGACAGAATCGGGAATCCGAATTATGAGAATTATTTCTGAAACACCTGCCTCCCTAGCCAAGTTACAACAGTTTCGTTTCGATTCTGTTTTCGTTGATGGCCTCGAGTCGGCCACGCTCAGTCACGTGGTCGGAACAAAGGAATAGGAGGCGTGGCCTACTCGAGGCGATCAACGAAAAGAGAGTCGAAACGAAACGGTTGTAACTTGGCTGGGGGCTGTAGTTACAGCGCTAAAAACGTAAGCCAATCCAACGTAAGACTGGTACGCTACGTTTCCTTGTTTCTTAATCGCACGGAAAAATATTTCTACGATATACAAATTCCTCAGATTCGAATTATGAATATCATTATTTGTTTCAAATTCAGGATAAAATCGAAGCTTGGCACCGAGAGTACGTTGTATTTTGTATTTCGACGTGGCGATCAAAAGGTTGCGTGTTACTGTTGCGTACAGCATGTGATGCGCGTTTAGGTGAAGTGAAACAAAGTTTGATGGTTCACAAGTATAGAGAACCTAAAACATCGCACGGCACAGCCTACTCGTGCATTTCATAAGTTTTTAGCGAACTTGTCAATACAAGCATTCGTTGTCTCTGTCGTATGCTACATATTGCTATCTCTTTCTACGCCGTGGTAAGGCTTGCGACGTGACAACAAAGGTTTTTGCTTTTATATTATTTTCATTATAAAACAGTACATTTTTTTTTCTCCGTACATTACAAGTAGAAATGATTGTACAAAAATGTAAAATAGACAAGAAGTATTAAACAATTTCATAACTATTATTATTATTATTTTTACTTTATTTTTATGTATTTTTTTTTAATTTAAGATTTCACATTCTCTTCTTCAATTACTTCTACACACTATTGTCTACTTTTCTTTTTATTTCTCCTTTCGCAGGTCTGCTGGAAGAAATTTCTTATGGGAAATAAGCAGTAACTTTGTACAATTTTTATCAGAATTTATTTTTTTTCTTTATTCGTGTGTACATAAATTATAAAATAAATAAATAAATAAACTCACTTGGTCTCACTGAACTCGAGACTCAGCACGTTGAGCACCTTCTCGTCGCGGTGCTCGGGCGCCGTCTCGAAATAGTCCACGAAGTCGCCCAGTGACATTCGTAAGGTTGACTGTTTGCGCACGTCTATCACTTCCACCTATGAAAACACAAATTTATTATTTACTAGCTTTTGCCCGCGACTTCGTCCGCGTAGAAGTCGAAAATGGTGTTATTAGGTATTTTGAGATACGAAAATATGAAATATTATTTATTATCTTCGTCGTGTGTGATAGTCCATTGAATTGTATGGCGAGCGATATTGTATCTTAAGATAAAATATTATAGTATCTTAGCCGTGTGCAGCGTGTAGTGAACTCCACTGCGAGTGACGTAACCTACGACAAACTTATTATTTCCGGTTGGTACAGTAATTGGGTCTAGGGATCGAACCGCAAAATAAGTTTGTTTTTATTGTATTTACTTTCCCGGGATAAAAAGTACCCCGTGTGGCGCCCAGGATATTAAAGAATAATTATACCAAGTTTCATCGTAATCGAACCGGTAGTTTTTGCGTGATGCCTAAACAAACATACAGATAGACAGACAGACAGACAAAAATTTTTTAATTACATTTTTGGGTTCTGTGTCGGTCAACACTCCATGCCATTTGTTTTTTTTTATATTTTCAATGTACAGAATTTTCACTTCTACAGGTTTATTATAAGTATAGATATAGATATTTCAGTAGACACCAAGCGAACGCCCGCGTTCGATCTTTCATTTTTTTTGTATACTGCATGTTACTATGTATAACAAATTACCTGATGATTTCAAAACCCTCAACCTTATAAAACATTTAAAAATAAGTTATTTAACTTTCTTTTAAGCTAATGTTATTACTCGACTGAAGATTTTATGACTGAAAAATTTACCTAAATATTTGACATAACATATAAATCATAACGTATCTCCTAGATGTTATTAAAATTTGGATTTATGTAATTTACATCTTTTATAATATATAATAACTATTGCTCAATTAATTTCAATAATTTGTAATTCTAATGATAAATAATAATAATGTATTGACCCATATTTTTACAAACCATATTTTTACGCCGGAAACGGTAGAATATTATGATCATAATATAAGCACATAATAACTTTGTACAATATTCTGACAAATAAATACATTCTATTCCATTCTAATTTATTCTTTTCTAATTACGGTATTAGAAAGGTAAAATCACCAATCAGTAAACGAATGCTTAACATTCGTTTACTGATTGGTAATGAATTTTCGTAACAGATTTGTGACTATGAACGCAATTCTTTTACTTATTGGTGGGTTTTCATAGCAGATTTGTGACTATAGACGCAATTCTTTTACTTATTGGTGGGTTTTCATAACAGATTTGTGACTATAGACGCAATTATTTTACTTATTGGTGGGTTTTCATAGCAGATTTGTGACTATAGACGCAATTCTTTTATTTATTGGTGGGTTTTCATAGCAGATTTGTGACTATAGACGCAATTCTTTTATTTATTGGTGGGTTTTCATAGCAGATTTGTGACTATAGACGCAATTCTTTTATTTATTGGTGAGTTTTCATAACAGATTTGTGACTATAGACGCAATTCTTTTACTTAGTGGTGGGTTTTCATAACAGATTTGTGACTATAGACGCAATTCTTTTACTTATTGGTGTGTTTTCATAGTAGATTTGTGACTATAGACGCAATTCTTTTATTTATTGGTGGGTTTTCATAACAGATTTGTGACTATAGACGCAATTCTTTTACTTATTGGTGGGTATTCATAACAGCTTTGTGACTATAGACGCAATTCTTTTATTTATTGGTGAGTTTTCATAACAGATTTGTGACTATAGACGCAATTCTTTTACTTAGTGGTGGGTTTTCATAACAGATTTGTGACTATAGACGCAATTCTTTTCCTTATTGCTGGGTTTTCATAACAGATTTGTGACTATAGACGCAATTCTTTTACTTATTGCTGGGTTTTCATAACAGATTTGTGACTATAGACGCAATTCTTTTACTTATTGGTGGGTTTTCATAGCAGATTTGTGACTATAGACGCAATTCTTTTATTTATTGGTGGGTTTTCATAGCAGATTTGTGACTATAGACGCAATTCTTTTATTTATTGGTGGGTTTTCATAGCAGATTTGTGACTATAGACGCAATTCTTTTATTTATTGGTGAGTTTTCATAACAGATTTGTGACTATAGACGCAATTCTTTTACTTAGTGGTGGGTTTTCATAACAGATTTGTGACTATAGACGCAATTCTTTTACTTATTGGTGTGTTTTCATAGTAGATTTGTGACTATAGACGCAATTCTTTTATTTATTGGTGGGTTTTCATAACAGATTTGTGACTATAGACGCAATTCTTTTACTTATTGGTGGGTATTCATAACAGCTTTGTGACTATAGACGCAATTCTTTTATTTATTGGTGAGTTTTCATAATAGTTTAGTGAGTGTAAACGCATTCTTTTCTTATTGGTGGGTTTTCATAACAGATTTGTGACTATAGACGCATTTCTTTTACTTATTGGTGGGTTATCATATCAGATTTGTGACTATAGACGCAATTCTTTTACTTATTGGTGTTTTCATAACAGATTTTGTGACTATAGTATAAACGGAATTCTTATTGGTGGGTTTTCCTAACAGATTTGTGACTATAGACGCGATTCTTTTACTTATTGGTGGGTTTTCATAACAGATTTGTGACTATAGTATAAACACAATTCTTTTCTTAATGGTAGGCTCTCCTAACAGATTTGACTATAAACGCAATTATTTTACTTTTAGATGGGTTTCCCCTAACAGATTTGTGACTATAGACGCAATTATTTTACTTATTGGTGGGTTTCCCCTAACAGATTTGTGACTATAGACGCAATTATTTTACTTATTGGTGGGTTTCCTCTAACAGATTTGTGACTATAAACGCAATTCTTTAACCTATTGGTGGGTTTTCATAACAGATTTGTGACTACAGTATAGACGCGATTAATTTACCTATTGGTGGGTTTTAATAACAGATTTGTGACTATAGACGCAAATATTTTACCTATTTGTGGGATTTCATAACAGATATGTAATAAAATATACAATCCAGAAACACTTTTTTAGAGTTATCCCCAGTTAATCTGTAAGATTGTTCGAAAGACTTATCGCGGCTCTAGAACGTAAAGGGTAACTGAAGAAAACAGAAGATTTCGGTACTGGTACATAATTTTATTAAGAATTACCTCCAGTTGTGCCCCACAGAATCTGAGTACTGATCTGACTGTGAATGTGCCAGGGTTGGGAACCTTCATGTCCAAGCCATCTGAAGTTGTGAATGTTACTGGCCGAGTGAATCCTGTACAGAAATAATAAATTGTTAATTGTAATGGCATGATAATAAAATTATGCCAATTTAAAAGATAAGGGGAAGACAATTAGAACTACTAGATACTAATTAGACCGAAGTGTTAAGACTATTGAGTTTATTATTTAGAGAGAAATCTACTAAGTTACTGCCTTCTGTAGCTGCACTCTGCAAGAAGGTTGTTGAAACCCGTCAGCAAGTGATGAATAACAGAGCTTTCGAACAACATCATCACAAGGAAAGATCTGTTGGCTCTTTTACATAATACTATAATATGTGAGACCTACTTTTTCTCTTCTTTTAATTTCTGGGATGTGTCAACTTATGAGCTATATTTTTTCTCCGTATCGTAGCTTGATTCTACAAACACCAGGAACAGATAAAATTAGTCTCTCACCATTATCTCTGATGAACTCCTCAGTGAACTGGTGCGGGCTGCAGCGCTGAAGGGCGGCCGGCGCGGGACGCAGGGGCCGCGCCGCTAGCGCGCGCACCCAGGCAGGCGTGCCCACTTGCGAGGGGCGGGTCTCCGCGCCCAGCTCGTAGCGGTCCGCGCGATGGTTGTTTGTTGGGATTTTTACTACAATTTTTGAATGAAAAAGTTGTTGATAAAACTTTAATTACCTACTATCAAAGATTTTTGATATTGGAGAGAGTTACATGTTTTTTGTTTTTATTATTGATAGGCTTGCGTTTGGCCACTATCTCACCTGATGGTAAGGGATGTTGTGGCCGACGATGGAGCACGCTTATGTTTGTACATCTAGTAATTTTTGTCCTCCCAAGAGCCTATCTCTTTGTACAAAAAGCTAAATAAAAAAATACAAGGTATTCTAAGCTATTGCTTATATACCTTTGTATTTCCTCTAGCATGTCACTGTTTTTTGGCCCTAATAAAATAAAGTGCGTGTTATGCTCTATTTTTGACCTCTCGAAGGACTCGAGAGCCAAAAAAAAACCAGGTATTTTAAACCTAATGCTTATGAAGGTCCCCTACAAGGTGGACCGATGACCTGGTGAAGGTCGCTGGAATCCGATGGATGCGGGACGCACAGGACCGTTCTTTGTGGCGACATTTGGGGGAGGCCTATGTCCAGCAGTGGACGTCTATCGGCAGAAATGATGATGATGATGATGATGATGATGCTTATGAACCTAGTGTTTAGTTCGCATTTCGAGTGTTTTCTCTTATGAACCTTTGCAGTATTATGCGACATTTAATATGTTAAAGACAGACAAGTATGATCTAGCAACACTGAATAACTGTGCAAGCAACTGACAATCAACGTCGTATGTTTTTATTATAAATCTGTAAGAAACTGATAGATCCTACCAGTCCAGTATTTTTTAATCCACTTTTTTAAATAGTTGCAACCCCCTAGGACATTGCGGTGAGCGAACAGGCTCACTGCGCTCTTGTAACCATTTAATTTAGATGTCTAATTCGAATATGTTTCAAATTGCACACAATTTTGTGTCAAACATAGAACAACGATCTGGAACAGTGTTCAACCATAAACAGCCACAGCTTTATTACTGAATTGTTATACTTTTTTGTAGCGTAGGGTTTTTTTTTTTTTTTTTATTGGGTGGGAAAATCATCCTAATGACATCCCCGCTCTTGGGCGGAGCGAGAGATAGTGTCAGACTCTTACTGACTAAAAACCTACTCCTGTTCCTTCGTTGCCTTCGTCCCAGGGCCCCGGGTTCCGCTTTCACACTACCCGTGGTTGTAGCGTAGGGTCAGTAATCCTTACATTTTGATTGGTATGTTGATCTAGTGGTTAGTGGCCCTGACTGCTATGCCGGAGGTCGTGGGTTCGATTCCCACCTAGGACAAATGTTTGTGTGATGAGCATGATCATTTGTTCTGTGTCCGGGTGTAATTTATCTATAATATGTATGTATTTAGAAATATTTAAGTAAGTTTATCAGTTGTATAGTACCCATAACACAAGCTCTGCTTAGCTTGGGACTAGACGGCGTTGTGTGATAGTTGTGTGAATATTATTATATTATTTTACTTTAACCTGACTCGTGGCCGCAACCAGCTGTGTAAGACTTTGTGACCCACCTGGGGGTCACCACCCGCACATTGTAAAACACTGTTTAGTGTACTTTGTTTTGACTAGTTATTAGAAAAACACACTAGATACTAAAACAAAGCAGACTAACATTTTTATATCAGTAATATTTTGCTATGATACAAATAAGAAACTATGAATTAGACTAAAACCATAGAATAATGAAGTAAAGTACAAATGATGTCAATGACATTGAATTACACCTCTGTTGAACTTTAATCCTATGATTATACAGCCCAAAAGATAATTCACAACAGAAAGATAATTTTCTATGGTTTCTTTAGGTTAGTAATCTGTTTAAATAAAATAGAATCCCTATTTCCCTTGGTCATGCCATAACTTGAAAACAACTTTATCAATATCATTCATCCTTAGTTTTAATTATAGTAATATTTTGTAGAAAGTTCAGAAAAATAATAGTTGTGATTCTGATTCTGTGCTTAAAATTGAACATTTAAAAAAAACTATGGCTATGTAACTTTCGTGCGTTCGACAGTTCATCAATAAGACAGGGCAACATCTGGCCTGTTTGTCTAGTGGTTAGTGGCCCTAACTGCTATGCCGGAGGTCGTGGGTTTGATTCCTACCCGAGACATATGTTTATGCGATGAGTTTGATCATTTATGTCTATGTGTAATTTATCTATAATAAGTTTGGGAGTAGAATGTGCCCGAAATAAAGATGAACGCGACGCATTGCTGAGCGAACTAAAGTTAAATAGATTCGATGTAGGTATAATCCAAAGCATTCTATCAAAACCGAAATCGGAGGCGGCCAGAAAACTAAGTGGTTTAATAGCGGTCTTGCAACAGTGATTCGCCCTATTTAATATCTGTAATGTATTTTAGGTAAATATGTATTAGTTAATAAAGGTATGTGTGTGTAGTAATTGTTATAAGGTACGATGGGGCTGACATATCCTTTTTGGACAAAAGCCGCTAAATAAAATCTCGATTAAAAAAAAAAAAAGTTTGGGACTAGATGGCGTTGTGTGAAAGTTATAAAATAAAAAATCTGTCGAGCCAGCTAGTTTAAAATAAAGAGTACTTACATACTGAAGGTCCATAAGTCTGTGCGCATTTTGGACAGTGATACTTGTCTATGTCATCAGAATGATATATTTTGACATCAACACAGCTGGAACAAACACATTGAAAATTTTTAGTACTCAACTATTTAATAGTTATTAAATTATCTGCTTCTTACTGAATCACTGGCTGGTGTTAAGCAGCTCTAACATTTAGTTTTAGTATTCAAATCTTTATATATAAAATCCAAATACCACTCACTGATTAATCATGAAATCTTAGAAACTATAATACTTAAAAACTAAAAATTTGGCAGGTAGGTTCCCTAAAAGGTGTAGATATCTGCTAAGAACGGATTTTCCAAAATTCTGCTCCTAAGGAGATGAAACAGGGGTTCAAAGTTTGTATAGAGAAACCGACTTCCACACGGGAAAAGCCACTGGCAGAAGCTAGTCATATCATATGGGAATCTATTCATTTCACCCTTCTGTGGAATTAGATAGACCCCACGTACATTTAATGTCCTTTTTTTTGTAATCTACTATCTTCCTTGATATGATATCTAGTTTTCTATAACAAGACATTTTGTAAAAAAATCATGCAATATTGTGGCTTAAGAACTAGCCTGGGATCAATGAATACTTTTTAACGCTATCTTATAATTGTTACAATAGCTGACAATCAATTTTATACATATTTCATCTTCCTGCCCTTGTCCCATCTTATTTGGGGTCGGCTCAACATGTTTTTTTCTTCCATTCTATCCTGTCAACCGTCATACTATCACTAACTTCCTTTTCTTTCATATCACTGTTCACACAATCCATCCATCTTTTCTTTGGCCTCCCTCTCCCTCTCCACCCATCCACATACATTTATACATATTTAAACTATTAAAATTGAAAAATACTCCTACATTCAGAATTGTATAAGCAAAGATTTAATTATTCAACCACATAGTTTGCATTATTCATTGGCATTTGATTTATTCTTAGAGCTCTATTTTTTATATGTGTTATAGTGTTTTTTTTATATATATTATATACATTATGAATGTTATAGTTCTACAGAGGAAAACAAATATTAGTTGTTTGTTTGTTTCCTATTATCATGTACCAAATGCTCTTAGGATTATCAAATTAAAAGTTTATATATTGTATATATGTAAATAGTACACCACAAACTACCTGCATATCTTTTTTGTCCTCTGTCAAATCCATCCAAAGGTTGTCAGTAAAAAATCGCTTTTAGCGATAAGACCGCCCATTGTGGCACCCTATTAATTTTAAGTTCCTATTGTAATTTGTATTTTTGGTGTACAACAAAGAATATCTATCTATTAAAATAATATTCAGTCAGACGCAGTCTAATATGAATATTTGGGTATAAGAATATACAGCTAAACACAATTTAACTCTACAATAGAATGTGGCATAACATATTTTTATTTTTTTTGTTGAAAACTTTAATTATAGTATTTACAGACATCATCCACAAACATTAAATACAAAAATTATAATGTTCCTTGTTTTAGTTGCCATCTAAACAATGTGCTAATGAAGGTTGTTCTAAACATGTTACTTAGTAATTTAACACCACCAAGTACATCATTACCACAAACTTCCATAAAAACATTAATTTATTGTGTACACTTTACACACCTAAGTTCAAGTTAACCATACTGCACTTGAGGCTACTAGGCTACTAGACAGAAGCGACCAAAGTCCTCAAAACGCAACACCTTTTTTTTGACCCCTACCTTTCCTGACATTCAATTAGGGCCCTAGGGATTTCACAATAGTTGCTAAGGGCTACTCGTAACTCATCAAAAACAGAAAAAACTATAACAATAATAGAAAATATAATGAAACTGTACGGTTTTCCCAGTAACAACACGTTATCAGGCATAAAATAATATAAATAAACACAAAGAATGCACGGCAGAATAGCGCATTCTGATAAACCCATGACGACCACTGATGTAAACAAACCAGAACTCTTAAAAAAGCCCCCAGAAGTCCCGGATAATTAAATATAAACTGTATAGTGCCTAATAAACCATGAAAAACATGCCAGTGAACGGAAATAGAAGAAATATTGAGTAAAACATTCGCATACAAGTGATGGCCGAACGCGCATACACTGTCAATCTTCATTGCATTTTTTTTAACACACAACGTAACTTTCACTGTGAGATTTATATATTTTCCACATTACCTGCCATGAAACCACTCACGACAGCAATCACATTCTATCATAAATTGTCCAATATTATAAGGTTGACCACACAAACAATAGGTTTCCTTCGATGACGCCATTTTAATGGCGAATAGACAATATTTGCTTCTTTTTTCTCCACGTCGATTTAGGGTTACCACATAAAAAAAGAATATTTTTGGATGCCATAGATTTCATAAAGTGAGTTTTGTCTTATATTCAGCATGAGAAATCATAGCTATCACGATATAGCTCACTGACTTCTGTTTACCATATACTTGAAGTTGATTTGGTCCTTCATCAAAAGGAAAATTAATATTTCGGATCAACTATAGACTCAAAAGATAGTAAGTAACAAACCAAATGACGTCACGCCTGAGATTATAATAATAGCAACAAGTGGAAGATTGTCGGCATGGCAAAGTGGCGGTGGCGATTAAATTAATATTCATACTTTATTTATTTACAATAGGCACGCACCACTCTCTGTGCTCACAATAAGGTCATCCAAGATATAAATAAATGATAGTAATATCGTATAGGTAGTATAAAAACAACATCTTATTATTTTATTTTCATCTCTTTATTTTCACTTTTTTCTGCAGTTTTCGAGACACATTTTTACACGGTTATCCGGTTATCCAAATATTTCTAAGTTCTTTTAACGGCAGTAACTAACATTATAAATTCAGATTGATAGAGTGTTGCTTTCGAGAGCCAAGCACTGCTAGGGTTAGAAATTCTATTACTAAAAAGAGGGACTACATCATTGTAAAATTTTTGGCTTGATTCCTATGAAATTCAATCTTTCGAACATCTTTGGAAAATATACCTATAAAGTTGTCATAATCCACAAATTAGGTAAACCCAAACATGAAGCGTGGTCCTATCGCCCAATAATCGCTTTACGCCTGTAGGCACTTTCCAAACTGTGGGAAAGTATATTTCTAAACCGACTAAAACCGTGCATAGACAACAATTATTTTGTCCCATCTTACCAATTTGGATTTCGGAAATTTCACTCAACAATGGAACAGGTTCACCTTGTATAATAAACATGAAGTCAAGCTCTTTAATTCAAAAAATTTTGCTCAGGGTTATTCCTTGATGTACCTATAGAAAGCTTTTGGCCGTGTCTAGCACAAAGGATTAGGTACTACTGAATTATAGGAAACGCTTCTACCCTCAATGCTCCTACTCATTCAATCACTGCTTGAAGCAACAGCAGGAGTACCACTGGGATCAGTTCTTGGCCCAGTGCTGTATTATACAACATTATTAATTTGGTTCATGCAAAACACGAATTAGTTTGTTCAAAATCAGTAACTGAATAGATTTCAATGTGATGTGATTTCATGTTATATTATTTTCCAAAAATATTTAAAAAGGTCACAAGTTGGACACCACCTACACTAAATACAACACAGGTCACGGCAGGTTATAGCGGACATTAGGCGCCAGCAAACAGTTGGGTACAAGTACAAAACCACCCCTAAGTCGCCTGGATAGCCCGGTGACTATGTATTTTTGCTGACATAATAAGCTTATAACTTCGTGATTTTTCACGATACAGTTATAAAATTTTGTACTTAGATTCTTTACATAGAAACACTAGACACACGTTTCGGGTTTCGCATATACTAAAACTCAACAAAAAAAAAAATCTGTTCTACCAATTATCGCCTAGATAACGATTGCATCACTACGTACCATCAGGTAGGATCGCAGTCAAACATTAGTTTATCAAAAAAAATAGCCTAGCCCTTTCCATTGCCCTTTGGCTGTCTGACAGCACTGGGTGGTCTACCACAACGAACCTACTGAACTACGAAGCTTCTGTGCATTGGCGATCTCGTACTGGAAGGCGTAAAGTTGGAAGGCCTCCAAGTTGGAGAGACGACCAGCAGGCAAACAACGTTGGAAATAAAGGATCGATTGATGCTTTGGGTAGGCTGGCAGTGAATGGCTTTCGGCTACGTATACAATCGTACTGATGACTTGGTTAATTTTTTTTTGAGGTGGGATATCAACAAATTATTCCTAGCGACAAGGACTGTCAGACTTTTACTGACTAAAACCCACATGGGTTTCTTCAGATGCCCTTTGCGTTCCAGTGCTACGGTGACTCATTCGAGCATTATCATTGCTTATGACTTTGCTACCTAATGAAATGCTTACAGATATATACATAGATACTATATATAGAGAGCAGTGGTGGCCTAATGGTAACGGCCCCGACCCACGAATGTAGGTCACGGGTTTGAACCCAGTCAGGCGTATTACTTTGTGTAATATATTTCATGACCATTGCTCTCAAAACGGTGAAGGAAAACATTGTAAGGAAACCGGCATGTCCTAGAACTATTACTTGAAAAATTTGAAGAAATCCAAAAATGGGCCCGCGTGGTGGATTACGGCACATGCACTCTCCTAGAGAAGAGGCCTGAGTCCCAGCAGTGGGAACATTATAAAGCTGATTATGATTATGCTCATAAAGATACTAGATATTAATGCTAGATCTGCCGCTGTAGGTTACTAGATCATTAATATTCAATTCATTAAAACAAATCATGGATATTGTTATTGCATTATAAATGAATACTTAGATACCTAATACACGATATTTAGATTTATTACTAATAATAAGATGTTACTTGACAATTATTTTAATTAAAATAAAATAATTACCTAGATTATAATAAAATGATTTTATCACTGATTTATTTAGCAGGTATGACTTGTTAATAACAATGACACAGCTAAGTTAATAATTATTAAGCATAATTATCCCAAGCTAATACAGTGCAATACTAGCTTTTGGCCACGTCTACAAGCTGTTTTCCAGAGTTATCACGAATCGTCTCGCGCGCAGGTTTGACGACTTCCAGCCTCCCGAACAAGCCGGATTCCGAAAATGTTTCAGCATCGTAGACCACATACATACTCTCCGGCATTTTATACAGAAGACTGAGGGGTATAACCTGCCTCTATTCTTAGCGTTCGTGGAATACGAGAAAGCTTTTGATTCGATCGAGACTTGGGCTGTACTGCAATCTCTCCAACGGTGCCAGATTGACTATCGGTACATCGAAGTGCTGAAGTGTTTGTATGAGAACACCACAATGTCAGTCCGACTGCAAGACCAGACCTCGAAACCTATCCTTCTGCAGCGGGGTGTGAGGCAGGGAGACGTCATTTCTCCGAAACTGTTTACGGCTGCAATGGAGGATTTCTTCAAGGTTCTGGACTGGAGTGGACTAGGCATTAATGTAAATGGCGAGTACATCACTCACTTTCGGTTTGCCGACGATATAGTAGTCATGGCTGAGACTACGGAGGAGCTCAGTACAATGCTCGATGACCTTAGTAGAGCTTCAGAAAGAATGGGTCTTAAAATGAACATGGACAAAACTAAAGTCATGGTAAATAACCATGTAGCACCCACTCCGATCAAGATCGGAGACTCTGCACTCGAAGTTGCGGACAATTACGTTTACCTGGAACAGACAATCGAGTTGGGTAGGTCTAACTTTGAGAAAGAGGTCAATCGTCGATTCCGACTCGACTGGGCAGCGTTCGGGAAGCTGCGCGGTATCTTCTCGTCCGAAATACCACAGTGTCTCAATACGAAAGTCTATGACCAGTGCGTGTTGCCAGTGATGACATATGGCACTGAAACATGGTCCTTTACAATGGGTCTCATCAGAAGGCTTACAGTCACTCAAAGGGCAATGGAAAGGGTTATACTCGGAGTTTTCTTTGCGTGATTGCATAAGGAATAAAGATATCCGCAGGAGAACCCAGCTCGCCGGCATAGCCCGAAGAATTGCCAAACTAAAGTGGCAGCGGGCAGGGCACATTGCTCGTAGAACGGATGGCCGATGGAGCCGAAAGGTTATAGAGTGGCGACCGCTTACTGGAAAACGCAGCGTTGGAAGGTCACAAGGAGGACCAACAATCTGGTGAGAATCGCGGGAATACGGTGGATGTGAGACGCACATGATCGGTCGTTGTGGAGACGCTTGGAGGAGGCCGTTGTCCAACAGTGGACGTCTTTCGGCTGGAATGATGATGACTACCTTTTGTTTCTAGGGCCACGGTCCTATTAGAGGTGATTTAACTGGCAAAATGCAGTTTTTCCAAGCTGTCGGTACTGGACTAACCCGGCTGGGTGTTCCTCAAGGATGTACTGAGCTTTTTGGCTGCACCGTCTCGTTCAAGCAGTTGCAATTGTGAATTGTGACCTCTGCCTAAACCTGTCGGGAACACGCTGGTACCTAGTGATGTACTATTGTTTTAAATGTGAATAATATAATTTATTATCCTTTATAACGCTTGCCTGGGCCTTGAAACAGATTCTGCAGTCAGTTCATTCAAGTAAGTCGTCGTTTTTTGTAACCTAATATTATATTATTATTTATTTATTATGCTATAAAAAGCTATAGGTACATCGAGCTAGAGATCCATTACTTTGATTGAATCAGAAACTATCAGATTACCTTTTTAACCGACTTTAAAAAGGAGGATTGTTATTGCAAAAAAAGTTGTTATAATTTCAGAAGACGCTGTTTCTCATTATGTTACTTATTGATTAAAAGAAAATCCTTTTTAGTTCTGGTACGGCTGAACCTGTATAGTTGGCCAGTTCAGTAATTTTAAAATAAAAAAGAATTCCTCAAATAACCATTCTGCAGCTCGAATTCGAAATATGTCTCATAAACCAGACCGCTCCAGTACAATGCTGGACTGAGTTAGGTGTCCATTTGGACTTCGCTTAATTTCGACTTTAGAAAGGCATTTGACAGTGTGGACAACAACACTCTTTTATGCTTTGCAAGGGCTGATTGCACTCCAGCCCTTCTAAAGTTCTTATCTAGCTGCCCAAGTAGGCAGCCAGAAGCAAATTGTTGTATAAGCAGGCTACACCCCCGATCTGTATTGCATCCTTACAGGGGTACATCAGGGAATACATTTAGGACTCTTGGAATTTATTAACATGGTCAATGATCTTCTATTAATTGCTGAAGAAGATCTGTTCATGTAGATTATCAACGAGACACACTGCGAAAGGCTTTGGCGGGACATTGATTGGGTGGTAGCATAGTCTTCTTCTTCTACTCAGTCGTGCGCTCCTGACGGAGTGGTCGTGATCATGGTTTGTCTGGTAGGTTGGTTGTGGCTTTAGTGAGACATACAATCAATGAGCATAGAGTATGGAGAACAAAATAATTACTCTTCAATGTGATAAAGTGTAATCTTGAGGTCACTTTCTTTGAAGACCTGTCGTTCCCAATTCATTTCATGCAGGTGTGTACAAAAACCTTCATGAACCGTGGATTTGTCTTGTAAGAAACCTATGAATTTACTAACCAAGCAGCAGTGAAATTGCTCAATAATGCATTGGTACGAAGAAACCTGGAAACGAGTGAACGATTCATCTGGAATCCTGAAAGTATTCATAAGGATTCCACTCGTTCTGTTTTCTATTGGTGGAAAAGATGCATAATTTTAATAGGTACTTATAAATGAGGCAATTTGGTGTCTGCCCTTTCTACACAGTATGTATCCAGCCCTTTTTGTTATAGGCATGGTTGGTTACTAAAAGTTGGAACTTGCAATAGCATATTTTTTTATAAGAGTGACCATGGAGTTCCTTGTCGATTCTTCTCAATAGGAAATGACCAATTGGAACCGAGCGCTAGCTTCTTACGTTTTACAAGTCTATGTAGGCCTATGTGAAAAGAAATAATTTTGAGTTTTAATCTCGCTCTTGCAAAATTTATATTTTTGGTTTCCCTGGGTATGCTAGCATAGCATAGCATAGTCGGCCTTATAATGTTCCCACTGTTGAGACTCAGGCCTTCTCTCTAGGAGAGGGAATGGGCCATAATTCACCACGCTTGTCCAGTGCGGGTTGATGGATGTCACATGTCTTCGAATTTTTGGTTCTTGGACATGCCGGATGTTTTCCTTCACCGTTTTGAGACCAGTGGTGATGAAATAAATTACACAAAGTATTGCGCCTGGTTGGGTTTGAACCCGCGACCTACAACTCATGGTGATGAAATAAATTACACAAAGTAATGCGCCTGGTTGGGCTTGAACCCGCGACCTACAACTCGTAAGTCGGGGCTGTTACCATTCGGCCACCAGGATATGCTAAATAATGCACAAATATTAGAATCGTTGCGTTTATTCGCTTCAAACAGTAGGCTGCAATTAGGACCAAGGGAGGGACTACTTATAGTAACCCATACAAATCTATTAAAATTTACACCCATTAGTCGGGCAGTCGAGAAGCTTAAATAGCGTCGGCGGGATCGAGAAGGTGACACTTGGTGTTATCCTCTGTGTAACTTGTGCCGGTTCTCTGAGACGGTACTTAAGACTGACTGATCTTTGAATATGTATGTGATTGGTTTGTGAGTGGCGTCTACGAATAGGTAACGGGAAAAACAATAATGTGTATAGTTAAAATAAATAAATCGGTTTTTAAATGACGAAGTTCTGAGACAAAAAATCTTAAAAAACTGCAACTGAATTGAGATCTTCCTCCTTTTTTTCAAGTCGGTTAAAAATAGTTTCAATCATTGACCCACTAATTGATACCTCGATCTTGATTGATCCTGATGATAAAATATGACTATAAAACATCAAAACAGCTTGTCTATGAATAGACGAGACGACTGCAATACTGTTTTAAACAATTATATACGATTTAATTTCTTTACAAAAAGCAATTATTGTTATGTAAAAATTCCGACCGCGACCTTGATCGAAGTATATTATTCAAATCACTTCCTTAAACGTACGTTTTTTTTTCTTTGATAGAAAAATTGATTTTATTATTTAACAATGAAAATAAATTCATTCTCATGGAGCGTTTAACGATGTGACGTAATTTAAAGTTCATGCTAATTTTGGCGCCAAAAAAGTGATTCACTTTTTTTTTTAATCTGGTCATTGGCTCCTGTTCCACGTCACTCATAGACAAAACCCAAAGTATTTTTAAAAGCCGACCAAACAGAGGGGTCATTTGCACTATAAGTTTAAAATGTGTATCTGTGTGTCTGTCTGTGGTATCGTAGCTTTGTGATCAATTCGAAATTTGGTAGTCTGTCACATCATTAATATTTCAAGAAAATATAACCTTGACCTAATTCTTCTGCATGACCTGGAATCTGCATACCCAATTTGTATACAGAGATTTTTATCCGTCGGCGGGAGCTAGACCAATGTGACAAAATCGAAGCATTGCCTAGAAAAAAAATTTAGGTACCTATATACACCTAAACACACCAGTAGGTACATAAATCCGATCAGTTTTTTTTTAATCAATTTCCGACTGAATAAAGTGTTCAGATCCAAAGTACAGAGTCATTCTGTAATTGTAAAGATTTTGTAAGAGATTTGAATCATGCAAGAAATTGTTTAAAAACGACTAACTACGCATTGGTAACTTCTATTCGTCTAAAAACTATCTACGTAAAAACGGTAGTCAAGCTAACGAACAGTGCAGCACGGAATCTCGCTATAACGGGATCCCGCACCTTATTTGCGGGATTGATTTGATTTTTTACAAGGAAATTCGGGTCAGACAATATTAATTTGCCGTCCTGATAATATTAATTAGACCGTGCACAGCCTCATTAATATATGATTTAATAACTCTCCATGGAGCTCCGGAGATTTCTATAGAATTGGTACCTACTTATAATTTTTTTTTTACCTTAGGTACAGCTAAATAAATTTTGAATTTCTATTTTATGCTGCGTGAGTCTTATCTATATATATTTATATTCCCTCTCCTAGAGAGAGAGGAGGCCTGAGTCCCAGGCGGTGGGAACATTAAAAAGACCTGTGGGACTGGATAGGTACCCTAGTTGTGAGTAGAGAATCTAATCCCGCAAGTGCGGGATCCGCAAATGCAGGATCTCGCACCTTTTTGCGGGATCAGAAATGCGGGATTACTTATGCGGGATCCCGCACGCTTGCGGGATTGAATTTTTTGCTAAGAAAAATGGGTTTAGATGACGTTTGTTTTGATTACCTATTTATTATTGCTACTTACTTACTTTACTATTTTTATGCTGGGCGCATAGCGTCATTAAGAAGTGATTTAACAATGGAATTCGTCACTTTTTCGTAGAATTTGTACTAAGGAAAACTTGTTTCATTTATCAACTAACATTGATTACGTTTTCAATTTTTTATCTTGCCTACAGCTAAATAAATTTTGAAATCCTATATTGTGTTGTGCGAGTCCTAAATCGGAAGTGGACAGAAACGTAATCAATGTCAGTTAGAGTACTCTATTTTCCTTAATCTGAAAGATGAAACGTCAAATATTTTATGTTATCGTTCCTAATTATTTAAACCTCTGCTATACCTATTCAAATTGTCATTTTGCAGGTTAGAGTGGCATTGTGACCTGCAAAATGCAAAATAAATAAATAAAGAAAATTTAATTTCGTGGACTTCCTTTGAGCATGTCCATTAAAATAAAATAAAATATCCGAGTCCAACCAACAGATCCCGCGGGATCCGCGAGATTGCTAACTTCAATCCCACTGGCTTGCGGGATCGCATTTTGTTGCGGAATTGGATTCCCTAGTTGTGAGGCATTGTACAGTCGACCGCTCGGCTTTGGTAACGCTTTGTCCCTAAGACTAGGTAAGTATACTACCTAGTACGGAGTTACAATAGAATAAAGAAAACCGCTTAATCTAGTTTCGTTCCGCGGCCTATTGTATGTACTTTATTTCCTATGCTACAATAAACTACAATAAAAAAAAGTAAACTTTATCGATAACACTCAACAAGTGGTAAAAATACTCACTTCTCTACGTGTGACGGCAGTAATTAACCGTCACTACCTACAACGTTTTACGCCGTGAGTAACTTCAATACCTGGAACTTTGAACAGTCAATTTTTCCTTTTAGTTTATCAACAACAATAACAAAAAAAAAAAAACTAACCGTCACTTCACTGTTTTTAACTCTGTCCCATTTTGCGAAGTCGTGCGTAAACGATTTTTTTTTTCTAGAGTAGGTACTGTCAGAATTAGTGGTTTAAGTTTAATTTAATACGTGTTCCTCATTACCAGATATCAGGAAAAAACACGAGTAACTACTTTAGTACCGAACGCCTCAGGCTTGGGATTGATTCCAATTTTCGGATATCAAACTGATTATATTAGTATAAATTTTATTATAATTATTATATTGCTATTCCCCACATACATACACACAATGCACTTACATAATCACGACTTTGTATTTCATTTTATAAAAATAAAAAATCTTTTGACCTTCATTTAATTTAATTTTTAGTTTAATTTATTAACCTATTTTTATTTTTTATTTTGTACTTGATTTTGATTTGATATCTAATTTGTATTATTGTTTATAATAATTGTTTAGTTTGATTATAAGGTATTTATGTTATTTTTACATTTTAATTAAATGACTTTGTAATTAGTAATTTTAAAAAAAAGAAGAATTATTCAATATTTAATTAATTTTATATTCAAGTTGTGCAAATAATGTTTTACCTAAATTATTTCTTTATATTAATGTCTATATTTATTTCAATGTAAAATAGTATAATGAAAATGGAAGAAGTAACTGGCTCCTGAAATACAGGCACTTAACCTAGCTCAGGAGTCAGGGGTTCACTTATTTGTAGGTACATGTATTACAACAATAAATTATTATTATTATTCCAGTGCCGTAAAGGGCCTATTACACTACGCGATATTCAGCACACGATATTTAGACTGTCTTATTTTTTGTTCCGAGTAAGACCGGTCTAACCCTTATTACACTACGCGACATCGACTATGACTGTCCGAATATCGAGTAGTGTAATAGGCCCTTAACCAGTGCAGTACCAGCGGTGCCTAGGCACAGGGCGCAGGCCCTGCAGTTAGGGTTGCCAACTTTTATTAGAACAAATAGAGTAGATCTCATTTCAAAGGAGGTAAATAAAGAGTACAGACTTATAAAAAAAAGTATCATTTATTTTAAATGTTTAAAAAGAAAATTTTGACGCTTTTTGCAGCACGATTTTTCATTGTTTTTAAAAGAATTGTATCAATATATTATTATTTATAGCTCATTTATGTCCCACTGCTGAGCAAAGGCCTCCCTTTCCCTTTTCCACACAAGTCTGTCTTCGGCCATTGCGGGTCAGTCCCTCTGGTATTTATCAAGTTCATCTATCCACCTTCGCCTTGGTCGGCCGCGATGTCCCCTTGCGTTTATCAAACATCTTAATTTTAAGATTACATAGATCAGAAGCTCATTTTTAATCAATTTCAATGAAGCCCTATTCCTCTCTTCCCGCCACTTCACATTCATGAAGATAGTGGACTTTTTTGGTCACGATAATAGGTACCTATGCATCATATACGTGTGACGTGCACTAGTATGGTAAACACAAAAGAGTGTATTTTAGCGTCCTCTATTAGTATTATAGATTATAAAGTACACGTGCATGATATAGAGTACAATACTCTACTTGAGAGTACAGTTGGCAACCCTACTTGGAGGGGAAATTATCAAACCAAGGCCTAGTTTTGGATCATGCTTGGTAGTTAGTATCATATCATACAATAACTATTATTTATCGTGTATCTATCTAATACCTGCTAGTTGTACACGCGACCAATCAGGAGTGCTGGTTTCGTTGGTGCTCAGGGCTCCAGCCCACAAGAGGTAATTAGTAGGTGGTGTGTTTGAAGCATCATGTCACGCGGATTACAAAATCCTTTTTAAAAATCGAAATTTCTGTACTCTCGTCCGATAAAAATCCGGATTATCCAGATTTTTCGAACTTTTGAGTGTTTTAAGTTGATATCACTGAAATAAATAGCATTAATAATTTAAAATATGTATTAATTCTTTCAATTCTCAGCACGACAGAATAAAATCAACTAAAATAATCCACAAAATTTCAAGGCATTAGTCATTTTTCCCGTTATAAATTCACGTAATCATTTTTAATGTAACATTAACATAAACTTTAAATAATCAAGATAACAACATAAATTGATTAAAAAAATCATTAGGGTTGTGTAAATATTGTAAGGCTCCGGGAACAGTATAGAGCCGTCTCTCTTTAATTCTCCTTTTCAATGAATTTGCCAGTTGCTTTGTAGGTATAGTGTCTTGGCTGTCTAATGATTTTATCAAAAATTTAAAAGCCATATCGGCCGTTAGAATAGTGGCATCTCTGTGGCGAGCCAAATTTCCGCAAATACACCTAATACTACCAATTCTAATATTTTTTGGACTACTTTTAATGGAAATTTGTGGATAACTAAAAATATTATTCGTTAAACTCAGTTTTGACTAAAATTCGAAAAAACCGAATTTGAGTCCAAAAGACCGGATTTCAAAATGTCAAGAAAAACCGGATTTTTCAATTATTTTCGAATTTCGAAGAATCCGGATTGCAATCCTTAGTTACGCGTAACTTTTTTTATATCTAGCCATTTTTCTTTTTGTTGTTTGAGCCGGGTAAGACTAACAACATTTTAAAGGAGGTCCTCATTTCTACTGCTCGCTCCGGGCGGATTCCGCTACCAAAGGCCCGAAGCATATTATTTTAAAAGACAATAATAATCTGTAGAAATGTGTATTTTTTGTAATATCGCTTGTTTTAGTATTGACGGCGAATGCTCCATATATGAAAAGAACTGTAGTCAAAAGAGTTATAGGCTTATCGTAGTGTCGGTCAAACATTCGGTAGCTGAAAAAACCCGGTCGGCGAAAGTGTCGTAGATGAAAGTTCCTGTCGGCCAAGTGTCCATAGGTAAAAGATTCTGCTGGGAAAACGGAAATAAATGAACCGTCCGGTCGACGAACGGTCCAATGACGAATCGGTCCTAAGAGAACGGTTGCCAAATCCGGGAAATCACTAAATAACTACTCTGACACTCAGAATTTCACTGACTAAAATCCACCAGCGTTCCTTCAGTTGTTTTTTGCGCTTCAGGGTCTCTTACGCAGCGCTGACTCTTCAAGACGTGTCGAAACCCAGCACATTATTCACAGCAACTCTGACGGAACCTGACAAAAACTTTTAAACTCATAAATGAAGTTCAATGATCGTTAAGGTGTATAGTCCCTTGAACATCTAGAAGGTATGTGTAACGAGTATGTGTGCATTTAATTCCAGTCAGTTGCGCTCAGATAGAGCCCCGCTGACCTTTAAATCCATTTTTTCAGCGAAATATTGATTGATTGACACATGATATGTACATTCTGAAGTTTTTTTTTTTTTTGTGTAAACATATTTTTAAAGATCAAAGCTGTTTGAAAGGAGTTGGGAAAACAAGCGAAAAAATATCATGTTGTTATTTTTTTTTTTTTTTGATAGTAGTAATAGCAATCGCACGAAAAAAAAACAATGTTGATAATGTTGTACATGAATCTATAAAAACATATATTTTTTTCAAATCTATTAGGGTCTGCGCTCACTTGAAACAAGACTGTCTTTGTCAGTATTGTCTACGACTTCTGCGACAAGACTGTTTGGTCTACGTCACGGCGCACACTATCAAGACCACAGAATATGTAATAGTACAAGGTACAGAAGTTTCACTCTTCGAAAGATAAAACGCGAATATAAACCTACTAACAACGTTAACAATGTTTATAAAACATTGCACGACACGGACGTGACCTTGATTATATTTGTCTACCGGACATAATAGTGCTCGTAAAGAATCAAAATGCACCTTAATTGCACGTACCGGAAGTCTCTTTTATTATGCCCGCTATGCGCCTTTGAACGGGCCGCTCTTGTTATAGGGTTAGGACTTGTGTGTTTTTGAAAACGTTAAATAGGTACTAACGTTTTATTAAGTACATAAAATATAATCAGATTTTCTAAAATTATATGGCAGGTACCTTATTGACCTATTTACTTATATCCATACTTTAAAACATATTTTTTTAAATCACGTCCGTGCCGTGCAATGTTTTATAAACATTATTAGCGTTGTTAATAGGTTTATATTCGCATGTTTTCTATCGAAGAGTTAACTTCTGTACCTTGTACTATTACTTATTCTGTGGTCTTGATAGTGTGCACCGTGACGTAGACAAAACAGTCTTGCCGCAGACGTCGTAGATAAGTCTGCGACGTCGTAGACAATACTGTCTAAGACAGTCTTGTCTCAAGTGTGCGCAGGTTCTCAACGGCTGGGCCGTTACCGAGGAGTAGGCTTCAGAAAGTCACTATTTTATACCACTGCTCGGGCGCTAGGGCCTTAACGTAAAACCGGATCACAGCAGCTTATTTCAATACTTTACTTAAAATAGGTACATAACTGCATACTTAACCGATTTTTGTATTATTTTTAATCATTATTGCAATGCGTCTTTGGTACTTAGTCGGTCGCAAGGGGTTTTTACGTGTGGCAACTTTACGTCTACATTTTTTTTTTCACACTTCATATATCTAGCGTCAAGTTTATAATAATAATCTCGTGAAAACTGAGAAAGAAACTAAGTACTACTATCTTTACTTGGCTCTCGAGATTGTTAACATGTGGGAAGTGGACACTGCAGTCATTGTACCGATAGTCGTGACGGCCAATGACCGTCGGCCAAAAATAATCTTACTTTGAACGTCATGGTAACCCTTCTGATTTGCAGGCTTTGCGCATCTCTTTCTTTTGTATACAGTCCGAGAGTGACGGCGCTTTAGGTGCTGTCAGCTAACTCACCGTCCGACCGTCCGGTAACCGTCCGGAACGAGCCCAAGTCGCCGACGACGCGTACTGTTCCACACGCGCCTCAAGGAGATGTCAGCAACTGTAGGGGCCCAGGAGGGTCAAAGCCTACTGGAGCCAACGGTCTGATTCTGAAAGGA
The DNA here is from genome assembly GCA_949316375.1 of Mythimna vitellina. Lineage (NCBI taxonomy): Eukaryota > Metazoa > Arthropoda > Insecta > Lepidoptera > Noctuidae > Mythimna > Mythimna vitellina. The sequence goes on along the minus strand of OX438709.1, from coordinate 4,084,185 downwards.
AGACTCGGCGCTGGTACGAAACGCAACGAAGGAACAGGAGTGGGTTTTTTGTCAGTAAAAGTCTGACACTATCTCCAGCTCCGCCCAAGAGCGGGGGATGTCATTAGATGATTTTCCCACCGAAAAAAAAAATGCTGCTGTAAGCTTGTAGTTTCAAAAAGATTTGTTTTCTGTTACCTACAAGCAGTGCTACCACGAGCTCATAACGCGATCCATTTTACGATCTAAACTGAACTGTTAAAGACGTGGAGCTATAATAATAATAATATTCCACAACTATTACACAACGCCCAACTGTCCTAATTTTATTGATCATATAAAATTGTGTGTACAATAATGAATAAGAATAAGAACGCCGTCTGGTCCCAAGCTAAGCAGAGCTTGCGTTATGAGTACTAGACAACTGATAAACATACTTATATATTTCTAAATACATACATATCGACGGTGAAGTGACAATAACTCCTAACTGTCGAAGTCAAAAATCTTCTGTCTTAAAAACGTCAGGAGGTAATACTATGAATTAACATGCTGGTTTAGTTAAGAGGTGTTTCCACAATATAATTTGATGCAGTAGCAACTAATATTCGCATCAAGAGATTTCACAAAAACATGCAGAAACACACATTTGAATTAAGAGCGCTAAAAAGTAATTATCTCGAAAAATTTCAGTTAGGAGGTATTGGCACTTCACCGTCGATATTATAGATATCTTACACCCAGACACAGAACAAATGATCGGGCTCATCACAAACTCATTTGTCCTGGCTGGGAAATGAACACACGACCACCAGCATAGCAGTCAGGGCCACTGACCACTAGACCAACAGGCCAGTCTTGTCAGTCTAGTAGTCTTTAGCTATATATGGTGTATAGCTCCATCACTCTGTCTCGCTCGCACGCTTGACATTTTAACGCGTTATGGTAAGTCCCCTGGTCTATTTAAAAAAATGTGATTCGTCCGGAACCCTTTGAGTGCGATTCCGACTCGTCCGTGGACTTTTTTATGTAGGTAACATTAACTTGTCTACGACGGCGCAGACTTGTCCACGACACCGCAGACTTATCTACGACAAGACTGTTTTGTCTACTACGATAATGCGACGCACACCATTTGTGTCCATTCCTTTTTAGCATACATATATGGTCCCATTAAAATAGTGGGACAAATTTTAACACAGCGTTCAGTACGTCTAACCAAAGATATCCAAGAAAAAAAAAACAGTGATTAAAGTATTTTTATTTTGACCTATATAAGGTGTTAAAAAAATAACTTTAAGAATTTCGAGGGGGCATTGTACTCCTCATTATGAACAACTTTTACTATGGGACCAAACTAGAAAACGCGAAAAAAAATCAGCTGCTCTATACATTTTGACGAGTTATGCGAACATAAACATAGGGAACAGCTGATTTTTTTTTCGCGATTTCAGGTTTAGTCCCATAGTAAAAGTTGTTCATAATGAGGAGTACAATGTCCCCTCAAAATTCTTAAAGTTAATTTTTTAACACCTTATAGATTTACACTCACTTACCACTAGAGTCAACTTTTAAAACCACCAGAAAACCACTAACAAAAAATTATCCCACACACAAAATCGCAAAATTACCCCCTAAAAAATGTGTGTTGTACGACATAAAATAAATAGGCATCTAGTCATAAAAATTAACAATCAGTTGATCAAAATACCATTTGTAGGTAAATTAACATTAGTAGGTAAATCAACATACAAATTATTCAATAACAGCTATGTATTAATCATTTTTGTTTGCACCATCATCGTCGGTATCAGATTGATAATTATGGATTCTATGGTGCTGATTTACACCCGAGTGATTGAAAGAAAAGAAAGAAAGAAAAGAAAGAAAAATAATTTATTTGGTACAGCACAAGGCACAAAAATATTATTAGATAACACTAAACGCTAAAAAAATTAAAAAACAAAAATATATAAAAAAAAACAGTAGCAAAAAGGTATAGTTGCGTGCCTCACGGCTGCACCAAAATAGGTCCAGATCGCATTTTAGTAAGAAATTAAATTTTACTAAAACACTAGAAAAATCTACTAGCCACTAAAACCAATATTTCGCGACTAAATGGGGGGTTAAAACCACCAGTTTTAGGGGAAAATCCACTAAGTTGACAACACTGGCCATACGCCGCTAGACTCTTTTGTCTTGATGGTGTGCGCCCGCCGTGTCGTAGACAAAACAGTCTTAGCAGACGAGTCTACGACGTCGTAGACAAGTCTGTGTAAGACAGTCTTGTCTCAAATGTGCGCAGGACCTTACATTAAATATGCATCAGTTTTGCAAACACTGCAATTGATGCAACGGCTAAGTAGGTATGTATATCGTAATTACTGCAGTTTTAACACAACTACTGTAATTACTTGCAGCAGTGGTGGCCGAGTGATAACGGCCCCGACTTACGAGTTGTAGGTCGCGGGTTCAAACCCAGCCAGGCGCATTACCTACTTTGTGTAATTTATTTCATCACCACTAAAACCGGTTAAAGAAAAAGAAAGAAAGAAAATATGTTTATTTGGCACACCATGATTAATTAAAAAATAAATGATTTAAAACTAAAACTAAACTTAAAAAAATAAGGAGAAATAAAATTAACAATAAAAAAATATGTCTCACGGCTATGCCAAATAGGTCCAGTTCAGCATAATGCCAGACAACTACGCAGCAGTTGCCTGACGCTGGTTTTCAACTGAACCTTAGAGTGCAGATACGGGTTACTGCTCAAGTAAGGTTCTACCCACCATGTGGGGCGGTGGTTTAGAACCTGGCTCCTTTGCACAAACTTCTTGAAGATTTGTCGATAGTTTTCAGCTGACTGTACTGATGGTTTTTTTGTAAGTTGAAAAATCACCCAATGACTTCTCTCGCTCTAGGACGAAGTGAGAAGGGTGTCTGCTTTTACTGACTAAAACCACACCGTTGTTCCTTCTGTGCCCTTTGCGTTCCAAAGCCACGGGTTTCTCTTTCGGAAATCAACCCATGGCCCCATAGGCTTCGGTTCTGCTGGGCCCCTACGGTTGAGCTATTTGAGGCAGAATAGTACGCGCCGTCGTCAACTCAGGCTCGGTCCAGACGGTTACTGGACGGTCGGACGGCGAGCTACCCATTGCTCGTCGATCGCAAGCCCACGCGGCTGTACTTATCCATGTCCACAATCTAAACGGTACAGACTTACGCAGAGTTCTATAAAAAAAATTGCAGTGCAGACAAAAAGGTCAGTATCATTCAGTAAGTCTCCAGTGTGTAGAGAGTGCTGAGTGCGAGATGTTTATTTTTTTTAAACGCTTGGTCCGGACCGTAAAGGTTTTATTAACGTAAGAGTGAATACTCGCCGGTCGTCGGGTTGTCCGATGGTAGAAATGAGATGGTGGAATCAAGTCATACAATTCCCGCGCACACTCTCCAAAATGCATCCTGTAATGTTTTACCGAAAGGTGCATAAATCATCAAAGGCTTCTCTCGTTTACCCTTCTTGGGCCACGTACCTAATCTCTTTCAAACATTCCCGCAAAGTACCTTTGTAGGTATCGTTTGGAACACCATCACTCATAAGTTTTTATGACGTTATTTATCATTATGTCACCTGCTAGCCTGTCGCGTTGTGCAAAACAGCAAAATTATGAGGCCTGCGTTTTGCACAATGCCTTCTACGCTACGTGCCGAGACGACAAACACACCATCCTAACTATTTGACTAACGCTAGTGATGGGAATTTATGCCGCCGAGTCAATCGATTGTCGATTGTGTACATAAATTATAATTCAAGGAAAGTCATTACCTATCATTAATGATTGAATAATATGTTACTTAATTTGACTGTGTAAGTGGGTCGGTTATGTAAAAGTACTTACTTACACTCATTATCTAGGCCAAGTACAAAAACTTACCAAAGTACGGATTTATCTAAATGAGTAGTTAGTACAAGGGTTAAAATTATGCGCCAATGTAGAATTAACAATAATAATAATACGCAAGTTAGCATCACTAGATGAAAGACGGGGTTTCGTAATAACTCGATGGAGTCAGTCGATGTTAAGGCTACGGAGAAATCGACGCGTCCGCTTTCCCCGCACTACGTAGCGCGAGTTTAAAAAATGAATCGAATTTACTGTTCCGTGTTTTAAATTTAGAATTTTATTAAATCTTTAAAATGTGTATACATTATTAAATAATTGGTTAATTTCAAACGTGTTTATATTAAAAATGGACTTTAGTGGCAAATGTTTAAAAAATATGGAAGGAATTATTTGATTGACGTTGGTAAGTTTTTTTTTTAAATTATCTATTGATGATCTATGATTTTTAGTGATAATTTTTTGTGACGTCATTCACTTTGTAACTTTGTTGGAATTATTTTTTGTGTCAAGGTGCAACATCAATTAATATTATATGATTTAATATCATTACATAATGAAATTGACATACATTTCTCGTAAAAGTTGCTAAAAACTTTCAAATACTTTAAATTTTGAAGCAGCAAACCTTGTTTTAGACTAAAGTAGTATAAGTAATAATACAATGAAAGCTATGATTGATCATAGAAACTTACATTAGGAAAGCGTACTTAACTAAAAACCTGATTGCCATACGAAAGGAATAGATAGAGATAAATACACACTTCTATTTTTCAACAAATGTCTTACTCTCCCACTCTGGGTGGAGAGAGAGAGCGAGTGTCAATCTTTTAATAATTATGACCCACCCGTGTTCCTTCACTTGTCCTTTGCGTTCCAGGTCAACAGTAACTTTTTCGAAAAATCCTACGGCCCTAAAATATCTACCTACCAACAAATATTTCCCATGATAGGGACATACCTACCTGCTTAGAAAGACTCAAAGCATTTATTTCAAACTAGCTTTAGCCCGCGGCTTCGCCTACAAAATTTAGACCCCCATTTCATCCCGTTAGGGGCAGAATTTTGGAAAATCCTCTCTTAGTGCTCGCCTACGTCATAAAACCTTGTGCAAAATTTCACGCTCCTAGTCCCAGTAGTTTTGGCTGTGCGTTTATATGTCAGTCAGTCAATTTCTCCTATTACATAGATAAACAATTGCCAGGCTTTTCGGAATTATCAAGAAGTTTGTCAGCCAGAAAGATGAAGGCAGAAAATTACAAAGCGCACAACTCCAAAGCGAAATAAAGCGAAAAACAAAAGCACAAAAGCATTCCAAAGCGTAGAACTCTATGGAAAGGACCTTCAAGGACCTCTATGAACACTATTTTATACCATGTGTACCGAAATATTACAAAAATCCTGATTATTTTTTCTCTTTCTAAAACGAAGAAACCATGTAAAAAATAAAAAAAAAACAAAATATAGAAATTAAAATAACACACTAGCAGTTAAAGAGATGGCCAGTCTCAAGTGTCAATTGACATCCCATAGCATACTATTTTTATTTTTTTTCCCCTTTCCATCTACAGGAAAATATGGCTTAGCACTCTTGTGCATCCGCCAGTGTCAAGTTGTAATAGCATACTTTTACTATTACTTATTCTGTGCCCATAGGCGAACATACACGGTCATGCAAGCGTCAATTATTTCCATCAATCATGATGGTTGAATGACGGAATTTTATCGCCTACAATTTTCGTCATGTCAGTCATAGCATTAGACGATAGGTTTTTCGTCAATCAAAATTATGTCTGTGGTAAAACTGACAGCTAAACCTATTGTGTAATGTTCGCCATAGTTTGCTTTGATATGACTGACCCGAAAGTAAACAAAGTACGGTCAGCAAAGAAAGTCTATTCGTAATTCTCGGCTTTTTTCTACTATAGTATGTATGTATTAACGCTTAAACCTTCCTCATGTATTACTGCGCGAAAAACCGTTCAGTAGTTCTTTTTATAGACGGTTGAAGACTTCATTTTATGTTATGAAAGGACGATCATAAAAAAATAGTAAATTAGGAACTTAATATAAAAAAGTATAATTGAAACGATTCAGTGTACTTACCTGATTACCGAATAATATTGTACCCAATAGCTACAATTTGTATGATATGTAACAGCGGATCATATTAGCAACACATTTCATAATTAACCGACTTAAAAAAAAAGGAGGAGGTTATCAATTCGGTTGTTTTTTTTTTGTGTGTTACCTTAGAACTGCATCGTTTATGGACCGATTTGCAATTTATTTTTTCCCCTCAAAGGATATGCTTCCAGATTGGATTGGATTGCTGAGTTAGACGCCTTTTTGGCATTGCACAGATTTAAAAGTTATTTTTTCATACTTAATTCTACTGTATTTTAGTTGTACTGTATGTGTGAGGTACGAATAAACGTTTATTCTTTCTTTTCTTATAGGATCATTTTTTTTTCAAAAATTCAGTTTTGATTTTGGGATCCATGAGGAATCCAGGGAACTCCTCAAATGTTATAGGCAACTATACAGTGATTTTGGTATTTTCATCGAGAACTTAAGCTTTTATCGAAAAAAAAAACGTGAAAAACCGAGTAAGAGAGCATAAAAAAGTAAATTTCTTCAAAACTGTCTTTACGCCTTTTGTAGTAAAAAATGCCGAAATGTCTTTATTCTGCTCATACTTTTCGAAATTGTTCCAAAGAGTCACCACGGCCCAGGAACGCAAAGAACAACTGAAAGAATACCGGTGGGTTTTAGTCAGTAAAACTTTGTCACTCTCGTTACACCCAGAGAGACAAGGATAAAGGTACCTACCTCTTTTTTTCTTGAGGGAGGCCTCTACTTTATTTATAGGTTAAACCAAAACCAATAATACATAATTATTATAATCATTATTTAAATTAACACAAGATGATATCACAGAGTTAAATCATTTTTTTATGTTAATAAGCTAGCTTTCTTTGGTAACTCTAATGTGTTACTAAAGAAATTATAATAAATACATATTAGGATATAATTATGTGATCACAATATCGAAACACCGGTTTCTGACGTCCGGAAGTCTTTTAATGTACAGATAGCGGCATGAATCTAGAGCGGTCGGCAAAAGAGCGGATCGATTTAAGCATCGTACAACATCGGCAAGATTTTACTCCCCGCCCCCGCATCTCTCTTCGTACCACTAAAGAGATTCGATATTACACTTCTGCGTGTTTCTGCGCATGTAGAACTGTAGAAGTCAGTCGCTCAAGATCCGTGCCGGTATCTATACCTAAGTTTTTTGTCATCAACAAATAAAAATGCTGCATATCTGATTCTTACTATGGACACAGACACATAGGCACACTTTTAATTTGTTTAACTAATATTGAAATCTTAATAAAAAAAAAACCACATGTGTGGTAGATTATCATTAAAGTTGATAACAGTTCGACACATTAGGCTGATTTTTCGACCCGTTTGAACCGCAATTTTGTCAAAAACTACTGATTCGATTTAGATGGGGTTTTAGTTATTTGAATGCATATTTTTCACGAAAAATTTAAGAGACATTTATTGACCAGCGATTGTTGCGATGTATATGCACTGACATAACATTGATACATTGGCTGCACCTGCAAGGGCATGTACAGTTCACCCTGGTACACCCTCATTTAAAAACTGCTCTAATATGTAGATTGAATCGTTTTGGTCATATTAATGTCATTCCTTTAGGTACTGTAGAACTTGACAACTGCAGAAAAAAAAACTTCTTTTCAAAAATTGTACCGACTTCTAAAACAAAATTACTTTTATTTCGGAAGTCGGTATCAAATAACGAAGAAACAAAACTAGATACATGGGTTTCCTAAAGTCTAATCGACTTTAGGAAAATTGTAAAATAACTTTAATTTTGGAAACTTTTTTTTTGTAAAAAAAGAGTTTATTTCTGTTGCGTTCATAATTGATAGGATAATTGAAACAGTTTTTGTAATATCCACCAGAAATATCGCATTTGTACCTACTATGTGAAACTGATTCTGAGGCATAGCAAAAGGTCGTCAAAGGCATCGCGTCAAAAAGCACAATGAATGAGGAGAGCGAAGAGAGCATTAGTTCTGTTTACAGAACTGAGCTACGTAGGGCGTATAGCTCCATCCCTCTTTCTCACTTGCAAGCTTGACATTTTAACAATTCATGGTAAGACAACCAGCTCATTTAATTAAATAACCAATTCAATGATCTAGCTACGACTTTGACATTGAAAATCATAACAGTCGTAATCTATAAAGTTTTATTAGGTACGGTCCCTGTTTGTATCATAGTACAATACTCCTGCAATCATATTTTACTACTATTAATTATAAGTTATAGTTTGCTTCAAGGATACTCGTCACAAAATAAATCAGTAAACAATACTAAGGTTTGCCTACGTTAGATATTATTACCTTCGATCCATGGGATTCTCAAACATATGATGTGAGAACAGAATAGATAACAATGTAGATTTAAGCTAACCGTCACTCATTAGCTAATTACCAATAGTTAATTATAGATGACGTCAATCAGTAAACTAGACCGTCTCATCAGCATGGTTGAACAAGGATAGATGGAACTCACCACACACATTCACTCACTCACTATTTTCTTTTTTGTTTTAGTTTTAATACAACTAATATTTTTTTTTATTTTTCTTATATTTATGTAATGAGATTTAGGAGAGACTCGTCAAACTCTCGATAGTACTTGACTATTTGAGTAAATATGACAACATTCAAGTCTTTGGTGTGGTATATATTATGATATTTTCTTGTAGTCAATTGGCAGATGGCTCTTGCATTTGCTGTTAAGTCTTTCTACTCTGGAGGATACTGCGGGAGGGCTGCTCACCTTCTTACAACCCTTTTGAGACTAGTCTCCCCAATCTCAGTGTCGTCTATAAATCCTTCTACCAATAGGTACTGGTTCAGCTATACTAACACAGTCATTTGATTCCATTCAACACGAGGCACAAATTCTCAAGTGCGCAGAATGTCAAATTCACTCGCCATTTAATTTATATTGAATACGTGCGTAAATATTTCCCTGTCAATTATCACTCACTAAAAAAAGTATCTTTTGTACCAATAAATTAGTTCCTAACTTCCTAGAATATAATTTTCAAAGAGACGTGCAAGTATGCGAGTTGGGTCCAGTTTTAATTGGACTTCGATTTCTTGTAGTTTTGATGCTGTTTAAGGTTTCGTTATGCTGGTGTTTTCTGTTGTTATTTCCAATTTTCTGGTTAAGTTTTTGCTCTAAAGGTCTTATGACTAAAAACTGTCTGTTTCTGATGGGCTGCACTGTCTGATAAAAGCATGATTCATTCATCATCTACTTCTATATCTTAAAACATGTCGCCATCTAGCAGCTTTGGACTTAGTAGAAAGGCGTGTGAAGAAGCTAATCGATGATCCAGGTTTGATTAAGAGTAATCTATAAAGCTTAGAGCACAGGCGTAGGAAGAGAGTGCGCAAAAATTACATGACTTGATTTCGCCATCACCTTTCTACCATCAGACAACCCGATGACCCGACACCCAGCAAGTGTCCACCTTTAAGTTGTTGACACCTCTACGGTCCGAATTATGCGCTTCGTCTCGTCGCTTATACTGCATATATCAAAAGACTGGACTCATCCAACTGAAGATTGAGCAAGAGGGAGTGTCAGACTTTTACCAATTCAAACCCACTGATTTAATTCCAATTTTCTTTAACATTCCAGAGCCATGGTAACTCAGCCAAGCAATCCTGCAGATGCGCATAGTCTAGATCACAGTTAGAATAATGCATTGACTGAGTATTGTCCTAAGAAAAATAGCAAATATTTAACCGGAATAAGAGTTTTTTTTTAATGATTTAAACTTCAGCTAGTTTATATCATTATGATGGTAAGCAACGATGCAATCGTTGAAGACGCTAGTTTACTGGGTTTGTAAGATATCAAGGTCAGATCAACATTTTGGTGTTTAAGATCCGTCTGTGTCAACACTATCAAGATAGTTCTTATAGTATTTCGGGATTTGAATGTTGGGGACTACTTTCTACTATAGTACAGTCAAAAATTTCTCTCTTACCCCCCTTTTTTGGGAGGGAAATTTTCAAATAACTTTTCCTGCTCTGGGTGCAGCGTGAGGGAGTGTTCCTTCAGTTTGCCCTTTGCATTTCAGGGCCGCAGAAACTCTTTCGAACAATCCCGAAGGTCTGGGTAAGTTTTAAACCATCGATACATGGTGAAAATAAACCCATACACACAAAACATTCTGGGAAATCTTTCATCATGCGTACAACTTAGGAGTGGAATTCCCTGTCGAAGTCTGTGTTTTCTGATAGCTATAATCTAGAGGTCTTCAAGTCAAGAGTGAATAGGTTACTTCTAGGCAAGTGTGCTCCATCATCGACAACAACATCGCTTACCATTAGGTAGTCTGGTCTAGATCTGGTCAATCATGAGTACTTAAAGAGAAAAAAATATCGAGCCTTATCAGGAAGAACATCATAACTGCCAGTTTGCCTTTTTGGTAAAAGGACTACCTATTTCCTTTTCTAATTTAAAAGTATTTTTGATAATATCTTTCTAAAACTGATAAGACTTGTGACCCTTTCTGGCAAAAATACGAACTGTCGCTTGTGATGTTCTTCCTGAAAAGGATTTCGAGCCTTTTTGAGCTGTTCTTCCTGAAAAGGCTCCATAACCCTGCAATTTTAACCAGCGAATACAATTTCGCCATTGTTTGTACCTGTATAAATAAGTAATACCTACATTTTATAAAGCAAAAATGGATAGTAACGAAGTCATTCACCCAGTCAATATTGAGCCATCACGTCATATTGTTTCCGCACATTTCAAGGTCTAAATAAAATAGTCATTTTCCATTGTCAGGGTCAGGCTTTATGAAAAAAAGCTTTGCCGTTTAAAAGCGCGGCGCATGTCTGTATTGGTTTAGTCGATCACTATTGGTTCTGTGGATGAGTCTTTGGATTTTGAAAATAGAATACTGTGATATCTAGTCTAGGTAAGATTTTTAATTTATAAAAATTGTGACGAAAATATGTTTTTGGTAGGTAAGAGTTTTTTAAATATGTTTTTGATTTTATCTAGTTAAAAAACATTATACTTACTCATGTATTACAAAAAAATAATTAGCCATTCATACCAAACCTAACTACGTACATTCAAATGGACAAAAAGTAATAAAAAAAAAATATAAGTTTTTTTAAATGAAATTGTGACGTGATCACGAAAAATGTAAAAATAATTTACTTATCTGAAATACAGAAATAATTATCTAATTTTCCCACACAAACGTAGTTTTGTTTTTGTGTTAAATTGTTTAATGATGATATTTTATTTCTAGTCATTGTATTATACTATAATTAGTTACCAAAAAGATGCAAATTAAAGAAAAAATATTAAGTAATAAAAATGTTTAAAGCAAACTTAAATGTGCATCTACGATAACGATGAAGAAACTATCCTTAAGTTTTTTGATTTAATTTTGTTTACAAAATTTTCAAACTGTTCTTAAAGTAAAAAAAAAAACAAAACAGAAACATTAAAAATATTATAGTAGAACACCAATATCGAAAACGGGGTCAACCCACCGGCGCGCTGGTCGTTACGGTTTTTACGATTAGACATCATTACGAACTACTGTCACCAGTTATAATTACGCTAGTTTTAAATTACAATAATCCAAGAAAAATATTAAATACGAAAATATATCAAATTAATCACCCATTCGTGATTTTGCACCATAAACAATTAGTTTGATATACTAGCATTAACTTAATTAAACAATATGTACGTAATTGGACTGAAAACTCACAATCAACAAAATCAAAGAACTCTAAGAAAGCGATTTTCAAGTTTATTTTGCATTGTCATCGTATTTTTTTAAGAAATAAATAGTCGTTCGAAGATACTGAATTGCAATTTTCTGAAGTTGTGTACTTGTTTCAATCAATAGACAATGAAACAAAAATTTTTTTTTTTTCTTTAAGGGCGAAAGTTTTCGACAGTTTCACTAAAAACGGACATTTGAGTTCTATTTTTATTCTTTTAAATAACTTTATAGGTACATAGTCAAAGTCGTATATTTATGTAGGTACTCTAAACCTATTATAAGTTAACTTTCAAAGAAGGAATTAAAAAAAAACCTAATAAAAATGGACGCGTGTTTTATATTTTTTTACTTAATCGTTTTTAAAATAAAAATAAAATAAAATAAAAATCATTTATTTCAGATTAATTATAATGACAGACACTTAAAACTACGTATAATATTCAAATCCATTAAATAAATTAGTCCATAAAATAAAATAAAAATAAATCATTCCAAAAACACAATGATCTTAAGTATCTGTCAATCATAAATAATACACAAAATAAAAATGTAAAAGTTTATGCTGACGGTACGAGACCTGGCGGCCATTTTACTAGAATACTTTTTTATTTCATTTTAATTCGGACGGTTTATGCTTTCAGCTAGTGTCAACTTTAGAGCACTATCAAATTATTCAGCATATTATTATACTTAATAATAATTACTTGGACAATTTGATAACTTTGAGACGAGAGTTTTTGACGGGATTATTTCGAGTGAAGTTCAGTGACTGTTTTAATTGTTCACAAATTGATTTCTTGTGGATATTGTGATATAAAATCGGTGTTGTTTTGTACTTCAAGTGTCTGTACACCTAATAAAAAACGATGTGGAATCATTGAAACAGACGCGTAAAATGGAACTAAGGATGTTATTGTAGGTAATAATTTTTTGATTACCTACCTAAGCGAAGCTTGCCGGGAAAGCTAACTGGATCGATACATTTGCTGCCAAATACTTACTGCAAATGCATTACAATGCGTTCCAAATAAGAATAGGATCGATTGCCATGTTGTGACGTCACATCTGCTCAACAATTATTACACGAAATTTTTTAAATTTAATTTATTTACGAACTGTAAACGAAAATAGTTTAATCAGAATCCAGTTCTTCAATTTTGCTCATCTCTGAGTTCTTCAATTTTGCCCAATTTCTTGCGATTTGACAGTATGACGTGACGTCACAACGTATTCTTATTTGGAACGCATTGTAAATAGTATAGTGTATTACATCTGCATTTTAATGGAAAACATCGTGACTGTATTCTGTACTAAAAACTAAATACTTTCAAAACGACCACTGCTACACTAAATCCTTTTGCGAAGCTATAACAAAAAAGAAATAGACTTTATATTATAATATATGGGAACTATAAGATCGTATTGGGTCTAGCCGGTAAAGATATTTGTAAACTTAAGGAATAAATAAATAAATAAAGTATTGAAATTAATAAACCAGTTGCTCGCCGTCTACGGTGACTGGAAATCGGGGTCGGGATCCCGGGACTGGGGCGTGAGGGCCGTTACCTCACGCGTGCTGCCGCCTCCTTTACTAGCATTAGGTACTGCTTCGGGCGTTTCTTCCGCCTGAATCCGATGCTGGAACCTCCCGAACTTGGCATTTCCAGTGAGGACCTGCGTCATGCGGAAAGTACACCGTGCCATCTTTCTAGCCACTCCTCAAAGAGGGGACTTACAGCCATGATTATTGCGTACCAAGCACTGGGTTGCGACAGTCGCTGTCGCCAATCCACCGATTGAGATCACGCCAGAACTCTGTCCGCCATGCCACGAGTCCGCGACTTGTCACGGCAGCAGAGTTTCGGCGCAACGGCGTTGCATTTCCACGTGCAAATCTTGCATACGTACAAGAACTGTTGCCTCCAGATCCCAAGGTGTCAGTCCAGGAAGGAGGCTCGCCGTTTTGCGGTAAATCGTGCGGTATCCCCGCACCATCCGGATGGCCATGACCCTCTGGCATGCGTTCAGCTTGGCCGCCGGTCGCTTTTGCAGCGACGGAGATTCGATACTTGCATCCTTTGTTCACAATTTTTTTTAATGAAAATAATGAATCAATACTGTTGTCATTGAAATTGTAAACGTCAAAATTTGACGTTATCTGTACGATAAGCCTAGTCACTTAATGACTAGGCTTATTTGACTAATTATAGTGACTATTATCCGTCTTAAAAAAATATTGTCACACACATGAGGAAACCCCGCAGTCGGTTGTTATAAAACTCGTCACGTGAGAGAATGGTCTGCGCGGGCGCATGGGTAGGGTTGTCAACTAGTGTTGTGTAGTAGTAAATTACTACTAATAGGTGTAGGTGGTCGGATCTGTACGAAAAGAAGCGTCCGCTCAGAAATTATGCGCTTTGTTTGTTCACGGTGTTAAACCAGCGCCATTCTTAGAATGACAGTTACAAGCCTGTTAAAGTGTGTGTGAAATGAATTAGATATATACTTTACCTTTTTTCCGTAGCCGCACTATACGACCAAAATCCGTCATATTCTCATTTCATAACTTAATGGTTAAGTAAATAGAAAACATTGAGTTTTTTATACGATAACGGTTATAGTTCTGAGTACTATGAGTAGTATACTAGTACATTATTCGCACTGTACTAGTACAGTGTGAACCTAAAATGTTCAATTTGGTACAAGACTATTTTCAACTTTTTAGGAGCCTTTACCACTTACGTGTGGGCCTAGCCTCAGCCAATCGCCATTGTTTAACCGGGGTTTCCCCGTTTACACAATACACAGTGTTTTATGAAAACCATTTTTCGGACATTGCTTTTTTATGTAAAAAACTGTTAGTTTAAGTTATTTAAATGCAATATTTCGTATTCCCATTTCACTAGCATGTTTAGTTTTCGAGATAATTTTTTTTTAAATCGTTTTTTTTTCAACCGGGTATTTAGAAAAATAATAATTTCTGTGTTATAACTATTTATTACTACTATGATACGCAATTGTGACCTTAGAAACATCGACGGCGTTTTTTATGCTGCATATTTTAGAGTATAAATAAACCTCGGAACTTCGTTAGGTTCAGACTTATACGAGGTTTTTAGTTTTTATTTTTTTTCTCGGTAATTCCGTCATATTTGGAAAAGTTATTTATACTGAAATTATGCGCTTCATCTTTCCTACATACTACAAAAATTACACATCCTAATTGCGTGGAATCTAATAACGACATCATTTTTAAGTTTGATCCGTATTCTACGTCGGTGTCCCGCGATCATATTATATTAGTTCATATCCGGATCTGAGATTGTACACTCTGTTCCAATCTCGAAAACCTCAGTTGAAAAGATCCTCCGACCAGACGGGTGTTTTGTCTGGTTTAGGCAACTGCACAAGAGATGATTTCGGGCTGTTGTTGATGTTCAAATCGCGCGAAGAACTTTAATTGCGCGATGCAGGGTTTCGTAGTTTAGTTCCTTTGAGACGCCATAGATGTCGCTACAATATATTTATTTATTTATTTAAAACTTTATGCACTAATGAAACATTGTACAAAGGCGGGCTTAATGCCTTAGGCATTTTCTTTCTACCAATTGACTTTAGGGTGGTGCAGAGATATAACATGGCAGGTGCATGGGTGGTGCAGGTGGCATGGTGGTGATTTATAAACTCTAAGCGATACAATGGTGGGTCTAAGTTTATCCACTGTCAACCGCCTGGCAACCCTACACATGCGCATGGGCAATTCATGACATGCAATGACAGAGCATATTACTAAACCGTCGTTGTCGTATGATAGGTGTGTTTGGAAATTACACCCCAGACAGGTGGTGTGATGAATTCGTGATTATTTTCATCGATGACTCAATTTCTGATTGTTATCGTCGCTTGCCGAGGTCGGGTTCATGGATGGGTGACCATTAATTGCATAACAAGACCCTCTATGCCTCGGAAGGCATGTTAAAACATTGGTTCCGGCTGCTATATCCGTTCTTATAGGTAGTCAGCCTCTGAAGGTCGGACAGACAGTCTTACTAAGGGGTTATTTTAAATTTTTAATAGTTCATAGGCTCGCGCTTGACCACTATCTCACCTGATGCTAAGCGGTGATAAGGTCGACGATGGAGCGCACTTGCCTAGGAGTAAGGCCCCTGGCCTACGGCGACTTTTTGTAGCGACGCTTATGAAACGCGCGACAGCATCGCTACTGACGCGCGTTAGTCGCATTTGCAAGCGCTATAGAAAAGATGCCAACGCGCTACAGCATCGCGACTGTATCGATGCGAACGCGCTACAACATCGCTACAAAAAGTCGCCGCGGGCGAGGGGCCTAACTTGTTAACTCTTGGTTTAAAGAACCTTCTTAATTAATTAATTAATTCTTTATTGTACACAAAATAAAAACATACATAGTACACGGAGATAATACAGTTTATGTACAAAGGCGAGCTTAACTCAACAATGAGTTTTCTTCCAGCAAACCTTTGAGTTACACAGTGAGAATACATTCGAGGGTAAGAACCAGTGCACAATACAATCCTTGCAATAACTAAATCTAAAATATAATTACATACATAAGTCTAATATATAATTATAATATAAATACATACTAATATATATTAATATTATGTCAATAATGAAAGGAAGTGCTCTTTAAGTTTCCTCTTGAAGACATCCAGAGAAGGGCTGTCGCGAAGGGAGTGTGGTAGAGAGTTCCAGAGACGCACTGCAGTTACAGAAAAGGAACCGCCATAGCGGCTGGAAGTGTGACGCGGCGTACGAAGGAGAAGAGAAGAGGCAGTGCGACAGAGTTTACCCCTAGGGACGAGATACTCAAAGCGTTCACGAAGGTATTGAGGAGCTTTAGGGTTATGCAGGATAGTGTAGAGAAGAGATAGTATATGTGTATCTCGCCGACGCCGAATTGGCAGCCACCTTAATCTGGCCCGAAATTCCGACACGTGGTCGTACTTACGGAGACCAAAAATAAAGCGGATGCACAAATTCTGCAGTCGTTCAAGTTTGTTTAGAAGTACCTCCGTAGCATCTAGATAACAGACATCCGCATAATCTATGAGCGGTAGAAGGAGAGATTGAGCAAGATTAACCTTAGTGTGAAATGGTAGGAATTTTTGGAGACGTTTAAGGGACTGAAAAGAGTAAAAGACCCTCCTACTTACATCAGCAACATGAACCTCCCAAGAGAGGCTAGTGTCCATATGCACGCCAAGATTTTTAGCGCTTTTAGAGTAAAGTATGGGCACAGAATCATACACTACTGTCGGGAGCGACTGGTGATCCAACAAATTCCTTCAACAAAACCTTCGGTTGTAGTTATCAAGGAATGCAGTCTCCGGCAGGGAATTCCACTCCTTGGCTGTATGCACAGTGAATATGTTCCCAAAACGCTTTGTACGTATGGTTGGGATGTCCACCGTGGCCGCAACGCCGTAAGTCTAGTGGACCGATGATGATACGGACTTCCCGGAATTAAATTGTACAATTCCAAATTAACACTCCCCGTTAGGTAAACAATAGAAAACCGACAGGCTAGCAACTCGGCGTCAATGCTTAATACTTTATAGTTTTGACTTGGCAAGTGCATTATTGCCGATAATCCTCTTGACTGGCTTCTCAATCGACTCCATTGCATCAAGCTGGTATTTGGCAGACCCATCCCAAAAATGAGAGCAGTACTTCATACACGATCGAAGCCATTTGAGATTTTGCCTCGATGTAAGAACCGATATTGAGGATCAAAAAGCTCAAGGTCTTCGGTTATCGGCACTGTCCCACCCCGGACAGATGGAGCCGGGTAGAATTTACTCCGTTTAGCGGAAAAAAGACACGCCTGGGTTTTAGCAGCATTGAATTAGACTAGATTGGCATCGCCCCAATCGGAGACCGCCTTTAAGGACAAGTGCAAGCGTTCAACCTTAGCCTCTCACAAAGATGCAATCTGTGACCCACTAGCTCGTGCGTCGGATACGTATCACTCAGAAACAGTGCTGTCGTCTGCATACCCAAAGGTACCGGATTTAAGGAGGTTGTTTATGTGCAGCAAGAACAGTGTTGCCGAGAGTACCCCTGAGGGACGCCTTAACATCCATTTGACCGGACGAGCAGCCATCAATAACCACTCGGATGGATAGGCCTCTCATGAAGTTTGCGATCCAATCACACAGACCAGTAGGTAGATCGAAGAAAGGAAGCTTAGCAATAAGGCTTTCATGCCAGAGCCTGCCTAGATATCAAGGGATACTTTAAGTGCTTCCCCATGCTTCTTGATGGCCGCGCTTCAGATGTGCCGACCGAATTGGAAGAGAACGTGTGAATTTTAGCCAGTAACGTCTAACACTCCCTTTCGATACACCTAGAGCGTCATTTGAAGATTACCCACCTAAAAATACAGTACGGTCAAAACATGTTGTTCACTCTGAAGTTAGGCGTTCCG
This sequence comes from Mythimna vitellina, assembly GCA_949316375.1. Lineage (NCBI taxonomy): Eukaryota > Metazoa > Arthropoda > Insecta > Lepidoptera > Noctuidae > Mythimna > Mythimna vitellina. Next base: position 4,065,950 of record OX438709.1, on the reverse strand, counting down.
AACTATTACGCATACTCGAAATACGCATTTACCATGATACTTAAAAAGAATTACTGCGCAGGCAATTGTTCGAAGTTCGGACCGGTCAAGATATTTTGGCCGTAACTATTATAGAAGAAATGTAACATCGATTTTAATTAAACTTAACACGCATAACGCACGATATCCGTGTCTTAAAAGTTAATTAACTACTTTTTCGTAAAACACTTTAGAGAGAAAGTGATCTTTCGCTTTCTATAGAAAACTAAAAGTCGCTCGAGGGCTCTAAGCCAGTCTTACCTGTATATGTGCCTAAATACATCATTGTTACCAGAAGATTTTTTAATGCCTACGAAAAATTAATTGGCCCTATCATCATCATTATCATTTCAGTCGAAAGACGTCTGCTAATGCTGGACATAGGCCTCCCCCGAGTGTCGCCACAACGAACGATCCTCAGCGTCTTGCATCCATCACAGGTTATCGATCCACAATGGGCCTCATCAGAAGGCTTAGTCACCTAAAGGCCAATGGAAAGTGCTTTGCTCGGAGTATCCTTGCGTGATCGCATCAGGAATGAAGATATTGGTCCATTATATAAACCTAAATAATTTTAAGCATTTTATTTAACATTTGCTGCTTTAAACACAAAAAACAAAAAACGCAAACTAAAATATGGTGTCCAAAAACCCCTGCGCATTGCTGTCGACTGGTAAAATATCCAAAAAACTAACAGCATTGCTACGCTGTATGGCAATATTTTTTCTCAGTCCGAGGTAAAACTCAGCCCTTGGGTCACGCAAAGCCTCAACAAGGCGTTTAAATATATTTATATTTAAGAGTTACTGCCAGCGGCTTCGCCCGCGTGAATTTGGTTTCTCCATACAAACTTTGGACCCCCGTTTCATCTCCTTAGGTGTGGAGTATCGTAAAATCCGTTCTTAACGGATGTCTACCTCTTATAAGGAACCTACCTGCAAAATTTTAAGTTTGTAGGTGTTATAGTTTTTGAGATTTCGTGATTAATCCATGAGTGGTATTTCGCTTTTATAACAGTGGGGAAAAATAAGTCGGGCCCTGGAGGGAAACTACCTTAAATCCTTAAGTTGGGTCATTTTACTTAAAGGAGACATTCCTTTATTTTTTAAAAAAAACAAAACTGATTTCAAAGGTTTTCTAAAACACGCTTGCCTCGCCCGGGATTCGAACAAACTAAAATTTTAAAAAAAAAACAAATACTCGCTATTTTCTTATACTAATCGATAGGACCACAGGACCGGTCATTGTGGCGGCATTTGGGGGAGGCCTATGTCCAACAGTGGACGTCTTTCGGCTGAAATGATGATGATGAATCGATAGGATTATTATTCAGGATAAAATTTCTTTAACAGTGACAGTGTTTCGGGTTTCGTATATATACTTACTAAAGTTTATTGATGTATCATCAAGAAAAGCATGCCACAGCTAATCTAATAAAAAAAAGGAAAGAAAAAGGAGAAATAAGCATCACCTTTGTACTATTCTTCTGTTTCTTTCTTCTTTTCTTTTATTATTGTGTGTACATAAATAGGAGGAGGGGATATACAGGAGAACCAAGGTTACGGACATAGCCCGAAGAATCGCCAAACTTAAGTGGCAGTGAGCAGAGCACATTGCTCGCAGAACAGATGGTCGATGGGGACGAAAGGTTCTGGAATGGCGACCACGTACCGGAAAACGCAGCGTTGGAAGGCCTCCCACAAGGTGGACCGATGACCTAGTGAGGGTCGCGGGAATTCGATGGATGCGAGACGCACAGGACCGGTCATTGTGGCGGCATTTGGGGGAGGCCTATGTCCAACAGTGGACGTCTTTCGGCTGAAATGATGATGATGATGATGTACATAAATTGTTAAATAATAAATAAATAAAATTAATTTATACAAACCAGATGGTATCTTATCTTCGACTAATTAATTTTCTTCTTACAACTATAGGTCATGTCAGTCATTAAAAATTATCAATCAATTAACTCTTTCATAATTATTTTCTAATCTGCTATAGAACTCAATGTTAAGACTTTTCAATTGTCTTTGGAAAATAAGCCCTAGACCTAGTCACGATCTGGTATTTGTGAATCATCATCAATCATTAACACCCTTTATACAAGGTGTTAAAAAATTAACTTTAAGAATTTCAAGGGGACATTATACTCCTTATTATGAACAACTTTTACTATGGGACCAAACCTGAAATCGCGAAAAAAAAATCAGCTGTTCCCTACATTTATGTTCGCATGACTCGTCAAAATGTATGGAGCAGCTGATTTTTTTTTATCTATTTCAGGTTTGGTTCCATAGTAAAAGTTGTTCATAATGAGGAGTACAATGTCCCCTCGAAATTTTTAAAGTTAATTTTTTAATACCTTATATAGTGTTTAACCTTTTAGACGCCTTTGTCACGTTCATACTTACACCTATATAAAATCTAATCTTATTCTTTATATATATAATTATGTACGTGTGTTTGTCACTTAACTCCTAAACGGTTTGACTAATTTTGATGTGTATATTCAGGGTCGCCGGTTTTTAGAAAGCCTCATGGGTGCTCATGCCCATTTGATGACTCGAAAAAGTGACAAAGTGTGAGAAGAGAAATGCATGAAGTGATCGACATTTTGATAATGGTATCAGTAAATAAATAAATAAATTAAAAAAAAATCCGGCCACCGTAGGCGCGGGCTTGCGGACGGCGAGCAATGGGTAGCTCGCCGTCCGACCGTCCGGTAACCGTCCGGACCGAGCCCAAATCTTCGACGGCGCGTACTGTTCCACGCGCGCCTCAAGGACATGTCAGCCAACCGCAGGGGCCCAGCAGGGTCGAAGCCTACTGGGGCCAAGGATCTGCTTCTGAAAGGAAGACTCGGCACTGGTATGAAAGGCAACGAAGGAACAGGAGTGCGTTTTTAGTCAGTAAAAATCTGACACGCCCTCGCGATACGCCCAAGAGCGGGGAATGACATTGGATGATTTTCCCACCAACAAAAAAAACTAGTAGGTACCTACTGAAATCCGCCGAGTTCGCCCTTTGCGTTCCAGAGCTGCGGTAACGCCCAAATTAAATATGACCCTGCACTTTGAGATATGCATCTCTATGCTGATCACAAGTCCACGACGGAGTAACCTGATGGCATCTGATAAACCTTTTCTTCCATTTACAATACAAGTATAATGTAACATTGTTGTTGTTTTTGAACAAAAACACATTGATTCCCATCCTGGTCATGGCCGCCACGTGTTTTCTAACGTGTTCTAAGGGCGCTTGTACACGCTAAGAAATTTCACCGTGTCTGTGGCAGAAAGGACCAATAAATCATGCACACGATAAGAATTTTGTCGGATCTAGGCCCGAAAATCAATCGTGGCTCACCTCCCCGCCCCCTGCCGTACCATAGCAACATCACGCGTCGCGTTTAGCGAAGTCTTGAGCATCGACGCCGAATTGCTAGCCTGTCGGTTTTCTACCGGTTGCATTTCGGGGAGTGTGCGTCGGAATTGCATAACCAAATTCCGCCTAGCCCGTTCCATCATCAGACCACAAGGCGTACGGTAACGCGCCATCGATACATGGTGGACATTCCACCTATACGCACAAAACGTTTTAGGAACACATTCATTGTGCGTACTTAAGGAGTGGAATTCCTTGCCGGAATGTGTGTTTCCTGATAGCTACAACCCGGAAATCTTTAAGTCAAGAGTGAATAGGTTACTTCTAGGTAAGCGCGTTCCATCGTCGACCGCATCGTCGCTTTCCATCAGGTGAGATAGCGGTCAAGCGCGAACCTATCAAGCATAAAAATTAAAAAAAAAACAAGATTTTATTCTTGATCAGCGTCAAACAGTGTACACAGTTCGTGTGAAGAAACTACACGAATTCTTGCATAGGCCCGGCGACTTTTCTTTAAGTGTACAAGCGGCCTAAGAAGCATGGAGGTGTATTGTGGGTGCTTCAGACAATACTGTCTGGCAGTCTCGTAATTACCCTATGACTACATTTTGTAAAAATTTTGACTTTATTTAACTCCACGATAGAATTTTTTGGCGGGATTTTTACAAAAGAAGTTCAGACGTTCAGTGGCTGTTTTAATTATTCACAAGTTGATTCCTATATTCAATTATCATCATCATCATTTCAGCCGAAAGACGTCCACTGTTGGACATAGGTCTCCCCCTAGCGTCGCCATAACGACCAGTCCTGTGCGTCTCGCATCCATCGGATTCCCACGACTCTCCCAGGTCATCGGTCCACCTTGGGGGAGGCCTTTCAATGCTGCGTCTTCCGGTACGTGCTGTAGGACCTTTCGTCCCCATCGACCATCTGTTCTGCAAGCAATGTGCCCTGAACATTGTGATGTAAAAGTAGTGTAGTTTTGTATCCCAAGTGTCTACACAACTGGATAATATGTGAAATTGAAACAAGCGCAATCTCGGTAAAATGGAGCTGAGAATTTTGTTGTAGGCAGTACTGACTACCTCAACGAAGCTTACCGAGAAGCCTGACTTGATTCATTTGCTGTCAAATACTGCAAAAACATTAGAATTTGTAGCATCCGCATTCTGATGGAAAACAAAGTGGCAAAAAAAAATCTGGACAATAATGCTATTGCTATTGAACCTAAAAAAAAATAGTTTTAGCGAAAAACAAATCATTGAACTCTTTTTTTTTCGTTGGGGATATCATCTTAGGATATCCAAACAGGGATAGTGTGCGATAGTGTCAGACTTTTACTGACTAAAAACCCACTTCTGTTCCTTCGTTGCCTTTCGTACCAGGGTCGAGTCTTCCTTTCAGAATCAGATCCTTGGCCCCAGTAGGCTTCGAACCTGCTGGGCCCCTACAGTTGCTGACATCTTGAGGCGCGAGTGGAACAGTACGCGCTGTCGACGACTTGAGCTCGGGCCGGACGGTTACCAGACGGTCGGAAGGCGAGCTACCCGTTGCTCGCCGTCCGCAAGCCCGCGCCTACGGTGACCGGAAATCGTGATCGGAATCCTGGTGGCGGTTGGGACGTGAGGACCGTTGCCTCACGCGATCGACCGCCTCCTTTGCTAGCGTTACTGCTTTGCAGAAGGAAGCGACCGCCTGCCACTCCTCCTCACTCCGAACCATGGCCTGTACCAAGGCCCGGTGCGATAGATCGCCGCCGCCGATCGCCCCCACGAGGCCACGGCGTTGCTCTGCCCAAGCGGGGCACACCTTTACCGTGTCCTCCGGGCGGTTCACACAATGGTGACATTTGGGCGTTCTGACCACGTTACTGAGCGTTGATATGAAGTCAGAACAAAGGAATCGGAAGCGTGGCCTACTCGAGGCGTTCGGCGACCGAAACGATTGTAACTTGGCTAGGGTGCAGATGTTCAAGGGTCTAACGAAGCCTTATGAGAAAACTTCACTCATCAATGAGATACTAGGACTTCTTAAGTGTTTTTTAAATTTGTAAAAACTGTAAATGTGTGAATCGTCTATAATTAAAAAAATCTAATTAATGCCAAACAAATAAAATAAAAATAGTTATTAAAAATGAATCAAGCAGATGTTTTATTCGATTCTGTGTTTGCTAGAAGCACTAATACTAAAACAATGAGATGCCAAGTTCCTACATTACGAACGTTTTACCAAGAATAAACGGAAAAATAGTCTCAATCGTCTCTATAATAAAATCAAAGGCTAGACATGACACTGACATAAGTTCAATCCCCGCCAATTAACACTAGAATCAACGCAATGCAAAGATATTTTTTAACAATAAACCAAGATATTTTTTAACAATTAACCTAGATGTTTTTTAACAATTATTGTTTTACATTAATTGAATTCTATGCAAAGTGTTCGTGAATGTTATTGATTATTCAAATAAATTCAGTTTTGACGACGATCATTAGCTAGATTTAATTGGTACCTGAATATTATTTTTAATTAATCGTGATCTGATGACTTCAACTTCCAAGTTTTCCTAAACGGACTTAATTAAAAAAAAAAAGGTATTTATAGTTTTAATGAATTTCCCGGTTCAATTAATTTGATTTTGTTATCGCCATTTTTTATTTAGAGTTTAGAGGATATTCATCATTCAACATCGTTTGTCATGCTCACTCAAGTGTCTCACTGATGGTGGCACGTTTTATTGGGTCATTTAGTTTCATTCAAAATGGTTGAGCTGAGTGGGGCTGATGCACGCGTCATGCTCGTGAACGGGTGCCGTCAGTTGAGACTGGTCATTTCTTAGCTGCCAGTGGCTTAATTCAATTTCTATTTTAATAATTAGTTTTTTTAAATTATTATTACTTATATACATTGTGCTCACATATTAGAAGCGACAAGAAATATGTAACCAAGATTCATGTAACTCATAATATGATTTAAAAGATTGACCATGGAGTTTCTTGCACGTTCTTCTCCATAGAAATCTACGCTTTGGAACGTGCAATTTAGCTTCACTTGTTATTTTGACAATTCAAAAGTGCCTGTAATTGGTCTATTTGAAATACCTAAACGTTTCTGATTTCTGAACTTGATTGAACGAAGGCTTTACCACGAGCTCTTAAAGCGGTCCATTTGGCGACCTAAACTGAACTGTTAAAAGGATGGAGTTATATAGGGTGTATAGCTCCAAAATCAAAATCAAAATCAAAATAGCATTTATTCCAAATAAACCATTTACAGGCACTTTTGAAATGTCAAGAAGTCAGTCAGTCAGAAAAATAAAAATAAATGATGCTAATTGCACATTCCAAAGCGTAGATCTCTATGGAGAAGAATGTGCAAGAAACTCCATGGACACTCTTTTCAATCATATTTTGTAATTACAAATATCTCTGTTACATGTTTCTTGTCGCTATCATGTGAGAACAATGTAAATAAAAATAAAAACTAAATATAGATATTAAAATAGCAACTGGCAGCTAAGAGATGACCAGCCTCAACTGACAGCGCCCGTTCACGGACATGACGCTAATATTAGCACCACTCAGCTCAACCATTTTGAAGGGAACCGAATGATCCAACACCCGCGCCACCATCAGTGAGCATGACAAACTCTCAACTGCCATGCTCATTTATGTCAAATAAGTCCAGTAGCAACATAAAAACTATAAAAAGCTCCATGGTACTCACATTACAAACTGTGGAAAAAATGCTTCTATACATATAATACAATACTTATATTTTACAATTTCAAGAAAAAAATCATTAAAAAATAATTTCCATACTAATCAATTTGTACACTCCGGTGGTAGTGGAGCTGGACCAGCATTGAGCCAAGCATTTTTATCCTGAATATAATCCTCCAACTTATAATATGCTTGCCTGCATAGTGTGCGTTTAATACAAGATTTAAATTTCGTTTCATTGAGTTCTAATATTTGTGAAGGTATTTTATTATAACATTTCAAACAGTACCCCATAAAAGAAGAGGCCACTTTTGCTATTTGCTCCATCCCTCTTTCTCGGTCGCTCGACTTACATAATAGTCCCCAGTAGTTTGAAGTAAGTATCGTGTTTTTCATTGTTTGACTTGTTGACTCTTGATGGGCATCAACCATGGCTAAATACCGAAACGGTCAATTGCGAAAGACAATGTTTACGTCATTTTACTTGAATGATCGTTTCAAACTTGCTTTTTTTTATCATTTCTATCATCTTACGTTGGTGAAATCTCTACGGACTGGACCAAGCGATTCGCCTCGTCGTTTATACCACGAACATCGAAGGACTGGAACAACTTGCCTCCTGTGGTCTTCCCGTCTGATGATAATTTAGGTGTATTCAAGGCTAGAGTGAATAGGCTCTTAATAAACTAGTGCGCCTCACCATCAACGATTGCATCACTATTTACCATCAGGTGGAATCGCAGTCAAGCACTAGTTTATAACAACTAAAAAAAAAAGTCGGGCGAATGAAGCTTCAATTGAATTCGTTCCCGAAACGGTCAATTGCGATCCACTGGAATGGGACTAAATTCCTGTGAGGCCACCTCCAAAATGACTATGGAGCGATTATGATGGGACTTTTCACTAATATTACAAGGTAGGAAGTCAATGTGAATGACAATGGCAATTAATTGATCCCTTGTTTTCCTATTAATCTTTTATTTTTTTTAATGCACCTACCATGTTTTCTTTTCACTACCCTTGGTTGACTGGTAGAGAATGCCTAAGGCATTAAGCCGCCTTTGTACCTTTGTGTTGCACGAAGTTATAATAAATAAATAAATGACAATAGCAATATATTGACAATTGTATCAATCTTTTATTTAACTAACAAAAGATATAAATTAAATGCGTAAAGCGTTCATAAGCGCATAAAAACATACTTTTCTCAACGGAACCTTGACGGATTGCGTTCTCACTTTTTAGCAAGGTGAATGTTAAGGCTATATATAGTTAAAGAAATTCATCTGAGTTCATTAACCCAGCAGTGCAGTAATTGCGTACTTTAAGGCGTATAGTCCCTTGAACATCTGACTGGAGTTAAATTCCGGCCACCTGCGCCCGTATAGAGCCCCGCTGACCTATAAAAACATTTTCTTTGCGAAATATTGATTGATTTACATAATTATGCTATGAACATTCTGAAGAACAATTAACCAGCTATTTTTTTGTGTAAACATATTTCTAAAGACTAAAAGAGGTTTGTAAGGAGTAGGGAAAACCAGCTCCTGTTCAAAACATGAGCCACTTATTGGAATGCCCCAAGTGTATATCTGGACTTTGGAGGATTTGATGAGTGCTACCGGTGCTGCTATTAAAGTAGCCACCTATTGGGCTCAAAAAGTTTGAAGAGTTTACCATTGAATCGAAAAGAAGAAGCGAAAAAATATAATGATGTTAATTTTTTTTTTAAACAAAAATATTAATCGAATTAAAAAATCATAAGCCGATATTGTTGTACTGTTGTGAATCTATGACAGGTAAACATTAGTATTATTTTTTTTCAAATCTGTTAACTCAGTCGTTACCGAGGCTTCAGTAATTCACTGTTTTATACCACTGCTCGCGGGCACTAGGGCCTTAAGGTGTATAGTAAGCTAAGTCGTTTGAAAGGAGTGGCGAAAACAAGCGAAAAAATATCATGTTACAAAAAAAATAATTTTTGGCTAAGTCATATGAAAAAATCATATGTAAATGTTGTATGTGAACCTATAATAAACATATATTTTTTTCAAACCTATTGACTTAGACGTTACTGAGGAGTAGGCTTCAGAAAGTCACTGTAGACTGGCCTGTTGGTCTAGTAGTTAGTGGCCCTGACTGCTATGCCGGAGGTCGTGGGTTCGATTCCCATTCAGAACCAATGTTTTTGTGATGAGCACGATCATTTGTTCTGTGCCTGGGTGTAATTTATCTATATATGTATGTATTTAGAAATATATAAGTATGTTTATCAGTTGTCCAGTACCCATAACACAAGCTCTGCTTAGCTTGGGTTGGGACTAGACGGCGTTGTGTGATAATTGTGGAATTATTATTATTACTTTTTTATGGCGCTACTCGGGACCTAGGGCCTTAAGATTTACCAGCCTGTAATGCCTAAGTTGAGCGCTTGCTACACTGCGTGTCGACTCGCGGGTTTGCTCCCGCACGGATAAAAAATATTTGCATAGCCTACAAATAATTGTTTCTGGTCTGGGTGACTTGTTTATGGGAGTTTACATGTTTCTTAATACACCACACACAATTTTAACGAACACTTTTTCCATGATGCAGGATTAATTCCTAGCGCAAGGGTCAATTTATGCGCCTCCTGGTGACAAAAAGGGTAAACCTTTTTTTTCTTACAGTTTGACGCTGGGCCCTCCGTTCTTTTTATTCTTACAGTTTGACGCTCTGGGCCCTCCGGTCTTTTTTTTTCTTACAGTTTGACGCTGGGCCCTCCATTCTTTTTTTTTTCTTACAGTTTGACGCAGGGCCCTCCGTTCTTTTTTTTTCTTACAGTTTGACGCTAGGCCCGTTCCCGCCCGTCCGTTCTATTTTCCCTTATTTCGAGTTTAAAGTTTAAAACATGTTTTTCACAATGTCCAAATGTTTCAAACATTCGCGCTGCAATCACCTAGCGATTTTTTTCTACTTTTGATGTTGATATCATTTTATATTTTTTGCATAAAACATCCAGCACAAATAACCCACCCTAGCCAAGTTACGATCGTTTCGTTCGCGTCGAACGCCTCGAGTAGGTCACGCCTTCGATTCCTTTGTTCTGACGTCATCTCAACGCTCAGTCGCATGGTCAGAAGTAACTTAACTAGAGGGGAAGTACAGTCAAGAACAGATAGAGGTTCGCGGAAGCTGTGTATTTAAATAATTATAGTTCTTTAATCTATAAAACATACTCATTTATAAAATACTGGGTGTTCCCCGCGGTTACACCCGCGTCTTTTGTTACTGCTCCGCTCCCGTGGGTTGTTCTTTAATATTTTGTAGCATATAGCCTTTCTCGCATGGCGGACAGAGTTCCGGCGGGATCTCATGGTAGAATGGCGACAGTGACTATTGCAACCCAGTGCTGGGCACGCCACAAGGCGGTAAGTCCCCTCTTTGAGGAGTAAAGATAACACGGTGTCGAACTTACCGTCCGCATGACGCAAGTCCTCACCGGACATGGTCAGTTCGGGAGATTCCTGCACCGGATTCATGCGAAAGAAATGCCTGGGTCACCAAATCACCATTGTGTGGACCGCCCGGAGAGCACAGTGGATTATACGATAGAGGTATGCCCCGTCTGGGCAGAGGAACGCCGTGTCCTTGTGAGGGCGCTCAACAGCGATCTCTCGCGCCAGTCCTTGGCACAAGCCATGGTCCGGAGCTAAGAAAAGTGGCAGGCGGACGCCTCCTTGTGCGAAGCAGTAATGCTAGCAATAATGCGGCCCTCACGCCCCAGCCGCAGGGATTCCGAACCCGATTTCAAGCCACCGTAGGCGTGGGCTTGCGGACGGCGAGCAACGGCGACTGTTCGGTAACCATCCGGACCTAGCCCAAGTCGTCGACGGTGCGTAGTGTTCTAAGCGCGCCTCAAGGAAATGTCAGCAACCGTAGGGGCCCAGCATGGTCGAAGCCTACTGGACCCATGGGTGATATCTAGTTACAGCACTAGATTGAGAAGCTAATCCTAAAATTAACAGCTAGGAACAATTTAAATGTAATTAAGAAAATTGAGTTTTACAGTTTTTCGAGAATATTTTTTTCAATTATCGTTTAACGATTCTTTTCATTTATTTTAATCTCGTCTAGATTGATTAATTAAATAGCTTTTTTATATCCTGGATTCCTAACGAAAAATTCAACGTTAACGGTGAAGGTCGCTTAAAAAAATGGCGTTGGTTAGTAGGAAATGAAATGCAGATTGGGCTTCACTTATTAGTTTCTATTTCTACTTCTCTTCACTTTTTTTTTTCTTTTTTTTTCGGTTTTGCACGGTTTGTGCATTCAGCCAGCGTCAAGTTTAGAATCTATTAAGTTTTTGTTACGGTACCGGTCATTTTGTTTTCCAATGGAATGCGGATGTAATGTATCTAATAGTTTCGCAGTAGTCAGCTTTTTCAGCTACAAAAAAAAATCTCAGCTCCATATTACAGACATCGTGCCTGTTTCAATGATCCACATGTTGTCCAATTGTGTAACTTGAGATACAACACACAATATCCACTAGGAATCAATCAGTTTGTGAATAAAAAATTAAAACGGCCACTGAACTTCACTTGAAAAAAATTCCCTCCAAAAAATAAAAAAAAATCTTCAATATAAATGTGACGTGTATTATATGTGATAAACGAGATCCAGATACTAGCTATATACAGCTGACGGGGCTAAATTACTAAGACAGCCACAATTAACGAGCCTCTGAATGATCTTAGCCACTAGTTATCTTCTATGTAAGCCACTTTCTGGGTGGTTATAATACCATATTAGGCGAGAGCGGGACAGAGCGTAGCTCCCACCTTAGCCTGCTAAGCTAACCTGTCTGTTTCGAGTCGGCGAAGTGAACTCGAATTATAGGGCATCGTACAATTCTGAGCTCGCTTCGCTCGCTCTTGGACTAAGAGTAGGTATTTAATTGGCGTTGTAAAAAAGACGAATTAGTTTATTGAGATAGCCTTTATTTTATTTTTCCTTTGCTTAGTTATAAAATTAAAAGTTTGATCACTTGGCCAATAAATGTGTAGTTTGGCTTTAAAATTTTCAAAAAAAGAATTACTCCGCAGGCAATCGTTCGAAGTTCGGAGCGGTCAAGAAGGTTTCGGCTGTACTGTAAACTCTAACCGTGTTATTCCAAAACGCGATCTATATGTAGTATAGTACCGGGATTATTACTAAGTTTAAGACCATGACTAAATAAAACGTTTTTAAAAAACTACTACTATTACTAGTTTCTGAACTATCTATTCTATGGTAGTAAAGTTAGACTGCCGAAACCCCTAGTTTCCGCATGACGCAGGCGTCCTTAGCTTCCGCATGACGCAGGTCCTCACAGGACATGGTAAGTTCGGGTTCCTGTACCGAATTCGTGCGGTAGAAACGCCCGGGTACCACCATTATGTGAACCGCCCGGAGGACACGGTGGAGCATACGGTAGAGGTGTACCCCGCCTGGGCAGAGCTCCGCCGTGTCCTCGTGGGGGCGATCGGCGGCAGCGATCTCTCGCGCCCTGCCTTGGTACAGGCCATGGTCCGGAAGAGGAGGACTGGCAGGTGGTCACCTCCTACGAAGCAGTAATGCCAGCAAAGGAGGCGGCCGATCGCGTGAGGCAAAGTTCCTCACGCCCCAATCGCCGCCGGGATTCCGATCCCGATTTCCGGCCACCGTAGGCGTGGGCTTGCGGACGGCGAGCAATGGGTAGCTCGTTGTCCGATAGTCCGATAACCGTCCGGACCGGGCCCAAGTCGTCGACGGCGCGTACTGTTCCACGCGCGCCTCAAGGAGATGTCAGCAACCGTATGGGCCCAGCAGGTTCGAAGCCTACTGGGGCCATGGGTGATGCGAAAGAGATCCCCGGGGCCCTGGAAAAATGGCAAAGAAGTAACAGGAGTGGGTTTTTAGTCAGTAAAAATCTGACACTATCCCCCGCTCTGCCCAAGAGCGGGGGACGTCATTAGATGATTTTCCCAAACGAAAAAAAAAACCCTAATGAACTGAAGTGTTTGTAATAAACATTAATATTGTGATAAACGTGATTGTGACGATTTCATAATACTCCTTCCATTGTTTTCTCAGCTAACCAGACAACATGTTTTAATTAAGTTGTATTTTTTGTACCAACAGTTTCATCATTCATTCACTCATCAATCTATGGCGTCCCACATAGTTGTATCACACTGTATTTATATTTGTAATATGATTACAGTACTTTATGTAGGACCCACCTTTTGAAACAGATATTATTTATAGTAAATAGTATAATCAGCCTTTCAATGTTCCCACTGTTGGGACTCAGGCCTCCTCTCTAGGAGAGGGAATGGGCCGTAATCCAAAACGCGGGCCCAGTGCCGGCTGGTGAATGTCACATGTCTTCGAATTTTTGGTTCTAGGAGAACCCGCGACTTACAACTCGTAAGATATTATTTAGTCTGTGGTATAATCAAAGATTTCTGTCTATGGTTTTTCTACTCTGACACTTCACCAGACCTCACTTTTGGCGGTTTGGTCGTATATAATTTGCTCAACAATACCAATTTTTATTTCAAGTTCGCTACTGATATCAAAACGGCGTCAAACGCCAAAAATCTATAGGTATACAGTGATTTAACTTGTCCTAAGGATTTTGACGGCACAGTTGATGCTGCATGTTGTAGGTTCGGCCAAACAAATACATATTTATATAGATGGAAGAGAATAAAAACAAAAAACTAACTTTAACTCGTTATAGTTATCGGCACGGATCTTGACCGCTCAGCGAAAGAGTGGGGATCGCTTTGCGCATCGTACACTTATGGCAAAGAAAATGTACACCTATTTTATTTTATTTTTTCTTTTACCTGCTATCTTCTTAATTCGGTTGAAGGTAAAAGTAAAAAAAAAAATGTAAATAGTTTGAATCGAAGTCGCTGTGTTTCGTTGTCTGTTTTTCCGTTAACTTATTAACCATGCAACCAATTTTCATACGGTTTTCATTATCTTTTAGAGAATTTCTACCGGAAGGAAAATTTCAAAGATTTGTAACACCCCTACGAAGAAATTTCTAACATTTTACCTACTTTTGAAAGGAACTTTCTCTGTGTGCCTGTTATGCGTTCTCGGCTAAACCATTTTTGGTGACATAATAACCACTAGTAAAATAACCAATAAAAAAATAAAATCGATGGATCACGAGTCAATTTATTGGCACGGAAGTGAACTCGTCGTCGTTAGGTACAATTAGTAAGCGCAGGGAACCAATCAAGAGTGACGTCTATGATGCGATGCGCGGCGTGCCTATCACTGACACTTCCCGCTCCCGCGTCTCACTTCATACCACCAAAGAGACCTGATATTTTACTTCTGCGCAAGTAACAGTCAGCGCTCAAGATCCATGCCGATAGCTGTACAGTAGGTTATTTATTTATTTTGGAGTTTTTTGACGCCATGTTTTAGTTAGTTTTACGTAATTAGCTTAGATTTATTATTTTGTTTTACTGTAATTATAGTTACGTAATTAAGAATTTTTGGTTACATTAATAACGTACATACGTCAATGAGAGAGATAATGGGTAATTTATGTGTAACTAAGAGATAAAAGTTTGCAAATAATTGGTGGTTTTTGTACGCTTCAACATTCTGAATAGAAACAGCAATCTCTACGCTAGTAAACAGCTGAATCTTAATTTAATTACCGCTGTCATCAAGTCATTGCACTCATTAGCTTTAAATTGCTGTAATTTGCAAACAAATAAATATATTTCTAGCAAAAAACCATTGTAATAACATCACGTTTCGTCCTCTGAGGCCCTATCACGCACTTTGACGACCTAAGCTGCTTACGGTAAGAGCGGCAAACCCGAGATACATTTTGATACAACCGCTCTTACGTGATTACCTATGACATTATTACACATCTTTGTCAAGATATTTTGAGAACAAAGATATCTTGTAAATATTGTCTAGGTTTTTAGTGAAATTAAAACATAAATTATAATAATCAATAAATATATAATATAAATATATAATTATAATAATATACAAATTTATTCAATGTACAGATTAATCTGTACATTGAATAAAAATAAAATTCTGTACATTGAAAATATCAAAAAAAAAAATGGCAGGTGGTGTTACTAGACCGACACCGAACCCAAAAATGTGATTAAAAATTTTATTATCGTGTCGGTCTGGTCGATTACGATGAAACTTGATACCAAACTGGGAACTTTTTATCCCGGAAAAGTATATACAATAAAAAACAAACTTAATTTTGCTGTTCGATCCCTAGACCCGATTAGGATTAGGATTAGATCCTACTGTACCAAACGTAAATAATGAGTTTGTCGTAGGTTACGTCACCCGCAGTGGAGTTCACTAAGGGGCTAAGAATAGCTGGGGCTGTAATATTTTATCTTAAGATACAATATCGATCTCCATACAATTGAATGGACTATCACACGACGAAGATAATTAATAATATTTCATATTTACTTTACTTCTACGCGGACGAAGTCGCGGGCAAAAGCTAGTTAAAACATAAATTTGTGTAAAACAAATCCAGTAAAGATCTCTGAAAATCTGCTATTTTACGTGAACTTTGGCTCTTCATATGTTCGAATACTCATCACTTACACATTTAATTGAGATTCTGAATGACGAAAACTTCCAAAAACTTTGAAGGTTTTAACAAAAATCACGTATTTCCTAGAACAAATTTTGTAAAATATTCGATTACATGACTGAATTACCGAATGGCAACAGAGTTTTATTCTTATTTCGCGTTGCCTCTTCATCAAACATTGCGGAATCATTTGCTCCATCAATAGCAGAATCGTCGCAAAACTTCTTTCGTTACTTTATATTAATATATATGTATTATATTAAATATATATGTACGTGCATTTTAATTATATGTATACTATTTTTTTTGCTCTTGTTTTTCGTGTAAAATTTTTCTTTTTATGCACCTACCATATTGTCTATTCACCACCCTAGGTTGTCTGGTAGAGAATGCCTAAGGCATTAAGTCCGCCTTTGTACTTTATGTTGCATGAAATTTAATAAATAAATACATAAATTAAATGAAACAAGAAACTTTTAAACCATGCTCGCCTTTACAATAGACGAGTGAGGAAGTGTTCTCTTAAAGGGATGTAGCTATATAGGGTGTATAGCTCCATCCCTCTTCCGCGCTCACACGACCTACATGGCAAGACCCCAGGGCCTCAAGTCTGCTATTACAATAGTGTCAGAATAGTCTATCATTGATTTGATAATTGTTGATTTTGACAAGTTTTTTTTTTTTATTTTCGATAGGTCACTGATCAAAGGAACTGTCAAAATTTTGGCATTTATCCGCTGTCAAATATTCATTTGTCATTATGTACGAGATTACCATTCTATGCCAATTCTTTCAATGGAGTGTCAATGGTTGACCATTGGAAAGTTATAATGACGCCATTATATTGGTAGATTACCAAACTTGGTCAAAATCAGCAATTCTGAAGTCAATGATAGACCATTCTGACACTATTGTAATAGCAGACTTGAGGCCCTGCTGGTTCGTTGGACAGAATTACAAATGTTAGTAAATCTCGACAGATACTCCGTTACTTGGTCACGATCTTAGTTAAGATTGACGCATTGCATACATAAGTAATTAGTTAACTAACGACTAAGTTAATTGTTGGCTTTGTTCGTTTTAGAAGTTGTATGACTAACAAGATAGGATAGTAATTAAAATTAGTTAGTGATTAAAACTACCTTCACGAGTGGACTTCTTATTTCTTATTTTCGAATTAATTAAATATTATATACTTTTTTAATAATTTGGGCTGGACAAATGGGTAAATCAAAATTTGGGGCCGCCGCGGTATTGTAGCGATATTTGCTGAGGCCTGCGTCGACAGTTTTGCGACAATTGTGCGTAAACGTTGCACCTCGTCGACCCTAAGGGCTTGCGCATACTTGAGACAAGACTGTCTTACACAAAATTGTCTAAGACGTCGCAAACTTGTCTATGATGTCTATTAAGACGTCCAGTGTTGCCAACAGTTACACTAACTTACCACTAGAGTCAACTTTTAAAACCACCAGGATAGAATTAACAAAAAATTATTTCACACAAAAATCGTAAAATTTTCCACTAAATAAATGTGAGTTGTACGAAATAAAATAAGTAGGCGTATAGGTTATTAGTTTCCTTTAGTAATAAGTGATAAAAATTAACAATCAGTTAATCAAAATATCATTTGTGGCTAAATTAACATTAGTAGGTAAATCAACATACAAATTATTCAATAACAGCTATGTATTAATTAGTCTTCAGACGAATAATTTTTGTTTGCACCATCATCGTCGATATCAGATTGATAATTATGGGTTCTATGGTGCTGATTCACACCCGAGTGATCGCATTTTTTGTAAGTAATTGAATTTTACTAAAGCGCTTTTTTTATTGGGTGGGAAAATCATCTTATGATAAATCGCGCCCTTGGGCGGAGCGGAAGATACTGGTGTCAGACTTTTATTGACTAAAAATCCACTCCTGTTCCTTTGATGCCTTAGAAAAATCCACTAAAACCAATATTTCGCAATTAAATGGAGGGTTTAAATCGACCAGTTTTAGTGGAAAATCCACTAAGTTGGCAACACTGGCCGTACGCCGCTAGACTGTTTTGTCCTGATAGTGTGCGCCGTGACGTAGATAAAACAGTCTTGTCGCAGACAAGTCTCAGACTTCGCTGACAAGTCTACGTCGTCGTAGAGAATTCTGTCTTAGACAGTTTTGTCTCAAGTGTGCGCAGGCCCTAAACTCACATGCGAGCTAGTTGCAACAGCATCTTGAGGGTATTTAGGGACCGGTGGGGTGCACTTAGGGTTGCCAACCATACTTTATAATAACTAGAGATCGGAGTAGGTAGACTGAATTGGGGTCATTGATCCAAAACATATATAATAATATGGACTTTCCACCGAAGAACCGGAACCAATCATAGAAACGGTAGGAAATGTATTCAAATGAGTAATTTTCATAATTTTTTTTTAACGGGTCACAGTCACGATTTGACACCACCCAACGACCAATCAGAACATTATACCTTCCTTTAAATTTTGCATTGAAATTCGGAAATACCGGAATTACTTTCCGGAAAATGGCTTATCCTAATTCTATATATTATCCTAATTTTACTGTATGTGTGAGGTTTCCTTTTTTTTCAAAAATCTAGTTCTCATAATGGGATTCATGAGGAATCGAGGGAACTCCTCAAATATTATAGGAACCATGTAGTGATTTTGGTATTTTCATTGAGAACTTAAGCATTTATAGTCAAAAGCAACATTTGATAAAGTGACTGATGAAGAAGACCTGAAATGGCCAACGGAACTTCATACTTACTCACATAGATATCACAATGAAGAAAGATAATTAAGCGACTATGACAAATAAATAAATGGTTTTGAATAGTTATGTTGAAAATGGTATCGTCAAAGTGACCTGATGATGGAGCCGGAAGATATACACCGGAACTCCGTAATTGTTGAATGTATCCTAGCCGTGTTTGGGCTTATTAGAATTGTTATGAGATGCACTTTGGCTATAAGGTACTATCAAATTGATCTGATGATGGAATCGGAAGGTGGAATGGAGACACGGGAACTTCATAATAAAACAATGTAGGTATCCTAGCAGTGTTTGGGTTAATTGGAATTGTTATGAGAAATAGGCACTCTGGATATAAGTGTGTATAGCAACTAAAAAGTGTGAAATAAAAAAACAAATTACAAAAAAAATAATCGTCTTTTTTTAAAATTGATATGAACTAGTGCTTGAAGGCGCAGTAACACCTGTGTTTATTTCTTTAAATAGCAAGTTGAGATAAGTAGAAAATGTGACAATGTCTTTTTGATTTTTTTCTTGATAGGTTCGCGCTTGACCGCTATCTCACCTGATAGAAAGCGACGATGCGGTCGACGATGGAACGCGCTTACCTAGAAGTAACCTATTCACTCTTGACTTAAAGATTCCCGGGTTGTAACCATCAGGCAACACAGATTCCGGCAAGGAATTCCACTCCTTAGCTGTACGCACAATGAATGTGTTCCCAAAACGTTTTGTGCGTATAGGTGGGATGTCCACCATGTACCGGAGGCGCGTTGCCGTACGCCTGGTGGTCCGATGGTGGAACGGACTATGCGGAATTAGGTTATGCAATTCCGACGCACAATCCCCGAAATGCAACCGTTAGAAAACCGACAGGCTAGCAACTCGGCGTCGATGCTCAAGACTTTGAGGCCTCGACTCAACGAGTGCATCATTGCCAATGATCCTCCTGGCTCGCCTCTCAATTGCCTCAAGTGCATCAAGCTGGTATCGGGCAGATCCGTCCCAAAGATGAGATCTGTACTCCATACACGCTTTTATAATTTATATATCTACATTTTATTGCTCGTGAGATACCCAAATACTTAGATACCCGGTAGAATAAGCGTGAAAAAGGCACTTAAATCGAAATAAAATTATTGGTTCCTTCTTTTTTTTATCTCAATTACATTTATCTACTTAGTTACAATCTGATTGTTTATTCTTTTGTACCAATCTTCGTGTCTAATTGATTGATATTTATTTTTTTATTCAATGAAGATACTCGACTTCTAACTTCCTGAAAAACTACTTTACCACTTAACTATATTAAATGGGTGCTATAAAACATGATTCTGTAATTGGTATAATTATTTATATTAAGTACTGAGAAGTTCTGACTAAAAGATTATTCAGTTTGATTTCCTACTTTTTTTTAGGTGAGAATATCATATAATGGCAAATCGCGCTCTTGGGCGGAGCGCGAGATAGTGTCAGACTTTTACTGACTAAAAACCCACTCCTGTTCCTTCTTTGCCTTCATCCCGGGGCCCCGGGCTTCGCTTTCACACTACCCGTGGCCCCAGTAGGCTTTGACCCTGCTGGGCCCCTACAGTTGCTGACATCTCCTTGAGGCGCGCGTGGAATAGTACGCGCCGTCGACGACTTGGGCTCGGTCCGGACGGTTACCGGACGGTCGGATGGCGAGCCACCCATTGTTCGCCGTCCGCAAGCCCTCTTCTATGGTGGCCGGAAATCGGGATCGCCTGCTTTTCTGACTTGCATAATAATATATAACCCCAAGTTTCGAAAAAAATACATTTGATCGACTAAATTTGTAGAGCAGATAACACACTTCATCACAGCACTTCATCGATTTCTTGTAGCGTTACAGACGCGCATTTATTGAACGCGCGATTCCATCGTGACTCCCGGTCAAAATAAATGTTGAAAGAATTATACGTAATAATTCTTTCAACATTTATTTTGACCGCGGGTGAATCGCTTCTGTGAGCGTTGTAAAAACTCGCTATTTTATCGCCCTAATAATTATTTGGTGCACAAACCAAAACAAATCACTTCATGTAGCGATAAAAAGGACTTAGTTTTTAAAAGCAAAGACATAAATTAAATCTTGAACTTGAACAAATGGCATGTCGATATTAATTCCGAGATTGAATAGGTACGGAAATGCACTGGGAAACTCCAAGGTTACTTTTGTATTGTGAAAAAATGTAACTACTATGTGGGGACCTATTGTTATTTTGATAGTAATCTATTTTTACACTTCCATGTATTCGGGAATAAAATAAAAATCGTGAGTATCGTGATCATGGTTGATCGATACGGTCATTTTTTGCCAGCGTCAATTTTTTTGGAATTTATCTTGGTACTCACTTTAGCCGTATTACTAAAGTGTTTAAACGTCCGGTTTTGAACGGAGCAATTCTTATTCTCGGTGAACTGTCCCAAACCAAAGCTCCGAGACGCAAAATAGTCCCGTTTTCCAAAACTACGCACTTTTTTTCTCTTTCTATGTCAAATCCATCCAAAGCTTGTCTCTAAAAAGATCGCTTTCAGCGATAAGACCGCACATTGTGATACCCTATTAATTTTCAGTTCCTATTGTAATTTTAATCGTGATGTAGGTACAATGAAGAGTATGTCTTGTATATTTATGTACGCAAAAAATTTAAATAATAAATAATATATTATTAGTATGGGAGGTGCAATATTTTTTAAATGTTTATTTCGATAGACAGAAAGGTGTGTTCTTATGTATTTAAAAAAATACTCTTTAAAAATACAAAGTGTCCCCCATCACGACGCGCAACGCTGTCAAATTGTCCAACAATATGTCCCACTAATGCTAACAACTTCTTATATCCACTCTCAGGCTACATGATTGTTCAAAAGAGTTGCCGCGGACCTGGAATGCAAAGGGCAACTGAAGGAACACGTAGGATTTAGTTAGTAAAAGTCTGACAGTCCATCTTACTCCATCCTGACTGGGTGGAGTTACGTGATGATTTCCTACCCAAGAAAGGCGTTCCAGCCTCCCTAGCCAAGTTACGACCGTTTCGTTTGCGTCAAACGCCTAGAATAGGCCACGCCTCCGATTCCTCTGTTCTGCCCCCCTAGCCAAGTTACGATCGTTTCGTTTGCGTCGAACGCCTCGAGTAGGCCACGCCTCCGATTCCTTTGTTCTGACCACGTGACTGAGCGTTGAGATGACGTCAGAACAAAGGAATCGGAGGCGTGGCCTACTCGAGTCTTTCGACGCAAGCGAAACGATCGTAACTTGGCTAGGGGGGCTGGGCTGCGATAATTTGGCTGTTTCGAATTATCCCGCCGCACGAACACAACGTCTTGCATTAAAAACTCTAATTTATGCTTAACTACTGCATATTTATGTTTCAAAAACTAAAATATATTTTATAACAATGCTAACTTGTAAATGTTTTATAGTTACAGATTCAATCTCCTGCATGAAGCCACAGTGCAATGAAGCCATTTATAAAGCAGGTAAATATAATAACAATTACATATTTTGCTTTAATTTATTTTGTAGCTGTTCTATAAAAAGATACATACATTACGGCCAAAGCCATAGAAATATTAAAAACAGAAAGCATTCGAAAAGTTCACCTGCGTCCTTTTAATTTTTATTATATTTAAAATTAATCGTATGTTTTTTAATTTCTTTATTTATTGTCTATGAACTACCTACTAAGATATATTTTAGTGGACATTAAAATAACTGTATTTGTTTAAATTTCGATTTTCTCTGCAATTTTTTACGTCATTGTTCAATTTTATGAGTGACTAGCTTTTGCCCGCGTCTTCGTCCGCGTAGAAGTCGAAAATGGTTTTATTGGGTTTTTTGAGATACGAAAATATGAAATATTATTTATTATCTTCATCGTGTGTGATAGTCCATTGAATTGTATGGCGAGTGATATTGTATCTTAAGATAAAATCTCTAGTATCTTAGCCGTGTGCAGCGCCCCTTAGTGAACTCCACTGCGGGTGACGTAACCTACGACAAACTAATTATTTACGTTTGGTACAGTAATCGAGTCTAGGGATCGAACCGAAAAATTAAGTTTTCTTTTTTATTGTATTTAAGTACTTTTCCGGGATAAAAAGTACCCAGTGTGGTGCCCAGGATATTAAAGAATAATTATACCAAGTTTCATCGTAATCGAACGGGTAGTTTTTGCGTGATGCCGGAACAAACAGACAGACAGACAGACAGACAGACAGACAAACATTTTTTAAATCACATTTTCTGGTTTGGTGTCGGTCTAGTAACACCATTTATTTTTTTGATATTTTCAATATACAGAATTTTCACTTCTACAGATTTATTATCAGTGTAGATTGTATATAACCTCAGCTTGGGTTCTCCTACTGCTGGCTATAGGCGTATATAGAAGAGAGGCCGGATGAGCCGTGGCTACCACAGTGTGTTCTATACTATAGCACCCACAGCGGGATGTTGGGTTACCAATTCGAAGTTCAGTGATAGACGATAAATACTGAAACTTCACACAAAAATCAGGCGTGTCAAAGGCCAGGCCCCCCTTTAAAAATAACCTTAATTACGCCAATGTTGCTAGACAAAGGCCTCCGTTTTTCTACCATTCTTCAGGACCCTCTTTAAAAATAACCCTAAATACGCCAATGTTGCTAGACAAAGACCTCCGTTTTTCTACCATTCTTCAGGACCCTCTTTAAAAATAACCCTAAATACGCCAATGTGACTAGACAAAGACCTCCGTTTTTCTACCATTCTTCAGGACCCTCTTTAAAAATAACCCTAATTACGCCAATGTTGCTAGACAAAGACCTCCGTTTTTCTACCATTCTTCACGGTTCTCTGCGTCTCTGATCCAAGTAACTTCCGCGATTTCGGAGATATCGTCGACTTTAACTACTAACCTTTACCTTGATTACTATTCGATTGGCAACATTATACTTGTGTCGGCAAATACGTCATGCTGCATTGATCATTGAGGTTATTGACAGGACTTAGTTTAAGGGGTTGATACAATGTCAATGCCGCTAATCTTGAGCGGGGGATGTCATAAGATGATTTTCGCACCGGAAAAAAAAATAGTTAGCAAAAGAAAGCCATGAGGAGTGTGAAAATAAAACCCGGAGCCCTGGGACGAAGGCAACGAAGGAACAGGAGTGGGGTTTTTAGTCAGTAAAAGTTTGACACTATCTCCCGCTCCGCCCATGAGCGAGATTTGTCATTAGATGATTTTCCAAACAAAAAAAAACCTACCAGGGTTAATCATTGTTAGAAATGATTCATCTCAGAAGCAAAGAAAAGCCAGCGCACTTTATAGCATAAAAAGTTTCTAGGTTCTAAGTTGATTACAAAAACGCAAATACCTAGTACCTAGGTACTTACTACAACATGTTTTATAGAGCTAATTGCGCAATAGACTTAAGTAAACAATGCAGTCAGCAGTAATGGGTTAGCTTCAATGGAATTTTTCAAGCGAAAACAGAATATTAATTGCTTCCGATGGGTAATTGAGTCACGTTGTGCTTTCTAATTATTGTCAAGCTCTCTCGACTTCTAAAGCTTAATTAGCGTTTAGTTAATTATTGACACCTTATTGTCCCAATAGAAAAGTAGCTTCGGTTAAAAAAAAAATAGACGCTGATTTCTCAGCAAAAAAATGGTACGGATCCAGTAGATGATTCTGGACCTCCCAGTGATGAAATTTTTCGTCGAATTTTTACTAATTTAAAAAAAAAACTGTAATTTTCAAAATTGAATCTGTGTAAAATAGTTATTCTAATCAGCGCTGATGATATTTTTAGAAATTAGTTAATTAAAAAGTCATCGGGGTAGACAAAATCTTTATTCTAATCTATGCCGATGACATTTTTTATTTGATGAGTAATTCATTCATTTTTTTCACTAAAAATGTTAGAATAACGATTTTATACAGATTAAATTAAAAAACGTAAAGTTTTTTTTTTCATTAGGAATAAAACCGACGATAAATTCCACTACTGGGGCAGGGGGGTCCAGAATCATGTACTGGATCCATGGTATTCGTTTCTGCGTCGATATCAAAAACACCCTGTATAGTATACCTTGTATGAAAAGATAAAAAGACATCAGCAAATCAGGTTTTCACCTACAACATAAAGTTTTTATGAATGAAATATTCCTTTTTTTACTCGACTGTGCCAAGAGAAAGGTTATGTATTCCGAGTCGCCCTAGGGCCTAAACAGCTTGTTGCATTTTAGCTCGAAAAAAAAACCCGGGCAAGTGCGCGTCGGACTCGAGCACTGAGGGTTTCGTACAAACTTACCTACGAAAACAGTTCAATTCTCGAATTGAATTACGAAGATGAATGACATAACTACAAATTTACAGTTTTCTGATTTTTTCCTATACTTGTGCTACAAGACCTTGCTTCATGCCAAATTTCAGGATTCTGAGTCAACGGGAACTAAGTACCCTATGAATTTTGATTCCCTTGAGAGTGTCAAAATATACGTTTTTTTGGACATAAACGGCCGTAACATTTTTTTCGTTAACTCAGAAGTTTGATTTTTTCACAGTTTCAAGAGACTGCAGACTTGAGTATATGTTTTTAATTTCAACTCGATACCTCCACGCGTATCCGAGATAAAGGGTCTTGACAGACATACAGACGGACAACAAAGTGGTCCTATAAGGATTCCGTTTTTTCCTTTTGAGGTACGGAAACCCAAAAATGGCGTGTTTTGGCACCAAATTATATGATTTCGAAAAATTTTTTTTTTCGTGATTGCCATGTAGGATATCAAAATAAAGAGATGATTTCAAACGTATCTATTACTCACTAAAATGTAGGAAATAAAAAGATAACGAAAAAAAACAGGCCACAAAAAAAAACTATTTTGTAGTTTTTTTTTTTTGTGGCCTGTTTTCTTTAAAACACGTCATTTTAAGCAATCTGATGCATTTGATGGTTTCAAATCTACGATTGCACTGAAACAAATTCCACCAATTGCATCGGACTGTAACTTGATTCGAACATTTTAGTAGTTTTTTACGGTCGTGTTTTTTACACTGTCGACTTTTTCCTTACGAAGACTTTACCCGACGATGCTCGACAATTTATCTCTGCATCACCCAAAAGTTGAATAATAGATAATGCCTGAGGGATTAAGCAGTGGCGTAGCTCGGCTAGGTGACTACCAGCCCTGGGGCAAAAAAACTGGGGCCCATTTTTTACATGGGAAATCTTCCAGTAACCTCCTGCTCTGGCTGGAGCGAGAGGGAATGTCAGAATTTTACTGATTAAAACCAGTTGCCATGGTTAAAAGATTTTTAATCATGGCAACTTGTTTTATTTCGATTTCGATGGCGGTAGAATTTTTCGGTAGGTAGTTCAATAAGGAGTTTGCTAATCAGGTTTTGACCCCCCTCGCTTGGGGGCCCCGTGGCACTGCCCCGTCTAGCCCTACAGTAATGCCAGTGGCATTAAGCCCGCCTCTGTACTTTTGTGTTCAGACTTTTAACATTACAAAACATTACGTTCCAGGCCTTCGTGGTGAGCGGTGCAGCTCTGAATATAGCAGGTCATGGATGCGCCCACGGCTACCCGGCTGTGCTGTTTGCTCAACTCATCAGGGACGGAGGGCCTGTCACGCTGACGGATCATGACACTTCTTGGATAGGTAAGCATTTTAGCTTCACTTTTTTTGACTCTCCGAAATTTTGTCAATTAAAAAGTGTCTGTGATTGGTCTATTTGAAATAAACATTTCGGATCGCTCAAGTTCATCCAAAGGTTGACATAACATTTGACTGAAAACATTGCTTTTAGCGATAAGACCGCCCATTGGTTCACTTTTTGAATTGAGAACAAAACGCTCTGATTTTGCGATTAGGAATCTAATCTCAGGATCAAACTTGAAGAGGCACGGGGTTAACAAAATTATTTGTTGATATATATTAACACACCAACTACTCATTAACCGGTTTATCTGCAAATTAACGCAAATATAATAATAAAAATACATATAATACAATAATAATAATATAAATAATTTTACAGTAAATTATAAAAAAGTTGTGATCACATAAAAACAATAAAATTAAATTGCATTAAATATAATTAAAAAATGCATTGAAATAAATTTAATTTTTAAATTTAGTTTTTTATTTAAAATGTCTGAATGTATTATTTCATTCAGACATTTTAAATAGAAATTGAATTAAAAAAAAAAACAAATAAATCAAATCAGAGTACTTTTATTACGATTGGAAATATACTCTACTAATACAATAATACATAGTAGTGGCTGTAAAAACTTCCCGTCTTCAGTGACCGAGACGAAGCGTATAATTTGTACAAAACTAAAACCTAAACTAAATAAAGGAGTCAGTTGATAGACAACAAAATACCTATCAATGAATTACAAATAATTGATGAACCGAATACAACAACAAAGTAAAAACGGCTTCATGGTTAAGAAAATGAATTGTATCAAGAATAAAAGATTCCCCAATTTCATTGGAACCAGTAATAAGTCTGATATAAGTAGATGAAGTACGGTCAACAACTACCCGTGAACTCTTCAAGGTCTCTGGTTGTCAAGGTTTTCATTTAAACGAGTTCCTTTATGCAAACGAGAATATTATTTACAAGTATTTGCTATTTGCTCTAAATGATTTTATTTACAGCAAACAACAAGTACCTTACTTTTTGGTTTTTCTGTGTAGTTTGAGCGGATTACTATGTTTGTAGAGCAGTGGTGGCCGTAACGGCCCCGACTTCGAAGTTGTAGGGCGCGGATTCAAACTTTTTTGGGTAATTTATTTCATCACCACTGCTCTCAAAACGGTGAAGGAAAATATCGTGAGGAAACCGGCATGTTCTAGAACCAAAAATTCAAAGACATGTGATATTCACCAATCCGCACTGGGCCCGCGTGGTGGATTATGGCTCATTCCCTTTCTTAGAGAGGAGGCCTGAGTCCTAGCAGTGGGAACATGATTATACTATGTTTTTACAAAGTGTTTTTGTAACCCGAAGATTCTGACTGTCTACCAAAACAGTCTAGATTCTTGAAGGAAAAAGCTATGGCAAAGTTTTTCCGAACGACCGGGGCCTGTTACTGCTTTGGGCCATAAAGAAAAAAAACAGGCGTTTTAATGTATACAAGTACCTTATACCTACGCCTCCAGAGTATACGTTTGATAGATATTTGTAATTTCTAACATGAACACGGCTCAATCTTCATGAAGACAATACAGACAGTTAATTATTATTTCGTTACATCTTTATTTATTCTGGATTTTTGGTTGGTGAACTAGAGAATCCTGATTTACAAGCATAAAAGTAGTTGGAAATGCAATATGTAGTAACCTGAAATATATAAATCTATATTAATCATATTAAAATTCTTATTTTATCTATTATTTCTTTCAGCGTCCGTAGTCGGCGTGATGGGCATTGTCGGCAACTTCGTATCTCCAGTCCTGATGACCAGGTTAGGTCGCCAACGAGCTCACCTCATCTCCACCCTACCCGCCCTGCTCGGCTGGATAGTTTTCATCTTCGGAAACTCAGTACCTCTCTTCATACTGGCCAGACTCTTGCACGGACTTGCATTAGGATTAAGAACACCTTTAGCAGCCATTCTAGTCGCGGAATATACTGATCCCAAGTATCGAGGAGCGTTTTTAGGAACTTTCGCCATTTCTCTCGGATTGGGGATATTTCTGTCACATTTGTGGGGAGCACATTTGACCTGGAAGATAACTGCAGCTGTATGTTCTTTGTTCCCGTTAATAGCCATGGCAATTATAAGCCTATCCCCAGAATCACCAAGTTGGTTGGTTTCCAAGGGAAAAATCACTGAAGCTAGAAAAGCGTTCAAATGGGTTAGAGGCGAAGGAATTGAACAACAGGAGGAATTAGAAGCCATGATTAACGCCCAGAAACTGGAAAAGGCTGAGAAGAGACCAGAATACGCTGAAACTCATGTCTGTAACAATGTTTTTAAGAAGGTACTTGAAGCTATGAGTGAAGTTGTGAAAATTTTCAAGAAAAAAGAGTTCTATCGGCCAGCTATTATTGCTATTAGTATGCTGGTTGTTTTTGAATTTGGTGGAGCACATATGGTGGCTGCTTACGGCAATACAATCCTCCAAGTGGTATTAGATAAAAAAGATGCCAAAGACGTTGCCTGGCAGTTCACAGTGATCGATCTATTGAGGACAGTGTGTGCGTTCATAGCTATATTTTTACTTAAATACTGTAAACGAAGAGCTATTTTGTTCTCAAGTGGTGTGATGACTATTCTGTCTATGACAGCTATTTCGGTCTTCGTTTATTTAAGAAGAGCAGGAGTCTTCACTGCACCATGGATGTTGGATATACTTCCAATGTCTTTGATGATTTTGTATACCTTGTCATTCTGTCTAGGTTTAGCAGCATTGAATTGGGTGATATGTGGCGAAGTATTTCCTTTAGCTTATAGAAGCTTAGGATCAGCACTTTCCACGTCATTTTTGACTCCTGCCTTCGTAATTTCCATGAAATCTGCACCATATTTATATTCCTCAGTGGGAGTAGAAGGTGCATACTTAGTATATTCAGCGATTTTGACTGTGTTCCTAATCATAATGTATGTTTTATTGCCTGAAACTAAAGATAGAACTTTACAAGACATTGAAGATAGTTTTAAAGGTAAGAAAAGTAATGATCCGGAAGCACAAATGAAACTAATAATAAAAGAAGAAGGAGTTGTTGTAAATTAGATATTACATACAATACTAAAATGTCAGGAATTACTGCTGTGTGAGTGCTTACTCGAGTCAATCCTGACGTTTTAGTATTTTAAGTGAGCTATTAATGTACCAAATATACGTACGAATTTTCTTAGTTTTAATTACAGGGTATTTATGTACCTATCCAAGTAAGATTCAGAGGGGTGATTCTAGTGTTTTAAGGAACCTTCATATTCGCATCGCAATGGAATTGAAAAAAAAAGCAAATATCCCTAAGTTTTGATAAGTTTTTGACATTGATTGAGACAGATGAATTATATTAAATTAAATTTTAACGTTTTTCAAATATAAGAATTGGTCCTCAGATCCTTTCACATAATTTACTACATAAAATCAAAAAGTTGTTTGAATCTGAAGGTAAAATGTAAGGATAAGGAACAAAATCTGATCATAAAAAGAAATTAAAACCGTAATTTCAAAAAGGGCTAAAACTCCATTGAATAAAACATCTCAGGATTAATAAAAATGTCTCGTATTCTCATGCCATTTTCATAAAGATTTAAATTTTCAATTGCTTATTGAGTTTGTTGTATCTACTTGAAAATTAACTGTTTTCACAGGAAATAAATATAAGATTTCAATTTATAAAATGGCCCCAGAATGTGATACCTTCTCGAAAACGGTGATTCGTGCCCTTTTTGAAATTGATAAATGATAGGTTCAATTTATCATAATATAAACATTTTCAGTAAGTACCTAAACCAATAGCAAATGAGCCTAAGTAAAGATATTAATAGGTTGTCGACCTGCATATAACACTAAAGACACGCAACTAGGTAGGTAGGTAATACGTTAAAAACGCGTCAACGCGCGTTTACGACGCTTGCAATATTTCGAAGTCGTGTGCATGAGCCTTTAGGGTCAACATGATGAAGTGTGAGGTATGAGCTGATTTCTAAATTGAAGTACCTAACTAAATGCTGTATGCCTGACTTGACTAACTCTAGAAGACATCTAAATTAATGACTAAATAACAGTAGGAATGCCATTGGATTTTGTATGCTCGGCTCAGTGCCGGGAGTTGAAAATTCAAGAGTCCACTAATACAAAGTTTCGCTTTCTATTAGTGGACTCTTGAATTTTCAACTTAGAGCAGTGACTTCCAATCTTTTTTTGAACTGGGACCACTTTGGTTTCTCTATAGGTCGCCAAAACCAGCAGACTACAATAAAATTAATGTGTTAATAAAAATATTACTACATTCAAAACTTGTAGCACACCTACCCTATATTTTAAAATCCAATAAAACGAGCATTATTGTCATAGAAAAGGTAAAATTTCTTATAGAAACTTAAAATCAGTTTACATCAATGTTATTTTTGAACAAACAATCACTGGCATAGCTTCCAATAGCCCACGGGCCCCCCAAGTTCAAGGGGGAGGGCAAACCTAAATAAAATAGGTTGCAACACTAATTATGGCAACTCGTTTTAGTCAGTATAAGTCGTGACACTCCCTCACGCTCCAGCCGGAGCAAAAGAACTTATTTAACGATTTCCACGTAAAAAATGGCCCCAGTTTTTTTTTTGCTCCATGGCCGTTGTCCATCTAACTACGCCACTGCAGACATTATTTTAAACTTTACCCGGACCACCAGTGGTCCGCATACCTTATGTTAGGA
Organism: Mythimna vitellina; assembly: GCA_949316375.1. Classification (NCBI taxonomy): domain Eukaryota; kingdom Metazoa; phylum Arthropoda; class Insecta; order Lepidoptera; family Noctuidae; genus Mythimna; species Mythimna vitellina. The sequence continues at coordinate 4,035,021 of OX438709.1, read as the reverse complement.
ACCACTGACCTAGAGTAGACACCTACCTACCTTAGTGACAATGGGTATTTGATTTACAAACAAGCCATATTTGTACACTTTCTTTGACTAAGCAGTGATTCAATTCTTTTTAGTGAGATTAAAATATTTGTAGTCCTAACTAACATTAACCCAAATGAAATATTTTTATGAAAATACATGACGTAAGATAATAAATAAGACACTATTTTTAAGATGACAATATTGTACAAATAAACATAGATTTGTTATAATTATATTTTTGGTTTTATTTATTCCTGCACTGGGTTGTGGACATAAGGAGTCTGTAGTCATTTGGACCCGCTCGATTAGTGTCCGCGGGATCACTCGACCCAGTTCCATTTTGAATGGGTCGATTGGACCCACTGCCCAATTTTATTATAAGTACAGTCAAGGAAGAAAGTTGAATCTTATAATTTGATTTTTATGACTTAAAATATGTAATAAATTTATATAACATTATTACTGAGAATATAGATTTTTTATTTAGACAATTACGTATTTACACTTACGCACCACACTTATCTAATTATGACGATTTTTTTACGAAACTTAGACTGACAATTAGCTTGATTTCATAAAACTTGTTCTCTTACCGTTTTTTTTTCCAAAACGGAAAATACTTTCCCACAAGTTAAAATAACGGGGTGTTTCTTTCAACTTTTGTAGAAGTCTTTGGCGTAAAGCAAAAGAACTGGGTTTGTCTAAACACTAACGGGTAGGATGTATGTAAAACTTTGTACTGCTTTGTCGCAACTTCCTCCAGAATCTATTGATGAAGGTTGGCTTTATATCATGGGAGAAAGTTCAGCTAGTGACATAATCATAAAATTTAACGATTATTATGTTAAGACCTTTTTTGTGGGAAAATCATCTAATGACAAATTCCAGTCTTGGGCGGAGCGAGAGATAGTGTCAGATTTTTATTGACTAAAAACCCACTCCTGTTCCTTTTTTTGCCTCCGTCCCATGGCCCCGGGTTTCACTTTCATACTACCCGTGCCCCCAGTAGGCTTCGAACCTGCTGGGCCCCTACGATTTTCGGACATCTCCCTGAAGCGCGCGTGGAACAATACACGCCGTCGACGACTTGGGCTCGGTCCGGACGGTTACTGGACGGTCAGACAGTGAGCTACCCATTACTCGCTGTCCGCAAGCGCCTACGGTGGCTGATTATCGGGATCGGAATCCCAGCGGCTGGGGTGAGAGTACCGTTGCCTCCTGCGGTCAGCCTCCTTCTTTGCTAGCATTATTAGGTTCAGACCTGGTTGGAAAATTCTACACTAGCAAATACTTGGAGCTCCATGGAAGTGTGGAACATCCATATTAAAAAATATATTAAAATTAAGCCAAACTTCGCTTAAATTCTATAAATTAAGTAAGGATGTCGATTATTATTCAACTGCGGTGGAATCTCCTTACGGTATCAAAATATCAAAGTGGCTGCCTGTAACCAAGGAAAGAAAGAATAAGATTGACTATGCTGTAGGTGAACTACTCAGAGGCTAGATTACTGTATGGCATTGTTTAAAGAAATTGATATTTTAATGAAGTGAGACTGATTTTCAACTGTATACTATTTTTAAATAATATTTTGTGCCACCGTGTCCTCGGGGTGGTCCACACAGTGGCGACACCCGGCCTTCGTTTCCGCACGAGATTATATATTGACTTACCACTTTTGCGCTTGACTGTATCCAACAGTAGCTTTAAACAATGGATATTTTTTAAATTTGAATGTGGGTCCATTTGACCAATGAAAATACAGAAAATAAATTGTGTGGTCATGTGGACCCGCGGCACCAAAATCGAGCGGGTCCAATCGACCACAGACTCACATAGAGTCTGTAGTCATTTGGACCCGCTCGATTAGTGTCCGCGGGATCACTCGACCCAGTTCCATTTTGAATGGGTCGATTGGACCCACTGCCCAATTTTATTATAAGTACAGTCAAGGAAGAAAGTTGAATCTTATAATTTGATTTTTATGACTTAAAATATGTAATAAATTTATATAACATTATTACTGAGAATATAGATTTTTTATTTAGACAATTACGTATTTACACTTACGCACCACACTTATCTAATTATGACGATTTTTTTACGAAACTTAGACTGACAATTAGCTTGATTTCATAAAACTTGTTCTCTTACCGTTTTTTTTTCCAAAACGGAAAATACTTTCCCACAAGTTAAAATAACGGGGTGTTTCTTTCAACTTTTGTAGAAGTCTTTGGCGTAAAGCAAAAGAACTGGGTTTGTCTAAACACTAACGGGTAGGATGTATGTAAAACTTTGTACTGCTTTGTCGCAACTTCCTCCAGAATCTATTGATGAAGGTTGGCTTTATATCATGGGAGAAAGTTCAGCTAGTGACATAATCATAAAATTTAACGATTATTATGTTAAGACCTTTTTTGTGGGAAAATCATCTAATGACAAATTCCAGTCTTGGGCGGAGCGAGAGATAGTGTCAGATTTTTATTGACTAAAAACCCACTCCTGTTCCTTTTTTTGCCTCCGTCCCATGGCCCCGGGTTTCACTTTCATACTACCCGTGCCCCCAGTAGGCTTCGAACCTGCTGGGCCCCTACGATTTTCGGACATCTCCCTGAAGCGCGCGTGGAACAATACACGCCGTCGACGACTTGGGCTCGGTCCGGACGGTTACTGGACGGTCAGACAGTGAGCTACCCATTACTCGCTGTCCGCAAGCGCCTACGGTGGCTGATTATCGGGATCGGAATCCCAGCGGCTGGGGTGAGAGTACCGTTGCCTCCTGCGGTCAGCCTCCTTCTTTGCTAGCATTATTAGGTTCAGACCTGGTTGGAAAATTCTACACTAGCAAATACTTGGAGCTCCATGGAAGTGTGGAACATCCATATTAAAAAATATATTAAAATTAAGCCAAACTTCGCTTAAATTCTATAAATTAAGTAAGGATGTCGATTATTATTCAACTGCGGTGGAATCTCCTTACGGTATCAAAATATCAAAGTGGCTGCCTGTAACCAAGGAAAGAAAGAATAAGATTGACTATGCTGTAGGTGAACTACTCAGAGGCTAGATTACTGTATGGCATTGTTTAAAGAAATTGATATTTTAATGAAGTGACTGACGTGTAAATCCAATACACTGTACCTCAAGTTACAGTGTTTTGCTTTAACAGTGCTCATTTGATTATTTCGAGGCAGTTATATATCCTTGTATTAATATTTTTTCATTCTTTAGTACGTAGAAGGAGATATGAACACATACAACACACTGTATTTTGCTTACATTTATGGTTTAATATGGCATAACACTGTGATTGAAGTTACAGTGTTTTGGCTGAATAGGTTTACGCGAGATTACTTGAAACTCTCAGATACATTGTTTTGTATAACCAAACAAATTGGAGACGTCGCGCGCGGCGACATGTCCCTACACGTAGGTGCACGATGCGCGGGGGGCAGGAGGGCGAGAGCTCAACGGTTAGTGGTCGTGAATCGTTGCTCTTGCTTGGACGTGCGGACGGTATTTTGATCGACAGCGCGTACGCTGCGTTCTGTTTACGTACCTACGTTTTGAGAAGTTTGTGTAACTGTGTTGAAGAACAATAACAATGAGTGGATACCGTAATAGACTAATAGTGAAATTGTCACAAAGCAATATACAACATCACAACAACTCATCATGTGCCACAATGGCTTCAGAGCTTAACAGTGTGTTAAATGAAAAAGAGAATATCAACGATAGTAATAAGGAGCGTCCTGGTATCAATACAACATACGATTGTGATAACATTGGATTTGATTGTTCCACATATGTATACGATTCACGTAATATCAGCCCCTTGATACCCCTTAGTGAATCTCAAATAAATGAATGTATTGCTGACAATCTCGGCGACGACGTGAACTATGCTGATTTATTACCAGTACCTGCTTGTAGTACCATTCAAGAGTTATCTCAGGATTTAAGTAGCCAAACCTGCCCAGAGAGTCCATTTTTGCAAAGGAAAAATTCTGATACTGAACCAATAATTCATGTGGACACGGTTTCCTCTTCTACTTCTAACGCAGAGTGCCCCAATACGTCAAGTGCTGTATTGCCGTCTGAAACGCCAGAAGAATCTTATTCTCCACCAGCCAAAAGAAGTCGAGATCCTAAAGTTAATTTGGTAAATCAAAAAAAAAAGCATCCCATGAGACCTTCCTGCCGAAACTGCAAAAAAAATTGTTCCGTCAAAATCTCGGAAACTGACAGAGAGATCATTCACAATCAGTTCTGGAGTATGGATAGACAGAGACGACGGGATTTCTTGTCCAGGCAGGTGCATAAAATGCCAACGGCAAGTAAAACTGCTGGCCCGAACTCAAGGAGACACAATACTTTAACATGGACTCTTAATGAGTTCAAAATTTGCAAAACATTTTTTTTAAATACCTTAGGATTTAGTAACGATGAAGCAGTCCAGGCTGTTCTAAAGCAAAACCACTTGACTCAAAACAAAAATCCGAAAATTAGTGCTGCTCCTGATCCTAGAGGTCACCACACACCTTATAATGCTTTTTCTGCGGAGTACGAAGACGAAATGAAAAATTTTATATTAAAATATAACCCTATGCCATCACACTATAATATAAATCATGCGCCAAACAGAAGATATCTTCCAGTAGGTGTGAATTTTACAGGCATTTACAAGGAATTTCAACTATACTGCTCAGATAAAAATTTGAAAGTTTGTAGTTGGGCACATTTTCACCATATGATCAAACATCTAAATCTTTCTACAGCAGAACCAGCTCAAGATATTTGCACAAAATGTAGAAATCATGAGTTAAAACATAAAATATTACCTCTACCGTGTAATTGTAATGATTGTATAGACTTAGGCAAACATCTCGAAAACAAAAGAGATTCAAGAAGAGATTTGAAATCAGTAGAAGAAAAGTGTGAAAATTCTGAAGGACGAGACATGCTATATACTGTAGATATGCAAAAAGCTATTTGTATGCCATTGTTGACTACAAAAGAATACTTTTTCTCAAGAAAACTCGTACTTTTTAACGAATCTTTTGTACCCCCAGGAAAAAACAAACAAGCTGTCTGTGCAGTTTGGCATGAGGGAGAAAGTGGTAGAAAAGCTCATAATATTGCTTCTACATACACTCATTTTCTCAGAAAATATTGCAGAGACCTAAAGTCTGTAACATTTTTCTTAGATAATTGTAATGCGCAAAACAAAAACAAAATACTTTTGTCTGCCTTGATAAGAGTAATTAATGATAAAATGACAAATTTAGACAAAATTACTCTGGAATACTTTGAGCCAGGACACACTTTTATGGCCGCAGATGCTGTACATGCTGCTATTACAAAGAAATTGAAATCTAAGGGCCAAGTCTACGATATAGATGATTTTATTTTCAATATCAAAACTTCACGAAAAAATATGCAAGTCGATTTATTAGGTCACAAACAAATGATCATATTCAGTAATGATTCCAAAGCAGCATTCCCCAAAGGGTATAATATACATAACCTGAAAGTCATAGAATTCAGAAGAAATGAATTAACAATATTTGTCAAGAATGACTATAACGCAGATTTTAAGGAGATATCTTTTTTGAAGAAGAAAATAGAACTTGAATTGCGGAGAAAACTTACAAAGGGTGTAACTGATCTTTTGGAAGAGATACCTAAAGAGACTGAACCTAGAGGTATTAGCGAGACAAAAAAAAGAGAGTTATTAACACTGTGCAAATCCATGCCTCAAACAAGAACAATTTTTTATGAAAATCTTGTTGTCTCGGAATCACCAGATCTTGACGAACACATTGACACTGATTTAGTACAATAAGTAAACCTGAAAGTAATTTATAGACTGATTATTAATAAAACGTTGATCTCATTATTAAATTTTTCCATATTTTATTTGTGTTGTTAGTTTTGTAATGACTTTATTAATGTTAAGTTTATTTTTGTTTGCTTCGGTTGTTTTAATTAAGATTTGATTCGAAGAGATAGATGATGATCGATTTGAAAAGAAATTCATTCCTGAGTTGAGCTTTTGTTAATTTCGTATTTTTGTTCTTATTTCACAAAATATTTGATTTAAATGTTAATCTTTCGTGTTATTGTGTCTTCAATACTTGATTAATATTTTTTAATTGTTTCATTTAATTCATTTTAAGATTTGATTCGAAGAGATACTTAATTATTTGATATAAAAAGATTTCATTACTTGAGCTTGTTTTTTTTTTATTTGAATAAATATTTGTTTTTAATATAAATTGAGTTTTATTGTCTTTGACCTAAACAAAACTGAACATGCAAAATACACTATGTTATTGCAAACTTTACACTGTGGTTAGTATTGTTAATGTTCTTTCGGACACCTTATTAAAGCCTATTATTGTTACAATAATACACTGTATTTGAAAATACAGTGTTTTTGTATGATCAACTAGCTCCGTTCTCATAAAACTAATACACTGTAACTAAACATACACAGTTTTGCTCAAACAATCGGGGACATTTCTTCATATTTTGTAGAGACAATACACGTTTCCTTAATTAATTCTAATTGTATGCATAATATGGTTGTAAAATGTACATGGCTAGATAAAACGTAAAAATACCTATAATTTGGTACCTAACACATAATACAATGTTATAGTAATATTATTAAAACATACCAAAAACCAAAAAAAGTTTTCAAAGCCGTTTTCTCGAAATAGGTATTTCTGAGATACAGTGTTTTGGATTCACACGTCAGTGAGACTGATTTTCAACTGTATACTATTTTTAAATAATATTTTGTGCCACCGTGTCCTCGGGGTGGTCCACACAGTGGCGACACCCGGCCTTCGTTTCCGCACGAGATTATATATTGACTTACCACTTTTGCGCTTGACTGTATCCAACAGTAGCTTTAAACAATGGATATTTTTTAAATTTGAATGTGGGTCCATTTGACCAATGAAAATACAGAAAATAAATTGTGTGGTCATGTGGACCCGCGGCACCAAAATCGAGCGGGTCCAATCGACCACAGACTCTAAGATACTTGGTAGACAGTGGCTCCACGTATCACACTTTTAGAATTTTAATAACCTAATCCAAAATTTTAACAGGCCTTTTTCGACCCCCTATAACTTCGTCAACTATTTCGAGTGACTAAGGAATTCATAAAAATGCATGAGCATGGCAATGTAGAATTTATATTAATAAAGATTATTATTATTACTTCATAAGAACATGTCCATCGACTTCTAATAAAAGAAAGAGACCGAAGTAAAGCTACCTACCGACCAATGACTGGCCTGTTAGTCTAGTGGTTAGTTGCCCTGACTGCTGTGCCGGAGGTCGTGGGTTCGATTCCCACCCAGGACAAATGTTTGTGTGATGAGCACGATCATTTGTTCTGTGTCTGGGTGTAATTGTATCTATATATGTATGTATTTAGAAATATATAAGTATGTTTATCAGTTGTCTAGTACCCATAACACAAGCTCTGCTTAGCTTGGGACTAGACGGCGTTGTGTGATAGTTGTGGAATATTAATGATCTTGTTTATGTACCATGTACCATTTGTACCGACGCCTTAGGTAGCTCCTTCATACGAAATTGCTTTATTCGAAGCCAATAGGGCTCGAAATAAATATTTTTAGATTAGATACCAAACACAAAACTGCGACGCATTGCATTGTAAAAAAAAATCTGCGAGCCCGCACGACGCATCGCAAGAACCTGCAAATTGATTCGCATCGCGCTTCTTATGGTCACCAGAGGCCCTACCGAGATCCCTTTGAAAACCTGAGACGCGGCGCCCACTATCGGTGTTCATCGGTGCGGCTCGGGCGCCTTACGGTGGTTTCGGGTGCTTTGCGGCGGCTTCGGGCGCCTGAGAGCTGCTTCAGGCGGCTTCGACAGTCGTGAGCATACCTACCTAAGGACGCCGAGGTTGTCTTCGGGTAGCTCAGACGGGCATTCTCGAGGCAGACACGGCGCAGAACAGTCATAACGTTTACCGGCGCGCGCAACCAAGGCTACAAAATTTTCATAATTCAGTCTATAATAGACGTAAAAATTGCGAACGTCATATCGTAAATCAATAAACAAGTTATGAAATTCTCCGAAAGTACATCTTTGCTTTCAAAGCTTATTCACACAAAATCTTTTTCCCTAAGTGAACAATGAGAACTAAGGCCCGGCGCACATTATCAGCATCGGTAAGGAAAAGGATCCTTCAGCATCCCTACAGAGGTACATGCCAAAGCATAGTTTCTGACAGTATTCGCTTGCATGTAGGGATGCCGAAGGATCGTTTAAGGGATGCCGAAGGATCCTTTTCCTTCCCGATGCTGATAATGGGCACCGGGCTTTAGTCCCAATCCACCATTATAAATACACACGCAGAACTGTTTTCACGTAACGTTACGAATGCTCTGCGACGTGTCTGCCAACCGAACTAATCTTAGTTCAGCCGAAGCTACCCGAAACCAGTCTCGGCGTCCTTATGTATGCTTATGCTTAGGTACGATTACCGAGGCAGCTCTCAGGCGCCGCACCGAAACTGAACTGTTAAAGGGATGCTGGGAGCTACATATAGTGTATATAGCTCCATACCCCTTTCTCGCAAGCTCGCCTGACATTTTGACACTTCATACTTGATGGTAAGGAGGCCCCTGAACCGATGCTTTGCTACACGAAATCGCATCGCAGCTTTCCGTGACGCGGCGTCGTAACGCATCGCAGTTTTGGGTCCTTAGGTCTAAATACTTGTAGTAGGTAGTGAGTACCAATACAAACCAATTCTGGTTTAATGGTACAAAAGAAACCAAAACTAAAAAATACTGTATTTATGGAACAATAAAAAAAAGGTACCAAAACCACTGCGATTACATTGACAAAATCAAATTGTCTTAATCATTATCCACAGCCTGAATTTGCCTTCAGCTGAGCCCTTATTATGCCAATCTCCACCTACCAGCCTCAGCCAGCAATGCTATTCTCTAAGAAAACTGCCTTGAGCGCGCTGGCCACAGCGACGAAATCTAAATAAGTATATAGGATTAACAATCCAATGATCTTATACATTAGATTGTTAATCCAATGTACCTATTGATTGTATGTTGTTTTCTTAGAGAATAGCACACCTGGTTCTATCAGCGATGGCCACAATGTCGTCTTGCTTGGACATAGTCTATGGGCAAATTTCTGAATTGATTATTTTGAGCTAAGTAGTCTCAAACTCTACTTAAATGCCAGGTCTTCAGGCTAAAGAAGAGTTAAAGAAATACTCAATTTCAAATGCTTAAATTAGAAATGGGGGGTAAGTGTGGCAAACACATTTAATTTTCACAAGATTTTAAATAAAACAACCGAGTTTTTGTTGAATATGTCATATTTATATTGATCTACTAAAGGCACATTATAACATGTTTCCATGTTTCATAAAATAGATTCGCATATAAGCTAAAAAAATCTATAAATTACATTAAATTAAAACACTTATTCAAAAACAATTGTTATCGATTTAAATTATTCATTTATTACTATAAACTTTGTCAATAATAACTAATAATAATTTGGTGATAAAAGAGAACAAATAGGAACAAGCATGTGTCGTTAGGCCCGGCGCCCATTATCGGCATCGGAAAGGAAAAGGATCCTTAGGCATCCCTACATGCAAGCGAATACTGCATGTAGGGATGCCGAAGGATTCTTTTCCTTGCCGATGCCGATAATGTGCGCCGGGCCCTAAGCATTAGCATGCAAATATTTAGTAAGTACACAGACAGCATACAGTTGGCGTACATACAGGCCAGTATTCCCCACTGGGCATGTGCCCAGGGCCCCGCTATGTGTTGGGGCCCCCTACTCCCTACTCAATTACCAAACGATAACCGATAGCTACTCTACTCTCGCCTAAAAATCAGGCTTACCGATTTCAGCATGTTTTAATAAATTTCAATATACATATAAAATGATTTATATATAATAGATATACAAACACACATAAATGTTAAATTTCTTTATTATATTTCTATAATAATGAAAAAAATCATGAGTGAATTATTTTTATTTTGTGTTTTTGATCAATAGTTACGGTAGTTGATCGCGTTATTCAAATGAAGAGAAAAAACAAAGCATTAACTTAATTATTTTGAAGTATGTTTGCCACTAATGTAAATATAAAGAATATATATGCTGGACTCAAAAAGGAAGGTTTCTTAGCGTGGATCACATTATATTGTCTATTCATCATAATATCTCATAAACTGTAAAGAAATAAAAATAAAGCTAAAACTTTGCATTTCTACGTCATTTGTCTCTTCTAACAAAATAGTGCTTTATTATGGTCATAGGGGCCCCATTATCCTAATATGCCCAGGGCCACATAGAGCAGTGGTGGCCGAGTGGTAACGGCCCCAACTTACGAGTTGTAGGTCATGGGTTCAAACCCAGCCAGGCGCATTACTTTGTGTAATTTATTTCATCACCACTGCTCTCAAAACGGTGAAGGAAAACATCGTGAGGAAACCGGCATGTCCTAGAACCAAAAATTCGAAGACATGTGACATCCACCAATCCGCACTGGGCCCGCGTGGTGGATTACGGCCCATTCCCTCTCCTAGAGAGGAGGCCTGAGTCCCAGCAGTGGGAACATTATAAGGCCGACTATGCTATGCTATGCCCAGGGCCACTAATAGGTGAAAGACGGCCCTACTTACATATCTCCAGTTATATTATAGGAGGGGCCTAAAATGCTTGTTTCTTGTGTAGTTATCAGTATTTTTAAGTCTATCATAGTAATTCGAATCGGTAACCCAACAATCTGGAGTGAGCACAGCAGTCTCGGCCACAGTTATACAAATTATTCGCCTAGGGAAATTTCTATCGAGACTGTCTTCAACCTCGACATTATGAAGTTCATGTACAGAAGCCTTAGTCAGGTAAACGTGATCCAGACGTTTACCGCGTTTGGCTCTCTGATTGGATAAGAGCTTGGAGCGGGCCAATCACAGCGCTGAACGTCATAATCGTGCCGATCGCACTATCGTAAAACAAACTCGCACTAGGCATTATTCAGATTTCTAATAAAAAGTAGGTACAAAAGTAGTAAAGCATAGCATAGTCGGCCTTATAATGTTCCCACTGCTGGGACTCAAGCCTCCTCTTTATGAGAGGGAATGGGCCGTAATCCACCACGCGGGGCCAGTGCGGGTTGGTGGATGACTAGGACATGCCGGTTTCCTCACGATGTTTTCCTTCACCGTTTTAAGAGCAGTGGTGATGAAACAAATTACACAAAGTAATGCGCCTAGCTGGGTTTGAACCCGCGACCTACAACTTGTAAGTCGGAGCCGTTATCACTCCGCCACCACTGCTCACAAAAGTAGTAAAATCGTGAGGAAACCGACATGTGACATCCACCAACCCGCACTGGGCCCGCGTGGTGGATTACGGCCCATTCCCTCTCCTAGAGAGGAGGCCTGAGTTCCAGCAGTGGGAACATTACAAGGCCGACTATGCTATGCTAAAAAAAGTAAGCTAAAACAAGCATCGTCTTTTTATTTACCCGCGATCAATTAAACCTCATTTTGGTCAGTCTGAAACATCAATTCTATAACAATATTGTGATTTGTGATGTGCGCATCTTTGGTGATATTAATACAGTTTCTTAACTTACAATATTCTAACGACTAGTTAGTCACAACATAAATCTAAATACAGGATGGAGAAAACCAATCATAATTTATTGTAGAGAGATGATCCTGGAAAGGAGGGCGACTAAGTACTCAGATGATCTTTACATATTCCACCACGTTTGTCTTGGTACAGGCCATGGTCCGGAGCGAGGAGGAGTGGCAGGCGGTCGCCTCCTTCTGCGAAGCAGTAATGCTAGCAAAGGAGGCGGCCGATAGCGTGAGGCAACGGTCCTCACGCCCCAACCGTCGCCGGGATTCCGATCCCGGTTTCCGGCCACCGAAGGCGCGGGCTTGCGGATGGCGAGTAATGTGTAGCTCGTCGTCCAATACGATCAGGATTCAGGGGCCTTACCATGACTTGTTAAAATGTCAAGCGTGCGAGCGAGAAAGAGGGATAGAGCTACACGCTCTATACACATAGCAGGTCGACAAATGGGTCGCGTTAAGTACTCGACCCAGGCCAGCGTCATGTTTTACGCACAACTACGAGAGATGAGTTACCCTCTCTAGGATGCCTGTCAGGGCTGTGGGAATGTTCGAAAGAGTAACCCGACCCTTGAATACAAACATAGGGCAACTGAAGGAACACAGGTGTGGTTCCCACGTAACACGTAATAAGTTGGCTAGTTTTTTCCATCCTGTATAATTTTAAAATTATTAATTTTAGTACAATAATATTTGTGAGTTATTTGTAAACGATATCACAAGCCCTACCTACAGTGAGATAATATATCACATGATTTTTTTTTACCACCATTAAAAAAAACAAAAATTATGAAAAAATCAAAAACACAGTATATCAAAAACTAACATAATAGAAAACTAAGTGAACTGTTTAGTACATTTTTGTTTACATATCTCAACAAAATGTTGGGATTGTGGAATGTGGTAAGGGGCCGTTTAAGTATTACGTAAGCAGGTTTTTTACAAATAGCGAAGCAATACTCTCACCCCCCATGCTTACGTAAACATTGATGCGTGCATTTTTCAATGTGTTAGTTAGGTTATTAATTTATGAGCAGTAGTTGTAAGTCTAGAAAAAAGGAATACTTGAAATAAAGGAAAAAAACAGAGTTATTTTAAATTTTTGACATTATTAATTTACGTTAACAGTTTTCAGTCTATGACACTAAGTCTTCAATGACATTAGATGTATGCTGCTATATGATATCTGTCTGCTCACTTTCTTGTGATTTTGAAACATCGAAATTGTTTTCTTAAAAAACTAAAAAAAAATTGCACTGCTGAAGTAATCACCAGCTAGACGCCCCCATCCCCCATGTCATCAAAAATAAGCAAAGCAAAGACCCCCCACCCCCCTGTAGTGCTTAAGTAATATTTGAATGGCCCCTAAAATAATAGCAGATTTTTTTATTCTTTATTGTACACAAAAAATGTCTATCTCCTTACATCAAAACGAATAAAAAAATCAGTTATTTTGAACCTACTGCTTATGAATCTACAGTGTTTCGCTGAGAAATAAAGTATTTTCTCAGGACCCAAACACAAGTAAGCCTTTTTTACTGTCCCTTCAACCGATTTTGATCTTTATTGCGTTGTCAGCTACAGTAAATAGTTCATCATCATCATCATCATTTCAGCTGATAGACGTCCACTGCTGGCCATAGGACTCCCCCAAATGTCGCCACAAAGAACGGTCCTGTGCGTCTCTCATCCATCGGATTCCCGCTATCTTCACCAGGTCATCGCTCCACCTTATTTATTTATTTAAAACTTCATGTACAGTGGTGGTATATAGGCGGACTTAATGCCACAAAGCATTCTCTACCAGTCAACCATTGGGTTAAAGACAAAACTGTGGTAGGTGTGCACAATAAATAAATTACAGATATTTTTGAAATAAAATGTAGTATAATTAATTAAGTGGTGTGACCTTGTAGGGGGCCTTCCAACACTGCGTCTTCCAGTACGCGGTCACCACTCCAGAAACTTTCGGCCCCAACGGCCATCTGTTCTACGAGCAATGTGCCCTGCCCATCGCCACTTAAGTTTGGCGATTCTTCGTGCTATGTCGGCAACCTTGGTTCTCCTGCGGATATCTTCATTTCTGATTCGATCACGCAAGGAAACTCCGAGCATAGCCCTTTCCATTGCCCTTTGGGTGAGTTTGAGCCTTCTAATGAGGCCCATTGTGAGCAACCAGTAAATAGTTAGTATTGTACATTTTTGCTTTTAATGTCATCCTTATTGCCTATGGAATAGAAGTCAAAATCGGTTGAAAGGACAGTAATAAAGGCTTGTTCAAATACCTAATCCTATTTTGAATGGAGTATAATAAATAACAAACAAAACTTATTCTATGTCTTGGTGGGTGTTCTCATTCAGTGTTAAGATGTGTTGGGATGCATCATCATTACTTACATGGTGAACATCAATCGCACACTAAAAATGCTTTCATTACACTTACAGCTAAGTGGAATTTTATACTGGTCTGTGTTTCTAGATTTCCTAGAAGTTATCCATTTCCTCATTTTGATAGAAGTTTTTTTTAATTGATATAAACCAGTGCTTGACTGCGATCCCACCTGATGATAAGTAGAGATGCAATCATTGATGGTGAGGCGCACTAGTTTATTAAGAGCCTATTCACTCTAGCCTTGAAGACACCTAAATTATTGTTGGACGGGAAGACTGCAGCAGGAAAATTGTCTTTTGATGTATGCGGATTCCAAGGATTGAGCTACACCTGGCAAGTTTTACAATTCTATCCTTTTTAGTCATTTAGTTGTACAATTCTATCCTTTTTAGTCATTTAGAACTTCTTTGTTTCTTTTTAGGCATTTTTTTTTTGTTTTTTGTATCCTTTAGAATGAGAAAGAGGTCGTCGATTTCCAGCTCTCTTTCTCATTTTAGTAAAAGACAGTTCTAAGCTCTAAAAATGCAATTCGGTGCAGCCAGTTACTACCCTTAAAGTTATCAGGAATATATTCTTTTTGCCACCAAGAAATTTGATATACTGGGCCATTACTAACTCATACAATTTGCAGAAGCTAAGACATCTACATAAAATCATATTAGTGCAATTTATTACTTATACTTAAAACTAGGCAGGAATGGAGGTCCAAATCTCCATGATTTTCCCAGAGCTTAGATCAGGGGGGCCAAGCACAAATGATCCAACATATTTTGGCCCAAATACCTTCAGTTGTTTCACATTGGCAGGGGTCAATATTAAACTGGATAACGGAGTGCGAGCTACACCAATCTTCTCTGCGATCACTCCTGTGATATGGACATCATCTATCCAAAAGTATGGTGTTGACTGGGCATTTTTGAGTAGCCTTGGTATTACATCTTGAGAGTAAAGGATAGCCCAACCTAAAAACAGTAATGTATGTATGAGATTTAAGGAGGATGGCAAAGGTTTAACAGAAGAGACCAGAAAAGATTGTATTTCTTTTTTCTAGTCTGAGCTCAATGCCCAGCGGTGGGCACTGTTGGGTAACTCCATTATCTGCATCTTTCATGATCCCGCCCTTCCAATACTCAATAGCATAGCATAGTCGGCCTTATAATGTTCCCACTGTTGGGACTCAGGCCACCTCTCAAGGAGAGGGAATGGGCCGAAATCCACCACGCGGGCCCAGTGTGGGTTGGTGGATGTCACATGTCTTCGAATTTTAGATTTTAGGACATACCAACATCCAATACTCAATACTTTATTGCATTCCATATTATGTACATAGATGGTATAAAATATTGTCAAGATCAATATGGACCCTATCGGGCACAGCAAAGTTAGGCAGGTATGAAGGCTAAGCATCAATTCATGGGATTAATTATTATTATAGTTAGATTCAATAGATGTATATGTAAGTATATTATTTTGTGGTAAATTGTTAGATATTTTAATTTATTTTTTATCATTGTTATTATTAAATTATGTTCCTGTATATTTTAATTAAATTGTGTATGCATGTTATTTACTATGTATATGTACAAGTTTGGTATATACAATTGGTAAATTTTGAGTCAGATATTTTATTTAATGTGGATGGATGGAGAGGGAGAGGGAGACCAAAGAAAAGATGGATGGATTGTGTGAAGAGTGATATGAAAGAAAAGGAAGTTAGTGATAGCATGACGAGTGACAGGGCAGAATGGAAGAAAAAAACGTGTTGCGCCGACCCCAAATAACACGGGACAAGGGCAGGAAGATGATGATGATTTTATTTATTCCTCCTTCCAGTTTTAGCAAAATCTGTCCAGTTAATCCTACCAACTCTTGTGGTCTGTCATGCTTCAATCTTAGTAGCTGCTGTCTCAGAGCATTAACTCTGCTACTATGGCCCACAGTTTGTCTGTCTTGTAGCAGACATGTTCTGCCAGGGCCTATTTAAGTTGGGCAGCCTTTTGAGTATCAGCTGGCCTGGTTTTAGAATGCAGTATTGTATTTTGAACTCTTCCATCCTTTAATTTACTACCTAGTATATTATTTATTTATTAAACTTTATAGACTAATAAAAACTCTATGCAAAGGCGAGACTCAACTTGTTTAATACCAAGCAAACACCATGGCATGTCTCACATAAAATTTAAAAATTTCCATGATTGTGGAGATTAACATGCCTTAATGCTTCTTGCCTTATATTGTGTTCCATTGGATTGTTTTTAGTAAAATATACATCATTTGATGGATTTAGTGTTTCAAAAAGCTAAAATACAGATAAAATATAATAATTTAAGAAACAAAAATCACACAAACCTGCGCAATAAGTTGGATAATATGCCGATGGATACTCTTCAGTAGTCACCTTCCATTTTGAATTCTTTGATCTCTGAACCTTTGCATTCCGTAACACCTGGCATGTGATCAGATCCTTAACACCCCATGGAGACAGTTCCCTTGATAGGAAGTGCGTCATTTCACGAGAATTCACCACAACATCGTCATCCGTTTTCAAAATATATTTTGCTGTCGGGCAGTGGTGCGCTACCCATTTTAACCCCATAACATGCTTGTAAGTCATATTCCTATATACATCCACGAAATTACCTTGAACTATATCCCCATACTGCATACTCTCATTCTTAACTCTCTGTGCGACAGTCACATTTTCTGGTTCCCCAATCAAAAACACTACTTTAGTCGAATCATGATTTCGGCCCCAAGTACTTCGTATGACCATTCGGTTTTCTCGGTTATTTGGGTTCGACGATATAATTATCATTAACAGCAAACCTGCAGGATAGTCGTTACATGGTTGTGGGTTAATTTTAAAGGTAAAATTGTTAATATCTATCAACTGAGTGTAATTATCCTCAACCACTATGTGAGTCGTGTTGTAAGGTCCTAACATAGTGAATTTAGGATCCTTTATTCGTACTATAGCAGGTGCAGTGGTCGTATAATACTTATAAATAAAAGAGAAAGCACAAATGGTAAATAAGATCTTGTGAAGGGTCATCATTTCTAATTTTTCGTTGCGTTGTCCTTCAGCCATAGCAAATCTTTACCACGCAGGTAAATTGAAAAGTTTTCACTGATCCATCGGCACCAACATATTCTTAAAGTAGACGCTTTACTTATACAAAATATCAAAAGGCGTTTATTATAAAAATATAAATATGAAAATTAAATGTCACACCGACTGCAAACTGTATCACTGCACTGACAGCTGAGCTATAGAATAGTCTCTGTGACTGACAGTGACACTGACACTGACAAAATTAGGGATGCTGATTTGAGATCGATTAATCAAAAAAAAAATTTTTTAAGTCAATAAATTTGTTCTGTAAATTGATTTAAACTATGAATCGATCTCAGAAACATGGAATCGGGATAAGATTTTCTTCTTGCAGAATGCTATTTTCCTCATTTTTATGTGAATGTTGTACACCCGATTACGCACCAGTCGTCATGACACATATGTGCGCTGTAAATCTGTAGGTTCATCAGTACCGTCACGTGCTTTTTAAATAAAATACAAATACAAAAAGTTTATTTGTGTACACAGGTATAATTTAGTTGTTACAAATGTATTAGTGTCTCTGTGTTCTGCCACAAAGTGGCATACAAATATTAATAAAATAAAATATTATTACGCACACATATTAATGAATATCCACTAATAAGTACTAATTATACAAAAAAATAAATAATCTAGAACTCAGTAAACTAACGAATCAATCTTTAGGAAATCGATCTTTTATATTTCGTTTTGTTATTGGATCGATTCTTTAAAGCTCGATTCGTATTGATTCAAAATCGATAAAGAATCGCTATCCCTAGAAAACATGTGAAACAACGACCCCAATGTGAAATTGAAGTTTTAATTACAATTAGTTTTTGGCGGGATTTCTTCGAGTGAAGTTTAGTGGCCGTTTTAATTATTTGTAAATTGATTCGTGGATATTGTGATGTAAAATTGGTGTAGTTTTGTATTTCAAATGCCTGCGACTGCGCAACTGCGATCTCGGTAGCTTAGATACTAAGTCCTTTAAGCCATGTCTTCTTATGAATAGTTCATTAATTTACCATTAGAATGCGGGTGTAACACATTCTAATGTTTTTGTAGAATTTGGCAGCAAATGTATCAAGTCAATTTTAAATATTGATATCGGCAAATCTTTCCAAGCCTTAGGTAATTTACTAACATATTATAAAGAGGAAAGATTTGTATTTTTATTTGTAATGATGACACGCCACAACATTCGACAAATATTTCAGTTGGCTCTCCAGAAAGCGGTAGGTATTTCTGGACACAGCTTGTATGTTAGGAAGTTCCGTTTTCAGCGGCGTTTGCAGCGGCGGTCAAGGTTGGAGCCTTGACCGCCGCTGCCGGTAGCTTGGACCCAGTTCCCAATAACGGTGAGCTACTATATTTGCACAGGCGGCACGGTTGACGCTGTGGTTGAGGATTTGGATGCTGTGCTGCGTGTTGTGGAGTTGATTCAAATAATGGTATGGCCTATGTACTATACAGATGGTTAGTTGTTCAGGGTATTTTGTGTATATGGATTTATATGATTGTGAACGCACTCACGATGCAGGTGTGTTTAGGTACTACCGAATTCTCAGTGTAAGGCAGTTTAAAAAAAATAATTGTTTGCTACTTTATGATATAGCTATTTATTGAGTAACCTATGTTATAGGTACCTACCTATATTTTCTCTACTTTCACGCAGGCGAAGCCATTGGCTAAAGTTAATTCATTATAAAATAGCGACTTACCCCAGCTTCGCACGGGCGTTACAAAACTTTGAAGTTCTCAATTTTTCTCTTATTATGCAAGCATTCTGTTTACATCTAAATCTTCCTCATGAACAACTATCCGTTGATGAAAACCGCATGAAAATCCGTTCAGTAGGTAGTTATTGAGTTTATTACAAACAGACAGACACAGTGGAGTTCTTTATCATTGACTAGCTTTTGCCAGCGGCTTTGCTCGAGTAAAAATCGCCTTAGGGGGTGAATTTTGGAAAATCCTTCCTTAGTCTTACGTTATAAAAAGAAACATGGTACAGAATTTCACGCTCCTAGGCCCTGTGGTTGGCTCTGCGTTGATATGTCAGTCAGTCAGTTTCTCCTTTTATAATATAAATAAGGATGATAATTACATCGTTAATCAACATCATTATGGAAATGACAACAAAGAAACAGTGAAAACGAATTTATTAGCTTATTTACTTACAATAAAACAATGAACAGCCTGAAACTATAATATAAAGGGAGTTCGCCCTCGGTGATTATTGTAGCGATTCAGTAGCATATGTTTCGTCAACGCGCGTCTGTTTCGCTACTTTTGACCGTTTTTCGCATTCGGAACGTGCAACAACAGCGATACAATCGCAGCTGCTCAAACTTTATCAAGCGCAAGTTCGATCGTGTATGGAGTACTGCTCTCATCTTTGAGACGGATCTGCCAGATACCAGCTTGATGCACTTGAGGAAATTGAGAGGTGAGCCAATCAGCCAAGAGGATCATAGTCAAGGCTTCAAAGAGTGAGACTAATTCCACTTTCTTTCATGCCACTTCTCACACAGTCCATCCATCTTTTCTTTGGTCTCCCTCTCCCTCTCCATCCATCCACATGTAAACTCATAACTCTTTTAGCAACATGCGTTTCATCCCTCCTCTTCACATAATCATACCAAGACAAATAATTCCCTTTCAACTTTTCAGTCACTGGCGCCACTTTCAAACTTCCTCTAATATACTCATTTCTCACTTTATCCATTCTCGTCATACCACACATCCATCTTAACATTCTCATCTCCGCTACGTGCAATCTTTTTACATCCGTCTTTTTCACAGCCCAACATTCTGATCCATACAGTATGATATATGCCTCTTGGCTACCAATGAAGGAAATATTTAGTCTTAAACAAAACTTATTCAGACGTGGCGTCCCAAATCTCTATGATTTTCTCTGGAGTTAGATTGTGACCAAAAAGTAATGATTTATCAGAGTTCGGTCTAAACCACTTCCATTTGTTTAATTCGATTTCGTCCATTACGAAACTGGATAGCTGAGTGCGTGCTACGCCTATCTGTGCTGCGATCACTCCAGTTATATGTGCATCATCTATCCAGAAGAACGGTGTGTTTTGAGCTGCTTTTAGCAAACGTGGAACGACGTCTTGGGAGTATATGACGGCCCAGCCTGAAAGTAGTCGTAAATGTATGAGATCTAAAAAAGCTAAAATAAGTAAGAAAATTTTATAAGCTGCTACCAGCGGCTTCCCTCGCGTGATGGTAGGAAATTATTCCAAGAGAACATACACCCGGATAAAGTGTCCTGTAAGCTTTTCTAGGCCATGGTCTGCCCGTGTACCAAGTTTCATTGAAATCGGTTTAGCCGTTCGAACGTGAAGAAGTAACAAACTCACCTAAAATTACAAACTTTCACCTGTACCTATAATATCATATTATAGCACCTATCGTCAACATCGAGCATGGTTTAAAAGATTGTTGCTTCATCTAATGCAATCCAACGCGATGTTTGATGAAGAGGCAACGCGAAAAAAGAAAGATAACGCCTGAAAACTCTGTTAGCATTCGGTAATGTTTCATAAAAATTGTTCCAGAAAATACGACTTTTTTTAATCCCTTAAAAAGTTTCTGAAAAAAATTGTCGTCATTCAGAATCTCGATGAACATTTAGTTCAAGGATTCTATGCGTGTACCTACTTTTCTTATATTTTTAATATAGAGTGCATTAAGGAGGGCCAAAGTTGGGACCGAACCTGAAATCGCGAAAAAAAAAATCAGCTGCTTCATACATTTTGACGAGTTATGCCAACATAAACATAGGGAACAGCTGATTTTTTTTTCGCGATTTCAGCTTTGGTCCCGTAGTAAAAGTTGTTCATAATGAGGAGTAAAATGTCCACTCGAAATTCTTAAAGTTAATTTTTTAACACCTTATATAATTGGAAAAGCTATAAACTGCGTAACGCCCGCTTACAGTCAGCGGTCGACAAAAGGTTTAGTCTGAACAATCCCATCCCTTTACTACATACGTAGGTATATATTATAATAGTAACACAAACCTTCGCAAAAAGGTGGATAAAAAGGGAACGGATATTCTTCAGGGGTCACCTTCCATTTCGATTCTGATCTATGTACCTCAGTAATAGGCGAGAGCTGGCATGTGATCAGATTTTTAGCACCCCACGGAGACAGTTCCCTTACTAGGAAGTGCGCCATCGCCCGAATATTCACCATAATATCATCGTCAGTTTTCAAAACATATTTAGCTGTTGGGCAGTGGTGTGCTACCCATTTTAACCCCATAACATGCTTATAAGTCATATTTCTGTACGCATCAACGAAATTTCCTTGGACTATATCTCCATATAGCATATTTTCGTACGTAATATTTTGCGCAACAGTTACATTTTCAGTTAAACCAATAAGAAACACGGCTTTGGTCGAATCGTGATTTTGGCCCCAAGTGTTGCGAATGACCATTCGCTTTTCTTGATTACTTGGGCTCGAAGATATAATTATTATTAGAAGCAAACCAGCAGGATAGACCTTACATGGCCGTGGGTTCATCTTGAAGGTAAAATTGTTGATATCTATCAACTGAGTGTAGTTATCCTCAACCACTATCTGATTCGTGTTCAAAGGTCCTAAAATGCTGAATTTTGGATTTTTTATTTCAATTATATGAGGCGCAGTGCTTGTAAAGTACTTGTAAATGAGGGAGAAGGCACAAATAGGAAAAAGGATCGCATGAATCATCATTTCAAGTTTCATTTTTTTAATTACGATGCCCTTAGCTGCAGTAGATAAATCTTTACTGAGCTTAAAAATAAATAGGACGTTTACTGGTTCGTCGCGCACGTCGGCAACAACGTATTCCAAAGGATGTAGCTTGGCTTCTACAAGTTTTATTACAATACTTTATAGTGAACATAAAACACTGTCATAGAATGATATTGACATATTAGTTTTTTTTATGCAAAAGTCGATAGTTGTTTTTCTTAGGTAATCTGTGCTATTTATGTCAATTTTTTTTGTTTAGGTATTTTTTTCTTGTTACCTATTTGATGTAGGTACCTTTTTTGATGTTTGGCTTTGTCATCATTATATCAGCCTAGCATGTCTACTGCTGGGTGAAAGTCTCCTGTTAGTGCCAGATTAAGCCAGCGTGGGGCCTGTAGCAAATTCTACCAAGGCCCCCTAAATCTACCGAGGGCACCTTAAACCTACCAAAGGCCCCCTTCATTTACCAAGGGCCCCCTAAATCTACCAAGGGCACTCTAAATCTACCAAAGGCCCCTTTAATTTACCAAGGGCTCCCTAAATCTATCAAGGGCCCCTAAATCTACCAAGGGCTCCCAAAATTTTTATAAATTATTAGCTTTTGCCCGCGTAGAAGTCGAAAATGTTTGTAATAGATTGTTTGATTGATTTTGTTTTAATAGGTATAACTAATAGCTCATATCCGGGTTTTCATTCGCGTAGAAATTGGAAATGTTTGTAAATGTTTTAGTGGAACTATAGAATGAAAGATTTTTTATATCTGTTACCCTAGGATACAATATTCTTTTTCTGAAATAAAACTAATACAAGTAAGATCAAATAATACTAAAAAAATATTTTTATTTTACATAGGCTTACATGGGCACTTATAAAATGTCAGAAGCTAGTGCACAGTTCCAAACATTCAGATTGTGGTCAGTAAAGCCAACTTACTCTACAAAATACGATTTAAAAAGGTTTACTTTATGCAATAGTGGAAACAAGGTGATATTCAGTCGGAATTGTTTATTATTAATTAATCTTAAATTAAATATTACAATAATTAAAAGTAACAAACACAGTGCAAACCGCTATGTTTCCGTGTCCTCTAGCCCCGGGCCAGGGTGGTAACTGAAAATAAAAAAATTGATTAATTCACTAAAAAATACTATTTTACTGTTTCAGACTTTGTAGTTTCTGAAACCAAAAACACCTACCCAAGTGGGGATCGCAACACGAAGGGTTCCGTAATATAAAAATTTTATTAGAAAATAATAAAAAAATAGTTGACTAAATCTATTTCTCAACGTAGTCTTCTTTTAAGGAGACTATGTTGAGGAATAAAACGCCCTTTCGTCATTTTTTTGGCAACATTTGATTTTTCAAACAGCCTTCGGCACGATTGCTCCAGTGTTTGAATGTGATTGGCTGCTGTATGTCGCGGGTTCGAATCCCTTACGGAATAAATATTTGTATGGCTTAAAAAAAAAGACACCCGGAACAGTTATCTATCTGTTCCGGGTGTCTTTTTTTAAGGTGGGATAAAAAAAGGACGAGGCGAAGGATGGCGTGGCAGACGAGAGCTACCCATTGCTCGTTGTCCGCAAGCCCACGCTACAGTGGCTTGTAGTCAGGGTCGAGGTTCGGCGGCTAGGACGTAAGGATGTCCGTTCCCTCACACGTGCGGCTGTCTCCTTCGCTAGAATTACTGCTTTGCACGCGGAGGCGACCACGTCCCATTCCTCCTCGCTCCGGCTCATGGCCTGCACCTGGACCCGGCACAAGAGCGAGTTGCCGCCGACCGTTAAAGGGTTAAAACCATACCTTCTACGGTGTCCGACGCACCGCTCTGGGTTTGTCCATTCCTCTTTCTTTGTTCAGGCGATCTCGCTTTGGAATGCGCTCCTTCTGAACATCAGGACGGCAACCAGTCGGTTGTCCTTTAAAGTTAAAGCACGAGAACACTTTCGCAAGAAGTTGGTAGATTCATCACACTCTTGATTTGTTGTATTCGTTTTTCTCTCAATATCATTCTTTATTTGTATGTATGTATCTAAGTATATATTTATTATTGTTCTTATTTCCTCTCTGTCAGTCTTCTTTTAAGCTGCACCTTCCATTTTATATCTCTGCACCACCCTAAGGCCGACTGGTAGAAAATGCCTAAGGCATTAAGTCCGCCTTTGTACAATGTTTCATTAGTGCATAAAGTTTTAAATAAATAAATAAATACCTTTTAAGATGTCGCAGCAGTGTGCTGCGCTGCGAGTACTGTTTGCCGCAGTGGCTGCACGCGTGCGACTTCTCGCCAGTGTGGATGCTCATGTGCAGTCGCACGTTGTATTTCTTCGCAAACTTCTTCTTGCATATACTGCGGATTTGATAACAGTTATTATTATACGATGTATGAAATTTTGTGAGAAGAATCTATGACTGTGTATTATGTATTTGAATAGGTAACTACCCTCAAAAATTCCAACGCGAAATATCTCTGTTTTTAATTTTAATTATTGTTTTATTTTTATTGTTCTTCCCTGTACTAGGTGTTTAAATAATAGGTCTTTACCTATGAAATAGCCTTTTTTTAAAACAGGTTGCTTTCAAGTATTAAAGGTATCTTTGGATTGATTTGGAATTATAAGTTCAAATAAAATTTATATTAAAAGTACGTTATTTTTTTTTCGAAATTAGGTATTTATTGGTTTCTTTGTTTTGTTTTTTTCTGTGATATCGCAGTATTTATAACCATGAGAGCTAATAAAAAAAAAAAGACGGGTTGCACTCCGGGAGTGCCGGCAGAAGTGAAAACTTGATTATTAACGTTGAGCATGTTTGATATTTTGGAATGGTTAGGGAATAATTTTGCACCAATTGCTTTATCAGTATAAAAGTACTATCATTTATGTGGTAGAATACAATATTCATTTATTGCGCTATCGTACACAAACATGACAATTTCGATATTACACACATAAGTTTAGACTGCGGATTGTTGTGATACCGCAAGTTTAATTCATTCATTTAAAAACTAAAGTCTTAACTTCTTGCAGATTCAAGTAAAAATGTCAATTTATTTTTGTAATCCCAGTGATTACAAAAATAAATGAAGTAAATGAATAAAAAGACTTAAAACATAACTTGCGAAATGTGGGTGTACTATTCGGTGCACCCCTGCCTGAGCCTTCGGGGATTACAGGATGTTATGTTATCATTGAATCCTGCCTAAAGAATTTGTAATTAAAAGTGTGGAAGTAATCCGTCGCACATAAAAATGTGTGCGATACATCTTTTCACAGGCGCTTAGTAAGCACGTAAGAAGGAACGTCACATTCGATCTTACTACAGAATTAGCTGAGAATTTATCGGTTTCCTATACCAATAACACTCGTGCTTTTTAACTTACTTGTAAATACTTGTAATCAAATTATTTTTAAAGCAGATTTAAATAAACTGAACTTTATTTTACCAAACAACAAACGCCTTAGTGAAAATGTTTAGCAATTTAATACTCGGAAGGTACTTATTGCGATTGAACGATTTCCTTTTTTATTTTATTATCATGATTGTGCTTGCATCTTAAAAGCCTTCACAAGTACTTTTAATAGCTACTAGATACTAAGAAAGCTGCAAACTCAAAGACAACACTGTCTTATTGATTTTAGAATCTCTTGTCATTATGCGTCAATCAATAAAATTGCAAGGAAATACAGAATTTTAGCTACACTAACATACCTACAGGTACGTAACGTTTGTAAATAGCACGTAAATTGCCTTCGTAGTTAGTACGGTGCGAATCCCCCAAAGACCACGGTTCTATCACAATCTTAAGGACGATGAAGATAGCCAGAGGACTAGGTTTCGCGGCGCTGCGCCGGCGCGCGGCGGGTGGCAATTTATTTAATAGATTTGTCAGCTTTATCCAAAGACATTCAATATATACTACCAATAGACCGGACATAGCGAACAAAATCGTGATCCGATACTTATTCCACGTTGGTCATAAGTCAATCAGTCTATTATGACACACCTACACGTCAAGTCGTGTTTGTATCCGTTCTATGCACTAAAAGAAAATCGTTTGCACAAAGCAAATGCAGAGATGGCTATGGCTAAAGTTATGCACTGGTTAAACTCGAATCTTCTAACACTGAACCTACATAAAACGACTTATATTCCTTTTGCTCTAAGACGTAACGCTAAACCATCTCCTTCTTTTAGTATAACTGCCCATTCTTGCACAAACCCGCCCACCAACTGCAACTGTCCCCCACTTGCAAGATCCGAAACCGTCAAATACTTGGGAGTACAAATAGACGACGGACTGAGATGGGACCAACAAATTAACGCCATCACCTCCAGAACATTACGTCTAATACATGTATTTAAGTCTCTTAGACAATCCGCAGACCCGAAAACACTTAAGATGGTGTACCATGCTCTATGCCAATCAGTGATTGGTTATTGCATAGTTGCATGGGGCGGTGCTACAAAGACTAGCTTCCTAAGGGTGGAAAGAGCACAGAGAGCTATCCTTAAAGTCATGACCAAAAAACCTCATAGGTTTCCAACGATGGAACTGTACTCTGACTGTAAGGTACTTACGGTTCGTCAGCTTTATGTGCTTAAATCCACCCTTAGAAAGCACGCGGATCTTCCACCTCCTACTCCCAATAAACGCACGTACCTTCCGCCAAGTATCCAACACAAGACTTCATTCGCTAAACGTCAATATTATATACTAAGTACGCATATTTATAAAATAATTAACAAACACCTCAATATTATAAATCTTAATTCATACGAACTAAAATCCAAACTAACACAATGGCTGCTGCTTAAGGACTACTCTTATACGGAGTCTTTACTTACCTATCTTGTGTAATACACCCACACCCACCACACAGACTCACACACATACACACACTCACACGCACACACCATACTAATCAACACATCAACACACTAACACACACACAATTTTATTACTCTTTGTGTACCATACAGTAGAATGACACAGTCCACTTGCGATAAGTTTTTGTCTAATTACTGTAACCTTAGACCGCAAACTACCTCTTAAAATACAGGTATACCCTAGCTTAAGAGGTAGAGTATTACTCTTGTACAGAACTCACAATATTAGATGTATGTACTTATCAAACTGTAAGTCAAACTCTGTATGTTTTTGGGTAAATAAAGATTTATTATTATTTATTATTATTATTTATTTTCTGTGAAAATATGCCGAACTACGCATTACACTATTGTAAATCTTGCTATGGTAAAATGACTGGACCTAACTTCGGTTTATTTTCGTAAATATTTTTGGTATTTACGAAACATTTAATTAGAATTCAATAATTTTTATAAATAGTTCCAGAACATTTTCGGATTTTGTGTTAACGCCATCTATTGCTGAAAAGCTTAACCTTTCCATTATCACACACCGAGGCTCTACCACGAGCTTATAACGTGATAAATTTTTCGAACTTAATCGGTCTGTTAAAAGGATGGAGCTATATAGGGTGTATAGCTCTATCACTCTCTTTCGCTCGTACGACTATCATTTTAACATTATCATGGTAAGGCCCCTGGCCACCTATCGAGCGATAGTTAAATCATTATAAATTTTGACAAATTTAATTCGCTTGTTTGCTATTCCAAGCCAGATGGCGTCACTGAGCCATAGGATGACAGTTTTTCTAAGACATTTTTTCTGATAGCCGCTCTATTGTATCTCTTTAAATCTCTTTGGCTTTATCCCTAAAGCATTAGGTTCAAAGTTGATTGGAAACATTTAAAAATTTCTTTAAATGATTTTAAACCATAAAATGTTGAAGGTTAAGTTCAAAATCGAATGAGAAAATTTGACTGGTGGTCGTCTTACGCTTTTTCGATCAGGTCACGTGTCCTGACGCGAGTTTAAGATTTTATACCCATTACAGAAAAAGTGCTCAACGCCGCTAAAGAAGTTTTCACTTCAAAAAGTTTTTTCATATTAATAAGCAGAATAGAGAATTCTGATCAACAAGTTGAGGGTTGTTACACCTCTGGCTGTTCAAATCTACCTAGATTTGTACTAAATGGTGGCTGCGATGCACGCTTTTCGCGGCACAGCTTTTTTGAGGTGATATATCATCAACCAATTTCTCCGTCTCTGGATGGAGCGAGAGGGAGTGTCCGACTTTTACTGACCAAAACCTACCAGTGTTCCTTCGGTTACCCTTTGCGTGCGAAATTCCACACTTCTGTCACATATATTTAGGCGTGTGTAAGGGCTGAGTCACACCGGAATGGCAGCGGCCGGCAGCGTCGCGGCGAGCACTTTTAGCGTGAAATAATTTTAGAAAGAAAGAAAAAATCGTTTATTCGTACCTCACACATACAGTAGAATTGAGTATGATAAAAAAAATAACTTTAAAATAAAAAATAACAAGGCCAAAAAGGCGCCTAACTCGGCATATGCTGCGATATTTAAAACGATAAATAACGCAGCGCTGGTATTCTGTTAGGGCCCGCGGTGATGCCACGGTCACACTCAAGGAGGTTAAATAAAACTATTTTACTACTATTTTAAACTTTATCTACATACTTAAAAGACCAGTATCGCTTGAAAAGGTCGCGAGGCCACCTGTGGTGCCGCAAGGGGTCGCGCGTGTCGTGTCAGTAGTTCTAGCCTAGCCAGACGCTGCCATTCCGATGTGACATGGCCCTTACTCTTTACTGCACCAATTCACTGTTCCAAAACATTCTAATATCATAGCATAAAGCAGTAATGGGACTCAGGCCTCTTCTTCAGGAGAGGGGATGGGCCGTAATCCAGCACGCGGGCCCAGTGCGGGTTGGTCACATGTATTCAAATTGGTTTTAAGACATGCCGGTTACCTCACGAATTTTTCCTTCACCGTTTTGAGAGCAGCGGTGATGAAAAAAATTGGAACATCAGTAATGATTTAAATGCATCATTTGAAATACTGGAACACTGTTTACTTAGAGGATTATATGCTTATTGTATTGTACATACATGCACGAGTAAGGCTTGATCCCTGCATGCATTCTATGATGGTACTGCAGCTGGTAGTCACTCGAGAGAACTTTGCCGCAGAAATCACAAAGGAAATGAGTCTCTTTTTTTATACCATGAACCTGAAACAGAGAAATTAACCCTTTAGAAAATTCAAAATGATTTTATTTCACATAGGCCTACATGGGCACTTATAAAACGTCAGAAGCTAGTGCACGGTTCCAAATTGGTCGTTTCCTATGGAGAAGAACCGGCAAGAAACTCCATGGTTTTTAGAGTTCCGTATTTCAAAAGGAAAAAACGTAACCCTTATAGGATCACTTTGTTGTCCGGTCGTCTGACTGTATGTCAAGACCCTTTATCTCGGGAACGTGTGGAGGTATCGAGTTGAAATTAAAAACATATACTGAAATCGGCGGTCCCTTGAAGCTGTGAAAAATTCAAATTTCTGAGTTAACGAGAAAAAAAATGCGGCCATTTATGTCCGTGTATTTCGAGACTCTCAAGGGAATCAAAATTCATAGGGTACTTTCCGTTGACCCAGAATCTTGAAATTTGGCATAGAGCAAGGTCTTAGAGCACAGGTATAGGAATAAATTTGAAACTCCATTCGGGAATTGAACTATTTACATAGGTAAGTTTGTACGGAACCCTTAGTGCGCGAACACGACTCGTACTTGCCCATTTTTCTTATACCTAAAGTTACGTTAAAATCATCAAAAGACAGAAAATTTGTTGGCTCATACCTTTTTTGGCTATTTTTTTTTGTTTTTCTGATTCCGTACATACGAAATTAATAATAAGATAAAACCATATCATGTTTTATTTTAGATGTAACCTAACCCCCCACTCCCCCTCCTAAATTTGTATGGAAAAAGTATCAACTAGTGTAACCATAATATTATATTTAGGATTCTATTACCAGCATATGTACAGATAGACTCTTAGCACTTTCACATTTTTCATCACAATGGATGCAGCTGTACCGTTTCAGATCAGACGTCTGCGGGTGAGACGAATATTTGTGGTGTTGCAGATATCTGAAAAAATAGCAAAATTTGTAAATTTTACTCCTGTTTTTGCTGAAGAAGTAAGCAGGATAATATGGTACTGTTGAGCTTGTGATAATATGGTACTGTTGAGCTTGTGATAATATGGTACTGTTGAGCTTGTGATAATATGGTACTGTTGAGTTTGTGATAATATGGTACTGTTGAACTTGTGATAATATGGTCTGTTGAGTTTGTGATAATATGGTACTGTTGAGCTTGTGATAATATGGTACTGTTGAGCTTGTGATAATATGGTACTGTTGAGCTTGTGATAATATGGTACTGTTGAGCTTGTGATAATATGGTACTGTTGAGCTTGTGATAATATGGTACTGTTGAGCTTGTGATAATATGGTACTGTTGAGCTTGTGATAATATGGTACTGTCGAGCTTGTGATAATATGGTACTGTTGAGCTTGTGAAGCGACCTGGGGCTGCGGGGATGTTCGAAAGAATTACCGTGACTCTGGAAAGGAAAGGTCAAGTGAAGGAACATAAGTGGGTTTTAGACGGTAAATGTCTTACACGCCCTCTTGCTCCAGCCTAGAGCGTGAGACGTCATTAGATGATTACCCAAGTCTAAAAAAAAAGTTATAGCTCTTGTTTTCGCCATCAGTCATCTGTTCAGACATCACTACCGGCCGCTGACAGCCTGTATTTCAGGAGTCAAAGACTTCTCTTTTTTTAAATTTCAGAGCAATATGAAATATGACCGCTGGGCAAGCATTGCCACGCAGTGAGTTCCTGCAGAGGGAAAGAGCCGCCTAGGCCGGCCTAAAAAGAGGTAGCGGGATGATTTGGACGCGTACCGCGAGGACTGGTTTGAGACGGTGCGGGAGAAGGAAATCTGGAAGGACTCAGAAGCGTAGCTAGGCGTGGGCGAATTGGGCCCTCGCCCACGGCCTCGCACCCAAAGGGGCACATGTGAGGGCTTTTAACAACGAGAGTTCTTTACATAATTTTATAGGCTTGCGTTTGACCACTATTTCACCTACTGGTAAGCGATGATGTGGTCAAACATTGGGTTTTGACTGTCGCTGTTTCGTTTACGAATTTATGAAAGAAAAAAGCCTCGCTGATGCGCTTTCACCCACGTCTAAATTACTCCACGCTACGCCTTGGGACTTGGGGAAGGCCTTTGCCTAGCAGTGGGACAGTAAGCGAAGGATAAAAAAAAAAAATGTAAAGAAATTAGAACTACAAAAAAAAAAAAATAAAGCAATTATCACCGTCGCCCATAGAGAAACCTATGCCACAATTATCGTTGATGAAAGGTTTCTTTTTGTTTGAGAGACATGTGTGGCAATATACATACTGTTGATTGTAGTGACTAACCTGGCCATAGGGAAACCGAGGCCACAAATATCGCAGCTGAACGGCCTCAGTCCCTTGTGAATGTTCTGGTGTTGGTCGTACCAGGTCTTTGTGTTGAAACCTTTGCCGCAAACTTCACAATTGTACTAGAAAAATGGAGAAAAATAGGTCAAACAATTTATTGAACATAGGGACTACTTTTTGCCAGCGGCGTCGCCCGCATTATAGACGAATTATAATTTAATATTAATTACACAATTTTGTAAAACCGTATATAGTGCATGTGGTGTAAGCCTATAATTAATTGCTACACTAATGGATGTCAGTTTCGTTTTAGTATAATATAAATGTACTGTGTAAGCAGTTGTTAGCTGACCAAATAAATAAAAAAAATAAAAATAAAAAATTATAAAAGGGGAACATACTCTTGGGACAAGAATTATCTAATGTCATTTCCAAGGCATGGTCGATTCGTGTGCCAATTTTCATGTAAATTCGTTTAGTCGTTGTGGAGTAAAAGCGTAATAAACAAATTCAAATTGGCATTTACAATATTTGCTAGGATTGGGAACATAAGGGCCGAGTCACACCGGAATGGCATCGGCCGGCTAGGTTATAACTACCGACATGCTTTTCAAGCGATACTGGTGTTTAAACTATGTAAATAAAGTATTAAAAATTATTTCACGCTAAAAGTGTACGCCATTCCGGTGTGACTCGGCCCTAAGGGTTGAGCTAACATCTGGCCGCACCGAAACTTTTTTTTTTTGAGTGGCCTCTCGCAGGTCAACCTAGAAGGTTGTCGGCTGCTTAACCGGACTTGCCTGTGGCGGCCTCGATTATAGAATCAAAGCCTCCAGCCAGGGCTTACTTAACTAACTTAAAACCTAAGCGACTACACGCTAAGGGCACCCCCTGTGGGGTACGGACCTCGCCGCACCGAAACGCACGTGTTTTTCGCTTTACGGTTTTAACATAATAATTATATAGCATATTCAGCCTAGAGAGGAGGCGTGTCACGTCACAAGTCACAAGTCCCAGCAGTGGGAACACTGCTGGAACTCAGGCCTCCTCTCTAGGAGAGGTAATCTGCCGTAATTCATCACCCGGGCCTAGTGCAGGTTGGTAGATATCACATATCTTCGAATTTTTATTTTTAGGTCATGTCGGTTTTCTCACAATTTTTTTTATCAAAGCAAAAATATATTTACAAACCTTGTACTGATCCAGATGCCTATTCTGATGTTCTTTCATAGCTCCTTGGTAAGCAGAGGTGTACCCGCAGTTGTACGGGCACTGGTATTTCAACCCGTTGTGCGCTCTTGCGTGACGGACTATCTCGGGAACCGTTCTGTATGTTCTCGCTGTGTAGAGATAGAGAATATGCTATAGAATTATAGTAGTCGAAGTATTTATTGTAGTTTTGCAACAGAACTCTGTTTCCGCTTCTGCAGAAGTTCCGCAACATTTTCACTTCTGCTTCCGCAAAATTTATAACAGAACTCTAAAGGGAAGAATACAGCGAGGAGCGCGGGGGTGGGAGGCGCGTGGACTGGACATATCGGAAGGGGCGCGGGGGGCGGGGACGGTACACAAACGTGTTGCAGCGAGTTTTTTTATTATTATATTTAATTTGGTTCATTCTGTGCATCACCTCGCCTCGTGACGTGATTACGACGTAAACCTTGTTATTAAAAAAAAAATGCTGCTTTTTCTTCATAGTATTAACACTTCCGCGTCCGCAAAGTTTTACTTTTGACATCTGTTTCCGTTTCCGCTTCCGTTAAGAAACTTCCGTTGCATCACTAATTTATTGGTAAGGGATTCTTACAAGTCAATGATGTCAACAGAATGTATATTATAGTTAAGAAATGATTACAAATAAGTTAAAATGATTACAAGTAAATAATAAAAATGTCAAACAAATAAAAGAAAAATACAAGAAAACCAATTAATAGAAGATAGTAGAAATAGCCATTCAAATCAGAATCAGAATGTCTATTGGGGTAAGACGAACTGAGAGGGTTGTATTGATGATAATTTCGTAAATAAATATGTATTACGCCCGCGAGTTATATTTGACCTGCGAAAAGCAAAAACTTAGTGCTTGTTTATGGAGACGTAGAGCATCGCGTGCGGTGCGGCGGGCGTTTCGGGCGTTTTTACTGTTAAAAGGTAAACGCACAGATATCCGAGGCGAACGCGTCGAACGAATCGAAAGAAAATAATTTTAGAATCTATATATATAAAAGCACAATACTACTCGCTGATTAATCACGAAATTTCAGAAACTATAACATCTACAAAATTTGGCAAGTAGGTTCCTTTTAGGGTGTAGACATCCGCTAAGAATGGATTTTACGAAACTCCACCCCTAAGGCGGTAAAACGGAGGTTGGAAGTTTGTATGGAGAAACCAACTTTTGCCAGGGCGAAGCCGCTGGCAGAAGCTAGTTCTTTATAAGAAATTCTATGAAACCCCGAACCGCGTCGAATCGTCCAAATCTAGGACTCCAGAATGAAGAATTCTAAAATTCTTTTCTTTCGATTCGTTCGGCTCGTTTACAGAGAAGCGGCCCGCGTCATCGCACGCGCAGACATAAACATATGGCAACGATTTTTTATGAAGACTCGGGGCGTGCACAGTAGCGGTGCCCGTGGCGGCGAACGTTGCGGGCGCTGTAGTAGGTACCGCCTTATGCTCGCAAAGTGCCAGCTTTCGGGCAAAACAATGTCTGCCGGGATCGCTAGTATATTTTACATAGCAGAAATATCAATTAACATAAAGATCTTTTACCTAAAATGTCCTTTATGATGATTGGCATAAGAAACTTTTAAGTTTTTATTTTTATTATTTTTTTATAAGGGTCTTTTACCCAAAACGTAAAAAATGTCTCTTATGTTAATTGATACTTTTGGTTATATGTTAAGACTAGCTTCTGCCAGCGGTTTCGCTCGCGTGAAAGAAGGTTTTCATCATACAAACTTTGGACCCCGTTTCATCCCTTTAGGGGGTGAATTTTGGAAAATCCTCTCTTAGTGCTTGCCTATGTCATAAAAGGAGGCTTTGTGCAAAATTTCATGCCCCTAGTCCCGTTTAGTTTACGTAGTAGTTTAGGCTGTGTATTGATATGTCAGTCAGTCAGTGTCTCTTTATATATATATATATAGATAATAGTTAGAATATCTTACCACAAATTTTACAACTCAACAGTCTGTCGTCAATATGAGTCATGGCATGTCTTATAATTTGTTTCTTCAAACTAAATGCCTTCTCACAAGTGTTGCAGCTAAACGTAGTCTTACCCTCCAATTTAAATTCTGTGTAAGTTTTATTTGGCACACTTTCAAATATGTGTTTCTCATAGTAATGATCAATTAGGTCCGAATGAGAATTACACGCTACTAAACATGAAAGACAAGTAAACGGTTTCAAATATTCTACGCTATCTGGATCTGGTTTCTGTCTTCTTTTAGTATCATTTCTTAAATACTTTATTGGTTTAACTTTCGGTATAGTCTTTGAAGCTGTTACTGTAACCGGAGTGATATGTTTCTTTTTTTCTTCTAAAATTGAAGACAGCGTAATTCCATCATCAAGTTTCTTTTCTTTTTTAATTGAAGACAGCGTGATTTCATCATCAGAACTATAATAGGTTGCATCAGATAATTCATTATTTTCTAAGATTGCATTATTTTCAAAGTCTACGTCATCTGTAATATCTTCATGTTTCACAGTAAATATTTCCACTTTAGGCACCTTTAGTACATTTTCAATTTCCATATCATAATTTTCTATAATTTTTGAGTAATAGTCTTGTAATGATCCATTTTTTGAATACTTTTGTAATTTATTTTCATTATCTCTTACTTTTAAACAGAATTTAATTATTTGTGATATTTCTTTAAAGCAATCTTTACATAACTTGCTCGGAAACATATCTTCAGTTGAAATCTGAAAAGGAAAAACAAACAAAGTTTTTTTTTAAATCAAGTTTGGATTTGGGAGTAGATACAAGTTAACCATTCCACTTCCATGTCACTTCTTAGCAGTTATAGCTATAAGAAGAGGTATTTTAGGTAAAACAGATGTTCAGAAAGTGTCGGTTCTGAATACAAATACAAAAAGTTTATTTGTGTCCACAGGTACAATTTAGTTATTACAAATGTGTTAGTGTCTCTGTGTTCTACCACAAAGTGGCATACAAATATTATTTAAATAAAATATTAGTTAGAATCTATTTTGATATTATGTATTACTATTTACTTAGTAGTGGATAATGGAAAGGGATATTTAAAGATTATTAGCCGTATTAATGTATCAGAAAACCACGAGACAGTACTTAGAACCCTGTAGAAATCACTGTTATCGTTAAAACTCTGTTATCTTCCTCAGTAGGGTAAAGGTCTCCTCTATTTTCTCTTCTGTATAAGGACTAGTTCTTAGTAGAGGAGTCCAGCTCATCCTTGGATCTACTCCTGGGCGCTTATGCAAAGCTTTCTTAAAAACTTTGGACAAAATTAAATGATTACTTACATTTATGGTTAGAAATGTTTGAATGTTATACAGTATATCGCATTCTTGTAAGCTGCACATATTTTTGATAGACACTTTCAAACAAAATCTACATATTTCGTCCATGTTTCATTTATTCGGTCTTCTAATTTCTTCTCAATTGCAAAACAAAACAAAAAAATGTTGCGTCAAAAATTAAAAACAATGACGATACGACAGAAGGACAGATTGTTCGACAACAGTGTCAGTGTTGCCAACAACACAAAGCCCGACGGCGCTATTTTTCACAGCTTATGTAGCCTAATGTAGCCGAATTTTAGCTTCGGTAGCCTAAAGTAGAGCAAAAGCCAAAGTCTTATGTGTTGTGTGTAGGTTAACCTTACATAAAATTACGAAAAATTAACTAGATTCTGCTTCGTCTGCCAATAATAAAGCACCAACAAGACTTTCACCGTTAACATTGTATTTTGTAAAAAAAAAAACATCTAGTTATATGTGCATGCTGTGGTCTCCTGTAACTGAAGGAGCACACGCTAAAGGACCCCTCGTAATATTAGTAATTTATAATGTAGTTACTGTGTATCCTTTGTTGGAGATCCAATTAAACAAATAAATAAATAAACATCATCAGTGGTAGCTGATGTAACTGCTGTGCTAGTACTGGCGTACAACAAGAAATACAACAAGAAAACAAC
The DNA here is from genome assembly GCA_949316375.1 of Mythimna vitellina. NCBI lineage: Eukaryota > Metazoa > Arthropoda > Insecta > Lepidoptera > Noctuidae > Mythimna > Mythimna vitellina. Next base: position 3,998,484 of record OX438709.1, on the reverse strand, counting down.
AACAAAACATAAACATTGTGAATGTGTCGCATCGCATTTTGATAGGTGTAAATAACATATCCACATAATATGGTGGTGATTATTTCAAAACACATTCATAGTTCTCATATGGGTTTACGTTACGTTAAAATTGAAAATTATTTTTAGAAATTGTTCTTAGAGTATCATACAGTTACATTTTCAATAGTAATTCCAATCCATGACACCTTGTTTATAAAATTATCATCATCATCATCATTTCAGCCGAAACACGTCCACTGTTGGACATAGGCTTCCCCCAAGCGTCTCCACAAGGACTGATCCTATGCGTTTTGCATCCACCGCATTCCCACGACATAAAAAAAATAAAAATAAAATTATATATGATTTAAATCGTACAGTTGGCAACACCAAACAGATCTTTTTTGGCCCTTCTTTGATAGATATAACCCATCTATGTATTCGACTGAAAGACTTGTATCTATGGTCATGAATAAAAATTATTAAAAAAAAAAAAAACTTTTTTGGCCCCTACAGAGTTAGGGCCTGTCCACACAGCGATTTTTCACCGCGTGGTTTTTACTCTTGCATATTACACTTCTGGACACATCTATTGGCCCACCTTAGAGTTTAGGTTTCGATGGCCCCTACCGAAATATGATTGCTAGATTGAACAAAAACTGTTGATGCAGTTTTAAACCTGATACATTTTACCATCTTTTTTGATCGTATTGTTTTAAATTTAAATTCAGAATACCATACGACATGGAGCTACGCCTAACAAGTCGGATATGCGCCTTGTTAAAGGCAATTGATTTTTGAATAAAAAACATGTTTTATCAAATAAAGGTTTAATTTAATAACGCGTGTTGCCTCCATGGGTATCTACCACAGCTCTCATACGATTAGGCATAGAGTTTATCAACCGCTCTATGAAATTTTGAGGGATCATCTCCCATTCCTCTTCTATGGCAGTTTTCAACTCCTGCATCGTCTGGGCAACTGGCTGACGAGCCCTAACACGTCTTTTTAGCTCGTCCCACATGTGCTCAATGGGGTTCATGTCTGGGCTTCTGGCTGGCCAGTCCATAACTGTGATGTTCACATCCCGAAGATATTCCCTGACGATGCCGGCCGCATGGGCTCTTGCATTATCATGCATAAAAAGGAAATTTGGGCCCACATAGTCCGCGTATGGTATCACGTGAGGTTCTAAGCACTCACGAATGTACCTTTCAGCATTTAATGTTGGCAGCCGTGGTCCTGTAACAACCTCAAGTTGAGTTTTGCCACTCGCGGATATATCGCCCCAGACAGTCCATGAGCCACCGCCATAAGCAACCCTCTCTTCAAAGCAGCATTGTGCGAAACGCTCTCCCTTACGTCGGTAGACCTTCTTCCTTCCATCATTGCCATGTAACACAATTTTAGACTCATCAGAAAAGAGTACACGGCTCCAATCTTGCTGTGTCCAATTTAAATGACTGCGTGCGAAATGAAGGCGCGCTGTTCGGTGGGCTCGCGTTAGTTTGGGCTCATTAGCTGGCTTGTGTGGTACCATATCGCGTTCTTTTAACCTTCTCCGAACAGTTCGAGCGCTCACAGATACTCCGTGGAAGTCGCGAAGTTGGTTTTGTATCTCAATGGAGGTAAGGTGACGATTTCTCAAGCTGGTCGTCACGATGAATCGATCCTGCCTTTCAGTTGTGACTCGAGATCGTGGCCTTCCTTGGCGACGAACAAAGCCGCCAGTCTCTAGGTACCTCCGATAAACATTTCGGACCGCAGATCGACTTAAATTAAGTTGAGCACTCACGTTTCTTTGGCTGTGTCCGGCCTGAATAAGTGCCACAGCTTGGGCGGCGACTTCAGGTAAAGTATCCATAGATTATTGATAGAACCTCACCTTAATGTTAAGAATAAGTACCTAATGTTTGTTGCAAAACCAAAGATATCAATCACTTTTTCAAGAATTAAATCCAAGTAAACCAATAAAACCAAGATTTCTTAGTATTCGATTGTTTGATATCAACAAACAGGCTCCAAATTGTCTTTTGTTTCTTTAAATTCTGTGTTCGAAATTCAAAAAAAGACTATTGAATGAAATTGTGAATGTGCCAGGTTCAAAACTGCATAAAAACTTTTTGCTCGACCTAATATAAAATTTTAGCTAGGACCAAACGAAACTGAAAATATAAGGTGGGCCAATAGATGTGTCCAGAAGTGTATATTCCACGATCGGAATTACACTAGTACGCACTGCGAATAACATTCCGTACGATTTTTGTCAGTTCAATGCTGTTCCTGGCTGAGACGCACGTTTAGAATGGACAATCGAACAAAAATTTTATATAGCGCCAGAGTAAAACGCGCGAATTTTATTTCGCAGTGCGGACATAGCCATAACTACTCTATACTGCACAAAACATTCACGTGGATTGATTTCCGCACCGCATCGCGTCAAATCTGTATGAAATCACAGATTTTTTTTATCGCACGATTTTTTTATTGCCTGTGTGGATACTTTCATGAGATTTAATGTGTTACAGAATGATGAAAAAAACCTCGCGGTGAAATATCGCTGTGCGGACAGGCCCTTAACGTCAAGCAATCAAGCGCATCGACAAATCGTTGATGGATTTGGGTCGCTAAAAATGACTGTTGGTGCATTAACATCGATATTACAGTAACTCGCAACGTGGGGTCTGATATCTCAGTTTCGCAATTAATAGCTTTGTTTTCTTTTTCTAGATAGACGCAAAAATGAAACTGTCATATAGTTTACATACAAGGGTCTAGTATACCTACCATAAGCAAGAATTTTTTAAGGGTATACGAGATCCGGGATCGTATTAATTGACGTTTGTTTATTAATGTTGCCATAGATGAAGTATGGATTACCCCTGGAAAACAAACAAACAACTGTGGTCGAGTGTTATGTGGTCGTTACCTTTAAAATGACAATACAGCTGACGGGCATAAGTTTACAGTCACAGGAAACAGTAATTAAGAAATTTCTTATCTAAGTTAGCTGTGTCATGTTACTGGCTCATTTTTAACCGACTTCAAAAAGAAGTAGGTTCTATGTTCGGCTGTATGTATTCTTCTATTAGTCTTCCAAATTATTCCCATAAATAAGAAATATTATTATGATCTGATGATGAACTTCAAAGATATGGAACGGAACTCCCCATAGGATCACAGCAGAACTGTCGTAACAAGTAAAATTGCTTTGTTTATACGTGTAGTCGATGTCTGACTGAAAAGGGACTTTTCACAAAAAAAAAAAAATAAGATTTGTTTAATTAAAGTATTTTGTATGCTTTACTTTTGAGTCTGTTTTGGTGTTTTTCATTCTATTATATTAAACCAGCTCCACTAAATAATTGCTCACTGGTTACACTGCTGGAGGGAGTGATAAGTATTGGTGAACTATTGGCAACAGAAGAATAAAACAAACAACAAACGCGCTTACGCTAAACGTCACGAGGCGCGGTGATGCGCAGAAGGAACAAAAAAAATCCTCCCCTCCACGCCTTTTTCGTCGTATCCAGTCGTCTACGAACCCCCCACCCCCACGCTCCTCGTTATATTCTTCTGTTAAGAGTTCTGTTATAAAGTTTGCGGGAACAGAAAGAGAAACGGAAGTGAAAAAGCTTGCGGAACTTCTGCAGAAGTGGAAACGCAAACAGAGTTCTGTTGCAACACTAAAAACTGCCTACTACTACTATGCCTACCTAATAATAAGACTGGTAAAAAAAGAAGTTGGTTGAGTCTTATACTGATTCGACTGGCCTGTTGGTCTAGTCAAATGTAGTGGTTAGTGGCCCTGACTGCTATGATGGAGGTTGTGAGTTGGATTCTCACCCAAAACAAATGTTTGTGTGGTAATATTATGTATATACTTAAAATTATGTAACTATGTTTATCAGTTGTCTAGTACGCATAGCAAAAGCTCTGCTTAGTTTGGGACTAGATGGCGTTGTATGAAAGTATTATATTACTATATTTACATTTATTTATTTATTTAAACTTCATGTACAGTAGTGGTACGATGTATGTATTAGAATGGAAGAAAAAAACGTGTTGCGCCGACCCCAAATAAGATGGGACAAGGGCAGGAAGCTGATGATGATGTACAGTAGTGGTACATAGGCGGACTTAATGCAACAAGGCATTCTCTACCAGTCAACCTTTTTTTTGGGTTAAAATGACAACACTGTGGTAGGCTTGCACAATAAACAAATAACAGATAATTCAAACAGAAAAATAAAATAAAAAATAAGTTAAGTATATAAAATAATAAAATACATATGCTAAAATTATAAAATAATAAATACTATAAAAAATATCAAATCATTAAGAGAAGTTAATAATAATTCTGACGAAGACTAAACTACAGTTGAGAGTTGACATGGTTTTTTTAACAATAGCTCGTGCTACGTTGAAAATTATAAAATTCAGTTTAATCAGTAATGTTAACTGGTGGGCAGTAGTCAGCGATAAGATAAGAAATTAGCCACTTTACTAATCTGTTTTTACCAAATACCAGGGATGATATTCCATGCAATATTGCTGAACAGGCCAAAGGAAGCGTCCTGAGATTTATGTACCTACATCCCGTCCAGTGCAAAGATTATACAAATAAACAGAACTGACATAGATATTTTCTAAATTAAGTAGGTTTGTCGGTGATTATGATAGTTTAGCATTATATAGATAGATAGATATTCTTTATTGTACACCAAAAATACAACTTAAATTAGGAAATTAAAATCAATAGGGTGTCAAAATGGGCGGTCTTATCGCTAAAAGTGATTTTTTACAGACAACTTTTAGCGATAATAAGACTCAATTGATATCTCAGTAGCGGCGTGGGGAAAAGCTGTGACGTTGTTGATGATTCACGTGAGCGTAGGTAATCGAATGGAGAGGCAACGGTTACTTTTACTGGATTACGATACACCTAGCGGGGTTACCATGACGTTCAAAGTAAGATTGTTTCATTCTTATTTTAGTGTGGGTAAGAGACAGAGCTATACAGGTTGTCTAGCGCTATCTCTTACCCACACTGGAAATAAGAATGAAACAATCTTACTATAAACGTCATGGTACAGGTCTAAGTCTGTAATTACTTAATTAAATCTACTGTCAAATAAAAGTGATTTTAAAATGAATTGTTACTTTAATTTTACGCTATGAACCCTCTGCCAGGAAACTTAAGCGATGACGATTGTATCGCTAATACGTGGGCGTTTTCAGGCACATTACATTGGATTTATTGTTAGTCTATGATTTTGAAGAGCGGTCACTCAGAATGTCGACAAAAATACTAAGTATCGTCTTCAGCTTCGTAGCACGTAAATATATATATATATATATTTTTTTTGTGATAATTTGTCTCAGAAGAGAAAGAAGTAAAAAGAACATGTTGATAAGAAGAGATAAATCATTGAAGAGAATTAATCATTAAGCTAAAGGAGACAATTTTTTTTCTTTGGGGAATAGGCCCACCACAAATTGTGGCGTATAGCAATGAAAAGCACGTTATTTTATTCCTTATAATCTCTAGATTACAGTGGTAATATCAGCAAAACTTTATCTAACCGGAATACTGTTAAATACGACAGTCAAAACATGACTCCTAAAATCTCACAAGAGCGATTGTCAAATGAGTGGATAGGTCTCCTTGGTATTTTAAGTTAAAATAGTGCACTGTTCAATAATATATAGTATAAAACAAAGTCACGTCTGTACTACGTGACAGATTTTGATGTGATTTACACGATTTGATAGACTTATTCGTGAAAATTGATTAGATGTATTCATTTTGAAATAACGCGGTTTTTGCCGGCCATTGACTGTAGATCTAAAATAATGTGATGTATTACTTACACAACTAGCTTATTATATATAGATGTATAAGCTAGTTGTGTAAGGAGAAAAAAAACACATTATAGGTACGTCACAAGAAGTATTTATTTCTGTTCATCATCATTATTTTCAAAGTCTTCTCTTAAAAGCAGTATTTGATCTGAAAAAGATACAGGTGGCTCAACCCCACTTTGATGCCGCGACCAAGATAAAAACCACACTATACACATCACATGTGCACAGCAGCCAACTGTGCGTCTGCCCACTAAACAGTTACAACAGTATCCAGCATGTCCCGAACTTACCATGTCCGGTGAGGACCTGCGTCATGCGGAAGGTAAGGACGCCGTGTTGCCTTTCCAGCCACTCCTCAAAGAGGGGACTTACCACCATGATTATGACGTGCCCAGATTGTATCCTGCCTCGTAGAAGATAATTGTTTGAACCAAAATCATGGTCAGTTTGTCGGTATACCTCGATTTTGAATTGTCCGGTGGCCCTGACATGCTCTCCATAGTACGAATGAGATTGTTTGATTTGATAAATTCCTAGAGAAAATAAAATTAGGTCCGGGAATGTCAATTCAGGAAAATTATCCACCTCTGGAAGATTACCATCAATACTGGCAAATTGCACTCTCACTCTGTTTAAATTGTGCATTTCTATATAAGAGGCTAAACGGTTTGGAGTGTTCAGTTTTGCTTGGGCAATCGCTAATATCTGTTCAGCATAACAAAAGTCTCTGATTAACGTATGAAATCGATTTATTAATGCTGCAACTATTTTTTTAAAGTCATGTATGAGGTGGGATGATGCTGTATTGAAATATTCCTGACGGAACAATTTGAAGTCCGGTTTAAATCTGCAATTCACGACTTCAATCACCCACCTACACAAGGTCACAACGGATCTTATTGGCTGCAATGGTCGATAATTGGTGTTCACCAGCCTGTTTAGATTCAGGCATATAAGCCTTGTAACCATATTGTAACAATTGATACAATGGCTTTGTGGATTACGCACTGTAACTATGGATGCCATTTTCATAAAATCTTTCGAATAAAAATACGAACAGAAGAAACATGCAACTATCTAATAATCGGAAACAATAATAATGTTGTCTGTTAATGTCAAACTGATTGAAACTGGACCACAGAGTATCTGCAACGGGCTATTAATTACGTTTCGTTCCACGGTGATTTTTAAAGTACGTTACTTGATATTTGTGTTAAACGTTAATAACATCGTAAAAAACTAGTTCACTTTACGAATTAATTAGGTATTATCTCTTTAAACGCATTTAAAGCCGATGTTATTACCGCTGCGCATCGTAGTAACATTTTTTTTACGTTAAAATAAACCTAAAAACACTCCTAAACAACCATTTTTTGCCGTAACACTTTTTTACAATTATTTCATTATTCCGGTTGGATTTCTAAATAATTTTTGGTCTGTTAATTATAATAAGATGATCACTTCTTTCATGTGTAATTTCATTAATATACGTTACCGTTTAATAGTGGGCCCAAAAAAAATTGTCTCCTTTTAATTTAGTTTTAGGTAAGAAGTTAAGATTTAAGAAAATTAAACAAGTTTCGGGCGCCTCCAAACGCGTATTATTCCTTATTATGATACTGAAAATAAGATAAACAATAATATTCGATTTCAAAAAACTGGGCACGTGCGAGGCGTACTCGCGCACTGAGGGTTACTTACAAACTTACCTATTCAAATAGTTCGATTCCCGAATGGAGTCTCGAAGATTTAACAGGATCCCAAAAAAAAAAATTTTTTTGTGACGTGTGTCATATTTACCGTTTTCAGATTTATTCCTATACCTGTGCTATAAGACCTTGCTTTATATTAAATTTCAGGATTCTGGGTCAACGGGAAGTAGCGTATGAATTTTGATTCCCTTGAGAGTGTCGAAATATACGTTGTTTGCAACATACACAGCCGTATCTTTTTTTTTCGTTACTTAGTAGTTTTATTTTTTCACAGCTTCAACGGGCCGCAGACTTGAGTATATGGTTTTAAATTCAACTCGATACCTCCACGCGTTCCCGAGATAAAGGGTCTTGACAGACAGCTATACAGACAGTCAGATGAACAACACGCACAACGTGCACTAGCTTCTGACGTTTTATAAGTGCCCATGTAGGCCTATGTGAAATAAAAACCTTTGACTTTGACTTTGAACAAAGTGATCCTAAAAGGGTTTTTTTTTTACTGGTTGGGAAAATCATCTTATGACAAATCTCGCTCTTGGGCGGAGCGAGAGATAATGTCAGACTTTTACTGACTAAAAACCCACTCCTGTTTCTTCGTTGACTTCGTCCCAGGGCCCCGGGTTTCGCTTTCACACTACCCGTGGCCCCAGTAGGCTTCGACCCTGCTGGGCACTTACGATTTACTGACATCTCCTTGAGGAGCGCGTGGAACAGTACGCGCCGTCGACGACTTGGGCTCGGTCCGGACGGTTACCGGAAGGTCGAACGGCGAGCCACCCATTGCTCGACGTCCGCAAGCTCGCGCCTACGGTGGCCGGATCCTATAAGGGTTCCGTTTTTTCCTTTTGAGGTAGGGAACCCTAAAAATTATTTTAATCGATGCAACGCTCTTCTTTGCTTTGTTTTGGGCCGTAGGCATTAAACAAATCCAATGTACATATCTGCAGCCGAGCCTACTCTTTGCGGGGTTTGATGTAAACGACATTTACAATTTTTTTTTTTAATTTGTATGTAACGGCACCCAGCCAAGTCCTTAAGTATAACTATTACTAGAAAAATATCGTACTACAACGGAAAAGAATTTAAGTGCAAAATGTTTATAAAGTGTATATTACTGTTATTTGTACTCAGTTTTGTTGAATCAGGTACTTACTTAACTTTTTTTTTATGTAATCTATCCAATTTAAAAAAAAAAACCGGGCAAGTGCGAGTCGGACTCGCGCACTGAGGGTTCCGTACAAACTTACCAATGAAAACAGTTCAATTCCCGAATTGAATTACAAAGATTTATCCGAATTGTACTTTTTTTTTGGTGACGTATCTACAAATTTACTGTTTTTAGATTTTTTTCTATACTTGTGCTATGACACCTAGCTTCATATGAATTTTGATTCCCTTGAGAGTCTTAATTATACACTTTGTTAGTAAATTTAAAATTACTTAAAGTAGGTACAGTAGTAATAGTTTTTGCGACATAAACGGCCGTATCTTTTTTTTCGTTAACTCAGAAGTTTGACTTTTTTCACAATTTCTTAGGACCGTAGACCTGAGTATATGGTTTTAATTTCAACTCGATAGCTCCACGCGTTCTCGAAATAAAGGGTCTTGACAAACAGACAGACAGACGGACAACAAAGTGATCCTATAAGAGTTCCATTTTTTCCTTTTGAGGTACGGAACCCTAAAAAGAATATATTTTTAAGAATTATACCTAATCATTAAAATGAGAGCAGTGGTGGCCGAGTGGTAACGGCCCCGACTTAAAAGTTGTAGGTCGCAGGTTCAAACCTAGCCAGGCACATTACTTTGTGTAATTGATCATCACTGCTCTCAAAACGTGAAGCAAAACATCGTGAGAAAACCGGCATGTCCTAGAACCAAAAATTCGAATACTTTCACGAACCCGCACTGGGCCTGCGTGGTGGATTACAGCCATTTAAGGCCCATTCACTCTCCTAGATAGGAGGCCTGAGTCCCAGCAGTAGGAACATTAAAAGGCTTATTATGCCATGCTTTATCTTCTTTTTTTTGCTTTACTTTTTTTTTTTCTTTTTTTCTGTTTTTTTTTTTTTTGTTATGCTGAATTAGGTGCATTTTTGGTCTCGCACTGACTATACCTCTTTTTTTTTATTGTGTATATTTAGTTTATACGATTGCGTGAGTCACAAATAAATGTTTTTTCTTTCTTTCTTTATGCTTATTAAAATCATCAATACATTTTACATGAAATACACAGACATTTTCATGAAATAACAATTACTTTCAATACTAGAAAATGTAAAGGATCACGATAGATGTCGATTCAAGACGGCTTTATGTATTTGTTATCATTTTTTAAATTAATGTCAACAAATTTAGGAGGGTCAATGACCGTTATTCATAGTTTATCTGGCGGGCTACATCTATAATCATTACCCACCTCATCATTTCAGCCGAAAGAAGTCCACTGTTGGACATATGCCTCCCCAAAGTGACGCCACAACGACTGATCCTGTGCGTCTCGCATCCATCGAACTCCCGCGACTCTCACCAGGCCGTCGGTCCACCTTGTGGGAGGCCTTTCAACGCTGCGTTTTTCGGTGCCCGGTCGCCACTCTAGAACCTTCCGGCCCCATTGACCATCCCTTCTACGAGCAATGTGCCCTGCCCACTGCCACTTTAGTTTGGCGATTCTTCGGGCTATGTCGGCGACCTTGGTTCTCCTGCGGATATCTTCATTATTTATGCGATCATGCAAGGAAACTTCGAGCATAGCCCTTTCCATTGCCCTTTGGGTGACTGTAAGCCTTCTGATGAGGCCTATTGTAAGCGACCATTACCCAGCTAGGGTTAGTACCTATATTTCAGGATTTGTCCTGAGGTTTCAGGATTTGTGGATTCTTCCCAGGATTGCGGCTGGATGCAAATCTCATGAAATTGGAGTATTTCTTCCCATAAAGCGACGTTCCCATCGGTGGCTCAGCTCATCCATGGCCCAATGGCGATTACGTTCAAGCTGAAGAGCGTAAGCATTCGGCATTTCTCGTCTGATTTGACGCTCGTGACCGCAAAGCTCCGGATCTGAGCTGAAATAAGAGAGCCTTCAAGCATGCTGCCAAGTCCTACAAATAGGCACTTAAGAAAGCTCGCTTCGACCGCATATATACCCATATTGGCACAAAGTTCTCTGCAAAGCCGTCCAGTAGCAGAACATTCTGGTTCCTTGCCAAGTCAGTCGAAGCGAACTTCTGTCGGCCCACATTGCCTCGGTAGGTAAAACCTGTTGGATTACTGGCTCATACGGCCAGAGAGAAAGCATGTCTCTTTGCATCTCTTTTCGCCCATAATTCTCGTCTTGACACTAGCAATGCTACTCCACCAAATCTGCCTCACTGTGACACTTCAATGCCCTAGGTTCGCATAAAGAACAAAGAAGTTCTGAGAGCACTGTGTCGTCTAGATGTGAATAAAGCTAGTGGACCAGATGGTATACCAGCGATAGTTCTCAAGGCTTGTGCGCCCGAGTTGTCTCCTGTATTGACGCTCTTGTATCGCCTCTCATTTAGGACTGGTATAGTGCCCAAGTCCTGGAAGCTTGCCAACGTGCTAATCGAGTCCAAAAAGGGCAGTCGTGCCGATCCTGCCAACTATCGGCCGATCTCAATAACCTATATACTCTGCAAGATTATGGAGCGTCTACTGAACTCACGCCTTACGGCTTACCTGGGAGGTAACGATCTCCTCAGTGACTGGGTGTGTGGTACGTGTTTCGCCGCAATCGGTCTACTGGGGACCTACTAGTTTATGTCACCCACTTGCGGGGAGAGGCGCTCGAGAAGAATGGGGAAGCGATTGCCGTTTACTTAGACGTCTCGAAGGTCTTCGACAGGGTATGGCACGCTAGCCTTTTGAGTAAGCTGGTGTGATAAACTGAGTAAAAGACCTCCTGAGAGAAGAGATATCAGAGCCCATGACGACTACTGCCGGGACTCCGGCATTAGGGGTCTGTTGTCTCTACAACTCTCTTCCTGCTGGATATCAACGATCTGCTGATGTCTGGTATTTATTGGTATGCAGGTGATATCACAGTTGTAGAGAGATACCAGCCAAGTGCTCGGGCTAGTAAGGAACTAATCCGATCTAAAAGAGAGGCTATAGTAGAGCGTACAAATGTCTCATTTCAGGCAGTCTCCAAGTGTGGTGAAGCTAATCTGGTGGGATTCAACGCCGCCAAAACACAAGCGTCTCGGTTCACCACCAAAAGAAGCCCGTTCACCTTGGCTCCTGATTTTCAGAATGTATCCTTGGTATGCAATGACCGCCTTCAGCTCTTGGGAGTAGAAATTTCCTCAGACCTTAATTTTGGGCGGTTTGCTACCATTCCAAAACGCTCAAACGCGATAGGGTTATCTGAGTTCCTTTGGCCACTTTTCGGTTCCATCTTCAGATCAGATCCATGTCATAATAATTTTGCATTGCCATCTGATTTGAACTTGCATGCAAATTTTCAGCTCAATCGGCATCCGCACTAACCGGTTGCCGATTGAGCTGAAAATTAATTTTGCAAGATTTGAATACAGACAAACATCGGGACAGATGAAACTAAATAGAAGCTTGTAAAAATAATATACGTTTTAGGCCATAGCCAGGTAAACAAGGCCAGTATTTATCCCTAAGTATATATGTATAGTAGCTATACCACTACAACCTTATTCTATCTTATGAGTATTACCAAACAAACTAACATAAGATTATAATACTATAATGTAACTGAATACATACCTAGCATAGCATAGTCGGCCTTATAATGTTCCCACTGTTGGGACTCAGGCCTCCTCTCTAGGAGAGGGAATGGGCCGTAATCCACCACGCGGGCCCAGTGCGGGTTGGTGGATGTCACATGTCTTCGAATTTTTGGTTCTAGAACATGCCGGTTTCCTCACGATGTTTTCCTTCACCGTTTTGAGAGCAGTGGTGATGAAATAAATTACACAAAGTATTGCGCCTGGCTGGGTTTGAACCCGCGACTTACAGCTTGTAAGTCGGGGCTGTTACAACTCGGCCACCACAGCTTTTACACAGAATACATACCTATCATACACAGAATGAGACTACCCCAAACTTATTGAATGGAGAAGGGGAGAGGCCGGCTTTAGTCGATAGTGGCCCAGCAGCTGTAAAAAAATAATCAGACATAGGCATGTGTTTGGAGAATATTGTAATTAAAACTCGAATGTATTGTTTCTCTGTTCCATTATTCTTGATTTTGCAGCACTTCATTTGAACTCTAATTTTTTCAGTATCGTAAAGTGGGGTTACTTTGGCCCTGACCTTGACCCAAACTCATAAACCAATAGAAACACAGTTTCTCATGTTCCTATTACGTAGTTAATAAGCTTGTGCCTAAGTTATACCCCAGGGTCAAAGTTACCCCTCTTTACGCGGTATCAAATATCTTCCAAATAAGGTAGGTACTGAAGGTCTTTGACAATTCAAAAGTGCCTGTAACTGGTTAATCTATAATTATAATAAATCTGTAGAAGTGAAAATTCTCTACATTGAAAATATCAAAAAAATAAATGGCAGGGGGAGTTACTAGACCGATACCGAACCCAAAAAAGTGATTAAAAATTTTTTTGACTGTCTGTCGGTTTGTTCAGGCATCACGCACAAAATACCGGTTTGATTACGATGAAACTTGGTATAATTATTCTTTAATATCCTGGGCACTCCAGTGGGTACTTTTTATCCCGAAAAATATGAATATGCAATAAAAAACAAACTTAATTTTGCTCTTCGATCTCTAGACCCGATTACTGTACGAACTGAAAATAATAAGTTTGGCGTAGGTTACGTCACCCGCAGTGGAGTTCACTAAGAGGCGCTGCACACGGCTAAGATATTATAATATTTTATCTTAAGATACAATATCGCTCGCCATACAATTCAATGAACTATCACAAACATCATCATTTTCCTGCCCTTGTCCTATCTTATTTGGGGTCGGCGCAACACGTTTTTTTCTTCCATTCTATCCTGTCAACCGTCATACTATCACTAACTTCCTTTTCTTTCATTTCAGTTCACACAATCCATCCATCTTTTCTTTGGCCTCCCTCTCCCTTTCCACCCATCCACATGTAAACTCATAACTCTTTTAGTAACATGTGTTTCATCTCTCCTCTTTACATGACCATACCAAGACAAACGATTCCCCTTCAACTTTTCAGTCACTGGCGCTACTTTCAAACTTCCTCTAATATATTCATTTCTCACTTTATCCATTCTCGTCACACCACATATCCATCTCAACATTCTCATGTCCGCTACATGCAATCTTTTTTCATCCGTCTTTTTCACAGCCCAACATTCTGAGCCATACAGGATGACAGGTTTTATTACAGACTTGACAAACGAAGAAGATAATAAATAATATTTCATATTTTCGTATCTCAAAAAACCTAATAAAACCATTTTCGACTTCTACGCGGACGAAGTCGCGAGCAAAAGCTAGTTTGAAATAAATGCTTTTGAATTGAAACTATCTTTTTCAACCTAATTCTATTAGGTACTCAAAAATTGTATCATTTGTTGCAGTATTTTCCCATTATTATTCCTCAGTGCCGTCTTGTTCGATTCCACGAATCAAAAACGGCCGAGTTCAAGCGAGGTACAGATGGGACTTCCTCAGGTTTTCCTGCAGCGACCAATACACGCTGGTCGGCAATACGTATGCCATGTGTAGGTCTGGACAATGGAATGTGCCTATACCTGTATGTGTTAGTAAGTATAATCCATGAGAATATCTAGTAACTATAATTCATCATCATCATCATCATCATTTCAGCCGAAAGACGTCCACTGCTGGACATAGGCCTCCCCCAAGTGCCGCCACAATGAACGGTCCTGTGCGTTTTGCATCCATCGTACTCCCGCAACTGAGGAGGCCTTCTGACGCTACGTCTTCCGGTACGTGGTCGCCATTCCAGAACCTTTCGGCCCCAACGGCCATCCATTCTGCGAGCAATGTGCCCTGAACATTGTCACTTAAGTTTGGCGATTCTTCGTGCTATGTCGGTGACCTAGGTTCTCCTGCGGATATCTTCATTCCTGATTAGATCACGCAAGGAAACTCCGAGCATAGCCCTCTCCTTTGTTCTTTGGGTGACTTTGAGTCTTCTGATGAGGCCCATTGTAAGCGACCACATTTCAGAGCCATATGTCATTACTGGCAACACGCACTGGTCATAGACTTTCGTCTTGAGACACTGAGTGACTACGATATGATAAAAATATCATCGACTTCTTGCAGAATCCGTTAGGTTACAATAAATCGTTCTTTCAATTCTTCATTCTTAATAAGACGCTGATATTATTATGTTGCAAAGTATAAAATTTTCCTGGGTTCCATTTATTCGAAATGTGCTCCACTTTCAGGGTGGTCAAATGAAAGCCTATCATTAATAAAAAAAACATGAGTAAAATATTGAGCAAAATTTCATATAACGTAAGATTTATTTCAAACTTTGGAAAAATCTTTTCTTTTGAAAATAATCCGATGACAGACAAAATAATAATAATTTTATTAAAATTAAAGTAAAGTAAAAATTCATTTATTTTTAAACACTAATGAAAACACAGTACATATATTAAAATAAATGGAGTGGACTGGAACCTAATCTAGGGCTTGTATGTCACTTATTGTAGCAGAATACAGAGAAATTTATATATATATTTTTTAATTTATATAAACCAGTGCTTGACTGCGATCCCACCTGATGGTAAGCGGAGATGCAATCATTGATGGTCAGGCGCACTAGTTTAATATGAGCCTATTCACTCTAGCCTTGAAAACACCTAAATTATAGCTGGACGGGAAGACCGCAGCAGGTAAATTGTTCCAGTCCTTCGATGTACGCGGTATAAACGACGAAGCGAAACGCTTAGTCCGGACCGTTGAAGTTTCAACAACGTAATATTTAATAATATTTACAACTTAATATTTGTAATATCTAAATTATACCTGTGTGCACAAATAAACTTTTTGAATTTTGATTTGACATAAAGGATAACTTTATAGTAGATATTTATATTGTATGTAAATAATTTCAGATTTCAAAAATATTTTTTATACTTTACTTAGGGTATAAGATCCTAGGATTTTAACCAACACTGATAATACAGGAATTATTTTAATTTGTTTCTTATGTTGTTTCTTCTACTTCTACTTATTTTTAATATTCCTAATGTTTTCTATCACTTTTCAAAGAAACGGGCTGCCAGCCGTTAGAAGAAGTTAAGAATGCGGTGAATTCGACATCTTATAACAACGCGTGGGTGGTCTTCTTCTGTTTGCCCGGACTTCAACTCGTTGGTTCACCCGTTCTTTATTGTAACGGAACACAATGGAACTCAACTACTCCAAAATGTTATGGTAAAAGATACTCAACATTCTAAATGCGCAATATGTTTAAGTATAGGTTATAATAATAATATTCGTGAGATTCTAAAAGAACACTAAATAGGTGTCAAACTGAGAAAATGTAGCTTAAAAACCATAACACTTATATATTTGTTTGTATATTATTAGCTGACCCTGCGAACTTTGTACCGCCTAATAGCACAGAATAAGTACTAATAGTACCTAATGATAACGCCATCTACTGGCATTACCAGAACAGCGTAATTCATTTTATGATGACTTTTAACTAGAGATGGCGTTAATTCGGATTTTTTTCGTGTTATTTTTTCATTTTTTCTCACCGTTTAAACCTTCCTTGGATTATCTCGAATATTTTCAGACCAAAATTAGCCAAATCGGTCCAGCGGTTTTTGAGTTTTTGAGAGACTAACGAACAGCTTATAATTTTAACCAACTCGAGCACCGATTGTACATACGTCTGTGCGTGTGTCTCACAGTGTTTTATGAATACCATTTTTCAGACATTGCTTTTTTATATAAAAAAACTGTTAGATTAAGTTATTTAAATGCAATATTTCGTATCCCCATTTCACTAGCATGTTTAGTTTTCGAGATTTAATTATTTGAAAATCGTCTTTTTTTCAACTGGGTATTTAGAAAAATAACCATACGACTTATACGAGGTTTTTAGTTTTTATTTATTTTGTTCTCGATTATTCCGATAAAACCTTGGGGCGCCCGAGGGGAGATTGTACACCAAGATTACAACTTACAAACCGAAAACCTTATTATAAGGAAAAAAAAAAGGTTTAAATAAAAAAAATGAACTGACGTTTGAAAATGTTATATACGTAGACAGAGAAACTAATAGACCCCATGACGATACCTTTCTCACTTACACAAGAAAGAGAGCGAAAATACCATTACGAGTGCATAAGACAAAGACAAAAATACTCTATTTTTTGTCCCTTATTGCGTAACCAGTTTTTCAAGGTCGGCAACTTGAGTTGCGAAACAAACTTTGACAGTTCGTGACTTCATCGTGTTTGGTGTTCGAATTTTGGATATTATTTAGTTAAAAATCGATTTGAGTGCATTGAAAAGACGTTGAAATTATCCTAATATAGACATCGAAGTAAATAGAATGGTGCGTTGTCGTGTTATTTCATGTTTAAGCGACAGTGAGAAGAAAATTGCCGGTGTGTCTTTTCACGCGTAAGTACGACTTTATTGCCCTTATCTATAGTTTCTCAGTGATGATTATTTATAGATTAGCATAGAGTAACAATTAGTCACGTTAAAACAAGGAAAATATTAGCGTAATATCGAGTTTTATCATTCAATAACCTATAAACATCAACAAGTAAGTGTTGCCAGCGTCGGTAAAAATAATACCCCGATCATCAACAAAAAAATATTGTTTTGACAATATGGCGAAACTCGAAATTAAATGAATACGAAATCCCATAATAACCCAGTGTTTCTGGAAGACTTCGGCATCGAAAACATACTTTAATTTATTATTTCTCATAGTAATAATAATTGTGATTGACATAAAATTACACATTATTTTAGAGAACTGAACTGAACCTGCGACTATTAATTATTAACCTATGTTTATCGATAGGTTTCCAGATGATCCAGACCTACGTAATAAATGGATCAAAGCAACTGGGAGAAAAGATTGGATTCCCTCAAAATATTGTAAAATATGTAGCAATCATTTCCCAGAAAAACAACTTATTAAAAAGAACAAGAAGACAGTTCTGTATCCTGATGCAGTACCAATAGCGGTAAGAATTTATTACAACATACAGTCAACCATAGCCCCTAAGAAAACAGTTTCGTTGATTAAGTATGATATTCCGCTTCAATAATTAAATTTATTTCAACTTGTACCACATTTGGTGAAAAGTAATTTAAAAAGATTATGTGTTACTAACATTAAGAAGTAGGAAAATAATTAGCAGCAAACTGTTTAGACAGGTTTTTTCAGGCAGAATTTAGACTCTCATTTGCCATCTTTCGTTTTTATTTTAAAACATATTGACAGCCAGTAATTAGTGCATGGAAAATCACAACCTTTTGTTATTACAAATTCATATACATTCTGATCCAAGAGATTAACACATTTACAATAATTAATGTGGTACTTGCGGATATGTTATTTATTATTTGATTGAATGTTTTAGATTTCAATACCCGAGGAGTGTGTCGATCCAGCACCGTCCACATCTACAAGTGCCAATTTTCAAGATGACACAAAAATAAGAGGCACTAAAAAGGTTGTCAAAAGAGAATTGCAATTACCTGAAGAGGAAGATACGCCAAGAAAGAAAAAACTTAAAGTGGCTTTAAAGAAGAAAACTGAGGCAGTTGCAAATCTTCGAAAAAAAATACGTGCTGTCCGGCAAACAAACAGGCGTCTAATGAAACGAAATGCTAAGTTATCAGATATTATTTCAGAGCTACAATTCAAATCCTTAATATCATATGAAGATGCTGACATATTAAGCACAATTGATAGCGGTAACAAAGATTTCCTTAAACGGTTTTTGGGTGTAGTTGGAAAAACTAAAAAAAAATCTCCTGCATTGAGAAAGTTTGCATTATGTTTGCATTTCATTAGTACACGTGCTTATTCTTACGTAAGAGAACAATTTAATACTTGCCTTCCACACCCGCAAACATTGGTTAGTTGGTATCGAGCAGTTGATGGTAATCCCGGATTTACCAAAGAGGCATTGCATGCAATAAAGTCAAAAGTAAAAGCATCAGGTAAAAATATTCATGTGTACAGAGGCCAGCAAAAGTGCTTGGATACCTTAATGCCTATTTTCCCTTGCACGTTAAAGTTTAAGTTTTCGAAAATTTAACTAGATGGCGTTGGTTTCTTCACAGCTAAATGGCGTCCAAAAGCAATCTCACAAAGTATAAACTTGACTTTTAGTCTGACAGAAAATAGACACATGCGTCATCATTGTCATAAACAACTGACTGTAGTTCATAATTTCATCATTTAAATTGGAGTCAAGTTGGCCTAGCGGTTTAGCATGTGCAGATAGATGCGTAAATCAATAAGCCGTGAGTTCAAATCTCACGTAGTACTCACACTTTTTGTAAGTTACGAATTAAAAAAAATGAAATCGGTAGGAATATTATATCAAAGCTAACAAGTAGTATAATATAATATTCAAGTGGGTAGCTACTCAGCAAAACGAAAAAAAATGCAGGTAAACAGGCTCATCAAAAAAAAGGCACTATTAAAAAAATAATATGTTTATTTCTTACAATTTCTTATTCAAATTCAACAATCACCGTTTATTAATCACCGAATAAGATTATAATATTATATATAACTTCTTATTGAGGCCATAGCTTAAGTATTCGTTTCCAAAATTGGAAAGAGGATTGAAGCTTATGTAACCTTAACAAACAAACAAGAAACCAGATAATTTTATCCCAAATGTTAAAAGGATTAAATGTTGGCTAAAAACTATAAAATTGCACAACAATATATCAAGTGTTCATAACTTTTTTAAGTTGTTTTAAATACGGGTATTAAGTTAAACACACATAACAAGGTCTTCAGTTAATACAGAGAATAAGTACTGAGTAAATTATATTAATTCAATATTATAATTATTTATCATCTTGACGCCACAACCATAACCGTCCGTGTTCACTAGACTTAAAAGTTTTTTCACCAGTAAAGATGACACTACTCTTATCAAAGTTTATGATCCATGTAGCAAGTATTTCACAACATGCCTCCGATAATGCATCTTTTCGCTAAGTATGAAGAGCACGACGATCAGTGTGAACGCTTGTGTCAAATAAACCAGCATAGTGGTTCGTCGACAGACGTTCATTTTCTTCGTACTCCCTTATCATGGTTTGACGCTGCAACATGTTTATTAGTTTTAATCTGCCAGCTCTTTTATGGTGTTTCAAAGAACCCTCTTCTTCAAATCGTCCTACCCATAGAGCAACTGTTTTTCTCTGCAACAATAAAACAGAAATATATAATACCCAATAATGATTATTATATAGGAGGTTTTTGTTATATAAAGAAGAAAAAAAATCTACTTACGTTTACACCGGTCTCTCTGATTATTTTTGACAAGTTTTTGCCTTGATTATGCATAGCAATTATTTGAGCTCTTTTTACTAAATCCAACAATGCATATCTACACATTTTGGTAAAATAAGTAGACAATACACCTGGTTAAAAATAAAATTCAACGAAAAGCGCTGGAACGAGTTAATCGAAATTAACTTAGCGAATAATCAATTGAGCTATGTCTCTCTGGTCTAAGTATTATTTATACTACCTACTAGTTATTATTTATAAATCCATATTCAACCTACCCTCACAAATTTGAAAACGAACCCATAGATAATCAAATATTTATAAATTGATATTCAATTTTAATATCTTCATCTCTTTAAAAGAAACTATAAATTATTTCAGTGTTTGAAGAAACAAAAAGAAAGTACAAAAACAAACATTAATTAAGCATTAATCATTTGAAGCACAGCGACGCCATCTATTAACAGTATTATGTAATGTTGTCTATAACTACATTTTAATCTGAGTTTACGCTAGATGGCGTCATTTCTCGCTTCACACGATTTTTTTTCTGCACTACCCAGGCACTTTCACAGGTACCTTTCATTTGATGAAATGTCGATAAGAAAAGCTATGACTCTAGATGGTGGGGAATGTATTGGCGCAATAAATATTGGTGCCAATTTAGATGGCTATAATATTAGAATGGCTACTCAGGCTCTAGTTTTTATGGTAACAGCCCTAAACGATTTTTGGAAAATACCTGTTGGGTATTTTCTAATCGAAAGCATTACTGCGGAACAGAAGTCACAGCTTGTAACTGATTGCATTAAGTTGTTGTATTCCTGTAACGTAAATGTCGTTTCAATAACTTATGATGGATGTCCCTCAAATTTTGCAATGGCGAAAATATTAGGCTGCAAAATAGAACATGATGTCGAAGTTTACCCTGTATTTAACATTGAAATAGAGGGTGTTAATAAAGAATTGTGTTTCTTTCCTGATCCACCACATATGGTGAAATTACTTAGAAATCTGCTCGGCAATAAACACGTTTTAAAAACTAGGGACGATAAAATCATAAAGTGGTCATTTATAACATCTTTGCATGATTTGCAGGAACAAGAAGGCCTCCATCTAGCAAATAAATTAAGAAAAGCACATATAAACTTCGTTAAACAGATAATGAAAGTTAAACTGGCAGTTCAGACGTTTAGCAATTCGGTTGCTGATTCCATTGAGTTTTGTGAGGAAAATCATTTCGAACAGTTCCAAGGATCATCACCCACCGTTGATTTTATTAGAAAAGTAAATAATCTGTTCGATATCTTAAATAGCCGAAATATCAATGCATATGGTTATAAAAAACCTCTCAATATGAAAAATTTTGGGAATATCGATGTGTTTTTAAATGAAATCTTCGACTATTTAAGTAGTCTTAAACTAGAAAATGGCCAAAACGTTGTTCAAAGTAATAGGAAGGTGTGTATAATCGGACTAAGGTGCTGCATTCGTAGTTTGCAATTTTTATATAAAAAACTTATCTCCAGCTCAGAGTTGATATTCTTACCTACGTATAAATTGAGTCAGGATCACTTAGAATCGTTTTTTAGTGCAATTCGATCTAAAGGCGGTTTTAATAATAATCCCTCAGCGGTACAGTTTCGAGCCGCGTACAAAAGATTAGTCGTTCATGGAGAACTCAAACACATTGATACAGGAAATTGTACATCTCTCGAAAATATAAACATTTTAACATACAGTAACTCACGTTATGAAAAGTCAATAAATGCTACTTTACACCTTTTGGAACATTCCACTAGTTTAGAAAGTGAAAGTCCAACTGAAAGCGAGTATTTTTACATTGATACTGATCATGACTACCTTGCCGATCCTACACGACTTACAGAATATTCTAAGCAGATAATTATATATATTGCTGGTTTTATTATAACAAAAGTAGCAAAGATGGTGAAATGTGAAAATTGTTTGATGTCAATGATTAACACTGCCTCTAAAAACAATTACAAATTAATTGTAAAAAAGGATAAAGGCGGTCTGCATTATCCGTCCGCTGATGTAATCGTCGTTTGTGAAATTGCTGAAAAAGTTTTTAGGAACAATTTAACACAATTTGGCAGTAATCTACTTACACGAAATAATCTTTTACTGCAATTAATGAATCAATGTATTCGCCAATGTATAGGGACAGAGTTATTTAAAGAACATGGTATTTCTTACGATCATTCTCCTCTAGATGATCATAAAGTTCTTTTGATCAAAGCAATTACCATGAAATATCTTCAAATTCGAATTTACAAGTACACAAAACAGCTATCGGAGCCCAGTGAAAAAGTAAGAAATTTGTACACGAAATTAACATTGTTTCGCAATCAATAATTAATCTATATATATATATTTTTATATCTACTACATTGATTATAAAGACAAAAGAAAAATCTCATATCTGGTTTTATTTAATTTACCCCAAAAATATTTACCCTTTCCCTGTAACATCCAAAACATCCGGGAGCTCGGATACTGTGGCAACATTCAACTCGTGCATTGACAAACTATCTTTGTCTCAGTCGCGGTTACAGAGTACCTTTGTCTATTAGTTTCTCTGTCTACGGTTATATACAACTAAAATGTATTTTTTTTCTGTTTACCCCTTAGGGAAGGCTATAGTCGTTCGACCATATCGTCTAGTCTTTCGTCCATGTTTTCTTGCGTAATAAGTTTTCTGCATTTGAATATCATAGTTCTTTCTTTTTGTTTTACATTAGAATGCGGGTGTAATACATTCTAATGTTTTTGAAGTATTTGGCAGCAAATGTATCGATTTAGGCTTCTCAGCAAACTTTGCTGAGGTAGCTAAAACTACAATAAAATTCTCAGCTCCATTTTATCGAAATCGCGCTTATTTCAATGAATCCACTTATTATTCCAGTTGCGCAGACACTTGAGACACAAAACTACACCAATTTTACATCACAATATTGACTAGATTTTGATGGGATTTTTCCGAGTGAAGTCTAGTGGCTGTTTTAATTATTCGCAAATTGATTATTAAAACAGCCACTGAACTTCACTCGGAGAAATCCCGTCAAGAACTCCACAACTAAAATGACTGCGCTTGGGTTTTTTCTTTTTCACTGACAATCGAAAAATAATGTTTTTTTTTTTTTTAATTGATATAAACCAGTGCTCGACTGCGATCCCACCTGATGGTAAGCGGAGATGCAATCATTGATGGTCAGGCGCACTAGTTTATTAAGAGCATATTCACTCTAGCCTTGAAGACACCCATAATATAGTTGGACGGGAAGACCGCGGCAGGTAAATTGTTCCAGTCCTTCGATGTACGCGGTATAAACGACGAAGCGAAACGCTAAATGCTAATGTACCTAAATACGATATTTGGGTACCGTAAAATACTATGAATTAAACCATTATTCAAGTTCTTTGAATTAAATTGCATAATAATTTTGCTTTTTTAGGGTTCCGTAGGTACTTAAAACAAAAAAATAATAGTTTTACATAACACGCCCGTTTATGTCGCTCGCCGATTGCGACTGAGTGAAATTAAGCCACGGCACCGCAGATCTAAGTATATGGTTTTAATTTCAACTCAATACCTCGGCGCGTTTTGGAGCTAAAGGGTCTTGACAGACAGACAGACAGACAGACGGACGGACAACAAAGTGATCCTATAAGGGTTCCGTTTTTTCTTTTTGAGGTACGGAACCATAAAAAAATAACAAATACATAACATAATATCTTGTTCAATTACCAGAGAGTTTTGCCGAGAAAACTGAGACAGAATGCAACTTCGAGCAGTCCATTTGCGGTTGGAAGCCGGACGTGTACCACGATTTCGACTGGACGAGGCTGAACAAGAAGACCTACTCACGGACGAGACCTCAGTACGACCATACTTATGGAATGGATGGGTCGGGTAAGAAATTGTATGCCTATATATATAAATATAAAATAGCTTCTGCCAGCGGTTTCAAGTACAAAAAAGTACAATCTTTAGACCCCCATTTCATCTACTTAGGGGGTGAATTTAGAAAAATCCTCTTTTAGTGCTCGCCTACGACATACAAGGAAACCATGTGCAAAATTTCACGCTCCTAGTCCCAGTAGTTTCGGCTGTGCGTTGATATGTATGTCAGTAAGTTTCTTCTAGATAGATGATAATA
Source organism: Mythimna vitellina (assembly GCA_949316375.1). Lineage (NCBI taxonomy): Eukaryota > Metazoa > Arthropoda > Insecta > Lepidoptera > Noctuidae > Mythimna > Mythimna vitellina. The sequence continues at coordinate 3,974,223 of OX438709.1, read as the reverse complement.
ATAATAATATTCCACAACTTTCACGCAACGCCATCTAGTCCCAAACTAAGTAGAAGTTGTGCTATGAGTACAAGACAACTAATAAACATAGTTATACATATATTTCTAAATACATACATATCATAGAAAAATAATGACAATAAAAAATATAATAATATAAAATTAATTTAATTAATAAAAAAAAGGAAGAGGTTCTCAATTGGGTTGCCAATTGAGAACCTCTTCCTTTTTTTGAAGTCGATGAAAAAATAAACCCTAGACAAAGAAATGATCGTATTCATCACACAAACATTTATCCTGGGTGGGAATTAAACCCACAACCTTCGCTATAGTAGTCAGGGCCACCGACTATTAGGCCAAGAGGCTGTCAAAATATAGCAGAATCATTCATAAAATGTTCCCACTGGCTCAGGCCTCCATGATGCCGTAATCCATCCTGCGGGTCCAGTGCGGGTTGATGGAAGTCACATGTCTTCGAATTATATTATTTTTTTTTTCGCTATCATATTATTTTTTTATTTCAGCCAAGAACTTGGCTAAACAAATTGCTCCTGTTGAGCAATGCAATGACATGTATGATTTTGCCAATAAATTGGCACCAAATCTTGACATAAATATTAATTTAAATTAGAAATTGAGACAACAGAGACAATCTCTAGCATGAATGTACTGAAGAATAAAAATATTTCCAATCAAGTTTTAAAATCATTAAATAGTATCAACCTGGTGCATCAAAATGTTCAAGGACTTATGAACAAGGATTTAGAAGTAGACTTATTCCTTAACTGCAATAATATTGATATTCTATGCTTAACGGAACATTGGCTTAAGAGCCATCAGTTCATTTTCAATTTTAGTAATCACCAGGTTGGTAGTTCGTTTAGTAGAATTGATGCCATACGTGGTGGCTCATTAATTTTAGTAAGCAACAACCTTAAGTTCAAAGAACGAAAGGATATTGTGAGCCTATCTGTTGAGCGGTCAGTTGAAATAGCCTGTATTGAATTAGAGAAGTTTATTATATTAAGTGTGTACAAACCCCCTTCTGGATTGTATGACTGCTTCGAAAAGGTAATGGATGAAGTATTCCACAAGATTTGCAATTCAAACAAGTACATAATCACTTGTGGTGATTTTAATGTTAATTTATTAGAAAACTCAGGTTTACGAAGTAAAATTTTAAGTCTATTTCAGTCCTACAATCTTGTTAACTTATTTTTGGAGCCCACAAGATTAACTCCTACTACTGCCACATGCATAGATAATGTTTATACGGATGTTGTACCAACTCACAAAGAAATTATAAATTTATTAGATTCTGATCATTGTGGACAGTTAATTACTTTTCAAAACCAAAAAAACATAGTGGCCAAAAAGAATATCACTGTTAACCCTAAAACTGCAAGTCGTTTAGAAACCTTTAAAACTAAGCTCATCAATAATTTACCAGACTTGTCTACATATGATGATCTTAATCACCAATATGAAGGTTTCTTTAACATGTACTGTAATCAATTTAATTCTACTTTTATACCTAAGACTATTTCGGTTAATAGTAACGTTTCATTCTGTGAATGGGCTACCACCGGTATTCATAAAAGTAGAACTCGGCTTTACGAACTGTATGATGAAAGGGTTCTTGTTAATACTGCTGAATTTAGTTCATATGTGCGAAATTACTCAAAATTATTTAAAAAAAATTGTTCTGTAGCAAAATCGCGTTATTTGAGTTCCAAAATTAAAAACAGTAATAATATAATTAAAACTACTTGGAATGTTATAAATAGTGAAACTGGAAGATCTAAAAGACCAACTAGTGACTATAAACTTGTAATTAATGACAATGTGATCACATCAGACTCACAGGTTGCCGCGGCTTTTGAGAAATTCTTTTCAGAGATTCCTATATCAACAACAAAATCTCTGAACTCGTCACCCACTGCTGCAGAGTCTCTGCTTAAAGAAAATGTTAATGTTTGCGATTCTGTTTTTAATTTCGAACATGTGACTTATGTAGATATAATTAAGACGTTTAACTCCTTGAATGTAAAAAAGACTGCAGATTTATGGGGTAATTCTGTGGACGTTGTTAAGTCTATAATCCACATAGTAGCTCCTTCTTTAGCTTTTATTTTTAATAATTGTATTGATCGCGGTGAGTTTCCTGATCTAATGAAGAATAGTAAAATAATTCCATTGTTTAAAACGGGTAGTACATCTGACCCCACGAATTATAGACCCATTTCAGTACTACCCACTTTTAGTAAAGTATTTGAAAAACTTATTTTAGAGCAACTACAAAGATTTTTTAACAGATTTAAATTATTGCACACCAAACAATTTGGTTTTACAAGGGGTCGTTCAACAACCGATGCTGGTGTTGAACTTTTAGGACATATTTATAATGCATGGGAAGACAAATGCGATGCCCTGGGCATTTTTTGCGATTTGTCAAAAGCCTTCGATTGCGTTCTCCACGAAACATTGATCAGGAAACTACACCATTACGGAATCCGGGACTCCTCCCTGGATCTTCTTACATCTTATCTGAGTAAAAGGATTCAGAGAGTTGATGTAAACGGAAAAAGATCTCCCGGATCTGTAGTAAAAATGGGTGTCCCCCAGGGCTCAATTCTTGGCCCATTTTTGTTTCTTACATATATAAACGACTTACCTTACCTCATAGAGAATAACCATAATATAGTGTTGTTTGCAGACGACACTTCACTTTTGTTTAAACTTAAACGTCAGCAGCCGGTTACTGACGATATAAATATAGCACTTTCAAAAATAGTACACTGGTTTGATGTAAATAACCTACATCTTAATGAAAAAAAAACGAAATGTATTAAGTTTACCATGCCTCATGTTAGGCAAGTAGAAACTAGTGTGCTAATAAAAGGTAAAGAGTTGAGTCCTGAAGATAATACAGTGTTCTTGGGCATAACTCTGGATGCTAAGCTTCAGTGGGGCCCACATATAGACAAATTATCAAAAAAACTTAGCTCTGCAGCATACGCTGTAAGACAAATTCGAAATTTAACTGATGTAGAGACAGCCCGTTTAGTTTACTTTAGCTATTTCCATAGTGTTATGTCGTACGGTATTCTACTGTGGGGAAATGCCGCCGATATCCAGACAATTTTTGTATTGCAAAAAAGGGCTATTCGTTCGATTTATAGATTAAGTCCCAGATACTCCCTCAGAGATAAATTTAAAGATATCAATATTATGACTTCACAGTATATTTACGAGAATATATTGTATGCACATAAAAATATAAAAATGTTTAAAAAATACAGTGATATCCATAATTTTAATACTAGGAACAAACACAAATTTGTGGTTCCTACAACCAGGCTAAAAAAAATAGGGGGCTCATTTAGATGCCAATGTATACACTTCTATAATAAACTTCCTATTCACATTCAACAACTAAGCCTTAATAAATTCAAAACATTTGTAAAGCGAAAACTTTGTCAAAAGGCTTTTTACTCTATAAAGGACTATGTTGAGGACGAAAAGGCTTGGGATTGACCTGCTCCAGTACGCACTACGACTGTTGTCTTATTTTTCTCTTTTATTTTTATTTTCAATTGTGCTCTTTATTATTATTATTATTTTACAATTTGATATTGTAGATTATTTTTATTTTGCAATTTGACTTTATTTATTTTTATTTTTGACATCAATATTTACTTTATTAAGTAAATTACATTTTGTAAATTATATATTTACTTTTATTATTGTGAACGTGAGAACAATGTTGATTGCCTTTTTTTTTTCCTTTTCAGTAATTTTAACGTATGTCTGGCAATTTGAGTATATTCTGCGGCCTACCCAAATGTCCTTTCCTTGGTATTGTTCGTCAAGTCGTTGAGCTCCTTAGTAGTCCTGGGTTGAGCTTTGCGAATACTGACAAATGCTTGCACTGACTGGACAGGTCCACTCAAATTTGTATGGTTCTTTCTTCAAAAGACCATCTCAGACAAATCTGCACTGTTCTCATGTGATTTGACCATTACATATTAACTGTATGGACTTTAAAAGAGACTGACCCCTGAGTTTGTTTCGGTGTTTCTTCTCAGGGTAGTCAGCTAGGAAACACCGGCCTCATCTAGTTTAAAATGACAAAAAAAAATTGACGTGTAAAAGTGTTTTTTTAAACCTACTAACAAAATAAAAAAAAAAAATTATACAGTACTTTTCAAGAAATTAGACCATAATGTTATTTTATTTCCAGGTTACTTCATGTACATAGAAGACAGTGGTAGTAAGATTGTGAATAATACAGCGCGTCTGATATCGCCCGTGTACGAGGCGGAGCTGGCAAAGGACGGATGCTTTATCTTCTGGTACCACATGTTCGGATGGTAAATATATTCATCATTCAGTGACTTTTGACCATGTTAACATCAAAACATATTTACCAAGTACATATTATCTCAATATATAGGGTGACTGGTAATTAGTGACCGATACTTAAACACATGATTGTACTCGTGATTACAAACAACTTTCTCAAAGACACTTTTTTTAAAAAGTAATTAGTTTTTTTCACAATAACAAAAGAGCTGTTTGAAACTTTGAACGTGCGCGCCTTCAGCCGATCAGCTGTTAACGGCGCGGCACCCACGCTCGCGTTATCGATGACGTAAGCAATGTACCTATATGTTTCGGTAAAATAATATCCAAAGACTGTTGCTGTTGCTGTTTTGATATTGTGATTAAATTAACTAGCATAAAAAAAAGTTTCTTTGTTGTTTGTAATCATGAGTACAATCACGTGTTTAAGTATCGGTTACTAATTACCAGTCACCCTATATTTTTTGCATGAAATAGGTAACTTAAGTTGTAGGAAGTACCGCTTAAAAGAATTTAGCCACGAGCATTAAAGAAGAAAGAAATAAAAAAGTTCAGGGCCGCAACTACTTAATTATATTTAGTACATTGGGTCGTAATGTGGGTCGTAATGTAAGTCAACCTAAATTTAGGTTAGACCTTACGAGGCTAGAGTACATCATTACGGCGTACCGCAGGGTTCTGCATTAGGGCCTTTGCTATTCATTTGATACATAAATGACTTTTCCAAAGCAACTACGTACAATGTCACTAATTTCAAATTTAAAAGTACTCTAATACAATACACATTAAAATAAAATTAAAATTCAGAGTCTACGCCTTATATATTTTTTTAAATTTGAATTAAAAAAAATAAAAATAATTTGTATTAAATTTGTGTTTTGTTTTTTTTTTTTATTTGTATTATTATTTATTTGTTTTAATTTGTATTTGTGTTTTGTTTTTTTTTTTTTATTTGTATTATTATTTATTTGTTTTAATTTGTATTTGTGTTTTGTTTTGTTTTTGATTTGTTTTTTTTATTATTTAGGTATTATTTTCATAAAAAAATAAAAAGTTGATGAAAAAAAAATCCACAGGGCATGAGAAGAGAAGAGGGGTCATCTGCTGTCCTTTCAGACCCCTCCCGTCGACTATTTCAATTTGGCATACGATGCACCAAACACCTTGTATAGTAGTGGTAGGTACCTAATAAAGAAGAAATAGAAAGTAATATTAACGCTTATCTAGGATTGTTAGCTTTTGACCAGTAAATAATCGTAATATTGACTACATAAAAGCTAACATTCTTAAAATTAATCTTACCAAAAGTAAAATTATGAACTTTAAAGTTAGACACAAAATTTCACAATTTCAAATTAATTATAATGGAGATCCAATACTAGAATCTAATGTAACAAGATTTCTTAACCTATATAATGATCATCATTTACTTTATATTGCGTACTATATAGTAAAATGCAAATAAATAAAATACAAAGCTATAAAATAAAACAAAAGTTATACAATTCAAGTAAAATTGGTGTTTGAGAAATTAATATAAAAATATTTAAATTGCTGTAACACGTTGACTTCTGATGAAAGAAAACTAGTAAAAATCATAATTGGTTTGTTAAGCGGCCCGGCTGAACGCGTGCCAGAGGGTCATGGTCATACGGATGGTGCGAGGATACCGGACGATTTCCCGCGAAGCGGCGAGCCTCTTTGCTGGCCAGCCACCATGGGAGCTGGAGGCAACAGTCCTTCCACACATGCACGATCTGCGCATGGAGATGCAACGCCGGGGCGAAACTCCGCTGCCGCGACAAGTTGCAGCATGGCGGACAAAGCTCCGGCGAGTTCTCATGGAGAAATGGCGACAGCAACTGTCGACCCAGTGCTGGGCACGCCATAATTATGGCGGTAAGCCCCCTCTTTGAGGCGTGGTTGGAAAGACCTCACGGCGTCCTCACCTTCCGCATGACGCAGGTTCTCACCGGACACGGTAAGTTCGGGAGGTTCCTGCACCGGATTCGTGCGAAAACGACGCCCGGTGTGGACCGCTCGGAGGACACGGTAGAACACACAGTGGAGGTGTGCCCCACTTGGGCAGAGCAACGCCGTGTCCTCGTGGGGGAAATCGGCGGCGGCGATCTCTCGCGCTGGGCCTTGGTTCAGGCCAAAGGTTCCTTCTGCGAAGCAGTAATGCTAGCAAAAGAGGCGGCCGATCGCGTGAGGCAACGGTCCTTACGCTCCAACCGCCGCCGGGATTTCGATGCCCTGAGACGAAGGCAACGAAGGAACAGGAGTGGGTTTTTAGTCAGTAAAAGTCTGACACTATCTCCCGTTCCGCCCAAGAGCGGAGGATGTCATAAGATGATTTTCCCACCCAATAAAAAAAATAAAGATTGGTTTGTTAAGAAACACACCGAGCAGAACATACTACAAACTACTAGCATACATCGCCTGCCACACGCACTGCTCAAAAAAGGACGACATTAAAAAAACGGATGTGCGTGAGAATGATGATGTAGGAAGACCAGAGGTCTGTTTATGTGGCGGTGGTGTCTCTGCACGGTGTGGGGGTGGGAGAGGAATGAATGATAATGAGGATATGTCTTCGAGAACGCAAATTAACAGTGTTATGGGTAACTTTGTAAGTTCTCCTATGCTTTTCGTATGCTAGGTAAAATTGCAAACATGATCGCACTCTTAGCAGTTTATCATGATTATGTCGCTTCCACTTGACGATATGGACTGATATTTTGGGGCAATGGTGCTAGAGTAGAGTAAGTACCTACTAACAGTACAAAAAAATGCATTCGAACTATACGCAAAATAAAACGAACGGATTCATGCAAGCCACATCTCCAAAACTTGGAAATATTGACTGTGTCATCACTTTGTATCTAAGAAGCCTGTATTTTGTACAAAAACAGGGAAAGTGCAAGTCGGACTCGCGCACTGAGGGTTCCGCACAAACCTACCTATGAAAACAGTTCGATTCCCGAATTGAGTTACAAAGATTTAACCGAATTGTAAAAAAAGGTTTTTTGTTACGTTACAACAAATTTACGATTTTCAAATTTATTCCTATATCTATACAATAAGACCTTGGTTTATGCCAAATCTGAGTCAGTACCCAGAATTTTGATTCCTTTGAGAGTGTTGAAATGTACGTTTTTTACGACATAAACGGCCGTATCTTTTTATTCTGTTAACAAGAAGATTGATCTTTTTCATAAATGCAAAGGACCACAGAAAGGACTGTATACGATATTAATTACAACTCGATGCTTCCACGCGTTTCTGAGATAAAGGGTCTTGACAGACAGACAGACGGACGGACAACAAAGTGATCCTAAATGGGATCCGTTTTTCCTTTTGAGGTTTTTTTTTATTTTAGGTGGGAACATCATCTTATGACAAATCTCGCTCTTGGGCGGAGCGCGAGATAGTATCAGACTTTTACTGACTCAAAACCCACTCCTGTTCCTTCGTTGCCTTCGTTCCAGGGCCCCGGGTTTCGTTTTCACACTACCCATGGCCCCAGTAGGCTTCGACCTTGAGCCCGCGCCTACGGTGGCCGGCAATCGGAATCGGAATCCCTGCGGCGACTGCGGCGTGATGACCGTTGCCTCACGCGATCGGCCGCCCCCTTTGCTAGGATTACTGCTTCGCAGAAGGAGGCGACCGCTTGCCACTCCTCCTCGCTCCGGACCATGGCCTGTACCAAGGCCCCGCGCGAGAGATCGCCGCCGCCGATCGCCCCCACCAGGACACGGCGTTGCTCTGCCCAAGCGGGGCACACCTCCACCGTATGCTCCACCGTGTCCTCCGGGCGGACAACACAGTGGCGACACCCGGGCGTCGTTTCCGCACGAATCTGGTGCAGGAACCTCCCGAACTTACCGGGTAAGAACCTGCGTCATGCGGAATAATAGTGGCGTGCTCAGCACTGGGTCGCGACAGTCGCTGTCGCCATTTCTCCATGAGAACTCGCCGGAGCTCTGTCCGCCATGCTGCGACTTGTCGCGGCAGCGGAGTTTCGCCCCGGCGTTGCATCTCCATGCGCAGATCGTGCATGTGTGCAAGGACGGTTGCCTCCAGATCCCATGGTGGCTGGCCAGCAAGGAGGCTCGCCGCTTCGCGGGAAATCGTCTGGTATCCTCGCACCATCCGTATGGCCATGACCCTCTGGCATGCGTTTAGCCGGGCCGGCGACCATACCGGTGCGCCATAAAGGGCTATGGATCGAACGATACCCGCGTAGAGCCTCCAGCAGGAGGCGTCTGGACCCCCAGGTTGGGCAGAAGCCGCCCGAGGGCAGCCCCAGTCCGATTTATCCTGGGAGCCAGACGTCGGAAGTGCTCCTCGAAATCCCATCGGATTCCTTTTGAGGTAAGGAACACTAAAAAAAAAATGCATTTTTATACACTTGTCGAAAGACAACGACGCTCAAATAAACGCGAATAGAATAGCGAATGTCTGCACCCTATAAGTAACCTACTTGCCAAATTTTAAGTTTGTAGGTGTTATAGTTTTTGCATACGAAGTTGGGGTGTATCGTTACTATTAAATTAAACTTAAATAGCAGTAGGCAAGAGACGTTACTTGCAAAAGGATATGGCTGTTGGAGCTAAAAGGTTCTAGGGTAGTGACGACCGTATAACGGTAGATACAGTTTTGATGTGTCTACAGCACACTGGAATCTGATAAATGCGAAAATCACAGCGATGTGGGGACTGGAGAAGCCTTTGTCCGCCACGGGAAACTCAGATTTAAATGCAAATTCATTTATTATTAGAAATCTGCGCTCATTTCATACCCGCTTACTCATCGTACTGACTTTCTTCAGTGTTCTTTCTTTGTTCAAGCTATTTCTTTGTGGAATGCGCTCCCCCAGGAGATTAGGATGGCAACAAATCGATTAACATTCAAAACCAAAGTTCGCGAGCTAATTCGTAAGAAGCCAAGCAGTAGTGTCAACACAGCGTTAATGTTTTCCAATTGTCCATTTGAACCAACTGTTTGACTTTATTAGTGTAGATATATATGTAGATAGTTTATTAATTTGTGTATGTATTTATAATATAATTGTATGATATTTATGGTTTATTAGTATATCTATTCTTGTACCTATTCGCCTTTTTAATTTTCGGTAAATATCATACAAAATAATGGCTGAACACTATCCCCTGAGATACAGGTTACCACCTAGTTTAGAGGATAGGGTCTAAACAGTTTGAGGCATATCACAGCCACTACATTATATACTGCAGTACAATAAAAATAAAAATTACTTTGTATCGTGTACTTTTTTAGAGACAGTGGTGGCCGAGTGGTAACGCCCCCGATTTACGTATTGTAGGTCGCGGGTTCAAACCCAGCCAGGCGCATTACTTTGTGTAATTTATTTCATCGCCACTGCTCTCAAAACGGTGAAGGAAAACATCGTGAGGAAACCGGCATGTCCTAGAACCAAAAATTCGAAGACATGTGACATCCATCAACCCGCACTGGGCCCGCGTGGTGGATTACGGCCCATTCCCTCTCCTAGAGAGGAGGCCTGAGTCCCAGCAGTAGGAACATTATAAGGCCGACTATGCTATGACTATGTGTACTTTTTAATTAAGCTTCTATAAATTGTAAGCATTTTTGTTTTTATTTTTATTTATTTTTGTGGTGAGAAATAAACGATTATTATTATTATTATTTTTTATCTCTTTCATGTTTCAGTGGTAGGTGCTCTACCATTATTTATCTCTGCATCACTCTAAGGTTGACTGGTAGAAAATGCCTAAGGCATTAAGTCCGCCGCTTTACTTTTGTGTATAAAGTATTTAATAAATAAATAAATATATAAGTCATTCGTGTATAGTTCGTTCTTTGTCGAGGGTCACCAGTTTAGAGGTAGGTGAAACAGAGAGTAAAATCCCGCAAACCTCTGTTGAAAAGGGAGGATCCTCCGACCAGGCAGGATGTTATGTCTGGTGGGCAACTGCCCGGTAGATGATTTCGGGCTGTTCTAATCGCGCGGAGAACTGATTGCACGATGCAGGATTAGTTCTTATGTGACGACATAGATGTCGCTACAAGTCTAGATCGACCGCATCAAATATTGTTACATGGTTTAGAGGAAGTAAGTTAAGAAACAGAAACTTGCAGAAAACGACTTTGTTTTAAACTTGTAAGAGATTTTGATGATTAATAATAATTCTTCATTACAGGAACGTCGGTGGTCTCGTGGCATACCAGAAGCCAGCCAAGCTATCGATGATTCAGCTTCAAGAACTGCTGTTACAGAATAACGCACAGAATTACACGCTGTTCAAGCAGTGGGGAGATCAGGGCAATGAGTGGCACGAAGCCATCGCCATGCTGTCTGATTTTGGCGATAACTTTCAGGTTAGTTATCGTTTATGCCTTTTTTTTCTCGGTGGGAAATTCATCTTATGTCATCCCCCGCTCTTGAGCGGGGCGGGAAATAGTGTGAGACTTTTACCGACTAAAAACTCACTCTTTTTTTTTAATTGATATAAACCAGTGCTTGACTGCAATCCCACCTGATGGTAAGCGGAGATGCAATCATTGATGGTCAGATGCACTAGTTTATTAAGAGCCTATTCACTCTAGCCTTGAAGACACCTAAATTATAGTTGGACGGGAAGACCGCAGCAGGCAAATTGTTCCAGTCCTTTGATGTACTCAGTGTCTATTTGTTCGCTTCGCTCGCTCACACGACCCCGCCATCCCGTTCGTGGTTATTTTTTTATAAACCACACAGAAGAACCACCAAGCCCACCATCAACCATGCAATTTTAAATGTTATGTCTAATAATCATTATGGCGTTTAAATATTATGTTTGATAATTATTATGGCACTTAAAAATATGAAAAACAATACGTATGGCACTCTTATCTTATGGTATCTAAGTTTCGGGCAATTAACAGTATGTCATATGTCTTTTAGGGCAAACAAAACATTCGGGAAAATGAAATTCGGTTAAATGAAATTCGGGAATATGATGATTATGGTATATATCTTCGGGTAAACAATAGACAACCGTCACGGGCAAAAGCTAAACAAATTCGATTTGATTTTCGATTTGAGTTCGTAAATAAATTTAATTTAATAAATATCTGGTTTTGCTCACCTTACCTGATTTGACAGCTATGACAACACAACATGGCGCTAAGTCGATCCTATTCTTCTTTGAATCGCATAGTACATGATTTGATATCGATACTCTGCTACTCTGTTACCTACATGACTCACCTTGGGTTCTCACTAGATGGTTCAGTAGCTATTTGAGAACGCTGTCCCGACGAACTATACTCATAATAAATTATCATCATCATCATTAATATCTTTTAACATTATTATAAAATTTTTCAGTGACTTTTTTTGCATATTGACATTAAATAAAATAGTTAACATTGAAATTATCTCATTTTTAATTATGTATACAAAAAATAACGTGGTCCATAAAATTACTATATTCATTTAAAAACTACCACTATTATTTTTTATTTTACTTAATATTACATGAACTATAATTGTGTGAATTGGCAAATTAGATACACCGGCAAAGGTAGTATATTTGATTCTGTCTAATATTCATCATCATCATCATTTCAGCCGAAAGACGTCCACTGCTGGACATAGGCCTCCCCCAAGTGTCGCCACAATGAACGGTCCTGTGCGTCTCGCTGTCTAATATTAAGATCTTCATATACCATGTACTCAGAAATAAACGATTCTATTCTATTCTATCATTTGTTCTGTGTCAATACTATGTGTGTATTTAGAAATATAGTATAAGTATGTTTATCAGTTGTCTAGTACTCATAGCACAAGCTCTGCTTAGTTTGAGACTAGATGGCGTTGTGTGAAAGTTGTGGAATATTATTATTACTTATTTATTATTATTATTCAACAGATCGTGATCGAAGGCATCAGAGGCGAGAGGTTCTATAGGAACATAGCTATCGACACATTCCATACAGCATGGCGAGAACTGCACCAAAGCCATGGCCCAGGTCACCACGCCACCTTCTGTGCTACGTAAGATTAACTTATACATAGATTTAGAAAACGAGGCTAATTCTTAAATGAAATAGAGAATTATGGAAGTAGAAGATATACTGCGTCGACTCTAAATATAATGAGATATGGGTAATTGGGTATACATGTGGATGGTTGGAGAGGGAGAGGGAAGCCTAAGAAAAGATGGATGTATTGTGTATAGGAGTGATATGAAAGAAAAAAGAGTCGTTGAAAGTTGACAGGATAGAATGGAAGAAAAAATTGTCGATTCCATTTAACACGGAACAAGGACGATGGAAGATGGTCGTGATGATTATGATGATGAAGGGCAGAAGGATCAATGGCAAATAAAATAATATGAGTTTATTTATTTTTGTGAGAGATTGGTGCCCGAAATAGGTAAAGAACATCATTCTTACGGGTCACCTAAGATTTACAGGCACTTATACAAATTAGATGAGTTATGAAGTTTAAGAAAATCGTAATTACTTTAGCAGGACATACTATACCTACTTAAAATGATGATTCTAAGGTTCCCCATGACATACTATAGACTAGAACGTATTCTATGAAACCTATTAAAGATTACAAAAAACCCAATAACACTTATAATGTACGAGTAGCTCTAGATCTTGTCCATCTTCGAAGTATGTAGGTACCTATGAATTTAGTGAACGCTTGTCATTTTCGGAGGAGTCTTGCGTCGTGCTTTAAAGAATTTAACTGACTAAAATTCACTCCTATTTTCCTTCGTTCCTCGAAATTCCACCGGCTGTTGAGGACAAGTTCCAGGTATTACATTTTGGACTCGACGCCGATGTGACCCCTTTCTACCCTTATTTGGTAACCCGATGGTGGCGCATTTCGAGGGCCATGAAAACACATGGCCTCAGATTTGTGCAATGCCACCCGGAGCCGGGTGCGATCCTCTCCACGACTGTCGCAATCCCACGTGTCGCTAGTTCGACCGCCACCTGGTATGACTCTCCCTGCGCCAGGACCAACGTGTCGTCTGCGTAACATAACACGCTGGCTCAGTCAGGGAGGTAGCCGCGCAGCACGTGGTGTACCCGATATTCCACAAGAGTGGTCCTAGTACAGATCCCTGCGGATTACCGCATGACATCTCTCGCCGTTTCCACTCTCCCTGATGATCGGGGTAGATGATGTACCCGTCCGACAGGTAGGTTTCGATCACATGACATTCACTTCAACTGGAGTCACAAACTCGACGTGATCGTGTCACGTCGAGTCATGTAACCTGCGCCGAATCAAGATGGCGGTGGTGGCGGTGGCATGTGATTGGTCGGTGGCGGCGGCAGGCCGGCGAGGTGTACATGTCTAGTTTCAATTCCCGTTAGCAAACGAAAGTGCACAGTATTTTAAAAAACTTTTTACAATAAATACAACCGACTTCTGAAGTCGATATTTCAGGTTTCATTTCATTGTTATTTAACACGGACTTCTTAAATTTAAATAATTTTTTCTTCTGGAGTCGGTTGTATTTTTTTGTAAAAAGTTTTTTATTTTACCCTTTGGTTGTCTTGGGTACCCCTCTGATAAACCTAAATAGTGTGCAAGTTCTATAGTAAGGTACATATAGATTACAAGTGTACCGTAATGTGGGGTTACTTATGCCTGAGGTATAAATTTAACCCGAACTCATAAACGAATAGAAACACAGTTTCTCATGTTCCTATTAGTTAATAATTCAAGCTTGTGCCAAAGTTATACCACAAGGCCAAAGTTACCCCACTTTACTCGGTACTGTCGCATTCTGCGATGGTTTGCTTTGAGGTCCTAAACTTTGATCTCAATGAAATGCTTTATTTCGCATAAAAACTTTGTATTTTTTCCGAACTTTGTCCGAACTCTATTAAACTAGACATTAATTTTTTTCTACCTAATTTTTAAAGCTATTCTTGATCAACAAAATCTTATCTAATCCTTACAAGTATATTTTACATGCCAGTTCTTTAACCTAACTCATGCGATCTCCTTTCGATATCACAGTACCTATAAAATTAGAAGATTTCCCTCGATTTCTTCACGATTCCACCCTGCTCTGCCCCTGCTATGCCCTTTCAAACAAAAAAATAGATTCCGACGAATTGAAAGCCTTCTCCTTTTTTGAAGTCGGATAAAAAACATTGATTATAGAAGCCAACTTAATAAAACTTCTTCTTTCAAAGGATCAACAACAGAAGACTACTCAAGCTCAGACACCTCAGTAATCCCACCGCAGACAGAGGAACTGGTTGCCACAACCGCTGAAGCCTTCGCATCTACGTCATCCTCGACTACAATCGCTTCGACCGAAATACTTACTATTCCCGTTTCTCGTAAACCTGCTACGACTACAACTACCACCACTGTTACTGAAAAGCCTGCAACCACTACCACTACTACCGAAAAACCTGCAAATACTACCACTGCTACCGAAAAACCTGCAAATACTACCACTGCTACAGAAAAGCCCGAAAATACTACCACTGCTACCGAAAAGCCTGCAACTACTACCTCTACTACCGAAATGCCTGCAACTACAACTACTACCAAAATGCCTGCAACTAATAAAAGCCCTACTAGTCCTGCAACTAGCACTACCAATACAACAACCACTCCTAGGCCTGTAACTCCAAGAAAAACTATCCCTACTAATTCAACTAGTAAAATAGTGACCATTGACGTATCATTGATGACTTATTCGACAGTTTCCGTTGTACGGACGACGATGGATAATGCCGGGGTTAAAACCGAAGATGTTTGTACCTGTGACTTCAGAGATAGTGGTAAAGGATAATGTAGTTGTATTTTCTTAAAACGGTGAAGGAAAACATCGTGAGGAAACCGGCATGTACTAGAACCAAAAAATTCGAAGACATGTGACATCCACCAACCCGCACTGGGCCCGCGTGGTGGATTACGGCCCATTCCCTCTCCTAGAGAGGAGGCCTGAGTCCCAACAGTGGGAACATTATAAGGCCGACTAAGCTATGTTCTTAAAAACAGGTATAATACTGTTTTTAGTTTACTCTTTTTCTTTTTTATGTTTTTCACTACATTATATTTTTTACTGTTGAACAAAAATAAAGGTCCTGTACAAAGTACTGTTCAGCATCAAAATGCTTGACACTACACTATATTCGTAAGTTCTAGACTTAGACGCTCACACAATTTTTTTAATCAAATCACAATAATATATAGAGTTTCAGAACGAATCGAATGAGTTCCTCATTAATTTTAATTTTAGTTATAATTATATTCTAAAAATATGTATTAAAAAAAATAACAAATAAAATACTGTTTCTTTTTCTAAAATACTGTTTTATGTTTTTCTCAGATAAAGAAATACTTTATTTTTTGTAAAAAAAGGTTGGTAATCCTAAGTGCGAGTGACAGCTGTCGGATACATAATTATAATGAAGCTACCTATCCTTTTCACTCATCTTAAAGATGTATATTTTCATCCTGCTGTCATCCTACCCATGCTATGTAAAAAAGAACGTAAGACAACTCATATAATCCTTTAGTAAGAAAACTTCATTGTGCGTACAGCTAAGGAGTGGAATTCCTTGCCGGAATCTGTGTTTCCTGATAGCTACAACCCGGAAATCTTTAAATCAAGAGTGAATAGGTTACTTCTAGGTAAGCGCGTGCCATCGTCAGCCGCATCGTCGCTTTCCATCAGGTGAGATGGCGGTCAAGCGCGAACCTATAGAGAATAAAAAAAAAACCTCATATAATCCTTCCAAAAAGGTTTTTCTAAATCTCCGACTCCTGTGATTTGTCCTTCAGTGCTAGGTGATTAACCTGTGTTACAGAAGCTAGTGCCCTCTTCCGGGGAAAACGCATTTTATTTCTACGCTAAAGTAAACATTAATGTGAAAAAAAAAACTAGAGTAAAAACAACTGGAGTTATGATATTTTTATAATCTTCTAATTATTATTATTTTTTTTACTTATCGATAAAGAGTTCTCGATGTGCTCTCCCTTTTTCAATTAAAATATGAGATAATTATTATTTTAAATTTCCTAACGAATGTATACACTCTGTTAATATCTCTCATCCAACTCTCCTGTCGCAGGTCTACTGGAAGTTTTTTTTTAGCAGCATTTCTGTGTTTATTATTTTCGTCATCATGTGTTTGTGTGCACATAAATAAAATAACAAAAATTAATTTATTTATGTGATTGGCTACTCGACTCAATTTTTTTATTTTTTTTATTTCAAAAGGTAACTTTGACCAAAATCGCAAATAAAAAGAAATTTTGAAATTCGTTCAAAATTAATCAAGTTAGAAACCGTACAAATCTGGCGGAAGGGGAAACTGTCAAATAACAGTATACTGAAATGTGACGTCACCACTAATTAGGTGACGTGTTAGAATAGGTTCGAAAGAAACAAAACTACAAACACACAAACAAACTGATTAGCATCCGTAGACTCATAACAAGGTTCAGTTGAAAACCAGCGTCAGGCAACTGCTACATAGTGGCCTGTCATTATGCTGAACCTACTTATTTGGCGCAGCCGTGAGACACACAATGTTGATGTATTTTTTAAGTTTTAGTATTTAAGTTTCTATATTGTAATTGTTATCTCATTGTGTGTACCTGTGTGCCAAATAAACGTGTTTTCTTTCTTTCTTTAAAGAGATAGCGAGATATTTCCACCACGCCCACACTCTTCCTCAACCCAATATTTGGAAAGCTAATTGCTGCTCCATTTAATAACCAATTTTGATGCCGTTTTCAGAAAAAGATTTCTTTTTAGTGTTATTTGTTGTTTAATATAAAATATTGTACACAAATAAGCACAGGCAAATACCGTCTTATAGACTATTATTATAATCTACCAGCTTTTATTTTTCTATATCTTAGACGACTTTACCACAGAACAAACAGTACAGAAGTCAATCTACATACAAAGTGCGCTCGAGCAACGCACACATAGACACCGCTCGAGGACACGATATCTCAGCGCGCTCGAACCAGTACGAGCGCGAGTGCATCCGCTTGAGACACGCATCTAAAAACTTTTTTGTGCAATTTTTTGAGCAAAAAAAAAAGTTATTTTAATTGTTCATTGGACAATTGTTTAAATTCAGTTTTTTTAGCCATCAGTTATGTCAGAGAGTTACCTAAGTATTATATTTACTACACTACTACTATACTATAACTATACTACTACACTATTACTACTGATACTTTTTTTTTTCCGGTGGGAAAATCATCTTATGACATCCCCCGCTTTTGGGCGGGGCGGGAGATAGTGTCAGACTTTTACTGACTAAAAACCCACTCCTGTTCCCTCGTTGCCTTACGTACCGGGGCCGAGTCTTCCTTTCAGAATCAGACCCTTGGCCCAAGTAGGCTTCGACCCTGCTGGGCCCCTACAGTTGCTGACATCTCCTTGAGGCGCGCGTGAAACAGTACGCGCCGTCGACGACTTGGGCTCGGTCCGATTACCGGACGGCCGGACAGCGAGCCACCCATTGCTCGCCGTCCGCAAGCCCGCGCCTACAGTGGCCGGAAATCGGGATCGGAGTCCCGGCGGCGGTTGGGGCGTGAGGACCGTTGCCTCACGCGATCGGCCGCCTCCTTTGCTAGCATTACTGCTTCGCAGAAGGAGGCGACCGCCTGCCACTCCTCCTCGCTCCGGACCATGGCCTGTACCAAGGCCCGACGCGAGAGATCGCCGCCGCCGATTGCCCCCAAGAGGACACGGCGTTGCTCTGCCCAAGCGGGGTACACATTACTACTGCTACTAGTATTGGCTTTGATTAACATGTCGCTGTCGGCTAGTATTCAAAATTACCTGACGCGCTCGCCTAAGTAACAGTAAACAACAACTAGTAACAGTAAGTATGAGTATACTAACTGTAGCAGTAACAGTATTGCACCTTTCTCAGAACGCTGGCTGACAGGTCAGCCCCCCTAGCCAAGTTACGACCGTTTCGTTTCGATTCTCTTGCGTCTAACGTCTAACGTCTAACATTTGACGACCTAAACTGAACTAATAATAATAATAATGATGACGAACAACTACCGGAAATACATTGTGAAGGACGGTACGGTTGACATCTGTCGGGCATGCCACCGACCCGGGGAATCAATCCGACACATTATTTCTGGGTGTTCTCATTTAGCTAACGGAGAGTATTTGCATAGACACAACCTCGTAGCCAAGATTATCCACCAGCAACTTGCTCTTAAATACAATCTTGTGGAATCAGAAGTACCGTACTATAGGTATGTGCCCGACCCAGTTCTCGACAATGGCAATATCACGTTATATTGGGATCGATCTATCATCACTGACAGGACTATTGTTGCCAATAAACCTGATATAGTGGTGGTAGATCGACTAGAGCGTCGCACAATGATTGTTGATATAGCGGTCCCTCATGACGAGAACCTCGTGAAAGCTGAGAAAGATAAGCAAACTAAGTATCTTGACTTAGCTCGCGAGGTTGTCGACATGTGGGAAGTGGATAGAGCAATCATTGTGCCGATAGTCGTGACGGCCAATGGCTTAATTGCCAAGAGCCTCGACCAACATCTGAAGAGGCTCTCGTTAGGCAGTTGGATCAAGGGCTTGATTCAGAAGGCAGTACTCCTGGACACGGCGCGTATTGTTCGGAGATTCCTCTCTCAGGAGCCCTGACCACCGGTAGCTTGGACCCTGTTCCCGATGCCGGTGGGCTACTATTTTTTATATTTTTAAATGTTTTTTTTAATGTTTTTTTTTTTAAGAAATATTTAAAAATGTAATTAATATGTGTAAATAATTTAATAAATGGAATAATAATAATAAATCTTTATTTACCCAAAAACATACAGAGTTTGACTTACAGTTTGATAAGTACATACATCTAATATTATGAGTTCTGTACAAGAGTAATACTCTACCTCTTAAGCTAGGGTATACCTAAACAGCCTACCTAGCTAGGGAACTGTTAAAGAGATGGAGCTATATGGAGTGTATAGCTCCATCCCTCTTTCTCGCTCGCACGCTTGACATATTAACATGTCATGGTAAGGCCCCAGGTGTAGTGTTGGGTAAATAGCCCCTCGAGTAGGCCACGTCTCCGATTCCTTTATTCCGACCACGTGACTGAGCTTTGAGATGACGTCAAAACAAAGGAATCGGAGGCGTGGCCTACTCGAGAGGTTCGAGGCTATTTACCCAACACTACACCTGGGGCCTTACCATGACATGTTAAAATGTCAAGCGTGCGAGCGAGAAAAAGGGATGGAGCTATACACCTCATATAGCTCCATCTCTTTAACAGTTCAGTTTAGGTCGTCAAATGGAATCGTCGTTAAGAGCTTGTGATACGGCCTCTGGTTCCTACACCCTCAAGATTTTCTTACTATCTGAACCAGCATCTCCAGCTCCTTTATACAGGGTTATTTGTAAAAAACCAGCAACCTCTCAGCACTATGTTAAGAACATCATAAACAACAATTTTTGTTCTATAACTTTTCAAAATTTATCATATAATGGTTCCTCAGATTTTCATACAAAAATAAGAATATTTAAATAGAACGTTCTAAATGTTACGAATTCTATGCGAAGCAAGCGATAGTACAATAGCGAAGGGGAGCGGGGAGTGCTCGGGGGGCGTAGGTAGGTACAGCAAAATACAGAGTTGAAATGCGTTAGATAGAACAATGAAATCTTGAAGGTTTGTTTTTGTTAAATGTATTATATTTTGTAAAAAGTCATAGAACAAAAGTTGTTGTTTATGATGTAAGTAATATAGTCCTGCAAGGTTGTTGGTGTTTTAAAAATAACCCTGTATATTCTCTCTACTTTTTACAAGTTTTTATTTAACTTGTAATGTTCGTATAAATGTTTGTTTAGGGTAAATCGTGCAAATGGATTTTGAAGCAGTTTTCCCTAACCGATTGAACTGATATTTGGTATCACTTGGATGATATTTACCTATCGGACTGACAAACACACACAATTACTCAATTTAAATATAGCTAGGTTTTTTTTTATTGGGTGGGAAAATCATCTTATGAGAAATCCCGCTCTTGGGCGGCACAAGTCACTAAGCAAAGCTTGTACTATGATTAGGTACTAGAAAACTACAACTAAATAAATTATGTCCAGACACAGATCCAATGAACGTGCTCATCACACAAACATTTGTATTGGTTTTTTTTTTTGGGTGGGAAAATCTTCTTATGACAAATCTCGCTTTTGGGCGGAGCGGGAGATAGTGTCAGACTTTTGCTGACGAAAAACCCACTCCTGTTCCTTCTTTGCCTTCGTCCCAAGACCCCGGGTTTCACTTTCACACTACCCGTGGCCGCAGTAGGCGACCCTGCTGGGCCCCTTGATGGCCGATTTGCTGACATCTCCCTGAGGCGCGCGTGGAACAGTATGTGCCGTCGACGACTTGGGCTCGGTCCGGATGGTTGTTCGGTAACCGTCGGAACGAGAGGTCGGACTGAGTGTGACTTGGACTCTAAGGATTCCGTACAAACTTACCTATGTAAATAGTTCAATCCCTGAATGGAGTCTCGAAGATTTTTCCGAATCACAAAAAAAGTTTTTTGTCCGTCCGTCTGTCTGCCAGTCAAGACCTTTATCTCGAGAACGCATGGAGGTATCGAGTTGAAATTAAAACCATATACTCAGGTCTGCGGTTCCTTAAAGATATGAAAAAAGCAAACATTTGAGTTAACGGAAAAAAAGATACGGCCGTTTATGTTCCAAAAAACGTGTATTTCGACACTCTCAAGTGAATCAAAATTCATACGGTACTTCCTGTTGACCTAGAATCCTGAAATTTGGCATGAAGCAAGGCGTCATAACATATGTATAGGAAAAAATCAGAAAAATGTAAATTTGTAGATATGTCCCAAAAAAAAAACTTTTTTGGCGATTAGGAAAAAAAATTGTAACTCAATTCGGCAATTGAACTGTTTTCATAGGTAAGTTTGTACGGAACCCTTAGTGCGCGAGTCCAAGTCATACTAGGCCAGTTTTTTTTTATGACCTAACAACAAATTTCCTGTTTTCAGATCTATTCCTGTACCTGTGCTGTATATAAATTATATTACAACACAACAGATAAAATTAAAAACATTATATTAATAGTTAAGTTAAAATAGATTGATTAATAATATACTTTTGAGGTACGGAACCCTAAAAAGGATGGTTGGTGGAACGCTGCAAGGCGGCTTTCGGCGATCAAAACATTGTCATGAATATTACAGCTCTTCAGAGTTAATGCACTCCTATTTTTATCCGAGTTTTTATAACAGCTTGAAAACTATATTAATTATTGAAATAAAACTGTATGGCGTCCGAAAATATGTCAGCTTTTGGTTGAGGTCCAAGGTAATGGAGATTCCACCGTCGGCGTGGGCTTGCGGACGACGAGCAATGGAAACTACCCAATGCTTGCCGTCCGCAAGCGACCGGTAACCGTCCGGTAACCGTCTGGACCGAGCCCGAGTCGTCGAAAACGCGTAATGTTCCACGCGCGCCTCAAGGAGATATCAGCAAAACCGTAGGGACCCAGCAGGGTCCTAGCAGCCTACTGGGGCCATAGGTTGTGCGAAAGTGAACCCCGGGGCCCTGGAACGAAGGCAAAGAAGGAACATACGAGTGGGTTTTAGTCAGTAAAACTCCGACACGCCCTCCTGCTTCGCCCAAGAGCAGGAGAAGTTATTAAATAATATCCCACCTAAAAAAAAGGAATGGAGTTTTTTTTTTTAATTGATATAAACCAGTGCTTGACTGCGATCCCACCTGATGGTAAGCGGAGATGCAATCATTGATGGCCAGGCGCACTAGTTTCTTAAGAGCTTATTCACTCTAACCTTGAAGATACCTAAATTATAGTTGGACGGGAAGACCGCAGCAGGCAAATTGTTCCAGTCCAATTCAATTGGTCAAATTAATTTTGTAATAGCAGGAATCGCTGCTCAAGTGCTGGAAATTACCATATTTGCCACCCAAAGTACGCTTAAACGACATATAATTGAGTAGGTAGCCGGTAGGCACCTACTACAAAGGAGTAGGTACAGCATGGGCCAAACGGATGTAACCCAGCGTCCCAACAGAGGTGGATTTGCCTCCAAGAATTGTGTTGCGGCTACACAGTTCTAATCCTCGCGCCAACAAGTTCGCAAATTAATCACTGTGGTTGGAATAACGCACCCGCCATCCAACGCCTACACGGATTGCAACAAGCAAGGTCACCTCTGTCGGGACGCTGGATCCGTGTCACCTATGCTCCGCAAGTTTCCACCAACGTGACCTCTGTTAGGATGCTGGATTATGTCCGTGTGGCCCACGCTTTACCGCCGCCCTTGCAAAAAAGGGCAACTGAAGGACATTGTGGGTTTTTTTCACACACCGCCGACACGACAACATGACGGCCGTCACTTTAGTAATTGTTATAGTTTCTTTTATAAATATGTATTAGTTTATTATTTTGTAAGTTTAATTGTGGTAGCCGAGTGGTAACAGCCCCGACTTACAAGTTTTAGGTTGCAGGTTCAAACCCAACCAGGCGCATTATAACTTTGTGTAATTTATTTCATCACCACTGCTCTCAAAGTGGTGAAGGAAAACATCGTGAGGAAACCGGCATGTCCTAGAACCAAAAATTCGAAGACGTGACATCCACCAACCCGCACTGGGCCCGCGTGGTAGATTACGGCCCATTCCCTCTCCTAGAGAAGAGGCCTAAGGCCCAACAGTGGGAACATTATAAGGACGACTACGCTAAGCTAAGTTAATTTGTGTATTTTTTCTATGGGCCTTAGTTGCCTGATAATAAATGATTATTATTATTATATGGGTTATTATATCTCAGAACCCTGGGGTCCTGGACCTAAGGAAGGCGTACGAAGAGTCGAAACCAACTCGCAGAGGCCCATGTAACGCTTTTAATTGAACGTGGTATCAACCGGCGATTATCCCTGTACGCGCTGTGCTAGTGCATCCAAGGACAACCCCCGGTTGAGTGGAAACTATTGCAACATATGGAAAACAAAAACAATAGGGCTATGGTTTTTGAAGTCTTAAGAGGACATTAATATCCATTGATAAAAAGGCACACAGGCAGGTGGGGGTGATTTGCACACTCAACGAATGGGCCCCCAAAAATGGTCGCTAGTACGAAGTGACGTAGCAACAAGAGGGCAACATATCCTGATGTGCTTGAGGAGTGGAGAGGTATACCATGGCTATCAGGACAATCCCGAAAGTACGGTCAAGACCCTACCAGCACCTCACTGGATTATACATCCTTCTCCCGAACACGTTTGCTCTTGCGAACCTCCACTTAAGCCAATAAAGGCAAGAGAGAGGTGGGAGCTTTGTTCCTCGTCAGTATTCACTACGGCCGGCCAATAAAGGCAAGCCGGAGATGAAGAAAAAGAATTATTCTCCCGGGAGATCGGGTCCGTGAGGTCCCTAATGCCCAACAGTTCGCCACAAAACTGCCCTGCGGATTGTATCTCTTAGTCTTGGCCCCTCACTCTAGGCATGTTACAGCAAAGCATACGCTACCGACACAGACCTAGAGTTTATTGGAGCGCGCAACTCTCACCACGACGTCAACGTAGAGATACGGCGATGGGGTTATTATTATTATTATGTTTTTTTAGGCAATTGTTCTTAGGCTAGTTCCTGGTGTTCTTTTAGAATCACGGGTGTGAACCAAGGTGAGATCCTAATTATTGTTTTAAGATGGTAAAAGACTTTGTACTTTAAATTATTAATATAAGAATTTAAATTATTATCTAAGTCCAGTTGTAAAAATTTTCTAACTATACGACAAGTGTTTAAAATAGCCGTTTTTTGTAGTGTTAGGTATGTGTATTTTGATAGATTGAGAACATTAAAACTATTGAATATTTGTTTTGGAATAACACTTGTTGCTGATATTACTATTGGGACTATTGTGACTCTATTTCAAACTCTGGTGATTTCCTCTTGTAATTCTGTGTATTTCCTAATTTTTTGCGTGATAGTTTTTTGTATGTTATTAGTGTTTGGGACTGCTATATCAATTATGAATGCATGTTTGTGTTCTTTATCAACAAGTGTTATGTCGGGTCTGTGGTTATTATTATTATTAAAAGTCTGACAAACCTTCCTGCTCCACCCAGGAGAAGTTATTTGATGATCTTCCAAGTAATAAAAGGTACCTACCGACTACAAAACTTGTGACCTTTTGGACCTGATAAAGTCGTAGGTAGAATGTTACTGAGGACGTGCTGAAAAATATTGGTCATATCCTGACAAAGCCATGATAGGGATCGGAATAATAAAAAACCCAAAGTGATTCATGGATATGACTGTGCAGGGTTTAAAGGCGTAGTTAATGATAAGATAAGAAATTAGCCACTGTACTAACTAATCTGTTTTTACAAAACACTAAGGGTTGTTGATAGTATTCAATGGAATATTGGTGTCCTGCGATAAATGAACATCCCGTCCAATGCAAAGATTATGGAAATAAACAGAAGTGACATATGTAGATATTTTAGAGTGAAGTTAAAAGAAGCCCATTAAAAAAAATAACTGAATTGAAATAACGTCTGTGATTTTCTGAACTTATTAGAAGAAGTTTATAAAAGGTGCCAGAGATTGAAAAGTTGAAAGGGAATGATATTTATTTATTATTTATTTAGAACAGCAAAATAGCATTTAATAATAAAAAACGTTAATCCTTTCACTCTTTCTTCTCACAGAATCGCAAACTTTCTAATAATATTGTCTTCCATTTATCAGCAATCAAATCCAATCCAGGTTTGCTCTCCACGAGCGCCTTGAGCATCATTAGCATGCGTGGTGTAGGGGAGGTGGATCGAGCTCCAGTGCGACAAAATGAGCCATTAAATAATTTATGCTTTCTAAAGCGATTGTAATTATTCGGAACAAATAATTGACACAACTCTGCATGTAAGTCGGACGCATCAGTATAACCATTAATATTTTTTTAATTAATTAATATATATGTCTTGGTATGGTCATGTAAAGAGAACTAATAAAAGACTTATAGATGAATACTAAAAGACTTATAGAAGGAGATGGAGATGGATGGATTATGTGAGAAATGATATGAAAGAAAAGGAAACCAGTGACAGCTGACAGAATAGAATGGAAGAAAAAACGGGTTGCGCAAACCCCAAGTAAAATGAGAAAATAATAATAATATTCTACAACTATCACACAACGTCGTCTAGTCCCAAGCGAAGCAGAGCTTGTGTTAGGAGTTCTAGACAACTGATAAACATACTTATATATTTCTAAATACATACATATTATAGCTAAATTGCACCCATACAGAGAACAAAATAATGATAATGCTCATCACATAAACATTTGTCCTGAGTGGGAATCGAACCCACGACCACTACCAACTAACTAACTACTACCACTAACTACTAACCACTAGACCAACAGGCCTGTCAAATAAAGTAGAAAGAAGATGATGATGATCGACGGATGTCAGAGAAGGTGTCGGCAGAAATACTACTTCGAGGGATCATCTTCAGCTCCACATATATTCATCATTCACTCATAAAACTATATTTATTGTGGTCTTAAAAGTTTGTAATATAAATAGTTGAAGAAAATTAAATTCTTAATCTAAGTTTTAGTTCTGGGGACATTTCTGGATGACAGCGATGTGGAGTACTTCGACGAGGTTTAGTATAATAGTATTTATAGTTAATATTTAAGTCCTCACTATGACTATACATACATAAATATATATAAAAATCAATGCCACTTTTCGTTGTAATTTTATAACTCAAGAACGGGCTCACCTATCCAAACCAAATGTTTAGGCTTTGTTCGGACTATTTAGTAGATGGTTTATGTGAAGTTTGCACAAAATCGGTCGAGCGGTTCTTCATTTATCACATTATTAGACGGTACAAAGTTCGCCGTCAGAAAAGTCAGCTAGTATAAAGTTAAAATATGTTTTACTATGCACAAAATAATAAAGTAATCCATAGTTTTGGTTTAGTTTTAAGTAAGAATTAAGAAAATCAAGCAAACTACTTTTTACACGACTCCGAGCGCGGATTTATTTTCCGTTTTATCACTAAAAATATTCTTAATATTCGATTTCCAAAAAAATCGTCTACTCGACGCGGTGCTCCTCTTCAGTTCGCCGTAGGCATTAAACTAATCCGATGTACCGTCTGCAGCCGAGCGTATTCTTTGCGGGCTTCGATGTGAACAACGTACAACAATACAAATGGAAGACCATTTAAAATGTGTACATAACGACAACCAGTCTAGTCCTAAATTATGAAGTAACATGGACATTATTTATTATTTTAAAATAACAGAAAAATATCGTGCTAAATCGGATAAGTATTAAAGTGCAAAAATGTTTATAAAGTGTATATTATTGTTGTTTGTACTCAGTTTTATGGAAGCAGGTAATTTTATTTATTTTATCATTTTTTATTCTTGTTTTTGTATTTTGTTATAGGTACTCTATAAAAATAAGGTTTCAAGTTCCAAAATAAATATCCATTAATGTGAAGTCGTGTGGCGACTTAGAATATAGAATCGAAATTACGGTTTTAAGCAAACCAGGTGGTCGACTCTGCAGCGGTTATAAAAATAAGGTTTTAAGTTCCAAAATAAATATACATTCATTTTTTTTAAATTAATTCTGTAAATTTAACTTTTCATTAATTTTATTTATTGTAAACAATTTAGAATATTTGTAATGAGCAAATACAAATTAAGGACATTTATAATAGATATTAAGAGTTCAATCATTCTGTTTTCAAATTAATATACGGACTTTTATTGACTGGTAGCCAATTCTACATAAATGATTCGTTTCATCAAATGTAGATTATCAATGTAGTTGTATATAGATACACCATAGAGAAAAACAGACAGTCAATAACAATAATAGACATTACGTACTTTATCGAAGACATGAAAAAAAAAAGAATTGATTGACGTTCGATTTTTAAATTCTTGTATGGCCAGTGCGAACAATTTTAAAACATTGTTCAATGAATTGATAAATCAATTTTGATAGGTACCTAACTATGTCGTGTATTAATTTTTAAACTAGCAAATATAATTAGACGCAATCTATTGAAATATTAAGTAACTACAAAAGCCGTATTTCAACTAAAGATAGCTATTAGAATCATTTAAATAAATCATGTATACATAGGTAATTGTGAACAGAAGTCGTTTTCAGCATTTGATATCTACATAGCGTGATTTTTGGTCCTGTTCACATCCGTTGCTATCTCGGTTATGTCCATCCGCCAATGGCTGCGTGGGTGAATGTTACGCGTGGCCAAAAAGAAAAAGACATTCAATTTTATAAAAGTGTTACATATATAAGGTGTTAAAAAATTAACTTTAAGAATTACGAGGGGACATTGTACTCCTCATTATGAACAACTTTTACTATGGGACCAAACTTGAAATCGCGAAAAAAAATCAGCTGTTCCCTACGTTTATGTTCGCTTAACTCGTCAAAATGTATGGAGCAGCTGATTTTTTTTTTGGCTATATCAGGTTTGGTCCCATAGTAAAAGTTGTTCATAGTGAGGAGTACAATGTCCCCTCGAAATTCTTAAAGTTAATTTTAAAAACCAGATACTACTTATCTGAAGGCCCTATAAATATTTGTTCCGTGTGGGAATCGAACGTGTAACACGCAGCACTGTAGCCAATCTCTCAACCACTGCGACAACCATGCTATCAAAAGAGAAAGATTTTTACAAGATTATCTCACACTGTATTTTGTTAAAATTTCATTTTACGTCTTATGTTTTCTTATTATACAATTTTATTTATTCGATAGGCACTAAGATCAGTTCACACCGAGACGCGAAGAGATGCGATGCTGTGCGAAGAGCAAAATATAACTTTGTGTACACGAAAAGATACCTACTCATTTTATTGTGAGAATTTAGAATATCTTGCACCACGCAGCTCAGTGCCGTGAGGCATATCTATCTGAAATGTGTATCTTTTCGTGTACCTACTACAGATACCGGCACGGATCTTGAGGGCTGACTTTCACTTGCGCAGAAGTGAAATATCGGGTCTCTTTAGTGGTATGAAGTAAGACGCGGTGGCGGGTAGTGCAATCCTTGTACAGTGATTGGCACGCCGATGTGTCCGATGCGCAAAGCTATCCCCACTTTTTCGCCGAGCGTTCAAGATTCGTGCCGGTATCTGTACACAAAGTTATATTTTAAGTCGCTCTTCGCGTAGCGTCGCGTCGCGTCTCTGTGTGAACTGAACCAAATTAAAAACTAACTAACACTGAA
This sequence comes from Mythimna vitellina, assembly GCA_949316375.1. Taxonomy (NCBI): domain Eukaryota; kingdom Metazoa; phylum Arthropoda; class Insecta; order Lepidoptera; family Noctuidae; genus Mythimna; species Mythimna vitellina. The sequence goes on along the minus strand of OX438709.1, from coordinate 3,945,518 downwards.
AAAAAAAATAGATAGTTACGGATTGAACTACAGTTTATATAGGTACAGTTGATAAAGTTTAAAATTAACTTCTTGATAACATGTTGTAATCATTAATTTAATATAATCAAAGGTTATGTTAATTAAAATGGATCAATTTGTATTAGGTTTTTCCCCTGAATTGTTAAATTACTGTAAAAGAAAAGTAAACAAGGAAAATTTGTTATAATAAATATTTAATTTTCATTGTCACGAAAGTCATTTAAAACAAACGTATTATATATATTATTTTTTATATAGAATAGATTAGAATAGAATAGAATAGAATAGAATAGAAATAAAAGTTGTTCATAATGAGGAGTACAATATCCCCTCGAAATAACTAAAGTTAATTTTTTAACACCATTTATAGCTCCATTCCTTTAACAGTTCAGTGTAGGTCGTCAAATGAATCACGTTAAGACGTGGTAAGGCCTTTAGTAATATTCATACATTTACTTGGGCTTATGTAGTTTGATATATATCTGTTTTTACCCGACTACAGCAAAGCTAAAGGAGGGTTATAATACAGGCTATGTATGTATGTGTGTTCATCTGTCCCTTCATAGCTCGTAAACTTATCGGAACTCGACCAATGAGGTATTGTTAGGACCAGTTAGAACCGTCTTTATCTTCCGGTGAATATAGGCTATGTGACGTGTCACAAAAAAAAAAATACGCCGGTTTAGTATCATTTGAAAGGGCTTCATTTGTACATTTCCCATATATTGCTCAAATTTAAAGTGGCGCCCTCGAGCGGACAAAATGTCATGTTAAAAAAAAACGTTAAGATAAAGACATGGTGTTTGATATCATTTGAAAGGGTTTCACTTGTACTTATCAAAAATATTATCAAAATTCGATGTCAATAAGACCAAAATAGTTTAAATATTCAAAAGTAATAAAACTAAAACTACACTACGACAAAAAAAACGATGTTGAAAAAGTATAAAACAAGATTTTAATAATGCTGAAATGAAGAAGGTTACTGGAGAAACAAGAACAGAATAAAAAGAAAAGCCGTAGTCACACATCATACAGGTACCAACCGTAACACTTTAATAACGTGTGACTAAGGCTTTTCTTTAGTCAGGTTTATTCTATTCTATTATTGTCAGGGGCGCTGACTCCGCGGGTGCTCGGGGGCTCGAGCACCACTGAAAATACACATTAAGAAACAGATCAGTAATCGCTTTTTAGGTTACGTATAAATTATTATATTTCTTGATAATAAAAACTAGTTTCATTTTTATATAATGATTTTATTTTATATTTTTATTAAACATAATCAGTAATTAAGTACGCAGGTTTTTAACGGTGAAGGAAAACATCGTGAGGAAACCGGCATGTTATAGAACAAAAAATTCGAAGACATGTGACATTCACCAACCCGCACTGGGCCCGCGTGGTGGATTACGGCCTATTCCCTCTCCTAGAGAGGAGGCCTGAGTCCCAGCAGTGGGAACATTGAAAGGCTGATCATGCTCATGCTCGTACGCATTCGCAGGAAGTAGGACATTTACATATTTGTCGGTCGATCAGTCTGCCTTTTCTCACACTTCGCCACTTTTTCGAGTCCATCAAATGAGCTTGAGCACCCATGAGATGTTTTAAAAGCTGGCGCCCCTGAGCAACCGAAACACTTTAATAATGTGTGACTACGGTTGTTTTTAGTCGGGTTTATTCTATTCTATTATTGTGATGCATCATTTACTATTTTAATGTTATTATACCTACAGGAAATATAGAGATTATCCTTATATGTCTATTTCTGTATATAACTTATTTTAAATGCGTAATGGGTTTTATTGTTTTGTAACATAAAGTGTACTCTTGTCTATATTAACTATGCGGTACGTAAGTTGATGTGCATTTTTTGCTATGTTTGATTCTGACCTATCAACAAAAAGTTATGAATATTTTTATAACATACATTTTAAAATATTTTCTAGCAGTGTCCTCTGAATATATTTTGGTATTACTTCTCAGGGTAGTCAGCTAGGAAACACCGGCCTCATCTAGTTTAATACGACAAAAAAATTGATGAAGTGTTAAATAACTTATTTGCGGAATAAAAATAATTTACGTTTTCTTTAAACACATAGTCTATATTTTTACACTAATGTAATGAAAAGGTAAAGTTTTTTGTTTTTTTTTTTCTGTTTGAGGTAATCTCTGAAAGTACTGATCCGATTGCTGAAATTTTTTTGCCGATAGACAGCTGTTTTATTTCTGAGTGACATAGGTTACATTTTATGTACCTACGCGTGCGAAGCTGTGGGAAAAAGCTAGTACATAACAAAAAAATATTAGAAAAAAGAATTAGCCATCATAATAATTAATTTCTAAATGATAAGTAGTTTTTAGAGGCAAATGGAACAGGGTGTAAAATCTCACATAAGCACTTCCGTTGAAAAGAGAGGAACGCTTCAAACCAGAGGGTTATTCTGTCTGATCTGAGCAATGGTTGATTTCGGGCATCTTCTTCTTTTTGAATCGATAATTAACTCGTTAAACTGTAGGTGGTTACGTTAAGAGCGTCCTTTTCGGGGTATATTTTCATACTACCATCTCATTCTACACATCTCTCTCTACATATTTTGTACACACAGTTATCTTGTGGATATTATCTAGGCTTCTATAGAAATCAAAACATAAATTTGTGTAAAACTAATCTAGTAGAGACCTCTGAAAATCTGCTATTTTACGTGAACTTTGGCCCTCCATAATGTACTCATATGTAAAAAATACTCAAAAAAAAGTACATCAATAGTAGCCTTGCACATTTAATGAGATTCTGAATGATGTCAACTTTAAAGGATTTTATAAAAACACGTATTTCCTGGAACAAGTTTTGTGAAATATTCGAGTAAATCACGGAATTACCAAATGCCAACAGAGTTTTTAGGCGTTATCTCTCTTTTTTTGTATTGCCTCTTCGTCAAACATCGCTTTGGATTGCGTTAGATGAAGCAACAAGCTTTTAAACCATGCTCAATGTTGACGATAGGCGAGTGGAAAAGGATCCTCTTAACCTCAGCATCGGTGGCACTCATTAAATCCTCCAAGGTGTAAGATTTTTTTTTTCGGTAGGAAAATCATATTATGACATCTCGCGCTCTTGGGCGGAGCGGGAGATAGTATCAGACTTTTACTGAAAAACCCACTCCTGCTCCTTCGTTGCCCTCCGTACCGGGGCCGAGTCTTGTCTTCCTTTCAGAATCAGACCCTTGGCCCCAGTAGGCTTCGACCCTACAGTTGCTGACATCTCCTTGAGGTGCGCGTGAGACAGTACGCGCCGTCGACGACTTGAATTCGGTCCGAACGGTTATCGGACGGTCGGACGGCGAGCTACCCAATGCTCGCCGGAAATCGGGATCGGAATCCCGGCGGCGGTTGGGGCGTGAGGACCGTTGCGAGAGATCGCCGCCGCCGATCCCACGAGAATACGGCGTTGCTCTTCCCAAGCGGGGCACACCTCCACCGTGTGCTCTATCGTGTCCTCCGTCCAAGATGTAGGTAGGGCACTTGGGGCCCTCTAACGTGTGGCTCATGTTCTGAACTGGGGCACTCATATTGAGATTAATTGATTTATTTAATTGGATCTCCAACAAAGTATACACAGTAACCACATTATGAATTACAAATCGTACGAGGGGTCCTTTAGCGTGTGCTCCTTCAGTTACAGGAGACCACAGCATCATCTTCCTGCCCTTGTCCCGTATTATTTGGGGTCGGCGCAACACGTTTTTTTCTTCCATTCTGCCCTATCACTCGTCATGCTATCACTAACTTCCTTTTCTTTCATATCACTCTTTACACAATCCATCCATCTTTTCTTTGGTCTCCCTCTCCCTTTCCATTTCCATCTCACAGGAGACCACAGCATGCACATATAAATACATATTAAAAATTAGAGTCAAAATACAATTTGAATTTAAATTATAAATTATACAATTAGAGTGACATGTCTTCGAATTTTGAATTCTAGGACATGCCGGTTTCCTCATGATGTTTTCCTTCACCGTTTTGAGAGCAGTGGTGATGAAATAAATTGCACAAAGTAATGAGATTACAATTTCTAAGTCGGGGCCGTTACCACTTAGCTGGACATTATAGAGACGTTACAGAGCGGGAGAAGAGGTTAATTGATGATTTCTCATTAAAAAAAAAGAATAGCATAATTAGCTTTTTAATGTTCCCACTGTTGGGACTCAGGCCTCTTCTCTGGGAGAGTGAATGGGCCATAAGCCATGACGCGGGCCCAGTGCGGGTTGGTGGATGTCACATGTCTTAGAATTTATGTTTTCCTTCACCGTTTTGAGAGCAGTGGTGATGAAATAAATTGAACAAAATAATGAGATTACAACTCCAAAGTCGGGGCCGTTACCAGTCGGCTACCATTGGTCAACGGTTTAATTTATTTTTAGTTAGTATAAGTGTTTGAAATTAACAACATGGTGATAATATTTTCTACGATCCAGGAAACAGATCTTAAGCATTTAACATTATTAATAAACAATAATATAAACTTATCTAAACGTTAAAAACATGATTTATAAATTTTATCAGCCGGACGCACGCTCTTGACGGTATGCGTAACATCAAACTTCCGTCCTCATGGAAATAACAGTGTAGGTGGTTCCAGTAAAATGTTGAAAAAAACAATTTTTAGATGATCTCATACACAGATTTTTGGGATAAATCTGTATGAGATCATCTAAACGAGTAAGTATTAATGCCCGAAACGTGGTCGTTTACAATGGGTCTCCTAAGAAGGCACAGTCACCCAAAGGCCAATGGAAACGGCTATGCTCGCAGTTTCTTTGCGTGATCAAATCAGAAATGAAGATACCCGCAGCCGCAGGAGAGCCAAGGTTACCAACATAGCCCGAAGAATAGTCAAACTTAAGTGGCAGTGGGCAGGACACATTGGTCACAGAACGGATGGGACGAAAGGTTTTGGAGTGGTGACTACGTACCGGAAAACGCAGAGCTGGAACGGCTCCCACAAGGTAGACCAATGATTTGGTAAAGGTGGGAATCCGATGGTTTAGAGACGCAGTGAACGTCTTTCGACTGAAAAGATGATGAGAGAACCTCACCATTTTTAAAAATGGCGGGGTGGGAAGCCTGTTTTAAAGCCTGGGTACATTACCATGGTTGCTTCGTCGTCAACCTAAAACGGCAGCACCTGATGTTCAGGCGCTGCTTCGTCAAATATTTCGCGATCAGTGTTCAACTAAAGGGTTTTACAACGATGCCTTGTCGTGCATTAACACGAGACGGCATCGTATATCTGCACGACACATTAGCTATAGCTGCAAAGAAATACTCAGAAAGTAGATTTTTGGAGAATCTATATATACATATAATAAAAATGTATTAATTGGCGCAAAAACTACTGAACCGATCCTGTTCAAATTTTGCATACATAATCCTTATAGGTCAGGGCAACTGATAGGCTATAAACTATCACGCTATTTGCTATGGGGGGTGAGCAATAATCCAAAATGTAGGTATTGAACGACATTTGCCGCGAGTTCAATTCCCAGCTACAGTTAAAAATTTTGACATTATTTTGTCTTATTTTTTTGTATTAAAATAACTTTTACCATTTTTTCAAAATAAAATTGAAATTTCTATTCGATATCTTCTAAATCTTTTGTAAAAACTAATCAAAACACATAATAAAATCAAAGCGACGAGTAAAATCACGTACTTTAATGTTACATTATTCCATTTAGCTGCAAATTTAACTTCTAAAACGAAAATCATCACGCTATCATCGTTAGGGAGCCAACCAGTCAATTATGACGTTTATATAAGAACGTCTATTTTATAGTTTATTCATCGAAGACCGCAGCACAGTGGTTTCGTAACTAGACTTTCATGTAATGTGAAGGTGGTTCAAATCCCATATGGCTCTTTTAGGAAGAAATTTTTGTTCTATTTTGTCATCGTGAATAAGATTTTTTTATATATTTTTGCATGCTTACAATTTTTTTTTTTATAAATATACGTATATAATATATCTGTAGAAATTTTTAGTGAAGTGCGTATTATTAATTTTAGAAATCGATGTAGATAACTTTTATACATTTAAATTGTGTGGAACTTGATAATTATCTTACTTAGGCTTTGTTTCATCGCAATGAAACAACGCATATGAAAAACAAACGGTATGAAATCAAAGTTTTCGAGAAGTAAAATACGACACCATAAGCAATTCAGATACTCGCAACGCCATCTAAAGACTCAAAGTAGAAATAATGATGACAATGACGGTTGAACTTCATATTAAATTTGATAGATGGCATTGCGTATTTTAAGTAATTTTCTGAGTGGCAGAAGAATGGCCATCGCCCACGTTTACAGTTATGGTTAAACTGGTGTAAGACGGAGGCATTTTTAACAATCCTACTGCTTATTTTTATTATTTTTTTCCCATTATTGTAGCAAGCTAATTGACCGTGATTATTCAAGGGATACCATCCAAAGACGATAAAAGTAAATACCTATATGTATTTAATTATTCGCTTTAAAATAACACGGCCACATTTTCGGAAGGGGTTACAGGGTACCTTGCGTTGGATGGCCCTCAGGTGGACCGATGACCTGGTGAGGGTCGCGGGAATCCGATGGATGAGAGACTCACAGGACCGGTCATTATAGCGACACTTGGGTAGGTTTATGTCCAGCAGTGGACGTCTTTCGGCTGAAATAATAATGATGATGATGGCACCTTTTTTCTTTTTTTAAGGGTGGAAATCATCCAATGACTTCTCCCGCTCTGGTTGGAGCGGGAGGACGTGTCAATCTTTTACTGACTAAAACTACACCTGTGTCTATCACTAAGGGCTCGATCCGGTCAACTACAGGACGGCTAGCTACCCATTGCTCGACGTCCGGAAGCCCGCGTCTACCGTGATTGGTAGTCGGGGTCGGAATCTCGGCTCAGCGTGAGGCCGTTCGTTACCTAACGCGTGCGGCCTCCGCCTTCGCTAGCATTAAGGCTTTGCAGAAGGAGGCGAACGCCTGCCATTACTCCTCGCTCTGGATCAGAGCCCGGCGCGAGAGGTCACTGACGCCGATTGCCTCCACGAGGACACGGCGGTGCTCCGCCCTTGCAGGGCACATCTCCACTGTGTCCTCCGGCATGATGGCACCTTGCGGATTAATAATGGTGTGTTTTATTATTTGCAGTCATTGCTTCATATAAATCGGAATCGAATGTGTTTTTCTGATCACAGTTCGACAACGTATGATGTATCTCAGATTCCTTGCAGCCTTACGTCGACATCTGGACGTTACCTCCTTGCAGTGAGTGGTGACCAACACTGGAACAACCTTCTAAGGGAGGCCAGTCTCAGGGATAACACTAATCGGCTGCTACATTTGTTAACCGTAATATCAATGTTTTATGGATAAGCCCAGGACTGTTGTGGGTGTTTCGAACGGTTTCTGTTCTGGGTTCGGTTAAAAGTACCCTGATATTACCATTTTGTGAATCGCCTACTGCTTATTTTTATTATTTTTTTCCCATTATTGTAGCAAGCTAATTGACCGTGATTATTCAAGGGATACCATCCAAAGACGATAAAAGTAAATACCTATATGTATTTAATTATTCGCTTTAAAATAACACGGCCACATTTTCGGAAGGGGTTACAGGGTACCTTGCGTTGGATGGCCCTCAGGTGGACCGATGACCTGGTGAGGGTCGCGGGAATCCGATGGATGAGAGACTCACAGGACCGGTCATTATAGCGACACTTGGGTAGGTTTATGTCCAGCAGTGGACGTCTTTCGGCTGAAATAATAATGATGATGATGGCACCTTTTTTCTTTTTTTAAGGGTGGAAATCATCCAATGACTTCTCCCGCTCTGGTTGGAGCGGGAGGACGTGTCAATCTTTTACTGACTAAAACTACACCTGTGTCTATCACTAAGGGCTCGATCCGGTCAACTACAGGACGGCTAGCTACCCATTGCTCGACGTCCGGAAGCCCGCGTCTACCGTGATTGGTAGTCGGGGTCGGAATCTCGGCTCAGCGTGAGGCCGTTCGTTACCTAACGCGTGCGGCCTCCGCCTTCGCTAGCATTAAGGCTTTGCAGAAGGAGGCGAACGCCTGCCATTACTCCTCGCTCTGGATCAGAGCCCGGCGCGAGAGGTCACTGACGCCGATTACCTCCACGAGGACACGGCGGTGCTCCGCCCTTGCAGGGCACAACTCCACTGTGTCCTCCGGCATGATGGCACCTTGCGGATTAATAATGGTGTGTTTTATTATTTACAGTCACTGCTTCATATAAAACGGAATCGAATGTGTTTTTCTGATCACAGTTCGACAACGTATAATGTATCTCAGATTCCTTGCAGCCTTACGTCGATATCTGGACGTTACTTCTTTGCAATGAGTGGTGACCAACACTGGAACAACCCTCTAAGGGAGGCCAGTCTCAGGGATAACACTTATCGGCTGCTACATTTGTTAACCGTTATTTCATTGTTTTATGGATAAGCTCAGGACTGTTGTGGGTGTTTCGAACGGTTTCTGTTCTGGGTTCGGTTGAAAGTACCCTGATATTACCATTTTGTGAATCGCCTGGAGGACTCGGTGTAGCATGCGGTGGAGGTCTATCCATCTTGAGTGAACTGCCGTGTCCTCATAGAAGCAATCGGTGTCAGTAATTTCTCGGTTTGGCCATCAATATGCGAGTTCGATTGAACGGGGATACACGCGCACAAGTTTTCGCCGTAGTTCATTCATAAGTTGGAGACTCTTAGGTAGTTCCCACTATGGAAAAATCATTTGTCTTATATACGGGGATATCAATTAAATACACACCAAAATATCCTAGGTAAATGAACAAGTAATTCTAACGCTTAAAATGATCAAACTGCAATAATCAATGCAAGCATGCTCTCGCAAATTCTTCATAAGTACTGTTGTGGAAGAAGATAGTTGATGATTTATTTATTTATTTATTTAATCCTTTATGCACAAATGTACAGCGGCGGACTTAATGCCTGCCGGATGATGATGGTAGTTTTGGGATTCACTTAAGGCTTTTCACTATCAGTGCACGTTATCCAGCTGAAGGTCGGTGTCCCGATTATGCTCCTTCGTTTACCTCTATCAAAGCTGTCTAACTGCTTAAACTCTTCAGTGAAAAGTTATTGAGGCGAAAATTGTTATGGGAGATAACTCTTTCGATCAATCTTGCAGCCCTAGCAGACATCGGCCCTAGAGGGCCCTATCCATTTGCTGAAATCTCTTTGAGTCGCGCGTAGAATACTACGCGCCGTCGATTCAGGACTGCTTTGACCAGACGGCCGGACAGCACCACCGCAATCCCGTGTTTGCAATGGCTGGGAATTGCCTTGCAGCTTTCAACACCCAATCTCTCAATTTCTTCAACATTTCTTCAACACCCAATTTCTCGTCCAATATACCACAGTGTCTCAAGACAAAAGTCTATGACCAGTGTGTGTTGCCAGTGATGACATATGGCTCCGAAACGTGGTCGCTTACAATGGGCCTCATCAGAAGGCTTAAAGTTACTCAAAGGGCAATGGAAAGGGCTATGCTCGGAGTATCCTTGCGTGATCGCGTCAGAAATGAGGATATCCGCAGGAGAACCAAGGTTACGGACACAGCCCGAAGAATCGCCAAACTTAAGTGGCAGTGGGCAGGGCACATTGCTCGCAGAACAGATGGTCGATGGGGACGAAAGGTTCTGGAATGGCGACCACGTACCGGAAAACGCAGCGTTGGAAGGCCTCCCACAAAGTGGACCGATGACCTGGTGAGGGTCGCGGGAATTCGATGGATGCGAGACGCACAGGACCGGTCATTGTGGCGGCATTTGGGGGAGGCCTATGTCCAACAGTGGACGTCTTTCGGCTGAAATGATGATGATGATGATTTCAACACCCGGAGCGTCCCTTGCAGCGGCCGCTGAGGAGTCAGGATGTCCTATCCCTCATAGTTTCAGCCACCTTCTTTGATCGTAGTGCTTCACTGAAGGAGGCTACTGGTTGTCATTTTCTCCACCAATCGCCCCCATAAGGACAAGGCGGCGCCGGCTCTCCGACCAAGCGGGACTGACTTCCACCGTATGCTCCATCGTATTCTCCGGGTGACTCGCACAATGGTGAGACCCGAGTGTTTCTTCCCGCTGAATTCGACACAGATACCTTCCGAAACACCCACAACCGGTGAGTCCTGCACAAAAAGAGGATGCCGTGACGCCTCTGTAGGCACTTCTCAAAGACAGGCATTACCGCTGCGATTTGATTGTGGCGTGCTCACTGTGGCGAGGGGTTAAAATCATACAATGTTGTTTTACCAGAACATAAACCAGAAACATACATATGCCTATGCATACATATGCCTTTTCTCTTGCGGTAGGCAGAAATGACAACTGCTACGACCCATACATGCTCTTTCTATTCAGTGACGGTCATACATCTGGATCTGGGCGAGTACATAACATGTTTCCTGAAGGTAATTTGCGTTTTTAACCGACTTCTAAAAAAGGAGGAGGTTCTCAATTCGGATATTTTACCTTTAACCGTTTTATGTTAAAGTACAATAAATTATTGCGATGCTTTCGGAATGAATTGCAAGCACAGAGTGATTGTACAGTTTTACGAACTTAACGCAGACGAAGTCGCGGGCAACAGCTAGTATTGTAATATAATCAGAAAGTATTGTTTCTCTACCGAGCAAGCTTTCCTCAATTCTTTCCAAAGAAAGAAAGAAAGAAAAGAGTTTATTCGTGCCTCACACAATCGTATAAACTAAAAGAAAGTTATAGTCAATGTGAGACCAAAAAGGTGCCTAACTCAGCATATTATAGGTACTACGTTATTTGAAACGATCAAAAAGCAGCTTTAGTATCCATCGTATTCGGTCCTGCGTCACTTCTTATCAATTCCATATTTTAAGTATTTAATGCCGTCTAAATAAGGCACATGAAAACATGTACCTGCTAATGAATGATTACTAAATTATAGGATGTTCCATTTTTATAGTTCGCTCCGTTCGTTCTGGCATTTTCTACATAAGATCACAATTAAACTTAACCTGTCTTCAGTTCCAGAATACTCCAATAAACAAGCTCATTGGTCTTGGTCTTACATGATGTCATGGCCGAAATCTATCCTGTTAATCTAGTCATGGAGACCAACAACAAGAGCAGTGGTGGCCGAGTGGTAACGGCCCCGACTTACGAGTTGTAGGTCACGGCTTCAAACCCAGCCAGGCGCATTCATTACTTTGTGTAATTTATTTCATCACCACTGCTCTCAAAACGATGAAGGAAAACGTCGTGAGCAAACCGGCATGTCCTAGAACCAAAAATTCGAAGACATATGACATCCACCAAACCGAACTGGGCCCGCGTGGTGGATTACAGCCCATTCCCTCTCCTAGAGAGGAGGCCTGAGTCCCAACAGTGGGAACATTATAAGGCCGACTATGCTATGCTAATCTGGTCATATCTTTCGAGGCTTATCGTGACGCCACTATACCTTGTAATTATTTTACTAAAAACTTTTATCGTTTGTTGTAGAATTTTCCTATTACCGTTCCTCAGCGCCATCTTGTACGATTCCACGAATCAAGAACGGCCGAGCTCGACCGAGGCAGAGGGGGACCTTCCTCCGGTTTTCCTGCAGCGCCCGATACACGCTGGTCGGCAATAAGTATGCCACGTGTAGGTTTGGAGAATGGGATGTACCAATACCTGTATGTGTTAGTAAGTATAATCCATGATAATATTTAGTAACTAGAATTATATAAATAAGCCACCGGGTAATGCAAAATCTGTTAATTTACAATAAACGCGTAAAATTATAATTCCTTTTTTTCTGTAAGACTTTGTAAACTGTAGGCTCTTATTAAACTAGTGCGCTTCACCATCAACGATTGCATCACTGCTTACCATCAGGCGGGATTGAGGTCAAGCACTGGTTTATAACATTAAGGGCCTTTCTCCCACTTTTAGACTTTCTGAAGCCTACTCCTCGGTAACGGCTGGCAAATAGATAAAAAAAATATATATAATATATTTACTATAGACTCATAGAACATTATCAACATAATAATTTTTCGTGTGACTAATACTGTAGCTAAAAAACAAATTTAACATGTTATTTATTCACTTGTACCTACTCTTTTCAAACGGCTTTGATCTTTAGAAATACTAATTTAAATAAAAATAAAAAAACGCTGGATAAGTGTTCTTCAGAATGTACATAATATGTAAATCCATCACTATTTCGTAAAGAAAATGGTTTTGAAGGTAAGCGGGGCTTTATGCGGGCGCAGGCAGCAATACGAGTATGTGTGCATTTAACTCCAGCCAGATATTCAAGGGTTTATACGCCTTAAAAAAAACTGTACACAGTAACAACACATTGTTTTAACACTGTTACAAATTATAAAAATTTTTTAGGTTCAGAAAATATTGAGAATTTCATAAATTGCAAGATTTATTACAAAGCTCCGGAGTTTGCAATAATCCGGCGGCAGATATAAATGATAACTTGTCTTATTATATGCAAATTAGTTCGATTTTGAACGAACTCGGAAATAGGATTTCTATACCTATTTTAGTTTGTTCCCAGTTTTGTCTCCTTTTTACACTATGCCCACAAATGCAACGTGTTGTTTTTGTTCTCAAGGTTTATATTCTATAAGGAAAAATAATACTAAAAGTCCTAGAACATATGGTCCGAAAATCAATCATTATTAATTTAAGTCAAAAATGGTCACCTGTATGACAAATTTTTTACTTTTGCGACTTTACCAAACTTCGCAGTAGTGTAGTAAAGTTTTAAAATAAAAAAAATATGACAGCGTAAACAATGACATTACATATTTACGCTGTCATATTTTACGTAAGGGTGTTTTACATTAATAATCATGAATTTATCGAATGTATGAAAAATGAAAACAGAAAAAAAAGATAATTGAAAAATAATTCATAATGCCAGTTGATTATTTAATGTCTCATTCATACCCTAGAGTTATGGGATATAAAAAAAAAACACGTTGTATATGTAATGGTTTTCTTTCCCTTTCCAAAGAAACGGGTTGCCAGCAGTTAGAAGAAGTTAAGAATGCGGTGAATATGACCTCTCATAACAACGCGTGGGTCGTCTTCTTTTGCTTGCCTGGACATCAACTCGTTGGTTCACCGGTTATTTACTGCGATGGAACACAGTGGAACTCAACTGCTCCAGGATGTTATGGTAATAATTCAATTAATTTATTTAGGTATTTAAAGTTTTTATAACTTGTTATTGACAATAACGTAAACATATAAAAAATTCTTTTTATAATTTCGATATTGAGAATAGATTCATGATAGCACAAGTTTAAACCTTAGTGGTTTTTGGTTGCTATTTAACTTAGAAAATCCTGTATTATTTTGTATTAATGATAAATAGATGAAAAAAAGGCAACTATGCCCATAGAAGTTTTACAAATTTTACACATAATATAAGAAATAATAATAATACTTACAATAAAATTAATAATAAATTTCATATGTGTGAACAAACGTAATATTTACGTTGCATAAGTATGCTTTTAATATTTACAAATTACCCATCATTGGGGTTAATTTATTGTAAACTAGTAACATTCTAATTAAGGCTACATTTTTTTTTTTCGTTTTTACTGCTTGCCGGGTTTACTTTGACTGTAACTGAAAAAGGTTTTATTGGTTTGAATAAAAACAATATTATAAAGGGTGTAAGGGACAAGTCCCCGCAATCTTATAAACTTGATTGGACAGTTTGTACGTAGAGGCCGATTTTATGAAAAATTACTTATAGAAGGTTGTTCAGTTTCGTCTACTGAGCAAGCCCTTAAAGTTTTCGGAAACCTGTCCCTTACATCCTGTATCTATGTTTTCTCCCGATTTCTGATTTAAGCTTTTGAAGTTGAGTATTTCTCAAACTCTACTTGAGCCTGATTTCAAGAATACTAGATTCAGAAACACGCTTTTTATACTAACTAAAATGACTGGGTTAAATGCAGGATTAGGGAATACCCATGCTTGATAAAGTTGAGTCAAGAGTCAGAATTGTGATTCCGGAAGATTAGAGAAACGGGGAACCAACCATCATGACAATCAATTTTTTTAGCTTTAGAATTGTAAGTCAATTAGTCAGTTTATTTTGTTCTAGTAATTCATATTGAAATGGTATATTGATGATGGTTCCCGTTCCCTTGATACTCTTAGGCCTACTGTCTACGAATGCAGACGCAGACGCTTAGCTTCATACACGCGTATTCGTCATTATAACCTTTCTGTAGGTACGCTTTTTCACAGCTTACATAAAAATCTTTGAAATTGTCGACAAAGCAGCAAAGTCGTGTCGTCTCTGTGAAGTCGTTGCCGCTGTGAGCTGTGTGGCATACGCTAAGCCTATATCTAATGACGAATACGCGTGTTTGAAGCTACGCGTCCGAGGACAGTAGGCCGGACCTCTTCTTGAAAATTTAAATTTATTTCAATAACTGCTTTTATAGCAAAAGGCGTTACTTTTGCGAGCAGCTTTGCCCGCGTGACATACAGTCCAGTCGTTTGAGCGTGAAGGAGTACCAAACATACATTCGGCCACACACTTATACATGTATACAAACTTTTGCCTTATGTTAGTGTTATTTACTCAGATACTATGTTGTCGAACTTCAAACACTTTGAAGGACCAATAAATTACTCATAGCATAGCCGGCCTTATAATGTTCCCACTGCTGGGACTCAGGCCTCCTCTATAGAAGAGGGAATGGGCCGTAATCCACCACGCGGGCCCAGTGCGGGTTGGTGGATGTCACATGTCTTCGAATTTTTGGTTCTAGGACATGCCGGTTTCCTCACGATGTTTTCCTTCACCGTTTTGAGAGCAGTGGTGATGAAATAAATTACACAAAGTAATGCGCCTGGCTGGGTTTGAACCCGCAACCTATAACTCGTAAGTAGGGGCCGTTACCACTCGGCCACCACTGCTTCAATAAATTAATGAATATATATTTTAATTACCAGATAGTTCAGCGAAGAAAACGGAGACGGAATGCGACTTCGAGCAGCCCAACATTTGCGGTTGGAAGCCGGATGAGTATCACGACTTCGATTGGAGGAGGCTGAACAAGAAGACTCCCAGTTCTTTTCTACAGACGGGACCTCAATACGACCATACTTATGGGAAGAACGGATCGGGTAAGAAACTATATACCTATAAAGCATAATCAGCCTTCTAATGTTTTCACTACTTGGACTCGGGTCTCCTTTCTAGGAGAAGGAATAGACCATAATCCATCACGAGGACCGAGTGCGGATTAGCAGATAACGAAACTCTGGTGACAAATAAAGTTCGTCGTCGTGTTGCTTTTATAACCACTCCTCAAAGAAGGGACTTATCGCCGCAACAGTGGCGTGCCCAGTGCTGTGTTGTGACCGACGCTATCTTCATACCGCCATGAGATCCCGCCGGAGCTCTGTCCATCTTCTACCGGCATCGCCACATGCTACTCATATCCGTGCGCGCGAGGACCTCCAAATCTGACGTTAGCAGGCCGACCAAGGAGGCTAGCCGCCTCGTAGGAGACCGTGAGGATACCGTACCATCCGAATGGCCATGGCTCTTTGGGCTATGACGGCCCTGGGCTGTATATGCTACCGTCTTAGGTAGAAGTGGTCTTCAATTTCCTTTTCGAGAAATTAAATCATAATGTTATTTCATTTCCAGGTTACTATATGTATATAGAAAGCACGGGCAGGGTTGCCAATGAGACCGCGCGTCTGATGTCGCCCGTGTATGAGAGGGACCTCGCGAAGGACGGATGCTTTGTCTTCTGGTACCACATGTTTGGAAGGTAAATATAATCATTAGCTTCATTTCAGCGTCTATTGCTTGATATACTTGATGAACCAAACGGCCATCCCTTTTGAAAATAACACCTTCTGCCTACTGCCATTAATGTCTAATAATTACTAGCCACACCTCTGGCTTTGAGTACAAATTAAATACCCAAAACTTTCTCCTTTACCGCTCTTCATATCAATGAAATCTGTATCAAAATCCATTGCGTAGTAAACCAGAAAGCAGAAGTAAGCAGAGAAACAATAAATTAATTCTTCATTGCAGGAGCATGGGTGGTCTCATGGTATACCAGAAGCCAGACATGCTATCGATGTACCAACTACAAGTATTACTGCTACAGAAGAAGGCGCAGAATTACACGTTGTTCGAGCAATGGGGAGATCAGGGCAACGAGTGGTACAGTGCTGTCGCCATGTTATCTGATGTTGGAGATAACTTCCAGGTGAGTTATTATTTGTCCGGCCTTGGTTATGCCATAGACCCCAAAGGAATTTAAAAGCACGTTGCGTCGACGATATCACCATAATAGCGGGAATCACTTGGATGAGAGACACAGACTAGATCCTGGTTGGCTGGAACCGGTCTGCTAGATTGGAAGCCAATCCCAACTTTGTCAGGATTTCGTCGTAGGCGCTATTTAGTCTAATCAGGGACAACAGAATATCAGTCATCATCATCATCATCATTTCAGCCGAAAGACGTCCACTGCTGGACATAGGCCTCTCCCAGAATATCAGTATTTTATATGAATTGGTTGCTATTTGACCTCGATACTACTTATTCGGTGACACGATTTGTTTGACTTTAGTGGTATTGACCTCTCGTAAAGTTGCAGTTTGACATTTTCGCAACAAACATAAGGAAAATCTGTGATATAAGATTACGTACTGACAACTTCAGAGAGCATCATGGATTGGGTACCCCTCTTACAATAAAATACCTTAGTAAAGGGGACCAGTAATCAATTGGCAACGCTCTCTTTATCTCAATGCTCCATCCAATATACTGATAATTTTTCATTCAACAGATTGTGATCGAAGGCATCAGAGGCGAGAGTTTCATGAGCGACCTAGCTATCGACGATGTGTCCATACAGCATGGCGAGAACTGCACCAAAGCCATGGTCCAAGCCACCACGCCACCTTCTGTGCTACGTAAGATTAACTTATACATAGATTTAAGAAATGAGGTGAATTATTGTATGATAGGAAAAAGAAAATTACGGAAGGAAAAGATAGACATGCTGCACTGAGTCTAAATGCACTCGTATAGTAAAGGCAAGAAGATCTATGATAATTTTAGGTTTCCCGTAACATACGAAAAACTGATCTTCGGTAATAGACAGCCTATTAAAAGTTACATACGGTAGGATACGACACGACGAAACAACGAAGATTATTTTTTAAATTCCGAAGAAAGTGTTTTTGGCGGAACTTGAAAGCATAATGCCATCATTTCTCAAAGTGTTAGCAGAGGTGCACCTATAGTATATACACATATCACTAGTTATGTTTGTTCTAAAAAATAAAAATCTAGATTCTGGACTAACGCTGGGACACTGCACACTGATCGGATCGGGAATCGAGCCCCTTATATTGTAGGTATATATAGTCTATCGTTTAAGTATGTATTTATTGAATGCTATGTGTATATAAAGTGCACCCCGGTCTACGTTACAAGCGGTAATCCTGTTGTCATCAATAAGATAAAAATTCAGACTCCAGAAGTCCGAATTATTACTCAGAAATTCTAGATGATGGAAAAACCCTCGAACACTTATAATGATATTATCCATTATCTCAGTATGTCGAAGATCTACAAGTCCGTGATAAGGCCTGTCATACTGTATGGATCAGAATGTTGGGCTGTGAAAAAGACGGATGAAAAAAGATTGCATGTAGCGGAGATGAGAATGTTAAGATGGATGTGTGGTGTGACGAGAATGGATAAAGTGAGAAATGAATATATTAGGGGAAGTTTGAAAGTGGCGCCAGTGACTGAAAAGTTGAAAGGGAATCGTTTGTCTTGGTATGGTCATGTGAAGAGGAGTGATGAAATGCATGTTACTAAAAGAGTTATGAGTTTACATGTGGATGGATGGAGAGGGAGAGGGAGACCAAAGAAAAGATGGATGGATTGTGTGAAGAGTGATATGAAAGAAAAGGAAGTTAGTGATAGCATGACGAGTAACAGGGCAGAGTGGAAGAAAAAAACGTGTTGCGCCGACCCCAAATAACACGGGATAAGGGCAGGAAGATGATGATGATCTCAGTATGTCGAAGGACTGCAACAATTTGATCTTACCGTCCGGTTATAATTTAGGTATCTTCAAGGCTAGAGTGAATAGACTCTTAATAAACTAGTGCACCTCACCATCAACGATTGCATCACTGCTTACCATCAGGTGGGATCGCGGTCAAGCACTAGTTTATATCAATAAAAAAATGTATTTATTGAATGGTTGTCGTTTCTAGAGGAGTCTTGCGTCGGTCGATGCGACCTCTACAACCTGGCCACTGGCTACCGAGGCTGCAGCTGTAGCATCGTATGCGTCGTCACCCAGAACTGTTGCCCTGACTTCTTGGACGTTTGCGATTTAGATATTAGTGAGTATTCTACATTTATTTTGTTTGTTTTGGATTTTAGCAGCTGCTACACAGAGGCAAGTGGTCCTCCAATTATACAATGTGAGACTACAGCTTGCATATATTACTAGATAAATCAGAAAAAAATAACAATATACGAAACAATTTTGATACAGAAATTAAAAACTTAATATTACAAATATAATAGTAGGCACTTGTAAATATAACAGACATGTTATTTGGTGATAATAATCACCTGCAGAAAGTCTCAGGTCCCAATTTAACGGTGATTAGGTTCCAGAGTGAATGAGCTCAGCACAATGCAAACAGTCTCCAAGCCGTGTCTTCTCTGTTATTCAAAAACATTGATTAAATAACCCAACTTAATAAACACTTTTTCTTTCAAAGGATCGACTTCAGAGGACTATTCAAGCTTAAACAGCTCAGTAGCACCACCGCAGACCCAGAAACTGATTGCTACAACCACAGAAACCTTGCCCCCTTCTCCCACCTCAAACACAACTGTTTCGATTACTACAGAAGGACATGTTCCTTCTCCTCCTGTTTTTCCTAAACCTACAAGCACTACAACGTCCACTACTACAACTACTACCACTACCACAAGAAAGCCTACAACTACTACCACCACCACTACTACTAAAACGCCTGTAACTACTAAACGCCCTTCTACTAGTACTTCGACTAGCACCAGTACTACTAGCACAACAACCACTCCTAAGCCTACATCCCCAAGAAAAACTACCCCTACTACTTCAACAACTGTATTAAGACCTATCTTCACTCGTAAAACAACTACGTTGACTATTGAAGTGTCGCCGATGTCTTCTTCGACTATTTTCTTTGTGCGGACGACGATACCTGATGAGGGCGTTAAAACCACAGTTGCGAAGACTGCAGAGAAAGGGCAACAGGATAAAGTAGTTGCTAAGAAAACTGGAGGTATGACACTTTTTTTTTATAATCTTTTAATCAGTCTTTCGATACTGAAAATTTTTCATGTTCACTCTTTTAGTATCTCTTGTAGATTTTCTCTCCCTGTAATAATTATATTTTGATACCCAAATGAATAAGTAAATCGAAATACGGTAACTAACTAAGCCAGGATATGGTTTACCTATGTGCCAAGTTTTAAACATAGTTACTTTTTTATTATTAGTTTGTATTGTTATAAGTGTTAGCATAATCTATGCTACGGTTAGCACTGATTAAGAGGTCGGCTTTTAAAAACGTGCCTGTATCGAAGTTAACGTTTTATCTCCTACAGGTATGAGTGGAGCAACAATAGCAGTAACAGTATTGCTGGTCGCAGTGGCACTTGTTGGTGCACTCTGGATATTCTACGTCGTGACACGATCAACGCGCGGGGTAGCTGCACTTGCACGCATCCGCGGACGCACTACAAGCGATCCCGAAGTACACTACCTTAAGTCCGATGTTGAAGATGAATAAATTATTTTTTTATTGTACAGTTCTATTTTTTACCCTAAAATTCGCTTACAATAAAAATATTGCCGTCATTGCTTAGCAGCTAGATTAGAAGGAACTGTTAGCAAAATGTAATTGGCTGTGGTTACGATAATGCAGTCCGAAGCCAAAAAATATGGTGCCACACACAGGTTAGTTTTGGGAGAGGCAAAAAATAAGCTCCTGTTCGCGCATTTGGGTAATCTGCAAGCTCTTGCTTCAAAACTGCAATCAGAAATCAAAACTGCATCTATCTTTGCCACATTGTTAGGGCCTACCTGGCAGGAAGATGTATCTCTTTCACGGGACATGATGACACAAGCTGGCGCGAGATGTCATGTGCTATTCCACAGGGTACTGTTGTGCGTTCACTCCTGAGGAAAATCGGACACGATTAGGTGTTGACGAGCGAGCTCCTATCGGAGGTGAACCTTGAGCAGCTCGGGGGAGTCTGCAGTGGGAGGCAGCGCTGCTTATTTCACAGGTTGTGAGTCGTATCAGGCACTTGCGCCTAAAGCTGGCCCTCAACAAATTGGGAGTTATCATATGATACAAATACAAATACAAAAACTTTATTTGTGTACACAGGTACAAAATGAAAAATGATCCTATAATATTTTGTACATATAGGTGAGATGTCGAAAATATACTGGTGGCGCAACGCCGTAGTGTGTGTGTACCGCCTAGTAGTCCGATGATAGAACGCACTAGGCGGAATTAAATTGTGCAATTCCGATGCATGGTCTCCGTAATGTAAACGATAGAAAACTGTCAGTAGTAACTCAATTTTGATGCTTAAGACTTTAGAGTCCTGACTAAATGAAAACGTTGGGATGTTAAAAATACATTGTACACACACGATCGAACTTGCATTTGGTAATGGTTGAGCAGCTCTTCAGGTGTGCAGTACTGCCTCACCTTTGCTAAGATTTTTAAGGCCATTTGAGCTTTGCCTCGATTTATGAGCTAAAATTGGCGCAAGAAGCTTAAGATGGTCGGTTACCAGTATAGTTATCAACGTGGTAATTTATGGGCCCGCGCACCGCCTCTAGGCGTTTATTTGTACCTTCTTTCGTCGTTCTGTACGGAGCTCCAGTGTAGGCAGCTGACCCAACGGCCCATTAAATTCCAACACTGCTTAACATGCAGGAGCGATGGACGGCCGAGTTATCAGAGGGTATCGCAAGATCTCTTACGTATAGGCTGGATACATACCTGCCCTGGTATCTAGAGGTGAAAACGCTTGCGACATTAACCGGTAGTGCGAGGAGGGGAAGACGCAAGCAAGACGCAACTGGATCATGATGCACCAGTCAAAGCTCGGGAGGTCTTGGTAGTGGTTTGATGGGAGAGGTTCTTGGTAGTGGATTTGTGGGAGAGATTCTTGGTAGTGGATTGGTGGGAGAGGGTCTTGGTAGTGGATTGGTGGGAGAGGTTCTTGGTAGTGGATTGGTGGGAGAGGTTTTTGGTAGTGGATTGGTAGAAGAGGTTCCTGGTAGTGGATTGGTGGAAGAGGTTTTTGGTAGTGGATTGGTGGGAGAGGTTCTTGGTAGTGGATTGGTGGAAGAGGTTCTTGGTAGTGGATTGGTGGGAGAGGTTCTTAGTAGTGGATTGGTGGGAGAGGTTCTTGGCAGTGGATTGGTGGGAGAGGTTCTTACATCCTACTTTACCTCGTTACAGTCGAGGCGATGCGGCCAGTGCTCGATCGCTGACTTGGGTGGAAGTACGGTACTTTGAAGTTTCAGACGATGCAGGTACTTTCAAGACATGGCGGCTTCAGGAACTACGTGTCTCGCATAAACAAAGTGCCAGATGCTTGGTGTCATGTCATTACTGCATTTACTGTCCAGACTTCCATTACAGCACTAAAGGAGTTTTTGACTGATGATCTAACATAACTCTGACTTTTCGTCATGTTTACACTATTTTTATTGTTATTATTATTTATAGACTTACGTAAACCTTCATCATTCATCATTTCAGCCGAAAGACGTCCACTGTTGGACATAGGCCTCCCCCAAATGCCGCCACAATGACCGTTCCTGTGCGTCTCGCATCCATCGGATTCCCGCAAACCTTGACTTGTTTTTTTTTTTATTATTGACTATAATAAAGTTCAGAACTTTGCTGTTAATTATTGTTTTATGTAATGCATGTTTGAGTAAATAATTTTATGACATTTATTCTCACTCAATTATATTTTGTATGCCATTAAGGCAAAACATGACAGTGATTCAACTGAGCTTTATGTAACATCTTGCATTTATTCATTCATGTTTTAGCAAATAAATAATCTTGTATCTTGTATCCATCGCCCATTGATCAGAACTCGAGATGACAGTGCATAGTGTTTCACGCGCTCCTTCCTTAAACGTATAGAAGAGTTAACACCTAACTCCCCATTGTAATGGGAATTCTGTAGAATGAAGCTCGCGGGTAACGGGACTGCGCTACTCCGGAACAGCGGATGTCACACCGCACAGTCTGCCCCGAAAAAGTAATTCAAAGTCAAAATCAAAGCATTTTATTTCAAATAAACCATTTACAGGCACTTTCGAAATGTCAAGAAGTCAGTCAGTCAGAAAAAATGATGCTAATTGCACATTCCAAAGCGTAGATCTCTATGGAGAAGAATGTGCAAGAAACTCCATGGACACTCTTTTCAAACATGTTTTTTAATTACAAATATATCTGTTACATGTTTCTTGTCGCTATCATGTGAGAACAATGTAAATAAAGTAAAAATAAAAACTAAATATAGATATTAAAATAGCAACTGGCAGCTGAGAGATGACCAGTCTCAACTGACAGCGCCCGTTCACGAACATGACGCGAATATTAGCACCACTTAGCTCAACCATTTGAAAGGAACCAAATGATCCAACACACTCGCCACCATCAGTGAGAAATTTGAGTGAGCATGACAAACTCTCAACTGCCATGCTCATTTATGTCAAACAAGTCCAATAGTAACCTAAAATAAAAATAAAAGTAGCTCCATTCCACATTTTACAATACTAACTACAATAATATTTTACAATGAAAAAAAGACATAATAAAAAATAATAATAATTTTAAAAACTTATCAATTTGTCCACCCCGGTGGTAGTGGAGCTGGACCAGCATTGAGCCAAGCATTTTTATCTTGAATATAATCCTCCAACTTATAATAAGCTTGCCTGCATTGTGTTTAATACAAGATTTAAATTTCGTTTCATTGAGTTCTAATATTTGTGAAGGTATTTTATTATAACGTTTCAGTACCCCATGAAAGAAGAGGCCACTTTAGCCAGTCTGAAATTTTATTGAATTAATTAGTCCCTATTTCTTGTAACATAATTATGTCTATCGCCTCTTTTGGAAAACAGATGAAGATTTTTTCTTACGTACATGATGTTTTCATAAATATATTAAAAAGGCACCGTCATAATGTTAATATCCTTAAACAGTTCCCTTAGAGAATCGCAGCGGCGAAGATTGTAAATAGCTCTGATCGCTCTTTTCTGTAGTATAAAGATTGAGTCAATATCTGCAGCCCGACCCCATAGTAAGATACCGTAATACATTTTACTATGAAAATAACTAAAATAGACTAGTCTAACGGTATCAACATCCGTATATTGGCGGATTTTTCTAATAGCATATGCAGCTGAGCTGAGCTGTCCTGCAAGAGATGTTAAATGAGGACCCCATTGTAGCCTTGAGTCAAGCGTAATCCCCAGGAAAATCGTTTTATCGACAAAGTCTAGTTTTTTCTTGTTCAATACTATGTCACAATCACTATTTCTGACATTCGGTAAGGAAAATCTTATGCATTTAGTATTTTTTCCGTTTAAAACTAGATTATTAGCAGTGAACCACTTTTGGACCTTTTGGCGGTTTTTTCGTCGTCAAGATTATTAGTCTTTCTATTTATCTTAAAAATCAAAGAAGTGTCGTCGGCAAACAACACTATATTAAGTTTATTTTGCAACAAATAGGGTAAATCATTAATATAAACTAAAAATAAAAAAGGACCTAATATTGAACCTTAAGGTACCCCCATTTTCACATTTAATCCCGACGAATTGACACCGTTTATGTGAAATAGTTGCTGTCTTTCAATCAAATAAGATTTTAATAAGCTTAACACTCTTTTGCCTAGTCCGTAATGCTCAAGTTTCAGGAGTAATGTTTCATGAACCACACAATCAAACGCCTTAGACAGGTCGCAGAAGATGCCTATAGCATCTTGTGCCTCTTCCCACGCATTAAAAATGTGTTTTAGTAAAGAGACACCAGCATCACAACGTCCAACACCCAACGTCCTTTGGTGAAACCATACTGTTTATCGTGTAAGATGTTATTTGTGTTAAAATCATTAAGCATTTGATTTAACATTACCTTTTCAAATATCTTGCTAAAAACCGGCAACACGGACACCGGCCTATAATTATTAGTGTCTTTACTATCCCCGGATTTAAAAAGTGGTATCACTTTACTATATTTCATTAGATCCGGAAAGACTCCTTGATCTATACACAAACTAAATGTTAAAGCTAAGAACGGCGCTATAGTCTCAATAATTGAGGTACAAACTTTGATAGACATTACCCCAAAGATCTTCTGTCAATTTAACCTTGATTTGTTTAAAAGCTTTTATTACTGTTATGGAGTTTATATGCTTAAAGTTAAACTCACGTTAATGAACTGGAGATAGAACCTTGAGGAACACCCCATAATTTCTACCTATTACTATTTTCGTGTTACCTACTCGTATAACTCAGCAGGTACTTTGTAATTTAAGAGTCTGTAATTAGTAGGATTTATTTTTGTATGAAACGATGTTAAAATAAATGATAACCAAGATTTAATTCTAAGATAAGCGAACATAAATATGAATGTGACCTATGTAAAATAAGGCACTTTACAAGAATCCGCTTAAACTTAGGTACCTACTGAATTACCCTAATTTAAAAAAAAACCCTGTTACCCAAATAATTAATATCATACAAATATACAACCCACATAAATAAACCCCAAAACTGTCCACTGAGTACGAAAAAAATATCTTTAATTTTTGTTATGGCAACAAATACGCTGGTATCACTGTACCGCGGAAGCGCGGGCTAATACGAAACGGTGACCTCGTTTTAATGTTACCCCGTTAGCACAATGTCACCCGGCAATGGTGGCGCAGCCTTCGGAACGTTATCGCGCGCTATCGACCCGCCTCGCGGCCGCCATCTTGCGACGCGCATGCGCAAAACATATGCGACACCACTGACGTTTCAACAAACTCCAGTATCATTCCGAAAATTACGGATAACTGTAAATAAAATTGTAAATAGAATTTAGACAAAAAAAAACGTGATATTTTTTATTTATCATCGTAATTTTAACAAGATATGTCAGTGTGTGAATAGACTTTTGAAAGTTCGCGCTGAAAAGAAGTGTTTGAGGGTAAGTTAATTTTGCTATTAAAAACTATTTTTAAATCGAATTATTGTTCGACAAATTGGATATTGTGTTTATTGGAGCGCAGTTTTGTTATAAAGACGATTAGGCTGTTGGTCTATTTCTTTTCTTTTATGTAACAGGGTGAGATATAAGCTGATATACATAGTTATGTATGTAGGAAGTGCGGTAGTTTGGTTACTTTGTGTAAATTTGATAAAAAAACTAAACAGTTTTTATTAGATTGCTTTTGGTCATTCTTTTTTAAAAAATTGGAGACAGCTAGAACTTTCTAAATAAGGTTTATATACGTCATTTAGAATGTGGAAGTACTCAATGCTTTGCCGAATTTTTAGGTCATCTAAGACGTTGCTTTTCTTAGCCAACTGTAAGAATTACTCTACTGCCTCCCTTATTTTTAGAACACACATTTTGTAGACCTTTTTCTTTCTATAATCTTTCTATTTTATTTTAGTTTTTAGCTGATATTGCACGTGTCTACTATAAATTTCTTTAACCCCAATTCGGAAAAATATTTTTTGTAAGCCTAGCGCGTAGTGTTCTCACCACGAAAACTCAGATCGTAACATACGATCGTGACACATTTTTTTATTGGAATTTCCTTGAATGTCCCTTTTTATTTCTTAGAAGAAGATAAAAATACTTGACGAGGCGACCTTGCTCAGGTTTTTCTTTGGTTTGAGTACTTTTCTCTTTGATATACGTATGTAGTCTAAAATACAGATCAAGAAGGCTTTATTAATCTGTTTTTTTTTTGTGGAAGTATCTAGCTTCGTTAAAAATCAAGCGTCATTGCAGTGAAGCTCGCAGCTCAAGGCCATTGGTCGTAAGGGAGGTGTCCTTGAAAAAAAAATCGCGCTTAGTCATATTTATGATATGCTATTATTAAGTTTAGGCTTCTGACGTTAATGATTCATATAATCCGGTTTATTACTGGAACAGATATGTGTTTCAAAGTCAGACGCGTTTTATATGCAAGCCTTATCTTACTTCCTTTTGGCTTATATGTATTTAATACATAACTGTTTTTTGTAGAGTGCTTAATAAAAAAAACCGGGCAAGTGCGAGTCGGAGTTGCGCACTGAGGGTTCCGTACAAACTTATCCATGAAAACAGTTCGATTCCCGAATTGAGCTACGAAGATTTTTCCGAATTGTAAAAAAAAGTTTTTTTTGTGACCTAACAACATATTTACAGATTACAGTTTTCAGATTTATTCCTATATCTATACTATGAGACCTTGCTTTATGCCAAATTTCGGGATTCTGGATCAACGGGAAGTACACTATGAATATTATTGCTTTTGAGGTACGGAACCCTAAAAAACAGAGTTATGTATGTGTTTAGTCAATTAAATTAGTACATACAAAGTCTGCGATATTATTTATGTAAACTGTATAAAGATAGGTCGACCGTTGGCCTCTTGCGTCTCTTCTAGCTCTAGGGAGTGAATAGATTACTTCTAGGCAAGCCTGTTTCATCGTCGACCACATCATCGCTTACCATCAGGTGAGATAGTGGTCAGACGAGAGCCTATGAAGATTAAAAAACTGGCCAAGTGTAAGTCGGACTCGCACACTTAGGGTTCCGTACTACAATAATAAAAATTGAGCAAAAAAACTGCCGACAAAATGACGTTTCATGTATGGGCCCCCTGTAATTTTTAACTGTATGTTAATTTTATTATTAGTTGTTGTAGCGGCTATAGAAATACACGTTCTGTGAAAATATTATCTCTCTACCTCTTACGGTTTATGAGATACAGCCCGCTGTCACACGGACGGATAGACAAACAGACAGACGGATAGCGGAAGCGTAATAATGGGGTTCCGATGGCACCCATCGGGGACGGAACCCTAAAAAAAATCTCCGCCTTATGCATCCAGCGTAATCCGGCTATACATGATATTCTTGCTCAGTTCTTTTTTCTAATTTCACCAAAAACATTCCTCATACCTATGTCTAAATTTATTTTTGGAGACTATAACTTACTCTGGTATAAAAATACGAGTAAATCGTTCTTATAATGATCACTTGAATAGATATCAGTTTACGTAATCATATCAAGCCGTAGGAAGATATAGAGAAATGAATTAATGAATGGAGGAAATGATCTAGCCAACTGCTCTTTTTGGGTTAAAGGTACAAAGAAGACAGATATAGGTAGCTAACGTACTCGTAAATTGATTTCAAGAAGAAATGTTCAAGCCAACTCTTCCATTTAGGTTAGAAAAAATAAACTTTATTTCGGACCGTGGTCCATATTATGTTACTAACATAATATGGATCACAAATGAAAGTTCTTTTGTTATCTCACTCCTTAAAAATTATGTTTTTAAAAGGTAAAATAATAGAGAGATCTTAATTTTAATATCTTTTGCGTACACCTGACACACCGGATAGATATACGAGTACATGCACCCAGTGTGCCATAGTGGCACAAAACGGCTTACCACAAAAGCCTCAGAAAAAAAAACAAAAAAAAAAGACAAACAAAACAATTTCTTCCACCATTTTAAGGGTTCCGTACCCAAAGGGCAAAAACGGGACCCCATTATTCCACTAGGACTCCACTGTTCGTCTGTCTGTCACTTTCATGAGCCTTTGACGTTGACGTAGACTGTTGAAATTTTCGCAGATGATGTATTTCTGTTGCCGCTATAACAACAAATATTAAAAACAGAAAAAAAATATTTAAGTGAGCCCACTTAGCAAAAACAAGTTTTTTTTTTATAAAATGTTATAATATGGTGTCTAATTTTGTATAGATAATTTTACGAAACCCTTCGTGCGCAGTCCGGCTCGCACTTGGCGCGTTTTTTTTAAACCATTTCAATTTTTAGTAATTTAATTTAAAGGCGGTGTAGCAAACGTATAGCCAAACGTGATTTGTTTTCTAAGATTTTCGTAGCGATTCAAGATTTCGTAGCGTAGCGATTTTCGTAGCAAGCGTAGCGCGGTGCTACGAAACTCGACGAAATCTTGACTACATTATAAATCTTGGTGATTTCTGCTTTTGGCGACCTAAACTGAACTGTTAAGGTTATTCACCCTATATAGCTTCATCCCTTTTTCTCGCTCGCACGCTTGACATTTTAAGACGTCATGGCCTCCGAAGAATTTCAAACTAGTAGTTTGAAATGCTCATCCAGTTTGGTATTCTTCAGTAAAAGAGTAAGAAGAAAGCATTTAAACTTCTTAAAGCAAATCTTATTTTAAACAAAAGAGCTAAGTTTCGTAATACGCAAAAACAAAATCCAGTGAAAAATGTTTAAAAAAGAAACCTGAAACTGCGTAGTGCTCTCAAGCGCTTGGCATCGAGCCGAGTTGAACTGAAGGCGTTTAAATATGATTCTGGGTAACTTCACTAAGTAGCCGGCTGGTGAAATAGCAGCGTCGTCGGTCGTGTTGGACGTATTTTTAGATAAAACGACAAAAGGTCAAAGGTCAGTCTAGAATACTACGACATTTCGGGAACAGAATCATAATAATTTATATTGGTTTGTAAATTACAGGTACTAAAGAGGTGTACAGTGCGCTGTTTTGTCAATATTGGCAAACAAACTTAGATTAAATGCATATTAACAAATATTTAAAATTATAATAATACTGATGTCAAAAAACAAATTCAATATTAATGTCAAAAGATATAAAAAAATATATAGAATGTCAACAAAACTATTAAATAGTAATGTCATAACATAATATACATAATACATAAAACAATCAATATAGAATTATATAATAGTTTAAAAATAAATCAAGTAACAGTCAGACATTTCAGCCACACTACGACATTTGGGTGACACTACGACATTTGGGTAACACTACAATATTTCGCCTCGTGAATACGTCTAGATTGTTCCGGCGTATTTAATTTGTTTGTCTACGTTGTTTGTGTTTATGCTGTTCGGTAAATGTAGCAATTTCGTTTTGCGAGCGTTTGTCTCTTGTTTTTAAAATTTGAGTTTTTGTACAGCACTTTTCTCGTACATTTCGCTTACATATTTACTAAAATGGGGAAAACTTTTTTATTAAAACCAGTGTTTTTGTTCTTCTTCTTTATTAGGGTTCCGAACTTAAAGAGTAAAATAAGACCCTATTACTAAGAATCCGCTGTCCGTCCGTTTGTTTATCTGTGTGTCCGTCTGTCATCAGGCTCACCAGGCTGTATCTCATGAACTGTGATAGCTAGACAGTTGAAATTTTTACAGATGATGTATTTTGTTGCCGCTATAACAACAAATTCTAAAAACCGAATAAAATAAACAAATAAACATTGAAGTGGGGCTCCCATACAACAAACGTGAGTTTTTGCCGTATTTTGCTACGGATGATATGGAACCTTTCGTGCGCGATTCCGAATCGCCCTAGGCCGGTTTTTTAAGTAAATAGAACACGATTTCAGACAATCTAGTAATTAAAATCTGTTTTATATCTACTTATTAATTGGTACACAGATATTAGACAGCGTTACCGATGCCCAAGGCCCTCAAAAACCTTAGCAGGATTTTCAATTAAAATGCTTACCCTAAACTTTTCAATACGTTTATTTGACACAAAAAACGTTCCATAAATTCTTGTCCATGAAATGGTAATAAAATTAAACTGCCTATAACTTATTTTTAATATGGCAACATTAGTAACTACTCTAGTTATTTCCACTGTAGTATGATCGTAATCATTCACGCAACTTTAAAGATTAAAAAATGGGGATAATGGACTCTGTTTCGTAAGCTAGAGGCTAAGATGTGGCATTACTTATTCAGCCACAGAACAAAGAATTTTATTTCGTGTATTCAGCAATATGTTTTGTGTTAAAATCTTCATGGTCTATCTTCAAAGAGAACAAGGAGAAAATAATATTAAGTTGTCTTAGCAAAATATCTTAGCAAAATAAGGTGATTGATTGTTACTTAAGTGCCAATGAAAATGGTAATGTTTTAAACTTCATGGGGTACATAGGCGGACTTAATGCAATAAGGCATTCTCTACCAGTCAACCTTTGGGTTAAAAAAGACTACACCATGGTAGGTGTGCACGATAAATAAATACTAGATATTTAAAAATAGATTATAGCAACATTGTAAAAGTATGAGATAATACGAGATCGAATAAGCGTTTCGCATCGTCGTTTATACCGCGTACATCGAAGGACTAGAACAATTTGCCTGCTGCGGTTTTCTAGTCCAACTATAATTTAGGTGTCTTCAAGGCTAGAGTGAATAGGCTCTTAATAAACTAGTGCGCCTGACCATCAATGATTGCATCTCCGCTTACCATCAGGTGGGATCGCAGTCAAGCACTGGTTTATATCAATTTTAAAAAAAAGAATAAAATTGGGCAATTATATTATATTATCTAAAATTTGTTCGATGACCACACTGTCTTGAGAGACAGAGAGACGGACAACAAAGTGAAACTATAAGGGTTTGATAGGAAAAAAATTAAATAGTTATTTACCACACAAGTACATAATAAAATACATTATTATTAAAGCTCTCTTCCTCCCTCCTGTTTATCAATTTTACTGTATTATTTTTCCAACTTTATTAATGTACATACAGTTTTAAAATAATACACTAAAATTTATATGATCTAAAGGATGCAATAAAGAATTTGAGATTTACATAAGTGTTCTTTTATGTTAGGTATATGAAAAACAATCAACTTACCTACTTACGCTGCAAACTTACTGGACTAATTTTTACTCTATTGGTACTTATGCTATTTTAAACGAGTTTCGAACAAACGCTACTATGATCGAGGAACTGGGCGTCAAGCAACGCTTGTCTACGCTGGTGCGCAGTCGTATTTTTAAATACTTTGATAGGTGATTCCATCGAACGCCTTGGAAACAACTTGGAAAGGTGGATGAAACAAGGCCGCGTGGCAGATCACCGATGCGATGAACTGACTAAATCAAAACGGCTGTTGGCGACCCATTGAAACGAGCAGCCCGGATGACTGCCAGCAGGCAAAAGTGACGGGAAGTCGTGCAGCATACCTTGACGGTTTCCGAAGAGCTTCCTTCGTGATAACCATGACCACTCTGGCAAGAGTGAAGCATCCACGAAGAAGATATACCCCAACAATGTCACAAGAAATCGATAGTACTTATAAACTACAATTATTGGCAACAAAAACTTTTAGTTTGAACGCAAATTGAAAGTTTTGTGAAATCCACGCTAAGACAGCCACAGATCTACAGTAACTGTCTTAGCGTGGATTTCAAAAACCGTTCTATTTTCAAACAACGATGATCCCGATAAAATGTTGAACACCGAAGCACTCTAACCAAAGAATTGTAAACAAAACACCTGCCCACTTTACAAATTATCGTTATTATGTTCCATGTAATTGACAGGTTAACAAAGGAATTGTTTGAAAGGTAGTTGATTGTTTACGTTTGGGCTTCACTTCCCTGAATGGGGTATAAAGGTAGTATGACACTTAGTTCGATAGTAGACTTATTGAATAGATAGCGAGAGGGAGGGCTTGAGTTGGAGTGAATTCGGGCACGAATGAAGGCTCCTACAGATGAATGCGAGGCGACAAGGTAACAACGCTCATTCATGCCAATTGTTTTATTTGTAGAGGAATTTTAGAACAATACGTATGAAAGAGTCCGTGATAAGACCTGTCATACTGTATAGATCAGATTGGTTGGGCTGTGCAAAAACCGTATGAAAAAAAGATTGCATGTAACGGAGATGGCAATGTTGAGATGGATGTGTGGTGTGATGAGGATAAAGTGAGAAACATATATATTATAGGAAGTTTGAAAGTAGTACCAGTGTCAAAAAAACATGGTATAACAGTTGGTATAAGTCGATTATAATTAATTCAGCATTAAGCTTAACTGTAATAAAGCACAAGTTACATATTATATTGTACTTTTATTACAAAATGTACCCTATAACAACCTTTTTAGGGTTCCGTACCTCAAAAGGAAAAAACGGAACCCTTATAGGATCACTTTGTTGTCTGTCTGTCAAGACCCTTTGTGTTTGTATTTTCGGGCTGGTGTGCGCAACTCTACGACAAAAGCGCAGGTATTTTGCGACCTTTTATCTCGGAAACACGTGGAGGCATCGAGTTGAAATTAAAACCAAATACTCAGGTCTACGGACTCTTGAAGCTGTAAAAAATCAAACTTTTAAGTTAACGAGAAAAATCAAGATACTTTGGTTTATATGGCAAAATACGTACATTTCTACACTCTCGAGGAAATCAAAATTTATAGGATACTTCCCGTTGACCCAGAATCTTGAAATTTGGCGTAAAGTAAGGTCTTATAACACAAGTTTATGAATAAATCTAAAAACTGTAAATTTGTGGCTAAGACATTTTTTTTTTATGCGATTCGGAAATATCTTCTGAGACTCCATTCCGGAATAGAACTATTTACATTGGTAAGTTTGAACGGAACCCTCAGGGCGCGAGTCCGACTCGCACTTGCCCAGTTTTTTGTCTTCTATCTGATGCTATCGCGAATAGAGTAGGTATAAAGATAAGCAATCTCCTCATCCTCAATGTACAGTCTCCTTTTAGTGGTATTGCTCATGAGTTCGTTCTTTATAGTGGGAACACTGTACGGTGAATTAGTCTTGTTATGAGGTAGTAGCAGCCCTGACTGCTTGAAGAACTGAAGAAGGCCAGCCCTCCTAGCCAAGTTACGATCGTTTCGTTTGCGTCGAACGACTCGAGTAGACCACGGCCTCGATTCCTTTGTTCTGACCACGTGATTGAGTATTGAGATCACGTCAGAACAAAGGGATCGGAAGCGTGGCCTACTCGAGGCGTTCGACTCAAACGAAACGATCGTAACTTGGCTAGGGGGGCTAGATTGATTTATTTCTTTTTTTTCTGTAAAACTTTCTTCGTTTAACAGTTAAAACTCTTGATTATCGACTTTTGATTAATTAGGCTCGCCTATTATGCAAGAAGTTTGAAAGAACAAGAACACTTTAACCGCTTCAAGTTCCCGTGTCGATCCTTATCCATATTTCATGAAATTATATAAAACGCTACTTTGAAAAGTTTTAAGTGACACAACCATAAATGGCGTTGTGCCTTCGGACGCTTAATATTATGAAGGTATATTCTTTTTCTTACAGTCTTGCTCTTTTTTAAATTATTAAAAAGTTGGTGTTTGACCGCTATTTTACCTGATGGTAAGCTATGATGAGGTTGAAAACGGAGCATGCTTATTAAGAATTAACTTATACAATCTTCTACTGGGGCTATGGGTTCGCTTCTGAAAGGAAAACCCACGGCCCTGGAACGTAAGGCAACGAAGGAACAGAAGAGTGGGTTTTTTGACGCGCCCTCGCGTTCCACCCTAGAGCGCTTGAAGTCATTAGGTGATTTTTTACTTAAAAAAAACCTATTCACTCTCGAATGAAAGATCCCCAGATTGTAGTTACCAGGAAACACAAACTCCGGCAGGGAAGGGAGAACGAATTTTCTTACACATTTTTACTTTTTGTTTTAGGGTTCCGTCTCGAAGGGTAACGGTACGCCTTTTATTAGGTCTTATCGTATGAAAATGGCACTTTTTAAAACGGTTTACTTTGAAGTTTGATATCTGCGGATTGACTTTTGAATTACAAGTTCAAATAAACTTTACATCAAAGGTCTGTATTCCTTTTTAAAATAAGTTGGTTATTGGTTTCTTTGTGTTTTGTATGGATGAAGAAAAATTACAGGGCAAAATGTCAGACGTTTGAGCGAGTCAAGTCAAAAGTCAAAAGTTTTTTTATTTCACATAGGCCTACATGGGCACTTATAAAACGTCAGAAGCTAGTGCACGGTTCCAAATTGGTCGTTTCCTATGGAGAAGAACCGGCAAGAAACTCCATGGTTACTCTTTAAAAAAAAAAATGATGTTACAATATTTCTATATTACAGAATAAGTAGATATTATGTAAGGACAGTGTAGACTGGTCAATATTGTACTAAAAAGTTCAATAAAAATAATCACAATAAAAAATAACGTCAGAATTCGCGGAGTCTACAGTGTTCTCATATTCACATTATAAAAGGGAGGCTATATAAATAAAAGAAAGTAAAATAAATTATTACAAAAATCATTATTTATTGTAAATAAATAATTATTCGAGAAAGACTATACACCCTATATCGCTCCATCTCTTTAACAGTTCAGTTTAGGTCGCCGAATGGATCGCGTTAAGCGATTGTGGTAGGGCCTCAATTCTCTAATTGCCGTCATTTAAATAGTTGCCCCCTATCCAGTTATATCATCATCCATCCCGCACATCTATCATTTTGTTTCATCTATGATTGTTTGATCGCGTCAAAGCGGTTTTAAAACGTAAAGGGCAACTGAAGGAACATGGCTTGTGTGTTAGTCAATAAAAGTCTAGCGCTCCCTCTCGCACCACCCCGAGTTGGAGAAATCAGTTGATGAATTCCCACCTAAGAAGAAATCGGGCCTGAAACCGGATTGAAATGGGCTGATGAGGGAGTTATGGTAAATGAAGTTAGAGAATTGTTTACGAACACAGGCCTCGAGCTCCTAGGATAGAAACGGAAGGATGGAAATTGGATGAAAGTGACTGGAAAGAGTGGGATTGGAGATTGTACGCACGAATTACGTGACTTCATTCCACCATCACCTTTTTACCATTGGACAATCCGACGTATGGCGAGTTTCCACACCTACGTTATTGACACCTTTACTGTCCAGACTAAGTGTTTTGCCTCGTCGTTTATACCGAGTACTTTGAAGTATTGAAACAATCTAGTAGTAAAAAAGCAGCTGTCTTCCCGTCCGATTATAATAATTAAGTCTTCAGGCTAGAGTGAATAGGCAATAGGGGGAATAGGGTGGGTGAAAAGAGGGAATAACTTATTTTTTATGTAATTTTTTCTGTTTGAATTATTTGTTTATTGTGCAAGCCTACCACAGTGTTGTCTTTTTAACCCAAAGGTTGACTGGTAGAGAATGCCTCGTTGCATTAAGTCCGCCTATGTACCACTACTGTACATGAAGTTTAAATAAATAAATGAATAGGCTCTTAATAAACTAGTGCGCTTCACCATCAACTATTGCATCATTGCTTACCATCATGTGGGATCGCAGTCAAGCACAATCAATAAAAAAGTACTTATTTCCTAAAACAAAGTAATAAAATCGTATTCACGCTGTGACGTTTTTAGGGCAGCCTTACTTAAACATAACTCATATATTCCTTCCCTAGCAACATGAGAAAATAAGATTATTTCACTACTCGCACTAAAAGCCTGTATAAACATGATTTCCCATAGGAATATTGTTACCCCGGCCTTCAAAGTAATAGCACTTAAATACATGTAATTAAGGTTTAAATTGACGTAGCTAGTCTCTTGGTGAGTGAACTAATCAAGGCATTAAAACCTAATAATTGTTAGGTCTAGGATGAAAGAAATAACGATTAATCTTGATAATGATATTGGAAAAATGATTATCTATTAAATTCGTGTATACTTTTTGTAAAATAATGTATACTAAATAAGTGATAATTTACACTTGCTCGAAAAGTCGCTCTTATTCCTACTGTTTTTATTGTCACTGCAGAACTCAGCTCCATAACACCCTCGCCTACGGCTCAGGCCAATAACACCCCGGTCTCTTACTACGGTCTGGTACTATTTCTAATTCTCTTTTTAGAATAATCATTTTTCTGAAAGCAGAATTAAAATAAATTATTGATTTAACATATAAAGCAGTAATTACAAATATACTTATAAGAAAGAGTAAGGGCATGTTTAGAACCTCTCACTATCTCCTTTGCACACACGAAACCTAATGCCGGTGACGTCAGTTTGTGCATTCTTTTTCTGATACTTGACAGTTTCCCCTTCCACTACATTTCAAAGGTACTTTTAAATTATTTAGTTATGAAGGGTTTCGAAAAAAATGGATTTTCGTCTTTGTTTGTAAGGAATTAACTCACAAAATACAAGACCGATTTGAAAAAACCTTTCACGAATAAAATGCCTCTTTGTCACCGGGTGACATTCCGGATCGAGCCCGAGTTGTTGACGGCGCGTAGTGTTCCACGCGCGCCTCAAAGAGATGTCAGAAAAACCGTTGGGACCTAGCAGGGTCGAAGCCTACTAGGGTCATGGGCCGACTTCTGAAAAGGTTACCCATGGTCCTAGAACGCGAAGGCAACTGAAAGAGCAAAGGTATGGTTTTAATCAGTAAAAGTCTGACACACCTACCTTAAAGAAACTGGGCAAGTGCGAGTCGGACTCGCACCCTGAGGTTTCCGTACAAACTTACCTATGTAAATTGTTCAATTCCGGAATGGAGTCTCGGAAGATTTTTCCGAATCGCAAAAAAAAGTAATTGTGACGTAACAACTAATTTATTTATTACTTCATGCAACACAAAGCACAAAGGCGGACTTAATGCCTTAGGCATTCTCTATGTTATGTCTATTAATTTACAGTTTTAATATTTATTCCTATACTTGTGCTATAAGATCTTGCTTTATGCCAAATTTCAGGATTCTGGGTCAACGGGAATTTGAATTTTGATTTCCTCAAGAGTGTCGAAATGTACATGTTTTGCCACATAAACCGAAGTATATATTTTTTTCGTTAACTTACAAGTTTGATTTTTTCACAGCTTCAAGTCCGCAGACTTGAATATATGGTTTTAATTTCAACTCGATACCTCCACGCCTTCAGACAACAAAGTGATCCTATAAGGGTTCCGCTTTTTCCTTTTGAGTTACGGAACCCTAAAAAGGCATATAGTATTTATTTTCTACAACCAAGCGGGCGTACTCGTTGGCAGAAGTAAGTCTCAAATAAAATGTCACTTTGTCTCATTCCTCTTATCATGTTTCACAAGCCCCAATTTTCTGTGACATTGTTATTCAATTAAGTTGGTTTTGTTATTGAAACGGTGACGTCAGCTCTGATCTTATCTACCTACTGTGTTGTGTATGCGTAGGATGTACTTCATGCACACACACTAAACGTTTTTCTTATCTGTCCATAGTAAACTGACGATAGGGTAATGGCGGCCACCCGATAGATTTATGGTGGGCTTCATTAACTTTAGGTAAGTGGTAGTTAAGTTATTGAATAACATAACATAATAATAATAATAACATAATATAATATTCCACAACTATCACACAACGCCATCTAGACCCAAGCTAAGCAGAGCTTGTGTTATGAGTGCTAGACAACTGATAAACATACTTATATATTTGTAAATACATTCATATTCTTGATAAAATACACCCAGACACAGAACAAATGATCGTGCTCATCACACAAACATTTATCCTGGGTGGGAATCGAACCCACGACCTCCGGCATAGCAGTCAGGGTCACTAACCACTAGACCAACAGGCCAGTTAAATAACAATAATATAATATTGCCCAGATGAAACACATGTTACCAAAAGAGTTATGAGTATACATGTGGATGGGTGGAGAGGGAGAGGGAGGCCAAAGAAAAGATGGATGGATTGTGTGAACAGTGATATGAAAGAAAAGGAAGTTAGTTATAGTATGACGGTTGACAGGATAGAATGAAAGAAAAAAACGTGTTGCGCCGACCCCAAATAAGACGGGACAAGGGCAGGAAGATATATATATAATATTCCCCAACTTTCACACAACGCCATCTTGTCACAAACTAAGCAAAAGCTTGTGCTATGAGTACTAGAAAACTGATAAGCATACTTATATATAAATATCTAACTAATTGATATTATAGACAATAATTACACCCAGATACAAAACAAATGATCGTGCTCATCACACAAACATTTGTTTTGGGTGGGAATCGAACCCAACCAAGACAAAAATATATTTAGTATGCTGAGATATTTTTAATTTTGCAGATTCTGTCCCTTCGTCAGCCCTTCTCGGAATTTTTTCAAGTGGAAAATTAAATAGCTTTTCTTTTCACAATGACGAAAAGACATATGAAAGTACAATACTAGCACTTTGCTAGCGACTATACAGTGAGGTTCCCTATCCATTTGCATAAAATTTTAAGACGTAATATAACTTGGCATACTTTTCTTGGTCCTAATTATATTTTTCGCATAATATTATTTACGCATAACAGCTTACGCATAATTTTTTAATCATAATAATGATTAAGCTTAACATTCTAAAGCATACCTTTATTAAGTATAACTTTCTAACACCAGGCATGCAAGCAAGCATTCAGCATGCAAAAAAGCATGCAGCAAGCAAGCATGCAGCATGCAAACAAGCATGTAAGCAAATAAGAAAACTCAATTATAGGTTAAGCTCGCCTGTGTACAAACACGTACGTCAGTTGTTTTAAATAAAATAATTCCAGACTGTTTTGTGTAAAAAGAAATGAGAATTTCCAAATATGTTGATTTTAAAAGAAATAAAACGTGTTGAAATATTCACAAAAATACCCTCGTTTAGTAAAGAACACTTTTCAACGTACAATCTTTTGAAGAAAACCAGCATCATTTGACATTTTCCCGTTTTCATTGCCTTGGGGCTAAAGGCTAAAGTCTCGGTTTGCAAAGAGATCGTGCCGGTAACAAGAAATACTTCAGAGTTTTCGAGGACCCTTCGGGTCAGTCATTGAACAATCCAAGTTCGAATTTATCTTGACTCTGTAATAAGACGTGAGACAAATTCTTTTGAACTAATCTTTTGGTTCCTTGTGCCAGCGGCTGAGAGAATTTTAAACTTCACTGCTTCGGTTTGGCCAGTTTTTGAGTAAATATTTACTTATAATAATTATATAGCCTAATAATGATATAGCTTGTATATGATATGTCCTCGAGACACACTATTTACTAATGCAGCCAAAATTTTCTCATTTTTGTTTTTTATTTTTTTCATTATACTAATATTAAGGTTGTTGTAATGCAAGGAAAATTATAATGAAACTGAAGTTGTTACTGAATTTTAATAAATAAAGTACTAAAACAAGAAAAATAAAAACACTTAACTAATTAAAACTATATAATTTACTCCTAGCTAAAATATGACGTCATAAAACTTTTAGGGATCCGTACCTTAAAAAAAGAAAAACCGGAACTCTTATATCATCACTTTGTTGGCCGTCTGTCTGTCTGTCTAAGACCCTTTATCTCGGGAACGCGTGGAGATACCGAGTTGAAATTAAAACCATATACTCAAGTCTGCGGTCCCTTGAAGCTATGAAAAAATCACACTTCTGAGTTAACGAAAAAAAGATACGGTCGTTCTTCTTCTTAGCGTAGCGATGGCAAAACTAGTTAAATTCCTTGCTTGGCCCAGTATTCGGCCACGGCAGTGCCGTCCGCTGATCCTGTCATTAGGTCCCTACGTAAACAGGTAACAGGGCACGTGATGCAGGATCGAAGGTGATGATGATGATCATGTCCCACCTTCGATCCGCAAAAAACGTATATTCGACACTCTCATGAAAATCAAAATTCATACGGAACTTTCTGTTGACCTAGAATCCTGAAATTTCGCATGCAGGAAACAATGACAAAAAGACATATGAAAGTATAATACTAGCACCTAGTCTTATAGCACAAGTATAGGAAAAAAAACTGAAAACTGGGACTTTTTAGTATCACTGTGATTCGAATCAATTCGCAAGTGGCGAGCTCATAGATTTTTACAATGTGACGTCGCAACGCAGTTTTGTATCCTTAAGCCTCTAGATATATATACATATATATATATGAAGAGAAACTGACTGAATGACACACCAACGCACAGCCTAAACTACAGGGCCTAGTAGCGTTAAATATTGCACAAAATTACCTTTTATAACGTAGGCTAACACTAAGAGAGAATATTTCAAAGTTTATCCCCTGAGGGGAGAAAGGGGTGTCCTAATTTAGTATTGAGAAATCTACTGGCAAAAGCTAGTTTTACATAAGACAACTAAAACTACACGAGAATTCAGTGAGAGAACTGGCATAGTTTTAGGAATTTAATTCATTGCTATTTTATACATAAAACATGAATGTATGTAAATTAGTTCTAAAACCATATTTGCGTTTGTAACTAAGCAACGACTGCGGGAAAATGTTTGTACATATGTGAGCCTATAAATAAACATCTAAGTTGAGCTTAGACGGTAGTTATCGACCAAACTAGTTGTTTTATCAATAATTCATTTCGAGGCATTTACTTGTACTAGAGCTGCGGGATTATTAGAAAGAGTCAACGCGGTTCTGGAGCTTCGTATATTATTTATATCACAAATTAACGTTGGTTGTTAACTAAAATTTGATCAATGGAGTTTTGCTGAAACATTAATGAACCTTCCTGATAGGTACAACCTAGGGGTCAACATAGGAGTGTGAGTCAAAGTCAAAAGCATTTATTTCAAATACACCATTTACAGGCACTTTAGAATAGTCAAATGTAGGTCAGTCCCAAAACAAGTGAAGCTAAATTGCACGTTCCAAAGCGTTGATCTCTATGGAGAAGAGCGTGCAAGAAACTCCATGCTACCCGTTCACGAGCATGACGCGTGCATCAGCCCTACTCAGCTCAGCCATTTTAAAGGGAACCTAATGACCCAATAGCACGTGCCACCATCAGTGAAACATTTTAGTGAGCATGACAAACTCTAACTACTATGCTCGTAATGCCATCATCAACATTCACAAATTTGAAAAAAAAGTGCTTCTACATTATACAATGCTATTGTTTCAAAATACAAAAGGTAATAAATGATCACAAGCTTCACTAGACAAATAAAATAAAAACATTACAAAAACAAGAATACAAAAAGGGCAAATAGTATTTCTTCTAATATATATAACCAAAGAAAAAGAAAATCCAATTAGTAGGCAAAAGTGGCTGTGGCTGTGGAGCAGGACCGGCAAGAGTGAATAGGTTACTTAGAAGTAACCTATTCACTCTTGACTTAAAGACTCCTAGGTTGTACCTATCAGCTTACCCAGAGGTAAGTGTGCTCCATTGTCGACCATATCATCGCTTATCATCAGGTGAGATAAAAGTCATATGTGGTGAGCCTATCATCATCATCATCATCATTTCAGCCGAAAGACGTCCACTGTTGGACATAGGCCTCCCCCAAGCGACTCCACAACGACCAATCCTGTGCGTCTCGCATCCACCGCACTCCCGCGACTCTCACCAGGCCGTCGGTCCACCTTGTGGGAGACCTTCCAACGCTGCGTTTTCCGGTGCGCGGTCGCCACTCTAGAACCTTTCGGCCCCATCGAAGATCCGTTCTACGAGCAATGTGCCTTGCCCACTGCCACTTTAGTTTGGGGATTCTTCGGGCTATGTCGGCGACCTTGGTTCTCTTGCGGATATCTTCATTCCTTATGCAATCACGCAAGGAAACTTCGCATAGGCCTTTTCATTGCCCTTTGGGTGATTGTAAGCCTTCTGATGAAGCCCATTGTAAGCGACCATGTTTCAGTCTCATATGTCATCAATGAACCTATAAACCATAAAAAAATATAAGATTGAAATTACAATTCACTCGTTCGTTTGCTCTGCACAGGCACCTCAAAAGCTAGCAAATATGGCTTCGATCAAAGCCTTAAAATCACTTCAATTTAGTATGTATACGTACGTACCCAAAGATACTTTCAAACCCCTCAAAATTATTGAGGTCACCGGTTCAAAGTGGATCTCCACACCACGGAAAGCCGATCGAGTGGCTATCAACGAAATTGGTTTTGTTTGTTTCAATTAAAATGTTAACTAAGTGATTTGTTGAAAAGCTCTTTGAAATATTAAAGTGGATACTTGCATGTTCAGTTAAACGGAACCTTTTGCATTAGTAATTATTTTTCACAATAATATTATTGGTTAGCGGAAAACTGTTAGCGCCAATCGTTAGCAGGCCAATGAACTGACATAGTACTATATTCGTACCTAGTACCTATGAATACTTTTTTGTTGTGAGATATGCAGGAGAAACTGATGGCCTGACATACTAACGCACAGCCGAAACTGCTGGGCCTAGGAGCGTAGAATTTTGCACAAGGTTTCCTTTTATAATGT
The DNA here is from genome assembly GCA_949316375.1 of Mythimna vitellina. Classification (NCBI taxonomy): domain Eukaryota; kingdom Metazoa; phylum Arthropoda; class Insecta; order Lepidoptera; family Noctuidae; genus Mythimna; species Mythimna vitellina. Next base: position 3,903,046 of record OX438709.1, on the reverse strand, counting down.
AGGCGAACACTAAGAAAGGTGTTGACCTTTCTTAGTGTTCGTTCTCCCTATAGGGGTTGCCCTATAGGGATGAAATAGGTGTCCAAAGTTTGTATGAAAAATCTATTTTTACGCGGGCGAAGCCGCTGGAAGAGTGGTAGCCTAGTGGAAACAGGTCCGACTTACGAGTTGTAGGTCGCGGGTTCAAACCCAACCAGTTGTATTACTTTGTCATCATCATCATCATTTCAGCCAATAGACGTCCACTGCTGGACATAGGCCTCCCCCAAATGTCGCCACAAAGAAGGGTTCTGTGCATCGCATTCCTGCAACCTTCACAAGGTCATCGGTTCACCTTGTAGGGGGCCTTCCAACACTGCGTCTTCCGGTACGTGGTCGCCACTCTAGAACCTTTCGGCCCCAACTCGGTTGTTAGTGCTTTCGTTACTTTGTGTACTTAATTTATTTCATCACCACTACTCTCAAAACGGTGAAGAAAAACATCGTGAGGAAACCGGTATGTCCTAGGACCAAACATTTTAAGACATATGTGCCCATTCCCTGTCCTAGAGAGGAGGCCTGAGTCCCAGCACTGGGAAAATTATAACGCTGATTATGCTTATACTATGCCTCTGGGCTTCACCCGAGAGTCAGACTGATTAAAACCCACCTGTGTTCCTTCAGTTGGCCTTGGAACCTCTTTTGAACAATCTCACATAGCCTTGGCAGACGTCGGCCCGAGCTGGCCCCGGCACTTATGCTGACATTTCATTGAGGCTAGTATGGACTCTTGAATGATTAATTAAGTATTGAAGTGGTGTTGAGCTATTTTTAGACTGATAAAAAAGTGTGAAAGATCTGAAAATTATTGTTGTGAATTGCCACTAGACGAGAGTGTAATTCCTAAGTGGCCGCAAGAGCTATTGCTTCGCCTGACCACACTAGGACCTTTAGCTTTCACCAAAAGGTATGTTATTCCCGTTTTAAAATTAATTATTTATTTGAATTGTGTTTTCAATCCATAGTAATTTTATTTTATTTTTTTATTATTAGACATACATACAGCTAACATTACAGACCAATGTAATGCGATAGTCTAAAATATAAATTACAATAATGATTTCATACCAATAGAATAGAATAGTATAGAAAAAGGGGGTAGTCTGTGGTGTACTGCAAATTAATAAAAAAAAATTAAAACAAGTTTCATCGTAATCGAACTGGTAGTTTTTGCGTGATGCCTGAACAAACAGACAGACCGACAAAAAATATATTTTTTTATATTTTCAATATACAGAATTTTCACTTCTACAGATTTATTATAAGTATAGATAGATTTAAATCTCGTATTTTAATGGAATACGTTTTTTACGTGGAAACTATATGTCTCAACTGAGTATACACATCAAACCAATAAAATACAGTCCAATCATACTTGAGCAGTGGTGGCCGACTGCTAACGGCCCCGACTTACGAGTTAGGTCGTAGGTTCAAACCCAGCCAGGCGCATTACTTTGTGCAATTTATTTCATCACCACTTCTCTCAAAACGGTGAAAGAAAACATCGTAAGGAAACCAGCATGTCCTAGAACCAAAAATTCAAAGACCTGTGACATCCACCAACCCGCACCGTTCCTCGTGATGGATTACGGCCCATACCCTCTCCTAGAGAGGAGGCCTGAGTCCCAGCAGTGGGCACATTATAAGGCCGACTATATATGAATCATACTTACCTGACAAGCCTGTACTATGCCGGAGATTAGGCGATTAGCTGTCAAATAACCAAACTTATTTGACTTCTAAACAGTCAGTTATTACTGTAATCGGTTTGTTTAGTAAACCGTTAGAACAATAGTGTTATAGTTAATACAGTACTTTGGAAATGGCCTTATAACGTGAGTCATGGGGCTTATGGCACTACACGAAGGGGAAATTAATTTCCTTGTAACACGTCACCATAGAGTAGGTATGTACCACAGAGTTCGAGACTCCATGGCGGGCATTGTTAGTGATAGAATTTGGCAATGCGCATAAAAAAGAATATGTTATACTTATGCTACAAGTTTGTAGATATAAAAATAATAATACATTACATTATTTATTATTCATTCTTACATTCCACCCTAAGGTTGTCTGGTAGATATCGCTGTCAGCGATAAGACCGCCTTTGTACCCATAGATTTAAGTTTGTGTAAGTTTTATTACTACTTTGGTATACAATAAAGTTTATTCTATCCTATTCTATTCTATTCTAATATAAAAATCTATTTATGGTGTAGTTTTGAATATGCATAAAATTTCTAAAGGTAAAAAATCAAATTTAATTTTTAAAATAAGCGGTAAGTACTTTTGTACATTTTTTTTTATAATAATGTATCTTTTTCTGTGTATAAGTGTATACACATAAATAATAAAGTAAAAATCACTCGTTGGATTTATCCCGCTCCATTTCACTGTACGCGTGAGTGCGGCAGCCCGTACGATGCTCCGCCCACTTGCTCTACGAAACGCTTTTACCGATTTCCGTAAATAAGAATTGAAAAAAATACCTACCTATTTTATTATAATTGCGTCCTGTATTATTTTTGAGATTCAAACTTGCTCGTCAAATCCAAGATACATTTTCATACAACCGCTCTTACCTGACAATGACGTTGTAGCACATCTTTCTCTAGATATTTTGAAATCTCTTTAAGTCAAGTATGAATAGGTTACTTCTAGGTAAGCGCGCTCCATCGTCGACCGCATCGTCACTTTCCATCAGGTGAGATAGCGGTCAAGCGTAAACCTATCAAGAATAAAAAAAAAACCACAGATGTGAGAATTCCTTGCCGACGCGACATTCTGGGGTCTGTGCATGGGAGTTTGTTTTATAAGTGCTTATGGAAAAATAACAGGGCTAAATATAGTACATATTAAAAGGTATTTTACGGTAGTTTCTTATTGTTAAATTGATTGAGTGATTAATACCAATGTCAAAATTGGGTATTAGAGGTAATTATAAAGGTTTTATTGAAGCCATGATTTCAGGTAAAGTGTATAGTAGTACAATTATATCAGACGCTTAAAAATATAGTGAACTAATTAAAAAAAAAAGAAACAAATTTTAGGTGAAAGGCGAAAAAAATATTCTTAAGTCCTGTCCATGTACGAAAGGCAACGAAGGAACACGAGTGGGTTTTTAGTCAGTAAAAGTCTGACACTATCTCTCGCTCCGCCCAAGAGCGGGAGATGTCATAAGATGATTTTCCCACCGAAAAAAAAGGTCCTGTCCATACATTTTGTAGAAAATACAAAACGTTTGGGTGTATTTTAATAGTTTTATACCAAACTTCAATTATTTATTCAGGCCATAGTTAATTAAAAAGGGAATCTGTAAAATTTTATGTGGGGACAAGGGTCGGTACAGAAGAGACCGAAATAATCGTTTATCTTTTTTCTACTCGCAAATAGGTCTCTATTTTAATATGGGTCGATGAAAATGTTGAATTTAGGTCGTTTTATGAATAACAGTAAAAAAAATACATCATTTTGAATTAGGTCACTATATCTTGTAAATTCGAAATAATTATTGTTATTTCAGGTAGGCGATTCAACTTCATCATCTTTCTGCGCTTGCCCCATTTTATTTGGGGTCGGCGCAACACGTTTTTTTCTTCCACTCTGCCCTGTCACTCGACATACTATCACTAACTTCCTTTTCTTTCATATCACTGTTCACACAATCCATCCATCTTTTTTTGGCCTCCCTCTCCCTCTCCACCCATCCACATGTATACTCGTAACTCTTTTAGTAACATGTGTTTCATCTCTCCTCTTTACATGACCATACCAAGACAAACGATTCCTCACTTTATCCATTCTCGTCACACCACACATTCAGCGATTCATCTTATTTCACGTAAAATATTTAATATTACATCAGATAAAAATGTATCCATTACAACGTTTTCAACCCTGAAAGCTTTCCTACTGAGGAATCAAGATAGCTGGGATAAAAACGCCTACACTCAGATCTACTTTGGATCGTTTAATTATAGGGCATTAGTGGGAGCGCAAAAAATCTCGTCACTTTTCTTCAGTGCCACAAAGCATTTATATTTTTTTAAATCTTTTTTCTGCTTTAACAATTATGTGAGTGAACTCATGACAATTCTAATAATAAGAAAACACGACATTATTATTGTATATTTTATTTTATGTGTATGTGTGTGTATGTGTATTATTGTTGAGTATTGTGGGTATAGTGAGCAAGTTAGTTTGTAACTACCGTGGCATATTTGTAAAAAGCAAAATTATCACACAAATACACTTGTATCAATTTTTTAGTTTAAGTAAGGGTTATATTTATATAGGTTTATGTAATATGTTATATTTTATTTACCATCATCCGTGCGACACAGCGGGGTGCCAGCTGAAAATCAGCGCTGGGTGTCTGACGCCCAGCAATTGCTGAGTTGGCGACCCTTTCGGTTCGGGCACGCTCAGCGCAACTATATTGTAAACCTGTACTTTTTTTTGTGTTGTTGCCTATTGTATTGCCTGCATCGAATAAATACTATTCTATTATTAAGAAAACATTTCATGACAATTCTAATAATAAGAAAACACGCTTACATTAAATTAATTTATTAAACAGTTCCGGTGCCTAATTTTAGGCTTCATCATCAGATCAGTTCGATATATTCCCCGTCTTCTTTCAGTCAGTCATCGACTACACGTATACATAAAGCAATTTAAAAAATCGGTCCTCAATTGACCGAGAAATCGGTGAACATACACAAAAAAAATACATTCAGCCGAACATAGAACCTCCTCCTTTTTGAAGTCGGTTAAAAAATGATTAAAATTCTTCCGATACAATCTAAATCCGCACTTAACAGAGATCTTCAATTCAAGAAAACTCTCCTAAACCGTTTTGTTTATCTCGAAACCATCTCAGGATCCCAAAGAGATGAGACCGTCACAAATCCTATCACTGATGAGATCCTTGGTAATGGATAAAGGCTGTAATAGGAAAGGTATTGGCGAGCAGCTGGAAACAAGATAAGATTCTTTGGTTACAAAATATTTCGGACGAAATGTCAACAGATTTGAAATAGCTATCGACGATTGTGATTCGTGTGTTCTTATACCAAGAACGATATTTTGCAAGAAAGAAAAATATTTTGTTTGGCACACATCGTTTTTTATTGCGATTCCACCTGAACCGAAGCAGTGATGCAATCGTTGATGGTGAGACGCACTAGATTATAAAAAATGTAGAAACAACATGCTGAAACATAGAATAAAAAAAAGCAGACTACCCCCCTTTGTTTCTATTTCAAATTCTTACATTCCACCCTAAGGTTGTCTGGTAGATATCGCTGTCAGCGATAAGACCGCCTTTGTACCCATAGATTTAAGTTAATGTAAAAGTTTTTGTTACTATTTTGGTGTACAATAAAGTTTATTCTATTCTATTCTATTCTATTCTAAAAAGAAAACTAAGATTGCGTGTCTCATGGCTGCGTCAAAAAGGACCAGCCCCCCTAGCTAAGTTACGATCGTTTCGTTTGCGTCGAACGCCTTGAGTAGACCACGCCTCCGATTCGTTTGTTCTGACCACGTGACTGAGCGTTGAGATGACGTCAGAACAAAGGAATCTGCGAACAAAGGCGTGGCCTACTCGAGGCGTTCGACGCAAGAGAATCAAAACGTAACGGTCGTGACTTGGCCAGGGGGGCAGTACTACATAAGCCTAGTTTTGAGCTTGAAAAGTTTAAACTATGCCTAGTAAATAAAACCTACACGTTTTCATCGTGAAAATACTAAGTAAAACAATAGAAAAGTTGTTAGCCTTGACCGTTGCCAACTTTCCAAATATTTACAGTACCTAAACTCAGTGTTTTAATCAGAAAATTTATGCAAATAGCCCATAGACGGTGTTGCCAAGTATTTTCTTTTAAATTCAATTGTGCAAAACCAACTAGGTCGTTGGGTTTTAGTTTTAAGATGGGAAATCATCTAATTGCTTCTCTCACTCAAGGGTGGAACGAGAGGACCTGCCAGACTTTTACTGACTAAAACCACACCTATGTTCCTTCAGTTGTCTTTGCGTTCTAAGACACCGGGTAGCTGAACTTTCAGAAGTCAATTCGTGGCCCTTTGTAGCCATCGGGCCCGCTGGCCCCCCTACGGTTTTGCTGACTCTGCGTCGGGCGGACGGCGAGCTATCCATTGCTCGTCCGCAAGCTTGCGTCTACGGTGGCCGGTGTTTTAAACAAAAAATTAATACAAATAGCCCATAATCGAGGTTGCAAAGTTTTTTCATTTAAATTCAATTGTGCAAGGCCAATTGGGTCATTGGGTGGCACTTAAAACCATTATCTGTAGGGGTCTCCCTGGCAAAGGATAAAGGACCGAACTGCTCATTTTCTTTAAAACTTGGGCCCATTTTATCTAAAATTGTTTCCATAGTGACCCGAGATATTAAAAGGAAAATTAATGGCAATTATTTTCTTAGGAGTAAGGATAATCGTTTGAGTGGACCTTTGTTAAGAATATCTTTTCAGGGGTCCGTACTAGAAGGGTGCCAGCGGGACCCTATTACTAGCCTCTGCTGTCCGTCTGTCTGTCTCCCTGTCCGATTGTCAGCGGGCTATATTTCATAAACCGTAAGAGATAGAGAGTTGAAATTTTCACAGAATGTGTATTTCCATTGCCATTGCAACAACAAATAATAAAATTAAAATAAAGTTAATTCCCTTACAAGAAACGTTATTTTGTCAGCGTTTTATTTTTTCCTTGATTTTAATTTTGTTGTACGAAACCCTTCGTGTGCGAGTCCAACTCGCAATTAGTCAAATTTCATTTTGTCAACAAATAAGAGTTTTTTTTTTAGGTGGGAAAATCATCTTATGAAAAATCCCGCTCTTGGGCGGTGCGAAAGATAGTGTCAGACTTTTACTGACTAAAATCGCACTCCTGTTCCTTCTTTGCCTTCGTTCCAGGGCCCCGGGTTTCACTTTCACACTACCTGTGGCCCCAGTAGGCTTCAACCCTGCTGGGCCACAACTATCACACAACGCCATCTAGTTCCAAACTAAGCAGAGCTTGTGCTATGAGTACTAGAAAACTGATAAACATACTTATATATTTCTAAAAACATACATGTTATAGACAAATTACACCCAGACACAGAACAAATGATCGTGCTCATCACGCAAACATTTGTCCTGGTTGGGAATCGAACCCACGACCTCCTGCATAGCAGTCAGGGCCACTAACCACTAGACCAATAGGCCATTCAAAAAAAATGGCACAGGGGAAGACCAGTTCCTGAAATAGTACAAATTTTACTTTTTATCCTGGGAAAAACTTTTCCTTGTTTTGCTTTTGGTCCCTTGGGACAATTTTCCCCTTTCAGGCAAGCGAAGCCGCTAACAGTAGCTAGTATTCCTATAATTTTTAACGGAATATAATTACTTAAATAAATAATACAAGCATGTTCTCAAGGATATTGAAAAACCTGAAAAACAAAGCAAGCACGATGCAAATTAACTTTTTTCCACAACCACGCATGACTCATCTGGAAAACTACATTTTAATCATGAATCGAGTTTAACGTCCTATTACTTATAACTAAGTATACGTATGAGTAGTAACTACTAAGTATCGACCGGTAAACGTAGTTTATTATTATATTAAACACTGCTGTGTATGACAGAATTAGTGTAGAAGGTTCGCTCTATAGGAGAATAAACGTTGTCGTACAACGTTACAAGGAGTTACTGCGCCCGTGAGTGAGCGTTGAGATGACGTCAGAACAAAGCAATCGAAGGCGTGGCCTACTCGAGGCGTTCGACGGAAACGAAACGGTCGTAACTTGGCTAAGGGGGGGCTGTGGCCCTAGAAAGCAAAGGCAAATGAAGGTACATATTATAGGTGAGTTTTAGGTAATAAAAGCCTGGGACGCCCTTACGCTCCACCCTAGAATGAGAGAAGTTATTTGATACGTATCTGCCTCAAAAAAAACTATTTAGTAAAACTTTGTAGACATACGAAGGAAAATGTATGTTCCTTATCATGCCTGCGCATAGACATAGTTTTGACGACACGGTTGGCGTAATGGCTGAGCGATCTACTGCTGTGCAGCGTGTCGCGGGTTCGATCCCCGCTTGGAACAAATATTTGTATGATCTGCAAGTAGTTGTTCCGGGTCTGGGTGTTTCTGTTTTTCTATGTTAGTAAACGCACCCACGATACAGGAAGAAATTCCTTGTGTGGCACAAAGTTTAAAAAAAAACAATCTATACTTATACAACATAGGCATTACTTGGCTTGCTTTTCCAAGCCGAGTAATGCCTATGTTGAAGAATGAGAAAAATGGAAGTCTCGGCCCTCGTATAAAAAGCAACGAGGGGATGTCATTGGATGATTTTCCTTCTTTTTAATACTCCCATTGCTGGAACTCAAGCCTCCTCTCTATAAGAGGGAATGGGCAGTAATCTTCGTCGTGGTTTCAAAATGGGGTGGTGGATATCACAATGTCGTATTTTTGATTCTAGGACATGACGGTTTCCTCACGATGTTTTTATACATCGTTTTTAGAGCAGTGGGGTAGTCAAGCCTCTGCCTAGCTATGAATCCATGGCATAATCAGCCTTTTAATGTTCTCACTACTGGGACTCAAGCCTCTTCTCCAGGAGAGGGAATGGGCCGTAATCCACCACGCGGGCCCAGTGCGGGTTGGTAAATGTCACATGTCTTCGAATTTTTGGTTCTAGGACATGCCGGTTTCCTCACGATGTTTTTATTCACCGTTTTGAGAGCAGTGGTGATGAAATAAATTACACAAAGTGATCCGCCTGGCTAAATTTGAAACCGCGACCTACAACTCTTAAGTCGGCTGCCACTGCTCCCATGGGTTTCAATTTGTTCTCTGTCTAAATATGAAACTAACCTTCTATACTTTTCTTTGCTATTCTGTGCCTTTACGGAAAAACTTGTTAACGCGTTGAATTAAGAATGAAAAACTGTGTTCCAGTTACCTACTTATAGCCGAGTGTGTCGCCTCAAAGAAATTTATTGCAGTCGCGACTACGCTGTCGTTATGTGGTCTTATTGTTACTTTATACCTTATTTATTACATGGGTCTTGAGTGGTTTTACTGCATGAAAGGATATGGGTTATTAGTTTGTATATAAACGACCAAACACACTTTTTTGAACTACATTTTAAAACCGCCGTAATTCCGACCCCGACTACCAGCCACGGTACACGTCGAGCAATGGGTAGCTCGCTGTCTGGCCGTTCGGTAATTAACCATACCGAGCTTAATCGTCAACAGCGCGTAGTGATCCACGCGCTCCTCAAAGAGATATCAGCAAACCGCAGCCCAATAGGGCCGATGCCCGCTAGCTAGGACCGCGGGGAATTTCTGAAAAGGAAACCCGTAGTCCTAGAACGCAAAGGGTAATTGAAGGACACAGGTGTGGTTTTAGTCCGTAAAAGTCTGACACTGTCGCCCTAGAGCTCCACCGCGAGAATTCATTGGATTATTAGCCACCTAAAAAAAAAACTGTGAATCATTTCTTTTATTATTTGCTTCCGGTACGCGGTCATCTGTTCTGCGAGCAATGTGCGTATGCCATTTAAGTTTGGCGATTCTTTGTGCTATGTCGGCAACCTTGGTTCTGCTGCGGATATCTTCATTTCTGGTTTTCGTTCGGGAAGCTGCGCGGTATCTTCTCATACAATATACCAGTGTCTCAAGACGAAAGTCTATGACCAGTGCGTGTTGCCAGTGATGACATATGGTTCCGAAACATGGTCGCTCACAATGAGCCTCATCAGAAGGCTCAAAGTCACCCAAAGGGCAATGGAAAGGGCTATGCTCGGAGTTTCCTTGCGTGTTATTTGTTGTTTAATATAAAATATTGTGCTTAATTGAATATTTAATGTGCAAGTAACCAGTAACCAATTTCGTGCATCGCATTTGTGATCCCTTATTTTCGAACCCTATGCGTCATCGTCGGTGTTGTAGTGTTTTGTGTCTTTTTTCATGTAGTCACCTAGACTATCTTAACCAAATACTCTGTAACCTTTAATTTCCACTGGCATTTAGAATTTAGTTCCACGAAAAACTTAAATTGTGTTTTGCAGTTAAACATACCACCTACCTACCACCTACGTTCTAGCCTTTGTTACCTTCTAGTTTAGCACCTTTATTAGGGTTTTTATTTGTAGAATGTTGATAATACGGCCAGGGGCGCCGACTTTTAGAAAAGCTCATGGGTGCTCATGCTCAAGTGATGAATCGAAAAAGTGGCGAAGTGTAAGAAGAGAAATGCACACTCATTGACCGATAAATAAATAAATGTCCTACTTACATACTGCGTAAGTACGCAGTATGTAAGCTGATTAAGATTGCTAATTATGTTTGATAAAATGTAAAATGAAACCATTATATGAAAATGAAACTAGTTTTTATTATCAAGAAATATTATAATTTACACGTAACCTAAAAGGTGATTATTGATCTGTTTCGTGATGTATATTCTCAGGGATGCTCGACACCCACTATTTATTTCTCATGGGTGCTCGAGCCCCCGAGCACCCACGTAGTCGGCGCCCCTGAGTAAGGTACTCAGGGGCGCCGACTACGTGGGTAATGGTTTCATTTTACATTTTATCAAAAAAAATGACAAAGTAGCCTTCTACTTTGTCATTTTTTGTACCTACCGTAATCCACGGTCTTTTCAACTTTAGTTGAAGCATATCAAAATACCAGTATTTGCTACTGGTATTTTGATATGCTGCATAACTTACATTAAATAATAAAAACGAATGCTTAACTACGATTACAACTGATGGTAAGCAGCGATGCAATCGTTGATGGTGTTGCGCACTAGTTTATTATAAGCCTATTCACTCTAGCCTTGAAGACACCTAAATTATAAACGGACGGGAAAACCACTGCAGGTAAATTGATCCAGTCCTTCGATGTACGCGGTATAAAAGTCGAGGCGAAACGCTTAGTCCAGACCGTAGATGTGTTTATTTAAACAATGAAATGTTGGATAATTTGGATATATTTGCCACTCTGATGTTGGCGTTCCGAACTATTGCATATACTCGAAAAAATACACAATACGCATTCGCCATAATTATGATTCTTAAAAAGAATTACTGCGCAGCCAATTGTTCGAAGTTCGGACCGGTTAAAATATTTCGGCCGTATGTGGGGCCTTACCATGACGTAGACACTGTTAAGGCCCTAGCTTCCGATCAGTGCCTTAAAACAGTGACTTATCAGAAAGTACCTACTCCTCGGTAACGGCTAAGTCAATAGGTTTGAAAAAAATATATGTTTATTATATGTTCATGAACAACATTATCAACATTATGATTTTTTTCGTATGACTAGTACTTATGCAAAAAAATAAATTAACGACATGATATATTTTTCCTTTTTTCCCTACTTCTTTCGAACGGCTTTGATCTTTACAAATTGGTTTACACAAAAAAATGCTGGTGAAATGTTTTTCAGAATGTACATTTTTTTTGTAGGTGGGAAAATCATCCACTCGGGCGGAGTGTGAGGACGTGACAGACTTTTACTGACTAAAAACCCACTCCTGTTCCTGCTTTGCCTTTCGTACCAGGGCCGAGTCTTCCTTTCAGAATCAGGCCAAGGGGCCCCAGTAGCTTCGACCCTGCTGGGCACCTACGGTTTGCTGACATCTCCTTGAGGCGCGCGTGGAACAGTACGCGCCGTCGACGTCTTTGGCTTGGTCCGGACGGTTACCGGACGGTCAGACGGCGAGCTACCCAATGCTCGCCGTCCGCAAACCCGCGCCTACGGTGGCCGGAAATCGGGATCGGGATCCCAGCGGTGATTTACATGACATATGTGTAAATCAATCAATATTTCGCAAAGAAAATTGTTTTAAAGGTCAGCGGGGCACTATGCGACCTGGTGAGAGTCGCGGGAGTGCGGTGGATGCGAGACGCACAGGAGCGGTCGTTGTGGCGTCGCTTGGGGGAGGCCTATGTCCAACAGTGGACGTCTTTAGGCTGAAATGATGATGATGTTGATGATGATGGGGCACTATGCAGGTGCAGGCGGCAATACAAGTATATGTGCATTTAACTCCTGTCAAAGGTTCAAGGAACTATGAGTCTGTGGTCGATTGGACTCGCTCGATTTTGGTGCCGCGGGTCCACTTGACCACACAATTTATTTTTTGTATTTTCATTGGTCAAATGGACCCACATTCAAATTTAAAAAAAACATCTATTGTTTAAAGCTACTGGTGGATACAGTCAAGCGCAAAAGTAGTAAGGCAAAATATAATAAAACGCAATTCAGTTTGTTCTCAATCAAATTTAAAAATCGTTTTAAATTAGGTTGTACATATAAGTAAAATCGTGACAAACATTAAAAAAGTTAAAATGAACGCAGTAATTGTAATAATCAACTGTAATAATCAACAATAACTTTACTACTTATTATATAAAAAAACTGTATAAAAATCACATTAAAAAGTCGTGTATATATTTTTTTAGTCACTTTTACATCTTATTATTAAAAAATAACCCTTATTACTATCAATTTAAAAATCACAGCCATAAAAACTAAAATTTGTAATTATACAAATCAACATTTAAAACATCTAAAAAACTCAACAATAGTTTAAAAAAATGTCAACGTTCATAATTGCCATAAAATTTTATTTTTTTAATTGCCATATTTTTCAGCGCTTGAGTAGCTGGAACTTCAAAATCTATTGATACATTATTTGGCTCCCATTCAAGGTATTTGACTTTTTATAAGATCAAATAAAAGTAGTAAGTAAGTGGACATCTTCTTGTCAGGTAACAGATAATAAAAAAACGTAAATACGAAATTGAATAAATGAAAAATACATATTCTCAGTAATATAATTAATATTATATAATTGTATTACATATTTTAAGTCATAAAAATAAAAGATTGCACTTTCTTCCGTGACTGTACTTATAATAAAATTACAGTGGGTCCAATCGACCCATTCAAAATGAGACTGGGTCGATTGATCCCGCGGACACTAATCTAGCGGGTCCAATTGACTACAGACTCCTATATGCCTTAAAATATCAGGCGTGCGAGTGAGAAAGAGGAATGGAGCTATATACCCTACAAGTATATAGTCAAGAGGTCGTAACGAGCTCTTAACGAGGCTCTAGCCTCAGTAGTTACAATTCATTTCCGTTTGTCTACGAAGCCTTATTTTCCTTCAAGAATTAATATCGTATCACCGGTAATTAATTACACCCGGCCACAATATCCCCGGAACTATAACTCCATCCCTCCCAAGAGGGATAACGCGACACGTTCCAACCCTCCCCCATCCAATCCTTCAGGGGTTCACGCTGAAAAGCCTACAAGTGTTGAAAGTTTGACGTCTCTCCAGGGGACGCCTGAAACAAGACGTATGTTTTACGCAGTTACAGCATAGGGTTGTTGTTTTGTTAGTGTAAGCTGTCGCTAATTTTATTATCTTACTAGCTTTTGCCCGCGAATTCGCCCGCGTATAAGCTGAAAATGGTTTTATTAGGTTTTTTGAGATACGAAAACATGAAATATTGTTTATTATCTTCGTCGTGTGTGATAGTCCATTGAATTATATGGTGATTGTATCTTAAGATAAAATATTACAGTATCTTAGCCGTGTGCAGCGCCCCTTAGTGAACTCCACTGCGGGTGACGTAATCTACGACAAACTTATTATTTTTGTTTGGTACAGTAATCGGGTCTAGGGATCGAACCGCAAAACTAAGTTTGTATTTTATTGTATATACTTTTCCGGGATAAAAAGTACCCAGTACGGTGCCCAGGATATTAAAGAATAATTATACTAAGTTTCATCGTAATCGAACCGGTAGTTTTGGCGTGATTCCTGAACAAACAGACAGACAGACAGACAAAATTTTTTTTAATCACATGTTTGGGTTCGGTGTCGGTCTAGTAACACCCCCTGCCATTTATTTTTTTGATATTTTGAAAGTACAGAATTTTCACTTCTACAGATTTATTATAAGTATAGATAAATTTATACTAACTCAGCGACTTCGCTCGCCGGAAAGTAGGAAAGTCTATTGTGTTTTGGTTGTGTTGTGATATTGTGTTTGTGTGCATTAGTTTATTGTGTTGTATAGTATTGTTGTTGGTGTAGTGGGATCGCTGTCAAGCACTGGTTTATATCAATTAAAAAAGTATTCCAAGAGAACATAGTCCTGCCAAGGGGGGCCAAGTTATAACCGTTTCGTGTCATTTTCCGTTTTACAAAATTGTGGATTTAATAAATCGTTATAAAAAGTTTTTCTTTCTTCCTTTATTGTTGAAAGTATACATTTTATGTTAGAACGATGTAAAAAGACCGATCTTGTAATCCTATCATCTGTACATTTAAAAGAAGAATCTGACTGACTGACTGACATATCAACGCACAGCCGAAACTACTGGGACTAGAAACCTGAAATTTTTTTATGACGTAGGCGAGGTTTTCCCAAAATTCACTCCCTAAGGAGGAAAAACGGGGGTCCAAAGTTTGTATGGAGAAACGTACTTTTACGCGGGCAAAACCGCTAGCAGAAGCTAGTTTATTATAAAACAATGACTAGACGTTCATTCATGAAAATTACCAGACCATGGCCAGGGTTTGATATTTTTTATAAAGGTTGCATGGACTACGTTCGTCTTCAATATTTTTTTATTTTATTTATTAAAGTACTAGTGACCCGCCCCGGCTTCGCACGGGTGCAATGCTGATACCACCGCAACCGCTATGTCCGTGCATTTTAAAGCTGTAATATCTTCCAAAATATTCATTTAAATTACACGTTGTAAAGGGCCATATTGATGTATATTAAATGCACAATATATTTAACTGGCTGACTCGGCAACTTCGTACCGCCTAATACTGTGATAAATGAAGAACCGCTCGACCGATTTTGTGCAAACTTCACATAAACCGTCTACTAAATAGTCCGAACAAAGCCTAAACATTTGGTTTGGTTAGGTGAGCCCGTTCTTGAGTTACAAAATTACAACGAATAGTGGCATTGATTTTCATATATATAGAAGTGACTAATTGGATAAAGATTAATGCTGTATTCCTTCGTAATTATTTATCGTAAAAAGTAAAGGATAAAAAATGGTTATTGTGGGTTATCCCTATGAGATAGACATATACCATCGCGGATTTTTTTGTAGACCTTTTTAAGGTGTACAATTAGTACATTATTTTAATCCATCTCTTAGGGTGCAGCCAGCGTTCGCAATGTAATCACAAAAAAATGTGTTCATTTACGACATCATATTAGGAACCTCTAAAATTACCAATGTTTCTCTACTATATTATGCATATAAACCTTTCTCTTGAACCACTCGATCTATTAAAAAACCGATTCAAAATTCGTTGCGCAATTTTAAAGATCTAAGCATACACAGGGACAGAGAGCGGGAAGAGACTTTGTTTTATACTATGTAGTAATAAAACCTTTACAGACGCGTCCAAGGTAAAAGAAGAAGGGAGGGGAAACTTCTAACAAACCACACTATTATTTTAAGGGCGAAAGATTGTATGTATCTATGTTTACCTTTACGCTCGAACGACTGAACGAATATTTGTCACAAGGGTAGATCATATCCTGGAATAGCATGTAGGATACTGGGAGAATTTTTTTCTAGCCGCGGGTGAAGTTCTGACAGCAGCTGGTCTAACCGTACCGTAGGCGCGGGCTTGCGAACGGCGAGTAATGGGTGGCTCACCGTCCGACCGTCCGGTAACCGTCCGGACCGAGCCCAAGTCGTCGACGGCGCGTGCTGTTCCACGCGCGCCTCATGGAGATGTCAGCAACTGTAGGGGCCCAGCAGGGTCCAAAGCCTACTGGGGCCACGGGTAGTGTGAAAGCGAAGTCCGGGCCCCGGAATAAAGGCAAAGAAGGAACAGGAGTGGGTTTTTAGTCAGTAAAAGTCTGACACTATCTCCCGCTTCGCCCAAGGGCGGGATCTAAAAAAAAAAGCTGTATAACCGTAACTAAAAATGGTCTAATCGTGTGCCAAATTTCATTCAAATCAGTATTATGCATACGATGGAGCGTGAAGAACTAACAAATATGCTATATAAACTTTTACCATTGATAGAAAATCAAATAGAATAATTATTTATGGTATCAATCAAGTTTTTAAAATTCCCGGGCACAATATTTTTAGGCATAACATTGACATTTCCCTTCACGAGCAACCCCTATAAAATAGCGAGATATAGAAACAGGCACTTATGTGGTTCAGCCGAGTCATAATAGTGATTTATTAGCGTCTGACAGAGGCTGTCCTTGAAGACAAAACGAGGGCTCAGTTCAGGCAAACTTTATGCTCAATATTATGTAAGTATAACGATTTAGAAAGCTTTTGGCTAAGTGATATTTTTAAATTAATAGACAGTCTCGCAAATTAAAAAGTAACATGCTCGCAAAAAGTTCCAATTTCGAATAATAAAAACACTTAACTAATTAAAATATATATACACTAAAGGCAAAAACTACTAGCTAAAATATGGCGTCATAAAATTCTTCCGCATCGCTGTCGACTGGAAGTGTGCCCAAAAGACTGGCGGAATTGCCACGTTATAAAGCAATGCTTAATGTCTGACTGAGGTAAAAGCCAGCCCTTGGGTCAGACGAAGTGTCAACTAAGATCTTCGTGCTGTGCTGGTGTTGCCGCTGCGGCTGCGGAGAACCTCAAGCGGCGGAAATATAACAACCTCGTCGGCAGTTATATTTTTGAGCCGTTTGGGGTTGAAACTCTTGGTCCGAGTGCTCAAACGCTTTTTAAAGAATTATCCAAACACTTAAATTAAAATAATCTACAACTTAAAGGTCTTTAAGTTAATTGCGAATAAGTTGCTTCTAGGCAAGCGTGCTCTACCATTGCCGTCGACCATTACATCGCTTACCATCAGTAGAGTTCAAGCCCAGACAGATGACCACGACCACTCTGCCAAGAGTGAACGACTTCGAAGACATTTTATACAACTGTTCACTAAAAACTTAAGAGGGTCCTTTTCCACTCGCCTATCGTAAGCATCGAGCATGGTTTCAAAGCTTGTTGTTTCATCTAACGCAATCTAACTCGATGTTTAATAAAGAGGCAATGCAAAAAGAGAGATAACGCCTAAAAACTCTGTTGGCATTCGGTAATTCCGTGATTTACTCGAATATTTCACAAAACTGGTTCCAGGTAATACGTGTTTTTTTTTGAAACCTTAAAAGTTTTTTAGAAAAATTGTCGTCATTCAGAATCTCAATTATATGTGCTATGCTTCTTTCTATTGATGTAATTTTTTTATATTTTTAATGTGTGAATACATTATGGAGGGCCAAAGTTCACGTAAAATAGCAGATTTTCAGAAGTCTTTACTAAATTAGTTTTACACAAATTTATGTTTTGATTTCTATAGAAGCCTAGATAATATCCATAAGATAGCTATATATCCAAAATACCTAGATAAAGATGTGTAATAACATCAAAATCACGTAAGAGCGATTGTATGAAAATGTACCTCGAAAAGGACGCTCTTAAGTAACTAATAAAGAGCAGCAGGAGAGCAGTGGTGGTCTAGTACAGCCCCGATTTACAAGTTCAATCTCAGCCAGGTTATACATTACTTTGTGTAATTTATTTCATCACCACTGCTCTCAAAACGGTGAAGGAAAACATTGTGAGGAAACCGGTAGGTCCTAGAATCAGAAATTTGATAACGTGTGACTTTTACCACCAACAAGAAATGGGCCCGCGTGGTGGATTACAGCCCTCTTCTACAGAGAATGCTTGAGACCCAGCAGTGGGAACGTTACAAAAGCTGCATACGCTAGATTGTTGTTACGACCTTAATCGGAATGGATCTCCAAAGGTGCGCCATACCGACATACTACTTCTTCGCCACTATCGTCGCTTCCTGATTGGGTATGGCGAAGACTTCGGGCCACTTTGTGAAACAGTCCTGGATCACCATTAAGTATCTGAGTATTCTAATCAATTCAAAATGTTGAAACGTTTATTTTAATTCGTAGATAAAAGGAATCCCTTTTAGCTCTTATTATCTCAAACACAAAGGCAATGTTATCATTTTGAATGTAAATGTTGCATTTCGCAATTATACGTCTCGAAAATTGTCGACGTGTGCCACAAAGAGGGTATTAAAAGATATCCTTTATTAACATGGCCGTAATTTGTCCCATGGTGAAGCCAAGGTTATAAAATAGGAAGGCTTTTGTCTTCACAAAGAGAATAAATAAGCTTTGTACTCTCTCGTAAGCAACCTTTGATATCCAAGTTAAGTAACCTTTGTCAAGGTCGGTTTGTGGATAGGTGATCTTAACATATCAAGATTCTTCCCTGCCTCGGAAAGTACAGATACCGGCACGGATCTTGAGCGCTGACTTCTACAGTTCTACTTGCGAAGAAGCACGCAGAAGTAAAATATCGGGTCTCTTTAGTGATATGAAAAGAGATGCGGGGGCGGGGAGTGCAATCCTTGTACAGTGATTGGCTCGCCGATGTTGTACGATGCGCAAAGCGATCCCCGCTCTTTCGCCGAGCGCTCAAGATTCGTGCTGCTATCTGTACATCAAGCTATTGGCCTCAGCTAAGACATTTGGTCACACAACTTGGTTGGTGGTTTGGTTTGGTTGGTTGTATGGTTTTTTAGAATGGAATTTCGTTGGTACCTGTACCTACTAGAGAAAAACATTGTATCACAGGCATCAGAATCTGTCATAATAAGGATAACTTTAGCCTTAAAACAGTCCAAAACTAATTACACAATGACATTTAAGATACAAAGAATAAATATAAATATCGCCTAGCGTTCGAGATTTGCAAACTATTTCACTCTTCAAATCTAAAGTAAAAGAGTTACTATCTTTCCTCTCTAGTGTGATAATTATATACGTATTACTGCGGTCTTCCCGTCTAACTGTAATTTAGGTGTCTTCAAGGCTAGAGTTAATGGGCTTTTAATAAACAAGTGCGCCTCCTCATCATCAATGATTGCATCACTGCTTACCATCAGCTAGGATCGCAGTCAAGCACTGGTTTATATCAATTAAAAACAAAACCTAGTAAGAGAGTAAGCGGTCCTTTGCCGAGGTCGGTTTGTGGATGGGATCATCTTAACATACCAAGATTCCTCCGTGCCTCGGAAAGTACGTTAAGCTGTTGCAGGTCTCGACGGTCATTTCTAGATACCACAGTGTAGTCTTTTTCAACCTAAAGGTTGACTGGTAGAGAATGACTTTCTGGCGTGGCCCTTCCAAAGTGGCAACTGAAGTTATAACACTGGGTTTTAGACAGTAAAATTCTGACATCCCCTCGCACTCCAATTAGGGCGGTAGAACTCGGTAGAGGTACAGTAGTAGAAGATCCCAAGTGAAAAAAGCTACAAACAGCATAGTAACCCAGTAACCGAATAACCGGTCAATACTGATATTCTAAAGTTAGACAAAGCCAAACTGTCCGACTATATCTACGAACTAGCTTTTGCCCGCGGCTTCGCCCGTGTACCTACATAAAATACATACCAGAATACATACTTCTGTGAAATGCGCTTCCTCTCGAGATCAGGACGGCCACCAGTCTGTATGCATTTAAGCGGATGTTGTGAAATTATTTTCTGCACAAATAGTGAAGTCGTCTCAATAACCACTTTCTTTTATTTTATATAAATATAAAATAAAATAAAGTTGTGTTGTGAGTTTGTGTTTGTATACCACGTGCCTAACGAGCGTTGAGATCACGTCAGAACAAAGGAATCGGAGACATGGCCAACTCGAGGCGGTCGACGAAAAGAGAATAGAAACGAAACAGTTGTAACTTGGCTAGGGGGGCTGGAAAACTATTAAACACTAACCTTATGAATGAATACTTCAACAAATTACCGCCGAAACAAAAAGGGCAATTGAAGGAACACGAGTAGGCTTCAGTAAATATCTGAAACTCTCTCTCGCTCAACCAGATTGAGACAAGCTATTTGATGCAATCCCAACCGAAAAAAAGGGGATACGCACAGCATCAAGAGAAGTTAGAAGCCATTAAGTCCGTCTTTGTACCCTTGCGTTGCATGGAATTTTAATACATAAATAAAAAGAGTAACAACATAAAATTTTCTACAAACTGTAGGTGGTTAAACTTTTCATCATCATCATAATTTCAGCCGAAAGACGTCCACTGTTGGACATAGGCCTCCCCAAGCGTCGCCACAACAACCGGTCCTGTGCGTCTCTCATCTAACGGATTCCAGCGACCCTGACCAGGTCATCGGTCCACCTGTCCGGTCCACCGGTAAACTTTTGATCCCAGAAAAACATTCCTAAAAATAAAACTCATATATGTAATTAAGGCTTGTGTTCCAACGGCAGAGCGAAACTAAAGCTATAACACAACTACGTTTACTTAGCTATCTCCGGCCGCCGTAGGCGTGGGCTTGCGGATGACGAGCAATTGGTAGCTCGCTATCCGTTCGTCCTATAAGGACCAAACCCCAGTCGTCGACGACACGTAGTGTTCCACACGCGCCTTAGAGAGATGCCAGCAAACGAGGCCCCCAACAGGGCTGATGCCTGCTAAGGCCACGAGTATCCCTTTCACACTTCTCCTTTTCTAGAATGCAAAAGGCAACTGAAAGAACATAGGTGTGGTTTTAGCCAGTAAAAGTGTGACATGCCCTCTCGCCCCACATTAGAGCGGGATAACTCATTAGATGATTTCCCAACTTTAAAAAAACCAGCATCAAGAGGAGTAAAGCCATTAAGTCCGTCTTTGTACCCTTTGTGTCGCATGGAATTTTAATACATAAATAAAAAGAGCGACAACACAAAATGTTTTATAAAATGTTGGCGGGAAACTTTTTAATCCCTGCGAAATATTCATAAAAATAAAACTCATATGTAATTAAAGCTTGTGTTCCAACGACAGAGCGAAACTAAAGCTATAACACCACTACGTTTACGTAGCGATCTCCGGCCAACGTAAGCATGGGCTTGCGGACGACGAGCAATTGGTAGCTCGGAATCCGCTCGTACTATAAGGACCGAATCCGAGATGTCGACGACGCGTAGTGTTCCACACGCGCCTTAAAAAGATGCCAGCAAACAGGACCTCCGGCAAGGCTGATGCCAGCTAAGACCACGAGTATCCCTTTCACACTTCTCCTTTTCTAGAACGCAAAAGGCAACTGAGAGAATATAGGTGTGGGTTTAGTCAGTAAAAGTGTGACACACCCTCTCGCCCCACATTAGAGCGCGATAAGTCATTAGATGATTTCCCTCCTTTAAAAAAACAGCATCAAGAGAAGTAAAGCCATTAAGTCCGTCTTTGTACCCTTTGTGTCGCATGGAATTTTAATACATACATAAAAAGAGCAACAACACAAAATGTTGGCGGGAAACTTTTAATCCCTGCGAAATATTCATAAAAATAAAACTCATATGTAATTAAAGCTTGTGTTCCAACGACAGAGCGAAACTAAAGCGATAACACCACTACGTTTACAAACAACTAATTTCTTCAGCTGCGGCTCTAGCACAATTTAATTTGCGGCTGGCCAAACGACACTTCTGCTTACACAATTTGTGTGCGCATCTGGGACACATTTTGTTAGGCTAACTTTATGGGAAATGCTCGGTTTCTTAGCTACAGTAAATGGTAGAAACAAGGCCATGTCATAACGGCCTTAAAAAGGAAAACTTTTTCGAACTCTTGTTTATTTGTATGGTAGAAAATGTCATTATCCGTCAAACGTAAATGAATTTGAGTATAGGCAATAGATACGCCTGTACCTGTTCCAGGGTTGTGGCCATCCATAAGAATTTCCACCGGGAAAAAACGGAGGAGGATGAACCCAAACTGTAATATTCCGATTAGCCGCTGAAACTCCGAATATAAGAAATTAGTTTTGATATATGCGAAACCCAAAACACGTACTATCTATGTACAAAATTTCATAACTGTATCATGAAAAATCACAAAGTTATAAGCTTGTTATGTTACCTGATTGTCTCACAAATACATGGTCACAAGGCCATAAGGCCACTGAAGGATTGTTTTGCTCCCGTGTCCAGCTATGCGCTGGCGTCTAATGCCCGCTATGACCTGCCGTGACCTGTGTTGTACTTAGTGTTGGTGGTGTCCAACTTGTGGCCTTTTTTAAATATTTTTTGAAAAAATATACCGCGGTGTAAAAACTATTGGAATCGATTCAGTTACCGATTCTGAACAAATTATATTCAGGTCTTGCATATATTAAAAATAAGGTTGTATACTGTACACTGTCAATGACCTCCAATCATTAGTTTTTTTTTCCTTTGTTTTTGATTATAAAATCATTTTTTTTTATTCTTGATAGTTTCGCGCTTGACCGCTATATCACCTGATGGAAAGCGACGATTCATTCATCACAGGCAATAATTTCTGTTTCGATGTATAATAAATTTAAGATATATTTCAGTTTTAAAAACTTTGTTTTTTTTTTTGTTATTCATTTCGTTGTAGACAATGCTCCTCTGTTGCTTCATGGACTTTCGTCCTATGATTTTGCGAAATACGATAGGAAAACATTTTTACGTCGTTTTTACGAAACGCAAGTCCCGCTATGTGATCATTGTGTAATTGCGATCTGAAACCCTTTCAGAAATCTTTGTCTAACAATAACAATAAACTAGATGATGAAGGTCGAATAGTTATTGGTTGAAGTTTAGACAGTCCCCGAAAATAATTGGGACATTCTACAAGAGCTTATAAATCACAGTTGAGCTGTACTTGAGTCTCTATTACTTGCAGTAGGTATAGTATTGTTTTTAGACCTCCCGGTGGAACAGTAAGTAAGACATGTCGCTGTAATTACATTATATCGCTTAATTAGGAAAGTTTCTGGCTTCTTGTTACGCATCGAAGTCATGTCTTCGCTCTTTCTTACGCTAATCTAATTTTCTTTTCCGATTAATTTTGTCGTGGGTTCAACGACTGAGGAATCATTTTCCTACCTTCATTCAGTAGTTTTAGGCTTTCTGATTTGTTTGTTTTGAAAATGAAGGCGAGGAAGAAGCAGTACAATTTATTAATAATTAGCTTTTGCCCGCGGCTTCGCTTGCATACATAAAATATAGCCCCCCTAGCCAGGTTACGATGGTTTCATTTGCGTCGAATGCCTCGAGAAGGCCACGCCTTCGATTCCTTTGTTCTGACCACGTGACTGAACGTTGAGATGACAAAAAAATAAGGGAATCGGAGGTGTGGCCTACTCGAGGCGTTCGACGCAAACGAAACGATCGTAACTTGACTAGGGGGGCGATACTTTCAGAGATCTACAAACATAAAAACAAACTTACCTCTTTTTAATATTAGTGTAGAAGTGTAGATGATAACGTCATTGCAATACCAATAGTATATGATGAAGCCTTATATTGCGATGAGATCTGAAATGAAAATAGAATAAAGGCTTATTCTATTACAGTAAGTGAAGTTGTAGAACTTCGGAATGGAATATAATAAGTAAACAAGAACAAAAAAAAAATACT
Organism: Mythimna vitellina; assembly: GCA_949316375.1. Classification (NCBI taxonomy): domain Eukaryota; kingdom Metazoa; phylum Arthropoda; class Insecta; order Lepidoptera; family Noctuidae; genus Mythimna; species Mythimna vitellina. Next base: position 3,879,463 of record OX438709.1, on the reverse strand, counting down.
TGGTAAGATTTTTTTTTTTTATTCTTGATAGTTTCGCGCTTGACCGCTCTCACCTGATGGAAACGACAATGCGGTCGACGAAGGAGCGCGCTTACCTAGTAGTAACCTATTCACTCGTGACTTAAAGATTCCTGGGTTGTAGCCATCAGGGAACACAGATTCTGTTTCGAAATGTAAATACCTATCAATTAAGTAAATACTTGTTGTTAGTTAGTTAATTGAGGGAGAGGGAGACCAAAGGCAAGATGGATGGATTGTGTGAAGAGTGATATGAAAGAAAAGGAAGTTAGTGATAGCATGACGAGTGACAGGGCAGAGTTTAAGAAAAAAACGTGTTGCGCCGACCCCAAATAACACGGGACAAGGGCAGGAAGATGATGATGAGAGTTTAACATGGTTGAAAGCTACAAATAGATAACAATAAGTAAAAAAACTTTTTACAAAAAAAAGATAACCGACTTCACTACAAAAAACAAAAAGGATCAAAATAACTTTAATTTCGGAAGTCTGTGTTTCTCGGTAATATGTGTATCTTATTTAACACCGACTTCCGAAATTAAAGTTATTTTGATCCTTTGTGTTTTTGTAGTGAAGTCGGTTATCTTTTTTTTGTAAAAAGTTTTTTATTTCACACTTTTTAGTTGGGATACACTTATAAACAGAGTGCCTATTTCTCATGACAATTCCAATTAATCCAAACACTACTAGGTTACATTGTTTTATTATGAAGTTCCTGTGTCTACCTTCCACCTTCCAGCTCCAACATCAGATCAGTTCGATAGTACCTTATAGCCAAAGTTCATCTCATGACAATTCTAATAAGCCCAAACACGGCTTGGTTACATTGATTAATGACGGAGTTCCAGTGCCTACCTTCTGGCTCCATCATCATCATCAGATCAATTTGATGATACCATTTTCAACGGAACTATTCAGAACCATTAATTTATTTGTATTATCATAGTCGCTTAACTATCTTCATTGTGATATCTATGCGAGTATGAAGTTCCGTTGACCATTTTTAATCTTCTTCATCAGTTCCACTTCATCAAATGTTACTTTTTGACTGTAAATGCTTAAGTTCTCGATGAAAATACCAAAATCACTATGCGGTTGCCTATAATATTTGAGGAGTTCCCTCGATTTCGCCAAGATTCCATCATCAGGTCCTGACTTGATGACTATGGGACCATTTGGGAAGTATACCCTTTCGAACAAAAAAGTAATTTTTCAAATCGGTTGGCAAGCGACGAAGTTATGCGCGAACAAACATAAAAAAAAAATACAAACATCCGAATTGAGAACCTCCTCCTTTTTTAGAAGTCGGTTAAAAATATGTGAAGTATGTAATATGAAGCAAATAACGAAGAAATAGTTTAACATAGGTCATATCTAAAAGAGGACAGTACTGCAAGACGTAAGATGCCACATTTCTGGATTTAATTTTGTTACTTTGTTTTAGTCTTTTGGAACTATTCAATAATTACTCGACACTTATCTGTCATCAATATGTTAGTTATTTTTAACTTGTTTGTATGGGACATCCCGTATGTGGGTTGGTAGGCATTTTGACGAAAATGCCCAAGTAGAAATAGGTAGGTAGCTTTATAATAAAATATTAGCTGTGTCGTTGCTCCGTAAGTTATAAATACGTCCCTATTTCGAGAATAAAATTGATCAGGTACCAAAATAACTCTGATACCTAATCCCAACATCAGACGTAATAATATAGCCTTTCTGAACTTTCATATACTTATCTAGGTATATAGGGATACACGTGCGTAGTTTATACGTGCTATAACAATGGGCTGGTAGCGACGTTGTGAGAAATATGATATCTCTAGAAATTGGGGTGAATACTAAAACGATGGGAAACAGAGACGGCAAATATTGGAATAAAGATAGAAAAAGATTAATGAGGGCCATATGGATAGTACTATAGAGACTGGGAGCGTGGGCTCTAGTTGTAATATGCTTCTGGAATATTATGAAGAATATTTTGGTTCTTGTATTTTTGGGCATTCTTCGCATGGTCTGCTATGAACTAACTGAAACAAATCAACTATTTTCCTGTCAAATTCGAATCCTATTCTAAATTTGAAAAAACATTGTGCTTTATCAAAGGTGCCTTTTTGGCCTGATTATAACTTTCCTTTTTTTACTGTGTAATTTTAGTTTATACGATTGTGTGAGGCACGAATAAACGTTTTTAGGGGTCCGTAGCCAAATGGCAAAAAAACGGAACCCTTATAGATTCGTCATATCTGTCTGTCTGTCCGTCCGTATGTCACAGAATGTAATATGTATGTAATGTATAAGAACTATACTGTTAAAACTTGGTAAGTAGATGTATTCTGTGAACCGCATTAAGATTTTCATACAAAAATAGAAAAAAAAAACAATAAATTTTGAGGGTGCCCCATACTTAGAATGAAACTCAAAATATTTTTTTTCATCTGTGAATAGGTCTTCAAAAACGATATTGAGGTTTCTAATATCATTTTTTTCTAAACTGAATAGTTTGCGCGATAGACACTTCCAAATTGATAAAATGTGTGCCCCCGGGGCCACCCTGTAACTTCTAAAATAAGAGAATGATAAACCCAAAAAAAATATATGATGTACATTACCATGCAAACTTCCACTGAAAATTGGTTTGAACGAGATCTTGTAAGTAGTTTTTTCTTAATACGTCACAAATCGTAAACCGCAATTTACCTTTCAAGTTTGTACGGAACCCTCAGTGCGCGAGTCCGAATCGCACTTGGCCAGTTTTTTCTTTCTTTCAAAGTAGTTATATTCGATCGACCAGCTTTCACGCTAACGTGGTATGTTCTTCATGCGAACTTCCACTTTAGGTACCTACTATAGCTGGTTGTCGACGGCGCGTACTGTTCCACGCGCGCCTCAGGGAGATGTCGGCAAGCGTAGAGGCCCAGCAGGGTCGAAGCCTACTGGGGCCAAGGGTCTGATTCTGAAAGGAAGACTCGGCCCCGGTACGAAAGGCAACGAAGGAACAGGAGTGGGTTTTTAGTCAGTAAAAGTCTGACACTATCTCCCGCCCCGCCCAAGAGCGGGGGATGTCATAAGATGATTTTCCCACCGAAAAAAAAAAAAGCTATGGCTTAACATAGCGTTAGTTCATGAAGCGTTCTGTTCACGTCTAACTTATCTAGTTTAACGATTAGAACTTTTCCTTAATTAATGTTTTAATATGTTTTAACTCGACGAGGGTAGAAACCCTGAAATAAAATGGTCTGAATATTGGAATTTTCTGCGGTATTTTGTTAGCTAGGTCAGACCTGAAACAAACATGCATGTAGCGGAGATGAGAATGTTAAGATGGATGTGTGGTGTGAAGAGAATGGATAAAGTGAGAAATGAATATATTAGGGGAAGTTTGAAAGTGGCGCCAGTGACTGAAAAGTTGAAAGGGAATCGTTTGTCTTGGTATGGTCATGTGAAGAAGAGGGATGAGACGCATTTTACTAAAAGAGTTATGAGTTTACATGTGGATGGATGGAGAGGGAGAGGGGGACCAAAGAAAAAGATGGATGGATTGTGTGAAGAGTGATATGAAAGAAAAGGAAGTTAGTGATAGCATGACGAGTGACAGGGCAGAGTGGAAGAAAAATTTTATTGAGAAAAATTGATTTATGTGAAAAAAAACGTACATGTCGACACTCTCGAGGAAATAAAAACTCATAGGGTAATTCCCGTTGACCCAGAATCCTGAAATTTGGCATAAAGCAAGGCCTTATCTAGCACAAGTATAGGAATAAATCTGAAAACCCTAAATTTGTGGCACAATTTTCTTTTTGTGATTCGGAAAAATCTTCCGAGACTCCATTCCGGAATTGAACTATTTACGAGTACATAGGTAAGTTTGTACGGAACCCTCAGGGCGTGAGTCTGACTTGCCCAGTTGTTTAGACATATGGATGCGTGTCACAATCATATGATAAAGGCGAAAATTTGTTTGTGTATATGTTTGTTACTTCTTTATGATCAAAAGTCTAACAGATTTGAATGAAATTGGACACACAAGAGATCCTTTTCTACTTTGATACGAGCGAAGCCCCTGGTCACACATTAAAACTATATTATTATTTCGCATGATTCAGATACATACGAGATACACAGGACCGGTCGTGGTCGCGATCCTTGGGGGAGGGACGCTTTTCTCCAACAGCATTTTTGGGCTGAAATAATAATGATGTTGATATTGTTTCGAAAAAAATAAACTGGGAAACAAAATTTCGGAGCAAAGTTCGCTATTAGAATGTATATAAATAAAAGGAAAAAGTTCCATAAAGTTTATTTCAAATAGACCCAGATCGAGACACCCAGATCTTTTGCAGTTTCGGTGTAGTCAATGCAGACACCATCGAGAACTAAAGGCTGCAGAGAACGTCATGGCCTGTGATTTAGTTCCATAAAGTTTTTTTCAAATAGACCAGCCACTAAATAAACATGCTTAATCAGCAAAATGTTGAAAGCCTTTTAAATAATCATCATCATCTTCCTGCCCTTGTCCCATCTTATTTGGGGTCGGCGTAACACGTTTTTTTCTTCCATTCCATCCTGTCAACCGTCATACTATCACTAACTTGAAGAAATCGCCGAGTGCGATAAGGCCGCCAATTGTATGTTTTATATTGTATTACAATTCAATTTGTAAATCTGTAACTTGGTATGCAATAAAGTATATATAAATAAATAAATAATAACTTCCTTTTCTTTCATATCACTGTTCACACAATCCATCCATCTTTCTTTGGCCTCCCTCTCCCTCTCCACCCATCCACATGTATACTCATAACTCTTTTAGTAACATGTGTTTCATCTCTCCTCTTTACATGACCATACCAAGACAAACGATTCCCCTTCAACTTTTCAGTCACTTTAAATGATCAAATGATAAATTTATTATTAATCTAAAAAAACAACATCGTCATTAGCAAAGCTAGCTCATTGTTAAAAAAAATATTCGAACTCCTTGATTATTTACTTCTAGTCGTTACAAACAAACAAAAGGGAATGAGTACAAACGGAAGTAATTGAAAGAAAATAAATATATCTCAAGACCCGACATCAAATAGAATGCCTGAGAAAATACTCGCTTTTAGAGCCTTTGAATGGTTTTATAAATAACACCGTGCAATGCTCTTAAGGTTCTCTTTGGACATTTCTTGTGAAGCTTGCTGGAATTGAAACTTTTCTTAAAATACTTCTAGTTTATTAACTTTGCTGAGAAATAAACATTTTAAATAGTTTTCTTTATTAATATTTATTTATTTATTAAACTTCATGCAACATAAAGTACAAAGGCGGACTTAATGCCTTAGACATTCTCTACCAGTCAACCTAGTATGGTGAAGAGATAATATGGTAGGTGCATAAAAAGAAAATTTTATACGAAAAACAGTAAAAAGTAAATAGTAAAAAAGAAAAATACATATAGGTAATTAAAATGCACATACATATATCTTTAATATAATATATATTAATATAAAGTAACGAAAGAAGTTTTGCATATCGACTTTCGGCCATCCTGATATCGAGAGAAAGCGCATTCCACAGAAGGATGGACTATATAGAGAAGGAAGAATATATATTATATCAACATCGTGTTGTATTTATGTTTGTATATTTTCTTTGTATTCGCCCATTTTCTCTTTCATTGCACCTACCACTATTTTTGTCTGCATTACATAAAGTTTGACTTGTTACAAAATGCCTAAAGCATTAAGCACGCCTCAGTACTATTATGTGCATATAGTAAAATAATTAATTAAGGATTTGAATCTTCATGTTGTTTCATCAGTCTTCTTTATTTAATAAAAAGTTGTATTTACTATTTAGTTGTGATCCTTCATAATAGGGGCTAAAGTATGAAATTGCCGTTTTTTAAAACGGATTTCTTTGAAGTTTTATATCTTTGTATCAACTAGGAATTATAAGATCAAATAAACTTTTAATTTAAGGTACGTTATTCTTTTTACAAAATTAGTTATTTATTAGATTCTTTGTGTTTTGTATTTTCTGTAATATCGCAGTTCTTATAACCATGAAAGCTAATAAAAAACGTTTCCTTTTCTTCAAATTATTAACCTAATTTTGAAAAAAGAATAACGTACGTTTAATATAAAGTTTATTTGAACTTATAATTCCAAGTCAATCCAAAGATTGACTTGGAATTGCAACCTGTCTCGAAAACACTTCAATGCAACCTGTTTCAAAAAAACTTCAATTTCATACTTTATTAAGCCCTAATATTTTTTCGGTTTTTATAGAATTTGACTATTTCACTACCCATGTCTATGTATGTTATTCCAAGATGCCTACCTTTTGTCTTCCAATCTATTAGTTCCCTCAGTTCAGTTCCATGAGCATTTTACACTACATTTGTCGGTTCACTGCTTCAGCTGATGACATTTAAGAGAGTTGATAATCCTCCAACCCTCATTTCAAATTATTTTGGGTTAACGCAGATAAGACATACTGTCTTCTTCCATAAATGCATTCGTCATAATCTCGACAATCACCTCCTTTATAACCACATCATCTATATATATAAAAGAAAGTCGTGTTAGTTACACTATTTATAACTCAAGAACGGCTGAACCGATTTGGCTGAAAATTGGTGGGGAGGTAGCTTAGAACCAGGAGACGCACATAGGATACTTTTATCTTTTTAGTAGGGTAGGGTAGGGTAGAGTTGGGTAGAGTAGGATAGAGTAGGGTAGAGTAGGGTAGAGTAGGGTAGAGTAGGGTAGAGTTGGGTAGAGTAGGGTAGAGTTGGGTAGAGTAGGGTAGAGTAGGGTAGAGTAGGGAAGAGTAGGGTAGAGTAGGGAAGAGTAGGGTAGAGTAGGGTAGAGTAGCGTAGAGTAGGGTAGAGTAGGGTAGAGTAGGGTAGAGTAGGGTAGAGTAGAGTAGAGTAGGGTAGAGTTGGGTAGAGAGGGTAGAGTAGTAGAATATAGACGGGAGCGAAGCCGCGGGCAAAAGCTAGTCTATATATAAAAGAAGAAACTGACTGACTGACATATCAACTTTTGCAAAAGGGTTCCTTTTATGACGTAGGCGAGCACTAAGAGGGGATTTCCCAATATTCACCCCCTAAGGGGATGAAACTTGTGTCCAAAGTTCGTATACTTACTTTCACGCGAGCGAAGCCGCTGGCAGAAGCTAGTCTTTCATAAAATCTTTCCATAATTTAAGTTGAGTCAGTTAATTTTTGATGTAGTCTTTACAATTTTGATATGCCCTTTTCCCATTCTTCCCATCTCACTAGCCCTTTCGACCTTTCCGCAAATTATTTGCCCACACAAACCAAAACTTCATCTGCGTTGATTTTCTAGTCTAAACAATGAAGTAAACGTTTTGAATAATTAATTACTTGAAGGAGGTAAGTAACTGGAAAACAGAAATGCGTTCTCGCAACCTTTCCTAGAGGTCGGAGTGACTGCTCAACGAAAGGCTTTGTCTAACTTAACATATGGATAGCTCAGTGAATACGAAATTTATGGAGAATGAAAATGAAATTGTTATTAACTACGTTTGAAGCTGGGACTCTGTGCTTTCATTCTATGAATATTTTACTGTGGATAAATATTGTATCGTTCCTGTTTATTTAATTAAAATAACGTAGGTACTTAATATTCATATCCTACTCTTATAATTAATTATTCTGTAATTTAAAAATAATAAATGTTTCAAATGTCTAGAAAGAACAAGTAAAAAGAATACCTAAATTCATAATTGGAAGCAATTCAGCATCGCACTGGGACTCTTTAAATAGAACGCGGCGCTGTCTCAGGCTTAAAGTCTGCATTTCTTTTTATTTGCTTCCGTTCAATTCAATGCAATTGAATACATATAGCTTCAGTTGTACAGTCTGGTCTCTATTCATTGAATCCTGCCGATATTGGATCGGCATTTTATGGTAATGGACAAAGCATTATTAAAGGGAAACGAGGATCTGCGGCATGAGGGGTCGAAAAGCAATCTTCCGTTTTACAAACAATTGACGCCTTTATGTTAGTAATAAATGGGCTCTCTTTTTTCAGGCTTGTGATTTCACTAAGTATCTAATTCTGCAGTGAAATATTTTAATATTTTCTGTGATCATAAGCTACAAACAGATGGAGATTGGTTTAATAAATCCAAAAGGACGATACCTACAATGTTTGTGCCTTAATGCCCCATAGCGTTCTGTAGAAATTCCTTTGTGAATTCTTCTTCTTCGGTTCTTTCCAACAAAGATTTTCATTCAAAAATTAGTCAAAATAAAATTGAACAAATGTTTAACTTACAAAGCCTTGGTAATTGATTTGGTATCTTTGTATGTCATCAAAGAGGATCGTTCGAAAATATCTGACATCAAAATAGAGTCACTTAATAATGGGGGAGATTGGATCGGGAAAAAATCAATCATACTGAGTACCTTTCTAAATATAGAAAATTATAAAACCTATCAATTTAGGGTAATAGGTATGGTAAATGATATTGAATATGAAATGGGGGTTGGTTTATTGTACATACATTATTGAAGAGATACGATAGTACTGGGAGAGTAGGGATTAATGGGGTGTCATCGCGATGAAATATTTAACGTTCGATACATCTTTGGGTCGCTTAAATGGAATATACGATGAAACTATTTCGTGTATGGTCCCTAACGACTTAAATCAGCAAAAAGATTATTTGGTTTCTGATTTTAGGCCTAAAATTAAGGAGTTCAGAATTTCAATCAGATGTTAACGTAGTAACATTAAAAATCATTTATGAAACTTCCAAATAGGCCAATTTTCGATATTAGAATATTCCGAGAGCATTTTGATTTGATTGCGAAAGTCAAAAATAAAGTTTTTATTGATTTAGTTACTCCTCTATGTTTTGTTTCGGAATAGCATTCAATGTTTTGAGGATGGCGTAACTTCGAAACTTTTTCTATTGCTACCACATTTCCACGATTTTTATATAACGTTGGATCAAACGTACAACGAAACAAAGTTTTTAGATTTATCTTAGTGGTTCATTACGGTAACACGGTTCTAAATTGTTGAATTGTGATTTTTTTTTATAATAATTAATATGTTATGTACGTTAAAAGTATATTTTTATATTGTAAGGACATATTATTATGTTTATATTTAGGTGTAGTAAAATTAATATTTTAAATTTCTTATGTACATGTATTGTTACTTATGTTTTTTTGAAAAATATAGTTGTGTATTCAACCATTTCAATAAGTCATTGTCTGTCTTCTGTCTTTTTGCCTTATTGGTTCAGTGGTCACAAAAGCTACGCTGTCCTGGGTAAACTACATATTGTGTTTTTCCATTAGGAATTTCTCAGTGGCGATAGGAAATATCAGAAACATAGCTGGCGAAATGTGGGTATTTTATTGACATCCCTTCTTAGCCCTTTCGCGGAAAACAGGCACGTGTGAGGCATTTTTGCACGCATGAATTCTTTGTACTGAAATTGTACCAGAAACTATGTCACTACCTACTAGATCGGTATAGATTTCAAACTAGCTTATTTTTCATAACCGGTTAAAAGGTTTTCAGCATTCGTACAAATAAACGTAGATATGAGAAGCAATACAAGTAGGCATAGCCAGACATAATGGTTGTGCAGGCCTTGTAAATTATTCATGCCAGTTCGTAACTCCGCCATCGCAATATTATGCCCGACATTTTATGTTTCATACACTTTATGTATTATAAATTGATGTATTTCGTATTCAATCCTGTTTTATAGCCCATATCTTTGACTTTTGAAACTTTGAGATGACTTGGAACAAATATCTGGGCTAATAGAGTGGATCTACCGATTGTTTCTTTGGTTAAATGGTTATAAGAATCCTGATTTTATCGAAATCGGTAAGATTTGATGGAGAAACTTAAGAATTTGGAACAGTTTGAACAGGAGATCTGATGCCAAAATCCCTTTAGCAAATAAAGATATACCATTCTAATCGCTTGTTGATGTCCCAGACATTGCGGTGTTTATGGATGAATTGAGAAATATATTCGTAGAACTAGACATAATAATAAAAAATTGTTATGTGTCAGATCTACCATTTGTCTCTTTGTCCATAGTCCAATATCATTTTTGTTAGGTAACAAAATATTTAGGCTGTTTTTTTTAAGGTGGGAAATCATCCAATGATTCTTTGCCTTGCGTTCCAGAGCCCCGGGGTTTCTTTTTCACTTAATTTAATGCCCCAGTAGACTTCGTCTCTGCTCCTGATCGTAGGGGCCCCCTACGATTTGCTAACATCTCCTTGAGGCGCGCGTGGAATACTACGCGCTGACGATGACTTGGGCGTCCGTAAGCCTAAGCCTACGGTGGTTGGAAATCAGGATCGAAATCTCGGCGGCTGGGGCGTGAGGGCTATTCCCTCGCGCGTGCGGCCGCTTCCTTTGCTAGCATTACTGCTTCGCAGAAGGAGACGACCGCCTGCCATTTCTCCTCGCTCCAAACCATGGCCTGTACCAGAGCCCGGCGCGAGAGGTCGTTGCCGCCGATCGCCCCCACGAGAACACGGCGGTGCTCTGCCCAAGCGGGGCACATCTCTTCCGTATGCTTCACCGTGTCCTTCGGGCGGTCCACAAATATGTAGGCCGTTGGCATTTCCTTAAATTATTTTCAGTCATAAATAAATACCAATGCTATTATCATCTTCCTTTGTAAATAAAAGTATATTAAACCACTAACGTGGCTAGATTGGTTATGTCTCATTTCGACCGAAAACAGCTGTAATAGCCTTATTGATTGCAGAGACCCATCATAAACTCTCCCCATATAGTCATTATTAATAGGGTTTATTTATTAGTTATTAACCCTAGCAAGGGTTTGGGATCGCGTGGTTTACGGCAGTTCAAAGATGTTTGTGTAGGATATAGCTTGAGGTTGTGTCTTAAATTACCAATAGATAGATTAGCAAATAAATTTAAAGAGTATTTACCAAAATTTGCTACGATTTTTAAAACGGTATATTCAAAATACACTGGGTGAAAAATAATCTTCCAAAGCATTTTTTAACATTTACTTACAACTTTTTTCTAATTTCTAATTTAACCAAAAATATGTATTTTGTTCTGACAGAAGCAGCAAAATGATCGACCCAAGCTCATCGGAAGAAGACAGTGATGATGAACACAAGAAACAGCCCTCTAAATTGCCAGGTGATTTTTATATTTATTTATTCAATCAATTGTATCCCGCTTTATTATTAAAATAACATGGTCAACTGTGTGCATGTTTTCAAAAAGCAGGTATTTCAATCTATGCTTACTAAAACTTTGATTCGTTCAACAAGCAGCTGAAAAGGTACCTACAATATGCTTCACTGTAAACCATTTAAGCAATCACAACTATTTTGCCCCCAGTTGCGTCATTCAGATCGAAAACTTTATATCCCTTGTTTGTTACAATTTAAATCGTAGTTTATACAACATTGCTTTGTTATAACAGTTATGCCACCCGGTTCCCTGGCGGGTGGAAGACCATCAGTACGAGGGAAACCAGAACTGCCCCGAGGGTCTACAGCCGGGCTGCCAGGTAAAGGTGAATTCGCTTTTCATTCTTTATTAATACCAGTAGCAATTGTTTATACCAGAACTGAATATCAATATGGAACGAGTTTTAAAGTTGACAATGGTAACAAAAGCATCCATTGTAAACTCGGATTCAATTGAACTTAATAACAGAACTACGAAAGTTTTCATTCATTCACATAGTTCAGCCGTAAGACGTCTTTTGTTGGATGAAGGCCTAGATGTAAAATCCGAGTCACCATTTCCTATTCAGTTTATTTTAAGAACTGTTCAGGGTTCTTGGTTTTATTGTACAAAACATAAATCACCGAGTGAAACTATAAACACTTAGTGAAATGCAAATAATTTCTCTTAAGGTCCTAGTCCACTAACAACGGCACCATTAGCAGCTCCTCTACATCCTGCTACAAGACAGAGAGAAGCTGCTGCCTTAGCACCTCCCCCTCATGCGTAAGTATCTAAGCTATCACAAAATATAACTCACGTCCATTTCCATTCACGACACATTCTAGAAACAGTATAGATGCTACAATAGAAGTAGTGGTTTGACCTTGACCTTCCCTTTACCCTATAGAATATGCCCTAGTTTTAGAAATTAGTATGAGAAATTCAATTTGAAATTATTAAGTTTATAGATTTGTCTCAGAAAATGGTACTAAATAGTTAAAATTAGTGCTAGATCTTGCTTCAGGATATTATCAAATATTACGCTAAATAGTTTGCAGTGTCAAGCATAACCATAAGTCTATATACACTGACTAATCAGTATATATTCTGCCATCTTTTGTCAGTAAATCTCTAGGAATAAAGGAAGAAGGAAGTATCCATGTCGGTGTGTAAAGACCAGTTTCACTTACATTGATGACTTAATGCTATAGATCGAGTAGATCATTCTTGCGCAGGACGTCGACTGGGAGTGCAAGCTCTGGAGAAGCACCGGCACCTTCACCAAGCCCATCAGGAGCCAGCCATTCTGACAAAGACCAAGACCCTCAGGTACGACCTAGTTTATAATGAGATTATTTTATTTAAGCGAAAATTTCGGTATTAAGATCAACAGCGATATTAATCTCGAGGTCGAATAAGACTTAATATGAAAATTTAATGCTAGTAATTAATTTAGCCAAGATTCGGTGTATTGACTAAGCATTATTAACTTTGCTTTTTTATGTAGTTTTAGTAAATTGCTTGCTCGTTTCTTCTTAGGAAAAGATCGAAAAACTAGAGGAAGACAAAAAGAAGCGTATACAACTGTACGTTTTTGTATCTCGGTGTGTCGCTCATCCCTTTAACGCAAAACAGCCTACCGATATGACTAGAAGACACACAAAACTTACGCCTCATCAACTGGAGACCATTCAGGCTCGGTTTCAGGTAAGAATTTTAGTTATTTTTTTCTCTTATGTAAATTTCAAAAACAGAAAAGAAAAAATTCGAAGTGTGATCGGATGATTCTGACATAATTTCTTTTGTTAATACTTCTATGAAGTCACAAAGGATTAAAGTGATTAATTAAAAATACATTTACGAGCCTTATTGAAAAAGTAGCACTTTGACTTTTACACCTTTTTAATTATTCTTTTAGCAAAAAATGATTGATATATTTTTTCAATTGAATTATAAGTATTCTATAATAAAAAGCTGTTCTAGGAAAACCTTCCTTATGTATCCAAATTATAGCAAAGTTAACAATTATAGGAACTTTTCTCTTTTACTTATTGGTTTGCCGAAAACAAAAGCGTAATGTTAAATGTAAAATACAATACCAAAGCCAAGAAAGAACGCTAGGGGCAATATTCACAGTATCTCCCGAAAGATTTACGATTTATACGTTTCCGATATTATCCTAGGGTAGCGAATTTCATACTGTATCTATACGCTCATGAATCCTGACTTTATGTCTTTTCTAAGCATTTTACGTAGACTAGATATACGTAAAGTATATTTGGTCGGAAGGACACAGTGCTATATTACCTACTTTGTTCATTTCTAACTTTGTACCAGTTATGTTAATTACCAAGGTTATTTTAGTAACATCATCAAAGATGTTCACTGCAGGACATAAGCTTTTCCAAGGTATTATCGATAATATTACATGTGTATGTTCGATCAGGCCTTCCTCAAGGGCGAGACACAGATCTTGGCAGATGAAGCTTTCCAGAACGCAGTCCAGTCCTATCATGATGTGTTCTTAAAATCTGAAAGAGTGGAGCAAATGGTGAAGTCAGGAGCCTGTTCTCATCACGACTTCCGCGAAGTCTTCAGGAATAACATAGAGAAGAGAGTCAGGTTTGGAATGTTAGGATAGATCTCACTTTGGCATGGCATGCCGGTGGAAATTTTAACATTTTCTAATAAGTTCCAGAGCCGTATCATAGGCAGCGGTGACCACTTACTATCAGTTGCGCCGCCTGCTTGTTTTTCAGCCTATAGAATTAACTAAAAATGCCGTGTAAAAGTAATCTTTGTTCCGTTGTGGACAGCCATTTGTCTTATGTAACAATAATTTATAATGGCTTTACCTAGCCACAGTACAGATCCAGGTTCTGAAACTGGTATCTTCAAAAATCATTACAATAAATTTTGCCCCCTGTTTTTTTTTCCATTTCTTTCAACTATAAAAAATTTATTATTTCATTTCTTTTTTTTCACTCAGTGTTTAGGGCAATTCCTAAATTAACTATTTTACAGGTCTCTCCCAGAAATAGATGGATTAAGTAAAGAGACAGTTCTTTCATCATGGTTGGCAAAATTTGATTGTATCATGAAGGGAACAGGTAAGTTTCGTGATATATTAGAATATATACGAGTGAAATTAGTTGAGAAGAGCGAACCTAACCAGTCTAAACATATCAGTATAAATACACTTTTACCGGTAACCTTATGAAGTTAATACATTAAGTTAAACTAAGAACAACAAAGTTATGACAAGATATTTAGTTGTTGTCAAGAAAATGTTTCGTTCCGAAAAGACCAAGCAATTAGATAAAATAATATCTGCCGCTGAATCAGTTCTAACGATGGAAGTTCGCTTTTCTCAAAAGTATAAGCTAAAGTTGACGATAACGACAAAGAATTTCTTCAAACTGATCATTTTACATTTCTTAGACATCGCCTTACAAATATAATAAAGAAATTTCTTAGAAGCCTATTTTACGCTAAAAGCTATTCAATAAAAAGCATTCAGCAATATTTTCTTAGGATTGTATAAAATTAAGTACAAATCTCAGAAGCTAATAGAGTACCAATTGCCTTAAGAGGCAAACGGTTTTCTTAAGAGGGCACGTAGGCGACAAGAAATCCGATATTTTATTGAAGAAACGGATGCAAATAACAACGAAACGTCTCATCTTGATGCGCCTACAGCTAACGAAGTAACAATAACACAGTTGAATCACAAAGCTATTTATAAAATACGTATTCATAAAGTTGATTTGATTTCTAATTGACTTCTTAGATGTCAATTTCGTAGAAACCAAATCAATTTGTCGAAGGTATAGGGTTTCATTGAGTTCAATCTTATGATGCCTTACATAAGTTTCCATAATTATAGCAACTTTTACATAGAACTTTATCAATTCTCTTATTTCAACTAATGATATTTCTTTTAATTTCTGAAGAAATTTCTTTTCGTTGACGGCAGCTAAGTTTGGAGTGAAGGATTGGGAGCATGTCGCAGTGTACGAGGCATCAGTTATTGATGTGCTTATGTTTGCAATGTGCCTTTGAATGTTTGTGTAGCGCTTGGGTCTACGAGAGCCTGATTATCAAGATCATTAACGTGATCTATAATTGGTTGTAGCTTTACGGATTAAGAGTAACATGATTGATATCCTTCAGTTACGTTTATATTTTTAGATTTACTTTTATACTTGAGTTCGGGTTTCTTTCAAGACGTCTCGTTCGATACGGTATCAACGGAAAAGCTACTTATTCATTGTAATAACAAGAAAACATCAAAGAAAATAGTAGCAAAATTTATGAAAGATATAAATTATTTCAGAAATGAGTGGGATTCTCAGGAATATAGCAAATCCATTAATAATCCAGTGTGCGAAGTAATTCGTAGGAATTCGCATCAATTTATAACATCAGTCAGACAATGAACGATGTTTTGCGTTTGTTGTACTTATTTTAACATAATCGGTTCGATATGTGGGTGTTTTTCATTAATACGCTTTGATTTTAGTCAACCTTTAAGAGTGGATTTACACATTTGTCTGATTTTGTCGCCTCTAGGTTAAACTTCAAACGCTTGGGTTTATTTCTGGAATAATATTAAAAGTTGTTAAAAACTAAATTCTGGTTTCCAAAATTGATTTGATGGGTTCATTGGCTCCGTAGACACAATATTAATCTGTGTGCGGTAGTGTTTATATCAACCTAGTTATTTTAATAATAATGCCATCAGTACAATATTTATATATTTTAGTTTTATTGAAATGAAAACTTTACGTTCGTGGATTTTTAGGGTTAGGTACATATTTTTATTCTTTATTTTATTGATTGGTAATTAAAGACGTTCTTTGAAAAGGTTAGCATTAAAAACATCGGCGAATTTCTTTTTTGTAGATTTCGGTGAACATTTTGTATTCTATGTAATCATACTCCCGTGTATGTATTTTATCAGCCATTCCTTAAATAGGACAATGTTTAGTGACTGTAGCATTTTGTGAACTTGATGAACAATTAGGTTTTAAAATTATTTTTAAACTTTTCATAAGGGTACCTAAATTATACCAAAATGCTACAGTTACATGAAGTTTGCTGGTTATCCATTATTATTATTTTTAGCAAAAAAATTCTTCTTGTTCTAATAAAGGAAATAGGATTAAGAATATTCGAAAAACAACCAGCAATCTTCGCTAAAAGTAATGCAACCTTTAGCTTAGGTATAGTAGAATGTAAATGTCTAACAATCGCTGTAAGTACAACTTTGTGATGTTCTTAACTTGACAGAAATTTATGTTATAACAAAATTGTTAATTTTGGCAACAAAGTTGTACTTAACAAACTCGTAAATTAAGCAAAAATATACGAGTTTGTGAAACACCGGTCCTTAAGTTAAATGTTTCTGAAAATGTGTGTGCCTGTGTCTGTCTCACTGTCTGTGTTTCTTTCCCTTTCTCTCACGACATGTCTCTCTCACACATCCTGAACAGGAATAACAGGTATCACTCGACAAAAATTTTCATTTGATTCCTTCCTTTTTTCCATATTTTCGCTTACGTCTTGTGTCGTTGCTTGACTTTAGTGTTTATTGTTTACTACAGCATTTTATATGGTTATAAAATATATAAGAACGTTTTCAAAATTTATTTCGGTTTTGATATATTTCTTACAACGATTTCTATTTAAACGTTGCTCAATATATTATGTGTCACATCTTTATTGTTGTCTTTTACAACATTTTTACAATTTTTTTTAAAAATATTCTGTCACTAAATAATTTAATATTTGCCACCAAATATTTTGCATCAATATTATATTTTTCATTAATTACCATCTGCAATTATTACACTTATAAACTTTACAGTTACACGCGGTTCTATTAAGACTTCACATTTAAGTATATTTTACATTTCATTACTTAAAGGTTTAAGGATTTTTGAGGTGAGTTTATTAGTAAGTGCACTGCATGATTTGATGTGTCCAAATCACGATCTTGGCTTTCCGTGTTACAAACACTCACTGTATTTTATCGTTTGTTGGAAGAGCAGCACTGAAATAATTAGAATAAGGCGGGTCTATTTATGGCGATAGTATTTAATAGATACTGTTGTGAAAATACATTTTTATTTAAAACGTATTTTCTGTATGAAAAATTTAGAACATAAACAAACTAAATTTACATCTTGACAGATACAATTTTACACTTTTGATTAATTGATACTGTTCCTCAGTCAAAAGAACTCTTAACTTAGTGAAAACTAAATCCACTTTATATATCTACCTTCATCAACACTTCCCATTTACAACATTTACAATCTAGTGTCGTAAGAACCAGTACATCTTCAGGCATACCTGGAGACGACGAGTCCAAGCGACCGTCGCGGGCCCAGCAACAGAGCCTCAATGCTGAATGCATCCTCAGCAAAGAACAGCTTTACGACATGTTTCAGCAAATCCTTGGAGTTAAGAAGTTTGAACATCAGTTGCTTTTCAACGCTCTTCTTGTGAGTATCTTAACTTGTAATTTGTTTCCAATCAATGTTTTTTTTTTTTTTAAAGTGGCAACGTATTGAAATAATTCACTGCAAAATTTTAGAGACAAGTTACCTCTTTAGTATATGTGAATATAACTGTTCTATCTAATTTTAAGTCTCGTACGCTCTTCTTGAAATTTATTAATTCTATCATTTTATTTATAAAGGTTACACTAACAAATTTATATTTAATCAAAATTGAGCAATAAAATATTCTCCACATTTCTGTTCTCTGCGTATTTAATAAAAATAAACATTAAAAAGTGTCAACAATATAATATTCACCCAAACACAAACGCCTGTTCAACTTTTAAATCAACATTAAATATTAACGCTTTGGCTTCGTCAAAATTTAGACATGTTCAAAGGCCAGATCTTTTACAATATTCACTCTATGTACCTCTTGAACTACGGCATTGGTATTCTTCTAAAGCGTTCCCTAATTCACATCAAAGCTCTCGCGTTTGCCTGCGTAATCATTAAAATTAATTAAGCCCATCTGACCTCGAATGGTTAATTGAATTGGCTTAAACCAAATGTTAGTTGAAATGGGCCAATTTGTTTTAACAAGTAATTACATATTGGTCCTTTGAGAGAAAGGGCTTCTGGGTTTTAAATATTGTGAAGGTTAAATAAATGAAAATTGATACTGCTCTCGATGTTTTAGCAGAAAATTACTCTATTAAACGAAGATAGGTTAGTATATTTGAATATTTTACAGTTGGACTCAGCTGACGAACAAGCGGCTGCTATCAGAAGAGAGTTGGACGGTAGAATGCAGAAAGTGAACGAAATGGAAAAGGTAATAAAAACAAGTGATAAAAGATGCTACAATACAAAAAATAAACGTAGCATAAGTACATGATACTAATTATTTACTATTAATTAATTAACAAATAATATTTTAGAACCGCAAGTTAATGCCAAAGTTCGTGCTGAAAGAGATGGAATCGCTATACATCGAAGAACTGAAATCCTCCATCAACCTGCTGATGGCCAACTTGGAGTCGCTACCCGTGTCCAAGGGCGGGGCTGACTCCAAATATGGCCTCCATAAAATCAAGCGGTATAATCACAGGTCAGTGTTGCTACATAAAAATAGAAAACACCAAAAGTATATTTAAAAAAAAAACCTGTTTACGCAGATGAGAAAAATTTTAATAATTAATAAAATAAAATGTAGTTGAAATTCTCTGCCTGACAGGTGGCCAATACAATAGATTTAATCAGGAATACACTTGCAATAAATGTGCAATGGTTCTGTAGCTGCAAGTGCATTCAATTGTGAATAAAACAAAATTATTTAGTATGACTGTTTCATGCCTCAAAATCAATGTTTGTTAAAAGTTAAATGCTGTATTGAATGTGGTCAATGTATGCTGTTGATTGACTAATGATAAATAATTCCAACAAGTTTAATCTGACTCTTTTGCTTGTCAAAATTTTGTCACACGAAATGAAATCGGTTGCTAAATTCTTCCCATATTTAATTCTGAAATTGAGACGGTGTAGTTTATCAATGGTCAATCTGTCTTGAATGGTTGCAGAATATTGGATTTTAATTTGAATATTTTCATAAAATCCATAATGATTCATGGAACTTAAATTTATGTCATTGAAATGCAAAGAAAATATAAATTAATTTATTTTCATTACTCATTTTGGTTGTTATACCTTTTCTTATTTTTCCTTAATCTGTAATAAGTATCTTCTTTGCATAAATTCCGTGTGTATCTAGTCTATGTGTCTGTTTATCAAAATCTCGACGTACACTTCCTAATTCAGTGTAATGAAATCTGAATGTAGATCTGAATATGAATGAAATTGATCTCAATAAAAATGGCTGTTGGAACAAAAATCGTTAACTGAATTAGTATTTGTATGAAGAATTATGTATGTAAAACATGGTAGAGTTTACCATATATCTTTGAAAATCTTATTAAATAATTCACTACCAAACTCGCAGGAAAATTTCAAACATGTACGGTGAACTCAAAATCATAAATGTGAACTAACAGCTCCTAAACTAACTAAATAACTGTATTAATAATGTGTTATGTTTCATCTTCTTCACTGTTAGTAATGTTTGGTTTAAACTGATAATCTCATCTGGATGCAACGTTTATTATCATTTATATACTGTCAGTATTCTCAGATCTTATAGTATAGTTTTGGTGTTTGAACACAATACTTTAGCTGGACAATGCCTTTATACTTATAAATCTTAAATCAAGTATAGCAAATCTATATATACAAAGGTAACACAATCATTACGTGACATTTGAATGATTTTGATACTTTTGCATTCACGTGTCAAACGCCAATGGTTGAAATTGTCAATCGTTTTATCTATCAATATCCTTAGACGTTCATCCAGACATTCATTGTTTCTCTTGTTGATTTCTATTTGGTTTTTCTGTCCCTGGCACATAACCGGACGGTAATATTAAAGGAAGTACAAGTAATGAGTACAGAATTGATAATTTTAAGCACGTGTCTTGTGTAGCAGGACCCCAACACATTCCCTACATGAATGATACAGTTTGCAATCCTAATGTTGTCTTGATGACCACTGTAGCTAAGTAAACGTATACTAGAGTAGAGCTTCCTGCTGGTACAAAAATCTAGATAACAAGACCCGTGGTCCAATTAAAAAAGTTATTAAACTTAATATCAATGACAACAATGGATATATTAAAGCTTCCACAACACCGCCAGAAGACTTTAATAAGCTTATAGTAAATAAAAACGTAGATACAGATTTTATAATTCTAGTCTTAATAGCTACAATAACACCTAAGCGTCAGCCTAATATTTGAAACGTAGTTACAATACCCCAGATGTAAATTAAACTAGACTCGTAAGCTTTTCAATATATTCCACTGCTTTAACTTTTTGTTCCACATTTTCTCCTTTTATTTTTTTATCTTATTTGTATATTTTTCGTCTAATACATTTATTATATATAACTTCGCTTCGAGCTTCGGTAGGGCTTTGCTTCCAATTTTTACATTTATATACAACATTTCATTTCGCCAATCACGAGCCTCCAGTTCACATCGCTCACTCTGATATTTCCATTTAGACTGATTCAATTTTATTTAGTATTCTGGTTTGAGAAACTTAAACCGTCAAAGTTAAATCGAGTCAACATGAAATGCACTCTCGAATTATTTCTTCGTCTCTAGCTTTATTTTTCTGACCTCTTTCCTTGAATAGTAAACTGGAGTCTCTGTAACAGTTAGCACATATTCGCTTAATACATAAAGACGTACCTGCCATTTTACAGTAACTTAGACTTAGATAATGTATTCTGACGTATTTGTAATGTTACCCTTTTGTATGCTTAATCATTCTTGGTATCGGTGATGGGTTCATATTGTATGCCACCAATCATTCCCACGGGCTTGTGAATGTTAACGATCGCTCCCCTTTCCTTAATAACTGTGAATATATCATTCTTAACTCGTAATTCATGTAATTTGTCAATAACAATACTAATATCTAAATGTTTGTCAATTTGTGTAAATATATAATGTGTGGGTTAAATGTTTGTTGGTGGAATTCTTTGGTGGTGGTATTTTGAATTGGTTGCTTGATCGTGATTAGATCAAACGCTGGGCCGGATCCGAGTCCAAGGTTGAGTAAGCAGCTGTGTTTCAGATCACAAGGCTCGCTTGCCAATAAGCTGACGGGCGAGGCTGACGGCGGTGATGTGGACACACAGCTCACGAAAATGGATGTAGTTCTTACATTCCAAATAGAGGTAACATTGGGGATTAGCAAAAATCATAATATGTATTAATTATTATATCAAATTAACTGTAATTGCATCACACTGGAATTGGTAAAAATATGGATTTTATTAGATTTTTAAATTGATTTTGTCACTTAAATACTGTTTTATCATGCTCAATCATAAGTTTTTGGTAATTATTTTAAATGAGTTTGTGTTTAGATCTTTATCATTTCTTGTTTCAAGGGCAGGTCTCATGGTAACGTTTGTCTCATAATTATCATCATCTTGAACATATTCTAGGTGGTCGTAATGGAGGTGAAAGGTCTCAAGTCGTTAGCACCAAATAGAATAGTTTATTGCACTATGGAAGTTGAAGGCGGAGACAAACTCCAGACCGACCAAGCTGAAGCTTCTAAACCAATGTAAGTAACAACATAAAACTTTAAACTTAAACTTAACCCAAACAAAATATCATTTTTCATTAGATACGCAGGTTTTTTCAAATGCTGCACAACATAACACATTAAACACTGATACATTACATCTCGAAGATGCGATGAAACGTTTTTGTGTAAGAATTATGATACTGATTCGTTTAATTCTGTCTGCCCAAAAGTTCTAACCTTACCTTAGACGTTTTCTAGTAGTTAATCTTTGGGTAAATGCAGATACAGTATTTTGTGGATATATCTTACGTATTGTCGTACTCCTATAGATTCCACTCATTTGTACATCACGTTAATATTATTAAGACGACAGTTTGTGTGTTTGTTACTTCTTCATGATTCAGATAAAATTTAGCATAGGTACAGCTACCCGGTTTACACCATATTCTAGAATAGCACATAAGGTATTTTCTCTTAGGACTATTTTCTACTTTCGTGCGGGTTCAGCCACTGACAGCTGCTAGTACTTTAATAATTATACCTTCTAACGCGTTTCCAGTCATAAAGTAACTTTTTATTTTAATGAGGTCCAAGATTATACCGCTTCTTTTAATTAATCTCATCATTAAAAGTTTCCAAGTCGTCTTCTTAATTTATTTTATACCTACCAGGTGGGATACACAAGGTGACTTCAGTACGACACAACCGCTGCCTGCCGTGAAGGTGAAGCTGTATACTGAAAATCCAGGAGTTCTGGCTCTTGAAGATAAAGAGCTTGGCAAAGTTGTGCTTAGGCCGACACCTTTATCTAGTAAAGTAAGTATCTCAAGTACACTAGCGATGCATTTATTATTGAACGATATACATACATGGAGTTGACTTGTTCAACGAAAATTAAAGTGCAAATGATTCTGCCAAAAACTGATGATTTTAAAAGTGTTGTTTGTTTTTTATTTTTAGGTGCCTGAATGGCATCGAATGACGGTACCAAAGAATCTGCCAGACCAAGACTTAAGAATTAAAATTGCCTGTAGAATGGATAAACCGCTTAACATGAAACATTGTGGGTAAGTGAAAATTATAGCCGAACACAATTGTTTAGAAAACAAGTAATAACTTGTTTGCTAACTTTTAGAAATTAAAGTTCTATATAACTAAATTCGATCCAAAGAATGTAAACAAATTTTTATTTCAAAATAAAATAGGACCAAGTATGTTTTCCTGTGGAACCCCCAGGGAATATATTTAACAAGCTGAACTCGTAGTCAGTTTACCAATTTTATTAAATCAGAACGATATTTGCCAATATGCGTCATTCAATTGACGAATTAAATACCTTTATTATGTTAATTAAAAAGTCAAATGCCTTTGTTAGGTCCAAAAGTGCAAGGAATTGATTCATTTTATCCTATATATCTCCATATTTGGTATAGGTTATAGGTTGTCATGTTATTTGCAAATTTTGTAATTATGTTGTCCTTCTTACATGGATTTTCTCTTTTTTAGCTACCTTCATGTAATCGGAAAGAATGTTTGGCGCAAATGGAAGCGTAGATACATGGTGCTCGTTCAAGTCAGCCAGTATACCTTTGCCTTATGTTCATATAAAGACAAGAAATCAGAACCTGCTGAGATGATGCAGTTAGACGGATTTACAGTGGACTATATCGAGCTAGCAAGCGGTACAGTACTCATTCTTATATTTTTATAACTATTCCAAAAGCCCCGTATAGTAGTTTTGCGCATTGAATATGTTTTATTAAAACCAATCTTTTAATTGCGTTCTCTTACACATTGGAAAGTATTATGACAATTTTTGTTTTTATGGACAGATATATTTTAGTTTACTAAAATGTCGTTTTATTTTACAGCTCAGCTGATCGTCGGACAAGGTAAGGCAAACAAGAAACAAATAGGTAATGAACATTTTTGTGATTATTATTCTTTTATATTTATAATTTTCCTTCTATCTATTTTTCAAATTTTCTTTTGTACAGTTAACCGCTCATTCTAGGTATTAACTTGCTATTGCGTAAAATAATATAAGTGAAGTCATTTTTTTAGTTGAAAGTTTCAGAGATGTGTGGTTGACTGTATTAAATTACTCAAATCAATTTCAAAATTAATTTACTTATTGATTGCAACAGTAGACTTGACAGTTGGGTTCGATTCCCAAGCCAAACTTAAATTACAAACGAATATATAATTTGATTCTGGACAAGTCACATACTATTCTCTTCAAACTTTTTAAATAAACAAAATAGAACTATAATCCTCTTTCAACACCTTAACAATAATCTCAACGGCTGAAAAATTCTACGAAACCACTACCCTGAATCTGTTTACAGAATTGGAAGGTGCTAAATACTTCATGAACGCTGTCCGAGATGGAGAATCAGTTCTCATGGGAGTGACGGATGAGAATGAGTGTCATCTATGGGTTATGGCACTATACAGAGCGACTGGTCAGAGTCATAAACCTACGCCTCCTACAACATCAGATACTCATCATAAGATTATGGGAGGTGAGTTTATTATTTTATTGATGTAATTAATGAGTTCACCAATGATTAAGTCTCTTCCAACGATATCAAAATAATTTAACGTGTTTTTGAATACCCAATTGCTATAGAGAAAATGAATTCATATATCCATAAGGTCGAACGACAAATTTCACAATATTGCCGTAAACCTTCACATTTGGGTTCCTGTCGACTTTATTAGTACTATCTCTACCAGTAGTATCTATTGAATTATTATATTGATGTCATATCTTATCAAAACATATCTCCAATACTTCTGTTTCATGTTTGACGTCAATGTCATGGTAACTAATTAGCAATTTTGGTACCAGTGACAATTTATCGTAAAATCTACAAAGATTTTCTGATATTGTTCAACAGAGCATAATTTCTGCTTCAGAGTAAGCATCGAGCATCTCAATGCCCTAAAATTATATTATTTTGATCTATCTTTCATAGTTATTCCAAAGGTTCATTAATGGGTCTAACTATCTCAACTTTTATGTGATAATATTGTGTTTTCTTCTGCCAGATGCTGATAAAGCTCGTAAACATGGTATGGAGGACTACATTCAGGCAGATCCGTGTCAGTACGACCATCACCAACTGTTTTGTGTACTGCAGTCTCTAACGTTGAAGTATCGCTTGCAAGACCCGTACTGTTCATTGGTAAGCATTTTTTAATTCGCTTTGATCTGACTTGTCTCTCTCCATCCATCCCTTCAAAACTTTAATCTAGTTATGAAAAAAATAATGGGGGAGGAGAGGGAGGCCAAAGAAAAGATGGAAGGGTTGTGTGAGAAGTGATATGAAAGAAAAGGAAGTTAGTGGTAGCGTGACGGGTGACAGGACAGAATGGAAGAAAAAAACGTGTTGCGACGACCTCAAATAAAACGGGACAAGGGAAGGAAGATGATGATGATTATAATTATGAACAAGCTTGAACCGTGGCTTCAAAATTAATATGCTAATGTTGTTAAATTTGTAGTAAATAGTTCTATCTTTTTTAAAGAGTCAATAAGTGATTCATAAATATATTGAGAAGATTATTAATTTTTGCTTTTCTCTTTCCAGGGTTGGTTCTCTCCGGGCCAAGTATTCGTTCTAGACGAATACTGCGCAAGATACGGGGTGCGGGGCTGTTTCCGTCACCTTTGCTACCTATCAGATCTCCTAGACGTGGCAGAGAGTGGGTCTCAGACTGTGGACCCTACCCTCATGCATTACTCCTTCGCGTTCTGTGCCAGTCACGTCCATGGTAACAGGTAGGTAGATAGCTAGACTTTATTTTTAAATAATATTATTGTAAAAGGCCTTTGTAAAGAAATGGGCAGTAGATGAAGATGATAATTGTAGTTAAGCAAAAGGGCCGAAGTTTGATGAAAAATAAAATATGAAATTGGCAGTAATGTAAAATGACAACTAAATAAATGTGTACATACAAAATTTTAAATAATACTGAACACGAAACCGATAATTAATTCTAGCAGACAAACAAAAGGCCTATGTCCAGCACTATACTTTAAAGTCATAATAGTATTTATGTCTAAAGTATTTAAGAATCTGCATTTGTAGTTAAATTTGTAAATATAAAAAATCAGGTTGGTATTGAATGGTAAATGTGTTAGATTTGGTGTCCCACAAGGCGATGTATTAGGTCCGCAACTGAATGTGAATGTTAGCAGTGATCAATGGATAGAAAAAAAGCTGTATTTGACAAAACATTTAAAATGATTTTTTTACTTGGTATTGAAAGATTTTTTGACACAAAATCTGCAATTTTTAAAACAGATGATGTTTAATTTTTAGGTGACTAAAGTAAGATATAAGATTTTATCAACACAAGACATTAACATCTGCAGCTACAGTCACAATACTTTCCAATATGTTGAGATTTTCTGACTCAAATACACGTCAAAAACAGCTTCTTATACCAAAACTAGTAACGAACCACGACCTACCTAACCTATGCCTCACATGAGTGTGATGTCGCTTCTATTAGTACTTACCTATACTAACTGACTATGCAACCGTACTAAATGTGCTTACTAACTATGCCTGCTTCTCCTTACTAACATATCTATTTCGGGCTTTTGGAGTCAGCAGTTGAAAATATAAAAGAGATAACACATCTCAAACCTGCTCTGAAATTGCGTTGTATCCACCGCATGAGCCTTGTATTGGTTGGTGGATAAAAGTATAATTTAGGCAAGCAAATAGTCTAAGTCATAAAACTGAATGGTAATAGAGCAGTAATGCATGAATTGAAAATATTACATATATTTTACGATAAAAAGTTTAAATACCAATTGAAATAATATTACCAAAGAGGAAAGTCTTTGAAGCTTATATAAAAGATATCTCTTTTTTTATATTCGTCGATCAAGACAGCAATAACAAAGCCCATTGGGACGTTAAAACATAAAATTGAGAATTAGAAAAGTAAAGGCTAAGAAATTTTAAAAAGAGAGGGATACCATATTACTAGGTTTATTAAAAAAATGAAGGCAGAGAAGTAGTATAATAAAAAGAAAGCACACTCTTCTTCGTTAATAACATAAATATAAGAATCCTGAAAGAATCAAGGCAGAGAAATACCAAAATCAAATTCACACTCTCCCTTAATCTAAACTAGAATTATTTATGTATATCTAGAACTTAGTTAGTAGTTAAGCTGCTGATTTCACAGCCTACCCTATATCCCGCTTGTGCCCAACTAGAGTAAGCCCTACGCCGGAAGTGGTTCACAGTACAGCGACGTTGACTGGCAGGCCGGACGGGGTAGGCAGCATCACCGTGCAAGAAAAAGAGAAGTTTGCAGAGATAAAAGAACGACTGAAGGCGTTACTGCAACATCAGATCACGAACTTTAGATATGCGTTTCCGTTTGGACGGCCTGAGGGAGCGCTTAAGGTGGGTAACAAAATAAATATTGGCTTGATATTGATAAATCAACCTGCCAAGCCGTTTTGGAACTATATATGTTTGGTTATGTTCCCTTTTATCCGGTTACAATTGAACAACTAGTATTTTACTTAGAGTACAATCTAGCAACGGGGTAATACAATATCCTTTGGCAAGACTGGTGTCATATTGGAACAAAAGAGTTTGGTCACTAGTCAAACCAACCTAGAAGATACTATTCCTAATACATAGAATGTAACATCTCTCAAAACTTTGATCAGACTAAGAGAAAAGAAGCTTTAAAATCAGTAAGTACAAAATGAATCTCACCTTTCAGGCAACTTTATCACTATTGGAAAGAGTATTGATGAAGGATGTTGTAACACCAGTCGCTCCAGAGGAAGTGAGAGCTATGATACAGACGAGCTTGGAGAACGCGGCCTTGTTGAACTATACACAGCTTAGTCAGAAGGCCAATATCGAAGGTAAGAACAAAGACTTTTCAAAGACGATTTAATGACAGCAAATGTAATCAATTTGTTTTAAAGCGTCAGATTATATTCAGATTAATTACTAGACTGTGTTAGTTTTACAATTTATTAAAATCACATTTATATATATACAAAATTATATACAAAAACACTTAACTAATTAAAACTATATATGGCTACTCTTAACTAAAATATGGCGTCATAAAACTCCTCCGCATCGCTGTCAACTGGAAGTGAGCCCAAAAGGCTGGCGGCATTGCCACGTTGTATGGCAATGCTTAATCTTTGACCAAGGTAAAAGCCAGCCCTTGGGTCACGCGCTACATTAATTTCTAGACTGTGTAATTAAATAGTCTCTTTGGCAGTACCTTAACTACATTTGCGTTTGTTTCGCTAATCGCAATTACAATTCAAGACATCAACGATTTTGACAACCATCATTTTGAGAATGATAAAAATGAAGAGAAATAACTTTGTGTACTTCAGGTTAAAGTTACCTTTTCCATTACAGAGGACCTAAGAGGTGAAACAATGGTCACCCCAGCAAAAAAGCTGGAAGATCTCATTCATTTAGCAGAGTTATGTGTCGATCTACTACAACAGAACGAAGAACATTACGCAGAGGTAACGTAACTAAACATAATAATCTAACAACCCGAAGATAGCAAGTTTAACTTTGATATTGATGAAGATTATGTGAAAAATGGATGGATAAGTAATATCGAAGTTATGCTCGTTAATGTTTGCATAAATATGTCTGTCTATGTCTATCCTGAATGTCGTGGTTTTCTGTCTTGGTGAAACGTTTTATTACGACAGCAATGTTATTGAAGACGCAAATGATAACTTTGATAACGGAACATTTTCGTAGTCTGAATTAATTTGCTTTAAAAATGAGTGTGAAAATTGGTGTGTATTGAAATGTTTTGCCTGTTTAAATGTTGACTGGATAGCATCCTAATCTCCTGTCGCTATTAGTGTGGGGAATGTCAGGCAGTATTTATATTATTTATTTCAAGAGGTTGAAAAGAAAATTCTGTATTTTCATTTCAATCAACGGTACACGATGTTTTATCAGCATTTATATTGTTATCGATATTCTATATGTTAGCTTCATCGTGTACTTTATTAGTTACTGAAAGATATATTTTTGTTTTCCTGAATTATGTATTTATGTCGCTTAGTCGTCGAGTGAATGTTGTATAAGTTCACTTCCCGACATTGATGTACGCTAAGTATATAAAACTATGTCTTTTATTATCCACTTCTATCTTATATTTTATTTCTCCGCAGGTTTATAACACAAAACCGGACTCTAGCGGTCAACAAAATGTAACTACTCATGAATTTGATTTGTTGCTCGGCTGAACGAATCACTTGTCAATCGTTTGTTCACTTGATCTTGGTCATACTTCACATTGATTGGTTTGGTCACAATATTAAAAGGAGTAGACTCGATAAACGATAGTTTAACTCGCTTGGGCAAATGCTTAATGTTACTTCAATAGTCGAAAGCATGAAATACGAATGATATAGAGGATTTGATTGACTGAGATCAAACTTTTCATTATGGGCTCAAATCAAAAATGTTTTCTTAGATTTGATTTTTAAAACCAATTGGCCGGGTTTTAGTCGTTTATGTCTGCAATGAAAAGTGAATTTTGTATATTTTTTTTTCTACAGTCTACTCCGACAGTCACGAAACATACATTAGAAACAGGAACAAATGCTTCTACATAACAAATTAGGACATACGACACATTGGGCACATTACAACAAGTTTTCTTTTCTGTAGTGCGCTATATTTTATTATTATTTGTACAATTTTCTATGCTTACATTATTTTTTATTATTGAGGTTTAATTGAAAATAATTTTAAAGGTTCTTAAATTGACGACGGTGATATAACATTTACTATAATTGTAATAAATATCAAATACTGTAGAGGTTATTAAAGCCAACCAGTTGCACCTTTTAATATCATTTTCGTTTAAACCTAACCTCCTATGTTATCCATTACAGTACACATTAGATCTTCAGTACCGTTAGGCATTGCACATATCATGATATACTATACTGGTATCAGTACCTACTCTATTCTGACTAGCTTCTAGAAAGTGAAGTAGATTTGTTCTATCACCATCTTGTGATGAATCTTGCATGTTGTCCTTTTTATCTATCGTATTTTGGATATCAAACTATTCGTCAATTGGGTAGTTCATTCATTTTTTAAATTATTTGGTTTAAAATTTAAGGCCTACACAGACCGGGACGGCATGGCAAAAGATTTTGGCACCCGTCACCGCACACTAGCCACTTAGATACTGCGGCATTCTAGCCTCTTGCCATGGCATGCCGCGTCACGTCGAAGTGTGCCACTGCAGCTCCTACTGCCCGATACACTTTTCAGTCATAAGTTTGATAGAGTGTTCGCGGGCGCTGGTGTCCTTCGGCATGTCATCGCCTACTGCAGCATACCACGGCATCCTGCCGCGGGAGCCCATGACGCGTCTTTCAATACCGTGCGATAATATCGCTTTCGATGCCACGGGGTCATTTTAAACCATAGGAATTTATGTCGTATTTCTATTAAGATATAGTTGAATGTCCATTGGTAAAAATGTAAATCCTTTGCCATGCCGTCCCGGTCTGCGTAGGCCTTTAATTTGAAAAATATGAGACATGGTTCAAAATTAAGTATGGTAGAGACATTTCAAATCTTGTGGAATACCCAATCGCGAATAATTTGTTTATACCCCTAGCTTTAGTTAAATATTTTTAAGTTTTACTAGTCGTAGATATACGGTTAGCTATAAACTATGTTAAAAAAACCAAAATTATTTATTTCAAAGGCATGCTGATACTCAGGATGCATTTTGATTTTGCAAATCAGTTGGTTACTTACTTGAAAATTTTAAGTCAAGTCCTTTTCATAAATATAAAACTTAAATCAAGCCTACATAGAAGACCGTTGTTAAAATCTCAAATATATTAAGTGAAACAAACAATCGCACTTGATCCAAACATTAAAAAATACGGTCTTTTGGAATTGCCAATGATAGCATTCTGATAATTATATATGTATTAATAATAGAACATCTCTCTTGAAGTAAGTCTTGTGAAAAATAAATGTTGAAACCTTCCAAATATATCTCATATCTGCGTACTACATTTTGAAACACACTTACCTCTTCACACAGGCTTTCGCGTGGTTCTCGGAACTCCTGGTAGAACACGCCGAGATCTTCTGGGCATTGTTCGGAGTAGATATGGACAGGGTACTGGCTGAACAACCCCCAGACACTTGGGACTCCTTCCCCCTGTTCCAGATCCTAAACGACTACCTCAGGACAGATGGTGAGTTCGCACAAATCGGATCGGCACCTGTCCAAATCCAATCTTTCGAAACTTTGTCGTCTAACGATGACTCTTGAAACTTTTTCTCTCTCTTTTTCTAAGTCGTGTACAGAATTTGCGAGACAGGCGCCCCAAATGGCTTGTTACGTATATCTCAGACTGTATGAACGGGATGTTCACTTGTGTGTGTGCATCCGCCGCTGCAGCGAATTTAATGAGTGGAGTTTGTGAAGTGGCTACTCGTTGAGCCTGAGGCATACGTCGCATACATTCGCGATGCATGTCTCGCACTCTCCGTACGCGGCTTTAAATGTTGTGTTACTTGCTAACCGTAATCAATGTTAGAGGTATGTTTTATATAATTAATTCAAAATATTGAATTTGGAATTTTTTTAATTACTTACTTCCACCACTTTCTTTTTCTATTTTCCGTAAAGCTCCTTTTATTACATCGCCAGAAAATCTAAAAGGTGGCAGGTTTCATGAGCATCTGCGGGACACGTTTGCTCCTCTTGTTGTGCGATATGTGGACTTGATGGAGTCCTCGATTGCGCAGTCACTCCACAAAGGTTTCGAAAAGGAAAGGTGGGAAATAAAAGGGTAAGAAATCTTTTTTATATTATTACTTTGCTACTGAAAGTTAATTTAATCATCTCCGAATATTAAGTAATTACCATGCAGCTGTCTGAGTGAAATCATTCTTTGGTAAAAGTAAACATCTTGTTATTAGAGGATATCTTTAATGACTTAATCAAATTCATCACATTTTCAAAATATGAAGAGTTCATTGATTTTATTCACAGAAAAACCAGATTCTGTTGTTGGAAAATAAATAATGTATCAAACTTTCACTTCATGATCATTTCAAATGATTTTATAACTCAAAGCAGACCAAATGTTCATTTTCATTATATCTTCTTAAAGTCTACTTGAAAAATGCATGATGAATGTTTTTCCTATATTCAAAATCGATAATACTCCGTCCATCATTTTCGTCCATAGCAACGGATGCTCTACAAGTGAAGAACTGTTCTGGAAGCTGGACGCTCTGCAGTGCTTCATCAGGGACCTCCACTGGCCGGAACCGGAGTTCCGATCGCACCTGGAGCAGAGGCTTAAGCTGATGGCGTGTGACATGATGGAAACTTGCATTCAAAGGACCGAGTCTTCGTTCCAGGTGAGGAAACAGTTGGGGCACTGAGGTTCGTGTTTTACATAGATCAGTAAACTGTTATTTACTTACGACTGACAGGTTCAGAACAATAATATAATAATAATAATATTCCACAACTAACACACAACGCCGTCTAGTCCCAAGCTAAGCAGAGCTTGTGCTATGGGTACTAGACAACTGATAAACATACTTATATATTTCTAAATACATACATATATAGATAAATTACACCCAGACACAGAACAAATGATCATGCTCATCACACAAACATTTGTCCTGGGTGGGAATCGAACCCACGACCCCCGGCATAGCAGTTAGGGCCACTAACCACTAGACCAACAGGCCAGACAAAATAAAGTCCAGTAGTAATTTTAAACCATCACGGTTTAAAATTGGCTAGATACCTTTGTCAATACATTAGGAAACGTTTATTTGTTGACCTCTTTTCATTCAGCAGAACTTGAAACACTGTCGTAGGGGTCTAATAGTTTTCTCTTTGGCTAATTTTCTAGTAAGTAATAATTATTTTTCTTCGTTCTTGAACTAACAATATTCCTAGCTTCGATTTAATATCATATTTATCTAAAACTCAAAAACTGACAATTATTTTACTATTGCTAAACTAAGCCTGTCCAATTTAGGACTCTTATTGGTTACCATTTATCGATTAGATTAAATACCTTATTTTTCCTCACCAGGAGTTCCTATGATCTTTTTCTTCCAGTCGTGGCTGAAGAAGAGCGTGACCTTCATGTCGACGGACTACATCCTGCCGGCGGAGACCTGCGCGATGGTCAACGTGGCCCTGGACGCTAAGAACCAGGCACTGAAGTTATGCGCAGTTGAAGGGGTAGATATTGTGAGTACTTAGATCTCTTTCTACACAGGTGATGGCGATGGAAAGAAGGAAAATGGATGAAAGCTAATGATTAATGTCCCGATGATATGTGAGCTCTGCCTGGTGTAATGCTCATTGACAATACAAGAGATGCTCCTCAGCCTAATGAGCCAAAAATGGTCTTGAAAGACGACAAAATTTTCCATTTGTCAAATTAGGGCGAAATCTTAACCCATCAATAATATTATGATTAATAGTATTTAGAATAGAAATAAATCAAAATAAGAAGGCATTAATAGAAAAGAGAAGGCAGAGCTCATCATTAAACAAATGGCCTTTTACATAAATAAGAGGAGACATTAAAAAATTAATATTGGAATATTCCTCCAGTCAAAGAACCGGCGAAACGACAAACAGACTACATACTAGAGTTTGCAAGTGATAAAGTCTACAAAAAATCTATGCTTACGATGGTCAGACTATAATATATCAGCTCTCATTTATACAGTTTTTCTAAACGAAGCTTCCACAAGACACCTCACCTCCAAATATTGTCAGATGCAGACAAAGAATCCAAACGGAATTCAAGAAGAGAACAGCAAAACGCTTAAAGCATAAATCAGCATACTCATCATATCCTTGGCTTACATAATAATATCATTCAGAACATCAGCAAATGCTTCATCGCATTCTAGAATTCAAAAATTGCTAGACTATGGAGCTTCGCTTCCGATTCCGACAGGCCAAAACTTCAGATTGAGGCCATACTGCAACCTACCAACCAACCATACATACCAACTGCAACCTCTGTTGAACTTGAAACTGAGGATTTACCGAAGATTCGAGCAGCTTAGCCAACGCTTACATAAAAACTAGGGACGAACAGCCACGCTTTCCATTCCGAAGACCAACTCGTCTACACTATATCAAGCCAGATCCCCAATTTCCAAAGGACCTATGTAACTATACATACTATATAAAGTTCTTGCATGTTGTTGCCAAATGAGCTTACAAATGATTGGATTGCATGTAATTCAAAAGTGCAGGCTTTCGCTGGTTTGGCTCTATTATCCTGAATCACCAATAATATTCGCCCTAAAGAGAATTGGCAAAGTTAAATATCCTTAAGGGTCCATATTTATACAATGGAAGGAATTTCAAAATTTATATCACGCTGTGGCCACCAGATGCCATAGTTCATTTATTCTTCAATATTCATCAAAAACTGTAATCGCTCCATTCGTAGAAAACCTCCAAATGGCGTCTATTGCGTCCCATTTTGTTTATGTATATTTGTTAATTCATCAACATCACTTTTTCATTGAACCCTTCTGTCAGAGCATTCGACTCTACTCTCAGAATAACACATGATTCTACAGCATCTGCTGTTAAACAGTCTTCCGAAATCTACCACCATTCACGACCTCACCTGTTACAAAGACACCATATTGCCTCTCCATTCCACATTGAGCCAGCTTACTTAGTTATATTTGAATGATGCGTTCACTACGTTCTAGCACCAAAATTGTAGGCATGCAAGGAATTCCAAAGAAAGGAACCAACGTTTTAAACAATCCAAAATCAGAAGAAAATAGAGAACGTAGTGGATAGACACCAATAATAATTATGACTCCTAAAGGAGCAATAAGAATAGCATATATGCATGATGATGATGATGTGTTTGCACGTATTCTGTGTTACAAGAATTTGGGGACGTTGAATTGGTAGTATTCCAATTCTATATCCCCAATTCAGAAGAATTGGCTGCAAATATATGTCTATCCCTGCAATGCCTGAATGGCACCTAAAATGTTGCTTTGAGCTCGTATGTTTTCTGTTGTCAAAAAGTATTATAGTTAAGCCCCCCGCGGCTGATAGGGATTTTAGAAAAATACTATTTAGAGGCCAACAAGTTTGGCATTCGGAATTGTGATCGCAGTAAATTGATGTCTACTTTTAGGCTTCTGCTGTACGTTTGTGTGAAAAAACCATCACTGCCGCAGCCAAACTATTAAGTATCCTAATAGACTAGTTGCGAAATATTTTTCACGCTTCCTGTACTTATCCCAGCTTATTTATTTGTTACAATGATTGTTAAGGGGAAGTTTCAAAACCTCCCCGTTTGTTAACCTCGGATGCATGTGCGAAAAGGCTCTGGCGAAAATCAAGTAGTAGGGTACAGTTCTCGTTAAGAGCGTTATGTTGGCACTAAACTTGATGAAATGGCAGTGCTACGATTGGTTACGATCCTGTTCAAAGGTTAATATTGATCGTTTAATATATTTGATTTGTTGATGTTCAAGCATGTTAAATGAGAAAACGTATTGTAATCTGAGTGGAACTCTGGCGAAGGCTCTTTCGAGAACTGTATACACCTACCTTACTCTGCAATCACTAGCAAGTTTTAAAAATGGTTTAAGTTGTTAATGACATAATTTGTTGGAGAACGAAAGTCCATGCCAATCATAACGAAAAATATTAAACTTATTCTGTACGCATTTTCAGTATTAGCATCTTGTTGCAACAAATAAACTTGCTAGAAGGTAGAGCATTTCAGATACAGGCGACGGGCAAGAAAATATCAACAACCAGCTCGAAGAACCATCCTGGAGTAAACAGTCCAGCTCTGGGCTGTTGGAATTTGTTAATGCTACATCCTTCTCATTCTCCCTCCTCTAGTACCAGTACCACACTAAGATGGACGCGCAGATCGAAGCCTGTCTGCAGGGAATGGCGACCGGCATGACCACGCGGCTTTCAGCTGTGTTGGAGGCGACGCTCGCTAAGATCGCCAGGTTTGATGAGGGAAGGTGAGAAAATGGATCTGCACACCTGTATCTGTACATTTTAGCATGTAGAGTTCACCGCGGCCCTGGAACGCGAAAAGCAACCTTAGGAACACGAGGTTTTTTTTTAGTTTGGAAATGATCTAAGTACTTCTTGCTCCGTTCCGCGCTCTAGGATGGAACGAGAGGGAGTGTCAGATTTTTACTGATTAAAACCCACCCGTCCTTTAGTTGCCCCTTGTGTTTTAAGTCCACTGTAATTCTTTCAAATGTTCCCGCAGCCTTTATCATAGCCGATAGGTCCGAAATTGTTTAATGACTGACAGATATGGAAAAACCGAAAGATAGTTTGTTCAAGGAAGGAGTAGTTAGTAGTTAATGTGGTAATTAAATATAGTCCTTTGTAAAAAATATATCTTATAGCCATTTAATCACAAATTGTGTATTTTTTTAGGGTTTCGTACCTCAAAAGGAAAAAAATCGGAACCCTTATAGAATCACTTTGTTGTCCGTCTGCGTGTCTGTCAAGGGCCTTTATCTCGGGAACGCGTAGAGATTTCGAGATGAAATTAAAATTATATATTCAGGTCTATAGTCTCTTGATGCTGTGCCAAAATCAAACTTGTAAGTTAACGAAAAAAAAAGATACGGCCGTTTATGTTGAAAAAAAAAACGTGTATTTGATACTATCAATGGAATCAAAATTCATAGAGTACTTCCCGTTGTCCTAGAATTCTAAAATTTTGCATGAAGCAAGGTACAGATACCGGCACGGATCATGAGCGCTAACTTTTACATTTCTACTTGCGCAGAAGCACGTAGAAGTGAAATATCGGGTCTCTTTAGTGGTATGAATAGAGATGCGGGGGCGGGGAGTGCAATCCTTGGCTCGCGCATGTGTACGATGCGCAAAGCGATCCCAGCTCTTTCGCCAAGTGCTCAAGATTCGTGCTATACACTGTGCTGCTATTCTATCTATATACTGTGGTCACTTGATCATGGTATTGGTCATACGAATTCTGGTATTGAAAAAAAAAGGGTTTTTGAAAGCTCTAATAGACACGGAGACTAAATAGGTACCCATTGCTTACGCAATTCTTGGTAAAATCCTTGTTGATTTGTTTTCTTTCTAACTTTTTGAGTTCTATAATGAACATGTTTGGTTTTCAGCTTGATTGGCTCAATCTTGACGATAGCCAACGTGTCTGGTTCTGGCAAGGACATCGGACAGGGCTACGTCAACTTCATGCGAAACTCTATGGACCAAATTAGATCGAAGGTAATATTTTATTATTTACATGTTTTTAGGGTGAAACTGAACTCTTATAGGATAAATTTCTTGTCCGTCAGCTTGTCTGTCTGTCAAGATCCTCTATCTCGAGAATGCGTGAAGGTATTGAGTTGAAATTAAAGCCATACTCAGGTCTGCGGTCCCTTGAAGCTGTGATAACTGAGTTAACAAAAAAAAAAAAGATATTGCCGTTTATGTCGCAAAAAACGTTTATACGGAACCCTCAGTGCTCATTCATTGTCAGCCTTTTTAATGTTCCCACTGTTGGGACCCAGGCCTCCTCATTAGGACAGGGAATGGGCCAAAATCCACCACGCGCGCCCAGTGCGGGTTGCTGAATGTCACGACTCGCACTTGCCTGGTTATTTTTTAATTGTTGTTAGGCACACGCTTGACAACTATCTCACCTGATGGTACGCTTACCTAGAAGTATCCTTTTCACTCTGCATAGATACCATCAGGATGTAGCAATCAAGAAACAGAATCCCGTAGCGAATTCCACTCTTTAACTTCTTGATGGCCATGAATGTCTTTTGGAACATCTACAAGACGAATTTCTAAGTCGATTGTATGATTTCCAGGTGACAGACGAACTATGGATCCTGCAACTGTTCGAGCACTGGTACGGCATCCAGGTGGGGCTGATAAATACGTGGCTAGCGGAAAGACCCGCGCTACATCCGCAGCAGGTGGCCTGCTTGTCTATCATATTGAAGGTAAATATTACATCGAGACTAAACTTTGAATTTTTTCCCAGGCAGGACAGTAGGTGCTTGAAATTCACTACGTATGTAGCTATCGAGAAATACTACCGGAATCACACAGCAACTTTTCTAAGCACCTAAATATTTAATAATTTAGTAAAATGCCTAGCAGGAGAAAATAAATTAAAAAGTGGTAACACCCACATAAAAATATACCCACGTCAGTGTTGCGACTTTTTGAAATATTCCCTGATAATAGGGAATTATTGGACTGTGGAAAATGAAACTTTTTTTTATTTTGCCGTTTATTACTCAGAAGTAATAATATGTTTTTCCTTTTTTTAAGGTTAATAATATAGGTATTGTTAGTAACATACAATATTTCTTTGTCTTCTAGAAAATGTACAGCGACTTCGAGCTGCAAGGTGTGATCGATGATAAGCTAAACTCGAAGGTGTACCAGAATGTGGCCGCCAGGATGCACACTGAGGAGGCTACATGCAGTCTGCTACTTACGCAACAAGATACTGGGTAAAATAAAAAAAACACTTGTATTTGCGACAGCTATATTTTTTTTTTACTGATATAAACCAGTGTTTGACTGCGATCCCACCTGATGGTAAGCAGAGATGATGATGAATTATTGATGGTGAGGCGCACTAGTTTAATAAGAACCTATTCATTCTAGCCTTGAAGACACCTATATTATAGTTGGACGGGAAGACCGCAGCGAGCTAATTGTTCCAGTCTTTCGATGTACGCGGTATAAACTTCGTATATTTGTTTAAACCTCATGTAGGTACAGCAATAGGAAATAAGTGAACTTAATGCAGACGACGAACAATGTGTAGTTCACGGTCCGGACCGATCCCGAGTCGTCGACAGCGCGAAGTGTTACACGCGCGCCTCTAAGAAATGCCAGCAAAACTGTAGGGGCCCAGCCGGGCTGATCCCTGCTAAAGCCATGGGTCGACTTCTGAAAAGGTTATGTGGTCCTAAAATGCAAAAGGCAACTGAAAGAATACAGTTTTAGTCAGTAAAAGTCTGACACGCCCTCCGACTTGGCCGGGAGTAGTAGCTAGATTATTTCCTACCTCTAAAAAGGCGAACTTTTGCAACAAGGCATTCTCTATCATTGACCGGTATTAGCTACCATGCAGTCTGCCGGTTTTACCTTATTTTATTTCCTCGGAGCACAAAAATCCTCAATGTATGTAAATGTCTTAAGCCTAGTGTTAGTACCTACCCACCATATTTTTTTGACTGGCCTGTTGGTCTAGTGGCCTTGACTGCTATCCCGGACGTCGTGGATTCGATTCCCACTCAGGACAAATGTTTGTGTGAGGAGCACGATAATTTGTTGTGTCTGGGTGTAATTTATCTATAATATGTATGTATTTAGAAATATATAAGTATGTTTATCAGTTTTCTAGTACTCATAACACAAGCTCTGCTTAGCTTGGGGCTAGACGGCGTTGCGTTATATTTAAACTACATTTATTTTAAGCATTTATTATTCTCCTCACAAATTGCCTCTAATCTGCGACTAATTTTAGAATGCTGTGACTATGTCTAGTCTAGGTGTAAGAGTGTGATAGGTATATTGCAGTCTTTGGTAAGAGTCCGAGCACTAAGTTTGAAAATTAGAAATTTTAAAACCCATAAGCTCACTAAATTTGATAGTATCTACCTCTACTTCGGGGTTGTTCCCAGAGGTCCACGAGTCTATTGCAAAATATTACATATTTTCTTTCCCTACGGACCCATAATATGTCCTTGGTCATGAGAATGTCTGGTACAGTCAACAATAAAAGCTTAAATGACGAATAATTATTATTATTTCAAAGAAATAGGGATTATTTCAAGCGTAAAATTCGAAACTACTACTTGAAGTCCTCTCAACCTTAGTTTGGTCTTTGTCAGAATTATTATTAAGTTTTCTTAATGATTTCATATTTTTCATAGTATTTATTAATTAATAATTTTAGCATAATTATATTATTATAAATAACTTTTTTTCTGTTTAAAATATCTGTTATTTGTTTATTGTGCAAACCTACCACTGTGTTGTCTTTTTTAACCCAAAGGTTGACTGGTAGAGAATGCCTTGTTGCATTAAGTCCGCCTATGTACCACTACTGTTTAAGAAGTTTAAATAAATAAACGAAGCGAGCATTTACTAAAAAAAACGACACCTATGTTCCTTCTTTGCCTAGCTTTCCAGGGACATAGTAAATCTTAAAAAAAATGGCTGCGATTCAAGGCAATATTGAGCATATTTTTACTGTAGAATAAAATAGAATAAACTTTATTGTACACCAAAATTGTAACAAAACTTTTACAGTAGGTAACTTAAATCCATGGGTACAAAAGCGGTCTTATCGTTGACAGAGATATCTACCAGACAACCTTAGGATGGACTGTAAGAACTTGAAATAGAAAAAGGGGGGTAGTCTATGGTATACTGCAAATGAATAAAGTAAATATTAGATTAAAATTATATACTAGATACTGACTGTACTTTAGATAATTTACCTTTCGCTCGTTGCCGAAATATTCAAGACAGACTAAAATCGGTGCCATAAGTTGCATTCTAGATTAAGGTACCCTCCAAATTGCTGTGAAACGCTCCACACTGCAAAATGGAATATATGTAACTTGCATAAATGCATATTATAAGGGGAAAAAAGGATGATTTTAAGGGGGATGATCTCCAAGGTAGCCCATGTTTGTCTGTTCGCACGTGTATAGCGTAAAACGAACTAATAGGGGGATGTATTTATTTATTTAATATGATTTCATAAATAAATACATATCACGGCTGCCAATCATATTTAATCAATGTACAACTTGACATTGACCTGCAAAATGCAAAAATTACTTAAAAATTTGAACTTTCACATTAACCGGTCCGGACTAAGCGTTTCGCCTCGTCGTTTATACCGCCTACATCGAAGGACTGGAACAATTTGCCTGATGCGATCTTCTCGTCCGATTATGATTTAGGTGTCTTCACAGTGGGATCGCAGTCAAGGACTAGTTCATATTATTAAAAAAAAATTGTTACTGATTTATGCGACCTCAAAAATAATTTTGTATTTCAGTGGGGGTGATGATGGAGGATCTGAAGAAGGTTCAAGGAGTGGCAAGTCGAAGCTGGAGTCGCTGACAGAAGAGGCCAAGCTTGGTAACGTTACTGCTGTTGTTGGAAAGGTAATAAAATAAAAAAAAAACTGTAAAGATTCTAATCGAGTTGGTGAGGCGTAGTTTCTCTCTTTCTACAACCCACTGACCTGATGGTCCATTAGTTAGTGACCTTGACTGCTATGCCTAAGGTCGTGGGTTCGATTTCCACCCAATACAAATGTTTGTGTGATGAGCACTATCATTTGTTCTGTGTCTGGGCATAATTTATTTAGTTGTAGTTTTTCGAGTAGTCATAGTACAAGTTTCGCTTAGTTTGTGACTAGATGGCGTTGTCTGATAGTTGTGATATATTATGTTAGGGCAGTTATACATTTTTTTCATTATTATTAAAGTCACCTTGACTAAGTTTTCACTTCTACCGTTTTTCCTGATTCATAAGATTCAATCAGTTTCACAGCTAAATCTTTAGAGTGTAATAATTTTCAAGACTTCTGATTATAAAATACCTCATCATCATCATCATATTCCTGCCCCTGTCCCGTATTATTTGAGGTCGGGGCAACATGTTTTTTTCTTCCTTTCTGCCCTGTCACTCGTCATGCTATCACTAACTTCCTTTTCTATTATTATAGATTATAAAATAACTATTTATAATTTTTTCCACGGCCAAGTTTCAAGAGTCATTATCACCGACAAAATATATTCCACAAGATAAACAGGAGGTCTATTTATTTCACGAGATAAATGTCTTGTCTTGTCCGCAATCACGAACGATCATGATATAAATATATCGCTGTGACTCAAATAATAGAATGAAGAATTTATGTGTACATAGATACACCTCAGCCAATGAACTGATCAACATTTGGCGGTTGATGTATTATAAACAATGTGTGTAAAAACGCCCATCGTATGTAACACTTTGCATCCTATCTATCGATTTAGCATCTGACATACTTACCTTAGCTTGTTGATCTATCGGCTTGTTGATGCATGGATCTGTGTGTTCTATTAAACTGAAAAACACTCAACTTTGGGCCATACATTAAAGCAAAGGCTCAACTGGCACCAAAAAAGCTGGGAATCCTCGCGAAGGTCAGACGGTACTTCACGCCGGAACAGCTGCTCAAACTTTATCAAGCGCAAGTTCGATCGTGTATGGAGTACTGCTCTCATCTTTGGGACGGATCTGCCCGATACCAGCTTGATGCACTTGAGGCAATTGAGAGGCGAGCCAGGAGGATCATTGGCAATGATGCACTCGTTGAGTCGAGGCTTCAAAGTCTTGAGCATCGACGCCGAGTTGCTAGCCTGTCGGTTTTCTACCGGTTGCATTTTGGGGAGTGTGCGTCGGAATTGCATAACCTAATTCCGCCCAGCCCGTTCCATCATCGGACCACAAGGCGTACGGCAACGCGCCACCGGTACATGGTGGACATCCTACCTATACATAGAAAACGTTTTGGGAACACATTCATTGTGCGTACAGCTAAGGAGTGGAATTCCTTGCCGGAATCTGTGTTTCCTGATGGCTACAACCCGGGAATCTTTAAGTCAAGAGTGAATAGGTTACTTCTAGGCAAGCGCGCTTCATCGTCGACCGCATCATCGCTTTCCATTAGGTGTGATAGCGGTCAAGTGCGAACCTATCAAGAATAAAAAAAAAGAAATAAAGTTTGGGGAAAATTACAAGACATGGTTGTAGATATTTGTAGCATATTAGTTGACGAATACCTCTGTGCCTACGATTTTTCAAAAGGCAATATGACTATCTGCCACCATTTCATTCTCACTGAAGTAGTACAGCATTCCATGGTTATTTGTGTTCCATTTATTAATACATGATAATCTACCTAGTGACTTTAAGCTCAGGTACATTGGCACAGCGCCAAGTAGCTGTAAAATCGATTGGTATTCAGCTGTCAAAGTGCTATGGTGACCTTTAACACTTCAGTTAAATGCAAAGGTTACAATTGACTCACGCTAACACTATAAGACTGCGTGGAACCTAGCAGTGCCGTAACTAACTTTTAATACTCCCGGTGCCGGTCTCTGAAACTGCCCTTCTTGGACGGAGCCTCACCGTGTCCTGGTAGAGGCAACTAACAGAGGCGACCTGATCGTCTGGATCTAGTTCAGACCATGATACGGAGCGACAGGGAATGCGAAACAGTAACCTCCTTCTGATGAAATGAATGATACAAAACATGTTCTTGGTTTGATTATTTCTACGCCCATCAGGGTCTGCGACCTGTGCCTGGGCACCGCCAGCCTGGTTACGGCACTGGAACCTAATACTAGTTACGATATCTGCGAGATTGTTGTAGTAGTTCAATTCCCTGCCGGAGTCTCTGTTTCTTAATAGATTCGTACGGTCTAGGGCCTAGAGGATTCTGAATAGGTTGCTTCTAGTTAAGCGTGCTTAATCGTCGACCACAGCGTCGCTTACCATCAGGTGTGATAGTGGTCGTGCGTGAGCCTATTAATAGTAAAAAACAAGGTTGTAGCTACATGAAAACACCAACCAGTAGACAACCAATACGCTAGCCACTCGACATAGATACTGTGATAGGTGAGACGCAATGAAAGGCTTCTGGTTAGATTTAAACTATTATCTATATATATATAAAAATCTATGCCACTTTTCGTTGTGATTTTATAATTCAAGAACAGGCTCATCTATCCAAACCAAATGTTTAGGCTTTGTTCGGACTATTTAGTAGATGGTTTATGTGAAGTTTGCACAAAATCACATTGTTAGGCGGTACGAAGTTCGCCGAGTCAGCTAGTTTTTTATAAAAATTAGGTCTCGACTTTTGTATGACGTCTCCCAATCTATCGTTTGAACATCTATCAAACCTAAACTTTTTATAATATAAACCTTACAAGTATAACATGATAGTTTGCAAGTTAGTAATTATTAGTGGGACCTGCATGGTCGCCAAAATTCAATACTGAAGCTTCAACTCGACGAGTGCATTATTTATTACCAATAATCCTTTTAGGTTGCTGGGCGACCGGGTTTAGGCTGGCAGATAGTATGTATTATGTTAAGCCTTATTCATTCATATGCTCACTTATCAAATTCAGCCAGTAGGTATTTTCTTGTACTTACTGCATGAGACAGCTTCGTACCTCGGTGTCAACCTATATTTTTATATATTTTATCGATGAATTAATTGGGTTAGCAGGAGTATCGTCCCTTCACATCTTTTAAGCCCTTTTGTAATTTAACCCGACTATTAAATAGTATTGTATAATTCAAAACAATAATAATCCCTTTAACTGTTGCACTTTCAGATATACATTTCCCCGATTTCCAATTAACTATTTTCCAGGTTGGCAACATCTTCGGGCGCGGCATTGGAGAACTATCAACGAAGCTCGGTGGCGCGTCGTCCTGGTTTTAAATACAATAAATATATCATAAAATACATTTCTTTGCCTATGTCGATGTGAGAAGAGAAAACAGAGGACTTTTTGTTAATGCATCAAGAGTTGCTTGAAAAAATAAAATTATTGGAAAAACTTTCTTTATTCACATTATTATTTGGTGGACATGACAATAACGTGGGTTGTCTGT
Organism: Mythimna vitellina; assembly: GCA_949316375.1. Taxonomy (NCBI): domain Eukaryota; kingdom Metazoa; phylum Arthropoda; class Insecta; order Lepidoptera; family Noctuidae; genus Mythimna; species Mythimna vitellina. Next base: position 3,834,765 of record OX438709.1, on the reverse strand, counting down.
TGTAATGCATTGAAGTTCAAATGAATGGAGCTTGATTGATTGATCAGTAAATCAATTTTATTTGAACAGCTACTGTAATTAGTTTAAGAAAAACTAGTCAGTAACTAATTCGATTATTTCTTTGGTGGATGCATTAACAAAATGACTCAACTATTCTGTGATGATGATAAAACAATCGTTTTCATTCGATAAATAGAATGTTTGCCATTTTGACTTATATAAATCACACCAAGATGGCGATTACGCGCTAGAATTTAATCATAAGTGGCCAGTTACTGCATAGCTTAGTGTGATCATAGTATAAATGAGATTTAGGGTTTTGTTTTATAAAAGCTTTATGTACAGTTAGGGACATTATTCGTTTATTGGAGGCAAGTCAAAATGTATTACATACGTGTGTATATTAAGAGTAGTATTTGATAAACACGATTCGAAAAAAATATAAAATATATTTAATTATTACGAACGCATACATACATAAAATGCTACAATAAGGAAACATATCGCTTTGGCAAAGGTTATATTCTGTTATATTTAACGCGATGTATTGTAATTATTTACAAAATTATATGTACTTGAAAAAAATATTAAAAGAACGGGGTGGGTTGTGAGTGTGTGAAAGTAAGGAATCCTTTCTCGTTTTATCAAAGTTACGTTTTGTATATCTTTTAGAAATTGTTACTAAGTATCTTCAACGTGATTTTAATACATTGTTTCCTTGCAAAGTGTAACTATTACTACGTTATTCACATTTCATTCTATTTACGAGTGACAAGCACGTTAACATTAAAAGCAGAGCAACGTTTTCAATGCAACTCTTTCTATACCTAAGAAACAGTATTTTTCTAATTAACAAATCCACTTTTTAAAACATCGGTTTGATCTCTTTATTAAATCTACAATGCATTTTTATAAAAATACAAAATAGGCGCGATACAGCTTATTTATTTTTCGAAATCAAATATTGCCAGTAATAAATAAAAGTCCCCGCTTTTTGGGTAATTTGTTTTTTATAAGAATGCATATTTAAATTTACAAGTTAGCCACTTTTCGCTATAGTATAATTCTCTATACTTTAAAGCTCTCTAGATTCTAATGACAATCTAGCGACACTTTACCTTGATTAGTCGTCAAAATAATACATAACTATTTATAAAAAAAATACTATTAATAGTTATATTTGTTAACAAAATAATATTCTTCTACGCTAAACACCTTACAAATTTTTGAACTAGGAGAAAATTTAAAGTTCTTAGATGAAAGTTTAATGATTAATATAGCGGTTAGTCGCTATGCTGATTCGCCTTACTATTGTCTTGTTCGGAACGGCTTGGAAAATAGAATACTTGTCTTACTTTATCTTAAGTATCATTCTCACTTGATTTACCATTGTACCTATCATTAGTTTAATCACTGTTGGTTCAAAATAAGCTTAAAAGCTTCCAAAATTATATAACTAAGGATAAATTACAAATTGCGTGTTCTAAATCAGATTAGTTGGCTCGTCGAGTTACTAAAGGTATATTAGTGAATGATAGCCGTCTCAGTATAATGAAATATTGAGATATTGACTGTGAATACTTTAGTCCAGCACCGAACGACTTGGTAAAGAGTTGATTGTAGTTATTCCCAATATTTTATCATAACACGAGATTATATAAAACACTTAAATAGGACTGTATCGGCACAGTAATCATGTAACGAAAGTAGTGCTCATAATATCGAATGTAAGGAATAATCAAATGATATAATAATCAATGTTACATCTGTATTTTTATTTGTAGTTATGGTGAGTTTTAACTTTCTCAATTATTTGTGTACCTAGAGGATAAATTATTATAGTTTTTTTTTAATCCAGTATCTTGAATACTACGACAATTATGTATAAATTTACATACTACTAAAGTTTCGAAATCCATGAAATAGAGTTTACATAAAACCGTACTTGGGTACTTGGTATAATTTTCAATAGGTACCTTCATTTCTTTTTTATAAATTAAGTTGGGTAACGAGCTCAATAGAATGAAAATGTCAGTTTTGTAGTGTCTAAGTGCATTATAAGAAGAGCCGACTGAAGATGTAACAGCGTAGTAACATGCTTATATTATTTCGCCATATTGAAAACTCGCAATGGTTTTCCACAAACCACTAATTGACGTGCCTATTTCAAACTAATTACATTTAAACAGCCGATAAAAGCTTCAAATGAAGGCCATTACGAGTTTTCAAAAGCTTTGAAAAGCCATTGAGTGCATCGCGTGTGTAAGGGGATAACAATAAAAAATATTTACAATAAAAATGTTTACTGTTCCTTTGTTCTTTTATTCCTTTAAATAATATTGGTGGAGAAATGACATAGTATCAAATAACAGACTAAAGAAGCTATAACTTTGATAAGTTTGCTGACCTTAGACAGTCCAAAAACCAATTGGTTGTTTGGATTGTCCCTATTGTAATGAAATTTAGTGGAAGGTAAAAAGAGTAAAAAATAGAGCATAGTAACCCACAATATTATAAACATGCAGCAGAAATACAGCCTTTAAGAGAAAGGTCACAGGAGGAATCACACGTATCGTTTTAATACAAAAAGTATTGCTTCTACTTTAACTAATCTAATGTCAGTTGTTACATGTAAATTATGCATCAAATATAATTGAAACTACATCATTTAAATGATCAACTGCTTCACTTTATTAGTAAATCAGTTGAGGATAAAATAGATTGTAGCCCGTGACTTCCTGTTTTATTTCCCGATAAAGTATAAAGACTCCTACGTTTATTTATTTTGGTTTCTACATAAGCAATCAATTTTTCCTGACGAATACCATATGAGAATAGGAGCTACCGGCCAAAAAGGTGTTTATGATTTCTTAAAGTAAAAGCAGGTATGTGTATTAAACACATGCTTTTACTTAATAGTTCCGTATTCATTTGGAAAAACTAGCAATCCAATCTCGGTACTTACTTATTCAAGGTATTTTATTTTTATTTTATAATGATTTGCGATCGAAACACATCACATTTGTATTGTGTCACCTAGCAATTTAACTTGCCCTTTTACGTAAGTGACCCCAAGTATTTTGATGTAGATGTTAAACTTGTTTGAGCTTGATAATAAGAAAAATTAACCTAAATTAGAATTATTAATAGTTCTTTCATCGCGAATAACACCCGGAATGGTCCATGGGCTCGTAAAAATATGCCGGCCGGTGTGAAGTAACTAATAAACGCGTGAGGTGCTACATCTATAAATATCAAGTTATTCTTATGATCCGTAATAAAATATTGAGATTTTATTTCTTTATCCTGGTTGATGTTCAATAAAAAGTAAAACAGTGGCTTTATTGCAGAGAAATGATAAAATGAGAACACGATACAAAATGTCGAACGAATCATAAAGAATTTAATTGATTCGAAAATAAGTTGAAATGGCCAAATAAAAATTTATGTTATTATGACATAATATTTGAAAGCTATAAATTACCCACTTTTAAAACAGTTAAACACGACATACTTTTTTGTAACAGTTGGTTATATCAATTCACATAAGTTTACATTGATTCAACACTACACTTCGCGAATGCGATTACGACCGCTCTCAACGGCAATGCGTGCCAACAGGCATTTTTAAATATTTGACCTATTTTTAGGCACCGCTAATAATAATTAGAAAAGGTAACGTGAACCTCTCAGCGATCTCAGCTGGCAGAGAATTTCGTAAGAAGCGTCGGGAGATTGTATTTGTTGATGTGGCAATACCGAAGACCGTGTTTTATTTTCATTCAATAAATCATTCCTGATATATTATCCTCATTTTTATGTAAGATTAAAAATAAATGTTTTTACTGGTCGAATTATAATAATACCAAACTTAAAACTTGAAAATATACATTTTAAGGCGATGAAACAAAGGTAAAACCAAATCATAAAGTAGCAACACCGATCCAGAAAAAGTTTGACATTACGAAGTGAAGTTGTGAACGCAGTGAACGTGTGTGTAATTTTTCAACAAAAATATTTATTTTTATGTAGTGATTGTAAGAAAACTGTAAGTTTTTAACATAAACATTATATTATTTTAACTTTAGTGTAGAAATAACAACGTGTGGACTGTTAAACTGTTGTACTAAGGCCTACTAACACTTTATTCCCGGAAATGCTTTACTGTTTTATTTAAAAAAAGAAAAAAAGTGAAAATAAGACCTTTGTGGGTTGTATCATCTGTGCATTCCGATGTTATTACGCAGGGCGGGGTCGGGGAACCTTTCGCGATGGTATTTCCCGCGAATAGTTGAATTTGAGTGAAATATGTGCGCGCGTACTGTGTATCTTAAAATAGACAAAATGATTGGCAAAGTATATGAGTCAATAGTAAAATGTGTTAGTAGGTGATGGTCAGGTAACTGAAAATAATATTTGTTTTACCTTAGCCTAAATAATCTGGACGTGTCACACAATATTTTAAAAATACTTTTTTTTTCAAGTACATGTTCAATATTTTTTTTTGTCTTTGCTTTGTTTTGTTTATTCCCGATTTACACTAGCTGTAGTCTTTTTTAGCCCTTGCAGAAGATGTATACTATATGTTATTTCATATAGTGACTCAATAAATAATTTATTTTCTTGAATTAAGCTATTAAAATAATACAGTTAGACTTGAAAACAACTTGTTTTAAAATATAAACCATAGAGGTGAATTCATTCAATAAAACTAATTTCAATAGCAGCAAAGAATCAGTTAAAAAGTAAATACTTTTTCATATAAAGAATAACTGAATCGTCATCCCACCCCTAAGTACAAAGTAAAAGATAATAGTCACATCATAGACTGACAGTATAGTATTCAAAGATAAAGGAATCCATTAGGATAGCCGCATTCCCTGGATTACTGAACTGATAAGATATAGACGTAACTGGCCGGCGGTCCTCTATCATTTTAAGAAAAGAGGTACTACTTAATACCTTCCTAATTAGTTAGTTTTAAAAAAGGAAATAAATATTTATGGTCAAATATGATTGAGTTCTAATTTTAAATATCAAATTGGATTCTTATTTGATTCTTTTTTTGAATTAGTTTAATAGGGCGGTCTCTGTCTCTCAGTGTAACTAACCCTTTTTGAAGATTTGAGGATTTCATGCAATATGGGAATTTTAAATAAAGTTCAATACTATATTTATGATTAGCTTTGCTCGCTTGATAGTAGAAAATATATGCATATGTCAATCAGTGATAAAATTGCATTGCAGTGGTCAATGAATTTCAAATTCGTTCTAGTAGTTTTGAAGTTTACCATTACAAACAGAATTACAAATCTTTCCTTTTTATAATATTAGTATAGATTTTGGTAAGGTGGTGAATCATGGAGGTATCGAACCTTTACCAGCACATTCTTGGACTTGATTCTTAGATCACATCATGTATATGTGTTTTATCACTCAATTTCAACTTTATATAGCCAGTAATATTTTAATGGCCTAACAAAACATCTTTGTGGGTGGGCGTGGGTGCCTATTTTCAGGTTTATAGAATTATTAATTTGTCTATTTGCAGTAAAAATCACCAGTCAGGAATGCATAGATCATTATTTACTCTATTAGACACTCCCAGATCTAAACAGTAATCCAGTACCTAAAGTTTAAACAAGATTTCTTGTGCTGTTAAAATATATGAGACACCTGCTGGGTTACCATGACGTTTAAAGTAAGATTGTTTCATTCTTATTTCAGTGTGGGTAAGAGACAGAGCTATACAGGTTGTCTAGCGCCATCTCGTACTCACACTGGAATAAGAATAAAACAATCTTACTTTAAACATTATGGTAACCCACCTGGATACCACTTAGTGCTTATGGCTCTAAACACTATGAATGTACATAAATAATTTCTTTTTCTTAAAAAAAATTGCCCCACACTAGAAATAGCTTATGTATGGTGTGGATGCATTAACAACTATGTATACACAAAAATCCCAGTCCTGGAGTACGCACGAAACAAATTTTGTTACATACGGGAATCGATTCCACAATACACAGCATAGCTGCCATTCACTCTCAACTACTGCGTCAACAGTGCCGATTGACTATAAAGTGATCATTAGCCTTTGCTTGAAAAGATTCACTTTTGATTAAATCCTTTCAAAACCTACCATGAGCTCTTACCTTACCTCTCTCCCTTTGAGCGATACATTTGACGACCTAAATTGATCTGGTAAAGGGATGAAGCTATATAGGGTTTATCGTTCCATTCCTCTTTGTCACTCGAACGACTGATATTTTAATAAGTCATGGTAGATAAGGCCCCAGGTTGCGCCGACCCCAAATAACACGGGATAAGGGCAGGAAGATGATGATGATGGTAGATAAGGCCCGTGGCAATATTATTCATCACATTCTTTGACCTCATCTGGCGTTTTTGCCCTTGAATTTTATGACATATTAACCCCAAGCCACACTTGCTAGGCTTCAATGCGAAGACGACCAAAGTCGTAATTACGTAAAGAACTTCGATATATCAAAATTCGTTTATTTTCGCGATTGCACGGATGTTTGCGGACACCCTAAAAGTGCGGGATATGGAAGACCCACATGTCTTTACCTATCAATTTCTTATATTATACTAGCTTTTACCCGCGGCTTCGCCCGCGTACATAAAATATAGCCTTCAGGAATAAAGCAGCTTTCTATTGGTGAATAAATTTTAGCAATCGGACCCCGTACTTCCAGAGATTACCTCCTATAAACAAAAAAACAAACTTTACTTCTTTATAATATTAGTGTAGATTTTTTTATTATTATTTATTTATTTATTTTATTTAAACTTCATGCAACACAAAACACAAAGGCGGACTTAATGCCTTAGGCATTCTCTACCAGTCAACCTAGGGTGGTGAAGAGACAATATGGTAGGTGCATAAAAATGAAATTTTACACGAATAACAAGATTTAAAAAAAAAGTATACATATAATTAAAATGCACATACATATATATTTAATATAATATATATATACATATATATTAATATAAAGTAAAGAAAAAAGTTTTGAGACGATTCTGCTATTGAAGGAGCAAATGATTCCGCACCTTCCTCTTAAATGCATATCGACTTATTATTATTCAGCCTCTGGTGTCCCACATCAGGGCAAAGGCCTGCCTTGCATTCTTCCACTCTTCTCCGTTCTTAGCTACTTCTGGCCAATCCTTTAGGTAGGAGTTCAAATCGTGACGTCATCTCCTGAGCCTGTCGCGTCGCCGGCTCCTTATATTTAATAATCACTAATTTTTAATTAGTATTAGAAAAGAAAAGGTCTTGTTATTATTTAAGTAAAGTCTCCATAAATAATATTTACAAACGGAAAAGTTAAACAAACGCTAAAATAATAAACGCGTTTGTTTATATCCTAAAATAGGTATCACTCAATTTATGAAAATATTGTACATGCTATTGATTATGAATGAAAAACAATGGGAAAACAACTGCGCGTAGTATTTTCTTGGAGCAATTGTTATGAATGATTGATTCAATTATGAATTTACCAATTATCATAATTTTTTGTGGACAATTTTGAGATTTCGAGTTTTTCTTTACTTTTGACTACACAAATATGATCAGTAACGGGTACAGATAGAGCTCAATTTTTTTTGTACTGATTAAAAACTAGTGTTATTTAGGTTGTATACCTCCAACCCTCATTCTCGCTCACACGCCTGATATGATGACTGTCTGACTGACTGATGGCATGATAAGGTCCCAGTTCTCTATGCATATTTGAATCGTAATCAAAGCTTCAAAGATTCAAAGCTTTTTATTTCAAATAAACCATTTACAGGCAAAGAGTAGACCTCTATGGAGAAGAACATTCTTCCATGGAGTTTCTTGCATATGTGGTGCGTTTACACGTGGGTCCAGCCTCGGCCAATCGCCATTGTTAAGACGGAGAAACCCCTCCCCGTTTACACAATGGCTAAGGATGGAGATTGGCCGAGTCTGGGCCCACGTCTAAACGGGGCATAAGAAACTACGGACACTTTTTTCAATCTCATCAAATATCTCGGTTACATCAAGTTTCCTGCTTCCGCAATGAACAGGCCTCAGTACAGTCCCCAGCGTACCCCTACGAATAGTTCTACAATGATAGCGATTCTAACCATGGCGCCATTGTGTCGTTTTCGACGTGCAACCCATTAGTTATAGCGACAAATTCCTAACCTACTTACGGTCCCCATGCTAACCTAATTCTGTCGACCACTACCATTTTTACGTAACTTTATAAAAACAGTTGACACTTATTGTAGAAAAGGTATTTTTTTGAATTATTTTGTATTTTTCTACTTAGAACATTATAATACTATTTATATTTAATACTACTAGCAGCGGCTTCGCCCGCGTGGATGTAGTAAATATCTAGCTTATGGCATCAGTGATAAAGTAGCATTCTACTGTTATAAGAATTTTTAAAATCGGTCTAGTAGTTTTTGAGTTTATCCGTTACAAACAAAAATACAAACGTACTGGAATAAACATGTACAAAAATACATATCTTTTGTACTTAGACTGCTATATTTTTTAAATACGTTTTAAATAATATCTTCTGTAAAGCGTATACTAGGTAACTACGCGCCTGTACTATCATACTGCATTTCAAAATCCTCCTATAGAAAGAAGGTTCTCTGCTTGAAGGTACTGTGTGCTTTGGTCTCCATATATTTTGTATGGAAACTATACTTGTAGAGCTACACTTGATCCACGCCACGCGACGTCGTTCTACGTACAAATCAGGCGTGTTACACGTGTGCGTCGATCTACTAGTTCTAGCTTTAGTCGCAAGTATGTACATATCTTTAATTTATAAGAGGACCGCATAATTTTTCATGAAGTTCAAAATTCAGTAACATTACCTTCTGGACATAGATTTCTTCCGCGTCTTTCTTCAACACTTAGGTTGATTACACAAATGAATGAACTATACCCAGCGTAAGTTATGAGAATTGACATATAATTCGGTAACAATACTGTGGAACTAACGCACCGTCTTACAGGAAGACAGACAAAAGGTTTTGTTGATATTGCACGATGTCACCGCTATTGGTGGGACTCACGAAATGAAACGAGAAATGGGAATCAATTTAATTCATTTAATTAGCAGTATAAGGGGCAGATGTTTGTTAAACGCGAAAAGAAAGATTACATCACTACCATCAGGTGGGATGGAAGTCAAGCACTAGTTAATATCAAATTTAAAAAAAAAGAACTTACCATCTAAGTATCAACAGTCTTTTGATGATGCACTTAACATAGTGATTTGATAACAATTCAAGTACAAAGGCGAGCTTTTAATTCAATAATAAGTTTTCTCCCAGCAAACCTTTGAAAAAAGAGAGATCGCAATCGAGAGTATGATCCAGTATACAATATTACCTACGCAAATAAGTTAAGAGAATTAAAAATTAAAAAAAAAATTAAATGGTTTGATTTTACGAAGTAATCTCTAGATATATAGAAAGCTATACTAAAGCAAAAGTTACTTTTATTCCGGGAAAATGCACTGTTTCGGTGGCTATAGTAGCGAAACCGTAAAAAAATGCACTGTTTCGGTGACTACAGTAGCGAAATCGTAAAAAAATGCACTGTTTCGGTGGCTACAGTAGCGAAACCGTAAAAAAATGTACTGTTTCGGTGGCTACAGTAGCGAAACCGTAAAAAAATGCACTGTTTCGGTGGCTACAGTAGCGAAACCGTAAAAAAATCATGTGATCAATATTAGTTTTTCTAGTAAGAAACTTATTAATCACGAAGAGAACATTCCATCCGAGGCCCAAGCCGATGATGGAGATGTGATGAACTCGAATGTTTGAAGATGTTTTCAAAAGAACACGAGAAGTTGTTTCCATCAAATATAATAGTCTACCTAAAACAGTACTTCTTGATGGTGAAGTAATGAAACATAGGACTCGAATACTTGAAGAAGTTTTCAAAAGAACATGAGAAATTGATTACATCGAATGTGATACGACGATCATTAAGACTTACGTTTTAACTCTTAAGAGTAATTATTATGATTGATGAGCTGAAAGTAACAGAAAGTACAGATCACTAATAAACACGACGAGAACTAATTAGAGAGTAGTATTGATAAATGAGTACTTTTAAAAGAAGAGATACGTAAAAGTTTTAGATTTGAACTGATGAGATTGTGAATCCACTTTTTTTATGTGGCAGTTCATGAAATAACTCCTCACGCTCTGGGAGGAGCGACTGGGAGTGTCAGACTTTTACTGATTAAAACCTACATGTGTTCCTTCAATTGCATATTGCGATTAATACCTCTTTCAAACAATTCCGCAGCCCTGCCAGGGACTGCGAAGTTGTTAGACTGTAAAATTGTTAAACTGGTTAGTTTAACCCTTAGCATCGCTCCAACGACCATAATCGCGTCCACAGCGTATCTAACAAGAATAGTGTATTTGTCCTAGATAAAAAGTAACTTGTCCCATCAAAGTAAAGTAGTTCCATCGTTTAAATAGCCAGCCCCGCTAACCAAGTTACGATCGTTTCGTTCGCGTCGAACGCCTCGAGTAGGCCACGCCTCCGATTTCTTTGTTCTGACCACGTTACTGAGCGTTGAGATGACGTCAGAACTAAGGAATCGGAGGCGTGGCCTACTCGAGGCGTTCGACGCGAACGAAACAATCGTAACTTGGCTAGGGGGGCAGAACTTCCAAAAAATATTTCCTGACAACATATAAAATAAATGCCTCATTAGTCATTACAATATAAGTTTCGATGTAACACTAACGTGTACAAGCCAGCACGTAAATCAAAAGTAAAAACAATAAGGTCACAATGACGTCAACTTCCAAGCATTTGTAACAATGTCCCATACGCATAAGTACTCATACTTAACTTCAATTATTACCTCCAACGACTACAACGAGGTTTGAGAAAGTGAAGATCATTATTTAAAACAACAGGGTACAGTTTTAGTGGTTAGATTAAGAAGTTAAAACGAGTCATTGACCAAAGAGATGTACCACGTCAGTTAGCTTTATTGATCGTTAGTTTTTTTCTAGCAGCTTTGCTTTTGTGACCTATCTACATGAACAATGCGTTTTTCCAAGATAAAAAGTATCCTATGACTAGTGTTGCCAAGGCAGTCCAGTCATCATCATCATTATCTTCCTGCCATTGTCCCATATTACTTGGGGTCGACGCAACATCTTTTTTTTCCCATTCTATCTTGTATCCATCTTTTCTTTGGCCTCCCTCTCGCTCTCCATCCATTTACATGTACATATACTCATCTTCACATGACCAAATTTCGAGATGAAAGATGAAAATAATCGGGATTTATGTTTTCAAATTAGGACAGTTGCATTTATAAAGGCCTCGAAAAAAAAAGCTAAACGGACTAAGACTGTGTGTGACTTCACATGACCAAATTTCGAGATGAAAGATGAAAATATTCAAATCAAGACAGCTGCTATAATAGCTATTATAAAGGCCTCGAAAACCAAACTGACTGTCGAGACGAAGACTGTCGGGGAGCGGGAGCAACAAAACTAAATTAGGCCGCTTCCTCAAAAGAATGAAATTTTAGCACTCCGCCTCAGACAGGCTAAGATTTCTTTTCACCATTCATACAGAAGTAAGAGACTTATAAGATTTATAATTTGAAAAGTTGGTGAAATGTGTAAGCAAAAATATATGACGACGATGACAAGGAGGCCAAATAAATTAAAAATCGGGACCTTTGCCGTCCCTATCAAGGGCTAATCGGGATAAGTAATCAGATCCCTGAACATCAGGACGACCCGCGCAAATCGGAACAGGTTTTTTTTAGGTGGAAAAATCATCTAATGACAAATCACGCTCTTGGGCGGAACGGGAGGTAGTGTCAGACTTTTACTGACTAAAAACCCGCTCCTGTTCTTTCTTTGACTTCGCCCCAGGGCCCCGGGTTTCACTTTCACACTACCCGTGGCCCCAGTAGGCTTCGACCCTGCTGGGCCCGTACGATTTGCTGACATCTTGAGGCGCGCGTGGAACAGTACGCGCCGTCGACGACTTGGGCTCAGTCTGGACGGTTACCGGGACTTGGGCTAGGTCCGGACGGTTACCGTAAATCGGACCAGTTGGCAACATTACCTATGACCCTCAGTGATGGAGTAGTTCTGTATCAGTGAAGAAATTTTCGTAATCGGTTCAATGCTTTCAGAGATTAATTACCTTTCACTGTACTAAGCTGAAGGCACAGCCGAGTGAAAAAAAGAGTACAGCGAGTGGAATTCCCTGACAAAATTTGTGTTTCCTCATAGCTACAACCTGCCAAGAGTGAATAGGTTACTTCTTGATAAGCGTGTGTGCCACATTTTCGTGTACCATCAGATGAGATAGTGGTTACACGCGAGATTATTAATGCTTAAAAAAAAAATCAGACGAACAAAGACATATTAAGAAATTGGAACGATTTTTTTGTTCTATTTTGGTATTAGCCTCCTAAGAATTGTACCTGTACCTATAAAATTCCGGGTAAAATTGCGTCTGGACAATCCCATCGAAAAGAAAAGCAAATAGAAACATTGAACGCGAGATATAATCCGTCTGGTTTCCATTAAAGCTAAATATTTTCGCAGGTGAGAAATTGATTGTTGAAATAACTTGAATGTTTTTCGGTCCGATTAAAAATAAGTTAAAATAGCGCTTTAATTTGTGTAGGTATCAACATCATCCACAATCATACTATTTTTTTAGGGATGAAAATCATCCAATAACTTCTCTCGCTCTGGGCGGAGCGGGAGGGCGAGTCAGATTTTTACTAACTAAAACCACACCTGTGTCTTTCAGTTGCCCTTTGTGTTCTAGGAATACGGGTTTCCTTTTCAGAATTTTCACGCGGTCCTAGCTATCCACAATCATACTTGACCATCAAGCATAGGCTTGTGTTTGTTTACTTATACCAAACTCGATGCTCTTGTACCAGTCTCATCCAGATAGATAGATAGATATTCTTTATTGTACACCAAAAATACAAATTACATTAGGAACTTAAAATTAATAGGGTGTCACAATAGGCGGTCCTATCGCTAAAAGCGATTCAGATTTTCGTCTAACAACGCCTTGCGTTGGAAAGCCTCCAAGGGGGACCGATGATCTGGTAAGTCTTACGGGAATCCGATGGATCTGCGACAAACAGGACAGTTCGTTGTGATGACACTTGGCGAAGGCCTATGTCCAATATCGAACGTCTTTCGGTTGAAATGATGTTGATGAATGCCCTTCACTTGTCTTGACTTCGGTATCTAGGGCATTTCACTTCTTTACATTCATAGTCTGTAATGAAGTTGCTTTCCGCGTGTCTGTTTATCTGCTAACTCCTTAATCGAATTTTGATGCAGATTTCACCAATAAAAAGAGCAGTAACCGAAAAAGGCTTTTGTATATGGTATAATTGGTATCATTTAAACTCTTGAAAAGCCCGGACGAATCAATAGTATAAAATTAAATATAAGCAGTCTACGATTAATCTCCAGCTGTTTTGTTCCGTCGTTGACGAGTCGCTGAGGAATTTCTACCTCGAAAGTTTTGAGAAACGTTTTAAACTTAATTCAGCAAGTTAATGATCGTGTCAATTCATTCCTAAGACTCACAATTGGCTCGATTGGTCACTGTGATTGAATTAGGACTGCAAACATTCATTATAATCAATACTGTTTGTTCTACCCTCTTTAAACAATGTGATAACTGTCGCAAGAAGCATTGTGTGTCTCACATCTAAACAGTTATGTAATAATTGATATTTATCCATTGTTACATAGGAGAGTTGAATTATCCAATTCCATTTGATGTGGTTACATTTCAGTTTATTTAATTTTTGCTCCTCAATTTTAATGATGGCTATTACGAAAAGGGAGTTAGTGATAGCATGACGGGTTACAAAACAGAATGGAAGAAAAAAACGTGTTGCGCCGACCCGGAATAACACGGGACAAGGGCAGGAAGACGATGATGATGGCTATTACGAAAAGGGAGTTAGTGATAGCATGACGGGTTACAAAACAGAATGGAAGAAAAAAACGTGTTGCGCCGACCCCGAATAACACGGGACAAGGGCAAGAAGACGATGATGATGGCTATTACGAAAAGGGAGTTAGTGATAGCATGACGGGTTACAAAACAGAATGGAAGAAAAAAACGTGTTGCGCCGACCCCAAATAATACAGAACAAGGACAGGAAGACGATGATGATGGCTATTACGAAAAGGGAGTTAGTGATAGCATGACGGGTTACAAAACAGAATGGAAGAAAAAAACGTGTTGCGCCGACCCCGAATAACACGGGACAAGGGCAGGAAAACGATGATGATGAATATTACAAAAAAGTTGGCTCAGCTACTATGTACCAAATGTATTAACAATATTACGCCTTTGTTTGTAAGGTAGGCATAGGCACGGATGTTATTTATAAACTTCATAGTACAGGTTACAATCGGGCTCATTATATTTGCTTCTATTAAGTCTCAGATACTTTTCCTGTTCCCAATGTGGTTTTGAGTCATGAAAAGGCGCTGAAAAATCGCTCGCCAATTTAGCGTAGATGATAAACGATTTGCCACTTCTATGACTAAAAACATTTTCTCATCGTCTGGCTTCGTATTAAGAGTATCAAGTATTTCTTCAGCAAAAAAACGTTCTAATGGATACGCATTAGCCGAAATGTCATCCAATTTTCTGCCAATATTCGCTCGTCACAAATCATCGAGTTTTGTAGTGAAAATTGCTCGCGTGATTGGATTCGCGTGGTGTTTTTTATCCATCTATATCGAACTACTGATTCAGTCATTTTTTGTTGTTTTGTCAATTTGTTTCCTGTTCATTGTTTTGATATTTTGTCATATTGAAACGTTGCAATATGTTTTATCAATGAGAATATTATCTTTATCCTTCCTGAAGAAATTAATTTGGGTCTGATTCTGTTGCATAAGTTCCGGTTTTTGCCGTTTTCTCGGTAAATAAGATTTCAATTAAATATTCATCGTTGAAAACTTATCTTTTTGAAGTTGATGCTATATTGTATCCCTCCGGAACTGTATGTGTACCCCATATCAAATTATCACCATTCTACCTTATGTTAAAACTAGCTTTTATTTTAAACGGATGCATCTGAATACAGTACCTATTTTACATGGACTGGCTGCCTATCTTACCTTCACAACTCAGCCAGTCAGCCAACAAGAAATCCCGAATAGATTTCGTGTAAGATTGATTGTCAGACTGGATCCTATGATCACCTGGACCCCTAACGACTGCAATGAAAAATCTTTTAATGACCACCAGGACTAACGGCTTAACTATTAGATACAAAGGTGGATTTAATACCTCAGGCATTCTCTACCAGTCAGCCGAAGGTGTTGGTTAGACCTGATGACTACTTTGTTCACAATCAAATGAACGACATATTACTTTGTTCTATATGATTCACATTACAACACAACTTCTAATTTAATCACCTGGGATTCACGTGCCGGTTAAAATATGGTCACAAGTAACCTTATTAAAAAAAATAAACAACACAGTACGTGACAAATTGTCTATGAAGCGATTTATGTATAGCAATCTATAAATTAGAAGCATCAATACTTGTTGAACAGCTTAAACACTGTAGTTACCATGTCATTACAGCAATTTAAGGTGTTTTTATTGAGTGTTAATTACCCGACTTTCACTCGTTAAATACCTTACATTTTGTTGAGACTGAGTTACATATGTTTGCACTTATCCTCACGCAATTTCGTGGCGATAATCTTAATGAGGTCTGACAACATTGAGAACAAATACATTAAAAATCTTAACACAGAAGATGTGATGAGGTTATTCGTAAACGGGATATGTTTGGCACATACTCGTATCTTGTTAAGAACACCCATATCATGCAATTATGCAAAAGTCAGTCGGTCAATCGATGTTACATAAAAAGTTAATCTGCTGATCAAGTTATTTCATTATTTTTACGACCAGTTTAAATTTTTGCTGTATAGTGTATTACTTATTTATTTCTTCTTGATCATTTTAAAGGTGGGTCTATGCTAGAGGAACCGAGCATGAGCTGAGCTCAAATTCGTGTAGCATGGACAGGAAAAGAGCACGAGCGCCACTACACCAATTTGAAGAGAGAGAATAGGAAGAAGTCTGGCAAGATGGTTTCTCTAGCGTAGACCCACTTTAATTGTCGAATTAAAGATAAAGAAAGAAAACATGAAAACATCACACATCGAAATAGAGCGAAATTATAACATTGGCCAATGTTGGGTTGAGTTGACTGTGTCACCTTCGGGTTTCGCACACTTTGCCAAAACTCATAAATACGAATTTTCTTATCCACTTAGAACAGTTTGGAACAAATCATTTTAGTGATGACATATTCTAAGAAGGACTGGTAACCCAGAACTAGACAAGTATCTTAATGAACGATTTTAATTACGTTGTTTTGAAAAATATAGGTGACACACTTTTTGAAAAGAATTTGAGTTTGTCTTGAGAAAGTCATGGCCACTAAAGATATTAAGGACAAAATTCTGGATTGAGTTCGAAATGATCCGTTATAAAAAAAATATTAAGAAAACATATCGACTCATTAAATGTAAAAAGCAATTACGGTAAACGGGTAGTATGAGGAAACAATTTTGTTTGCATAAAATATAACGACTAAATCTGCGGTTAATGTAGTCATAAATGATGGCCTGTTTCCAGACAGTGAAGTCATTGTAACTGCCTCCTTCAACTCCGGAACTTGGGCCCTTACTTCGACCGAACGTGCCTTTTTTCCGGAATGAATTTTAGGTCAATGGTTTTAGAAGATTTTGATGTGTCAGGAGCTGGTCAATGTCCCCTGTTGAGTGACTACCATGAAGAAAACGATTTATCCAAACTGCAGAAGAATTTTATTGCACTGCCATTAGACAATCCAGTAAATTTGTTACAATTTGGGGTGCTTCGTTCCACTCCAGTAGCTTCCATAACCTGCATTACTTGTGTAAAGAAAAATCTTGAGGTGGAAAATCATCCAATGATTTCCCCGCGCCCTAGCGTGGAATGAAAGGACATGTTAGACTCTTACGGAGTAAAACCCACTTGTGTCTGGTCACTTTTTCAAACGTCCCCGCGGCTCTAGCAGGCTACTAGTGTACCTTTGGTGTTTTTTGAGCAAGACAATCTTTTTATCTTGCCGATAGGCTGTTTTTATTCGCAGATGTGTGCATGACCTTACTCAGTTCGTGTCGTTATGAGAAAAGAAGACCTTCCTTACAATATTTTCCCTTACATAGATATTACTGTGTTCTATTCATACTATAGAAGTCTTTTGTGATACAAAGTCACTGTAATCAAAGAGCGAACACTGAACGTAAGGACCGAAGGGCTTCCTATTCAATCCTTACGTTCATTCTTGTCTCATCCAACACATCACGCATCTTTAAAGAATTTAAGATCCGCTTACATGACCCACTTGTGGACGCGGGCACCGCGTCTTGACATTTACGATTTTAAAAATAAGTTTGTGCAGTTTGACAGCGGATAAACAAAGCATTGGTTTATGATGGTCTTTATAATGTTTAGTGTTATTCTTTGTTGAAATGTGCAGGAGCATTCTGAAATAGATTCTTTGGACAGACATTTAGTAACTGTGCAGATCCATTTGGAAAATTGATTAAAATCGTGCCAAAATTTACATGGAATCGAGATTGTATAAATAGCATTATTTCTGCAATATGCCTCTAAAAGCTGAAAGTCATGACTCTTAGAGTTTTTGCCAAACTTTTTGAAGTCAGAAATATTGCGAAAGAAACATCGAAAGTGAAGTATCATCGTGCTTACGCAACCATGCCTATTCGCAAACAAAATAATGGATTTCCAGCCACATGACTTATTATTCCAACTGTCTTTTCCAATCCGAAAATAAACATCACACTTTTACTTCACAATCTTGTGATTCCAAATTACCGTCGCAATTTTTTGCTTCGTAATTTTAAAGCCGGTGGTGAATAGAATACTATCTTCTACAGTTATTTTGTGAATCATCGCAGCTTTGTCCAAATGGAACTACCAGCTACCTACATTCTATAATCGCTGTGTGGTCTAAGTACAATGAAACGGGTGTCAGATAGCATCGAACACCTATGTACATAATACAATAACTAATAGTTAGTTTCGTTCACGTTCTTTATAGTTTAAACCACACGGACTTGTTCAAGCGCATTTTATTGTGTGGATGTGTTTTGATTTTGTGGAAAAAAGTTTCCTTATTAATTGCATATGTGGTTTAGAAGTGGATTGTGGAAAGTGACTGTTGTTAAGTACAACCGTCATATGTGCACCTTGTATCAATGAATGGATCTTACTATGAAATCGGATAGGTGTTACGACATTACTTGGCTTGTTATAAACACAGGACAAAGGTGACTCTCTGTTTTTATTCATTCCTGTTTTTCAGTCATCTTAACGGATTTTTAACATATGACATTGATATCACTGTTCAACTGTGGCCCAAAAACGCTTTTCATTCACAGTTTCCTCACTAAATATCCGGATCAAATATCAAAAAGCTTAAATTTAACTTTAGCAGGATGAAAATAAGCGAATTATGTGTTTCTAAAAATACTTAGGCGTGATATTACGTAAGAGACGTTGATATATGTGAGTCTGGAGGGTTTCAGACCAAAACGTGAGTAGCGGTGGTCGAGACAAGGATTGATGGACCGTGGCGTCCTTAATAAGAAGTTAGTGCCCATTTACTATGGCTGGGATCTCATCTGGCGTCTGCCAAACGATAGCTTTATAGATAAAACTCATTCATTTGTCTTTGCTCTTTCTGATACGGTCTACGCATGTCTAATTTTAAGACCTCAGCTTCCCGGATGGTCTCTTGACGATTGATTCATTTGGTACTGAATGAAATATTATATAAAAACAAAACACGATTATTATTTTGAATAAATGCACACGCTTTAATAATCCTTGACATCGTGTAACCCACAATGTAACTGATATACCGAAACATATGTAAGAGAAAACTGATCAAAGGACGTGAACATGATTTCCTTTCAAAATTATTGCTCACAAAACTTCTCATGGCTACGAGGAAGTATTAAACCAAGCTGCGATATATTTTAAATCTAGATGAAGTGCTGAAGCATTGTCTGCTGTGACATAACCACTTCGTGCGGCTAAAATTAACCAATCGAATCTTGCGTGCGCATGCGCATCGCTGCAGGTGCGCTCAGTGTTGCCGCACGCGAAAATGCGACCTGATGATGGGTAACATCGAAGTACTTTCAGCGAATCACTTTAAAGCAATATACACTGTTAAATGTGAGTGGAACACTGATAAATATAAGGTTTAAAGCTACGATGTTTTTGAAACATAAATTGGGTGACAGTTTGACACTTGGCCAATTAGGAAAGATTTTACATGTGTAAAGATGAAACGCAAGATTGTAGGTCCCATTCAAAACATGCTTAAAATATTGTTATTAGCAAAGACTTTGTATTAAGATATGCAGAGATGGTGACAGGTGTTTATATCATAACTCCCTAAGCCATCATCTCCCAATGTAAAGATATTGGGTACTGCAACTCATAGCATAGTCGGCTTTATAATGTTCCCACTGTTGGGACTCAGGCCTCCTCTCTAGGAGAGGGAACGGGCCGTAATCCACCACGCGGGCCCAGTGCGGGTTGGTGGATGTCACATGTCTTTGAATTTTTGGTTCTAGGACATGCCGGTTTTCTCACGATGTTTTCCTTCACCGTTTTGAGAGCAGTGGTGATGAAATAAATTACACAAAGTAATGCGCCTGGCTGGGTTTGAACCCGCGACCTACAACTCGTAAGTCGGGGCCGTTACCACTCGGCCACCACAGCTCAACTCATAATTAAACTATATTGTGGTATGCGTCTTATTTTAGCCCTAGGTTTAGTGCCAAACTCAGGTGCGAACTGTGTTATCAATTACCGAATACCATTCCGGCACTAGGATTTAGATTATTGCCTTCAGTTTTCGTTGAAATGTCCTCAGCTCTATTTTGCACTGCGAGAGTAGGTACCTCGTTAGGAGATTCTACGTCAGTTTAATGGTCAGTAGATGGACTGAGGAATGGCTCGTCATGTTGTTCTCTATGTGTCCAATAGTTATTGGGCTTAGCTTTATGAGACATAAACCAATGCAGTTGCAGTTATTTCTTTAAAAGTGTTTCCAAAACAAGAATGTCATGCTTACTGCCAACAATTTTGCAAACATAACTTATAGTAACAAAAAAAAAATCTTACAGAAAAAGGATTTGAAAAATGGACATCACGGAACGTGCTTAAAAAAATACCAGTAAAGCGATAGATATAGCAACATTACCGTACACAAGAACAATCAATTAACGGCTAAATCAGTTTTTTTTAACGTAGAAATTGCGTGGATGGAGTAACGTGATGGACAACATGACGTCAAGGATATACATGTTTCTTCTATTGCCACAGTTTTAAACAAAACGTCTGTCAAAGTTGTTGATGAACTGTCAATATGCTAAAATCCCAAGCAAACAATGAATGCTGCTTACAAGAAACTCGTTCCTTTTCAGTCTTTATTTTCTCACTATTGGAAAAAACTTAAACGTCCCGTCCAATTTTCATCTCGTGATACCAATTAGTGCTGCTTCCTAGGATTATTTAATGAAGACTGCGTTATCTATATACATAAAAGGAGAAACTGACTGACTGACATATCAACGCACAGCCGAAACTACTGGGTCTAGGAGCTTGGATTTTTGTACAAGGTTTCTTTTTATGACGCAGGCGAGCACTAAGAAAGGATTTCCTAAAATTCACCCCCTAAAGGGATGAAATGGGGGTCTAAAGTTTGTATGAAAAAACCTGCTTACACGCGGGTGAAGCTGCTGGCAGAAGCTAGTCTGTTATAAATAAAGAACCATTAACGAATAAAAAGACACTGTTAAATTTTCCCAATAAAAGATAAAAAGGTATAAACACAAATTGCCCATTGAAAGAAATATTGCACATGGTCAAACGGCCAGTGCGAACCAGGAGGGAAATGCTTCGCATGCCTCCTCCTCTAGAAATGCTGCAAGTTTTAATTACGTCACATATTTGAAAGCTTTTAAGTGTCCGCTCCCTTGTAAATGTCGCGGTAAATGATACTCGTGACCGAATGAGCTTCCTGTTTCCAAACACAACGTTCTGGTTTGTGTCCTATTTTTTAAATATTTTTTTAAGAATCATGCCCAATTGTTACCCAGAAATGCAGAAAAAATAAACGACCAATCGATCCTAAATAATTATGATTAGAATTGTGTTCTTAATTTGAAATCTTATAAAGGACTCCATAAAAAAATGTAAAAATAGGATTTGTTAGTTGTTGATTATATTTCAGTTTAAGTGTCGCTTATTCTTTTTATTGATGCTTGTTGCTTGGATACAGTCTTGGTTTTGAGTTATACCTTCATAGTATAATTATTTTAATTTATTATTATTTCTTAGCAATGTAGATGTTTTATAATACATTGCAATGATGAGTAACAGTGTTTTCTCTGCAGATTGGTACTTCTTTTAACTGTAAATGTTTTTTTTTTATTTTACGTTTTCTTTCAAGCGCATATTACTGCTGCTGTTTATTGATTTAAATAACAACAAAGAATTTACAGCAAAGTCTACGATGAACTCTTTTTTCGAAAAAGAAATCAGAACAGCCATGTCACAAATCCTGCTTAAACTCCCTTTTTCATCCATTTCAATGATGTAATTATTTTTAGATCTTCCCCATAGAGGAAACGACTTGTACATTTTAGTATTATCAAAGAAAAGGTCTAAAATAAACAGATTGCGCAAGTATCTACAATCTTTGAATATTTTATATTATTTTTATACCGCAACATGGCCATTAATGGCGCGTACTAACTATTTTCATGCATCAGTTCCATGCCTGAGTCTGTTCTTTTGACAGTCATGTTTACGGTTTGAGGAGATGATACCTATCTGTAAAATAACTTATTTGCTATTATATTAAACATATTTGCAAAATAAATATTTATTTATCATTTATGTTTTTCGATGGCTCCCAAGAATAAAATCTTTTGAAAAAATAAGACGAAATGTATTTTATTACGTATTCGTATTGTGCATAGTAAAGGTCAGGCAGTCCTTTTTTTGTCAATATCCTTTTACTTTTTACTTGAAATAACCAATCGAACACTATTTTATTATTTATACAGAACTTCAAAACCTCATATCGTAAATCGATAATTTTTCATATACGATTTTGTTCTTGGGACCCGTCGACCTCTTATTCTCGTCATCAATTGCAATCGATTCAACGGGTTCACAACTCAGGTTGGGAAGGCATTTTCTCAAAAATGAAAACAAGTGCTTAGTGAATAACGAATAGTGAAGTTGCCTGAATATTATAAAATGTATGAGAAATCAGTAGGAAGCTAACATTATAACAAATAAATCGTCTAACAACTTTTAAACCCGTGCTTTATTTTATTCATTTATTTCTATTTCCAAAAATATTCGTACAGACTAGTCCAAATCGATATTGAGGTTTCTTATTACTAAATTACAAACTAGATTCCGTAACAAATTTTAAAAAGCGCTGACTTAGTGAATTCACTCAGAGCTCAATAAAAAATATCCACGTCGTCAGCTATGAGGTTATATGACGTTAAATCTAGGTATTTGAAAAAAGGCAAATAAAAAGCCATCATATGACATAAATCTGCATTCTGGGTATTGTGGCTGGGGACTGGGGAATAGCTCTTTACTAATATGGGCATTATTCTTTATGAATCAAAATTGACGGTGTTCCGACAAATTTGTCAAAAAATACATGATTGATACAATTTCGAGACAGAATTTACAAATCAGAAATGAAGAGAGAACGTACGAAATTGGCGCATTGTCTGGTTGCGAAACATATCAGCATTAGTGGACGGCGTTGCTGTGGCTGAATACTGGGCCAGGCGAGGAATTTAACTAGTTTTGCCATCAACACGCTAAGAAGAAGTCAGATTATGAAATGTCACCTGTTCCTTGACGGCAGACGAAAATTAGGCCATGTCAAATTTCAGACAGAATAATAATAATGAGGTTTTGATCAGATATTACAACGGAACTTAGCAATTTAATCAAAGCGACATTAAAAATAGATGTTTTATAATTGTTCTCTTCATTTTGTTAATTCAAATCAATTTGTTAAGGATCTAATAAATCATTTCTACCAATTAATAATGATCTGTCATAACATATGCCAAAGGAAATACTTTAAGGCTGCCAACTGCCTCAGTTTCTACCATTGCAGTTATATTTCAGGCATAATTTATGACAACTGAGTGTAGGCAAACAGAGCCATTCTTAGCGCATCGGACATAAGGACTGTGTCCTAGATTTAGCTTAGTAATAACTAAAATGCCACAGAACAGGTGATATATATCATGATTCAATCGTTCTTAACGTTGTTGATTTACTTGCTCATTTTATTGTCTTTAATCAAGATCGTTTGAAGAAAGCAGAAGAATTCTCAGTCGAAACAAGATGCAAATCACCTAACGATTATTTAGTTCTCATTGATGAATGAGTCATCATTTTGATTGACTTATATCATACAATAGGCACTAGTCACGATAATATTTAAAAACATTCGGAATTGTTCGAAATAGTTACCGTGGGCCTGAAACACAAAGAGAAACTGAAAATACACGGGTGGATTACACTCCGTCGCTCAGAGTGGAAGAAGTTATTTGATCCAAAAAAAAAGGTAGAGAACTAGCAGGAGATCT
Organism: Mythimna vitellina; assembly: GCA_949316375.1. Taxonomy (NCBI): domain Eukaryota; kingdom Metazoa; phylum Arthropoda; class Insecta; order Lepidoptera; family Noctuidae; genus Mythimna; species Mythimna vitellina. Next base: position 3,810,933 of record OX438709.1, on the reverse strand, counting down.
ATATCATGTTATATGTATAGAATCGAGTCGTCTGTATGTGAGTATATGATAGAAAAGGGTCCCAATCGAATCACAGGTTCACAGTACATTTGTATAAGCTTCTCTTGCAATATTTTCAATTTATGTACTATAATATATGTGTACAGCACTTACATCAGTATAATTCAGCGTATTTCAGGCGGTGATACTGGAGCCTAGTGACACTATGGCCTTTGCAAATCTTAAATCTGAAAGTCAGATTCGATCTTAGTAAAAATTACTGCTCACAGTAATCACCTTATGTTAATGGTGTAATTAAGAGGGACAAGAAAATTAGAGACTAATTAAAACTACCTATACGCTAGACCAATAATAGCCCAACGAATAAATTGCACCCGTAATTATACAACTGTCTGCAATTCTGCAGCACCTTTGTCGACCTTCTGATGACTATTTTAATTTAAATAGAGATCTTGAAACTATAAAGTTTACAACTTTCCAATAAAATTGCTAGAAACTTCGAAGGTGTAAACTTCGTTACTCGGATGCAATAATCCTAAAAGAAACCTCTTCAATATTTCCTGTCGTATTTCAATTTGATTTGATAGATACTTAGGTACCTATGTATTTATATTTCCTATGTTCTTCAACGACACAAATTCCACCCATTTGTAGCTTTCCTTCATGTATTTCATGGTTCGCCTGATATTTTTGTCGTTATGTATTTCTTTACTAAACCATATTTATGTTCAAATCTTCCGCTCAACAATTCAATTTGCTTCGAGATCCCGCTCGACAAATATAAATCCAAGCGTGCAAGGTATCAAATAATTTCGCATAAAATTCCGTGTGAATCCTATGTGTTTGGTTCAGGCGCGTCAGTGCATTACACCCACTCAACATCCAAATATACGTATAAACGAGAGATATGCTTGAAATATATGAGGAGCGAACGACTCTCGAGCGATTTCAGATGTTAACATGCTTTTTCACTTGGCAATTGTGAACATTATATTAATGTGAATACGCGATTGAAAGTCGCCGATGATCCAGTTGAAGAGGAGTTCAAAACAGAAGTTGTCGATTTTCTAGGAGAAACGAATTTGTATACTATCCTTAAGAATTGGTAAGAAGTAACGCAGAGTCGTGATCAACCGATAGAAGGAATTGAGAAAGATTTGCCGATTGTAGCAAAGTTTGGACTACAAATGATAATTGTAAATAATGCAAATTTGAGTTTATTTGTATGGGTTTGGATGAAACTTGGCACCCGCGAAGACCATGTCCTGGAATATTTTGTCACGGGAGTAATAATTCTCTAAATAATTTTCTACTTTCACACGGGTGAAGCTGCTGGTAAAAACCAGTGATTACATAATAAATACACTCGGAGAAAGTTACAAAATAAGTAGTAAATGCCGAAACAAGACAATTAATGATTGACGAGACGATTATTGAAAGCCATCGGCATGACGATCAACTGACAGCATTTAGTATTAAATAACACACAGTAAGTAATAATGAATAAACAACCGTTTAATAAATCTTACAACTACATTTGGTAGTTTTATTTGCATGAAAGTGTTAATGTTGATTCATTCTATCAGGAACTACTTTTAAGGTGGAGGCAAAGTTTTCAACACGCGCCTGTGGTACTGATGCAGTAATGCGATTCGTTGAATTGAATATACCTACAAGTATTTTCCAAGCTGCTCTCTAACCCAGACTAGAAGTAAATATGGTATCAAAATTTTAACAAAAGATGTTGATACTACAAAAAGTGGTAGGTATTTCTTTTAAAGCCCTTTCTGATCATCGAAATCCTGCTTCTCTCTCCCTTTTCCCAGAATTCTATATTTTACTACTATGATTTTTATACACCTACATAAGTTACTAGCTTTTGCCCGCGGCTTCACTTGCGTGAATGTAGGTTTCTCCATACAAACTTTGGACCCCCGCTTCATCCATTTAGGGAGTGAATTTTGGAAAATCCTTTTTTAGTGTTCACCTACGTCATAAAAGGAACCCTTGTGCAAAATTTCTCGCCCCTAGTCCCAGTAGTTTCGGCTGTGCGTATATATTTTTGTGTCATCAGTTATCAGTCTGCAAGTGACTGAAAAGTCGAAACTAAGTTCTTGGTGTCATGTGAAGACGAGGGATGAAACACATGTTACTAAAACAGTTATGAACTTATGATTATACATGTAGATGAATGGAGAGAGAGAGGTAGGCCAAAGAAAAAATGAATAGATTGTGTGGAAAGTGATATGACAGAAAAGGAAGACAGAATAGAATGGAAGATAAAAACATGTGGCGCCGATCTTAAGTAAAATTGAACAAGGGCAGGAAGATTATGATGATAAGTTACAAATCTCTTCAAATAAGCAATATGTCAGATTTGATTAAGCTCCGCCGATCTGTGAAATCTAACGTTGAATATAAACTTGGTAAGACGAGTAACAACCTGGTCAAGGCGACCATTCCTAAGATGGACACTTTTCTACACAATTTTCCTTACACGTTTGCGATCGAATGGTGTAAACTGATTTTTCTTGACGAACTAGAACCTTCCATTTCTTGTCACTTGATGCATTTGCTATTAATGTTGTCGTTGATTTTTTATTTATTTAGACTTTTTAGGGTTCCGTAGTCAACTAGGAACCCTTATAGTTTCGCCAAGTCTGTCTGTCTATCCGTCCGTCCGCGCATACTTTCAGTGATCGTTAGCACTAGAAAGCTGAAATTTGGTACCAATATGGTACCAAGTGGTAAAAAAAGTGGAAAAAAATGTTTTATTAGGGTACCCTCCCTACACAACATTTTTCCTGAGTTGATGGGATCGGGACGGGTATGAGCTATTATATTGTCAAATTGTCGGTTGGTCTCTCGTTAGCATTGGCGGTATGTGTTCTTGCTTGTTGTCTGTCGTTCATTATCTCTTAAGTAGGGACACTTATCGTGACGGACGGGAAACTACGGAACCCTACACTGAGCGTAGCCCAACACGCTCTTGACCGGTATTTATTTTATTTTCTGAAAACTTGACTAGCATAGCTAACTAAACTAACGCTAAGTTGATTCTTTCAATTCTGCTAATGTTGCAATGTAAACCACAGATAACGTACACCAAGGTGTGAATGATCAAAGAAAATCTGTGTTATATCTTTTAGAGCCACGAAAAAATTCTAGAAACCAATTTTCTCAGCGGATCTCATTTTCTTCGCAAAATTAACACGGAAGTGATTAAATCAGTAACGTTATAACGTAACTAAAAGAAAAAGACGCCATTTTATACACGGTGTTAAATCGTTCAATGTACATAATGGCCGTTTGACCGACATTTGTTTAACCGTAATCTTTCTGAATTAACCGAACACTGACTTCTTAGAAATTACTGTTCTGCATTTTGAACCTCACAATTCGTTGGATGTTTTAATTATTTTATCATGAAACGATTTTTTTGTACGAAAATTGATTTATGGTTGTTGCTTTTTGATTTCATTAATAAAACACCTTTCTCTGAAAGGTATGTTTTGATTCCTTTTGCTTTATTTTAGACTAGCCCAAAAGTTTATTCAAAGATCTACTTATTAAAAAAAAACTATGATTTAGGCATTAATTTAATACTTCTTCCTCTAAACGCAACGCTTTTAAACGCATCATTAATTTCTTCTAGTAAATGATTCATTCATACGCAAAGTATTTGAGAACTCAATCGAAGTTTCTTAGAATATAAATTAGTTCAATTGCATAGTTGTGGGAAGCTTTATAGTGTCAAATAGTTTCCTAACATTCACACTACGTTTTAAGATGCATTTTCCGAAGAATATGTTGAAAAATTCAATAGTGTTACGATAGTATGTCTCATTTTTGGCTTGTTTGTCTCAAAATCTTCCACAATCGCAAAATTCGTCCAAAAAACAAACAATGACAAGCAATTACATGAGAAACCCAGATTTATTTCCGTCTCTTACGACATATCACTGTTATAAGCAGCAGTGTCCTCATAAAGTCTAAAAATAACCATTCCTGATACATTTTACTTGTAAAAACGACAACAATTTCCCTATATCCTGTCGTTACCTAATATTTAATTGAAGAAAAACAGGTATCGTATTTCTAAGCGCCATCTTTAATTGGGGCTGGTTTAAATTTAGAAAATTGACTTTTTAGTGTTGCTATACTCCTGTTTTGATTCACCGGCCGCTCGGGAATGTTTTAACCTATAAACGAATGAATAAATATACTGTGAATGCTTCGGTGAGCTTGTTTCTTTTACATTAATATATGGCTCTGTGTTGTTTGACGGAGATTTTTACGAGTGAGCATTTTAAGGCATGTTCCAAATCTTTTGATTGAGCGTTTTGGGGAGTAATGAAGTACCTAAATTATGCATTTGGAACTACACTTTCGATAATACAGGTTTTTTTAAAAATTATTATTGATAAGTCCGCTTTTGACCACTATCTCACCTGACGGTAAGCGATGATGTGGCCGGCGATGGAGCACGTTTGCCTAGAAATAACAATGCACTCTTGACTTAAAGATCCCTAGGTTGTAGCTATCAGGAAACACAGACTCCGGCAGGGAATTCCTCCTTAGCTGTACACATAATGAATGTGTTCCCGAAACGCTTTGTAAGTTTTTTTTTTATGATGATACTTACTACGCCAAACTTGGAAGGCGAATTATTGATCTCAATCAAAAGCAAAAGCTCATTCTCCAGTAAAGTATGTCACCGGATGTGTTATAGTCTATTTCCAACTCTAACCATAAATAAGATGACAAATTTATTCTAAAAATAGCTATAGCCAACATTCTCATCTTCGTGGAGAATTTTGCATTATCAGGAATTACGCAGCAGAATCCAAACTAACGCGAAAAACGAAACGGTACATGGAATGGCGCCAAAAATCCCTGCATAAACAACCATTTATGAGACTACCCACGGTACCCATCGTACAACGTTACCTATATGATACAATTTCGATGATTCGTCCTCCTGTTTTTGCACATAGCATAGCATAACATAGTCGGTCTTATAATGTTCCCACTGCTGGGACTCAGGCCTCCTCTGTATGAGAGGGAATGGGCTGTAATCCACCACGCGGTCCCAGTGCGGGTTGGTGAATGTCACATATCTTCGAATTTTTGGTTCTAGGATATGCCGGTTTCCTCGCGATGTTTTCCTTCACCGTTTTAAGAGCAGTAGTGATGAAATAGATTACACAAAGTAATGCGCCTGGCTGGGTTTGAAGCCACGACGTACAACTTCTAAGTTAGGGCCGTTACCACTCGGCCACCACTGCTCTTGTTTTTGCACATGTGAGTTAATTAGGATAATCAAAATTCGTAGTTTTGAGATAGGAAGCATTTTCTGGCCTAAATGGCCCAATTCTAATAAAACTAAATGTTGCGCGGTTTGAATACCTCTTACCTTCTTATTGGACAAGGCTGACACGTAAGAGTGTTTGCTAATGGAATGGGTATTTGCTGAATGTCAGAATCTCAACGAATATTCAGAATATTAGAGTAGATTTTCTTTGCACGAGTAAAGGATAAGGGACGTGCCAAATAGACAAGCAAAAGGCCTGAGGCGACAACTACATGAGAAACCAAGAATCAAGATTATTATTATCATTACCATAATCATGATGTTATTATGATCATTGATCGTTTTATTATTACTATAGATACTTGGTCAATAGGTTATATATATCGCTGTTTACATAAGGAAATATATAAAGCTAACAAGACATCGTTCGATAATTTCATAAGTTTGTCCAGTTTTAATAGTTAGACTGTGCTTGATTACTACAATTTTATTTTTATATGTTAATAATCATCAGATACGTATGTGGTACGTGTGTATGGAGCAGTGGTGGCCGAGTGGTAACGGCCCCGACTTACAAGTTGTAGGTCGCGGGTTCAAACCCAGCCAAGCGCGTTACTTTGTGTAATTTATTTCATCACCACTGCTCTCAAAACGGTGAAGGTAAGCATCGTGAGGAAACCGGCATGCCCTAGAACCAAAAATTCGAAGACATGTGACATCCACCAAACCGCACTTGGCCCGCATGGTGGATTACGGCCCATTCCCTCTCCTAGAGAGGAGGCCTGTGTCCTAACAGTGGGAACATTATAAGGCCGACTATGCTATGCAAACGTATGTATGACTTGATGATTATTAACATATACATGTATATGTGGATGGACGGACAGGGAGAGAGATGCCAAAGAAAAGGTTTGTGTGAGTGATATGAAAGAAAAAAAGTCAATGACAGCGTTCTATCCTGTCAGCAGTAAGCTGACAGGATAGAATGAAAGTAAAAAATGGGTTGCCCTGACCCTAAATAAAATATAGCACAAGGGTAGGAAGATGATGAATCCCGAGGTCAAGACTTCGTTATGTACTTACATAAATAAAGCATCTTTCTAGTTCGTGTCGTCTATTTACGAAAGAAATGACAATAGTCCATATCGTAGTGTGGTTATTATATATTATATTATTAGTATTAGAATGTTAGCAATTGTAATAAATACAGGAATAATAAAAGTAGATTTGATTATTAAAAAAAAAAATGAAAATATTGTAGGTACAGGCTATTGATTATGAATAAATAAATGACGATCAAATTGGAAAAACACCGCGCGTAGTATAGCGGATTGATTCTATGATGAATTACAAATTATGATACATTTTCGTGGATAATATTGGGATTTCGTTTTTTTTTACTTTTGGCATCAAAAATATGATCAGTAACGGGTACGGATAGAGCCCCATTTTTTTTTACTAATTAAAAAAATAGGGGTGTATACATCATAAAAAATTATTTTCATTAAAAACTTTTTTCTTCTCTTCTGTCTTGTCTATCATCGACTCCCTTTTTCTTTCATATCACTTATCACACAATCCGTCCATCTATTTTTTGGTCCCTCTTCCTCCATCCATACACAGTACACTACTTTTATTAACATGCGTTTCATTCCTGCTTGAGCAATTAAAAAGTCAAAAAAGTAAAATTTAAAAAATTCAAAAAAGTTGAAAGTGACGCCAGGGATTATAAAATCCCTGGCGTCACTTTCAAACTTCTTTTAATATAATCATTTCCCTTTTATTCCATTTTCGTCACTCCACGCAAGTTTTTTCATCAATCATTTCACAGCACACCTGCTTCTTATGTGGAGCCAAAATTGTACTGTTTACTATTCGCCTTTATGCATCGTCATATTCAGACGCAACGTCTGAAGCATGTGTCACCGACTTCCCGTCTTGCGAAAACAACACATATCACTTGAAAATATAATATGTCATAAATAGAAAGGTTTGTCATCTGTAGGATTTTTTTTTATGGGAAAATCATTCAATGACATCCCCGCTCTTGGGCGGTGCGAGAGGGCTTGTCAGACTTTTACTGACTAAAAACCCACTCCTGTTCCTTCGTTGCCTTTCATACCAGGGTCGAGTCTTCCTTTCAGAAGCAGACCCTTGGCCCCAGTAGCCTTCGACCTTGCTTGGCCCCTACGATTTGCTGACATCTCCTTGAGGCGCGCGTGGAACAGTACAGATACCGGCACGGATCTTGAGCGCTGACTTCTACAATTCTACTTGCGCAAAAGCACGCAGAAGTGAAATATTGGGTCTCGTTGGTGCGGCTTCCTCCTTTCCTAACCTGAGTCCCAGGTATCATCGACCCGTCGCTGATGTAAACTCCTACCGTTAATTGGGAACGCCGTTGCGGCGCGCTCCGAGGGCCGTGAAAACACATAGGCTCGGACTTTTGCAGCACCACCTCGAGTCGCAACTGCTGTATCTTATCAACGACTATCGCAACCCCGCATGTCGCTAGTTCGATCGCCTCCCGGTACGATTCTCCCTGCGCCAGGACCAGCACGTCATCTGCGTAACAGACCACGCTGACTCCATCAGGGAGATGATGATGAGATGATGTACGTGTCTGACAGGTAGGCCTCGATCACGCAACAGACGTAGTCGAGCACCCGGTGAAACCGGAGACTCTTGCGGTAACTCTTGAACAATCCCACCGCCCTTCAATGGACCCCTGTTTTTATAACAAGAAATTCTGCTCCTTGGGATCTCTATGATTGAATTTAAACTGAATTTATTCACTATCTGATAAAGTCTTCGTCACGTGTGGCGAGACTTTCAGAGAAGCTCAATTGGACTGTCAACTATTGACGGGACACTACTGCCCTTTCGGGAGTACATCTTTCTGACCGCCTTCTTGGCGGAAACTGATTTCCCTCGAGGACATCGGACCCCCTAAGTCTTCGCCATATTCAAAATCAGAAACATTTTCCTCTGCATCCATCAACCTACTCACTTTTTTGCCCAATATCAAGATATTCTTATGTGAAGTCAGAGACGGATAATGTTTCATTGGCATCATTATCTTGTCCGTATCGGGTCAGTGCAACATACCTTCCATACTCCACTATTAATCATCTTTGGTAGTCACCCCCCTTTTAACTGCCTCGTTAGTATGTGCGTGATGTCCTAGGTCCGATTCCCGTGTCAGGCAAAAAGTGCTGTTGAGTTTTCCATTACGAATTTGGGTGTTTTTAATATCGTGCGGATATCACGCATGCGGGATTGCCCCGCATACAGAATATTTCAAAATGCAAAAAACGCGTCCCGCGTGAGCATTCCATGCATTGCAATAAATACTTGCGTGAAATGGACATTTGCCGGGGTTACGCGTGCGTGTTAATCCCGCATGCGTGTTCGAACCCGTACGATATTAAAAACACCCTTACTCTGTAGCAATCCGGAATTGCAAAGTTGGTGGTGTGACACCCCCGTTTCTTGGAAAGCACGTAAAACCGTTGATGTTGCGTCTGATCTTTCTGGTCTGAGTGCAAATGCGTTTGCGCACACATTTGTGCACTATAACATCTGTGTACCTGGCTAATCTCCGTCACCTCTTTTCTAGACGAACTCATCATCCTTCGTAATTTTTTCATTGTGTCTTATTTTTTTTTTGTTTCGTCATATTCAGACACAACATCCCGTCATCCCTAGCTGATGTATCCACACCCACTCCCCTTCCCACTGATGATGACAGACGGATGACCCACATCATTTGCAATACTCCAATTTTACAGTTTCAATGAATCAATATGTATGTACGAAAATTATACGTATAAATATGATATGTTTTGGTGTAATACTCTCAGTTTGTCGAAAGCGTCTGAGAGAGAACGTTAGAAAGGAATTTGTTGGAAAAACTGTGATTTGTGTTTCATCTTCAATTCATCTTTTGTTCGGCACTCAGTGGCTGTGTTGTAGTGAGTTGTGAAGTGACGAAAATCGAACGAAAATGATTATCATGGCTCCGGTATCTTATGGTAATTTGTTTTTATTTTTTCGTTTATTTATTAACATTATATTTTGAAATATTTAAGTAAAAAATAAAAACATTTTTATTTCATTATTATTAATTACTTTTTGGGAAGTGTTTTAAAGTTTTTATTTTTTTATTAAGTTTTTATTTAAGGTATAGGATTTTTAACAATATACACAAAAATTAAAATATTAACTAAGTGTTTATACTAAACCGAACTATGTACATTACATATTATACAAAAATACATCGCTGTCATCTGGAAATATGGCAAGAAGATTGGCAGCATTGCCACGTTGAATTGTAATGTTAATTCTTTGGGCAAAGAACGACCCAACCCTCTGGTTACGCAGTGTCGATTGAAATTTCTTTGAAAAGGAGATAATTAAGATAAAATCTGTAAATATCAAAGTGATCGTTTTGGTGTATAACTTTGATCTGGAATGTGATTACAGTAACCTACTGAAAAGTGTAAGCAAGGCGCCTTTAAAGGATATTATAGTAAAAGTCATCGTTCTAAATTACTGATTTTATAAATGGTTCATTAGCTCTGGTAATTACTTCTTGATTCTTGGTTTGAGCCTTTTTAGTTCTAAAGATCGGACAAAGCTTATTTTCTGTTCTCTATGATTTCAAGACTTACTATATAATACCGGTCTACCTAAAGATTGGCGTATGAATAGGTACCACTAGTCATTATTATATCGAGATTTTTTTATGCCTATCACTTCCACCATACTTCATAGTGTCCGACACATAACAAGGCCGACCTTGTTATGTACTGCTGGGACTCAGGCCTCATCTCTAGGAGAGGGAATGGACCGTATTCACCACGCGGGCCCAGTGTGGGTTGATGGATGTCACATGTCTTCAAATGTTTTTGGTACTTTAATATGCCGGTTTCCTCACGATGTTTTCCTTCACCATTTTGAGAGCAGTTGTGAAGAAATAAATTACACAAAGTAGTGCGCCTGACTGGGTTTGAATCCGTGATCTACAAATTGTAAGTCGGGGCCGTTATTACTGGGTGACCGTCACCACTGCTCACACACATTAGATTTAAGAATAATCTTTCAAAAACCACAATAACAATAACATTACAAAAAGTCGTTAAATTACCCATCCGCTGACGGACGCCAGACGTTCGCGTGTCTTCAACTCTTCACGATGGGGCATTAGAAAACTGCCGTCACGCTTCGAAAGTCTTACTACCTGTTAATGAGTTAATTTCATTCCCAGATTTATATGTTTTTAATTCCGTATGATAGCACGATAAGTGACGTGTGAATTTTTCATGTTGTTTTTTTTTTTTGTTTAAGTCCTATTTCGTTCGGTGCAAATTGAAAATAGCGGTTTTTTGATATTGCGGTATTATATTACAGAGTATTGCAATCGTTTTTTTTAGGGCTGTTTTTTTACAGTCGTAAAATACAAACCCAGCAGAATAGTGACACCGGCGTCGATTTCTTATTTTATTATAGCATTTATTAATATTGTCAAGGTTAGGGAAATAATAATTTAATAAATCATTTTTAGGGTTTCGTAGCCAAATGGCAAAAAACAGAACCCTTATGGATTCGTCATGTCTTTCTGTCTATCCGTCCGTATGTCACAGCCACTTTTTTCTAAAACTGTAAGAACTATACTGTTGAAACTTGGTAAGTAGATGTATTCTGTGAACCGCATTAAGATTTTCACAAAAAAGTAAAAAAAAAAATTTGGGGGTTCCAAAGCATACTTACTTCAAATTTTTTTTCCATCAAACCCCTACGTGTAGGGTATCTATGGATAGGTCTTCAACCATTTTTTTCTAAACTGAACAGTTTGCGCGAGAGACACTTACAAAGTGGTAAAATGTGTGTGTGTCCCTGTAACTTCTAAAATAAGGGAATAATAAAACTAAAAAAAATATATGATGTACATTACCATGCAAACTTCCACCGAAAATTGGTTTGAACGAGATCTAGTAAGTTGTTTTTTTTTAATACGCCATAAATCGTAAACCGCAATTTACCTTTCAAGTTTGTACGGAACCCTCAGTGCGCGAGTCCGGCTCGCACTTGCCCAAATTTTTTTTCATATTCAACACGTCAAAGAAGCTTAATTATCGCTTTGTATTCAGAAAACAGCAAAATTGCAGAACATTTGTTTTATTTATTTTTCTAAATTTTCACCCGTGGACTTGGCCTTATGCCATTTTAGAACGCCTTGAACCTCCCAAATCTCCCCCATTTCTGGTGGAAAACTGTTTTGTTTTTTGGCAAAAGAAACGAATATTTTCCGCTCCTTATATCATGAGTTTCCGTTCCTTACGTGACAAGCCCTTTGCTCAGCCGGATAGTGTTTGACACAATGTCCGAGTCTTGAACACCCTATTCGAAGGGAAATGTTTATAACTGATTTTCATCCGTATCTGCACTCTAAGGTTCAGTTGAAAACCAGCGTCAGGCAACTGCTGCGTAGTTGTCTGGCATTATGCTGAACTGGACCTATTTGGCGTAGCCGTGAGACATATTTTTTTATTGTTAATTTTATTTCTCCTTATTTTTTTATTTTTTTAAGTTCAGTTTTAAATCATTTATTTGTTAATTAATCATGGTATGCCAAATAAACATATTTTCTTTCTTTTCTTTCTTTATTGCGAGGAAATCTGTAGCGACATCTATGGCGTCTCATAAGAACTAAGTCTGCATCGCGCAATCTTAGTTCTCCGCGCGATTAGAACATAGAACAGCCCGAAATCATCTATCGGGCAGTTGCCCACCAGACATAACATCCCGTCTGGTCGGAGGATCCTCCCTTTTCAACGGAGGTTTGCGGGACTTTACACTCAGTTCCGCATACGTCCAAAAATCAATTGTATTTTTTATAAATGGCAAACAGATTCGATGGCAACTAATAATTCCGCCAGTCTTAAGTAATTTGAAAAAGCAAGTGTGCATATAGCATAATAACATAATCAGCTTTTCAATGTTCCCACTGCTGGGACTCAGGCCTCCTCTCTAGGAGCGGAAATAGGCCGTAATCTACCACGCGAGCCGTGCGTGTTGGTGTCACATGTCTTCGAATGTTTGGTTCTAGGACATGCCGGTTTGCTTACGATGTTTTCCTTCACCGTTTTGAAAGCAGTGGTGATGAAATAAATTACACAAAGTAATGCATCTGGCTGGCTTTGATTTTGGCTTTTGAAGCTCGTAAGTCGGAGCCGTTACCACTCGGCCAACACTGCTCTCACTTGGCCACCAGTCTGCATAAAATACATTTTAAAACTTAAAAAACAATGTATAGAGCTGATGGAGCATAGTAGGCGATTTTTTTTCAAATGACTTCTTTGGTTAGGACGAGAAGGAGTGTCAGAATTTTACTGCCTAAAACCAAACCGTGCTCCTCAAAAAAAAAAATATATATAAGTAGTAATTTGTTAAAATATTAAATACAACTACTAAAACAAAATATATGGAGCTACGACTGCGCGGCAATCGCTTGAATTTTCATGAAGAATAATTGTTAAAAGACGTTCTCTTTGCCAAGGCCTTTTAGAATGTCGTTAATATTACCAACTACTGTTGACAAAACTTATTGAAGAGTGCGCGAAATCTGAGCTAAAAGATCTCGCAAAAAATAAACGTGGCGACCTCATTGCAAAAACTAGTCAAAAGTTAAGGTTAACAATGTAATTAGATAGGGTCTATTTCCAGAATATAATTGTGAAAAAATGCTAATATGTCTTTTGCTAAAATAAATAGTGAATATGTACCTGTACTACTTTCTCTGCTAACATTACTCACCGGCAATCTGAATATTTATGAATTTTAAAATGTATGGCGAACTTTTTTTGGTTAGCAAAAAATGTTCGGCGTATATTTTAAAATTACATTTTCAAAATTACATACGAGTTTTTTTGTTTTTGTTTTTTGTTATAATTACCATCCAATTTGCTACCTGTGTTAATTTGAATGTTTATTGCTTTAATTACTTACTGAAAGTTTTGCTATTTTTGGTTTTATTTGTGTCCCAAATCGTTGGTCATACTTTTGCTATGTTTGACCGGAAGGTCTCCGATAAAGTAGACCGACGACAGAGGTTCTCAGGAATCCGGTGGATCATGCGAAACGCACACGACCGGTCATTGTGGCGACACTTGAGGGAGGCCTATAACTATCTAGCAGTAGATGTCTTTCGGCTGAGATGATGATGATGTTAATGACTGCTAGTAAATTGCTCGTTTAGTATGACTTCAAAAGTATTTGGTCCCAAAAGCCATAAACTTAAACAATGTGTCTATAACTCTCTGGGCTTTAGATGTCGACCCCTCACGCGTATAGGGGTTTTATTATTACGTAATTGCGTGTTTTTACGTGAAATCACATAAAAAAAACTTTTTCTAGATTTTTCTAGGGAATACGAAGATATAGAGACCGTATGTTCAATCGACCCCCGAGGGGTTAAGAACTTGTACTACACAATCTTAAAGCAGATCCTAAAAATCTATATACCCGCCACACCAATCAATTGATCGTCTATCGATGACAGTGTTCGACGTCGTCCGATTTTTATTTAGAGGTAAGCGGAATAGGGTGCATACCTCCTATTAAAAGGAAGAATTCTCCGACCAGACTGGTGTAGGGTCTGGTTCATACAACTGCCCGATAGATGATTTCGGGCTGTTGTACATGTTTAAATCGCGCGGAGTAATTTTATTAGTCTTTAGTGTACCTAGGTATACACAATGGATATTATTGTTTGTAACAATGATAGTCAAACAGTATTACCTCATTACGCGATATTTTGGTAACCTCACTCTCGGAATCCACGAGACAGACTCGACCTAGTGTGGAGTTGAACAGTCATTTCCGTTTCCTTTGTGTATTTTTAATATATTATGTATTTGTAAAATTAGGCATAAGTAGTATGTAAAGGAAATGTTCTCTGTTGAATGGCTCGTGTTTTCTGGCAAATAAATCATATTATTATTATTTCGTTTATTCATTCTACATAATATATAAATTATATTTTAAATATAATATTATTATTATTAAATCTAATTGCGCGTTGCAGGATTTCGAATTTTAAGTCCTATGTGGTGCCATAGATATCGCTACACGTGCTTTAGTAGGAATTGATGTCTACTGATCCATTCTGCCATACATTGATCGAATCGGCGTCGATCAAATTGACTTATAAATTTGCTCTAAAAATATGTCCAGCTCAATATTACCTTGTCATTCTTTCCAGAGCACAAAGTAATGGCTCTAGCTACGGCGTCAGCGACTATGGAGTCGTCCTCGTCCCTCATTCAGTCAGAGTCGAGGGTACAGAGGAGCTACAATGAGGTGCAGGTCTCGGAGCAGAGGACGGTCAAGAAGAAGACCAAGTCTAGGCGGCACAAGGATGAAGGGACCATATCTGTGGTAAGTTCAAAAAGTAATGGCTTTAGTTTCAGCCTCAGTGACCATAGAGCCGTCCCTGTTCCTAATCCAGTCTAAATCGAGGGTGCAGAGACGTCTAGCAGGAGCAGAGGACGGTATCAGGGTGAAGGGAGGTTGTAAGGTCATTAATGCAGAATCTAGAACCCAAAAAAACAAGATACAAATGATTGTATCTTTATCAAAGATAGAATCAGAAGGCCAAAAATCGCTGGATCACAGGACCGTTCAATGTGATGACGATTGGGGATGTCTGTATACAGCAGCTTTCGACCGAAATGATGATGACGATGATAGCACTGTGCTTTATATCATAGTGCATGTGACTACAGTGATAGCTTCAGCTGACTTTCAGAACTCCATGAGACTTATCTTAAAAATAATGGCTTTGTTTTGCCTGGTGTTCTGAGCGAGTCATAACGCATTGTTGTTGTTGATTTTACAAAGTGCTGCAAACATTTTGGTACAAAGAGACCCATAACGCATTGCAGAACCTTAGACTAACTGCAGCAATCAGATAGAAGCCATACGTTTTTGCTTGAATGCGAATAAACCCAATGCATCATCCCTTGAGACCTTTGAAAATCAATGCACATGTTTGTAACCCTTGACTTATCTTCTATTCCAGTCAAAAAGTTCCGAGAAACTATTCAAGAAGATGAAGGCGGCTACGGACACAGACTCGATCCCGCATTGCGAGAAGTGTTCGCGGCCGGTGTACGCCATGGAGCGCATCAAGGCAGAGAAGCGGATCTGGCACAAGGAGTGCTTCAGATGCATCCAGTGCAACAAGCAGCTCACGTGAGTACACCAGCGTGTTTATCATTAGCTAAAACTTTTGAGCTCGCTTGGCTTGCTCTTTCACCTTTCTACCGGTTGCATTTCGGGAGTGTGCGTTGGAATTGCATAACCTAATTCCGCCTAGCCCGTTCCATCATCGGACCACCAGGCATACGGCAATGCGCCACCCGTACATGGTGGATATCCCACCTATACGCACAAAACGTTTTGGGAACACATGCATTGTGCGTACAGTTAAGGAGTGGAATGCCTTGCCGGAATCTGTGTTTCCTGATGGCTACAACCCGGGAATCTTTAAGTCAAGAGTGAATAGGTTACTTCTAGGTAAGCGCGTCCCATCCTCAACCGCATCATCGCTTTCCATCAGGTGAGATAGCGGTCAAGCGCGAACCTATCAAGAATGAAAAAAAGCCTTAAATATTAAGCATTTTATGAATAACTAAACATAGTAACTTTTTATGTATGTCTAAATAGTTTAAAGAAAATGTAACCTATTTGAAGCGGAGTGTGCTCTCGAGCTCGCTTCGCTCGCTCTTGCAATTTTGTGTAATTCGTAATATTATATGCCAAAAACTTGTATAACTGTTAAAAAGTAGATAAATGTAATTACGCAAACATGGGGGATTTAGGCCGTAGGCTCTGGGAGGCAACGGGTGACTCCCGGTCCGGGTCGTTCTTGGTGCAAAGGATGGCCATCGCTATCCAGCGAGGTAATGCGGCCAGTATTATGGGCACTTTTGCACCGGGAACGATCAGGGGCGGGTTGTATATTGACGTGTGACGTTTTAGACATATGTTGCGCTATTTATTATGTTAGTTATATGTCATAAATAATATAGTTAAAAAAATTAAAATTGAATTACATTACGCGAACAAATAATATTATTAATTTCCATCTTAACTTTCTAGAGTGGAGACCTACCAGAGTGATCACACGACGTTGTACTGCAAGCCACACTTTAAGCAACTGTTCGAGCCTAAACCGGTGGACGAGGAAGACGTCACGGACGGTAAATATTGACATTTTAAGTATTTAACCAAACGATAAATATAACTAAAAGTGCATTGCCATGGTAAACAAAATCCCAACACAGACACCACACATACAGGTAATGGATGGCTTTGGAATGTGCTTCCCTTTAACATCAAAAAAGCGGAAAGTAAATTTTCCTTCAAGCGTAAAATTCGGAACTACTACTTGAAGTCCTCTCAACCTTAGTTCGGTCTTCGTCATAATTGTTATTTTTTGTTGTTCTCCTAATTATAATGTATTTATTTGTTTATAATATTAGCTTTAAGTATTTTATTATTGTAACTAAATTTTTACATTCTACTTGATATATCTGTTATTTATTTATTGTGCACACCTATCACAGTGTTGTCTCTTTTAACCCAAAGGTTGATTGGTATAGAATGCCTTGTTGCATTAAGTCCGCCTATGTACTACTACTGTACATGAAGTCTAAATAAATACATAAATTAACAATATAAAGTTGTTTACCTTCGATCATATTTGCAAAGGTCTATGTTAAAATACATTTTATCAACTAATTACTTTAAGAGATAGGCCACTCGAGCAACTTGTATTGGATCATTCGGTTCCCTTCAAAATGGTTAAGCTGAGTGGTGCTAATGTTCGCGTCATGTCCGTGAACGGGTGCGGTCAGTTGAGACTGGTCATCTCTTAGCTGCCAGTTACTATTTTAAAATCTATATTTAGTTTTTATTTTTATTTGCATTGTTCTCATTTGATAGCCACAAGAAACATGTAACAGAGATATTTGTAATTACAAAACATGATGGAAAAGAGTGTCCATGGAGTTTCTTGCACATTGTTCTCCATAGAGATCTACGCTTTGGAATGTGCAATTAGCTTCATTTTTTCTGACTGACTGACTTCTTGACATTTCAAAAAATAAAATGCTTTGAATCTTGAATTAAATCTAATTTCATTCAAGATTCAAAGATTTATTAAATTTAATTCCTAATTTACATTTAGTTTGCGTCCTTATTTCAATAAAATGATAAAACATTTTGTATTTTCACACAGCCCCCGTCCCCAAGAAGCACCAGATGATCATCTGTGAGAGTAATCCGGTCGAGTTGCCGCCAGATGTCGTTAGAGGTCAGTTACAGTTTGCTGATTGTATCAATAGATGGCGTTGTATACATATTGCGCCAGTATCGTGCAACTAATTTGTTTTTCTAAGAAATAGTTGTTTTTTTTGCGTTCGGGCTTGCAAAAAAAGTTACGACACTATACTATAATTATATCACTAATTAATAGATATGAGAGGGAGAGGAAGACTAAAGAAAAGATGGATGGATTGTGTGAAGAGTGATATGAAAGAAAAGGAAGTTAGTGATAGCATGACGAGTGACAGGGCAGAGTGGAAGAAAAAAAACGTGTTGCGCTGACCCCAAATAATACGGGACAAGGGCAGGAAGTTGATGATGATGAATAGATATGATGTTCTTATAATGACCTAATATGAGGGCGCAGAAAAAAAATTGTTGTCCGTTAATGAAAAAATAAAATACCCTAATTTCTACATGCATCGAGCATTATTTATTATAAGTCCAAGAAATAGTGTTTGCTAAAATCGGAATAACCATTTTAGAGAATTTTTTTTTAGCGCCTATTTTCCAATACAAATTAAAAGATTATTTTTTTTCAAGTTTGTCCCACACTTGGCATTACTTCTGTATCGTGGTTTCGTTTGCAAACATGTGAAACACACATACACAATAACCAAACCCGGAACAATTATCTGTAGACATACCCATAGAAATACATAACAATTTAGCTTCACTTTTTATTTTTTTGACTGACCGACATTTTGATAATTCAAAAGTGCCTGTAATTGGTCTATTTGAAATAAACGTTTCTGATTTGTGAAATATTTGGTCCGTGCGGAAATCTAATCAACTACCGCCATTTACCCTAAACGTGGTTTGAGTCAAAATCAACCAGAATTAACCATCCCCATTTATCAACAGCATCAGATAAACCAGACCTTGGATTAGAGGAGCTCTCTCAGCTGGATGTCAAGTCACGCTTCCAAGTGTTCGAACGCAAAGTCAAAGCTAACGCGACTGAAGAACCGCTGCCGCAGGAGCCGCGAGCTCCTCGGGAGAAGACCGCGGCCATCCTGTCCAAACTTGCCAAGTAAGTCAATAATCTCTATATTATAAAAGCCAAAGACTCATCAACCTTGACTTGTCTTATACCGCTATCTCACTGGCTGGATGGAAAGCGACGATACGATCGACGATGGAGCGCGCTTACCTAGACGTAACCTATTCACTCTTGACTTAAAGATTCCCGGGTTGTAACCATTCTCAACTATTTTGGGGTCAGCCGAAAGTTTCACCAGATGCAGCTAAATAACAAATGTTTACATGGACACTGCCTCTTTGATATACATTCAGTCAAAAAAGTATCGGGAATGGATGATTTGTTTATGGTTCCAAATTCAAATTTTTTTGTAGTTGTTAGATTGGCACAACTGTTTTCCATTTTGGCGCGGAGTTTGAGTTGCATCTGTTATTTATATTAAATACAGTGCTGGTTTTAGTAATATCATATATAGTGTGTATTGCGAATTTCATAATGGACAAAAATATCGAACAAAGAGTTTGTCTTAAATTTTGCATCGCCAATGGAATTTCGTGTTCGGAGTCACTGAAAATGTTACAGAAGGCTTACGGTGAATCGACTTTATCAAAAACTCTTGCTTATGAGTGGTTCAAAGCGTTCAAAAGCGGTCGAGATGTGATGGAAGATTTGCCTCGCTCTGGTAGGCCGTCAACGTCTGCAACTGAAGTTAACATCGCAAAAGTGAAGAAAATAGTGACTGAAAATCCCCATTCAACTCTGAGAGAGATAGCCGCCGAACTTTCTGTATCTCACGAGTCGATCCGTACCATTTTAACTAATCATTTGGGTATGAAACATGTTGCTGCTCGGCTAGTCCCAAAAGATCTGAATTTTCTCCAAAAACTCAATCGCATGAAAGTCGCTGAGGACATGCTAGAACGAGTCAGTTCGGACCCAACATTCATGAAACGCATTGTTACTGGTGACGAGACGTGGGTTTACGAGTTTGACATGCAAACTAGTCAACAAGCTTCGGAGTGGCGCCTTCCAACTGAACGGAAACCGAAAAACCACGCCAAAGTCGATCAAAAGTCAAAGTAACATGACTTTTTTCTTTGACTATCGCGGTGTTGTGCACTCTGAATTCTTACCGGAAGGTCTAACGGTAAATAAAGAATATTATTTGAGCGTTATGCGGCGTTTAAGAGAGCGAATTCGACGAAAAAGGCCAGATTTGTGGAAAGAAAATTCTTGGATTTTGCACCACGACAATGCGCGTTCGCACAAGGCGAAACGAAAAATTGTGAACGAATTTTTGACCAAACACTCAACAAATACCATCCAGCAACCACCATATTCACCAGATATGGCTCCTGCTGACTTTTTTCTTTTTCCTAAACTCAAATTACCACTTCGTGGCACCCGTTTTCAATCGATAGAAGACATTAAGGAGAATTCGCGGCGAGAACTGAACTCAATTCCGGAAGCAGCGTTTAAAAAATGTTTTGATGAATGGATTATTCGTTGGCGCAAGTGTATCGTTTCTAAAGGAGCATAATTTGAAGGTGATAAAATAAATTTGGATGAATAACAGACATTTTGTGTATTATTGATATTTTCCCGGTACTTTCTTGACAGAGTAGTAGATATCATACTATATTTTTGATATAGATATCATAGTACTAAATAAAAATTCTCAATAAATAATATTCATATACAGCAAAGTTGTTAGAGTATGTATATATCCCAAAATATCACTAAATTTATGGAAATTTGTACAGGCCTATTGATTATGAATTAATTAATGGCGATCACATTGTAATAATAATAAATAATATTTTTTTTATTGTTCTCTCTTCACGAAGGTTTCCTTCACTAAGTAAGTACAGATAGCGGCATGAATCTTGAGCGCTCGGCGAAAGAGTCGGGACCGCTTTGCGCATCGTACAATATCGGCGACTCAATCAATGTAAAAGGATTGCAATCCCCGCCCCCGCATCTCTTTTCATACCACTAAAGAGACGGATATTTCACTTCTGCGTGCTTCTGCGCAAGTAGAACTGTAGAAGCCAGCGCTCAAGATCCGTGCCGGTATAGAAAAAAAGAAAACACGTTTATTTGGCACACAGGTACAGGTAGGTTTGGTATCTGTAATCTATTACATATAAATGAGTAATGAGCTCCTTTGCGCTAGACTGGAGTCCGTACTAGGGAGACCATGTGTTACGGATCTCAAGGCGCTAAAGAATACGGATAAATTGGAAAAACACTGCGCGTAGTATTTTCAAGTAGCAATTGTTATTAATGATTGATTCTATTATGAAGTCACCAGTTATGACGAATTTTCGTGGATAATTTTGAGATTTGTTTTTTTTTTAGTTTTGGCTACACAAATAAGATCAGCAACGGATACGGATAGAGCCCCATTATTTATACTAATTAAAAAATAGGGGTGTATAACCCAGTTACTGGGTATATTCAAAGACTTGAAAGGCAATTCAATACCCAATCGACGGAAAAGTCATAAGAAAAAATAAGACAAAACGGACGCTATTGTTTTATTACGTATATGAATTGTAGGTAAATACATACTAAAAACTATATGGCACAATTTTTTTTGTTTAATATTCTTTTAATTATTGAAATAATCAATCGAATCGAACACTCTAATATTGTGTTATTAACGGTGGCCAGAAATCGGGATCGTAATCCCGGCGGCGGTTGGGGCGTGAGGACCGTTGCCTCACGCGATCGGCCGCCTCCTTTGCTAGCATTACTGCTTCGCAGAAGAAGGCGACCGCCTGCCACTCCTCCTCGCTCCGGAGCATGGCCTGTACCAAGGCCCGGCGCGAGAGATCGCCGTCGCCAATCGCCCCCACGAGGACACGGTGTTGCTCTGCCCAAGCGGGGCACACCTTCATCGTGTGCTCCACCGTGTCCTCCGGGCGGTCCACACAGTGGCGACACTCGGGCGTCGCTTCCGCACGAATCCGGTCCAGAACTTACCATGTTCGGTGAGAACCTGCGTCATGCGGAAGGTGAGGACGCCGTGAGGTCTTTCTAATCTCAACTCAAAGAGGGGACTTACCGCCATAATTGTGGCGTGCCCAATTACTAAGGAGTGAAATTCCCAGCCTAAGTCTGTGATCCTGATAGCTACTAACTAGAGGTCTTTAAGTCAAGAGTGAATAGGCTACTTCTAGGTAAGCGTGCTCCATCGTCGATCACATCATCACACACATAATAATAATAAAAAAACAACAACGAATGAGCCGGAAACAACAACTAGTCATGAGACCATTATTATGTTATTTACTGGTATTAAAAATAAAAATAAAACATTGTTATACTTTCTTGAATCACACACATAAAAGCGATTTCGCGTAAACTCGTAAAAGTCACATAATATTTTATTTTCTGTACAGTCGTAAAATACAAACCCAGCAGAATAGTGACACTGGCGTCGATTTGTTTTTTTTTATTATAGCATTTATTATTGTCAAGGTTAGGAAAATAATAATTCAATAAATCATTTTTTAGGGTTCCGTAGCCAAATGGCAAAAAACGGAACACGTACGAATCCATAAATTCGTCATGTATGTCCGTCCGTATGTCACAGCCACTTTTTTCCGAAACTATAAGAACTATCCTTTTGAAACTTGGTAAGTAGATGTATTCTGTGAACCGCATTAAGATATTCACAAAAAATAGAAAAAATAATTTGGGTGTTCCCCATACTTAGAACTGAAACTCAAAAATTTTTTTTCGTCAATCCCATATGTGTGGAGTATCTATAGATAGGTCTTCAAAAATGAGGTTTCTAATGTCATTTTTTTCTGAACTGAATAGTTAGCGCGAGAAACACTTCCAAAGTTGTAAAATGTCCCCCCCCCCCCCTGTAATTTCTAAAATATGGGAATGATAAAACTAAAAAAAATAATAGTTATCGTATAATAGTTTTTTTTTAATACGTCATAAACCGCAATTTTCCTTTCAAGTTTGTACGGAACCCTCAGTGCGCGAGTCCGACTCGCACTTGGCCAGTTTTTTTTGCATCTTGGCCCATACATTACCTTACAGACTAAAATATTATTATTATTATAATAATAAATTTATTTCGGGTGTCATAAACCCATAGAAATCTTAACTTAGTACTTAAAAAAAAAAAAAAAAACTTAGTACAAATTTTATTTGTTAGATTTTATTTGCCATGACTAGCCACACTATACAAGACATGACCCGCTGATTTTGAAAGGAACAGTGAAAATGTACAGGAATTACGCTCAGAATTCTAAATTTGCTACGCCGTATACATGCCAGCAGGGAACCTGGTTTGTTTTGCTACATAAATAGAGTAAATAAGCATAAAGCATAAGCATAATCAGCCTTTTAATGTTCTCACTGCTGGGACTCAGGCCTCCTCTCTCTAGGAGAGGGAATGGCCCGTAATCCACCACGCGGGCCCAGTGCGGGTTGGTGAATGTCACATGTCTTCGAATTTTTTGGTTCTAGGACATGCCGGTTCCTTCACGATGTTTTCCTTCATCGTTTTGAGAGCAGTGGTGATAAAATAAATTACATAAAGTAGCTTGGCTGGGTTTGAACCCGCAGCCTACAACTCGTAAGTCAAGGCCGCTACCACTCGGTCACCACTGCTCTCTATAGAGTAAATAAAACTTATAATATAAAATATTTTTTTTTTATATTATAATTTCAATTTGTAATTTTTTAATCTTGATATGCAATAAAGTATATATAAATAAGACTTAGCACTATTGTTAGTAACACTTCACATTGCACCGTGTTCACTTCGTTCTATTCTGTGGCACCTGTCCGCGGACGCGACGGAACACTACATCCTAAGGCCAAAAGTCTTCCTTGAACATGAGGGACAGAAATGTAATAGTGAAAGGAAATGTTTGCAAAGTTTTAAAATTATTTATTCCTAAATTTTACCTACACCTCCTCCTACTTAAAAATGACTAATTGTACACTTGCTTTCATAAATGGTTACTTTGTGTTTTTTGATAAGGTGTACAAAAAATAACATTACAAATAACTAGCGGTCCCGACAGACGTTGTCCTACAAAAGTTGGGTTTTCGTTAGAAAATTGAACCCGGTTTAAGCGCTACCTACCGGGCTCAATTGTATTTTTAAGCCATCCAGAAACCTACTTAAATATACACATAAAAAATCATCCAAATCGGTCAAACCGTTTAGGAGTTAGGTGACCAACTTACGTACGGAAGAAATATATGTAAAAATATAAATAAATACCCTAAACATCATGTAATCCATGTAGGGTTCTATTTTATTCCCTCTTATTATATTATCAATTTCTTTTTTCATAACAATAAATAATAACAAATAAAGTCGTTATAAAAATAAGAAAGTATCAAAATGACTTACGTCAGTCCTAAATTTTACTTACACCTACTTAAAAGTATCCAATTGTACACTTGCTTTCATAAATGGTTGTCCGGTATTTTTTGATAAGGTGTACAAAAAATAACATTACAAATAACTAGCGGTCCCGACAGACTTTGTCCTGCCCAAAAGTTGGGTTTTCTTTAGAAAATTGGGAACCCGGTTTAATAGCCACCTACCGGGCTCAATTGTATTTTAAGCCCTCCAAAAACCTACTTAAATTTACACACAAAAATTCAAACAAATCGGTCAAACCGTTTAGGAGTTAGGTGACCAACTTTTGTAAAAATAAAAATAAATACCCTAAACATCATATAATCCATGTAGGGTTCTATTTTATTCCCTCTTATTATTTTTAATAAAAATAAATAATAACAAAAAAAAAGTCGTTATAAAAATAAGAAAGTATCAAAATGACTTGCTCCAAGTCTCCGCATCTCCCACTTACGTCAGTGGTCGGTTTCAGATGTTCTATTTCTGTTTGCATGAGAACCGACGATTGGTACCTATAAGTGCTCCCTAAGGAGAGCGAGGCAGCGAGTGTGTCGATGTGTATGATGTACATTGCCGGCTGTATTCGAGAATATTGGTCTTGGGACAAATTCAATTCAATGTTTTCAATGTATTTATTGCCACAAAGTAACAACAATTTTAACCAGGTTTACATTTTTTTTTTTTTTTTTTTATTCACGATAGGTTCGCGCTTGACCGCCATCTCACCTGATGGAAAGCGATGATGCGGTCGACGATGGAACGCGCTTACCTAGAAGTAACCTATTCACTCTTGACTTAAAGATTACCGGGTTGTAGCTATCAGGAAACACACATTCCGGCAAGGAATTCCACTCCTTAGCTGTACGCACAATGAATGTGTTCCCAAAACGTTTTGTGCGTATAGGTGGAATGTCCACCATGTACCGGTGGCGCATTGCCGTACGCCTGGTGGTCCGATGATGGAACGGGCTAGGCGGAATTAGGTTATGCAATTCCGACGCACACTCCCCGAAATGCAACCGGTAGAAAACCGACAGGCTAGAAACTCGGCGCCTATGCTCAAGACTTTGGAGCCTCGACTCAACGAGTGCATCATTGCCAATGATCCTCTTGGCACGCCTCTCAATTGCCTCAAGTGCATCAAGCTGGTAACGGGCAGATCCGTCCCAAAGATGAGAGCAGTACTCCATACACGATCGAACTTGTGCTTGATATAGTTTGAGCAGCTGTTCCGGCGTGAAGTACTGTCTGACCTTAGCGAGGATACCCAGCTTTTTTGCTGCCAGTTGAGCCTTTGCTTCAATGTATGGCCCAAAGTTGAGTGTTGACGTCAGCGTAACACCAAGAAGATCAAGATGGTCGTTTATCGGCACGGTTACGCCCCGGAAAGTTGGAGCAGGGCTGAATTGGCTCCTTTTAGCGGAAAAGAGACACGCCTGGGTTTTAGCAGCATTGAACTTGACCAAATTGGCATCGCCCCATTCAGAGACTGCCTCCAAGGACAAGTTCAAGCGCTCGACCATAGCCTCTCGAAGAGACTGGATCAGTGACCCACTAGCTTGCGCGCTGGATGTGTAACTCTCAGCAACAGTGCTATCGTCTGCATACCCAAAGGTACCGGGCTTAAGCAGATCATTAATGTGCAGCAAGAACAACGTTGCCGAGAGCACTGACCCCTGAGGGACCCCGGCATTAATGGCCATTTGACCGGACGAGCAACCATCGATGACCACTCGGATGGACCGGTCACTCAGGAAGTCTGCGATCCAAGCACACAAACCAGCAGGTAAACCGAAAGAAGGAAGCTTACTAATAAGGCTTTCGTGCCAGACCCTATCGAAAGCCTTCGAGATATCGAGGGAAACAGCAAGCGCTTCTCCGTGTTTCTCGATGGCCTCACTCCAGATGTGGATGGCATACGCTAGAAGATCACCAGTTGACCGATTTCGGCGAAAGCCGTATTGTCGGTCACTTAGGATGTCATTAGCTTCTAGGTATGCCAGGAGTTTAGTGTTGAGTACACGTTCCATAGTCTTACAGAGAATGGACGTTACTGAGATTGGTCTGTAGTTAGCTGGGTCAGCCCGACTACCCTTCTTGGGCACGGGCTGTACGTTAGCTTGCTTCCATGCAATCGGCACTTTTCCAGCCTCAAATGAAAGCCTAAATAGGCGTGTCAGGATCGGAGACAGTTCAGGCGCACACGTTCTCAGAACAATTGCTGGTATCCCGTCTGGACCACTAGCCTTGTTCACGTCAAGGTTACGCAGCACCCTGCGGACGTCCTTCTGATGGATGCGAATATCCGACATACTCGTGTCGCAACCAACAGGATTAACAGGGGGCCGCGCGTCACCGGGATCTAGACGCGAAGATTCCGCGAAGAGTGAGGCAAACAGATTTGCTTTCTCCTCAGCGGTATGGGCCAGCGATCCGTCGGGTTTCAGCAGTGGCGGCAGTGAGGGACGGCAGAAGTTCAATTCAACCGACTTAGCCCGGGACCAAAACGCCTTACTACCAGCAGGGTATGAAGCGAGTTTGTTCCCGATGCGGCTAATGTGGTTGTACCGAGACCTCCGCATCACCTTCTTGCAAGACTTGGCAGCTCTGTTGAAGGCTTTCTTCTTCTGACCCACGTCATTTGCCTTGCGCATACGAGCGTCGGCCCATGCCTGGTAAGCCGTGTGCTTAAGCTTGTTAGCGCGATCACACTCCGCACCAAACCAAGGGCGAGCCTGGCCAGACATTGCTACGTCAGAGAATGGAATGTAGTACTCCATCCCCCGCCGCAACACATCCGTCACAGCATCCGCGCACGACGATGGATCACCCGAAGAAAAGCAAGTAGGCTGCCAAGGATAACATGCGAAGAAAGATCGCATGCCATCCTAGTCTGCTGACCTATATCGCCAAACCCGCCTGGTGCCTCTAGGGCAGGGATCGGGCGGAGAATAGACTGATACAGATTTCACCAGACAGTGGTCGGAACTACCTAACGGTGATGATATCGACACTGAATAGCGGTCTGGATCCGTTGTCAGCAGAAGGTCCAAGCAGTTGGCCGTGTGCGAGTCAACATCCGGCACCCTCGTAGCTCCCTGGACCAGCTGGGTGAGATTTAACGCTAGCGCAAGCTTACGCGTCTCTCGACCAGCATGGTCTGTGTACTGGTATGGGAAAAGCCACTCCTGATGGTGGGCATTAAAATCCCCCAGTAACACCAGTTGCGCGGAAGGGTACCTCTGTTGAGCCGCATCCGCCGCCTCACTGAGGTACTGTGTGAGCCTGGTCGTCTCCTGATCACCACTGTGCGAACGGTAGACACAAGCATAGATAATTTTATCCATGCCTGTGTCCACCAGTGCCCAAAGCGTTGAGAACCTGGAATCTTCAAGGTTGCGGAGACGCCGATAGCATATGTCGTCCCTGGCGTACAAACACACACCAGCGTGTGGTATAAAATTGTGCTCCAGGGTAAACCCTGGGTAAGACAGGTACGACACGTCAGACGGACTTCTTATCTGCGTCTCCGAAAGAAAAAAGAGAGAAGGTTTTTCAGTCTCCAGGTGATGATGGACTGCTGCGAGATTGGAGTGCAGACCTCTAATATTGCTGAGGTGCACTTTTAGTGAGAGGGAGTGCAGCCGCTGTCTAACTTTTTTCCTTTGCATCCTTGGCATATTGTGAGTGGAATAGGAGAGGAGAAGGAAGTGAAATGGAGTCCCATGCTGCTAACCTTCAGTCACGCACTGGCAGGACAGCATCATTGGGATACTAGTCTGGAGACTGCGGGGACGCCCGAGCCCCCCCGGAGATGACCATCGGGCCCTCTCATCTGGTCGCCAACCAGCACGATGGTGCATTCCGGGATTTTTCGTCAGTTGGCGGGGCAGCCTTTCATGTGTGGCTAGCACATTACTTGGGCCCCCAACTAACTGCGGTCGGCCAGCGGTGCACCGTGCCTCGGATCCCGCTACCCTCCACGACTAGTCTCCCGATACGTCAATACCAGCGCGGGTCCGGCTGGTCTGCATACATGGAACCACCACTTCGACCCAACTCCTCTAAATTGGCTACACTGGGCATCGTACCGGAACACGGCTAGGCCGTTTGGCGGTACGTTTTTGCCCAGTGGGTGGTCACAAGCCGTCGGTCGAAACCTACCACCAGTTAGTGTCACCTGATTAGCACCACCCGGGGACCACGTGTAGGGCCTAGCTATGGGTATTCTCCTACGGACGCGGGTGACTCAGCCCCCATAACATAACTATTGCTTACTTATTTTCTACGCATACACATACCTTGTATAAAATCTTAGGTACACAATCAATACTTTGATTGTTGTGAAACCGATTTACCCTGACCCCTGTACTAGTTTGAACTGTATTACGGTGAGACAGTACCTATTTCTCGTTGT
Source organism: Mythimna vitellina (assembly GCA_949316375.1). Taxonomy (NCBI): domain Eukaryota; kingdom Metazoa; phylum Arthropoda; class Insecta; order Lepidoptera; family Noctuidae; genus Mythimna; species Mythimna vitellina. The sequence continues at coordinate 3,782,423 of OX438709.1, read as the reverse complement.
CAGTAGGTACACAAGCACAACGTAGGTTATACAAGCCGATTTAGACAAAATAATTAGATGAATCCATTTTACTAATTATACAAATAAAACTGTGGATCCTTGTATCAAATATTCAAATATTGAGGTAGGTACTTTTTTTTAATTGATATAAACAGGTGCTTGACTGCGATCCCATCTGATGGTAAGCAGTGATGCAATTGCAAATGCAATGATGTTAACTTGGTAGGTAGTTAAAATGTGAAAGAATTTTAAACTGTGTTTGTAAGACATATGGAAGGTATTCTGCCCGTCCCCTTGTTTTTTTGCTAAGAAAAATGAATTTAGACGACGCAACGTTCAGCCAGAAAGTTGAGTCGTCTAAATCAATTAGTGAGACCCAGCACAGCCTCATTAATATGTGATTTAACAACTTTTCATGGAAATCGTAACTTTTCTGAAGAATTTGTACATTGGTATGGAAAATAATTTTAATTTTGGTTTTACTGGTAACTAAATTTTGAATTCCTAGTTTGTGTTGTACGGGTCCTAAATCTGAAGTGGATAGGAACGTAATCAAGTCAGTTAAAGAAGGTACTACAGTACTCGAGCTTTCTAAATCTGAAAGGTGAAACGTTAAATATTTTATTTCATCGTTCCTTATTATTTATATCTCTGCGAAATTCAAATTGTCTTTAGTTTTTTGCATTATACAGGTCAGAGTGGCACTACAAAATGCAAAAGAACTTAAAAAAACAAACAAATTTCGCGGGCTACATGTGAGCATCCCTCTTAAAATAAAAGAAAAAGTTTAAAATATCGCAATCCCGCAAATACCGCGGGATCAGCGGGATTGCTGACTTCAATCCCGCAGGTCGGCGGGATAACGATTTTGATGCGAAATTCCCTAGTAGAATTACAGGGCCGATTATGTTTATGCTTATGAACAAGTATGACTAACTATTATATGTCCATGTCTCGCGATTGTTGACAAGCAAGAGGTCGAGAGCCGCTAAGGGTCTTAACTAACTTAATGATCTTGATACTAAACCTAAGGTGCGTTCACTTAAGTATGTAGTCATTATAAATAATAAATGATATTTATTTTGAAATTTCTTTTAGAAATAAACAGTACCTTTGTATAATTTTTATAAGAATGTGGTTTTATGAATGTATCGTATTTATGGGTGTACATAAATTATAAAATAAATAAATAGGTTTAAAAAACACTTTAACAAGTCAACTTTTTTTAGTCAGTTTAAACTAGACGAGGCCGGTGTTTCCTAGCTGACTACCCTGAGACGAAACACCGAAACAAAGTTAGGGGTCAAAGTCTCTTTTAAAGTCCATACAGTAAATATGTAATGGTCAAATCACATGAGAAACATTCAGCGAAGGAATTGTGTTCTTTAAGATAATATAATATTCGTACAACTATCACACAACGTCTAGTCCCAAGCTAAGCAGAGCTTGTGTTATGGGTACTAGACAACTGATAAACATACTTAAATATTTCTAAATACATACATATCATAGATAAATTACACCCAGACACAGAACAAATGATCGTGCTCATCACACAAATATTTTTCCTGGGTGGGAATCGAACCCACGACCTCTGGCATAGCAGTCAAGGCCACTAACCACTAGACCAACAGGCTAGTCAGTAAGATGTTTTTATGTGGCACGTGCTTTGGCTAGCTACAGTATTACGTGTATATTTTAAAAACTCACGGCTTTGTTATGTCAGAGACAGATAAAGCTGTAAAAGCCACCTGTACCAATATCACGCAATGTATTCTAAATCAATCAATACGATCAAACACTCGACACACTACATCAAAGGTTTTTTTCAGTAACCAGCATGTTCCATAAGCTTTTTTATAACGCCAAACTATTCTACATTTCTTGTCTCCCTTGTGTTCTACATCATAAAGGTCAAAATTGCCTGTTTCGAAGTTAAAGTTTGGTTGGTATTGATGTAGAAACTGATGTCTATCACATTGTGCTCGATGTCCCGTGAAAGACGAACGAAAATATGGTTTAAAATTAATTTCTAAGAGATTCTAAAGTGATAGTGTGTTTTGTGTGGTGAACATTTTTTTTTTTGCTGGGTTTCTTGCTAGTGTTTTGAGCGTGATGTACAGGTATTTTAATGGATTTAATTTTCTTGTACTTTTTTTAAATACTTTGCCCCACACTAGGAATGATTTCTGTATCGTGGATGCGTTCGCAAACGTAAACTCACATATAGAAGACACCCAGACCCGGGAAACTTCTTTTTTAATTTTCTGTAGGCTATACAATTTTATTTTTATTTTTCTGTAGGCTATACATTTATTTTTTATTTTTCTGTAGGCCATACAATTTTTTTTTCCGTGCAGGGTTTCTACCCGCGACACGTTGCGCAGCAGTCAATTTCTCAAGCACTGCGCCAACCGTACCATCAAAAATTTGACGCACCGCTTCAATAGTAAACTCCTTAAATTGTTTGGGTGCAGTAGGTGGCTACGTTAATTGCAGCATCGATGGCATTCATTAAGTTCTCCATGTGGCTCATGTTCTGACGGCGAGCAATAGGTAGCTCGCCGTCCGACTGTCCGATAACCGTCCTAACCGAGCCCAAGCCGTGAACGGCGCTTAGTGTTCCGCGCGCGCCTCAAGGAGATGACAGCAACCGAAGGGGCCCAGCAGGGTCGAAGCCTACTGGGGCCATGGGTGATGCGAAAGAGATCCCCGGGGCCCTGGAACAATGGCAAAGAAGGAACAGGAGTGGGTTTTTAGTCAGTAAAAGACTGACACGCTCTCTCGCTCCGCCCAAGAGCGGGGGATGTCATCAGATGAATTTCCTACCTAAAAAAAAAACTCGCGTTAGGTGTCCGACGGGTCTATAAAACCCTATTCGCCAAATTGTGTTTGCAGATGTCTACCTGGGGGTGCTGCTAATTGAGTCCTTCCCTTTGTTCCACTATAAATGACACTGAGACACAAAGAAAAAACACTGAAACTAAAATATATTTTTTTGGGTTTTATTTATTATTTAGGCACACCAACAACTTGTTTCCAAAATATTCTAAACTAACTTCTGCTAGGGTGGCAGGTTCTCCATATAAACTTGAAACACCCGTTTCGTCCTTTTCCTCCTCTCTTAGAGTGCTCGCTAGCCTACGTCATATAAGAAAACTTTGTGCATTTCACGAGTTTCAAAGTCCCAGTAGTTTTGCCTTTGTGTTGATATATCAGTCGGTCAGTTTCTCCTTTTATCATCATCCTGCCCTTGTCCCATGTTATTTGGGGTCGGCGCAACACGTTTTTTTCTTCCATTCTGCCTTGTCACTCGTCATGCTATCACAAACTTCCTTTTCTTTCATATCACTCTTCACACAATCTATCCATTTTTTCTTTGGTCTCCCTCTCCCTCTCCATCCATCCACATGTAAACTCTTAACTCTTTTAGTAACATGCGTTTCATCCCTCCTCTACACATGTCCATACCAGTTTGTCCTTTTATAAAAACACGTGCAAACAAATAAATTAAAGGTATGGCCCTAGGTTGACTGGTAGAGAATGCCTAAGGCATTAAGTCCGCCTTTGTACTTTATGTTGCATGAAGATTAATAAATAAAGGTATGCACGTCGTGTAAGCTAGAAGTGAAATAAAATTTAATTGAGTTCTACATTTTATATGACTATAATATGAAAAATTACTGAAACTGCTTTTCAGCTTATATTAAATACTGTTACAGATGCATTTTGGAATCTAGCGCAGATGTCTCTGCGTAGCCGTGCTTAAAATAACCAATTTTTAGAGTGTCAAACTTCTAGACTAGTCAAGGTCGAAAGTGGAGTACGTCGGATATATCCGACAAACACTCGCGTTTATACCGCCAGGTTCGCTAATCCACAACCATATATTCCATCTCGTTAGCTCTTCTGACACATATAGAAAAGAAAGAAATACATTTTATTTGGCGGAAAAGACGCAAACTTAAGACTAACATATATCAAATTGCAAACATTTTCCATGAGAAAAGAATATATGCGCCTCGTCCGCGCAAAACGGCCGAATGCTCAACATAATGCCGTGTCCACACGGAAAATGTGACGAATCCACAGCGCTGGTTTTCAGTGTGGGTCGGTAACGGTACATATCGACTAACAGACTTCAGCAACGGATTTGAGTAAAATAAATAAATTTTTTTTTTTGGACAAAGTCAAGTGGAAATAACCATAATAAATAAAGAGGAGATACAATTACATACGTATAAAGTGGCAATATTACGTCACGTCTTGAACAAGGACGATGGCTTACATGGGTATTGAAGAGCTAAACGAGATAAGGTATCCAGTAGCAAACAGGATCCTGGCGGATAGGACCCGAAAATACTCGTCGGACTAATCCGACACGGGCAGTTAAGGGGTTAAAATTCTTTTACATTAATTTACCAGAGGGACAAGTAGTAAAAAATAAATAAAAAACTGGGCAAATGCGAGTCGGTCTCGCGCACCGTACAAACTTACCTATGAAAACAGTTCAATTCCCGAATTGAGTTATGATGATTTTTCCGAATTGTAACAACAAATTTACAGTTTTCAGATTTTTTTCTGTATTTGTGCTATGAGACCTTGCTTCATGCCAAATTTTAGGATATAATTGAAACCCTTGAGAGTGGAAATATAACTTTTTTGCGACATAAACGGCCGTTTCTTTTTTTTTCGTTAACTCAGAAGTTTGATTTTTTTCACAGCTTCAAGGGACCGCTGGCCTGAGTATATGGTTTTAATTTCAACTTGATACTTCCTCACGTTCCCGAGATAAAGTATCTTAACAGATAGACAGACAGACGGACAACAAAGTGATCCTGTAAGGGTTTCATTTTTTCCGTTTGAGGTATGGAACCCTAAAAACTCATATCATAATTATTCTCCATTATTTGATTATCCCAAGTCATATTTATGATTTGTTTGTATAAAGTTGCTAAAACTTTGGTTTCATATTATCTATTTAGGTTCAAAGCGAAGGGCATGGATGTGGGCGTGTCTGATGACTACCTGAATGGTGTCCCTGTGGAACAGAGCTCCAGCGAGCCTGAGGACGATGACGATGGTGAGTCAACACATACATTGTGCTTTAAAGAGGTCTGTGAGTCCGCGGAATAACTCCATATTTTTTATTCTTTCGATACAGTAAGAATACAATAATAAAAAAATGATTCATTATAAGGCTTGAGCTATAACTGGTCGTACCGAATCCCACATTACTATGCTTCTATCCTTTTCTGTCACTTAAAACCTTCAAACATCAGCAATCAGAGCGTGTTACCGACTACCTCGTCGATTCCGCCGCGTGCGATCACACTCCAGCCCCCCTAGCCAAGTTACGATCGTTTCGTTTGCGTCGGACGCCTCGAGTAACGAAACGATCGTAACTTGGCTAGGGGGGCTGCTCTCTTTCTCGCTCTAGTAAATGACGCTTCTAACTGACAGAAAACGATAGGAAAGTGCGAGTCGGTGCGCCTAGCTGTAGCTCAACCCTACTATATGTCGACTGGTTTTCCTGAAGATTTTGGTTTTAGAATACGAAAACGAAAACGTCGATCGATTGAATGATGATCAATGACATCAATCGATGATCAATTGTTGTGAACACCCTTAAAACTCCACTTTGCTTCCACATTCACGTCGTCATTATCAGCTAACAGTACTCATTACCCTAAACCCCTTCTCCACCAGATGAAGACTCAGTCCTGAAGAAGTCGTACAAGCACACAACGAGCCGCGAGCAACCAATCTCGTTCTGCAACATGAGCGAGATCGTAGGCAAGTTCGAGACAGGGCAGCACACCTCGTCTGAGAGGCATCGCGAGAGGAAGCAAGAGATACAGAACATACGCAGCAGACTGTTCATGGTAAGATGATGAAAGAGACCATAGTTGTACAAGATATAAGCCTAACAAGGTTTCCAATATACCTACAAATTACGGACATAATATTATAAAGACGATCTTATATAAACACACCGTAAACTTTCTCTTTTGAATTTGTAATCGTTATTTTTTTATTTTTATTTTACTGTGTCATATTAGTGATGAAAGTATACTTGCTAACTCAAAGAATTAAAAAAAATCAATAAAACCGTTCACCTTATCCTTACAAGGTTGGTCAAAAAAATGAAGTGGCACATTCCAAAGCGTTGATCTTTTAGGAGTAAAACGTGAAAGACTCCACGGACACTCTTTAAACAGTTTGACCGCCGGAGTCAAATACAGATACAACATGCCTGTGTGCATATAACATACACGACAAAGTATAATGTGTCCTGTACGCCACGGTCACGACTACATGACAGATTAAAGGATGAAATCGTAGCTTGGGGCTGAAAGCACGGTTTTGCTTTTTAGACGTCAATAAATAACGAAATTACTGAAACTGATACAGACTGTGCAGGTCCACTCAAATCTGTGTGGTTTTTCCTCAAAACACCATCTCAGACATTAATCTGTATGATTCTCCTATGATTTGACCATTACATGTTTGCTGTATGGACTTTAAAAGAGATTTTGACCCCTGAGTTTGTTTCGGTGTTTCTTCTCAGGGTAGTCAGCTAGGAAACACCGGCTTCATTTAGTTTAAAGTGACCAAAAAAAAAGACGTGTAAAAGTGTTTTTAAAAATCTATTTGCAAAATAAATATCATTTATATACATGTATTATTTGTGCACGTTAAAAGCAAAATAAACAAAATGATTATTGTTACAGGGCAAACAAGCTAAGATTAAGGAGATGTACGAACAGTCAGTACTTCAAAGCGAACAAGGTAAGAACAAATAATCGTAGTGTCTTCCAAACTTCCAAAGTATACGAAATTGAAGCTAAAGCTGCTCAGAACTAAAAAAATCTGATTCAATCAAAAGACAGATGAGAATTTAGAATACTTTGCACCACGCAGCGCATGCGTATGAACAATGAAATGCGTATGTTTTCATGTAGTAAATAAAGTTATATTTTAAGATACGCTTTTAAAATATGTTTGTCGCGTCGCGTCGCATTAGTGTGAACTTACTCTTAGGGCTTTATCACACTAGTGTTTTGCGAACGACTGTGGGCGCGGGCGGGCGCGCTGCGAATGTGACGCGAACATGCCGCAGCTGCACAGCAAAAACGTCTCAGACGCGTGACAAATTCGCAACGTTTTCAACGCGTGTTCGTAGCTAGTTAACGAAGTACAATACACCCAGTACCAAAATGGACTTCGACGAGGAGACACTGCTGCTGGCTTTGTTACTTCGAAGACGCCGGAGACCCGCACTTCGTTGCCGGATCTCGTTGCGCGTCCTCAACATATTCGCTGCGCATGTTTGTTGCGCACCCACTCCGCTTTGAGGACGCTCGCAATCCGCTAGAATGATAAAGCCCTTAGTATTCCACTGCCGCCCCTTATAAACCCTTTGTACTTTTATAACACAATAAATCAGCATAACCTTTACTGAAGTAAGTTTGGGTTGGGTCCCAGTAAATCTGGATGCAGCTGAATATCAGGATTTTACATGGAGTGACTGCTTATCTGACCTCCACAACACTGTAATTAAACATGATGCCCTTGGCAAGACTGGTGTCAGATCTCTCTACTGACTATCCGTAACGACTGACATCTATAAATGACAGTCGGGACCAACAGCTTGACGCGCTTTGCTTTAACGTATTGAATGCAAAGAATATCAAGGAGTCAAATTCAGTTCCCACCATACATTGCCAGCCTTTATGAGAAATATCGAAATTGGCGTCTCTGTTGATTAAGTTAACTAACAGTTCATGTACGGGATATATCGTATACGAGATATCTCGTACTTAGGCACAAGCAATATTAACTTTTATTAAAATAACTACTCTTAATAAGACGCTACGAGTTTTCTCGTAGATGGCATCTGAGGAGAAATTTTCTACGTGATATCTCGTAGGTGGCATCTGAGGAGAAATTATTTAAGATATATTTCGTAGGTGGCATCTGATGAGAATTCATCTACGAGATATCTCGTAGCTGCCATTTAATGTGTTAAGATAGTTCCACCCATTTGCAGACCGGCAAACATTGCTTAACTCAGCCTGGACTGACCTATTGGTCTAGTGGTTAGTGGCCCTGACTGCTACGCCGGAGGTCGTGGGTTCGATTCCCACCCAGGACAAATGTTTGTGTGATGAGCGCGATCATTTGTTCTGTGTCTGGGTGTAATTTATCTATAATATGTATGTATTTAAAAATATATAAGTATGTTTATCAGTTGTCTAGGACTCATAACACAAGCTCTGCTTAGCTTGGGACTAGACGGCGGCGTTGTGTGATAGTAAAAAAAAAAAAAACTTTGTGGATCGAGACGTGCAGCTGTTACGTAATTCAAACGTAGTCTCGTCCAGAATGTCTCACTAAAATTGTCGACTGTTGATAGATGTCAATATGTAATAGAGAAAAATTGACATGACAATGGATTCTAGCCAAATACCTCGTCCAAAACGATTTAAAAAAAAAACTTATTATGTAATACATGTATATATTTATTTTAGATACTGAAATGGCTCCTGATATTGAAGGTAACGTCTCGATTTTTGGTCAATGATCATTTTAAAACAACTATAAACTATCAGTAGTAATAGAAGTCACGTAAAACCATCTGTTTCCTTTAATGATTTGCATTTGAGAAGCCATCTCATGAATGTCTCACATTACACATTCATTGTAAGTACAGCTAAAAAGTAGGAGTTCCTACAGGACTGTGTCAGGAGGTCTGTGTTTTCTGATAGCTATATAACCTAAGGCTCATTAAGCCAAGAGTGAATAGGTTACTTCTAGAGAGCTCCATCGTTGACCACATCATCGCTTACCATCAGGTGCGGTAGTGGTGAAAGGAGAGTCTAACAATAATTTAAAAAACCACAGTAGGCGCGGGCTTGCGGATGGTGAGCGATGGGTAGCTCGCCGTCCGGTAACCGTTCGGGGCGAGCCCAAGTCGTCGACGGCGCGTACTGTTCCACGCGCGCCTCAAGGAGATGTCAGCAACTGTAGGGGCCTTGCAGGGTCGAAGCCTACCGGGGCCAAGGGTCTGATTCTGAAAGGAAGACACGGCCCTGGTACGAAAGGCATCGAAGGAACAGTGGTGGGTTTTTAGTCAGTATAAGTCTGACACTATCTCTCGCTCCGCCCAGGAGCGGAGGAAGTCATAAGATGGTTTTCCCACCGAAAAAAAACCTCTACAACCAAATATCTATATAACATATAGCGACATGTATGTTGCCACATAGTACCTGCAAAACATACGAAATCAACGATGGGGCAATATAGCAAGTTTCAATAAAGGTTTGCGGGACTTTATGCCCTATTCCGTATTCTCAAAAAGCACAATACTCCTTGGCATGACGGGTGACAGATGTCCTGGCATCTGACTACCCGCAACAACTGTCAAAGATGTTAGAAAGATCCAACCGCTTAACGTACTTTCCGATGCTCGCAGTAACCTCGGTATGTTAAGATGGTCACCCACAGAGGCGGCGCAAAGCGTGGGCGACGTGGGCCACCGCCTACGGCCTCTCGTTCCGGAGGGCCTCGCACCTAACTTGGAACTATATTACTTAAAAGCCTTATCTCTAGTCATTATCTATTACAGCCTGAGTATTCTTGGTCCTTAATCATTTTAGCGTGAGACAACAAATGTACTGTTATTACTTAGTGTAGGAATGGTAATTAAAACAACCTATCCACGCTGCGTCTTCCGGTACGCGGTCGTCACTCCAGGCCCTTTCGACCCCAACGGCCATTTGTTCTGCGAGCAATGTGCCCTGCCCATTGCCACTTAAGCAACGTTGGAAGGCCTCCTACAAGGTGGACCAATAAATTGGTGAGGGTTGCAGGAATCCGATGGATGCAAGACACACAGGACCGTTCATTATGGCGATATTTGGGGGAGTGTTATACCTAACAGTGGACGTTTTAAGTTTACGTCGGGTTCGCACTGTTCCATTGTGATATATTTGAAAAAAAACCGTCTTCTCACGCCACCAGAAGGCCTCGCAAAATGTACCTTGCCCACATCAGATTTAGATATTATCCCTCCACTGGTCACCCATCCACGACCCGGCCTCTGTATAAGTTGCTTGGACCTTAAAGTTCGGGATGTGTGGCCGTTATTACTTAGCTACAATCTCACAACACATTCATAATTTCTAAATAATTTTACGACAACCACGTTAATAATTCACATTCAGGCCATATATGCGCACCAGTTGCAAGTGCAATAATTAATTAATAATCCTATTATTAATTTCATTAGATCTTGTCACATCCCATTGCTAAAAACACTAAAGCAAAGGCTTCTCTGCTCTGAGCTTTAGGATTTTTCGAAAGAGTGGAACACATACGAAGACTGACACTCTCGTTCTACCCAGAGCGGGAAAAGTAATCACTTACCTCAAAAAAAGACTTCCTCCTCTGTAGCCTAAGCAGCTATAGGACAATAGAAACACTGCATAGTATAAATCAAAGTCGCTTTCAGCGTCTGTCTGTTTATTTACTAAATCCTCCTAAACCATGCAACGGATTTTGATGGGATTTTCACTAATTGAAAGAGTAAGAAACGAGGAAGGTTTGTGTGTGGCGGGTTGCTAATTCGAAATAAAATTAATATAAAAAGGTTTAAAAACTACAAAAAAGAATCGATCTATCTCCCAATATTATGATTTTAAATTATCATCTATTGTCTAAGTTTATCCCACCAAACAACAATGTCTGTGACAGACAAACGGACACAAGACAAATCTAATAATGGGTCCTTCTATAATTTTAACAATTTTGCAAAAAAGAATATTTTTATTAAAACCCTTCACCCCTTCTCCAGGCGTAACTTCAGCAGAAAAGATCTCTCGCGAGTTGGACGTGAATGCGGAGAAGGCGCGCGCCATCAAGCAGCGCTTTGAGAACGGAGAAGTATTCAACGACGAGAACCAGCCCCCCAGGAACCGTGAGATCGATGACAGGGCACTGTTTAACGAAGGTAAGCCTCCCAGGAACCGTGAGATCGATGACAGGGCACTGTTTAACGAAGGTAAGCCTCCCAGGAACCGCGGGATCGATAACAGGGCACTGTTTAACGAAGGTAAGCCGCCTAGTAATTGTGATATCGATGACAGGGCACTCTTTAACGGAGGTAAGCATCCTAGGAACCGCGAGATCGATGATAGAGCACTTTTTAATGAAAGTAAGCCGCCCAGAAACCGCGAGATCGATGATAGGGCACTGGTTAACAAAGTTAAGCCGCCTAGGTATTGTGATATCGATGACAGGGCACTGTTTAATGAAAGTAAGCCGCCCAGGAACCGCGAAATCGATGATAGGGCACTAGTTAACAAAGTTAAGCCGCCTAGGAATTGTAATATCGATGACAGGGCACTGTTTAACGAAGGTGAGCCGCCCAGGAACCGCGTGATCGATGACAGAGTACTATTTAACGAAGAAAGAAATATTTATTTCTAAGTATATGTTACATTGACATTTTACACAAAAAAAGGTACGACTATAAAACATAATTATCTTCCCAAAATGTGGCTACATCTGCTCCTGTTTTTCCTCAACCAACATAAATCAGTTATATTTAATTAGGTGACATGAACATGATAGTCATCCAGAATAACCCCAGCCCAAAATTTTCTATTGACGCTGAAGAGGCTAAGGTATCTAAGGCTAGTCCTGACGTGGCCAGTCCCTAGATGGCACCGAACTCAAAATTTATAATTTTATTTTAGTTTTTGCGTTTGGGAGCATTATTAAGTAAATAATAGTATTTTCTAAAATCTTAACCTCTCAGGCCCCAGTGTACTGAATTCGGTACACCTCGGTACCAGCTAACTTGAACCTTATTTTTACGTAATATGGTTTAAGTTAGCTGGTATGAGGTGTACCGATTTCGGCACAACGGTGCTTGAGAGGAGACATTTCACTTTATTGAATTTAGCCAAAGTGTTGTCTCAAATTCCACTTAATTCTGACTATTAATTACGCTGACTATAATTGTAATGGTATTGCGTTATACTTAAGCAGTCATAAGTATTTTATGTAGCATATACAACCTTATTTTTAGTATATGCGAAAGCTGAAACACCTATCTAGTATTTTTATGTATAGAATCTATGTACAAAATTTCAAAACTGTATTATGAAAAATCACAAAGTCATAAGCTCGTTATGGTACCTGGTTAGCGACATAAATACATGGTTACCGGGTGACTGGGGGGTCAATTTGTCGGTTTTAAAAACGATCGAAGGTGGTGTCATCTCGTCTTCCCTTACCCTCACGTCAACATTCGTTTTAGTATATGCGAAACCCGAAACACGTGCCTAGCATTTTTATGTAAAGAATCTATGTACAAACATGATTGCTGTATCATGAAAAATCACAAAGTTATAAGCTTATTTTGTCAGCAAAAACACATAGTCACCGGGCCATACGGGTGATTGAGGGATTGTTTTGCACTTGCACCCACCTGTGCACTGGCGTTTAATGCCCGCCATGACCTGCCACGACCTGTTTTGTACTTAGTGTCGGTGGTGTCCAACTTGTGACCTTTTTAAAATATTTTTGGGAAAAAATATAACATGGTATAAAAATTATTGGAATCGATTCAGTTACTGATTCTAAACAAACTATATGCAGGTTTCGCATATACTAGAAATAATGTTTTATAAAAAACTACTTGCAAATTCCATATTGGTGAAAAGTGGAAGTAGTCCACTAGGATTTCAAAGAATAAATACCAGATAATGTTGGATTGTTAGTTGAAACATATTGTTATGTTCCGCAGGCATCGGCAAGAAGTCCCGCTCGATCTTCTTAGAGCTAGACGCCAACGCCAAGAGCGTGCCGCCCACCTCGCCGCCGCCCGGAGACGTGCCCAAGCGGAAGGAGATTGTGAGTACAGCTTTTATTACCCTTAAGTATTATAAAACAAAGTCCACCCCGCGTCTGTATACTTGCTCTCATATAAAATCAAAAACTGCCTGCTGCGGTTTTCCCATCCGATTATAATTTAGCCGTCTTCAAGGCAAGTGAATACTCTTAATAAACTAGTGCGCTTCACCATCACCACCAACGATTACATCACTGCTTACCATCATGTGGGATCGTATTACCATCATGTGATATCTCCAATTACTTGGATATTTGATTCTGAAACGATGTAAGAGGATCATCGGCAATGTTGCAGTCGTCGAGCCAATGCTAATGCTCCAGTCTAGAGCATCAATGCTGAGCTGCTAACCAGTTGGTTTTCTATTGCTTTGGAGGCTCAGACTATAATTCTTTCGCCTTGACCCTGGAATGCAAAGAACAACTGAGGGTACACAGGGCTTAAGTGAATAAAACTCTGACACTCCCTTTCGCTCCATCTAGAGTGCCAAAGATTATCTTATGAATTCCTACCTCAAAAAAAGTCAGGCTTTCAGAGTATAAAACCTACTCTTTTATTTTTTAAGTAGAAATAAATAAATAAATGAAAATTATTTCGCCCATAGCCATTCATCCCTAAAGACGTGGTCCGCGCGGGCGACAAGCTGGAAGACGTGAAGATCGAGACGTCGGACATCTCCGACCGGTTCAAGTTCTTCGAGACCTACAAGCCCAAGAGCGAGCGCAAGGAGTTCCGCATGACGCCGCCCAGGCAGACACAGGTAAATAATGCCACGTAACTCTTCAACTTCTTTTTAATTTTTATTCTCGATAGGTTCGCGCTTGACCGCTATCTCACCGCTATCTAACCTAACTTACTCTTCTCTTTATCGTAACTTTCTTCCTTTATGAGCAGTGGTGCCCCAGTGGTAATGGCCCCGACTTACGAATTGAAGGTTGCGGGTTCAAACCCAGCCAGGTGCATTAGCATAAGCATAATCAGTCTTTTAATGTTCCCACTGCTGGGCCTCAGGCCTCTTCTCTAGGAGAGGAAGGAGGAGGCCAGGTACATTACTTTTTGTAATTTATTTCATCGCCACTGCTCTCAAAACGATGAAGGAAAACATCGTGTGGAAATCGGCATGGTCACCGCGAAATTAAAATAAGAAAGAAAATAGTTTTTTTTAAAACTAAATATTCTTATATTTAACCATTTTCCCTTTGTTCTCCAGCGCGCAAAATCGCCGTCCCCCGAGATCTACCACGAGCCCAGCGTAGTGCGCAGCGACGAGCCGGCGGTGGACACCGGCGTGGCCGCGTCGCGTCACACCGCGTCGCGCATGATCAACGTGTTCCGCCAGCTCGAGCACCAGCAGAACCAGCCCGACGACCAGCAAGGTACGACGGTACAACGGAATATTTCTCAGAAACCAGTATAAAATGACCAGTGTTACTGAAACGCCTTCCAGGTTTATACAGGATGAAATTGAATTTATGCGCATCTTTTTAAGAGGTCATTGTAATCATCATTATGAACAAATTTTACTATAGGACCAAACCTAAAATCGCGAAAAAAAAATCAGCTCTTCCCTACATTTTGATGAGTTATGTGAACATAAATGCAAAGAATACCTGTTTTTTTTTTGCGATTTTGGTTTTAGTCCCATAGTAAAAGTTGTTCATAACTATGAGTACAATGACCCCTTAAAAGGATACTCATGAATTAAATTTCACCCTGTATACTATTTGTTGAGAGAATTCGAGAGTGTGGCGCTGTATACAGGACTCGTCCTAGTTCGGTTCCAGATGTTCCTTGTATAGTCTCAAGAAATCAGAAACGTTTATTTCAAATAGGCATTTTTGAATTGTCAAAATGTCAGTCAATCAAAAAAAAAAGTGAAGCTAAACTGCACGTTCCAAAGCATAGATCTCTATGAAGAAAAACGTGCAAATTTCATGGACACTCTTTTAAATCATATTATGAATTACATAAATCTTGGTTACATATTTCTTGTCGCTTCTAATATATGAACACAATGAGTAATAGTTTTGGTGAAATAAATATTATTATATTATACTAAAGCTGTGCAGTATCGGAGGCAACAATAGTCTGTCTATGCTAATCACACTAATATTATAAAGGCGAAAGTGTGAATTTATGTGTGTTTGATACTCTTTCACACTCAAACGGCTAAACGAATTTGGATGATATCTAGCACACAGATAGAAATTTCTACCGGTTGCATTTCGGGGAGTGTGCATCGGAATTGCATAACCTAATTCCGCCTAGCCCGTTCCATCATCGGACCACCAGGCATACGGCAATGCGCCACCCGTACATGGTGGACATCCCACCTACACGCACAAAACGTTTTGGGAACACATTCATTGTACGTACAGCTAAGGAGTGGAATTCCTTGCCGGAATCTGTGTTTCCTGATGGCTACAACCTGAGTGAATAGGTTACTTCTAGGTAAGCGCGCACCTATCAAGTATAAAAAAAATTCTTGAAGCCGCTGGTAATAGCTAATCACACTAATATTATAAAAGCGAAAGTTTGTGAGTGTGTCTGTATGTTTTTACGCTCGAACACCTAAACGGATTTCGATGCAACTTGGTAGATGGGTAGACCATGCCCTGAATTAGCTCATAAGATACTTTTTATCCCGGGAGTATGTATAATTCCCTTAGAATTTCGTTGGCAAAAGCTAGTGATAATTTAATCAAGATACATACGAAATGTTTAATTTACTTTCATGGCATATAGCGTTCGTTAAATAAACCCCAATTTTGTCTCCAGGTCCCAAACCTCTGAAGAGGTTCACCCCGCCTCCTCCCGGTGAGAACAACCACCAGGGCGACTCCTCGGAAGATGAGTACTCCTCTGAAGAGTATGAAGACGAAGACAGTGAGGACGAACGCCGCAGGGTGTACCTGGAGGCGCGGCAGAGGGACGAGGCCCTCAAACAGGTCAGATAACAGTGTTCTCGCAACTACATGGAAACTGTTTAAGAATTCACAATGTGCAAAAAATAAGACACTTGTCAGACATCGTCCATGATTCTTACTAATATGAAAGTAACCAGACTGTTTATTTTTTAAATTGGGATAGCCCCACCAGTGGGGAAGCGCCCTCGCGCTCTAGGGTGGAGAGAAAGGGCGTGTCAGACTTTTACTGACCAAAATCACACCCTATGTTCAGTTCAGTTGCCCTTTGTGTTCTAGGTTCCTTTGTTTCCCTTTCAAAAGTCAACCCATGGGTTACTACCCCACCTACTAGCCTACTGGCGCTACGGCCCCAATAGGTCTGTCTGTTGGTTTGTTATATTTCACCCCTAAAGTACTGGACCAATTTTAAGATTAGATCTTGAAAATGTACATAGGATAATTTTCATACATGCATTTAGAACGAAAAATTCGAAGACATGGGACATTCACAAACCCGCACTGGGCCCGCGTGGTGGATTACGGCCCATTCCCTCTCCTAGAGAGAGGAGACCTGAGTCCCAGCAGTGGGAACATTAAAAGGCTGATTATGCTTTATGCAGTGCATTCCCTTGGGATTATTTCCGACATTCTTGCGGGAATAACCACCGGCAGAAGTTACTATATGACGATTTGACTAAAACTGTTGCTACCGATTCCAGGCCCAGCAGCTCGCCCGCACGAAGAGCTTCCGCGACCGCTTCGAGAACTGGTCGGAGTCCGAGCCACAACGCTCCCCGTCCGCCGTCGTCATTCAGCGGCAAGTGGAGAACGATGACGACGGAGAGTCGCAGCTGGAGACTGCTAAGAGGTAATATAGCATAGCACCAGCCTGGTATAGTCACAGACACCAGAAAACTTTATTTCAAACAGACCATTTACAGGCGTTTTTGAATTTATTGTCTAAAATGCATATTTCAAAGCGTAAGATCTCTATGGAGAAGAATTTTCCATGGACTCTTTTAAAGTATATCAGGGTTTACATAAATCTTGGTTATATATTTCTGGTCGCTTGTATTATGTGAGCACAATGTAGATAAATAATAAAAAAGGTAATTAAAAACTAAAAATTAAAATAAGCCACTGGCAGCTAAGATGACCAGTCTCAATTGACGGCGCCCGTTCACGAGCATGACGCTTGTGTCAGCCTCACTCAGCCTAACCATTTTGAAGAGAACTAAATGACTTAACAACACGTGACAACATCAGAGAGACACACTTCTGGATAACTCCTTGGGGAACTCCTAAGGTTAACCCCTAAGAATCGATAAACAAACTTAAGTGGTAGAAGGCAGGGCACATTGCTCGCAGAACAGATGGTCGATGGGGACGAAAGGTTCTGGAGTGGCGACCACGTACCAGTGCGCGCAGTGTCGGTGCGGCCGAGACTAGGTAGAGCGACAACCTGGGAAGGGGCGCGGGCATCCGATTGATACGAGTCACACAGGACCGGTCTTTGTGGCAACACTTGGAGGAGACCTATGTCCAGCAGTTGACAACAAAATAGGCAAATAATAACTATATTTACTTCTTGTTTACAGCTTGCGTCAAAAGTTCGAGAGCATGAACATGACGCAGTCGAATGTAACAAAAACCTTCGCGCCTAAAGTCAACAGATTTGTGGTGAGTACACATTTTATTAATTCAGGTAAAAGCAAAAGTTCATGCACATGTGTTTTTTCCCCGTCTTGACCCATCCATTCGACTTCAAGTCAGAGACATTTTTTTATAGAGCTTTTGACTAACATCCTGAAGTCAAACTCAAGGTTAGCCAACGAGTCATGTAGCGCAGTATACTGTTGTTGAGTCCCTTAGTGAAAGTGTGTGTATCCTGGGTACGGTGTAGCCTTTTATGATTAAGTCATTGCAGAAAGTTACATGAAGATTTATTTGGTTCAGTTCACATTACGGTTTACATCATTTGTCCTAATATGGTACGTACGCGACTTCGTTATGAGACATTTTTGCACCACCACTGTGCGTAAGGGACTGTCGCTCGCGCACGCCACGGTCCCGCTTAGCGACTATACATTTTGTCGCGTAAGTATGTGTTGGGTGAGTCCCTACACTGAAAAATAACGGATCCAGTGCTAAATACCTACTATATTGCTACCTAACATAAATGGGACTGGGCAGGACAGGTCTGTCGTATGTCCGACAAATTGTGGGCCAAAGTAGTACAAAGTTGGTGTCACCACGAAGGAGATGGCGGGACGAATTAGACAGACACAGATTTCGCTAGAACTGGCTAGATGAGGCTCAGGCTCGCGATAGATGGAAGGAATGGAGAGAGGCCTGTACCCAGGAGTCAGAACAGGCTAATAAATAAATAAAAGCTACTGACTCGAGCGTGACCCTGTTCTCACTAGATGGCACTGTACTCATCATCATCATCATCTTCCTGCCCTTGTCCCATCTTATTTGGGGTCGGCGCAACACGTTTTTTTCTTCCATTCTATCCTGTAAACCGTCATGCTATCACAAACTTCAATTTCTTTCATATCACTGTTCACACAATCCATCCATCTAGGCACTATACTCAAGATTTTTGTTTATTTTGTTTTTAGTGTATGGATGCATTATTAAATGTAGAAAATGGTATTTGCATAAATCGGACATTCTTTATTGAATCTAGTCGTTAGAGAAAGATTTAGAGACATAAACTGTCGGAAATAGGATTTGAGGCATTTGACTCGATGATAGCTCACCTATGTATATGAACTTTGTTATCTACTTATTTTATAAGTTGTTTTAGTGTACAATAAAGAAATAAAGAGTGCAACTGTCTATACATTGTTATCTGCTCCAGTATACATGTGTCGTAATATAATTTTACTTACCAACAACACTAGAAGTTTAAGATTATTGTTACTAACACTATATGAATTTAGCTCGATTTAAAGATTTATTATTATATATTTTTGTTTGTCCACAGTGACCGCCGCGCGGCTCACCTACCACACCAACCAAAGCAATATTAACCTTTTATCGTTGTAAAGTCTCCTAAATGTTATGTACTACTTGCCAACTATAATATCGTAGAAGATAAGTAACGGTTGTAGCCTATTGACGAATATTCGCTAGAAATATTCTTTTACATTCGGTAACGACTGATAGGGAAATGCATTTTAAAAGAAAAAGTGCCTTAGAATGTGCAATTTATAGTTGTTTTTTTGAAAATTCTACAGAAATCTCATGTTTTTATATAGTTAATATAATCAATTTACGAAGAATTTATAGTGTATCGTTCAAAAAATATTGTCATTGTCATTTGTAATTCATTGATCATTATTTAATTTAATATTTATAATTTTATGTGAGAACATGTTGTGTTTAGCTAAGTCACACAATAGAGAGAATTGTTGGAATACTCAATAAGATATACATTTATATATCTTATGTATGAGGAATTCTTTATTTATCTTATTAACACAAGTTTAAATATTACTCTTCTAATATTAAACTTCGTATTTATAAGTAAAAGCGAACTTGCCAATCACTCCTTGTGATTTTTTTTTTACTGGCAATCTTTTGTACTCAGTCTTGCCACAATATAGTTATAATTTTATCTCTCTGTGCCATCTCAATGTTCTATTAATCTCGTATTACTTAATAATTATTACTATTGTTTATAATATCGCATGTTTATATTATTAATAGAGATACATTTTGAAATGTATTTTAGGTAATTTTTACTATGTGACTGAATATTGGATTCTCTATATTTATTTGTTTGTACTTAAAAAGTTTTGCCGATTTTTTTTATATTATTCGAGAGTAAGGAAATGAATAAATAACAAAATTTTATAGTTTTGTTTTATTTTTTCACCTGGTAGGGGGATTTCAAGAAGCCAACTGACTCGTGATTTCACTTTAACAGTACCCTGTACATCGGAATTAACCCAGGGACTTTACTAAGTCTCGATCCAGTGTCAAAGAGAGAAAAGAAAAAGAAACACGACCACGCCCGGGCCTGCAGCCTTCACCATAAGTAGGTAACGAAGTTGTATCTTTCTTGTCTGGCCTCTTCAGCGTACCTCTCAGCGGAAACTCATTGATTTGACCTCTTTTCTTTTTGATTCGATGGTAAACTCGACAAACTGTTTGGGCCCAATAGGTACACTAATAGCAGCATCTGTAGCACTCATAAAATTCTCCAAAGTGCAGGTGTATGGGCACTTGGGGCATTCTTTTGTGGCTCATGTTTTGAACAGGCAATTTTGCAGCCCTAGCAGGTGACGAAGGACTCAAGCGGCCGTTATTACTTTGGTGCGAGCATCTTCACTGTCTGGATATTTAGAGAAGTAAGAAGTTCCTATACAATAAAAACAAAATAAACTAAAAATGTTGAGTTTGTCGCCATCTAGGGAGAACACCGCCACGAGTCTGCAGCCTTTTCTATATGTAGGTAACGAAGTCTGGTTTTTTTCCTTTCTAGCCTCTTCCACTTCAACCTCTTGGCGGTAACAAGTGAGAGTCAAAATGGCGGGTGTACCATAGCGAATTAAATTATACCAATTACCAAAAAAGTGTACCTAAAAACAAAGACTCATTGAGTTGACGTCAAAAAAGCCCCCATACGTAAGTCGACATGAGTTCGGTCGGATGTATGTGTAATTTCTGGGATATCGTAGTTTTAGTCAACGCTGAGAAATCGGGCGCACCGTTACAACAGCGAGTACTTCCGCAAAAAGACTAACCGGCAGAGTGAGGTGAGGTGAGTAGGGTCTGGATTTAGGTACGGTGTAGTCGCCCCCACCTAGTTTCGGAATTAAGATATTTATTTTGGGATCAGCCAGATCAAGGGGATATAATATGCTTTATGCGATTTACGACCTCTTCAAAAGACAGTGCAGAGGACGAGAGATGCGCGCTGTGGAAGCAGAAGCAACCAACTCCATGACCCCGTCAGAACATCTCCCTCCTGGACGCGAATTGCAGTGGCCAATCTGGAAATCTCTTAACCAACTGCGGACCCAGGTTGGCCGCTGTAAAAACAATTTGGCCAAATGGGGCTTCCTCGACCCATCTCTAACACAGTGCCAGTGTGGAGCCGCTGCACAGGACATGCGTCATTTGCTATGCTGTCCATCCTGCACAACCACCTGCAGTTTTCAGGATCTATACGAGGCCAATAACAGAGCCGTAGAGGTTGCCAAATACGGGTCAGAAAAAAATTAGTTAAGAGTACTTACATCGACACGAAAAGGAGATATAGCCGTGAGCTAGGCAGGAACTGAACCAGGATGAGGTACCATCCATCCGCGCTGCCTTGAAAGGTGTTGATTGCGTAAACTATTTTGTGTTTTGACGGCACGGTTAACCCCGTGGTCCGGCGATTGGCTGCTGCGCTGTGGGTTCGCGGCTTCGATTCCCGCACGGAACAATTATTTTTTATTTGTATGGACACAGATAGGTGTCTAGTGTATGTAAGTTTACATGTTTGTGAAAGCACCCACTTTAACGGAGTAATTCCTAGTAATTCCTAGCGAGTCAACGATTTTTTTTTAATTGTTTGTCTATGTACTTGTCGCCTTTCCTTAGAAGTACATTCTAGTTTCTATATCGTAGCTAATGTCGTTGTGTTTGATCTGCTGTCATCATCGCTCTTTGTCAGTTGTAGGATCTCATTTCATCATTCATCATCATCATTTCAGCCGAAAGACGTCCACTGTTGGACATAGGCCTCCCTCAAATGTCGCCACAGTGACCGGTCCTGTGCGTCTTGCATCCATCGGATTCCCGCGACCCACACCAGGTCATCGGTCCACCTTGTGATAGGATCTCATCAGCGTTCAAAGCTCATGGCTGTTATGAAGTATGGATCGGTTCAGAAATAAAACAACCAAATCTATTTATAATCTAATTATTATTTCCAAAAAAATATAGGGAACGTGAAACAATAAATTAACCACCTAAACATAAATATGTTAAATATTTATCAATCACATTAGTGTCTGAAGATCAGACTTGAGACCTCGTCCGGCGTTAGTCAAATGTGCCAGAAACCAACTCCAAAGATTATTACAACTCGGCTAGATATGCGCCACGTTTAGGATCAACGCCATCTAGTGGCAATTAGAAAAATTATTGCAATTGACATCAATATTGATGTATAATTTGACAATTTAATCTATAAGGCAAGAAATTAGTTTTATCCTCTGTTTCCAGCTTGATTTCGGCTTTGACTCGCATCTTACGAACATTGACTCTCCACATTTATGATCGAAATTAACACAATTTTATGTGTTCAATTAAACTCTTAAGAATTAAGAAGTAAAAACAATGTCAGAGATAATTCTGACCACTCAAAGGTGTTTAGAAGATTGTTGCCAATTGTCATATTACAATATGATGGCAACATTTGAAATGTCTTTTGGATTAGCAGCCCTTTGAGTTTTCATACCAATTTGTCGATGATTAAGTTTACCTATGGGAAAATCGTTCAAGATCTTTGCTCACTCGAATAATTACTTATTATGCATAGGCCAAAAATTATCAACATTTTCTTTATAATATTACAGTTTTATCTTCCCATAGGTAAATCTAAACATTAATTTAGACCATAACACTTAACCTATACAGTATAAAATATACAAAATGTACATTCGATCGCAAAAAAGCTGGGCTAACTTAAAAATTCACAAAATTTTCTTACTTTTAAAATTAAAAAATCAACGATAGAAACTATACGAAAGAAAAAAAAATGTTTTGCGCAAACTATAAATTATTTATTTGATAACTGTGATCTGTTGATTGACATGTTTTATATACATTTGGTAAGTAATTTTAGGTCTAGTATTGGTGAAAAAGGCGACACGTGATTCTTTAGGCTAAAAAAAATAATGCAATTATTTTTAGTAAGTCCATTAGCGCGTTCTCCACTAAAACTAGACTCACATCGACATAAACAACTTAAAGTCACAGTTAACTTGTAATCCGTATCACCAGAAAAAGAAAAGAAACAGCGCGAGTCATCTCAGACGCTATTATTAGCTTGTTACACTTTCAAGAAGACACCAACAGATATCGCTTTAAGGTGGAAGCTACGGACATGAGTGTGGTCATGACCACGCTAGATGGCGTTAAACTTAACATTTTTAGTTTATTTTGGTTTGTTAGAATTGGATGGATTTTGAAAAAATCTAATAATGCTCCAACTACATTTATAATGTCCCCACTGCTGGCATTCGGCCCTACTCTCTGAGAGAGGGAATAGGCCCTAATCCACCACGCGCGCCCAGGGCAACTGGTGGATCTCACATCTTAGAACTATTGGTTCTCGGACATGCCGGTTTCCTGACGTTTTTCTTCAACTTTTTTAAGAGTAGTGGTGATGAAAATAAATAACATAGACAAATGCCCCTGACTGGGTTAGAAGCCGCCACCTATAAACTCAGAAGACAGGGCTGTTTCCACTGGGCCACTATGGCTCTTTACATTACACTTACCAATTACACTAACAATAAAATAAACTTAAAATGTCGAGTTCAGCGCCATTTATAGTTAGAAATTGCCACCTTCAGAGCAGTAGCTATCTCCTTAACTCTTTAGCCGTCTACATCAGATAGGTCTGACGAACACTCTCGCATTTATTCTGCCAGGGTCGCACAACCACGATCAAATACTTCATCTCCTCATCTCTTCTGGTAGGTGACTATGGAGTATCCAGTCGCAAACATACGACCCTGGCGAATGGGACACGAAACACAAGTCTGACCAATCCGATGTGAGCGGTTAAAATGTTAATAAAATATTATAAAATCAGGTCATAATTCACAAGTATTGGTTGCTATCCTTTGGATAAGCATAGAGCGCTAAGTTCGTCACTAGAATTTGCTATAAACATTAATAATACTGTCTTTATCTAAATAACAGACATTAAGGGCATTTAACGGACAAGTCACTATCTTATTGCTGTATTTTGTTTCGTTTGGTAGTGGTGCGAGCTAAGATTCAGTTCTACAACATCGGAAAAAAAGGCCAAAAAGAAATTACGTTTGTTGTAAGGGAGGAGTTAAATATTTACGTTATTATATTTTTAGTATTTGTTTTTACAGCGGCAACAGAAATACATCATCTGTGAAAATTTCAACTGTCTAGCTGTCACGGTTCATGAGATATAGTCTGGTGACAGATAGACGGACAGCGGAAAGTCAATAAGGTCCCGTATTTACCCTTCGGGTATGGAACCCTAAAAATAATGTTTTAATATTTTTACTCGTATGCACAATCGCTAGGCAACATGTAAACGCATGCCTAAATATTATTTCGTAATGAATTTTCAACTCTCCAGGAGTTTCCATTGAGACATACATTTAGGTGTAGCCCAGGGAAAGTAAAACCGAGTATTTGACTTTAAAATATTTATTTTTATTTAAAGGGTTGACCAGACGGTTGCAAACCAACTTTCCAACCAAGGTGACCTTGGTTTGTGTTGCGGCTACATGGATGTAAACCACGCGTCAACACGTTCGGTTGTTGGGAAAACGCGCCTCCCAATCAAAGGCGTTGAAGGTCATGGATTACAACTGCTGTCTACACGGATTGAAACCGTTTGGTCACCCCTTAACACATTGCAATGAACATGGTCGATAAAATAACACTGGGGTTATGTTCAATTTTATTGCATTAATGAGTTTGCATAATTTCCCATTTGTTTGAATGCTTGACTTGTTATTGCATAATTTCCCATTTGTTTGAATGCTTGACTTGTTATGTATTTCAAATTCTGTAAGTATTTATAGGTATGTACTTTAAAGAATATTTGTAATAATTAATTCAAATAATGTATCTGTCTACATTGCCGCAGCCAACTAGTTTAATACAACATTTTGTTAGGAGCCTAGCCTGACAACAGAACGGCGCCGTTCATCTAGCGGCCTGAATAATCTTCAGCCGATGCATCAAACACCACATTTAATGAACTGGCTAGCCATTAGACATTAGCATTAGCTTGTATGAATGACCTAAACATTAGCTTAGATCATTCTTATAAGTGAGACCATGTGACCAACAAAAACTTACGGCATCCCGACGCGGACAGGTTAGATTTGATTCTTTTTAATTATGTTTTAAGGCCACGAGATTTTTTGAAAGAGGGCGGGTAGAAGTCTGACACGCCCTCTTGCTTCACCCTAGAGCGAGAAAAGACATTTGATGATATCCTAACTATAAAAAAATTTCTTTTATAGTCTGCAAACAGAAACAGTAACCTTACGCAGCGGAGCTCCGTCACTATCTTACTTACGAAGGTCGTCAGCACATTGCCAGTTAAACAAGAAATCAAAATTAATTCCACCAGTCTCTCTCAAATGTCTGGGCTAGACAAGTAATACCGTTATCGTTTATTTTTGATTATTTTACTCAAATCTATTAGCACACAATAACGATCCGACGTCTTTGTGTCGACACCGTCAACGGCGCACGCTGAAAACCAGCGTAGAGGACTCATCGCGGCATTAAGGGCGAAATTCACCAATAAAACTAATCGCGTTTCAACGTTTGGTTTGCATAATCGCGTTTATCCGCTGTCGCTAGTGTCACTTGTCTGTATTTTTCTTTTGTTGTATTTTTACAAGTGACACTAGTGACAGCGGCTTAACGCGATTATGCGAGCCAAAGGTTAAAACGCGATTAGGTTTATTGGTGAATTCTGCCCTTAGCTGAGCATTTCGCCGTTTTGCGCGGACGTGGCGCAGAATGTTTATAATTTGTAAGTTAGTACTAATATTGCGTCAATTTCCGCAAATAAAATGATTTTTTTATTTTCTTTGTCATCAAATCATTTGTCTAGCTGAATATTATTGAGGTGGCTAGTTGAATAGCGTAATTTACTAAAAACGCTAGGATTTTAATTGAATGGCGGATTAAGCTAGTTGGCCGTGACATACAATCACCTAGATTTTTTAAGTATTTTAGAATGTATGTCTTAGTTCGCACCACGTTTTGAAAGATACATCTTATTTTACGTTAGATCGTAACAATCGTATTTTAAAATAAGAAGCTATGGAGCGGCTAAAACATTTCGTAACAAAATCTCAACACTATGTAATCACACTAAATTGTTTTAATGGACTCGTTGTATTTTGTGACCATTGTCATTAGAATAAAAATAAACTATATTGATGAAGTCGGCATTTATGTAAGTATGTACTTTTTTATGGGCGGGAAATTATAAAATGGAGTTTCTTGCCGGTTCTTCTCCATAGGAAACGACCAATTTGGAACCGTGCACTAGCTTATGACGTTTTATAAGTGCCCATGTAGGCCTATGTGAAAAAAAAGCTTTTGAATTATGAATAACTTTAGTCAGTCTGAAACTCTATCGCTCCATGCAGAGCGAGAGTTTCAGACTGACTAAAGCCCAACTCTGTTCCTTCAATAGTCCGTTGCGTCCCAGGACCGCGGTAACTCTTTCGAACAATGCCGATGCCCTGGTAGGCTTGTAAAGTATGAAACTATAAGTCTATATTCATAAATCAGCTAATAGCTGAAAAAGGCAGTTTAATAGAAATGCATTATTTATCGCCGTACATCTATCCAGTACCCACTGCTGAGAATGCTCAACCACAAATAAATTCATATAAACCATTAAAATTTTGAAACTTCAAACAATACAATCAGTGGTCACAAAATTGTACGTGCCCAAAATATAATAATTCAAAAATCTTGAGAAATAACCTCAAATATATGCCTACGTCCAAAGTGATTGTTACCAGCGAATGCGCAATGCAGCATTGACAATGCATGCCTTTCTATTGTAAAAAACAATCTCTCTTTTATAAAAAAAATCATTTTCAAAATTTTCTTAAAGTGCAGCCAAACCTCGATCGATCGATATTATCGACCGTTTAGAGTCGAAACAGTGTGATGTGTGATAGGCGGGTTACAGTTGACAGAAGTCGGTTTTATTTCATAATGAATTCACTATAGTGGGACTGTTATAAATCGAATCGTCGTGTGATAAATCTTATAGCGTATGCAGGTTAAAAAAATAATGGGTCGATCACGTTGTCACTCAGTTTAGTCACGCCCATTGACCCCAGTATGAATATGCCATTACTTTGCACTGATTGACCCCATTAGAAGGCGGAAAGGGAGTTTCCTTGTGTGATCGCATCCTAAATGAAGACATTCACATTAGATCCAAGGTTACCGAAATAGCCTGAAGAATCGCCAAACTTAAAAGACAGTGGGCGGGGAATATTGCTCTCAGAACTATTGTCTTAGAGTGGTAGACGCAGCGTTGGAAGGCCTCCTTAAAGGTGGACAGATACCCTGAGGGAATCCGATGGATGCATGACGTACAGGACCGGTCGTTAGGGGTCACTTAGGGGAGGCCTATGTCCAACAGTGGACGTCTTTCAGCTGAAATGATGATGATGAATGATGCACTGATATGTCACTGTTTTCCTAACGTGAATAGCACTGTGCTAACGTCACAACACTGACAGAATCTAGGCTGGCGTTTGCGCGAGCCGAACAAAAGATAAAAATTCCGACCGCAAAGACGCGGTGTTTTTCTCTCTGTCGGCAGCCGTATGAACAACATCTAGTCTAGGGACCGTCTCACGGTTAATTGTGAAGTGAATTCCTAAAACCTGTATCATAATTAATCAGTTGCATGGTCGGGAATTTGGTAATAAGTTTGTTTATTGCTCATTACCCACCAAATAGGATCTCCGGGAAGGACTTCCACTGTGAGCCGAAATTGTCTATGACCGGATGACTTAGTTCTTCAACTTCAACTCTTCATTAATGGAAAAGACACCACAATTTTGCCAATAACACGTGCAAACTATTAATGGACCATCAAAGGCTAACGGTCCAACTATAGTAGCGGTCGTCAATTTTGTTAGACGGGTTTAACTTTCATCAACCAAATTTTGCGGCGATCCATATCGACTGGTTTGGTTACACTTTAATACTGGGTAATAGATACCACATCACGCAGTGCCAGTTACAATCAAATACGGCGGCAAACAGTTTTTAGTCTATCAGAATAATAATATATATATAATTTACTCTTCTAGTGCAATTTTAGAAATATGTGTGAATAAATTTATATTTACTTAGAATTTAATTTATTAATAATTATTCTTTCAATTACGTTTTCGTTTAGAACTCTCTCAAATCACATACGCGACGCAGTTTTAGATTTATCTCTGGGATTTTTTTATAGCATTAAATAAAACTTTTTTTCTATTGAATTATGTAGTTTTTCGAACGCAAATTATTTACATAAATCTCAAGCGCATATATTCAGCTGCACTGTGCTTTGACACACGAACTGTCAGCAGTATATGCGCGTATGACTCTCATATTATTTTACGATAATTTTTGTTCTAAAAACTAGGGTATTATTTCATCAGAACAATGACAAATGCATATTGTTCTTGCTCTAATTAACTTTTTATCTGCAAATAAGTTTTAATCATATACAAATTGAATTGACCGATTGGTATTAAACTATGTATTTCGTTTTTAGTATCAAATCGAGACAACACAAAAATAAATAACACGCAAAATAGTTTTTTGAGACAAAATAAATAGCGCAAATATCAAAGGAAAACGCATAAACGCATTGTAAACCAAGGAGGTTGTAAATCCTGGTTCCATCTTCCAATAATGTGTGTTATATCGTTTAAGTATTTTTGAGCTGAATAGTTAATTTGGTGCCACGTTTCAAGTCATACGGGGTTACCATGACGTTCAAAGTAAGATTGTTTCATTCTTATTTCAGTGTGGGTAAGAGAGAGGTATACAGGTTGTCTAGCGCCATCTCTTACCCACAATGGAAAAAAGAATGAAACAATCTTATTTTAAACGTCATGCTACAGGTCATAATCAATTCAAAATTATTCGAATTTTTACAAATAAAACAATGATAATGTTTCAATGTTTGTTTTTTCACTCGCTTTTTCAACATAATAACTCTGAATGGAATAAAATTTGGAACTTGGCGCCATATAAATTTTTATTTAGCTCAAAATAACCTATCCAAGGACATAACATACATACCTACTGGAAGGTGGGACCAGGATTTATAGAAACCCTGGCTTCATCGTTTCACTGACCTAGACAGGTAGCCGATAGGTGACACAGCGGCAACGTCGCGTACTATAGCTTATTGTGACGTCACGCACGCATTAGCGGACGCGTGCGCTGGCGGTTTCCCAGAAAAATATCCTAAAAGTCTACGTTAGAGGAGCCCAGCACGAGTCCAACACGCGCCGAGCACTACGTCGTGTGGTGGGGACCGATTTACTACCTTCGAACGAGCGCGCGAGGCTGTCTCGCACGAACCAAACGCTATATGCGTTTGGTTCGTGCGAGACAGCTCCGCCAACTGTCGATTTTTTGACGAACACAAAGAGCTTCGCATCACGTTCGAGGACAGTGATTGTTGAAGGCTCGTTGACGTACGTCCACCCTTGACACCGCGAGTAGAGCGGCTGGGGTTGTGCTCAGTTCGTGCAGGGTTCCTCTAGCGTAGACCCACCATTAAATTCTTTCTTCCAAAGCCGCGGGTACTTACCACGGTGGGATTCCGTATTGCGGCACAATCAGTTTATTCGCATTCGGTACGTTCGCAGAACTATAGTTGCGTTTATAAGGCATTCATCATACATTAACCTACTGACATGGCTGTCTGTGTATTCTGACGTCGAGTAACAAAAAAAAGCTGTTGTAATTTCCGAATATTTCCAGTTTGGCAGTGCTTTTGCTGGCAACACCACTTAATAAAGTCGTGGCAACCCCGAAACAAAACCGTACACGCTCGTAACATGACGAAAGAAATCTAAAACTGCGCATTCATCCATATACCATATCTGCTTAGCCTCTAAGAGGCAGCTTAAAACATTAATATATACAGTGTACCTAGCACTAAGAAGTTTGCTGTGCTTTCATGAAGGACTCTGAACTATTTCAAATATTCTGACAAAGATTTAATATATTGAAGTGCAAATGTGTCAATGATTTCATTTTTGCAAAATCGTGTTGTTTTGGCCCCTTCAATTATATGCTTTATGTTCATTAGGTTAAGGAAAATTTTATTAGCTACGGTATAAAACGCCGGGAGTAAAGAGTTTGTACTTGAAAATCACGTCCAAATCCAAATTCCTGCAATGACTAACAGTCACTCAGCCAGTCAAAAAGACTGCAAATAACAAAGCGTCCAGGCATTTTATAGTATCACTAATTATTTTAAAATACACAGCAATGGTTTCACACAATAAAGTACCAATTATACTAAAACAGTACAATAATAAATTAGTCAATAAAAATTTCTATCTTGATCAGACACGCAAATCAGACATACTACATATGAGATCCTCTCCGAAACCAATATTATTTAAAAATGATCAAGATCTTACGATAACTTATAATGACATTACTTACTGAACAAAATCCTTCACGAAACACTGTCACTTCACTACCTCACTACAAGGTCTAATCGGGTGGTCGCTGGACCACATCTACTGGTAACTTCGTGCTGTCAACTGTCACTTTGTCTGACTTATCTCTACTGCTGTCAGACTTGTCCCTGTGCTTGTCATTCCTCTTGTCGTCAGAGCTTCTATGCTCCTTCTTATGTTCTCTCGGTCGGTCAGACTTGTGGTGCGACGATTTGTGACGGGATGATGATGAATGCCGACGGTGATGGTCTGATCTATCCTTGTCAGACCTCTCGTGCCTTACGTCTGACCTTTCTGAACGGTGCTTGTCTGAATCCTTGTGTCTGTGGTTCTTATCTGTTCTGTCCGACTTTGTGTCTACCTTATCGGATTTTTGATCTACTCTGTCAGATTTTGAGTCAGATTTCTCAGTTTTTATTTCAGTTTTGTCTGCTTTTTGGTCTGATCTATTTTTGTCTCTATCGTGCCTCATATCGGGATTGTCGTACTTTAGCTCAGTTTTCTCATAGGTCTGTTCTACTTTATCACTTTTGTGTTCGTACTTCTCAGGTTTGGGATCCAATTTGTCAGATTTAATATCTGTTCTGTCAGACTTTTGATCTAATTTGTCAGGTTTAGCTTCAATTTTGTCCTTTACTTCGGATTTGAGATCAACTTTCTCTGGTGACTTCGCATCAGTCTTTTCTTGTTTCACTTCAATTTTGTCAGACTTCAATTCTGTTTTTTCGACCTTGGGTTCTGTTCTCTCAACCTTTGTCTCGGATTTTTCAGGCTTTGGTTCTATTTTATCGGACTTGGATTCTGATTTGGCCTCAAGTTTGTCAGATTTAGTATCAATCTTGTCAGACTTGCTCGTCTCTGGTTTGTCTGTCTTCTCGGTCTTGTCCGCCTTAGTGTCTGTCTTCTTGTCTGCATGTTTGACCTGTGTTTCTACGCTCTTTCTGTTGTGACCGACCTTCAGTGCCGTCTTCTGGTTCAATTTTTGGTGGAACTTTGCACTGAGAGCTCTCATCTCAATGACACCGGCTTTGTGCTTGGCTGCTGATTTTTTAGGCTCTGTAAATTTCAATTTACAATGATTACTTTGCTTTTTATAAATATTTTACGGAGACATATCTGTTCGAATGATGTTAGTGCAATGATTGTTGAGATTAAATGCCTACTATTACTTGCTTCAAAAAATAACCCTAATTTCAAAATACAGAACTAGTTTTGATGTTCATCATCAAATTATTGTGTCTTTATAAAGCATGCTTTGGGATCGTTAAAACGGAATTTCACACTTTATTTAACGTGAAATTATAAATGGCATATAATGTATGGCGTATGTTCTTATAGTTTTTCTTTTCTAAATTCACGGGGGCGAAGCCATTGCTTGAAGCTAGTAAATTGTTCATTTTCTGGATAGAGATTTTTACCAAAATAATGAAATTCACATCACATACAGAATTATAAATATTTCAAACAGGTAATGCAGCGCAGGGACAGTGATTGTATAACACTTATCCTATCCTCCATTCGAAATAATATTAGATATTTGAGACTTTTTTACTGTCCGTTCAACCGATTTTGGCTTCTATTCCGTAGGCATATAAAAGCTAACTTTTCACACACGCACACAGTGTTCTCAAATATTAATTTTAAATAATTATTTTAAAAAAAATGAAGACTTCCGAATTTTCACTTTTATTTTTCGAATATTCATTTTTAAAATTGACTAAAGTCGCGTCTGTGCTGTCTGAAGGGCTTAACTTCAATTGGTCAATGTGACACGGCTTTCTATTTTACTTTGATCTAATTAGTCAAGAAGGATGGCTAATCTTAGGAAGAACAATGGGTCACGATTTTCTTAACGCGTATATACTATACTTGCTAGTTGTATAAAAAAAATGAATAGCTATGCCTGGATGGAAATGGAGGTCGTGAGTTCGATTCTCACCCAAGGCAAAATGTTTGTGCGATGGGCACTATTATTGGTTGTGTCAAGAAACTAGTTTATCTATAATGTGTTTAGAAATATATAAGTATGTTTATCAGTTGTCTAGTATTCATAGCACAAGCTTTGCTTAGTTTGGGACTAGATGGCATTGTGTGATAGTTAAGGATTATTATTGCTAGTAATAAATAAAGAACAATGAATTTCCTTAAGTATATAGCTCACCAGATGTGTGGTTGATGGTGACAGGTATGGGGTCTGCCGGACGCTCATCAGCTGGTGATGAAGCTTCTGATGTCGGGTAGTACTGCTTCAGACGCAAGTGCCAGGCTGTGGACGGTACAAGGGTTGAGTAATTCTGTCCAGGATAGTGTCCGATACGAGGACGTCTACCTCATGAGTGCACGAGCTGACTCCCGATCATGATCAAGAGATCGGAATAGGCTGAGTGTACCTAAAGTTCGTGGAATTAATTCTTCTTTACGCTAACTGTATGTTACTTAAGTAACATAGTGCATGCTTACTCAAAAAGAGACGTAACTTAAAAAAGAGGATATTCAAAATTGAACCTTAGTTTTGAAACATGTGTTTTCAAATTCAAACACCCTCTTTTTGAGTTAGGTCTTTTTATTAGTAAGCATGCGATAGTTTTTTTAATATCCTATTTTGTGTCCTACTACTGAGGGGGGGGGGGGGGGGCAAAGGCCTCCCCTTTCTCCTTCCAATCCTCTCTGTCTAGGGCGATCTCTAGCGTCCAGTGAGCGACAATTTTCGCCCACCGGGTCGTCCGGGTGCATTCGTGTGACGTGGTCAGCCCACTCTCACTTCAATCTGTTTTTTCTGCGACCTCTAATAATAGAGCGCAACGTGGTGTTTCAAACGCGATCTATTCGCTTAATACCTATTGTGCTGCGTTCTATAATAGTTTGATAATAATTCCTCTAAAATTCCGGAATCATAAAAATGATGATTAAATCCCGGAATGTAAGAAATTGCGTTAAATATACGACGAAGGACACCGACGGGCCAGCTGTGTACATTTCATCATTTCAGCCGAAAGACGTCTACTGTTGGACATAGGCCTCCCCCAAATGTCGCCACAATATGACCGGTCCTGTGCGTCTCGCATCCATCGGATTCCCGCGACCCTCACCAGGTCATCGGTCCACCTTGTGGGAGGCCTTCCAACGCTGCGTCTTCCGGTACTTGTGTTCATTTTACGCTTGCGACAAGACGAATGGGTTTACGCAGGCGTACACTAAGCGTATAATGACGAATACGTATCTATGAAGCATCCATGGACAGTCAGCCTAAATTACAAAAAAAAACAACGACAAAAAATCACGTTGTATGGGAGCCCCCTTAAATATTTAATTTATTTCAACTGTCTTATTATCATAATTCATGAGATATAGACTGGTGACAGACAAACGGACGGACAGCGGAGTCTTAGTAACAGGGTTCCGTTTTATCCTTTGGGTACGGAACCCTAAAAAACAATCTCTTCAAAAAAGTATAAGGTCCTGGAAAAAGAAAAGTATAAGGTAGCACTTACCAACTGAAGTGACCGCGGACACGGTCCTGAACTGGTGGATGATGTTCCTGGGCAGGAAGTAGATGTCGTCGGAGCACAGCGGCAGGCGCGAGTAGCGCACGCCCTCGCGGCGGAGCTGGTTCAGCTTCGCCTCTTCCAACCTGACGATACATTCAGAAATATCATAATCATGTAGTTACTAGCATCTGCTATTCATCCACTCCATTCCACTCACACTCCAGAAAGACGTCCACTGTTGGACATAGGCCTTCCCCAAGCGACGCCACAACGACCGATCCTGTGCGTCTCGCATCCACCGCACTTCCGCGACTCTCACCAGGTCATCGGTCCACCTTGTGGGAGGACGCGCCAACGCTGCGTTTTCCGATGCGCGGTCGTCACTCTAGAACCTTTCGTCATTCCGTCTTATGAGCAATATGCCCTGCTCACTGCCACTTCAGTTTGGCGATTCTTCGAGCTATGTCGGCGACCTTGGTTCTCCTGCGGATATATTCACTCCTAAAGCGATTACGCAAGGAAACTCTAAGCATAGCAATTTCCATTGCCCTTTGAGTGACTTTAAGTCTTCCGATGAGGTCCATCTGCTATTGTCCCGAGAGAATAATTTCCGGGATAAAAAGCACATATCCTTTGTGCTAAATGATATTTAGTTTGCAAATCATCATCATTTCAGCCGAAAGACGTCCAGTCCACTATTGGAAATAGGCCTCCCCCAAGTGTCGCTACAATGAACAGTCTTGTGCGTCTCACATCCGTCGGATTCCCGCGACTCTCACTAGGGCTTCGATTCACATTGTATTAGGCCTTCCAAAGCTGCGTCTTTCAGAACGCAGTCATCTGTTCTGCGAGCAATTTGCCCCTGCCATAAGTTTGGTGATTCTTCGGATTTCTATTTTGCAATTTGTTTAAAAAAAAAAAACACTTTGTACACTAAAATTTTTTGGTCGATTTAAACTAGATGAGGCTGGTGTTTCCTGGTTGACTATTCTGAGAAGAAAAATCGAGACAAACGGGTCCAGCTGCAACAACTTGTTGAAAGTACGACAAACGGCGAGTATCCACCCTTACGTTGTTGAAACTTCAACGGTCCGGACTAAGCGTTTCGCTTCGTCATTTATACCGCGTACATCGAAGGACTGGAACAATTTGCCTGCTGCAGTCTTCCCGTCAACCTATAATTTAGGTGTCTTCAAGGCTAGAGTAAATGGGCTCTTAATAAACTAGATCAATGATTGCATCTCTGCTTACCATGTGGGATCGCAGTCAATCACTGGTTTATATATATTTAAAAAAAGGTAACAGCATGGAACTTACCAAGTGACACACTGCGAGATGGGCGGCTCGTACAGGTCCAGGCCTAACAGCTGCACCAGCTTGTTGAAGTCAGCCGCGTGGAAGGCCACCACGTCCTTAGTGATGCGCCCGCGGTCTGACTCGTCGCCGCAGTGGATTGCTTTTAATACACCTGTGGATGAAATAAAACATGGGTTAGCATCTGTTAAACATACCTGGCATTCATGCTGAACTGGACCTATTTTAGTGCAACCGTGAGGCATGCAACTATATTTTTTTTGCTACTGTTTGTTTTTTTATATATATTTACTTTATTTTATTTTTTAGTGTTTAGTGTTATCTAATATCATTTTTGTGCCTTGTGCTGTACCAAATAAATTATTTTTCTTTCTTTCTTTACCAAAGCAGCAACAGGCCGTTCATAGTCAAAGGACCCTGATATTTTTATTTATATAATACATGGAAGATTTACAGCTAATAAAACCAGACGAAAAAGAAAACCATTGTCCTTAGAAAGCTAATTATTACGTAAGTCCTTACGCATAAACATTAGAAAAAATTAAAAATGATGTGAGCACAAAAACAAAAAAGCTTTTTTTTCTGGTTTTAAAGGCGACATATTTTCGACTAGTTTGAGCCCGCAGTTTTACGCGCATCAAAGTAGAAAACTACTCCAAGAGAACAAACTCGCAGGATAAAAAGCATCCTATACGCTATTCTGGGATATTGTCTACCCTTGTGCCAAAGTTAAATTAAATCCGTTCAGCTATTCGAGCATGAAGGTGTAACAAACACACACAGATAAATCAAATGTAATATTAGTGTGACTCATTAGCTCATAGCTATACGAGTAGTAGTAAAAGTGATTCGAGATCTGGGTGAATTGCAAACTATGGCAGTCTTTGTAGACTCAATACACAAAAGTGTTTTACAAATATAACACACAGTTAGACACTAACGGCAATAAGGCCAATTTAACTTTCTTCTTGTGTCGATTTGACTAAAATTTTTGAACTTGCTCCAGCGCGGCAGGTACTGCAGGTTGCGCAGCTCGTTGTGAGTGTGCACTTACCGACGGCGGCGGTAGTGATCCTGTCCAGGCCGTGGCCGACGTGGTCGGCGTGCGCGCGCGTGCGGTCCTCGAACAGGAACTCGCGCGCCTCGCTCCAGCGCGGCAGGTACTGCAGGTTGCGCAGCTCGTTGTGAGTGTGCACTTACCGACGGCGGCGGTAGTGATCCTGTCCAGGCCGTGGCCGACGTGGTCGGCGTGCGCGCGCGTGCGGTCCTCGAACAGGAACTCGCGCGCCTCGCTCCAGCGCGGCAGGTACTGCAGGTTGCGCAGCTCGTTGTGAGTGTGCACTTACCGACGGCGGCGGTAGTGATCCTGTCCAGGCCGTGGCCGACGTGGTCGGCGTGCGCGCGCGTGCGGTCCTCGAACAGGAACTCGCGCGCCTCGCTCCAGCGCGGCAGGTACTGCAGGTTGCGCAGCTCGTTGTGAGTGTGCACTTACCGACGGCGGCGGTAGTGATCCTGTCCAGGCCGTGGCCGACGTGGTCGGCGTGCGCGCGCGTGCGGTCCTCGAACAGGAACTCGCGCGCCTCGCTCCAGCGCGGCAGGTACTGCAGGTTGCGCAGCTCGTTGTGAGTGTGCACTTACCGACGGCGGCGGTAGTGATCCTGTCCAGGCCGTGGCCGACGTGGTCGGCGTGCGCGCGCGTGCGGTCCTCGAACAGGAACTCGCGCGCCTCGCTCCAGCGCGGCAGGTACTGCAGGTTGCGCAGCTCGTTGTGAGTGTGCACTTACCGACGGCGGCGGTAGTGATCCTGTCCAGGCCGTGGCCGACGTGGTCGGCGTGCGCGCGCGTGCGGTCCTCGAACAGGAACTCGCGCGCCTCGCTCCAGCGCGGCAGGTACTGCAGGTTGCGCAGCTCGTTGTGAGTGTGCACTTACCGACGGCGGCGGTAGTGATCCTGTCCAGGCCGTGGCCGACGTGGTCGGCGTGCGCGCGCGTGCGGTCCTCGAACAGGAACTCGCGCGCCTCGCTCCAGCGCGGCAGGTACTGCAGGTTGCGCAGCTCGTTGTGAGTGTGCACTTACCGACGGCGGCGGTAGTGATCCTGTCCAGGCCGTGGCCGACGTGGTCGGCGTGCGCGCGCGTGCGGTCCTCGAACAGGAACTCGCGCGCCTCGCTCCAGCGCGGCAGGTACTGCAGGTTGCGCAGCTCGTTGTGAGTGTGCACTTACCGACGGCGGCGGTAGTGATCCTGTCCAGGCCGTGGCCGACGTGGTCGGCGTGCGCGCGCGTGCGGTCCTCGAACAGGAACTCGCGCGCCTCGCTCCAGCGCGGCAGGTACTGCAGGTTGCGCAGCTCGTTGTGAGTGTGCACTTACCGACGGCGGCGGTAGTGATCCTGTCCAGGCCGTGGCCGACGTGGTCGGCGTGCGCGCGCGTGCGGTCCTCGAACAGGAACTCGCGCGCCTCGCTCCAGCGCGGCAGGTACTGCAGGTTGCGCAGCTCGTTGTGAGTGTGCACTTACCGACGGCGGCGGTAGTGATCCTGTCCAGGCCGTGGCCGACGTGGTCGGCGTGCGCGCGCGTGCGGTCCTCGAACAGGAACTCGCGCGCCTCGCTCCAGCGCGGCAGGTACTGCAGGTTGCGCAGCTCGTTGTGAGTGTGCACTTACCGACGGCGGCGGTAGTGATCCTGTCCAGGCCGTGGCCGACGTGGTCGGCGTGCGCGCGCGTGCGGTCCTCGAACAGGAACTCGCGCGCCTCGCTCCAGCGCGGCAGGTACTGCAGGTTGCGCAGCTCGTTGTGAGTGTGCACTTACCGACGGCGGCGGTAGTGATCCTGTCCAGGCCGTGGCCGACGTGGTCGGCGTGCGCGCGCGTGCGGTCCTCGAACAGGAACTCGCGCGCCTCGCTCCAGCGCGGCAGGTACTGCAGGTTGCGCAGCTCGTTGTGAGTGTGCACTTACCGACGGCGGCGGTAGTGATCCTGTCCAGGCCGTGGCCGACGTGGTCGGCGTGCGCGCGCGTGCGGTCCTCGAACAGGAACTCGCGCGCCTCGCTCCAGCGCGGCAGGTACTGCAGGTTGCGCAGCTCGTTGTGAGTGTGCACTTACCGACGGCGGCGGTAGTGATCCTGTCCAGGCCGTGGCCGACGTGGTCGGCGTGCGCGCGCGTGCGGTCCTCGAACAGGAACTCGCGCGCCTCGCTCCAGCGCGGCAGGTACTGCAGGTTGCGCAGCTCGTTGTGAGTGTGCACTTACCGACGGCGGCGGTAGTGATCCTGTCCAGGCCGTGGCCGACGTGGTCGGCGTGCGCGCGCGTGCGGTCCTCGAACAGGAACTCGCGCGCCTCGCTCCAGCGCGGCAGGTACTGCAGGTTGCGCAGCTCGTTGTGAGTGTGCACTTACCGACGGCGGCGGTAGTGATCCTGTCCAGGCCGTGGCCGACGTGGTCGGCGTGCGCGCGCGTGCGGTCCTCGAACAGGAACTCGCGCGCCTCGCTCCAGCGCGGCAGGTACTGCAGGTTGCGCAGCTCGTTGTGAGTGTGCACTTACCGACGGCGGCGGTAGTGATCCTGTCCAGGCCGTGGCCGACGTGGTCGGCGTGCGCGCGCGTGCGGTCCTCGAACAGGAACTCGCGCGCCTCGCTCCAGCGCGGCAGGTACTGCAGGTTGCGCAGCTCGTTGTGAGTGTGCACTTACCGACGGCGGCGGTAGTGATCCTGTCCAGGCCGTGGCCGACGTGGTCGGCGTGCGCGCGCGTGCGGTCCTCGAACAGGAACTCGCGCGCCTCGCTCCAGCGCGGCAGGTACTGCAGGTTGCGCAGCTCGTTGTGAGTGTGCACTTACCGACGGCGGCGGTAGTGATCCTGTCCAGGCCGTGGCCGACGTGGTCGGCGTGCGCGCGCGTGCGGTCCTCGAACAGGAACTCGCGCGCCTCGCTCCAGCGCGGCAGGTACTGCAGGTTGCGCAGCTCGTTGTGAGTGTGCACTTACCGACGGCGGCGGTAGTGATCCTGT
Source organism: Mythimna vitellina (assembly GCA_949316375.1). Taxonomy (NCBI): domain Eukaryota; kingdom Metazoa; phylum Arthropoda; class Insecta; order Lepidoptera; family Noctuidae; genus Mythimna; species Mythimna vitellina. The sequence continues at coordinate 3,743,315 of OX438709.1, read as the reverse complement.
CCAGGCCGTGGCCGACGTGGTCGGCGTGCGCGCGCGTGCGGTCCTCGAACAGGAACTCGCGCGCCTCGCTCCAGCGCGGCAGGTACTGCAGGTTGCGCAGCTCGTTGTGAGTGTGCACTTACCGACGGCGGCGGTAGTGATCCTGTCCAGGCCGTGGCCGACGTGGTCGGCGTGCGCGCGCGTGCGGTCCTCGAACAGGAACTCGCGCGCCTCGCTCCAGCGCGGCAGGTACTGCAGGTTGCGCAGCTCGTTGTGAGTGTGCACTTACCGACGGCGGCGGTAGTGATCCTGTCCAGGCCGTGGCCGACGTGGTCGGCGTGCGCGCGCGTGCGGTCCTCGAACAGGAACTCGCGCGCCTCGCTCCAGCGCGGCAGGTACTGCAGGTTGCGCAGCTCGTTGTGAGTGTGCACTTACCGACGGCGGCGGTAGTGATCCTGTCCAGGCCGTGGCCGACGTGGTCGGCGTGCGCGCGCGTGCGGTCCTCGAACAGGAACTCGCGCGCCTCGCTCCAGCGCGGCAGGTACTGCAGGTTGCGCAGCTCGTTGTGAGTGTGCACTTACCGACGGCGGCGGTAGTGATCCTGTCCAGGCCGTGGCCGACGTGGTCGGCGTGCGCGCGCGTGCGGTCCTCGAACAGGAACTCGCGCGCCTCGCTCCAGCGCGGCAGGTACTGCAGGTTGCGCAGCTCGTTGTGAGTGTGCACTTACCGACGGCGGCGGTAGTGATCCTGTCCAGGCCGTGGCCGACGTGGTCGGCGTGCGCGCGCGTGCGGTCCTCGAACAGGAACTCGCGCGCCTCGCTCCAGCGCGGCAGGTACTGCAGGTTGCGCAGCTCGTTGTGAGTGTGCACTTACCGACGGCGGCGGTAGTGATCCTGTCCAGGCCGTGGCCGACGTGGTCGGCGTGCGCGCGCGTGCGGTCCTCGAACAGGAACTCGCGCGCCTCGCTCCAGCGCGGCAGGTACTGCAGGTTGCGCAGCTCGTTGTGAGTGTGCACTTACCGACGGCGGCGGTAGTGATCCTGTCCAGGCCGTGGCCGACGTGGTCGGCGTGCGCGCGCGTGCGGTCCTCGAACAGGAACTCGCGCGCCTCGCTCCAGCGCGGCAGGTACTGCAGGTTGCGCAGCTCGTTGTGAGTGTGCACTTACCGACGGCGGCGGTAGTGATCCTGTCCAGGCCGTGGCCGACGTGGTCGGCGTGCGCGCGCGTGCGGTCCTCGAACAGGAACTCGCGCGCCTCGCTCCAGCGCGGCAGGTACTGCAGGTTGCGCAGCTCGTTGTGAGTGTGCACTTACCGACGGCGGCGGTAGTGATCCTGTCCAGGCCGTGGCCGACGTGGTCGGCGTGCGCGCGCGTGCGGTCCTCGAACAGGAACTCGCGCGCCTCGCTCCAGCGCGGCAGGTACTGCAGGTTGCGCAGCTCGTTGTGAGTGTGCACTTACCGACGGCGGCGGTAGTGATCCTGTCCAGGCCGTGGCCGACGTGGTCGGCGTGCGCGCGCGTGCGGTCCTCGAACAGGAACTCGCGCGCCTCGCTCCAGCGCGGCAGGTACTGCAGGTTGCGCAGCTCGTTGATGCCGGCCCTGGAGAACACATTCACGGATATAGAGACTGGACTGTTGGTCTAGCAGTCAGTGGATCTGACTGCTATGCTATGGTTTCGATTCCCACCCAGGACAAATGTTTATGAGATGAACATAATCCTTTGTTCTGTGCCTGGGTACAAATTACTTATAGTAAGTATGTTTATCAGTTGCCTAGTACCCATAGCACAAGCTCTGCTTGTGTGAAAGTTGTGGAATATTATTATAACATAAAGCTTCCTCTCTGTGAGACTGGGCCGTAGTCCTCCACGAGCCTAGGGTAAGGACTTAAAGAACATGAAAAACAAGTAATCAAGGGAAGTCGGTTTCTTCTTTCAAACTTTCACGGGCCAACGCTTCGTCCTTCCAGATTTGGGTAAAGGAAAGTTCAAAACCGACCAAGAGAGTATCGGGCCACGCTCCCACACATAGTTTCCCGTCCGTCACAATAAGTGTCCCCACTTAAGAGTTAATGAACGACAGACAACGAGCAAAAACAAATACCACCAATGCCAACGAGAGTCCAACTACACAATTCGACAATATAATATATTATACCCGTCCCGACCCCATCAACTCAGGAAAAATCTTAACAGCGCGAAGTAGCCCAAAGTACAGCGCCATCTCTCGGGAAATTGAGTTGATAATTTATACAAACTGGACGGGTTACGTATGTTGGGTTTTCGTTGGTAATTTTGGATTTCGTGAACCGATTTTAATCATTCTTTTTTTATTTGAAAGAAGATATGTTCAGGATAATAAAATATGTAAACAAAGTTAAAAAAATGCTTGCATATACGGTTAGATTACAAACTTAGTTCAGAAATTGTTTCGTACAACTTTTCAAAAACTGTTCAACCCATCAAGTTCAAAATATTTTTTCTAGAAAGTCTTTATAAATTTTTACTTTTGAGAATTTTTCATATTTTCTAAACTTATAGTTCAAAAGTTAGAGGACACACACTTTAAATTAACTTTTGGAGCGTATATTTACGAAAATATTACCATTATCAAAAAATGATTTTAGTAAACCCCTACTCTTTTTTAAACACCTATCCAACAATATATCACATGTTAGGATTGAAATGAAAAAAAAAACACTCCCCACTTCACGTGTAGGGGGGTAACCTAATAAAACATTTTTTTCCACTTTTTACTTTACCTCTTTGTCGACGTGATTGATATACACATTGGTACTAAATTTCAGCTTTGTAGTGCTAACGGTCACTGAGATTATCCGCGGACAGACAGACAGACAGACTTGGCGAAACTACAAGGGTTCCTAGTTGACTACGGAACCCTAAAAATGGGGAAATCGGAACACGAATGTGATATACTTTATAAGAAAGCTTATTTATTACGCTACTCGATCATGATTAAATAAGAATTTTTCAGTCCCCCGTTTTTGTAAAAAGCTGAAAAATATTTCAGTAAAAAAAAACGCACACTTAATTTATGTATAAATTGTTCTATACAATAAAATTACTTAGAATGTAGCTAATATTGCCGTATCTATTAAATAGCTTAAAATTTTATTATGATTTCAACTGCCATTTTATGAAATAAAGACGAAACATATGTATTATCATGATAATGCAATAGCAAAACCTTTCGAAAGAACGTGAAATCCGTAAATGTTAATTTGGCGATTTGTCAACTTGACGTTTGACGTTCGAATTACACTATTCGTCATTGTGATACAAACACACACAAGGGCCTCAAGTCTGCTATTACAATAGTGTCAGAATGGTCTATCATTGTTTTCATAATTGTTGATTTTGGGTAAGTATTTTTTTTATTCTTGATAGGTTCGCGCTTGAAGGCTATTTCACCTGATGGAAAGAGACGATGCAGTCGACGATGGAGCGCGCTTACCTAGAAGTAACCTATTCACTTTTGACTTAAAGATTGCCGGGTTATAGCCATCAGGAAACACAGATTCCGGCACGGAATTCCACTCCTTAGCTGTACGCACAATGAATGTTTGGTAATGTACTAATATAATGGCGTCATTATGACTTTCCAATGGTCATAAACTGACACTCCACTGAAAGAAGTGGCATAGCATGGTAATCTCGTACATATTGACAAATGAATGTCTGACGTATGCAGTAATCTGTTAAAATTTTTACAGTGCCTTTGATCAATGACCTACCATTAAAACTTCATTGCTTTTAATAAGCTCGATATTGTCATTCTACCAAAACTCTATTACGAGACCATTGACTGATCAATGATCGATCATTATGAATTAGCAGATTACGAACTTTTATAGCAAAATGACAATGGGATCGTGTTGGAATGACGATTTATAAAAATAGCAGAGTTGGACCCCAGATATAAAGTTACACTGTCACGTGAATTACCAAGGGGTTGCTAACCCTATAAAAAAAAGAACAGTGATACAAGCATATACCTTTTTCACTTCACTTTAAAAAAAAAAACGAAGGACTGTAAAATGTTATTCAATGCTCGAAAAAATCAAGAAATTACGCTTTTTTAGCCTGTATAACTCAGATGGCTTCAATTTTTTAATTATTTTTAACCCCAAGCTCCATACATTTATTGTACTTCTCCCTTGTCCAGTTCGTCCCGCAATCTCTTTCGTGGTCTCCCGTGTGCGAATCCATCTTACTGTGTCAGGGGACCAATTTGTGCTACTTTAACCCCAGTTCGTGGGTCATGCGGTAGACATTATGAGCGTCCATTTGTCACCACAGGGACCAGCAGAATATCAGCGTCAGGTGTGTATTTGCCTGACACACGCTGAGCGTACGTACGGGGTGAGCACGTCATAAATGTCACTTTCGTATCTCTTAGTTTCGTTCTTTTGTATCTCGTATTTTTAATGTTTTCTTTTATTTTTGCATGTATTTATTATACTGTTCACCACTATGTAAAATTTTTGTCATTTGCTTTTTTTACTGCTTGTTTCGGTATAATTTTATTGTGGCTTTGTGTTGCAATAAACAATTTTTTTATCTATCTATCTACATTTCCCACCCAGTCCCATTTAAGTTGGGCATCCTATTGAGCCACATCAGCTATTTTGATTTTGGAGCGAGGTATACTGTTTCTAACTCGATCCGTTAATTTAACACCAAGAAAAATTGCCACAACCGCTCATCATAACAGCCACCATTGATGTCAAACAACCAAGAGGCCGCAGTCCAAAAAGATGAGCAGATCAATTCCGGTCCACAAAGGACACTCGAATGAAATTCGCACTACAAGATGCCAAAGACCAACCATCAGTAAAATGCTGATACAACGGGAACTTCACGATTCTCAGTAATGAGGAATACGACGCTAAAAGGAGGTTACTGCGCTCGTTGACGTGCCTTGATTTTGGACTGCTAGGACTATGCGCCATAGGTCAGTCATAATCAAGTCAGTTAATAATCTATATACATATAAAAATGAATCCCTATTTCTTTTGGTCACGCCATCACGCGTGAACGGCTAGACCAATCTCACTATTTTTTTTTTGTTGTGTTTGTTATTGTCAGGAGAAGGTTCTTATGAAAGAAAAAACAAAAAAAAAAATTGTAGGTAGAGTAGGGTAGAGCATGTTAGAGTAGAGTAGGGTGGAGTAGGGTAGAGCAGAATAGAGTAGTCAGTTGATGGGAGCGATCATTTAAATGTCAGTGGACAACATACCTCCTCTTCTTGATGGGGCTCTTCCCAAGTTCGGCAGTCGGTACCAGCTGCTCTCCCGGCCGGATCCAGAGGATGGGACCGTCGTTGGATTCCTGGGGCTCCATATCTACTGCTGACATTGGACCCCACGGCATTGTCTGTGTGAAATCATTTTTATTAAAACAATTATTATTTATTTAAAGTCAAAAAGGATCAAAACTCGCTTATTCTTTTTATATTATCATTATTCCGTTTATTAATTAACATACAAATAAATTATATTTTTAAATATTTCAATAAAAAATAAAAAAAAACATTGTTATTATTGATAGGCTTGTGTTTGACCACTATCTCAACTGATAGAAATCGACGATGTGGTCGACGATAGAGCATGCTTGAAGTAACCTATTTACACTTGACTTTTAAAGACCTTGGGTTGTAGCCATCAGGAAAGACATACTCCAGTAGCGAAATCCACTCCTTAGCTGTATGCACAGTGAATGTGTTCCCAAAATTTTTTGTGCGTATGGATGGATGTCTACCAAGTACTGGTGGCGCATTGCCGTACATCTGGTGGTCTGATGATGGAACAATGATAAATTGTCCTAAAATAAATGGATACAAGGTCATCCTCACTCACCATGTTGAGGAAGGGGCAGCTGGCTAGCATGTCCAGCATGTCGGGGAAGTATCCCCCCACCTCCTCGTGCACCGTGCCCACCAACGAGATCTGGTGGAGAGGACCGCAGCGGAATGTGCCGGCTGCGTACGACTGTTGTACCTGTGGACACAACAATAAGTATGATTTACGAGTGGACGGATAGTACGCGGCACGATAATGATGGAAGAGGCCAGAAGCCTTACCATAACGTGAAAAAATGTCAGGCGTGCGAGCGAGAGAAAGGGATGGCGATATACCCCTTAAATGTATAGTTCCATCCCTTTAACAGTTCAGTTTATGTCGTCAAATGGATAGCGTCAAGAGCTCTGCTGCGCTGCGCATCGTAACGCCGCGGGGCAAATACGAATGGGGAATATAATTAAAAAAAAAAATCTAACCAATTTGGATTAAAAAAAAAAAACGGACAAGTGCGAGACGGACTCGCGCGCTAAGGGTTCCGTACAAACTTACCTATGAAAACAGTTCAATTCCCAAATGGAGTCTCGTAGATTTTTCAGATTCGCAATTTTTTTTTTGTGTCATAAATATAAATTTACAGTTTTCAGATTATTCCCTAAAATTGTGCTATGAGACCTTGCTTCATGCAAAGTTTCAGGATTCTAGGTCAAGGAAAGTACCCTATGATTTTTTATTCCCTTGTATAGTCTCGAAATACACGTTTTTTGCGACATAAACGGCCGTATCTTTCTTTTTCGTTAACTCATAAGTTTGATTTTTTCACAATTTCAAGGGACTGCAGATCTTAGTATATGGTTTTAATTTCAATTTGATACTCAACTCGTTCCCGAGATAAAGGCACTTGACAAACAGACAGCCAGAGAGGTGGACGGACAACAAAGTGATCCTATAAGGGCTCCGTTTTTCCTTTGAGGTACGGAACCCAAAAAATCATAACAGTGAATTCTGCTTAATAAGTTTTTTTTTTTACTTTGTGGTCGAAATTAGAGCAACCTTGCCCTGAAGTAACCTAAACACTCTGGACCTAAAGACCCCCAGGTCGTAGCTATCAGGAACCAGATTCCGGTAGAAAACTTCACTTTTTAGCTGCACGCACAATGAATGTGTTCCCAAAACGGTTCTGTGCGTATTGATGATATGTTCACCATATTATACCGATGGCGCATCAACTTACGTACAGTCTTACAATGATCCCGGACTTGGGAACAGTGGTGGCTGAGCGATAACGGCTCCGACTTACGAGTTGTAGGTTGCGGGTTCAAACCCAGCCAGACGCATTACTTTGTGTAATTTATTTCATCACCACTGCTCTCAAAACGGTGAAGGAAAACATCGTGAGGAAACCGGCATGTCCTACATTGTGACATTCACAAACTCGCACTGGGCCCGCGAGTTGGATTACGGCCCATTCCCACTCCTAGAAAGATAGCCTGACTCCCAGCAGTGGGAACATTAAAAGGCTGATTATGCGGACTTGGAAGCTACAAGTAAATTATTATATTTAGTACAGTACCTGCTGATAATAGCGATTAACGGTAGTAGTTTCAATGTCCGAGGCCCTGGCCAGCACGCCCGCCTTGACGGTGAGGTTGGGATGCGCGTCGGACAGGTACTGCAGCAGGCACGGGAACTGCGCCGCCGCGCCGCGCACCACGCCGCACACGAAGTGCGCCCAGCCGTCGCTGTCTTCCGAGAATACCAGCTGCAGGAGACACGAATTAGTTCATCAATATACCACAACTGTCACACAACGCCGTCTAGTCCCAAGCCAAGCAGAGCTTGTGTAATGATTATGAGTACTAGACAACTGATAAACATACTTATATATTTCTAAATACATACATATTATAGATAAATTACACCCACCCGGGGCTCTGGGACGAAGGCAAAGAAGGAACAGGAGTGGGTTTTTAGTCAGTAAAAGATTGACACTATCTCTCGCACCGCCCAATAGCGGGAGCTGTCTTAAGATGTTCTTCCCACCCAATAAAAAAAGGCAACAAATTAATGATCGTGCTCATCACACAAACATTTGTTCTATGTGGGAATCAAACCCACGACATTCGGCATAGCAGTCAGGGCTCCTAACCACTAGACCAACAGGCCAGTCAAAAAAAAATCTTTTACAATGATCAACTCTTATGTAATAATTCTCCCGACTTTAATTCTCTTCACTTTATTTAGTAACTACTGCTCTCAAAACGGTGAAGGAAAATGTCGTAAAGAAACTGGCATAAAACTTTTTTCTTTCTTTGCATGTCCTAGAACCAAAACATTCGATGATATGTGACATCCACCAACCCACACTGGGCTTGCATGGTTGATTACAGCCCGTTCCTTCTCTTAGAGAGGAGGCCTAAGACACAGCAGCGGGAACATTATAAGGCTGATTATAATAATGACTTTGAGGTTGTCGACATGTGGGAAGTGGATAGAGCAATCATTGTGCCGATAGTCCTAACGGCCAATGGCTTAATAGCCAAGAGCCTAGAACAACATCTTAGGAGGTTCTCATTAGGCAGCTGGATCAAGGGCCTGTTCCAGAAAGCCATTCCTGGACACGGCGCGCATTGTAAGGAGATTCCTCTCTCAGGAGCCTTGACCACCGGTAGCGTGGACCCTGGTCCCGATGCCGGTGGGCTAGTATTTTTTATATTTTTAAATGTTTTTTTTTTTAAAGAAATATTTAAAAATTTAATGAATATGAATATAAAAAGAAAATGAAATAATAATTTTTATTTAAAAAGACAACAATATGGTCCACTTGTTAGTTGACTTAAAATTACTTAAAGTTAGTGTTATGTTATTAATAATATATAAACAACAAAGCTAAGCTGTAAAGAACTGACTGTAAGGCCAGCTAGATCTGGTTACCTTCAGAAACTCCTTGGCTAACACCTCCTGTTGTGGTGCGCTCAGCATGTCCACGTCACGCTGGTGTAGATACACGACGCTCGCGCCGCCATTGGGGTGGGTCTCTACTCGCATCAGTCTGTTGGTAAAAAAAAAAAACATAATTTATTCATTTATTTCCTTCAACGTAAGGATCCCAGCAACCTGCAAGAGCTTCGGGATTGTTCAAGAGTTACCGTGGCACTGGTATACAAAGGGCCAACCAAAGGAACACTGGTGGGTTTTGGCCAGTATAAGTCAGAAACTCCCTCCCGCTACACCCAGGGCTGAAAAGCCGCTAACAGAAAGGGGTCTAAACAAGGGGCTTGTAGATGTCATTACTTAGGGGTTTACCTAAGTGATGAGGATAACCAAACAAGCAAACCTCACTGTTACCAACTCATAAAAGCGAAACTCAGGATTTTTTTGTGTTACCTTCTCATGGTAACACATGTACATGTACCCAGTGTGCCAACATGGCGCAACACGACTTATCACTAATGACCCTCAGAATGCTGTTGCCTCTCCCACGCACCCTGCTCATCATGGACGCTACCCGCTTTCTTATGATGGCTTTGAAACCATCAATATGTGCGTTGGCAAACATTCCTGATTCACTGCAGTAACGTGGGAGCCCCAACAACATCCTGAAGGCATTGTTATACTGAACTTTGATGACGTCGTATACCTGCTGCGTATACCGAACCCGAAGAGTGCACGTGTACAAAGTTTGGCGAAATGCCTTAAAAAGCGTCACTTTCACTTTTGAAAGACTACTAACAGCACTTATTAAGAGCCTATTCACTTTAGTCTTGAAGACACCTAAATTAAAATCGAACGGGAAGACCGCAGCAGGTAAATAGTTCCAGTCCTTCGATGTACGCGGTATAAACGACGAGGCGAAACGCTTGGTCTACAAGAACACTTATTGGAACTTTAACCTAATGTAAATATACGCCTATCGGTATTTTACAGGTTACATTTTGGAGAGTGCGCGCGGGAATTGCATGACTTGATTCCGCCATCTCTTTTCTACCATCGGACAACCCGACGAACGGCAAGTATCCACCCTTACGTTGTTGAAACTTCAACGGTCCGGACTAAGCGTTTCGCTTCGTCGTTTATACCGCGTACATCGAAGGACTGGAACTATTTACCTGCTGCGGTCTTCCCGTTCGATTTTAATTTAGGTGTCTTCAAGACTAAAGTGAATAGGCTCTTAATAAACTAGTGCCTTACCATCAATGATTGCATCTCTGCTTACCATCAGGTGGGATCGCAGTCAAGCACTGGTTTATATCAATTAAAAAAAACATTCTACACAAATATCAATATTGATATTCCCTTTGTTTAGGTACGTAAACAATCCTGTTAAGTCTTTTTATTAAATAAAAATCGTATGAAAGACACGTAACAAAGACTATTTAAATTTATAGCAAATTGTAAACAATATTAGATACATTTTTTAGACAACTTTTAGATAAAAGACACGTCAAGATTGTTTACATTTAGTTAATTACCTAAACAGATAGAGTATAGTTCAATTATATATTTTGTTTACCCACGTCCGTGCGTCATTGCGGGGTGCCAACACTGCCAACTGAAAACCAGAGCTGGGTGTCTGACGCCCAGGAAATGCTGGGGTGGTCACCCTGTCGGTGCGGCACGCTTGGTGCATTCTATACTTTTGTTATTTTTTACTTTGTATTTGTAACAGCTGTGCCGTATCTGTCCCGAATAAAAGTATTTCTATTCTCATCCGTTGCTTACCTATGATACTTGAGTTCTTTAACAGTCGGGGTCTCGGCCAGCGGCCCCCAGCTGTCGTTGGGCAGCGGCGCGCCGGCGCGGTCGCGGCGACACTGCACGCCGATGGAGCAACGCTTGATGCGCGCGCGGCGCCGGCAGTGGTGGCACGACGACGACGACGATGACGACGAGTGGCGGTGGGACGACCTGGGGAGAGGCATACAGGGTTTAGCACAAAAAAAAACTAGTGTTTAGAGCAAAAGTTACGGGCTCGAGTGTGTCTACATTCGCTTAACAGGCGAACAGAGAGTAAAGTCCCGCAAACCTCCGTTGAAAAGGGAGGATCCTCCGACCAGACGGGATGTTATGTCTGGTAGGCAACTGCCCGATAGATGATTTCGGGCTGTTCTATATGTTCTAATCGCGCAGAGAACTTTGATTGCGCGATACAGGATTAGTTCTTATGTGACGCCATAGATGTCGAAGTGGGAAAACCTCCAATGACTTCTCCCACTCTAGAGTAAAGCGAAAGAACGTATCAGACTTTTACTGACTAAAACCACACCTGTGTCCATCAGTTGCCTTTACGTTCTGGGACCGCAAGTTTCCTTTTCAGAAACTCGGTGCGGCTCCCTACCTAACAACATGTTGTTTTGATAGTATGGGGGAGATTATTAAGTAATTGAAATTGTATTTGCTAAATCAGATATTCCACTGTATTGTATCTAGTCAAATTATTACCTCAAAATTATAAAGGTTATGATTTCGATTAGTTTTTAATAACTGACTTCGAAGTGGTTCCTACAAAACTTTAAAACAAATGGTACCTGCTGGTACCAAGCATTTTTTTTACCAATGGACAATTCCTAATTTCGGCTAGGCAGGTAGAATATAAATTTCAATCAGTTGTGGCCCAAGAAATCGGAGCTTTTACGAAAGTACAGTGGAATATTTCAACAACTTCAAATGAGAAAATTTAAGACCTAGGCGCAATTCCCGTATTTAATCAGAGTGCCTAATGGTGGACTGGTGGTGGTTTATGACGTTCACCGCTACGATTGGCCCGCTCCAAGCTCTTAACCAATCAGAAACACAAACGCGGTAAACGGCTCGATCGCATTAACGTAGAAACAACTCACTCACTTATTTTTGACACCGCCTAACCGAAATGAGATTATGACTTGATTTTAAACATGTTTAATTACGGGAACTAGCCTTCAATCATATGAAGTAAATAATTTCAAGTAAGAGATCTTAAAGGGGTGACTAGATGGTTGCAAACTAGCGTTCCAACCAAGGTGACCTTGGTTTATGTGTTTGGTTTGTGTTGCGGCTATATGGATGTAAACCACGCGCCAACACGTTCGGTGGTTGGGAAAACACGCCTCCCAACCAAAGGCGTTGAAGGTCATGGATTACCACTGCTGTCTACAAGGATTGAAAACAGCAAGGTCACCTTGGTTGGGACATTGGTTTGCGACCATCTGGTCACTCCATTATAGTGAAAGTCGGATTACCAAAGAGAAATCTTACCTATCCCTCTCTCGTTCCTTCTCCTTTTCCTTATCTCTCTCTTTCTCCACCTTAACTCTATCATTCTCCACTTTAACCTTCACATCACTATCATTTTTCGCACTCCTAATAGCGGGAAAAACTTGAGAGTTAATTTCCTGCTTGATCTGTTTTAGAGGCAGTTCTAAGTTTCCATAGCAAGGCAACTCTCTCCTTGAATTGGACTGGAATCTTATAGCTTTCATGGACAAGTTGAAATGGGTAGCTGGTCTCCTCATTCCTGATGAAGAGCTTTCCAGTAGGACATTCTGCCTAGTAACTCTTGGATACTTGTATTTAAACATGGACCTTTGGAAATGGGTGTTGATGATTCTCAACTGGCGGGAGACGGAGGAGAATATTCTCTTCGTGACGTCATCGCCCGCGATTTTGTTTGACATCTGGGCTTGTTTCCACCACGCGTGGATGCCTCCATACCAGTCGGATTTGAAGGGGTCTCTGTTGATCTCTGCTAGTTCGATGTCGTCTCCAAAGTTTGTGTTGAAGAGTAGGGGGTTTTTGCCTGGCGGTGATTTCTTCAGGACATTCAGTTTGAGCACCGCTGCGTTGTCAGCATACCCTCCGGAGTCGAACACCGGCCATATTTTGCTCAGTTTTGATGGGCGAGTGTTTTCGCCCCAGACACAGAGATCCTTTGAGCTTTCGCTGATTTTGCGCTTCTTGCCTGTGGATAAAGAAATTAAGAAATGAGTTTTAGAATAAAAATTTGTTGTAAGTCACTCGCCTTATTTAAAAAAGAGCTAATTTCATTAAACCCCGAGTGAACGCCGGCGTTCGCTCGGTCATTGTCTTTCTATTGTGTCTCTAATTACGCTACTCAAAAGGTTAACTAAGGTATATTAATTTATTCCTTATTGGAAGGTACCTAATGATTGTCATAAGTGAAGTCATGGTCGAGAAAAAGTAACGAGTAAAATATAAGAGTCAGGAAAGCAATCACAAGGGATAAAATTAGGTCAGATGAGCTTGCGTATGGACAAAGTAATGCTATAATATTTTTTCAAGCTAGTTTACTTGCTAGCTATTACGGTATTAATCAATGTAGCTAACAATTTATCACGCACATAGTTGTGAGTTGCCTTTTGAGTTAGATAAACAAGACACAATTAACTCAAAGTCGTAACGATAATTGTTTTTTTTTTTGTTTTATTTAATTCTATAAAAATTTAAGGACTTAACGCACAGCGTATGTTAGTCCCATCGTACCCTAAGACAATTATCACACAACGAGATCAATGGATCAGGGCCATAAAGTCGAATAACTTTCTCGCATCATTGCAAGTCGGCTTGTTTAGTATTTGGTGGAATGTATCTATATTGTTCTTGTTCAACTTCAAAGCCCTGAACTACTTACTCCAATCTGCCTCATACTGAAAACATTCCATTAACGAAAGATGCATATCTTCTCGAAAGAAATATTTTTTGCAAGTTTTTGCAACGCTCCGCTCCTATTGGTCGTAGCGTGATGTTATATAAAACTTTGGTCCACAAACCTACCTCTTCCCTTACAAACTACTTGCATGGGAATAAGTGCGAATGGGACCAACTGCGAACGCGGTACGATGTGCGAATGGGACGAAGTGCGAATAACCCCTCCACACACCTCACAGTTGGGAGAGGTTATATTTTTCATCAAGAAAGCGAATTTGTTACAAGGAAAATGTCCCGAACTGAGTCTGAAACTGAGTACTTGACACACCATATGGTTAGAGAAAATTGTAAGTCTATGTAACGAATTTGGAGAAAGAATATTTGTCCATCCCCGCTTCCATTACCTGGGGTCGGGTCTCATCACAATTCTGCGCCAGGACATTTTTTTTGGGCTGTCGATTTTGGCAATCGGGCTTTCTTGAAGTCTCTCTCGATGTTATACCACCAGGTTGGTCAGGACAGCCACTACATCTCTTTTGTTCAGGCAAATTTAGGGCTGCTTTTTAACATATGATCGTCGCTACACCCCATTACATGTCCATACCCATCTGACGCGGACCTCTGTGTCATTTTGTTCTAAATGGATATGACATTGAATTTTTTTTTAAATCAAAACTTACTCGATAAACTAACTTCTATCTTCGGGATATTCTTGGAAACTAAAGATAAATTATTTCCTCACACAGCCCTTTGTTTTTTCTTGGCTACAAAAAGAGAGGACGATGCTTGCCAGCGAAGCGAATGGCGTTTGAACACTAAGAACGCCGACCTATAGCGAATAACGGGAAAAAAAGAACAAATTCACTCCAAACGTCATACTAATTTAATCCCTTATTAGGAGCCTTATCATGACGTGTTAAAATGTCAAGCGTGCGAGCGAGAACACAGTTAACAGTACAGTTCTTTAACATATCAAACTAATCGCGTATTAACGTTTAGCTCGCAAAATCGCGTTTAGCCACTGTCACTAGTGCCACTTGTAAAAATAAAACAAAAGAAAAATACAGACAAGTGACACTAGTGACAGCGGCTAAACGCGATTATGCGAGCCAAACGTTAAAACGCGATTAGTTTTATTGGTGAATTCAGCCCTTAGGTTGTCAAATGGATCGCGTTTAAAGCTCGTCAAAGACGAACAGAGGACCATTATGGTTCTCTGTTCGTCACATCATGCCTTTAACACTACTTTTTTTCGAGGTGGGAAATCCTCAAATAACTTCTCCGCTCTGGGTGACGCGCGAAGGCGTGTCAGACTTACACTGACTATAATTAACTCTTTATTTCAGGCTAATAAGGTCCATAGACACTAAAGATAAATAACATTCTTAAAAATAATAAACTAATGCATAATAATAACATTCTATTTACTTATTATTAAAACTACATTGGGTCGGCGACGTATTCCGCTGAGTCGTGTTGTCATGTGATGTAGCCTTCCGCGAAAGCGCAATAAACGACACGCGTCAGTCAAAATTCTTCACAAAATTCTCCAGATGTTGAGTCGGTACCCGTACAGCAAAAGATTTGAAGTTGATCTTGTGACAGGACCTTTCAACTCTCAGGATGAACCTGGTCTAAAACCAACCTTTCAACTCTCAGAATGAACCTGGTCTAAAACCCACCTGTGTTCCTTTGAGTTGTTATTTGTGTTCCAGGGTCAGGGTAACTCTTTCGAACATTCCTACCACCCTATGCTTAATAGAAACAATATTAATTTAAAGTTTCGTGAAAAAGATGTGACCGTAACATACACAAGCTTCTGCCAGCGGCTTCGCCCGCGTGATAGTCAGTTTCTCCATACAAACTTTGGACACCCATTACATCCCCTCAGTGGATGAATTTTGGAAATTCGTTCTTATCGGATGTCTACACCCTAAAAGGAATCTACCTGCCAAATTTTAAGTTTGTAGGTGTTATAGTTTCTGAGATTTCGTGATTAATCAGTGAGTGGTATTTCGCTTTTATACATAGTTATACATCGACCTTTTTCAGGAACAACGATGTTCTTCCAGAAAAACCAAGAATTTCCAAACTACTTCGCGACGCGGACGTCCCGGAGAGCTGCAGTCATTTCTTAGAGGCGTCGCAAACCCGTACGAACAGATCGCAAGCATTTTCACTAGACGAGGAAGAGTTATATAAATGATATTATGATACGAGCCTAAAACTCTGCATCTCCGCTTACCATCAGGTGGGATCGCAGTAAAGCACTGGTGTATATCAATAAAAAAAAAAACTACGATTCGATATAGACAGACAATATCGCCGGTTCTCCAGCATGATGAGATTGACCAACTAAGTATGTTGAGTGAGTGCGGACTTAATGATAACTACATTAATTTGTTAAGTTGTGTTTTATACCTGTAAAAGCAATCGTGTGTATCTGAATTCCCTAAGGAGATGAAACGGGGGTCCAAAGTTTGTATGGAGAAACCGACCATTCACGCGGGCGAAGCTGCTGGCAGAAGCTAGTCCCAAATATTAGCATGAATCATTCCTAACAGTATCAAACTCATCAGTATTCTTAACACAAAAATTTATAAGGAAAAACATTTATTTATCCTCTTAAATGATTAGTAATCACCAAGGGGATCTTTTTATAAGATGTTACATTTTCTTTTGATGCTATTTTAAATACTTAAGAGTCATGTAAAAGAACTTACTCTGATAGAAAAATAGGTACCTACAGCAGGGTCGAAGCCTACTGGGGCCATGGGTGATGCGAAAGAAATCCCCGGGGCCCTGGAATACAATGGCAGAGAAGGAACAGGAGTGGGTTTTTAGTCAGTAAAAGTCTGACACTATCCCCCGCTCCGCCCAAGAGTGGAGATGTCATTAGATGATTTTCCCGGAAAAAAAAAAACAAAAAAAAAACGTGATATTTTAACTAAATAATAGTGCTAGACCTACACTGCTGCGGACACGTGTGCTACACACGCCGATCTGGGCGCGTCGGTCTCCATACATTTTATATGGAAACTAGACTTGTAGAGCTGCACTTGATGCACACGTCACGCGACGTCGTTTTACGTACAAATCACACGTAAAACGACGTTACACGTGTGCGTCGGTCTAATGTATGTGATATCACACTAATTTTATAAAGGCATAATTTAGCTCTTTACTTTTTTGACTGACGGACCTTTTGACAACTCAAAAGTGCCGGTAAATGGTTTATTTGTAATATTTTTTTCTGATTTCTGAAGGCGAAAGCGTATCGTCTCGTTTTATCCACTTCTCAAAATGTCAACCGGTCGCAAAATGTCCCCCTTTCACTTTGTCAACTTCTTAGAATGTCCACTTCTCATAATGTCAATTTCTCAAATGTCGATTTCCCACAATGAGAACTTTTATCAATTTATCAATTTAAAAAAAAAAAAAGAAACTTCTTGAGAGGTTGCTGCCGCAAATCGCTTCCACGAGAATACGGCGGTGCTCCGCCCAAGAGGGGCACACCTCCAATGTATGCTCCATTTGTGTCCTTTGGGAGTAGAAACTACGTGGAGTTGTTAGTTTGCGAACTTATCATTTCAAGAAGTTGATCATAAGCGAAGCTGTCATTGTGCGAAATGGACATTTTGAGACGTGGACATTCTAAGTTGACAAAGTGAGAAGTGGACATTTTGCGACCGGTTGACATTTTGAGAAGTGGACAAAACGAGACGACACGGGCGAAAGTTTGTGAGTTTATGTATGTTTGTTACTTGTTCACGTTTGAACTGTTGAACAGATTTCGATGAAACTTGGCATAGGGGCAGCCCATGTACTGGAATGGAGCGACGAGGAATGGCTGGCGGTGGCTTCCTTCTGCGAAGCAGCAATACTAGCGATGAAGGAACCCGCACAACGAACCCGCCGCACGCGTGAGAGAATGAATGTCCTCACGCCCCAGCCGCCGAGATTCTGACCCTAACTACAGGCCACGGTAGACTTGCGGACGTCGAGCAATGGGTAGCTCGCAGTCCGGCCGTCCGGTAACTGACCGGACCGAGCCCAGTCGTCAACAAAGCGTAGTAATCCACGCGTTCATTAAACCCCAAGCGAACGCCGGCGTTCGCTCTCTCATTGTCTTTCTATTCTTCTTCTTAGCGCATCGTCTTTCTATTGTCTCTTAAAATAATTACGGCATTCGAAAGTTTAAAAAAAGCCCATGTCCTGGAATAGTACATAGGATATACATATATACATCGCAGGGTATGTTCCCTTGGTATAATTTTCCACTATCACGCGGGCGAAGTCATTGGTAGTAGTTAATTTTAAGTATTATATAATCTATGTGATAAAACGTGGGTGGTATGAAAAAGAGTAAAGTACTTTCAGATTTCAACAGTTATATGTTTAAAGTCCTATGTAACATGAGCTATTGAACATCTCATGCAAATATGATATATATTTTAGGTACTATTATTGAAAAAGTGAATTGAAGTTTGTTTAAATTGCCTTTTAAAATGTATACTATAGCTATTTCCATCTAAACAGAAACATTTTGGGACTAGAGAGAGGCAGCCTGGTGGTGGGACAGTTTTTTTTTTATTATTATTGTTAGGCTCGCGTTTGACCACTATCTCACCTGATGGTAAGCGATGATGTGGCCGACGATGGAGCACGCTTGCCTAGAAGTAACCTATTCACTCTTGACTTAAAGACCCCTAGGTTGTAGCTATCAGGAAATACAGACTCCGGCAGGAAATTCCACTCCTTAGCTGTACGCATTGTGCTTGCTAAACACAAACTTTCACACAACAGGTGTCATGGATAATCCCCTGTGCAGAGAACAGATGGAGAAAAAGTCACATGCCAACCTTAGGATTACCAAATTCCCTTATAGACTCCCCGAATATACCAACTGGGAGACTTAATCTACTTCTGTAAAGAGGTGGACCATACATCATACAATGATCCATCATGGACTGAGTGTGGAAGCCAATAAAGTGTAGTATTCAGATATAAATGTTACAAAACTGTTGCCCCATACTTTTTCCTGTATACATAATTATTCCAGTGCATATTCAATTGATCATATTAACATTTCCTATCCAATCGCGCGTATGGGGTTTTGGGGGTATGCGGAACAGAGAGTAAAGTCCCGCAAACCTCCGTTGAAAAGGGAGGATCCTCCGACCAGACGGGATGTTATGTCTGGTGGGCTGCAACTGCCCGATAGATGATTTCGGGTTGTTCTATATGCTCTAATCGCGCGGAGAACTTTGATTGCGCGATTCAGGATTTTCTTATGTGACGCGATAGATGTCGCTACATCACTCCCCTCCGGAGATCGGAGATCGATTGTTTCTTGATGCTTCTTGATGAGTGCCAGGCCAGTGGTAGGTTGGTTCCAGTGAGTCGGAACCGAATGCCGCATAGTTCTCGGTGAGTCGGAACTGTCTGCGGTGATGCCCCAGTGAGTCGGGGTGGTGCTGTCCCAGTGAGTCGGGATGATGCTGCAGGCTCCAGTGAGTCGGAGTAGTGCTGCTGGCTCCAGTGAGTCGGAGCGGTGCTGTGCGACGTAGTGGCTTGACTGCTTGCGTCGACCAGGAGAGGTTCTTCATTGCTCTTCATGTGACTGGCCGAAGGTGCAGTGTGCTTCGCCAAGGTCGCTGATGAGGCTGAGGGTGATGACCAGGTATGACCATGTAGGCATGCTGGTGGTCAGGATACCCTTTATAGCCGTGGGTGCTGGCTGTATGGCTCGCTGCTCGAAAGCTTGAGGAAGTGATGATGACGTCACGAGGTAGTAGCTGCACGAAGGCTGCGCTGACGTTCTTTGTCGAGGGTCACCAGTTTGGAGGTAGGCGGAACAGAGAGTAAAGTCCCGCAAACCTCCGTTGAAAAGGGAGGATCCTCCGACCAGACGGGATGTTATGTCTGGTCGGCAGCTGCCCGGTAGATGATTTCGGGTTGTTCTATATGCTCTAATCGCGCGGAGAACTTTGATTGCGCGATTCAGGATTTTCTTATGTGACGCGATAGATGTCGCTACAGGGTATTATTATTATTACGTAATTGCGCGTATTTACGTAAAATCACCAAAAAAAAAAACTGGATTTTTCTAGGAAAAACGAAGATACAGAGACCAAAATTTTAGGCCGAATAAATTTCGTACACCCGTAGGTACAAAACGATAATTCAGCGATTTTCAAGATCACTCAAGTTGTACAGACGTATATACAATCGGCCCTCGAGGGGCAATTACTAACTACTACTATGACATTTCCAGATGACTAGTTTTGACAAAATAATACATACAGAGAAACATTGCTTGTCGTGTATTAGCAGCAATGGATTGATATAACATTTTTAGATAATACAGCTAAATCTCATGAATGTATTGTCCATAAAATCATGATTCTGTTAAAACAAACCACATGCTCGCGACGGCCCCGACTTACGAATTGTAGGTCGCGGGTTCTAACCCAGCCCAGGCGCATCACTTTGTGTAATTTATTTTATCACCACTGCTCTCAAAACGGTGAAGGAAAACATCGTGAGGAAACCGGCATGTCCTAGAATAAAAAAATCGAAGACATGTGACATCCACCAACCCACCCTGTGCCCGCGTGGTGGATTACGGCCCATTCCCTCTCCTAGAGAGAGGAGGCGTGAGTCCCAGCAGTGGGAACATTAAAAGGCTGCTTATGCTTATTAAACCAAATGAGAATAGCTCATAAAAGTTGCTAAAAAGTTCCTACTGAGATCACTCTTTGTTTTCATAATAATCTTTTTCTTTATGCACCTGACATGTTTCCTCTTCACTACCCTTGGTTGACTGGTAGAGAATGCCTAAGGCATTAAGTCCATCTTCGTACCTTTGTGTTGCATGAACTTTTAATATTAAGTAAATAAATCATCACCAAGATGAAATTAAACAAAACTGAACAACATGAGACTAAGAACAAGATTCAAGTAAATGGCATGGTTGTCTCAGTGTTTGATTGATTGGCTGCTGCACGAGATGTCCTGTGTTTGATTTGCACACAGAATAAATATTTGTATGGACAACAGATAGTAACTCCAGGGCTGGGTGTCATGTGGATGTGATGTTACATGTTTGTGATCACATCTATGATACTGGAGTGATTTCTAATGTAGTGTTTAGAAGATAGAGATACCCGCACGGATCTTGAGTGCTGCCTTTTACAGTTTTACTTGTGCAGAAGCACACAGAAGTGAAATCTTGGGTCTCTATAGTGGAATGAAAAGAGATGCGGGGGCGGGGAGTGCAATCCTTGTGATTGGCTCGCCTATGTGTACGATGCACAGAGATCCTCGCTCTTTCGCCGAGCGCTCAAGATTCGTGTCGCTATCTGTACAATAGATTATGAAACTTTCGGGAAGCTGCATGGTATTTTTTTCGTCCAACATACCAGTCTCTCCAGACGAAAGTCAACAATCAGTGCGTGTTGCCAGTGATGACATATAGCTCTGAAACATGGTTACTCATAATAGGACTCATCAGAAGGCATAAAGTCACACACACTTAAAGAGCAATGGAAAGGGATATAGCTCGGAGTTTTCTTGTGTGAATGCATAACAAATGAAGAAATCCACAGGAGAACGAAGGTTACCAACATAGCCCGAAGAATCACTAACCTAAGGAGGCAGTTGTGGTGACACTTGGGGGCAACCTTTGTCCAACATTGGACATCTTTCGGCGGAAATGATAATGATGAAATTTTCTAAACTGAACCTTAGAAAGTTACAAAATCAGTTGAACTTTAGTGTACCTAAATTATACTTGAAGTTTGAAGCCATATTATTCAATTAAACACATTTTTATTGCACATGTTTGTGTTTGGTATTTACATTGCCATTGTTTGTTTATTTTTATGTCAAACTTCATTTTCTGTTGTGCAGACATAATAAGACTGTAGTTTCTTATTATTTTAATGGCTTATACTGTGTAGACAATAAAATAGTGGTGAATAAAGTGAAAGCTAGGTATTTTGAATACTAGAAATTTAGAATATCAATGTCAATTTTAGCCATTTTTTTTTGCTACAGCAGTATTGAGAGATGAGCTAGAATGGAAGAAAAAAACGTGTTGCGCCGACCCCAAATAACACGGGACAAGGCCAAGAAGATGATGATGATGAGTATGGAGAGATGATATACAAATGAAATAGGTAACTGATAATATAAATTTTAATTTGATGCTAACATCAAAGTAGATTTTGACATATTTTTCAAAAACTAGGTACTTATCAATTTAAAAAGCATGTCTTGGATTCTTATTTTTTATGCATATGAATGGAAAAGTTATCTGAATTGTGAAGAGAGAATTTATTGCATCTTATGTAAAACCTGGATAAGACTATAATTTAGGTGTCTGCAAGGCTAGAGTGAACAGGCTCTTAATAAACTAGTGCACCCCACCATCAATGATTGCATCTTTGCTTATCATCAGATGGGATCGCAGTCAAGCACTGGTTTATATCAATAAAAAAAAGACTGGTGTACAGTACAGGGATTGTATAAATTCAGTCAGAATCAAAATGTCTTTATTAAATCCTTCAGTCAAGCATAAGCTTGAAGTTTGTGATTGTTCCCACTATTTTATTTAGTTTTAAATTAAATTTTGCTTTTGTGTATTATGTTTATTTTTCTGTATTGCATCAAATAAATGTTTTCTGTCTATCTATCTAGATGATGATTTTGAAGAAAGAGGAAAATTACAATTCCAGTTAACATTAATTATTTATTTTCAGTAAGCCAATGATTCAGAGAAAATAAGCATTTTATTTTCTTTAAATTAAATTTTACATTTCATAAGATCTGTTACAAATGTAATAAGATGTTTAAGTTGGCTGGATTGTTAATCTTCATACAATCACTCTTCAACAATAGATTGTTTGAACAAAAATCAATAGTATTTTTTCAAAACTCTGAATGACGAGTGACTTGAATAGCAATATATACATGTTCAGTTGATTCTGCATGTGCAAAAACTTGAATGGCTTGATGAAACTGTTACAATAAATTACACATGAAACATTCTTACATTTTATTATAATATTGAGGTAATAGGCTGAAGAATAATTGATATTTACAGCGTAAAAAGTATTTACTACTGAGACATTGCCGTACTTCACGGTAACAAATCAAATATGGAGACAAAAGATGGACTTTTTTTACATTTAAAGCCAAGGTTTGTCATCAATATCAACAACCTTAGCTTTTTTATAGTAACCAATAGAGTTTCTGCAATTTACAGTTATTATAGCAAATAGAAAGTACAGATCTAGCAAACACAAGGTCACTATATGATGCAAGTGACTCCAAGTGTACAGAATGATGGCAGTGGAAATATGGTGGAAACAAGGGAATGAACAACAATTGGCAGCAGAAAAAATAGTAATACCGTATGGAAAGCGTGTGTTGTGTTTATAAACACCTGCGACCTCTGAAGTAATGATGTAATTCACTATACGAGAGGTTAACATCTTTCCCACCAAAATATAGCAACGCAAAATACTATAAACTACTACGGCGACCTTATTGAATACCCCAAAGCAACGTGTACAAGATTAGTAAGTATGTATAGAATGAATTAATACCTTTGGATTCTGAGGCTGGTGTATGTTTGGGATCCGTTGACACACTTGTCCCGCATCCCTGTTGTGACAGTTTATTACAGTCGTATGCGGTACGACGACGTTTAGCACCTTCGCCGGCATCTTCTAAGCTAGTGGAGCCACAGTAATCGTCCATGAAATCGCGATTTTCACTAACTTTTACATGGGTAACTCTCGCTTCGTTCGACGACGCCATTGTCCGACGGCTAAAGATGTAATCACGTTAAAATAACCACTGTTCTTCAATTAAACATCGACGGAACTGATCAGTATTATCCTAACAACAAGTATAGCTTTTACAATCATATATATTGATTAGAAACACATTGATTACGAATAAAAAACAACTTGCGACGCCATTTCTCGCTACCTCGCACTTTTTTTAATTTTTTGTGCAATAGAAATTCGTACCTAATGTCATGCAAAGGCCAACGTTGCAAACAGCCTAGTTTGAATTGGTAACTTTAAAAATAAGTTTCGATAAGTTAATTTGATAAAAAATAAATAAGTTAAATTATTTTATGAAAATTAATTAGAGTTAATTAACTATATAGTGCCTAGTTAAAATTATTTTATTAAAATCTAATCGTTACTAGCGTCATCTAGTGTGATATTTTGTAAACTTGAAAGCATGACTCATGTTACTTTCACCACTAAAGTTTATATAATGCTCCGCTAGATGGCGGATCAATCGGAAAATGAGTCATGGAGGAGTAAAAAATGATTCAGGAAACTATGATTCATTTTATTCATTGTTTAATTTTACCACATTGAGCAATTACTCTACCTCAAGAGGTAAATGTTAATTAATACATTAGAATGATCTAGGCGTTTTGGTACCCGATTAACAACCTTTATTTAAAGTTCTGTAATAGGTAGGCACCTAACCCACTTAACCTAGTAGGTACAATGCTAATGGAATATCGAACAGTTAGTTATCCATCTATGTGTGAATATCTAATCCTTACATATTTATAAATAAATAACGTTTATATCATAAAATACTCAACGCCAAACTAAAGTGGAAAGGAAATATGCTACTAGTATCTAGTGGGTCCTCCTAACTCCTAAGTACCAGAGTAGGGGCGTAGCTACCACCGTATCAGCCATATCAATGATACGGGGGCCCGAGCTACAAGGCAACATACAGTAGCGTAGCTAGGCGTGGCCAATGTGGGCCCTCGCCGTGACCTCTTAAGAACGAGGGATTTTTATAATCGATAGGCTCGCGTTTGACCACTACCAGATAGTAAGCGACAGTCGCTGTCTCGTTTTCGAATTTATGAAAGAAAAAGGCGTCGCTGAGGTGCCTTCGCCCACCTCTAAATTAGTCCATGCTACGCCTCTGCCAACATGTGCCATAATTCGTAAAATGTTCATTCAACCACAATCTTAAATTCCCTTGTTGATAGGAGGCCAGTAGTGAATGAATAATATCTTTAAATAGGCTGTTCTGATAGTTTGTAGCTCGCTCAGCTCGTTCTAGCTTTTTATTTATTTATTTAAACTTCATGTACAGTGGTGGTACATAGGCGGACTTAATGCCACAAAGCATTCTCTACCAGTCAACCATTGAGTTAAAAAGACAACACTGTGGTAGGTGTGCACAATTAATAAATAACAGATATTTTTCCAGTCCAGGCAAATTGTTCCAGTCCTTCGATGATGCAATAAACGAGCTCATTTTCATTTTCAAGGCCTTTCAAGACACTAATTCTATGCTAGTAGGATCTATCATCATAATCATCATCATTTCAGCCGAAAGACGTCCACTGTTGGACATAGGCCTCCCCCAAATGTCGCCACAATGACAGGTCCTGTGCGTCTCGCATCCATCGGATTCCCGCGACCCTCACCTCTATAAACACCCTATATAGACGGAGATATACACCCTATATAGATAAAGCTATAAACCCTGTATAAGTTCCATCCCTTTAACAGTTCAGTTTAGGTCGTAAAATGGATCGCATTAAGAGCTCGTGGTGGCACTACAAACCTCGTGAGAAAAACGAAAAAGAGAGACAAGAAATAGGAATCGTTCCTAAGATACAGCTTTTGGACTGCGGGGATATTCGAAAGAGTTCACCATGGCTTGCATATGGCAATTGAGAAGGAACAAGTGGATTAAAAAAAATACAACTTTTTGGCCTGCAAGAGTCGCTGCTACATCGATCACATTTTCACCTAGACGTATGTTTTTCCCAAATTCGATATTCGATATACAATAGTACATAAAATAACAAATTATTAACAAAAAAAAAATTGGACAGCTGATGTACAAAGGCGAGCTAAACCCACACTTGGGTTTTCTTACAGCAAACCTAAAATATATTTCTAAGAAATTTTATTTATATTATAAGCAAAAAAAAACAGATTAGGTTTAAAATAAACTACACAAATAAGTACACAGCACACAATACGTATAAAATACTATATTCCATAAATAAAACCTATACATATATATGGATGACCCATATATATATATAATATATATATATGGTTGACATGAAATGTTCCTTAATTTTTGGACTCAGTGGAGAGGCGTGCGAAGAGGCTAATTGGGAATCCAGATTTGGTTAAGTCCAATCTACAAAGCCTCGAGCATAGGCGCAGGGTAGCCAGCCTATCGGAATTTTACAGGTTACATTTTGGAGAGTGTGCGCGGGAATTGCATGACTTGATTCCGCCATCTCCATTCTACCATCGGACAACCCGACGAACGGCGAGTATCCACCCTTACGTTGTTGAAACTTCAACGGTCAGGACTAAGCGTTTCGCTTCGTCGTTTATACCGCGTACATCGAATGACTGGAACAATTTGCCTGCTGCGGTCTTCCCGTCCAACTATAATTTAGGTGTCTTCAAGGCTAGAGTGAATAGGCTCTTAATAAACTAGTGCGCCTGAGCATCAATGATTGCATCTCCGCTTACCATCAGGTGGGATCGCAGTCAAGCACTGGTTTATATCATTATAAAAATAAAAATAAAACTTCCCCTGAAGACCTCCAACGAGGGGCTAGCCCTTAATATTTGCGGAAAAGAATTCCAAAGGCGCACAGCTTGAACAGTGAATGATCCACTGTACCGACTAGAGGAATAGGGAGGAAAACGAAGGAGAAGAGAAGATGATGAGTGACAAGGCCTAAATTATATTACGCACCATAGCCAACATTATTTAAATTTGAATTAATTTTTAATTCTTACAAACTGGGTAATGTGTGTCATCATCTTCCTGCCCCAGTCTCATCTTATTTGGTGTCGGCGCAACACGTTTTTTTCTTCCATACTATCCTGTCAACCGTCATACTATCACTAACTTCCTTTTCTTTAACTTAACATGCGTTTCATCCCTCCTCTTCACATGACCATACCAAGACAAACGATTCCCTTTCAACTTTTCCTTTCAAACTTCCCCTAATATATTCATTTCTCATTTTATCCATTCTCGTCACACCACAAATCCATCTTAACATTCTCATCCCCACTACATGCAATCTTTTTTCATCCGTCTTTTTCACAGCCCAACATTCTGATCCATACAGTATGGGGGCCTACAGGCCTTATCACGGACTTGTAGATTTTACCCTTCAACTTGATGGTCCTATAGGTTAGGGTACTTCTTATAAAAAGTCTATAATATGGACACAACATGACTTGATTTGACTGGCCTGTTGGTCTGGTGGTTAGTGGCCCTGACTGCTATGCCAGAGGTCGTGGGTTCGATTCCCACCCAGGACAAATGTTTGTGTGAAGAGTACAATCATTTGTTCTATGTCTGGGTTTAATTTATCTATAATATGTATGTATTTAGAAATATTTAAGTATGTTTATCAGTTTTCTAGTACTCATAACACAAGCTCTGCTTAGCTTGGGACTAGACGGCTCTGTATGATAGTTGTGTGAATATTATTATTATATTATGGTCAATCCTTCAATATTTTGCGTACAAATTTAGGAACATTGCAGTTTTGGTGTATAGGAAAATATGTTCTTTAAAGCTCTTAATTACGATGTTAAGTTGGTTCTTGTTTGCATGAAGTGTTAATTATACAATGGTATGGAAACTCTTCGTGTGCATGTTTGACTCGCACTTGGCTGATTTTTGATATTACTTATTAATATTAGTTGGGGTTTCGTAACCAACTTCCAAAAATGAATTTTTTTTCTGCTCGACAATGTCGATTAACAGTGATATTTATATTTTTGGAATCTACTCGTGAAATCCTAGACGATACTCAAACGCATTAACAGATTAAAAATAAAAAAAGTTGTTCATTTATTTATCATACCTACCTTATTAGGTTTTTAATTTTTTCAATAACCTTTGTTACTCGGAATGATGCAAGGATTCTAACCATACCTCTTACATGTAAATCAGACCAGTCGTTTACTAGTTATGATGGAATAAAGACACTGAGAACACTCCTTTTTTTGGGTAGTAGTGTGATTAAAATAAAATCATTACATTACAAAATACATTCAATACATTATGTAATGGTTTTAATGAATGGAACTTTTGTATTTTTTATTTTTATTTTTTTTTAATCTAAATGTGAATGTTTTTATATACTTCAAGACCTTTACACACTGAATGCCAACAAACATTTACGAGGACATTCCTTCAAATTATCAGGAAATGCATCCAAAAAGAAGCCTTTGAAGCAATTTCTACCTAAACGAGTTGTAACGGCATGGAACAGGCTCCCGGAAAGTGTTGTGAAAGCTCCCAGATTGAGCTACTTTAACAATCGGTTGGACAGACTAAACATCTTCAAACTATATGAAACACACGCATCAGCTAATAACTGCTAGTGTGTCTTACCAAATAATAAATAATAATATAACATAATATAATCTGACCATCTGCAGTCTATCGAAGAAGTACCCTGTTGCCCAGGAAGTGGGTTGTGAAGTTCTGGTAGGCTATCGTTCCATGGAAAACGCGGGTATTCAGCCAAATCCAGTTAAACTAGAAGCCGACTCCAAATGAGTTGAGAAAAGGCTGAGGAGTAGATTTAAAAGAAAAAGTTGGGTCTGCGAAGTAGATAAAAATTTCGCAGCATCCACCCACATTGTCACGTGGGTATGACGGGGAAACCACAGGCGGGGAAACCTTCCAGGGGGGTTATGTATGACCCACATTAAGAGCCTTTTCTTACAATAAATTATCGGGGCTGAAGAGTGCCTACAACACATTCGCTCAAGCTCATTGATTTGTTCATTCAATCAATATTTCATACATTCGTTCGCGTGAAGCCATCTTGCCATTGTTCATTACACTAAAATACTTAATTATTGAATTGTTAAAAGTTCCAAGTAAAAACCTATTTTTCTATCAAAAAACCTTTGTTTAATTTATCATATACAAAGAGAATTTTAAGGCATATTTGGCAGATTTTTCTAATTGCAAAATTGATCTGCCCTTTAGTGAGTAAAACATAAAAGATGTCTATGCTCACGAAGTGCACAGATAAATAAACACATAGGCAAGAGTTAGACCAACACCTATTTATTAATCAAACCACCTTTTTCCTCAACGCCCTTCAAGCATACACAAAAAAAAAAACTAAACTGCACTAACATTAGCGGACAATAACAATACAATTAAACAAAATGGCTGCCAGGCACGCGTAAACGTGCTATAGTGCCAAATAATACATATTAGAAACAATTATTTCACCGACGTAGCAGAGTAAGACTATGTTTGCGATCCGCTAATGATATATGTGCATAGCTACACGTAGTGGCGTTCGCTGAGAGCTTAAGACTTTGGGCGAGTTGGTTTATTGTCTGTAACCGCCGAGACACTGGTATGGAATAGTCAAGTAGAATAATTAATCTGGTGTTAAAGAGTTCTGGATATCGCTCACCTAGAAATATATTAGCATATCTACTTACATTTCGGCGGCGATCTCTCGCGCCGGGGCTTGGTTCAGGCCATGGTCCGGAGCGAGGAGGAGTGGCAGGCGGTCGCCTCGTTCTGCGAAGCAGTAATGCATGCAAAGGAGGCGGCCGATCGCGTGAAGCAACGATCCTTACGCTCCAACCGCCGCCGGGATTCTGATCCCGATTTCCGGCCACCGTAGGCGCGGGCTTGCGGACGGCGAGCAATGGGTGGCTCGCCGTCTGACCGTCCGGTAACCGTCCGGACCGAGCCCAAGTCGTCGACGGCGCGTACTGTTCCACGCGCGTCTCAAGGAGATGTCAGCAAATCGTAGGGGCCCAGCAGGGTCGAAGCCTACTGGGGCCACGGGTAGTGTGAAAGCGAAACCCGGGGCCCTGGGACGAAGGCAACGAAGGAACAGGAGTGGGTTCTTAGTCAGTAAAAGTCTGACACTATTTCCCGTTCCGCCCAAGAGCGGGACTTGTCATAAAGTCAAAAGTCAAAAGTCAAAGATTTTTATTTCACATAGGCCTACATGGGCACTTATAAAACGTCAGAAGCTAGATTATAAGACATAAGATGATTTTCCCACCCAATAAAAAAAAATATCTACTTACATTTTTCATATTTTACAGATGCAAGGGTCAAAGATTGTACATGTAAATATTTAAAGCGCCGTTTTGAGTTCATTTTACATTTTCTATCAGAAATTGTTATGTTGGCTACTAGTACCTAAAGACCATAATAGATATTCAAGGATATAAATTATCCAATTTTAAACACTTGGACCGTTAAAACTTAATTTCGCATTTACTGTAGATGTGCCAATACTTTACTAGGTGAGCGATATGTTTGGATTGTGAGCAGGGCTGTAAGTAGCCTTTTTTACGCCCGGTGTCAATTTCTGTAATAGCGCCCCTAAAAAAAGTTCAAGCTGCTACCCAGCTCGGATCATTTCTTGACCATTATGTTACGTGATGGTAAGCGATGATGTGGACGACGATGGAGCAAGCTTAACTAGCTACCCCTAAGCTGTAGCTGACAGGAAACAGACTCGAGCAAGAAATCCAATTCCCACAGCCGTAACTACCTGCGGGGTTACCATGACGTTCAAAGTAAGATAGTTTTATTCTTATTTCAGTGTGGGTAAGAGACAGATCTATACAGGTTTTCTAGCGCCATCTCTTGCCCACACTGGAAATAAGAATGAAACAATCTTATTTTAAACGTCATGGTACAGGTCCTAGTCTTTTATACATCCGGTGCCAATTTTAAACTGCGACACTAAAAGAGCCCGAGCTGGGTAAGTTAAATCCCCCGATTCAGGTCCCCATCGGACATGAGTGTTGCCTGATCACGTGAGAAGAAACGCTCGGATGTCACCATTGTGCAGTTCACCCGGACCACTTGGTGGCAGTTTTCCCCGCTTGTGTAGAGCCCCGCCGTCCTCGTGGGGGCGATCGACAATAGCGACCCAAGCGTCCGGATCTGGTTCAGACCATGGTATGGAGCGAGAGGGAATGAGAAACAGTAACCTCATTTTGATGAAATCTTCTTCTTTTCGTGTCGATGTAAGTACTCTAACTAATTTTTTTCTGCCTCGTATAGATCCTGAAAGTGCAGGTGGTTGTGCAGGATGAACAACATAGCAAATGACGCATGTCCTGTGCATCGGCTCCACACTGACTCTGTGTTAGAGATAGGTCGAGAAAACAACATTTGGCCAAATTGTTTTTACAGCGGCCAATCTGGGTCCGCAACTTATCTGATGAAATGAATGATACGAACTTGACCTTGGGTTGCCTTGTTGGCATTTCTGCGCCCCATCAGGGTCTGCGCCCTGTGCTTGGCCACCGATGGCATCGCCCTAGTTATGGCACAACTTGCGAGTGCGAATCTGTGTCTGTTAATTTACGGCATAATAGAACTGCGATCACACTAATATTAGAAAGGCAAAATATTGTATATAGGTGCGTGTGTGTGTATTTTACTCCTCCACGCTAAAACGAGTGAACGGATTTAGATGAAATTTTGCATATAGGTAGAATGTCCTGTAATAGCATAATCGGTAGTTTTTATCTCGGAAGTGTGATTTTTTTTTGATTATTTTCTACTTTCACGTGAGCGAAGCCCCTGACAGAAGCTGATTATACTTATAATTCAATTCAATTCTTTATTTCAAATTCCCATGTTGTGTTTTATGAGATTTTAAAACTAGTTTAACAAGTACACATGGACTCTGTCGGACACAGCAATTTCATATAGCTTAATTATAATTACAAATTAGTGAAATAATGTTAAATTAATAAAAGAAATTTTAATACTACGATACAAGTTTTTTAAGTTTTAGTTCCTAAGTGACATCAAAGATGTCACTACAGGTCTGTGGATGAGAGACCTTCTTAACATACCTTTCCACCTTTCCCCCGAGCCCCGGTAAGCACGTTAATTGGTTGATCCCTGATGTCATTTGTAGATCTTTGACAGTTATTACGGATAGTCAAAAACCAAGAAATCTGTCATTAGTTTTGCCAAGACATATCGTGTTACCTACCTAATTACTGAGTTGAGATCAGAAAGGTAGTCACTCCACGTAAAATACTAGTATTAAATTCATCAAAATTAAAAGTAATTATTTTAATGATTTTCCACCACAAAAAATAAAAAGGGCTTTCAAAAATTAACCTACAACAAGTTTAACAGATGTTTCTTTCGGTTAGAGTCATCACTGTAGATAGTCTACAGTAGAAGAAAGACTTGAAGAGTTAACAAACGGGCAGAGTGGGTTCTCTGTCTGTTTGTTACCACTTCACGTCTTTCATCGTCACTTGGCTCACGTGTGTGATCAGCACAAATATATAGCTCTAGAATAACATATATGATGTTGATGCCTATTATCCCGAAAATATTGCAATGATTTCCGTCTTTCACCGGTAAAATCGTTGTTAGAATGTAAATTGCCGCAATTAACCAGCAATTAATTAATTTTATACACCCGGTGCGATCTTCTATAACTACGGCCTTGAAAGAAGTTTTAATTTTACCCAGTTAAGCTATAAACCAGCTGGAAGGTTGATATACCAATAGATTATGGGTGCTTTAGCCCCTGGGCACGAACACAGTTGGTTCTCCTGGTATTGCGCGTCTACATACTATTGATGAAGGTATAGACTCTCTACTAACTATCAAGCATAATACAAAACTTGGCCCGGGCTTAATAATTTCTGCGCCCCACCAGGGTTTGCGCCCTGTGCCTGGGCACCGCTGGCACCGCTGGCACCGCCCTAGTTACGGCACTGGTAGAATGTAACAGTTTCTAAGAATTTACCTAGATTTCTGGTTCTCTAGTCATTACTAAAACGATACAAAGAGTTTGATTGTTTCCAAATTCGTCAGAAATAAAATATAATAATAATAATATTCAACAACCTTCACGCAACGCAATCTAGTCTCAAACTAAGCAGAGTTTGTGGTATACAAGACAACTGATAAACATACATACCTTATATATTTCTATACATATACATATAGATAAATTACACCCAGGCACAGCACAAATGATCAAGCTCATCACATAAACATTTGTCCTGGGTGGGTACCGAATCCACGAACTCCGGCAATTAGAGGCACTAACTACAAGACCAATAGGCCAGTCGAGTAATCAATACCAATGGATGCTAGACCATACATCTACCGAAACACACAGACGTACATTACGTCATATTATGTAAGTGACATACCTCGTAAAATTTGAGTTCATTAGCAGTCCGCAGACAGTCCGAGATTCGATGCCTGCCTGTTAACATTTGTATGCTGTAAACAGAACAATATGACCATGAATTGTACAATTTGCGAATCTAATTCTTTTTTCGTTGATGTAACTGATTTTGTTGAATGAATGTGGGATTTGATGGCTTTATTTGGTTTTTATACTGATTGTAGAGGACGATGTCCACGATTGAGTTATCAATGTTTTTTTTTTTTTATTGGGTGGGAAAATCATCTTATGACAAATCTCGCACTTGGGCGGAGCGGGAGATAGTGTCAGACTTTTACTGACTAAAAACCCACTCCAGTTCCTTCCTTCGTTGCCTTCGTCCCAGGGCCCCGGGTTTCACTTTCACACTACCCGTGGCCCCAGTAGGCGTCGACCCTGCTGGGCCCCTACGATTTGTTGACTTCTCCTTGAGTGCGCGACCGTCGACGCCTTGGGCTCGGTCCGGACAGTTAACGGACGGTCGGACGGCGAGCCAACCATTGCTCGTCGTTCGCAAGCCCACGCCTACGGTGGCCGGAAATCGGGATCGGAATCGAACGAGCGTAAGGACCGTTGCCTCACGCGATCGGCCGCCTCCTTTGCTAGGAGGCGACCGCCTGCCACTCCTCCTCGCTCCGAACCATGGCCTTGAACCAAGGCCCGGCGCGAGAAATCGCCGCCGCCGATTGCCCCCACGAGGACACGGCGTTGCTCTGACCAAGTGGGACTTGCCGCCATAATTGTGGCGTGCCCATCACTGCTTCAGACAGAGGAAAGTGGAATTCTTTGGAGGAGGCTTTTACCCGAAAGGGTTCAACGATCTGAAATGGGTTTTTTTTTTCACCAATTTATGTAAGTATTCTCATGTTGCTGTGTGTGAGTATACATGGGTGTAATGAGTATATATAAGGTGTTAAAAAATTAACTTTAAGAATTTCGAGGGGACACTGTACTCCTCATTATGAACAACTTTTACTATGGGACCAAACCAGAAATCATGAATAAGTTAATGATGAAAGTTGTTCATAATGAGGAGTACAATTTCAAGTTAATTTTTTAACACCTTATATTTGGATGGGTGGAGAGGGAGGCCAAAGAAAAGATGGATGGATGGATTGTGTGAACAGTGATATGAAAGAAAAGAAAGTTAATGATAATATGACGAGTGACAGGATAGAATGAAAGAAAAGGTGGGTTACCATGACGTTCAAAGTAAGATTGTTTCATTCTTATTTCAGTGTGGGTAAGAGACAGAGCTATACAGATTGTCTAGCGCCATCTCTTACCCACAATGGAATAAGGATAAAATAATCTTACTTTAAACGTCATGGTAACCCAGAAAAAGGTGTTGCGCCGACCCCAAATAAGACGGGACAAGGGCAGGAAGGTGATAATGATAATGTAGGTACCATCCTATGAGTACGAGGAGCAGTAGTGGCCGAGTGGTAACGGCCCTGACTTACAAGTTGTAGGTCGCCGGTTCAAACCCAGCCAGGCGCATTACTTTGTGTAATTTATTTCATCACCACTGCTCTCAAAACGGTGAAGGAAAACATCGTGAGGAAATGTTCTAGAGCCAAAAATTCCAAGACATGTGACATTCACCAACCCGCACTGGGCCCGCGTGGTGGATTACGGCCCATTCCCTCTCCTAGAGAGGAGGCCTGAGTCCCAACAGTGGGAACATTATAAGGCCGACTAAGCTAAACTAAGGTATCCTATTCAATTTTATTTAATAATAATTAATTGATTTTAAAAAGAATTCTATTTAATCATTTTTATTTTTATATTATCTTTTTTTTTATTAATTAATGTGGGAATTTATTACAATTGCTAACATTCTAATACTAATTATAAGAAACACAAAAACTAATAAATATTAACAACGTAATAGGAATATATACAAACTAAAAATAATTTTTATTTTATGTTTTTTTTTTATCCGGAACTACTGATTCCAAAAAAAAAAACTGGCAAGTGCGAGATGGACTCGCGCACTGATTTACGGAACTGTACGGAACTCCGTACAAACTTACCTATGAAAACAGTTCAATTCCCGAAGTTCAGTTACAAAGATTATTCCGAATCGCAAAATAAGTTTTTTTTTTGTGATGTAACTACAAATTTACAGTTTTCAAATTTTTTCCTATACTTGTGCTATGAGACCTTGCTTCATGCTAAATTTCAGGAATCTAGGTCAACGGGAAGTATTATTTACGACTTCCTTGATAGTGTCGAAATATACGTTTTTTGCGACATAAACGGCCGCATTTTTTTTTTCGTTTACTCAAAAGTTTGATATTTTCATAAGGGCTTCAAGGGACCGCAGACCTGATTATATGGTTTTAATTTTAACTCGATACCTCCACACGTTTCCGAGATAAAGGGTCTAATTTTTCATCGATAGAAAGCTGCTTTATTCCTGAGTAACATATAGGCTATATTTTATGTATGCGGGCGAAGCCGCTGGCAAAAGCTAGTCAATAATAATAATATGATAAGGTTCGCCTTGTGAGGAGGTTTCTATCTAGCCCTAACCACCCTTAGCTTGGACCCAGCTCCCGACATCGGTAGACTATTATTTGGACTGGAACAATTTGCCTGCTGCGGTCTTCCCGTCCAACTATAATATAGGTGTCTTCAAGGCTAGAGTGAATAGGCTCTTAATAAACTAGTGCGCCTGACCATCAATGATTGCATCTCCGCTTACCATCAGGTGGGATCGCAGTCAAGCACTGGTTTATATCAATTAAAAAAAAAAAAAAATTTTTACATTTTTTAACTAAGTTCAAAAACATCCAATCTTCAAAGCCTTGAGCACAGGCGTAGGGTAGCCAGCCTTTCGGTGTTTTACAGGTTGCATTTTGGAGAGTGTGCGCGGGAATTGCATGATTTGATTCCGCCATCTCATTTCTACTATCGGACAACCCGACATACGGCGAGTATCCACCCTTACGTTGTTGAAACCTTTACGGTCCGGACTAAGAATTTCGCCTCGTCGTTTATACCGCGTACATCGAAGGACTGGAACAATATGCCTGCTGAGGTCTTCCCATCCGATTAAAATTTGGGTGTCTTCAAGGCTAGATTATAGGCTTTTAATAAACTAATGCGCCTCACCATCAACGATTGCATCACTGCTTATCATCAGGTGGGATCGCAGTCAAGCACTAGTTTATATCAAAACTAAAAAAAAAAAACCTAACCAAATAAAACAATTGGCACATACGGACTGCAACAGTCAGGCCATATTAGATGGAATGATTTTAGTCTTGATTATTTTAATGGGTCCCGACTGTTGCAGTCAACATGTTCCGTATTAGAATTTTGTACCCTAACTGCAGTCGGGTAAAAGTTGTTAACTAGTGGTATCGAAGAACTAAAGGTCACTTTATCTATAATGCAGGTGGTCCAATCAAACATTGCTCATTAATTTAGCAAGCTGATAATTGATAAATATTTCAACAATATTATTTATTTGTGTAAAACAGAAGCCGTAGTAACAATCCACAGAAGGAAATAGCAGGTTACTACCTGGTTATCGCTTTAGTGAGTTATTTTAGTGTTTACAAAATATTGTTACATATTTTCATGTCTTCGTTATGATCGATAACGTTTAATAATAAATTATTGGCGATATTTTTTGTTAATTATAAGGGTTGGCGTACACGAGCAACGTAGTTGCCCAGCAACTTTTTTATCTCCGTCCAGTCTCCTCGTTGAAATTTACTGGGTTACCATGACGTTCAAAATAAGATTGTTTCATTTTTATTTCAGTGTGGGTAAGAGACAGAGTGTGTCGGAAAACGCAGCGTTGGAAGGCTTCCCACAAGGTGGACCGACGACGTGGTGAGAGTCGCGGGAGTGCGGTGGATTCGACACGCACAGGATCGGTCGTTGTGGCGTCGCTTGGGGGAGGCCTATATCCTACAGTGGACGTCTTTCGGCTGAAATGGTGATGATGATGAAGAGACAGAGCTATACAGGTTGTCTAGCGCCATCTCTTACCCACACTGGAAATAAGAATGAAACAATCTTACTTTAAACGTCATGGTACAGGTCTTAGAAGACTAGCGGCGAGTGTAAAGTTATTAAAAGGTTGAGTTATAATTATAAATTATCAAAAGATTTTCAAAAGAAAAAAAAAGGTGAAGTATATAATAAAAAAAATATGTTCCTTGTGAGGTAAGTTAATCAGATTTATCAACAGAAGAACCAGTAAAGAACTCCTTGGGCAAGGAGTTTTTTATTGGTTCTTTTCCACAGGAAACGACCAATTGGAACCGTGCACTAGCTTCTGAGAGCAGTGGTGGCCGAGTGCTAACGGCCCCGACTTACGAGTTGTAGATCGCGTGTTCAAACCCAGCCAGGCGCATTACTTTGTGTAATTTATTCATCACCACTGCTCTCAAAACGGTGAAGGAAAACATTGTGAGGAAACCGGCATGTCCTAGAACCAAAAATTCGAAGACATGTGACATCCACCAACCCGCACTGCGCCCGCGTGGTGGATTACGGCCCATTCTCTCTCCTAGAGAGGAGGCCTGAGTCCCAACAGTGGAAACATTATAAGGCCGATTATGCTACGCTATGCTACTAGCTTCTGACGTTTTATAAGAGTCCATGTAGGCCTATGTGAAATAAATATATGTATAAAAAAAATTAAAACTGAAACTGAAAACCAAACGGTTTTGGGAGCACCTTCGTCTTGCCAAGGAATGGAATTCTCTGCCAGAGTCTGTTTTTCCGAATAGCAACAACCTAGGGGTCTTTAAAGATTTTCTTTAGAGTCAAGCGCATCATCATCGATCACATAATTGCTTACCAATTTACCATCAGCCCCTTAAGGCAAGTTACGATCGTTTCGTTTGCGTCGAACGCCTCGAGTAGGCCCCGCCTCCGATTCCTTTGTTCTGACGTCATCTCAACGCTCAGTCACGTGGTAACGAAACGATCGTAACTTGGCTAGGGGGGCAGGTGAGATAGTTGTCAAACATTAGCTTATCAAAAATAAAACAAAAAACCAAAGTACAGTATCTATACCCCATCTGTTCATGTAATTAACTAAATGTGAACAATCTTGACTTGTCTTTTATATAAAAGTTGTCTAAAAATGTTATCTAAAAATGTTTACAATTTGTTATTTAGGTACCTATACCGATGTTTGGTAATTAACTACATTCAGTCAAAAAAGTATCGGGAATTGATGATTTGTTTATGGTTCCAAATTCAAATTTTTGTTTTTTTGTAGTTGTTAGATTGGCACAACTGTTTTCCATTTTGGCGCGGAGTTTGAGTTGCATCTGTTATTTATATTAAATACAGTGCTGGTTTTAGTAATATCATATATAGAGTGTATTGCGAATTTCATAATGGACAAAAATATCGAACAAAGAGTTTGTCTTAAATTTTGCGTCGCCAATGGAATTTCGTGTTCGGAGTCACTGAAAATGTTACAGAAGGCTTACGGTGAATCGACTTTATCAAAAACTCGTGATTATGAGTGGTATAAAGCGTTCAAAAGCGGTCGAGATGTGATGGAAGATTTACCTCGCTCTGGTAGGCCGTCAACGTCTGCAACTGAAGTTAACATCGCAAAAGTGAAGAAAATAGTAACTGAAAATCCCCATTCAACTCTGAGAGAGATAGCCGCCGAACTTTCTGTATCTCACGAGTCGATCCGTACCATTTTAACTAGCTGCTCGGCTA
Organism: Mythimna vitellina; assembly: GCA_949316375.1. Lineage (NCBI taxonomy): Eukaryota > Metazoa > Arthropoda > Insecta > Lepidoptera > Noctuidae > Mythimna > Mythimna vitellina. The sequence goes on along the minus strand of OX438709.1, from coordinate 3,704,894 downwards.
GTCCCAAAAGATCTGAATTTTCTCCAAAAACTCAATCGCAGGAAAGTCGCTGAGGACATGCTAGAACGAGTCAGTTCGGACCCAACATTCATGAAACGCATTGTTACTGGTGACGAGACGTGGGTTTACGAGTTTGACATGCAATGGAACCTGCGTCATGCGAGTCAACAAGCTTCGGAGTGGCGCCTTCCAACTGAACCGAAACCGAAAAAACCACGCCAAAGTCGATCAAAAGTCCTTTTATTACTCAACCTCCGGAATTCCGGAAGGGTCTCATTTGGGTCCAATTTTGTTCCTAATATTCGTCAACGACATCGTGAACTGCATCAAACACAGTGAATGTTCACTTTTTGCAGACGATGTCAAGTTTTATAAGCAAATAAACTCAGCTAGAGACATATCCCTACTACAAGAGGATCTAAACTCGGTACACAATTGGTGCATACAGAACGGAATGACTCTTAATGCTGATAAGTGTTACCACATGACCTTCACTAGGAAACAGAATACTTTCCCATCCTCGTATTCTCTGAATGGTCTAACTCTTCAGAAGGTTGACAAGATTCGCGATCTGGGTGTGTACCTTGATAGTCAGCTCACTTTTATTCCACACGTAGACAATATCGTTAAGAAGTCTACCAAAATGTTGGGGTTTCTGAAGCGTATCTGCCACGACTTTAAGTCCGTCCGTACTCTTAAATTACTTTACGTCACCCTCGTAAGGAGTGTGCTGGACTACACATCGCAGGTGTGGAATCCTAACTATAGAGTTCACATTAATAGAATCGAACGCGTCCAAAGGGGTTTTACTAGGTATCTGCGGTACAAGTCAAGCAGCTGTCCTAATACAGCTACTTATCCTGAAAGGTTAAGCCACTTCAAATTGACAACCCTAGAAGAACGCAGAAAAACTATGGACCAAATTATGCTATATAAAATTGTCAATGGTCTGATCCATGTACCAAAACTTCTGGATGACATAAACATAGCAGTCCCCCGAAGTTTTCATCCCAGGTCTGATCGTGAATTGGATTTGTTTTTGCCGTTTGCGGCTCGAACAAACCTTGGACGATCCGCGCCGTTGAACCGCATGATGAGAACATACAACGAAAGTCACTCTCGCACCAATAGCATTGACATCTTCGACAACACTTTGGCTCAGTTTAAAAAAAATCTTTGCACCAACTCGTAAATTTATTATGTTACCCACCTATTTATTTTAATTTAACTAAATTTAACTTATTTTGACATTATTTGACATTATTTAATTTAATTAATTGATTTTTTCTATTTGCAATTGATTATTAATAATTCCTAATTCTGTATTATTTTTATAAATTTTTATTGCCTTGTATTTATTTTTATCTGTACCTTTTTATTAATTATTGCATGAACATATAATGTAGAACAATTGATTTAAAATGTAATTATTATTATTAACTTACCAAACCTTGTAAGTGCTGTGCACACCTTTAAGTGAAGAATTCGCTGGGTTAATTGCATATTAATAAGACTTTTTTATTGTAAATGTATCGGCGAACTATTCGTTGGAGTGCCATAATAAATAAATAAATAAATAAAAGTCAAAGTCATGTTGACTGTTTTCTTTGACTATCGCGGTGTTGTGCACTCTGAATTCTTACCGGAAGGTCTAACGGTAAATAAAGAATATTATTTGAGCGTTATGCGGCGTTTAAGAGAGCGAATTCGACGAAAAAGGCCAGATTTGTGGAAAGAAAATTCTTGGATTTTGCACCACGACAATGCGCCTTCGCACAAGGCTATCATTGTGAACGAATTTTTGACCAAACACTCAACAAATACCATCCAGCAACCACCATATTCACCAGATATGGCTCCTCCTGACTTTTTTCTTTTTCCTAAACTCAAATTACCACTTCGTGGCACCCGTTTTCAATCGATAGAAGACATAAAGGAGAATTCGCGGCGAGAACTGAACTCAATTCCGGAAGCAGCGTTTAAAAAATGTTTTGATGAATGGATTATTCGTTGGCGCAAGTGTATCGTTTCTAAAGGAGCATACCTACTTTGAAGGTGATAAAATAAATTTGGATGAATAACAGACATTTTGTGTATTATTGATCTTTTCCCGGTACTTTCTTGACAGAGTAGTAAATTTAAATAATCTTTGTATTTCTTTTATACGATTTTTTTTAAATTAAAAGACATAAGTATCAAGATTGTTTAGCATAGCATAGCATAGGCGGCCTTATAATGTTCCCACTGTTGGGACTCAAGCCTCCTCTCAAGGAGAGGGAATGCGCCGTAATCCACCACGCGGGCTCAGTGCGGGTTGGTGGATGTCACATGTCTTCGAATTTCGTCCCTTAGCTTACAACACCGCTCAAGTCGAAAATTGGCGGTTTTCAAATTTGATTACCTTTAGATAGAGCTGCTCATTGCGCGTCTAACCATTGGTCACATGATATAGATTTCAGTCATTCAGAAGCCATAATTCGAAAAATATTGACAGCGTTCAAGTCGACTGGCCTCTCAACACCGCACAGTTTTTTTCGTTTCCTGTAAAGTCGAAAATTGGAGGTTTTCACATTTGCATGCCTTTAGATGGAGCTGCTCATTGCGCGTCTAACCATTGGTCACATGATATAGATTTCAGCCAATCAGAAGCCATAATTTGAAAAGTAGTGATAGCGTGCAAGTCGGCTGGCCTCTCAAAACCGCACAGTTTTTTTCGTTTCCTGTAAAATTGCTAAAAATGACTTATGCGGTGTTGTTAGCTAAGGGACGATTTTTGGTTCTAATACATGCCGTTTTCGTTTTGAGACTGTCTTTTAGTTAACTACCTAAACAAATGGTACATAGTTATAATTTCATGATTGAACTATTTTATTAGGTACTTTGAAAGTTTTTGTAATATTCAGTTCCATTATAAATTACATACTACAGCTGAAATGTGTTGCTAGAAAATATTAAAATCAACAAGTCATTCTGTCTATCTGTGTTTACCTTCATAAAATATTATTGGTACAGATTAAATATGTGTATGTAATAACAAAACATTGCGTTGGCTATGTAAATACATATAATACCTACTATGGGTAAATTCCCGGGTTCAATACCGTTTGCGAAGCTAGTCAAGACATTGAATTTAAAAAAAATTGTGTACAGTTGACGTCATCATATCAGTCAATAAATATTTCGAAATTTCTTATTTATTTTGCATAAATTTATTTGAGTTAATTGAGGATTGGCACATAAGGTTTGTACAGTTCCTATTTAGTATTTATTATAAGACTGTCTTAAGTCTTTTTCTATATTCTCGATCTCGAGTACAATGACTGAGGGCAGCATGGAAAAAAGGGGGGAGGGGGCACAAGTGAAAGAGTCATCGCGGCCTGTGAACACAAAGGGCAAGTGAAGAAAATAATGATTTATTTCATTCTTTATTTCAGAATACTTAGGGTCTATAGACACCATAAATTATAATATAAAATAATCTTAAAAATAATAAACTGAAACATATGAATAACATCACAACTTGATAACTTGAGGCTTGAAATGCCAAGCCACTCCACCAATTTCTGTGACAAGTCGTTTGCAGTTCAAGCAGTGCAGAAAGAAAGAAAGAAAGAAAGAAAAATATTTTATTTGGCACACGTACACAAATACACACAATGTAGAAATAACATGTAAACTAAAATAAAAAAAAAATAACTAACACTGTGTGTCTCGCGCCTGCACCAAATAGGTCCAGTTCAGCAAAATGCCAGACAACTTTGTGGTAGTTGCCTGACGCTGGTTTTCAATTGAACCTTATTGAACCTTTTGCAGCTATGGAATGCTTTGCCCGTGTCAGTAAGGTAAGCTCAAACACTGTCAATTTTTAAAAATATGGTTATGGATCACTACTTCTCCTCTTAAACGTCACTAAATAAATTATTTCTCTGCTTTCATTTAAATGTATATCTATATATATGGAACAATTTGCCTGCTGCGGTCTTCCCATCCAACTATAATTTAGGTGTCTTCAAGGCAAGAATGAATAGGCTCCTAATAAACTAGTGCGCCTCACCATCAATGATTGCATCTCTGCTTACCATCAGGTGGGATCGCAGTCAAGCACTGGTTTAAATAAATTTAAAAAAATATATACAATATATTATATATTGTTTGTATTAAATGTATTTATTAGTTATGTATTGTATAATATAAATAGTACACCACGCACTACCTGCGTATCTTTTTTCCTTCTCTGACAAATCCATCCAAAGGTTGTGTGTAAAAAATCGCTTTTAGCGATAAGACCGCCCATTGTGACACCCTATTAATTTAAGTTCTTGTTGTAATTTTATTATTGGTGTACAATAAAGAATATATCTATCTATCTTATTAATAATATTAACTTACTAATTATCACCAACTCCCAGGACCAGTTATTTCGGAGATTACCTCCTACAAACAAAAAAAGATAAAAATCAACTATACTATATTAGTGTACATGTAGATTAGTGTAAATAAATAAACCTGTCATTAATTTAAAATTAAATAAAAAACCGCAACACATCACATTTAAACTAAATAATTAAACTTAAACAAATTCTATTTATTGCATGATAAGCAAAATTCTCGATCGAACCGTTTCCTTGATTAATCTTAAAATTTTAATTGCACAAAATATTGTTAATTGGTATTGGTTGGTGTAGTCACGTGGTTTATGAGACTTGTTGACCTAATGAGGGTTTACAGGAAAATTCACACCACCACTTAGCCAAGAGCTCTTCTACTTTTGAAAACGTACCCATGAAGTACAGGAAGGCGCAGTGTAGACCTTCTACAAGGTGGACCGATGACCTGGACCTCAAGTCTGCTATTACAATAGTGTCAGAATGGTCTACCATTGACATCATAATTGTTGATTCTGACAAGTTTGGTAATCTACTAATATGGTGTCATTATGACTTTCCTATGGTCAACCAGTGACACTTCATTGGAAGAAATGGCATAGATTGGTAATCTCGTAAATAATGACAAATGAATATTTGATGTATGCGTATAGCTGTCAAAATTTTGACAGTTCCTTTGATCAGTGACCTACCATTAGAACGTCATTGTGCATTCATTGATTTTAATTTGTTTCGAGACAGTTCGATATTGTCATTCCACAAGATCATTGATCGATCAATGATCGACCAATATGAATTATCAGATTACAAACTTTTAGCAAAATGACAATGGGATCGTGTTGGAATGAAGAATTTATAAAAATAGCAGACTTGGGCCCCTGGTGAGAGTTGCGGGAATCCGATGGATGCGCACAGGACCGGTCGTTATGGCGACACTTTGGGGAGGATTATGTCCAGCAGCGAACGTCTTTCGGCTGAAATGATGATGATGATACATGATATTGACGTCAATTTTTATTAACTAATGTCATTATCATAAGCGTTTTGACAAAGGCGTGGACCTGACGACTCAGTGCTGCCGTCTGGTGAACGACATTTTAGAAAACCATTATCTTTTCAGGATATGGACGACGTATGTTACCTGTCCATTCCGGGATTGCCCTAGAAAGCGAAGCGCGACTGAAGGAACACGGGTGGTAAAACCCACCATCAGTAGAAATCTGACATTCCCTCTCGCTCCACCCAGAACGGGAGAAGTTGTTTTAGACCCTTTTAGAAGTATAAAGTGACAGGGTGTAGTCCCGCAAACCACCGTTGCAAAGGAAGGATTCTCCTACCAGATCAATAAAGGAATGATCCTCAGACTGACGATGTTGGGGCAACTGCCCGATATTTAATTTCGGATTGTCGTATATGTCGCTGCTATCTTTTGCCGTTTTATGTGTCCATGTAGGCCTATGTGAAATAAATATAGACTTTTAGTTTGTTCTAAGGGCTATAATATTTCACTAGGACACCATGGCGGCGCGACCAGTCGCCGTTACCAACAAAATGTATACAGCTCTATAGAGTGTTACTCACCTGGTGTCCTTTGGTTGCGCAATCAATTTGGCAGCGCGACCAACTCGGACGCGTGGACTTAAGGTCCATTTTGATACTGTCTCAGTGTGGTGTAGCGACTCTGGTGGTCTCTAGTTTTGTGGCTTACGGACGCCATGGTGGCGCGACTAATTGCGCTGCCATGGTGTCCCGGTGAAATATAGCCGTAATGGTGCGGAGAGCTCTGATACCGCGATGTAGGATTTGGAATTTTTAGTTCCTATGTGGCGAACTAGATGTCACTACACTCTAAACAAAACTTAGGTTGACTCTAAAGTTTACGCCGAACATTGCTATGTTAAATTTAAAAAACAAAAGAAATTATAACTCACAAGTTTAAGAAATTATAACTCACAAGTTTTTAATACTTTGCCTGTATCTATCCTGGTTAGACCCAACATAAAGGACATGGTCAATCTTTGTATGGAAGTTGGACCAAGTGCTGCCCAGAATGAACACATACTAGTGCATTTTGTACCTCAGGCCAATACTGATTAGTAAACCGAAGCGCTTCAAAATCTGAACCGTTTAATCCTCTAAATTATTTATATTTTAGAAAAGTAGCTTAGTAATTGTATTCACCGTAATTGATTACTACATTAGAACATCAGGATGGCGTCCAGTCGGTTCACTTTTAAGGTGATGGCACGTGAGCACATTCGCAGGAAGTTGGTGTAATCATCACAGCGTTGATTTGTTGGATTCGTTTTTCATAATTAGATTGTTAATTTGTATGTATGTATCTAAGTATATATTTATTATTGTATTTCTTTTCTTTACCATTAAGGTGCACCTACCATGTTGTGTTTCTGCACCACCCTAAGGTCGACTGGTGGAAATTGCCTTAGGCATTAAGTCCGCCTTTGTACAGTGTTTATTACTTGTGCATAAAGTTTTAATGAATAAATAAATTACTGACTATAGTATAGAATCAGTAATCCATTACACTGAAAAAAGTCGATACACTACACTGCCGTCGTAATTAAAAAGGGCACAACTGATGTTTTTTTACGAAATTGAGTTAAATACATATTCGGAATCAAAAAAAAAATTCTAATTTCGATTACGTATTTAAAAAAAAATGGAAAAAGAATGTTAGTTGTGCCCTTTTTAATTACGACGGCAGTTCGACTCAATGTACCAAAAATAGTTGCAAGTAGTTGCAGCCCAGAAGTGTAGTAAAAATAGTTTTCAAATGTAACGTTTTTGGTTAAATTCTTTTAAGGGGATGATATGGGGGAACTCGAAATATATTTTCATTGTTTTTCATACAACCGCTCTTATGCGATTATGACGTAATTACACATTTTTCATTAGATATTTTGGAAACACAGTATCTTGTGAATATTATCTAGGCTTCTATTGAAATCAATTTATAAATTTGTGTAAAACTAATCCAGTAAAGAGCTCTGAACTTTGACACTTCATATTTACTCATAAATTAAAAAAGTCGAAAAAGTATAACAATAGAAGCCTTGCAAATTTAATCAAGATTCTAAATGATTCCAGGTATTTCCTGGAACAAGTTTTGTGAAATATTCGAGTAAATCACGGAATTACCGAATGCTGACAGAGTTTTCAGGTGTTGTCTCTCTTTTTTCGCGTTGCCTTCTCGTCAAACATCGTGTTGGATTGCGTTAGATGAATTAACAAGCTTTTATGCTCGACTAGCTGCGACTTCGTCCGCGTTAAGTTCGTAAAAGTGTACAATAATTTTGTGCTTGCAATTCATTCCGAAAGCTTAGTAATTAGTTATTGTACTTACACATAAAACGGTTAAAGGTAAAAACGCACATTACCTTCAGGAAACATGTTATGTACTCGTCCAGATCCAGATGTATGAACGTTAGTGAATAGAAAGAGTATGTAAGGGTCCCAAGGGAAAAGGCTTTAGTTTATGTATGCTTCTGGTTTATGTTCTGGTAAAACAACATTGTATAATTTTAAAAAGATGATAAATAAATAAATTAAGTGCTTTTAAATGTAGGCTGTCAAAAAAAGTGATCAGTGGAGCTGATACTGAGGTCGCCACCCGCAGCCTTTAGGTTTTGCACCTTCTTCATAAGGTGCCGGCGGCCCGGCTGAACGCATGCCAGAGGGTCATGACCATACGAATGGTGCGAGGATACCGGAAGATTTCCCGCGAAGCGGCGAGCCTCCTTGCCTTGACTGGCCAAGTCACCATGGGATCTGGAGGCAACAGTCCTTGAACACATGCACGAGCTGCGCATGGAGATGCAACGCCTCGGCGAAACTCCACTGCCGTGACAAGTCGCAGCATAGCGGACAGAGCTCCGGCGGGTTCTCATGGAGAAATTGCGACAGCTACTGTCTCGACCCAGTGCTGGGTACACCACAATTACGATTAAAAAGTATCTTGGCCCGGAATGACTAAATGTTTTTGTCATTAAATTAGGTCTTTTGGCCTTACGAGGCAATAGTTATCGATAAGTTGATAAAGGAAATGGCTTCTAAAAACATTTTCATGATCAGAAATAATCACGTTGATTTGTATGTGTAACCAATTAAAATGTTTATCGTTTACTAAATACTAATATTGTTTATGAATTTAATTTACCTGTTGTTACATATAATGTTTACATATAACGTTATCCGATTGGCTAACCGAAATATATGCTATTTATAACAACTATGTTATTATTTGACTTTGTTATCAATAAATATAATTATGTGTTTGTTTATGGTGATTATTCCCTTAGGCTTATGTATAGGATATTGGCTATAACCTAACTTGTCGCATTAGGTACTTTGTGTTTTGTATGTGTACATTACAAGTGCTCTCGAAAATGGTGAAGGAAAATATCGTGAACAAACAACATGCCTGTTTGTTCACGATATTTTCCTTCACCGTCAGTAAAAGTCTGACACTATCTCCTGCTCCGCCCAAGAGCGGGATTTTTCATAAGATGATTTTCCCATCCAATAAAAAAAACGCACAAAGTAAAGCGCCTGGATGGGTTTGAACCCGCGACCTACAATTCGTAAATCGAGGCCGTTACCACTCGGCCACCACTGCTCTACCCCTCTCAAAACGGTGAACGAAAACTACGTGAGAAAAATTTTAAAACATGTGACATCCACCAACCCGCACTAGGCCTGCGTGGTGGATTACGGCTCATGCCCTCTACTAGAGAGGAGGCCTGAGTCCCAGCAGTGGGTACATTATAAAGGCTGATTATGCTATGAATTTATTGTTATTATGGGTTAGTATATCTCAGAACCCTGAGGTCCTTGACCTTTCAAAGGTTACGAGGAGCCGGAATCAACTCCCAGAGGCCCTGTAGATACTTTTAATGAAACGTGGTGACAACCGACGATTATACCTGTTCGCGCTATGCCTACTGGGATAATTGTCGGTCACCCAAGGACAACGTCTTTGGCGAAAAACTATAGCGACATATGGAAAACAAAAATAATAGGGCTTTTTTTTATTGGGTGGGAAAATCATCTTATGACAAATCCCGCTCTTGGGCGGAGCGAAAGATAGTGTCAGACTTTTACTGACTAAAAACCCACTCCTGTTCCTTCGTTGCCTTCGTCTCGTCCTTCGTTTTCACACTACCCATGGCCCCAGAAGGCTTCGACCCTGCTGGGCCCCTACGATTTGCTGACATCTCCCTGAGGCGCGTGTATGGATTTTGGAGTCTTAAGTGGACAGAGCAGCCAACCGGACATACATTTTCACTTTTTTTCATACAACCACTCTTACGCGATTATGACATTATAACATATTTTTCATGAGATATTTTGGAAACAGATATATTGTGGATATTTTCTAGGCTTCTATTGAAATCAATTTACAAATTTGTGTACAACTGATCTAGTAAAGACCTCTGAAAATCTGCTATTTGGCATGAACTTTGACCATTCACAATGTCCTCAAAATTTTTTAAAAAAAATAACAAACAATATAACAATTGAATCCGTGCAAATTTAATCAAGATTCTGAATGAAGTTTCCAAAAACTTTTACAGTTTAAAAAAAACACGTATTTCCTGGAACAAGTTTTGTAAAATATTCGAGTAAATGTTCGAGTAATTACCGAGTGCCAGCAGAGATTTCTGGTACTATTTTTCTGTTTTCGCATTGCCTTTTTATTAAATATTACGTTGGGTGAACCGGCAAGCTTTTAAACCATTTTCAGGTTGACGATAGACGAGTGGGACGGGCCCTCTTAAGACTATGGCCCCTGACTGAACAATGTTATTAATTATTATCTTCTTTTTTTTTTGTGTGTCCTCTCGCATGTCAACCTAGGAGGTTGTCGGCTGCTTAACCAGACTTGCCTGTGGCGGTCTCGATTAAAGAATCAAAGCCTCCAGCCAGGGCTTACTTAAACTAACTTAAAAACTAAGCGACTACACGCTAAGGGCACCCCCTGTGGGGTACGGACCTCGGCTTAGGGCGTAGCTGGAGGGGGGGCAGTAAGGGACGAGCTGGATCGAACAGAATTTATTATTATTAACGGGGATTTTTTTATACTACAGTTTCAGCAACGCGGGCTGGCTCGAGCAAGGGACGGGGAGTTATTATCTCCTTTATTTATTGTACCTATATACCAAACTAGCTTCTGCCAGCGGCTTCGCCCGCGTGAAAATAGGTTTCTCCTAACAAACTTTGGTAGATATTTATAAGATCTACAATTAATTAGAACATTTTATGGTTCTATCTTTTATAGTTTAGGCAGCGTACGCAAAATAAGTAACTTTTCTGGTTGACTTTTTACACCTTGTGTCCGAAAAACTCAAATATCTTACGGAACCCTACTTTTTTCCAAAATAAAATATAGCCTATGTTACTCGTGGATAATGTAGCTTTCGAATGGTGAAACAATTTTTAAAATCGGTCCAGTAGTTTTTGAGCCTATTCATTACAAACAAACAAACAAAGTTTTCCTCTTTATAATATTAGTGTAGATAGTGTAGATATCCAGTCAGTGCATGAAATCCTCTCGCTCGCTCTGAAACGCATCTTGCTCTCGCGCTCATACTCTCGGCTGAATAATTTTTGTGTTTTGGAGATGTTTAGTCACTACAAAAAAAATAAAATGTGTTTATTATCTTAAAACTATACAATTTAAATTGCCGGGGCTTCCCAGAAAGTTATCCGAAGATACTTGTGATGGGATAAACCTCGCTCTTCCTCGATTATTTAACAATAGTTTTGTCGTGCTAATTAGGTCTAAGTTACACATTTTCTTTTATAAAACTAATAAAAAGAAAAATGAAAAAAGAAAAATGAAAAACGTGGAGGTGTGTTGGAGTGTGTGTGTGTGTGTGTGTGTGTGTGTGTGTGTGTGTGAGTGTGTGTGACTGTATGCATGACGCTCAACCCAGAGTCGCCAAGATGTCTTCCACAACATCATAATTAAGTGCGGAGAGCCATTCCGTCAATGTCTTCTATACTTTACTTTACAATTTATGATTTATCACTTTCTATACATTAATATATGCATATATATATACTTGTATATTTATTTATTAATTCCCATATAAAAAACTGATTTTCATCCGTATCTGCACTCTAAGGTTCAGTTGAAAACCAGCGTCAGGCAACTGCTGCGTAGTTGTCTGGTATTATGCTAAACTGGACCTATTTGGCGTAGCCGTGAGACATATTTTTATTGTTAATTTTATTTCTCCTTATTTTTATTTTTTAAGTTTAATTTTTAGTTTGTAAATCAATTATTTGTTGATTAATGTATCATGGGGTGCCAAATAAACATATTTTCTTTCTTTCTTTCTTTCTATTTCCCACCTCCCAAAAAAACTACATTTGACTAAAGACGTTAAAAAAATAATTTACAAAAAAAAAACCAACTACACTAAAATAACACTAACACACAATAAAAAAAACACTAAAAGGATCAAAACTTTAATTTTGGAAGTCGGTGATTCTCGGTATTGTTTGTTTCTTATTTAACACTGATTTCCGAAATTTTAGTGAAGTCGGTTATATAAATAACCAGAGTGTCTATTTCTCATGACAATTGCAACTGCTTGGTTACATTGTTTTATTATGAAGTCCCTGTGTCTACCTTCTGGCTCCATAATCAGTTCAGTTCGATAGTACCTTATAGCCAAACTGCATTTTATGATAATTCTAATAAGTCCAAACACGGCTAGGATACATTGATTAATTACAGAGTTCCGGTGCTTATCTTCCGGCTCCATCATCATCATCAGGTCACTTCGAACATACCATTTTCAAGATAACTATTCAGAACCACTTCTTTATTTGTATTGTCATAGTCGCTTAATTATCTTCATTGCGATATCTATGTGAGTATGGAGTTCCATTTAATCAAATGTTACTTTTTGACTGTAACTGCTTAAATTCTCGATGAAAATACCAAAATCACTACATGGTTGCCTATAATATTTGAGGAGTTCCCTCGATTCCTCATGGATCCAATCATCAGAACCGGATTCTGAAAAAATGGGAGCAATCGGAAAGCATATCTACTAAGAGGAAAGAAAATTGGCAAATCGGTCTATAAACGACGGAGTTCTGAGGTAACACACCTACAAAATTTTAAAAACATACAACCTAATTGATTACCTCCTCTTTTTTTTAAGTCGGTTAAAAACATGCGAAAAATTCTAGCCAATTGCCTCATTAATTCAATAACTCGAGGCCTACCGCTATATCTCTCTAATACCTTACACAACACATATAGATGGCGAGATATAACAACAATATATTTGAATAAGACACATTTTCGCACGTGCAGCCTTGAAAAACTTAACGCAAAATCGGCTCTGTCCTCACAACTACATTATTTTAGAGACATTTGAGTAATTCTGATAGATAAAATAATTATGCCTTAGTTTCTGCAGCTTGATGCAGTTGAGGCAATTGAGAGGCGTGCCAAGAGGATCATTGGCAATGATGCACTCGTTGAGTCGAGGCTCCAAAGTCTTGAGCATCGGCGCCGAGTTGCTAGCCTGTCGGTTTTCTACTAGTTGCATTTCGGGGAGTGTGCGTCGGAATTGCATAATTTAATTCCGCCTAACCCGTTCCATCATCGGACCACCAGGCAACGCGCCACCGGTACATGGTGGACATTCCACCTGTACGCACAAAACGTGTTGGGAACACATTAATTGTGCGTACAGCTAAGGAGTGGAATTCCTTGCCGGAATGTGTGTTTCCTGATAGCTACAACCCGGAAATCTTTAAGTCAAGAGTGAATAGGTTACTTCTAGGTAAGCGCGTTCTATCGTCGACCGCATCGTCGCTTTCCATCAGGTGAGATGACGGTCAAGCGCAAACCTATCAAGCATAAAAAAAAAGTTTCTGTACAATAACGGTATTGATTTCACCCCAGGTCTTCCCTTTGTTCTTCGCTTCTGTAGTGACCGTTCGTCGTGAGGCCAACAATATTACAAATAAATAATAATAAAAACCGCAGGGATAGGGGAGATAAATAAAACAAAGATAATTAACATATAATTTTTATTTTCATTGAAAAAGATCTCTATACATCAACTAAGGTGAGGTTAACTTTATACACTTCCTCCTCCTCGTCATTAATGCAGGAAGAAATTTTTCTGCTATATTTCTGATAGAGTCATAAGAAAATTCTACTCTTAAAAATTAACCCTAACCCTAAGGTTCTAATTGACCCTAAGGTCGACTGGTTGAATATGCCTACGGCATTAAGTCCGTCTTTGTACAGTGTTTCTTACTAGTGCATAAAGTTTTAATAAATAAATAAATAAATAAATAAAATTAATCTCGGGATTACAGCCATATCCACTTTATTCTTTGGCTGTAAGAAATCGGTCTAAGTACATAAATAACTCTACCTAATTCCGACCTCTGGTTATTAGGCTGAGAGTTCGTGAGTGTGTTTATATGTCTGTTACTTCTTCACACTCGAACGGCTGAACAAAACTTGCCACAAGGCCAGACCATGTCCTGAAACAGCACATAGGACACTTTTTCCCCGGGAGTATTGTCCCTTGAGATAATTTTCTATTATCACACAGGCGAAGCCACTGGCAGCAACTAGTATTTACATACTGATAAGTATGTGAACTTAGCGAGACTAATAAATAAGGGGTATTTAACTAAGTATTTCCGCTTCGTTGCTTCCTTAGGTCTAGGCGTTCCTTGCTGTTCTCCTCATCGCTGCCACTGTGGCAAAGTTGTCAACAGCCTCGGACATCACGGTCTGTCATGCAGACGGAATGCGGGTCGCATAGCATGACACGCGAATATCAACGATATCATCAGACGAGCTCTTGTCACCGTCGGCGATCCAGCCGTATTGGAACCCCGAACCGACCGAAAATATAATCACGTCGGGGTCACCAGTTTGGAGGTAGGCGGAACAGAGAGTAAAGTCCCACATACCTCCTTTAAAAAAGGAGGATTCTCCGACCAGACGGGTGTAATATCTGGTAGGCACCTGCCCGTTAGATGATTTCGGCCTGTTGTATATATTCTAATCGCGCGGAGAACTTTGATTGCGCGATGCAGGATTAGTTCTTATGTGACGCCATAGATGTCGCCACATATCTATATGTCGTGGCCAGATCTTAGAAATTGATCACTTCATGATATGGCCAAGTAAAACTTGCCAGATCGTTTTAAACGTTTGATGATATTTCAATATTTTCAATATTCGTTTGGCCTACTTTCTTTAGATCTTTTATTATCATTGAAATCCTACATCAATGATATGGCCAAATGAGGATTGACCTAATAATATTATCACACGCACACTATGTAGACAAGCATATTATAAACTGGAAGATTATATCCTTGATAAAAACGCTTGGCTAAATGCCGGTCCTGCTCCACAGCCACAGCCACTTTTACCTTCAAATCAGTTTTTTTTTAATATGTTTATAAATATTGGAAGAGATACTATTCCAATTTTTGTATTGTTGTTTTCGAAATGTTCTTTTATAAATTAATTTGTTTATTTCAATAAGGCTTATGATAATTTATTACCTTTTGTATTTAGAAACAATAGTATTATATAAGGTGTTAAAAAATTTACTTTAAGAATTTTAAGGGGACATTGTACTCCTCATTATGAACAACTTTTACTATGGGATCAAATGTGAAATCGCGAAATAAAAATCAGCTGTTCCCTACGTTTATGTTCGCATAAATCGTCAAAATCTATGGAGCAGCTGATTTTGGTTTCGCTATTTCAGGTTTGGTCCTATAGGAAAAGTTGTTCATAATAAAGAGTACAATGTCCCCTCGAAATTATTAAAGTTAATTTTTTAACACCTTGTAAAATGTAGAAGCACTTTTTTTTCTAGTTTTGTGAATGTGAAGTCCCATGGAGCATTTTTATTAGGTTACAACTTGTCTGACATTACGAGCATGGCAGTTGAGAGTTTGTCAAGTTCACTCAAATGTCTCGCTGATGGTGGCACTGGGTCATTCAATTCCCTTCAAAATGGTTGAGCTGAGTGGGGCTGATGCACACGTCATGCTCGTGAACAGGTGCTGTTAGTTGAGACTGGTCATCTCTTAGCTGCTAGTGGCTTAATTCAATTTCTATTTTTTAATTAGTTTTGGTTTAATTATTATTACTTATCTACATCGTGCTCACATATTAGAAGCGACAAGAAATATGTAACCAAGATTTATGTAACTCATAATATGATTTAAAAGAGTTTCCATGGAGTTTCTTGCACGTTCTTCTCCATAGAGATCCACGCTTTGGAACGTGCAATTTAGCTTCACTTTTTTTTTGACTGACCGACATTTTGAAAACTCACTGTAATTGTTCTATTTGAAATAAACGTTTCTGATTTCTGATCAAATATTAAGCTTTACACGATCTGGTCAGTTTTAGTTGGCCATATCATGAAGTGATCAATTCTAAGCCTGGCCACGACATAAACATATAAATAAAATTGAAAGGTTAATTTGTAATCTATACATTTAAATCTGTAGCAGTTTTTAGTTGTGCGCGCATCACGTGAAATGTACGAAATCGATATAGATAACTTAAATACATTAAAATTGTGTGTAACTTGATATATTACTTAGGCTTTGTTTCATTGCAATCGGTTGATCGGATATAACCCTGATGGTAGGCGATCGACGGTGGAGCACGCTTGCCTAGACACTCTAGACTTAAATAGGTACCCTCAGGTTCTATTTAGCTGTACGCACAATGAATGGTCCCAAAACTACATCATGGCGTCAAGAAGCGCCATCTACTGTTTATAATATTAACAATTAATCACGTAATAGACAACTAATTAAGTCTGATTTATTACTCGATTATCTATCTCTTCATAAGTATGTATTGTGTTGAATTAATAACCTTGAGAATTAAAAAAATTCTGGTACCTATCAATAATCAGGTAATATTAAACATAATCCTTAGTATTGTAAGCTAATTATATTTTATCATTGGCTCAGAGAGACAAGAATCTACTAAAAGATTGATTAAAGTAATAAGAGTTAAAATACGACGCATTCAACGTCGATTGCATAGCGACATGACTCCATTTTTGCTCGGTAAACAAAAACAAATGTATAAGTATACGTGTATTAACCACACGACATGACCGCTTTGCAAACCAGAAAGAAAGAAAGAAAAAGAAAGAAACAAGTGTTCCTTCAAATCAAAGGAGGTTCGAAACAAAACAATTAAAAACTATTAAAAAGGTTTAAATTGTAAGCGGTCAGCTAGTTTTAAAAATAAATTGCGAGCGGCGTCCGCCTCGTTCGCGTTCCACATTCGAAATAATAATTGTATTAAGGAAACATGAGCGGCGCGCATGTGTTTGTTTGTTTGTTTACCCGCCGGTGACGTCATATGTTTATTCTCGCGGGGAGGTCGGGGCTGGGTGGCAGCGTTAGTAGTTTTGTTTTATTTTTTTATTGATTTTTCGTAAATTTATGAGTGAATTGTTGTGTAGTGCATAATGGTGTTTGGTTTATTGAATGGTGTTTCAAAGTGATAATTGTAAGTCTTTTTAAGTACTAAATATAGGTAAGTACAGAATTATGTTTCCTTTTTTCCCTGTAAACAATCAGTAAAGTTCAGTAAACTCTTATTAAAAATAAAACGAAAACTCTAATAGATTAAATCTGTGCTTAGACAGCTATAATAATGCAGTTCTCCTGGACATGGAGCGTATTGTTCGAAGATTGAGCGTTTCGATTCTCTTGCGTCAAACGCATTGAGTAGGCCACGCCTCCGTTTCCTTTGTTCTGACGTCATCTCAACGCTTAGTACGTGACTAAGCGTCAGAACAAAAGAATCGGAGGCGTGGCCTACTCGAGGCATTCGACGCAAGAGAATCGAAACGAAACGGTCGTAACTTGGCTAGGCGGGCTTATCTCCTTTTGGATGAGGATATAAGAATGAAAGGATGTCTCTCTGAGTGATCATGAGAGCGAACGAAGTCCTCACTCTCGTATGTGACCTCAAAGATCCACTAGCGCTTCATTCTCATTATCATCATTTCTGCCGAAAGACGTCCACTGTTGGACACAGGCCTCCCCAAGTGTCGCCACAACGACTGGTTCTGTGCGTCTCACGTCCATCGGATTCCTGCGACCCTCACTAGGTCATCTTTCCACCTTGTGGGTGGTCTTCCAACGCTGCGTCTTCCAGTACGTGGTCGCCACTCCAGAACCTTTCGTTCCCATCGACCATCTGTTCTGCGTTCCGCGATGATGATGATGATGATGATGATGATGATGATGATGGTGAGACTTTTGGTTGCCGTGTCGACGTTTTAGTTAGAATTAACCTGTTCTTTTCGTGATAAGCAGATTTTCTTAAAATTGTTTTCGCAAAGGAGAATGTCCGGGAAACCTCTGTTACTAAAACGTGGGGAAATTTTAGCAGTTTCAGTATAAGTTCAAAAAAGAGGAAGCACCTGTTGATCATTACCAGTAACTGTAGGATTGTTTGTAGCTATCCCACGAATCTTTTAGCGAAAGATTTATTTAGACATAACGCAAAAATATGAATGAATGAGCCATGCCGGTGGCTGGCAGGCGAGGATGTCATCGGAGCCGCGCTGCCCCTTGTTTACACACGCACACAGGCGCGCTCACGCACACCGCGCCGCGCCCGTCGCCCGCTTATTTAGGTATATTGTTGTTTATTTTATTCGGCGCTATGCTCCGACACGGGCCGCGAGCCTTTCGACTCAGTTTTAACGCGCACGTTTTATGAAACGACAACTATGCGTCGATGTTCGCTCGCCGGCGATAATAATTATTCATATCGGAACCGTCTCTAGCGACCGAAATAACACCGCGGTAAACAAATTCGCGATTTTATTAACTGGCTCTCATTGTAACGACGCGTTTTTTTTCTTTATTATTTACATTTTATTTATTTTTCATAACCTATTCGCACGCTCGCCGGTCCTCGGTTGTCTCCGCGAATCTTAATGGTAGTTAATCATAGTTTATTTTTACCGCGCAACGTGTGTTGTTAATAAGTGGGGCCACTTGTCGTCGTTTCTTTTATTTCGCCATAGTGTTTGATAAAACTCGCAATTGAATTGCGGAAGCGATTTCGGCCGTGAAAATAATGTTTGCGAATTCGTGCCGCGATATGAAGACAGTCGGCATGAAGACCTAATTATAAAGAAAACAAGATATAGTTTTGATTATCAACTTCAATAAATAATGATCGGTGTAGGTGACTTGTTTTGACAGTTTAAAATTCGAATGTGTTCTGCGCGCTTTTTGAAGTTTTGTCAATTTGAATGAACTTTTGGCGGGAACGCGAAGTGTTAACGAAGACGCTGGCTGCACAGAAAGTTTGGAAAAGTGTTGAGTACACATCGGATGCTGGCGAGTGTTTTTTCAACGCGTTTTCGAGGCTAAGCGCTAGTTGTTTGAACAAGTGTGTTTTCTAATGGATTTATTTTGAGGTGAGTTTAAATTTACTTGTGTGTTGGTGTTTGTATTGTTTGCTCTTCGTGTTTTGTGTGCGTGTTCGCGCCGGTGGCGGGAAACCAAATACCTAGCCGGTTCTGAACATGTGTGAGTGTACAAACAACGCGTGAGTGTGCGTGCGCGACTTATTGTCACTTTGTGTAAGAGGGGAGACAGGGAGGGAGAGGTTACTTGTCATGTATTTAGGCGAAGACGAACTTTGATGAGTTGACTTTTTAATTTATGTACACCTTTTATGGCAATAGAGAAAAAAAAATGTTGAGACAAGAGACGTCATTATATTATATTTGCTCACGTATCGAGAGTCTCCACATTTATTTAGGTTTATTGATTTTTGGCATCACACTACCAAAAGTTTTATGTAAACGCGAAAAGTAATTAAACATTATTTTTGAAGTGCGTTGTCCTCGTAGACGAAATTGAGGCCTCCTTATTGATTGTCAAATATGGAAATACAAATAAATGTTGAGCAATTTGATAAAATATAAATTAATAAGTATTTTTCCATGTTTTCTAAAATCATTAATCTATTTTAGTGAAGATAAACCCCCTAGTTTTTCAAATAAATGTTTTTTTTCTTTCTTTTCTGTCAAATTTCAAAGCGAATTGAAAAAAAAACATTTCATATTTCTTTGTGATTTATAGGTAGGTACATGAATTAAAAAACCAAGCAATGTTATGACGATAAAATAGGTATGCAATAATAAAGTAGGTGCACACAATTACAATTTAATTAAATGGTGAATGAATGAAATACTTAATGACCATATAAGTTGTTCTTAAGGAAAATATTGAATGTAAAATATGCCTAACACAATGTAGGTAGAAAATGTAGAAAAAAAGCTACTAAATTTTTCACAGTAAATTATAGAGTTTATTAAAAATAATTTTGGTTTAAATAAAACGGGTTGCTGTAATTTACTTAACTTATATCATTTAACTAGAAATTTCTTAATCTAGAATCCGATATACATATATATATTTACGAGTAGGTACAAAAACAAACTTTTTACTACCACTTTTTACTTAAGTACTACTTGCAACAGATTTGACATTTAAAACAAATTAATTATACTTATACAATTAATTATTAAGTAATTAATTATGCATTCATTTGATATGAACAAAATTAAATAAAAATCCATCATAGGTATAGAAAAAAGTTCAGGTTCTGTTTTTAAATTCTAACTGTGATTAATCATGTTTGGTAAGTTAATAAGAAGCCAGGTTATTTTTTATTTTTATAATTTATCTTCATGTCATTTTATTACTAGATTAGTAGGAATCAAATTTTAATACAGAAAAAGCTTAAAAAAAAAACACATATATTATTTTCTTTAAATGATAAACTGGCCTCTAACATCGACCTGTGTGAAGGTGGAAAATTAGCCAAAAAGAATGTAATTCTGGGATAAAAAGAACGGCAAGTGTTATTAAAAGACATGATCTACCCGCATGCCAAAATTCATCCAAATCCGTTCAGCCATTTAAGCGTGAAGGAGTAACAAACATACGCACTTATATTCAAACTTTAGCCTTTATGACATTAGTGTAAGTAAAGCATTATGGTATCTAATAATATAAATTCTTTTCTTCTTCTTTGTTCAACTCTCTTCCCAGTTTAGCTGGCGTCAGGACTCCTTGTACGTTTTCCCCAGAGAGCTCTGATCAGACTTGTCTGTGCACTCAGACTAGCTTGCTGGATTTCTTTTAGCCTCTTCTTTTTTATCTAATAATATAAATTATAATCATTTTATTAAATTACATTTTTAAGTTCCAAATATCCCTACTCTACCCTATAAAAACAAAAAAGAAATTGCAACAATAAAATAACTGCAAATATACTAATTTAAGTATTATCACCAAAGGTTGGAATTAGGTAGAGTTAAACATGTACTTACACTGATTTCATACAGAGCGACAGAATAAAGTGGATATTTCTCAAATTCCGAGATTAATTTTAATGAGCAGAATTTTTCTATCAGCAATATAGCAGAAAAAATTTCTTCCTGCATTAATGACGAGGAGGAGGAGGTCAATAAATTTGTTAACCTCACCTTATTTGACGTAGAGAGATCTGTTTAATGAAAAATACTAATAAAAATCGTATGTTAATTATCTTTGTTTTATTTGTTTCATCTATCTCTAAAGTTTTTATTATTTTTATTTGTAATATTGTTGGGGACATGGGATTTTTCTTTAGAAATCCCGGGACGATCCATATAAATATCAAAATTTCGATGCAAGGACATTAATAACTGTATACGCGAATATTTAACTACTATAAATAATTAATTTTCTCTTAGTTATAATATTACTAACTGCTTCCAGCGGCTTCACCCGCGTGATAGTAAAAAAATTATTCAAAGAAACATACTTCCGGGTTAAAAAATATTCTATGTGCTATTCCAGAATATTGTCTACACGTGTACCAAGTTTCATCGAAATGCGTTCAGCCGTTCAAGCGTAAAGAATTAACAAACATACACACTCACAAACTTTCGCGTATATTTTTAGTGTACCTATATTCATTACTAACTTCTGCCATCGGCTTCGCCCGCGTGAAAATAGATTTCTCCACACAAACTTCTAACCCCCGTTTTACCCCCTTAGGGGTGGAGTTTCATAAAATCCGTTTTTAGCGGATGTCTACTATAAGGAACCTACCTGCCAAATTTTAAGTTTGTAGGTGTTATAGTTTCTGAGATTTCGTGATTAATCAGTGAGTGGTATTTCGCTTTTATATATATATAGATTCTAATTCTTTTCTATTTGTTTAGCATTGAGTTGCACCTACCATGTTATGTTTCTGCACCACACTAAGGTCGACTGATAGAAAATGCCTAAGATACAACGTCCACCTTTGTAAACTGTACTTACTAGTACATAAAGATTTAAAACTTACAAAATCAGTGTATCACAGACAATACAAAAGTTTTTTTTATCTAAAAAAAAAGCTTGTCATCAGAAATGTGGCGACGAGACTGGGAAAGGCAAATAAGGGGGTTGGAATTATAAAAACAAGGGATCCGAACCAAACCCTTGTGTTGGAGACTTTTTCTTTTATTTTTAAATTGGGGACCGTATTTTTGAACCCTGGATAAGGTGAGTAAATAATTCTCAGAAAGCTTCGTGAAATTGTTACAGCTTACACAATAAAAACTCTGAACTGTTTAGATCCCGTGTATTCAAATTCTCTGTTGTACTTGGCCTGTTGGTCTAGTGGTTAGTGGCCCTGACTGCTATGCCGGAGGTCCTGGGTCCGATTCCCACCCAGGACAAATGTTTGTGTGATGAGCACGATCATTTGTTCTGTGTCTGGGTGTAATAAATAAGTATGTTTATCAGTTATCTAGTGTTCATAACACAAGCTCTGCTTAGTTTGGGACTAGACAGCGTTGTGTGATAGTTGTGAAATATTATTATATTATTATTATCCATTTATTTTCTATCTAAACAATACTTCTCTTATGTCGAATGCCTCGAGTAGGCCACGCCTTCGATTCCTTTGTACTGACCACGTGACGGAGCGGTGAGATGACGTCAGAATAAAAGAATCGGAGGCTTGGCCTTCTCGAGGCATTCGACATAAGAGAATCGAAACGAAACGGTCCTAACTTGGCTAGGGGGGGCTTATGTTACTGACGCCAAAAATATAGATAGAACTGTCCAGATGGACAATACTTAAAAATTAGAGTAAAAAAAGTCGATACACAAAAATATATATAAAAATAATCGAATGACAAAGAGCTAAGACAGTAGATAGGTATTGGTTGAACCAATCAAAACAGTAAATTAATTACAAGGAAAATTATAACACATATAAAATGGTAAAAATAATATAAGATAAGTAGCAATCGTCGTTGATCTTCAACCTGTCAATCGGAATTTAAAAAAAATGGGATTTCCTAAAATATGAGTGGGATAGATAGTTCAGTAGAGCAGTGGTGGCCGAATGGTAACGGCCCCGACTTACGAGTTCTAGGTTCAAACCCAGCCAGGCGCATTACTTTGTGTAATTTATTTTATCACCACTGCTTTCAAAACGGTGAAAGAAACCGGCATGTCCTAGAACCAAAAAAATCGAAAACATGTGACATCAATCAACTCGCACTGGGCCCGCGTGGTGGATTACGGCCCATTTCCTCTCTTAGAGAGGAGGCCCGAGTCCTAACAGTGGGAACATTATAAGGCTTACTATGCTATAGATAGTTCACGTGGAGCAAAAATCGAACCCACGACCTCCAGCATAGCAGTCAGGGCCACTAGCCACTAGACCAACCGGCCAGTCAAAACTAAGAAAGCATTTTCCAAAATTTACTCCCTATTTGCATGAAATGGGGTTTCAAAGTTTGTATGGAGAAATCACAACACTGCGCTGGCACAAGCTAATTTATAATACCTATAACAGAATTCAAAGAGAGAAAATTCAGAAATTTAAAATTAGGTTTGACTGGTAGAGAATGCCTTGTGCCATTAAGAGCGGCCAACTCGAGTTCAATACAACCCCTCTTACGTGATTATCATGTTATTACACATCTTTCCCTTGATATTTTGGTTACACAGCTATCTTGTAGATCTAGGCTTCTATAGAAATCAAAACATAAATTTGTGTAAAACTAATCTAGTGAAGACCTCTGAAAATCTGCTATTTTACGTGAACCTTTGACCTCCATATATTAAAAATATAAGAAAGTACATTCATCATCATCATCATCATCTTCCTGCCCTTGTCCCGTGTTATTTGGGGTCGGCACAACACGTTTTTTTCTTCCACTCTGCCCTGTCACTCGTCATGCTATCACTAACTTCCTTTTCTTTCATATCACTCTTCACACTATCCATCCATCTTTTCTTTGGTCTCCCTCTCCCTCTCCATCCAGCCACATGTAAACTCATAACTCTTAATAAGAAAGTACATTCATAGAAGCCTTAACAACAACATTTAATGGAGATTTTGAATGACGACATTTTTTTTAAAAAACCTTTACAGTTTACAAAAAAACACGTATTTTCGGGAACAAGTTATGTGAAATATTCGAGTATATCATGGAATTACCGAATGCCAACAGAGTTTTCAGGTGTTATCTCTCTTTTTACTCATTGCCTCTTCATCAAACATGGCGTTGGATTACGTTACATGAAGCAACAAGCTTTTAAACCATGCTCGACGTTGACGATAGGCGAGTTGAAAAGGACCCTCTTAAGTCTGTTTACGTATACTATTAAGGTAGAACTACATTGGGTCCATGTGGGCCACGTACGCCGATCTGGGCGCGTCGGTCTCCATACATTTTATATGGAAACTAGACTTGTTGAGCTACACTTGATCCACACATAGCGACGACGTTCTACATACAAATCAGGCGTGTTACAGTACGTTGGTCTAATGTAGCTCTAGCTTAATTCTACCAAAAGAGACGCTTATGTATTATATCCCTCCATCGCCGCCCAATTCAACCCTACTTGCTGTAAAAGATACACACGTGGTGGTGAAATTTCCAAAAACAAACCCAAAAGTAGATATTTTCTGTTGGTTTTGACCTTCTATTACAATTTTATTACTTATCTTAACGATTCTTACATATTCACGTCATTATCTACATAAATACCTTTATATATTTCACTATTGCTACGCCTTTATTTTATTGCGTTAAATAAGATGTTAGTTGAAGAAGTGTGCTATCTCCTTCATCGAACTATTTCAGTAAGTCCTACAATGAACCATGGTTCAATAAGTACTATCTTTACGTTCATAATGCAACATATGACTCATAGTAACTACCAATTAATTACTTACTTTTTGTCGAAAATGAAATGAAATACGTTTTAATTTATGTACCTGTTTGAATAGCTACAATTACACTTATGTTTACTTTAGAATACAACTGAAAGGAGCTATTGGAAAAAAGGTGATCAGTTATCTGAAAATGTGTTACAAGCTTTGCGTTTGCACAGAAATTATGTTATTTTACATTACTTATTCTACCCTACATTCTTATGTTTGTAAAAACATAAACATTACAGTAGAAAAATCGATTGACAGCGAATTATGACAGCAACCAAATATTTTTACAAAATAATAAGAAAACGCTCATCATCATCATCATCATCATCTTCCTGCCCTTGTCCCATCTTATTTGGGGTCGGCGCAACACGTTTTTTTCTTCCATTCTATCCTGTCAACCGTCATACTATCACTAAGTTCCTTTTCTTTCATATCACTGTGAAAGATTATTTTGAAGAATAACAAAAAAGTATAAAATATTAGAAAATAAAAAATGAATACTAGAGTTTCTAAGAGGTAACCGCCAATAAGAGTGTGGTCCACTGTGAACCAATAACCATTTTTTTGTAAATCGATTTTTACTGAAAATGTATCAAAGATATCAAAAAACCTTAAATGCCAATTCAAATCCAGATAAATTCTTTAGTTAAGTGCAAAATCACGATTGCATAGGTTGTTAAACAAAAAAGTTACACGAGACACTAGAAATCTACCTGGTTCATAGCTATTGTATTAAAAAGGTATTGCCATTAGGGTAAGTGGTCTTTACCCTAGTAGGGTAAAGACGCAATACTTATTACAGTATAGATATGATGATTTGTTGGCCAAAGAAAAGCCCAGCTCTCTAAGTACCTAGTGCGAGTTTGTTTTATTATAATTAATGGTAGCATAGCATAGCATGGTCGGCCTTATAATGTTCCCACTGCTGGGACTTAGGCCTCCTCTCTAGGAGAGAGAATGGGCCGTAATCCACCACGCGGGCCCAGTGAGGCTTGGTAATTAATGTTAATGTATTTTAATATAATAATGACATTTATTTGAATTTTAATTTTATTCAATTTATTTTAATATTTAATACAATTCTTTTAATGTTTGACTGACTGACGTTATAATAAAATTCAATTTAATTTAATGATATTCCAATGATAATCCAATCCAATGATAATGATAATCCAATGCAATTTAAATTAATTTAATTTTAATTTTAACATTACAATTGTATGTAATTTTATGATATATATTGTCTATATGTGATTATGTAACTAAAATGAGTCTTTGGTACTCGAAATAAATAGATAATAATAATAATTATAATGCGATCGACACGTCTATGACGTTCGGTGCTCCGATTGGTCCGCTCCAAGCTTTTAACCAATCAGAGAGCCGAATGCGATAAAGGTTTCGATCGCGTTAATATAAAAACCACTCTTACGCATCGCACAGGTCATGTGAAGAGTCGACTAATTAACTGTTTTCCAAAATTGTTATTGAATTCGACAATCAACATTTGATTTATAAATCGAACTGCTAGCATGGCTTTAAAGTTGCTATTAATAAATCAATCGTACTAAAATTATTACTAGAAACAAAAAAAAAAACAAAGTAAATACTAACCAGTTCCATTTACAGATCTAGAGCAGGAAGTTAGAAAAAACTTGTACTAACTGTATTTGTGAAGTTGATATATCTTTAAATACAATAATTCATCTGTACATGTATTGGTCACCTAACTCCTCCTAAACGGATTGACCGATTTGGATGAAATTTTGTGTATATATTTGAGTAGGTCCCTGGATGGTTCGAAAATAAAATTGGACCCGTTAGGTGGCGCTGCAATCGGGTTCTTAATTTTTTTTTTCTGAGGTTATGCCAGCTTTCGGACAGGATAACGTCTGCCGGGACCACTACTCTAATATATAAAAATCTCGTATCTCCTTCAAAACTGCTAGATCAATTTTTATGAAACTTTTTTCGTTTATTTGTAGGTCTGAAAACAGGACATAGGCTATATTTTATGCCCTGTGCTAAGCAGAGGTCGGAATTAGGTAGAGCTAAACATGTACTTACACCGATTTCATACAGCAAAAGAATAAAATGGAAATGCCTCAAATCCCAAGATTAATTTTAAAGAACATAATAGAACATAGTCGGCCTTATAATGTTCCCACTTTTGGGACTCAGGCCTCCTCTCTTGGAGAGGGAAAAGGGGAGGGAGGGCTCAGAAATATAGCAGAAAAAATTTCGGAGGAAGTGTATAAGTTTGTTAACCTTACCTCGGTTGCCATAGAGAGATCATTTTCAATAAAAAATACTAATAAAAATCGCATGTTTGTTATCCTTGTTTTATTTATCTTATCTATCTCTGAGGTTTTTATTATTATTTATTTGTTATATTGTTGGCCACACGGGATTTTTCATTAGAAATCCAGAGGAAAATCCATACTAATATCAACATTTCGATGCAAGTACATGAATAGCTCTACCTAATTCCGACCTCTAGTGATAAGTCTACTATCACGCAGACGAAACTGATAGGAAGAGCTGGTAATTTATAAAATTAATCTTTTTTTTTCTTACAATAAATTAAATTCGTAGTCAATTGTCAAGTGGTCGAAAGAGACACCTCGGCCTTGAAACTCAAGGGGCAACTGAACGGAACACCGGTAGGTTTTAGTTAGTAAAAGTCTGACATTCACTCGCACTTCACCCAGAGCGGGAAAGCTATTTAATGACTACCCATCTCAAAAAAGTCTCATTCATAAATTAAAAAATAAACATAAATACATAAATTCAAAATAAATTCATAAATTCTTATGCTATACTAGATCTGGGCGCGTCAGTCTCCGAATCGCATTTTTTTTTGTTGTTTACAACAAATTTACAGTTTTCAGATTTATTCCTATACCTCTGCTATAAGACCTTGCTTTATGCAAAATTTCAGGATTCTGGGTCAATGGGAAGTACCTACCCTATGAATTTTGATTTCCTCGTGAGTGTCGAAATGTACGTTTTTTGCTACATAAACCAAAGTAAGTATCTTTTTTTCTCGTTAACTTACAAGTTTGATTTTTTTACAGCTTAAAGACTCCGCCAACTTGAGTATATAGTTTTAATTTCAGCTCGATACCTCCACGCGTTCCCGAGGTAAAGGGTCTTGACAGAAAGATAGAGAGACAGACGGACGGACAACAAAGTGATCCTATAAGGGTTCTGTTTTTTCCTTTTGAGGTACGGAACCCTAAAAATCATCTAAAAGACATTCAAAGATTATTTAAATTGAGATAAAAGACATGTCAAGATTGTTTACATTTAGTTAATTACCTAAACAGACGGAGTTTAATTTATTTCATTATTATTGCCTTGAAATCTAGACTATTAAACGATAAATAGTCTAATTGAAATATTCGTTTTTGATATTTAACGGATCTCATATATATATATAGATACTTATATCTTTATAGATAAAATTCTTTTTTACGTGTGTTTGTCAATTCCTAAACGGCTTGACAAAGCTCCAGCCTCGATAGACCCGGGCTTGCGGACGATAGCAATGGGTAGCTCGTCGTCCTGCAGTCCGGTAATCAACCGCACCGAGCCCCAGTTGTCGACAGCGTGTAGTGATCCCCACGCTCTTCCAAGAGATATCAGCAAACCGTAGGGGCCCAACAGGCCCGATGCCCGCTAGGACTGCAGACCCGTAGTCCTAAAACGCCAAGGGTAACTGAAGGACACAGGTATGGTTATAGTCAGTAAAAGTCTGATACGCCCTCCTGCTCCGCCCAGACCGAGATAAGTCACTGGATGATTGCTCACCTAAAAAAAAATCCTGTCACGAGATTTCAAGATTATGCTTGAATTGAGAACTCCTCCTTTTCCAGTGTCGGTTAAAAACTTCTCAAATGGCCAAAAATATGCAAATATAATGCCGTGGGTAGTAGTTGACCTACTAGTTATGCCTATTTACAATTATAAAGTAAATAAAACTCATCTTCTTATCGTCTTTACAAAATATTAAGGCCGTGAGAGCCTTTTTTATTTGTAAATAAGTGTAAAGACATAAAAAAAATGGTTGCTTAACCACGTAGGTTTTAGTGACTATTATACCTAATAGTCTACCGATATTCGAAAGAGAACTAAAGTTACCTACATACTCTGAAGAATCGCCAAACTAAAGGGGCAGTGGGCAGGGCACATTACTTGCAGAATAGATCGTTGTTTGGGCTGAAACGTTCTGTATGAGCGACTGCGTACTGGAAGACGCAGCGTTGGTAGGCCTCCCACGAAGTGGACCGATGACCTGGTGAGGGTCACGGGAATCCGACGGATGCGCAGAACACCGGTCGTTCTGGTGACACTTCGAGGAGGCCTATGTCCAACAGTAGACGCTAGACATCAACAACTTAAGGCATCACCCCCCTAGCCAAGTTACGATCTTTTCGTTTGCGTCGAACGCCTCGAGTAGGCTACGCCTTTGATTCCTTTGTTCTGACGTCATCTCAACGCTCAGTCACATGGTCAAAACAAAGGAATCGGAGGTGTGGCCTATTCGAGGTTTTCGACGCAAACGAAACGATCGTAACTTGGCAAGGAGGGCAGATACTTAAGTTCTAAATACATACGGTAAAGCCGGGTTACTTTGGCCCTGGGATATATCCCAGGCAAGCTTGAGTCAAATTTATAACTTTGGCTCAAACTTAATTAGGGTTAATTATTACTAAATTTCCGTAGTCCGTCCGTCTGTCTGTCAGCGTGTTGCATTTTTTGAACCGTAAGGCTGCGTTCAGTATTTGTCGCGACGGTTAATTTATCGTCAGACGTATGCCGTCTCTAGCTGTTCCCATTATGACGACAGGTGCCCACGACATATAGTCACAACTACCATACTTGATTTACCGTGAGGTTGACTTTGATATATTTATATCATTTTACGATTCTAATGCTAGCCGTTCCTGGCTGTCGACTGTCATGAAAAACCAGTCGCCAAAGCAAAAAAGTCGTAGACGACAGTCAGCGTGTCGTCTTATTCTGAACACCTCCATTTAAATATATAAGACACGACACATAAAACTACACGACAATCTTTCGTCACGACAAATTGGGAACGCTCTTGCGTGGGAGTGTAATGTGTGAATTAGTTTAATTTTCACGAAATATGTATTCTACTGCCGTTATTATAAGAAGTCAGGGTCTGTGTTTCCGGATTACGGTTACAACCTAGGAGTCTTTAAGTAATGTCTATATAAATGTATAGCATAGCATAGTCAGCCTTATAATGTCCCCACTGTTGGGACTCAGGCCTCCTCTCCAGGAGAGGGTATGGGCCGTAATCCACCACGCGGGCCCAGTGCGGGTTGGTGGATGTCACATGTTTTCGAATTTTCGGTTCTAAGACATGCCGGTTTCCTCACGATGTTTTCCTTCACCGTTTTAAGAGCAGTGGTGATGAAATAAATTACAAAAAGTAATGCGCCTGGCTAGGTTTGAACCCGCAACCTACAACTCGTAAGTCGAGGCCGTTACCACTCGGCCACCACTGCTCTTCAGCCTTATATAAATGTGTTTAGGTTAATTAGGCAGGTTAATAGGCAAGCGTGCTCCAAAGTCGCGGGCGACCAGGACCTGTACCATGACATTTAAAGTAAGATTGTTTCATTCTTATTTCCAGTGTGGGTAAGGGATGGCGTTAGACAACTTGTATAGTTCTGTCTCTTACCCACACTAAAATAAGAATAAAACAGTCTTAATTTGAAAATCATGGTAACCCCACAGATCATCACTTACCATCAAATGAGCGGAAAGGCGAGCTTTTCCAAACCGCGGAACGAGAATTTTTCGGTTTATAATAGGTACGGAACCTTCGTAGGGGCCCAGCAAGGCCGAAGCCTACTGGGGCCATGGGTCTGCTTCTGAAAGGAAGACTCGGCCCTGGTATGACAGGCAACGAAGGAACAGGAGTGGGTACAATCATGTGTAGAAATAAGAGTTTGTGAAATCTTAAATTAAACTAATAAATACTTTTAAAACTATACTAAAAATAAATACATAATTTATATATGATTATCACACAAAAGAGGAAAGATAGTGCTCATTTACTTGGATCTTTTCTAAAAGGAAGAAAAAGAAAGGATCGTCTGACCAGACGGATGTTATGTCTGGTGGGCAACTGCCCGATAGATGATTTCGGGCTGTTCTATATCGCGCGGAGAACATTGGTTGCGCGATGCAGGATTAGTTCTTATGTGACGCCATAGCTGTCGCATACACACTCATATTTTAGGAGGGCACGCCACAATTATGGCGGTAAGTCCCCTCTTTGAGGCGTAGTTGGAAAGACCTCACGGCGTCCTCACATTCCGCATGACGCAGGTTCTCACCGGACACGGTAAGTTCGGGAGTTTCCTGCACCGGATTCGTGCGGAAACGACGCCCGGGTGTCGCCACTGTGTGGCCCACCCGGAGGACACGGTAGAGCACACGGTGGAGGTGTGCCCCGTTTGGGCAGAGCAACGCCGTGTCCTCGTGGGGGCAATCGGCGGCGGCGATCTGTCGCGCCGGGCCTTGGTTCAGGCCATGGTCCGGAGCGAGGTGGAGTGGCAGGCGGTCGCCTCCTTCTGCGAAGCAGTAATGATAGCAAAGGAGGCGGCCGACCGCGTGAGGCAACGGTCCTTACGCTCCAACCGCCGCCGGGATTCCGATCCCGATTTCCGGCCACCGTAGGCGCGGGCTTGCAGACGGCGAGCAATGGGTGGCTCGCCGTCCGACCGTCCAGTAACCGTCCGGACCGAGCCCAAGTCGTCGACGGCGTGTAATGTTCCACGCGCGCCTCAAGGAGATGTCAGCAAATCGTAGGGGCCCAGCAGGGTCGAAGCCTACTGGGGCCACGGGTAGTGTGAAAGCGGAACCCGGGGCCCTGGGACGAAGGCAACGAAGGAACAGGAGTGGGTTTTTAGTCAGTAAGAGTTTGACACTATCTCCCGCTCCGCCCAAGAGCGGGGATGTCATAAGGATGATTTTCCCACCCAATAAAAAAAAAACTCATATTTTAGGAAATCCCATTTTTTTTTAAATGACGATTGACAGGTTGAAGGTCAAAGACGATTGCTACTTATCTTCTTTTCTTTTTTTACCATTTGACATGTGTTATAATTTTCCTTGTAATTAATTTACTGTTTTGATTGGTTTAACCAATACCTATCTACTGTCTTAGCTCTTTGACATTCGATTATTTTTATTTATTTTTTGTGTATCGACTTTTTTACTCTAATTTTAAAGTATTGTCCAAATGGACAGTTCTATTTATATTTTTGGCATCAGTAAAATAAGGAAAATTAAAAGTGATAAGTAACATTCTGTATGTATATATAATTATTCTGTAGGTACATGTGTTTGTCACCTAATTCCTCCTAAACGGCTAGACCCATTTAAACGTAATTTTGTGTGTATATTTAAGTTGGTCTCTGGATGATTTGAAAATACAATTGAATCCGGGAGACGGTGCTGCAAACGAGTTCTCAATTTTTTTTCTACCGAAATTCCTGTCGCACAGGATATCTGTCGGAACCGCTAATCTATATCTATCTATATATATAAAAATCAGTGCCACTTTTTGTTGTAATTTTATAACTCAAGAACGGGCTCACCTATCCAAACCACGGTTTATGTGAAGTTTGCACAAAATCGGTCGAGCAGTTCTTCATTCATCATATTATTAGGCGGTACGAAGTTCACCAAGTCAGCTAGTACTTATTTATATAAAAGCGAAATACCACTCACTGATTTATATTCATTTAAACTTTATATTATCTAAATTAAAATTAAAATGATTATTTTATTATTCAATAAAAACACTTCACTAATTAAAACTATATATACCTACATTAAAAGCAAAAACTACTAGCTAAAATATGACGTCATAAAACTCCTCCGCATCGCTGTCGACTGGAAGTGTACCCAAAAGACTGGCGGCATTGCCACGTTGTATGGCAATGCTTAATCTCTGACCGAGGTAAAAGCCAGCCCTTCATCATCATCATCATTTCAGCCGAAAGACATCCACTGCTGGACATAGGCCTCCCCTAAGCGTCGCCACAATGAACGGTCCTGTGCGTCTCGCATCTATCAAGCCAAAGCCAGCCCTTGAGTCACGCGAAGTGTCTACTAAGCGTTTGGATAATTCTTTGAAAAGCTTATAAGCACTCGGACCCCACGGCCCAAGAGCTTCAACTCATTGATTAATCACGAAATCTCAGAAACTAAGACCTAAAAACTTAAAATTTGGCGGGTAGGTTCCCTAGAGGGTGTAGACATCCACTAAGAAAGCATTCTACGAAACTACACCCCTAATGAGATGAAACGGGGGTCCAAAGTTTGTACGGAGAAACCAACTTAGCTGGCAGAAGAAGAAGAAGAAGAAGCTTTGAACGAAGGCAAAGAAGTAACAGGGGTGGGTTTTTAGTCAGTAAAAGTCTGCCTCTATCTCCTGCTCCGCGTATTTGTCTTATGATGATTTTCCCATCCAATAAAAAAAAAAGAAACACAAAGTAAAGCGTCTGGTTGAGTTTGAACCCGCGAAGTCGAGGCCGTTACCACTCGGCCACCACTGCTCTACCCCTGCTCTCAAAATGGTGAAGGAAAACATCGTGAGGGAACCGGCATGTCCTAGAACCAAAAATTCGAAGACATGTGACATCCACCAACCCGCACTGGGCCCGCGTGGTGGATTATGGCCCATTCCCTCCCCTAGAGAGGAGGCCTGAGTCCGAACAGTGGGAAACATTTTAAGGCCGACTATGCTATGCTATGCTAAAAAAAAAAAAAACTAGTAGCTATAATTTAGAAAACGAATCTAGCCAATAGATAAATAAAAACTGTTGTGTTGTACACTTCTAATTATCACTTATTACGTTCAACAGCAGATATACCAACGAATACGATAATTGAATTAAAATTATGCGAAACGCTAAAATAAATGGTTTTGCATGTAGTCTGTAGTCACAGTCGTGGTTAAACAAATAAAGCTTTTTAGGTAACTTGGCAACAAACGATGATCATAATGTATAAACTGTTTTTTTTTACACACACATAGAGGTTATTGTTTATGTTTGTGTGCGTGTGTGCGTGTAGGCGTGACGACGGCCGATAACACTATCGGGCCAAGCCTTGCAAAAATATACAACAAACATATACAGTATATGTAATGTATTTATGTATGTACATATAGCACAGGTGTGGTTTGTTTCTTGATAATTATGTAGCCAAAAATAAATAATAACTTCTCAAGTTCCTTATTGGGGCTCGTTAAGGTGGTCCGCCATTTTTTTTTTACAATTTTAATTATAATACAATGGCGAAATCTTTTGGATCCTATTTTGAGGTTGTTTAAAACAATTGTTATAATGTAAATAAAAATTTAGATATTTCATTTATTTGTCTTTAGCTATAAAGTTTATTTCTTTATATATAATTTATAATACACCAATATAATAAATAGTGCAATTTGAGTCTTAAACTTAAAACATACAACGTTGTTTTGTTTAACTACTGTTATTTGCAAAGAGCAGTGGTGGCCGAGTAGTACCGGCCCCGACTTACGAGTTGTAGGTCGCGGGTTCAAACCCAGCCAGTAGCATTACTTTGTGTAATTTATTTCATAACCACTGCTCTCAAAACGGTGTAGGAAAACATCGTGAGGAAACTGGCATGTCCTAGAAACAAAAATTCGAAGACATGTGACATTCACCAAACCGCACTGGGTCCGGATTATGGCCCATTCCCTCTCCTAGAGAGAGGAGACCTGAGTCCCAGCAGTGGGAACCATCAAAGGCTGATTATGCTCATGGTGGTCTAGTGGTAACGGTGGGGCCTACTTACGAGTTGTAGGTCATAGGTCCAAAGCCAGGTGCATTACTTTGTGTAATTTATTAAATCATCATTGCTCTCAAAACGGTGAAGGAAAACATCGTGAGGAAACCGGCATATCCTAGAACCAAAAATTCGAAGACATGTGACATTCACCAACCCGCACTGGGCCCGCGTCGTGGATTACGGACCATTCCCTCACCTAGAGAGGAGGCCTGAGTCCCAGCAGTGGGAACAAAAAAACTGATTATGCTTGTTTGCGAAGGTAGGGAGGAAGGAAGGAAGATAACAGGGTAGGATTTTCCAGTTATATTTTAGCGTTTCCTTGTGAAATAAATAGAAAATTCTGTTGTTACAGTTATTTGGTGATATCCCACGCCAAAAACACAAATTGGAACACACGTGAATTTGTTTTTAGTGTTGTGTTTATTGTCTACATTTGTTTTAATCTCTCCTTTCGCAAGTCTGCTGGAAAACATTTCTTAAGAAATAAGAAATTTATAATGTATTCCTTTTTATTGTATCCATGTCTGTAAGGGTCCAGCAGGGCCCATGCCTGCTATGGCCATGGAATCGGTTCTGACGCTCTCGCGCTCCAACCTTGAGCGCGAGAAGTCAGTAGAAAATAAAGAATAAAATTAATAAATAATCTAAATAATAAATCAGGCATTAGAGTAAAGAGTTATAATATATATAATAATATAATATTCCACAGCTGTCACACAACGCCATCTAATCCCAAACTAAGCAGAGCTTGTGCTATGAGTACTAGACAAATGATAAACATATTTATATATTTCTAAATACATACATACTAAAGATAAATTACACCTAGACACAGAACAAATGATCGTACTCATCACACAAATATTTGTCCTAGGTGGGAATCGAACCCACAACCTCCGGAATAGCAGTCAAGGCCACTAACCACTAGACCAACAGGCCAGTCAAATTAATTCAAACTTCAAGAAATATTTCGAAATTTAAAAAATCTAGTTTTGATCGCATAACATTTTTTTTGTTACATGTTTCTAACTAGGCTCACCTATATACAATTTTAAATTATTACACATCACCATTTAAAATGCGAAACCGCGCACACCAGACAAAAATAGCGTTCCACGTGTTTAATCTAAAAAGTTTACATTTACGCGAATTTTAGCGCAAAATTGCGCCTTCCTACTGATAAAACAAAAACAACCTAAATATTGCTGCGGCCTCGAAATCTAAATAAATTACTATCAGCTACGCTTCCGACCTCCTTTTGCTTCCTAAACATTCTGAAATAGGCGCGTGCCTTCATACAGCACGATTTATTGAATACTAGGCTTTTGAGCAATACAGATTTTTAATTTTATACAGCCTATTGTTCATAAAAATCGTGAGCGATAACTGCATTATGTAGTTGAATAGTTGTAGAGCAGTGGTGGCAACGGCCCAGGCTTACGGGTTAGTAGGTCCCAGGAGCATTACTGTAGGCTTACGTTGACGAGCAATGGGTAGCTCGCTGTCCGGCCGTCCGGTAACCGTTTGGACCGTGTCCGAGTCGTGGACGGCGGGTAGGGTTCCACGCACGCTTCAAAGAGACGTCAGCAAAGCTACAGGGGCCCAGCAGGGCCGAAGTTTATTGGCACCATGGGTTTACTTCCGAATCGGAAACCCGTGGTCCTTGAACACAAAGGACAAAGAAGATAAATAGGTGTGGCTTTAGTTAGTAAAAGTCTGACATGACCTGACCTCTCTCGCTCCGCTCTCGAGTGAGAGAAGTCATTGAATGATTTCACAACTTAATAAAAAGACAGGCACATGACTTTGTGTATTTACTTCATCACCACTGCTCACAAAACGGTGAAGCAAAATATCGTGAAGAAACCAGCATGTCCTAGAACCTAAAATTCGAAGACGTGACATCCACCAACCCGCACTGCACCCGCGTGATGGATTACGGCCCATTCCCTCTCCAAGAGAAGAGGTCTGAGTCCTGGCAATGGAAACATTAAGAGGTCGCAATAGTTTCCCTTGAACTGAGGGTTGACCTTGGATGCACTAGCATAGCGCGTACAGGGATAATCGTCGGTTGGTACCACGTTCCATGAAAAGTGCCCAAGGGCCTCTGCAAGTTGCCTGCGACCACTCGTACGTCATCCAAAAGTTCAGGATCACCGGGTTTTCTTTAATGACGTAAACTAGTGCTTGACTGCGATCCCACCTGATAGTAAGCAGTGATGCAATCGTTGATGGTGAATCGCACTAGTTTATAAAGAGCCTGTTCACTCTAGCCTTGAAGACACCTAAATTATAATCGGACGGGAGTACCGCTGCAGGCAAATTGTTCGGTCCAATTTTTATGGGATAAATGAAATACCTACATATTAATAATAAATATTTATTTTTACCTTCTCTGTCTGCAAACCAGTTTACAACATGCAAAAAAAAAAAAACATAATTTTATAATTGTTACCGACAATCTATAATTAGTTAGATTATAATTAAGTCAGTAGGTACCGCATGATAAAACTGCCAAAACTATGAGCAGTCTGCTTCCAGCTTACAATTACTATCAAAATACATGTTTTATTAAAACAATATATAATTATTATGTTTTATTATCATCACAAACAGTCTAAAAAGACTGTACAATAATAAAACTTTTTAGTTACTTTGGTAGTTAAATTTTTATTGCACGCATTGAAAATAGATAGCCATCTAGGTGTATGATTTATTCATTAGATTCTTGAGTTCCTTTACCAAGATAGTTGATATAAAATGAAATTTAATTATCAGTTACGCTAACAAGTAATCTCAAAATGCCGAAAGTTTCCATGTTAGTTAGTTAGTTAGCCCATTTATGTCCCACTGCTGAGCAAAGGCCTCCCTTTCCCTTTTCCACTCAAGTCTGTCTTCTGCTATTGCGGGCCAGAGTCTCTGGTATTTATCCAGTTCATCTCTCCACCATCCCCTTGGTCTGCCGCGGTGTCGCCTTGCGTTGAATGGGACCCAATAAGTGACTCTTTTAGCCCACCGCTCATCCGACATGCGGCAGACATGTCTGGCCCAATCCCACTTTCCGACCAAAACACAAGAAAATTTCCATGTATTATCAATATTTATGGTTATTGTTAAATGGGTCAAGGACTTCATCTAGAAAGTATGATTGGACAACGCTTCTACTGTTAGAGACTTTACTGCCTATATCCATGACCATGGGACCTTAACAAGACGCGATAAAATGTCAGCCCCCCTAGTCAAGTTACGATCGTTTCATTTGCGTCGAACGCTTCGAGTAGGTCACGCCTCCGATTCCTTTGTTCTGACGTCACCTCAACGCTCAGTCACGTGGTCAGAACAAAGGAATCGGAGGCGTGGCCTACTCGAGGCCTCCGACGCAAAAGAAACGATCGTAACTCGGCTAGGGGGGCAGGTGTTTGAGAGAGAAAGAGGGATGGAGCTATACACTCTATGTAGCGCCATCCCTTTAACAGTTCAGTTTAGGATTTTGGTATGGCCCCTGTTCCTCATTCACTCCCATTTTATTTAAAAAAAAAAATTGTATGAATAAATGATAATATAAAGTATGGCTACAGTCTCCATCGTCAACAAGTTCAATACGTTTATTTCATAAAATTGATCCTGTTGAACCAATCAATCATTTATATCACAACACTATTCATTGTCTATGGGTACTCTGATGCCATGTTTGTTTATAAGATAAGATATTCATTCCACTACACTACAGTACTACTTATTTAGTTTTTTACAATTCAAACTGAATTAAATTCTGTCATTAACATTAGTTTATAATGTAAAGGTATTTAAATGTATGTAAATTGTATTAAATAATCTAAATATTGTTGGCGCTAAATTACAGAAATGTGAGCAGATTTGTATACCTGCCGCGATAGATTGATTTATTAATTTTATTTGAGGATAATAAGGTAATCCGAGGTCATTTTCTAACCATACCACATTCTCGTGGGGGCAATCGGCGGCGGCGATCTCTCGCGCCGGGCCTTGGTTTAGGCTATGGTCCGGAGCGAGGAGGAGTGGCAGGCGGTCGCCTCCTTCTGTGAAGCAGTAATGCTAGCAAAGAAGGCGGCCGATAGCATGAGGCAACGGTCCTTACGCTCCAACCGCCGCCGGGATTCCGATCCCGATTTCCGGCCACCGTAGGCGCTCGCCGTCCGACCGTCCGGTAAGTCGTCGACGGCGCGTACTGTTCCACGCGCGCCTCAAGGAGATGTCAGCAAATTGTAGGGGCCCAGCAGGGTCGAAGCCTACTGGGGCCACGGGTAGTGTGAAAGCGAAACCCGGGGCCCTGGGACGAAGGCAACGAAGGAACAAGAGCGAGATTTGTCATAAGATGATTTTCCCACCCAATAAAAAAAAAACCATACTACATTGTGAATACTATAATTATGTCACAGTCAAAACTTAGTATAAGTATAAAATAGCAATTAAAAATACTTTAAAATTATATATATAAAATCGACTCAAAAACCTGTTGGGTGAGTTATTTTTTTTGCTATCCATTTTAATACATTTTTTGTAGTAATTCTCGGTAGGTATCTAAAATGTTCGGTTTTTTTTTTGTTTTAATAATGAAACAAACGTATTTTTTGAGAACGTAAGCCATTACGTTTTCTAGTACGATCGTCCTACCTTCACCATAAAAAAAAAATTTTTTTGGGTGTGAAATCAACTAATAACGTCTTCCGCTCTGGGTGGGAACTGGGTGGCCGAGAAGGAGTGTCATGCTCACGGAATAGTCAGACTTGTAGCTTTTTTTTTATTCTTCATAGATTCGCGCTTGACCGCTATTTTACCTGATGGAAAGCGACGATGCGGTCGACGATGGAGCGCGCTTACCTAGAAGCAATGATATTATGTAACCTATTCATTTTTGACTTAAGATTCCCGGGTTGTAGCCATCAGGAAACACAGATTCCGGCAAGGAATACCACTCCTTAGCTGTACGCACAGTGAATGTGTTCCCAAAACGTTTTGTGAGTATAGGTGGGATGTCCACGATGTACTGGTGGCGCATTCCCGTACGTCTGGTTGTCCGATGATGGAACGGGCTAGGCGGAATTAGGTTATGCAATTCCGACGCACACTCCCCGAAATGCAACCGGTAGAAAACCGACGGCTAGCAACTCGGCGTCGACCAGTTGCTTTTCGCGCAATCCTGCTACCTTTCATAAGGTGACTGCCTATCTTTTTGTTCATGAATGATATATCGTCAAGCAAGATATTACTTTCAAATAAATTGCATGTCCAATCATGTTTGTCATTATCTTAAATTCCTTCCTACATATAATTAAAATTTATAACAAATGCTAAAATATCAATTTCACAATGTCTGTATTATTGCTTACATCCTCAACATCATCATCTTCCTGCCCTTGTCCCATCTTATTTGGGGTCGGCGCAACACGTTTTTTTCTTCCACTCTGCCCTGTCACTCGTCATGCTATCACTAACTTCCTTTTCTTTCATATCACTCTTCACACAATCCATGCTTACATCCTCAACAAGTATTTAAAATTTCTTTAATTATTTCATTCATAGCTTCTCCAATTCATTCATCTTTTACTTACTTCAATTCATAAAATATGTCCTAGCCTATGACGCCAGTCCAATATCTACATATAAAGTTATAAATAAAAATGTTTATTTCACATAAAAACCTTATCTATATCAGTGAGTGGTTGCGTAGGTAAATAATATTTGTTTTTGCTAATATTTCATACATATCGATTTGTGTGTCAGTAGATTTGTTTGCTGTATTTGCGTTATCTATTTAGTCCATGATTTGAAAAGTATTTTCTCAGACGTCCGTTGAAGTGAGATGGTAATCATTGTGGGTCATATCTGTATCTTGATCAGACGTTGAAACTTCTTTGGTTGTTTCTCGTTCATGTTTTAATTTATAACTGAGTACCACTAGAAGCTAGACTTCATTATCATCTCTACCCTTTGCCAACTGCTGAACCTTTCATTTCTTGTACTATTCTTCAAATTTTTGTGTTGCACATATCCAGGTTTTACTCGCGATGGTAACAATGCGCAACATTTCTTCTTGATAGTTCGTTAAAGAGATTCATTGGCACTCATTTTATTGTCGCTCATTGTTTGTGCATCTCCAGTCACAAATCTTATAGGTTTCCTCATGAAATATCGATGGGAAGTACCAATAACTCCTAACTGTCGAAGTCAAAAGTTACCAGAAACTGAAATAATTTTTCATATGTAAAAATTGTAATTATTTAATTTATTGAGGATAACAATAATTCCTGTTTTGATTATTACGTAGCATTAACATATTTTCGAATTTTTGGTTCTAGGACATGCCGGGGTCGGAGAAAACCGGCATGTCCTAGATCGAATTCGAAGACATGTGACATCCACCAACCCGTACTGGGCCCGCGTGCTGGTTTACGGCCCATTCCCTCTCCTAGAGAGGAGGCCTGAGTCCCGACAGTGGGAACATTATAAGGGCAACTATGCTATGCTTTGCTAATATATTTTATGATAGTATAGTAGTGTTCCAAAAAGTTATCAGAAATCAGAAACTTTTATTTCAAATAGACCAATTACAGGCCCCTTTGAATTGTTAAAAAGTCCGTCAGTTAAAAAAGTGAAGCTAATTTGCACGTTCCAAAACGTAGATCTCTATGGAGAAGAACGTACAAGAAACTCCATGGTAAAAGTGGATGTGGCTGTGGAGCAGGACCGGCATTTAGCCAAGCATTTGTATCAAGGATATAATCTTCCACTTTATAATATGCTAGTATACATAGCGTGCGTTTAATGCATGTTTTAAAATTGGACTCATTTAGTTGTAGAATCTCAAGTGGTGTTTTTTTTATGAAATTTTACACAGTATCCCATAAAAGAACTATGTACTTTAGCCAATCTGAATCGAGGTTGATCTAATTTGTTCCTATTTCTAGTATTAAAATTATGCCTGTCATTTATCTTAGTAAAAAGATGAATATTTTTCCGAACATACATAATGTTTTCAGAAATGTATTAACAAGGGACCGTCATGATGTTTATTTGCTTAAATAGTTCCCTAAGAGAATCGCGTCGGCGAGGATCATATATGGCTCTGATAGCTCGGTTCTGCAGAATAAAAATAGACTCTATATCTGCAGCACGCCCCCATAGCAAAATACCGAAAGACATGACACTATGCAAGTAACTGAAACAGACTAGTCTAGCAGTATTTATATCAGTTAATTGATGGATTTTTCTGACAGCATATGCTGCTGAATTAAGCCGACCTGCCAGAAATGAAGTAGGATGTAGTAGTAGGAGACTAAAAAGTAATGTTATTTATTTATTTATTTAAACTTCATGTACAGTAGTGGTACATAGGCGGACTTAATGCAACAAGGCATGTCCAGGCATGCACCAGTCAACCAGACAATTCCAGCCAATTTTCTCGAAAAATGTCCGTTAAAAGGTTTTGGCACTTCACCGTTGATAAATGAAATTAATCAAATCATCGAAGTTAGATTTTTCGTTTCCAACTAATTAAGAATGTGTCATTCAACAAGCTTATTACTGATAATCGGCACCTACATTGATACATACAAACACTTCCTTTATTATATCATTATAAAAGATTACGCCTTTTATAAAAATATTATATTTGTATTAACCATATCGTTATCTTTTAGAATTAGGTTCAGCTGAACCAAGTATGTTCTGATATTGCTAAGTAGTAATTTGTAAGCATGGGGATTAATAGGTCAAAACTTGTAATTTTAAGAATACATTAATCAGCCCAGTTTCGGAGAAATGATGTCTCCCTGCCTCACACCTCGCTGCAGGAGGACAGGTTTCGAGGTCCAGTTGGGTAGATCTAATTTCGAGAAAGAGGTCAACCGTCGAATCCAACTCGGCTGGCAACGTTCGGGAAGCTGCGCGGTATCTTCTCATCCAATATACCACTGTGTCTCAAGACGAAAGTCTATGACCAGTGCGGGTTGCCAGTGATGACGTATGGTTCCGAAACGTGGTCGCTCACAATGGGCCTAATCAGAAGGCTCAAAGTCACCCAAAGGGCAATGGAAAGGGCTATGTTCGGAGTTTCCTTGCGCGATCGAATCAGAAATGAATATATTCGCAGGAGAACCAAGGTTGCCGACATAGCACGAAGAATCGCCAAACTTAAGTGGCAATGGATGCGAGACGCACAGGACCGTTCTTTGTGGCGACATTTCTCTCGTCTATCGGCTGAAATGATGATTATGATGATTAATCAGCCCAGTTATTGTGGCAATACTTGCGCGAATTCAGTAATGGACGTCTTTTCACACTTTTGTACTGTTCATGGATATGATTTAGTGATTTAAGTTCAGTAGAACTTAAATCACAAGACCTTGCTGGACAGGTGAAATAGTATTATGATGAAGTATTAGAATATTATGATGGTAATAAGTAAAGTAAGTAATACCTAGTCTCTGCCAATTTTACTGCTAAAACTATTCCAGTGCAATAAGATCACTCATATTATACTACATATAATCATAA
This sequence comes from Mythimna vitellina, assembly GCA_949316375.1. NCBI lineage: Eukaryota > Metazoa > Arthropoda > Insecta > Lepidoptera > Noctuidae > Mythimna > Mythimna vitellina. Next base: position 3,661,793 of record OX438709.1, on the reverse strand, counting down.
CTTCTTGAATCGTCTTTATACCATCTACGTACGTTTCTATCAAAACACAGTTTCATATTATTATGCCTATTACCATACGGATAAGCAGAAAGATATATCTTATCTTTGTGCCTGATACAAATCAATATGTATAGATTTTACAACTTGTTTGTTCGTACATGGTCGATTTTGTTTTAATCTATTTTTTGTATCGATTTGAAATAAATGAATGTATTTGCTTAGTGTGTAGATATGTGTAACTTATCAAAGGTTAAAACTCAAATAAGCAATGCAAGTTGGATCTTATTTTATTTATAATCTAGATAGTTATTTATAAATTTTTGGACTATGTAATCTTTTTATTTCTTTATGGCCTGTTGGATATTTTGCTAGATTTAGATCCCTGCGAGCGTAGATAATTTAAAACGGGAGAAAACCCTATTTATAAATTATAGGTTTATACAAGTTAATATCCGAAAACCTCCACAGTCCAAGAAAATCACCATTCTCATTAAATACCTTGTATTACTTTCTAATCATGCAATAAGTTACTTAGGATGATCAGATTTAGTTGGATGGATTTAACCGTTTTTTTTAAATATTTTTTTATGTTATTTTATATTTGCAAATATATGTCAGTTCGATTTATCCAAGTATAAACATCACTCCCCAATTTAAATTCTTAACATAAAAGTCTAGATAAAAGACAAGCTCCTTCACTATCAGGGTTTGAAAATACGTTATTAATAATTTGGACTTGTAATATGTCCAAATCTAAAGTGTCGAAAAAGTCCTTTCTCTCTGCGTGAAATTGATCACATTCCATCAATATATGATACACATCGTCTATAGCCTCAACGAAGTTAACCTTAAAACTCTGAGGCTGACACAAAAAGTGAGGTGTCCTTAAAGGTTCAGGGACCTTGTGGGACCCCTTTTATAATTTATTCAGTACATTTGTTGCTTCAAGTTTAGATTTTAAGAAAGGAATGGATTGATTGTTTTCAACTGTCAAATGCCAGTTTGTAATCGTTCGGCGAACTTTTGGTCACATCTTATTATATATGCATAGAATGTATTGTGGTCAAACTTCCGTTGAACCAACGATCATCCGACAGTTTGGCCATGGCATGCGGGTTTGACGGTGGATTATTTGCCGAAATTCGCTATTTAAACTTCAGCCTAGGGTTGGTATGGTGATGACGTCGAAATATCGGCTCAATAAATGATAGTTTTGCTTTAAAACAATGGTTTGCTTTTTATTCAAACTCATTATTTTGAAATTATTGAAGATAGAGCAGCGCTTATAACCCATATCAGTCAGTACGGGGTATGGCATACACAGCAATTAAGTTATCATCATCATCATCCTTCCCTTATTTGGGGTCAGGCAGCAAGTTTTCGCCTTCCATCTGTTTAAATTGCCATCATTTACGCTTCTACATATTTGACACAATCGACCCGTTATTTCATTGATATTTCTCTGCCCTTATAACCTACAATTTATTTGTTCCTTCTTAGTATATTAGAGGAAAAATATAAATGGATGGATATGTATGTCTTGTATTATATTCTTGCATAATAATTTAAAATACTCTCTCTAAACCAAAAAGTAACACAGTTTATATAATAAAAAGAAAAAACTACATTACTATTACTTCTACTATGTCATTTCTTTTTTTATTTCTTTTTTATTTATTCTATTTTACTATTCGTTTTTGGGTACAATGGCAGTCTTATTGCTGCGATATCTACCAGACAACCCTAGGATGGATCGTAAGAACTTAAAATAATACAGGGGTAGTCTGTGGTGCTAATGCTATATTTAGACTGCTTGCGGCTGATTTCATTTTTAAATATATTTTTATACATTATTTTTAGAAACTTTTTTGTTAAGAATGTTATAGATAGTTAAAAATATTACCTATTAATATATGTAGGAAAATAAATATACGATAATCTAATATAAAAAAAGAATTGTAATGAGAAAGTGAGGAACCGTGATCGTTGGAAAGAATGGAGGGAGGCCTTTGCCCAACTGTGGGACAATATGGGCTAGCTATAACAATAATAATCTAATATAAATTCTATATCTAGTCCTAAAGCAAAAAACAACTAAACCCACGAACTCAACAAGCTATAAACATTTTAATTGGTTTGTTTGTTAGTACATACACATAATAAATACAAGAACAATGTAGGAAAGGCGGCCATATTCCCAGAGTATTGTTGCCTGTTTCCCTCGACGTACTGTTTGTACAATGTTACATAATCTTGGTTACATATTAGAGTTTTTTATATCGTGATCTGGTAAGAAATACTTTGATACAGGATGTGTGTAATCTTATAAAAATAGTAGGTAGGTACAGTTAATACTGGCCATGGTTTTATTAAAAGGAAATCTACAGATTCACATTCAACATTTTTTTTAAATCTTTTTTATTTTGGGTAGGGTATTACTAATTTTTCCACTAGTATTACTCGTATTAATAAAAAAGTGGTACGCGTGGTTACTACTAAAACGAATGTAATGTGTAATGTAGGTAATGTATCTACTAATTTTAATGCAGTTTTGACGTTGATTTATACAATGCGTTCTATATAAGAATAGGATAAAAAAAAACATTTCAATAAGCTAATATTGAAATGATTTTTTTTTGTCAGCTATATTAATGAAAATCGTAATAATATAATACACATTATTCATAATATATTAGATAATTAATAACCTTATATGAAAATTTCGCTCCATTTCCAATCAACCTGTAAAGGTGAGTAGAATTGAAATCATGATTTAAAAAATTGTAACTGCTATTCTACTTGGTGTAATTCTTTACAAAGCTATTGGAGACATTTGCATATTTCTGTTATTTAGGATATTATATTGTAGCATAATGCATATAGCTCACCTAGTAAAATATTGGCACATCTACAGTAAATATGAACTTAAGTTTTAATGGCCTAAGTGTTTAAAATTGGATAATTTATATCTTTGAATATCTATTATGGTCTATAGGTACTAGTAGCCGACATCACAATTTCTGATATAAAATGTAAAATGAACTCAAAATTTCGTTTAAGAGTGAAAAGGTTATACTTAATATTTATACAGTCTATAATAACCTTTGTATCAGTAAAATATGAAAAATGTAGATGTGCCAATATATTGCTAGGTGAGCGATATGTATATTTGAAGCATAACAATCATTTGCTGCATGGTTAGGTAAAAACCTCAACATATTGCTTCCGATATCCTTAACAAAACCTTAATTGCTATAAGTAAAATATCTGGGCACTCACAGCACCAGTTACTTTGTTATAGGTACCTAACTATATAGGTATAATTAACAATAATGCATTGTTATGACATGTCGCTATTACAATAGTCATGTTTCCTTTCACAATGTCTAACAATCTTAATTCTAACTGTTATCTATCGTTTGATCTTACAGTGAGCACATCCATCGTAATATTTAAAGCATAAAAATATCTGTACGTAAGTCAGACAGAGAATTTATTACCTACTCCGGCCGTGCAAACAACAACATTTTGTGTACCGTCCTCGAACACACAGAGCCGGCTGTGAAAACATACGAACACACACACAAACACATATTCACACACAAAACAAACCAGGAAACGTCTAGCGAAAAACAAACAAGGGGTCTTTTGTATTGTGTAAACAATTGGTTGATCGTATGCAACAGGCGTGACGTTGCCTCGAAAAAAACGCTACAGGTTATCTACCCTAGATGGCGCTGTTATAACGATATGAGTCAACTAGCTGACTATCAAGTTCTGCAATGCATAACTAGATGGCGCTCATTTAAATTTATGTTTTATAGATTTAGATAACGTTTTATTGGCGCATGTTTACACAAATACACATAAAACGAATCAAAACTTGATGATAAATGAAAGATGTTTGTAAAGTGGAAATGTAAATAAAATGTTAGGTATATTTACAGCTTGTGTGTTACTTGATATCAATGTATGAGTAATAAGTAGGGAACTAGATGAAGTTTTATTTTGAATCACATTACGTATAATCTTTTTACCTTCAATCACTGACACTATTTTGAAATATTTTTTATTGGGTTTTCCGCAGTTTTGCATTTATGTTGTCAGAATTTTTATATCTAGCAAACTGATTTTAAAGAGCTTATTTTTATCTATCTTTAGAATAGCTTTCTCTATCTATACCTTCATGATCGATTGATCACCTTCACTAACTCAACTTCCCTGTTTAAAAAATATCAAACCACTTCTTAGGTCTCCTATATAGATTTATGTACTGTATTTTGTATTAACTGTCTAAATTGTCTTAGTCTGTAGTCTGTCACTGTACTTATTAAAATAAAATAAAATATATCTTACCTCAGTGTGATACCTAATAACATCTTATTTTGCAGTTTGTAATAGACATTTTTGGTATAATAAAAAAAAACCAAGGTCAAATAAGCCCTATAATTTGTAAAATCTTGGTATCAAATTGTAGAACCCAGCCGAAGTCAAATAATACCGGATCTATTGAAGAGGTTCTTTGTCCTTTTTCAAAAGCTTTTATTTCATCTTATAGATATTTCTGGTAGGATTGGAGACCATCGGAAAGTGGTTTACTGGTTTTATAAAAAATCATGGTCAGATCTACCAATTGGTGCCTAAGATATCCGTCCGCAGGGCACATTGCTTGCAGAACTAATGGTCGAGGGGGACGAAAGGTTCTGGAGTAGAGACCGCGTACCGGAAGACGCAGCGTTGGAAGGTGGACCGATGACCGGGTGAAGGTTGCGGAAATCCGATGGATGCGTGATGCACAGGAGCGTTCATTGTGGTGATATTTGGGGGAGGCCTATGTCCAGCAGTGGACGTCTATCGGCTGAAATGATGATGACTTTTTATTTATGATCTGTTTAGTTTTTCCTTAATCTCTATAGCGAATAGAAATATGATTTGCTTTCATAATTTGATGGTGTTTCCATTTCATAAGTTAAACATGCCGTGTTATGATACAGTTGCGGGACAGGTCGTGTTTTGAGCTGTCGCATGTCATACAACTACTGTTGATCGTTTTCAACAGTTTTTGTTTATCTTAATGCAGTGTTTTGGACAGCAAATGGTTTTATATTGGCTGGCGAGAATCTTTCTTTGTTGTGTATAACTTTGTGAGAGAAGACAGTGATTGTTGTATATGTGAATTGTGTATGGTTCTAAGTTAGTGATTTTGTCTAGAAATAGTGGTTCATTTGATTGTATCGGTATTTTTTTTTTGCTGAGAATGTTAACCTGGTGGATGAGCCAATTTGAGACTCTAACAGCCTCATTTATAACAAAAAAATATTCAAACCTTATAATTTTAAATACCAAGATTCAAAATTTTAACTTTCTATAGAATTTTAATCAGAGTGGCGACCGCGCATCGGAAGACGCAGCGTTGGAAGGCCTCCCACAAGGTAGACCGATGACCTGGTGAGAGTCGCGGGAATCAGATGGATGCGAGACGCACAGAACCGTTCGTTGTGGCGTCACTTAGAGGAGGCCTGTGTCCAGTAGGGAACGTTTTTCGGCTAAAATGACAATAATGATAGAATTTTCTAACCATTATTTAAGCTAATCATGTAGTTAGATTTTTTTTTAATAAGAAATCTGTAGTATGTTAAATCCAGTCTGTAGTATATTAAATTCATAGTTACAACTAATAAGGAATGAATTTATAAATATATCGGAACATTTACGCTATTCCACAAAGTTTTAGTTTACGGATTGCATTCACACGTCAACTGATATATTTTGACTTTGAAGTTGTGAAAATAATAATAGTTATATTCCAAGTAGGTCTACATTTTTCTATTGCTGGCTCCCTAATGTTTATGAAATAGGATATTAACAAAAATGTTTTGCTTAGCTAGACTGACCATAGAAACAAAATATTTTGTTTCAGAATAGTGTCGCCTTCAGGTGTCATTTTACAACCAATTGTTCTTTCTAAACAAGTAATGCCATATAAGCCAGAACTTTCTTTAATATTATCGTCTTTATCGTTATGGCAATAGAGTTTGATTTCCGGTTGATTGTTTTGTGTTGTATGTGTTATATTATAGCCTATCTAGAAATTAGTCATAGGCAAAGATTGCCGGGCAATATTTAAAAATACTACTTATTGTTTGTGTAAAACTATTGTAGGTGAATGTTAGAACTCCTGGAGTACAGCTGCGTCGCTGTTGGTAGTTTTAACTTCAGTTTGACTAAGTAATTAAAAATCACAATATTTATAATATTTTATTCTTTAACAGTTACGTTTTATTTAACAGTTTAGTTAATTATAAAAATCAAAACTATTTTTATTAAAATAAATGGTCCCGACCGTTCTAGAGAACTTTTTTATACATAATTCTAAAATAAGCTATGTGATCGATTAACGTGTTCAATAATTATTTTATCTAAAAATATATAATATCAATATGAGACAGACGTAGTACGGTTGTATCGAATATAATCGTAGAGCGTAGTAGTATCGTGTAGCATTACACCCATTGTTCTAAATAGATTGACATAATTATTTAGAAATGAGTTTCAGTGAATATTATATTAACAGTTTCTTGTCAAATACTTGAGATAAATGGTTTGATTTTAATTATATATAAACTATGCATTAGTAAAATCTATTATTATCCTTAAATATTGAGAAATCCGGGCATTTTGATAACAGAATTTCTAAATCTCGTCTGGTAACAAATACTTCTACCAAGCCTTTGACAGCTTCAAACAGTACATACACTCTCACCACAATATACAAACATAAAACTACGGGCAAGTGTAGTTTATTATTGTTTTTTTTTTCTGTTACAGATTGTATTCAAAACACTGGAGCTGGCCTGCGTCAGTCTGGTCGAGAGTACTGTCGTGGCGTGCCGCAGGGCATATTATTAGGTCCGATAAACTTTAATTATTTTATGAAGTGAAGTGACCTGGGATTAGTGTTTTCTGGATGTGTCTCCAAAGGGATGAAGACTATGGTGACAACTTAGATGAAGCGGTAAGTAGACCTTATTTTCAATGTTGTAAGGGAGTGATTCGAATGGCAATTAGGTAACAGTTTTGTTGATTCAATTGTAGAGTTTTGTTTAAGATTTAATTCAATGATTTACATATTTTTTTCTGTTATGGCGCGAAATGATTCATTTATTAGTGAAAAGTATTCTATAGTTTTAAAATAGCTAGAGATACATACAGTACTATAGTGTTTTCAAAAGTTTATTTTGTAATATTAAAAAAGGTTCACGGTAAATATAGCTTTTTAAATATCAAATCTTAGGATTCGTATTATATATAGTATGCGATACAGTTAATATCAAAAAGTATATGCGGATTCCACAAATCTAAATATGCACTAATATTTCTGTAAAATAAAATGCTACAATCAATCATATTGGCACTTACATGTAAAAAAACCTAACTAATATTCTTTTCGGTGGAATTTGACCTGACTCTAACTTTAAAATGTGGAACTAAATCGGTCTGTGTATTCTTCTCTTTAGTTATGTTGGCACCTTTGTTTAGTCTTAACGTGACACTTAGCAAGAGGCTGCGACTTGAAAAATAACGGGATCTTGTCAAATAAGTTGTTAAATTAGAACTGTATTTGTTTTTAATATGGAGATCCGTTTCACGGCATAACTTAGAATTAGCAGGAATTTCGAAAGAGCATTATTATTACTACTCGGTATTTTTAATATGTAAAGTTTGCCCCAACATTTCTGATGGCGAGGATATTGATTTGTCTAGCTTTTTTTTGTTCTTGTTTTGTCAATGTCAAGTTAAAACAGCGTTTAGTTTTCGATGCAGAATACCGTCTCTTTGTTTTCGACTAGAATGCGGATATAATTTTTTTTAATGATTTTGCAATATTTAGCAGTAAATCTATCAAGTCAGCCTTCTTAGCAAGCTTCGTTGAAGTAGTTAATACTACAATAAAATTCTCAGGTCTATTTTTTTTTAGATCGCGTCTGTTTCAATTATTCCACATATTGTCCTGTTGTGTGTAGATAATCATATGATTTCATTAATTTTACATCATAATTTTCATTTTTGTTTTGAGCCATTCAATTTCGCTCTATTTGGATCGAAATGGAGTGTCAGGATTTTACTAACTAAAACCCACTGGTTTTCCTTCACTTACTTTTTGCTTTCTAAGTCCATGATAGCACATTCGAATAATCCCGCAGCCTATAACAATAACCATTATGAATCAAATAACGAATAAAATAGCCAACTTCACTCGATTAAATCTTACAAAAATAAGTGATGTTGTAGGCCTGGCGTCCATTATCGGCATCGGCAAAGAAAAGGATCCTTCGGCATCTGTACATGCTTGTCAAGGCATAGTTTCCGACAATGTGCGCTTGCACACTGTCGAAGGTTCCTTTTCGGGGTGCCGATTCCTAGGGATGCCGAAGGATCCTTTTCCTTGCCTTTGGTATGGTACGTACAGAGTACTGTGTTGTCATAGTACAGTCAGAGTTATCAACTAGTTGCCCCCCTATACTATCATTGGCCCGCAGTCACACTTAAGTAATTCTTGTTTATCCCCCAGGGTGCATTACTGTAGCTTTCTACCTGTGAAATAATTTTTTACTGTGAGTGAGAAGAGGTTTGGAGATTACTGTTTATTTTTATGAAAAGTATAGACAGTACTTATAATTATATAGGTACCTACCAAAAATACTTAATATTTAATTAACTGTTTATTTATAATTTAACTATCTACGTATATAAAATTGCAAGCTCTGTGTAATAAAACTGAAAAGTGTAATAAAACTGAAAATAAGACTGAAAAGTTGAAAGGGAATCGTTTGTCTTGGTATGGTCATGTGAAGAGGAGGGATGAAACGCATGTTACTAAAAGAGTTATGAGTTTACATGTGGATGGATGGAGAGGAAGAGGGAGACCAAAGAAAAGATGGATGGATTGTGTGAAGAGTGATATGAAAGAAAAGGAAGTTAGTGATAGCATGACGAGTAACAGGGCAGAGTGGGAGAAAAAAACGTGTTGCGCCGACCCCAAATAACACGGGATAAGGGCAGGAAGATGATGAGATTATAAGTTCTTGATATATTATAAAAAAATCGTTTTGTATGCGACAAATTGTTGAAATAATTAAATAAATTGAAAAAATATAGAGCAAGGAAAGAATTTTGGTCTTGACAGAATCAGTTTTATTTTTGTAGTAGTATGACAATGACAGCTTAACACAGAGTTTTTATTAGGCTTATTAAAAAAGTATTTATTCTAACATAAATAAATCACATCCAAAATCATTAGTTTTCAACATAGTTATGTCTTATTTAGAAAAAAAAACAGTTTACAATTTCTCACGATACCTGTTTTAAAATCATATGGCGTTTGCAATTTTTCAGTTATATTTACAAAAACAAAATAAATATACTCAGGTCTCGAAATATCGACTCCTTATATTACTGCCTAACAAAATTTATATCTTCACCATTTTTTTTCGATTGTAAATGTTGTTATGATGTCCAAATTCGTTGCTCACAATTAATGTGAAGGTTTAACGAAACCAATTAAAAAATATATTTTTCAAGAACTTGTTTTTCAAAGAAGATTTATAAACCAATCATTTACTTCAACAATAGCGTTTTAACGGTTAAATAAAGCTTTTTTTCAGAAACATGGTTTGAATTTTGATTTATTCAGTTTTTCATAATAGCAACCTCTTTTTACCGCTTCCTCGAGATCTGGCCATCTCATCAGATGACGGAGCATTTTTTGGATCCAAAACATATTTTGATGTTCCAACCCTCTTTTTTCCCTCTGTTTAAAATATATATTTATTATATTTGAAAAATAAGTAGGTATGGCTTTTTTTTTTTTTTTTTTATTGGGTGGGAAAATCATCCTAATGACATCCCCGCTCTTGGGCGGAGCGGGAGATAGTGTCAGACTCTTACTGACTAAAAACCCACTCCTGTTCCTTCGTTGCCTTCGTCCCAGGGCCCCGGGTTCCGCTTTCACACTACCCGTGGCCCCAGTAGGCTTCGACCCTGCTGGGCCCCTACGATTTGCTGACATCTCCTTGAGGCGCGCGTGGAACAAAACGCGCCGTCGACGACTTGGGCTCGGTCCGGACGGTTACCGGACGGTCAGACGGCGAGCCACCCATTGCTCGCCGTCTACAAGCCCGCGCCTACGGTGGCCGGAAATCGGGATCGGAATCCCGGCGGCGGTTGGAGCGTAAGGACCGTTGCCTCACGCGATCGGCCGCCTCCTTAGCTAGCATTACTGCTTCGCAGAAGGAGGCGACCGCCTGCCACTCCTCCTCGCTCCGGAGCATGGCCTGAACCAAGGCCCGGCGCGAGAGATCACCGCCGCCGATTGCCCCCACGAGGTCACGGCGTTGCTCTGCCCAAGCGGGGCACACCTCCACCGTGTGCTCCACCGTGTCCTCCGGGTGGGCCACACAGTGGCGACACCCGGGCGTCGTTTCCGCACGAATCCGGTGCAGGAACCTCCCGAACTTACCGTGTCCGGTGAGGACCTGCGTCATGCGGAATGTGAGGACGCCGTGAGGTCTTTCCAACCACGCCTCAAAGAGGGGACTTACCGCCATAATTGTGGCGTGCCCAGCACGGGGTCGCGACAGTCGCTGTCGCCATTTCTCCATGAGAACTCGCCGGAACTCTGTCCGCCATGCCGCGACTTGTTGCGGCAGCGGAGTTTCGCCCCGGCGTTGCATCTCCATGCGCCGTTCGTGCATGAGTGCAAGGACTGTTGCCTCCAGTTCCCATGGTCGCTGGCAAGCAAGAAGGGTCGCCGCTTCGCGGGAAATCGTCCGGTATCCTCGCACCATCCGTATGGCCATGACCCTCTGGCACGCGTTCAGCCGGGCCGCCGGCTGCTTCCGCAGCCCCGGCGCCCACACCGGCGCGCCATAAAGGGCCATGGACCGAACGATCCCCGCGTAGAGCCTCCGGCAGGAGGCGTCTGGACCCCCAAGGTTGGGCAGGAGCCGCGAGAGCGCAGCCCCAGTCCGATTTAGTTTGGGAGCCAGACGTCGGAAATGCTCGTCGAAATCCCATCGGCTGTCGAGAACGAGTCCCAGGTACTTCATCGTTGACCCGACGCCGATGTGGACTCCTCCCACCGTTAGCTGGGAACCCGGTGGTGGCGCGTTCCGAGGGCCATAAAAGCACATGGCCTCGGACTTGTGCAATGCCACCTCGAGTCCCAGCTCCTGGATCCTGCCAACGACCGTCGCGACCCCGCGTGTCGCTAGTTCGACCGCCGCCTGGTACGACTCTCCCTGCGCCAGGACCAGCGTGTCGTCTGCGTAGCAGACCACGCTGACCCCGTCAGGGAGGTCGCCGCGCAGCACGTAATCGTATCCGATGTTCCACAAGGGCGGCCCTAGTACCGATCCCTGCGGAACACCGCACGACATCTCTCGACGTTCCCACACCCCCTGGTGACCGGGGTAGGTTATGTACCTGTCTGACAGGTACGCCTCGACCACACGACAGAGGTAGTCGGGCATCCGGTGATACCGGAGTGCCCTCCCAATGCTACTCCAAGGCAGGGAGTTGAAGGCGTTGGCGATGTCCAAAGACACCGCCACGACACACCTGCCCTGGGCCACTGCATCCCCCGTCGTGAGAGCTCGCACGCACATGATGGCGTCCACCGTGGAGCGCCTCCTGCGAAAGCCGAACTGGCCGTCCGCCAGATCCGGCCCCACCCGTGTTAGGTGTGCGACGAGGCGGTCTGCAACTACTCTTTCAAAGAACTTGCCCACCTCGTCGAGCAGCACAATGGGCCGGTACGCGGACGGAGAGTCCGCGGGGCGCCCCGGCTTCGCGATGAGGACCAGTTTCCCCGTCTTCCAGCGAAGTGGGAACTGGCCCCTCTCCATACATGCGCTGAAGAGCCCTCTTAGTCGAGGCCCGAGAGCCTCCATGGCCAGGACCCATGCCTTCCCAGGCAAGCCGTCGGGTCCTGGGGCGGCATTTTTGGCACTCAGCCTTCGTACCGCCACTCTCATCTCTACCTCGGTCACCTCTGGAGCGTTGTCGTCGTCGTCCCCATCGTGGTCCGCGTCGGACACCGCTGGTGGCGGAGCCATGGGCGGGGGAGAGTGTTCCCCTCGCGTGGGGAACAGAGTGCTCACCACACCCTCCACGAGCTGGGGCCGGAGACTCTGCGTCAGCGGGGGAGCCCAGGGGCGGAGTTTGTCCCGTACCAACTTGTACGGGCGTCCCCATGGGTCCCCATTCAGAGTCCCCAGCCACACGTTGCGGGCCTCAAGTTTGGCCCGCCTTATCTCCGCTCGGAGGGTGCGCTTTGCCGCTCTGTACCCCTCGTACAGCTCCGCCTCTCTGGCCTCCGCATCCGGTGGACGGATGCGGCGCCTGCGGTATCTGGCATACCGGCGTCGCGCGGCATTGCACGCGTTGCGCAGTGCCGCAATCTCCGGCGACCACCAGTATACCTGGCGCTGAGCACGTCCTGGAGGGACTCGGGGCATTGCCGCGTCGCAAATTTGCGACATGGCCTCCCGGAACCACTCTGCCTCGACGTCTATGTCGACAGGCCTGTCCGGTGCTTGCACCCAGGCCTGTACCGTCGCGGCTTCCAGGAGGAGCTCCCGGTCCATCTGCCTCAGCGCCCACCGCGGACCACAAGGGTTCTGTCGGACCGGCGCAATCGAGGTTTGGGCGGAGACGTCGAACCGGATGTACCGGTGGTCTGAAAACGTCTCCACCCCCTCCATAACGCGCCAGTCGACGACACGCGGCGACAGAGCGGGGCTGGCGAACGAGATGTCCACCACTGAGTCACCCCGCATCCGCACACACGTGGGGACAGAACCCCGGTTTAGGACGACCAGGCCTGTCTCCAGAGCCCAGTCCTCCACCATCCGACCCCGCTGGTTCGTGAGCCGGGAACCCCAAGCCAAGTTCTTGGCATTGAAGTCCCCGCAAACGACCACGGGGAGGGAACCAAACCCAGCGACGACGGCTTTCAGCTCCATTAGGGAGATGTGAAGATCGCCGAGAGATCTGCTCGGGGACAGGTAGACGCCTACCACTGCAATGTCCCCGAACCGTGCTGCCACGCAACCCCGTCCCCTCGTGACGGCCTCGAGGGTCGGGGTACCGGCGGCGGCCGACGAAATTAGGGTCACCGAGCCGTCCAGGTCCCGCACCCAGTCTCCCCTGGGCAGGACATTGTACGGCTCGGAGACCACGGCGATATTGATCGACCACTGCGCCATGCTCTGGAGCAACAGATCCTGAGCGGGGGCGCAGTGGTTGATGTTCGCCTGGAGTAGACGTAATGGGGTCGTTATTGACAGTCCATTACAGTCTCCTCCCGAGCCCCCCGTGAGGGCCCTGCCGCGGCGGGTGCGACGGCGACAGCGGCGGCAGCCAAGGAAGCGGCTGCGGCGGTGAGTACGTCCGGGTGGATAGGCCTCCGAACTTTGGCCTTGGCCTTGGCGGGGGGGTCGCAGGACCTGCCCCCAGCCCGGTGGTCGGCCGGCTTGCCTGCCGCCGCACATGCGTAGCAGTGCGGCGTTGCACGGCATTCGACGGCCCTGTGACCGGCCTGACCGCACTGGTAGCAGCGGTCACTGCGGTCCACCTCCGCGGCGCAGTGGGCCCCCACGTGGTGCCCCACGTGGCAGCGGTAACACCGCAGAGGTCTGGGCTCCAGCAGTTTTACCTGCGCGGAGACCCAGCCCACCAAGAGCCTTCGGCCTTCAGCCGTGATGGCTTTAGCCGCCGACACGGGGCAGCTGACCGTAACGGCCCGCATGCCCGTGCTGTCAGCACGGATGGTGCCCGCCCGCACTTGGTCGGCCTGGCATCCTCCCGCCCTGACGACGGCGGCCACTACTTCTTCCACCCTGACGGAGTCATCCAGGCCCATGATGCGCATGTCTATGCACTTTGTGGGCCTGGATACTCGGACCTCCTCGACGTCCAGGGACGCCCTGATCCTTGCGGCCAGGGCGTCCGCGGCAGAGCCGCTGTCCGCACCAGGGACCTCCAATATTCGGGCCCCGGTTGCGGTGCGCCTCATTCGGAAGCCTTCAGAGGCTCCGAACTCGTCGAGGTGATCCACCACCGCCTGCTTCGCCTTCGCCATGACCATGTCATAGCTCACGCCCTTCTTTTCCGCAGATGGCTGTAGTGTGATCACTACAGCTGCGGAATTTGGGGCGCGAAGCCTGGCTGCCATGGCCCGCTTCCTGCGCTGCTGTCGCCGCTCGCGCTTCTTCGCCGCTCTGGCCACCTTGCCCGCCTTCCTGCTGGCGCCGGCGACCGTCCATTCGGCGCCAGCCGAGGGTTCTACAGGCAAGGGAGGCGGCCGGCGCGGCCTAGTCGCCGCCGCCGCAGGAGGTCTCGCCAGTTCAGCGGCAGGCACCGTTCTGCCTTTCGGGGAAGGGGTAGGCTTCCCCTGCCGCTGCTGCGGCTTAGCCGCCGGGACCGTCCTCGTCGGTTCCGACACCACGGCTCCGCGCCCAGTCTGCCCAGACGGGCCGGCTTTGGGCGCAGCGGCCGCGGCGGCGGCGGCGTACGAGACCGCCCTTTTCAGGCCGGAGGCCGCAAGCGGGGGGCGCAGCACTATGCCCTCCAGGACAGCGAATTGCCGCTGGACCCGCTCCTGGAACTGCTGCTGTTGTTCCTGCTGCTGCTGCCGAAAGGCAGCCAGTTCCTGCCGCAGCAGGGTCAGCACCTCGCTCTCCACCTGGGGCGAGGGCTGGGGCCGACTTTGCCCCTGCTTGCGTCCTCCTTGTTTCGCCACCTCAGGGCCAGCGCCCCGGAGACCGGCAAGGTCTGCCTCGAGCCGTCCAATCCTCCGATTCAAGGATTTTTTGAGGGGCTCCAAAACTATCCCCAGTGCCTCTATGATTGAGGTTGTGGCCTGGGGGATAGAGTTTCTTTTGGAGACCCTCTCCCTCTTTTTGGCGACGCTCTGTACGGCAGCCGTCACGACCTCCTTGAACTGGGCCAGCGCCTTCTCCATGCCTTCTGGCTCACTTCCAGAAGGCTCCGAGGGGCTGGCCTGGGCACTGCTTGCCCCGGGGTGGCGCCCCTCCCTGGCCATTTTCAGGGACCGCTGGGTCGCCTCCTCCGCGGTGGGCCTTCTTATTTGTCCCTTTCGGCCCGCACCCCGTCCAGCAGTGGAAATCTTGCGGGCAGAAGTTCCACGCTCATCGTCGGAGGATGTCCTCCGACCATCTCCCGATATGGGGCGTTTGAGGAACTGGGAGTTCCTCTTCTTCCTGGAGGCGGCCTCATCCACCTCCATCCCCTCCGAGTTGGGTGAAGACGCGGCATCGGAGTCCGACGCCGCGTCTTCGCTCACCTCCCTGAGGCCGAAGCTCCTGCCGGCCTCTGCAGGACCCACCGGCGCAGCGGACGTGCTGGGAACAGGTCCCAGCGACTCCGCGCTACCGATGGGTGAGCCACCCTGGCTCCTTGCGTCCACGAAGGACGGTAACAGGTCCTTTTGGGACCTGACGCGCTCTTTGCCCCCCCCAGAATACGAGGGGCAGCCCGAGCTCTGCTCGGGGAGGGATTCTCCACCTGCGGTGCAGGCGGTACCCTCCTGGGGTAATAATCTTTTTTGAGACGCGTTCATGGATGTGCTGGACACAGCTTTGCCTTTTTTGTGGGGTGGGGTCCCCAATAACCACGTTCGCCATCGTGGTCACGTCTGATAAGCAGACGCGTACCCGAGGCGAACCCACTCTCTCAAAACCACTGTCCAAAAACACCAACAGCTGTTGGTGCCGATGCTTCTGGACAGTGCACCCTCCGTGGCGGTCCGTCTGGACTCCGCCTGTGTGTTCCTCTTGGTCTGGTCTCTCGCTTGAGGCCTTCCGGCATGAGTAGCTCTACCGGCATAGCCCTCAAGGTCATAAAGACACGCAAGCCCCACCACGACGACAACGTGGGAACACGGTCGGTGGGGAAGTAGGTATGGCTTGCGGGCTTGTCCTAAAGATATTTAAAAAAATCTGTTTTTCCATTTTGATCGCCATTTGTTCATTCATAATTAATAGCCTGTACAATATTTCCATAAATTGACCGACATTTTGGGATACAAACAAACGTTTATAACTTTGCTGTTTATGAATATTATTTATTGCGAATATACTTAAATAATAACAAGACCTTTTCTAATAATCCCTTTAAGTATTTGTTCTAAATAAAAATTAGTGGTGTATATAAAATTACGCTAAGCAAATAATATATACTAAGATTTTGCTCGATCTGTGGAGATTGTTCGACAGAGCTACCGCGGCTCTGAAATGCAAAGAGTAATGGAGGAACACAGATGGGTGGGCAGTAAAAAGTCTGACACTCCCTCTCCTCACCTCAATCTTAAAAAAACTCTTTGCTGGGCCATAGATTGCATACTTGGTTTTTTATTGACACCCTACTCCATTTATTTTTAATCTAAATCTTCCTTGTTTATCGCTTTACCTATTCGTAAATACCACATCGCTGACTAGATTAATAAGGCCAGGGACAGATCCAACTGGAAAAACTCGGAGGAGGCCTACACCCGAAAGGGACATTAACTAACCAGAATCACATTTAACCGTTTTTATCATTACTATTTTTTGTTATTTTATTATTTAGTTTATCTTTTATTTGGCTGTAACAAAATAGTGTTATTAAATTAAGGAACTATAGGCTATATATTTTTTTTTATATTCTTGATAGGTTTGCGCTTAACCGCTATCTCACCTGATGGTAAGCGACGATGCGATCGACGATGGAACGCGCTTACCTAGAAGTAACCTATTCACTCTTGACTTAAAGATTCCCGGGTTGTAGTCATCAGGAAACACAGACTCCAGCAAGGAATTTGACTCCTTAGCTGTACGCACAATGAATGTGTTCCCAAAACGTTTTGTGCGTATATGTGGGATGTCCACCATATACCGGTGGCGCATTGCCGTCCGCCTGGTGGTCCGATGATGGAATTATAAATAACACATCGCGCTGGGCTCTAGTTCTAGGCATGGTCTGGAGCGAGAGGGAATAGGATGCGGTGGCATCCTTCTGTGAAGCAGTAATGCTAGTGGAGGAGGCGGCCACAAGAGTGAAGGAACGTATATCATCACGTCCAAGCCACTGTGACAGGAGCCACCGTAGGCTTGGGTTTGCGGACGACTAGCAATGGGTAGCTCACCGTCCGCTCGTCCTGTAAGGACTGAGCCCGATTCATCGACGGCGTGTAGTAGGCATGTGTAACTCTTTACTGAACTGACTCACTGTTTTGAAACATTTTAGTGTTCCGAAAGATTGGAACAATTGAAACACTGAAATACTCTTTACTTTAAGTGACCAGCAGTCTTTTTTTTTAATTCAAATTATAACGAAAATAGTGTGAATATAATTAATAACCTGAACTAAAAACATCTTCTTTAAATTATTCTCAAATAAAAATTCAATGAAATAAAACTTTTAGTGTATAAGACGCAACGTATCAGATCACGATTCATAACAGTCAGTGTCTGTATCTTTTGAGCCGTTGTTCCAAATGTTCCGTTTGTATCTTTTGAGCCGATGTTTCAAATGTTCCGTTTGTATCTGTTGAGCCGATGTTTCAAATGTTCCAAATGATACATATCACTGTTTCGGAACGTTTCAGTGATTCAGATAGATGCAAATGTTCCAATCGCAGAGATGACACACTTTTCCTACGCCTAGCGCGTAGTGTTGCATGCGTGCCTCAAAGAAATGTCAGAGAGATGCCTGCTAGGGCTGTGGAAAAGGTTCTGAAAAGGTTACTCATGGTCCTAGAACGCAAAAGGTTACTGAAGGAACATAGGTGTGGTTTTAACCAGTACAAGTTTAACACCCTCTCCTTCGATAATTTTCTACTTAAAAAAAAAGTAAACCGCATTAAAATCCATTGCATGGTTTAGGAGGCGTTCGCTGATAATATACAAACGTAGAA
Source organism: Mythimna vitellina (assembly GCA_949316375.1). Taxonomy (NCBI): domain Eukaryota; kingdom Metazoa; phylum Arthropoda; class Insecta; order Lepidoptera; family Noctuidae; genus Mythimna; species Mythimna vitellina. Next base: position 3,643,816 of record OX438709.1, on the reverse strand, counting down.
AATCAGTTTGTTTTATACTATGTCTATATACCTATTATAAAGTGAGAAACTGACTGACTGACATATCAACGTACAACCGAAAATACTGGGACTGGGAACGTGATTTTTTTTATCAGGTTTCCTTTTATGACGTAGGCGAGCACTAAGAGAGGATTTTGCAAAATTCACCCGCTAAGGTGATGAAACGGGAGTCTAAAATTTGTATGGAGAAACCTACTTTGACGCGGGCGAAGCCGCTGGCAGAAGCTAGTCTATTATAAAGTAAGAAACTGACTGACTGACATATCAACGCACAGTCGAAACTACTGGGATTAGAAACGACGACAATGTTTTTCAAAAACTTTTAAGGTTTTAAACAAAAACATCTATTTCCTGGAACAAGTTTTGTAAAATATTCGAGTAAATGACGGAATTACCGGATGCTAACAGAGTTTTCAGACGTTATCTCTCTTTTTTAGCGTTGCCTTTTCGTCAAACATCGCGTTGGATTGCGTTAGATGAAGTAACAAGCTTTTAAACCATGCTCGATGTTGACGATAGGCGAGTGAGAAAGGACCCTCTTAAATATACCACACATTATAAACTTCCTCTAGAAAAGTATACAACTATTTTGACAAGACTTTATTTATTTTTCTTCTTATTTTCCTCATAAGTTTTAACCGTTTGTAATTACTTCTGGCCATCTATCCGTTAGAACAAACTTGGTATATATGTTTAGTTGTTAAATATTGATTCAACCAGTAATGAGCTTGTCTGGTATTCCCAGAATTTACGATGGTCAGCGAAGTAACTTTTGGACGTAGTTTTTTAATATGTTGGGTTTTAATAGGTATTCCACTTTATTCGGTTATTTAACTTTTGATTTGTATAAAAAGGCTAAAACAAAAAAAAAGGGGTAAAGGGTAAAGGTTGAAACAGTGGGGTAGTTACATCTTATTTATATTTTTCTATTATAGTTTTAAAATTACGGCTGTAAAGACTTTGGCAAAAAGGCAGCCAGGTTCAAATGGGATTGGATGGGTCACGTCAGCCGCGAGACTAGAGCAGTGGTGGCCGAGTGGTAAAGGCCCCGACTTGTGTAATTTATTTCATCACCACTGCTCTCAAAACGGTGAAGGAAAACATCGTGAGCAAACCAGCATGTCCTAGAATCAAAATTCGAAGACATGTGACATGCATTAACCCGCACTAGGCCCGCGTGGTAGACTACGGCCATTCCCTCTCCTAGAGAGAGGAGGCCTGAGTCTCAGCAGTGGGAACATTAAAAGGATGATTAAGCTTATATGCTTATACGTCAGCTGCATGCACAGAGACTGCCAGGCAAGCGACGCCACGCAGTGGGTTCCTGCAAAGGGAGAGCGCCGTCGAGGCTGGCCTACAAAGAGGTGGCAAGCTGATCTGGACGCGTATAGCGAGGGCTGGTTTGAGACGGCGCGGGAGAAGAAAGTCTGGAAGGACTTGGGGAAGGCCTTTGCCCAACAATGGGACAGTAAGTAAATTCTTATATCCGTCCTCGAAAACTAGCGGATATACTTATAATCAATCTTAAGAAGTGAAAATTCTGTACATTGAAAATATCAAAAAAATAAATGGTGTTACTAGACCGACACCGAACCCAAAAACATGATTTAAAAAATGTTTGTCTGTCTGTCTGTTTGTTCAGGCATCACGCACAAACTACCGGTTCGAATACGGTGAAACTTGGTATAATTATTCTTTAATATCTTGAGCACCTAGTATCTTTTTATCCCGGAAAAGTATATACAATATAAGTTTGTCGTAGGTAACGTCACCCGCAGTGGAGTTCATTACACGTTGCACACGGCTAAGATACTGTAATATTTTATCTTAAGATACAATACCGCTCGCCATACAATTCAATGGACTATCACATACGAAGAAGATAATAAATAATATTTCATATTTTAGTATCTCAAAAAACCTAATAAAACCATTTTCGACTTCTACGCGGACGAATTCGCGGGTTTCGCCCGCGAATTCTATTCTAGCTAGTCAAAAATAATTTCTATTCGTAACCGTATTCGAAACCGGTATAATATAACGTATTCCTATATCCATATCCGTATTAAGATTCGAAATATCATATCCAATGTACATAACATCTTTTGTGTGCACAATTATGTAACTAGTGTCCCGCCCTGTAATGCTACCACGACCTCTTAACGCGATCCATTTGACAATCTAAACTGAACTGTTAAAGGGATGGAGCTATATAGGATGTAATAGCTCCATCCCTCTTCCGCTCACACGTCCGGATGGTTGATGGGGCCGAAAGGTTCTAGAGTAGCAACCGCGCACCGGAAAACGCAGCGTTGGAAGGCCTCCCACAAGGTGGACCGACGACCTGGTGAGAGTCGCTGGAATGCGGTAGATGCAAGACGCACAGGATCGGTCATTGTGACGAGGCTTGTGTCTAACAGTGGACGTCTTTCGGCTGAAATGATGATGATGACCTCTGGCTTTAGATGGGTGCTAATTATAAACAAAACTTCCCGTTCATTGCTCTTCTCTATTAATGAGAACTGTATTAAAATTCGTTGCGTGGAGAAGAGAGAAGTCAGCGGGTAGACGCGGAAAGAAATTTTCTTTTTAATTGTTGATAGATCGCTTTACCACTATCTCATCTGAGAAAAGGCTCATCGGAAAGCGATGACGTGGCCATCGATGGATCACGCTTGCCTAGAAGTAACCTATTCACTCTTGACTTAAAGACCTCCAGGTTGTAGCTATCAGGAAACACAGACTCCAGCAGGGAATTTCACTCTTAAGCTGTACCCACAATGAATGTCTTCCCAAAACATTTTGTGCGTATGGCCCACACATCTCCACCATGTACCTACCCAACGCCGTGTCCTCGTGGGGGCGATCGGCGGCGGCGATCTCTCGCGCCCGGCCTTGGTTCAGGCCATAGCCCGGAGCGAGGAGAAGTGGCAGGCGAAGCAGTAATGTTAGTAAAGGAGGCGGCCGATCGCATGAGGCAACGGTCCTTACCCCCTGACCGCCGCCGGAATTCCGATCCCGATTTCCGGCCACTGTAAGTGCGTGCTTGCGGACGGCGAGCAATGGGTGGCTCATCGTCCGACCGTCCGGTAACCGTCCGGACCGAGCCTAAGTCATCGACGGCGCGTACTGTTCTACGCGCCTCTCAAGGAGATGTCAGCAAATCGTAGGGGCCCTGCAGGGTCGAAGCCTACTGGGGCCATGGGTAGTGTGAAAGCGAAACCCGGGGCTCTGGGACGAAGGTAAAGAAGGAACAGGAGTGGGTTTTTAGTCAGTAAAAGTCTGACACTATCTCCCGCTCCACCCAAGAGCGGGATTTGTCATAACCGGAGGCGCAGTCTTCCTTTTGTACTATGCATATTGTATATAAACCTAAATAAAGATTTACGACTTTTGTCTTCTTGAAGGAATCATCATCTACTTCACTCGATTCTGTCGCTATGTCAACACAGACAAGATGCAATTTTTTTAGAGATGCTGAGACGAAGTTCGATAGATGAATAGTGTGAGGAGTGACATAAAAGCCTTTTCTTTCTTTGAGTTAGGCCTACTGTGCGCCTATATGTGCCGTGTAATCCTTTCTCTCGAAGTTTTATCTTGAAGCTTTATTTTGGAGTTCGTAAGAGTTGATCCCTTACGTTGTTGAAACTTCAGCGGTCCGGACTAAGCGTTTCGCTTTGTCGTTTATACCGCGTACATCGAAGGACTGGAACAATTTGCCTGTTGCGCTCTTCCTGTCCAACTATAATTTAGGTGTCTTCAAGGCTAGAGTGAATAGGCTCTTAATGAACTAGTGCACCTCACGATCAATGATTGCATCTCTGCTTACCATCAGGTAGGATCGCAGTCAAGCACTGGTTTATACCAGTAAAAAAAAAATATTCATGACATAATCACGGAATCGGAATCGTTTGTCTTGGTATGGTCATGTAAAGAGGAGAGATGAAACCCATGTTACTAAAAGAGTTATGAGTATACATGTGGATGGGTGGAGAGGGAGAAGGAGGCCAAAGAAAAGATGAATGGATTGTGTGAACAGTGATATGAAAGAAAAGGAAGTTAGTGATAGTATGACGGTTGATAGGATAGAATGGAAGAAAAAAACGTGTTGCGCCGACCCCAGATAAGATGGGACAGGGGCAGGAAGACGATGATGATGAATCACACTTCTACATCAGCAATTTCAGTTTTCAAAACAACACCGAGTCATCGACTCAACCTCTCAGAAGCAGAACAATTTATTTTTAATTTAAGCCCACTACCGCGCCTAAAGCACCTTGATCGATTAACAATAACAATTAAAAAAAAATCCGCCGCCACCCGCGATGTTTATAAAAAACAATTTTAACGAAAGTAAACTCCGATAATGCGAGAAGAGCGAAAATCTAAACAAAACGAGCGAGTAGCGATATCGAACGCTTTCATCGATTATTATAAACAAGAAAATCGATTGGTAACATACACACGATACAAGCCAATCGTATTTTATAAATATATGCGACATTACCTTTATTGAGATTAAATGATTCGCTTTTGTTTTCAAAGGAGAGTAATCAAGCCTTCTTTAAATATTATTTTGGTATTTTTCTCCTGAAATTCAGTGTTCTTTCTTTTTCAGTGTCCATACATATTACAGTATATTCAATAGAGCAGTGGTGGCTGTGTGGTAACGGCCCCGACTTACGAATTGTAGGTCGCGGGTCCAAACCCAGCCAAGCGCATTACTTTGTGTAATTTATTTCATCACCACTGCTCTCAAAATGGTGACGGAAAACATCGTGAGGAAACCGGCATGTCCTAGAACCAAAAATTCGGAGACATGCGATATTCACCAACCGACTGACTGGGCCCGCGTGGTGGATTACGGCCCATTCTCTCTCCTAGAGAGGAGGCCTGAGTCCCAGTAGTGGGAACATTAAAAGGCTGATTATGCTATGCTATGCTTATATTCAATACCATAGATCCACAATACTTTGCTATGCTTTTCTGGTTACCATGATCCTGTAACGAAAAAGCTAACTGAAGGAACTCAGAGCAGGAGAATACAATTTCCCACCCTCAAAAAAAGTAAAAAGCTTTATGACAGTCTTTGTCAATTTTTTTTGAAACTTTGACCCCATTTTTAAATAGACAAATAGTTGCGACACCCCTAGAACCGTAAAATTGCGGTGAGTGGACGGGCACACTGCGCTCTTGTCACCAGTTTTTGAATTTAGACGTCTAAGTCGAATATATTTCAAATCGCACACAATTTGCGTGTCAAAAATAGAACAAAGATCAGAAAAAGTATTGTAGCCTAAAAACTCGTAGGCGCAGCTTTATTATTGAATTGTTATGCTTTTTGTAGCATAGGGTCAGTAACCCTCACTTTTCACTTTTACCTCAATCGCGACCGTGACCCCGGCAGCAAGAAATTGTGACTCACCTAGTAGGATTAGGTAGTCCCCTCTTTGAGGCGTGGCTGGAAAGATCTCACGGCGTCCTCACCTTCCGCATGACGCAGGTCCTCACCGAAAACGGTAAGGTCGGGAAGTTCCTGCACCGGATTCATGCGGAAGCGACACCCGCGGGTGTCCCTGCGGGTGTCGTCACTATGTGGACCGCCCAGAGGACATGGTGGAGCACACAGTAGAGGTGTGCCCCGCTTGGGTAGAGCACCGCCGTGTCCTCGTGGGGGCGATTGGTGGCGGCGATCTCTCGCGCCGGGCCTTGGTACAGGCCATGGTCTGAAGCGAGGAGGAATGGCAGGCGGAAGCCTCCTTCTGCGAATTAGTAATGCTAGCAAAGGAGGAAGCCGACCGTGCGAGGCAACGGTCCTCTCGCCCCAGCCGCCGTGATTCCGATCCCGATTTCTGACCACCGTAGGCGCGGGCTTGCGGACAGCGAGCAATGGGTAGCTCGCCGTCCGACCGTCCGGTAACCGTCCGGACAGAGCCCAAGCGCGTTCTGTTCCATGCGCGCCTCAAGGATATGTCAACAACTTTAGGGGCCCAGCAGGGTCGAACCCTACCGGGGCTAAGGGTCTGATTCTGAAAGAAAGACTAGGCCCTGATACGAAAGGCAACGAAGGAACAGGAGTGGGTTTTTAGTCAGCAAAAGTCTGACACTAACTCCCGATCCGCTTAAGAGCATGATTTGTCATCAGATGATATTCCCACCGAAAAAAAAAACCTGGGGGTCGTGGCCTGCAAATTGAAAAACACAGCTTTATGACGGAAGTACAGACTACGTGCGTGATGGCAGGCCTCTACGAGGTACAAGAACGTTACTCTGCGCTAAGACTAAGAGACCACTTTTTCCTTCGCAGTTCGCTCAGTACAAGATGTGGTTGCTGATTGGTGTAAAAATGAGACGATTTATACTTATCCGAGTAATGTCCTAAGTTTAAAACAAACAGATCTCTAATGTCAGAGGTCTTTCAATCTGCAAATAATGTGTTATAATATATATTCTTTTTTTGAGTGCTTAAAGATACAACAGTTATCAAAATTATTATTTATACAGATAAGTATGTTTATTAACAACTGATCGAAAGGTTAAGTATTATTTTTAACATAATGTTGGTCAGTTTTGTAATTTTATTTCTTATCTATTTGGGACAAAAAGTTTTAAAAATAAATTGATTAGATGTCAGCAAAATCGAAGGGGCCCACTAGGTCGATGCTTAGGGCTGCGGGAACGTTTGAAAGAATGAACTTGGCTCTAGAACGTAAAGGGAAAATAAAGGATCATGTGTGGATTTTAATCAGTAACAGTCTGACGTGCCCTTTCGCTCCACCCAGAAGAAGAGGAATAGAAGAAGTAGACGGCATTTGATGATTATCCACCTCAGGTAATGGTTCTGTATCGGCTAAGATCCTTGTGTACCACTTTAACGTGATACACCATTCTACAATGCGTTCCAATTAAGAATAGGATCGATTGCCATGTTGTCATACTGTCATCGTGTACTCATTTCATAGAGATCTACGCTTTGGAATTAGCATATTTTTTTCTGACTGACTGACTTCTTGACATTTCAAAAGTGCCTGTAAATGGTTTATTTGAAATAAAATGCTTTGATTCTTTGAATCTAATCAGGGTTTGAAGATCCCCTAGCCTGGAGTGCCTTGCCTAGCCCTTCGGTAGCTACGCCAGTGACTTAATCCTAGAATATGATAACGTAGAATGGGATAAAATATAATTAACTTGACAGTCCAGTTGGGTAGATCTAATTTCGAGAAAGAGGTCAACCCTCGAATCTGACTCTGCTGGGCAGTGTTCAGGAAGCAGCGCGGTGTCTTAAGACGAAAGTCTATGACCAGTGCGTGTTGCCAGTGATGACATATGGCTCCGAAACGTGGTCGCTCACAATGTGCCTCATCAGAAGGCTCGAAGTCACCCAAAGGGCAATGGAAAGGGCTATGCTCGGTGTTTCCTTGCGTGATCGAATAAGGAACTAAATTGTTCTATAAGGAACAATTTGCCTGCTGTGGTCTTCCCGTTCGATTATAAATTAGGTGTCTTCAAGGCTAGAGTGAATAGGCTCTTAATAAACTCCACCATCAACGATTGCATCATTGCTTACCATCAGGTGGGATCGCAGACAAGTACTGGTTTATATTATTGAAAGAAAAAACTATCGTTGTAGACGAACTGCTGTAAAAATGCAAATTTTCGATTCTGCAATAATTTCGCGAGAAAACCAGCAAGACAAAGTATTCCATCGGATTGGATCCGTTATCTCAATGAGTAGCGGTTATCTTTATTTACATAAGAGCCTATCACTGGCACTGATAACACAGACAAACAAAAACAACGAACTATCTATAAACTATATACTTATCAGCTGTAGCTAGGACCAATAATAAGTTTGTCTGCATGTGTTGCGAATTTATTTTTACAAATATACATCATCATCATCATTTCAGCCAATAGACGTCCACTGCTGGACATAGGCCTCCCCCAAATGTCGCTACAATGAACGGTCCTGTGCGTCTCGCATCCATCGGATTCCCGCAACCTTCAACAGGTCATCGGTCAACCTTGTAGGGGGCTTTCCAATACTACGTCTTCCGGTACGTGGTCACCACTCCAGAACCTTTCGGCCCCAACGGCCATCCGTTCTTCGAGCAATGTGCCCTGCCCATTGCTACTTTAGTTTCGCGATTCTTCGGGCTATGTCGGCGACCTTGGTTCTCCTGCGGATATCTTCATTCTCTATGCGTTCACTCAAGGAAACGAGGAAGGAGCTACAATCTGGGGGACTTTAAGTCAAGAGCATATAGGTTTTTACTTCGTCGGTTTCCATCAGATGAGAAAACATTGACATATACTCTATTAGATACTGAAATAGAGATCAAGCGCGAGGTTATAAAAAATAAAATAACCTGGTTAAGTGGGCCCTCGATATGTGAGAAAACACTGCTATTACTGATCTTAAGTTCCCGACACTTTACCATTGCCACCGCTGTTACGGCTCGTTCACGACTTATCTGCTGTGAGCGGTAGCTAAGCGCGGGGCGGCGAGCGGTAAGAACAAAGTAAGTAGTAGTAAGAAGTACGCCACGAGACACCGCTCATAGCGGCGCGCGTCCTTCTAACGATGCCGCGGCCGCTCGCCGCTAAGACGTAGGATTTGTAATAAGATGATTTCCCAACCAAAAAAACAAAATGCGATGTTTTCCTTCACCGTTTTGAGAGCAGTGATGATGACATAAATTACACAAAGTAAAGCGCCTGGCTGGGTTTGAACCCGCGACCTACAACTCGTAAATCGGGACGTTACCATTTCGCCATCACTGCTCTACAGCTCTGCTCGCCAGCATAATAGTAGAAAATTATCCTCAGGTAACATACTCCCAGGGTAAAAAAATATGCGCGCTTGACCGCTATCTTACCTGATGGAAAGCGATGATGCGGTCGACGATGGAGCGCCTTACCCAGCGCCAAACATTCAAAATTATCTAAATACCTACATAGTAATTTCAAGAAAAACCGAAGTAATTCCCTATCTTACTGAATGTACACGAATGACGTATTTATTTATTAATGTAGCGTAAAGGAGTTCTTTGTCAGTTCATAAAAAAAAATGTAGATATGTATGTATGTACAATATTGTTATCAATTTTATTGTAGTGTCAAGGATTTGTAAGTTCAAATGACTAGATATGTTATAGATAAGTTATACTCTTTACTATACCGGTTTTTTGGACAAAATGTACCTACTTACTTATTATTTTAGAACATGTGTGCCCAATGAAATTTTTTATCAGTGAAAATGAAGAACTTTCATATAAGCATAAGCGTGAATAAAGCTAAATGGGTGATTCTTTGAAACTAAGAGAAGGTCTCATTCATCTGGCCTAGTTTTCGTACCTTTTTTCTTGTGTCGTAAGTCATTGGGAGCAAATGAGTGCCTTAAATACATTTAGTGATCGGGGGAAAACTAATATCTAAATATAAATATCAAATTGTAAAAAAAAACTAGGCCAGACGAATGAGACATTCTCTCGGTTTCAAAGAATCACCCATAACTACATTAGACCGACGCACACGTGTAACACGCCTGATTTGTACGTAGAACGACGTCGCGCAGCGTGGATCAAGTGTAGCTCTACAAGTCTAGTTGCCGTATAAAAAATATGGCGACCGACGCTCCCAAATCGGCGTGTGTGTCACACTTGTGCGCAGTGTAGTTCTACCTTTAGCCTTATAGTGTTCCCACTGCTGGGACTCAAGCCTTCTCTCTAGGAGAGGGAATGCTACTACGTGATCCCAGTGCGAGATCTCTTTGAATTTTCGATTGTAGGACATGACGATTTCCTAGTGTTTTCCTTTACCGTTTTGAGAGCAGTGGTGATCAAATAAATTACACAAAGTGCTTACCCGAATTTGAAACCACAAGTTATGCAAAAAACCCTTAGACATTCTAAGTAATTTCTGCCACTCAAATCAAGCATAGTTTTAGGATTTAATATTTTTACATAAATTATAGTTATTCCCGTTGATATGGCAACTGCACTGATTGGAGTGGAAGATGTTTCTTTTATATATTCTTTTTATTATATATTTTTTCTTAAAGTATCGATCCCCAACACCAGGAATTACCCGTGTTGCGTTCACATACACGTAAACTCACATATGCAAGATAGGGGGTACTTATATTATTATTCTAGGTCTGGGTGATCTGGAATAATAATGTACCTGGAATATAATAATACGAGTACATTAAGGCTATACAAAGCGACACCTCCCACGCATAAGGTCGTAAGGCAAAGAGTGCATTTTTTCAGGGGAACCGTTTTTTAATTGTTAATTATGTAAGTAATTAGTAAAAATCCTTTTAAACGAATCACAGTACAAAACGCTGGATTCATCTAGAAATAATAATATTTATTTTACAATAATATAATACAAGTTTACTCAAAACATGTGTTACGGCTTTATGCATCGCTGAAGGTATAAAAATATTTGTTACTTGCGGGAATCAAAGCGCGCAGTAGCCAATCACTTAGCGACTGCGCCAACCGTGCCATCGATGTGACATAAATAGATCAAAATTTTTGGTTTCCGTACCTCAAAAGGAAAAAACGGAACTCTTATAGGATCACTTTGTTGTCCGTCCGTCTGACTGTCAGTCTGTCGGTCTGTCAAGACCTTTTATTTTGGGAACGCGTGGAGTTGAAATTAAAACCATATACTTAGATCTGCTGCCCCTTGAAGCTGTGAAAAAATCAAACTACTGAGTTAACGAAAAAAAAAGATACGGCCGTGTACATCGTAAAAAAATGTATATTTCGACCCTCTCGAGGAAATCAAAATTCATAGGGTACTTCCCGTTGACCCATAATCCTGAAATTTTGCAAGGTATTATAGCACAGATTTAGGAATAAATCTGAAAACTGTAAATTTGTTGTTACGACACAACAAAAAAAAAGGCGATTCGGAAAAATCTTCGAGACTCCATTCGCGAATTGAACTGTTTACATAGGTGAGTTTGTACGGAACCCTCAGTGCGTGAGCCCGACTCGCACTTGCCCAGTTTTTTTTACAAAATCCTATGTTTCTAGGCTCAGTTTAGACTGTACGGTATCTGTCAATTAATTTTAGATATTTTGTAAAAATAAGTAGATGTACCTACTGATAAAGTTTGAAGTATTATCTTATCTCCTATGCGTAGGTTATTGAATAAGTATGTAGGTGGAATTCGTTCCTGGATGGTGACACATTTCAACGTCCTTGATGATAAGTATGCGTACTCTTATTCAGTTCGCAATGGAATATTCCTGTCTGAATTTTTCATATTATGCTCAGTCAAAACTGAAGCATTTTTTTTTCATATAGTGTCAGACTTTTACTGACTAAAAACCCGATCCTGTTCCTTCGTTGCCTTTCATACCAGGGCCGAGTCTTTATTTTAGAATCAGACCCTTGGCCCCAGTATGCTTCAACCTTGCTGCCTCTACGGTTGCTGACATCTCCTTGAGGCGCGCGTGGTACACTACTTACCGTCGACGACTTGGGAATATTAAACTGAAGTATAAATATTATAAAAAAACGTTAGTTCATAATGCTTTGTAATTAAATTTTATTAGAACTTTTTGTTGTCTTGCTTTTGTTAACTGACGACTAAAGACAAAAACTCATATAAGGTATTAATTATACAAAGCAAAATCAGCTTATTCTTACATTTTAAGAGCTGATCCTGATGGTCTTAATTGATTTGAGACAATACAAAAACGATGGAGAAAAGAAAAGAGGAAAAAAATTGAGAAACTCAGAAAGAGAGAAAGAACGAAATAAAGAGAAAAAGAAAGAACCTATGAAAGACAAAAGAAATGAAAGAAAGAAGGAAAAAAAGAGAAAGAGGGAACTGTGACTCTCCCAGGATAAATAACAAAATAAGGTTAATTATTAACTAATCACAAATTAACTAAACTAAAATTAACAAAGACCTGTGTGACGCTAAAAATGCTCTTATCTCTATCGCATATACTCCGATACTACCTATATCATTAGATTATCTACGTTAACCAGTATATCATGAATGCTTACAAAACGAAAATTTGTTAAAAAGTTCAATTTTGGTGAGATCATAGTCCTTGCTACGAAGTCTACGAATATGCTACGTTGACCTTGCTACGCGCTACGGGCTACGAAGAATAGAATAGAAAAAGATTGAAGACTTGACAAGTTAATACAAATTTGATAAGAAAGCTTGAGGATGAGGAAGCTCAGAAAATGGTACACATTTGTTCCTGTTACATTACTGTGATCATTGCTACGAACGTGCTACGAATTGAGTTCTTGCTACGAACCTGCTACGAATTTTGTCCTTGATATACAATAAATTATTTCATTTTGTTTCAGACACCAATGGTGCAACTACCTCTTGTGGTAAGTAGACTCTTTAATTTTCTTAGACATAAGCTTCATTCACCTGAACGTAGAAAAATACCACAAAGAAACATATTCCCGGACCATATGTCCTATTCCAGGACATTATCTACCAGTATACCAATTGTCATCCAAATCCATTCAGCCGTTTGAGCGTAAAGGAGTAACAAACACACACATACACAAACATATACATATAAACTTTCGCACATATAAACAAAGTCAAAACTCAATGTTATGAATGTTAATTTTATGTATGATTTCAAACACAATGTAAATTGTCCCTGAATAAATTGAATTGAATATTCAAAATCAGTAACCTATATATTTTAAAAACTAAAAATGTATTTAAAGAGTGTTTCTGTACCTAAGTGTAGTCTTGTATAACTGATTTTTTATCTCAAGAATATGTTTTCTTGAGATAATTTTCTGTTTTAATATGGGCCAATCACCTGGAAGAATTGAGTATCTAGCTACTACAGGCTACAGCTTTGTTCGCGTGGTTTTAGTACTTTCTACCACTATCAATTATACTTTATATGTCATTCTGAAGCATAAGATTTATTACTATAAAGTTTCATCGAAGTCCAGATACACACACACATATAATAAGAATAATAATATTCCACAACTTTCACATAACGCCGTCTAGTTCCAAGCTAAGCAGAGCTTGTGTTATGAGTACTAGACAACTGATAAACATACTTATATATTTCTAAATACATACATATTATAGACTAACTTCTGAAAGCGGCTGCGCCCGCATGATATTAGGTTTCTCCATACAAACATTGGACACCCGTTTCATCCCCATAGGGGGTCAATTTGGGAAAATCCTCTCTTAGTGCTCGCCTACTTCATAAAAAGAAGCCTAAACCTTGTGCAAAATTTCACGCTCCTAGTCCCAGTAGTTTTGGCTGTGCGTTGATATGTCAGTCAGTCAGTTTCTCCTTTTATATAAATATATAAAAGGAGAAACTTATTTATCCATATAGTTAAATTACACCCAGACACAAAACAAATAATTGTGCTCATCACACAAACATTTGTCCTGGATGGGAATCGAACCCACGACCTCCGGGACAGCAGTCAGGGTCACTAACCAACAGGCCAGTCAAAAAAAAAATATATACATACTTTATAATATTAGTGTGTATAACCCAAAGAATCAACAAACTTAAGTGGCAGTGGGCAGGGCACATTGCTCACAGAACAGATGGTCGATGGGGACGAAAGGTTCTGGAATGGCGACCACGTACCGGAAGACGCAGCGTTGGCGCGGCCTCCCACAAGGTGGACCGATGACCTGGTGAAAGTCGCGGAAATGCGATGGATGCGACATGCACAGGACCGTTCGTTGTGACACTTGGGGGGTGCCTATGTCCAACAGTGGACGTTTTTTGGGTGAAATGATGATGATGATGATGATGATGATGAATATTAGTATGAATCATTTATTTATTAATGTTTTGTCGAAACTCATAGATTTCTAAAGAATATACAGATAATTTGATACCTTCTTCTCCTAGGGTAAACGTTTAAATCTCTACAATCCTCTTGACATGTTGACATTGAACCTTCACGCTAAGTCCGAGGGTTGGGGGTGAGTAGCCCTTATTTATTTGTCAGATCACTTCGATTTAGAACCTCTTTTTAGGCTTTCATGCACTTGATATGTTAAGTTAATGACAGGAAGCCATTTGAGGGCTTTTAAAAAACGAAACAAGAAAGTAAGCTTGGAAGAATTTTAAAAAGGGTGGTATTTAACTGTTCGTCAATTTATTCTAGTTTTCTTCTACAAAATATGCATTTTGGAAAATCCTTGCCTATGCTATGTCGAGACAGGACACCTTGTGTAAAATTTCAAGCTCCTAGTCCCAGTAGTTTCGGATGTGCGCTGATATGTTAGGCAGTCAGTTTTACCTTTTATATAGATATACAAAAATATACTCGTGTATCGAAGCACTCCATATCGTTGTCATCTGAAAATATTCCCAGAAGAAGGCAGCATCTCTTATTTTTTCTCTTTTGTTTTTATTTTCAATTCTGCTTTTTATTATTATTTTTTTTTTATATAATATCAAATTGTATTTGATATTGTAGATTATTTTTATTTTGCAATTAGATTTTTTTTCTATTAATTTTTGACATCAATATTTACTTTACTAAGTATTATATTTTTTAAATTATATATTTCCTTTTATTATTGTGAACGTGAGAACAATGTTGATTGCTTTTTTTTTTCCTTTTCAGTAATTTTAACGTATGTCTGGCAATTTGAGTATATTCTGCGGCCTACCCAAATGTCCTTTCCTTGGTATTGTTCGTCAAGTCGTTGAGCTCCTTAGTAGGTCGGTTCGTGAAGTGGTTTGAGCTTTATGAATACTGACAAATGCTTGCACTAACTGGACAGGTCCGCTCAAATCTGTATGGTTCTTTCTTCAAAAGACCATTTCAGACAAATCTGCATGGTTCACATTTGATTACATATTAACTGAAGAGACTTTGACCCCTGAGATTGTTTCGGTGTTTCTTCTCAGGATAGTCAGCTAGGAAACACCGGGCGCATCTAGTTTAAAATGACGAAAAAAAAAATCGACGTGTAAAAGTGTTTTTTTAAACCTACTTACAAAATAAATATCATTTAGCATTAGCACCTTGAATGGCAATCTTCTTATATATGAAAACTAGCTGACCCGGCAAACGTTGTTTTGCTATGTATATTTTTTTTAGGAAACCATTTAGGGGGATAAAAAATAGATGTTGTCCGATTCTCAGTCCTATCCAATATGCACACAAAACTTCACGAGAATCGGGAAAGCCATTTCGGAGGAGTTTAACCACAAACACCGCGACACAAGAATTTTATATATTAGAATTACTGTTCGTCAGTATCGTTGGAACTCAAAAACAGTTTGACGGATTTTTTTTGTTCGTCTGAAAAACCATCCCGGTTTAACAGAGAAAATTAAGGGAAAACAGTTGAAAATTTTAGTCTATTGAAAAGTGAGAAATTCACGGGGGTGAAGCCACGGGTGGTCGGTAGTTTCAATTAAAATTAATTGTCCAATAAACGTGTTTTTCTCACCGATGATAAAACTCGTAAAAACTGCTTCCTCGCGACATTTCGACGTCCATGCTCCCATTACCGTTAACATTTGCAATAAAACTGTTTATAGCCAAAATGTCGTTTGTCATTAGTTGCATTTATTTCAACCCTTTACTACCCTATCTGGGGTTTCATTTTCGTTGACTAAATAATTTTATTATTTCAAATCAAGCCGTGCGCTATTCCATTGACAAAAATTTTAATACAAAACTTCATGCCTTATTTCGACCTTTATGTACACTGAATCATAAAGAGACCTAACTCAAAAAACCAGTCAAGTGCGAGTCGGACTCGCGCATAAATGGTTCCATACCGCCAAATAGCAAAAAAAAACGGGAAAAAGAAATAGAATAGAATAAACTTTATTGTACAACAAAATTAGTTGTACCCCACTTAAATATTGTTTTTATTCTGTTTTAAGGATATTTTTTATAGCGGCAAAAGAAATACATCATCTGAAAAAATTTCAATTGTCTTGCTATCATGGTTCATGAGGTAAAGCCTATTGACAGACAGACAACTGAGTCTTTGCAGTTAAACCTTATTATAGACACGTATGTTTTAAGATTCAAGTACCCTCCTTTTGAAGTTAGGTCTGTTTATTTAGATTATGTGTGAGTTTAGTCTACTATGCTATACTAATATTGCATGCTTTTAGACCCACACACCACAGTTTTGACAGCACGTTTTTGTTCATAAATGTTTTTAAGATATTTAGGCTTCTGCCAGCGCCCTCGCCTGTGTGAAACTCGCACACTCCTTACATTGCCGGAATAGAAATTATATGTATCCTAGTCTGGGGCTTGTTGTACTCGTGTGCCTTTTATCCAAATCCGTTCAGCCGTTTGAACGCGAAGGGGTAACAAACGTACACACTTATGAGCCATTCAAGTATAACGAAAGCACTACAGGGGGGTGGGGGGTCTTTGCTTTGCTTATTTTTGATCATAGGGGAAGATTGGTCTAGATGGTGATTACGTGTAAAGTGTAATTTTTTTTTTAGTTTTTTATGTGAACAATGTCGATGTTTCAAAATCACAAATAAGTGAGCAGACACACATCAATAAGCAGCATACATATATTAATGAGTTACCTGATGAATTAATAAATCGAGCCAAAAATAGAAACCAATTAAAAAATGTTCTGATGTAACATTATCTGTATATGTGTCCATAGTTGCTGCGGTATGTTGGTCTCGGTTGGTTAGTGTTGTGGTGCTGCATCTGTTTATCTCACAACGAGTAGCTTACTTAACCTACCTATAAACTTGGGGGGTATTTCTCACCTAAAAATAAATAAACAAAAAAAACCTCACCTAGATTTTAGTAGGATTAAAAAAACACAAAACATGTGTCTACCCAGACAAGGTTTCATATCAAACAAAATTTCCAAAGACACACAACATTCATTCTAAAAACAAAAGCATCCATACAGGTTATCAAAAAACCCTCATTTAAATCACAAAGCTATACTCAACTACTACTCCATTATAACTTACTGGTGAGCAATTCTCGCCACAAAACTGAAACTGCGCTATAAAGCGTACCTAGTAGTGCCATGCTGAAAGGTACAAAAACTGCCCCCACTAGGATGGGGGGGTGGTAATACCGCTCTAGTTTGGACGCATATAATACGTAAGTATATAGAGTTTATTGTGCGGACCAGAGGAGCTCGGTTATATTACGATTTCTGCGCCATTAAAGGGTAGGAGAGGAGCTAGTGGGCCAACATTTTGTGCCAACTATTTATTTTATTTTTTTATTGAGGAATAACAAACAGCTACAACATAAAACTCATGTATAAAATAATATGTACTTTCAGTAGGTAGTAACAAAATAATAAGTGACATTTGTAGTTTTAATTTCAGAATTTTCTGTTAAATATAAATCATTTTTAACATTTCACATCGTTGTCGAGGTGGTTAGACGACCTAGACGCCAACCGCAAAGCTGGTTGGAAGTAGCATGAGAAAAGAATAAAATAATCTGCCTTTTAATATTCGGCCCGGCTCCGGCCTCCTCTCTCTAGGAGAGAGAATGGGCCGTAATCCACCATGCGGGCCCAGTGCGGATTGGTGAATGTCACATGTCTTCGAATTTTTGGTTCTAGAGCATGCCGGTTTCCTCAGGATGTTTTCCTTAACTGTTTTGAGAGCAGTGGTGATGAAATAAATTACACAAAGTAATGCTCCTGGCTGGGTTTGAAGCGGCAAACTACCACTCGTAAGTCGGGGCCGTTATCACTCGGTGAGAGAAAAGAATACCAAAAAAAAAATGGGGGAAGCCTTTGCCCAACAGGGGCAAAGTATAGGCCAAATAAAAAAAAAACACCTTAATATATAACAATTTAGAATATAAACTATAAGTAAAATACTCCATATTGTACTTTCCAGAATTCATACGTAAACGTCCATTCCTGAGAATGTCAATTATAGCATTACTTGAAAAAAGTTGCTGTTTTTTTTTTTTAACTACTTTCTGTATTTTTGACTTGGAACAAGAAAGGCATTGTATTAATTTGGACAGAAATGTAGGGGTACGAATTTAAGTACTCTCCTAATTGTTAGGGAAAAACAAAAGAATAGGAAACTGAAATTTATTGATTATATATTATAATGTTTCAAAAACTCTAAAATGGAAACCAACAAATAAAGAAAAAAAAAATCGAATAAAAATAAATATTTTTTTAAGTTATTGATCCTCAATTTCAGTCTAGACTCATTTTAATAAAAGAGTAGCTTCTATCAACAGCTTTGGCCGCAAAAATATATGACTATATTACTCAGTAATAAAGTAGAATTTCAATAGTTTTTGAGTTTATTCACTACAAACAAAAAAAAAAAAAACAAATCCTCTTAATATTAGTATAGGAGTATAATTTTATTGTCGTTTGACTTGTTTCCTTAAGTTTTTTTTTGTCGTTTTTGCCTAGCTATATTTTCGATTCTAAACTTTTAACTAAATATCAAAAATGTACGAAGAGTTTCTGTCTGTTCGTATAATGAACAGACAAAACTTGCCTGCTTATAGATAAGAATTAAAAAAAAAAATCTTGTATATCAAGGAAAAATTAAACATTTCATTTAAAAGCTGTGACGCTACTCAATGAAATCGTGTTCTATCTTTCAATTTGAAGAAAATTAAATTCATGTAACCATAATCTATTTAAAAACTTACATTTAAAAATAATCAACATTTCAAAGTGGAATCCATCTCCTAGACATGGTGCGGTAGGAGGTCGCTTTACAGCGCGACTGGGCGTCGCTTTTCAGTAGGCGGGGCGACCGCCCACCCGCTCATCAGTTCGCCTGAAACCCAACGCTGAAAACTTTTAATTAATTAATTTTTTTTTTTACACTGTGAAACCTTTTTTTTAGTTCAGTCTGCGTGTCGAGAATATCGGCGATTGTATTCGCCATAATTGTTTTTTTTTTTAATTTATTTTCTTTGATCCTGTGTTCGTTTTTTAAATGCGGGTTTATTTTTTTGTTAGGTATTGTAATCAGGTGGTTTTTTTATGTTAGATGCTACAAAACTCTTTGCTAAACATAATGATGAATTGGCCAAAAAATCTAGCAAAAATATGGATAATTTTGAATTTATAAATCAGAGGAACTGTTTCATTCATCTCAAGACGCGAATTATTTGTTTTTATACCCTACCTATTTAATGGATTTAGCAGTTAGCAAAAAATCTTTACTTTCTAATTAAGAAAATTTACCGTACATTCAATAATTAAACAAATTTTCTGAATAATAAATGTTAATGCTAAATCCTAAAGTTTGCCCTGCAGTCATTAGCAGGTTCTGGCAAGGCCCTATAAATAAGGGACTTCGAATAATATTTTTTCCCTTCGAATGAATAGTGGAGCCACAATCGATAGCCATTAAATCATCGCCCAATAAAAATGTCACTGGCCCATTGGTATACTGGCCGCATTTACACCGTATCTCGTGGGCGAATTTTCGTTCTAACATTTTTATAGCTATTTTATTTATTTATATATACTTTATTGTATACCAAGATTACAAATTTTTAAAATGAAATTGTAATACAAAAAAAAAACATACAATTGGCGGCCTTATCGCGCTCGGCGATTTCTTCCAGGCAACCCAGAATGGATAGAGACTGCCTGGACACTAAATGGGGTTGCACTTGGTGCAAATATAAAAGTAAAACAAAATTTGATACTTAATACTAAAATAGATACATATATACATACATACAACTACCGAGTTATTCGCGTACCGGAACTCGCAGCAATGGAAGACCTCCTACAAAGTTGACCCATGTTCTGGTGAGAGTCGCATGAACACACTCACATGATAGTGACAAGAAACATGAAACAGAGATATTTGTAATTACAAAACATGATTGAAAAGAGTGTCCATGGAGTTTCTTGCGCATTCTTCTCCATAGAGATCTACGCTTTGGAATGTGTAATTAGCATCATTTTTTCTCACTGACTGACTTCTTGACATTTTAAAAGTGCCTGTAAATGGTTTATTTGAAATAAAATGCTTTTGATTTTGATTTTGAACCCGATGGATACGAGGCGCGCAGGATCGATAGTTATGGCGACACTTGGGGGAGGCCTATGTCCAACAGTGGACATTTTTCGGCTGAAACAATAATAATGATAAGCTTATGTATATACATCCAGGTAAGGTGAATAAAGACTTTAAAACCATTTGCATCATTTAACCTCAGAAAAAAGACGATTACAACAAGTAATGACAGTCCTTCAAGTTTAAAATCAAGTAAAGTGCGTCATCACACCGTAATAAATAACTACGTCAGCGTTGATATGGCATTATTGATAATAATATGACAGTTAAAATAATAATAATAACACTCCGCAAATAAAACATAAATCAGGAAGTAGACGACTGTGATGAAACTACATCAATGTATGTAAAACGTGTTTTATTTATCTAAGCGGTTATTGCTAATACTAAAAAAACAACTATTTAAAAGGTTGTACAAGTTACTTCTAGGTTGCCGTGATCCATGCATGGACCATATCATTGCTTTCCATCAGGGCCTCAAGTCTGCTATTACTATAGTGTCAGAATGGTCTATCATTGACTTCATAATTGTTGATTTTGTCCAAGTTTGATAATCTACTAATATAATGACTTCATTATGACTTTCCAATGATCAACCACTGATAATCCATTGAAAGAAATGGCATAGAATGGTAATCTCGTACATATTGACAAATGAATATCTGGCATATGCGGTAATCTGCCAAAATTTTGACAGTTCCTTTGATCAGTGACATACCATTAGAACGTCATTGTGCAGTCATTGCTTTTAATTTGTTTCGAGACAGCTCGATATTGTCATTCTACCACAAGATCATTGACCGATCAATGATCGACCATTTTGAATTATCAGATTACGAACTTTTAGCAAAATGACAATGGGATCGTGTTGGAATGACGAATTTATAAAAATAGCAGACTTATGCCCCTGGTGAGATAGTTGTTAAACGCGAGCATAAAGCCAGTAAAAAGAAAATATTAGAGGTAATGCACGAACGCACACACACACACCGACTAGACAAACGTGTCATTTGTTTAAGACTCGTCGAATCGATGTCAGGTAAAATGACATTCTAAATTTATTGTTGTTACCGTCATCGCTATTTAATATATAATTAATATTCAGTATCATCTCAATATTACTATTCAAATAAGGTTAAACCGGCCGCGACTTAAAAAAAAAACCAGTCAAATTAAACTTTTCAAAAAATGTCAATAAAAAACGAATAAGTTTTTATAAAAATATATATAATTCGGTTGCATTTTTTCAAAGTTGATTATTTTCCAGTTTTGAGTTGAGGTAACCTCCACAACTAAACCAAACTTTACCGTTAAAATCATTATTAACCTTAGGGTTAGTTCACACCGAGACGCGACGGGACGCGACACTGCGCGAAATGCGACTCAAAATATAACTTTTTTATTTATTTTACACGAAATTAAACACATTTCTTTGTGAAAATTCAGAATAGGTTGCACCACGCAGCGTTCCGCCGCGAGGCATATCGATCTGCTCTCCTAGCCAAGTTACGATCATTTCGATTGCGTCAAACGCCTGGTGTAGGCCACGCCTCCGATTCCTTTGTTCTGACCACGTGACTGAGCGTTGGGATGACGTCAGAACAAAGGAATCGGAGGCGTGGCCCATTCGAGTCGTTCGACGCAAACGAAACGATCGTAACTTGGCTAGAGGGGCTGAAATGTGTATCTTCTCATGTAGTAAATACAGTTACATTTTGAGTCGCTCTTCGCGCAGTGTTTGTGAACTTACCCTAAGTGTATCTCATGACAATTCTAATAAGCTGAAACACGGATAGGACATTTTTTTTATCGGGATCTTTCAGTGCCTAACTTCAGGCTTCTTTATCCGAACCATTTATTTATTTATATCGTCACAGTTGCTTAACTATTTAATCCAGATATCGGAGTTTGTAAAGGTCATCTGTGATCTTCATCAGTTTCACTTTTTATAGATAAAGTTTTGAGGTAACAAATATAAAAAAATAGAACCGTATTGAGAACTTCAACCTTTTTTGAATTTGGTTAAAAAACAGGTTTCGGTATTCGCATATGACATTTAAAAGAGGCTTTTGTTTGTTTAATAGAAACCATAATATATGCAAATTATGCGGAACCGGCCGGCCTTGTCTGAGGAACTCGTTGAGCTAATTTTGATAGTCACGACACACATATATTTGCAATAAAATACCGGAGAGTGTGTGTTAGTCCAAGGTCTAGGTTAAAAAAGGACTTCTAACTTGCTTGCAGACTATATATTATGCCAATTTTATCAATCGACATTATTACTCGTAAACCCGCTCTTATCTCTACCGCTGTTAGGCACGCAGTTTACTGTTTTTCGCACTCGCGCGGGAAGGTGTGTGAGCTCGTAATTAAATATATTTATCGTATCAGGCTGAGCGCTAAGCGACCCCAACGAGTCGCGTGTCAGTGTATCGAAAAACGTCGTTTGATACAAGTGCCAATTTGTGTCTGCAGCACTCGGCCCCATAACACCCTTGCCTGCGGTTCGGGCGAATTATTCCGCCTCGGCCGCAATGACAAACTTTTTCCACTTGTATCAAAATGATTTTCTGGTCTGGTTTCTGAAAATAACACTAGTTAAATTAAAGAATATGGTTGTGTTTAGATATGCAATATCGTAAAGTTGCATAAAACACTAAGGGCGGAATACACCAATAAAACTAATCGCGTTTTAACGTTTGGCTCACATAATCGCGTTTAGCCGCTGTCACTAGTGTCACTTGTCTGTATTTTTCTTTTATTGTATTTTTACAAGTGACACTAGTGACAGCGGCTAATCGCGATTATGCGAAAACGCGATTAGTTTTATTGGTGAATTCCGCCCTAATGGTCTTTAATCAAAACCTGGTTATAAGATAAAACTGAGTCTAAAACATACTATACTTTATTCGCGATAGCATTAGACAGATGTTAAAAAAGGTTGTTTTAGGGTACACTTTGTAATAAAAGTACAATATATGGATATTGTGCTTTATTACAGTTAAGATTGATGCTGAATTTATTATAACCAGCTTATATACCAACTGTTATACTTAAATGAATTCATTTGAACTATCCATCTGCTAAATTAATGAGGCTTTTAAATAAATAAATTATTTAGTTCTTATCTTATACTACTAGTGAACATGTTAAAAATCTAAAAGAAGCAGGGGTTGTCAGTACCTGGAAAGTTTTTCATTATACAAAAAAAAAATTACAAAAAATACAAAATTGTTTATTTCAGAAACCAAATATTTGTAACAATAGATTGTGATTGGAGCCTCCTTTTAGGTAAATAATACCTGTATTAGGAGACTCTGCTCTTCCATAACTTAGCAATATTTTAATAGTTTTTGGTTATTACAATGTAGGTACAGTTAAGTATTACCTATATTAATATTAGTTATTTCTATTTGTATGAAT
Source organism: Mythimna vitellina (assembly GCA_949316375.1). NCBI lineage: Eukaryota > Metazoa > Arthropoda > Insecta > Lepidoptera > Noctuidae > Mythimna > Mythimna vitellina. The sequence goes on along the minus strand of OX438709.1, from coordinate 3,620,315 downwards.
GTTAAATAATATATAATATTGTTGCCTTGTAATGTGTACAATTCATTTACTTTTTAAGGAGGAAACTTGAAGATACGCCATTAAAAAAAAATTTTTTTTTGAAATAAAGTTATGTTTATTAAAAAAAAAAAGAAAATTCATTTGCCTATCTAAGTGTTTAGTACTTACCTTACAATAATCAAATTTATCTAAGTAAATAATGTTAAAATTTTAAATTAATATAATATTCCACAACTATCACACAACGCCGTCTAACCCAAGCTAAGCAGAGCTTGTGTTATGGGTACTAGACAACTGATAAACGTACTTATATATTTCTAAATACATACATAGTATAGATAAATTAGATCCAGACACCGAACAAATGATCGTGCTCAAAACACAAATATTTCTCCTGGGTGGGGATCGAACCCACGACCTCCGGCATAGCAGTCAGGGACACTAACCACTAGACCAACAGGCCAGTCAATTAAAACCATTATTTATTAAAATTGTTAAAAATTTTTTTGGAGTAATGTAGGCCGAGTGGTAACGGCCCCGACTTACGAGTTGTAGGTCGCGGGTTCAAACCCAGCCAGGCGCATTACTTTGTGTAATTTAATTCATCACCACTGCTCTCAAAACGGTGAAGGAAAACATCGTGAGGAAACCGGTATGTCCTAGAAACAAAAATTCGAAGACATGTGACATCCACCAACCCGCACTGGACCCGCGTGGTGGATTACGGCCCGTTCCCTCTCCTAGAGAGGAGGCCTGAGTCCCAACAGTGGGAACATTATATGGCTGACTATGCTATGCTATGTTTGAATTTATTACGGAAAATAATTTTGCGCACACTTGCTTCAATTAATCTCTTTTGTCTAATGCTATCTTGAATGGAGAAGTACAAGTGATTTTAAGACACTATTAAAAAAAAAAAATTAATGCCCCATAAAACTAAACTAACTAATTAACTTAATCTCGCCCAACATACCAGTGTCTCAAGACGAAAGTCTATGACCAGTGCGTGTTGCCAGTGATGACATATGGTACTGAAACATGGTCGCTTACAATGGGCCTCATCAGCAGGCTAACAGTCACCCAAAGGGAAAGGAAAAGGCTATGCTCGGAGTTTCCTTGCGTGATCGCGTAAAGAATGAAGATATCCGCAGGAGAACCAAGGTCGCCGACATAGCCCGAAGAATCGCCTAACTGAAGTGGCAGTGGGCAGGGCACATTGCTCGTAGAACGGATAGTCGATGGGGCCGAAAGGTTCTAGAGTGGCGACTGCGCACCGGAAAACGCAGCGTTGGAAGGCCTCCCTCTAGGTGGACCGACGACCTGGTGAGTGCGGTGGATGCGAGACGCACAGGATCGGTCGTTGTGGCGTCGCTTGGAGGAGGCCTATGTCCAACAGTGGACGTCTTTCGGCTGAAATAATGATGATGATGATGAGATAGTGCAGCAGATTTTTAATTTTCTAAATGTTTTTGTATACACTGTGTCTACATCTCTCATCCAATTCTCCTGTCGCAGGTCTGCTGAAAGAAATTTAATTTGAAATAAACAGTACATTTGTGCTCTTCTATCTGCTTTTGTTCTTTTCATTTTTAAGTGTTTGTGTGTACATAATTAAATAAATAAATAAAACTATATTGTGTTGACATTTTCATATTATGGGAAAAGGAAGTATAATCAAACAACATTTTATGAATATTTAAAATTTTGCGTATATTTAGCCAATAAGACACGTTTCTATGCAAATTCTATATAAATTGTCATTTTATTAATGGACCTAGCTAGGCCATTAGCATTATTTACTTGCTTTGAATACAAATACTATTCCTTAATTTAGATTCATTCATTTATTAAGACCCGTTAAGACCACTGGCGAGAAAAAAAAAATACAAAATCTTGAATCTAGGTACTATGAACCACAAAATAATTATTCGCTTCAGTAAGACATATATGGGCAATAGGGGGGGTAGGGTGTAGGGGGGTAGGGGTATAGAGGACATCAGACAACGACCTTACACGGCTAACAGCTGAGCGTTCGAAAGCGCGCGCACGCGAATTTCAAACAGTTGTTTTTTTTTATTGTCATAAAACTAATGAGTATATAAAAAAGTTTCTTTGGGAAAATTGTTTGTAATCATGAGGACAATCATGTGTTTAAGTATCGGTCACTAATTACTAGTCAACCTATATAACTTGTACTAGCGATCCACCGCAGCTCAGCACGGGTGTTAAAGATCTTTGTAATTCTTGGCTTTTCTCAGCATATATTATATATTTAACCCTTTCTCAAAAATCACTCTGTCTATTGGTCAAAACTGCATGAAAATTCATTCAGTAGTTTTTGAGTTTATTGCATTCATACAGACAAACAGATGCGGTGGAGGACTTTGTTATATAATGTAAGGATATAAACAGCAAAGAAATAAAAAAAAACCGGGCAAGTGCGAGTTGAGCTCGCGCACTAAGGGTTTCGTACAACCTTACCTATGAAAACAATTCTATTCCTTACGAAGATTTTTCCGAATCGCAATTTTTTTTTTGTGACGTAACTACAAATTTACAGTTTTCAGATTTATTCCTATACTTGTGCTATGAGAGCTTTATGCCAAATTTCAGGATTCTAGGTCAACGGGAGGTACCCTATGAATTTTGATCCCCTTGAGAGTGTCAATATATACGTTTTTTGCGACATAAACGGCCGTATCATTTTTTCTGTTACCTGACCTGAATATATGGTTTTAATTTCTACTCGATACCTCCACGCGTTCCCGAGATAAAGGGTCTTGACAGACAGACAGACATTAAAGTGATCTTATAAGGGTTCCGGTTTTTCCATTTGTGGTACGGAACCCTAAAAATTAATTCCATAAATAAACGAGTCAGTATTAGAATATTTCCTGAACTCTGGAAAACTCACTTCGGTGTAAATGTTGCCACACGCATGCGCTGAACTTTCATATCGGATTATAATTGAAATAAATCCAGCTCAAAGTCTCGACTGCCTCGCTGAAAACTGATTACATTCTCATCTTATACTTTACTAGGATTACCTCATCTTTCGTCACCTGAATGTAACCTATTTCTCTTCAAAAATTTATTTACACTTACGAAAATTCTTGTTTCGCAAAATCGTTGGGAAGCCATTTTTCAAAATGGCTGCAGCCGTTCCGTTCAACGCAGAAACAGCGAGCATGGTGTTGCGTCAAAAAATAAACATTTTGCATCGTCAATAACATTCTTGCGCCTCGGCGCCGCGCATGCGTGCGACGCCGTCTCAAAACGACGCGTTTCTGTCAAAAATATGCAAATTAATCTATAAAAATGTGATTCAACACCACTATTATGATACGAATGTTAGTTTAAAAGTAATAAATTTACTTGTGACGTTTTCGAATCGCTGAAAAATATTATTAGTAAGCGTTTAGTTTTGACGGCGAGTGTCGCTTCGTCTCTGTCTGCTTCTACGGCGCATGCTCGGGCGTAATGTTTATATTATTTGTATTTGAGCTGTGTATCACGTAAACTATAACTACCACAGGCGTAGCTCCAATACTGTGGGCCACTGCCCGCCCCACCCCTCTTCGGTAGTTAAATATTTCTTGCTTATTTCGCCCTTGCATTGTTGATGCTGCGGCGTCGCAGGCTGTTGTGTATTGTTTAGACGCGCCATTCCAAGCAAATATTTTTTAAATATAAACAGTAACGGCGTGTAGGGTTTGAATACTTATTTAATAGTGTTTAGTGGTTTGTTTTAGTAAATTTCAAGTACGATGCATCGTTTTGCTGCAGTGTAAATAATTTGCATCTGAAACTGCAGTGCACCGGTACTTATGAGTGGTTCTTTTAGTCACTGTAAAGTGTTGGTTTTTTTATTGTTTGTTAATTGTTTTTATTTTATGTTAAACAATTTGTTGTTGCCGTGAGTGAAATGAGTTTTTGAGGAGTTCTGGCGAGCGCGTAAGTTTTTATGTAGTGATTTGTGGTGAAGGGACGCGGTTTTAAATAATTGTTGGCTAGATTTTGGAATAACATTTTCGAATTGATTGCTCTTTGTTGAATTTTTAAATAATGAAATAAACAAAAAAATAATTCCTTGACTTCTAATTAAATACAAAGTATTCGTAATCAATTACTGATTACTAAAAAAAAAACAAGATTTTATAAAATTAAAATAAAATCATTTATTTTCCAAGAAATATTCTTATTTTTGCTAAAAACAACAATCACCTTAACCATTACTCAGTGAATTATGAATTTTTAACATTTCATAAAATCTTTCGTTACTTGAAACACCAAAAAGAACACAAATTAAAAATCAAAATATTCAAACGCAACACTTCGCTTACGAGAAAAGTTTGAATTTCCTCGACGGAACTTATGAGCACGTGGTGTGTCGCTCATGTGCGCCAACAGGCGACCAATCATAGCGTCGCTCATCAGCGGCTCGACCAATCACGAGCGCCCGCTTTTCAGCACCTCTTTTGACAGCTGATAAGAGACGCGCGAAAAACTGCTAAAGTTTATATTGGTTATGAATACTTTTTGCGTGCTTTTTGTTTTCTTTTTTGAATTTGTGGTCGATTAAAAAAAAATGTTCACATATAAATTAGTTTTTGAATTTTCATCGATTGAATTTTGTTTTTGAGCTGAACAATACAACGCTAGAAGCTTATTTAGGGTAAGAAAATATTTTATTTTGTTAATTATAGAACTTATTAGCAGGCCCACCTGCAGGTCACAATTTATTGATTAGATTATGCTGTTGTTCAAAACTATAACCTTAATTTTAACATCCGCATGACGTCTTTTCGCTTCCGATTTCTGTCAATGATAAAAATGATTTTTATCTTCTTGACCTATAAACTTAATATTCAACAAACATTTTGTTATTCATTAGATATAAAAGTTAAAATATTGCCAAAACAATTCTTTGTTCTATTGACATGATAAATGAATAGAAATGTAACGACACAATGAAGGCGATAAAAACAGAAGGAAAATTATTAAAAAAACAAAAAAAACAGAAATTCCGCGGGAAATTCTAGTTTAGTTATTTCTTATTATTAAAATATTAAGACGGCATTGAATTATTTAAATCTTTATCCTTTATTACTAATTCATAAAATGTGAATGAATATTTTTTGTTTGAGCGAAAAAGAGGTAACAAAAGAACGTGCATAAATATAAATCTTTTTTTTTTTAAATATATGTTTAGACTACTGTTTTTTTGTACTAACTTTCTCCTTTTTTTTTACCGTCCATACGCAAAACTAAGCTACCAAAAATATACTCGCTTTGACCTCGCGACGCGTCGTGGATTTGTGAACACCAGGCCGATAGACAATACAATCTAAAAATAGAAAAGAATATTATTTATTTTTTAAACTTTATGTACATAAGCGGAATTAATGCAACAAGGCATTCTACCAGACAAACTTTGTGTTAAAAATACGACACTGTGGTAGGTGTACACAATAAATAAATAATAGATATTTTAAATAGAATGAAGTATCATTAAAATTAGAAGCTTAATAACATGTTATTTTAAAGAAAGAATCCTTGGTTTTATTACTTTTAGGTCGCGCTATAAAGACAGTTAACTAGTTAAATTAAATGATTGTTCGTGTGATTCCTAAAATTAAAGAAAGGCAGTGTTACGTTTTCAAATATTTCAAATTATTGGTAGTTTTCCTGAAGATTTTTTTCCACGCGCGTCTCAGGGAGATGTCAGCAAATCGTAGTGGCCCAGCAGGGTCGAAGCCTACTGGAGCCATGGGTAGTGTGAAAACGAAACCCGGGGCCCAGGGACGAAGGCAACAAAGGAACAGGAGTGGGTTTATAGTCAGTAAAAGTCTGACATTATATCTCGCTCCGCCCAAGAGCGGGATTTGTCATTAGATGATTTTCCCACCTAAAAATATAAATTTGGGTAATCATCAAATAAGTTCTCCCGCTCTGGATGGAACGAGAGGGAGCGTCAGCCTTTAACTGACTTTAAAACCCGCCGGTGTTCCTCTAGTTTCCCCTTATAATAATAAATACTTTATTCCAGACCATGTTATCCAATTTGTTAGTAACAATGTTCTTATGTTCGTGTCTTGATTTTGTTGTTAGTAATACTTGAAACTACCCACAACAAAACATGTAAAAGAGCAAACAATCACTATTGCTCTATTCCATGAAAAATGGCAGTACAATGATTGATGTAGCCACAGTCCAGCCGACTAGCGATCATGCTAAGGATGCTGTTGGCGCTGCCCCGCACTCTATGCACCAGGGATGCGCATCTTTTACGCATAATAGTGGAAAAGCAGTCCACGCGATATTCAGTAAACATCCCTGATGCACTACAGAATCGCCGCAGCCCCATCAACATCCTGAACTCATTATTAAATTGGATCACAGAGGGCACTGTACGACTTTTGGGTATAGTCGGCCCACAGAGTGCACGTATAGAATGAAGTACAAAAGGACCTAAAAAGTGTAATTTTGATTGCCCTCCATTCCCTCTCAATATCATCATTCTCCTTGAGGTCAGAGGTCAGCAAATGTCCAAAATACTTAACTTAAGACACCCTACGTAAAGCAGTACCATTAAACATTAAGCATTTATGTTTCAGGGCCACGGTAACTCTTTCTAACTAACCCACAGCCTAAATAAAGGTCTAATTAAATAATTACTGCTAAAGTCAAATATGTGTTGGTAATTTTCTATTTCTGTCATCACTCGTAATAAGTATTTTAAATGGCATTTATCGTCAAACGATTTCATAAGTCAACTCTTATTTGTAGCCTGAAGAATCGCCAAACTGAAGTGGCATTAGGCAGGGCACATTGCTTGCAGAATAGATGGACGCAGCGTTGGAAGGCCTCCCACAAGGTGAGCGAATGACCTGGTGAGGCTCGCGGGAATCCGATGGATGCGAGACGCACAGGACCGGTCATTATGGTGACACTTGAGGAGGCCTATGTCCAACAGTGGACGTCTTTCGGCTGAAATGATAATGATATTGATTTGTAACATTCGTCAGCTGCCTTTGTTCAAATTACGACATTTGATGGTCATCATTTGTGTAGGCAAGTGATGACTAAAAATCAGTTTACGATGTTCATCATTGTCATAAGCAGACATCGACGTCAACACAGAGAATCTCCGAGAGATTAAAATTAGGTTTTGAAGTTTTTTTTTTAATTTTTCTTTGTAATTTATCATTTTTTGCGAAGAAATGGCCCTGAGTCGTGAACAGTGGAAGAAATAACAGTGGGACAGTAGACGCTAGGCATAATGATAAAAAAAAATATATTAAAATCTACGTAAGAAAAGATTCAAAGTGGCCCTATTCTTACAAAATGAAAGGAACCAATTTGTTTTCATAGAAAAATACTTAGGAGTCAGTAGTTATCTTAAAAAAAAACAACTCTAAAAATACTGTAAAGAGGCGGACAAAATGGCGCTTAAAAAAAGTAGATCAGTAATTTATCTTCATTAGGAATGCTAGTTGAAACCTATAAATCTTTTGCGTTCGTTTTTAATTACCTAATTTAGAACTTACTAATCTCAGTAATACGAAACATGTTTTTAGAGTTCCGTACCCAAAGGGTTTTTACCTTTTACTAAGACTTCGCTGTCCGCAGTCTGTCACCAGGCTGTATCTCATGTACCGGGATAGTTAGACATGAAATTTTCGCAGATGATGTATTTCTGTTGTCGCTATAACAATAAAAACAAAATAAAATAAATATTTAAGACGGCTCCCATACAACAAACGTGATTTTTTTTTGCCCTTTTTTTGCTGCGGACGGTACAGAACCTTTCGCACGCGATTTCGACTCGCACTTGGCCGGTTTTTTTTTTTAGTTAGAACTTGAATTAGATAAATAATTCATTATCATATTTTTTGGAGCATCGCCTTAATAATGATCTTTTTTATTACATATGCGTATGACGTGCAACTACTATTTAAAATTTATAATTATTTGTTTATTCATATTGTTAGATATCAATGTTACAATTTTTTTTTCAATAGTAAGTCAAATTTAAAAAATAATCCTATCATTAATTTGTTTTTTGGTATTTTTTTTACATCCTTTGGATGCGAGACGCACAGGACCGTTCATTGTGGCGACACTTGGGGGAAGCCTATGTCCAACTGTGGACGTCTTTCGGCTGAAATGATGATGATTTTTTTTGTGGCTGGAAATCATAAATAATTTCTCTTCCTTTGCATGGAACGAGAGATAATGTCAGACTTTCACTGACTGAAGTCCATCCATGTTTCTCCAATTGCTTTGTATTCTAGGGCCGCAGTAAGTCTTACGAACAATCCAGTATTTCTGGTCATGATAGTAAGTTTTTTCTGTATTTTTGAATAAAGGACATGATTGACCATTTTACAAGCATAACTGACACTTTGGTAAAAAAAAACAAAAAAACTGTCAGCATAATTGACAGCTAAACTGATTGAGACTAGGGATTTTCTCTGGTTTATTAAAACAATAATTATAACATTTTGTAAATATTACCAAAATAATAAGAATTAATGTTTATTTATATATAAAGAAACCATTTTTTCTTAATTGATTTATCTACTCGCTTAGTAAAGTTAAATATTTAGTAGGCGAATAACATTTTAGTATGTTTACGATTATTAGGCTAACACTATTTCCGTGTTCCTATTTGTTTGCGTCATATAAAACCTTTACAGAAGACATTCTGAATACGTTATTGATATTAAGATTAAGAAACTGTCAAGGGTGACAGTTTTAGATGTATCTATTAGGTCGATGCCACACAGCTAGCGAGTGCTTTGGAAGCTATACTTTCTGCAAGGTGAGATGAACCATCGCAAGGCATTGCAATCGCCACACTGAAGCTACCGACGCTTTTTTTTAAGTTTTCTTTTTTGAGATAACTAAAGGAGACTTCAAAGTTTTTCTATGAAAACAAATAGGTTCCTTTTATTTTGTAAGAATAAAGCCACGTTGAATCTTTTCTAACGTAAATTTTAATTTTTTTTTTTTATCATTATGGCTAGCGTCTACTGTCTCACTGTTATTTCTTCCACTGTTCACAACTCTGGGTCATTTCTTCGCAAGAAAATGATAATTTACAAATAAAAATAAAAACTTCAAAACCTAATTTTAATCTCTCGCAGATTCTCTGTGTTGACGTCAAGGTCTGCTTATGACAACGATGACCTTCGTAAACTGACTTTTAGTCATTACTTGCCTACACAAGTGATGACCATCAAATAACTTCTATCACCCTAGGTGGAAAGAGAGAGAGACAGACTTTTACTGACTATATTAAAATTGGTTTTCAATGAAATTCTTACACTTCAATTTTCTTACGTCAATTTAATCAAGGTACGTAAACAAGGGCGTTGTTGTTCTCTGAGAAAAATCAAATTCAGAGGTCGAAATCTTTTTTAAAGGCCGTTCAATTATATTTTCTGAGATAGTCTTTTGAGAAAAGGAGACATTACCAATTTAAACTCAGTAGTTTAGTGGACTTGTTCCGGTGAGATGGTTTAAGCATGTCTCAGCTTAAATCAGAGCTAAAGTAGCTCAATAATCCGAAAAAAATAACCAAATCAAGATAATAATTTCTGTAGGCCGCATGAACTGTTCAAACTCCTCCATGATTAATCTACGTTGATGATAATAGTGCCATCTAGCCGATTTCGTCCACAGCGACCGCGTTTTCTAGCTCATCATGGTGGTTGTGAGCTCAGATAAGCAGGGTTGCCATGACGTTCAAAGTAAGATTGTTTCATTCTTATTTCAGTGTGGGTAAGAGATAGAGGTACACAGGTTGTCTAGCGCCATCTCTTACCCACACTGTTACCAGTGTGGGTAAGAGATGGCGAATGAAACAATCTTACTTTAAACGTCATGGTACAGGTCATGTTTCTTTGTTATCCGTTCTCAAGTAACTTGCATATCAACCTTTGGCCGAAAATTTTGAGGACAGAGCTTACATATCAGAACACCATCAAAAGGTAAATGATAAACCTTGATGGTCTAGCTTTAAAGTCGTCGCGATTTTAATCTAATTCCAACCTCCACTTATCTTCAAAGGCTTGCACGTGTCCCTGCACATGACGTCTCCACACAGGCCGATTTTATGCATGTTTCACGACTTGGGAGTCGTGGGGTCCATGTCGCATCTCTTCATGTGAGCATCCTTGAAGCGTAGAACTGTCCACCGCGATTTCGTTTTCCTTCTTAGAGTTCAGAATAAAAGTTACTCGCTAAGCGAAGCTCCTAGCTGTGTGTGTGACATTGGCTTTAGTAAGATATATTAAATGCACAAACATATTATATTAGTATTAATACATAACGGATAATAATATGGATATCTAGTTTCGTTTTACGATTTTATTGTGACGAGAGTCAAGTTTAAAGTTGTATTTTAAATTCTATATTTCCTTATGACTTACAGACGTCCTTAGTAGTTTAGAAAGCGCAAAATCATCAAACCTTTTGACCCCTTTTGACACGAGCTATAATATAGGATTAAAATGATGGAAGGTGTCAGTCAAGGGCTCTGGGAATGTTCGAAAGAGGTACCATGGTCCTGAAACACAGGTGAGCTTTAGTGCCCCAATGAAATGTCAGCAACTGTAAGGGCTCAGCAGGGTCGACGCCTACTGGGGCCAAGGGTCTAATTCTGAAAGGAAGTCTCGACCCTAGTATGAAAGGCAACAAAGGAACAGTAGTGGGTTTTTTTGTCAGTAAAAGTCTGACACTATCTCCCACTCCATCCAAGAGCACCCACCGAAAAAAAAGGTGGGCTGTAGTCAGTGTCCACCCGGAGAGGGTAATGTTATTAGATGATTTCCCACCTCAAAAAAAGGCGTAGGGAGGGAAGCTCTGGCTTCGTTTATTGAAGATCTTCACAAGGCTTGTCGTGGTAATAACTGGTTGATAGGATATAGAGAAATAGACTAAGAAGGCTCATAATTAGTAGTAGACGTCTTGGAGATTTTTTATTAAACCGAGACGTGGAGAGTCCTCTCGCTCAGTCCTGACGATATTAGTGGCTCTGCTACCAGCCGTTCTGATGAATCAGTTGTAAAGCTTGTGCCGACCTAAGATAAAATGAAGACGTATTTCGACGGCTTCCCTCCTGTAGCCAGTGGATATTTTTGGTACTAAAAGTACCTCAGCAGGTTCCAGTTTCTACGATTTAGGATCGTTCGTAAATGGACTAGTACTCCAAGACAATCTCTCGTACAAAAAAAAACTGCTTCTTTGTAATGTTACTTAAGATTAAATTAATATAACTTTTTCTTTGTCAATGATGTGCCAATGATGTTAAAGACATTTCAGAATGTAAAGGTTAAATAATTAATTATTTTTTTTGTCAGTTTAAACTAGATGAAGCCGGTGTTTTGTAGATGACACCCTGAGAAGAAACACCGAAACAGATTCAAAGTCTCATAAAAAGTTCATACTACAAACATGATATTAAACAAGTTTCGTTTCTATAATAGTCTTCATTCCTCACAAAAAACTCAGAGATCAAAGTCTCATTTAAAGTCCAAACATCAAACATATAATAGTTGAAATAAACACAGGTTTTTTATAATAATCTTCGTCCGTCACAAAAAATAAGACCTATATTTCAAGTAGCTTGCAGAAATATTTTTGCGTCAAATGAATGTTGGGAGCTGGTGTCTGTTATAGGTTTTAACCTGTATTACATAACACTAAATCCTTACCCCAGGAACAAAGAGGGATAATATTTCATTACTAATTAAATAATAAAAATGTTAGATAGAATTTACAGATTACAACTCTCTTTGGTTGTTAAGGAGACAGATCTAGCGAAAATAATGAAATGATGCTGTCTAAGGCATATGAAAATTCTAAGTAACTTAATAAAATTCGTGTATTTTAGAAGTATGTAAAATTAACTGGATACAAAACAGATGCATGCTTTTGACTGTAGATAACATTTTGATGGAAATCTATTAAGTTGTATGCTAATATGCTTATAAGATAACATTTTTGATAGTCAAGACAACTAATTAACATTTGTTTGTGAGAGGAACATCATTTATCTAATATATAATTGTAATTTTAAAATGATTTACGTAATTTATTTTTTCTAAATTTAATATTTATTTCGTATAAATAATTTCGTAAAATGAATTTCTGTAATTATTATCTCAATGTTATTGTTATATAAATGGAAGAAGTCACTGGCTCCTGAAATACAGGCACTTGAACTAGCTCAGGAGTCATGGTTTAACTTATTTGTTAACAAGTGTTATTCCAATAAATAATTATCATTAAAGAATAAAAAAAATATCGAGTCAGATTCAATTTATTTCATGAAGAATCTATGGTTTACTAAAATAAAAAAGGATGTCTTTTTCCTCAATTCCAGTGGCCATTTTCAGTATAAATAAACTAAATAAGGACAGTTCAAAACATTATGTACCTCAAATATTATCTCCTGTACCGTTAATATAAGTCTATGTTATATAAAATTCGGTGTACATCAAAGGCGGCGCGGTCTCTTTATAGCGGGTGGGCGTGTCTCTTTTCAGTGGAGCGTTGCCATTGGCCGCTCGTTCTTTGATGTCGCCGCCGTCACTGTACAGTGGGGCGGGCGGCCGCTTTTCAGAGGTAAAAGTTACATTTCAGACAATGAAGGCTTTTTGTTATTTATTCAAATGTAATACTAAAGTAATTCATTGGGATTGTTTAGTTGAACGGGGTTTTTATTCATGTTTACCTGAACTTTTTATTTTTTTTATTTTTTAGTAATTCCATAGAGGCTTAAGAAAATAACGTGGCCTTAGGTACTGAAATATTTTGGTCAATGAAAGATTATCGTCATTGACGTGGTAATTAGTTCGTTTAAATTATAGGAATGTTTTTTTAGGCCGGACGTTTTTATTTCCCATCGATAAATTGCTTGTCTCCTCGAAAAGTAATGTAAATAGCGTATTTACGCATTTTTTTTATTATTAAAAAAGTTGTGGGTAAAATACATACTATTATTCAAGGGCCTTATTTTAAATAACAGTATTTTACTTTATTTTTTTAAACTGCGTGACAGAGTGGACGTAATACGCCTCCTTGTATTTCTTTAGTTTCAAAGTAACATTTTAGAACTATTGCTATCATAATATATACCTATACAGCATCAGTCTCCTAATTAAATAGGTACTTTAAACTCGATGATTTTGAAGATAGTACACAGAGCTTTTTTCTTTTTTTTGTAGGTGGGAAAATCATCTAATGGCAAATCCCGCTCTTGGGCGATGCGGGAGATAGTGTCAGAATTTTACTACCTAAAAACCAACTCCTGTTTCTTCTTTGCCTTCATCCTGGGGCCCCGGGCTTCACTTTCACACTACCCGTGGCCTCATTAGGATATATAAAATATATATAGACTTTTTTTTTTTTTTTTTCCGGTGGGAAAATCATCTTATGACATCCCCCGCTCTTGGGCGGGGCGGGAGATAGTGTCAGACTTTTACTGACTAAAAACCCACTCCTATTCCCTCGTTGCCTTACGTACCGGGGCCGAGTCTTCCTTTCAGAATCAGACCCTTGGCCCAAGTAGGCTTCGACCCTGCTGGGCCCCTACAGTTGCTGACATCTCCTTGAGGCGCGCGTGAAACAGTACGCGCCGTCGACGACTTGGGCTCGGTCCGATTACCGGACGGCCGGACGGCGAGCCACCCATTGCTCGCCGTCCGCAAGCCCGCGCCTACGGTGGCCGGAAATCGGGATCGGAGTCCCGGCGGCGGTTGGGGCGTGAGGACCGTTGCCTCACGCGATCGGCCGCCTCCTTTGCTAGCATTACTGCTTCGCAGAAGGAGGCGACCGCCTGCCACTCCTCCTCGCTCCGGATCATGGCCTGTACCAAGGCCCGACGCGAGAGATCGCCGCCGCCGATTGCCCCCAAGAGGACACGGCGTTGCTCTGCCCAAGCGGGGCACACCTCTACTGTGTGTTCCACCGTGTCCTCCGGGCGGTCCACGCAATGGTGACACCCGGGCGTTTCTTCCGCACGGATCCGGTGCAGGAACCTCCCGAACTTACCATGTCCGGTGAGGACCTGCGTCATGCGGAAGGTAAGGACGCCGTGTTGCCTATCCAGCCACTCCTCAAAGAGGGGAAGTACCGCCATGATTATGGCGTGCCCAGCACTGGGTTGCGATAGTCGCTGTCGCCATTCCACCATGAGACCCCGCCGGAACTCTGCCCGCCATGCCGCGACTTGTCGCGGCAGTGGAGTTTCGCCCCGGCGTTGCATCTCCATGCGCAGATCGTGCATGTGTGCAAGGCCTGTTGCTTCCAGATCCCATGGTTGCTGGCCAGCAAGGAGGCTCGCCGCTTCGCGGGAAATCGTCCGGTATCCCCGCACCATCCGTATGGCCATGACCCTCTGGCACGCGTTCAGCTGGGCCGCCGGTCGCTTTCGCAGTGACGGCGCCCACACCGGCGCCCCATAAAGGGCCATGGACCGGACGATGCCTGCGTAGAGCCTCCGGCAGGAGACGTCTGGACCCCCGAGGTTGGGCAGGAGCCGCTTGAGGGCAGCCCCAGTCCGATTCAGTTTGGGAGCCAGACGTCGGAAGTGCTCCTCGAAATTCCACCGGCTGTCAAGGACGAGTCCTAGGTACTTCATCGTCGACCCGACGCCGATGTGAACTCCTTCTACCCTTAGCTGGGAACGCCGAGGCGGCGCGCTCCGAGGGCCGAGAAAACACATGGCCTCAGACTTGTGCAGCGCCACCTCGAGTCCCAACTGCTGGACCCTATCAACGACTATCGCAACCCCGCGTATCGCTAGTTCGACCGCCGCCTGGTACGACACCCAAAAAATATATATAGACTATACAGTGCTGAAATCTTAATAAATAAATAAATAAATAGGAGTAGAACTAAATTTATAAAATAAGATCTACTGTTTACTAAGTCGTTAAAGCATAAGTATAATCAGCCTTTTAATGTTCCCACTGCTGGGACTCAGGCCTCCTCTCTCTAGGAGAGGGAATGGACCGTAATCTTCCACGCGGGCCCAGTGCGGATTGTTGAGTATCACATGTCTTCGAATTTTTGGTTCTAGAACATGCCGGTTTCCCCACGATGTTTTCCTTCACCGTTTTGAGAGCAGTGGTGATGAAATAAATTACACAAAGTAATGCGCCTGGCTGGGTCGTTACTAAGTCGTTATATAAATATAATATGAACCTCACACACACACACCTGAATACTTAATATCTGTACATAACTAATTTTACAACCCTATATTAAATGTTGGAACTATCGTACTGAGAAACAGAAAATTTTAACAAAATCATAGAAAATGTAATTGATGTTTAAACCAGCTAAAAATTAGGTAGCTAAAATATTAATAAAAATCTTTATTCTAGCAACATTTTAACGTTTACATATTTATTCATAGACCAGACCATAGCTTCTGTTTTTTTTTTTTCAAGACAAAACAGGTCTTCCATTAGATAGAAAAAAAATATATAGTTCATTGACAACTTTCACTCACGGTTTTTTTTTTTAATTTATTTTTTTAGGATTTACCTTGCAATAATGTCCGTCACATTATGCGAGGTAAAATCGTAAAATTATAATTTTCTTTACAGATGATATTGCTTTTGTATTCTTCCGTATTATAACATGAGAGAAAGAATATTATATAGTGAATTATATACTAATAAAAAGGTTAATAATATGACTGATAGTTAGTAAAATAAAAAATAAAGTGTTCGTTAATAATAAAATAGTAGGTGTTAAAGTGTATAATAAGCAATCGAAAATAATTGTGAAAACCAAAGAAAACAAAGAAGAAATTACGATGTTGTATGCAGTTCGACAGGTGAGTTTTCAACATACATAATATAATTTATGGTTGTGCGTTTTTTTTAAATTCTAAAACCAAGTCTTTTAGGCATCTTATTTTTTTTGCTATTTAATGTTAATTTGGCATGAGTTACGGTATATTAAAAACGTTTAAAAAGTAGATAGTTATAGATAGTGGTTTTTCCAGCTGTTTTGTATATGCATTCCATTTAGTTGCAATCTTTGTTGCAGTTTTATTTTATTTTTAAGCAGCTGTGTGTATCTCGTTTTTACTGTTGAATAATAATTTGAATCAAGTTTTTCTTAGATGTCTATTAATAAAATGTGCACCGTTTTGGGCGTGGCTTGTTTATTTCGTTGTAAACATATATTTTTTCTACGTTTATTTTTATATATCTTTAGTGAACGATATATCGAGTGTGTTTTCGACGTTGAAGTGAACATATTGTATTGATTGAATGAGAAGGCATATATACAGGACTGTAGTAGAAGGCTCAGAGATTTTAAGAACTAATTTCTGAACTTACATCAAAATGTCGTTTCGGTAATCATAAATTATTTAGGATTACTTAAATAAAATAAATCATATATTATAATATGACAATCTTACCTTGTGGGAAATGGAACTGATCTTTAACATAGGTTACTGTGTAACCTAGCTAAGATGAGAGTTGTGATACATTCTGTGTCAAAACCGACTTGAGCTCGGTCGAGACGATTACCGGACGGCGCGGCTGGTAGCCAAGGCAAGGGGTTGCGGCGGCTGCGGTGTCAGAATATCCGTTCCTTCACTTATGCGGCCGTCTCCTTTACTAGCATTACTGCTTGGCAGAAAGAGGAGAACCTGCCATTCCCCCTTGCTCCGGACCATGGCCTGAACCAGGGCTACGACGACACGACAGTGCTCTGCCTAAGCAGGGCACACCACCACCGTGTCCTCTAGGGGTCCAAAAAGAGTAATACCCGAGGCGTTTCTTTCGCCTGCATCTGATGCAAGAACCTTACTAGTGAGGACCTGCGTCATGCGGAAGGTGAAGACGCCCGGTGAGTCAGCTCTTTAAAGAGTGGCAGAAGAGGCGTCACTCTCCTGCCTCTCCTCAAAGAGGGGACTTATCACCATGACTATGGCGTGCCTACCTTTAAGGTTTAAGGGGGAATTTGGATTTTATGCGAAAAATTATTATTATTATTGCCAGTATATATGAAAATTAGCACTAATAGTAACCTAATATAAATCGTAAAGCTTGTAATTATTTGTTTTTCAAAACTATCCCCAATTTATCTATTTAGGTGGTTTTAAGAGGGTTGTTAACCACTCGCCTACCGTCAACATCGAGCATAGTTTAAAAGCTTATTGCTTTATCTAACGCAATCCAACGCGATGTTTGATGAAACTCTATTGGCATTCGGTAATTCCGTGATTTATTCGAATGTTTCACAAATCTTGTTCCAGAAAATAAGGGTTGTTTAAAAAACAACCCTTATTTTTACCCTTTAAAGTGTTTAAAAAAAATTCATAATTCAAAATCTTGATTAAATGTGCAAGGCCTCTATTGATGTACTTTTTTATATTTTTAATATATGAATACATTATAGAGGGCCAAAGTTCACGTAAAATAGCAGGTTTTCAGATGTCTTTACTAGATTCGTTTAACACAAATTTGTATTTTGATTTCTATAGAAGCCTAGATAACATCCACACGATAGCTATGTATTTAAAATATCTAGAGAAAGATGTGTAATAACATCATAATCACGTAAGAGCGGTTGTATGGAAATGTACCTCGAAAATTACGCTCTTAAAAGACTGTATGGAAGATTTTTATTTTTTGGGTGAACACTTGAAACTTGGCATTGAATCAAACCAAAATGAATAATAAAGACTGTTATTATTGATTTTTCAAAAATACCACAAAACACAATTTAAATGGTCTTCAAGCTTATATGAAAACGTTTCTCTCGAACGAAGTCTCGCATGAGCATGACTATACGCCTACGCAAAAATACGCCTACGCATACATCTATAAAAGTGGCGTAGTACTTCGCGTAGCGCTGTAGGCGTTCCGTAGGCGTAGCGTTCATAGCATATAACTATACGCCTACGCATACTTCTATAAATGTGGCGTAGTATTTCGCGTAGCGCTGTAGGCGTTCAGCAGCAAGCTTTGCGTAAAGTTGATCGTCCACTGTTTTTATATTAGTGGAATATCATCAAATGACTTCTCCCGCTCTGGGTGATCACAGTGTCCTATCAGATGTCTTTTGCGAGCACAGCAACTCTTTCAAACATTTAGCAGCCCTGGCAGGCATCGTCCACTGCTATGAGTAGGATTTGACCATTATTTAGAGGTACCAGAATGTAAAGTCTCGTAAACGTCCTTAGAAAGAGCAGGATCTTCCGACGAGACGGGTGTTGTGTCTGGTCCAGGCAACTGTTCCAATAGAAGATTTCGGGCTGTTGGATCTGCTCTAATTGCGAGAGAATTCTAGTACTGCAATACAGGATTTTGAATTTTATTTCCTTTGTGTTGTCATAGTTGTTGGTACATATAAATTTAGTTGCCTACCGCAGTCTTGTTCTCCTAAGCAACATACATTTTGCATTAACTAATAGGTTCTCCATGTCATTGTAAAGCCCTGAATCACACTGACAATTTAGTCCCTTGTTTAAATGGACGAAGGTTTTTGTTTGGTCTGATATTGGTTTATTTCTTTGTCACTGATGAGGTATCCGCTTAATTTTAAAATATCTATTTATTTATTTATTTAATCATCATGCAACTAAAGGTACAAAGGTGGACTTAATGCCTTAGGCATTCTCTACCTGTCAACCTAGGGTGGTAGAGAGACTTATGGCAGGTGCTGAAAAAAGTACATTCATTATTTAACTTGTTAGTTAGTTAGTCACAAAAGTATATATATAAATAAAATGAACATACATACATATTTATGAAGTAAAGGAAAGGGGTTTCAATTTATATTAATTATAAGCTATCACAGTATCCTGAATGTTTTTTTTTTCCTTTTCGGATGGTAATCAGCAAATAGCTTTTCTTGGTCTAGCTTGAAAGGTGGTGTCAAACTGTTAAGGCGTGTAGTCCCTTGAAAATCTGGCCGGAGTTAAATGCACACATAGGTACTCGTACTGCCGCCTGCGCCCGCATAGAGTATGTGTGCATTTAACTCCGGCCAGATTTTAAACCTACTGAACTTTAAACCCATTTTCTTTGCGAAATATTGATTGATTTAAATATGCTACTTATGTACTTTCTGAAGAACACTTAAACAGCATTTTTTTTGTATAAACATATTTCTAAAAATCAAAGTCGTTTGAAATGAGTAGGGAAAACAAGTGAAAAAATATTGTGTAGTTAATTTTTTTTTTTTGGCAAAAGTATTAGTCATACGAGAAAATCATACGATAATAATGTTATATATAAATTTTTAATAAATATATATATTTTTTTAAATCTATTGACCTAGCCGTTACAGAGTAGTAGGCTTCAGAAAGTCGGGAGCGAGGCCCTTAAAGCCATCTGTATTGCTTCTTATAAGGGTTCCGTTTTTGCCAACTTAGGTACGAAATCTCTTAAAAAAACTGACTAGAAATTTCATGGATCCTCTCATTCATGACCAGAACATGTAAACAAGCATGTTCATGAATACACCATTGATTGACTAATTAGTTGGGTCAGAACAATGAGCGCTTATGTTGTTGTTGTTGGTTGTTGTGATTGACCATTGTGTTCTGTTGCGACACTATCATAAAGCATTATGTTTCACCAACTCCCACCTGCGCTATCAATGAGTCGCAAAAGTTTTTTTAAGCTTCACGACCTCCTCTGAAAACAGCGCTTCGGAGTAGAGACGCGAACTGTGGAGGCAAAGATATCCCACTCTTCCAAATTTCATCTCTCCGAAGAACATCTGCCACCAGGATACGAACTGTAGTGGTCAATTTGGAAATCCCTGAATTGACTGTGGGCTCAGGTTAGCCGCTGCAGAGATAATCTGGCCTTGCATAGCATAGCATAGTCGGCCTTATAATGTTTCTACTGTTGGGACTCAGGCCTCCTCTCTAATAGGCTATAATCCACCACGCGGGCCCAGTGCGGGTTGGTGAATATCACATGTCTTCGAATTTTTAGTTCTAAGACATGCCGATTTTTTCACGATGTTTCCCTTCACTGTTTGAGAGCAGTGGTGATGAAATAATTACACAAAGTAATGCGCCTGGCTGGGTTTTAACCCGCGACCTACAACTCGTAAGTCGGGCCGTCGAAACCGGCATGTTCTAGAATCAAAAATTCGAAGACATGTGACATTCACCAATCCGCACTGGGCCCGCGTGGTGGATTACGACCTATTCCCTCTCCTAGAGAGGAGGCCTGAGTCCCAACAGTGGGAACATTATAAGGCCGACTATGCTATGCTATGGAAGTTTGAAAGCGGTGCCAGTGACTGAAACGTTGAAGGAAAGTCGTTTGTCTTGGTGAAGTAAAAAGTGTACTGACACATTCTCTCAATCCACCCAGACCTGTGAGCTGTCTGTATTTAGTCAATAGAAGTCTTAAATTTTACTGACTAAAACCCACCTGTGTGAGCTTCCAGGGCCACAGTAACTGTAGAATTAGTACAGTACAGCTGCACTTTTGACCTCTGACTGTTACTGTTATGAGTGTTAAAACCTAGCTGCAGTTACGAACATCCTGGTGAATTTGCAATTGCGTGGAGACAGTGCGAGAGCTTCCAATACAGTCCACTTTATTCAAACCAGCCTAAAACCTTGCGCCAGGGTATCCGCACTTAATTTATATTGTTTCCGCATCAAGTAATTGGTGTTAGGCGCCACCATTATTTTATGTCACTGTCTGTCTGTGTGTCTGTCTGTTACTGTTGTTGTGTGTTGACCAACTCGACGCGCTTAACCAAGAGATGTTAACGTCTGCGAAAAATAAGTAAAAACTAAAACATCCGGTGGAGTTCTTCTAGGCGCACGTTGTGTAGGTACATAATTTACTTCGTTTATCAACGTACACCGGCCATGTTATTGTTTTCCTACGGGCTCGCATTCAACCGCGTCGCGCAGTGTTTTCCCTAAAAAAACAAAACAAAGTTACTTGATAAGTAAACAATTGGAGCTGAGTCAAATGTGGCGTTCATTTTAAACAAACATGTATGTACGTGCATTTCTTTATGTGTGGCTGGATTGTGGGGAAAGTACAGGAGACTTAAGTGGGAATTACATTAGACCAACGCACACGTGGGCCACGCTAGCCCCCCCCTCCCCCCTAGCCAAGTTAAGACCGTTTCGTTTCGATTATCTTGCGTCGAACGCTTAGAGTAGCCACGCTTCCGATTCCTTTGTTCTGACGTCATCTCAACGCTAAGTCACGTGGTCAGAACAAAGGAATCGGAGGCGTGGCCACTCGAAGCATTCGACGCAAGATAATCGAAACGAAACGGTCGTAACTTGGCTAGGGGTGGAGGGGTGAATATTCCATTCCACACAGCTGTTAGGATGGACCTACAAGAAACGTTCCAAAGAATTACCATGGTCACTCCTGGAAAGCAACTGAGGGACATAGATAGGTTTAGTCAGTAAAAATCTGACACGCCCTCTCCCTGCACTCTAGAACGAAAGAAGTCATGTGAAGATTTTCCACCTCACAAAAAAGTCAAGAGTAGAGAGACTTATCATAAAGACATTATTTTCTTTCTCCCCGACCACGACAGAGGGTAAGGTGATGCATGTTTTCATACGTACTGTATCTCGGAGGTATCAGAGCAGTACCACAGTATTGTCAATATTGAAAATATCTACTACAAAACATATTCTCAGTGTGTAAAATCTCTAGTAATGATATCATTATTGTTTTGAAAGCAGAAAAATAGGTAATGATCTTGATTAGACTTCGTTCTCTTTTAAAATCCTTTTGTTAAGAAATAAGACCTACTGCAACCTTATTGAGGGCTTCCAAAATCCTCCTCATCAACATGTAATCTTTTTTGATCCGTATTTTTCGCGGCCAAACATTCTGATTCATATTTGGAGGTAGGCGGAACAGAGAGTAAAGTCCTGCAAACCTCCGGTGAAAAGGGAGGATCCTCCACCAGACGGGTGTTATGTCTGGTGGGCAACTGCCCGATAGATGATTTCGGGCTGTTCTATATAAAGAAAAAAGAAAGAAAAAGAGTTTCAAATCGCGCAGAGAACTTTAATTGCGCGATGCAGGATTAGTACTTATGACGCCATAGATGTCTACATTTTGATGCGTGCCAGGTCAGTGGTAGGTTGGTTCCAGTGGGTCGGAACCAAATGGCGCATAGTTCTCTGTGAGTCAGAATTGTCTGCGGTGCTGCCCCAGTGAGTTGGGGTGATGATGTCCCAGTGAATCGGGATGATGCTGCAGGCTCCAGCAAGTCGGAGCGGTGCCACGTAGTGGCTTGACTGCTGGCGTCGACCAGAAGAGGTTCTTTGTGGCTCTTCATGTGACTGGTCGAAAGTGCAGTGTGCTTCGCCAGGGTAGATGATAACGCTGAGAGTGATGACCAGGTATGACCAGGTAGGCATGTTGGTGGTCAGGATACTCTTTAAAGCCGTGGGTGCTGGCTGTATGGCGATGACGTCACGAAGTAGTAGCTGCACGAAGGCTGCACTGCCGTACTTTGTCGTGGGTCAGTTTAGAGGTAAGCGGAACAGAGAGTAAAGTCCCGCAAACCTCCGTTGAAAAGGGAGGATCCTCCAACCAGACGGGTGTTATCACGTACTGCACAGTAGACGGTCTCCAAGTTATAGGAGCTGGGGTTGGACGTTCTCGGTCATCTACCGTACTCACCAGACTTTACCACTACAAACTTCTTCGGAAAAAATTCAATAACCGAGAGGCTGTTCGAAATGCCTTTGAAGAATTTGTTGCCTTCCGTCCAGCAGACTTTTTCAAAAAGGGCATCAATTAGCTACCAAAACGTTGGCAAAAATGCATTGATTACGTGGGGAATTACTTTGATTAATAAAAATTAAAAATATAGAGAAAAAGGGCGTTAACTTATTTCATGAAAAACGGCAATTTCATAGGTAAAGACCTAATATTTAATACTAGCTTCTGATAGCGACTTCGCTCGAATGAAAGTAGATTTCTCCTTACAAACTTTGGAACTTCGTTTCACCCCCTTAAAAGTTAAGTTCGGGAGGTTCCTGCACCGGATTCGTACGGAAGAAACGCCCGGGTGCCATTGTGTGGACCGCCCGGAGGATACAGTGGAGCATACGGTAGAGGTGTGCCCCGCCTGGGCAGAACACCGCCGTTTCCTCGTGGGGGCGATCGGTGGCAGCGATCTCTCGCGCCGGTTCTTGGTACAGGCCATGGTCCGGAGCAAGGAGGAGTGGCAGGCTGTCGCGTCCTTCTGCGAAGCAGTAATGCTAGCAAAGGAGGCGGCCGATCGCGTGAGGCAAAGGTCCACACGCCCCTATCGCCGCCGGGATTCTGATCCCGATTTCCGGCCACCGTAGGTGCGGGCATGTGGACGGCGAGCAATGGGTGGCTCAGCAGGGTAGTTGCCTGCTGAGCCACCCATGGAGGAATGGTCCGGTAACCGTCCGGACCGGGCCCAAGTCGTCGACGGCGCGCACTGTTCCACGCGCGCCTCAAGGAGATGTCAGTAACCTTAGGGGCCCAACAGGGTCGAAGCCTACTGGGGCCATGAGTGATGCGAAAGAGATCCGAACAGGAGTGGGTTTTTAGTCTGTAAAAGTCTGACACTATCCTCCGCTCCGCCCAAGAGTGGGGGATGTCATTAGATGATTTTACCAGCGGAAAAAAAAACCTTAAAAGTTGAATTTCCATAAATCCCTTCTTAGTGCTCGCCTAGGTCATAAAAGGCATCCTTGTGCAAATTTTCACGTTCCTAGTCCCAGTAGTTCCAGCTGTGCGTTGATATGTCAGTCAGTCAGTTTCTCCGTATAAATATATAGATTAGTAGAATTATATTATATTTTTGTTTCTGAAATTGGACTTTATAATATCTGTAACACTGTCTACATATCTGTACACAAAATTTACAAAATTCATTGAACGAAGAAACATTTTCACAACGCTCGACTAAAAATATTTCTCAAACCACGTGCAAAATTCCGGTTTACTCATCAAATTTCTCAGTTCACATTTTCATTACATAACTACATATAAAATTCCGAGTAGTTTTGTTTGTCTGTTTATGTGCATCACGTAGATAAGCGTCGTAAGAGCTAAGTACGTGATTTATTACATCTAATGTGGTTACGCAGCATGTTTTGTTGTTACATCTTTCATTTAATCGATGTTATTGTTTACTGCACGTATGTTATAATAATATCAACACGTTTATCGTTAATCTGATGTGAAAGAACAAACTGAATGTCACCTTAAACAGTAGTTATGGTTGAGTATAGTTCATGAGCCACCTGCGTATGATATCATGTTGCTATATATTGTCTAGCTGCTTTGTTTCATCAGTTGTGATGTTCCTTAGCTGTTCTAGTACGTTTGTAGCTTATATGCGTCAATCAACTTCTCTCTTTTAGGCATAAAAGTCTATTAACAGACTTTTATGCCTAAACGAGACAAACAATGGGTGCCGAGCACCCCTAAGAATAGACATCAATAAACAGATCAATAATCGCCTTTTATGTTACGTATAAATTATAATATTTCTTGATACTGAAAACTAGTTTCATTTTTATACATAATTTAATGGTTTCATTTTATATTTTTATCAAAAAAAAAGTACGCAGTATGTAAGTAGGACATTTGTTTATTTGTCGGTCGATCAATGTGCATTGCTTTTCTCTCTCACACTTCGCCACTTTTTCGAGTCCATCAAATGAGCATAGCACCCATGAGATTTTCTAAAAGCCGGCGCCCCTAGTAGTCAGTAAAAGTCTAACACGCCTTCTCGCTCCACTTTAGAGTGGGAAATGTCATTCGCTAATTTCTCATCTAAAAAAAAAGATAATGCTCCTTCATCATTTTTTTTTTTTGAACTTTGGTAGCGTCTGAGCACGCCTCACTTCCATGTGTAATGCATTTCATTAACCCCCTAAACTGTGTGAATTGCGAAATTACGGATACCAAGCTGAGCTATTACCAGACATATTCAAACCTAGCTAGGTTTGAATATTAAAAAATATTCTTGTGTAGTCCTGCCATGTCTAGTACAGCTGCCAAACTACATATAATTTTTTCTGTGTGCAATTTGTGTACGACCTGGACCTGTACCATGACGTATAAAGTAAGATTGTTTTATTCTTATTTCCAGTGTGGGTAAGAGATGGCGCTAGACAACCTGTATATCTCTGTCTCTTACCCACACTGAAATAAGAATGAAACAATCTTACTTTGAAAGTCATGGTAACCCCGCTGATATTTTTTTGTAAAAGTATAGGAGTAGTAGTAGTAGGATTTATGGTTTTCATAAATCCTCACTTTACACAAATCAATAGAAATACAGTTAGAACAGAGTTATTAGCAGAATTATTTGAGTAAATTTCAGTAGTTATTCTAATTATTCGCAAATTTCTACGATTCTTCGTTGTAACATCCAACAACCCGCACTGGGCCCGCGTGGTAGATTCATCCCATTCCCTCTCCTAGAGAGAAGGCATGAGTCCCAGCAGTGGAAACATTATAAGGCCGACTATGCTATGCTATGTTACGTTGTAAAATAGTGTAGTTGTGTATCTAAACTGTAGCAACCATTGTATCGGGCGCGTTTTCGATAAAATGTAGCTGAGAATTTTATTATAATTTCGACTACCTCGTCAGCAAAACTTGCTAAGAAGGCTGAAACGATACATTTGCTGCCAAATATACTCGTAATACTGTAGAAATATTAGAACGTGTGACATCCGTATTCTAATTTACGCATTTAATAAATCTGTAGAAATTTTTAGTTGTGCGCGCATCACATAAAATGTACGAAATCAATGTAGATAACTTATATACATTAAAATTGAGTGTAACTTAATATATTACTTATATATATAAAAGGAGAAACTGACTAACTGACATATCAACGCACAGCCGAAACTACTGGGACTAGGAACGTGAAATTTTGCACAAGGCATCCTTTTATGGCGTAGGTGAGCACTAAGAAGGGATTTTTGGAAACTCAACTTTTATGGGGGTGAAACAGGGGTCCAAAGTTAGTATGGAGAAACCTACTTACACGGGAGCGAAGCCGCGGCAAAATCTAGTTAATTATATACGTATATACTGCACTATAAAAGCTTGCTATGAAAAAATGATTTTCATTGAAAACTTGTTCAAAAACCTTGTATAAGCAATAAGTATCTGAACCTAGACTACAATCTACGAACAGTGAAAGAAAAAATTGAGTCAAACAGCAAGAAATATCAAAATAGATTGGACCTACATATAAATGAGTTTGCTGAGTTGATTTGTTTGCGAGTTGTTTAGAAGTACAGTGAAGTTAACACCTCGGGGACCGAGGTGTTGAGGGGAACTACGGGACGAGGACGGAGGGCCATGTCTGGGGCAGCGGAAGTTACATCACACCCGCATCCCCCGGCGGGACAACGGGGTAGCATTGGTCAGTACAAGTCCGACAGACCTAACGAGGTGATGAGGATTTCCCCCCGACAAACATAAAAGTGACGCGGAATTGCAGGGAGTGGGCAGTCTAAGATTCACTCGCCTTATGAAAATCTAGCGCAAAGATTTACAGACAAAAGATAAAAATTGCACTACTGGGTGCACCTCTCAGCTAAAAGACATATTTCATGATAAAAATCTGACAAAATAAAACAAATTGCTAAGAAACAAGATAGAAAAAAAAATGATATCTTCTTCCTTGAGTTATACACGTAGGTAGTCTTTGATTAACTCTCTTTCTACTGATAAACCAGAACATAGTATATACTTATCAATTTCAATAAGATACCATTTAGGTACCTCATTATTTTATTTTGATATTTCCTCCTAACCCCCCATTGTTCTACCGATATAATTAACAATAGCAAAATTAGCCACCAATCCTAGACCTTATTTTCTTTTCTATGTAGAGGATGTTTATGAAAAAATGTATCTTAGTTTACAATATGCGCGGTTTCATGTTTATAGTATGCTTAGTTATTTATGAAAACAAATCTCACCACGGGCGGTGGTGACCTCATAGTATAAATATGTTTGTTCTTCAACGATAGTACTGTAGAAACAATAACATTTTGCTAAGTATGCTGGACGTACGTTTAGTTACAACTGTCTCTGAACTATGTTTATGTCGTGGCCGACCTGTACCATGACGTTTAAAGTAAGATTGTTTCATTTTTATTTCCAGTGTGGGTAAGAGATGGCGCTAGACAACCTGTATAGCTCTGTCTCTTATCCACACTGAAATAAGAATGAAACAATCTTACTTTGAACATCATGGTAACACCAGATCTTAGAATTCATCACTTCATAATATAGCCAAGTTAAACTGGCCAGATCGTTTAAACGTTAACATATGTCACAATCCTCGTTTGGCCATATCATTGATGTAGGATCTATGATAATAAAATATCTAAAGAAAGTATGCCAAATGAGCATTGAAATATCATCAAACTTTAACGTTTAAAACAATCTGGTCAGTTTCACTTTGCCATATCATGAAGTGATCAATTTCTAAGATCTGGCCACGACATATATGACTTTTGTCTTTCTCTTTCTCTCTTGGTCCTCTCCTTTTTCTATTATGGGATCGGGTCTCCAATCAAAATGGTAGTAACCTATTCACTCTTGATTTAAAGATCTCCAGGTTGTAGCTATTAGTAAACACAGACTTCGACAGGGAAACCATTCCTTAGCTGTACGCACAATGAATGTGTTTCCAAAATGACTTGTTCGTATGAGACGGATGTCCACCATGTGCCAGTGGTTTAAATATCTGTATGAATTCTTTTACTTCTTTATCTTCTTCTGTTTCCATTATTTGGGGTCCGCTCTCATCACAGATCGGCGCCAAGATGTTCTAACCTGGGTTGTCGGCTCTAGCAACTGGGCTGACTTGAGGTCTATCTCGATTCTAGACCATCAGGTCTTTCTTTTGTTCTGGCAGGCTTAGTGCAACTTTTACAACATGGTCCTCGCTTCTCCTGCTAACATGTCCATACCATCTGGGGCAGTTTTTAGTAAGTTATTCGATGATTAATGCGATTTTAAGGAAGATAATACTTTGGTTTTAATTTTGTCTTTATACGCTTTATTACAAGTTGTTGCAATAGTTCGTGGTGTTCACTAGAATCACTAGTTAGGGATTCAGGTTTATAAATAAGACAACCAAATTGTCAGTACCTAATTAGTCATTAATCAAGAACGGCGTGTAGTCGTTCCCTGGGATGGGTCAGAACTGCCCACGACGTCACCATCACCACTTGAGTTGTTCTACATTTAATGTGTATACCACAATGTGTAATTAAGTACTAGTAATTTTAGCAACATGTTTACGGTCC
Organism: Mythimna vitellina; assembly: GCA_949316375.1. Taxonomy (NCBI): domain Eukaryota; kingdom Metazoa; phylum Arthropoda; class Insecta; order Lepidoptera; family Noctuidae; genus Mythimna; species Mythimna vitellina. The sequence continues at coordinate 3,591,982 of OX438709.1, read as the reverse complement.
TGTTGAAAGAAAGAAAAGGAAGTTAGTGATAGCATGACGGTTGACAGGATAGAATGGAAGAAAAAAAAACGTGTTGCGCCGACCCCAAATAAGATAGGACAAGAGCAGGAAGATGTTGATGATATTTACGGTCCTGTTAAAAGTAATGACTGGAAATTGACTTATAACAAAAAGGTGTTCATCATAATCATTGTTTTTCTCTTCCTGCCCTTCCATGTTACTTGGGATTAGCATAACACGTTTTTTTTTTCTTCCACTCTGTACTGTTGATGGTTACGCTGTTACTGACTTTCATTTTATTCATATCGCTCCACACACAACAGTAAAAAGTTTTTAAGGTTTTATATTTGGGGTAAGAATATTTGTAATTACACTGACGTTGGGTAGGTTGAACAACGGTTAGTTTCATCATCATCATCATTTCAGCCGAAAGACGTCCACTGTTGGACATAGGCCTCCCGCAAGCGGCGCCACAACGACCGATCCTTTGCGTCTCGCATCCACCGCACTCCCGCGACTCTCACCAGGTCGCCGGTCCACCTTGTGGGAGGCCACCTTTGGGTGACTGTAAGCCTTCTGATGAGGCTAGTTTAATTAAATAAAAATAAATATCTAAAAGCTGTAAGAGATCGCCAATGAAATCAAAGCATTTATTGCTAATAAATCATGTAGGTACACACACTTTTAAACTTTCGAGAAGCCGGTCAGTCAGAAAAGTGAAGCTAATAGCAAATTCCAAAGCGTAGATCTCTATGAAGAAGAACGTGCAAGAAAGTCAACATATACTTTTTTAAATCATGTTATCTTTATATTTGACTGGCCTGTTGGTCTAGTGGTTAGTGGCCCTGACTGCTATGCCGGAGCTACGACCTCCGGCATAGCAGTCAGGGGTCACACACAGTACAGTTCGATTCCCACCCAGGTCAAATGTTTCATCGTTTCGATCATTTGTTCTGTGTCTGGGTGTAATTGTATCTATATATGTATGTATTTAGAAATATATAAGTATGTTTATCAGTTGTCTAGTACCCATAACACAAGCTCTGCTTAGCTTGGGACTAGACGGCGTTGTGTGATAGTTGTGGGATATTATTATTATATTATTATATGTATAATACTTCTCTTTGTCACCTAGTTCCTCTTAAACGGCTTGATTGATTTGGATGAAATTATGTGTGTAAAAATATTTGAGTCCCTGAATGATTTAAAAATACACGACCTAATTGGTAGATGGTGCTGCAATGGACTTCTCAATTTCTTTTTCTGACCAAAATAAGCTTTCGGGCAGGACAAAGTCTGTCAGTAATGCAATTCCATCCTTTGTCGCTAATAGGTAAGCGAGCAGTGTAGTCCTGTATGTTTTTCTGCAGGATAAGAAACGGTTTGAGTTCCTGGTTACAATTTGACCACACACTCTTCGATGTGTCAAAGGTTATGCTCAATGCGGTGTACCTACTGCTTAAAGCTTCTATTGTTAACGAAAACTTCTGACGAAACACGTGCAGTCGTGCACCTTCATATTGATTACATGACGTCAACAATGCTACTGCATGCATACGTTAAACTACTTAAACATAAACATCTTTTGTTTATATTATGACCTAAAACTTTTGAGGTCCATTGTTGAAGCTTTACTTTGCAGCAACAGATTTCATGTCTGTATGTCCCAGTTCCTGTGAACTGGGAATATTGCTTGAATGATTACTTTACCTTAAAACCGCCTAAGTCATCCGACTTAGGCGACAAACACTCTCGCGTTTATTCCGCCAAGGTCACACATACACGACCAAACACTTCGTCAGCTCTTCTGTCATCTATGGGGATTGAAGAGCTAAACGAGATGGAGTACCCAGTCGCAAACACACGACCCTGGATTAGGACACGAAAACACTCGTCGGACCAATCCGTAGCAAGCGGTCCGTTCTTTTTTTAATAATAATAATAAATCATTTATTTTCAGCCATCTTGGCTTATAGAGAAATACTTTACAGACTAACATATATAAAGTAAATTAAATACAATTTATTGTTAATAAATAAGGCTTATGACTATGTTAGCAACACTTCACACTACACTTGTTCACTTTTTGCTGTTCTGTGGCACTTGTCCGCGGAAGCGACGGAGGAACACCACGCTCTGCGGCCAATCCCGATTTCCAGCCACCTTAGGCGCGAGCTTGTGGACGGCGAGCAATGGGTAGCTCGCCGTCCAACCATCCGGTAACCGTCCCGACCGAGCCCAAGTCATCGACAGCGCGTAGTGTTCCACGCGCGCCTCAAGGAGATGTCAGGAAACCGTAGGGCCCAGCAGGGTTGAAGCCTACTGGGGCCACGGGTAGTGTGAAAGTAGACCCCGGGGCCCTGGAACGACGGCAAAGAAAGAAGAGTGGGTTTTAGTCAGTAAAAATCTGAAAAGCCCTCTCGCTCTGCCCAAGTGCAGGATATGTCATTAGATGATTTCCCACCAAAAAAAGGCCTGTTTCCGGAATACTCTCACCCATCTGCTACCAACATAACATCTTTTATTATCTACATATGGTTCTAGGTTTTCGTCATGGTCTTATAGAATATTTTTTCAATCACTGTTTTTATCTTTATTGATATGATATACATCCTACCTGATTTTATTTGTTCTCATATTGCAGTTGTATTGTCTCCAGGGTCCGGAGTCGGCACTGAACTCAAACCCGGGTGGCGCCGCGAAGCCGCCGCTCATCAACTCATTCGAGCTGGACCGGTGTTTGGACCGGTAAGTAACTAAGCATAAGATATCTTGTGTGACCTATAATATATATCGTGACCAGATCTTAGAAATTTATCACTTCATGATATGGCCAAGTAAAACTGGCCAGATCGTTTTAAACTTTAAAGTTTGATGATATATTTCAGTCTTCGTTTGGGCTACTTTCTTTAGAATTTTTATTATCATTGAAATCCTACATCAATGATATGGCCAAATGAGGATTGACGTATCATCAAATGTTAACGTTTAAACAATCTGGCTAATTTTAGTTGGTCTTAGTAGTATATATTGAATGTCTTTGCCATGAAGTGATCAATGCTAAGATCTTGCCACGACATATATATAAAAGGAGAAACTGACAAACTGACATATCAACACACAGACGAAACTACAGGGCCTAGGGGCGTAAAATTTTACACAGGGCTTCCTTTTATGACGTAGGCGAGCACTAAGAGAGGATTTTCCAAAATTCACCCATCAGGGGATGATACGGTGGTCCAAAGTTTGCGTAGGGAAACTTATTTTCACGCGGGCGAAGTCGCTGGCAGAAACAAGTTAGCTAGAAGTATCATTTTGTAAAACAAATTATACAAAAGATTATATCGTTCTTTCTCTTTGTACAGATTATAGAATGTTTAGAAACTGTTGGATTATTGTGAAAAATGCAATTTTCTCAACTAGAAAGTGCGGTGACATGCACGTCCCACCCATACGTACAAAACGTTTTGGGAACACATTTAGTGTACGTACAGCTAAGGAGTGGTATTTCCTGCCGGAGTCTGTGTTTCCTGATAGCTACAACCTAGGGGAATTTAAGTTAAGAGTGAAAATATTACTTCTAAGTAAGCGTGCTCTATCGTAGACCACGTCATAGCTTACCATGAGGTGAAATAGAGGCCTATCAATAATAATAATAAAAAAAACAGAGTGTGGCTCATTAGTCATCATCATCATGTCAGCCAAAAGAAGTCCACTGTTGAAAATAGGCCTCCCCCAAACGTCGCCACAACGACCGGTTCTACGCTCTCGCGTCCATCGGATTCCAGCAACCCTCACCAGGTCATCGGTCCACCTTGTGGAAGGCCTTTCAAATCTGCGTCTTTCGGTGCGCGAGCGTCCCTCCTTTAGAACCTTTCGTCCCCATCGAGCATCAAATCTGCGTGCAAAGTGCCCTGCCCCCTGTACCTTAAGTTTGGTGATTCTTCGGGTGATTAAATATTGGCAGTTTATTAAAAATACCCTTTGTTCTCAGGGAGGAGTCCGGCAGGTGGGGCGGCGAGGCGGCGCGCCGACGCCGGCGCAGCTCGCCCCCGCGCCGCGCCTCGCCCCCTCGTGACCATGAGCCTCTCGCTCTCGCACGGGTAAGTCATTGTACTATCATCATCATCTCTTCCTTTAGCGCTGATAGCGCAACATAAATGTAGTCACATCACCATAATTTTGAAGCTTTTGTTCGATTCAGCCTGTTCCTTGCTGCGTAAGGCTGTCGAAATCATGCAGAGTAGTGTTTGAGATGGTCTGAGAAAAGAACCACATAGATTCAAGAAGACCTAGGGCCTTAAAATGACGTAAATGTTAAAAGATAATGTTGAAAGTCAGCTCTACGAGTAAGAAACAGGGATGGAGCTATACACCCTATATGGCTCCACTCCTTTAACAGTTCAGTTTAGGACGTAAAATGGATCGCGTTAAGAGTTTGTGGTAGCACTGCTAATTAGTTAATGCACACATTTGACAGTATATCAGCTCAGAACTCTTTTGTTCGTTAGGCTTCTTCAAAGGACATCTACATCAATACTTCAATCTTTCTAGGCCTCAGCCCCAACATCCCCGCAAGGTTCGGCGCACTCCAGCCCTGCACCTGTGTCTCCAGCAGGAAGTGCTGGTGCGGCGGCTGGGGCGCGATCCCCACTGCCTCTGGTCGCTCCCGACCTGCTGGCCATGCAGTTGCTGGACCAGCACACGCAGTTGCAGGCGCTCATGAAGCAGCGCCTGTTCCATCAACATCATATGCAGAAACAGGTAAGGAAGTTGGAGAATAGGGTAAAATTGTAGATTTTTTTGTTTTCCTCTGGAACATGTTGCGCTAACCCCAAGTAATATGAGTCAAAGGCAGAGATATATTATTAAAGCATAATATTTGTCTAAAGTGGATGCTAACACGTTAAAAAAAGAAAGAACAATAATTATAGTTGACAGAAGAAAAAATACAAAAAAGAAACATGAAACTATAAAGTATAGAAGAACTTTAGGAGTATGTGAAATAGGGTGTAAAGTCCCACAAACTTCCGTAGAATCCGCATCCCTTATGCGGATCCTCCGACCAGATGGGTGTTGTGTCTAGTTCTGGTGACTGCCCTATAGAAGAGAGCTCTGATATCGCAAGACAGAATTTTTGATGTTTAGTTCATATAGATGTTACGACAGAAATTCTTAATTATGAAAATATTTTTAGTGTTTCGAAAATCGCAAAAAAGAAACATCAAAATTTTAGTTTTTCGAAAATCGAATGTCAACCTAAATAAATATGTATTTTTTTTAACAGCACATGTCTTCGGAGGCCGCTAAGCGTCAGCTAGAACAATCGCGGCTTCAGGATCAGATTAATCTCAACTTGCTGTCACAATCTCATCTGCCGCCACCAGACGCCTCGCCAGGTTAGTACTTATACTTTAGACTTTATTATTAAGACTATCAACCTCTCCCTGACTACCTACACAAGGAAAACGAAATTGTGGTGGGCAGTTTCTACGTTTCAAAGATGTTCAGAATAGACATATGAAGAGATACGAAATTGACCCCTGGACCACCAACAGCTATAATTTATCACATCGTTAATGATGTTCAAGAGCAAGAGCAGTGGTGGCCGAGTGGTAACGGCTCCGACTTACGAGTTGTAGGTCGCGGGTTCAAACCCAGCCAGGCGCATTACTTTGTGTAATTTATTTCATCACTGCTCTAAAATGGTAAAGGAAAACATCGTGAGGAAACCGGCATGTCCTAGAACCAAAAATTCGAAGACACGTGACATTCACCAACCCGCACTGGGTCCGCGTGGTGGATTACGGCCCTCTCCTAGAGAGAAGGTCTTAATATACCAGCAGTGGGAACATCGAAAGGCTGATTATGCTATTATTATGCTAATGGTGTTCTGACATGTCCGCTCTGTGCTCGGACTTTTATATTCGGCATATATACAAGCAAGTCACATGAGGGTACATAACATAGTAGCACGTCTGAGCTCACATCCACCATGAGGAGCCAAGGAATGCGGTCGCTTTAGCCGAAATCGGCTAGATGACATCATCTTCATCATCAAGATACGCAATTAATGACCCACTGAATACCACAGGAATCCTATGGATGCGAGACGCATAGGAACGGTCGTGGACGACTTTCGGCTGGAATAATGATAATGCCATTTTGGGGAGTATCACTCAAAATTTCACAATTTAATGACATGGTCTATGATGGTCATATCGTCGATAAGTACAAAACACGTACGTCTTGTGAATACATTTATTGTGCGTACACCTAAGGAGCGGAATTTCTTACCGGAAGCTGCGTTTCCTGACAGCTACAATTAAAGCAGGAGTGAACAGATTACTTCTAGCCAAGCGTTTTTGCATAATCGTTTACCGTCTATCGAGATAGTGATCAAGCACGAGGTTGGCAATAATAATTAAAAAATATATTAGTTTTAAAATATCCTGTTTCCTCTAGGTTCTCTGCAGCAACAACTAGGCGCTCAACAGCAGCAGCTGGTTCAACAGCTGCAAGCAGTTCAGCGTCAGTACCTGATGCACGGACCGCTCTCCGTGCCACCGAATGCTCCACCAGGTTTGAATTTCTCTCTCTCTTTGCTTAGACCTATCCTTTTACTTGGTATAGGTTCTCCTCATCATTCTTTGTCAGACGTGGTCTTATTGTACAAAATGGGCATTAGAAGTATTATAGACATTTAGTAATTTCCCAAATGACTCCAGCCTTACACAAAATCTTTATTGGGGCAATTGATAGAAGAATAAAATGTAATGACAGATATGCCAATTGTAGATAATAATATAAGAAATATGTCAAGTGAATAAAAATATAAATAGGGCTATCTTTGGCTTTCTAATTACTAGGTGTTTCGTCCGTCTAACACTGTAACTACTTCACTTCAGGTACTTGCAACGGTAACGACAAAAGAGAAATACATATTTACAGCATATGCCGATGCCTATATGTACACCTTTTTAAAGATGTTTGTTTCGTGTTACTAAGTGTACACTTATGAAATATAACAGTACTGTACCGTATATTTCGATTGATTTACAATAATCTGAAATAGACAAGACATTCAATTTCCAATGACAAAATGTTTATTGTAGTCAAAAAGATTAAGAATGGAATTATTTTGGAAACTATAATACTTCTAATGCCAGGAAAAGTACCTGGCATAACCATATTTTTTTTGTTATTTATCCGCTAGGCTTGATGCTGTGGGGCAGTGAAATGGAGGAGCATCCTCTATTCGGGCGCGGCGTCTGCAAGTGGCCCGGCTGCGATGCGCTCGCTGAAGACTACCAGGCTTTTCTAAAGTGAGTCTAGTAATAAAAAAATATTCATATATATTTTGTTTTGAATATTACTAAACTATATTATATTATCATCCCGTCCCATACAGAATTCTGCTACAGAGACAGTTTCTCAGCTGCATCCAGTTTGACTGGAAGCCTAACATGGTTCGGAAAAGGCTAGACAGCTTGATTGACAGTTTCTGTTTTACGTGACTAAAGCTAAACAGCTGTTTCATCGTTTTCGTCATTACATCAAGCCTATTCAATATTTTGCAGGCTTATCGATGATATATATCTTTAAAATTTTTACTTGTTAAAAAGTTTCTACTATCACTTATTTTCTAACTTTCATCTTTCCCAGGCACTTGGAAGCAGCCCACACTTTAGACGACCGGTCGGCTGCGCAGGCGCGCGTGCAGATGCAGGTGGTAGCACAGCTGGAGCTGCAGCTTCGGCGCGAGAGAGACCGCCTCGCCGCTATGATGCGTCACCTACATGCTGCTAGGGACACCACGCACCACCAGCCGAAGCATCCGCATGGTACGGATATCCCACAACTACAATAAAAATTACAAACACTTCTTTTGAAATCGAAAAATTTTTAGGAGATTACTTTTAAAAAAGGGTCACTAAAAATGAAAAGATTCAACTAGATCAGTGGTTCCTAACGACGATCTTGCAATCCCTATGCTTTGGAAACTCATTTACCTCACGCCTCCTTCTTTCTCATGCTACAAATGAATATAATACGTCATATAAATACAAATTGAGTTAATTAAACATCTTTCTCAATATTTTTTGTTTTTAAAATTAAATTACCTTACCTCCGGGCCCCTTACAATTATAATCTTTTTATGCTTTACTTTAGTAAAGTCTATAAACGTATGTAACATTAATTTTCGTACGGGGTGGTAGGTTGGTTTAAAGCAAGGTTCCGACTTGTCATTTGATTACACTGTTAGAGCATGAAATGCACAGGTGAGCTAGGTTTGATCGTATTGGTCTGTTATAATTTACCCCGCAGAATGCCAATTTTACCCTCGCAGGGGTAATTACCACCAGGTTAGGAACCAAGGAACAAGGTGAATGAATAGTAGGAAGTAGGTAATATTATATTTATTTTATAATTTCAGGTGGCGCTTCTGAAGGTGCATCTCCAGGCCCAGTCCGGCGCCGTGTTTCTGATAAATCAGGCGTCGCTATAGCAGGAGGTAACTATCTTTCCATCTTTTGAATTAATTACCTCACATCTGGATATGATCGTGTGTGGAGTTCACTGTTCCATAAAATATAAAGTAGGCTGTCTTTTGAGTTGGTGATGTTATTCACGTTGAGTCGACCAAAGCGTTTTGACTGGAGTCCTTTGATAAAAGTAGGGTAGTTTTGAAAAGATTTTATAAATATTGTTTCTGTCCTAAAGGTCTTCCGTATATGCTCGAAAGAGCTGGATTAGATGTGCAACAAGGTAATAAAATACTGACTAAAACGTCCAATGATTGTGTTTTTATATTGATTTCTGTCTGGTTTTACCATTTTCTTTATTATTTGTGTAGCACTATATTCAAATAATTTGAATTAAAATTATAAATTTTATATATATCTACACTAATATTATAAGAAGGTAAAATCTGAAAGAGCTAGTACGATTACGAAATTTTTTTCACTGATAGAAAGCTGCCTTATTCCCAAGTGGCATAGGCTATATTTTATGTATGCGGGTGAAGCCGCGGGCAAAAGCTAGTTTTATAATAAAACTATGTCATAACATTTTCAGAGATACAACGCAACCGCGAGTTTTACAAATCAGCTGATGTGCGGCCTCCATTCACTTATGCTTCACTTATTCGACAGGTTTGTTCTTATACCATATCTAGTTTTGCTCAAAATAATAGTAAATATCGCTTTAAATTACGATCAAAGGATTTTATAAACATGGCAAAATGTTGTAAGATATATTCAAATTAAAATTTATATTATGCTAAAATATAATTCATGAAATGTTAGTGGGTTCTTCAAGGGTGCAAGTCGGGACCTAATCTAATCAAAACCAACTGATGAAAATATACCTTTTTGATTTTACAACTGTAGTTTTCTAAATTCAAGATTCTAGAAGTTTCAAACAAGGTTTTTGTCAAAATTGGAAATCTTAAAGGTTTTTTTTTGTTTTCTAGGCCATAATAGAATCTCCAGACAAGCAGTTGACTCTAAATGAGATATACAACTGGTTCCAATCTACGTTTTGCTACTTTAGGCGCAATGCTGCTACATGGAAGGTATGTCTTAGATATTTAAAGTTATATATATTGAATCAACATGATTGGCAACAAAAACTAAAGATAATAATTAAAATGATTACAAAGTATCAGAGTATCTAAATATTGTTATTCAAGATTTTGCAAACAGTAAAAGTTTATTAAAAATTGTGTAGAATCTAGACATAAAACTAATATTTTCTTTTTGAACTAAAGACTGTTTGAAATGCAAAGACACAAGGTAAATGTAGTTTATTATTATGTTTATTCGTATTTAATAATACACACTTTAGACTGCAATTTTCAACTGAAGCTGAGAAATCGGCATTTTTATCATGAATTGCAAGCCATGTTTGAATATTTCGGTTGAAGATTGGAGTTCTTTAAATTATAATAAGAAGCTCTTAGATGTATATTCTATCCTATAAGATGTTCTTTTTTTGTGTAAAACAAATATGTGTTGCTACGACGATACGCTATGATACACTCAAATATTTTGAATCTTGATCAAGACAATCACTATTATCATCAGTAGCATTATATTCTGCGTTACCAATTTCCTCCCAATTAATATCGATTTTTTATTTACATAAACATCATCTTTGCTACGGGTGATTTGTCTGTAGATTCTTTGTTATAGCATGAGAATTACTCTTTATCTCATCTCTTTGTTGGAACCTAAAGAATATATATAATCACAAATAGTTTTTTATTAATAAATAGTGTCGTGGATGTTTTTGAAACTTACAATATCAATCAATATAGAGCCGTTATTATCATGCTAAAACGCACAAGTGAACGATACATACATTCTTGACAAGGCCCTTCTATGACGTCCTAAAGACCATCATGATTCTGGTGTGAAAGAGAGACGAATACAAGACGACTATTATTACCTCTTTTCTACGACGGAATTATGATGGCATTGGTACTTCGTAGTACGGCCGCAGACCATAGCGTATCGTCCATATACCGGTACAAAATAAAGACGCGTTGAGTGGCGGCACAGAACGCGGTCCGTCACAACCTGTCGCTGCACAAATGCTTCATGCGCGTGGAGAACGTGAAGGGCGCGGTGTGGACGGTGGACGAGGTGGAGTTCTACAAGCGCCGGCCGCAGCGCGCCGCGCACGCGCACCCGCCGCCCATGCACGCCGGGTACTACTCCTCCAGCCATGCAGACCTGTTCTACTGCCTATTTGCATTACCTACATTACACGATACTACACAGTTTACACTTCACTTTGGACTTTACACATTACTTTGGACTTTACACATTACTTTGGACTTTACACATTACTTTGGACTCCGAACTTCACACTCTCACACTTAACCCACAACCCATGTGTGGGACAATGGGACATTTTGGTGACAGGTTCCTTCATCTAACAAAATCTACAACTTACCTCCAGCCATGCCAACCTGTTTTACTGGTACCTTTAGATTATACTTCACAGTTTACACTTTACTTATATTTCGAATTTTACACTTTACATTTTTGTGACAATCTGGTAACAGTTTCTTTCATCTGTAGTAACTTCTCACCTCAAGCCATGTAGACCTGTTCTACTATTTGCATTGCCTACACGACACTTTACAATTTATATTTTACTTTGGACTTCGGACTCAACACTTTACATTTATGGAACATTACTCTTTATCTAAAGTTACAAATACTCACCTCAGCCATGCAGAACAGTTCTACACTACCTATTTTCATATACAAACACTAAACGATACTATACAATTTACACTTTTCTTTGGACTTTGAACTTTATACTTTACATATATAGGACATTCTGATGACAGTTTGTTCCAGTTATAGTAAATACACATCTCCAGCCATGCAGACCTGTTCTACTGCCTTTTCGCATTACATTATATCAGAACATACAGTTTACACTTTACAATACTTCACTCCATTTTAACACATTACAATTTACAGACGGTTTTGATGATGACACTACTCTTGACAGTAACATACAATATCTTCCACACATATCGTGTTTTTTTTAAACATCTGAAACAGAATTTGTGCAATTATGCACACATTACATTTAACACACTCTGTTAGCATGAACTTCTTCAGATTATTTTATAATTACATAACATTATACAATTTACTTAAACTGCATCAAGTTGCACTTACATGACGACACCCAATTTATTCCTTCCTTAACACTAGACATTTCTCTTTTACCATTACACATTGCAAAATTTATTTTTACACTACCTTTTATACACAGAGAAAACACACTTACAAACATTACTCTCTTTAATTATTACTTACTGCTTTCCAACTAAACAAATCTACAATATATTAGCTCTGAAATTGTACAGAGCATGCACATATAACACTTTACATAAAATCATTCTCAAAATACCAGTACACTAACTTAAACTTGATATAACAAAAATAATACAACAATAAATTCATATACACATAACCCTACCACAAAACCTACAATAATTATAACAAACTGAGTAAAACAGCAGTAATGTACAATATACAGAATTTATACTCCACAGAAACGAACAAAATTAACTGACACATATACAAAGCACAATACTCATACTATTCCATTTTATCATAAACCAAATATACACATAAAACAAAAAAATCAACAAACTAAAATATACCGTCGAAAAACTCATCATCACTGTCAACTGGTAAAGAGCCTATGAGACTAGCGATATTACCACACTGTATGGCTATGTTTTTTCTCTGTCCAAGACAAAAGCCAGCATTTGGGTCACGTGAACTGATAACTAGGTGTTTAGAAAGTACTTTGAACAGTGTGTGAGTACTTGTACCTCACAAACTAAAAGTTTCTACTCCAAAAGACTCGAAAAATGTAACTACTAACTTAACCAGAAATGTAGAGTCGATTAACATAAAAGTATTTCTCTGAACACAACACTTCATAATTAGAATTCAATAAAACTTAAATAACCAACAAAATTCAGTATAATATCTCAATTATATACATTGTATATTGCGAATAATGAAAAATTATTCTAAATATTACGTAGAACTCACCATTTGCGTATCAGCCATTTCTAAAACCATAATTAAAACCAACATTCAATAATCAAGCTAAAGGTAAAATTATAAAAGAGGCTCCTATGAGTTTATTACTTTGACAAACAAAGGTATTTAGATAAATGATAACATTAGAACATCAAAAACCTCGCTCAAGTCAAACACTGCACATGACATACACTACACAGTTTTCGGTACATTTTGATCTTCCTTAAATATTTTCTATCTAACCTAGCAATGTATCTAACTCTTATTGTGTAAATAAACGTTTTCATCTCGTTTCAGATTTGAATCTGTAATTATTTGTGTAGTGGGCTCTTGATCATTGTGAGTGTCATTATAACCTGCAGCTTGCTTGTTATAATTTCACCAATTTGTGAGGTCTTGTATTCATTTCTGTATTTAGGTTTTATGTGTGTGTACGTGGGTTTCGGCACAACGGTGAATAACGTTTTCTCGCTTGCCTATTAACCTCCTTTCCTATCCATCCTTCAGGGTTTCCGGGGCTATCATATCCTGCATGGTACGGTGTTCCATTCCACGACGATCTGATTGTGCTCTCATTGTCAGTTTTCGAAATTTCTTAATAAAAATTCTAAACAATGAAAGCACAAGCATTAATTTTAAGATGATTGGAGATTTTTGAATAACTGTGATAGTTATTAAACGGCGATGCAATTATAGAACGCTATCCGGACCAACCTGTCTCTGCACAAATGTTTCGTGCGCTACGAGGACGACTTCGGCTCGTTCTGGATGGTGGACGACGCGGAATTCGTGAAGAGACGCCACCTGAGCCGGGGCAGGCCGCGGAAGTATGAGCCGGCCGCCGGGCCCGCGCACAACCCGCCACAGTAAGGGCGCCGCGACACACAAGCGACCGTCCAACGAATCTACTTAGTGCAGCTTTCTATGATGTTCATAATATTACACACCATTACAAAGTAACCGACGATTTTATTCATATCTTGAACCAAATAAAATGTTGTAGTATCCGCGATAAAGACGTGTCACTAAAACTATGGACATCAACACAAAAAGCTCACTAAGTACAAAATATATACTTAGATGTCATAAGATTATTTCTTTAGTTACGCAAACTTCTGACTATATGTCGACTTATAATTTGATTCTCAAAGACGAAGAATGTGATAAAATGAGGTCTTTTTATATAAAAACGTGAATCGTTGGACGATCGCGTCCACATAGCGTTAATGTATGTGAGAATACAGAAACCGAGAATTATCAAGATATTAGAGTAAAAGAGATAATCCTCGGTCGACACACTAGATTTGATGTTTTCTGACCATTATTGTAAAGTGTTTCACCGTGTAAGCTTAGATTAATTCAACATGTCATGTTAGTCTGTAACTAGACTCGTGTTTATAATAGCGGATTATGAACACTGTGTGTGCTTATATTTCATATAAAAAACATATTCAAATAATGAAAAAAAATGTATGAACCGAAATGAAGTGAACAAGATGAATCAATTACGTCATCTACGTAAGAAACATAAGCATACACAAGTATTATAGACTCCTAGAGTGCGAGCTATAGCCAATTGTTTTGCAATAGTTTTTAACATCACATTAAAACAACTTGTTTAATAAATTAGCTTATATCATATTTTGCTAATGTAATTAATTATTACATGGAATATTTTAATTTACACTTGATGAAACTCCGGAGCTATATCGATGATTATAAACAATGTTATTTTTACAAAAACTTGCATGTATTGCATCTAATACGAATTATTGTAAAGGATCGTCGTTGGATACCCAAGTAAGATTAAATATTATATTTTAATCTTTTACTATTCCCAATCTTTAACATTTGTGCATGTAATCCCTCAGGTAAGTGTACTGCTTCTTATGCTTTGCTTGTGCATTTTTGTCGCATGATAGGTAAGTTTTTTTCTAACATATTTTCGATAAGCTTGCCTTTTTTTCCATTTTTCTATTTTATATTCTATTTATCTTTCTCTTTCATACACATCACACACTCCCTGAGACACTTTTCATATAAATTGGACTTCAATTCAAAATTATACACTCCACAAGATATACACAATACAGAATTCACTATAAATAGTATAAATGGTTATAAGTTGATTTGGAAGAGGTCTGAAATGGCCGGGGTATGATTTTTTATTAATTTTATTTTTATAAACAATCAGTTCCATTAAATATTTGAATTCATTAGAATCAAAGTTTTTGAAATAAAAAATTGCAGTAATTTATTTTGAAAGCCGATTATTATTTTTATGATTTGCTATTTCTATAACTAGTGTAATATTCTCACAGATTCATGGGAGCTCAAAGTCCTCCGATGATGACCAGTCCCCACGGATACAGCGAAGCATTGAAAAGAAACCTGCAGGTATGGTACAATGTATGTGACCTAGTTAAAAACATCAACTTAAATGTAGAGTAATATCTTAATTTACTATGAAAGATATGTAGAATATTATACAGAAATTGATTTTAAAGTACATAAAGTGTAGCCACCATACAATTTAATATGGATGACTTTAAAAACTGTTTGTTTGTTATTTCTAGGGTATGATGGAAGATTGTAACTTGTCGTACATGTCCGGTGAGGACCACATGATGCAGTCTGAGGACTACCCATCCTCGCATGATGATTACAGGTGAGGGAGATACACATTCTTCTGCGAGCGCATTGACCCACGTGAAAGTCTAAAACTATTTCAGATCCTTACTATCGGGATGAAAAGGATCTTACCCAATAGGATACTTAGGCTGGAAATACTTAGACATCATTTTTATTTATTTATTTATTTATTTTATTTTATAGAAGGCTCACAGACAAATAGAAAAAATGATATAAACATTGTAATATTATCAAATCGCTAATTACAAGCCTCCACACATATAAAAAATAAATATATATCAATAAAAAGAAAGTACACACAAGTCAAATAATTACTACCGAGAGAAGTATATCACCGAAAAAAATCTGTACCATTTGCCGTCGTAAGGTCGCCACACTGGTGCAAAACAAGTCGATATCAAGGTAACATAACAGGGGATGATCGATCATTGTAAATGTATAAAGGAAGCTTCCGAATCGTCATCTAAATATTCTTTAATGTTTAAATGACGGTTCGGTGTTCGCATTTGATGACATGACTGAGTTTTTAATTAATTTTTGATGATTACTATTGTTCTCCTCTATAGTATCTCGAAGTTTTCCAAAACAGTGTCTACAAATAAACTGCCCATAACTTAGTCATTGATTAATTCACGCAGTACTGTATCTCCTTTCTTCCTTTTAAATTAATTCAAAGATTTCTTTAAAAGATGGCTGTTACTGATAAGACCACTCGATGTTTTACTCCGTATTGTTTTATTTACCACTTTTTTTTGGATTTCATATGGTGCTCTCGTGGCACACGTCTACATCATCTCATCACCCTTTCCTAGGCCGGTATCGCCGGCTTTTTCCCTCTGCAGGAATACCTTGCATGACGACTCTTGCCCAATAGTCACTGTACGTGCCGCTGCGGCTGACAGGATCCACTCAATACCATTTGAGCCTGACAGCCCACGTTTAGCATGTTCGCCTAGGAGCGGCTTGTTTTTTTTCTATTAATGACAGGCTCGCGTTTGACCACTATCTCACCTGATGGTATGCGAATGGTTGTTTTCCGTATTCGGTCTGTTCTTGTTATACCCAGAATGCTGCATACTCTGTTTTGAGGCGGCAAAGAAAAAAGAATGTCTGGAAGGACTTGGGAGAGGTTTTTGCCTAACAGAGAGATAGTAATGGCTAGGGAAAAATTATGTAGATGATTATAAGGTGTACAAAATAAAGAATATTCTACCTTAGCAAGACTTTATTATATAGTATTAATGACTATTATCATCTTTGACAGTCGGCCCCCGATGCTAAACGGGTACGGAAGCAGCAGCTCGTCGCACGATGTGAAGGCCGAGGACCTCACCAGCGACGCTCAGGACGTCAAGCCTAACATCTACGCACTCAAGAATGAGATGCAGGCGTCTGACTATTCTAACAAAGGTAAGATTTAAAGCTGTATATATGTCGTGGCCAGATCTTAGAATTGATCCTTTTATGAAATGGCCAACTGAAACTGGACAGATCGTTTAATCTTTTGAGTAGAGTAATTAGAGACACAATAGAAAGACAATGACCGAGCGAACGCCGGCGTTCGCGCGGTGTTTAATGAATTAAACGTTATCATTTAATGATATGTCAATCCTCGTTTGGCTATATCATTGATGTATGATTTCTATGATAATAAAGGGCCTAAAGAAAGTAGGCTAAACGATTAAAACGAATTAACATATCATCAAACTTTAACGTTTGAAATGATCTGGCCAGTTTTACTTGGCCATATCATGGAGTGATCAATTTCTAAGATCTGGCCACGAAATATATCTTGAGGCTCGATGCAATTTCTAGCTGGTTCTTCTCCATAGAAAATTACTAATTAAAATCGTGCTCTTGCTTTCCAGATTTCACTTGTAGTTTTATGTGGAATAAAATATTTTAAATTTTATATTTTACTTTTGATTAAATGTTAGCACAAGCTATCATAGAGATAGAAAAACTAGATTAATATGAAATGACCGTCATAGCAAGCTATAGGTCAAAAACATGAAAGTCTGTGTTAATGAAATAAGTAACTGCTTTTTCAGGGCTATAGTTTGACTGCCTATATACTTACTTGCCTTATACTTACTTACTTCAAAAACTGTTGTTCTGATAAAATTAAAGATTTTTTTGGTAATAATAATAATATTTTTTCTTTAAGACAGTTCTAGTAGGTGTTCAAAGGCAATTAGTATTTTTTTTTGGTCAAATTAAAAAAAAATCTTAATAGTTTGGATTTGGACTATGTATTTGTAATATGTTAAATCATTTGATAATTTTCGATATATCGTTTTTATATGTTCTTTTATGATTAAATACCCTGCCTTCGTTCTAGACTATTCAAACTCAAATAAAGAGTCATCCAGCAACCGTTCGGGTGAGACCAGTCCCTACGACGACTACCCTCGCGCTGAGGACCGATACCGGCCCTCCATGTCGCACATCAAGGACGAGGCCGAGAACCTGTCCCTCAACGAACAGAGATCTGACAAATAAAGTAAAGCAAGTACAGAGGCCTCCACCTGACGTTAAAGTGCCCGCGAATACAGATACAATGGCCTCCATCTGACGATAAAGTACCTGCGACCAGACGTACGGAGGCCTCCATCTGACGATAAAGTACCCATGACCAGGTGTTAAGGGGCCTCCACCTGACGCAATGAAGTATGAAAAGTGGCTGCAAGTACAGCAGAGCGTGTAGCCTCCTGTACCCAAAGCTAAGTGTGAAAGTGTACTAGTAAACTAAGTGTACAAGTGTATATCGTTTACACAACACTCCAGTGTTTGGCGTTTATTATCACAGTATATAATACTATATTAATTACGGGTGTAGATCTATTACAAGTTATTAGAAATGGTGTTCTAGAAAGTGTAATGTGTTCACTGTTGGAAGTTTTTATAATAAAAAATGGACGATCTCGAAATGAGGAATTGTAAGTTAGAATTAACCAAATATTTTTTTCTTTTATTTTTTAAATTGACCCGGTTTTAACGGGGTTTTGAAGTATTATAGGTTTTACGTTTTTTTTTTTTATTTAATTTAAGTTTCCCTTAGGTTTGGTAGCTGAGGTAGTAATACTTGTTAGAGATATTTATAGAGTGTAAGTGTTAGGAAGATTTTAGATGAAACGGATTGCGCAAATAATCATTGAATTCAACGATAAATAACCTTAAAAGGTCCATATCAATATTTAAATAAAAATATTTAATCATTATTTGTAATATACAAGTAATAAGAACAATAAGTAGTAACTATTGGTATGTTAAAATAAGCTTAAATATACGCCAAGCGTTTCAGTTGTGTCCACATTTTGTGCTGCAGAAAAACAAGAAAGATCTCAGAATTATACATTTATTCATTTCAAAAATACAGAGTCCGCTTTATTTTTTACATATTTTTTTTTTTGTGATTATTGATCTGATGTAAAGATAAAATGAAATGTAATTTTTATTTTCAATGGCGTGCCATGATTTTTAATGGTACCATTTTTCTATTACTTTCTTGATTCCAAGAAATTGTT
The DNA here is from genome assembly GCA_949316375.1 of Mythimna vitellina. Classification (NCBI taxonomy): domain Eukaryota; kingdom Metazoa; phylum Arthropoda; class Insecta; order Lepidoptera; family Noctuidae; genus Mythimna; species Mythimna vitellina. The sequence continues at coordinate 3,573,216 of OX438709.1, read as the reverse complement.
TCTAGAGTAAGTTTAGAATGTAAATATTTATCATGGATTGTAAAAAATTAAAATCTTTTTTGAAAAAATGGTAATTTAGACGAGTGTAAACGTTCACTTAACTATTGCATATTAAATCGTTCATGTTGTAGAGAAAAAAAAAATTAGAAGAAAATAAATACTTAGTAGTAAAAAAATCACTGTATTCTGAAGAATAGTTTTTGGTTTTGTTATGAAAAAAAAAAAATTTTTTTTTCGTGCATTTTTCGATTTTGCATTTACTATAAAATAATGTTAAGCGCGTATTATGTTGGGTTTTTTGTTACTTTTTCGATAATTATCGGAAAGGGTGAAAATAACCATATCACACATTGTATGTATACTTATAACGTAGAACTGTAAAATGAGTATGTTAAATGTATATTCGATTACGCAATAACTTTGGGATTAAAAAAATGTATACATTAATAGCGATGTAGGTGTATCACATTTTTACATATACTTTGCAAAAAATATAGCGTTGTCCTGTCACGGTTGGGCTATAGTAAAACGAATATTTCGATTTAAATTGTATAAATATATAATATTGAAACGAAAGATAAGCTTTTCTTAAAAGGGGTCATTGTCGAAGCCTACTGGGGCCACGGGTAGTGTGAAAGTGAAACCCGGGGCCCTGGAACGAAGGCAAAGAAGGAACAGGTTTTAGTCAGTAAAGTAAAAGTCTGACACTATCTCCCACACCGCCAAGAGCGGGATTTGTCATAAGAAGATTTTTCTAAAAAAAGGGGTCATTGTACTAATCAATATGAACAACTTTTACTGTACGACCAAACCTGAAATCATTAAAAAAAATCCGCTACTCCATAAATTTATGGTCACATGACTCAGAAAAATATATGGAGCAGCTGAAAAATTTTGTCGAGTCATGTAAATGTATGGAGTAGCAGAATTTTTTTCGGTGATTTTAGGTTTAGTTGTATAGTAAAAATGATTTATATTGATGACCCTTTTTAAGAAAAGTCTATCTATCGTTTCAACGCTGTATTAAAGATGTATGTAATGATTGTTAGCAGTCCACATCCGCCTATATAAACTGTGCGCTTAGTGCGAGTTGTTATTACATTGATACTATCGAAACGTATGCCGCGATTGACTCTCTGATTGGTTAAAAGCTCGGAGCGGGCCAATCAGAGCGCCGAACGTCATAAAGCATTAATTTGACGTTATAAATACTCGCACTAGGCACTCAGATTCCCGCCTCATCTATTCCAAATTATACCTTTACCGTGGCTTGACCCAATGTAGATACTTTCACACGCATTCGTCACAAACGTAGCCAGTAGATATACCATTTCTTCGTACATCTACTTAATTATAGCTGTCATAAATCTTAAATATTAACTAAACTATTTATACTAAAACCTAACTATGTACATAAAAACTATAAATACTATTATACTAAACGGCGCAAATACTGTAACTTTATTAGTAATTACAGTTTTGAGCCGTTTGGGGTCGAAACGCTTAGGTCATGGGGTCTGAGTGCGCGTCTCCTCTTCAAGGAAATTTCACGCCGTCTAATCGACACTGCGTGACCAGAGGGCTGGCTCGTTCTTTGCCCAAAGAATTAGCATTGCCATTCAACGTGGTAATGTTGCCAGCCTTCTGGGCACATTTCCAGATGACAGCGAAGTGGAGGATTACTTCGACGCCTGAGTGTAATAGGTGTTTTTGTATTATATGTACATAGTTAGGTTTAGTATAATAGTCGTAAATTGAAGTTAAGTATTTGCTGACTGATTTTTAACTACCGAGATATTCACGATTATTTTTTTGTCCATATTACACATTACACGAATACGTGTGAACCACCCTTAACAGTTAAGTACAATAGTTACGTATCTCGTTGTAAAACCATTAAAGCACGAAAATATTGAACCGAATTTTGGAATTGAGAAATATTGACTTTATTTTGTTTTTAATTATTGTTTAGTGATCGACGCGCGGTTATAAAAATAGTTTAATGTTTTTCTCACTACATCGTATACGAATTGTTTTCTTTTTTTATTTTGCTATTGTAGTTTTATTTTTGCGTCGATGTGATCGTGAATGTTCGTATGTATTCGTGATTCGGGCGGTGTAGTGGGAACCGCCTCGTATTTGCGTTCCGTTTTACGTTGCTGGTCAGCAGAAGAGAGTGCTTACATTCAGTGGAGCTTGTGCTCGAGCCTACACGACTACTTTTATTGATCATTGTAAATTATACTTACTTAGTGTTGTATTAAACGAAATCATTACAATTATGATGTGTTTTATTGTACAGTTTTTGCTGGCAACCTTTTTATTTTTCGATGTGTAGCGAAATCTATGGCGTCACATAAGAACTAATCCTGCATCGTGCAATCAAAGTTCTCCACGTGGTTAGAACATATAGAAAAGCCCGAAATCATCTATTGGGCAGTTGCCCACCAAACATAACACCCGTCTGGTCGGTGGATCCTCCCTTTTCAATGGAGGTTTGCGGGACTTTACACTCTGTTCCGCATACCTCCAAAGATTTTAGAAAATTATCCCATACTCTGGGGATGAAAAGTATATGCTATTGCAGGAAATTATGTACATTTGTTCCTAATTGCTAAAAGAAAGAAATTTTCTTATCAGCAATTCTGTGCCTCATCTGTTTGCCAGAAAATACAGGTGTACGGTAACCAGCCTTTCGACATATTACCTACAGGATGCATTTTAGAGAGTATGTGCGGGAATCGCATGACTTGATTCCGCCATTACCCGACGTAAGGCGAGTATCCACCCTTACTTTATTGAAACTTCTACGGTCCGGACAAAGCGTTCCCCCGTCGTTTATACCACGTACATCGAAGGACTGGAACAATCTGCCTGCTGCGGTCTTCCCGTCTGATTATAATTTGGGTGTATTCTAGGCAAGAGTGAATAGTGGTCCTCATAAACTAGTGCGCCTCAGCATCAACGATTGCATCATTGCTTACCATTAAGTGGGATCGCAGTCAAGCACCAGATTATACAAATAAAAAATAAAATAGTGGATCAGCCCATATAACACACCTGTTTTTTCTTTCTTTAGTAGTCTTTGAATGAATGTTTACCGGGACGATCCTGAGTTTAAAATGTGATATTTTTTTTACTTAAGAAACCATCAAATGATTTCTCCCTCACTGGGTAAGGCGAGAGGGAGCGTCAGACTTTTATTAACTAAAACCAACGACCTTACAGCCACTAGACGTCTAATAACAGGCGACGCATGTCTGTCAACGCATGATTATAGGTTTGATGTCTCGACCAATCAGAACGCAGTACCCCGCACCCTGTACCAATCGAAACAATCAGAATGTAGTACCCCGCTCCCCGTACCTCAGCTAGCGGGTCTCGGCTAGTTGACAGATGTGGGGCGCTAGTTCAAGCATGAGGCGTCTAGTGACTGTAAGGTCGTTGATTAAAACCCAGTGCTCAACAGTTGCCCTTTGTCACGGTGACTCCATCGAATAATTCACAGCCCTGGCGGTAAGTCCCCTCTTTGAGGCGTGGCTAGAAAGACCTTACGGCGTTCTTCCGCATGACGCAGGTCTTCACCGGATATGGTAAGTTCGGAATTAACTTGTCTATAATTCTTACTAATGTTGTTTTGTTTCTAGTCTTAATATAAATAAGTTATTTTATTGAAGTATTAATAGCGACTACATGTATAATGGTCATATAGTTAATGTAGACACTTAAGAATCCCATTACCGATTTCCAGGCCATTTTTTTTTTCATTATTTTAAATGCCTAAATGACTAACACTGTACCTGACATCGTTTCCTGTTTGAAACCATGCTTCATCACAATACCTATAGAACTGCATCTTTAGGTATGTCATAATATGGTACAGTCAAGCGCAAGTCAATCCTGTATGATGTACAGACGCCTACCACAATCTTAACGCAATACATTTTACGAACAAAACTGAAATGTTAAAGGGATGGAGCTATATAGGGTCATCATCATCATTTCAGCCGAAAGACGTCCACTGTTGAACATAGGCCTCCCCCATGTGTCGCCATAATGACCGGTCATGTGCGTCTCGCATCCATCGGAATCTCGTGACCCTCACCAGGTCATCGGTCCACCTTGTGGGAGACCTTTCAACGCTGCGCCTTCCGGTACGTGGTCGCCATTCCAGAACCTGTCGTCCCCATCGACCATCTGTTCTGCGAGTAATGTGCCCTGCCCATTGCCACTTAAGTTTGGCGATTCTTCGTGCTATGTCTGAAACCTTGGTTCTCCTGTGGATACATTCATTTCTGATGTGATCACGTAAGGAAACTCCGAGCATAGCCCTTTCCATTGCCCTTTGAGTGACTTTAAGCCTTCTGATGAAGCCCATTGTAAGCGACCACGTTTCGTAGCCATATGTCATCACTGGCAACACGCACTGGTCACTGGACTTTCGTCTTGAGACACTGTGGTATATTGGATTGCTATATAGGGTGTATAGCTCCCTTCCTTTTTCTCGCTAGCAAGCGTGACATTTAAACACGTCATAGTCCCTACTGTCATATTTAAGATGAATCTGCTAAATACCAGCTTGATGTACTGGAGTCGATTGAGAAAGGAGCCAAGAAGATCATCGGCAATGATGCACTCGTCGAGTCAAAACTCCTAAGTTTTGAGCATCGACGCCGAGTTACCTGTCGGTTTTCCATCGTTTACATTTCGGGGAGTGTGCACTGGAATTGCACAACTTAATTCCGCCCAGCTCGTTCCATTATGAGACAGAGGTCCAATAATGAAACGGGCTGGGCGTAATTAAGTTGAAACGTCTAGTGAGACGTACGGCATTACGCCACCAGTAGGTAACTTGGTTACATCCCATACGTAAATTTTGGGAACACATTTATTGTGCGTACAGCTAAGGAGTGGAATTCCCTGGCACTGGAGTCTATATTTCATGATAGCTGAATAATTTCTTCTAGGCAAACATGCTGCACGTTTGTTTAGAAAAACCACGTACCGGAAGACGTAGCGTTGGAAGGCCTCCTACAAGGTGGAACGATGACTTGGTAACGGTTGCGGAAGTCCGATGGATGCGAGATGCACAGGACCGTTCATTGTGGTGACACTTGCGGGAGGCCTATGTCCAGCAGTGGACTTCTTTCAGCTGAAATGATGATGATGATGAAACGTGCTGCATCATCGTCCACATCATCGCTTACCAACAGGTGAGATGGTGGTCAAACGAGGGCAAAACTATAACTAAATAAAAAACAGTCGGCATTTTAAGTGGCTAAGTAATTAGAAAAGTGACATTGAATGTATAGCACCATGTAGACACCTCCACATGGTGCTATACATTCGAAGTGACTTTTTACACATCTACACAGCAAAGTTTGCCATTATTGTGAGCTTGGTGTTCTAAGGTGTGTGTGCTGATAGTGTTGATAAGGAGACCCATTCATAAATTAACAAGACTCGTCCATACTTCGGCATACATAGCTGACTTTTAAAGATCTTGAATCTAGAAGACCCGCACGTGAGTGCGACGAGCGAAGCGAAGCGTACGCGTTCACTTGGTTTGATATTTTCGCGCTATATCTTGCGGTGCGGTGGTGTGTTTTACATAAGTGGCAACTGAAGCGGCGACTTCGGGCCTGCGCACACTTGAGATAAGACTGTCTTAGACAGGATACGAAGTCGCAGGCTTGTCTACGACGTCGCAGACTTGTCTACGCCTCGCGCAAGCAAGAGCCGTTTAAGAACGAGGGATTTTTATGATCGATAGGCTCGCGTTTTACCATTAATTCATTTGATAGTAAGCGACAATCTCACTAGGTTGCGATAGTTACTGTCTCGTTTTCGAATTTATGAAAGAAAAAGGCCTCGCTGATGCGCCTTCGCCCACGTCTAAATTAGTCCAAGCTACGCCTCTGTCTTCGCGTGCAAGTAGGTAGAAAGAAAAGGCCTTTTCCCAGTAGTGGGACACAAAACAGGCTATTAAAAAAATGTGGATTACGTAATTTTTATTACAAATATGTTGCATTGTCGATTATATTAAAAAAGAGCCCAGATGTTATTAGTTGTCTTATAAGTAGATTTACATTTATCTCCCGTTGACTGTACCTAGCCATTTCATGAGTCAGTAACGATCACATTTGTTGCGCATGCGCTCCTAAGAGTCCCGCTATAATTAATATTATGTAAAAATAAAGGAGATCTCGTATCCGTCGAGCGACGTATCCGCTGTTGTTTCAATAACGATCATCGTAAATTGATGTTTGATATCTGGCCAGATAAATGGGTTTCTTTGATTGGTAATAGATCTATCACAATAGGACAAACAATGCGTTCCAAATAAGAATAGGTTCGATCGCCATGTTGTGACGTCACGTCATACTGACAAATCGCAAGAAAATGGGCAAAAAATTGAAGAACTCAGAGATAAGCAAAATTGAAGAACTGGATTCTGATTAAACTTTTTTCGTTCACAGTTCGTAAATAAATTAAATTTTAAAAATTTCTTATTTTTCTTACCCTATTAATTCTTTGATATGACAGTATGACGTGACGTCACAACATGGCAATCGATCCTATTCTTATTTCGAATGCATTGTACCTTTTTTGTTAGCCATTCCTTTACAAAAGCCTCCACTCTTTCCATCTATCTCGAGCCAAAAGAAATGGTTGCGCAGGTGACTTAGAATTTGCGAAGGAAGCAAAACACGTGAGAGACAATCAGCTGGGTTCTCTGTCCCAGTGAACGTTGAACAAATTTTCCGGTTACAATCCACATTGAATCGTTGACACCCAATTGCGACAAACGTGTCCCATCGATGGGACTGCTTGACAAAGAGCGTGAAAGGGACTAGACAAGCCCAAAACAAACACGATTGAATTCGTAAACCCTCAAATATTCCTGCGGTGAGGATCTAAAAAAGAAGCTTTGAAATCTACGTTCACATACTCTTGCCAGTTCTAGCGAAATCTGATGGTACTCTGATGAGACGGCAATCTGACATAACCAGAGAGAGATCAGAACCAACGACTTTATGTGCTTTCCAAGGCACGGGGATGTCAGACCACCAACTTCCAAACAACCGACTTTTTTTCAGCCTAGATATACTTCCCACTGTTAGGCAAAGGCCTTCCAAAACTTCTTTCAAGTATTCTTTACTAAAGCCAACTCGAAACAGCCATTCAACATTGAACAAAACAAAACATCGGACTGCGACAGATTAATTCTTAACGGTAAAACCGAACCCAGGATACTACGATCAGCAGTCGTTACTCAGTAAAAGACACTGACACTCCCTCTTGCTCCGGCTCCACCCAGTGTGACAAAAGTTATTCGATGATTTTCTAACCAAAAAAAAAAAAAAAAATATTCAAATCGGCATTCAATTGCCTACAATAAAAAAATTTGAAAAAGAAAATAGGTACCTAATTTTAATATTTTTTCAACCAATCATTCAGTTACTAACAGTTTTGCTAATAAAAAACTGTTCTAATTGCCTACTAGGGTCATTAGCCTGCAAAACATTCATTCAAGTTAGCATGGCGACCGTTACAAGTTCATGAGCGATATTAATTTCTGTTAATTAGCCTACCTATTGACGCGCTTGTATCGCCTCTCATTTATCTTATCTTATCTTGTATTGGGCTGGCCCTGGGCCAGAGCACTTCGACCCTTCTGGATCTTTTGTGCTGTTCCCCTCTTGTCTACTCAACTCCTAGCCCTCCGAGCACCTTCTTCATGAGTCCCAGTATGGATTTGATGGGGCTGAGCCTGTAGTCACCTGGTCTTGGATATGGTTGGCCCAGATACTCTGGTCTTATGGAGCCTAGTGCCGCACAGTCGCACAGTAAGTGTAGCATATTCGCCTCTCATTTAGGACTGGTATAATGCCCAAGTCCTGGAAGCTTGACAACGTGCAATCCGGGCCCTAAAAGGGCAGTCGTGCCGATCTTGACAACTATCGGCCGATTTCAGTAACCTCCTTACTCTGCAAGATTATGGAGCGTGTATGCCATAAGGCGTGAGTTCACTCACGCCTCATGGTATACCTGGAAGGTAACGATATACTCAGTGACCGACAGTACGGGTTTCGCCGCAATCGATCTACTGAGGACCTACTAGTTTATGCCACCCAATTGTGGGGCGAGGCCCTCGAGAAGAATGGGGAAGCGATTGCCGTTTCCTTAGACGTCTCGAAGGCCTTATGGAATTTTCGAAATTAACTTGCTTTTATAATGAATTAGTGTCTTTCCAAGAATGTAGAGTTCAAATTGAGAGATTCAATAATTTTACCGGATGTATAGCAAAGTGAAACAATATGTTGCAATTTTCTGGTGACACAAATACAATTCAATCATCATCTATTCAGCCAAAAGACACTCACTGCTGGTTAGGCTTTCTGGATGCATGGAAATTAACAACAAATAAAATGCTTCAAATTCCAGGAGTAACCCTTGAAGTCATCTTCGACTTTCACGCTAGCAAAAACTCTGATCATCATCATAATTTCAGCCGAAAGATGTCCACTGCTAGACATAGTGTCATCACAACGACCGATCCTGTGCGTCTCACATCGTTCGGCTTCCTGTCATACTCATCAGGTCAACGAGGCCAACCAACGCTGCGTCTTCTGGTAAACACACGGTGACCATTCCAGAACCTTTCGGCTCCATCGACCATCTATCTATTCTGTGAGCAATGTGCCCAGGCCACTGCCAAGTAAGTTTGGCGATTCTTCGGGCTATGTCGGTAAACTCGATTCTCCTGTGGACATCTTCATTTCTCATTCGATCACGTAAGGAAACTCCCTCTCGGTGGCCCTTTGGGTGACTTTAAGCCTTTTGATGAGACCCATTGTGAGCGACCACGTTTCAGAGCCATATATCACAACAACACGCACTGGTTAAAGACTTTCGTCTTGAGACACTGAAGATGGCGTACGAGAAGATGCCACGCAGCTTTTCGAATGCTGCCCAAATGAATGGGATCTGACGATAGACCTCTTTCCCGAAGTTAAATCTACCTAACTGGACCGACTGTCTTAGGTAAATGTTATAGTCTAAAGTGTAGTGTTTCCAATTTTGACCTGCCCTTGCCTGACCTTGGTCTTGTCAATGATCATTTCAGGCTCATTATCTCGGAGGCTCTACTAAGATCATCGAGCAATATGCTTAAGGACTTCATAGTCTCACTTTTAGCCTTCTGACAAAGCCAGTCTGACAAAGCAAGTGACTACAGCACAGAGTTTCGGAGTTTCAAAGCCGATACGAAGACGCTGTTAAGATCTAGTAAAACATAAAAATTATATTTTTTCAACATCAAAGGACGACACAGAACAGGTTGAAGAGATAAACAGAATAAAACTATTACTGAAATGTGGTGTGTAATATAATCGATACGTCACAAGCGCGAGCGAGCTTGATTTATGATCCGAAACAAGTGCAGCAGGGACGTGACGCACACGAAACTATCGATAGAAATATTTCCCTTCGGCCACTTTGGAAACCAGGGTTTGGAAACCAGTTTCGAAAACAAATATTTTTTTTTAATGGAAACCCAGTTTCCAATAAAAAAATATATTTCGGTTTTCGAAACTGGTTTCCAAAACAGAGGGTTGGATCTTCTTTCAAAAATTTTCGAAATATAGCTATTATTCAAACATTACAGTAAAATATAGTATATAGTTAGAGGCCTTCACCTTCTAATGAGAGGGGTTCATGCAAAAAGAAAAAAAAAATTAAAAAAAAAAAAAAACTCATAACTGTTTTTTATATTATAAGTGTAAATTTATTGTGTGTAGCAAGAAATAAAAGGCTTTTTTTTATTTATTTATAGTATATAGTTAGTTTTCTTAAATACATGATGAACATATTTTAGTTACAAAATAAATAACTGAAATTTGAATCTAATCTTTATTATTAATAATATCATAAATTTCAACAAAAAATGGTAAATTTAACTTAGTGAACAACTATTGTAATGACCACAAATCATCTTGAAGGATGGCATTCAAAAAGCCGAATCAAAAGGCCGAAGGGAAATATTTAATTCATTAGTGCGTTGGTTTAGATTCAAGATTTCATTTCAGAAGCATTTATTTCAAATAAACTATTTACAGGCACTTTTAAATTGTGAAGAAGTCAGTCAGAAAAATGATGCTAATTGCACATTCCAAAGCGTAAATCTCAATGGAGAAGAATGCGCAAGAAACTCTATAGCACTCTTTTCAATCATGTTACGTATTACAATAATCTCGGTTACATGTTTCTTATTATATAAAGATAAAAACATAAGTTAATAACTACTTCTTTTGAGAGGGGTCTCTTTAATTTTGTTGGAGAAAATATCTGTTGGTGTTAAAATTATGAATTTAATCGAGTGTCGCAATAGATGATAAAATACCTGAAAAACTAGTTCTCATATCATGCCAAGGTGGGACTTTTAATTAACTCTAAGATGCACATTTCGACAAAAACCAAAATCAAAAGTGCAGAACTGTGATGCTGAAATAAAAATATTTTATAGCAAGAAGTTCGACAAGTTTCAACTCGTGTGTCGTATCGACATCTGTCGACCATCACTAGCATGACATGTGTCTCTTAATTATAACTGGAGTTGTACGCGCCTAAAAACTAGTGAACCGACAAAAAAATCTAAAATAACTGTAGTTTTTAATCCCTATCTGGTTACTGAACTTTAAGAAAAAAAATATTTTTTGTGCACATGTCTACGAATGGGTTAAAATTAAGACGAGCGCGTTTTTACATTTTACAAAAAATGTCATTCCAATTTGAAATGGAAAGTTAGGGGTTAATTTAGTATTTTTGGGGTTTTAGTGTTATTTAGAGTTTTTTTTTTGGTAAAGGGATGAGTAATGATGGCGCATGTGGCTATGATTTGGTGTTGTCACTCGAAACACGTGAGAAACGTTTTTTTTTTTTCAGATTGCGTCAGTTGTGTTTATAGATTTCCTAGAGTGGAAATGTTTTGGACGTGAGTCTGAAGATACTATTTTAATGCTGTGCAGCGTTGTTTTTTGTGATAGGATTCTAAGAAATTGTATCATGTTAGATACCTAGGTATCTGATTCGGGGATTCGTCCGTAAGTCTGTGTATTCATACTAACCTAATTCGGTAGTTAAATAGTATCCACGTGAATGGTTTTGACAGGTATCATAAAGTCTGAAATGTATTTATAGGTAAATATATTTTTTTAACTTAAAAAAAAGTTAAAAAATATATATAAAGTTTGCATATCGTCGGGGATAGTGCAAATCCGCGAAACTAGCATTGGATAATTCCGCGTATTTGACAAATGTAGCCAATTAAAGTTTTCGCGGGCAAATCCCGCAAAATCTTATAGGCTGCCGCCACCTTGACACGAGTTTATTTTTATGTAAATAATTAAAGCCCTACGACAATTACGCGGATATGCTTTGACCATAAACTTATAACATTGGAACTTAAGAGGAAGGTACGCGGTTTTGAATTTAAACAAATATTATTATTTTAACAACAATATTATTTAATGTTGAAAATAAAACTATTGCCTCTTACAAAAGTAAGATAAAATTAATGTAACAAAACCAACATAAACTTTTTTTCTAAAATCTCTTTGAATTATACTCTTATATACTAAATTACTCTTAAAAACATCTCTTTGAATTATTCTTATAAACATTGATAGTACTAAGGTGTCAACACTAGTTTAATTAAATCTTATATTTATTCAGACGATGATCACTTCATCTTATCACTGCTGACTTACAAGCTGTGAAATTGTGTCCATTTTTGCAAGCTAGTGCACTGTATTTTAAAACAAAGCTCATGGTTCATAATTTCACAATTTACAATATATTGAAAATGTATTGACTAGGCAAATATATTTCACGATTTTTTAATGTTCGTTCAATTATAGAGTGAACAGAATCAACCTCTATCTGAGTATGACCCTTTTCTAGAAATTTTTGTGTTATTACAATCATTTTTTCCATCGCCAGTAGCAGGAGAGCGTTAGAAACCACAACATTTCTATTTTGTGATGTGCATCCATCACTAAAAATAACGACATCTTTTGTGCAGTCTTCTATAATTTTCTTTAAATAATCAATATAAAAAGAAGTGTAAGTTGATGCTTTTAAATCAGTAGTGGTCTTATCAAACCAATAACACTTTACATTATTAGTGCCCAGATTGTAAATTGTAAAATTATGAACCATGAGCTTTGTTTTATAATACAGTGCACTAGCTTGCAAAAATGGACACAATTTCACAGCTTGTAAGTCAGCAGTGATAAGATGAAGTGATCATCGTCTGAATAAATATAAGATTTAATTAAACTAGTGTTGACACCTTAGTACTATCAATGTTTATAAGAATAATTCAAAGAGATGTTTTTAAGAGTAATTTAGTATATAAGAGTATAATTCAAAGAGATTTTAGAAAAAAAGTTTATGTTGGTTTTGTTACATTAATTTTATCTTACTTTTGTAAGAGGCAATAGTTTTATTTTCAACATTAAATAATATTGTTGTTAAAATAATAATATTTGTTTAAATTCAAAACCGCGTACCTTCCTCTTAAGTTCCAATGTTATAAGTTTATGGTCAAAGCATATCCGCGTAATTGTCGTAGGGCTTTAATTATTTACATAAATTGATATATTTTTCTAACAAGAGATAGAACACATTAATAATTACTTTCTATGTAAAAATTAGCTTAAAATTCATTGAATTAATAAAGTTATTAAGTTTTAACCTTCCCCTGTAAAATTGGATCTATTGCAGATACGCGGCCTTTACGTATGGTAGATTCGCGGATTTACACTATCCCCGACGATATATTGATAGTGTGTGCATGTATAATGTGTGTATAATGAATTTTGATAAAAGAACCCGCCTATTTGGGTTCCCTATTTGATTTCGAAACTTGATGATTTGATTTTTATTATATCGAACACAGTGTGGCGATAATTCAGAGGTACGATGTTTAAATTACATTGCTTTATTGGTGTGATGTAACGTTTGTGCGAAGAATTCGGTTGTGAAAAACCCTACAGCGATTGCTTATTAGATGGATAATTTATTAGTTCGATAGTATTTCGGTTCGAAACGCATACTGCTCCGTGACATTTGTTTATATTTATTTATAGAAAAAAAAATTAAGAATTAAAAAAAAATATTCAGAAAATAAAAAATTACTAATTTAAATATTTAATAATAATTGGAAAGGACAATTATAAAATAAAAAAATACAGAGAAAGAGGTGTTTTTTTAAATAATGGGTATTTATTCCCTTAACTAATTTAAAATTTTATTATTAAAAAAAATATGAATAAGATTATATCAAGAATGACATCGAAATATATTAAATTGTACAAATTAAATTAGGATTACAGTTAAAAATAAACCATTTGATTAGCAATAAAAAAAAATATTATGTACAATTTATACAGGCAGGGGTTTTTTTTAGGCAGTCTCTATCCATTCTGGGTTGCCTGGAAGAAATCTCCGAGTGCGATAGGGCCGCCAATTGTATGTTTTTTGGTTGTATTACAATTTGAATTTGTAAATTTGAAATCTTGGTATGCAATGAAGTATATATAAATAAATAAATAAATTATTCTTAAAATATATATTTTTTTATATATAACGCAAAATAAGGTTACTAATTAAATGTCACGGAACAGTATGTGTGTTGAACCGATATACTATCGAATTGATAAATTACCAATCCAATAAGCAATCGCTGCAGGCTTTTTTTCGAATTTTTCGCACTAACATTACTTCGCATCAATAAAGCATCGCTAAAATAAAACATCGTACAACTGAATTATCGACACACTGTGTTCAATAGAAATCAAATCATCAAGTTTCGAAATCAAGTAGGGAACCCGCCTAATTCGCCTCTCATAAGATTATGCAGTATATCCAAGATTCTCGGGTAGATATCGCTGTCAACGATAAGACCGATTACTACTTTGGTGTACAATAAAGTTTATTATAAATTATATTCTTCAGGTAGTTGTCTAGCTGGTGGGCTCAGGATTTCCCATCTCTTTTGGCACATCATCATCATTTCAGCCGGTAGACGTCCACTGCTGGACATATGCCTCCCCCAAATGTCACCACAATGAACGGTCCTGTGCGTCTCGCATCCATCGGATTCCCGCAATCTTCACCAGGTCATCGGTCCACCTTGTAGAGGGCCTTCCAACACTGCGTCTTCCGGTACAAGGACGCCACTCCAGAACCTTTCGGCCCCAACGGCCATCTGTTCTGCGAGCAATGTGCCCTGCCCCTTGCCATTTAAGTTTGGCGATTCTTCGTGCTATGTCGGCATCCTTGGTTCTCCTGAAGATATCTTCATTTCTGATTCGATCACGCAAGGAAACTCCGAGCATAGCCCTTTCCACTGCCCTTTGGGTGACTTTGAGCCTTCTGATGAGGCCCTCCTTTGGCACACAGTTTGAGAATATCCTTGATTAGGACTTAGAATACTTTTTATCACGTCGGATGATTTCCGGCCACCGTAGGCTTGCAGATGGTGTACTGTCCGATCGGTAGCTCGCCGTCCGACCCTCTGGCAAGGATTAAACCGGATTCGACGGTGCGTTGTGTTCGTTGTTCGCCTCATGGAGATGTCAGCAAAATAGACAGGGGTCACTTAGGGTCGACGCCTGCTAGGGCTTCGGATTGTTCCAAAGAGTTAAAGTAGATTGTGAAAAGGGCAACTGAAGGAACACTGTGGGTTTTAGTCAGTAAAAGTCTGTCACTACCTCTCGCTCCACCACACGGTAAAGTCAAAGTCAAAGTCAAAAGATTTTTATTTCACATAGGCCTACATGGGCACTTATAAAACGTCAGAAGCTAGTGCACGGTTCCAAAGTGGTCGTTTCCGAAGAAGAACCGGCAAGAAACTCCATGGTTACTCTTTTAAAAAAATTGATGTTACAATATTTCCATATTACAGCATAAGTAGATATTATGTAAGGACAGTGTAGACTGGTCAATATTGTACTAAAAAGTACAATAAAAATAATCATAATAAAAAGTAACCTAAGAATTCGCGGAGTCTACAGTGTTCTCACATTCACATTATAAAAAAGCAAAAGCAAGTAAAATAAATAATTACAATTATTAAAAAATGACACGTTAACAGAATAAATGATAATAAAAATAATAAAAAATATTGCAAAAGCAATGTGTTAGATGATGATTCCCCACCTCAAAAGCTTATGGGTGGCTCGCCTTCCGACCGTCCGGTAACCGTCCGGACCGAGCCCAAGTCGTCGACGGCGCGTACTGTTCCACGCGCGCCTCATGGAGATGTCAGCAAATCGTAGGGGCTCAGCAGGGTCGAAGCCTACTGGGGCCACGGGCAGTGTGAAAGTGAAACCCGGAGCCCTGGGACGAAGGCAACGAAGGAACAGGAGTGGGTTTTTAGTCAGTAAAAGTCTGACACTATCTCCCGCTCCGCCCAAGAGCGCGACTTGTCATAAGATGATTTTCCCACCCAATAAAAAAAAATCTCAAAAGCTTTGCAAGTTGCTGGTAAGAAATCATCAAACAGCATTCCCGCAATACAGACCACACAGCTCAACGATGAGATAAAATACGACATGAGATGCCAAACAATATTTGACGAAAACCAACGAATAAGGTCTCGATAAACCCAATATATTAACCATGCCCTTTTTACCATTAATTATAATTTATCTAACCAAAGTTACATAAACAAATGCCCGACTTATCTACGAAGTTTTCAAAGAGAGTTTATTTATATAGATATATATAAAAAATTGTGTTGTCTTTTTGTCCGTGCGCCGAAACGGGCGTGTGGCACAATTACTACTAAGTGTAAGTATTGTGTTTATTTCTGTAAGGCGGTAAGGCCACATGTGCGCGTGCTTACTCTTGTACCTATTGCCAGGAGGACCAACTGAGGGACCGCATCATATCAGCTCTTTACCCTCATAATTATGGGGATGAGCGGTGGCCGCGACCACAGAATAAACAATAAGACCCTTTTGCCCTAGATCTGTATACAGGCCATAGTCCGGAGCGAGGGGGAATGGGCGGTGGTCACCTCCTTCTGCGAAGTAGTAATGCTAGTGAAAGAGACAGCAGCATTCATGAGGGAACGGACATCCTCACGCCCCAGCCGCCGAGACCCCGACCCCGACTACCAGCCACCGTAGGCACGGGTTTGCAGACGATGAGCAATGTGTAGCTCGCTGTACGGACTGAACCTGACTCGTCAATACGGGCCTCAAAGAGATGTCACCAAAACCGTAGGAGCCCAGAAATGTCGAAGCCTACTGGGGCTATGGGTCGATTTCTGAAAGGAAAACCCACGTGGTCTTAGAACGCATAAGGTAACTGAAGGAAAATTAGTTTGGTTTTAGTCCGTAAAAGTCTGACACGCCGTCGCGCTTCGCCTTAGAGCGAGAAAAGTCGTAAGATGATATTCCACTTAAAAAAAACCCTTATAATGACAAGCTTCCAGGGTATAAAAGAAAAATACATATTTCTATACTATCCTTGCCCAAGTCGTTTCTAGTGTTAGATATTACTACTACGCTGTCATTCGGAAAAATATAATATTTAATTTATTTTTAATTTATTTGACTGGCCTGTTGGTCTCACTGCTATGCTGGAGGTCGTGGGTTCGATTCCCACCCAGGACAAACGTTTGTGTGATGAGCACGATCATGTGTTCTGTGTCTGGGTATAATTTATCTATTTATGTATGTATTTAGAAATATATAAGTATGTTTATCAGTTGTCTAGTACTCTAACACAATCTCTGCTTAGCTTGGGACTAGACGACGTTGTGTGATAGTTGTGGAATATTATTTTAATTTTAATTTGTAGTGTTGTTAACCTTATTTCAAAAAATTTTACCTCACAATCCTTAATGTTACGTCAGTTAGATGATCATGATCTGTCGCGGGCCGCAGTTTATCTCCCCGGATGCGCACGAGTGTGTTAATTTGGTGTACCACCGCGACGATCAATGGTTCTCAAATGTAATTAGTGCTACTTTCTCTAAAAATAACTATTCCAATAATTCAGAACACATTTGATAAGGTAATCTTATATGTTTACTATAATAAGAAAAAAAAATCTAAATTGCAAAGTGGACGGACCCGAAATGGAAACGCAGACAAGGAAGAGCTCAAGATAGATGGGCCGATGAGGTAATTAAAGTGGCTGGCCAGAGATAGCTGACAGTGGCAAAGGACCTAGAAAGTACGCACAGACTTTACCCAAAGAGGGGTCCTTAATTAAATAAAATTAATTATTAGAGGTTAAGTTAAACACGCTAAATTTCAGGGTTATTTTTATTTTATTGATTTATTCTTTAAATTGAAAACATTCAAAGACATAATGAGACATCCACCAACCCGCACTGGGCCCACGTGGATAATTACCGCCTATTCCCTCTCCTAGAGAGGAGGCCTGTTACTCAGCAGTGGAAACATTGTAAGGTTGGTTAAGAGAGGTCTTACAAAGGTGGATAGGTGTCCAGACACACTTATCCAAATAAACTAATGTTGTTCATTAGGTACTAGCTTTTGCCAGCGGCTTAGCCCGCACGAAAGTGGATTCCTCCATACAAACTTCTAACCCCCGTTTTACCCCCTTAGGGGTAGAGTTTCGTAACATCCGTTCTTAGCTGATGTCTACACCCTATAAGGAACCTACCTGCTAAATTTTAACTTTGTAGCTGTTTATAGTTTCGGAGATTTCGTGTTTAATCAGTGAGTTTTGTTTTGTTTTATAATAATTATTATTTTTATTCTTGATAGGTTCGCGCTTGACCGCTATCTCACCTGATGGAAAGCGATTCTTTATTGATATAAAATTTACACATAATTGTAAAACTTACACACGAAATCATAATTCAGTCTTCAAATAATAACACTTTTGCAGACTATAGACGACTTTTTAAGTATTAATGCAATCAAGAATGTGAATATTAAAACATGACATTAAAATAACTTAAATCCATAATGCTTAAATATATGAAATCATTACATTGATTACATTATTATAATTAGGGGGTAAAAATCAGTGAGTCAGACAGCAGACAATTTAATTTAATTTTAACATTAGGCGAAATTATACTACTAACATTATATTAATAGGATGTCTATCTGAAATGTAATATTTGAATTTCCTAATTTAAAAGTAACTGTCATTGAATCAGTAGTCAATTCCAAACATACATATTAAACAATGGCTGTTTAAAAAAAGTTTGAGAATCTCACTCCAGCAACAAGTGTAAGCATTTCTCGTAGTTCTGTTGCTCTAGATAAAGTGAACATGGAGATGTTATATAAACATGATTAATCAACATTTGGATGTATTAGCTTCTTTACAGTTATTACTTCAGTGTAATTAGTAATTCCATTAGTATATGGGTCATGGACTTTAGAACAATTCCTTATTGACTAAGAATCTAATTTGGATCTTTTTTTTAATGGTTAGTAAAGTTTAAAAAGATGAATGAGGAAATCAACTGGAGTGAGGTTTTAGAGATGGATGGATTTTTTTTAGGTATGAAATCATTCAGTGACTTCTCGCCTTAGGGCGGAGCGGGAGTGCGAGTCACATTTTTACTGACTAAAACACTCTCCTATGTTCCTTCGTTGGCTTGCGTTCCAGAACCCCGGGTTTTCCTTTCAGAAGCGAACTCATGGGGCCCTGGAAAAATGGCAAAGAAAGAACAGGAGTGGGTTTTTAGTCAGTAAAAGTCTGACACAATCTCCCGCTCCGCCCAAGAGCGGGGGATGTCATTAGATGATTTTCTCATCTGAAAAAAAAAGTATAACGGGACAAGAGCTGGAAGATGACGATACTTTGAAAAGATTTACTATGAAGATGTGATTTTCGTCACTACTTGATAGGCGGTTATCGGTAAAAGCACATTGCTCGCGGGGCAGACAGTCGGTGGATTCGAAAGGTTCTGAAGTGGCGACCGCGCATCGGAAGACGCAGCGTTGCAAGGCCTCCCACAAGGTGGACCGATGACCTGATGAGAGTCGCGAGAATCCGATGGATGCGAAACGCACAGAACCGTTCGTATCTGTAGTAACTGCTACCCTGGAACATGTGTCTGTCAGTAAAAGTCTGACGCAACCTTTCGCTTCACCCAGAGCAGGTAGAATATACGGTTTGCTAACATCTATTTCCTTAATGCGCACGTGGAACTATACGCGCCGTCGATGACTTGGGCTCGGTCTTGGAGATGTCAGCAAATCGTAGGGGCCCAGCAGGGTCGACGCCTACTGGGGCCACGGGTAGTGTGAAAGCGAAACCCGGGGCCCTGGGACGAAGGTAAAGAAGGAACAGGAGTGGGTTTTTAGTCAGTAAAAGTCTGACTATAATATCTCCCGCTCCGCCCAAGGGCGAGATTTGTCATAAGATGATTTTCCCAACCAAAAAAAAAAAAAACCACTTAATCCTACATTGTGGCAATAAAAAATGTAGTAGGTATTGAAATTGAAGTCAACTTCCAAAAAAGTTGAATTTCTTGCCGGAGTCTATTTTTTAGTAGCTACAACCTGGTGTTAAGTCAATAGTAAATAGGTTACTTCTAGGCAAGCGTGCTACATCGTTGTCCACATCATCGCTTACTATCAGGTGAGATACTTAGTGGTCAAGCGCGATTGTCAATAATAATAATAATAAAAAAATGTTTATTGAAGGCTAGCTGACCCGTGCCCGCTTCGCCCCGCGTGTATTAAATTGTTAGATGTCTTTAATTTTCCCACTGCTGGGACTCAAGTCTCCTCTCTAGCAGAGGGAATGGTCCGTAATCCACCACGCAGGCCCAGTGCGGATTGGTGAATGTCACATGTCTTCGAATTTTTGGTTCTAAGACATACCGGTTTCCTCACGATGTTCCCCTTCACCGCTTTGAGAGCAGTGGTGATGAAATAAATTACACAAAGTAATGCACCTGGCTGGGTTTGAACCCCCCGACCTACAACTCGTAAGTCAGGGCAATTACCACTCGGCCACCAAAAAAATAAAATAAAATAATTGCAATCAATTGAAGCCTATGTCACTCAAGAATAACGTAACTTGAAACTGGTGAAAGAATTTTCAAAATCGGTACAGTAGTTCTAGAGATTACTTCCTACTTGACAAACAAAATGACAAGGTTTACTTCTTTATAATATAAGCGTAGATTAGCGTCATTAAAAAAAAGAACCTCCATCTTTACAAAAATAGAAGTCACAGTATAAGACTTTCTCCAACAAATAATTATCTATATAAAAAGCTAGTGATTATTGTAACAAATGGTTCATCTCGCACACGTGCACAACAACTGCAGCACAATAAAACGAGCGAAGCCGCGCGCGCACTTATGTACACGCAACACTTCTTTTTTTAAACGGTAGTATTCGAATTTCGAATTGATGATAAAACCGTTGCTTTTTTTTCAAATGAAATGAAGAGTTATGTTTACTTTTTTTTTAAGTTTTGGGGTGAGTGACTTTGCTTGATGAGATGGTTGCGTAGGTGTTTAGTGCTTTGTCGGTGTTGACGCGGGTTATGCTATGTCGACAGCTTACCCCTGCATTATAATCTTTTATCAAAGTAATCTATAATACTTATTATAAATCTGTAGAAGTGAAAATTCTGTGCATTGAAAATATCAAAAAAATAAATGGCAGGGGGTGTTACTAGACCGACACCGAACCCAAAAATGTGATTAAAAATTTTTTGGTCTGTCTGTCTGTTCAGGCTTCACGCAAAAACTACCGGTATGATTACGATGAAACTTGGTATAATTATTCTTTAATATCCTGTGCACCACAGTGGGTACTTTTTATCCCGGAAAAGTATATATAAACTAAACAAACTTGATTTTGCGGTTCGATCCCTAGACCCGATTTCTGTACCAACCGCAAATAATAATTTGGTCGTAGGTTACGTCACCCGCAGTGGAGTTCACTAAGGGGCGCTGCACGCGGCTAAAATACTATAATATTTTATCTTAAGATACAATATCGCTCGCAATTCAATGGACTATCACACACGACGAAGATAATAAATAATATTTCATATTTTCGTATCTCAAAAACCTAATAAAAACCATTTTCGACTTCAAACTACCCATCAAAGACGCGACAAAAGACCCGGACAAAGTCGCGGGCAAAAGCTAATTTGCCATAATATTTTATTAATCAAAGTAATTCCCCGTGCAATCAATGCATAATTAAGAAGCTGTGATGATTGACACCGGCACTAGACCACGAAACAGTGACCATCCCTTATTTAGAGGTCAGTTTTCGTTTAGGGCATTGTTTAGGTGCTGAACCAGAATCTAACGAACTTGCTGAGAGCTTACAATTGTCGAACAGAATCCATTTTTCGTCGCAAGTAACAATGCGATTCAATATGCCGTCGTTTGTGTGCCTGTTGAGTAGTGCAGGGCTCGACTCAACGCGTGGCGCTTCGCGCTGGCGATCATTCAATTCGTGGGGCACCCATTTGTCAAGCTTTTTTACCTAGCCAATTTGACGCAAATGGACCAATATCTTTTTGATGCTAACATTGTAAGCTGCTGCTAATTCAGCTGTAGATTGAGAATCATCAGCTTCCACAATCGCCTTTAATTAGTCATTGTCGACTAAAGTTTTCGGTCGACCACAGGGTTCATTACGTAGGGCGAAATTTTGAAAACGGAAGCGGGCAAACCAAAATCGGGTGATGCGATCGTTAGTAGTGTTCGCTCCGTATACGTCGTTGATGTTGCGTGCCGCTTCTGCTGATTTGCTGCCACGACGGTATTCATACTCCATAATCAGGTGGGATCGCAGTCAAACACTGGTTTATACCAATTAAAAAAAAAACTCGATTTTTTAACGTATCTAATGCATTCAACAAAAAAGGAAACTGTTATTAATGTATTCAAACATGTCGAAGAAACCTGCCTGAAGGTACACCTACATTGTTTTCTTTGTTTATAATAACGAAAAACGTACAAATGTGATGATAACAGAACGCTAACTATTAAATAAAGGACTAATTTTCAAAAAAGAATTCTATATTCTAAAAATAAAAAGAATTTGAAATTAGAATTCTAAGCGAAAAAAGAAAAAAAATGGACTTGAAATAGCCAGTTCGGTAGAACGGCCATTTTATAGGTAAAGACCAAGTTTGTCTCTTCGGCGGCTTTTTAAGACATCTACTAATCAAAATTGCTTATCTAACCATCGTCAAAATCACGGTCTATTGTCTACATCATCCGAACATCTTCCCCATAGTCTTTTCTTCTTCTCCTTCATCCTTCTTCTTTCTGCTGGTCATTGGCCTTACCGAAATCTTGCCACAAACCATCTGTTAAAGTTAAATATTACCAAAATATTGTATCTACCATAAAAACTAGTCAAAATGCACTTGTTCGAAAACAAGCAAAAAAAAAAAACATTCGACGAGAGCTGTCATTATGTCTCTTCGACGGTTTTTTAAGCCATCACGACCCATTTGTGTTGATTTTACAGGAGTTTCATTTTTTTTTTGGCACAAAATTTTACGAGTGAGGATTAAAATGTATAAGAGGCGTCCACTTGGGGATTATGAGCAATTTTGAAAAGATATAATGATGTTAATGAGCCAAGTTGTGTTTGAAATACCAATAAATTGTTTGTGTGTGTTCACAATAGTTTAGGTATTTTACTGTTTTAAATGAGAAAAAATCAAAAATTAAATGAGAAAAAATAAAAGTATCTATCTGGGGGCACGGTAGTGCCCCAGCCAAGACGAGCCAAGCGATGCGCAAGGGCACTACCTACCTTTTCTCGAAGTGTTTCGTCGTTTTTTTTTAAACCTCATAGAGTTGTTTTTCGATGTACCAGATAGTTCATATTCTCATTAAACAAGAAAATGTATGACTTGACTGTTTCGTTACTTACTTTAGAAAATAAATATTCGCATCACCTCCACGACGGTAGCGAAACGGCGAAGCCATACATTTTTACTAATATGTAGAATTTGTGAAGTTAGGGTCGGTAGAGTAGGCCGTGTAGATTCAGGAGCTTGGTTCTACATGAGATCTGATATCTTGTTCACAGGGCAAACCCTATGTGGTCATCTTGGCAACATTTTACATGAAATGTTTTTGGTGGGATACAAATGAGTTAAAATAACAAAATTCATTTCAGTTTTCACTTTAATATTCTGATTTTTTATAAGCGAAACAGTAGCTGCCATGTTTGACATTTTGTTTTGATACTGTTTAATATAGTCAGATAAAAAGTTTTAAAATATAATATTTCTTTAAAACAAGCAAAAAAATATCTTTTTTTTTTTAGACAAAGGTATTAATCGCACGAAAAAATCATTGGGATGATGACAAATCCTGCTCTTGGGCGGAGCGGGAGATAGTGTCAGACTTTTACTGACTAAAAACCCACTCCTGTTCCTTCGTTGCCTTTCGTACCAGGGCCGAGTCTTCCTTTCAGAATCAGACCCTTGGCCCCAGTAGACTTCGACCCTGCTAGGCCCCTACAGTTGCTGACATCTCCTTGAGGCGCGCGTGGAAAATACGTGCCGTCGCGTCGACGACTTGGGACCGGACGGTCAGACGGCGAGCTGCCCATTGCCCGCCATCCGCATGCCCGCGCCTACTATCTTCGGTTGTGGATATAAACGACGAAAAACAGCACGTAGGTAGACGTTCCTGATACTATTTTTATCTTCTGCCCCCTTTGCTTTGCTTGATGAACTTCAATGATAGCCTATAACATTAGTTCAAAACTTTTAATATCTGCTTTGGAAACTACCATTCCATTTTCAGATTCAATAATCGTATTAGTTTTTTAATTGGGAAGGTACAGTAGAGCATACCCTTTTTTTGTATGTGGGAAAACCATCCAATGACATTTTCCGCTCTTGGGCGATGCGAGAGGGCGTGTCAGACTTTTATTGACTAAAAACCCTCAGACGGTGAGCTATCCATTGCTCGCCGCGGGCATACCCTGTAGCCTTGTATCAAATTTCAACCTAATGCATTTAGCCATTTCAGCGTAAAGAAGTAATTAACATACAAATCTGTTTATATAAAAGCGAAACTCACTGATTAATCACCAAATCTCAGAAACTATTACACTTACAAACTTAAAATTTGCAGCAGGTAGGTTCCTTATACGGTGTAGACATCCGCTAAGAACGGATTTTATGAAACTCCCCCCCTAAGGGGGTAAAACGGGGTTTGGAAGTGTGTATAGAGAAACCTACTTTTACCCGGGTGAAACCCTTAGCAGAAGCTAGTATTATAATATTAGTGTGATGAATTTAATTAATATACATGGATATAATGGATATTTTGTGATCCTGAAAGAGGACTGAAACTCCGTTCATAAAATAATTTCCAATAAAAAATATTATATTGACAACTGAATCAATAAAATATTCTTGGCGCCAAAAGACAGTAAAACACATCGGAACAGTCATGTGCATGAACGTAAACAGTTTGCTGAAGGATTTTGACCCATATTTGTTTACATATAAGAACTTTTAGCTTAAAGTTTCAGTAGCGTGCGATCGAAAATGAAGTTGGTGTTCTGAAAGCACATGTTGCTCCTTTGATCTAAAAGAACTAGATGGTGCATGTGGCATATTTTTATTTGGTAAGGATTTTTATGAGTCTAATAAAAAAATAACTATGACAAATGTCTTTACAAACATAATTCTTCTGTACGTGTGTTTATCACCTAACTCCTCTTAAATGGCTTAACCGATTTGGTGTATATTTGAGAACCTGTTAGATGGAGCTGCAATCGGGTTCCTTCGGGCTCAATAGCCAGCTTTCGGAAAAGACAACGCATCTTATAACATTAATATAATAATATAATTCAACATTTTCATAATAAAATGGGTTACATAATTATGTCTATGATGATATTATTTTTTTTTATTGTTTTTTTTATTGTATGACAAAAATATAACATGAAAATAAAAACATTATTTAAGTTACCTCCAACTAATTATATTTTTATAACCAAAACTAAATCTAAAACAGTAGCTAGGCATTTACAAAAAAAAAAACTATAGTAACATTCGCGAGCTACTTTTTTTTAACGTCCGTGGCACATGTGCTTACGCCTTCCATATTTACAATCTCCATGGCCTCTTATGGCTTCAGTAAGGAGTTTTTTCACGATCCCGTTAGCTCCTGTACTATTCCCGGCAATGTCCTGGTGTTGTCAACTCGTGTGCTATGTGCACTCAAAAAGTTAGGTTATGTGTCACTTTGACAGTTCGCGCCCAAAATTGTGAAGTGTGATTCTTTTTTAATTTTGGCGACTTTGACAAGTGAGTATTTTGTGTGCGTTTGTTTTATTTATGTTTTTGTAGTTTGAGTATTTGTTGAAATCCTGTCTTTGGCATTAAAGTGGCGTTTTACACGTTTTAACTACAAATTCTTAATTCGGAAACCCTCCAATGTGTAACAATTTAGTAGTATGATATTCGAGTTGTATTTTTAACATCATATTTATTTTTTAATACCATTAATATTGGGATAATTGCGAAATTCAAAGACACTATCAAGTTTTAGGTTAACTTTTTGCCATATCATCTGGCATCTTATTCTTATTAATCATACCTATTTTATTCATAATATTTAGAAATAACTACTAATAAAGTTTAAACGGAGATAATAAAAAATATTTTTCAATAAATATTTTCTAAATTATTTAATAGTCCCAAAACATTAAAAAAAACCTTGTGATTAGTTTAAATATTGATTAGCAGGTTCTTAATCCAAAATTTTCCATCGACAATTTAAATTTAGATACTGCTGGCCAGTATTTAAAATTAGTATGATTATGGTTAACGGGTTTCATAAACAAGATTTTTTTTTTTTAATAAGTAGCATCTTGTAATGTAATGTTATTAAATAAAAATGGATGATAATAGAAAAAAAAATGAAAACAAATTATATTGTTTATTAGGTAATGTTAATAACATACAACGCAATCCTTACCTATTTCTTTTACCTTATCGTAGTAAACGTATTATAATTAATCTTACATAAAAATAAAATTGAAGTGTCTGTTTGTAATATTATAATAATATTTTTTTTATTAAACGCATATGAAAGTATATTCGATAGCTTAAATGCAAATTTTAAAATGAGATCTGTCTGTTTGTTCTGACTAATCTTAAAAACGTCTGAACCGATTTTGATGGGACACTTACTGATGTTAAAAGGAGTTACTTAGGCTAATTTTAATATCAATTCTAAACTAATTTTAATAAGAGGAAAGATTTGATTATAGACTCTGATAATCTGAGCTGTCTTTAAACTCTCCACAATACCTTCCGTATCTTATGTAGATGGGCGGCCGACGGCAAGAGGCGGCAACTATAATTTTCTAACAGGAGAGCTTTCCGTCGGCTTGTATGATACAAACTGTACAGACATAAACATAATACTAACTTTCAGAATTTTCACCTCTTTCATTTGAAATTTAAATAAATAAAATTGCAAAAGCACAAAATATGCTTTTTTATGTAGATATAATATTATTTATTTTCCGTGTATTTATTCAACATAACATATAATTTATATTTTTAAATATTCCAATACAAAATAATAAAAAAATAAAAAATATAAAAAAATGTTTATTTTATTATTAGAAATTCCTTTATTAATTTATTTTTATAACTAATTATAAATAACTTATTAAATATTATAGCTTAATATGTATAAATACAAATTGAAATTAATAATATATACAAACGGATAGAAAAAGAACTTATTGAGAATCAAAAAAATCATCCACATCGATTTTTAGTCTTTTAATATTTATGCACACTTGTTAACTGCAATAGATCATCATTATAAATACAAGTATGAGTAAAAGGGTTAAGCTTATTTCTATAGAAATTGCTTCCAGTAAATCTACGAAAGGAGACATTCAACGAAATTTAGACGATAGTGTGTAAAAACAAGAGAAAAAGATATGAAATCTTAAACTTAAGTATCAAATAAACCTACACTGTATTAATTGCGGTATTTTGTAGTTTCGTTTTATTTTTCATAATTTAGATAGATTTCATATTTAGCAAAATCGAATCATTAGTGTAGGCATGTGATGTCATTTTAGGAGTATACGCTGATCAAAATTTCTTTTGGATTTGTTTTATTTGGAAAACCAATTAGTCAATGTAGACTCGCAACGTTTACTATTTTAACACAGGTTACAAATTTACTATCCTCCAGTCCAGTAGTTTCGGCTGCATTTCGAGGCCATGTTCCAAAATAAACTATTCAACAGGAGTTTTTCTTCCTATTTCGCTTTGCAGTGGTCTGATAAAAATAAAAATTACGCAATGTATCCAATTAAATTTAGTGTGGATTTGATTTTTTACACATATCGACTATATATTTCACCAAATAATCAAAACTCTAATAAATCATACAATCCAAATATATTTTTTCGAAAATGGAAATATGTAGTCACCTAAAAAATAGATTAAGTCAAGAGCGTCAATCAAACCATTTAATAACACCGACTTAATGAAACCCAAAGTATACCTACTACAAAAAAATAAAATAAACTCAATCCTACTCCAGATCAATACCAAATAACATATTCACAATTTGTATAAAAAAATTATCTGAAAACATCAAAATTTTGAGGTTTAACGAAACATTTGGCAGTAAAATCGTGATTGTTAAAAAAGATTCTGACATGAATTAAAAATATTTCCAGCGTGATTCAAAGCAAAATACGTCCATTCAATATTTAAAAATAAAGCCCTTTTTGCATCATCCAATGAGCTTCCTAACTCTAATAATAATAGGCCATAAGTCAGCTTACTAACACGTGTGTCGACTAAATAATAATTCTAAAGAGACGATTAAATTTATAATTCGCAGATGCTCGAGCCACGCGTGATCGTGTACAGAGAAAGTTTATTTTTATAATAATAGCAAAACCATATGCGCAAAGTTACGAGTAAACACCACATGTCAACACCTCTACATAGAGATTACTGAACTTTTGTTGGTACATGAACCTATGAAGATGGCGCAATATGATATCATACCTTGTTACGAAGATGAAGACATGTTCAATGACAGAAATGACAACGTAACAGATCTACATGCTTATTATATGTCACAATTCAATTTAGAACTAGAAAATAGCAACAAAAATAAGAAAGTAGACAATTTTAAGTATGGAGTAGAAGAAAGTTTTGATTTTGAAGTACTAGATAACTGGAACGCTCCTGCAAATAACGAAGCTGATTTCGAGATTATCGATGAAGTTATTGACAGTAATATCAATGAGCAAAATATTAAGGAAGTCCTCCTAGATTTAGATGGCATAGATTTTGAAGAAAAGAACTGTAAGATGGATACTTATAAAGGACAGGAAAACAAAATTTATGAGCCAAATAACGACTACATAGATGATGAATCACTCATTGATGAGCTTTGCAGAGAAGATGGTGAATCTTGTAGATTAACACCAGATTTTAATGAAGAATATTTAAACTCCACAACACCGGAGAAGAATCTACTACCGTCAATAGACACAGTATTTTCAAAAAGATACTGTAATTATAATGTTGAAGATGGTCAAATACCAGAATATAATAACGTGAGTCCTGTACAACAAAATGTTGGTTCTGTTAATAGTTTGGAACATTATAGTTATCCAAACAACATTCTTTACAACTTAGAAGAAAGGAAATACGTGTTACCTGATACACCGACCAGTTGTAATGAGTTCAGTTTTGATAGAAATGAAAGGAAAATATCAGTTTCGGAATCAGTTGAGAGTGATGTACACAGTTCAAGTTATTACGATGAGAATTCTGAAAACTTCGATGAAGATGACTTGTTTGTAAATTTAGACGACTTTGGACTAACTTTTGAGACCGATAATCATGCTAACGTTGTTGAAAGCAAAGCTCAAAATCAGAGGAAAACTGATAAAGATAAAGCTCAAGGTAATTATTTAGAACTATTCACATTAAAGTTCATTTAAATTTCCCGATTGCATATGGCCCGGTCGTACATATATTATAGATCAATAGCCCCAAGAGAATGATCCAGAAAGAATCGATTGGGTCGTATCGGGTTCTGTAATGCGAGGTGTTTTCAAATTTTTATTTTATGTTTTTAGGAGAAAGAGTATGTTTATGGGAGCAGTGTTACGAAAGATACCCGAACCAAACCACGCTGGTGGAACACATTGAGAGGGCTCATGTGAACACCTATAAAGGTAAACTTAAATATTAAATTACAAGTAACTATTTATTACATTTTACACTACACCGATCTGTCGCAAAGCCGTTCATTAAAAATTGCGACGTTGTCTTCATCGTGCATGTATTTGATGTGGCACCGTATCATGCATCCGCTCAACATAGTTTGGCATCGTATATTTGCACGACGCGACAACGTTCCGCAGTCAAGTAACGCGCCTTTTCTCGTCTACGACAGTATGTCGTTCTACGTTGACATCATCATGCCGTTTCACGGTAAAATCACCGCCCCTTTTTACGTAAACGACATCAGGTCGCTTTACATTAACGAGACTGCGCTGTGGAGACGTGACCACCTCTTTAGTAGTCAAGATAAATATTTTAAAGTGGATTAATTTTAAAATTATCCACTTTACTTTTTGGAATCAGAATGTCTTTATTGTGGGGATAGGTTATATACAGCCACAGCAGCTCCTTGTATTTCTAACTTTTAATATCTTATATTTATTGTATAGGTGATGAATTCAGTTGCCTGTGGCGCGAGTGCGCTCGAGAACGACGTCCTTTCAACGCTCGCTATAAGCTTCTCATTCACATGCGCGTGCATTCTGGACATAAGCCTAACAGGTGTCATGTGAGTATGCTTAATATCATCTTTAGCTTAGCCTTTTCCTACTAGCCTGCTTCCGGTCTAACCTGATGCGGCTGAAAACCCATATTTTACATTGAGCGACTGCCTGTTAGACCTCCACAACCCAGTTACTGGGTAATACGATACTCCGTGGAGAGAAAGGTGGTCGGACTTTCTGACGTCTGACTACCTGTAAAGACTGTCAAAGATATACGAATGAAAATCGGGACAAAGTATGAGGTTTAATATGTGTTAATCAAATTCAACGAATATTTTTGCAATTGTTTTTATCAACTATTGTCTTAGCCTAGGTGTTAAGCACAAAATATGTTGCCGTAATTGCATTTGCTCGATGTAGCCTGTTGATTTCATAACACTAGTTATGATTTAAAGTTGATTCAGATTTTAACAGTCTCGAACAAATTGTTTAAGTATGACATATCTTAAAGACACTTTTACCATAGTTTAGTTTCCAATTTTCTTATCTTCTAGCACCCTGGTTGTGGCAAGGCGTTCTCCCGGCTAGAGAACTTAAAGATCCACGTCAGGTCCCACACTGGTGAACGCCCTTACGCATGCCCTGCACCACACTGCAGGAAAGCTTTCTCCAACTCTTCCGACAGGGCCAAGCATCAGAGGACTCATTTCAATGCCGTAAGTATTAGATATTTTTAAATTGATAAGTTTTCGACATAACAATTTTGATACACTGATCGAAAAAGGTCAAAAGGTAGAAAATATAGATAAAATCATTCAAAATAATTTTAATTATTGCGTAACGATATTCATCAATTTCGCTTCACAACAGGAGATTACTGAACAAATTCTTATCCTAAATTATGACACAGTAATTTGTAATAACAAACTTGATATCATACCAGTGCTTTTCCTTTATTTTGTTTAATATGAGGAGGTGGACTATAATAAGATGCCGATAACTTTTCCGTTTTAATATTTAACTACTTTTTAATTTACGTCCTCCTGGATTCTGTTCTTCATATCATTACATCTGTTTTTGTTGTGTTTTTCTATCCTTGTCTTAATTTTTGGGTCGGTTCACGTCTTTTTGGCCCGTAGAGATTCCATAGATCGTTATTAGTAGTCATGATTATTAACTGGATTCTCTTCCTTCTTAGCATATCATCTGTCATAGTATCCATCTGTATTTTCCTTGGACTGTTTTTTTTTACAGCATCTATCATTTAAAACAATTATCGTATTATTAAAATTGTTACTACAAACGGTACTGTCCCATAAGTTTTCTGAGTTAATTTGTTTTACGTTAGCGTGATCGGCACGTCTATGACCTTTGGTCTAAGTTTTGAACCAAATAGAGAGTCAAACGCGGTAAACGCTAACCTGACCTTTCTTATTGAACATAATTATTTAATCGGATGTTTTTTTTTTCAGAGGCCATACGCATGTGGCGCCATAGGCTGCGGTAAGAGGTACACCGATCCTTCGTCTCTTCGGAAACACGTGAAGACGCATCCTCACATCACGAACGTGCCCCGGACCTGCATACCAGCAACTAGGCCAATGAGGAAGCCGGACCAGGAGCAGACGGTGCCCAGTTCACCAGCAAAGTTGACTACGCTCAGGTGTATTAGGGATAAGTTGACAGTACCAAGATTGCAGAAACTGTAACGAAATGAAAAAGGTTCAGTTTTGGTATTCGTTCTTTCTGTTGCTGTAAAGTCTGTTCTAAAGCCTGTCTTCTTCTTGGCATTTCACTCTTGCCAAAATGGTCGTGGTTATCATAAATGTAGCTCTTCAGAACCTGTCAGGGTACGCCGCATGCCAACCCGCCATTTTTTCCTGCTGGTAGTCATCAGGGCGCAATTGTTCAATGGGCCGCCAACAGCCGTTTTGATCTGGTCTGACCGTCGCATCACATCGGTGATCTGCCAAGCGGCCTCGTCCCGTCCACCTTTCCTTGTTTAACAAAGGTGTTCAATGGAGTTAGCAAAGCCTGTACCTACTGCTTTGGAATAAATCGTTTAGTGGTTTAGTTACTTGGATGTCTTGATCAGTTTTTTCCTTGGCCCTTATGGCAAATACAGCCGGCAGATGTGTTTCATGGTTTTCTTTACTTTTGCCTCCACAGTGGCAGGCCTGTTCTTCCAATAGTTTTGTGTTGATAATACCGAATAGTTTAGTATTAAGTGTTTTTAATTTTTTGATCTTTAAAGAAACAATGCTCAAATGAAGACTTCCTTTTTATGCACGTTTAATTTTAATTATTAAGGTAGTTAGAGTTTCTTGTTAGTTTTCTATTGGAAGCTTTGGAAATCACTCGTCGTGTTTCAAAACGGTGTAAGTAAAATATGTTATTATAGTATATATTTTTATTTGAAGCTCAAAAAAGACTGAAGGAATTGGCTCAATTTTCGATACTTTTGTTAGCATTCGCTGTATTTAGTCTTCGTGACTTGTGTTGAAAACACAAAAAAACTAGATTAAGATATTTTTAATAAATTTTAAATGTAAGTAGACAGATAGTTTGTATAAGTAAAACATTGATTCCAAATATAGGTTCTTAAGTTAGATGTAATTTTATAGGAAATTAATGCTCATCTCCTAGCTTTTTCCAAGTATACCTATTTTTTATGACTTCTGCTCTGAGTGGCGCGAGAGACAGTGTAAAACTTATATTGACTAAAACACACCCGTGTTTCTTCAGTTGCCTTTTGCGTTCCAGGGCCACAGTAACTCTTTCGAACAGTCCTTCAAAATGAATGTAATTTGTTTATTAGCCTGTATATGTATGATAGCTCCATCAAGCAGTGATGCAATCGTTGATGGTGAAGCGCACTAGTTCATTAAGAGCTTCACTCTAACCTTGAAGACTTTTATAATCGGATGGGAAGACCGATTTTCAAAATTTAACTCAGTTCTGAGAGTGGAAAACTAATAGTGTAATAATATTTAGACATTTATTTGAATTTATTCCAATATTAATATTATAACTGAAGATGTTATGTATTATTCAAATTATGTCGATTCCGTGTCAATCTGGAGATGCCACAGTTCAAAGTATGCATTTTCATATAACGAAAATGGTTAGTCCTATTATTACATAACCAATTCCTTAAATTTTGACTTTTAAACTGCTGATATCACCTATAGATGTCGTTATCTCTAGTGACTTACGTTTTTCGATTCGCATGGCATAGTGCGCAGCTGTACTTATTTTTACTTCGTGATTTGATACTGCTCAGTCATTTGTAGCCTGCTTCAGGGCAGCAAATTTTCCATGACGCGAACTGTAAAGCCTCAGATACATTAGGGGACAAAATGTCCCGCAACCTACGTGACGTTGCGCGTCATATTGGGGGACATTTTGTCCCCTAATGTTACTAAGGCTTTAGGATTTATGAAAACGTCTAAAAACGCTTAGTTGTTGTTTTTATATGACAGTTAGGTATTTTTATAATAGATTACATTGTGACAATCATGTAGATATTAAAAAATTGTTCCATTTGCACCTATATTTGCTCAATTAATTGTAAGATATTGTAAATTACAGTAGCTTAACAAAATAATGTAAGAAAGAGCAGTGCTGTCTGTAAAATTTTGTGTCTACAATAATATTATAAAGAGGTAAAGTTTATTTTTTTGTTTGTAGAAGGTAATCTCTGAAAGTACTGGTCCGATTGCTAAAATTTTTTGACCGAAAGAAAGCTGCTTTATTCCTGAGTGACATTGGCTATATTTTATGTACGCGGGTGAAGCCGTGGGCAAAAGCTAGTGTTTTATAAAAGAGGAATGGACCTCTTTCCTTTCTTCCCTCTCTTGCGGCTTAGGTCAAAAAATATCTTCCATTAGGCCAGAAACGCATTGATAAGCGGTTTGTTTAGAGCATAGGTTCACTGCTAGTCGCCAGTTGACACTGCAGGTTTGTCAACTAGCAAGTAGCGAAGTGAACCGAACGTTTTCAAATGTTTGTAACCAACCGCACTATCACTACTTGTGTATCTTTTTTCTCCTTCTCTGTCAAATCCATCCAAAGGTTGTCAGCAAAAAATCGCTTTCAGCGGTAAGATCACCCATTGTAACACCCTATTAATTTTAAGTTCCTTTTCATTTTTATTTTTGGTGTACGATAAAGAACAAAGCTATCTATCTATCCACTATTACACGTTCGGCGACTCGCATAGGCGCCAAACGCGCGGTCAATGCGTTTAAACTCAAAGCATTTATTTCAAGTAAACTATTTGTAAACATATTTGAATTGTTACGTTAGCCAGTCAGCCCCTCTAGCCAAGTTACGATCGTTTCGTTTGCGTCGAACGCCTCGAGTAGGCCACGCCTCCGATTCCTTTATTCTGACCACGTGACTGAGCGTTGAGATGACGTCAGAACAAAGGAATCTGAGGCGTGGCCTACTCGAGGCATTCGACGCAAACGAAACGATCGTAACTTGGCTAGGGGAGCAGGAAAAAGAAGAAAATTGCACATTACAAAGAATACATCTCTATTACTACCGTGTAGACTATATGTGGGAATTTCTTGCACGTGGAGAACGTGTAAAAAAATTCCCTCGAAAAGGATGCCTAAAATGTCGACATACTTAATATAAACTTTACAGGCTACACTGCCCCATTTAGTTTTTAAGTTATTCCTAAAATGTACAAATGCATGCTTTCCAAAGAATCTCGTATTAGGATTACAGAAGTATTTCCCGTTTTGAGATCTCTTAATTTGCTCATTAGTTAGGTATTTAGGTAGATTATATTGAAAGATGTTTGAACATCTGTTTTTATATTTTTTGACAGTTGCTGTCGTTAATTTTAATGCTCAATTAAATATAAGATTTGATCAGAAAACTAGGTATTTTCATTTATAAATTTTTACCAACACATTGGATGTCTGAGGAAGGTCGTCGCCGCGTCGTTGAGATCGATCGCGGCGAAGGTATTGTGACGATCTGATCATGTTCGCGGGACAAATTTGACCAGAGATCGCCTAAGATAGGTTTGGAGGCTATAAGGGCCAATAAAAAAAAAGTAACCACAACCTACGCAAGAAAATACTACTCCCCAGAACGCTGTCAGTCAATTGAAAAGGTTCAAAGAATCAAAGCATTTATTTAGAAAATAAAACTTTTAAATATAAGCACATTTCAATTTTCAAAAAGTCAGTCCGTCAGAAAAATGATGCGAATTGCACATACACATACCAAAACGTAGACCTCTATGGAGAAGAATGTGCAAGAAACCCCATGGACACTCTCCAGTGCCAGTGCAGCGTTTGAATCCAGTGATGCTGGCGCCAGCTACTGTATCAATGTAAATCAGCCTTTACTTGGTGGTTCTTGTCGCTAGTTTTATGTGAGAAAAATCCGTTTGATTTAAAAGATCCTAGAGAGGTTCGGAATAATTTTTTTTAGGTGGTATTCCCGCCCGAGTTCCTATAGTTGCTCTTTATATTTCGGGGCGTTTCAAGTTCATTGAATGTCCATGGAGTTTCTTTCACGTTCTTCTCCATATAGAAATACGCTTTGGAACGGGCAATTTAGCTTCACTTTTTTTGACTGACCGACATTTTGACCATTCTAAAGTTCCTATAATTGGTCTATTTGTGGCTGGAAAAACACCATGACGTCCTGACCTTCCGCATAACACAGGTCTTCATCGGACATGGTAAGTTCGAAAGGTTCCAGCACCGGATTCGTGTGGAAGAAACGCCTGGGTGCCACCATTATGTGGACCGCCCGGAGGACACGGTTGAGCATACGATAGAGGTG
This sequence comes from Mythimna vitellina, assembly GCA_949316375.1. Lineage (NCBI taxonomy): Eukaryota > Metazoa > Arthropoda > Insecta > Lepidoptera > Noctuidae > Mythimna > Mythimna vitellina. The sequence goes on along the minus strand of OX438709.1, from coordinate 3,537,586 downwards.
TGTACCGCCTGGGCAAAGCACCGCCGTGTCCTCGTGGGTGCGATCGGCGATCAGTGATCTCTCGCGCCGGACCTTGGTCTAGAGAGAGGAGGAGTGCCAGGCGATCACCTCCTTCTGCGAAGCAGTAATGTTAGCAAAGGAGGCGGCCGCACGCGCGAGAGAACGGCCCTCACGCCATTTCCAGTCACCGTAGGCGCTGACTTGCGGACGGCGAGCAATGGATGGTGTCCGGACCGAGCCCAAGTTGTCGAAGGCGCGTAGTATTCCACGCGCGCCTGAAGGAGACGTCAGCAAAACCGTAAGGGCCCAGCAGGGTCACCGGAAAAAAAATTGGTCTATATGAAATAAATGTTTCTGATTTAAGTAGTTCGATTCACGAATTGAGTCTCGAAGATTTTCCCAAATCGCAAAAAAGTTATTAGATGTAATTACAACTTACATCTTCTTTTACAATGTTTCTTGCCAAATCAAGGGTTGTCTTTAGGCTGCGTTAACTTAGAAGTATGTTTTTTTATTGCTTCAAGAAGTACAAGTCCTGAGTAGGTATTTGATATTAATTTTAGCTTAATACCTCTTCCCCTTTTTGCCAAGGTACGGAACCCAAAAAAGAGAAAATAAATGCTTACATAGTATATTAGCAATGCATATAATGATCAATGATAGCTTTGTGAGCCATGGCAACGATCTGCGTTCAGGAGCGCAGTACCTAGAACACATGTCGTTAATTTAATAGCAATTATTACCTGATACAGAAGAAGTGTTGTAGTTGTAAAGATAGAAACAATGTAACTAAAGTTGATTAAGAGGTCTCATTCATTCATACATTTCAGCCAAAAGACGTCGCCATAACGATCGGTCCTTTGCGCATCCATCGGATTCCTGCGAATCTAGTGAGGTGGGCCGATAACCTCACTAGGTCATCATCTTGTGGGAGGCCTTCCAACGCTGCGTCTTTTGGTACTTGGTCGCCACTACAGAATTTTTCGTCCCCATCGACCATCTGTTCTGCGAGTAATGTGCCCTGCCCACTACCACTAGTTTGGCTATTCTTCAAGCTATATCGGTAACTTTGGTTCGCCAGCGGATATTAATCCTATTAGTAATACAGGATAGAATGGAAGAAAAAAACGTGTTGCGCCGACCCCAAATAAGATGGGACAAGGGCAGGAAGATGATGAATAATACAGAAGGAATATTGTAATTGTAACGATAAAAACAATGTAACTAAGGTTAATAAAGAGGTCTGCAAAGATAAACTATTGGATCACCAGTAATTTCCGCCAGAAGATTATGATTGAGTGTCCATATTATACTCCAAAAAGCACTTAAAACCTTGATGTCCGTGCACACTAACCTCTCTTGGGAAGTTCATATTACAGATGTGAGTAAGAGGCTCTTTTAGAACTTATACGGCAGAGGTAACTGCAGCCATTGACTTGGGTAAACGGCAACCATCGACGCGTCAACAGCAGCCGTCGACAGGGTGACAGTTGACACACACGACGACTGCCGCATCTTCAAAGTTGGAATGTCGACGAGCGCCGTCGACGCGTTAAACAGCTGCCGCCGACGTTATGACGGCTGCCGCCACTTCATGTCGTCTGCTGCAGATACCTCTGCCGTAAGCAATATGCCGCTCGTGTATATGAGCGCTTACTGTATTCACTTTCTTAAACTTCTCCAAAAATTCTTTCAATTTCACACTTAAACTGCTCAATCTCTTCTTCTACCGCTCGTGGACCTTTGCAAATGTTTTGTTAATTTCTAGATGCATCGAAGCTACGATTTAGAAATTTTGACTGGCCTGTTGGTCTAGTGGTTTTTTGCGAAGATGGAACAACCGTGGTGGAATTTTTCGCAATTCCACTGCACACTCCCCGAAATGTAACCGATAAAACACCGAGAGGTGCCAGTTTCACACTTCTAATTAACTTGAGATGAATGGCCTCTTCTGTAGGTATAGATTAAGGTGAAACTGATAAAAATAATAAATGTTTACAAAACGCGTAAAGATGAAATAAACAGGGGTTATCCAATTTTTGTTATTATGATTTGTGCACAAGTGATATTGTTACATGAAATACAAAATTTTCTGTTTTTTTTCTGAAGTTACATATTATATTTATACAAAATTATATACAAAAACACTTAACTAATTAAAACTATATACATATATATATACTAAAGGCTACTCCTAACTAAAATATGGCGTCATAAAACTCCTCCGCATCGCTGTCGACTGGAAGTGTGCCTAAAAGGCTGGCGGCATTGCCACGTTGTATGGCAATGCTTAATCTCTGACCAAGGTAAAAGCCAGCCCTTGGGTCACGCGAAGTGTCAACTAAGCGTTTGGATAGTTCTTTAAAAAGCGTATGAGCACTCGGACCCCACGGCCCAAGAGTTTCAAACCCAAACGGCTCAAAAATATAACTGCCGACGAGTTATATTTCCGCCGCTTGAGGATATCCGCAGCCGCAGCGGCAGCACCAGCACAGCACGATGAGCTAGGAAGATGGGCGCAAGAGTGTCGACACAGGTAGCGTCCCACACTAAAATCTACTCTACCCATCTTCCACGGAAGTAAAAACATACCGTCCGGTCTCTTACCATCGTCGCGTGCCAGGCCATGAGGTTCCAAAACAGCCAGAACGCCGACGATGACAAGGGCTCGTCGGATAATGTCGTTAATATTCGCGTGCCGCGCTATGCGTCCCGCGCTTCGACTGCATGACAGGCCGTGGTGACCGAGGCTGTTGACAACTTCGCCACAGTGGCAGCGATGAGGAGAACAGCAAGGAGCGCCCAGGCGTAGGGCAACAGCTAGGCGGAAAGTAGTACCGTCAATACAAAATGATTTTTTATGGTGGATAAGTGAGAAAGTGACATTTTTTTTTGCTGCTGGCAAAGGCCTCCCACAAATCTTTTCAAACTTTCTTCTCCCGCGCCGTCTCAAACCAGTCAGATCATTTCGCTACCTCTTTCTAGGCCGACCTCGATAGCACTTTCCTTCTGCAGAAACCCACTGCATGGTGACGCTCGCCCAGCGGTCGCTGTGTATGCGGCTGATATAACCCGCCCAATCCTATTTGAGCCTGGCAGCTTTTTTGCTCGCGTCTATTATGCCTGTTACGGCCTGGGCGGCGTCTCGTGGCGTGCTTCAAACATTTTCATACTTTTGATTTTACCGCTCGCTGCCCCGCGCTTAGCTACCGCTCACAGCGGCAAGGTCGTGAACGAGCCGTTATGAAGTGCAACGTGAAGTATGAATAAAGAGAGAAATTAGTTATTAAAGGAAGTTTGAAAGTGGCGCTAGAGATAGATCTAGGAAGGAGCAGAAAGAATCTCACAGTAATATTAAAAAGCCAAAAGTCTGTAATGTGCGTATGTTCGTTACTCGTTCACACTCAAACAGCTAAGCAAATTTGTATGAAACTTGGCACACAAGACTGCAATTTTTTACATTTTGTTCTGTCTGTTTATTCCGGCTAATCTCCAAAACGACAGGACAGATTTTGACGGATCTTTCACTGTTAGATAGCTGATGCTATGAGGAATAATTAAGGCTACTTTCATTTTAGAAAACAAGGGTTCCATACAAAAGTTTTAGGTACCAGCTATTTAATATAATTATAATAATGTATACTTACATATAACAAATACGGTAACAAATAACATTGACAAACAATTTTTATTTTTTATTTTTAATTTGTATTAAACCAGTGCTTGACTGCGATCCCACCACAAATAAACATTTTAAGTAAGTACCGTCAAACGGGGTGAATAGGAACGCAGGGGTGAATGGGAACAAAACTTTGATTAGGTTTTAAACTTTGGTAGATATTTATAAAATATATATTAATTTTAATCAAAGCATTCGTTTTATTACAATTAATGAACTAATAGGAGCAATTAAATGTAGGGATTTTTTTTAATAACGGGAATATCCCGTTCAAACTTTGTTCCTATTCACCCCTGCGTTCCTATTCACCTCGTTTGACTGTACCCAGTTTTAGGGATAAAAGTGTTTAATCGCTGTATTATCAGGTCGGAGGTTACCTTCATACAATGCAATAAAAATCGTCTTTATATAAACTTATGTCACTCAGGTCTGTACATCAGAACTGTACGTCTCCGCGAACTCTGAAGACGACCACTACTGACCCTTTGGAAATATGAAGTTGTTGATACTGACGGCGATTATCGGTGAGTGAACATTTGCATTTTAAATTAGTATTTGCCCTCCAGATATCCCGTATTTGTGCGTTTATCTGTTTGCTATCTTCTGCCACCAGCTTCGCCCGCGTCATCCCTTCAGTGGGTGAATTTTGGAAAATCCTCTCTTAATGCTCTCCTACGGCATAAAAAGAAACCTTATGCAAAATTTTATAGTAGTTTCGGCTGTGCGTTGATATGTCTGATAGTCAGTTTCTACTTTTATAAACAGACTAGCTTCTGCCAGCGGCTTCGCCCGCGTAAAAGTAAGCTTCTCCAATCAAACTTTAGACTTCGGTTTCATATCCTTAGGGAGCAAATTTAAAAAAATCCTCTCTTAGTGCTCGCTACGTCATAAAAGGAAGCTTTGTGCAAAATTTCATGCTCCTAGTCCCAGTAGTTTCGGCTGTGCGTTGATATGTCAGTCAGTCAGTTTTTCCTTTTTATATATATAGATTAAAGGCGTCTAACCCGAGATACATTTCCATGCAACCGCTCTTACCCGATTATGACGTTATTACAAGTCTTTTTTCCGAAATTAAGGAAACACAGATATTTTGTGGATATTATTTATTGAAATAAAATCATATATTTGTGTAAAACTAATCCAGTAAAGACCTCTGCAAATCTGCCATTTTGCGTGAACTTCGGCCCTTCACAAAAAATATAACTATGGAATCCTTACACATTTAATTTATTAATTTAGTTTTCCAAAAACTCTTGGTTTAAAAAAAAGACACGTATCTTCTGGAACAGTTTTGTGAAATATTCGAGTAAATGACGGAATTGCCGAATGTCAATAGAGTTTCAGGCTTTGCCTCTCTTTTTTCGCATTGAATCTTCATCAAACATTGCGTTGGATGAAGCAAAAATCTTTTAAACCATACCCACATTGACGATAGACGAGTGGGGACCTCTTTAGGTGAAAATGTCATAACCATTAACATGAACTGTCGGTTCAACTAGCCGTTCTCGGATCTTATCGACGGAGACCCCCAGAGTGCTGCAGAAGTTGATGCATGCTTGTGCAAGATCCCCGCTGGCTACATCATCTCATCATCATCTGACATCTATATCATTTTCTTGTAACATTGATTATATCCAACGGCTGATTGAACAGGGGGGTTACCATGACGTTCAAAGTAAAATTGTTTCATTCTGATTTCAGTGTGGGTAAGAGACAGAGCTATACAGGTTGTCTAGCGCCATCTCTTACCCACACTGGTAATAAGAATGAAACAATCTTACTTTAAACGTCATGGTACAGGTCCAGATCAACTTCATAAAAGGTTGCTTTCTATTAGGTCATCATCATCTTCCTGCCCTTGTCCCGTGTTATTTGGGGTCGGCGCAACACGTTTTTTTCTTCCACTCTGCCCTGTCACTCGTCATGCTATCACTAACTTCCTTTTCTTTCATATCACTCTTCACACAATCCATCCATCTTTTCTTTGGTCTCCCTCTCCCTCTCCATTCATCCATATGTAAACTCATAACTCTTTTAGTAACATTTTACTACAACTATTAGGTGCAGATGTCAATTTAATGTAATATTCATATTACTTTAGGCATTTTACCTTTCAGGATTTTGATAATTTGGTACCCAACTTAACTTTTATTTTTATTTTGTAAGTTAGTTTTAATCAGGTTAAGTTAAGCATATTAATGTATTAGTTGCAACAAATATACTACTTAACAATTAAAATCGAAAAAAACAAATACAAAAAATAAAAACTTAACTATTTGTTTCTTGTTTATTTCAGCCGCAGTAGCGTCAAGCCCGTTCACCCAGGCCAAAAGCTGGCCCTGGCAGGTCGGCAAGGAGTACCTTTATGACGTAGACACCTTTACCTGGACCACATTTGACAAGAGCAGCAGCAATGGCAACGCCTTCAAAGCCCAGTTCATCATCCACGTGATGGCTCCAGGACAGCTCCTCGCTAAGTTGAGCCAGCCCTTGTACGCGCAGCTCCAGGCTGAAAAAATTACGTATAGCGTTGTACCTTCCGACTTGAAGTTCCAACCCATTCAGATCACCGACGAACCATTCGAGATATTCGTCGAGGGAGGCCGTGTCAGGTCATTCAATGTACCTCTCACACTTTCCGTTGCTCACGAGAACTTGTTCAAAGGTTTGATCAGCGCTCTCCAAGTTGACATATCAGCATTTGGTCATGTTGACAGCTTCCCCAACAGCTTTGACAAAGAAACGTTCCAAGGCCTCTTCAAGAAGATGGAAACTGACGTGACTGGTGAATGTGAGACTCTATACAATATTTCGCCAGTTTCTGCAGAATGGCATCGCGAATTTCCCAAATTCATTTCAGAAGAGTATCCCATCGAGATCGTTAAGAGTAAAGACTACGGCTCATGCAAGAAACGTGCTGCAATCTACTTTGGCTTGCCAGAAGGTGCCGTTTGGAATGGACTCGCATACGAAAATGAAGAGAAACAGTTCATTAAACACTTTTCTGAATCCCGCTTGGTTGCTGGTCAGCAGGGCACCATTTTCAAGTCAGAAGTTAAAAACTCTGTCTTTGTCAGTCCCCTTTTGTACGGTAAACAAAAGGCTGAAGTTAACAGTTACGTTAAAGTCTTCCTGTCGTCCATCCAGGACACTACCGGTGCTGTGTGGAACAAGCCTGCAGAGAGCCGCAAAATCGATTCACTTTTATTTTCGATAAGCGAGTCTATGTTCATCCCCAAGATTACGAATCAGAGCATTGCAAACGCTCAAAAACTGCTCCAAGACTTGACACCATTGCTGCAGACGCCCAACCAACTGCCCAAAGCGGACTTCCTTTCAAAGTTCGGCATTCTAGTACGCATCATAGGCTCTTTGAATGCGGAGCAACTGACACTCTTGACAAGCAGCGTCGACATCGCTAAATCCTCGAAAAACGTCGCTAAAACTGGAATGTGGATAATCTACCGTGATGCTGTCGCACAAGCAGGCACTGTTGCCGCATTTAGGGAAATCAAAACCTGGATCCTTACTAAGAAGATTCAAGGAGAAGAAGCGGCTGAGGTTATCTCAAGTGTAGGTGCTGCTCTTCGGTATCCTACGAAGGAGGTCTTCACTGAATTCTTCGACTTAGCGTTGAATCCTGTAGTAATGGAACAACAGTACTTAAACAATTCAGCCCTGTTAGCAGCTACGAAATTCATGCGCTTTACTGAGGAAAACTTATTCGTTGTTGATACCGTCATACCACGACTCTCTAAATATCTGAAACAAGCTATTGAAAATGGAGACTCGAACAGGGCTCAGGTCTACATAAGAGTCCTTGGCAATTTGGCTCACCCGGACGTCTTGATAGTATTTGCACCATATTTGGACGGTCGCATTAAAGTGACCAAGTATCTGCGCACCCAGATGGTTGCCAATCTCAAAACCTTAGCCAACCTGAAGAACGAATCCGTTCGTGCTGTACTCTTCAGTATTTTGAGAAATACTGCTGAGCCTTACGAGATAAGAGTTCTCGCTGCCCTGAACATCTTCATGGCTTTCCCTACAGCTGAGATGATGCTAGTAATGGCACAGATGACCAACAACGACCCCAGCACTCAAGTACGCGCTGTTTTAGCGAATGGAATTAACTTCGCAGCTGAACTGGAGGATCCACGTTTCAGAGACCTGTAAGTTTTATTTTTAAATGTTTTCATTATGATGGAAACTCTTTAACAAAATAAAAGCTGCACTAACGTGGTTGATAAACATTAATATTTACGACTGTTTCTATATTTCTAGGGCCAAGACAGCAGAGGCTGTCAAACCTTTTGTTGCAAAAGAGAAGTTTGGATACCGCCTATCGACCGACAGCCTAATTGATGAGTATACAAGTGACGATGATATCGCAATCTTCAGGGAACTGTCATATGTTGGCAGCGAAGATAGTTTCATGCCTTTATACCATAGGTCAGCTTTGAGGGCTAGAGGCACTAGTTGGACTGAGGAAAACCAGGTACTTATTAATTATGTTAAACACATAAATTGGAGAGCAGTGGTGGCCGAGTGGTAACGGCCCCGACTTACGAGTTGTAGGTTGCGGGTTCAAACCCAGCTAGGCGCATTACTTTGTGTAATTTATTTCATCACCACTGCTCTCAAAACGGTGAAGGAAAACATCGTGAGGAAACCGGCATGTCCTAGAACCAAAAATTCGAAAACATGTGACATCCACTAACCCGCCGCACTGAGCCCGCGTGGTGGATTACGGCCCAAACCCTTTCCTAGAGAGGAGGCCTGAGTCCCAACAGTGGGAACATTAAAAAGCCGAACAAATAGATGTTACAATAATAATAATAATAATAAAAGTTTATTGACATATAATTTTACATAGAAATAAATCCCCTGGTCCATAAACTAGTGTAAACTGTATCATAGGGACCAGTGTCTTCGCCAGCTTTCGTAAATACATTATGTCAGGAGTACTTTTAAAATTAAGGTTAAATAACAAAATAAATACTTAAGTCTAGATTTAAAATTAAGCATTTTGTGGAGTGTGTGTGTGTGTGTGTGTGTGCGTTTTGAATTGTGTTTAAATGAAGTTATAAATAATAATACTAATAATAATATTTATTTGCCTGAAATTAAGTTTTCTATTTCATCATAATTGTACTGTTTTAGCCAGAGAGTTAATTTGGTTTTAAATTTGCGGATAGTATATGTTTTACAGTCATTATTTGTTTTTAGGAATATATTATAGATTTTCGGAGCTAGCACATCAATATGTCGTCTTGCAAAGGCGGTCCTAGCACGCGGTATAGGGCAGCGGTTGATCCGTTTGGTTGTAATAGGCAGGGAGGGTACGATGTTTCTGTGGTATCTTATCATCATCTCAAGCACAAATAGTTTTCTAACCCATAACACGTTTGCTTTTTCATAGACATTCACAGTTGGGTGTCTAAAGGGCAAGCGCATAATGATCTTTAGTACTGCTCGTACAATACAATATTAGTTCCAGCATATCCTGCCATAATATGGCGTAAAAATATTTCTATAAAAATTAAGGCTTGTGTTATTAACCTATTAGTTATTCACATCACATATTTTATAGAATATTTGTACTTTTTACAGGTAACTTTGTCTGTATCAGGCGTGCAACAGCTCTTGAGATCCATCGCCCAATTGATCTATGAACCTTATCAATCTAAGGTTGACTTGAAATTCTCCGCTAAGAAAGTGGCCGAGTCACTAAACATCAAACGTAAACCTCGAGGTCCCCTTGAAGGCTCTATCTTCATGGAAAATTTCAACCAGCAAAAGCTTATCACCTTCAGCGAGGCGGATCTTAAAGCGTTCATTACTACCACTATTCAAAATATGGAACAATTATTTAAAGGAGTTGATGTCCAATATACTAAGATGTTGTACCAGAAACAAGCATACGTTGTATTCCCTCTGGCTGCTGGTGTGCCCTTCTTCTTTGAATACAGTGAACCACTTATGTTTTCAATTAATGGCCAAGTCAAAATCGAAATTGATTCGAATAGCAAGGACTTCAACGGATCTTTAAATAAACACCTCGACATCATCTATGCCAGGAACTTAGACGGTAGTGTCGGTTTCCTGGACACTCTCGGCGATATGTACGCTGCCGTCGGAGTCATCAACAAAATCCAGTTCTATTTCCCTACCGATCTGAACACAGTGATTCAGACAAAACAGATCAAACTGAATTTTGTGCTTCGTGAACAAGATGCCAACTTCATTCACTTTAGCGTGTGGCCCTACACTACTTTACAGAAGACTGATTCTCTACTGACCATTTCTCAGAACCCATTAACTAAGTACATCGAGCGACCTGACAAAGTAGTGTCTGGTGATTACAAAATACGATTCTTAGGCGGTGTTTCTATCCTTCTACAAGGATACTCTTATTCAACTGACTTCAAAGACGAGGGCGATATTTACGACTCCAGCTTCCTAACCGACATGACCACCTTATTGTATCAAAAAGATGTCGCTCTTACTGAATTCAACTTAGGATATCTTGCTCAGGAGACGATAAACAAGGATATCACATTCAGCTTATTCCACGGTAAGAAATTGGTTACGATCTCGTGATTATTCCATGGTTAATATTTTTCTTATCTTCTTAATATTAAAATTTATGTTTTCATTATAGACACACTATACAATATGAAACAGAGTGGTGAGTTGGGACAAGCGTTAGTCGTCAAGGATGTCTCAGCGAACAGCGGGACGCGTCGAGAGGAGCTTGTCAAGCGCGCCGCGTCGAGAGGAGCTTGTCAAGCGCGCCGCGTCTGGCATTGAGTCTGCTGAAGTCCAGTTGTATGACTTCAGTGCCGTGTTTAACGGAAAAAATAAAGAAGAATATACGTTCACCACCGCTATCGCTGACAGTTTTGTAGACAACAAATTCCAGGCAGTCTTTTTCATAAATGGCAAGGAGCAGATTAACGGAGTTATAAAGGTGGTGAATCCTAAGATAGCGCCCCTCAACTTCAAAGAAGCTTTGAAGAATAAAATCAAGGTAACTTACGAAGTAGACTTGAAATTCGGAAACTCCAAAAACATTCAAATTCATGGTTTTGGAGAGCGTAGCGAGAAATATACTGATATGTTGACGAACGACCCTCTTGCAAAACAGTGCTTTGAAGAAACCAGCAAGTTCAACTTCTACCAAAGGGATTGCTATAAGATGATTATCAAAGCACATGCCCCTGACTACATTAAGTTTTCTGTCACATACAAAGAACTGAGCCCGGAGTTCTTGGTCATAACACAGAAAACGTATGAACGCCTAAAGAAGATGTATTCTGGGGAATACATACAGGACATGACGAATAAAATGGATGATGGCAAACTGGAAATTGAAATTCAGTCATTCTTTTACGATAATTATGAAAACTATAAATTTACATCTAAATACGGAGAATTCAGCTTTAACAACGTGGAAATCTTGGGTTACTACCCCTATGCCACGGCTGTCTATGCACCCATCCATGACTGGGAACGTACCTTCAATTATTACTCTGGTTATCAATACCTACGTTAGTATTTTTTATAAAACTTTAACGATGTTGATTTCCGTACGCATCGTCACATTTTCAATGTTTGTCTATTTTGCTTATAGCCTACTGTGCAGTGGACAGCAGCAAGGTCCAGACGTTTAGCGGCCGCAGCTATGACTACAGCCTTACTAGCTCCTGGCATGCTGTGATGGTGGACGAGTCCAACGACTTCGGCAAGTGGACCGACTTGGTTGTCCTCGCGAGGAGGCCCAGCGACCAACAAGCGGACGTGTATATCTCCTACAAGTAAGAATAAGTTACAATTTAAGATGAAAGTTTTTGTAAAAATAATACTAAACAACAAATAACAGTAAAAAGAAATCTTTTGCTGAAAATGGTATCAAAATTGGTTATTAAATGAAGCAGCAATTAGCTTTCCAAATATTGGTTTGAAGAAGAGTGAATGTGTGGTGGGAATATCTTGGAATCCGTTTTCAGTACACGTAACCAAATGGCGATGACGTCACATTTCAGTATATGCATCTTTATACTCCATACAGTCGTTGAGCTCCTTAGTAGTTCTGAGTTGAGCTACACGAATACTCAAAAATGCTTGCACTGTCTGGACAGGTCTACTCAGAACTGTGTGGTCTCAGGCTCCAATCTGCATGGTTTTCATATGATTTGACCAATACATGATTGCTGTATGGACTTTAAAAGAGACTTTGACCCCTGAGTTTGTTTCGGTGTTTATTCTCAGGGTAGTCAGCTAGGAAACACCGGCTTCATCTAGTTCAAATTGACAAAAAAATTTACGTGTAACAGTGTTTTTAAAAAACCTATTTGCAAAATTAATATAAATATAGTATATAATAATAAATATCATTTATCATACTATTATTTGGCAGTAAATGACAATGATAAATGATATTTATTATTATATACTATATTTATTATTATATATTTATTTTTATATACAGTTTCTCCTTCTACCAGATTTGAAGGTTTCTAACTTGATTAATACTGAACGAATTTGTATTTTCTTTCTATTAGTAATTTTGAATATAATTATAAAGTTACTTTTTGAACCACACAAGAAACAAAAATTGAGTCAAGGACACAAATATCAAACTTCGTTTACGAGGTAATTTTTAACTTTACAGGACCGAAGATGGCAAGTACGTTGAGTTAGAAGTTAATTCCACATCAGTTCAAGTCAAGAGCAATACTAAGATGGTTTCTGAAGGTGCACTCACCTTGTACTGGAATGACGCTGAGAATGTGCCCTTCTTGCAATACTACCACCTTGCTGATGGCGTTCTGGTCTTCAACATCAATAACGAAGCTCTTCGTCTCGTGTACGACGGACAAAGGCTGGCCATCTTCACTGCTGACCACCGCACCACCACCAGGGGTATCTGTGGTCAGAGTTCTAGCCAGACTCGTGACGACTACATGACCCCTTACGGCCTGGTCGACCTCCCGGAGCTGTACGGGGCGTCCTTCTCATTGGACGGTGAATTCAGCGACCCTAAGACGGCAAAGCTGAAGAAGGAAGCCAAACTGAAGGCGTACCAGCCTGTCACCAAATATACCAATATCCTCCGCTCCGATACTGAGTGGAGTAAATTCAATAACAAGATCACTAAGGGAATGTAAAATTATTTACACAGTCATGACATTTAAGCGTTTCCATAAACTACAGATAAATAAATAGATATTAAAAAAAAGGGACATAAGTCATTTAGAGCGATCGGGCGGTCATTTTAAATTATTGCAGTCTGTCACTTATGATCTTTGTGTGTATTTTAGTATTATTGTCTATAGGATAAATATAACAAATATAAATTATAGAGTGCTAATTACCAATCAATCTTTTATTTGATAGACTTACCCGATTAGAGCACGAGAGAGAAATCAGTAGACGTCACAGGCCATATCGTTTTCGAAAAGGGTATTCCAAGTGTGTTCTGTAGGCCTGTAGCGAAATCTATAGCGCCATATAGGAAATAAAAACGAAATCGAAATCGAGCAATTAAAGCATTTAAGAATTTTTTTTTCGCACCGGAAGTATGTCATCACTGGCAATACACACTGGTCACAGACTTTCGTGTGGAGACACTGTGGTCTATTGGACGAGAAGATACGGTGCAGCTTCCCCGAACGCTTCCCAACCCAGTCGGATTCGACGATTGACCTCTATCTCAAAGCAAGACCTACCCAACTGGACCGTCTGTCCCAGGTAAACGTAGTCGTCCACAACTTCGAGTGTAGAGTCTCCGATCTTGATAGGAGTAGGTGCTAGTTGAATGTTAACCATGACTTTGGTTTTGTCCATATTCGTTTTAAGTCCCACTCTTTCAGAAGCTCTACTGAGGTCGCCGCGCAATGTACTGCTCCTCTGTAGTCTCCGCCATGACTACTACGTCGTCGGCAAACCGAAGGTGAGTGATGTACTCGCCATTGACATTAATGCCTAGCCCTCTCAATTCCAGAACCTTGAAGATATCCTCCATAAATATATATATATAGATAAAGTATAGTATAGTCCAACATATGATTACGCTGGATGATCAGCACCTGATCCGACAGTCGTTGGGCCGGAACGTTGACGGCTGGCTCAAGCACCTGAAACAAACAGAGCATCCGAACACGGTACGCGGTCAGATTGTTTCCTCCCTCTGTAGCCCCATATTATGCGCGCATGACGTTTTCGTAAATCGATTGCGTCCATCGCATGCGCGACACACATCCACCGGTAGCTGGGACCCTATCAGAGGCCGGTGGGCCTCGAGATCCTAAGCAAGCCGGCGGCCGGCGTCCTCCCCGACGACGCGTAGATGGTGGTGTTGTCGGCGGCGAGTAGTACTCGTCGCTCGAGCTCGACGCAACTGCCCCGGCTGGTGTCACAGCACTAACAATGGGGCTGGGTTCTGGCTCGGAGCTGAGCGACGTGGCCGGGGGTGAATGGCATCTGCGTCGGGTATTTTCGTTTATTATATTCATTTTGATGACATAAGTCATCTGGCTGAAAGCATTTTTTTTCTGTTATTGATGATTTCATTTTAATTATTGTTGGTTTCGGTAAGTTTTTATTGTTTATATCTTTCTTGCTAGTTATTGTTGTAAAATTTGGGTAAAAATAAGCCCAGAAACTAATATTTCTAGATTTAGAACACCTTGAAAGAAAACTTCCGTTGACATCGGATGTTGCCTTATTATTATTACTAGCTTTTGCCCGCGACTTCGTTCGCGTAGGAGTCGAAAATGGTTTTATTAGGTTTTTTGAGATACGAAAACATGAAATATTATTTATTATCTTCGTCGAGTGTCCATTGAATTGTATGGCGAGCGATATTGTATCATAAGATAAAATATTATAGTACCTTAGCCGTGTGCAGCGTGTAGTGAACTCCACTGCGGGTGACGTAACCAACGACAAACTTATTATTTGCGGTTCGTACAGTAATCGGGTCTAGGGATCGAACCGCAAAATTAACACCGGTATTATTTCCGGGATAAAAAGAATCCAGTGTGCTGCCCAGGATATTAAAGAATAATTATACCAAGTTTCATCGTAATCGAACCGGTAGTTTTTGCGTGATGCCTAAACAAACAAACAGACTGACAAACAAAATTTTTTTTAATCACATTTTTGGGTTTGGTGTCGGTCTAGTACCCCTGCCATTTATTTTTTTGATATTTTCAATGTACAGAATTTTCACTTCTACAGATTTATTATAAGTATAGATAAAAAAACAGACAGGTTTAAATCGATTTCCGTTTAGGTACGACCTTTCCCGAAATTATAAACAACATATTATATCATTAAAAGAATAATTATGTAATAAAATCAAAGAGATAAGCACAGCAACAACAATGATTGTCAAAACAATTTTTTTTAATAAATATAATTACTGTTTCTACACTACCTATAAGTAACTTAATTAGTATTGTAGATAGACAGATATATTCATTATTGTTCACCAATAATAAAATTACAATAGGAACATAAATTAATAGGGTGTCACAATGGGCGGTCTTATCGCTAAAAGTGATTTTTTACACACAACCTTTGGATGGATTTGTCAGAGAAGGAGAAAAAGATACGCAGGTAGTGCGTGGTGTACTATTGATACCTTTACCTCTAGATTAAGCCCTTAATGTATACATATTTATATAAATCAAACAATTCAATAAACATATTATAAGTCTCCTCACACCGTCAAATTAAATCAATTGATTTTGAGAGTATTTATTCTTTAAGTAGTGCCAATGAGGTTGTTTCTTTATTTCTTCGGATTCTTAACTCTAATCTCATTAGCTGTACAAAAACAGCTACTGTCTCGAGACGCAAGCGTATAATTAAGCCGTGGATTACTCCAGCCCCCCTAGCCAAGTTACAATCGTATCGTTCGCGCCGAACGCCTCGAGTAGGCCACGCCTTCGATTCCGTTGTTCTGACGTCATCTCAACGCTCAGTCACGTGATCAGAACAAAGGAATAGGAGGCGTGGCCGACTCGAGGCGATCGGCGCGAACGAAACGATTGTAACTTGGCTAGGGGGGCTGGACTAATACGATGCATGCGAAACCGAAACAATCTACATCTAAGATCAAAAAAATACCCATATGTTGAGATTGCAAAACTTACTTATACTTGCTGTCGCAATTTTTGTAATGGTATTCTAAAGAAAGCTAAACAGGAATATAGCGTAAAGCGGAACTATCTTAATGTGAAGACAACACAAAAAAATGTGGGACACTATTAAAACAATAACATGCACCTCAAATCAATTAACTCTCCACCCCTGGACCTGATTGATCTGAAATAGCCCAAACATTCCGTAAAGGAGATTAATAAATTCTTTGTAAGTATAGGTAAGTTTATGGTAGGATCAATGCCAGGGTCTGACCTAACCTTCTATCAGATTTCTTCTATTGAACCTTGTCCCTCCTCTTTTGTATTGTTTCCCACTGATGAAGATGAAATTAAAACAATCATATTATACATATCAATCTCTTAAAACAAATCGTGCAATAAGACGTGATGACGTTCCCAGTGAATTATTTAAATTATACTCAAATATATTACCTTTTCCCATTGCGTTTATTTGTAATACTTCTCTTTCGACAGGTGTGTTTCCTTCTGAAGTACTAGTCCACCCATCCACAAAAGTGTTAGCAGGGATTGTGTTAATAACTACCGCCCAATATCTATTCTACCTACGTTATCTAAGACTCTTGAGAAAGTTATTAATAGGCAACTAACTAATTATTTAGAAAAAAAAACATCAACTAATGGATACCGTAATTGCTAAACTTGATGATAAGAGAAAGGTCATTCCAATTTTCTTTGATTTAGCAAAGGCTTTCGACACAGTCTCTGCGCCGCTCTTGTTAAAAAAGCTTGAGCTTCTTGGAATTCGTGGCAAACAGCTACAATTGTTAGAAAGCTATCTGAGGGGAAGAACCCAGCGAGTTGTGGTCGATGAGTGGTCGAGTGAGGACTGTGATATCACCATTGGAATACCACAGGGGAGTATTTTGGGGCCCACCCTCTTCTTAATCTTCATTAATGACCTCTGTCAGTTAATTCTCGTCAATGGTAATATTATTACATTCGCAGACGACACGGCTCTTCTCTTCTATGGAGATACTTGTACTAAATACTGACAAAACTAAATACATGACGTTTTCACTATCAAATACTCTTAACTCTCATAACCCCTTATTAAACATAGCAGCACACTCGTGCAATAACTATTCCTCCAAGTCCTTCAACTCGTGCACATGGCCAAGCCTACAAAAAGTAGACTCCATAAAGTATCTTGGTGTTACCATAGACAAAAACCTAAATTTTAATACTCATATCGACCTGTTGTCCAAGAGAATTCCAACTCATCTTCATTTTTGAGAACCTACGACTCAAAAAACTGTTTACTTCGCATTGTGTCAAAGTATACTGAACTACTGAATAACTATATGGGGTGGTTCCTCCCCAAAGAACAGTGCTCAAGGTGGCACATGCTTTACCTATCTTTCATCCTATCACTGAATTTTATGATAAGTGCAAGGTTCTTACAGTTTACGTGACGCTGCAACGTTGTCCAGTGTCCCGCAAATTGCACGCCAACATTTTACTACGCATTCACGTGACGCGGGACATGCTGTTGGACAATTTGACAGCAACATGACGCGCAACGCTCAATCTACGTGACGCTGCAACGTTGCCCATTGTCCCGCAACTTGCACACCAACATTTTACTACGCATTCACGTGACGCGAGACATGTTCTTGGACAATTTGACAGCATTGCGCGTCGTGTTGGGGGACATTGTGTACCGTAATGTATCTGAGGCTTAAATCTTCTATTTATGGTATAATAGGGGGGTTGATGTTTGTTTGGGACCTGTGCAGGTCCCATGTAACAAAGCGTAAAGACAGCAATTAAATAAAAAAAGAAGTTATCAAAAAGTCACAGTAATGTTATCCATTTTGACATTCTAGATGATTATTTTGCATTGCTAATATTCAGCATGAACTTCATGGAACTTTCCAAACGACTAAGATAAAAAAAATAATAAAAACAAACACCGACCCTGTTCGAAAATGTTTTCTAATTCGATCTCATGTTATCAGAATTTGTGAGGTGAGGGGCAGGTCAAACCTACACACGTTGACAGCAGTACCTACTCATTTTTGTATTATTTCCATTCTTGCGGTACGGGGCGTTTATGACCTCGTTTCAAAACTATCATTAGGGCGGTAAAAGGCTTATTAAACCCCCATAATATTTAAGAAACTAAAGGTTTTTTACAAAAAAAAACAATTCGGTACGAGGTCAAAGTGACCCCGTATACTACTGAGTAGATACACTTGCATTCATTGCATTTAATTTTCTCAAGTTGAAGTTACAGCCACCACATGGCAGAGAAGACTGTTTTTCTTAGCCGCACCGCAAGGAAGACATGTACGAGGCGTATTAGACCTCGTTCCGCACTACACGTGTTAAACCTAGTAGGTACAGGGGACCGAGCAATGTAGTATATAATCTGCAGCTCAATATGGTTGGGTATCAGAGTGTGCTCGACTGCGCCACACTGAACACCACTGGAATCGCCTGGGACCATGAAATTGCTTCTATTGACGGTGTTTGTCGGTAAGTCGTGAGCCATACAACTATATTTTTTGCTGTTTTTTTTTTTATATGTATTTTTTATTTACTTTTTTGTGTTTCGTGTTACCTAATATTGTGTTTGTGCCTTATGCTGTACCAAATAAATTATTTTTTCTTTCTCTTTTCTTAAGTCACTCAACTTTTTTTAAATTAAATTATTATATCTTTTTATTAAATTTTGGAACGGTTGGCGCAGTGATTAAGCAATTGGCTGCTGAGCTAAGTGTCGCGGGTTCGATTCCCGCACGGAACAATTTTTTTAATATTTTTTTTGTTATTTGATATAAACCAGTGCTTGACTGCGATCCCACCTGATGGTAAGCGGAGATGCAATCATTGATGGTCAGGCGCACTAGTAATTTGACCCTAGGTGTCTTAAGTATGTGAGTTTAAATTCTTGTAAACACTCTCTTCAGAGGTGTAGCTGCCGCCGTATCAGCCGTATCGATGATACGGGGCCATCAGGTCACAGGGGCCGGGGGCAGAGGGCTCAACAGCTTGATCTGTTGAGTTTGTTTGAACGCACTAATTTCAGGAACTCCTTATTCGAATTGACAATATTCTTTAAGTGTCGGTTAGCCCATTTATTGTGGAAGATTACCATGCCTTACAATGGCTTGTTGAAATACCAGGCGTGCGAGTGAGGAATAGGGATGGAGCTATACATTTTATATAAGGTGTTAAAAAATTTACTTTAAGAATTTCGAGGGGACACTGTACTCCTCATTATGGACAACTTTTACTAGGGGACCAAACCTGAAATAGCGAAAAAAATATCAGCTGCTCCATACATTTTGACGAGTTATGCGAACATAAACCGTAGGGAACAGCTGATTTTTTTTCCGCTATTTCAGGTTTGGACCCCTAGTAAAAGTTGTTCATAATGAGGAGTACAATGTCCCCTCGAAATTCTTAAAGTTAATTTTTTAACACTTTATATAGCTCTTAACGCTTTAACATTTCAGTTTAGGTAGTAAAATGGATCGCATCAAGTGCTCGTGTTAGGGCCTTGGTAACCACAAATGCGGGAGTAACGCTAGTTTGTGTTTAACAATACTATTAACGGCTACAACATAAATTGTTGTATATATATATAACCCGAAACACGTGTCTAGTATTTTTGTCTAAAGAATCTATGTACATAATTTCATAACTGTAACATGAAAAATAACAAAGTTATAAGCTTGTTATGTTACCTGGTTGGCCGCACAAATACATGGTCATTACTAAATATAACAATACTGTGACCTTACTATGTCTTTAATTTATATATTTTTTTCAGCCGCCGTCGCGTCGACTCCGCTCGTCGAAAACCCGAAATGGCCGTGGCAAGTAGGAAAAGAATACGTCTATGACGTGGAATCTTATACATGGACCAAATTCGAAAACAGCAACAGCAATGGCAATGCCTTTAAGACTCAGTTCGTAGTCCGCGTTCAGGCACCAGGACATCTTATAGCTAAGCTTGAAAACCCCTTGTACGCTCAAATTAAAGGTAAAATGGAGATCAATAATGCTCCTTCTGACTTGAAATACCAACCAGTTGAGAAACTTGACGAAGCTTTTGAAATCTCTGTCGACGGAGGCCGTATTCTTACACTAACAGTACCCAAGACTGTTTCCTACTCTAACGAGAATTTACTAAAGGGTTTGATAAATGCTCTCCAAGTAGATCTATCTACTTTTGGCCACATCCGAACCTTCCCAAACAGCTTCGACAAGGAAACCTTCCAAGGTCTCTTCAAGAAGTCGGAAGCTGACCTGAGTGGTGACTGTGAAACCTTATATTCCGTTTCGCCGGTTTCCGCGGAAGTCCGTCGTGAATTACCGGCATTTGCTGAAGACCCCATCGAAATCACTAAAAGCAAGAACTATGGTTCATGCAAAAAACGTGTTGGTTTCGCCTATGGAGTACCAGAGGGAGCTGTGTGGAACGGTATCGCTTATGAAAATGATGAGCGACAGTTCATCAAGCATACTTCTGAATCACGTATTCTTGCTGGTAAGCAAGGAACAATCTACAAATCGGATGTCTTGAGCTCTGTCTTTGTAAGTCCCCTTCTGTTTGGAAAACAAAAATCTGAAGTCTACAGTTACGTCGGGTTCACCCTAACTGAAGTCAAACCAGTAGGTGACACTAAATGGAATACAACAAATTCTGAATCAGTTCGTACCACCGGTCTTTTGCTCATGGATATCGATGAGGAATTTTTCAAAGTTAAAGCAGAAAATGTTGTCAATGCTCAGAAACTGCTCCAAGAGCTCACTCCTTTACTGCAGGACCCTAGCAACCTGCCGAAAGCCGATTTCCTTTCGAAATTCAACCTCCTGACTCATTACGTCATGCTTTTGGACGCGGATCAACTAACTGAAATGACTAGCAGCGTCGAAGTCGCTAAAACTTCGAATAATGTTTTTAAGAATAAGATGTGGATTATCTATCGTGATGCAGTTGCACAAGCAGGCAGCATTGCAGCTTTTAAAGAAATCAAGACTTGGATTTTGACTAAGAAAATTCAAGGAGAAGAAGCCGCTGAAGTTATCGCCACTGTGGCTGGTAGTTTTGGTTTCCATACTGAGGAAGTCGCGCATGAATTTTTTGAACTAGCTTTCAACCCTAAAGTTGCTGAACAGAGGTTCCTTAACACTTCCGCCTTATTAGCTGCAACCAAATTCGTCCGCACCAGCAAACTGGATTTGTTTGTTGTTGAAAAAGTGATTCCGAATCTTTCCCTGGAACTAAAGACAGCCGTTGAACAAGATGACAGCAACAAGGCCCAGCTTTATGTGAGACTCCTCGGCAATTTAGTTCGTCCCGAAATCCTGAAAGTCTTTGCTCCTTACTTAGAAGGTCGCATCGCAGTGACCAAGTACCTCCGCACCCAAATGGTTATTAGTCTCAAACCTTTGGCTAACTTGAAGAACGAAGAAGTTCGTGCTGTACTCTTTAGCATCTTAAAGAACACCGCTGAGGATTACGAAGTTAGGGTAGCCGCAGCCCTGAACATTTTCTTGGCTTTCCCTACTGCCGAGATGATGCAAATAATGGCACACATGACGAACGATGATCCCAGCACCGAAGTACGGGGTGTACTGGCAACCAGCATCGGTTACGCCTCTACCCTAAAGGACCCACGTTTCGCAGAACTGTAAGTAGTTTACTTAAAGAATAATGTTCTTTCTTCAATCTTTGAAATTTAACGATTTAACTTTTCTATTACATAGTTTTTGTTCTAAGATAATTGTTTTCAGGTAGTACATTAACTGCGAACTGTAATAAAATTGTTAACAATTTGTTTATTTCAGCGCTATAACTGCCCAGTCTGTTTCAAGCTTCGTCAATAAAGAAACAACCAAATTTCGCAACTCAGCCGATATCATTACCGACGATTACATAAGCAGCGATGATTTCGGCAGCTTCACAGAATCATCGTATATCGGCAGTGTAAACAGTTTCATCCCCAAGTACCTAAGGCAAGCTTGGAGATCAAGAGGCACTGGAGTTTCCGAGGAAGATTCGGTAATTATAAACTATCACACTATTCCAAAATATAAATATAAAAAATACTTAACTAATAACAATTATAACAAAAAAAAAATCTTTAACTAATTGATACTTCTCTGCATCGCTGTCGACTGGTAATTTGCCCAAGAGACTTGATCCTCTGTCCAGAGTAATAACCAGCTCTTGGGTGTCACCAAGTTTTCAGGTTTTTTTTCGTTTTTTTAAAGATACCACCAGTCATCCAGTCCGCAGCCAAAATACAAAAAAGTGGCTATTGGAAATACTATGCGTAATAAATGTGATTTTGTAAGCAACAGTTCGTAATATTTCAGTTATTTATACATTTTTATCTACGTTTATGGCTTGTTCTGAAGAACAAGGTGAATCTTGAGATTAAAAAAATGACCTAAAACAAACTAAAATGAACTTGACTAAAAAAATGTTGTTATCATCTGAGCCATTTAACGGTACTTTTGTTATTAATTATGTAGAAACATCAACTTGATGACACTGAAAATCTTGACGTGATGGCCTCAAGCTTTCGGAAGCATTCGGAACCTTAGCTTTAGTCCACGTTCATTTTAAGACCTACTTAAAATGAACATGGACTAAAGCTAAGGTCATGGCAAATATCCATGTAGAACCTATTCCTATCACGATCGGCGACTGTACAGTCGAAGATGTAGACGATTACATTTACCTTCAACAAACGGTTAAGTTAGGTAGGTCTAACTTCGAGAAAGAGATCAATCCGACTCAGCTGGGTAGTGTTCGGGAAAATGTGTGCCAGTATTTTTTCATCCTACATACCACAGTGTCTCATTACTAAAGTCTATGACCAGTGCGTGTTGTTGGTTATGAATGAAAGATGAAACTGAAGCGTGGTCGCTCAGAATGCGCATCATCAAATGGTTTAAAGTAACGCAAAGGGCCAGGGAATACTTTGAGTTTCCTTGCGTGATATAATCTAATGAAGGTATCCGTAGGAAAACCAAAGTTACGTTTGTAGCTCGAAAAATCGCCGATCTTATTGTAGACACAGACAACAGATTGTAGACGAGGCAGAAAGGTTCTGAAGTAGCAACCGCGTACTGGAAAACTTAGCAGTTCGGCTCTGGAAACCCTCCCACAAAGTAGACCGATGACCTGTTACAGATTGCGATAAAACCGATGTATGTGAGATCCACAGGATCAGATGTTATTACTGAAGCATCATTTGGGGGAAGCCTATGTCCAGCAGTGGACGTGTGTTGGCTGAAATGATGAGTCATCATTCTGGCTTGAACTAAATGAGATTTTTATTTTTTATTTTCAGTTCATAATATCCGTCTCCGACATCCAGAGCTTGTATGAATACGCTACGAAGAGTGCCTACGAAGCCTTTGATAAATCTGATCCCGACTTCAAATTCTCAGCCAAGAAGATTGCCAAAGAACTGAACCTCAAACGCCAGCCCCGCATCCCTGTTGAAGGCGCCTTCTACATTGACAGTCTGAACCAGCAGAGATTGTTCACTATTAGTGAAAAGGAACTGGAATGGTTAATTTTGGAATCTATTAAAAGTGTTCAAAACTTATCCTCTGGTGTTGAGGGCCAGTACACCAAGATCTTGGTTGACAACACAGTGATAGTTACTTTCCCTCTAGCTACCGGTATGCCTTTCGTGTTTGTATACACCGAGCCTATTATTTTCATCGCTGGAGGAAAAACTATGCCCCAAACCGAAAGGGCTGAATCATTGACGGCTGAGATTAATTTCACTTATGGGAGAAACATGGATGGCAGTGTGAGTTTCTTGGACACTTTTACTGAAAACTACGCTACTACTGGTATTATTAAAAAATTCCAAATCAACATCCCCGTCAAACTTACCATGAAATTATCTCAAAAAAGAGTTGGAAACACCGAACTCACTTTAGGACTTCCTGAACAAGACGTTAACCTTATTCACGTGAGCGTGCACCCCTACAGTTCTGTGCAGAACAAGCACTCTTTGTTGACCATTTCTGAAGAACCAGCCACTGAATTCATAAAAAGCTCTATTCCAGTGTCTTTTGACAATAATTTAGCTGAACTTGTCGGTGTTGGTTTGTACTTAAAGGGAGAAACATATTCTTCTGATTTCAAGAAACCTTTATTTCATGTTGATGTTTTGACGCACATTCACAATTTATTATTGCACCAGAAAGATTTTGCTTACACCGAACTTGACATAAAATATCTAGCCAAGGACACCAAAAACAAAAAAATTATCACCACACTATTTTTTGGTAAGTGTTCAAGTTTGGCGAAGGCCATATTTATTTACTCTCTGAGTTGTTTTAGTAATTCTTTTTTCAAAATTATTGTTTTAAGTAGTTAATAATTTCAATTACATAAAAAAAAAACTTAAATTCCTTTACATTCTTACCGACCAAATACAAATTAATTTGATTAATAACAATCTGTTTTAAAATTATATTTTTTTATAGACACACTATACAACCAAAAGGAGACCGGTGAATTGGGTCCAGCTGCCGTTATAAATGACATCACACCAAACAGTGAAGGTCGCCGCAAAGAATTAGTCAAACGTGTTGCAGCCGGTATCGAGTCCGCTAAAGTCAGCTTAGTTGATATCAGCGTCGTATTCGATGGAGAGCTTAAGAAAGAATTTTTGCTCACCGCTGCTTTGGCCAACAGTGTAGTAGACAACAAGGTTCAAGCAGCTGTATTTACCAGAGGAGGTGGACAAATTAACGCCGTTTTTAAGATAACTAAACCTAAAATTGCTCCACTGAACTTTGAAGAGGCTCTTAAGAACCAAATCAAAGTCCTATACGAAGCTGATTTTAGGTTAGAGAACATTGAAAACGTCAACATTAAAGGTTACGGAGAGCGTAGCGAGGAATACACCGAACAGTTGAAAAACGACCCATTGGGGAAAAAGTGCTTAGAACAAACTAGTAAGAACAACTTCTACCAAAAGGACTGCTACAAGATGATAATTAAGGCGCACGCCCCTGACTTTTTCAAGGCTACAGTTACAGCCAAAGACCTCACCTCTGCTAACACGACTGAATCCTCCAGTATGGATGGGCTTCTTAATTACTTTCTTGCTTGGGATAAACAGGAGAACCCTTCACAGACAAACAAAGACCAAACAGTAGAAATTATAGCACAAGCACTCTACTACGACAATCGAGTGAACTACAAAGTAAACACCAAATATGGCGTTTTCCATACGAACACTGCAGAAGCATTTGCTCTCTACCCCTATGTCGTAGTTAACTATGCGCCTATTACTAGCTGGGAGCGATACTACAACTTTTTCACCGGTGACCAATACCTACGTGAGTATAATTTTGCAAGTTTATGTTTAATTATCTTGATTCATATTTGTAGCATCACATTTTATAATTTTTGTTGCTTTTTGTCTTAAACAGCTTACTGCGCTGTAGACGGCAGTAAGATTTGGACGTTTAGCGGCCGCAGCTATGACTACAGCCTCTCCGGTTCCTGGCACGTCGTGATGGTGGATGAGTCCAACGAATTCAAGTGGACCGACTTGGCCATTCTCGCGAGGAAGCCAAACGACAAACAAAAAGAGGTCTACATCTCTTACAAGTTAGTATTTTTTTACCGTTTTCAAAAAAAGAAAAAAAAAACAATTCGGTTTCATTTTTTAATAATGTTTTTTTTTTTCATTTATTTATCATTGATACACAAGAATACAAGATTTATCTAAGTTAAATAGCAACCAAAACCAGCAAGGTTAAAACTTGTGCGATCATGAATCTATCTCAATACCGAAACTATACGAAATGAGTTTTTTATATGTGTAGGTTATTGTCGATACAATTTATAAAAACTTTAGGTCTTTAAAAAAGTTAAAAAAAAAACCTTTTTAAATAATACTTAAGTAATATTGCTTATGTTTGCATTTGATAATTTTGTGTGTACTATTTTTTTTTATTTCTGAGGGTAGACTATTAATAAGTCTCGGTACAATATACCCGGTAGTTCGCTCGCCATACGTATTTTACCTTAGAACTCTGACATTTAAAAATCAATTTGAAAAATTATTTATTATTATTACAAGACTGGTACAGTTTTTATCACAATCTTGTTCCGATATAAGGAATGGAGAGAATTCCTGAAATATTATATCGAATTTGGTATTTTCATCATAAACTGGTACTGAAGAAAGAAGACCACATAATATTGTCAACGAATATTTACAATTTTTTTAAATAATAACGAAACAGATCGAAACGATTGATTCTGATGAAAATGGCACATCATAGTAATGATGAATACGAATGGCGACCACTTACCAGAAGACGTAGCGTTGGAAGGCCTCCTACAAGGTGGACCGATGACCTGGTAACGGTTGCGGGAGTACGATGGATGCGAGACGCACAAGACCGTTCATTGTGGCGGCACTTGGGGTAGGCCTATGTCCAGCAGTGGACGTCTTTGAGCTGAAATGATGATGATGATTTCCGACACACTACAGAATAGGCTAGTCAGTAATAGTGGGATGATTATAAAGTCAACATATCTAATTAAGTTGTTAATCTTTCCAGAAACGATGCCGGTAAATACGTAGAAGTTCTCATCAAGCCAACAGCAGTTGATGTTAAAAGTAATGCCGAGAAGGTCTCCGAGGGTAAACACACCATTTACTGGGACGGAGTTTCGGTTTCTAATATTTTGGAGTACTACAATTTAGCCGACGGCGTTCAAGTCTTCCTTGTGAACAACGAAGCCCTTCGCATCGTTTATGACGGCCAGAGGCTAGTCATCTTCACCAGCGAACACCGCAGCACCACCAGAGGTATCTGTGGACAGAGCTCATCCCAGATTCGTGACGATTACTTGACTCCATACGGCCTGGTCGACCTCCCAGAGCTGTACGGAGCGTCCTTTTCATTGGACGGAGAGTTTAGCGACCCTAAGACTGCAGAGCTGAAGAAGGAAGCCAAACTGAAGGCGTACCAGCCTGTCACCAAGTACACCAATATCCTCCGCTCCGATACTGAGTGGAGCAAGGCTGAGAATGAGTCTGTCAAAGAATTGTAAGGTGTGGAGTACGAGTATTTTACAAAGTAATTTGAAACGATCTAATCCTAAAATAGTTTTGGCGAGAAATTCGGACAACGACTGATACTATTGTTTTTATGATTATATTGTGATGTGCCATATAGAATAAGGTAAATTGTTATAAATTATGAATTAAATATTACATTATAATAACTTATTGAGTGTAAAAATCACATCTGCAATTGAAATAAATATGCAATTTTAAATTTTACTTTCTTTTTTATTTAACTTATCGTACACTATCGGAGTTGCTTACCTGTCGCCATCTCTTACGCGTTGTATACTTGGATGGGATATCCTTGGATATATTGATTGTGCTTTCTGCTCATCATCAACATTTTCCTGCCCTTGTCCCATCTTATTTGGGGTCGGCGCAACACGTTTTTTTCTTCCGTTCTATCCTGTCAACCGTCATACTATCACTAACTTCCTTTTCTTTCATATCATTGTTCACACAATCCATCCAACGATTGTTTGGCCTCCCTCTCGCTCTCCACCCATATACATAGATTGTGCTTACTGCTAATAAGTGAAATTCCCTGTTGAATTCTGTGTTTCCTAGTGTCTACAATCTTTAAGTCGAGAGTGAATAAGTTACTTCTAAGCAATCGTTGACCACATCGTCGATTTGCATCAGGTGATAAAGTAGTCAAGCGCGAGCCTATAAAAAGGAGAAAAAATCTTATCGTACCTGTTTAATAGTCAGCGAACACATAATTACTCATTCTAATCCAGAAATTGATATCTCAGCCAACCTTTCTGATGACGGCTGACCCCTAACAAGAGATAATTACATTTAGATAGTTTAATTACAAAGTAATAGTTACGATATACAGCAACATTTAATATATTTCTCGTGTTTTTAATTGCCTGTTATCGTCCTTACTTGGCTTTATTCTTTATTCTTAGATACCAACATAAAAGTAAAAGAATATCATCATGATTTTGATTAGGTATCGATCGGAGTAGTCAGAAACCTAGTCAAGCCAAGTTACGACCGTTTCGTTTCGATTCTCTTTTCGTTGATCGCCTCGAGTCGGCCAAGCCTCCTATTCCTTTGTTCTGACCTCGTGATGGCCTCGAGGCGATCAACGAAAAAAGAATTGAAACGGTTGTAACTTTTCTTTTCTAATTGCTAGAGGGGCAGAGGCTCTTAACTCTTTAATCGAACAACGACCTAAACTGAACTGTTAAAAGGATGGAACTATAGGGTGTATAGCTCCATCCCTCTTTTTCGTTCGCACATAACACATCATATGGTAACCCGAAAGTTTTGCAATGGCAAAGACGTATAGTGGAGCCACTCTCCAATACGGGACAAAGCCCCCAGGCAGCAGGCTAACACTAGTCCGGGGCAGCGGAAGTCACTTTGCCACTACAGCCCCCGACACAAAACAATGGGCGAACACCAGGGTGGTTTTAGTCGGTAAGATACTGACAGACCCTTCCACCCCAAGACAGAGGACATCCTTGAGGACTTGAGGGGTGCAAGTGCACCCGGAAAAAAAAAGATTAAAGAATGCAGTTTGTTCTGAAGAGTTACCGCAGCTCTGGAATACAAAAAGGCATGAGTGGGTTTACTCAGTAAAAATCTGAATCTCCTGCCCTACTGCTGCACTTAGAACGGGAACCCCAGCCGCCGGGATTCCGATCCCGGTTTCCAGTCACCGTAGGCGCGGGCTTGCAGACCGCGAGCAATGGGTAGCCCGCTGTCCGACGTCCGGTAACCGTCCGGACCGAGCCCAAGTCGTCGACGGCGCGTAGTGTTCCACGCGCGCTTCAAAGAGATGTCAGCAAGCGTAGGGGCCAACCAGGGTCGAAGCCTACTGGGGCCATGGGTGATGCGAAAAAGATCCCCGGGGCCCTGGAACAATGGCAAAGAAGGGACAGGAGTGAGTTTTTGGGCAGTAAAAATCTGACACACCCTCACGTCCAAGAGCAGGGGATGTCATTAGATTTTCCCACCCAAAAAAAAACCTAGAAAGGGAAAAGTTATTTGATTTTGATGATCTCTTAAAAATATAAAATGGTTTGAGCGAATGAAAGAAGACAATATAAACATTAAAAGAGTAGGAGCAAAAGACAGAAGAAATGATGTATGCATGAAGAATTTCTCTATATGTAAACTGTAAAAGAACACTTTTAGCGATAAGACCGCCCATTGTGGCACCCTACTAATTTTAAGTTCCTATTGTAATTTTATTATTGGTGTACAATAAAGAGTAATTATCTATCTTTCTATTTACTTCTTTTATAATTTTCTTTTTTATTGTGCTTTTGGGCACAATATTGACTGGTCTACACCACTGTCTTCTCATACCTATTAATATATCTATCATTTGTTTTTAAAAAACCGTAACCATGGAGTTTTTTTCCAGTTCTTCTCCATAGAAAATAACCAATTGGAACCGTGTACTAGCTTCTGATGCTGATAACAGCCCATGTAGGCCTATTTGAAATAAAATATATTGAATTCAGGTGAAGAAATAGAGGCAGAGCAGAGTGGAAGAAAAAAACGTGTTGCGCCGACCCCAAATAACACGGGACAAGGGCAGGAAGATGATGATGATGATGAAATAGAGGAATTTAGAGACACTTAGGAGGTTAATGCTGAAATAACAGATAATAGAAAAATAACCACGGTTAAAGAAGATATGCTGCGCCTGCCTCAAATAAATTGAAAGAAGGATATGCAAATGAAGAAACCACCATGAAATAGTTAAATCCTATTGTATACGGTGTGTTCCTATAGTTACTAACACATTGGATGATCGAAACACGATGTCGCACACACGATCTAAGAGCAACTGCGGCACATACCCGTGCATTACGAAATTCAACTGAGCAAAAACAACAAAAATAACCTACGCTTGTTACGGGTAAATGACTTATTAACGGTAATACTGGACTTTACCACAACATGTGCAACGAACACCAGTCAATAAAATGGACAACATGAAGTACGACATCACAATTACACGTGTTGAAGTGATGGTGTTGTAGAGTGCCGCGATAGACACGTTTACCGCGTTCGGCTCTATGATTGGTTAAGAGCTCGGAGCGGACCAATCGGAGCAGGGAACGTCATAAACGAGTCGATCGCGTTAGCATCAAACAAACTCGCACTAAACACTGATTACAACAATATTACAAAATTCCACTGTCTAGCCGCCATGCGTTTGAGATAAGCTTTCCAAGTCTGCATTTGCGTGGACACGTGGAAATTATGTAGCTATATGTAATTCTGTGGCATTGCCTGCCATTTTCTTCTTTACATTTAGTTTCTATAAGAGTATTAGTATCAAAACCTAAATCCCTGGTTGTATAAGATTGCTGTCCTATCAGACTATGAGAATGTACTGTCGAAATCTGCGATGGTTTATCTCGAGCTACGGGATTGTGCTTCAATGAAATTCTTGATATATATTATATAAAACTTTTTATACTTTCCTTCAAGATTCAATATTAGCACATCGCGCTACAATGGTTATGTGCGAACTGAAAAAACTAGATAGTTCTTTGTTCTACTCAATTTTCAAACCTATTCTAGAATAAAAAAAAAACCTTAAAAGTATATTTCACATGCCAGTTCGTTAACCTAACTCATGCGATCTCCTAGCGATATCATTAAGAGTGTATGTAGATACCGAGAGTAGTGGTGGCCGAGTGGTAACGGCCCCGACTTACGAGTTGTAGGTCGCGGATTCAAACCCAGCCAGGCACATTACTTTGAGTAATTATTTCATCACCACTGCTCTCAAAACGGTGAAGGAAAACATCGTGAGAAAACCGGCATGTCCTAGAACCAAAAATTTGAAGACATGTGACATTCACCAACTCGCACTGGGCGCGCAAGGTGGATTATGGCCTATTCCCTCTCCTAGAGAGGAGGCCTGAGTCTCAACAGTGGGAACATTATAAGGCCGACTATGCTATGTATGTACTTACATTTCTGTGTTTGAGCACATGCTTGAACATCATAATATCTCCTGTGTATTTGGCTAATCTTCGTTGAGATTGACTACCATGATCAAGTTTCGGTCGGGAGAATTATTATTTTGATTACTAGGTAAAGAAAGAAGAAAGAAAGAAAACACGTTTACTTGGCACACAGGTACACACAATGAAATAACAATTACAATATAGAAACTTAAATACTAAAACTTAAAAAAATACATTAACATTGTGTGTCTCACGGCTGCGCCAAATAGGTCCACTGGACCTATTTGGCGCAGCCGTGAGACACTGGACCTGGACCTGGACCTGGTCCAGGTACTACATTAGCCAAATTAATTACCTTTTTTATTAGCATTAATATCTGTCGTCATTAGAACATAGAATAATATCCTTGATGGTCTATAAAATTGCCAAATTTTTGTAGTATCTAACAGTATCTTCTCAATCTTGCTAGTGTGTACGTTTGCTATTAGAAAACCAAATTCTGAGTTTCGCTTACTTTTTTAAGGTACACAAGATTTCCTGTTGTGTTTATATTGTATGTTTGTGACGTTTGTGTGTGTGCAATAAAGAAAAAGATAATCACACCTTCCTTCTGGGGAGGGTGGGTTGAAACTTCAGAATTCCACTGGCAACGATTCTTACATACAATTTAAGGAGTTTATGTGTCCATTTCGACTGCTTGGCCAGGTAGTAGTAGAAAAACGAATACGACTGCATTACGAAGGAATTGGTAAAACACTAATAATGATAGTCGCAAATTCGTAGATTCTATATTGCATAGCATATTGTCATAGTCGGCCTTATAATGTTCCCACTGTTGGGACTCAGGCCTCCTCTCTCTAGGAGAGGGAATGGGCCGTAATCCACTACGCGGGCCCAATGCGGGTTGGTGGATGTCACATGTCTTCGAATTTTTGGTTCTAGGACATGCCGGTTTCCTCACGATGTTTTCCTTCACCGTTTTGAGAGCAGTGGTGATGAAACAAATAACACAAAGTAATGCGCCTGGCTGGGTTTGAACCCGCGACTTACAACTCGTAAGTCAGGGTCGTTACCACTCGGTCACCACTGCTCTAATCTGATTCAATATTGAGAAAGTTGTAAAGTTTTAACCATGGCCACGCAGTGCTCTTAAACGGTGCGTTGTAGGGGTCCCATTCTTTTGCTAACCACTGATACGATTTCGAAGAAAATGTAAATAATATGAATAAGTCCTAATATCTGAACTTCACGACCTATAGAACTTAGATGCTATTGCCGCGCGGTTGAAACAGGGAGAACGGCGCGGACACGCAGTTCTCTTAAACGGTGCATAGTAGAGGTTCCATTATTTTTGTTGATCACTGATACGATTTCGAAGAAAATGTAGATAGTAAGTATGCGTTAGGTAATCCAATCCTGCATCAAAATTGCGATCCCGCAAGAATGCGGGATTGAAGTCATCAATCCTGCGGATCTCGCGGGCTACTAATTTAATGGCGGGTGGCGGTGACGTAAGTCAAAGCAATTATTACTCAAACAGAGTTTGTTTTTGTAACCTTCCTCGTTTTGCTGTTAAATAAAAAAAAAAATTGAAAAAAAAAAATATTTTCCATACGAATTTTATAGAAAAGTCACGAAATCCATGTTAAGTAGGTATATCGCTGTGCTGAGTCTAATAAATAAAATTAAATAAATAGTCAGAACGGCGGGTCGTCTGAATACAACAAAAAAATTGAATCCCGCAGACGTGATCGGGATCCCGCATGAGTAATCCCGCATTAATGATCCCACAAAAAAAGGTGTGGGAGCATTTCCGTGATCCTGCGTTTGCGGGATTGGGTTCCCTAGCATGAATGACCTAATGTTTGAACTTTGCAACCCACAAAACTCGATTGCGACTCAGACCACGCGGCCATAAATGCGAGCTCAAAACTGCGTGGCCGCATGCAGTAATAGGGTCCCATTTTTACCCTTTGGGTACCCTAAAAATATGTCACAGTATTTTTTGGCCACTACTAGGGAGGAGCAGGGAGCAATGGTAGCCGAGTGATAACGGCCCCGACTTACGAGTTGTAAGTGGGGGATTCAAACCCAGCCAGGCACATTACTTTGTGTAATTATTTCATCACCACTGCTCTCAAAATGGTGAACGAAAAACATCGTAAGGAAACCGGCAAAAACCTGGTTCTAGGACAACCAACAAATTCGAAGACGTGTCATTCACCAACCCGCACTGGGCCCGCGTGGTGGATTGCGGCCCATTCACTCTCCTAGAGAAAAGCCTGTGTTCCAGCAGTGGGAACATTAAAAGGCTGATTATGCATGCACAACTAGACAAACATATTTCTATGTATGTTATGATGAGCCAGATGAGTTCATTCGTTTCTACCCGTGTTTCAGTTCGTTACCCTGTTGATGTTGATGTCACAAGCAACACTGTTGCAACGAATTCACTTTCTTTATAAATTTTCCTGTTTACTTGTCTCATAAATTTGTAGTATTTATTTAATACCGATATATATGAAGTTTGTGTGTTTGTTTGTAGTATAGCATAAGCATAAATAATCTTAAAATGTTCCCACTGCTGGGACTCAGGCCACCTCTCTAGGAGAGGGAATGAGCCGTATTCAACCACGCAGGCCTAGTGAGTTTTGGTGGATGTCACATATCTTTGATTTTTTTATTCTAGGACATGCCGGTTTCCTCACGATGTTTTTTCTTCACCGTTTTGAGAGCAATGGTGATGAAATAAATTATACAAAATAATAGTCTTGGCTGGGATTGAACCCACGACCGAGTTGTAAGTCGGGGCTGCTACCACTGGGCCACCCTGTTCTCGTTTGTTTGTAGGAAGTAGGTAGTCTCTGGATGTACTGGAGCCTTATCATGACGTGTCAAGATGTCAGGCGTGCTAGCGAGAAAGAGGGATGGAGCTATACACCCTATATAGCTCCATCCCTTTAACAGTTCTGTTTAGGTCGTCAAATGGATCGCAGTAAGAGCTTGTGATAGCAGCTCTGATCTGATGGAAAAGCCTGCACGAATTATTAAAGCATTTGACATTCAGTCGGATCATCTTTTTTAGGGTTCTGTACCTCAAAAGGAAAAAGCGGAACCCTTATAGGATCACTTTCTTGTCCGTCCGTCTGTCTGTCTATCAAGACCTTTTATCTCGGAAACGCATGGGGGTATCGAGTTGAAATTAAAACCATATACTTAGGTCTGCGGTCCCTTAAAGCTGTGAAAAAAATCTTTCTATGTTAACGAAATAAAAAGATACGGCCGTTTATGTCGAAAAAAACGTGTATTTCGACTCTCAAGGCAATCAAAATTCATAGGGTACTTCCCGTTGACACAGAATCCTGAAATTTGGCGTGAAGCAAGGTCTTATAGCACAGGTATAGGAATAAATATGAAAATAGTAAATTTATTGTTATATACGTCGCAAAAAAATATACTTTTTCGCAATTTTTAGATAGACTATTTAACGTCCGTAAGTGTGTCCGTGGCATCACAGTGGGCCCTAATAGAATACCAGTGCTGCGTTATTTATCGTTTTAAAGAACGCAGCCTAAGCTTAGTTAGGTGCCTTTTTGGCCTCGCACTGATTATAACTTTCTTTTTTTTACTGTGTAATTTTAGTTTATACAATTGTGTGAGGCACGAAAAAACATTTTTTCTTTCTTTCTTACAATTCGGAAAAATCTTCGAGACTTCATTCGGGAATTGTTGTTTGTACGGAACCCTCAGGGCCCGAGTCCGACTAGCACTTGCCTAGATTTTTGTTTAATAAATATTAATTTAGATAAGTCTTAGAGTCTAAGACGCGAAGTGTCTAAGACTTAGACACTTCGCGTGACCCAGGATTAGCTTTCACTTTGGCCAGTAATTAAATATTGCGGCCGTATCTTTTTTATTCGTTAACTTAGAAGTTTGATTTTATCACAGTTTCAAGGAACCGCAAATTTAAGTATATGGTTTTAATTTCATCTCAATATCTCCACGCGTTCGAGATAAAGGGTCTTGACAGACAGGCAGAAAGACTGGCGGACGGACAACAATGTGAAAGAAAAGAAGAAAAAAAGAAAACATTTATGTGAGACTCAAACAGGACAAACAACAATAAAATAAAGAGTAGCCACTTAATCTTCTCTTAAAAGTAATTATAAATACTTAACTTAAAATAAAATAAATAAAAGAAAACAATATTAAAAGATAAAAAAAGACCTGTGCGAGGCCAAAAAGGCTCCTATCTCAGCATATGCTGCGATATAAGGACAGCCTTATAGTGATTCTATAAGGGTTCCGTTTTATCTTTTTGATGTACAAAACCCTAAAAATGAAATGCCTGTGCTGACTAAACAACAAATAACACTTAAATAAATCTTTTTCTGAAAACAGTATCAAAATTGGTTTGAGAAAGAGTACACGTAACCTAATGGCAGTGGCGTCACATTTCAGTATGTGAATCCTTATACTGTCATTTGACAGTTTCCCCTTCTACCAGATTTGAAAGATTTCTAACTTGATTAATATTTAACGAAATTAAATTTATCTTTCTATTTGCGATTTTGAATAAAAGTTACTTGTTGATACAAACGACGACAAATACCCGATTGACGTGAACTTATTTGAATTTCTTTAGATGAAGAAGACTCTTGGCTAAGTAAAAACGATAGAAACCATCGTTTCTATATTAATTTGTTTAACTTATTAAGTAATTTTTCTGTTAAAGACAAATATTGTATAAGCATAAGGGAATTTTAACCAATTTCTTGAGCAAGAAGTCAAGATCGCAGTTTTTTTAGCACTATTGGAAACTTTTCTTGATAAGTTCACGCTTGACCACTATCTCACCTGATGGAAACCGACGATGCGGTCGACGATGGAGCGCGCTTACCTAGAATCTATTCACTCTTGACTTAAAGATTCCCGGGTTGTAGCCATCAGGAAACACAGATTCCGGCAAGGAATTCCACTCCTTAGCTGTACGCAAAATGAATGTGTTCCCAAAACGTTTTGTGCGTATAGGTGGGATGTCCACTATGTACCGGTGGCGCATTGCCGTACGCCTGGTGGTCCGATGATAGAACGGGCTAGGCGGAATTAAGTTATGCAATTCCGACGCACACTCCCCGAAATGCAACCGGTAGAAAACCGACAGGCTAGCAACTCAAGACTAGCATTTTATTAGAACTACCAAGTAATTATTACATGAGCCTTCCAATTTATCAGGAACTTGTATCTGAACGTTTCTTCTTCCAATTTATATAGATAGAAAGGGTTTATCTAGTCATTTTACTGTCCGTTCAATCCGTCATTTTGAGTTTTATTTATTTATTTATTTAAACTTCATGTACAGTGGTGGCACATAGGCGGACGTAATGCCACAAGGCATTCTCTACCAGTCAACCTTTGGGTTAAAAAAACAACACTGTGGTCACCTACCAACAATTTAACATCATGTGAGTGTCTTCCCATAGGGTCGAACCTTCTGTGCTTCTCTTGAAAGACTCTAATCCACCTTAGAATCCAAAAAGATAAGTATAAGGCTGCGTTGACAGAACTGTATCGGGGTAAGGATGTGGAGCCGAGTTACAAAGTATGCTGCACCTTCTATCCTGCCCGCCCTCAGTGATCGAAAACATGAGGTATAAAAATGATCTCTGCCGCCGACGATGCTGTGGAACTATAAAAAGTTTGAACCTAAAAACATTTAATACTAAGTCAATAAACCAATCAACTCCTTAAAAAATAGTCAACTTTTTTTACCAGGCAGATCTTCAAATTACTTCACCAGTTCTAGGCGGAGTGAGGAGTTTCAGTTCCTTCAGGCTTCAGTTGTCTTTTTGTAGCTTCAAGGTAACTCTTCCGAAAAATCCGCAGCCCTAAAATATGGGTCAAACTCAGCGGCATTGCAGTGACGTGCCGACTCGCAGCGGGAATGGAGCGAAAACTACAATTTGGGTCAAACCCAGCGGCACTGCAGTGATGGGCCGACTCGCAACGGGAGTGGAGCGAAAACTAAAATTTGGGTCAAACTCAGCGGCACTGCAGTGACGTGCCGACTCGCAGCGGGAATGGAGCGAAAACTAAAATTTCGGTCAAACCCAGCGGCACTGCAGTGATAGGCCGACTCGCAACGGGAGTGGAGCGAAAACTAAAATATGGGTCAAACCCAGCGGAACCGCAGTGACGGGCCGCTCGCAACGAGCCCTGTCCCTTAGCGATGGAAGTTTCAGTTTTTAAACTAAGAAGAACAGGTACCTATTACCCAAAAGGCTAGTCAATTTGAAATCTAAATTCACAGCCAAGACCTAATGCAAGGCTTAGTCTATCATCTAAACAGATAACCACAATAATATCAAGTCAATCAATTTTCAACAAATAGATCAACATTGTAACTATCATCTAGAAGGTCCAGAGGTCGGTCCTGTACCTTCTCCACGTGTACAAACCTAGTATATAAGGTCTGGAATCTTGTGGAAACATCAGAAGTACACTTCTCCAATAACCATCAAGTACCAGCAGAACTCAGGACTTAATATGAAGTTGTTGGTATTGGCGGCGTTCATCGGTGAGTTTTAAAATATTACAAATTACATAATGTTAAAAAATATATATTTTTTGTATATGTGAACTCTAAATCTTGACCTAGACCATCTTTAGGATACAATCTGGATTACCCAGTTGTTTAGTAATATATAAACACTCAAACTCAAAGACTGTGATATTCAAAAACATCTTATTGATGTCTCTATCAAGAGATCTTAAAAATATTCTCTGTTGTTTAAGTAGAGTTTACTAATAAACGAAGTAGTGTCATGTGCTAACACCGTGTTTCTTTGTAGCCGTCGTCTCCTCTGGGAGACTGAGCGAACAGCAGTTGGATAACCAATGGCCATGGCAAACTGGAAGACTATACCGCTATGAAGTCAACACCCACACCCTGGCCCGTCTCCAGGAAGGTGCCAGCACTGGCAACGTCTTCAAGGCCCAGTTCATCATCCGTGTCAAGTCCCCAGGCCGCCTTCTGGCTAAACTGGAAAACCCCCAACATGCCCAGTTCCATCAGCAGCTGCCCAACAACATGGCCATACCTTCGGACCTCAAGTACGAAATTGTGCAGAACTTGGACAAACCTTTCGAAATCTCCGTTGAAGGTGGCCGCGTGCTTGGCCTCAATATGCCATCCGTCTTCTCGCTTTCTCACGAGAACTTGTTGAAGGGTCTGATCAGCACGCTGCAAGTCGATTTAACTGCTTACCACCATGTGCGCAACCAGCCGGACAACTTCGACAGAGAACGCCAGCAGGGTCTTTTCAAAAAGATGGAGGCTGACGTCACTGGTGACTGTGAAACTATGTACACAGTCTCTCCTGTGGCCGCTGAATGGCGACGAGAGCTCCCTTTGTTCGCTTCAGAAGAGGACCCCATGGAAATCACCAAGAGCAAGAACTACGGCCATTGCCACCACCGTGTCGCTTACCACTTCGGAGTACCTGAAGGTGCTGAATGGACAGGAACCGCACACAACAATGAAGAGAAACAGTTCATCTCGCACTCTGCCGTCACCCGCATCCTTGCTGGTAAGCAGGGTCCCATCTACAAGGCTGAAACCACTAGCTTCGTTAACGTGCACCCCCATTTATATGGCAAGCAGAAAGCGCAGGTTCACAGCTTCGTAAGCTTGAACTTAATGTCCGTTGAACAAGACAGTGGTGCCGAATGGCAAAAACCTGAAGGCAGTCGTCAAATCCATACTCTTCTGTACGCAATGAGCACCAAACAAATGGCTTTCCACGACCAGTCCTCCAAGTCAGACGAGTCTTCTGAATCCCATGAGCATATAAATGTACAATTGGAAGGTTTGAGAAGCAGAGTGCGCCGTTCTGATGATCAACAAGAGAGAATGTTCAACAAGGATTGGAGGTCTTCAAGTTCCAGTGACTCTTCATCGGCATACATCAACGATGACGTTCCCAGGATGAATGAGCCAGCGTATGCTGCTCTGTACATGAGTGCCCTACCGCGTGGAGATAAGAAACAGAACGCCTTGAACGTCCAGAAACTGCTCCAGGACATTGCGCAACAGCTGCAAAATCCCAACAATATGCCTAAAGCTGACTTCCTATCCAAGTTTAATATCCTCGTCCGCATTATTGCTTCCATGAGCAGTGAACAGCTCGCCCAAATCAGCCGTGGCATTGAAGTCGGCAGAAATTCAAACAACGTTGTCAAAACTGATATGTGGATGATCTTCCGTGATGTTGTGGCTCAAGCTGGCACACCACCTGCTTTTACACAAATTAAGATTTGGATTATGAGCAAGAAGTTACAAGGTGAGGAAGCAGCTCAGGTGATGTCCACTTTGGCACGTACTCTTCGTTACCCTACCAAGGAAATTATGGCACAGTTCTTCGAGCTCGCCATGAGCACAGAGGTCCAACAACAGGAA
The DNA here is from genome assembly GCA_949316375.1 of Mythimna vitellina. Taxonomy (NCBI): domain Eukaryota; kingdom Metazoa; phylum Arthropoda; class Insecta; order Lepidoptera; family Noctuidae; genus Mythimna; species Mythimna vitellina. The sequence goes on along the minus strand of OX438709.1, from coordinate 3,498,224 downwards.
CGCCTTAACACCAGTGCTTTAATCGCTGCAACAGAATTCATTCGCATGGGTCAAGTCAACAATGAAACTGCTCACTCCTACTATCCTACTCACATGTATGGCCGTCTTGCCCGCAAACACGACAGGTTTGTGCTGGACAATGTCCTTCCTCGTCTCTCCGAATTGTTGAAACAAGCTATTGAGGCTAAAGAATGGAGCAGGGCTCTGGTATACATTAAGGCCATCGGCAATTTAGGACACCGTGAGATCTTATACGTATTCTCTCCTTACCTAGAGGGTCGTATTCAGGTGTCTACGCACCTCCGCGTTCAAATGATTGTACAGCTTCGCTATCTCGTGGACCAGAAGGATCAATACGCGCGTGCTGTACTCTTCAGCATCATGAGAAACACTGCTGAGCCATACGAAGTGAGAGTGGCTGCTATCCTAAACATATTCATGGCTCACCCGACCGCTGAGATGATGCAAGTTATGGCCCAGATGACCAATGATGATCCCAGTGTCCAGGTTCGTGCTGTTCTCAAGAATGGCATCCTAACGGCAGCCAGCTTGAAGGATCCTCGCTTTTTGCACCTGTGAGTAATTCCTATTTTATTTAAAAGTCACATATGAGCATAGCTAAAAATGTAGATGTATGACGTTTTCTTATGTACTTATTTCAGGTCAAGGACAGCTCAGTCTGTCAAGGATATCGTAACGCCCGAGAATCTTGGTATGCACTACTCTAACAAATACTTCAAACACAGCTATATTGATGACGAAGAACTAGAAAACTTCGAAGTATCATCATACATTGGTGGCGACAGCAGTGTTATGCCTAAGTACCAGAGACATTCGTGGAGGAACAAGCTCGGAGGAAGGGCTCTTGAAAACATGGTAAGTTTGCTATGTCATCTTTGCTCTGTTATGTGAAACAAAGTAATCTTTTCATGTAAGTAGGGTTTCACATAATCTAGTTACAAATTGCGTTGACTAGGATAATTAAAGATATGAATTAATTTAAGTAGTTACTTGTAAAGAGTTATATCGAGTCATGCAAATCAAATATTTATTGGACCATTTATCGTTTTCAGATTGGTGCTTCGTTCTCTGATGTTCAAGAAATCGTTGATTTCATCAAAACAATGATGTATGAACCTCTGAAGTCTGATGCCCAACACAAATACAATGCCCAAAGAATTTCGGAAATGCTGAATATCAAGCGTGAATCTCAAAGGCCACTCGAGGGTTCTTTCTTCTACGACATTTCGAACCAGGAGAGATTCTTCAGTTTCGACGAAGGAGACCTTACCCGACTGGTACAAGATATCATGGAATACATGAAGGAGGTAGAGCAAGGTGTCGAGAAGCACTACACTAAAGTATTCAACTCAAACCAGGTTTCCGTTATGTTCCCCATCGCCTCTGGTATGCCTTTCATCTACAAATACAAGGAGCCTGTCGTTTTGCACGTTCAGAGTAAGGCTAAGGGCAAAATCGATCGTGATCCCAAGAACCGCAAAACTTTGTCCTCTTTCATGGATAAGGAACTCCAACTTACGGTTGCTAGAAACATTGATGGAACCGTTGGTTTCATGGACACTCTTACTAACCAGCTTGCTATTGCTGGAGTCACCAAGAAATACCAAATTAACGTACCTGTCAAGTTGAGCTTCGAGATGAAATCTGGAGAAGCTAAAATGAAGGTGGAACCTCTGCGCCCTGACCAGGACTTCACCATCGCTCATTACAGTGTTTGGCCATTCACTACTTACCAGAAGAAGGATACTTTAGTGCCCTACTCTCAGGATCCTATCACCAAATTAGTAGAACGCCCAAGGAAGGTACAATCCATTGACATGAAATTCGGCCAACAAATTGGCACTGTTTTCCAACTCCAAGGATACTCCTACTCTAAGGACTTCAGAAACGCCGGAAATCTGATTCAGGCCCTGTACAACATGGGTGACTTATTGGGTGCCCGTGATATCGCTTTGACCCATTACAACTTCAGATATCTTGGAAAACAGTCGCAGAACAAGGTTGTCACCTTTACTGCTGCTTATGGTACGTTACGTTATAATTATGGTTCTTTACTAGTAATTGATACAATATTAATTTCAATTAATTATAAATTATAGCTGAAATAAGTTCTGCGGCTAATACTTACTAAAACGTATTTTTCACAGATACATTCTTCAACCAGAAACAAAGCGGAGAGCTGGGACAAGCAGACAACAGGAACGATGTGACGCCCAACAGCGGAGTCCGCCGTGAAGAGATGGTCAAGCGTGTTGCATCCGGAATCAACAGTGCTACAGTACAAGTTGTTGACGTTAGCGCCACATTCGAGGGTCCCCTGAAACAGGACTACGTATTAACTGCTGCTATCGCCAACAGCCCTGTCGATCGAAAGATCCAATATGTTCTGTTCGCTGGAAGAAACTCAGTCAAGCAGGGTAACGAACAGATCAACGCTGTCGTTAAGGTTACAAAGCCTGAAATATCGCCACTGAACTTCTTAGAAGCTCTGAAAAAGGACATGAAGATGACTTATGAAGCCGACATCAAGTACGGCCAGAATGGAAACATTCACATCCAAGGAAACACTGAACGCTCTAAGAAGTTCACCGAACACCTGAAGAATCATCCTTTGGCTAAGTTGGTGCAGCAGGAGATTGCTAATGGCAACCTATACCAGGGTACTTCCCTGAAGATGCTGATTATGGCCCATACCCCTGACAGCTTCAAGGCTACAGTAACCTACAAAAACATGAGTCCCATGTACATGTACTGGACTGCTCAAGCGTACCAGATTCTGAAGCAACTGAGCTGGAACACGGAAGTGAACCCAATGAAGAAGGTTGCTGATGGTAAACTGCAGTTGGAGGTTGAGACTTTCTACAGCGACAACACCCTTCGTTTCGAGATCATTTCACCTTCCGGTTTAGTTCGTATCGAAAACGTTCCGATCCCCATGGTCACCCCCTACGTAATGTCCGTCTACTCGCCCTTCAGCACGTTTGAGCGCGTCGTCAACTACGAGACAAGTTACCAGTTCCAGCGTAAGTATCTATTTCATTGCATAAGACATAAGATTCTCTTGCTCTTCTTTAAATTAATATCAATAATCATTATTGTTTTGCCAACAGCTTTCTGTACAATTGACGGCAGCAAAGTGAGGACCTTCAGCAACCGCTCCTACGACTACGAACTGTCCCGATCCTGGCATTTGGTGATGCAAGAGGAGTACAACAAGGCCCGCGGCAAGTGGGACGAGCTGGTCATCCTCGCGAGAAGACCCACCCAGCTGCAGCAGCAGATCTACATTTCTTTCAAGTGAGTATCGTAGTAATGTTTTCATTATATCTACTAAAGCAGCCACCACTCATTTAATCGAATTTCCATACCTGTTTGAAACCAAATTGCGTCATTTACTTTCTTAAACAACGTAATATAAACAATAATGTTTCTATTTTTTTTTCTAGGACCGAAACTGGCAAGGACCTGGAAATTGAGATTTTACCGTCAAAGTCCCACAAAGCTGTCGTGGAAGTTAAGACCAACAGCAAGAAGATCTCTGAAGGTGACTTGACCATCTACTGGGATGATGTTGATGAGGCCCCGCTTCTGCAGTACTTCACCCAAGCCGAAGGTATTCTGATGTTGAGCATCCGCGATGGACGTCTCCGTCTCATGTATGATGGTCAGCGCCTGGTGCTTACCACTCGAGACTACCGTACGACCACCAGAGGCATTTGCGGCCAGAACACTGGTGAGCCACGCAACGATTACCAGACTCCCTATGGTTTAGTTGACCTGCCTGAGCACTATGGTGCCTCCTTTGCCCTTGACGTCGAAGACAGCGACCCTAAAACACAAGGCCTAAAGATGGAAGCTCAGCAAAAGGCATACCAGTCAATTCCTAAATACACCGCGATTCTCCGGTCCGATGAAGAATGGAACAAAGCCATCATGCAGAGAGACCAGGACTGGGACTCCCAGGATGTATACAGGACTAGAGGTCACGGTTTCAAGACTAGCGGGCAGTGCCAGGTACAACAGCAAGTGCAGTACCGTGAGAACCATGGGGAGATCTGCATAACCACCACCCCCCTACCAGCCTGTCCGTCCCATTGCTATGGACAAGGCTACAAGGTCCAAGCTGCTCAGGTCATCTGCCGGTCAAAGAACGACCAGCAGTTCAGATCTTTTAGAACCCAGATTCTACAGGGCCAGAACCCTCAGGTCGAAGGTGTTCCTAAAGTAGAACAGTATAGAGTTCCCACGTCATGCAAGGCGTAAGGACCCGTTCACTTTCCACATACCACCTAATTGACTAACTAGATATTAATAGAAAATACCCGGCATGAACTTGGACCACGAATAATTTTATTAATAAATATATCACATTGTTATTAAAAACTATGTGTTCATATCCATTTTGGCTGTATAATATTTATGTATTTCGAAATTTATTGTCATATTATGTAATTATTACTATGACATTTATTTATGTAAAAAAATATTTATTTTATAAGTATTTTATGTACCTATTTGTATTTATGTATAATGACTCTATAATGTATTATTATTGCAGTAGAATAGTTTGTAAAGAGCAAATGATAAAATCTAAAAAAAAAATACTATGTATTTCTAGAAATAAACGAATAATAAAAAAATACTTGTAATTTTGTCTCTTAAAAGCGCCCTCTTCCGACTACACGACATACTTACTGATTGTTTCCACTTGGTTACCTAGTTTATAATTTTTCCAACAGATGGAAGGATGCGTTCGAAAAAACTCGCTCGTACGTTATCTTAGCAGGTTTTCGTTGAAAGTTCGGTATCAAAACAGAAAACTTACATGAAACATAAACCGCAGTTTGATGTAATTAATTTGAAAAAACGATATATAAATTTTACATAAATTGATACAGAAGTTTTGATACTAAAAGCTAAAACTTTGGTAAAACACTAAATCCAAATCGTCTCTAAAGATTTCACAGCTAAAAAAGACACTTTAAATTGGCAGCGCAGTTATTACTGAAATGTGAGATACTTACATTACAATACTTCTTTTTTTTTGTACCTGATTCGGTCACCAGTCCACACAATAAAAAAAAACTCACACAAACAAACTCAGCTGCAGCGCCATCATGTCTAGATCCGGTAAATTCTCAGCTGTTTGTCAATGTCAATGAAGGTTTGATTTTTTGTGAATTCTATAAATTTTACTTTGGAATTAGCTATACAGAGTTTTGAGTGAAAAACAACAAAAGACAAAAGTTTTGTGAACCAAGTTAACAGACCGTGTTTTGTTTTAGTCTTGAATTTTGATTTTTGACTTAAAAAGGTTGGCTTTTTGTGTTCTCTGAGGCGCCTGAAAATTGTAAGTACCTAGCCAGTGTTTTTACTTATTTAATTACCCAATATACTATTCATTTTATGCTTAACGCATAGTTATTATTGCTAAATGTAGTAAAATTATGCCAAGGAAATATTTTTATAAAAAAAAATTACTTAACGCGTTTGACAGCCGGTTTTGAAAAAAGATGAGAAGTTTGCGCTTGGTTAAAAAAAGGGTAAAAATAACAATGTTTTCTTTTTTAAAATTACACCTGTCACACTATACCAAATTCCGAATATTGTATGTATTTTGTGGTCTGTGATTTTCAGCTAGAGTCTTTATGACAAAAATATACATAAGTAAGTAGGAACCTACTTTTTGTGAACACAAACTTATAGCAGTTGCAAAGCAATAAAATCTTAATTTTGCATCCTAACACCAAAACCTTGCATTCTGCAGTATCCTAAATGTCCTCAGTTCAAATATAGAATGTCCTAATAATCCTTTAACCCTTCAAGAGTCCAACTCCTTCAACCAAATGCAAAATAAAAACAAGGCATTTTAAACTTAGGTAATGCTTATGAACCTATGATGTTCAGCTAACATTTCAAGCACTATTACATAAACTTAAGCAGTTCTTGTAACATTTGTGGCATTTAATTTTACTGCAGCCTATGCTTTGTGCTAAAATTGAGAGTATCAGCAAGTTGAACATGTATTTATGTATGTTTTATGACTTAATAGGTCATTAGTTTTGATATGAAATACAGCACATTGATCTCTAATGCTGGGTAATAAATCTGTGACTATTGGAAGCAACACACATCTACTCTTAAAATACTAAACTAACCGTTTTGTTCCATGGCGCTTAGCGAAAACTTCAGAAGGAAATAAAAGGCATTGGTTTGATTTGACTTGCAAAGACCTATGAATATTTTTTTCAGTGTTGTCTGCTGAGATTTTCAATTCACAAAAAATTGATATGTAAAAGTATTTTAATTTATTAAACCCCAAGTGAATGGCTGGCGTTCACTTTCTCATTGTCTTTCTATTGTGTCTCTGATTATGGTATTCGAAAGGTTAAGTTTACTAAATGAATATTGTTCAATATAAACTGTGTGAAGAAAGTCTCTTATTCCCTAATCTAGTGTTTCGAAATCAGTGACTGCTAACCTGTATAAATAATACAGGTTAGGTCCAGGGATTACTTTTTTTAAAATATTTTGTTAACATATTTTGTGGTACCTAAGAACCAGGAGCTGTATCATACAATGATGAAACACCTAAGCATGCAAGCATATTTAGAGCTGGACTCTTTATCCAGGTACTGGGCATAAACACAAGGCCACAATTGAAAGAAAAAAAAAAGAAAAAAAGTACAAATGTTTACTTTTACTTCAGACACAAAACTTATTAAAACTAAATAAAATATAAAAATAATAACAAAAATCGATTAAAACTCAATAGATCAATAATCTGCGCAGAGCCAAAAATGACACCTACCTCAACATAAGCTACAATATTTAAAACAGTAAAAAACGTAGAGCTGTATCCAGGTGTTTGTCCTTTCTGTTAGACTAGTTAGATGGTGGTCCTCACTGCTACTGTCTCAACGTGACACAGACAGAATAGGTAGTTGCAACCGGCTCAATTGCCATAAAGTAAAACATTGGAAGTATTCTGATAGGCACGCTAATGGCAGCTACGTATAGCCATGACTTGGAAGACGGTTTGTGGGTTCGTAAACAAATTATATTGTATGTTTCTGGTACTGAATGCGTTAAGTACAAAAGAATGTTTTAAAGTAATATAAAGGGAAACTTGTAACATTCCTAATTTTTAAAAAAAATAAAAATAAGGTATTATGAGTCTCAAGCACTGTGAAAATGATGTATTTGACGCGAGTTAGTGGTCATCTGGCGATTGACTGGAGTTGTTGTGTGAATATATGTGTGTCGCTCTATTGGTGAGCCGCAGTACAATACAAGTTTGCATCCACATTATTTTTCAGTATCAAATTTTTTGCTCGCCATATTTATCTCTTGTGAACCACCAGTGGTCAATGGAACATAGGTTGGGAACCACAAAAGTATTGATTTTAGGGTTCCGTATCTCAAAAGGAAAAAGCGGAACCCTTATAGGTTCAGTTTGTAGTCCATCCGTCTATCTGTCTGGCTGTCTGTCTGTCAAGACCCTTTATATCGAGAACATGTGGAGGCATCGAGTTGAAATTAAAACCATATACTCACTCTCTCACTCTGTCTGCGGTCCCTTGAAGCTGTGAAAAAATCAGACTATGTTATCGGAAAAAAAAGATACGTTTTACAACAAAAATACGTATAACAAAGTTATTAATAATAATAATAGTTATTATTATTTATTTATTTCTAGTAACATTGACTCATATAAAAAAATAATATTATTATTTTATTGCAGCCATTTACGTCCATTTTATGGTGGATTTCACGAACGATTGTGAGTATCCCGTAAAAGTGGAGGGCTCGACTTGTACCATGAATTCATGGCGTGAATTCATACGATTCGGTAGATAGATATAGCTGGTGATTTAAAAAGTAACTAAGGCCACTTTTATTTTAGAAAAATAAATAGGATCTGCGAAAAAAAAACTTCTTGAAATTGTGACTAAATAGCAATGTCCTGTTTTACGAGTCTAATGCAGACGAAGTCGCGGGTAAAAACTAATAAAAAATAAAAATATCGCTGGATAACCAAAGTTGTCGACTTAGCCGGAAGAATCGTCAAATTTAAGTGGCTGGGCAAGGCACATAACTCGCAGAACAGATGATCGATGAGGCCGAAAGGGTTTTTTTTTTTTTTTTTTTAATTGTTATAAACCAGTGCTTGACTGCGATCCCACCTGATGGTAAGTGGAGATGCAATCATTGATGGTCAGGCGCACTAGTTTATTAAGAGCCTATTCACTCTAGCCTTGAAGACACCTATATTATAGTTGGACGGAAAGACCGCAGCAGGCAGATTGTTCCAGTCCTTCGATGTACGCGGTATAAACGACGAAGCGAAACGCTTAGTCCGGACCGTTGAAGTTTCAACAACGTAAGGGTGGATACTCGCCGTTCGTCGGCTTGTCCGATGGTAGAAAGGAGATGGCGGAATCAAGTCATGCAGTTCCCGCGCACACTCTCCAAAATGTAACCTGTAAAACACCGATAGGCTGGGTCTGGAGTATGAAACTCCAAAACTTTCACGTTCAAGACCATGTACCGGAAGACACAGTTTCGAAGGTCTCACCGACAAGGTCGGTCGATAACTTGGTTAAGTTTGCGGGAGTACGCTGGATGCGAGACGCACAGAACCGGTATTTGTGACGACGCTAAAAGGCCTACCAAACGAACAAGCTTCACCATATTTGCATGCTCAGGCCGGTTTGTACAGAACACAACGGCTGGTAAAGCTCGTACAATTTTACACGGCATTTCTTCCCGCAGAATTCGTCACAGGAACTGCCCGAAACAACCATGTCCGGTAAGGATCTGCGTCAGGCGAAAAGTGAGGACGCTATGCCTCCTCTGTAGCCACTCCTCAAAGCCTAGGCAAGTTTAGGCTTTGATAGTAGCATGCCTAAGTCGCGTAGGCTTTTTTTGAAGTGGGAAGTCAATCAATAACTTCTCCCGCTTTAGAGCGGTGCGAAAGGGCGTATCAGACTTTTGCTAAAAGTCATTCCTATGTACCTTTGCCTTCGTTCCAGGACCCGGAGTTTTCTTTCGCTCCCATGGCCCCAGTAGGCTTCGACCCACTCGGCCACTACTGTTTTGCAGACATCTCCTTGAGGCGCGCGTGACGCACTAAACGCCGTCTAAGACTCGGGACGAAGCCAGGCCTACGCGACTTCACTGTAGGTCGGCCTACGGTGAAGTCGCGTAGGCCTGGTTTCATCTTTGAAAAAGAACGACTGCTCCCGAAGATTGCCGACCGCACCCAAAAATTAGGACATCAACGGCAACAGATAAATTTTTGGACCTAGAACAATGCGCAGTCAGCCCTGTCTTTAGGTTCTATTTATGTGAAATACTTCGTTTTTTTTAAATCTCCTGACTATTAATGTCATTGGTTTAATTGTTCTCTGCATTGTTTGTCAGTCAGGTTTTATTCATAAGCCATAAAAACCTCGCACCAGTCATGCCATGGGTATTGTTTTAATCTATTTTATCAGGCAGCCGCCCCACGTAACTAACTAGTAGGCACCTTTAAAACAAAAAAAAACCTTCTAAATTGTGGAGGAATCCGTGGGTAAAATAATAACAAACACCGCACAGCTGATCTCCAAAGTTAAGCATCGCTTAGCGAGGTCAGTCTGTGGATGGGTAACCATGTTAACACCGAGATCCCTTCGTGCCTCAGAAAGGCGTGCCAGTCAGGGCTGTCATTTGTAGACCATTAACAGTCGTTACTTAGATTTAGAAGCCATGAAATCGAATATCTATTGAACTTCATAACACCACACGTTTGCATGGAATTTCCAGCATTGCCATAAAATTCGCGTTTTCCTCGTACAACGTGGTGTAAATATTGTGTGTTGTTGCGTAAGGCATGCGTCATTGCCGTGCCCCTTCGCGGCGGGTTCTCATTGGTCGGCGCACACGACCTCCATCACGTATGCATGCGCCCGCGCAACCGGTGTGCAATATGTCGGAAGTGTGGCACAAAGTCGATATTTTAAAATGTATCGATATCATTTTCGATGTCCAAAAAAATGTTTTTTAGGACGTTTTCATGTTGTGGTTCATTGTAAGTAGTAGTAGTAAGTAGCTCAGGATAATGCGCATAAAAAAACTTAGTAGATCGAACAGTTCTAATGTTAAATTGACATTGTCACTTCACAATGACATTTACCCAGTTTGCCTAGTGGATGCCATTGGATGTATCTAAACTTCAACCTTCTGACTGAGCTAGGGGGACTTTTTTCGATTTTTAGGTATTCAAATATCGAATTTGCTACATAAACAATCTTGTTATTTTTTTTTACGATAATGTTGCACCTCACTCGATGTTTTGATATCGATAAATAGTGTAATAGTGCATTGAAATATTTTATATTGACAAAAAATATGAAAAGTATCGATATATCGATATTTTTTTGACAAAGCTTGCAAGTAAACGAAAAGAAACGTGATGCCAAGCCTTTACTTTTTAATTCAAGTTTATGGAACTTGTTGCTTTTCAAAATGTGAACCAGTTTTGAGAGGCGCTATGTCAAAAGAGTAGGTTAAAAAAAATTGTTAACGAATATTTCGAATCGCGTTCTTGCGGACGACGAGTAATGGCTCCCTATAAGGAACCTACCTGCCAAATTTTAAGGTGTTATAGTTTCTGAGATTTCGTGATTAATTAGTGAGTGGTATTTCGCTTTTATATAGATTCTTTATTTTACACACAGCCTCATCTATACATATAATAAATCGGTAGAAGTGAAAATTCTGCACATTAAAAATATCAAAAAAAATTAATGGCAGGGGGTGTTACTAGACCGACACCGAACCCAAAAATGTGATTAATTTTTTTTTTGTCTTTCTGTCTGTCTGTTTGTTCAGGCATCACGCAAAAACTAGGGTTCGATTACGATAAAACTTGGTATAATTATTCTTTAATATCCTGGACACCACACTTTTAATCCCGGAAAAGTGTATACAATAAAAAACAAACTTAATTTTGCGGTTCGATCCCTAGACCCGATTACTGCACCAACCGCAAATAATAATTTTGTCGTAGGTTACGTCACCGGCAGTGGAGTTCACTAAGGGGCGCTGCACATGGCTAAGATTAGTATCTTAATATTTTATCTTAGACACAGTAATAAATATTATTTCATATTTTCGTATCTCAAAAAACCTAATAAAAACCATTTTCGACTTCTACGCGGACGAAGTCGCGGGCAAAATCTAGTAAAATAATAAAAATAGGACACCTAACGTACACATAAGTTTTCTTCCAGTAAACCATATATAAATGAGAGATACTTAAATTTTTCACTTGAGGATGCACTACAAAAGTAATAAAAAAAAAAACATTATCTATGTTTATAATTTTTATTTTACAAGAAGCACGTGAATTAACTGCCCTATCTACTCATATCTATGAATCGCATAGATAGGACTAGATAGAATAGAAAAAACGTAGTTTTAGTTTTTAATCTTGATTCCAAAACTGCTGAGAAATCGTAAGTAAACGTGACACGGCAAGTAAATACGTGGATTGGTAGTAATGAAGACTTATCAAGCTTTGAAGCAAATGTCATAATTAGGTTCCGTACCTCAAAAGGAAAAAACGGAACCCTTATAGGATCACTTTGTTGTCCGTCTGTCTGTCTGTCAAGATCGAAAATAGAGAAGAGATCCTTTATCTTGGGAACGCGTGGAGGTATCGAGTTGAAATTAAAACCATGTACTTAGATCCGCGGTCCCTTGAAGCTGTGAAAAAATCAAACTTAAAGATACGGTCGTATATGTCGCAAAAAACGTATATTTTGTCGAAATATACGTTTTTTGCACTAAGAAAGGGTTATTGAAAATATAACTTTTGAGGGGGTGAAAAGTTGGACAAAAATTTTATTCCTTTTTACCCGACTACGGCAAAGCCAAAGGAGGGTTATGATTTTGACAGGCTATGCGTGTATGTATGAATGTGAGTATGTTCATCTGTTCCCTCATAGCTCCTAATCTACATATCGTAACTCGACATATGAGGTATCGTTAGAACCGTCTTAATTGTCCGCTGAACATAGGCTACGTGACGTGTCACAAAACTCGATATGGCGCCCTCTAGCGGACAAAATGTCATGATTAAATTTAACACCAAAATTGCTGTCGTTTTTTTTTGTCGTAGCCGTGTTTTAGTTTTTTACTTTTTTATACTTGAAACTTAGCACAAATAGAAAAATAAGTATATAGAAAAGGTTTACATTATTTGGTATTCAAAACTACACCTATGCAACGATTTAGGCAAAGATTTTAGGAAGATTCTTATTTCTTGGGTTAATATAATATACCTACTTAAAACATGGCACAAATTCTAATGAAACTGAATAATAAAGACTGTCATTATTTCACGTTTTCAAAACGGAGTTTTTATGAAAGCATTCAAAAAAAAAACATGAATTTTCGATTGAACTTTAACTTCTTACCCAACAATGCAAATTTTGCCCAACCCGGATATTTTAAATGTCACATCTATTTTCGGTTTTATTCATCTTTTATCGTAGAACTTAGTGACTAAATTATTCGTTATTTAAGTATTCTCTAAGAAACTTGCTGAAACAAAGGATTTTTTTAGACAGCTCGCTATTCAAGGCCTCGTTGACATTAGTTACCTACATAATGTTTTTTTTTTAATTGATATAAACCAGTGCTTGACAACGTTGCCACCTGATGGTAAGCAGTGATGCAATCATTGATGGTGAGGCGCACTAGATTATTAAGAGCCTATTCACTCTAGCCTTGAACACCTAAATTATAGTTGGACGGGAAGACCGCAGCAGGCAAATTGTTCCAGTATTCGATGTATGCGGTATAAACGACGAAGCGAAACGCTTAGTCCGGACACTTGAAGCGTCAACAACGGAAAGGAGGCCGCCATACGTCGAATTGTCCGATGGTAGAAAGGAGATGGCGGTATATTTTTTTGGATGTAAAGCCATGCCAGTATCGTCGGCAATATTCCAAGTGAAGGATTGGGTTGGTTTTAGTCAGTAATAGTACATACTGTAATAGTCTAACACTACCTCTTGCTCCAGTTATAGAGGGGTAGAAGTTATTTGATGACATCTAACTCTAAAAATAATAAAAAAGAAGCTACCTGTCTCTCGCTGGAGAGATGTCACGGCGTCCTCACATTCCGCATGACGCAGGTCCTCACCGGACTCGGTAACGAGTAGTTCCTTCACCTGATTCAGGCGGCAATAACGCCTTGGTGTCACCATTGTGTGGACCGCCCGGACGAGACAGTGGAGCATACGGTAGAAGTGTTCTTCGCTTGGGCGGAGCAACGTCGTGTCTTCGTGGGGGCGATCGGCGGCCCTGTTTCAGGCCATGGTGCGGAGCGAGAACGAATGGCAGGCGGTAGCCTCCTTCTGTGAAGCAGTAATGCTAGCGATGGAGGCTACCGCACGCGTTAGAGATCGATATTCTTCACACGACCCAGTTGCCGGGACTCTGGCTCAACTTCCAGCCACCGTAGCAGTGGGCTTGCGGACAGTGAGAAATGGGTAACTCGCCCTCCGACTGTCCGGTAACTCTCCGGACTGAGCCCGAGTTGTCGACGGTGCCTAACACTACGCACCCTCGACGTCCATAGGTGGACTTATGGAACCCGTGGCCCTGGAACGCAAAGGACAAAGAAGGAACATAGGTGTAGTTTTAGTCAGTAAAAGTCTGACACGCCCTCACGCTCCGCCTGTGAGCGACAGACGTTTATTATATCCATTAGTTAATTTATAACATCCCACGCTAAAATTGATAAAAAAAAGAAGCTACCTGTCTCTAATCACGTATACGCTTTAACGTCCTTTCTCTATCGATTGCAATCATTGAACGCGGTCATCCCCACCTCTTTTACACACGTGGTCAGTGTACGCAACCACAAGACCGTTATTTGGGAACTAAGCAGTTCAACTCTTTTTTTTGGCTGGAAATCCTCATGGCTCTCATGGCATGGGATGTGCTCTGCCCTAGAGTGGGTGGAGGGGTCTGTCAGACTCTACCTGACTATAACCACCCTGGTGTTCCCTCGTACTCTTGTGTCGGGGGCTGTGGGTGCAGTTTGACTTCCGCAGCCCCAGACTAGTGGTGACCCGATCCTCGTGGGTCTCGTCCCACATTAGTAAGTCACTCTCCTATACTTCTAAGAGAGGCGCGCGTGGAAGACTACGCGCCGCCATCTCGGGTCCAGATTGATGGGTCGACGGATGCCCCCTAACCCGTTGTCCCTGGACCTTTTTAGGGGGTGGTTAGAAAAGGGCGTTGTCTACCAAATAATTCAACTCTGTTCCAAGTGTTCGATACTATCAGAAGGGATCACTTGATTGCGATCCCATCTGATGAACTGGTTTGTTTTTACCAGTTAAAAAAAAGGATTCTTCCAGGATCTTAATTTAAATTAATTAGTAGACACTTCGCGTGACCCAAGGGCTGGCTTTTACCTCGGTCAGAGATTAAGCATTGCCATACAACGTGGCAATGTCGCCAGGCTTTTGGGCACACTTCCAGTCGACAGCGATGCGGAGGAGTTTTTTGACGCCATATTTTAGCTAGTTTTTGATTTAAGTGTATAAATATAAGTTAGTGTATATATGTTAAGTGTTTTATGTATTCATTTTACCACTGTACACGAATTTTAAACAATGGGTAATAAAATAAATTTTGAAATTAATGATTAAACTAGGGTTTATTTGTATCACACCTTACAATGTACTTAATCTTATCTTGTCTGATTCTTTCGATAATTAGCACCGCGTACATCGAAGGACTGGAACAATTTGCCTGCTGCGGTCTTCCCGTCCAACTATAATTTAGGTGTCTTCAAGGCTAGTATGAATAGGCTCTTAATAAACTAGTGCGCCTCACCACCAATGATTGCATCTCTGCTTACCATCAGGTGGGATCGCAGTCAAGCACTGGTTTATATAAATAAAAAATTCGGGCTTCCCTCTAGCCAAACACTTGTAATGTTAGGCCACGTGATTGAGAAGCTATATTTATTAAGTCCGAGTGGGTTCGTAATGCCTACGTGACTTCTGGTACGCAGTGCATCTGCTGACTAAGCAGTCTAAATATAAATCAGTATATAACGGGAATTTTATGACACGCTTGCGTTTATTTCTAAATAATTGTGATTCTGAGTATGGTTCTATTTTTTTGACTTAACATTAGGTTCATAAAGTAGTCTGTATTGTCCGAGTTACCTAATTGGATTTCAAAATGGACGATCCAATCTCGAAAAGTTTACTTTTGCATTCATTCTGTCCTGTCACCCGTCACACTATCACTAACTCCCTTTTCTTTCATATCGCTTTCCACACAATCCATCCATCTTTTCTTTGGGCTCCCTCTTCCTCTCCATCCATCTACATGTATACTCATAACTCTTTTAGGAACATGCGTTTCATTCCTCCTCTTCATATACCAACACAAACCCCTTTCACCTTTCAACCACTGGCGCCACTTTCAACTTACTCTAATATACTCATTTCTCACTTTAACCATTCTCGTCACACCGCACATCCATCTCAACATTCTCATCTCCGCTACATGCAGTCTTTTTTTATCCATCTTTTCACAGCACAACATTCTGATCCATACAGTATGACAGGCCTCATCACGGCCTTGTAGATTTTACCCTTCAACTTATTGGGTATCCGTAGATCGTAAGTCGATCCTAAAAAATGGATATGGTCTAATATTTTTTGTAGGCACCTAACTTCAGCCAGCGGTTTCATAAGCGTAAATGTAAAAAACTATATCATAAGGGAACATACTTTCTAGCCGTGTACCACAAATTGTAGCCTTTAGTTGTTCTGATGTATAAGTGATTTATTTATTTATTTATTTATTCAATATAAACAGAACGGTCGAAGCCAATTACACCATTTAAACACATACAGAAAAAAAAAATATAAAACAATAATTGAAATTAAAATCAGAAGCCAGAAGTCACGCAGGACTTTTATTGGGACCTATTTAATAAATATTACACACGTCATTCATCTCACAAAATTTCATACATTCTGACAGTATCATCTTCCATTCTTCACCAAACAACAATAAGCAATGCTATTGTAAATTTTCCTCCAAATCCTTTCAGCCGTACAATGTATATATACAAACTTTCATTCAGGAACTTTTCAAATGTTAAGTAGTCTTTGAATTTGTCAGAACGTTGGGGCTATTTTCCTGTCCCAAAAGATACGGAAGTACGGACAAGACCCTCGTTAATTTATTCTTGTTACTTAAATAAATATGTTGCTAGCTTAAGGGGTGACCAGATGGTTGCAAACCAACGTCCCAACCAAGGTGACCTTGCTAGTTTCAATCCGTGTAGACAGCAGTTGTATTGCCCTTGATTGGGAGGCGAGTTTTCCCAACCACCGATGTTAGCGCGTGGTTTACATCCATGTAGCCGCAACACTAACCAAACACATAAAGCAAGGTTACCTTGGTTTTGAACGCTAGTTTGCAACCATGTGGTCATCCCAAATGTTTGGCATATTTGATTTTATTTGTAACACTTGAGGAAGCATTAATTGAACATTGTTACTACCTTATTATTGGAGTTTGATAATCGCCTAAATTTCAATTTGTAACTTTGTAATCACGTCAAATTTTGTTAACACTATAAAAACGGTATTATTTGCAATACTCAGCATAAGTAGTCTCAATTACACTTGTGCATAAATTAAATTAGTACAGTTCATTGATGTTATTTGACGAGAATGGATAAAGTAAGAAATGAATATATTAGAGGAAGTTTGAAAGTGGCGCCAGTGACTGAAAAGTTGAAGGGGAATCGTTTGTCTTGGTATGGTCATGTAAAGAGGAGAGATGAAACACATGTTACTAAAAGAGTTATGAGTATACATGTGGATGGGTGGAGAGGGAGAGGAAGGCCAAAGAAAAGATGGATGGATTGTGTGAACAGTGATATGAAAGAAAAGGAAGTTAGTGATAGTATGACTTTTGACAGGATAGAATGGAAGAAAAAAACGTGTTGCGCCGACCCCAAATAAGATGGGACAAGGGCAGGAAGATGATGATGATTGATGTTATTTGAAAAAATACTTACAAATATATTGACGCAATCAAAATTGACATATCTAGGTCTTGTGACACTTTCATCTACATGATATGTACTTTAGTATTAATTGTATTTTTGATGTATATAAACTAACTAGCTACTACCAGCGACTTCGCCCGCGTGAAACTATGTTTCTTCATACAAACTTTGGACCCCCGTTTATCCATCATCCCCCATAGGGGTGAATTTTGGAAAATCCTCTTAGTGCTCTCCTATATTGTAAAAGGAAGCCTTGTGCAAAATTTCGCGTTCATAATACCAGTAGTTTTTTTTTTCGTTAGTTTTGTAAGTGTGCTTTGATATCAGTCAGTCAATTTCTCCTTTATATAAATAGATGTGCAATAATCAGTGATCGGAGTAGGTAGATTGAATTGGGGTCATTGATCCGAAACGTATATATTAATATGGACATTCCTCCGGAATTAATTGGTAATCAAAAAAAAAAATCGGAACTTGGATATTTTTTTTATTAAAATGAGCAATATTATATTTTTATTTTTCTTAAAACGTACTCGGTCACGATTTGACACAACCCAACGACCAATCAGAACATTATACCTTCCTTTAAATTTTGAATTGAGTAGTAACACTACCAACATTAACTTTAAGCCATTTTTCCGGAATTACTTTCCGCAAAAATGGCTTATCCATGTTATTCTTTCTGTGTGCATTTATGATACAAGTACCAAAAATCCTTCTACCTACTCCGATCACTGGCAATAATTAATACCATTACGTTGGCAAACGGTTGATTCAATCGCTTTTCGCGTCACATTTGACGCAAATTCTGGGTCTTTATAGTATACGTCAATGTGTCCAATAAATTTACTAGACTCATTTGCAAAACTCGCCTTTATTGTAGTTCTTGTTAGTCTAATTTGTGTTTATTGGCACTATTGGTATTCCCAAATGAAATTATTTTATTGTACCAAGGCTGGACATTTACGTCCTAGCCTGAATCAATTTGTTTATCATCATCCATCTTGTTTCAGGCTGGACAGGGTTGGTTATTAATTTCAATTTCCGAATAAGTAATGTGATCTTACGCATCATGTTATTAATAGAGTTATTTTTATTGGATGTTTGCGGTGATGATTTGCTTCAAAATGAGCTGCTGTGGTTGTAACTTAGGGCTGTCAATTTTTTTTTTTTTTTTTAGTCTTATCGATATTCAAATCGTTTTTTTTTGGCATTTGGTCACCATCGTCATCCTTATTGTTCCCTGTCTCTTATCAAGTGAAATCTTCTTCATTGCATTTCTTTGTGACCACATCAAAATGGTCATTAACCGTCTTTGAATAGTTATCTACTAAACGATACGTCCTTTCATTTTCACTTTTGTTAATATAGCAATTTATTATCATGATGATACCCAATTAAAGTAGACTCAGCTTCTAGATCTCGAGACTCGCTCGCAAACCATGTTTCCTAGAATTGGTATCAGGACCTGATCTAATTATTTAGTCGCTCTGGGACTACACAAAATTTGCCGCTCTTTGCAATAATATCATTCAATACACCATCAAATGTTTTTAATGTTATTTGAAGATGTAAGTATCGGATAAAGCCGTTTCTAGAACGACTTCAAGACAAAGTGAAAAAAAAGTGAACTTAAAAATTTAAGCAATCAGTTCAAGAAACCCAAGAATTATAGATGTTATTCAAATTTATCTTACGATGGTTGTACTACAAGTATTACTTTTTTTTAAAGAACTGTCAGGGGCTAACAGTATTGAACTGTAAAATTAATCAAAAATCTCTTAACCGACTGCGGACCCAGGTTGTCCGCTGTAAAAACAATTTGGACAAATGAGGCTTCCTCGACCCATCTCTAACACAGTGCCAGTATGGAGCCGCTGCACAGGACATGCGTCATTTGTTATGCTGTCCATCCTGCACAACCACCTTCAGTTTTCAGGATCTATACGAGGCCAATAACAGAGCCGTAGACGTTGCCAAATACTGGTCAGAAAAAATTTAGAGTACATCGACACGAAAAGAAGAAGACCTAAAATTTAAGAGAATGTATAATTGAATTCAAAGTTCCTAAAAAAATGACTTTTGCTGTAGCCGTTAACCGGCCCTCATTTCTGACATTTTGGGCATTTTGCCCGGTTCGTCCCCACTAGAATTAGCCTTGATTGTTATCATGCGACGCAGTTTCTTCCTGACGTATTTCTAATACATCACCAATTATTGTTCCACGCCCATGTTTGTTGGGTTCACATCGGAGTCAATTACTTTCATGTTTCTGTTCCAGTATTTTTGACGCCTTTGTCTTTGATTGCTTCAAGGTCCTCAATCAGAACCTTTTAAAAATCAAAACCTATTTAGGCATTTATAAAATGATTGATCTTCTTTAAAGTGAAGTTTAGATCGATTGTTTAATTGATTTGTGTGTTAGTAACTGTTCTATTTGTGTCTAGGATATGATTCTTGTTTAAAACTAGCTTCTACCAACGGCTTTGCCTGTGTAAAAGTAGAAAATTAGTCCAAGGAAACATACGTATGGGATAATAGTAAATTATATGACTAGGGGATAAAGCAGTGTCTTTAAGTCGCGGGCGCCATGTTGAATTCCGAACGAAACGAACGTTGCTAATTTTAACCCCGAACGCAAGGGAGGGATTTATATAATTAACTCCCGAGCATTGTGAGGGAGTTAATATAGAAACCTGAGTGAAGTGAGGAATTCAAGCCGCCCAAGACAAAGACAGCTTTATCCCCGTGTTGGATACTCTTCTTTTTACAAACATCTGTGAGATAACTAAAAGACAATTTACAAAAACAAATTTTATATTATTGAAATATAAGTAGTATTTACAAGTTAATCACTCGTCTTGTTTTGAGATTTGAAAAAAATTCACTACCTACTCTAAGGTTTTATAGTTTTAATTTTTCATAATGCTCCCGCTTCATTGCTTCTTTTTCAGTTGTCTGTGACCAAATTCTTTATTTTTTTAGTGGCTAGTTAGAATTTTGATTTTGGAATAAACCTTTAATTTTACTAAGTAGGTATCTTGTTGGGTCCTGACGATGATCTTTTATACAACATGTTGAGTATTCCATGTATTGCAAGTTTTATTCTAAATGTAAAATTATTATTATTAGTATTGAGTACGTACATATATATATTTACTAAAATATGACTAAGTATTTATACTAAACCTATATACAAAATCACAAAATACACTCAGGTTTCGAACTGCTCCTCCGCATTGCCGTCATCCGGAAATATGCCCAGAAGACTGGCAGCATTGCCACATTGAATGGCAATGCTAACTCTTTGGGCGAAGATTTATTATAATACAGCCTTACGAAGTTTACAATTATTGGGTAACATAGGCATATGAGGTACTTCACGCGCCGTAGCGGTCACAACGCTAACTTTTGCTTCAATAGAGAACTAGTAAACATCTTATTTCTGGGTTTAACAAAGAGACGTAACAAGATAAACCTTCAAACGACCGATGGCCACAACATTCCATCCACCGGTTTCCACACCTGTCTCGACTGTGTGAAGATCTCATCAATCAAATTGTTTACGACAAGACACCTTCCCTAACGGAAAGTGCCGGTGTGTATACTGCAGTGATCGATCTTTAACATGTGCAGTTTACGATGTTAACAGCAATGTTGTTAAGGACTTCAATGTCCATGTAAACAGTGATTTCTTGCTTTGATTCGTTGAGGACAATTTAGAGGAGACCTTGGCTCTGGATAACGATAAGATTAGATCCCTACTCGGTAAAATTAAGTGCAATGGTTGCAATGTGTCCATCGCAAGGATTATATCACTTTTAGAAATTTTCTCTAAACAACCAAAAGACTTTTCTTCTCAGGATAACTGTAAAGATATGAGTATATTTAATTACTAACATAATGTTTATTTATGAATAAAAGTATTTTAATTTTCACCATGACCTATTATCGCGACCATTGGTCCTTCGAGCCGGATGATTTTCTGAATTTCGTTCGAATAAAAATGACGCCTGATTAGTCATGATACCTCAATAAAGATAATAACGATAAAATTGGTAAATTTTGGGAAATAACTGTGACAAATAAAGATATTTGTGAATGCGATTACGATTCAATTGATACTGATGTAATGTAAGAATAATTGCGTGATGGTTACGGGATCATCTCAAGGTAGAGGGGGATCTGCGTTTGTTTTATGATTAGTTTTGATAACATTAATAATGTTATCAAACTGTAACGCTGATTTGCAGAGAAAACAATGGCAAATTTGTTGCTTATCACAAGTTACAAGTTTAATAATTTATATTGCACCTAGAACGTAACGTACGTACCTATATATGTATGGACGGAGAAAGAGGGAGGTCAAAGAAAAGATGGATGATTGTGTGAAGAGTGATATGAAATAAAAGGGAGTTAGTGATAGCATGACGTGACAGGACAGAATGGAAGTTAGAAACTTGTTGCACTGACAGCAAATAGCAAGGGCAGGAAGATATTTCCGGCCACCGTAGGCGCGGGCTTGCGGACGGCGAGTAATGGGTGGCTCGCCGTCCGACCGTCCGGTAACCGTCCAGACCGAGCCCAAGTCGTCGACGGCGCGTGCTGTTCTACGCGCGCCTCATGGAGATGTCAGCAACTGTAGGGGCCCAGCAGGCTCGAAGCCTACTGGGACCACGGGTCCCAGCAGGTGAAAGCGAAGCCCGGGGCCCCGGGATGAAGGTAAAGAAGGAACAGGAGTGGGTTTTTAGTCAGTAAAAGTCTGACACTATCTCCCGCTTCGCTCAAGGGCGGGATTTGTCATTAGATGATTTACCCACCTAAAAAAAAGGCAGGAAGATGATGATGACTTTAAGTATTGGTTAGTATAACTACAAATAAAATAACTGGTCATATATTCGCCTACTTAATCGATTTAAGCCTACAACGCAATCATTTTTATTTGACCACACACACTTGCCATGGAGACAACCTGTTATGCTGATGCAACGATTTTATTGTCATTTGACATTTGAATTGTAGCATGTGCAGTTTTATTTTAATATCTACAACTATCTAGTCAGTATTTGTTAATTAACTAGCTGTGTTTTATTCATTATAATTAAAAACTAAGCAATTTCTAGTAGGTACTTACTCTGTACATCTTGTCGATGTCAATAAAGCACTTAAGTTCTGATGATTCGACAGTATGACGTACATAGAAATGAGCGCAAATATTAGTTCTTTTGTTCTTTTCGCTTGGCATGGTTTTTTTTTATTGGTTGGGAAAATCATCTTATGACAAGTCCCGCTCTTGGGCGGAACGGGAAATAGTGTCAGACTTTTACTGACTAAAAACCCACTCCTGTTCCTTCGTTGCCTTTGTCCCAGGGCCCCGGGTTTCGCTTTCACACTACCCGTGGCCCCAGTAGGCTTCGACCCTGCTGGGCCCCTACAATTTGCTGACATCTCCTTGAGGCGCGCGTGGAACAGTACGCGCCGTCGACGAATTGGGCACGCTTGGCATGGATTTAGAATTCTTGGCTTTGTGTTGCTAATTCATACTATGTCATTTTCTTGATAAGGGATACTCCCTCATAGAATATCTAGTTTTTTGGTGAGAAATCATTAAATGATTTCTCCCGTTCTGCGTGAAGCTAGAGGGTGTCAGACTTTTAACTGTCTGTATTTCCTGATAGCAACAACCGGGGGTCTTTAAGTCAAGAGTGAATAGGTTACTTCTAGGCATGCGCGCTCCATCGTAGACCACGTCGCCGCTTTCCACCAGGTAAGATAGTGGTCAAGCTCGAGGCTGTGTGTAAACTCAAATGTGTTCTCGAATTGCCATTTACTTTCCAGGTCCACGGTGAATTTTTCGAATAGTCCAGCAGCCTTGGGCGCTCATGAAATACCTAAGAAATAGCTAGATAGCTATTGCCTGTAGATACAAGTTGACGTACAATAATTTTGCAACGTCAAAAGACCTTGCGGTTCACGTGAATTAACATTTATTATGTCATTGTGTCCTAATTATTTTGCTGACGGACAGTAAGTACTACTTAGGGTCATTTAGGTATTTATTGTTTGTGATAAATACTGCTTATGCAATGCGTGTGTCGTAGCCAGATCTTAGAAATTTCAACATTTCATGATATGTTCAACCATTTCTCCCTTGCCTGCTGACTACATCATTATATGGACTAGAAAAATCAATGAACTCTCTGCGTTTAACGATATGATAATCTAAAAGCACGATTAGTTCATGATATGGTCAAACATGAGTTATTATAATTATCGTAAAATAGTAATGTTGGCCAAACGTATCCTCGTTTATATGTCTATCAACCATTTCATCATATAGCCAACTTTTTTTCTATCCAATTCTACTACAATATTTTTTTTTTATTTGCGATTTTGTGTAAAGTTAGTTTTTAGGTAAGTATTGTATTACTTATAACAACAAAAATTTTGTCCACTACCCAATTCGAAAGGGTTTTTTCTTTGGATTCGATTTTATCAGCCGCTGTAACAAGGTTACTTCGCAACGCCAAATCGTAGTTGCAAGTGTTTCTGTTGCTAAACAAAAATTTTTTTTTTGCTCTATTGTTTTATGTTTGCTTTTTTTTTACAAGAATTACGTATTTATCAGGATATTAAAATTAGCCTATTATAATCAGTGCTAAAATGGCTTTGTGTTATTGGATGAATCTTACCCAGCGTTCCGCAATGCGATAAATGATTGTATCGCGAATCCGACCAAATTTAATAGTCACAATATATAAGGGCTATTGAGTAATAATTGTGACGTTGCGCGTTGGTCGGATTTGCGATGTTATCGCTTTTGTCGCAATTTGAAACCGTGACCGTAAATACCGTGGAATTGAATAGGTATAAACCCTGCGTTTATACCTATTCAATTCCACGGTATTTACTGTGACTGCATACTTAGCCAGACAACTAATTTAATTTAGAAAATCTCAAATAAAAATGAAGTATATAGGTACATTGATTTAGCACACAGACACGCAATGAAGAAACCAGTACCTATGTAGAATTGTAGATACTCTTCCCTCTCCTAGAGAGGAGGCCTGAGTCCCAGATGTGGGAACATTAAAAGGCTGATTATGCTATGCTATGACATGTAGATACTTCTAAACAACATGTGGTGTCTCATGGCTGTGCCAAATAGGTCCAGTTCAGCATTCCAGACAACTACGAAGCACAGTCCTGTGACTATGCTTGAAGCTGGTTTTACAAAGAAAGAAAGAAAGAAAATATGTTTATTTGACTTACCATGATTAATTAATCAACAAATAATTGATTTACAAAGTAAAATTAAACTTAAAAAAATAAAAATAAGGAGAAATAAAATTAACAATAAAAATATGTCTCACGGCTACGCCAAATAGGTCCAGTTCAGCATAATGCCAGACAACTACGCAGCAGTTGCCTGACGCTGGTTTTCAACTGAACCTTAGAGTGCAGATACGGATAAAAATCAGTTTTTTTTTCATCAGTTTTCAACTGACCCTCACTTTTTTGTGTATGGAAGTAGATCAATTTTGTCTACTATTTTTGTCATCGACACGTTTATACCACATATATCGAAGGATTGGTACAATTTGCCTGCAGCGATCTTTTCGTCCGATTATAATTTAAGTATCGAGTTAATCGGCTCTTAATAAACTAGTGCGATTGACCATCAACGGTTACATCACTGTTTACCATCAGTTGGGATCGCAGTCAAGCACTAGTTTATATCATTAAAAAAAAGAAGTAATCCAGATACCGATATCTCCTATATACATAGAGCAGTGGCGGCCGAATGGTAACGGACCCGACTTACGAATTGTAGGTTTCGGGTTCAAACCCAGCCAGGCGCATTACTTAGTGTAATTTATTTCATCATCACTGCTCTCAAAACGGTGAAGGAAAACATCGTGAGGAAACTGAAATGTTCTAGAACCAAAAATTCGAAGACATGTGACATACACCAACCCGCTCTGGGCTCGCGTGGTGGATTACAGCCCTATCCCTCTCCTCTCCTAGAGAGGAGGCCTGAGTCTCAACAGTGGGAACATTATAAGGCCGACTATGCTATGCTAAGGTTCTTACAGTTTACGTGACGCTGCAACGTTGCCCAGGGTCCCGCAACTTGCACGCCATCATTTTACTACGCATTCACGTGACGCGAGACAGGTTGTTGGACAATTTGACAGTATTGCGCGTCATGTTTGGGGACATTGTGTACCGTAATACCCTCTCCTAGAGAGTAGGCCTGTGTCCCAACAGTAGGAACATTATAAGGCCGACTATGCTATGCTACATACATGACACCAACAAACATTTTGATCCCTATATAATTTTGATTCGTTTAATAAGTACGAGTTTTGCACTCGATAATTTAAATAAGAACCAGGCATTAAAAATAAGGTCTAGTTTCGCATTGCTAACTAATAGGGTTATCGGCACAAATCGAGTTTGTTTTAAAAAGATTTCACGTTCAATTTATCGGCAACGCGTACGGTACGGAATAAAACTGTGGCTGCTGCGATAAGGGCACGATTGTTGAAACTTTTAATATCATCAAGATCTTTGTTATCATTTATCATTATTTTATTCTTGATTTCGTGTAGACCCAGATAAGAGTTGACCGGTTCACGTGTAAACGCAGGTGATTTCAAAGAAGAGAAATTAATCATATTGTTGAAGAATCGTAGGGTTTGATATTGTCATCAAAAATTAACACTTGATTAACTGGACTAATTCTTCCATCGGATTCCCGCGACCCTCACCAGGTCATCACCCATCGGTCCACCTTGAGAGAGGTCTTCTAACATTGTGACTCGTACGCGATCGCCACTCCAGCATCCCCTAGCCAAGTTACAACCGTTTCGTTTCGATTCTCTTTTCGTTGATCGCTTCGAGTCGGCCACGCCTCCTATTCCTTTGTTCTGACCAGGTGACTGAGCATTAAAAAGACGCCAGAATAAAGGAATCGGAGGCGTGGCCTACTCGAGGCGATCAACGAAAACAGAATCGAAACGAAACGGTTGTAACTTGGCTAGCGGGGCAGAACCTTTCGGTCCTATCGTTCCTTGACCAAGTTTCTTCAAGCTATGTCCGTAACCTTGATTCTCCTGTTTATATTTTATAGTAAACAACTTTTAACACTAAATAGAATTTGTTTTCTCAAAACAGCGTAAATAAATAGTTTGGTATACTTGGTGGAGGTCCAACAGTGAACTTCTTTCGTCTTTTTTGAAATGATGATTATAAAATATTGTACAAAACTAAATACAAGATAATTATACCCAGTTATACGAGTACAAAAAAGACGTTGTGAATGTGAGGACTATGTTGATTGATTTCTTTTTTTTGTTTATTTTAACGTGTTTGGCGATTTGAGTATTTTCTGCGGCCTACCCAAAAGGTACTGTTCGTCAAGTCGTTGAACTCTTTAGTAGTACTGTTTAAAAAAAAAAACAATTAACACAAGACCTTTCAAAGAATTAAATACGTCCTATTTGTCAGTAATAGTCTATTGCAACTAGTAGGCAGTCTAGCGTACGAGGTCACTCGCTTTCTAAAGGATATAGACCATGGTGTGGTGCAGGAGCGGGTTTTGTTACTGCTATGTTGGGAGAAATTGCACGGGTTGGTTCACTTAGACGATTTTGTTGTTCAGTGAAAGTTTTGTAATTGGAATGAGAAAGATAGCTTTCTTCTCCTTTTGAATCGATGATAAACTTAAAGTGTTTGGGCCTAGTAGGTGACTACGTTAACTGCAGCGTCAGTGGAACTCATTAAATCCTCTAAAGTGCAGGTGTATATGCACTTCGGGCACCCGGGATGTTTTAGGGGTACCACACTCACATTGAGTACCCGACGGGTCTATAAAACCGCATACCGCCAAGATCTGCTTACAGGGTTTATTCAATAGATTGGCAATCGTTAAGACAGTGTTGTATACAATTTTACATTCTTCTTTCTTCTTTTCGAATCGATGATAAGTTTAAACTGAGCCCAGTAAGTTACGGGCTAGGTTAACTGCAGCGTCAGTGGCACTCATTAAGTCTTCCAAAGTGCAGGTGTATATGCAGTTCGGGCAGTCTAACGTGTGGCTAGTGTTTTAGGGGTACACTTACATTGAGTACCCGACGGGTCTATAAAACCCCATTTCGCCAAAATGTGTTTACAGGGTTTATTCAATAGATTGGCAATCGTTAAGACAGTGTTGTATACAATTTTACATTCTTCTTTCTTCTTTTCGAATCGATGATAAATTTAAATTGTTTGAGCCCAGTAGGTTACGGGCTAGGTTAACTGCAGCGTCAGTGGCACTCATTAAGTCCTCCAAAGTGCAGGTGTATATGCACATCGGGCAGTCTAACGTGTGGCTCATGTTTTAGGGGTACCCCCCTCACATTGAGTACTATAAAACCCCATTTCGCCAAAATGTGCTTACAGCGTTTATTCAATAGATTGGCAATCTTTTTTTTTTTAAATTGATATAAACCAGTGCTTGACTGCGATCCTACCTGATGGTAAGCAGAGATGCAATCATTGATGGTGAGGCGCACTAGTTCATTAAGAGCCTATTCACTCTAACCTTGAAGACACCTATATTAATCGTTATGACAGTGTTGTATACAATTTTGCATTCTTCTTCCATACTATTTCTTGTAGTTGGTATCCTATCTTTTTTTAACCGACCTCAAAAAGAAGGAGATTCTATGTTCGGCTCTATGTATTTTTTTTTAATGTATGTTATGTTCATCGATTCCTCGGTTAATTGTGGACCGATTTTGAAAATGATTTTTTTATTGAAATGCCTATAGATATAATACTTCCGAGTTGGTCCCATAGAAATATTGTTATGATCTGATGATGAACTTCGAAGATATGGAACGGAACTCTTCATAGGAACACAGCAGAACTCTCATAACAAGTAAAATTGCTTTGTACGTATACGCGATGACTTTAAGTTTGACTTAGGGGTACTTTTTAGTTGTGGTACCGCAACTTCTTCTTAGTCGGGCACTCTTTTCAGAGTGGTCGTGGCTGTTGATGATGGACAGGACTGCGGCGTGCTACCGTCGTTTGCCTCCAAGGCTGCGGCATGTCTAGTGATATCTCTCAATTTCTGGCGGTTGTTGGCATTACGCGCACACTGTACTGCGGTCGTCTGCGTAGCCCTGGTGATGAGATCGATCCAACGAATTAAAGATCGACCGCGGGCTCTCTTGCCTTCAACGCGACCGTGAACCATAAGTCTTTCCATCGAATCCTCGTTTCTGGACATGTGCCCAAAAACCTTCAGTATTCGTAACTGCACCATCGACGAAAGTCTATTCCGCAACTAAAAAGTGTAAAATAAAAAAAATATTACAAAAAAAAAATACAACCGACTGTGTAAAAAACTGGCCAGTGTAAAAAACTGGCCAACTGCGAGTCAGACTCTCGCACTGAGGGTTCCGTACAAACTTATCAATGAAAACAGTTCAATTCCCAAATTGAGTTACGACATTTTTTCAAATCGAAAAATAAAATTGCCGTAACTACAAATTTACAGTTTTTAGATTTTTTCCCATACTTGTGCTATAATACCTTGCTTCGAACAATGGGAACGCTCAACGGAAAGTACCCTATGAATTTTGATTCCCTTGAGAGTCGAAATACTCGTTTTTTGCGACATAAACGGCCGTATATATTTTTTTCGTTACCTTAAAAGTTTAATTTTTTCACAGCTTCAAGGGACCGCTAACCTGAATAAATGGTTTTAATTTTTCAACTTGATACCTTGATGGACCGATACCTCGAGAACGCGTGGTCCCGAGATAAAGAGTCTTCACAAACAGAAAGATGGACGGACAACAAAGTGATCCGTTTTTTCCTTTTGAGGTACAGAACCCTAAAAACACTAAAAAGTACAAAATAACTTTAATTTTGGAAGACGGTGTTAAATAACGAAGAGACAAAACTATTATAAAAACACCGACTTCCGAAATTACAGTTATTTTGTACATTTTGTGTTTTTTTTTTTACATTGAAGTCGGTTGTATATTTATTATAAAAAGTTTTTTTTTGACGATTTGATGATGACAAAAACCCCTCGTGTTCCTTAGTTTGCTCTCTGCGTTCCAAAGCCGCGGTGACTCTCTCAATTAAATCTGCAGCTTTGGCAGGCATCGTTTTTAACAAGCCCCGGTCTAATGCCTGGGTTGGGGGCCTTACAATGACGTGTTAAGATGTCAGAAATGCGAGCGAGAAAGGGATGGAGCTATACACCCTATATAGCTCCATCCCTTTAACAGTTCAGCTGTAGTATTAATATTGTTTTAGTTCGTTGAATTTCTTAACTATGATATTTTACAAATAAAAGTACTATATTCAAATACCAGCTTCTGTCAGCGGCTTCGCCCGCGTGAAAGTACATTTTTCTATACAAACTTTGGACCCCCTTTTTCATCCCCTTGAGGGTTTTTTTTATTGGGTTGGAAAATCATCTTATGACAAATCTCGCTCTTGGGCGGAACGAGAGATAGTGTCAGACTTTTACTGACTAAAAAACCCACTCCTGTTCCTTCGTTGCCTTCGTCCCAGGGCCCCGGGTTTCGCTTTCACACTACCCGTGGATCCCCTTGAGGGTGAATTTTGGAAAACCGTCTCTTAGTGCTCGCCTACATCATAAAAGGAAACCTTGTACAAAATTTTATGTTTCTAGTCCCAGTAGTTTCGGCTGTGCGTTGATAAGTTAGTCAGTCAGTTTCTCCTTTTATATATACCTATATAGATTTCTCTTATTTGCGTTATCTATAACGCATACCATTAAAACACGTGTTCTATAGACCTTGAGTGTGCCATTTCGAGCCGTTGCTAGATGATGTCATCTTCAACCTCTAAGTCTACAATATTCCTTTTACTGCCTCGTTTTCTTATGAATAATGTATTATTTTGTAAAATATATTTGGCTTGGATACTAAGTCCATACCAAGTCTTACCAAGGTCGCCGACATGGCCCGAAGAATCGCCAAACTAAAGTGGCAGTGGGCAGGGCACATTGCTCGTAGAACTGATGGTCGATGGGGCCGAAACGTTCTAGAGTGGCGACCGCGCACCGGAAAACGCAGTGTTGGAAGGCCTCCCACAAGGTGGACCGACGACCTGGTGAGAGTCGCGGAAGTGCGGTGGATGCGAGACGCACAGGATCGGTCGCTGTGGCGTCGCTTGGGGGAAGCCTATGTCCAACAGTGGACGTCTTTCGGCTGAAATGATGATTATGAAGACTAAATCCATTAAGCCATGTCTCCGTATGTACTTAGTAGTAGTTACTTTTAGTGCCATTAGAATGCAAATGTAATGCATGCTAATGTTTTTGCAGTATATAGCAGCAAATGTATCGAGTCGGTCTTCAAAGGCCGTCTTATAGGCCAGCATCGCTTAGGTAGTCATTACTAAAATAAAATTCTCAGCTAAATTTTGCAGAAACAGCGTCTGTCTGTCTTTGATTCCACCTATTTTGCAGCCACTGAACTTCACTGGAAAAATTCTGCCAAAAACCTTCTTGAATTTCTTGTTACGCACCTACTACAGTATGCCAAGTAACCAAAAACTCCTTTTAGAATATGTAATCCTTTTCAGAGCCAGTGATTCGTATACTAATAATAGTAATTCAATTCGTAGCAAACATACAACTTTTGCCATGTCATCGTGCATGACGCGGCAAGTTTAAACTTAACCAAGATGAATTCACTGTTTGTACTACGGACCCGAGGCAAATTAGTCGCACCAAAGTGAATTCTATGAAGTAAATCAATAAAACTCAAGAGCCGCTTGTTTTCTTAATTTTTTCCCTTTTTCTGTGCCTATCTTTGTATGAGAAAAATAAAATTATAAATCCACTCTAAAAAATTAACACTAAAAGAAATTCTCAATGGCTTTGAACATACGATCAAACTGAGGACTTGATGACCATCTTAAAGTAGTGATATGATTTATAACAGAAACTATTTATATCATCATCTCCCTAGCCGTTTGGGGTCGGCTTTCAGTCTAACTGGATGCGGCTGAATTCCCCTGCCTTACATGCAGCAACTGTCTATCAGAGCCGCACAATCCAGTTACTAGGCAACACGATACTCCTTGGTTAGGCTGATGGTCAGACCTTCAGGCGTCTGACTACCTGTAACAACTGTCAAAGATTACGGATGACAGCCGGGACCAAGACCTTTACGTGCTTTCCGTGGCACGAGGTGTCAGTAATGTTAGAAGATTGATTAGAATCAATAGAAAGCATGTCTATAAGAATCTAAAAGCCTAAATTATTTGAAAGTTAACAGATATTGGTCCTTACAAACATTTTAATTGGTTCCAATTCTTTGTGACTTTGGACTTGCAGAATCAGCCCCCCAGAACCCCGATGGGTTCAAAATACTGCGGGCAGTAATTTGAACATGAGCAGAAATTCGAACATGACCTTGGGCGGATGAAATCAGAACATAAACAGAGCATTGGAGATGACGTAGTAGCCAATAGGACCCTAACCGGTTAAAACGACCTGTCGTAAGGGAATGTCGTTGAACCCTACAGTATTGTGTGTAATCCCGTTTTCTGCATGAGTTATAGGCCTGGAGTAATATTGTGAGAACCGGTTCTGGAATGTGATTACATAGATAGCCACTTAGCCAGGTAGACCTACAACTTACAAGAAGTAAGGATTGTTGACCAGGAAGATGGATGGGATGTTTTCCTATGAGTATTTTTTATTTCTATATACCTGATAGAAAGCGACGATGTTGTCGACGATGGAGCACGCTTGCCTAGAAGTAACCTATTCACTCTTGACTTAAAGATCTCCAGGTTGTAGCCATCAGCAAGCACAGACTCCGGCAAGGAATTCAATGCCTTATGTGTACCTACAATAAAAGTTCGTACGCATGGTTGGGATCTACAAACAACCGAAGACAGAGTGTCAGACTTTTACCATCATTAACTAAAAGACACCTGTATTCCTTCTGTTATTTTTGGAGTCATTCGTAATCATCGGAATCGATTTATAATGTACTAGTTGCTGCCAGCTACAGAAAACTGTCCCAAGGAAACACTTCCGTGATAAAAAGTAGATGTCCTGTGTGATATTCCAGGAAATGGTCTACCAATCGTCATCGAAAGCCGTTCGAGCGTGAAAGAGTATATATTATACACATAGATACATACAAACTTTCGCCTTTATCAGCCTAGCTTAGCTTCATCAGCTTTTTAATGTTTCCACTGCTGGGACTCAGGCCTCCTCTCTAGGAGAGGGAATGGGCCGTATCCACCACGCAAGCCCGGTGCGGGGTGGTGAATGTCACATGTCTTCGAATTTTTGTTAGTCTTTATAATATTAGTGTGATTGACTGTGTCTAAAAATGTGTGAAGTTTTAGGCAGACACATGATTCTGAAGTTACTCGATACTCATGAAAGATGATTTGGCACTTAGTCACGATGATACTTTGAATTTGCGGCGTAAACATTAGCATCCATCATTGATAGATCCCTCTTAAAATATTACTTTCAATTGAGCATTATTCAAATTACTATTTTGGCACATGCACATTTTTCAACCAACGCCATCTTATTCGGAGCTGGTCAGCTTTAAATGCATCACATTAATGGTTGAGCTGAGTGGTGCTAATATTAGAGTGTCCATGGAGTTTCTTGCACATTTTTCTCCATAGAGATCTACGCTTTGGAATGTGCAATTAGCATCATTTATTTTTATTTTTCTGGCTGACTGACTTCTTGACATTTCAAAAGTGCCTGTAAATGGTTTATTTGAAATAAAAGCTTTTTGATTTTGATTAAAAAGAGAATATTCGTAATATCCTCTTTGCCTTAGAAGTTCAAAATAAAACTACCGATACCAAGTTGACAGATAACGCTCAATACACTATTCATAAATCGCTATCGCCCTCACTGTGGCTATAGTTTTTCGATAAAATGCGTGCGCTGGAGCCGGTGACGTCGGATGATGGAGGCGCGATCCCGCTAGCCAATCAGCGGCCGTCGTTTCGGAGGCTTGCCAATCTGTCATGGCCGCCGTTTGTTTGTGTGTGTGCTTGTGAATGCACAACCCGGGGCCTGCTGTATCGGTAATGACTTGAATTTATTGTTCTACGTTAAGAGTTGCTCTCTCTGTTGTGAGGTGCATAATCTTATCTCTTGTCTTTGTACGAGTTCAAGGTGAAGGTTTCTTATGGAGAAGGTGGTTAACCTTTATTCGTATGCCTGGTCTATAGGAACTCTTTATTGCTATCCTTGCTTTGTTTTGAGGTAAGAAATCATCAATAACTTTTTCCTGCTCTAGGTGGACTGACTTAACCCTCTCGTATTCCTTCATTTGCCTTTTGCGTTCTAGGGCCACCGTAACTTCTTCGAACTATCCCATAGCCTGATATATCCTAGCTAGTAATGATATGACCAAGCCACTTTTATTGATAGTACTTAGTTTATCATTGAAGCATGTTTTCTCGTGAGAAATGCGTCTTCGTGTTATGGGTAACTTCTATAAATAGTGAAACGATCTGTAGTTACAATTACCGATTCTCTCTACCACTCATCATCATCTTCCTGCCCTTATCCCGTATTATTTGGGGTCGGCGCAACACGTTTTTTTCTTCCACTCTGCCCTGTTACTCGTCATGCTATCACTAACTTCCTTTTCTTTCATATCACTCTTCACACAATCCATCCATCTTTTCTTTGGTCTCCCTCTTCCTCTCCATCCATCCACATGTAAACTCATAACTCTTTTAGTAACATGCGTTTCATCCCTCCTCTTCACATGACCATACCAAGACAAACGATTCTCTCTACCACTCGGTATTTTTATATTGCTATCAAATAATGTCACTTAAATTCACCATCTGTAGTAGGTACCTAAGTTATTTACTTACTAACAACGTGGCATTTTTAAATTAACAATATTTAGTCCTTGTGACATTGTATTTGGCATCTGCAAGCAAAACTTCGACGCCCCAAAATAAATAATGGATATTGTTTCGTTTATGGATTAGTTAGGGACATTTTAAAAGTATATTTTTAAAATGTAGGGTGTGGGGGGGGGGGGTAGGTACCTTTAATTTTTTATTTTTATTGGGTGGGAAAATCATCTTATGTCAAATCCTTGGGCGGAGCGAGAGATAGTGTCAGACTTTTACTGACTAAAAACCCACTCCTGTTCCTTCGTTGCCTTCGACCTAGGGCCCCGGGTTTCGCTTTCATATTTACTCACTTACCTTATTCAAAACCTTCAAGTGCTGCAATATCTCCCAAAAATCATCGAATCCTTTATCCCTATTAATTTTGGGGATAGCGACACATTCTTATTCCATTTTCGGTTCATTTATATCGTCTTCCATATATTCCATGCATTGGTCTTCCCCTTTTTTAAATTTCCTATAAATTTTTGTTCAAATATTGGAATTATAATCGTCCCTGAACACAATATTCTGCAGTTTACAGCGTCGCACTCACGTGTCATAAAACGTTTAGTTCAAAGGCAATACACGTGAACAAGTGGCTACAGGTTGTCAGTGCATGCAGACTACTTAGGAACTCATTTCCTTCAATCAATCTTTTAAACACATGGGAGACATACGGGATGTTTTTGTTTTATTACAGTGTGAGGTATTTTTATAATCTATATAAATAAAAGGTAAAAGTATGTATTTTATTAAGTGTATGTATATAATTTTAATAGTAAGTCTCTAGTAAGTCTTTTTTGCTTGTTATATTGTTTTATTGATAACTATTTTGTATGTACTTTTTTTCCTATTACTGTTACACACGGTGTCTACTTATCTATTTTCTTCCAACTCTCCTTTCGCATGTGTGCTGGAAGAGGTTTCTTTAGAAATAAGCACCACCCCTGTACCTATTTTTCTGTTTCCTTCTTCTAATCTTTTATTTTGTGTGTGTCCATAAATCGTTAAATAAATAAATAAAAGGGGAAACTGACTGACTGCCTGACATATCAACGCATCGCCGAAACTACTGGGATTAGGAGCGTGAAATTTTGAACAAGGTTACCTTTTATGACTTAGGTGAGCATTAAGAAAGGATTTTCCAAAATCCACTGCCTAAAGGGTTGAAGCGGGGTTCCAAAGTTTGTATGGAGAAACCTACATTCACGTGAGTGAAGCCGCGGGCAGAAGCTAGTCTTTTATAATTTAAAAAGCTTTGAAAGTCTTTGGCAATAGAGGATCATTGATTTGTTACAACATTAAGACGGTCAGATTCGGTAACATGATGAAACGAACAAACTGCTTCTTCTGTATGCTTTTTCTATCATTATCATCATTCGCTTGTTATTTATTCGTGTTTTTATGGTTAGATTTTTTTTCTGAAAGAAGAACTTCTTTTAGATTGTTGTTGTTTCAAGTTCTAGCTTTTATAGTCTCTCTTTTATCTGTTTACTACTTTACACTTCACTTCAGTTTCTTTGAAAAAATTATAAAATGATTTAGAGTTCTGTACTCCACGTTCGACTGTAATCCAACTCAAATTCAAATAAACTCATCTTCTCATAATTTTAGTACTTAAATATTCTCTTTCTTCTCCTGCGGACATCTTCATTCCTGATTCGATCACGCAAGGAAACTTCAAGCATGGCCCTTTCTATTGCCCTTTGGGTGACTTTAAAACTTCTAATGAGGACCACAGTGAGCAATCACGTTTCAGAGCCATATGTCACATCGCTGGCGACACGCACTGGTCATAGACAATATTGATTATAAAGATAAATATTAGTTTTCCAGATGGCAACAATAAACGTGTCTAGATTACTACATTGTTAATCCATTAAAATTATAAGTGCCGATACTGCAAATTTCATTTGTTGCAGCTCCGCGAGTTCGTTTCCGTACTTCAAATATTTGTATGGCCTCCCTACAGGTATGTAGGTAGTTATTTCGGAATTGAGTTTTTGTGTAAGTATGTGAGCTTTAATGTCCGTAAGCACACTTACGATACAGCAGAAATTCCTAGTGTGTAACGTTGTAAGAAAGTAAAAATAAATCAGAAAAAATGGAGTTTCTTGCCGGTTCTATGGAGTTTCTTGCCGGTTCTTTTCCATAGGAAACGACCAATTTGGAACCGTGCACTAGCTTCTGACGTTTTATAAGTGCCCATGTAGGCCTATGTGAAATAAAAAACTTTGACTTGACTTTGACTTAAAACTTAATTTACCCGATTGTTTGCAGTTAATATTATTTCAATTTTATCTTCGAGGGTTCCTTGATGAGGTTTCTTCAAAATTGCTTCTTTTAATTCAAAGATGTCTACCGAATTTGGTCTGGAGTCATGGCCGAGCTTTGTATGAAAATTTTTGTGGTCTACGACACTTCAGTATTTACTTTATTTCGACAGGCCCGATCTATGATCGTCGTTCTGTCTTTTGATTTTCTATGGCATATCAAATCTTGTATTGTCACAGTAGCAATATCTACTTATTCTGTATTATTCACCTGTAATAAGGTTATCAAATAACTAGTTTTAGGTATACAAAACTCACACATAATTATGTCGTTCTCTTTTGCCATTATAACAAGAAATCTTATCAATAGTTTTTTTAATGAAATTATCTACAAATCATTAGTATCTAACGTATGGTTTATTTCAACATTGGTTTCTACTGTAAGAACTGTATCTACACTTGTTGTTTGTTCTTTTTAGAAAAGCCTACAGCCTATATATTGTGTGACGTATACAGTACTTGTTTGTCACTTACTTAGGTTCTGATCAGTTCCAGTCTAGAATAGTAGCTAGTCTATGTTCTAGAAACACGTGGAGAAACTATATAGTGATTAGTCCAAGACTTCTGGGGCTGTGGTTTAAGACAGGTATCTCACTAAGACACCAGCGATGGAGCATCACTACTTCACCAACAAAATGAATTCAGCTCTATAGAAGATATACCTAGTATCCGCTTCGATGTACAAAACTGAATATATAAAACTGAAAGGTTGACTGGTAGAGAATGCCTTGCCTACATATGAATGTACCACTACTGTATAATTATATTAAAAAAAAAAATATTCTTGATAGGTTCGCGCTTGACCGCTATCTCACCTGATGGAAAGCGACGATGCGTTCGACGATGGAGCGCGCTTACCTAGAAGTAACCTATTCGCTCTTGACTTAAAGATTCCCGGGTTGTAGCCATCAGGAAACACAGATTCTGGCAAGGAATTCCACTCCTTAGCTGTACGCACAATGAAGTGTTCCCAAAACGTTTTGTGTGTATAGGTGGGATGCCCACCATGTACCGGTGGCGCATTGCCGTATGCCTTGTGATCTGATGATGGAAGGGGCTAGGCGGAGTTAGATTATGCAATTTCAACGCATACTCCCCGAAATGCATCCGGTAGAAAACCGACAGGCTAACAACTCGGCGTCGATGCTCAAGACTTTGAAGCCTTGACTCAACGATGGCATTTTGTTTCCGCCCCCATTAATTTTAAACTCCTGTATTTTTTATAGTGTACAATAAAGAGTATTTCTATCTCAGTACTCGTAGGTATCTATATTTTGTCAGCAAGGCGACTAACCGCGCCTTCACTGGCGTTCTAGTGGGATATAAGCCTAAGAGAAAGAGTCTGTAATTGGTCCTTCGATCCAAGACATTTGAATCGTTTTGTTTAACATTTGCCAAGCTTCTTTGGTGCGGCATTTTTCTGCTGGTCAGGAGCTAACAGTACTTGCAAAGGATAGGGCTATGCTTAGAGTTTCTTGTGTGATCGAATCAGAAATGAAGATATCCGCAGGAGACAAATTACCGACATAGGCCGAAGAATTGGCAAAATTGAGGTTGCCACAATGACCGTTCCTGTTCATCTGCACGTGACTGGTCATTGTGGTGACTCTTGGGGGAAGCCTATGTCCAGTTATGGACGCTGTGGTTGCTGTTTTTCGGCTGAAATGATGATGATGATGCGACCGCATCTTGAAAGACGCAGCGTTAGAAGGACTCCCTCAAGGTAGATCGATGACCGATGGATGCGAGATACACAGGCCCTATATTTGTGGTGACACTTTAGGGAAACCTATGTCCATCACTGGACGCCATTCGGCTGAAATGATAATGATGATGACGATGATGAATGGATATTACTGGACGTCTTTCGGGAAATTATGAAGTTATTTCTTTGCATAAGTTCTCCGTCGTTGACGTTGGTGAAATTTTGGTCAAACACGGGCCTATAAAAAGAATAAGTCTTCAAAACTAGCTTTTTTTAGGTTCCGGTTGTAATATGATGTCTGCTATAAAATAGTCTCTCTTCTCAATCAACATAACTTTTGCGAACCTTTTATGTTTTAAATGCAATGCATTGTGCTATCGTCTTTTGCCATAACTCAAATGCTCTCGCCTGAAACTGATTTGTGAATTTATTATTATGCAAAATTTGGCACGCAGTGCTAAAATACCGAACAGATTAGTTTTAATAACCGAGACATCACCACTGCTCTCAAAACGGTGAAGGAAAATATCGTGAGGAAACCGTCATGTCCTAGAACCAAAAATTCGAAAACATGTGACATTCACCAAATCGCACTGGGCCCGCGTGGTGCCCATTCCTTCTCCTAGAGAGTAGGCCTGAGTCCCAGCAGTGGGAACATTAAAAAAGGCTGATTATGCTTTTATTATGCTATAACCGATACATTTGAAAGCACTGGAGGGATAAACTCAAGAGAGTATGTACTGTCTTGCGTCTAAATGCACTGCAGTCTCAATAATATCGATGCATTGATGCCAACAGTATTTATTGAATTCCACAAAATGAGCTATGAATTCTACCTATAGGTTTTAATACTTCAAAATTATTTTGTCTCTCCGTTTCCCCGTCTTACACAATTCCGGGGATCATTAATTGTGAGGAGATTTTCAATGTTGATGATAGTTTTGAATTCTTATAATATATACCATTAATCATGTCAATTTATCAAACTGTCTGTTGCAGCATCTATCATCTGTGTAAGTCAGGCACTTACACAGACTTCGCACCCAGGTTGGGGGCAGCAAAGACAATATCTACAGATAGGGGTTCTCGGACGGTTTCGATCTTCAATGTTTGTGCGGCGTTTCTCCGCAGACTACCTCTCATGCATCATGTGCTCTGTTACCTGCTCACGTAGGGACCTAATGACAACATCAGAGTACGGCATTGCCGTGGCCGAATACCGAGCCAGGCAAGGAATTTAACTAGTTTTTCCATCGACACGCTATGAAAAAGAAGTCCCTGTAAAAGAAGAAGCAACAGAGATATTTACTGTAGTTTCGGACCAAGACTATGCTAGAATTTGTGTTGTTGTTCAAGCAGGTTAAGTGTGGTACAGGAGCGTGGGTATTGGGACGACATAAGAGGAGCCAATTCCCAAATGCCTACTAATGAACAACGTCGTGGCTAAACCAATTTTTTTGTTAAGTTTAAAAAGCTTAACCTAGTACAAGTGTACCATTAGAAAAAGAACAATTACAGAAGTCTATAAATGGAACATTACGTTAAAGTCTTGCGCACGGACACACGTCGAATGATCGTAAGACATCGGCTGACCAATCAGACAGCAGAACGAGCGACACACACACCAATTGTTTCGTCATTCAGCAGCTGTAGAATGCTGTGTTTGAAAAAAAGAAACTGCATATTCGAAAAATGTTTATGGGGTTACAGTGGAACCTTATATTACAGAGATGAAAGTCTATCTCTATCTGTGTGTACATTTTTTACTCCTTTACGCTCAAACGCCTAACGGGTTCGGATTAAATTTGGCACATGGGTAGATCAACTCTTAGAATTGCACATAGGTTTCCTTAGGACAATATTTTGGAAAAAGCTAGTCAATTATATCCATAATCCATAACAATCATTATCTTGCCTTTATCCCAATTTATTTTGGATCGGTTTGGGATTTTCTAATATACATATGAACTTCTCTATTAGTTGTTCAGTTTTCCACCCAAATTCACACAGTCCATCATTTTATATCTGTCTTCACTTCCTCGTATAGTGGATATACTACTGCAAAAAATCTATTTGACAAGATATTCGCAATTAATTGCCATAGATACTTAGTCCTTGAATGGAAATCAGTGACATTTAAAATACATTAAAAATAATTTGTCATAATAAGCGAATATACACGTGCCACGGACCAGCAGATAACCTTGGCTGATAATATGATACGGGTATTTGTAATTTGTCAGTTTGCAAATCATACTAAGAATATGGGCGGGGTTTCCGGGTTGAAGTTTATAGATATTGTACTTATCTGAGTTCTGGTATCATTGATATGGATCTGGAAATGATAAATATTAAAAATAACACTTTTACACGTCATTCTTTTTTCACTTAGCCAGTTCAAATTAGACGAAGCCGGTTTTCAAGCTGATGGCTCTGCGTAAAAACACCGAAACGAACTCGGAGGTCAATGTCACCTTAAGTCATTGCAATTGCCATTGTGTGAAAATCATCCAGATTAATGTCTGAGGTGTTCTTTTGAGGACACCACGACACAGATTGAGCGGACCCGTCCAGTCAGAGCAAAAAACATTTGTCAGTTATATTAATACAAATTAGTGTTGCAAGCATATTAGTCTTTTGTCTGTCTACGTAACGGCGATTTTTAACGTTATCTTTACTTTTTTAAATTAAATAGGGATAATATGTCGAACAGGATTTTCTTTGATTAAGCTTTTAACATTTTGATTTTCCTAAATATTTGCATATACCTGAGTATACTAATACTCGGCCACCACTGCTCTCTCAAACACTAGTATGAGAAAGCAGTGGTGGCCGAGTGATAACGGCCCCGACTTATGAGTTGTAGGTTGCGGGTTCAAACCCAGCCAGGCGCATTACTTTGTGTAATTTATTTCATCACCACTGCTCTCAAAACGGTGAAGGAAAACATCGTGAGGAAACCGGCATGTCCTAGAACCAAAAATTAGAAGACATGTGACATCCACCAACCCGCACTGGGTCCGCGTGGTGGATTACGGCCCATTCCCTCTCATAGAGAAGAAGTCTGAGTCCCAAAATGGGAACATTATAAGGCCGACTATGCTTCCTTAATAACAGAATTGCGAATATCAAAATCAAAGCGTTTAGCTTAGAAATGGCTGACAATACTTAATTTAAAAGTTTAAATAAGATTAAAAAGACTAAGAACTTTAACATTAAAAGAAAATTGTTAGATTTTAATGAGGCTTTTGATACCATTGATCTTGACCCAATCAAAATGGGGATAAACAGATTAGGATATCATAGGACAAATAGCAACGAATTGCAGTCAACTACGTGCTCTAACTCAATGAACTATAAGTGTGTATACAATAGTGATTGCAGTACACACTCATCCTACATGTGGTCTCATGGCCACATCGTAAAAACGATTCCTTTACAGTCTTCCTTTGTCAATTACGGAAAACACCGTTCGGAAAAATGAGATACCTACTTCGTCTGAGCAGTTGCTCTCAATTGATGTGACTAGATAATCTTGCAAGTTAGAGACAGCTAGTAGGTCTCTGTTAAGTAAAGATACAAAAATTCTATTTGAGTGAGTTTAAATATTTCTTTGCGTGACACTGTCAGTTTTGATGTTTCAAACACTCATTATTCTTGTTACTATGCTCCATTACATAACGTTTCAGTATAATATCATTATTTCCCCATAAAATGGCAA
The DNA here is from genome assembly GCA_949316375.1 of Mythimna vitellina. NCBI lineage: Eukaryota > Metazoa > Arthropoda > Insecta > Lepidoptera > Noctuidae > Mythimna > Mythimna vitellina. The sequence goes on along the minus strand of OX438709.1, from coordinate 3,456,387 downwards.
CAAATATGCCAGTGTTCAAAAACAGTACACTGTAATGCAAACGCAATCACCAATGCGTCATTCAAGGTATATCTTGTTGATTTGCACACACAAAAACGGCATATACGCACACCTCACTTTCATCCAACTTGTATATGTGTGTAAGTATGGCCGCTAGACTATACAATGCGAAAGAGTCATTCAGTTCATATCTGACCGTCATACGGTGCGGACGTCTCGATTTCCAGGAATTTTAATTCTCGCGAAGTTGTCGTCTTTATTATAATACAGTGGACTGTGTTGTGTTGTGATTATTCGATCAAGTTTCATCGGTAAGTTGCCTTTCCGTTTGTAATGGTTGTATAACCGTGATCTTGATGGTTCGTACTCCGTAGTCCAGAAATAACCGTTTTGGCACATCACGCCGCTCTTTACCCTTGACGTGATACTGAACGAATTTGCAGTTTTTTTCCCTTTTTGTGAAATGTCATTAGCCTAGATTTTAACCAAGCAGTTTACGTTTGATTGACAACCTTTCTTTCCAAGAATTTCGTACACATCGCTGCAGTATTCCGCTGAAATGTCGATGTATCACTTGTTGATTTTCGTCTTAGCAATATTATTTAAATATTTGTCGACGGTCTGTGTCGATATAATTATGTGAAGTAATTGTGTTATTAAAATTGCACTGCAACATATTTTTAGTAGTGTATTTTATTACGATTCTTGTTCGTGGTATTTTTGCATCGCAAGAACTTAGTGTTGGCAATTTTTCTTGGCTTTCAAGGTTGGGTGGTCAAGTCGATTCGTTCCGTCAAGTTTTTTATGAGTAAGAGGAACGTATGTCTCGACTATTTTGGCCAAGACATGGTTTCTTCGCTTGAGACATACCTTTTCTGCTATAAAAGTGGTTGTGTTTAGCCCTTATTTGTACATTGCAAGTGTATCATGTCTGTAACAGTAGGTCGTTTCAGTCGATCGTTGTGATGCGCATGTTATAAGTCAGTGAGTGTTAACAGGTCATTGTATAGCTTGTCAGTCAGGCGACTCTACCTCATTTTGTTTATTGCTGGTCCTTTTACTTGACATATTTCTGGTCCTTTGTGTTTTCAAGGAATGAATGCATTAAAGAATTGATCTTATAAATACTTCTTAATACTAAATCTTACGAAATGCTGTCTCGAATGCTGTTTCTTCCGAAATCAAGGTTTCATTTTTGATTAAGTACCTATCGTATACGACTTTTGCAGTGCTACAGTTATTTATTTTTACACTTATATTGAACTGAAAATGACTGACTACACTCTCCGTATCATAACAGACGATTAAACTATAAATTATTATTGTTTACGTACGGTCTGCTGCATGTTTTATTTTATCAACTATGACTTTATCATTTAGTACTAGTCCTTGTGCGTGCATTCTTTTCCGCCTCTCTCCCATAGCCCATGTTTAAATAAAATTCTTTCTGTGTCTCTCAAACTTCAGTCTTCTTCACCAACTTTACTTAAGTTTGCCATATGGCGTTACTTTCGACAATTTTATCCTATTTAGCTTCACTGTCAGATGGCGTGCAGTGTTTTCTTTATATGATCAGGGGCATCGATTCCTAGCTAAAAATGTTGATTTTTCAAAAAACCAAGTATGTAGTTTTTTTTTTCAACACAATCGAGCCCATACTTACAGAATTGGCCGCTTGAAAAACTCACGTGTATATTTTGACCACAGGGGTAATTCTAGTATATTTAAAAAACGTTCGCATCGTTGACTCGATCTGTCAAAACACGTCAAATATCGCTATATTTTTACTTAGAATTGGCCTTCAGGTAACCTGCAAAAGATATCTGTAGTCTTACAAATATCTTCAGGTTGACTGAGTTAAATGAGCAAGGTCGAAATCAGATGTCTCGTGAATCATTTACTGCAATAGTATTATTTGTCTTCACGACGTCCTTACATGATTAATAACATGGTATAATTGTTTCCATGATAATGAATGTATCAGGTTTGCATTTAATGACATGATACATAGCGCAGAAGTAATTTAGTAGGTAGACTTATCACCCAAGTTTGGGATGAACTTCAACATCATCTTCCTGCCCTTGTCTCTTCATATTTGGGGTCGACGCACATGTTTTTTTCTTCCATTCTATCCTGTCACCCGTCATGCTATCACTAACTTACTTTTCTTTTATATTACTCACACTGTTCACATAATCCATCTTTTCTTTAGCCTTCCTCTCCCTCTCCACCCATCCACATGTATACTAATAACTCTTTTAGTAACATGCTTTCATCCCTCCTCTTCACATGACCATACCAAGACAAACGATTCTCCTTCAACTTTTCAGTCACTGGCGCCACTTTCAAGTTTCCTCTAATATACTCATACATATGTCATATATATGTCTATGTACGTGTGCAATGTTCTTGTTTGATTTCAATAAATACCATCTGAAATAGATTTGATGAAATTTTGGTCTAATTTACAATTTAGATGAGTTTCTTATACGCTTGCGGACCCGCTGACGCGACTTCACGATTTATATTTCGATTATTAGTTGTCTGACCAGTTTTTTTGCTACATTTTTTTAGTTGTTAAAGTCATAAAAACCGTTCGTCCGTATCCACGTGTGATTTTAGTGATACCTGGGACTACGGCACGTGACCTGATGTAATAAATTCATTATCTTCATGTCGGATATTTTACCAGTTAGGCCCAGTAATGTTGCAGCTATTATTATATTATTTGCGTTTGATCACTATCTAAACTGATGGTAAGATGATGTGGCCGATGATGGAGCAACGCTTTCCTAGAAGTAGCTCTAGACGTAAAGACCATTTTTTTTAATATGGGATATCATCAAATTTCCTCCACTTTAGGCAACGAGAGGGCGTTTCAGACTTCTGACTAAAACCTACCTGTATCATTCAGTTACCCTTTGCGTTTTAGGGTCACGATCACCCTTTAAACGTTTCTGCAGTTCCTACTTAAATATCCCTTGATTGTAGCTATCAGGAAATAAAGATTGGCAGGGACTTCTTGACATTTCAAAACTGCTTATAAATGGTTTATTTGAAATAAAATTCTTTGAATCTTCGAATCTTTCACCCCTTAGCTGTACCTACGTAAAAAAAGTGTTCCCTTAACGATTTGTGCGTTATTATAATAAAAAGGATATTTTATATTTATAATGCCTTTACATAAAGACACGAGCCATCAGAGAACACAAGAAACTCGAGTTCTCTGATGACTTGTCCAGCTTTATCTTCTTACATATTGCTTAGACCTTAGATATGTGCTCATCAAGTCTAGAATAGAATAGAATAAAACTTTATTATACACCAGAATAGTAACAAAAACTAGTCAAGATCAAGTCATGTCGTGGTCAAGATTTCAAAATTTTACTTGTTTATATATTATGAAAGCTTCCGAGAGGTTCAAAGACAGAAACAAGTTAAATCAGCTTGCAGACTTGGGCTGTGACATCGTTCGAAAGAGTTACCGCGGCTCTGGAACACAATGAGTTACCGCGGCTCTGGAACGCAAAGAATTACCGCGGCTCTGGAACGCAAAAAGTTACCGCGGCTCTGGAACGCAAAGAGCTACCGCGGCTCTGGAACGCAAAGGGCAACTGAAGGAACACAGTGTGATATCAAGCATAATTTAATTAAGTCTATTAATTAAAACCAAAAGTCTTCCTGTCAACTATTAATGAATTTTTCTTCCACTCTGGTTCACCTTCAGTCTTAAATGTCGATAGTCCTGAATCGCGACGAGAAGTATTGGAATTAAGAGGTCTTGGTAAAGAAAGAAAAATGCTCTGACAAAAATAATTCAGAGAACTGGTTTAATTCTTCAATACATGTTACTACAGTTCAATGTTCTCGGAGAATCGATCAGCTGAGTTCCTTGTATTCTATAAATGGATTCTGAAAAGGCCGTAAAGTTAGCAACCTTATATCGAAATGGAGTTGAACTTAATTTCTGTGTAACCTATTATAACCTTTATCGTCAATAGTGGTATCGTGCATAGCAGTAGTGATCCATTAGTAACTGCTCCGGCTTACAAGTTGTAAGTCGCGGCTTCCATTTAGGCGCAGAATGTCCTGCGGACGCAAAATGTCCAGTTCGCATTATGTCCAATTCGCAGAATGTCCAGTCCGCAAAACGTCCAAATCGCAGAATGTCCAGTATTCATCATAAAGTTGTATAAATATACTGATCAAAAAGTCGGCCTTATAATGTTCCCACTGCTGGGACTCAGGCCTCCTCTCTAGGAGAGGGAATGGGCCGTAATCCACCACGTGGACCTAGTTCGGGTTGGTAGATGCCGATTTCCTCACGATGTTTTGCTTCACCGTTTTGAGCAGTGGTGATGAAATAAATTACACCAAGTAATGCGCCTAATTAATATTTTTCTCATTTTAACCTATAAGTACTATACCTTTATTATCATCAATTACCCTTATATCTAATGATTGCATTTCGGTTCTTTCAAATTTTTTTAAAGAGGCACTGCATACGATTCTAGTTTAAAATTAACTGGCCTGTTGGTCTAGTGGTTAGTGGACCTGACTGCTATTTGCTTGTGTGATGAGCACAATCATTTGTCCTGTGTCTGGGTGTAATTTATATATAATATATTTAGAAATATTTAAGTATGTTTATCATTTTTCTAGTACTCATAACACAAGCTCTGCTTAGCTTGGGACAAGACGGCGTTGTGTGATAGTTGTGTGAATATTATATTATATTATTAATTAATTACAAAAATAGATCGTCTCATCATCACTGCTTACCATCAGGTGGGATCGCAGTCATGCACTTGTTTATATCAATTTAAAAAAAAAACCGTCAACCGTCAAATCATAAAGAAATTATTTCAAGTCCTTGCAATAACGCGACGAGTATAACCTGAACATAATAGAGCCACGTGTAAGTCACGTGCCCATTGATTATATGAGTCCGTTCAACGCCCACCTTATCAGAAGGAAACTAGTAACTACATGACGTGAATATCAATTGTGGCTTTTTATTCCATAACAAACATCATCATCATCTTCCTGCCCTTATCCCGTGTTATTTGGGGTCGGCGCAACACGTTTTTTTCTTCCACTCTGCCCTGTTACTCGTCATGCTCTCACTAACTTCCTATTCCATAACAAACATGTTCCTTTTTTATAGGCTAGGCTTGCGTTTGATGACTATCTTACTTGACAGTAAGTGATGATAAGGTCGAAGGTGAAGCACGTTTGCACTGAAGTAACTCAGTTCGGGAATTGAACTGTTTTCATAGGTCTTTTTTATCGGTGGGAAAATCATCTTTTGACATTCCCCCGTTCTTGGGCAGGGCGAAAGATAGTGTCAAACTTTTACTGACTAAAACCCACTCCTGTCCTTTCGTACCAGGGCCGAGTCTTCCTTACAGACTAGTAAGGCGGTAGCAGGTAGGCTTCGACCCTTCTGGGCCCTACAGTTGCTGACATCTTGAGGCGCGCGTGGAACAGTACGCGCCGTCGACGACTTGGGCTCGGTTAGGACGGTTACCGGATGGTCGGACGGCGAGCTACCCATTGCTCGCCATCCGCAAGTCCGCGCCTACGTTGGCCGGAGACCGGGATCGGAATCCCGGCGGCGGTTGGGGCGTGAGGACCGTTGCCTCACGCGATCGACCGCCTCCTTTGCTAGCATTACTGCTTCGCAGGAGGCGCTTGCCACTCCTCCTCGCTCCGTACCATGGCTTGTACCAAGGCCCGGCGAGAGATCGAACCCACGAGGATACGGCGTTGCTCTGCCCAAGCGGGGCACATCTCCATCGTGTGCTCCACCGTGTCCTCCGGGCCGTCCACACAATGATGCCACCCGGGCGTTTCTTCCGCACGAATCCGGTGCAGGAACCTCCCGATCTTACCATGTCCGGTAAGGATCTGCGTCATGCAGAAAGTAAGAACGCCGTGTTGCCTTTCCAGCCACTCCTCAAAGAGGGGACTTACCGACAATTATGGCATGCCCAAACAGTTTTCATAGGTAAGTTTGTACGGAACCCTCAGTGCGCGAGTCCGACTCGCACTTGCCCGGTTTTTAGCTACTTACATAATCGTAAGCGATGTTGTGATCGACGATAGAGCACGCTTGCCTAGAAGTAACCTATTCAGTCTTGACTTAAAGACACCTAGGTTGTAGCTATTAGGAAACAGACTCCGGCAGGGAATTCCACTCCTTAGCTGTACGCACAATGAATGTGTTTCCAAATCGTTTTGTTAGTATGGATGGAATCTCCATCATGTACCATGTGTTCAATGAATGACCATTCATTCCAAGACTCCACCGCGTCGCGAAAAGTCGTAGGTCTCGGCTTTCGTTTCTAGATCTTTGATGTCGGTACGGGTACATAGAAAACCTCGCACCAGTGATGCCAAGGGTACCGAGCCCTGCCGGAGATGCCCCGGGCACTAAGCGGGAGTCGCAGGACGAATTGTGACGGCGGGCATTAGACGATTCGGGCGGCCGTCCGGTAAGGTCCGGTAAGCCCAGGTCAAAGAAATTGCAGCAAAGTGATGTGGCTAGTTATGTCCGAAACCCACTAGGGCTGCGGATTGTTCAAAGAAGTTATATTTGCCCTCGCTATAGGCAACTGAAGGAACATGTGGGTTTTATTTAGTCAGTAAAATTCTGATATTGTTGGCCCATAGACACTATATTTAAATAACAATCTTAAAAATAATAAACTAATACATAATAATAACATTCTATTTATTTATTATTAAAACTACGTTGGGTCGGCGACGTATTGCGCTGAGTCGTGGTGTCATGTGATGTAGCCTTCCGCGAAAGCGCCGATACACGACACCCCTCAGCCAAAATTCTTCCTTCATAAAAGTCTTCAGATGTTGAATCGGTACCCTTACTACAAAAGATTTGAAGTTAATCTTGTGACGCAACTCCAACCTTTCAACTCTCAAGATGGACCTGCTCCGCTAGCCAAGTTACGATCTTTTCGTTTGCGTCAAATGCCTCGAGTAGGCCACGCCTCAGATTCCTTTGTTCTGAACACGTGACTGAGCGTTGAGATGACGTCAGAACAAAGGAATCGGAGGCGTGGCTTACTCGAGGCGTTCGACGCAAATGAAACGAGCATAACTTGGCTAGGGGGGCTTGTCATCATCTTTATGTACTTCACGACATCCTCTACGCTCGTGGAGTGATGCAGACGTGACACGTACAGCTGCGTTGATGGAATAGCGTAACTGTCAATGTGGTACCGCACTGATTGCGACAAGCAGGCTTCTTTTTCTTCTTTACTACATAAGCAGCTTTTTTTTGAAGTGGGAAGTTATCCAATGTCTTCTACCGTTTTAGGGTGAAGCGGCGCGGCGTATCTGACTGAAACCCACCTGTGTTTTTGATTAGGATCCTGGAACCCAAAGGGTTCCTTTGGGTTCCAGGATCTTTTTCGAAATTCCGCGTAGTCCTAACGGGTATTGCCTCTGACCCAAATGGTTTTGCTGACATCTCTTAGAGGCACGCGTGGAACACTAGGCTTCGTCGACGCCTCGGACTCGATCCCTACCCGACGGTCGGAACATATATGCAGTTGTTTTTTGTAAAATACTAGCATTCAGAAGCACCAGGTCACTCTGTTAGCCGACTCTATCAGAGTTAGAAAAAATTGTAGGCACTAAGGCATGTTGACCGAACGTGTCTTTTCCAGACATATCTTTGATATTGGCATGGAAAAGTCTGTGTTATCAGCTGTTATCTCTGTCATGGGTGGAAGGCCTCGTCGAGTGATTAATGGCTTGCTAATTAGTTCTAGACTTGGACATGTGACCTTCATTACCATACGCTTTAGTTGTGTAATTGTAAACATCATCTCTGTAGCCTTTTCACAACTAGCTTGGGATCGGCTTCCAGTCAAACCAAATGCGGCTGAATACCAGCCTTTTAATGTTCCCACTGCTGGGACTCAACCCTCCTCTCTAGGAGAGGGAATGGGCCATAATCTACCACGCGGGCCCAGCGCGGGTTGGTGAATGTCACATGTCTTCGAATTTTTGGTTTTAGAACATGCCGGTTTCCTCAAGATGTTTTCCTTCACCATTTTGAGAGCAGTGGTAATGAAATAAATTACACAAAGTAGTTGGTTGGGTTTGAACCCGCGACCTACAACTCGTAAGTCGGGGCCGTTACCACTCAGCCATATTTTAGCAATATGTTACAATAGTGCCATTTCTATGATAAACTATGTTTTGTGAGTATCTGCTCTAAAGAGTGATTCGAGCCAAATTAGCAAATGTCCATCGTAAATCATGACTGATTCCATCAAATGGACATTTGCAACTTTTACGTAGTCATCTGATTTTCTTTGGCATTGTAACCTTGTTAATTTCAATTGCATCATCATTGTCTTTATGTTCTTCACGTATGTTACTTAGGGTCGGTGTAACACTATGTTCTTCATCCATTCTCTCCTGACAATTGTCACGGTATCATTATCTCTTATTGCAGTAAGTCCTATCATAATTTCTTCATATATATCTATATCGACGCTCGCCTTATCCACACACACCTACTGACTTCGTGTGTGACATTACGAGATTCATCTACATGATTGTATATATACTTATGATATGATTCAGCATGCTACCTTGGCATCACATGTAGGGCATATAACATGCCGTCCAAATTCATAATAGACTGCATTTTGGCTATTATGTAAGTTGTAAAAACATTCACGTACGTATTAAACGTTTTCATTTTACTACACTAATGTGTTTGTATTCCTGAGCCAAAAACCAATAATAAATCTCTCTGCACTTCGGGTTCATAGACCAAAAACTGTGTATTTTCAACTATACAGTAACTATTTTAGTTTAAGTTAAATTTTCCATCCATCATCGGGGTAATTTTATTTTTTACTAAAGTAGTAGTGGCTCAGTATCTCTAGTATCCAAATCTTGACCCATATTTCTTATAATTTTGCAACACTTTGTCTTTTTCTATAAATAATTTTATTCCTATCGTTTGGCCTTATACATGTTATCCATATTGTAGCAAAAAACCGGTCAAGTACGAGTCGGACTCGCGTACTGAGGGTTCCGTACAAACTTACCTATGAAAACAATACAATTCTCGAGTTGAGTTACAAAGATTTTACCGAATCGCATTTTTTTTATTGTGACGTAACTACAAATTTATAGTTTTCAGATTTTTTCCTATACTTGTGCTATGAGACCTTGCGTCATGTCAAACTACAGGATTCTAGATCAACGGAAAGTACCCTATGAATTTTGATTCCCATGAGAGTGTCGAAATACACGTTTTTATGCGACATAAACGGCCGTATCTTTTTTTTTCGTTAACTTTGGAGTTCGATTCTTTTACAGCTTCAAGAGACCGCAGACCTGAGTATATGGTTTTAATTTCAACTCAATACCAACAAGCGTTTCCGAGATCGAGGTCTTGACAGACAGTCAGACCGACAGACAGACGGACGGACAACAAAGTTTTTTTTTTTTTAATTGATATAAACCAGTGCTTGACTGCGATCCCACCTGATGGTAAGCGGAGACGCAATCATTGATGGTCAGGCGCACTAGTTTATTAAGAGCCTATTCACTCTAGCCTTGAAGACACCTAAATTAAGTGATCCTATAAGGGTTACAATTTTTCCTTTTGAGGTACGGCCCCTAAAAATTAAAATAAAAAATAGACACTTACCACGAAGTATACGTTTATTTTATTAGTTTGTTTCAAAAGCCAAAAAAATGAATGTGATACATACACGATATGAAAGACGATATAATGAAAATAAAAAACCTATCAACCAAATAGGGATGCCAAAATAAATGAGCTCTCTATTAGTGTTAGCGTTAATTTTGAATTTTGCGTAATTTTACGATTAAAACCTTAGGAGCTATTGCAATTCAATCACTCCCTTTCAGATAATTCTTCAAGACTTTCAAGAATAGGTACATATTGTGGCTTAGGTACTAAAAATGTAAGAAAAAAAAAACATGTCTATGTTAAACAAATGAATATCGAACATAAAAGTAGGTAAGTATACAAATTATTTCCACGATGACGTGTTCTCATTCATCAGCTGCATATCATGCCTTGCACCTATTTGTATCAGCTGTTACCCACGTGATAACCCGTTGTGTTACGTAAACTGCACTAGGTACATATCACCGTGTTCCAAGAGTCAGCATTTCGGAACGTGATTTCTCGGTGTAACTAACCGTGTCCCCTGTTTGCGGAACGGTGTGAACAGCAGCTGACATCTCTCTGTATAGATACTTAAAAAAATGTCCATCGATACTTCTTAAGTCCTATTGTTATATCGCCCATCAAAGAATAGAGTAGAAAAACATTTATTCGGGACAGACACAGCTTGTGCTGTGTTATATTTTTTTTTTCTGTTTACCCCTTAGGGAAGGCTATAGTCGTTCGACCATATCGCCTAGTCTTTCGTCCATGTTTTCTTGCGTAATAAGTTTTCCGTTGTTTCTTTTTGTTTTACACTAGAGTGTGGGTGTATCACATTCTATTGTTGAAGTATTTGGCAGCAAATGTATCTATTCAGCCTTCTCAGCAAACTTCGCTGAGGTAGCTATAACTACAATAAAATTCTCAGCTCCATTTTACCGAGATCGCGCCTATTTCAATGATTCCACATATAATTCCAGTTGCGCAGACACTTGAAATACAAAACTACACCAATATCCACTAGGAATCAATTTGCGAATAATTGAAACAGCCATTGAACTTCACTCGAAGAAATCCCGCCAAAAACTCACAACGGTTATAAACACAAAGTCATAGAGAAAATAAGTACAGAATGCGCCGAGCGTGCCAAAGCGTTCTATCATTGACACGATTAATACAAAAACTAAATCATGAAATCATTACATTTTTATTTGCATCACTCTGCAAAAAAAAAATGTCTGTGGTCAAGCTTTGGTCCTTTGAGACTGTGAAAGGATCTGAAAGGACCAAAGTCTATTTTTAATCGTTCAGCGATGTTTGCGCAAAAAACAATGGTTGTTTAACAAAATCTTTTAGAACCGTTTCAAAGTAAAAGTCAAGGATATGGACTATATAGATTTTGTGTTGAAATACTCCAAATTCTAAAATATAAAAAAAAAACTGCGCTGAAAACGACATTCTTTAATACCGTGTGAGACCCACGTCACGTATTTGCTGCGAGCATACTTCCAGCAATAATATTTTAATTAATTCAGTTACCAGTTCGCACTGGCTATTCTCAATGTCAAATTGTATTTATTATAAGTATTATATTATAGGCTTAGCTTATTGGCTTTCGCATTATATTAGTGCATTCTATGTCTTTCTGGTTTTGGACACGGTTGCTTATTCCTTGCCGGAATCTGTTTTCTGATAGCTACAACTTGGGGGTCTTTAAGTCCGGGGGCTACTTGTAGGTGAGCGTGCTCCATCGTCAACCACATTGTCGCTTTCTAGCAAGGGAGATAATGGTCAAACCCGAGCCTATCAATGTAAAAAAAACTGGCAATAGTCGACGAATAACGTCGAATATTTTTGAAATCATCAAATGACTCCTACCGCTCTGGGTGAAGCGAGAGAGACAGAGAGAGTGTCAGACTCTTACTGACTAAAACTCACCTGTGTTCAGAGCCACGAGAATTCTTTCGAACAATTTCGAAGCTCTAGCAGGAAATATCCTGACCTAATCTTAATCTAACCATGTTAAAATTTTAGAGAATTTCGTATTCAAATTAGTACCTCCGGGTGAAATGCAAAGACTTATGGAGCCTCTCTGAATGAGCTAGTGTGAACAAAATAGTCGACTAGTTCAACTTTCTCAAAATACGATCTTTTTGATCTGGATATAGTCTTTTTCCACATGTTCTTTTTCGTGTGGTATGTTAGGTTAGGTTAAGTGTTGTAGATCATGATCTCAAGTAGTGTCATCGCTTTATATCTACCGACCTTATGAGCACCATTTAACTTCTGGTCTCAGATAGTGTTAATAGATTAGCAGATATTGACTTTTCCATCTACCTACATAAGTAATTAGTCATTTGGCGTTTAGTAGGCATAGTTGAAAGGCTCATAATCATAATTATCACATATTAGAATAAACAAATGAACGGCTAAGATGCCGTCGCTTGATGTACCTATAATATTTAGATTTAAACCATAGGATAGCGACAATAGCTGTGAGATTGTTCGAAAAAGCTGCCGTGGTATTGGAACGTTGTGACAACTGAGACAATCATCATCATCTTTTCAACCGAAAAATGTCTACTGCTGGACAAAAGCCTCCCCCAAGTGTCACCACAACGAACGGTCCTGTACGTCTCGTTTCCATCAGATTCCCGCAACCTTTACCAGGTCATCGGTCCACCTTGTAGAAGTCCTTCCAACGCTTCGCCGCCAATCTTTTGGCCTCAACGGCTATCAGTTCTGCGAGCAATATGCCCCAGCCAGCCACTTAAGTTTGGCGATTCTTCGTGCTATGTCGGTAAGCTTAGTTCTGAGACGATAACTAATAGAAATAAGCAAGAAAAAGATATAGAGAGTCGACTCAAACTAATTTAGGATACAGGCAAAACAATGATGACAAAAGGAAAGATTCCAAAGAGGAGTTTGAAAAGTAACTACCTACTGAACACAAGTCAAGAGTACAACCGTCGGTTATAAAGGATGTAACTAGAAGTCAAGAAGCCGCTAACTATAGCTAAGTACATACGAATAATACCTTGATCTTCACACGGCGACGGCACATGTTATTTCTAGATGTGACTGGTAACAATTCTATTATCTTAACGGCTTGGAAAACTTCTTGCAAACGTTTGAGCATTTGGTCAAATGTAAATATTCTTTGCGGACAACAAAACGGATCTGCGGCGTTACCATGACGTTCAAAGTAAGACTGTTTCATTCTTATTTTAGTGTGGGTAAGAGACAGAACTATACAGGTTGTCTAGCGCCATCTCTTACCCACTCTGGAAATAAGAATGGAACAATTTTACTTTAAACGTCATGATACAGGTCCTGAAAGATGAAATTTCTAAAAAAAAGGAGGTGGTTACTGAGATAAATACTAAATAAAAGAGAAATATTTTCATATTTCTCTTTTATTTATATCATCGCGATGAGTCATGTTTTTTAATGTCAATGTTATGTCAATCCAAATTGTCATTGTCAAATTTGGATAAGAGCAAAAGAAAGATGATGGGTCCTTAGGTACCTACAGTTTATGATCTGTGTCGTATCGAAAGATATAGTATTCATGATGGAACTTTTCATAGTAATGATGCATACGCAATTAAATAAAACCTTAATGATGTTTACATAATAATTGTTTAACGAATACTCGTTCATCATTCATCATAGTTGTCAACTAGTGTTGCCAGGTGTCCCGATTTGCCGGATATATCCCGATTTTGAGGGATCTGGAGGCGCGTCTCGATTTGAGCCTGATCGGGACACTAAATGTTCCGATAAATCAATAAATTTATTAAAACCAATTATAATTACATACTATAAAGTAACACTATATATCGTCGCATTCGCATCGTTGTCACACATGTTAAGTGCGTTCAAAATGACACACGGCCCATCACTAGCTTGTCTCTTTCTCGCTCAGAGCCGCGTTGTCTTCGTCCGTCACGCGTGAACATAATGTCACCTGTTTCACTCAATCCACATAATCATAAGTAGGTCTGCGTCTTAGTCGTGGGCTTGCGGATGATGAGCAACGAGAACCTCAACGTTCGCTCTTCCAGTAAGGACCAGGCTCGAGTCGATGACGCGTCGTGTTCGTCGTTCCTCAAAGAAATGTCAGCAAAACTGAAGTGGCTCAGTAAGGCCGATGCCTGCTAGAGCTGCCTGGGAACGATTGAAAGACTGACTGTTGCTTAGCTGTAACTGAAGAACACAGTTCCATCCTAGAGCGATAAAAGTCATTGAATGATTTTTACCTAAAACCCTAAATCCGGATTTGTTTTACCATTTGTCCCGATTTTAATTCAATTGGACGTAGCAACACTATTGACAATCCGTATCTTCTCTTCGTCATCTCCATTGTGACAAACTATACTTTGATCTGGTCTTGACTTAACATATTGAGGTCCATACTTTATTTTACATCTTTTATTGTTACATAGGTAACTCATATAAAATGTTGCCAATTATATAGTAATCTATAGGGTAATACTAGACAACCTTAATAGATATGGTAATATTAGACAACCTATCAATGGACTGAAGCTTGAATGGAATGTGCAGTACTGCTACAAAATAACTAAACTAAAACACACATACAGACACCATAACATACTAATATTATAAGCAGACAAGATTTGTATTTTGGTTTGTAATGAATAAATTCAAGAGAAGACTCAGAATGCTACTTTGTCACTAAGTGTATTGTCTATAGGCATACATTTTCTACCCTTACACGAGCGAAGCCGCTGGCAGAAACTAGTTTATTTTTATATGCGTATAACCAATCACCTTTCTTCGAATTTCAATTATTGTCAGATCATTTATTTTCTTAGAGAGACTTCAATCATCAGCTCGACCTTCACACATATTTGTGTCTCATTTATTTTAGAAACTGTTCATGCGCTCTTGTGAGTTCTTAAAATAATTTATTGTTACGAGACAAGTAGAATTTATAGAAGTGAATAATACGTTCATCAATCAGGTGTAAATGACCGCTACTAAAGATGCTAGCGGTATTTATATTGAAACAATTGGACTAGAATTTTACGTCCTGTATTTTATAACGGTTTCTTTGTATGGTTGTCTGATTGCCTAATGCGAATTTCTTTTACGTTAATGCGATCGACACGTTCATGACGTTCGGTGTTCCGATTTGCCCGCTCCAAGCTCTTAACCAATCAGAGAGCCAAACGGAGTAAGCGTTTTGAACGTGTTAACGGAAAAAAAAATCGCACTAAGGCTTCTGATAGCGTCTTTGAAGTTATAAAGTAGGTTTATTATAATTTCCTTGAAGAAAAATACATAAATTGATGAATAGGTAAATAAATTGGGCTAACGACACTGGGATGATGATAATGATAATATTCCACAACTTTTCCATCTAGTCCCAAACTAAGCGGAGCTTGTGGTATGAGTACTAGACAACTGATAAACATACTTATATATTTCTACATAATATAGATAAATTACACACAGACACAAAAAATAATCGTGCTCATCAAATCATGAAATCGAACCCACAAACTCTGCCATAGCAATCAGGATCACTGATCACTAGACCAACAGGCCTGTCAAATGATGAAATCCAGCATTTTTTCTAGTGACCTAAAATCAAAGCCGCAATCACTGCTTCAAATTCTATCTCACCTCACATAAGCAACAATCATAAACGCATACCTACTCCGTAACATATCACACTGGTCTCGCAAATTGAGCTAATTTGATCTAATTTGCTTGTTATAACACCCACGCTGATTCTCGGCATGACCAATCATCGGGACGGACATATCTTTCTATATATAGACTGTGTTATGTCACTTTAAGGTATACAAACGTATAGGCAGATAGACAGACAGTTGTAAAAGAAAACATACACTTGGCATGCATTTGGTAGGTTGCGACTTGCAGCATGTTATATGCTTTTTAGATGTTGAATGATTCGATCTTTATCGTCATCTTCATCTTCCTGCCCTTGTTCTATGTTATTTGGGGTCGGCGCAATACGTTTTTTTCTTTCATTCTATTCTTTCACTCGTCACGCTGTCACTAACTCCCTTTTCTTTCATATCACTTCTTACACAATCCGTCCATCTTTTCTTTGGCCTCCGTCTCCCTCTCCATCCATTTACATGTAACTCTTTTGGTAACATGCGTTTCATTTTCAATTTTCCAGTCACTGACGCCACTTTCAAACTTCCTTCCTTCTAATAAAATCATTTCTCACTTTATCCATGAAATAGTAAAAATGATTGTAAAATTGTTACACATTACTCATATTTTAAGTATCTTTTGGGGATTTTTGTGTAAACAGTCACTGGTATCGTCTGGAAACTTCGTTTACAACATGTTTAGGATAATTAACAAAAGTCACGGTGATGATGATGGAGAATTTTTATTGTTGGAAGTCCTTCCGCAAGGTGGACCGGTAATCTGGTGAGCATCGCGGGAATCCGATGGCTGCGAGTAGAAGTGGCCAGTAGAAGAAACGAGACGCTTTGTTGGGAGGCAATATGATAATAGTTTATTTTTCTCCACAATAATATTCTTAATTGCGAGCCCAATTTCTACAGTAACATATAGGAGGGGCATTATATTGTGGGAGACTGTTGCCTCAACTAGGCTCAAGGCCTGTATTTCAGGTCACCGGGACTCCTCCATTTAAATTTAATAAATTATATTATGAACTCGTACAAATGGTATGGTACAGTGTAAGTCTTCCCGCTGAAATGATCTTAAAGTCCTCAGTCCACTAAAATGTACACTTACCTTTAGAATTTGAAACAGTATATTCTTGTAACTGCTTAGAAAGGATGTAATATCAGGAAAGACCAAGCTAATGTATAAATTGAGCTAATCAAGTCGAAATTACTGCTTCAGCATGAATCTGTTTGGGTTTGAATACAGGAGCCTCACGATGACATGTTCATATGACATGTCGTGCGAGTGAGAGAGAGGGATGGAGGTATACACCCTATATATATAGCTCCCTTTCACAGTTCAGTCTAGGTCGTCAAATAGATCGCTTTAAGAGCTCGTGGTAAGGCCTTGGTTCATTTAAAAGACGTCCACTGTTAGACATAGGACTTCTCCAAACGTCTCCACTTCGACCATCGACCGGTCTTGTGCCAATCGCATCCAGTGAATTCCCGCAGCCTTCACCAGGTCATCAGCCCGTCTGTTTTGTAAACATCTTACCGCGGAAATTTAAGTGAAGTGGGCGTGAAGTGAACTCATTACTCCTATAAATCAAACTCATCCTCACGGATATCGCTCATCTTCCATACTACAAGGCTAGGTGTTGCAAGCCCCGTCAAGATTTTTTTTTCGAGACTTTTTTAAGGTGGTACGTCATCTAATGACCTCTCTCGTTCTAAGGCGGA
This sequence comes from Mythimna vitellina, assembly GCA_949316375.1. NCBI lineage: Eukaryota > Metazoa > Arthropoda > Insecta > Lepidoptera > Noctuidae > Mythimna > Mythimna vitellina. The sequence continues at coordinate 3,439,308 of OX438709.1, read as the reverse complement.
ACGTGAGGGCGTGTCAGACTTATACTGACTAAAACCACAACTATGTTCCTTCTGTGCACTTTTCGATCCAGGACCAGGGGTTTCCCTTTCAGAAGTAAACCCATGGCAGTAGCTTTCGGCCCTGTTAGTCCCCTACGGATTTGCTGATATCTCTGAGGCGCGCGTGGAACACTATGCGCTGTCAATGACTCCGGATCGATCCGGACGGTTACCGGACGGTCGGACGGCATTCCGAGCAGCGGGCTTGGAATTTCCTTGCGTTGGGGGCGCTCCGCTGGAGTATTAACTGAGGCCCTACCTTGAGCTCGACCTATGCTAAACCGTTAGAGGGATGGAGCTATATACGTTGTATAGCTCCATCCCTCTTTCTCGTTCACACAATTGACTTCACGACATTGTAAGGCCCTGGACATAATTTTGCGCTTCAATAAAAGTCCTAAAGCGACAAGTGGTGAATTTTTTAACGCCCGGAAATAGGAAATTACAAAGCAAGGTGATCTACATAGCTCAGGAATCTGTAAGTTTTTTTATACACTGTCATAGTGAAGGTTAGTAGTGCAAATTATACATATACCTACAACTGTAGGTGTCCGGAAGTTTGAAGAACTGTCTATATTCGAAATACAGTGGCTGCAGTTCTAGATTAGAAAATAAATGCTTTTATGCAGGAAGAAGTATATACAAAGTGATGAACAGACACAGCAACTCTTGAAGTAGTAGTAAGTAGTAGTAGTAACAGTTTGAATGCAGTTGACACGACTGCACGCCTTCTGCAATTTAACTGCAATCGGACTGCACGTTTGGTTTGCATTTCTATTGCAGTCGTGTTAACTGCAATCAAACTGCACTTGAACTCCAATTTGCGGTTGGATTGCAGTTGAAATGCGGTCCGTCTGTCTAGAGCCTTAGATAACTTCAAAATAAATCACGCTAATATAAGAAAGGCGAAATTTTGTGTATATGTTTGTTAGTTCTTCACCATCAAACGGCTGAACGGATTTGGATAACGTTAGGTATATTGACTTGGCTCGCGAGGTTGTCGACATGTGGGAAGTGGATTCTGTGATCATTGTACCGATAATCGTTTCAGCGAATGGCTTAATAGCCAAGAGCCTCGACCTACACCTTAGGAGGCTCTCGTTAGGCGACTGGATCAAGGGCTTGATTCAGAAAGCGGTACTTCTGGACACGGCTCGTATAGTTAGGAGGTTCCTTTCTCTGGAGAACTGACCGCGGGTAGCTTGGACCCTGTTTCCGATACCTGTAGTCTACTAGGTAGACCATTTTTTTTTAAATTGATATAAACCAGTGCTTGACTGCGATCTCACCTGATGGTAAGCAAAGACACTAGTTTATTAAAAGCCTATTCACTCTAGCCTTGAAGACACCTAAATTATAGTTGGACGGGAAGACCGCAGCAGGCAAATTGTTCCAGTCCTTCGATGATGTTCCTTCCTTTATTCCAGACTATGGTCTGGAATAACGAATAAGATTTTTTTTTATCTCGAGAGTACATTTTCTTGGGAGAATTTTCCTCTTTCACACGGTCGATGCTCTTATCAGATACTAGTGTAGGAAAAGTTCAAGGCTGTAAGTGTAAACATACGATAGCAAGGTGTTAGGTTAGGTTAGGTGTTAAATACTGATTTCTAACTAGCTTTTGCCCGCGGCTTCACCCTCGTACATAAAATATAGCTGTCATGTCATGTCACTCAGGAATAAAGCAGCTTACTATCGGTGAAAAAATTCTAGCAATCGGATCAGTACTGACTGATGTCTTGTTTGACTAGTGGTTAGTGGCCCTGACTGCTATGCCGGAGGTCGTGGGTTCGATTCCCACCCAGGACAAATGTTTGTGTGATGAGCACGATCATTTGTTCTGTGTCTGGGTGTAATTTATCTATATATGTATGTATTTAGAAATATATAAGTATGTTTATCGGTTGTCTAGTACACATAACACAAGCTCTGCTTAGCTTGGGACTAGACGGCGTTGTGTGATAGTTGTGGAATATTATATTATAATACTTTCAGAGATAAACTCCTACAAACAAAAAAGCAAACTATACCTCTTTGTAATAATATTAGTGTAGATTAACGAAAAATTTCATATACCATATAAACAAATTGCCTCTTTATTGAAACTCAAATTTATGTCATTGCTTAAACGTCATAGTTACATACGTATATTATGTAATTTTGTATTAATTACTGCAGAGGTGAACGGAGTTCATAACACGTCACCAGCACGGCGCCATCACGCCTATTTACTTGTTGCAAATATCTGAATACATAGTGAAATATATTAATTTATTACTCTTACGTACACCTAGGTACTGTTTCCTATGACCTTTGTGCAAAGCCTTTTGTTCTACGAGCAATGCCCTGGCCACTGTCACTTAAGTTTGGCCGTTTTGCCCGTAATAAGTACAGATGGTCGATTTGGCTGAAAGTTTCTGGAGTGGCGACCGTACACCTGAAGACGTAGTGTTGGAAGGCCTTCCACAAGGTAGACCGATGACCTGTTGAGAGTCGCGGGGATGCGCTGGATGCGAGACGCACAGGACCTGTCTTTGTGGCGACACTGGGGGGAGGGGGTGTCCAGCAGAGGAAGTCTTTCGGCTGAAATAATAATGATGGTAATGGCAATAGAATCGACCCCCACGCTTTGGCGTAGTGGATGAAAAATGATTGCTGTGTAAGACTGCCTCTGCTTGGCCTTAGGGGCTTGCGCTTAGGGCTTGACAGGCGTGATATTACATTATTTTACGTTCATTCAATCAAAAAGCGATATAGATCCATAACTTAGGACTCATTAAGTGAGCTTTGCTCGAATCCATATTCCATCATTTATCCTAAAACAACCCAATAACGAATAATAAGAAGCATTTGACAGATGGGTCAGGGGCCATTCATGTATGACGTAAGCACTACGGGGGGGGTAGGGGGGTCTTGCTTTGCTTATTTTTGATGACATGGGGGATCTAGACGGTGATAACGTCAGCAGTATATATTTTTTCAGTTTTTTAAGAGAACAATGTCGATGTTTCAAAATCACAAGAAAGTGAGCAGACACATCACTGAGCAGCATTATATCCAATGTCATTCAAGATTTAGAGTCATGAATTCGTGTATTAGTGACTGAGGACTGTTAATTTGAATAAATGTGTCAAAATTTTAAATGAAGATTGTTTTTTTCCTTTATTTTTAGACTTACAACTACTGCTCATAAATTAATAACGAAACCAAAACATTGATAAATGTTTGTAACAATGTGTACGTAAGCATGGGGAGAGGGGGTGAGAGCTTTGCTTATTTTTGCTGCCAAGGGGGCGGGGGGGGGGGTTAATATTTGCAAAAAATCTGCTTACGTAATACTTGAACGGCCCCTCACCCACCCATCAGAAACCCAGCCTAGCTGATAGACGCTTATCTTTACAACCTCAAGTCACAAAATACTACAAAATTTAGCCGGTCATGCGATCGTAATTTGATGGATTTTACAACGGTATGAACGGTAGACGGTTAAGTCAATGACCTTTAGTTTGGGTATTGTGAAGAGTGAAGCTAGAAAGACATTAGACCGACGCACACGTGTAACACGTCTGATTTGTACTTAGAACGACGTCGCGTGGCGTGGATCAAGTGTAGCTCTACAAGTCTAGTTTCCATATAAAATGTATGCAGACCGACGCGCCTAGATCGGCGTGTGTGGCACACGCACGTGTGCGCAGTGTAGTTCTAGCTTTAGAGAGGACTATTTTATGTTACACGCGTTGCTTGCGTGGTCTTTTAGGGTTCTATAAAAACGGGACCCTATTACTAAGACTCTACAGTCCGCCTGTTTGTCACTAGGCTGTGTCTCCTGAACAGTTATAGCTAGACAGTTGAAAATTTCACAGATGATGCACGAGTATTTCTGTTGCCACTATAACAACAAATACTCAAAAGAGAATAAAATAAACATTTAATTGTAATTCCCATACAAAAAACCTGTTTTTTTTTACCGCTTTAATATCGGCAACAGGCAGATTATGGTACGGAATCCTTCGTCCGCGAGTCTGATTCGCATTTGACGGTTTTTTGCCTATGAACGCCAGTTTTTGTATTAAGGTTTTTTTTTTCGTCGTAGTCATATGTTCATTGTACTTGTTTTAATGCTTTTTAAGTAAGTGTAATGAGAAATTATTCGGTTTATAATTTTGGTCCTTACATCCGGGTTGATTAGTGATTAGAATTAGCTATTGAATTGTGTGCGCGGGAATTACAATTACGTGACTTGATTACGCCATCACTTTTCTACCATCGGACAACCCTACGTACGGTGCGTGTCCACCCTTACATTGCTAACACCTCTACGGTCCGGACCAAGCTTTTCGCCTAGTCTTTTAGCTCTATCGAAGGACTGGAACAATTTGATTTCTATAGAAACCTAAATAAAATCGACAAGATAGCTGTGTATCCAAAATATCTAGAGAAAGATGTGTAATAACATCATAATCACGTAAGAGCGGTTGTATGAAAATGTACTTCGAAAAGGCCGCTCTTAACTCATCATGGGTGCATTCACAAACATGTAAACACACATACACAAGACACTGATACCCGGGACTTCTACCTGTAGGCCATAAAAATATTTGGTAGTGTCAACTTTTACTGACTAAAACCCAGAGTGTTCCTTACATCGCCCTTTATTGCGAGGGCTTCGGGAAATCATCCAATATCATCTCCCGCCCTTGGACGGAGCACGAGGGCGTGTCAGACTTCTACTGACTAAATCCCATTCCCTTGTTCCTTCGTTGCCTTGACTAGCAAATAAAATATCATTGTTTGTTTGATTAACAAGTTTTTCTAACGTCATTGTAGGTACCAGGTACCTACTTACATAAGGAAATAAACACGTGAAGTTATTTCTTGAGGATGGTTCTGAGTTAAGCTAAACGCACACTTATCCGAGCCAAACGCGTCGAACGAATCGTTGGGTTTATTCTGCAGCCCTTCCAGATTCGCGGGGTTTCAAAAGAAATCTAAAATTTTATTTTTTAATTGATATAAACCAGTGCTTGACTGCGATCCCACCTGATGGTAAGCGGAGATGCAATCATTGATGGTCAGGCGCACTAGTTTATTAAGAGCCTATTCACTCTAGCCTTGAAGACACCTAAATTATAGTTGGACAGGAAGACCGCAGCAGGCAAATAGTTCCAGTCCTTCGATGTACGCGGTATAAACGACGAAGCTAAACGCTTAGTCCGGACCGTTGAAGTTTCAACAACGTAAGGATGGACCCTGCGCCTGTGCTCGAGGCTTTATAGATTAGACTTAACCAAATCTGGATCCCCAATTAGCCTCTTCGCACGCCTTTCCACTGAGTCTAAAGCTGCTAGATGGCGTTCTTTCGATTCGTTCGACGCGTTCGTCTCAGATAAGTGTGCGTTCACCTTTAACTTTTGTTCTTTGTTTTTGAATGTACCTTTTTCTTTTCGGGAAAATTAAATGTTACATAAGGGCTACAGTTTTTTTAGAAATAAGTTTTGCCAAATATTTTTGTAATTAGTGTCCACAAATAAATCGTGGGTTACAAGGTCTCCTAATAATACACGTTGTAAAAAAATATTGTGGCTTGGCAGTGATTAGCTAAAGTGGAAAACTATTCGTTACGGAATATTAACGTTAATTTGAAACATGCGCAAAGGTACAATGAAGCATTCATCTAGTGATAGGTAGAATGGTAACTTGCAAAATTCGAACAAAAGTTTTATATTAAACCTGTAGAATATCCCCCGAGAATTCGGTGCTCCCAAGGTTGAGCACGTGAGGAGCACGTGCGCGACAGTTACCTCTGACTCCATGCATCCTCTGCACAGAGGACTATCCGTGATATTTTTTGTGAAGAAGTATTTGTTAAGTGAGTCCTCGCCACCTGACGCAGGCTACCTCTGTTCAAACGCAAAAGGTTACTGGTTAGGGTTTTATTTAAGTATGGCATAGCTTCTTTAGCCTGCTTGAGACCGGTGCCATTGACCATCACCTTCCGGCTTGTGCGTTGGTGTGCTCATCAACTGCGTCGTTGCCCATTGAGCCGCTTTGTCCTTTTAACTATTGCAGTGTCATAGTATTATTGTTTGGCACTGTAACGCGTTCTAATGCAAAGTGGCATTCTTGTATGAGTTTCGAGGTTGTTGAGGTTTCTCCCAGTGGTTCTTCCAGTGAGGCTCTGTCGGAGATTATGTGGATATGAGTATCCGTAACTCTCCTGGCTTCTACAGCGTGGGCCGCTAGAATGATGCCAACATATTCTGCCTGGTAGACAGAGTTAAGTGTTCCTAGCTGTTCGGATATCTTTATATTAAGGTCGTTGGAGAAGACTCCGACTCCTGTTCCGGTATTCGTTTTTGATCCGTCAGTGTAGATTCTCAGTTCCTTTGGGCCTGAGTAGTCGTACGATTCTTCTGTGAGTTAGATGCTGTATTGTTTTTTGAAGTGCGGTGCCTTAGAGACTGTCGTTAGGGGTCGTCATCATGGGCTGTCGTTTAACAGCGTCTTCCATAATGCGTGTATTGTTGATTCAAGAGCACTGTTTTCAGTGAACCCGAAAAGAAATTGAGTCTAAAAACAGCCAGGGCTGCCTCCTACTTGTGATTGCGACGCAGGCGAGCCACTGCAATTTTTCGAGTTCTTTTTGGGCTGTGCTCAAGTCGGTCCCGGGCCACCAGTCTAGGGAGCCATATGTGATTATTGGTCTAATGACTGTGGTATATTGCCAGTGGGATATCTTTGAGCTAATGCCCCATTTTCGTCCCAACATGCGTCGTTTGCAACTGCGCTTGCTTATCGCTTTGATATTTGAAAACGAAAATTACGTAGTAATAGCATGGGATATTTATTTATTTAACACTTTATGCACAAAGGTACAGAGGCGGACTTAATACCTTAGGCATTTTCTACCAGTCAACCTTTGGGGATATTATAAGATTTGTAGTTCTTCCTGATTTTAAAGATAAATATATAGTATTAAATTTGTACTTACATATTGAAAGAGATTCCACGTTGACAAAGGGTTTTCTTATCGTTTCGGTTCTTGCCCAAAAGCACTGAACAACACGGCATTTTGAACTGATGGCCGTTTGCCCGAATGTGCATTTTTTGTGCAACTCGCGCGGACACGCCCCCTTGCCCCTTCTCCTGTTTTTATATTTCTATGCTCGCATCCATCGGATCCATTTCAAATGTATAAGGAAACATTTTTTTTATTTATTTGTAATATTAGTGTACAAGTGTAACACGTAGAAGCGGAAGTCGGTCTATTTACTCAGTAATCTGTCTATTATCGTCTGACTTCGTTTACATAATTCTCCGCAGTGATTTTGAGTCATCCATAATAGATTACAATTGTAGACATAGCAGGTAGGTACAGTTTAAATAACAATTTATTTCTTTTTATAGACCAAGGAAAATTTAGGTATTTCTTTATTTAATTACAAGTCAAGGTCATTTGTTAAGTAAGCTCAAAGGGGAGCAATATTTTTAATTTTCGTTGAGTCGCTCGTAGATATAGATTTTTTAGACTGGATGTACCCCGCAGACGCAGCTGCGTCTTTCTACTGCTCCGCTCCTATTGTTCGTAGCGTGGTATCATATGGCTTTATAACCTTTCTCGATAAATGGGCTATCTATATAGTTTTTCAATTCGGATCTGTTGTTTCTGAGATTAGCGCGTTCAAACAAAGCTTACTCCATTGTCAACCATATCATCACTTATCATCAGGTAAGATAATGGTCAAACAAGTATCTATAATATTTATAAAAACAAAATTATCACACAAATACACTTGATAATATCAATAATTATCTAATTTCACACGGGGGAAACATCCGGCAGAAGTAAAAAGTTTACCGTAAAAAATAACACATCCCCATCTTTTTAGAAAATAATACATCCCCATCTTGTTAGAAAATAACTCATCCCCATTTTGTTAGAAAATAACTCATCCCCATATAGTTAGAAAATAACGCATCCCCGTAATGTTAGAAAATAACTCATCCCCATATTGTTAGAAAATAACACATCCCCATCTTTTTAGAAAATAATACATCCCCATCTTGTTAGAAAATAACTCATCCCCATTTTGTTAGAAAATAACTCATCCCCATATAGTTAGAAAATAACGCATCCCCGTAATGTTAGAAAATAACTCATCCCCATATTGTTAGAAAATAACACATCCCCATCTTTTTAGAAAATAACACATCCCCATATTGTTAGAAAATAACTTATCCCCTAATTGTTATAAAATAACATATCCTCATAATGTTAGAAAATAACACATCCCCATCTTGTTAGAAAATAACACACCTCCATATTGTTAGAAAATAACACATCCCCATATTGTTAGAAAATAACACATCCCCATCTTATTACCTGTCGACCTTCAATAAGTCATCGACCCAAACGGCTATATTCACACCTGAAAAGTCTTCACTCTCCCTGATATTTTCCAAGTACATCTTGAGTAGTCACGCTTGTGGAAGATTCCAAGCAGTGCCAGGACAGAGTGCCAAAAGTATATAAATATTGATCGAAGGAATGCAATCGTTGTCCTTCAGTACGTTTATTTTATTTTTTTATTCTTTCAAATGTAGACAGTTTGCGTGCCCGTTATTGAATATCATTTGTTTGATTTACTGTATGTTTATGAAAAAGTATTGCTAGTGTGTTTCCATATTTTTGTTTTTTAACATTATTTTTGAAATTGTTGTAAATGTATTAGCTTTTTCAACTCATATTTTTAGGGTTTCGTACCTCAAAAGGAAAAAAACGGAACCCTTATAGGATCACTTTGTTGTCCGTCCGTCTGTCTGTCTGTCTGCCAGGACCCTTTATCTCGGGATTATTATAACCTTATACTCAGGCCTGCGGTCCCTTGAAGCTGTGGAAAAGTCAAACTTCTGAGTTAACGTAAAAATAGATTCGGCCGTTTAGGTCGCAAAAAACGTGTATTTCGATACTCTTAGGGGAATCAAAATTCATAAGGTACTTCCCGTTGACCTAGAATTTTGAAATTTTGCATGTAGCAAGGTCTTATTAAACACAAGTATAGGAAAAAATCTGAAAACTGTAAATTTGTAGTTACGTCACAAAAAACTTTTTTTACGATTCGAAAAAATCTTCGTAACTCAATTCGGGAATTAAACTGTTTTTATTTCATAGATAAGTTTGTACGGAACCCTCAGTGCGCGAGTCTGACTCAAACTTGCCCGATTTTTCTTCTTTCATTCATTTTCATAAAAGCGAAACACAGCAGGAGGTTAACAGTAGTGTTAACCTTTTCGCTTTTATTATTCAAAAAATTTATCTTAAATTTTTACTCCGAAACTTTTTACGTGGAAAATTCTACATAAACCATTTTATATTGACTTTAAAACTTATAAATAAGCAAAATTAATAAAAATATCCGCAGTGCCATATAAAGTTCTCTTTCCATAAAATTATTTCCGGGAGTTCCCCAATATATTAATTTTCCTGCTTCGCTACAAATATTACCTATACAGTTGAATCACATTTCAAAGAAAACTAAAATTCAATATTTTTCAGGTGATAATTTGTTGATAAGGCATTGGTTACTAAGTATTGGTGATAATAGGGTAGGCAGCTAGCTCGACAAGCAGTTAAAGTGAAGATGACGTTGAAGTTCAACTCGAGAATACAGAAGCTAATGGTTCTGCTATTTTAAGTTCAGTAGCCCTTTGACAAATCACCTTCGAGTGGCTTAACGGATTTGAATGAAATCTTAAGAAAAGGGCAGACCATGTCCTGGAATAGTGGTACATAAGAAACTTTTTTTACCTGGGAGTATATTCCCTTGGCCGATTTCTTGAATTTCACACGGTCGAAGACAGTGGCTTCTATATATCTATTAATATATAAAAGCCACTGTGTATTATGACCATTAGGTCACTTATTAACGGGATAAAAGCTATTAGGCTCTTGTCCCGTTTATAGTCTACATCGAACCATTTCAGGTGGAATTGAATGGGATCAGGGATGGGTTTTCTCTTGAGTTATATGATCATAAATAATTTTAATTGTGGAAGAGAAAATCCATCCTTGCAAACAACGCAAACTGTCGCTTACGACATTTTCTTAAAAAGGGTCTATGTGTCTGTACTTCTTCAGGTAGCTGGTCCTTCGGTCCAAATCAGTAGGAATTATGTTATACAGTTTCAATTTTAGCACTAATATACTTCACTACAATGATGTCTATACCGCCTGGACCGGTCTCTCCCTCCTCAAGATTTACATAATATTGCCAAGAATTAAGGCACGCTCCTACTGCATAATCTCATGCCCTTCCCACAATAATTACTTCATCTTTCATCACAGTTTGTCCTCCCCATATCAATCAACACTCTAAAATTAACTCTGACGTCATTCCTTGGGGGTGTGACCGTGTGATCTATTGGATATCAGCCAGATGGATGGTGTGATTGCACGTGGTAACCTGGTCCCCTCACGTCTGCCCGTGGGTGGGGCTGTCACGTGAAACAATTGAACGTCAAGACGTGTAATTGCACCTGTGTACTTATGGATAATGGGTCGGTAAACGATCGCAGTAAACAAGCCTCTCGTGCGCAACGTAATTGTGGCGACAAGCTGTTGATTGATGCACCAGCAAAATTCCATCGTCACTGAGTACTCTCATAATATGACACACGTGGAGTAGTGGACCGTGTATTCAAACACAGCCAGGCGCATTCATCATCATTTCAGCCGAAAGACGTCCACTGTTGGACACAGGCCTGCCCCAAGCCAGGCGCATTGCTTTATGTAATTTATTTCATCACCACTGCTCTCAAAATGGTGAAGGAAAACATCGTGAGGAAACCGGCATGTCCTAGAACCTAAAATTCGACGAAATATGACATGCGTTAACCTACACAGGGCCCGCGTGGCGGATTACGGCCTTTCCGTTTCCCCTCTCTTAGAGAGATTTGAGTCCCACTAGTGGGAACATTAAAAGGCTGTTTATGCTTATGACACATGTTGCTTCTACAGACATACACTTACCTTACTATGTGCTTTCCGTATCGGTGTATTGCCCGCGACTTCGCAGACTCAACGCTTTTTGGGACGCCATTCTTGGGTATATAGCCCAAACTTGGCCACCATTCGATTAACATCTTCCTCGAGCGGTCATCTAGCCCTCGTCTTTTAATGAACGCATTTACTTCTATTTTAATAGACGTGCTTGCAATTTCTATTATTGCATACTAAAACTGACGTAAGTGATGTCAAGATGTGGCGACAGTGTATTGATGAATAATGATTGGTTAGTTCAATGAGATCAACACTCTATTGAACCTACTGACCGAGTGACATAAATAGGTTCGTTCATTACAGTTATTTAGTTCCTGAAACGTATGTTTCTTTTTATAAGTCGGTTAATTGACCAATGTTATTCTTGAAGTTGAAAGTCTATTGTCTATTTGGTATAGGTGTAATAATGACAACATTTAAAAACACAAATAAGAAAAACAATACTTTCTTATAAAATTTATTAGCGTTTAAGTCTGTCATGTAGTCGTGCCTTTGGCGTGTTGAACACATCTTGCTTTAAAATTGCAAAATTCTCCTGCGCCGAGCCTTGGTACAGGCTATGGGCTGAAGCGAGGAGGAGTGGCAGGCGGTCGCCTCCAGCGAAGCAGTAATGCTAACAAATGAGGCGGCCGTACGTGCACGCGCGAGGGCGCGGCTATCTCGCCCCAGCTACCGGGATCCCGATCCCGATTTCCGGCCACCGTAGGCGCGTGCTTGTGGCCCAGCAGGGTCGAAGCCTACTGGGGTTAATGGTCTGCTTCTGAAAGGAAGACTTGGCCCTAGTATGAAAGGCAACGAAGGAACAGGAGTGGGTTTTTAGTCAGTAAAAGTTCAGCCAGTTTCACTTGGCCATTTCTTGAAGTGATCAATTTCTATGATCTGGCCACGACTTATACATATCATTTTATTATATACAAAAAATAAACTAGTGCTTGACTGCGATTCCGCCTGATGGTAAGCTATCGTTGATGGTGAGGCGCACTAGTTTATTAAGAGCCTATTCACTCTAGCCTCGAAGACCACCTGTGGTGGTCAAAAGATATAATTAATTTCTGTAACATAATCCTTATTTTCATTTCCGGCTGTTACAAACACCAGCCAATACTTTTCCACCGAATATTGGCCTAAACATTTGTCAAAGGGACGAGAATATTCCACCACGTCTGCTCGGCCAAGATTGGCCAAAGGTACGGCAATTTTTCAATTGATACGACAAGAGGCAATTGTTCGTAAATCGTTCGGTGGTTCGCGTCAATCCGTTGTTTCGCAATTCCGCATACATCGGGAGTGTTTTGAATTTGTTTACTCTTTCATACTAGTGACGTAAATAGCTTTGTATTTTTTTCAATTTGGTGTTTACCTGCATTATTTATTTACACTTTGACCGCAATAATTTTGATAAACTGGCCACGTGCGAGTCGGGCTCATCCACGAAAGGTACCACAATATTAATCGAGCAAAAAATGCTGATATTTAATTTTTTATTGTATGGGAACATCCTTTATTTATTTTTGTAGCTAGAAATCGGTGGCACAAAATATATAGGTACAGAAGTCAATCTTATGTATGTACTTCACATTTTATACCTACGCTCGACATTCGAACGCGCTCGGGTTTTGTTTTGGTGGGAAAATCACATAATGACAAATCTCGCTCTTGGGTGGAGCGAGAAATAGTGTCAGACTTTTACTGACGAAAAACCCACTCCTGTTCCTTCTTTGCCTTCATCCCGGGGCCCCGGGCTTCGCTTTCGCACGCGGTCGGGTGCGCTGAAAAATAAATTAAAATATCGGATACAATCTACCAATACTTATACAAATACATCTATACATATAATAAAACAGTAAAATTCTTTTGTGATGGTATTAGTTGGCGCAAAAACTACTGAACCGATCCTGTTCAAATTTTGCATACACAATCCTTATAGGTCAGGGCAACTGATAGGCTATAAACTATCACGCTATTTGCTATGTGGGGTGAGCAATAATCCAAAATGTAGGTATTGAACGACATTTGCCGCGAGTTCAATTCCCAGCTACAGTTAAAAATTTTGACATTATTTTGTCTTATTTTTTTGTATTAAAATAACTTTTACCATTTTTTCAAAACAAAATTGACATTTCTATTCGATATCTTCTAAATATTTTGTAAAAACTAATCAAAACACATAATAAAATCAAAGCGACGAGTAAAATCACGTACTATAATGTTACATTATTCCATTTAGCTGCAAATTTAACTTCTAAAACGAAAATCATCACGCTATCATCGTTAGGGAGCCAACCAGTCAATTATGACGTTTATATAAGAACGTCTATTTTATAGCTTATTCATCGAAGACAGCAGCACAGTGGTTTCGTAACTAGACTTTCATGTAATGTGAAGGTGGTTCAAATCCCATACGGCTCTTTTAGGAGAAATTTTTGTTCTATTTTGTCATCGTGAATAAGATTTTTTTATATATTTTTGCATGCTTACAATTTTTTTTTTATAAATCTACGTATATAATATATCTGTAGAAATTTTTAGTGAAGTGTGTATTATTAATTTTAGAAATCGATGTAGATAACTTTTATACATTTAAATTGTTGGAATTGGAACTTGATAATTGTCTTACTTAGGCTTTGTTTCATCGCAATGAAACAAAGCATATGAAAGACAAACGGTATGAAATCAAAGTTTTCTAGAAGTAAAATATGACACCATAAGCAATTCAGATACTCGCAACGCCATCTAAAGACTCAAAGTAGAAATAATGATGACAATGACGGTTGAACTTCATATTAAATTTGATAGATGGCATTGCGTATTTTACGTAATTTTCTGAGTGGCAGAAGAATGGCCATCGCCCACGTTTACAGTTATGGTTAAACTGGTGTAAGACGAAGGCATTTTTAACAATCCTACTGCTTATTTTTATTATTTTTTTCCCATTATTGTAGCAAGCTAATTGACCGTGATTATTCAAGGGATACCATCCAAAGACGATAAAAGTAAATACCTATATGTATTTAATTATTCACTTTAAAATAACACGGCCACATTTTCGGAAGGGGTTACAGGGTACCTTGCGTTGGATGGTCCCCAGGTGGACCGATGACCTGGTGAGGGTCGCGGGAATCCGATGGATGAGAGACTCACAGGACCGGTCATTATAGCGACACTTGGGGAGGTTTATGTCCAGCAGTGGACGTCTTTCGGCTGAAATAATAATGATGATGATGGCACCTTTTTTCTTTTTTTAAGGGCGGAAATCATCCAATGACTTCTCCCGCTCTGGTTGGAGCGGGAGGACGTGTCAATCTTTTATTGGCTTTTTTTTCCGGTGGGAAAATCATCTTATGACATCCCCCGCTCTTGGGCGGGGCGGGAGATAGTGTCAGAATCTTTTACTGACTAAAACTACACCTGTGTCTATCACTACGCGCTGTTGAGGATTGGGCTCGATCCGGTCAACTACAGGACGGCTAGCTACCTATTGCTCGACGTCCGGAAGCCCGCGTCTACCGTGATTGGTAGTCGGGGTCGGAATCTCGGCTCGGCGTGAGGCCGTTCGTTCCCTAACGCGTGCGGCCTCCGCCTTCGCTAGCATTAAGGCTTTGCAGAAGGAGGCGAACGCCTGCCATTACTCCTCGCTCTGGATCAGAGCCCGGCGCGAGAGGTCACTGACGCCGATTACCTCCACGAGGACACGGCGGTGGTCCGCCCTTGCAGGGCACGTCTCCACTGTGTCCTCCGGCATGATGGCACCTTGCGGATTAATAATGGTGTGTTTTATTATTTACAGTCACTGCTTCATATAAAACGGGATCGAATGTGTTTTTCTGATCACAGTTCGACAACGTATAATGTATCTCAGATTCCTTGCTGCCTTACGTCGATATCTGGACGTTACCTCTTTGTAATGAGTGGTGACCAAAACTGGAACAACCCTCTAAGGGAGGCCAGTCTCAGGGATAACACTTATCGGCTGCTACATTTGTTAACCGTAATTTCATTGTTTTATGGATAAGCTCAGGACTGTTGTGGGTGTTTCGAACGGTTTCTTTTCTGGGTTCGGTTGAAAGTACCCTGATATTACCATTTTGTGAATCGCCTGGAGGACTCGGTGTAGCATGCGGTGGAGGTCTATCCATCTTGAGTGAACTGCCGTGTCCTCATAGAGGCAATCGGTGTCAGTAATTTCTCGGTTTGGCCATCAATATGCGAGTTCGATTGAACGGGGATACACGCGCACAAGTTTTCGCCGTAGTTCATTCATAAGTTGGAGATTCTTAGGTAGTTCCCACTATGGAAAAATCATTTGTCTTATATACGGGGATATCAATTAAATACACACCAAAATATCCTAGGTAAATGAACAAGTAATTCTAACGCTTAAAATGATCAAACTGCAATAATCAATGCAAGCATGCTCCCGCAAATTCTTCATAAGTACTGTTGTGGAAGAAGATAGTTGATGATTTATTTATTTATTTATTTAATCCTTTATGCACAAATGTACAGCGGCGGACTTAATGCCTGCCGGATGATGATGGTAGTTTTGGGATTCACTTAAGGCTTTTCACTATCAGTGCACGTTATCCAGCTGAAGGTCGGTGTCCCGATTATGCTCCTTCGTTTACCTCTATCAAAGCTGTCTAACTGCTTAAACTCTTCAGTGAAAAGTTATTGAGGCGAAAATTGTTATGGGAAATAACTCTTTCGATCAATCTTGCAGCCCTAGCAGACATCGGCCCTAGAGGGCCCTATCCATTTGCTGAAATCTCTTTGAGTCGCGCGTAGAATACTACGCGCCGTCGATTCAGGACTGCTTTGACCAGACGGCCGGACAGCACCACCGCAATCCCGTGTTTGCAATGGCTGGGAATTGCCTTGTGGCTTCCAACACCCGGAGCGTCCCTTGTAGCGACCGCTGAGGAGTCAGGATGTCCTATCCCTCATAGTTTCAGCCACCTTCTTTGATCGTAGTGCGTCACTGAAGGAGGCTACTGGTTGTCATTTTCTCCACCAATCGCCCCCATAAGGACAAGGCGGCGCCGGCTCTCCGACCAAGCGGGACTGACTTCCACCGTATGCTCCATCGTATTCTCCGGGTGATTCGCACAATGGTGAGACCCGAGTGTTTCTTCCCGCTGAATTCGACACAGATATCTTCCGAAACACCCACAACCGGTGAGTCCTGCACAAAAAGAGGATGCCGTGACGCCTCTGTAGACACTTCTCAAAGACAGGCATTACCGCTGCGATTTGATTGTGGCGTGCTCACTGTGGCGAGGGGTTAAAATCATACAATGTTGTTTTACCAGAACATAAACCAGAAACATACATATGCCCATGCATACATATGCCTTTTCCCTTGGGGTAGGCAGAAATGCCAACTGCTACGACCCATACTCTTTCTATTCATTGACGTTCATACATCTGGATCTGGACGAGTACATAACATGTTTCCTGAAGGTAATTTGTGTTTTTAACCGACTTCTAAAAAAGGAGGAGGTTCTCAATTCGGATATTTTTACCTTTAACCGTTTTATGTTAAAGTACAATAAATTATTGCGATGCTTTCGGAATGAATTGCAAGCACAGAGTGATTGTACAGTTTTACGAACTTAACGCAGACGAAGTCGCGGGCAACAGCTAGTAATAATATATATCTATTAGATCTACCTACAATAATTAATTCCATGAATTGTTACTTTGCCGCCATCCTCTCTCCTAACTTTGCTGTGCCCGACAGGGTCCATATTGATCTTGACTATACTGCCGTCATAAGAAAGAAGGGCGTAACTGACACTTTTGTCAAAAATGAGTTATTAACACATTCGGAATCAGCAAAGAAAATGCCATCTTAATCTCATTTCTGATAAAATTGTCAGTTACGCCCTTCTTTCTTATGACGGCAGTATATTTCATACCACCTATGTACATAATATGGAATGCAATAAAGTATTGAGTATTGATATACCTACCTGATATAAATTGTAAAAATATTACATGGCCACAAAGTCATGTTCGCTTTCTTTCTCGCCACGGGACTGGTGGCCACCGCGGTAGGTACTTACCTACGTAACTGTTCTTCGTTACGTTAAAACAAATCATAAAAATACAAGCAAACACTTATTTATCTCTCTGAAACAACTGGTAGCTTAAAAAACGATAATTTACCTATTAATGTTGAATTTAAACGACTGTCCACTGAACAGTTATAACTTTTTTTTGTTGCTCCATTATTGCACAAAACAAGTTACAGACGCGTGTCTCAAACGGATGGCACTCGCGCTCGCACTGGTTCCAACTGGGCTGAGATATCGTGTCCGTGAGCAGTGTCTGTGTGTGCGTTGCTCGAGCACGCTTTGTATGTAGATTGACTTCTGTACCTATCTGTTTTGTGGTGAGGGCGTCCGTTCCCTCACACGTGCGGCCGTCATAGTACCTACTTTAATTAATTTGTTTTGGTTCTCTTGGATCTTGAAGATTCTTCTTCCAAATATTTAGTCTAAATGTTTTTCAAGGGTAGGATCTGCTAGAACCCTCTTTTTTTTAATTTCTAAATATTTCTAATTATGTATACACGAACGATGTTCTTGTTTGATCTGAGCAATACTTATGATTGTATCGATTTGCCTAACAAGATTACTTATGTACTAGCCTAGAACTATATACCGGGGGGTTCGCGCAAGACTTTTATTTGCAGTAAGTTCTTGTCGTACAAACGCAGGCCTGTGAGCACCCCTTCGCCGTCTTACTAAAGGTCTGTGCATATCACTATTTTTAAACGCGCCGTTGACGCGCGTCTTAGAAAAGTGCATCGAAGGCGCGCTTTTATCCTATTAAAGGTCTACAGGTTGCGTCTGACTCGCGTGCGTCTGTATCGCTACAACCCTCGGCGCGGCGCGGCGCGTTTAAAAGACGTGGTGTGTACAGGCCCTAATCAATATAATAAGTTCTGTGAAGATCCACTTCTTTTGTTCTTCTGCTCAAAAATTTAAAAAGCTTATTTACAAACAAATTTAAACTAGTTCCATTAATATTTACACATTCTCTCTCCTTCAATCTTTTTCTCTCACTTGCATGCCTATGTTTATGTTTGCTATTAACCACTTTTTTCTGTTTTAACAGCTTAGAATAGCGCATTGTTAAATATAACTCCTAGTATGTTGAGGAAAATGTATGTTTAAATACATTTATAACTTCTGCATATTTATAACTCAGGGCGGAATACACCAATAAAACTAATCGCGTTTTAACGTTTGGCTCGCATAATCGCGTTTAGCCGCTGTCACTAGTATCAGTTTTCTGTATTTTTCTTTTGTTGTATTTTTACAAGTGACACTAGTGACAGTGGCTGAACGCGATTATGCGAGCCAAACGATAAAACGCGATTAGTTTTATTAGTGAATTCCGCCCTTAGTATTTAATAACATTTTAATGTATAACTGTTATTTTACCCGAATAAAATAAAATAAATATTCTGACTCCTTGATATATGGCAACTTGGTATTAAAACGTGCTGTAGAAAATATATAGCCAATAAACGTCAAGTGATGCGTAAAATTGATTTATTATTACCGATAAAAAATATAAGTGAACGGTATTTTTCCACAATATCATAGCAATTTTTGTTAATAAAAAATTTGATAACAAAATCCCCAGTAACTTGGATGGCTATTGTATGCAAGGACCTGAAGACAGGAAAGGATGTCTCGATGACCCCATTACAACCACGGTTGGTGAAAAAGGACAGAGAGATCCGACCCCTTTTTTGACCTGGAATATTATCGTGGATATCATCAAATGACATTCCTCGCTCTAGGGTTCGGCGAGAGGGTGCGTCAGACTTATCCTGACTAAAACTCACCTGTGCCCTTCAGCTGCCTATTGTGTTCCACAGCCACGGTAAGTCTTGCGAAAAATCTCGCAGCCCTCGTAGGATTCGGCCTTGGCAAATATACTGATAGCTCAATGGACCTTCGTGGAACACAACTCGCCATCGACCCGGGCTTGGCAAATATATACTGACAGCTCAATGAGGCGTTCGTGGAACACAACACGCCATCGACCCGGGCTTGAACCTTATTGAACGGTGAGCTACCTATTGCTCGTCCTCCGCAAACCCGTGTCTGGTGAGCGTCCCTGGATAGCCCTGCGACTTCAGGGCGTATCCTGCAGTCTAAGGATTATGGACACCAAGGCGATTTCAAGCAGAAATCGACAACTAACAATATCAGAACAAAACCAGGAACTGTCGTTAATAGGGTCATAACAAGACATTAGATTGATACAGAATAATTTATTGAAATATGAGCTGTCGCGCATGTAATTGCAGCCTTGACTTGCAATAGAATGCAACGTTGAAGAAATTGTGTTAGGCGCCAGTATCTATTAATATGTTTTAGTAGTGTATGATTATTAAATACTAGCTTCTGCCAGCGGCTTCGCCCGCGTGAAAGTAGGTTTCTCCCAACAAACTTTGGTAGATATTTATAAGATCTACAATTAATTAGAACATTTTATGGTTCTATCTTTTATAGTTTAGGCAGCGTACGCAAAATAAGTAACTTTTCTGGTTGACTTTTTACACCTTGTGTCCGAAAAACTCAAATATTTTACGGAACCCTATTTTTTTCCAAAATAAAATATAGCCTATGTTACTCGTGGATAATGTAACTTTCGAATGGTAAAAGAATTTTTAAAATCGGTCCAGTAGTTTTTGAGCCTATTCATTACAAACAAACAAAGTTTTCCTCTTTATAATATTAGTGTAGATAGTGTAGATTATAGATCAATAGGTATATATGTTACCGGTCAAACCTGATTTAAGGATAAACTAGTTTAGGCTAGGCCAAACCAGTTCTTCTTACATGCTTGGAGCCCCGCTTCGCGAGTTTCTATTTCAGGGTCTTTCTCTCTCATTGCTCAGCCTTATCCCATTTCAATTGGGGTCGGTTCTACTCGTCATTTTTCGCCAGACATTTCGGTTCTGGGTCGTCGAGTCATTCACTTGGGCTTTCTTTAGGTCATTGCTAATCACAGACATCCAAGTCAGAAGTTTCTATTTCAGGGTGGTTATAAAAAAATCGGGAAGCCCTAAAATTCTGATTTTGCTTCGCTCGCTCGTAGACTAATATTGCGGGTATGGCTTAAGCTAAAAACTAGTTATCCTAAATTCTGATTTGGCCGCTAACATATACATAACATATTGGGCATCAAAAAATTCATCCACATCGATGTTAACGGGAAAAGTGTCCAGGGCACCAAGTCTGCTATTTTTATAAATTTGTCATACCAACACGATCCCATTGTCATTTTGCTAAAAGTTCGTAATCTGTTAATTCATAATGATCCATCATTGATCGGTCAATGGTCTCGTAATAGAGTTTTGGTAGAATGATAATATCCAGCTTATTAAAAGCAAAGACTGCACAATGACGTTCTAATGGTAGGTCACTGATCAAAGGGACTGTTAAAATTTTAGCAGACTACCGCATACTTCAGATATTCATTTGTCAATATGTACGAGATTACCATTCTATGCCACTTCTTTCAATGGATTGTCAGTGGTTGACTATTGGAAAGTCATAGCGACGCCATTATATTAGTAAATTACCAAACTTGTCAAAATTAACAATTATGAAATCTATGTTAGACCATTTTGACACTATTGTAATAGCAGACTTGAAGCCCAGAACGCTGGTAGCATTGCCGTGTTGGATAGCAATGCTGATTCGTTGACAGAAGAAAAGCATGCATCATCAGGTTTTAAGTATGAATATGAGTGGTTTTAAGAAGAGGGGATACTAAAGCAACGGTGCATGGACTTAGAAAGGGAAAGATTCAAAGCGGCCTTGAAGCGCTGAAGAAACATGGGTGGGTTTTAGTCAGTAACTAAAAGACCGACACGTACTCTCGCTCCACCTTACAGCTAGAGAAGTCATCGGATGATTTTCTACCTCAAAAAATACTAGTGACTTCCATTCACAATTTTATTTTAAAATAATCAATGCCCCCAATAGTACCTACAGTCTTAACATATAATGAGAGAGAGAGAGAGAGAGTGATAAGGGAGAGAGCACCTGTCAAGGTTACTACCTGACCCTAACGAAGTCTCTGTAGTTCCGCAGTAAGTCCCGGCGGCATACTAAACAATTGTCCAATAAAATAAATTGCAGGTGACGTCATAGTATACAAGCATCGGATGCAGGAGTAAAAACGGGATTCAAATAATATCCTGTGAATGATACGCAAATTCATTGGAGAGATGGTTGGGATCATTCCCGTGGGACCCAAAATGGGAGCAGTATTTACTTTTGAAGGCAACGATAGGATTTCGACACAGCTGTCTAACAACACCCGACAAATGAAAAACGCATTCATTCGCTGGATCGGAATCCCTGTAGCGGTTAGGGCTTGAGTACCGTTGCGGCCTCCTCCTTTTCTAGCATTACTGCTTCGCAGAAGGAGGCGACCGCCTGCCACTTCTCGCTCCGGACCATGGCCTGAACCAGGGCCCGGCGCGAGAAATCGCCGCCGGCGATCGCCCCCACGAGAACACGGTGTTGCTCTGCCCAGGCGGGGGCACATCTTCACCGTGTGCACTATTGATAGGCTCTCGCTTGACCACTATCTGACGATGTGGTGGACGATAGAGCACGCTTGCCTAAAAGTAACCTATTAACTCTTGACTTAAGGATTGTAGCTATCAGGAAACACAGACTCCAGCAAGAAACTCCACTCTTTAGCTGTACGTGGAGTGTCATAGGATGCTGACTGCTAACGTCACAATGCAAAGCTCACTACTTGTATATTTATAGACTGATGCGTTTTACACATGACACGGGTCTCATCACGGTCCACGTTGCTATTGTTTTGCTAACCCAAGCTATTGTTCAGGGCATCATGTTTATAGATACTTGCCGCTAAAATATAACTATATGACCACGAGGGCGTTTATAGGTTACATAATTTTGTGCTAAATTAGCGTGCTATTGTTATTTAACTTTGGTTTGTGGATAAACAGTGATTTTATTTTAGCAGGTGGTTTATTTATTGTTTCTTATTCTGGCAAAACCTTACTCATTTTATTTGGGGTCGGCCTTCCTTGTCTTTATTTTTAATTGACCTCGATTTTGTGCCATGTCTGTGTCGAGATGAGCTTTGAAGTCTCTTTGGATCGTCGTCAGCCTAAAAAGACCTTTAAGAAGCTCTGCTAATGTCATATTTAAAACGAGGTTTGATATTTCAATCGTCTATGGGAGCATATTTGAAAAGCAAGTTGTTTCATCCAATGCAATGTTTGGTAAAGGCAACGCGAAAAAAGAGATAGTGCCTGAACACTCGGTTGGCATTTGGTGACTTCCGTTGCTAACTAGAATATTTCAGAAATGTTATTTATTACTTTATTTATGTACACACAAACACTTAAAAATAAAAAGAACACAAGCAGATAAAAGTGCACAAAGGTACTCTATAACAAAGGTAAAGTAGGCACAAAGGTAATCTTAGCATAATAGCATAATCAGCCTTTTAATCTTCCCACTGCTGGGACTCAGGCCTCCTCTCTAGGAAAGGGAATGAGCCGTAATCCACCACGCGGGCCCAGTGCGGGTTGGTGGATGTCGCATGTCTTCGAATTTTTTGGTTCTAGGACATGTCGGTTTCCGCACGATGATTTTCCTTCACCGTTTTGAGAGCAGTGGTGATGAAATAAATTACACAAAGGGCAATTACCACTCGGCCACCACTGCTCCCCCCACAAAACTTGTTCCAGTGTTATTCAAAATCTTTAAAAGTGGTTTGAAAAAAGTTATCGTCATTCAGTCCCATAAAAAGTATTTTTTTAGTTTTTTACTTTATGAGAATATTATGAAGGGCCAAAGTTCACGTAAAATTTGTGTAAAATAGCAGAACTTCAGACGTCTTTGCTGAATTAGTTTTACAATTTTTTTTCTTTCCAATAGAAACTTTGATGATACTCGTAACTAGGTACAAGATGTCGTAAAATAATCACGTAAGAGCGGTTGTATGGGAAGTATCACAGGTTGAGCGTTCTGTAATGTGCCTAGTCAGCATGGCATTGTTTTATAAAGTTCCCACTGCTGGGACTATGGCCTCTTCTCTAGATGAGGGTCGGTCGCTGTGTTACGTGGCCAGTTAGCTTAGCATAATCTTTTTATTATTATTATTCTTGTTAGGTTCGCGCTTGACCGCTATCTCAACTGATGGAAAGCGACGATGTGGTCGACGATGGAGCGCGCTTACCTAGAAGTAACCTATTCACTCTTGACTTAAAAATTCCTGGGTTGTAGCCATCAGGAAACACAGATTCCGGCAAGGAATTCCACTCCTTAGCTATACGTACAAAATCTAATCAGCCTTATAATGTTCCCGCTGCTGGGACTATAATAAGACTAAAATAAGAGAGGCAATAGGTCGCACCACGTGGGCCCAGTGTAAAGTTCCCAACCCGAATTGCGTGTCTAGTTACAATAATTTTAATCGCTTTTGCTTTCTAAGTAAGTTCATAATTTTAGAATAATAAAATTAGCATCTACTATTGTTTTGTCGTATAACGTAGCGTAGCTACTGTGTCAATGACCGTTGTTTTCTTTTTTGTTTCAATATGTGGATATAGAGGCGTGGTCCTTGTGGTGGTGGTCCTTTAGTTGCCCGTTGCGTTCCATAGCCGCGGTAACACTTCCGAACAATTCCGCAACAGAAATCACCTCTACCTAGGGATACCATATGACCGGCGTTTGCCGCATTTGAGATGCATTTTAAGGTTTAGACAGGCGTGCGGCCGGCAATGGTTTGACTCGGGCATTTTTAAATTTCGCGCCCGCGCGCGCATCGCGCTTGCATGATGCATGATTACAGATTTCATGAAAATCTGCCAGTTTGTGTTCTCTATTTTGGCACACAATGCGAACGTAGAATGTACGTTTTCTCTCGTCAACGCCCAGTGGAGGAAAGAAAGAAATCGGCTGACAATTTTTTCTTTTTAAACTGACTCTTTTTTTATTCTCCTCGCACAATTCATTTTAGTATTTTTTCCCTTAATAATGACAATTGAATCAGTAAAAGCAATATTGATTACACAGGAAAATTACAAAACTGTATCTTGTGAAGATTTTTACGTTTATATCATCATCATCTTCCTGCCCTTGTCCCATCTTATTTGGGGTCGGCGCAACACGTTTTTTTCTTCCATTCTATCCTGTCAACCGTTCTATACTATCACTAAGTTCCTTTTCTTTCATATCACTGTTCACACAGTCCATCCATCTTTTCTTTTGCCTCCCTCTCCACCCATCCACATGTATACTCATAACTCTTTTAGTAACATGCGTTTCATCTCTCCTCTTTACATGACCATACCAAGACAAACGATTCCCCTTCAATTTTTCAGTCTTCAAACTTCCTCTAATATATTCATTTCTGACTTTATCCATTCTTGTCACACCACACATCCATTTTTACGTTTATATATTAGAAAAGAACTATTCAAAAAAATAATGTCCTCTGACAAATATCAGTAATAAATATCCTTCTTCATTATTATCTGTTGGTTTTTAGTTATTTTATTACCTACAGCGTTTTGCTTAAGACAGGCATCTCTCTATTTACATATGGTAACCCCTACCTCTACCTCTATCATCTTCCTTGATATTGGCTATTAAAAATGTTACTATTTTCCATCAAAACATGGTTTTTCATAGGCTTTCTGCAGTATTTATAGTCACCTGTCGAACCTCGTGTCCACAATACGTGGGTATACATAAACAGAATTCAATCCTTCTGCCTATTGACCTACATCTCTATATGCTGGTCCTAACATCACAGCTCACGTGTTCGGTAATTCCATCTGCACGACTCGCGCTTGACGTCGACGTGTGACGTCACTCTCATTGTGACAACTGACAACACAATGCACAATTGTACAGACAATTGACATCCGCCGGCTGGGACGGACGGTCTGCTGATTTTAGATTCTAGATAGTGTCCATCGATTCCTATCTTTTCGTGTACATTGTTTCTGAGCTAGCTCTGGGAATCATCATCATCATCATTTCAGCCGAGAGACGTCCACTGTTGAACATAGGCCTCCCCTAAGTGTCGCCATAATGACCGGTCCTGTGCGTCTCGCATCCATAGGATTCCCGCGACTTCGACTGTGAGAATGATTTCGTAGTTTTTAACCGACTTCAAAAAAAAGGAGGAAGTTATCAATTCGATTGTATGTTTTTTTTTTTATGTGTGTTCTGTAAGAACTCCGTCGTTAATGGACCGATTTGCATTTTTTTTTTTCCTTTTAGAGGAGTTGCTTTCCGATTGATCCTATTTTTTTTATAATCCAGTTCTGATGATGGGATCCATGAGGAATCGAGGGAACTCCTAAAATATTATTGGTATTGTCATCGAGAATTTAAGCATTTACAGTCAAAAAGCAATATTTGATGAAATGGAACTGGTGAAGAAGACCAGAAAAAAAAAAAATAACCGACTTCACAAAAAAAAAAACACTAAAAGGATTAAAATAACTTTAATTTCGGAAGTCGGTGGTAAATATGAAAGAAACAGTACCGAGAAACACCGAAGTATTTAAATCTGCGACGTATGACGTCGCAGATTTAAGACAACACAAGATACCTTCTTGACAACAACACAAGATCTTGTCTCAAGTGTGTGCAGGCCCTAAATGTTCTTTTTTTCCTTAGTTGAGCTCCTTAGTAGTCCTGGGTTGGCCTACACGAATACTGAAAAATGCTTACACTGACTGGACAGGTCCACTCAAATCTGTGTGGTATTCTTTTTTCAAAAGACCATCTCAAACATCAATCTGCATGGTTCTTGATTTGACCATTACATGTTTGCTATACGGACTTTAAAAGAGACTGACCCCTGAGTATGTCTCGGTGTTTCTTCTCAGGGTAGTCAGTTAGAAAACACCGGCCTCATCTAGTTTAAATTGACCAAAACGCGACAAAAAGCGGTTTTTTAAAAACCTATATTATTATTTATATTATTTTATCTATAATATGTATGTATTTAGAAATATATGTATGTTTATCAATTGTCTAGTGCTCATAATACAAGCTCTGCTTAGCTTGGGACCAGACGACGTTGTGTGATAGTTTTAGAATATTATTATCATTTGCAAAATAAATTATAACATTTATTTTTCAAATTAATCTAATTTTATTTTTTCTTTGTTCCAGGTTTGACATGTCGACTTCTAAATTATGAAGTTACTTCGTCAGCATACCGACCAAAATGACAATCTCACCATTCCGAAGGAAGTCGTTCAAAATTCTGAGCACGTATCTTAACACATAACAATACAAAAAAGACTAGATAACAGACTAAAAACAAAAACTTTATTTAATATTTAAGTAGTGCAATTTTGTTCCTGTTAATTTATTTACCGAGTGATATTAGTGTTAGTGTTGTGTTGTGCCATTGTCGATAGTTTTTTTTTTGTCGATAAAGTGAAGATGTATAACAAAATGTGGTGTTTATTTGGTGCGATCTTTGGAGTGGCTGCGGCGTTGGATAGGAGCCATTTGCCACCTACATGTTCTAGGTGAGTTTTCATAATAATACATTTATTTTTGCTAACTTTTTTAAAATAGGTATTTTTTTTACTTTTTTTTTACTAGTTGTGTACTGTAGGTAGTAGTTTTCTTAAACAATTCATTGTGTTATTCGTCTTTTTAGGCTTTCGTACCCAAAGGGTAAAAACGGGACCCTTTTACTATCACTCCGCTGTCCATCTGTCTGTTACCAGGTTGTATCTCATGTACTGTGAAAGCTAGAAAGTTGAAATTTTTACAAATGATGTATTTCTGTTGTCGCTATGATAACAAATACAGATTAAAATAAATATTGAAGTGTGGCTTACATGCAACAAACGTATTTTTTTGCCGTTTTTAGCTATGGAAGGTACGGAACCCTGCGAGAGTCCGACTCGCACATGGCCGATTTTTTTTCATCTGCATTAAGACATTTTTTCATTTAAATACCAGATTTGCGCAGCTCGTACAACTGTAATCAATAAAATAGTAATCAATCTTGCACGTGTTCATATTTTTTTAATGAAAATGTGTGAATAGGTACATTATGCAGTTTTTTTTATAACACCTGACTGAGATAATAGGTATGAATATTATGTTGTTTGCAAGCAATGTTTTTTTACTGGAAAAAACAAATGTAAAAACATTACTTTTTTTTTTCACAAATGTAAAACATAACTACGGATAACTCGTGGGGATCAATGGATATGCAGAATGAATAGATGCTTATATATTATATATTAATATAGTAAACAGAACAGACCATTATCCCGTATATGGTTTCGTTTCATCAGGCTAATATTATAAAGGCGAAAATTTGTACGTATGTATATCTTTGAATGTTTCTAACTCCTTCATGCTCAAATAGCTGAACTGATTCAGAAAAAACTTTAGTTATGCTAACCTGTAGTTTAAATATAAGAATAACATATAGGCTATAATTTATAAAGTGCGGGGGGAAGTATAAAGCTACAACGAAGTCGCTGTCAGAAGTCAGTTCAGTATAAAAGTGGCGGTCAATTTTGTAAAAATATTCCTCAACATTAACAGGTTGGTATAGTTACAGAATATTGTGTCAAGATTTTTTTTTGATAGGTTCGTGCTTGACCGCTATCTCACCTGATGGAAAGCGACGATGCGGTCGACGATGGAACGCGCTTACCTAGAAGTAACCTATTCATTCTTGACTTAGAGATTCCCGGGTTGTAGCCATCAGGAAACACAGATTCCGGCAAGGAATTCCACTCCTTAGCTGTACGCACAATGTCAAGAAAGCTTAATTACATTTTTTCCTAACTAGACTATCGTACTCATATTTAGATATCTAGATAAAGTGGATCCCATCCCTATATCTGCATCTGTTTTAAGGTCCTAACTCCCGAGCAGTGCCATAAAACAGTGACCTTCTGAAGCATACTCCTCGGTAACGGCTAGGTCAATAGGTTTGAAAAAAATATATGTTTATTATAGATTCATGTACAACATTATCAACATATAATTTTTTCGTAAGATTAATACTTTTGCCAAATTTTTTTAACAATATGATATTTTTTAGCTTGTTTTCCTACTCTTTTCAAACGGCTTTGATCTTTATAAATATGTTAACACAAAAAATTGCTGGTTAAGTGTTAATTAGAACGTACACTGCATATTTAAATCAATCAATATTTTATAAGAAACTGGATTTAAAGGTCAGCGGGGCTCTATCCGGGCGTAGATGCCGCCTAGGCGGCAGTACAAATATGTGTGCATTTAATTCCGGCCAGATGTTTAAGGGACTACATGCCTTATGTTATGAGAAACATAGCTTATAATTTTTATCACTTATTACTACAGGAAACTAATAACCTATATGCCTACTTATTTTATTTCGTACAACACATATTTCTTTAGTGGTTATTTTGCGATTTTGTGTGTGGGATAATTTTTTGTTAGTTGTTTTCTGGTGGTTTTAAAAGTTGACACTAGTGGAATGTTAGTGTAACTGTTGGCAACACTGGACATCTCGAAACAGCCTTGTCGCAGATGAGGCTGCGGTGTCGTAAACAAGTTTGCGACGACGTAGATAATTTTGTCTAAGACAGTCTTGTCTCAAGTGTGCGCAGGCCCTAAACGGTACGGTTAGCGGAGTAGTTGCTATTGCAGCCCGATGTGTCGCGGGTTTTAATCTAAGTATGGAACAATATTTGTATGGCCTACATAAAGGTCTTTCAGGTCTGGGTGCCTTGTGTATGTGAGTTCACCTGGGGTTTTACCATGACTTGGTAAAATGGCAGGCGTGCGAGTGAGAAAGAGGGATGGAGCTCTACAACCTATACAAGGTATTAAAAAAATTACTTTAAGAATTTCTAGGGGATATTGTACTCCTCATTATGAACAACTTTTACTATGGGACCAAACCTGAAATCGCGAAAAAAAAAATCAGCTGTTCCCTACGTTTATGTACGCACAACACGTCAAAATGTATAGAGCAGCTGATTTTTTTTTCGCTATTTCAGGTTTGGTCCCATAGTAAAAGTTGTTCATAATGAGAAGTATAATGTCCCCTCAAAATTCTTAAAGTTAATTTTTTAATACCTTATATTATAGTCCCTCCCATCACCTAATATAGGCCCTCCATCCCTATAACAGTTAAGTTTAGGTCGTCAAACGGATCGCGTTAAAGTTCGTGGTAGGGCCTCAGGAGTTATAGTCTTAGTGTAGGAAAACCTTTAATTTTTTTTAAATGACAATAATATACAGCGTAGCGGACTAAACAGTCCGTTAACAGTACCTGTCTACCTAAATTTATCGAACTAAATGTATCTATCAACGAATGAGCCGTATCTTGGACACAGATCAAGTAGATCAGGGCTACGCTAGACCCGTTGCCGGAAGCGCTCATCACTTTACTATGCACACACCGCTCAGAACAAGATCAGAATACTGTATTAATATAATTATTGTAACACTAGAGACTAATGTCTAACACTTTGTAATTATACGGAATCGTTGGGTACTTTTAAAAGCAAATCTGTATGGCAGGTAATTTAAAATATTTTATTTCACGTAGGCCTATATGGGCACTTATGAAAAAACCGGGCAAGTGCGAGTTGGACTCGCGCCCTGAGGGTTCCGAACAAACTTACCTATGTAAACAGTTTAATTTCCGAATGGAGTCTCGGAGATTTTTTATTCTTATTTTGTGCTAAGAGACCTTTCCTTATGCAAAATTTCAGGATTCTAGGTCAACGGGAAATACCCTATGAATTTTGATTTTCTCGAGAGTGTCGAAATATACGTTTTATGAGACATAAACGGCCATATTTTTTTTTTTCGTTAACTTAGAATATATAGATTTTTTTTACAGCTTCAAAAGACCGCATACTTGAGTATATGGTTTTAATTTCAACTCAATACTTCCATGCGTTCTCGAGATAAATGGTCTTGATAGACAGACAGACAGACAGACGGACAACAAAGTAATCCTATAAGGGTTCCGTTTTTTCTTTTGACGTACGGAACCCTAAAAACCAGCTTGTACCACCGGCATCGCCCTCGTGATAGTAGAGAATATATAGCCGATATCACTCAGTGATAAAGAATAGAATAGAATAAACTTTATTGTACACCAAAATACTAACAATTTTACAGAAACATAAATCTATGAATACAATGAAAGTCTTATTGCTGACAGCGATATCTACCAAAAAACCTTAGGAGAATCAATCTGCTAGTGAAAGAATTTTTTAAATGGGTTTAGTCATGAGAAAAAAAAAACAAAAACAAATCTTACCTGTTTATAATATTAGCATAGAAGTATATATAAAATTAAAACATACGCTTACATGATAATGCAGTTAATAAAAATATCAGAGAAAACCTATCTTGTCAAGAAGGAGAATATTCGATCAATTGCTTTTTTTTAAATAAAAAATAAAATGTTTTTCACAAAAGAGTGCCATGAGGGGTTACCATGACGTTCAAAGTGAGATTGTGTCATTCTTATTTCAGTGTGGGTAAGAGACAGAGCTATACAGGTTGTCTAGCGCCATCTCTTACCCACACTGGAAATAAAAATGAAACAATCTTACTTTGAACGTCATGGTACAACATGGTGAGTTAACTGGTAGGTAATCTATATCATTTTCTAGCACATTTCAAAGAGAAAGTTAATCCATTTAGCCAGTGCAGAAAACTAGTTTTCAAATGTTTTTAACTAATGGTTAAATATTCCTTTTCCCGAATTTACTAAATTACATTCAAGATAAAGGCATGATTAGTTAACAT
This sequence comes from Mythimna vitellina, assembly GCA_949316375.1. Lineage (NCBI taxonomy): Eukaryota > Metazoa > Arthropoda > Insecta > Lepidoptera > Noctuidae > Mythimna > Mythimna vitellina. The sequence continues at coordinate 3,408,369 of OX438709.1, read as the reverse complement.
ATTCACTGCCACATCAAATATTTGTTGTTTTGAAAAGCTTGAAAGCCAAACCTCTTTTAGTTTTTTACTGAAATTGCTGTTTTTTGAGGTGGCACACTTTGAACTGAGATAACATCTAATTGACTTGGAATTCTTAGTTTAAATATATTTTGTATATTTTTTTAAATATATTTTATATTCAAGGCAGATAAAAAAGAAATAATACATTACTTTTCAAAATCAGTGATTTATATTTTTTGCCAAAAAAAAAGAACAATTTATAAACTAGTTTCAAAACAGTAATTGCTTTGCTTCGCTAGGCCCACATGTTGGATAACATACCATTCCCTCTCTAGGCCTCAGTCCCAGCGGTGGTAACATTATAAAAGGCTGATTATTCTATGCTATGCTTATGATTTAAATATAAAGTTTATTTAAACTAATAATTCCAAGTCGATCCTAAGTTACAATGGATCAAAGTGACCCCGTTTTGTAAAGTGACAACTTCATGGGTAAAGACTTAATATTAAATACTCTATTCTTTGGCTTGTATGCAGTATACAAGTTAAAAAGTCCCTGCAGAATAAAGAATCAAGTGTCTGGCATGCATGACAGTTTACAGGTTAAAGAAAATCTTGTAGAATCAACAATCATGAGCCTGGTAAGGCAGCTTTCGAGTAAAAAATAAAATAAAATAAAAAAGACCCTGAAAATTCAATAATCAGTTTATCTTCTAGATTGTGAATCACGTTGTCTATTGGGCATAGATCAAGGGAACACGTAGGTACCTATATCCTGGCATGGTCATAAACTGCCGTTCCAGACAAATGATTGTTGATTTTTTGGTTCGGTTAAAGAAGATCTTGTAGAATCAACAATCATTATTATTATTATATGACTTTATTGCACACCTTAACATAATACAGGACAAACATATATATAAATAAGTGTACAATAGGCGGTCTTATTGCACAGGGCAATTTCTACCAGACAACCTTTGGATGGACTGAACGAAAGGAAAAGATTTCGGGCTGTCAGTGTACAACAACATAGAGAATAGTGTAAAAAATAAATAATTAAAAAATAATAATACTTAAAAATATAGGACATAAATTAAAAAAAAACATATAATATACTAATAAATATCAAAAATAATTGCAATTTAGAAAGGAGAAGAAAAAACCAAAGTGATAGATAATGCTCTTTCACCATTTTTTTTGACGTTCGAGCGTTTGGGCTCGCCTCACTCAATCATAAGCCTGGTTACGTTAACTTACGGGTTAAAAAAGACCCTGTAAAATCAATAACCAGATTATCTCCTAGATTGTGAATCACGATATCTATTGGGTATAGATCAAGGGAACACGTACGGGACAAGACGGAAGCATACCGGCCTTGTTGCGGCCACGACTCTGAATGTGTTGATGTTACCGGCAATCTGTATAACTCAGGTATTCTATACAATACCTAGGAAATTTATGGAATATCTGGGGCATCCAGGCAATGTATGAAATATTATGAATATTATTGCCCATTGGATACTTTACCTAGGTAATGTATAACCTAATCTGTCCTAATCTCTGGGTGCCTTTAAATTACGTCACCTTCCCTGCTCTCGTCTTTTACACACATTACCGGCTGGGCATTCGGTATATATACATGTGGATGGGTGGAGAGGTAGAGGGAAACCAAAGAAAAGATGGATGGATTGTGTGAAGAGTGATATGAAAGAAAAGGAAGTTAGTGATAGTATGACGAGTGACAGGGCAGACTGGAAGAAAAAAACGTTTTGCTCCGACCCCAAATAACACGGGACAAGGGCAAGAAGATGATGATGAGATACTTTACCTAGGTAATGTATAACCTAATCTGTCCGTGTCGGGGTGCCCTTAAATTACGTCACCTTCCCCGCTCTCGTCTTTTACACACATTGCCGGCTGCGCATTTGGTATTGTATAGAATACGAAAGATAAAACAAATAATATTTCATGCATTACCTACACATAGCCCGAAGAATCGCCAAACTTAAGTGGCAGTGGGCAGGGCACATTGCTCGCAGAACAGATGGTCGATTGGGACGAAAGGTTCTGGAATGGCGACCACCTACCGGAAGACGCAGCGTTGGAAGGCCTCCCACAAGATGGACCGATGACCTGGTGAGTGACGCGGGAATCCGATGGATGCGAGACGCACAGGACTGGTCATTGTGGCGACATTTGGGGGAGGCCTATGTCCAACAGTGGACGTCTTTCGGCTGAAATGATGATGATGATGACCTAAAACGTGTAGGTAATGCATCTGTATAAACCGGTATTCTATAAAATACCTAGGCAATCCTAGGTATTGTACAGAATACCGGATTATCCAGCTTACCGGTAACATTGACACTGAATCTAGACTATAGTTACGAGTACTAATGTTTGTTGTTGTTTTTGTTTTGAAAGATTATGTCTCTGCTATCTTATTTATTTATTTTCTCAACTATGTAATGGTTGACTTCCAGTTTAACCAGTTACATAAGTCCTGTCTGTTTTATTTATTTGCAAATTGTCGTTGCAAGTACTACCTGTACGCGATGAGTGAATTGTTTTAACATCCTCAATATAAATGTATACTGAGGTAGGTATCTATACATATAATTTAAAATATTGAGTTATGTAGGTTTGTAGTCTCCTGTAAACTTTAATTTTAATTCTTTTTCTGATAAAAGTGAATTCATGACAAAAGAGAAACGGGTTTTAAACTAGGTCAAAAAAACTTAATATTCACTTAACTATAAAATGCTGACATAGGAGCCATTTTGGCCTCGTACATGTTTTTTATGTTGTTGGTTAATTACTGTTTAGTTACTCATTTAATTTTATTTTATTAGTGCAGTGACAATTTTTTTTTGAGTTTCAGTACTTATCGACATCGACCATCCCTAGTCTCTGTTTGTTCTAAGAATAAAAATGAAAAGTTTCAACTGATTATAAATACATATTTATAAAAGAACATTTTGTATCGAGTTCCTATAATCTGAGAGTGCTAGATTTTTTTTTGTATTGTTGGGAAACCAACAAATTACTCCTCTCGCTGTGGGTGGAGTGAGAGGTTGAGTATCAGAGTTTTACTGATTAAAACTCACCTGTGTTCCTTTAGTTGCCCTTTACTGTGCAGCAGACATGTGCGGCCTGAATTGATTTTATTAGTCTTTTTTTAGGATCAAAAGATTCAAAGCATTTTATTTCAAACTAGCTTTTGCCCGCGACTTCGTCCGCGTAGAAGTCGAAAATGGTTTGATTAGGTTTTTTGACATACGAAAATATAAAATATTATTTATTATATTCGTCGTGTGTCCATTGAATTGTATGGCGAGCGATATTGTATGTTAAGATAAAACATTATAGTATCTTAGCCGTGTGCAGCGCCCCTTAGTGCACTCCACTGCAGGTGACGTAACCTACGACGAACTTATTATTTGCGGTTGTGGTAGTAATCGGGTCTAGGGATCGAACCGCAAAGTTAAGTTTTTATTGCATATACCTTTCCGGGATAAAAAGTACCCAGTGTGGTGCCCAGGATATTAAAGAATAATCATACCAAGTTTCATCGTAATCGAACCGGTAGTTTTTGCGTGATGCCTTTTTTTTTGATATTTTCAATGTACAGAATTTTCACTTCTACAGATTTATTATACACTAATAAAATATTATTTTTGCCACGTCATGAGTTATTTTCAGTTTTATTAATTCGAGAGAAGAACGAGGGGGGAAAATCGTTGGATGTTATTATTAAAAAACAAACAGCAAACAATTATTGTTGCACTTGGTTAATCCCATGTATCTATGTACCAACATAATTATAACTTTGTATCATATTGTATATTATTTATTACTGTAAATATAAAATAAATATGGTGTTATTATTAGTCGTGCGTAACAGATAAATAGTAGCATGTAGCTATACAATTAGGTAGGTAAGTCATGTTAGCTGTCTGTTCGGTGTTATAAAAGACAGTTACATGATAGTTTGAGACAGTCGAACATTTTATTATGTACAGTAACTTAAGGCCCTCGCCCACGGCGCCATAGAAAAGATTCTAACGCGCTACTAACGCGCTACAGCATCGCGACTGTATCGATGCGAACGCGCGACAGCCTCGCTACAAAAAGTAGCCGTGGGTGAGGGCCCATATGGGGTCCTTAAAATATGGTGTTATTATTAGTCGTGCGTAATAGATAAATAGTAGCATGTAGCTATACAATTAGGTAGGTACTTCATGTTAGCTGTCTGTTCGGTGTTAAATGTTAGCTGTCTGTTCGGTGTTAAGTATAAAAGAAAGTTACATAATAGTTTAAAATAGTCGAACACTTTATTATGTACAGTAAACTTAGGGCTCTCGCCCACGGCGAGTTTTTGTATCAACGCACGTTAGTCGCATTTGCAAGCCCTATAGAAAAGATGCCAACGTCGATACGAACGGGCGACAGCATCGCTACAAAAAGACGCTGTGGGCGAGGGCCCAAAATGTTGCTTAGGCGGAGTTGTTACAAGGCATTCTCTACCAGTCAATATTTAGGTTAAAAATGGTACTCTGTGGTTGTTCAACAAATAATTAAATATGTTTTTCCGAGTGAAGCGACAGGGAGTATCAGAGTTTTACTGACTAAAAACGACCTGATTTTCCCTAGTTGGTGGACACGGACACGTGGACGTGGACACGGCTCGTATAGTTAGGAGGTTCCTCTCTCTGGAGCCCTGACCGCCGGTAACTTGGACTCTGTTCCCGATACCGGTGGGCTACCATTTTTTTTATTGTTAATTTTATTGGAATATTTAAAGATATAATTTATATGTTATGTGGAATGAATAAACGAAATAATATTTCTTTCAACAAAACTTACTACGAATTACATAGGTAAACTTGGGGCTAATACTTAAACTAATTACGTAGGAACATCTGTAACCGAACTAAGACGAGTCCTGTATCTTGGTAAATTTTATCATAAACTAGCTTTTGTAAGCGGCTTCGCCCGCATACATAAAATATAGCCTTCAGGAATAAAGCAGCTTTCTATAGGTGAAAAAATTTTCGCAATTGGACTAGTACTTTCAGAGATTACCTTCTACAAACAAAAAAACATAAAAACAAACTTTATCTTTAAATGATATTAGTTTACATAAAAAACCAAAATGGCTCCATCTCTTATAACCTCCTATTTCTGATTCCAGTACAATCTACTGCCACGGGCCGCTGCTGGACACGGTGCAGATGGCGGGGCTCTACAACGACTCCAAGACCTTCGTAGACATGAAGCTGAAGGTCTCTGCCAACATCACCATGGACAATTTCCATGAGATGATGACCAGGTATAGACTTGCTTGCACTTAACCTATCTTTTAATGTGAGACTGGAGGGTTAACTGTAACCTCGTAAAGTGGGGCTGCCTTGAAGGAACAACACTCTTCAAGGTGTGTGATGGGTTTTTTTTTTGGGTGGGAACATCATCTAATGACATCCCTCGCCCTTGGGCGGAGTGGGAGGGCGAGTCAGACTTTTACTGACTAAAAACCCACCCCTGTTCTTTCTTCGCCATTTTTCCAGGGCCTCGGGGACCTCTTTCGCATCACCCATGGCCCCAGTAGGCTTCGACCCTGTTGGACCCCTACGGTATTTTGCTGACATCTCTTTGAGGCGCGCGTGGAACACAACGCGCCGCTAACCCACCCATCACACACCTTACGGCGCGTAGTGTTCCACAGGCGCATCAAGATGTCAGCAAAATTAACGGGACCAAAGGCTGACGTTTAGGGCCGCGGATTGTTCGAAGGAAATACCGTAGCCCTCGCAAAAAAAGAGCAATTGAAGAAGTACTGTGTGTTTTATAATATAATATAATGTTCCACAACTATCACACAACGCCGTCTAGTCCCAAGCTAAGCCGAATTTGTGTTATGAGTACTAGACAACTGATAAACATTTTTATATATTTCTAAATACATACATAATATAGATAAATGACACCCAGACACAGAACAAATGATCCTGCTCATCACAGAAACATTTGTCCTGTGTGGGAATTGAACCCACGATCTCCGGCATAGCGATTTGATCGAGAGCGCAGGGCGCTGTCTGTCCGGTGTAATATGTTGGCTCGCAGGTTTGCGCGATGTACTAGACCTGTGAAGGTGACACTATTTAAGTCATTTTGTCAGTCTTTCTTAATGCATTACTGTAATGTCTAAAAAAATTAGAACTGCATCAATGGTCCAGTGCCAAACGTATTTTTGCCTGACAGCATTCAGCAGTGCCAAATTTAAGTAGCAAAAAAAGATATTTACTACACCAAAAACACTAGTTACAACTATGGTTTCTGACAAGAGAGACGTTTTCGATGAACTCGCCAGAATTGTGTTGTTGAGTTGTTGTGGGTGCCAACCCAATCTAATATTTAACTTGTGTTTAGGATGCCAGCGTACTCGCCTATCATTTGATCAAGACGAGCATAATATATATATTTATAATATTAATAAAAGATTTTTTACTTTAAATATGTATGTGTGAATGTTTATGTGATTGTGTATGAGTGAACATGTATGTGTGAAAATATGTATGTGATGATGGTCGAAGGGGCCGAAAGGTTCTGGAGTGGCGACCAACGCAGCGTTGGAAGGACTCCCACAAGGTGTACCGATGAGCTGGTAAAGATACCCAATGTATGCGAGACGCACAAGATCAGTCATTGTGGCGACGCTGGGGGGAAATAGATAGAAAATTTATTTGATGCAGCACAGAAAAAGGAGGAGTGTCAGACTTTAACTGACTAAACCCCTTACTCTGTAACATCATTTTTTTTTTAAAGAGTAACCATGGAGTTTCTTGCCGGTTCTTCTCCATAGGAAACGACCAATTTGGAACCGTGCACTAGCTTCTGACGTTTTAAAAGTGCCCATGTAGGCCTATGGGAAATAAAAAACCTTTGACTTTGACTCTTTGCGTTCCAAAGCCACAGTAACTCTTTCAAACAATCACCAGACCCAAAAAATAAAACCTTCCATTAAGTTACATGCTTTTATTATATAATCGGAATATTTCTTCAGGACAGGTTCCCATCCGACCAAGGCTGACATCCAGGAGTTCGTCAATCAGAACTTCGACCCTGAGGGCTCCGAGTTTGAGGACTGGAGGCCTACCGACTGGAAAGATAATCCTGGTAAGTTTTACAAGCGTTTCAGCGATCATTAATGTAGACAGTCGTTGCAACTAATTTTCGTTTCAAGGTTAAACTTCTTTTTACCCGACTACGGCAAAGCCAAAGGAAGGTTATGGTTTTGACTGGCTATGTATGTATGTATGTGAGTATGTTCATTTTTTCCCTCATAGCTTCTAAGTTCCTTATCGGAACTCGACATGTGAGGTATCGTTAGAACCGTCTTAATTGTCGCGCACCGGAAAATGCAGCGTTGGAAGGCCTCCCACAAGGTGGACCGACGATCTGGTGAGAGTCGCGGGAGTGCGGTGGATGCGAGACGCACAGGATCGGTCCTTGTGGCGTCGCTTGGGTGAGGCCTATGTCCAACAGTGGACGTCTTTCGGCTGAAATGATGATGATGAAGGGCAGTGGTACATAATACAGTATAATAATAAAAAAATAAGGAAGAATTAGTATTCCTTCTCAAATGTTGTCGAGATCATAGTTTCACTTTCGACTTGTTTTTTAAGGTTTTTAATTTGTTTACTGACTGAAGCGTATATGCAATATTTGTCCAGCTGTAACACTTAACTTCGCGACCCTGAACGTAAAATGTTTTCTGCCTTGTAATCAAGTGACTCTTTAAACATACTAAAGTAAGATTGTTTTATTCTTATTTCCAGTGTGGGTAAGAGATGGCTCTAGACAACCTGTATACTGCCGTCGTATTTAAAAAGGGCACAACTCATTCTTCATTCTTTTTCCATTTTTTTTTTTAATACTTGTTCGAAATTAGATTTTTTTTCTGATTCTGAATATGTATTTAACTCAATTCGTAAAAAAAACGTCAGTTGTGCCCTTTTTAATTACGACGGCAGTATAGCTCTGTCTCTTACCCACACTGAAATAAGAATGAAACAATCTTACTTTGAACGTCATGGTAACCCCGCAGAACAGAATTTCAAAAATACTACCTATCACATACATATATGTGGGATTTTTGGGCAAAATAAACGAATGGTTAATAAAATTGTTTATTTTTTTTTTCCTTAGCACTGACTAAAAATACAATGTAACACCGTGGAAACCATATTCGCCATCTTTCTTTTTTTCATTCCCACAAACTTCCCTCTCTTTCATCCGCTGCGTTCCGTCGTTTGAACAGAATATATACAATAATTTTATCCCACATATATATTATTCGTTTATAGTTATTTCACTTCATATTTTAAATGGTGCAAAAGAAATGATAATATTTTTTTAGGACACATCATAATTGCTTAATCACCAATAATTTTTTAATACTTTTACTGACACAAACGAAGTCGCGGTTACCAGCTAATTCGGTAATAATAAAACCTTCCAAACTTCGTTTCCAGCATTTCTGCAAAACATCAAAGACCCACTGCTGAACCAGTGGGCCGCCGATCTGAACCGATTGTGGCTGCAGCTGGGCAGGAAGATGAAGCCGGATGTTAAGGAGAACCAGGAGCTGTACTCCATCATCTATGTGGATAACCCTGTGATTGTGCCTGGTGAGTAAACTGCTTATGTGCAGGGAGGGTGACATAATTTTTCATCGCTATCCACTTAAGTATCGACTTAATGTTAGTGTGTTTTAAGTTGATTTTTAAGTAACCTATTTACATAAAAAGTACCAAAATAAAGTATGGATTGTAATGCAATTCAAATTGGGGAATTCTAAATTCTAAATTAAAAAAATTATTGTATGTATTCCCATAAAAAAATAAATGTGTTATGAAGTCATCAATACGCCATCGGAAGATTGTCTCTTGAATTAAAAAAAAAAATTAAAAATAAAGGGGGTTTCAAGGTCTTTAAGGCTCTATATTATTGGCCCTTCTTACCTATGAAATTGGCGTTTTTAAAACGGCTTAATTTGAACTGTAAATTTTATAAATACAGCGATATTATAGAAATCTCTAAACACAAAGAAACCAATATTTATTTCCTTAATTACAAAAATACATGTGGACTGTATATCCATAGGTCGCTGGTTCAATCCGGCTCGAAGGACCATGTAGAAGTCAGGTGATTGGTGAAATGATACTGCTGCTTAGATAGTTAAATTAAATAGATATATTTAACGGACCAAAGGTTAAGAAATACAAAGGAGCTAGGGAGCACACGCGATGACCGCTAATCGTGTACTAAATGCTCGACTAATATAAATTAGTGTAAAGAGGTAAAAATGCACGAATAAGCATTAGTACATTATTAGTGTATGGTTTCACCGTACAAAATTCTTTGTAAAAAAAAAACATTATTTATTTCACAGGTGGTCGTTTCCGTGAGTTCTACTACTGGGACTCTTACTGGATCATCAAGGGTCTGCTGCTGTCAGAGATGAGGTCCACCGCCAAGGGCATGGTGTCCAACTTTTTGGATATCGTCGAGAGGATTGGTTTTATCCCCAACGGAGGCAGAATTTATTATGCTATGAGGTTAGTTTAATTTAAATATGGGACGTTTTTTTATCTTTTATTGACAACAGCTACTCTGAAAGGGACATTTGAAGTTTCTCAATTTTATTTTAAGGTTACTATTTCAGAGGTATGCAGAATAGGATGTAAAATCGCATACACCTCCGTTGAAAAGGGAGTATCCTCCCCTCCGTCCGGACAACTGCCCGATAGTTGATATAGGGCTGTTGTATTTTTTTTTTTTAAATAATGTAATTCGCTTTTGCCCGCGGCTTCGCTCCCGTCATCCGTCATATTCTACTCTACCCTACTCTAAGGGTAGAGTAGGGACTCTACCCTACTCTACGGGATAAAAAGTTTCTGGAAAAAAATGTCATCATTCAGTATCTTGAGTAATTGTACAAGTCTTCTATAGTCATATTTTCTTTTTTTTAAATTTATGAGTACATTACGAAGGGCCAAAGTTCACAAAAGATTTTCGAAGGTCTTTACTGGATTAGTCTTACACAAATTTCCAATTTGATTTCAATTGAAGCCTTGACAATATTCTCAAGATATCTGCATTGCTGAAATATCTAAAGAAAAATGTGTAATAACGTCATAATCACGTAAGAGCGTTTGTATGGAAATGTATCTCGGGTTAGCCGCTTTCAAAGACCTCCAGCTACCAGTTATAGGTGCCCAATCGTATTGACCCCTTTACTTACTACTTACCCCTCAAAAGCTAATATTCTCATCTACATGTTCCAGGTCACAGCCACCGCTCCTGATTCCCATGGTGAAGCTCATCCTGGACGACATGGATGACATCGAATTCTTGAGGCAGCACATCCACACCTTGGACAGGGAGTTCGATTACTGGATGACAAACCATACCACGGAAGTGAACCATAATGGACATAGGTGAGAATAATCATCATCATCATCATCATTTCAGCTGAAAGACGTCCACTGTTGGACATAGGCCTCCCCCAAATGTCGCCACAATGACCGGTCCTGTGCGTCTCGCATCCATCGGATTCCCGCGACCCTCACCAGGTCATCGGTCCACCTTGTGGGAGGCCTTCCAACGCTGCGTCTTCCGGTACGTGGTCGCCATTCCAGAACCTTTCGTCCCCATCGACCATCTGTTCTATGAGAATAATATAACAGACTAACCTATTGTATACTAAAGTAAAAGAAATAACACAACATAGCAGACAAATGAGAACTAAGTTCGGCAAAAAATGTTAACTTTTGAAGGAGCACAGTTATGTAACAAAATACAACCATTAATTAAAAAAGAAAATCACTTGTTCAATGCATTCAGGAACAATAACAATATGTAAGAAACAATTTTTTTCTTTCTTTCTTTGTGTTTTTAGGCTTTCGTATCTCAAAAGAAAAAAACGGAACCCTTGTAGGATCACTTTGTTAAGACTATTTATCTTGGGAACGCGTGGAGGTATCGAGTTAAAATTAAAACTATATTAGTCAAGTCTGCGGTCCCTTGAAGCTGTGAAAAATCAAACATCTGAGTTTACAAAAATTCATAGGGTATTTCCCTTTGACCTAGAATCCTCAAATTTGGTATGAAGCGAGGTCTCATAGGTCTTAAGTATAGGAAAAAATCTGAAAACTAAATTTGTAGTAACACTCGGAAAAATCTTCGTATCTTAATTCGGGAATTGAATTGTTTTCATATGTAATCAAATGACATAAACTAGTGCTTGACTGCTATCCCACCTGATGGTAAGCAGTGATGCAATCGTTGATGGTGAAGTGCACTAGTTTATTAAGAACCTATTCTATATACTCTAGCCTTGAATACACCTAAATTATAATCTGACGGGAATACCGCAGCAAATTGTTCTAGTCCTTTGATGTACGCGGTACGCGGACGAGGTGAAAAGCTTAGTCCGGACCGCAGAGGTGTCAGTAATGTAAGAATGGAAACTCGCTGTACGTCGGGTTGTCTGATGGTAGAAAGGCGATGGCGGAATCAAGTCATGTAATTCCCGTGCACACTCCAAAATGCACCCTATAGTGTACCGTAGGGCTGGCTACCCTACGCCTGTGCTCCAGGCTTTGTACATTGCCTTAATCAAATATGGATCACCAATTAGCCTCTCAAACAATAATACTGAAAAAGTTCGAACAAAAAGAGGTACGATGAAATAAACATGTATATACTACTAACTTCTAAATATTATGTATTTCAGATACACGCTAGCGAGGTACTACGATCAATCACAAGGACCCAGGCCAGAGAGTTATAAAGAAGATGTAGACGTTGCCAGGTAAGACTTTCTTACCTCACTCTTTGTTAAGAGCGATACTAGACTAGTATAACAATGGAAGGAATAGTGGGAGCCTCCCTCCATTGGCCCAGCAGTGGCACAATATAGATACTAAATATGATAATAATAATATTCTTCAATAATTCTTAAGAATTAAAGGGGAGTCCTTATGAAACACCTCACACAGTTTTTTTTTTTATGTATACCGCACTGAATTACACAAAAAAAAAATGAAGAACCTAAATAAATGTGCTAACAGTTTGACCGCGATATATTTGCAAACCTACCCTTAATTTCGAGAAAAAATGAAATTGTTCAAATCTTTTAAAAATAAACTAAAATTTAAACATTTTTTTTTTCTTGAAATTAAGGATAGTTTTACAAATATCTCGTGATGAAACTGTTAGCATATCTATTTAGATTCGTCATTATTGTTTTTGTTTAATTCAATGCGGTGTATTTTTAGAAATTTTGAAAACTGTTAGTGCCTTTTCTCCTCTTAAAGTCTTGTGGTCTAACATCTCTAAATATTTCCAGACATTTCGACACAAATGATAAGAAAGAGGAATTGTACGCCGAGTTGAAAGCTGCCGCTGAGTCCGGGTGGGACTTCTCTTCCAGATGGTTCATTCTCAATGGCACAAACAAAGGTAAGAAATAGAATGAAAGATGTGGCTTCTACAGTTATTTTAATCTTCATCAACTTTCTAGCCTTTTCCCAACTAGCTTGGGAAAAAAAACAGTGTCGAAGCCTACTGGGGCCAAGGGTCTGCTTCTGATAGGAAGACTCGGCCCTGGAACGAAAGGCAACGAAGGAATAGGAGTAGGTTTTTATTCAGTAAAAGCCTGACACGCTCTCTCGCTCCGTCCAAGAGCGGTCGAAGCCTACTGGGGCGAAAGGTCAGTTTCTGAAAGGAAGACTCGGCCCTGGTACGAAAGGCAACGAAAGAACAGGGTGGGTTTTTAGTCAGTAAAATTCTGACACGCTCTCTCGTTCCGCCCTAGAGCGGGGATGTCATTTGAAAGTGTTTTTTTTTTAAATTGATATAAACCAGTGGTTGACTGCGATCCCACCTGATGGTAAGCGGAGATGCAATCACTGATGGTCAGGCGCACTAGTTTATTAAGAGCCTATTCACTCTAGCCTTGAAGACACCTAAATTATAGTTGGACGGGAAGACAGGCAAATTGTTCCAGTCCTTTGATATACGCGGTATAAACGACGAAGCGAAACGCTTAGTCCGGACCGTTGAAGTTTCAACAACAGTGTTCAAAGAGAGAAACATTCAACAATTTGTCCGTTGAAAACATAGGTGATATATAAAACAGGTTCATCGGAATCTGGTACAGTAAAATACTACAATATATTTATCCCTATTTTGTTCAGAACATCCGCAATCGACTACAGATCTCTCACTTGATGGATATAAACAAGTCGGTGGTATGTAAAGCTGTATGTACCTTGTGTGAGCCCGTGTTATTTCACTAGATATTAGAAGATTATCATCTGACATTTAATTGGTCCCGTTTTTTATGAACTTATTAATAAATGTGTACCCACTACCATAAGTAGTATATCCGTATTATAAACAGACATAGCACTAATAATGTAGATGTTAGCAACATTAAAATAAGGATTTTTCATATTGGCGGCATGGTTGGCGCAAATATTTGTATATTTGTTTAGGTTAACCAACAATTGTTTACACATATACATTTCTGGAGTGAGCAGTGGTGGCCGAGTGGTAACGGCTCCGACTTATAAGTTGTAGGTGGCGGGTTCAAACCCAGCCAGGCGCATTACTTTGTGTAATTTATTTCATCACCTCTGCTCTCAAAACGGTGAAGGAAAACATCGTGAGGAAACCGGCATGTCCTAGAACCAAAAATTCGAAAACATGTGACATCCACCAACTCGCACTGGGCCCGCGTGGTGGATTACGGCCCATTCCCTCTCCTAGAGAGGAGGCCTGCGTCCCAACAGTGGGAACATTATAAGGCTGACTATGCTATATGCTAATATTATTACTTTAAACCACATCGAACCCTCTATTAAAATACACGTAAAGGACTATGACCTGTACCATGACGTTTAATGTAAGATTGTTTCATTCTTATTTCCAGTGTGGGTAAGAGATGGCGCTAGACAACCTGTATAGCTCTGTCTCTTACCCACACTGAAATAAGAATAAAACGATCTTACTTTGAAAGTCATGGTAACCACATGTGTCACAAAAAAAATTGACGCCAAAAATCCGCCATTTTACATTGTTATAATTTTGATGTCCCTCTTACAACTAAAACTAATCTAACGACACTTTTCAAGCTAAAATGCAACAAGCCTTCTAGACTTTAGGGCGTACCAAAGAAAATACATACACTCGAAAAACACTTCTGACACCGTCGAGTAAAAAGACCACATCGTTGTCATAAAAATCTATTTAAAACACTATTCTAACGCAATCTCTTCTCCAGGTAACCTCACAAACTTGAAAACGCGCTCCATCATCCCAGTAGACCTGAACGCCATCATGTGCTGGAACGCGCAGCTGCTCAGGGATTTTCACACGCGTCTCGGCAACGTCGACAAGGCGGAGTACTACAGGAATGTCCATGCAAGGTTCATGGATGCTATTGAACAGGTTATTAAAGGCTTATTAAATTCATCATCATTTTCATTTCACCCAAAAGACGGCCGCTGTTGGACATAAGCCTCCCCGCGCGTGTTGCTCTGTGTAACTGTGGAATGAACGTGGCGAACAAGTATAAGTTTATGTCATCATCTTCCTGCCCTTGTCCCGTGTTATTTGGGGTCGGCACAACACGTTTTTTTCTTCCACTCTGCCCTGTCACTCGTCATGCTATCACCAACTTCCTTTTCTTTCATATCACTCTTCACACAATTCATCCATCTTTTCTTTGGCCGACCTCTCCCTCTCCATCCATCCACATGTAAACTCATAACTCTTTTAGTAACATGCGTTTCATCCCTCCTCTTCACATGACCATACCAAAAAAAAACAATTATGTAAAGTATATTATTTATTTAAACTTCATATACAGTGGTGGTACATAGGCGGACTTAATGCCACAAGGCATTCTCTACCATTGGGTTAAAAAAAAACTACACTGTGGTAGGTGTGCACAATAAATAAATAACAGATATTTGAAATAGAATTTAGTATCTTTAAATTATGGGCTTATAATAATAAAATACGATAAAAAACAAGATACAAACACAGATATAGAGATATTATCTGAAACAAAAGAAAAATACGGTACAAAAACAAGGCTGACCTGCATGCAGTGCATGTATTGTTGCCAGGTCTCCGAAAGGTGGTGTAATTAAGTCATCATCACCATCATTTCCGCCGAAAGACGTCCACTGTTGGACATAGGCCTCCCCAAATGTCTTTACTACTAATGCCTTAATTTCCCCGTAGGTCCTGTGGCACGAGGACGTGGGCGCGTGGCTGGACTACAGCCTGGAGTCGGGGCGGCGCCGCGACTACTTCTACCCTTCCAACGTGTCGCCGCTGTGGGCGCAGTGCTACGACCAGGCCAGGAAGGACTACTTTGTCAATAGAGTCGTCAATTATTTGGATAAAGTTAAGGTGAGGAATTGAAAACTATTGAAAAATAAAGAAAAGAAAAATATTTTTTTTTCTTTTCTTTATTTTTTTCGTTTATTCATTAATGTTTACGTACAAATTATATTTTTAGACATTTCTGTAGAAAAAAAAAGTATTAGGGTTGATATTGCAGGCGCTGAAGTATTACTATTTATTAGTCAAGTGCTGCAAACACTTGAAGAGAAGACACAATAATTTTATATTTCTCTCAGATAAATATACGGTAAAACACATGAAAGTAATTGAAATTGCATCAAAATAAAAATGTAAAAAAATAAAGTTTAAAGTCAAATTATGACCTAAATGGTTAGAAATAAACCAAGAAACAATAAAATAAAATGAAATGACAGAAAAAAAAAAACCAACAAAAATAGATAAATTCCAATATAAAAATACATTGATATCTAATTTACTTAAATTAAATTTAAATTACAATATTAATAATGTATTCTTTATGAAAAGCGTTATCAATACAAACATTTTGATTACAAGATAAATACATAAAACATAAATTTTATTAGATAAATAGGAAATAAAATAAAAAATAATGTTAAATTAATCATCAGATAACTTGACATAATTATATTTTTTGAGATTATAATTACTTATCTGAATACTGAAATTTCAGTCATCAGACAAATAAATGAGTTTTCCTACATTTTAATACATTTATATTTTATATCTATGTAACGAATTCATCAAACAAATTATCTTCATATCTGCAATCAATAGTTGTTACGTACAAGTGCATGCTAATTAATTCTTAATCTAGATAATTACATACGTTTAGAAATTGCGTCATATCGCTCGTACAGTACAGTAATTTCGCAACTTTGAGTATCCGACTCCGTGGCGCAACGGTAGCGCGTCTGACTCCAGATCAGAAGGTTGCGTGTTCAAATCACGTCGGGGTCAAAGTGAACTTTTTGTTTGTTTGCATTTTTTGTTTTATATTTTTTCATGTTATTTTGGGTATTTTTTTTGATTAAAATTAATATATATATTAATAGAACATATTTTTTTTTATTGTGAATCATTTTGTGCGAGCGTTGCTATGTTCTCACTAGATGGCGCTAAACTCAATATTTCTTTTTTAGTGTATGAGAGCATTATTAAGTGAAGGAA
The DNA here is from genome assembly GCA_949316375.1 of Mythimna vitellina. Taxonomy (NCBI): domain Eukaryota; kingdom Metazoa; phylum Arthropoda; class Insecta; order Lepidoptera; family Noctuidae; genus Mythimna; species Mythimna vitellina. The sequence continues at coordinate 3,391,735 of OX438709.1, read as the reverse complement.
AAGTGTATTTGCAAGAATCGAATATTCCACTTTAATGAATTTAATTAAATTATCGCCCCAAATTTGCCTGCGGTCTTTACGTCCGATTATAATTTAGGTGACTTCAAGGCTAGAGTGAATAGGCTCTTAATAAACTAGTGTGCCTCTGTCAGTGAGTCTAGACTAAATAAATTTGATAGACTGTTCATGTGGTATAGCTTATCTTAACCTACCTGCCAAATTTTAAGTTTGTAGGTGTTATATGAGTTTTTGAGATTTCGTGAGTAATCAGTGAGTTTAATAAACTAGTGCGCCTGACCATCAATGATTGCATCTCCGCTTACCATCAGGTGGGATCGCAGTCAAGTACTGGTTTATATCATTTAAAAAAATAAAGAGTGGTATTTCGCTTTTATATGTATAGACTAGCTTTTGCCCGCGGCTTCGCTCCCGTGAATGTAGGTTTCTCCATACAAACTTTAGACCCCCTTTTCATCCCGTTGGGGGCTGAATTTTTAAAAATCCTTTCGTAGTGCTCACCTACGTCATAAGAGGAAATCTTGTGCAAAATTTCACGTTCCTGGACCCAGTAGTTTTGGCTGTGCGTTGATATGTTAGTCACTCAGTTTCTTCTTTTATTTCAATCATTATTATTTCACAACTATCACACAACGCTATCTAGTCCCAAGCTAAGCAGAGCTTGTGCTATGAGTACTAGACAACTGATAATATCATACTTATATATTTTTAAATACATACATAATATAGATAAATTACACCCAGACTCAGAAAATGATCGTGTTCATTACACAAAAATTTGTCTTGGGTGGGAACCCAACACACGATTTCCGGCATAGCAGTCAGGGCAACTAACCACTAGACCAACAGGCCAGACTCTGGCCAAGTCCTGTTAAAAATAAATAAATAATTCAGCTAACATTTTTTTTTTCAATCTCCCCAGGTGGACATCTTCGACGGTGGTATCCCCACGACGTTCGAGCACTCAGGCGAGCAATGGGACTACCCCAACGCTTGGCCGCCGCTGCAGTACATCGTGGTGATGGGGCTGGCCAACACCGGCCAACCTGAAGCCATGCGCTTGGCCAACGAGATCGCTACTAAGTGGGTGCGCTCCAATTTTGAAGTTTGGAAGCAGAAAACTGCTATGCTTGAAAAGGTGATTGATTCTTTTTTTTTTTGTGTATTTGGTTATAAGATTTTGTTAACGGCGACGTCTAGCTACCTATTGCTCGTCGTCTGCGAGTCCACAGCTTTGATGGCTGGAAATTGGGGTCGGGAACCCTGCGGGTGGGCGTGAGGATGTCCGTTCCCTCACGTGGAGGCGACCGCCTGCCACTCCTCCTCGCGTCCGCGCGGCGCGAGAGCGAGTTGCTGCCTCATGCCCCACGAGGACACGGCGGTAGAGCACTGCTCAAGTAGGGCACACACTGGTGACACCTGGACGTTTCTTCCGCACGAATTAGGTGGAGGAAACTCCTAAACTTACCATGTCCGGTCAGGACCTGCGTCATGCAGAAGGAGAGGACACCGCCACTCCAGCCACCCTTCAATGAAGGACTAGCCACCTTGCCTTCTTAACAACAAAAACTATTTTCCAGTACGACGCGACAATCTTTGGCGGTTTCGGCGGTGGCGGCGAGTATGTTGTACAGACTGGCTTCGGATGGACCAACGGAGTTATCATGGCCATGCTCAACAAATGGGGAGGTAAGCTATTGTGTGCTTTGTGTCAATAGTGGAAGGTTTATTATGGCTTAAACAAAAAATATTTGAAAAGGTTTACGTGACTGGTTTTCGATGCGTTTGAATGGCAGTTATGATTGGGTTATTTAGGTTACTTCTAGTCAAGCGTACTCTATCGTCGACCACTTCGACGCTTTTCATCAGGTGAGATAGTGGTCAAGCGGTAGTGGTTATATATATATATATATATATATATATATATATAAAAGGAGAAATTGACTGACTGACATATCAACGCACAGCCGAAACTACTGGGATTAGGAGCGTGAAATTTTCCACAAGGTTTCCTTTTATGACGTATGCGAGCACTAAGAGAGGATTTCCCAAAATTCTCCCCCTAAGGGGATGAAACAGGAGTCCAAAGTTTGTATGGAGAAACCTTCATTCGCGCGATCGACGCGGCGAAAGTAACTTAAAATTATGCTGATTCGACTCCCGTGTAAAAAAGGGTTCATAGGATGTTAAGATTTTTTTTTTCATAGTCCAAATTCGAATAGGTCTACATGGGCACTTCTAAAACGTCAGGAGCTAGTGCACGGTTCTAATTGATTGTTTCCCATGGTGGAAAACCAGCAGGAAATTCCATGATTACTCTTTTAAAAAAATGATTAAGTTTTACAATATTTCTATAATACAATATTTATAGGTTTAATTAATTACTTGTGTATGTGTGTGTTGTAAGAATGAGATATTTAAGAAGCGCCTCACACTAAAAATAGAAACATTGCAATAATCTATGGCTCGGCAAAGTGAAATTGTTCAACTAAACTGTCTATCCAAAAGTCGTAAATTAATTTCGAGTTTTTGTTCTTGAATTTTGAATTTTTTTTTCAGTGAAGTTCAGTAGCTGATCTGTTTTAATTATTCGCAAAATCAATTTGCGAATAATTAAAATAAGGATTTTTTTTAATAAGAAAATATATTGTTTTTGATTCAGATTCCAGGGGCTCTAGTCTGCTATTTTTATAAGTTCGTCATTCCAACACGATTCCATTGTCATTTTGCTAAAAGTTTGTAATCTGTTAATTCATAATGGCCGATCATTGATCGATCAGTGGTCTCGTAATAGAATTGTGGTACGAGCTGTCTTGTAACATATTAAAGGCAATGATTGCACAGTGACGTTCTAATGGTAGGTCACTGTTCAAAGGAACTGTCAAAATTTTAGCAGATTACAGTATTCGTCAGATATAAATTTGTCAATATGTACGAGATTACCATTCTTTGCCATTTCTCTCAATGGAGTGTCAGTGGTTGATCATCGGAAAGTCATAATGACGCCATTATATTAGTAGATTACCAAACTAGTCAAAATCAACAATTATGAAGTCAATGATAGACCATTCTGACACTATTGTAATAGCAGACTTGAGACCCAGTTGCTTTGCTTTCCCTTTACAATGCGAATGCTACACATTTTCATGCCTTTGCAGTATTTGGCTGTAAATGTATCGAGTCAGCCTTCTCGGCAAACTTCGTAGTGGTATTCAATACTACAATAAGTCTCAGCTCGATTTTACCAAAATCACGCCTGTTTCAATTTTACAACACAATGTCCACTGGGAATCAATTTGTGAATAATTGAAAAAGCCATTGAACTTCACTTGAAAAATTCGACCAAAAACCGCCAAAATGTTACTTTGTTTTTTTTTTTGTAATGATTTGGCCTGGATACTAAGTCCTTTAAGCAATATGTTACTTTGTTTCGAGCCGCTTGTCATCCAGTGTTGCTGCTGTAATAAAACATTTTATTTTTCTTTTCACCATTCACTCATTCATCGTGGAAGTGGGTGGCATCGGTACGTCGTTCATTCAATTTTTGTGTTGTGTTTGTGTGTTTAGCTGTGTGTCTTCTGTGTTTTGTTTCTTCAGTATTGAGTTGTGAACATTTTTGTGTCAGATTTTTAGAAGGTAGAAGTAAAAAAATATATATTACCTCATATCATACACTATAACATAAAAGTGAGCGAGTATACGCTTTCTTTTGCAGGTATATCTGAATGAGAGACCATGGCCCAATAATGCAAACGGCAACTTAAGGACACGGGTGGGTTTTAGTCAGTAAAAGTCTGACATGCTCTCTTTTTCCACCTTAGAGCGTGAAAAACCATTGGATGATTTCCCATCTCAAAAAAAGACGCTCCTGTTTGTAGGTTGTGAAATCATCAAAAAACTCCCACTCCGGGTGGAGCGAGAGGGAGTGTCAGACTTTTACTGATTATAACCCATCTGTGTTCCTTCAGTTGCCCTTTGCATTACAGGGCCGCGGTAACTAAGGCACAATCTTGTTGCCCTGGCAGGCTTTTGAGGCGTTTCTTAGCTATGCCCCATTTTGACAAAGAAAAAAATAAGTCATTTTTGTTCATTTAAAGTAGTTAATCGATTTTTTTTTTAAACTTAGATACTAAAAAAAAAAATATCTCATAGTTATTAAATGACAAAAATGTTGAAATTAGATGTTTTAATTTTCTTTAGCTGATTTTGTCATTAATATTGATATTTTATCTGACTTTTAAATTTTCTTCAATATTGGTTTTGCAGTTTATTTTCTTTACTTATTTATCCACGTAATAATTCTACTTAATGTTTGATTCTAAGATTTATTTCATATATTGGTGTGGTACAAGTAGTTATTGTAATTTTCTATGTTTTAACAATTATTTGTGTATTAAATATTTAGGTACTTATAGTATGTTTTGGTGCACTAATTATAGTGAATTCATTATTCATTAAGATAAGCAAATCAAGTATCTTGACTTGAATCGCGAGGTTGTCTACATGTGGGATCACATCTCACATGTAGACAACTGACGATTATTGTACCGATAGTCGTGTCAGCCAATGGCTTAATAGCCACGAGCCTCGACCAACATCTTAGGAGGCTCTCGTCAGGCGGCTGAATTCAGCAAAAGATAATTCTGAACACGGCTCGTATTGTTAGGTTCCTTTCTTTGGAACCTTTTAACTATTGGGCTATTGTTTTTATATTTATAAATGCTTTTTTTTTTCAAAGAATTATTTGAACATGTAAGAAAGATTTAAGAGTCATCATCATCTTCCTGCCCTTGTCCCATCTTATTTGGGGTCGGCGCAACACGTTTTTTTCTTCCATTCTATCCTGTCAAAAGTCATACTATCACTAACTTCCTTTTCTTTCATATCACTGTTCACACAATCCATCCATCTTTTCTTTGGCCTCCCTCTCCCTCTCCACCCATTCACATGTATACTCATAACTCTTTTAGTAACATGTGTCTCATCTCTCCTCTTTACATGACCATACCAAGACAAACGATTCCCCTTCAACTTTTCAGTCACTGGCGCCACTTTCAAACTTCCTCTAATATATTCATTTCTTACTTTATCCGTTCTCGTCACACCACCCATCCATCTCAACATTCTCATCTCCGCTACATGCAATCTTTTTTCATGCGTCTTTTTCACAGCCCAACATTCTGATCCATTCAGTTAAGAGTAAAATAAATAAATGATAATGAATTCATTATACTATCTTATTTTTAATTATATTTTTTTTATTATGTTTTTTTTTTTTACTGCATGCGGTGGGAAGTCTAGCATTGACGCACGGGTTTTGTTACTTCTGGTTTTTAATAATTTGGTATTTACTGGTGTATTTTTTTTTATTTTAACACGGGTACTAGATATTTTTTTTTTTAATTTAAACACTGCTTTATAGGCACTGTAGTTATGAATAATAATAATAATAATAATGAGTGGTGGTATTTTAATTAGGTGGTATTATTATTAGTTTTTGGTATTGGTATTCTTAACATTTTATTAAAATATAAATAATAAATTACTTAGTAGAATTTATATCTTCTAGTTATATTTAAGTGTATCTAACCTATTTTCATGTAATTTTTTTTTCTGAGTATTTTAAGCGAATTATTTAAAATATCTAAGGCAAATAATTTTACTTATTATAAAACAAAATATATACAATGACTCATAACTTTTGTTACATTATTTACTTAGGTTAAAAGAATCTTTATTTCTCTTAAAAACATAAAAATCGTACACTTACATGAGATTTAAAATTTAAGTTAAACAATTCTCGTCTAATGACAAACCATGCAATACCCCTTATAGGCCGATCACAATAAAATAGACAGACATAGGTTTACCTCATCACTTACATTGTGGGACGCAAATAATTCGAAATAATAAAAATAACAGTTTATTTCGGAAAAATACACAAATAGCACATTCAATTGATAAAACGGTTTTGCCAAATAATAAGTGGTAAATACAGAAGGGAGTTTCTTTGGTACCTGTACTAATGAAAAAACATTGTATCACAGGCACAAGCATATTTCATAATAAAGGATAACTTTAACTTTAACACAGTACAAAACATTCATTAAAAAGAGACGTAACTCAAAAAAGAGGTTATTGAAAATTGAACCTTATTTTTGAAACGTGTGTTTTCAAATTCAAACACCCTGTTTTTGAGTTAGGGCTTTTTATGAGTAAGCAGGCGAAAAACTATTTACACAATGGCATTATAGTAAACATTAAAGACACAAAGAATAAATATAACTATAATAATTAAAATATATATATATATAAAATCAAAGATACAAAACCCTCGCACAAGCTAGATGAGCCCACCGGTGCGCTCCGCTCACCGGTTGGCCATTTGACAGGTTCCATGACTTCAGCGGACGCGTTCGGCACCGCGCCCGCCGCCGAGTCCGGGGCCGTGTATGGAGCGCAGGTGGGGGCGAGCGGGGTGGCCACGGCCATTCTAGTGGTGTTAGCATCTTTGGCTGCCGGGACTCTAGGGTGAGGTGAGTGTCGAAACTTTTTTTTTAATAATAGTAATAATATTCCATAACTATCACACAACGCCATCTAGTTCCAAATTAAGCAGAGCTTGTGCTATGAGTACTAGACAACTGATAAACATACTTATATATTTCTAAATACATACATATTATAGATAAATTACACCCAGACACAAAACAATTGATTGTGCTCAACGTGGGTTAGGTAAAGTTAAAAGCCATTATGATTTAATCTATAAAAAAGCTTTTTTTCTTTCATATTAAACTAAATAAGTTTCATGTCTTTTGAGTGGTACATATAAAGATTTTATAATTAATGTATCATGTTATGCTTATAAAAATTAGTTCTTTGAAAATTATATCAATTTTTTATTATACTAACTGATTGTTATATCAAATTATTGATTCAGTTGTTATATCTTGTGAATATTAGAGATTTTGTAATTATACCAAATATTACTTACCCTTAAATTATTGTTTTTTTTTTATTTACCGTATTTTTCTTTTGTTTCAGATATAGAATTTTACAGTTTATGTGTATGCCACAGTTACCCAGTGCAACATGAGACCTGCTAAAAGTAAGATCTTTCCATTATTTTCCTTAATTAGATCATTATAGTTGGTGAAAATCACGAAAATGCATCCTGTGACTTTTATTAGTATACGTGTAAGGTTTAAATTTAAATGGTTTGCGTGAATTCGTGAAATTAAACAACTATAGTAGTACAGACGCAGATCTGTGCATTTTAGTGAAGTACAATTTTTTTTTTGTTGAAGATACAAGACATTATTACATCACAGACAATGGCAATTTTTGGAAGGCATTTAACCTATTTAAAAAAAAAAAAAACTTCGTCATCCAATGATCACGCCACAACCCTATCAATTTATTTTCTGCTATGAGCTAAGTGTATCTTTTAAAAAGGTTGTCTCGAGCAAAGTATGACTTTTAAAAAGAACGGCTCGAGCAAAGTGTGACTTTTAAAAAGGTTGTCTCGAGCAAAGTGTGACTTTTAAAAAGGTCGCCTCGTGCAAAGTGTGAATTTTAAAAATGCTGCCTCTGTAAGTAATCTGTGACATTAAAAAAGATTGCCACGATCAAAGTTTGACTTTTAAAAAGGTCGCTTCGAGCAAAGTGTTACTTTTAAAAATATTGCTTCATTAACAGTTCTGTCTTAAAATGTAATTTTGTTGTAATAATGTCTTAAATTATTTTTATGATTATTTTATGTTTAAGCAATGAATTTAAATTATTAACTGAGATGTGTGCGATTTAAAAGTGTTTATTATCACAAGATCACAAATATTTTTATCGATATTATTATTACGAATTAGTTATAAGGTTATGTTAAACATTTTTTTTTTTTTGGTATTTTCCGAGTTTAAAATATTCCTTAAAAATGTGATATTATATATTATAATATTAGGTACTGTAATACGCCAGTATTTTGTTAGGTATAAAACTTAATGATTAGACACTATATCTTGTTATAATTAGCAATATAATATAATGTGTTTGTAAATATTTGTTCTATCATTATAAAATAGTAATATTAGCATAATGGCATTGATAATAAAGCTGTAGTTTAAATATTACGCAAGTTTCTATACAAACAGGGACATTTTATATATAAAGAATAGCATAGTCGGCCTTATAATGTTTGCCACTTTTAGGACTCAGGCCTCCTCTCTAGGAGAGGGTATGGGCCGTAATCCACCACGCGGGCCCAATGCGGGTTGGTGGATGTCACATGTCTTCGAATTTTCGGTTCTAGGACATGCCAGTTTCCTCACGATGTTTTCCTTCACCGTTTTGAGAGCAGTGGTGATGAAATAAATTACACAAAGTAATGCGCCTGGCTAGGTTTGAACCCGCAACCTACAACTCGTAAGTCGAGGCCGTTACCACTCGGCAACCACTGCTCTGCACTGCACTGCTTAAAGAATAAAGTGTTATAATATTGTCCGTATTTATAGTGTCTCTCTTTAAAAACTACTTCAATAAGATAATTTTAGGCAAGCGTGCTCAAGCGCGAGCCTACTGATAAAAACATCTCATTTGCAACACGGGCAGACCGTGTCCTTGAATAGAGTGTCTTTGTATATATTCTTATATTCTTTAATGTACACAACTTTTACAATTAATGAAAAATACCGGGCAAGTGTGAGTCGGACTCGCGCATTGAGGGTTCCGTGCAAACTTATTTATGAAAATAGTTCAATTCACGAATTGAGTTACGAGATTTTTCCAAATCGCAATTTTTTTTTTGTTTCGTATCTAGTTTTTAGATTTTTTTCTATACTTGTGCTATGAGACCTTGCTTTATGCCAAATTTCAGGATTCTAGATCAACGGGAAGTAATCTATGAATTTTGATTCCCTTGAGAGTTTCGTAGTACTTACACGTTTTTTGGCAACATAAACGGCCGTATCTTTTAGAAGTTTGATTTTTTCACGGCTTCACGGGACCGCAGACCTGAGTATATGGTTTTAATTTGAACTCGATACCTCCACGCGTTCTCGAGATAAAGGTTTTTGACAGACAGACAGACGGACAACAAAATGATTCTATATGGGTTCCGTTTTTCCTTTTGAGGTAAGGAACCCTAAAAATAGGACAGATGATGTACACAAGCGAGCTTTACCCACAATTGGTTTTCCTCGCAGCAAACCTTAGATATTTCGTTCATTTGATTCCGGGACTATGTTCCCTTAGGATATTTTACTTCTTTCACGGTGACGAATTCACTGGCAGAATCAAATAATTATGATAAAATCAAATATGGCACAACAATCTTTCCAGACATTTCTACCGACACAAATTTCCTTTATTGCTAGCCTGTCGATTTTCTACCGATTGCATTTCGGGGAGTGTGCGTCGGAATTGCATAACCTAATTCCGCCTCGCCCGTTCCATCGTCGGACCACCAGGCGTACGGCAATGCGCCATCGGTACATGGTGGACATCCATTTATACGCACAAAGCGTTTTGGAAACACATTCATTGTGCGTACAGCTAAGGAGTGGAATTCCTTGCCAGAATCTGTTTCCTGATGGCTACAACCCGGGAATCGCGCTCCATTGTCGACCGCATCCTCGCTTTCCATCAGGTGAGATAGCGATCAATCGCGAACCTACCAAGAATAAAAAAAAACCATCTCGTCTTGTTATAGTAACCAGTTAGTACCAGGTTTGATAACAGGATGCCCATACTGCCGAGGTGTTTACCCAGTTAGGCGTTAATAAAGGACCTATTGTGCAACTCTAAGACAATGTCAGACTGTCGGTACATCCTTGTTTCTCGTGACTAGTTTAATAATGTGACTTAGGTTCACGAATACCGGTAGATCTTGAATGTATATACATCCTAGGTCAACCGGCATATGTCCGCATATGTCTGGCATGGTAGTCCGATGATAGAACGGACTTGGTGGAATTAGATTGTGTAATTCCAGTGCACACTCCCCGAAATGTAAACGATAAAAAATCGACAGGCTAGTAACTCGGCGGCGATGCCCAAGGCTTTGGAGGTTCGACGGTTGCGTCGAAGCTCCAAAGCCTTGGGCATCGCCGAATGCATCTTTGCCGATGATTCTCTTGGCTCGCCTCTCAATCGACTCTAGCGCATCAAGCTGGTATTTGGCAGACTCGTTCCAAATAAGAGAACAGTACTCCATACACGATCGTACTTGCGCTTGATAAAGGTTGAGCAGCTATTCCGGCGTGAAGTACCGTCTCACCTTTGCTAAGATCCACAGTTTTTTAGCAGCCAGTTGAGCCTTTGCCTCGATGTTTGACTAGACAACTGATAATCATACTTACATATTTCTAAATACATACATATTATAGAAAAATCACATCACACAAACATTTATCTTGGGTGGGAATCCAATCCACAGTAGCATCAAACATAGTTGCATCTATACCATCATAAAATACAGGTACATAGTTACTCACTTGTCATTTATAGCATTGGCCAAGACCTTGCTCGTACTAAAGGACGGACGGACAGACAAGATTTACTGCAGGACGTGTGTTATTAGACGCGCACGTATTTCTAAGAACGTCGTCGTGATGTGGTCAACGCTTTATTTGTAGCTTCATAAGGGCCTGTATCATTTACCTCTACACTATCTGTGTAATAAATAATAATAATGAAATTACTAAACTTAAATGAAACTCTATATTTATTTATTTAAACTTCATGTACAGTGGTGGTACATAGGCGGACTTAATGCCACAAAGCATACTCTACCAGTCAACCATTGGGTTAAAAAGACAACACTGTGGTAGGTGTGCACAATAAATAAATAACAGATATTTTTGAAATAAAATGTAGTATCATTAAATTAAGTGGCTTATAATAATAAAATACGTATATATGCTAATATAATAAACTAATAAATACTATGATACATAAGAAATCATTTTAATTAAGAGAACTTAAAATATAGCAATTTTGACGAAGACCGAACTAAGATTGAAAGAACTTCAAGTATCACCTTACAAAAAGCTGTTATCTTTACACATATAATAAAACAGTAAAATTATTTTGCGATGGTATTAATTGGCGTAAAAACTACTAAACCGATCCTGTTCAAATTTTGCCTACAAAATCCTTATAGGTCTTAAAGGTCAGGAATTACGGGCACAGCTTTTTTTTTAATGTTTATTCGGAATCACATCTGATTTCGCTGGCCGTTTATGTCACAAAAAACGTGTAAGTATTTCGACACTTTCAAGGGAATAAAAATTCATACGGTACTTCCCGTTGACCTAAAATTTGGCATGAAACAAGGTCTTATAGCACAAGTATAGGAAAAAATGTGAAAACTGTAAATTTGTAGTAAAATCACAAAAAAAAAAACATTTTTGCATTTCGGAAAAATCTTCGTAACTCAATTCGGGAATTGAACTGTTTTCATAGGTAAGTTTGTACTAAGAGTCAGACTCGCGCGAAAATATTTATGCCGATCACAGAATACATCTACTTACCAAGTTTCAACAGTATAGTTCTTATAGTTTCGTAAAAAAGTGGCTGTGACATACGGACGGACAGACAGACATTACGAATCCATAAGGGTTTTTTTTTATTGGGTGGGAAAATCATCTGATGTCATCCCCCGCTCTTGGGCGCAACGGGAGATAGAGTCAGACTTTTACTGACTAAAAACCCACTTCTGTTCCTTTGTTGCCTTCCGCAAGCCCGCGCCTACGGTGGCCGGAAATCGGGATCATAATCTATAAGGGTTCCGTTTTTTGCCATTTGGCTACGGAACCCTAAAAAACAAATTAAGCATATTAATTTGTTTATTGGTTAGAGCTGCAGAAGAACTGACTAGCATTATCTTTGAAAATAATAGTCAGTTCTTCATACAATTAACTACATCCGGGCGCAAGTGTCGTGTGAAGTTTTCTGTGACGTAATGATGGTCATTTCCTTTAATTGTCTCATAGTGACTGGCAACATAATCCTCGTGTCATTGTTTATCTAGCCACTAGAATCTGTCCTCAATATGTCTAGTCATCGTATAATGTTAAAGGTATATAGGTAGCATCTCTACGTAATATAAAACTAAGGCCCATTATCGGTATCGGCAAGGAAAAGGAACTTTCGGCATCCCTACATTCATGCCAAGGCATAGATTCCGACTGTGTGCACTTGCATGTTGGGATGCCGAAGGATCCATTTAGGGATGTCGAGGGATCCTTTTCCTTGCCAATGCCGATAATGAGCGCTGGGCCTTAGTTGTTCACTCGTCTGTCTGTAGGCCGAATATAGCCCTCTCCAGTCTTTGGATGACTTTGAATCTTCTAATTGATAAAGCCCATTGTGTTGTAGGCCGTGTCCTATCTTACTAAAAAAAGTGTATTTTATTGGCAATTTTTTTTAATTTACTCTTTTGTCTAATTTTCGTGAAACGAATAGTATTGTGCCAGACATTACTTTTTGCCAACGACCTTACAGCCACTAGACGTCTAATAACAGGCGATGCATGTCTGTCAACACATATGATTATACATCTGATTTCTTGAACAATCAGAACGCTCTCCCGTACCAATCAGAACGTAGTACCCCGCTCCCCGTACCTTGGCTAGTTGACAGGATAGTTTTGGTGCGCTAGTTCAAGCATCAGGCGTCTAGTATCAGTAAGGTCGTTATTCTTGTCATCATTATCTTCTTACCTTTGTCCCATGTTACTTGTGGTCGGCGTAACACGTTTTGTCTTCCATTCTGTGCATGAAGTCCCTGTTATTTCAAATCGCTTTTAACTTAATCGATCCATCTTTTCTTTGGCCTCGCTTTTCACCTCCTTGAAGGTTTTTTTTTTTTTTTTATTTTTTTTTTATTTTTTTTTTTTTTTTTTTTTATTGGGTGGGAAAATCATCCTAATGACATCCCCGCTCTTGGGCGGAGCGGGAGATAGTGTCAGACTCTTACTGACTAAAAACCCACTCCTGTTCCTTCGTTGCCTTCGTCCCAGGGCCCCGGGTTCCGCTTTCACACTACCCGTGGCCCCAGTAGGCTTCGACCCTGCTGGGCCCCTACGATTTGCTGACATCTCCTTGAGGCGCGCGTGGAACAAAACGCGCCGTCGACGACTTGGGCTCGGTCCGGACGGTTACCGGACGGTCAGACGGCGAGCCACCCATTGCTCGCCGTCTACAAGCCCGCGCCTACGGTGGCCGGAAATCGGGATCGGAATCCCGGCGGCGGTTGGAGCGTAAGGACCGTTGCCTCACGCGATCGGCCGCCTCCTTAGCTAGCATTACTGCTTCGCAGAAGGAGGCGACCGCCTGCCACTCCTCCTCGCTCCGGAGCATGGCCTGAACCAAGGCCCGGCGCGAGAGATCACCGCCGCCGATTGCCCTCACGAGGTCACGGCGTTGCTCTGCCCAAGCGGGGCACACCTCCACCGTGTGCTCCACCGTGTCCTCCGGGTGGGCCACACAGTGGCGACACCCGGGCGTCGTTTCCGCACGAATCCGGTGCAGGAACCTCCCGAACTTACCGTGTCCGGTGAGGACCTGCGTCATGCGGAATGTGAGGACGCCGTGAGGTCTTTCCAACCACGCCTCAAAGAGGGGACTTACCGCCATAATTGTGGCGTGCCCAGCACGGGGTCGCGACAGTCGCTGTCGCCATTTCACCATGAGAACTCGCCGGAACTCTGTCCGCCATGCCGCGACTTGTTGCGGCAGCGGAGTTTCGCCCCGGCGTTGCATCTCCATGCGCCGTTCGTGCATGAGTGCAAGGACTGTTGCCTCCAGTTCCCATGGTCGCTGGCAAGCAAGAAGGGTCGCCGCTTCGCGGGAAATCGTCCGGCATCCTCGCACCATCCGTATGGCCATGACCCTCTGGCACGCGTTCAGCCGGGCCGCCGGCTGCTTCCGCAGCCCCGGCGCCCACACCGGCGCGCCATAAAGGGCCATGGACCGAACGATCCCCGCGTAGAGCCTCCGGCAGGAGGCGTCTGGACCCCCAAGGTTGGGCAGGAGCCGCGAGAGAGCAGCCCCAGTCCGATTTAGTTTGGGAGCCAGACGTCGGAAATGCTCGTCGAAATCCCATCGGCTGTCGAGGACGAGTCCCAGGTACTTCATCGTTGACCCGACGCCGATGTGGACTCCTCCCACCGTTAGCCGGGAACCCGGTGGTGGCGCGTTCCGAGGGCCGTGAAAGCACATGGCCTCGGACTTGTGCAATGCCACCTCGAGTCCCAGCTCCTGGATCCTGCCAACGACCGTCGCGACCCCGCGTGTCGCTAGTTCGACCGCCGCCTGGTACGACTCTCCCTGCGCCAGGACCAGCGTGTCGTCTGCGTAGCAGACCACGCTGACCCCGTCAGGGAGGTCGCCGCGCAGCACGTAATCGTATCCGATGTTCCACAAGGGCGGCCCTAGTACCGATCCCTGCGGAACACCGCACGACATCTCTCGACGTTCCCACACCCCCTGGTGACCGGGGTAGGTTAGGTTATGTACCTGTCTGACCTCCTTGAAGGTTGAATTTTCCCAAACCCCTTAGAGCTCGCCTACGTCAGAAAAGAAAGCCTTGTGCAAAATTTCACGCCCCTAGTCCCAGTAGTTTCGGCTATGCATTGATATGTCAGTTAGTTTCTCCTTTTATCTATGTATATAAAAATCTATAAATGCCACTTTTCGTTGTAATTTTATAACTCAAGAACGGGCTCACCTATCCAAACCAAATGTTTAGGCTTTGTTTAGTAGTAGATGGTTTATGTGAAGTTTGCACAAAATCGGTCGAGCGGTTCTTCTTTCATCACATTATTAGCCGGTACGAAGTTCGCCGAGTCAGCTAGTATATCATATAGATAACTTTTTAACCGACTTCTAAAAAAGGAGGAGGTTCTCAATTCGGATGTTTGTATTTTTTTTTAATGTTTGTTCGCGCGTAACTTCGACGCTTGTCAACCGATTTGATTTTTTTTTTTTTTAATAACATGTGGTTCATCCCTCTTCTTCTCAAACCATTATGTCTCTTCATAATTGTTTATTTACATAAAAAAATTGGTATACTTTTCAGAATCCTTGTGTCAACTGACCCCTGTCTATTTTTGTCCTCGATTGCTATAATTAAAACGTTTGCTATAAACAGTTAATTAACAGTTATAAGTGTCATAGTTATCGTGACCGTTCACTTGCCTTGGGATAATTATAATTTTATTAATGTTTCCCTTTGTTACTGTAGTTATATTAAGCTGTTTGTACCTTCACCTCAAAATATCTCGATTGTCTTTCTGTAGTTCAGAGTGCTTAGTGCGCATTTGTTTTACGTTCGTCGCTCCGATTGGCTGGCTCCATGCTCTTAACCAATCAGAGAGCCAAACGCAGTAAAATGTAAATATAACCTGCACTAAGGCCTCTTCTGAAAAGTGCGTAGTCTTAGGAACGGCTCTAAGGTTATGAAAATATATTTTGATACAAGTGTACAAAGTTTGTCCTTGCAACTGAGGCGGAATTGTGCTATGGAGCCAAGTGCTGCAATGACAACTACGATGTGGATGAAACGACGTTTTCGAATACACATCATCATCTTCCTGCCCTTGTCCCGTCTTATTTGGGGTCGGCGCAACACGTTTTCTTCTTCCATTCTATCCTGTCAACCGTCATACTATCACTAACTTCCTTTTCTTTCATATCACTGTTCACACAATCCATCCATCTTTTCTTTCGAATACACTTACGAAGAAAAAAATAAATCCGGGCTGCCCGACGACTTTTGGAGGCTGCTTGGCAATACAATAAATTGAGACAGGGCGAGCTCGCGCATTTTTCCGCACTAGTGCGGAAAACAGTAAATTGCGTACCTAAAGGCGAAAGTGATAGGAGCGGGTATTTCGAGTATGAGTATTGAAAAGTTATTTTTACTGGAGTTGCGAGGAAAATCCGATCTCACTAGCTTAGGGCTACAGAGACAGAAACCATCTGGATCTTAGATCAAGTCCAAACAGAGCTACAGATACTGGCACGGATCTTGAGCGCTGACTTACACTTGCGCAGAAGCGAAATATCGGGTCTCTTTAGTGGTATGAAGTGAGACGCGGGGGCATGGCGTCGAGAGCAATCCTTGTGCAGTCACTGTTTGCCGCAAAAATCGTACACATGATGCGCAAAGCAATCTCCGCTCAAGATTCATGCCGGTATCTGTACCTATTCATAAAACTCGGCTTTTGATAAAATTGGGTTCCTGTCAACATACGACATTCACGCTACTGTTTTCGAAATCCAGAACTACTGGATATTTTTCTTGAAGTTTTAAGAATTACAATTTTATTCCATTCGGTAGTTGTGAGTTAGAATACAATTACTGGAGCCAGTCTATTAACCTAATATTTTACCTTCGATACTTAAGCAGTGAGAGTTGATCGATCCAGTTTTCATAAATCCAGTTTTTATATTTAGCTCCTATGTAATTTCTGAGTGTGGAATGTTTCCGTTGGCCCTTAGACTCCGCTTTTATCCCAAACTATCCGAAAATTTTATATCGGTTACGGTTACGGATATTTTTTACTTCGGATAACCGATAGTTTAGTTTGTTTTGTTTTTTGAGAGCTGCAGCAGTGGTGGCCGAGTGGTAACAGCCCCGACTTACGAGTTGTAGGTCGCGGGTTGAAACCCAGCCAGGCGCATTACTTTGTGTAATTTATTTCATCACCACTGCTCTCAAAAACGGTGAAGGAAAACATCGTGAGGTAACCGGTATGTTCTAGAACCAAAAATTCGAAGACATGTGACATTTACCAATCCGCACTGGGCCCGCGTGGTAGATTACGGCCCATTCCCTTTCCTAGAGAGGAGGCCTGAGTCGCAACAGAAGGAACATTATAAGGCCGACTATGCTATGCTATGCTATGCTAACCGATAGTTTCGGTTATGATTACGGAGCTCCATAACATCCCTGGTTCAAACCCAGGCAGGCGTTTTACTTGTGTGTAATTTATTTCATCACCACTGCTCTAAAAATGAAAAAAACATGTGATATCCACCGATACACAGCGGACTTGCGTAGTTCATTACGGACCATTTCCTCTGTTTTCTAGAAGCCTGCGTGCCAGCAGCTTTGCTCTTGTTTGTGTACCTTGTTTTAGCATAAGCACATCAATGTTCCCACCGCTGGGACCAAACCTCCTCTCTAGGAGAGGGAATGGGCCGTAATCTACCACGCGGGGCCAGTGCGGGTTGGTGGATGTCACATGTCTTCGAATGTTTGGTTCTAGCACATGCCGGTTTCCTCACGGTGTTTTCCTTCGCCGTTTTGAGAGCAGTGGTGACGAAATAAATTACACAAAGTAATGCGCCTGGCTGGATTTAACCTGCGACCTACAACTCGTAAGTCGGGGCCGTTACCACTCGGCCACCACTGCTCCACTGCTCGTACCTTGTATTGTGCCAAGTAAATTCAGTTTTCTTTCTTTCTTTGGGAAAATTATAAGGCTGATGACTGATGACTGGCTGATGTTATATGTAATCTTAAAAATTCTTTCTTATTGAAGAATTTGACCCCTCTGAAGTGATCAAATACTTCACTTTGATTACTTTTCTTGTCTGCCTACGCTAGAGGTGCCGTGCACGAGCGGAACACGAGCCGAGCTCAAATTCGTGTCGTGTCGGTCGTGCTCGGCTCCTCAAGTCGATCCACACTATACGAAGCTGAGCTCGGCTCCGTTCGTGTCCTCTAACGCAGACTCACCTTTGAACTTGCCAAATATTACCAACAAATACTTTCATTCAGCGTAGGATCGAAAGTACGTAGAGTGGCATTCGAATACCCGAAGACGCAGCGTATGACCTGGCGAGTGTGTCGAGAATCCGATGGAGGCGAGGCACACAGGACCGGTCGTTGTGGCGACACTTGAAGGAGGCCTATGTCCAATTGTTGACGTCTTTCGGCGGAAATGATGAAGATGACAATAAAGAGCATAGGATCCCCGCAATCATCCTAATTAACACTCCGTACAGCTGGTACAGCCTCCTCCATTGTGTCACTAATAACAGGAAGTGCCGACAAAGTCAGCTTCCGTTCTCACCTGTCATGGGGTGTCCTTGTATCTGTCATATGTACCTATACGTAATAGTTTGATGTGCTCGTTTCCCCTGAGTTGGCTTTTATGGTTTTATTTATGACAGTGTGTATTTAATTTTACTAATTTGAATTTTTTTATTATTATTATTGATAGGCTTGAATGTTGGGCTGTGAAAAAGACGGATGAAAAAAGATTGCATGTAGCGGAGATGAGAATGTTGAGATGGATGTGTGGTGTGACGAGAATGGATAAAGTGAGAAATGAATATATTAGAGGAAGTTTGAAAGTGGCGCCAGTGACTGAAAAGTTGAAGGGGAATCGTTTGTCTTGGTATGGTCATGTAAAGAGGAGAGATGAAACACATGTTACTAAAAGAGTTATGAGTATACATGTGGATGGGTGGAGAGGGAGGCCAAAGAAAAGATGGATGGATTGTGTGAACAGTGATATGAAAGAAAAGGAAGTTAGTGATAGTATGACGGTTGACAGGATAGAATGGAAGAAAAAAACGTATTGCGCCGACCCCAAATAAGATGGACAAGGGCAGGAAGATGAGATATGATTGATAGGCTCGCGTTTGACCACTATCTCACCTAATAAGCGATGATGTGGCCGACGATGGAGCACGCTTGCCTAGAAGTAACCTATTCACTTAGTTTTAAATAAATTATTTACATAAATTTCTATAAATTATTTCATAAAACTGCGATTATTAAAGTCGTTTTAAATTATTTCATAAAACTGCGAATATCAAAGTCGGTTTAAATTATTTCATGAAACTGCGAACATTAAAGTTGGTTTATTTCATGAAACTGCGAATTTCAAAGTTGGTTTTACTATTAGCTTGAGTATCTCCAATATCCTTGAAGCGTGAAGTTGTTATGAGGCATTGTGTTGTTTATGAATGTCACTTTTTATCTCACGGCATACATGGGTGCTATGTTTGTGTTTGTATATGCTATTGGCTATTGTTTGAATTAGGATGACTGTGATGTTTGAATTAGGTATAATGTGTGTGTGTCACGGCCTAGAGCTTTATTTATGGCTAGATTTTTCCACGAAGACTGCTCAACAGAGTAAAGTGAGAAATGAGTATATTATAGGAAGTTTGAAAGTGGCGCCGGTGACTGAAAAGTTGAAGGGGAATCGTTTGTCTTGGTATGGTCATGTAAAGAGGAGAGATGAAACGCATGTTACTAAAAGAGTTATGAGTATACATGTGGATGGGTGGAGAGGGAGAGGGAGGCCAAAGAAAAGATGGATGGATTGTGTGAACAGTGATATGAAAGAAAAGGAAGTTAGTGATAGTATGACGGTTGACAGGATAGAAAGGATGAAAAAAACGTGTTGCGCCGACCTCAAATAAGATGGGACAAGGGCAGGAAGATGATGATGACTGCTCAACAGAGTAACAAATTATTTTAAGGAAATTTCCCTGCAACTATACCTAAATATACGAGTTAGTTTATAGGTATATACTTACTTGAAAATCTTTTCAAACTCAGTCTATTTTCATTTAAATTAAACTATTTATACACATTTTTGAATGGTCACGCTTGGTCAGTCAAAAAAAGATGAAGTGATTTGCACATTCCAAAGTGTAGATCTATATGGAAAAGAATGTACAAGAAACTCCAAGAATACTCTTTTAAATCAATCAATTTTCTGGATAAAGATGGATCCAAACTCAATTCACACATAAAGCCACCCTTGTTTGAACCAAAAACTATAGAACACTGTTTGCCAAATAGAGAATTCTTTAAACCCAGTAATCGGGTTTGAACCTGGTTGACAGTCTATCTTTAACCCTTTAAGTAACTCATTAAATTACTTCTCCCGCTCTGGGTCGAACGAGGAGTGACAGACTTTTACTGACTTCAATCCACCTGTGTGCCTTCAGTTGCACCTTTGCGTTCCAGTGTTGCGGTAAGGGTATTTTTAATATCGTGCGGATTTTATCACGCCTTAGGGATTTCCCCGCATGCGGAAAAATTCAAGATGGAAAAAAAAAGTCCAGCGTCCGTTTTCCGCGCATTACAATGAATACTCGTATGAAATGGACATTTGTGGAGGTTAAACGTGCGGGGCAATCCCGCATGCGTGATTAAAAACGCACGATATTAAAAACACCCTAACTCTTTCGGAAAATCCCGCATCTTCTCCATCTCTTATCCTTACTTATCAGTTGACAATTCGTTACAAAATAAAACACAAAACCCTTGGCACGTTTATTATGAACATAAATACTTACAATTAAAATGTAATGTCTTACCAATACCTTTCAAAGTCGTCCCAGGGACATTAAAATCTCATAGGTACATTTGTTCTCACTTGTGATCTATACGAACATCTTGATTGCGATAATGTAGAATGTTTCTTTCAGACTCGATAACCGGTAATTTCTGAAATAAAACAACAAATAATTTTATTACAGTTACAGTTTGCATTTTTGCCCACAACTTTGACGATTTTTTTAGGGTTCCGTACCTCAAAAAGAAAAAACGGAACCCTAAAGGATCACTTTGTTGTCCGTCTGTCTGTCTGTTGTCGTGTTGAAATTAAAACCATACACTAAGATCTGCAGGTCCTTGAAGCTGTGAAAAAATCAAACTTCTGAGTTAACGAAAAAAAAGATACGGCCGTTTCTGTCGCAAAAAACGTATATTTCGACACTCTCAAGGGAATCAAAATTCATAGGCTACTTCCCGTCGACCTAGAATCCTGAAATTTGGCATGAAGCAAGGTGTCATAACACAAACTTCTGAAAACTGTAAATTTGTAGTTACGACACAAAAAAAACACTTTTTTGGCTATTCAAAATAACTTCCGAACTCAATACGGGAATTTACTATTTAAATAGGTAAGTTTGTACGGAACCCTCAGTCCGCGAGTCCGACTCCCACTTGCCCGGTTTTTTTTATTAATATTGATAGGCTCACGTTTGACCACGATCTCACCTGATGGTAAGCGATGATATGGCCGACGATGGAGCACGCTGCCTAGAAATAACCATACACTCATGACTTAAAGAACCTTAGGTTGTAGCTATCAGGAAAAACAGACTCCGGCAGCGAATTCCACTCCTTAGCTGTACGTACAGCTAAGGAGCTAAGAGTTGTACCTGCGTATGTTTCCAATATCATAAAATGCAACCATTTCATGAAATGGTCGGCCCCATCATAAAGCGATGAATTCTAACTCACCGACCCCACAGTCAAACCATTGCAACGGTTTTGTGGGGCTTATCTTATAAGGTACTTACCTTTTTGGAATAAAGATGAATAAAAAATAAAAAAAAACATCTCACAGGGATAAAACATTATATATTTCGCACCTGTGAGAAGCTGGGACGGTTTACTAGTTAATATTAAAAGGTATGATTCATTTGCACTGGACAGTGGTCACGAACATAATGATGAAATCACAATTTTAGTTGGTATTTAAATTGTGACATGACAAATCATGGATTTTTCCTTGAAATACCTATCGGCTATTGTTTAAAGGCCTACTAGAATAGTATAACTAAAAATGTTTCATAGCTTAAGTTGTAATATGACAGATCATTGGGTTTCCCTAACTTACCTTATACATTGTACATACATAGTCGGCTTTATAATGTTCCCACTGTTGGGATTCAGGCCTCCTCTCTAGGAGAGCAAATATTGCCCGAACAGAGTGTTTCGCCTTTTATGTACATTTGCCTCTTATAAACCCTCCTTTGGCACACGGGTAAACTATATCCTGAAATAGTATATAGTCCCGGGATCTTAATCCTGGAAGTATGTTCCCTGGAACAATTTTCTAGTTTCACGCGGGCAAAGCCACTGGCATAAGCTAGTTAAATATTTATAAATAGAAATCGCACGAAGTTCTAAAGGTCGGCAACTTTGCCTTCTGCTTACCTCATAACGTTAATTAAGTTCAAATATATAAATGAACATGCAAATTATATTATCTTTAACCCTTTAAACGCCAACGACGCTTGCAAGCAACAAATATAATCTCGGCCGCTAGAAAAATAAAATGAAAATGATAAATAGAATTATAGAAAATAGGTAAAAATATTATTTTAAAAAAATAGTTGTCTTCTCCGTATGTCGATTAATTAAGGCGAGGTTGCACTTTTTGAACCTTTAGAACTCCACAAATGTAAAAGAGAACACCATGAAAACAAATTTTATTAAAATTGACCATATGATCAACTGCTGGATAAAAATCAAAACATGATATAAATTAAAAGACACGGCAAAAAAAAAATCACAAATCTGACCTTAACTTACGATTTCAAACGTAAACGATATTACATCACGGAAAATTTTTAAAGTTACATACAATAATAAAGTTTGTTTTTTTTAAAAGGGTCTGTCAAAAACAAAAATCTTGAATAGTTACTGTTTTTTTTTTTTATAAAAATAAAATCGCTGTTATGAGGTCGCGAAGTCGACATAGATCCGGCCGGGCCAATATATATTTTTATTTTATTTTTTTACTTTGTGACTGCAATTGGCTCCTAAACAGAAACCAAAAATAAGCTTAATATTTGTAGTATTCATTCACTATCATTTTGTAGGTATTTCATAGCGAATAGCAAAAAGACTTGGCGTTTATAGGGTTAATAGTGTTTACTTAGAAATATCAGACGAGATTGTGCATAGCAGATGTACAAATAGTTTTTATTGCATTTGTGATAATTATAAAACATTATTTGCATACTTATTGTTTACATGAGGACTATAATAACCTGCGCATAATTATATTTAATTGTTTAAGGTGTTTTATCTATATATATAAAAATCAATGCTACTTTTCGTTGTAATTTTATAACTCAAAAACGGGCTCACTTATCCAAACCAAATGTTTAGGCTTTGTCCGGACTATTTAGTAGATGGTTTATGTGAAGTTTGCACAAAATCGGTCGAGCGGTTCTTCATTTATCACATTATTAGGCGGTACGAAGTTCGCCGAGTCAGCTAGTAACTTATATGTATTTGTATTTATGCGTATATTTATTGTCCTACACATATTTCTTTAAACAAAAACAGTATCCCAACGAATGGGAATAGGGTCCAAGCTACTAGCGGGCAGGGCTCCTGAGAAAGGAACCTCCTAACTATTCGAGCCGTGCCCAGAAGTACCGCTTACGGAATCAAGACTTGATCCAGCCGCCTAACGAGTTGTTGTTTTATGACATTTTATGATCAGTCATCTTATGACAAATCAAGCTCTTGGGCAGAGCGGGACATAGAGTCAGACTTTTACTGCCTAAAAACCCACTCCTGTTCCTTCTTTGCCTTCGTCCCAGGGCCCCCGGGTTTCACTTTCACACTACCCGTGGCCCCAGTAGGCTTCGACCCTACTGGGCCCCTACGATTTGCTGACATCTCCTTGAGGCGCGTGTGGAACAGTACGCGCCGTCGACGACTTGGGCTCGGTCCGGACGGTTACCGGACGGTCGGACGGCGAGCCACCCATTGCTCGCCGTCCGTAAGCCCGCGCCTACGGTAGCCGGAAATCGGGATCGGAATCCCGGCGGCGGTTGGGGCGTGAGGACTGTTGCTTCGCGCGATCGGCCGCCTCCTTTGCTAGCATTACTGCTTCGCAGAAGGAGGCGATTGCCTGCCGCTCCTCCTCACTCCGGACCATGGCCTGTACCAAGGCCCGGCGCGAGAGATCGCCGCCGCCGATCGCCCTCACGAGGACACTGCGTTGCTCTGCCCAAGCGGGGCACACCTCTACCGTGAACAAAACAGACTAGTTTTTTTTTTTGTAAAAACTTAAAACTGCCAAATTTTATTTTTAGATCACTTTGGTTAAAATAAAATCAGCATCTTTTATCATCCTACATATTATCATCTAAGTGTGCAACCCATAGCGGTGATTGCGTCAGGTAAATTGCACTTTCTTTAACATCATTCTTGAGAAAGTCCATCGTTAAATCACTAACTTCAAGGAAAACCATTAAAAACGAGAAAATTACATTAAAAAATTAATAATCTTACCTTAATAGTCAATTTCTACCACTTGTCATCAATTAAATGTCCTAAAAATCACTGCTACATTTCTATTTTGATAATTAAGTTTCCATTTTCAAGGAGTTCCTCCTCACGTCCTCCCCATCATTTTACAATATTTCCTGTACATCGTTTTCCTACTCCATTTAATATTAACATCATGACTACGACGTACGAATGAAACTTCATTCCGCGGAGAAAATTGAAATAAATTAAACCAAGACGTGTTGACTGTCCGCTGGTTACGCGACTACTGAGTTCGTGAATGCACTCGCAAGATCTTGTTGCGTGTGCGCAATTTTTATGCAATTAATTCACTAGTTGTTTGTACAGCGTGTTGTTTTTTGACGGTTGATTGGATCAAACATAAATTTAAAATGATATTATTTATTTTACAAATAGGTTTCTGAAAAATGCTTGTGATGATGAAAATGCTCTTTGACGAGGCCGTTGTTTCCTAGTTGACTACCCTGAAAAGTCTCTTTTAAAGTCCAAACAGCAAACATGTAATGGTTAAATCATATGAGAACCATACAGGTTGAGGTTTGAGATGGTCTGTCCAGTCAGATCAAGCATTCGTCAGTGTTCGTGTAGTTCAAACTCAGGACTACTAAAAAGACAAGTTTTAACTTCAATACTTCTAATTAAGCTACCTACCCTTTTCATAAATAAATAATTATGGCGTCCCCATTCCCAACCGTGTTGGGTTCGGCTTCCAGTCCAGCTAGATGCAGTTTCTTACCAGTAATTATCATGGTAGCCCAGTAGTAACGGCCCCGATTTACGGGTCGTAGCTCGCGGGTTCAAACCCGGCCAGGTGCATTACTTTGTGTAATTTATTTCATCACCACTGTTCTCAAAATGGTGGAGGAAAACGTCGTGAGAAAACCGGCATATCCGAGAACGTAGAATTCAAAAACATGTGACATTCAGCAATTCGCACTGGGCCCGCGTGCCTGCTCTCAAAACGGTGAAGGAAAACAATATGAGGAAACCGAAAATATCGTGAGGAAACCGGCATGTCATAGAAATAAAAATTCGAAGACATGTGACATCCACCAACCCGCACTGGGCCCGCGTGGTGGATTACGGCCCATTCCCTCTCTTAGAGAGGAGGCCTGAGTCCTAACAGTAGGAACGTTATAAGGCCGATTATGACCGCTTATCTGTCCTCTAAAACCTCTTTTTTGACACATTTCAATAATCCTTTTTTTATCAAAATAGTGTGAGGTTATAATTTACTATATTTTTAATATTGAATGTCATGTTTTTTAATTTTAGATTCTAGGATATGTCAGTTTCCTCACGATATTTTCCTTCACCGTTTTGAGAGCAACGCGACGGTGATGAAATAAATTACACAAAGTAATCTATCTTAAGTCAGGGCCATTACCACTGAGCCACCATTACTCTCGATTGAACTGCATCTGAACTAAAAAAAGAAATTCATTTAACTTTTTTCTTTTGTTTTCAAATAACCCTTATTTCAATTCATTTTGATCGCTTTTAAAATAAATCGTGTCCATTGCAGTGCGCCTGAGTTGCATAGATTGTAAATGCCAAGGTCATTTGAATCTATTGTGGTCCTTTAGTTAGTTCCTGCATGTAGTAGGTTCATTGTTAACCTTTTCCGCAGTTCACTGCCAAGGATTCCCGTGATTACTGCAGTGCCGTAGTATTTCTTTACGTCTTTAGGGATTTATTCCTAACTAGTTATTGTTGTTTAGAGCCTTCTATTCGTTATTATCATCATTTTAGCCGAAAGACGTCCACTGTTGGACATGGGTCTCCTCCAATTGTAGTCTGTGCGTCTTGCATCTATCGGACACTACCCTTACCAGGTTATCGGTCCACCTTATGGGAGGCCATCCAATGCCGTTACGCGGAAGCCACTCCAGAACCTTTCGGTCCCAACGGCCATCTGTTCTCTGAGCAATGTGACCTGCCGAATGCCACATAAGGTCTTAGACTTGAGGTGCTTTTTCATACAACCGCTCTTACGTGATTATGATGTTATGATTACTCATCTTTCTCCAAATATTTTGGATACACAAATATCTTGTGGATATTACTAGGCTTCTATGTAAATCAAAATATAAATTTTTGTAAAACTAATCCAGTAAAGACCTCTGAAAATCTGCTATTTTACGTGAACTTTGGCCCTCCATAATGTACTCATATATTAAAAATATAAAAAAGTACACCCTTGGAAGCCTTGCATATTTAATCGAGATTCTGAATGACGACAATTTTTTTCAAAAACTTTTATGGGTTTTAAAAAAACACTTTTTTCTTGGAACCAGTTTTGTGAAATATTCGAGTAAATCACGGAATTACCGAATGCTAACAGAGTTTTCAGGCGTTATCTCTCTTTTTTCACGTTGCCTCTTCATCAAACATCATGTTGGTTTGCATTAGATGAAGCAACAATCTTTTAAACCATTCTCGACGTTAACAATAGGCAAGTGGAGAAGAGCCCACTTAAGAGTCTTCTATTGCATCAAGTCAATAAAATAATTATTTCTTAAGGATATTAATAAGACGTGTATATAAACCAACCTGTATATATTTACAACGAGTAACATCATCGGCTATTTTAGTTTTATTATTTTTACTTTCAAAGTTAAGTTTCGAAACATTTTGGTGGTCTTTAAATTGTTTCTGAGAGGGTTTTATTTAACAATTTTTTCAAGGATTTATAAATATATTTGTATTTGCCTATACTTGTTTTTTAGCATGTACTGGCGTTGGTTGATCCACTCTGCCTTGAATGTGTTTATTTATTCATTTATGTACATACATATAAATATCTAAAAACAAATACAGACAGAGGAGCATAAAGGGGCTTTTTAGATGGGAAATCATTATGACTTCTCCCGCTCTAGGGTGGAGCAAGAGGGTGTGTCATACTAGTACTGACTTAAACCATTCCTATGTTGCTTCAGTTGCATTTCGCGTTTCAGGACCATGACTATATCCTTTTTAGAATCAATCCCATGGCCCTAAAGTTGTCAAAACATAAATGGCCCGTTTTGACATATGTCAAAAGAATACTCGCAATATATTCCATCATATTATTTAACGCTCCAAAAAAATGTATGTATTTTTTAAAACACTTATAATAAATAATAATAATAATATATTTATTCAGAGTTAAAATTTGGTAAATTGTTACATAAAAGGAATGGCTATGTCTAGTGCCTGTACTAGGATAAACTTGTATCACAGGCATTCAAATATTAATAATAATAAACAATTATTAACTAATTTATAAAATAATAATAATAATGGTAATTATTATTTCATTGTTTCTTTCCGTTTCGTTCCAAGTTACATTCTCGAGTATTTCTCAAATATCAAACTGACCTTTTATTTTTGAACGACTTTAGCAGGCATCTACCCTATTAGGCCTCAACGGAGCACAAAGATGCTGCTTAATATATTATTATTATTATTATTCGCGGGAATGCAGTGGATGCGAAACGCACAGGATCAGTCTTTGTGGCGACGCTTGGGGGAGGCCTATGTCGAATTGTGGACGTCTTTTGACTGAAATAATGATGTTGATGATTATTATTATTTATTTTATAGAATACCTAAAACGTTCAGGCAATGCATGAAATATTATCCCCCCCACTCCGACCGTAACCTGTCCGTGTCAGGGTGACCTAAAATCCCTACAAATTCGTTCAAGAGCTAGCGGGATCGAGTGCTCACCCGCTCATTATACACTTCCTATATATATTAAAAAAAAAAAATTGTTCTTAATTTTATATTTTGCTTAATTCACAAAAATGCAGAATGCAGATTCTATACAATACCTAAAGCACTGGCACTGTATACATTAACTAGTCATTCTGTACAACACAATAACTGAATTTTAAACATTGCTGGTAACATAAAAGAAGAAATATGAAGAAAAATAACTGTTAAATGACCAAGACTGCTTGTCCAACAACCGAACAAAAACTTCAGAATTTAGTGACAAAATGATTTACATCACTCTTGTCTCATAACCTGTCAGTTGGACAGTTACTTTGACGTTTCTTTGTTCTTGCAATGGCAAAATTCTCAGCAAGTACTGACAGCATCATCAATTGCTTTTTTTTTAAATTATATAAACTAGTTCTTGACTGCGATCCCACCTGATGGTAAGCAGTGATGCAATCGTTGATGGTGAATCGCACTAGGTTGTTAAGACCCTATTCACTCTAGCTTTGAATACAACTAAATTATAATCGGACGGGAAGACTGCTGCAGGTAAATTGTTTCAATCCTTCAATGTACGCTGTACAAACTAAGAGGCGAGACGCTTAGTCCGGACCATCATCATCTTCCTGGCCTTGTCCCATCTTATTTGCGGTCGGCGCAACACGTTTTTTTTCTTCCATTCTATCCTGTCAACCGTCATGCTATCACTAACTTTCTTTTCCTTCATATCACTGTTCACACAATCATCCGTCTTTTCTGTGGCCTCCCTCTCCCTCTCTACCCATCCACATGAATCATCCACGCTTAGTCCGGACCGTTAGGTGTTAATAAAGTAAGGGTGGACACTCGCCGTTCGTCCGATGGTAGAAAGGTGATGGCGGAATCAAGTCATGTAATTCCTGCGCACACTCTCCAAAATGCATTCTGTAAAGTACCGAAAGGCTGGCTACCCTACGCCTGTGCTGCAGGCTACTTCCTTTGGCAGGCGGTCGCCTCCTTTTGCGAAGCAGTAATGCTAGCGAACGAGGAGGCTGCACGCGTGAGAGAACGTAGGTCTTCACGCCCTAGCCGTCTTAATTCCGACCCCGACTACCGGCCACGGTAGACGCGGGCTTGCGGACGTCGAGCGATGGGTGGCTCGCCGTCCGGCTGTTCGATAATTAACCGGACCGAGTCCAGTCGTCAACGGCGCGTAGTGATTCACGCGCTCTTCAAAGAGATGTCAGCAAACCGTAGGGGCTCAGCAGGGCTGATGCCCGCTAGCTAAGACCGCGGAGAATTTCTGAAAAGGAAACCCGTAGTCCTAGAACGCAAAGGGTAATTGAAGGACACAGGTGTGGTTTTAGTCAGTAAAAGTCTGACACGCCCTCTCGCTCCGCCCAGAGCCCGAGAAGTCATTTGGATGATCTCCCAACTTAAAAAAAAAGTCTACTTCCTTTTCTAAGGTATTTTAATGTTAGAAAGGTACCCAACTGGTGCACCTGTCTGTACCTATCATAAAACTTCCATCTTAGCACCTGACGTGTCTTGAAGAACTGCAATATAAACTGATGATAGTAATGTGTTTACAAAGTTACATGCGTCGTAAACGAGTTGTCTATGTACTTGATCTAATGTGTTCACAAACGTAAGCGACACGATCTTCAACTATTTTTGAAGTTTTATTACTTGTTTTGATTGCTACTTTATCTTTACCTGATGGAGTTCAGACTTTATACCTATGTTATTTTACTAGCTGTTTCCCGCTGTCTCACTCGCGTCTTCAGTGACTGCTCCGCTGATGTTATAAAGCAATAGCCCTTCTCGATATATAGATTATCCAATACTAAAATAGTTTTTCAATTCGATACTGCAGGCGCCCAAGTCTGCTATTTTTATAAATTCGTCATTCTAACACGATCCCATTGTCATTTTGCTAAAAGTTTGTAATCTGCTAATTCATAATGATCGATCATTGATCGGTCAATAGTCTCGTACTAGAGTTGTGGTAGAATGACTATATCGAGCTTATTAAAAGCATATCTGCACAGTAACGTTCTAATGGTAGGTCAATGATCAAAGGAACTGTCAAAATTTTGGCAGTTATCCGCATACGTCAAATATTCATTTGTCATTATGTACGAGATTACCATTCTATGCCATTTCTTTCAATGGAGTGTCAGTGGTTGATCATTGGAAAGTCATAATGACGCCATTATATTAGTAGATTACCAAACTTGACAAAATCAACAGTTATGAAAATCAATGATAGACCATTGTAACAGACTTGAGGCCCAGTTCCTGTGATTAGCGCCTTCAATCAAACAAACAAAATTTTTTGTAGCTTTATGATATTAAGTATAAAAGTATGGATTTACTTTTCAAGTCTTTTGAAGAAATGGTGTCTTAATAATCTTTTCTTTTTTATGCATTTGCCATGTTTTCTCTTCACCTCCCTAAGTTGACTGGTAGAGAATGCCTAAGGCATTAAGTCCACCTTTGTACTTTTGTGTTGCATGAAGTTTTAATAAGTTTTTTACTAGCGTTAACGGTTCTAGATTATCGACTTAGCTAAGCCCTCAATCCCCCTAGCTAAGTTACAATCGTTTCGTTTGAATCTCGGGTAGGCCACGCCTACGATTCCTTTGTTCTGACGTCATCTCAACGCTCAGTCACGTGCTCAGAACAAAGGAATCGGAGGCGTGGCCTACTCGAGGCGTTCGACGCAAACGAAACAATTGTAACTTGACCAGGGGGGCAAAGCTGCGAAGTTTCTTTCTAACAATTTCGCAGTCCTGTAACAATTTATTTCCCAGACTCAACATAATGACTTGTATAACTCACTAGTGTATAATATTTACCTAAGATAAGACTGCAGATGAAGATTTTACCTGTGTTTGTACATTATCTGATGCTCAGTGCACCTATGTACCTAAGAATACATGTAGGTAGTCTTATGAGGTATCTACTATGTTA
Source organism: Mythimna vitellina (assembly GCA_949316375.1). Lineage (NCBI taxonomy): Eukaryota > Metazoa > Arthropoda > Insecta > Lepidoptera > Noctuidae > Mythimna > Mythimna vitellina. The sequence continues at coordinate 3,360,961 of OX438709.1, read as the reverse complement.
GTGATAAAGATAAGCTATATTTTTCAGCACGATTGTTTGATTTGCGGGTCTCATGATTTATTTTTATATTACGTCAGTACTAAAAATAAGTGTTAATATATTGAGAAATTTTGTATCATGAAAAAAAAACATATTTCTCGAGGTGCACTTCCTGAAATATGAATAAATTGTTTATGGTAAAAATAATAAAAAAACTGCGTCTGCAGATTGCCTATGAATTCACACATTTTCTGACTGTCTTGAGTCCAAGGACCAAAAAATACGTCCAAAAATACTTCAATAACTCCAAGGACCAAAGAAAAACGACATTTTTATTTGGAATTTCCCGTTTCATTCCACTAATGAGTAAAGGCTTCTTCGCTCTGTGTGGAGCGAGACGGAGAGTCGGACTTTCACTGACTGAAACCGACTTGTGTTCCTTAAGTTGCCCTTTGCACCAGGGCTGCGATAACTCGTTCAGAAAATCCCGCAGTCCATTCCTTGCATTTCTGAGTTAACTTTTTATTTCGAATATGCTTCCTTTACTCAAATCCAATTTTCTTCTTACAGGCTTTTGGTGTACAGAAAACGCAGGGAATACATTCGAGTCAGCGGCGGTGAGGACTACAAGCTGCTCTCCCGAAGACCTTATACTGAGCTCAGAAGCCTCAACGGGGCATCAAACCCGCGACAACGGTGAACCCCCACCTCTTCCTACTACCCGATCGAAAGTGAGTGAGTGGTTACAAAACTTCGAACGAAGTCACTGGTTAACTGGAATATTTATGTGTAATTGGCTGTAAACGAATTGTGCAGTAATTGTCATAAAATGACACGCTGGTCAGTTAAATTCCGCAATTTAATTCAGGTACTACTATTTGAATGCTTTTTAATTTGTCCTTTTATTGAAATGACACGTTGGTTTAATCAATATTTGTATGTCATTTGTTACTTATTTGGAAATAATTAGAAACTATGTCAACAATGATTACAATTGACTGGTACTCTGTCACTATTTAGAAATATATTAAAAATATCTCAACAATCTAATAAGTGTGATCAAATAGATGTATACCACAGCCTAAATTTGTCTCTGCATCACCCAAAGATTGACTGGTAGAAAATGCCTAAGGCTTCAAGTACGCCTCTGCAGCTTTGTGTGCATAAAGAATTAAATAAATAAATAACATAAATAAAACAGTCTATCAATACTTATTACAGAACTACAATTGTTCTGAGGACCAACAATTAAAATTCCCAAGTGTAACTAGTTTACAAATGCCACCAAAATGTCTTGTGATCGATCCTAAACATTTTTTTCGTTTCAAATGGTTATAACTTTTGTTCGAGGATGGGAAATTAAATTATTCCTCCCGCTCTGAGTTTAGCGGGAGAGAGCATCAGACTTACTGGCTAAAACGCACCTGTGCTCCTTTAGTTGCCCTTTGCGTTCCACGGCAACCATCTTTCAAAATCATTATCCTAAGAATACCAGTACCTATATCTTCATCGAATTTTACTTGATACATTGCTGTATCAAGTGAAATTCGTTGATTTTATTCAGCGTGTCAGCAGAAGGACATATTTTTAAGTCGGAGAAAAAACTTGCCAATTTACAGCAAATATAATAATATAAAAATATATTCAAGATATTTTGTCTGCACGTTTATGTAATTTTTAGTAAGCTCAATGTGAATATTATCATTAATATGTAAGGTAGCGAATACCTAAATAATGTATTGTAAAATAACAAGCCAATTGTGAAGTAAAAACTAAAAAAATATCTTGTAATGATAATAACTACAAACAGAACAGCAACTCTAGTCTGTTTTGAAGTAATGTTATCTTTGTATGTCAACGAATTTGGTGTTCGAATATTCAAACAAAGAATAAAAAATATATACATTAAAATAATGCGAAAAACTAGTTACAACACTAGTATTTCGCATTTTTGTAACTGATCTGACTATCTTTTACCCACTGTTTGTAACACCGCCATCTATTGAGAAAGACATGGACTAACAGCTGGCTGTATTCGGACTCAAAGCCACTGTATTGGAGTCGCTTAGAAACCTATATAAATGGGTTTATGGTAACTTTTCATGAATTTGCTGAAGTTCCCTGTGATTATTGACTTTTGATTGAGTAAGTTTTTATGCTCAATTCGCTTATTGAAAAAGAATTTGAAGATATTTTAACCATACGAAAAATACCAAGTATTTTCGTAACTCGCCAAAGTGAAAAACTTTGATCCTCGATGGACTATTTACTTTTGATATACAAAAGTGTCGGATTGAAAAATACTGTTGAATAAAATAATTCGACATAAAACTAAAATAAAAGGCGTTTGTATGATACCAGTTCTACAGTGCTGTGAATTTTTGGTTGGGTTGCGGTTTAAAAGCTTGGCTATTGCGTTGCGTTTCGGTTACACGAAAGACTAAAAAACAATTACTGATAAAATTGCTTATAACTACTCTAGCGTCACAATTTCGTACTTGATTATTTATTTTTTTAACTTTAACCAAAATCACAAATAGAAAGAAGTTTTTTCAAATCCATTCAAATGTAAGTAATCCAGAAATATTTCAAATCTGGTGGAAAAAGAACTGTCAAGTAACAAAGAGGATGCACGAACAACAATGTGACGTCACCATCATTAGATTACCATCACGCGCCCATTCTTCGTCTTTTAAATATTTGAAATGATAATTGCTGCTTCAATAACCAATCGCAATGACTTTAGAAAAAAAAATGTTTTAATGTTATTTGTTGTTTAGTACAAAATATTTTACTACAATAAACACAGGCAAGTAACAAATCAAAACGCAAATACCACGCAGTTGCCACGCTGTACGCCCGCACAATCCTACCTGGACTTCTTGTATATAATATAGTTTCAAATATTATCGCTTGCGTTAGGTTAGTCTTAATTTTAGGTGAAAATGTTGATAAAGTATGCAATTTTGTCTTTTCTGAAAAATAATGCGCCCTACACTGTAAAAGTAAGTTGCAGCGATATTGTTTTATCGCCATAGTTACTAATTCTCAGTTTCATAAACGAATATTTTTGTAAAATTAACGTTCAAATTATCACTATTATTGAGATAATTTTAGTTTAAGAAAACTGAATGTTATACTGCGACTTATTTATAAAAAATATTATCGAATATCTTGACATAGAAGCTCAATTTTTCTCTCATTAAGCAATATAAGTATACTTTTGATCATTAAACAACATTCTGAAATCGCGTTTCTGCTGTATTTTATTTTTATTAAATATTTTGGTCTCCTTTGGCAAATTCTACCATTATTTAGATTTTATGACTTCAAGTCGTATCCTTCTAATCAGTCCCCATAATTTGTCAAACAGGCTTTTCTCAAAACTGTTATTTTTGGTACATAAGACCATTTTTAATAACTATTTTCAGTACAACTAACGCCATCTAGTGTACTTTTACTGAACTATCATAATGTGACAAGTGAGGTTATATAATATTATTTAAATTTTTATTACTATGACCAAGCTTACATTTTTAAGCTGACATTTTTAACATAAATATATTATTTTTAAATTGCAACGGAATTAAAAAAAATGTAAAAATTTGCATGCCAATGTGATGGTAAAATATGGAGGACTCTGTTATAAAAAAAATATACCTAAGTATTAGCTATACCCATGTTTGCAGAATAAATGATTATGATTATGAGGACATAGACAATTTCCTCTTTTAACTTACCATAGAGGAGACTCAGAATAATATTTACCTAATTGTTTTAACCTTGAACAAAGTCAATAGTCAATATTTTATTTTCTAACTATAGGTATTAAATGAGTATTATTAAATCTAGTTATTATTAGCCTAACCTTAGTTTGTAAGTAGACAATTTTTATTTCCCTCGAATGTACAGTTAAGTCGTTCGTGTACATGTTAATATGCATTTATATTTTGGCCGGAATGCGATTTCAGAATGTCAAATACTTTTTTTCTGAAAGTAGAGGCAATGTGATGTTTTTTTGAATGTAAGATTTGTTTTTCAATTTTAGAATTGATTATTTTATTATTAATTATAAAATCGTCAGTTTTATTTTTTATAGTTTATTATTACGTTTTAATTTTTTTTGTAACTATTATTTGTATAAAACCAACCATTATTACAGTGTTGTTGTTGTTTTATATTTTATTAACTCACATTAATTTTATGGAAAATGAGCTTCATGGGTGCTGGTCACCACCATACATTAAGTCAAACGATATACATTTTAGACTTACCTATCATGACATACGAAATATCATTTTATTCTAAGTATGTCATTTTATTTAAAAAATAGTCGAATATATTTTTTACTTCATTTTAAAATAATTTAACTTTAAATTTGTATTTGTGATTTGTTAGTTTAATTTGTAGATTTATTTAATTATGTAATCTCTCAATATATGATTGCTTAAAATATTGTTTCTAGAATCTTTTGTTAACTTGGCAGTTTTGTTGTTGCAGAGATATTCAATTGTTCATAATATTTGTTGAATTAACCAGTGTTGAAACAAGGTGTTTCAACACGTATTGAAATAACTAGTGTTGAAACAAGCTGTTTCATTGTTCAAACATGTTTTTTATTCGAACCTTCATATTTATATTTTCATTTATTGTGAATATATTTAAGTAGTTCTGATTAAAAACAATAGGAAAAAAAAACTCGTACAATCTGACAAAACATAAAATGAATAAAAAGGCTACTAAATTAACTAAAATCGTATCAATTAACATTTATTCCAACACACAAACTGCTTGTGATACTTTTTTTTTGTAAATAAAATCAAATGACATTTCAGTAGGCGATTATTTTGTTCCTAGGCGATTTTATTAGTTATTATTAATATAAAATATTTTAATAGTTGGTATTCGTTGTGTTGTACACTACTTATTCTGTAGGTACCCAACATGGATGGGTCGTGATGTCATTGTGTATTAGTTATTAGTATGAATTTGACAAATAAATAAGATTTATAATTTATTTGCACGTTTGTTATTGAGTTTTGCCTTTAATATCCTAGATGGCGTTATTCCTAATTCAAAGAAATTGCGAAAGAAATTAATAGATGGCGCTGTTTTAAATGTTGTTAAAGAAAATGGTAACTTTATACAAAATTATTATATTTGTAATTTATTTATTTAACAATCATTTGAGTGAGCTCTTGACCATTATTTTTATTTTTACTCTCATCTCTAAATTTCCCATGATTAAAGAAATATTCAATCTCTTGCAAAGTTCTGTCTTTAGTTTCTGGTAACATGAAGTACAAAAACACTAACGAAATAACCATAGTTATACCTAATATGGTGAACGTTCCGTACACTTTGACTGTTGCCAACATAACTGGAGTAGTCTTCAAGGTAACTATGCTTGTTACAGCTATCAATATTCCCGCTATGGTAGTCCCTGCTGCCCTGTGTTCTAAAGGGAATATCTCTCCAACTAAAGCCAATGGTATTGGAGCACACGCAAAATTAACTATCGCAAAATATACGCTAAATAATGTCATTGGAATCCATGGAGTACTGGGAATAATACCTCTGGATGTTAAGAAAAGTTGGCAGCATGCGGCCTTAAGGACCACCACTGCAGCGAATCCTGTAGTAAACAGTAATGTCCTTCTTTTCATGATTCTGATGAGATACGACGAGAACGTTGCGCTGACAGTCACTAATAAATCTAAACCTAAAGTGTAGAATGAGCTAACATTACCAGAAATCTCCGATATTATCTGTACAGCATACGCGGGAAAAATATGTCTGCCGGTAGTCTCTAAAAGAATAGCCGCGAAAAGATAGTTCAAGACAGGTAGAACGAAGTCTCTTTTGCCAAATTTTCTAAAGAAATTCTTCGTTTTCTTGAGAACAGATACTTCATCAACTTTTTTCCGTTCCTGCTGAGCCTTGATCATTTCTTTCAGCTCCCTTGTAGATTGCTCTGTCTTTCCTCGGAGTTTGTAGAAGACTTCTCTGCTTGCTTCAAATCTTTTTTCAGAAGCCAACCAAGAAGGGCTTTCAGGCCATGTACAGACCATGCCAAAAGCCAGCAGGTATGGCAAGAGAGTCAGCACAGCAACTGTCCTCCAGTTGTAATAATGGCCTAGAAGATGGACTAAAGTACTGCCTCCGTAAAGCGCTGCAGTCTTCAGATTAAGGAACATACCACGATGGACTGGACTCGAGTATTCTCCTATCACTATGGCTCCTAATATTGAGGTAGACCCTGCAGTTATACCTTGTAGGCTTCTGGCAGCTATTAGGCAAGTCACGTTTGTGGAAAAATACATAAGGACCAGGCCTAACGCTCCAGGAATGATGTCCAGAATGAAGGCTATTCTTCGTCCGAAACGGTCCATGTAGTAGGAGGATGACAGAAAGCCAGGGATCCAGGCTAGACTGAAGGATGCAGCTGCAAAAAAAATAAACCCTTTTTTAGTATAGTATGAGAACTAGTTTTAAGTGAGAGGAAATTATGAGGTGAGCTCACCTATCCAAGAAGACTGTTCCAAGGTAGCTTTGATGGGGGAGTCTGGATCCTTGAGAGCTGGCAGAAGACACGTGGTGAACCCTAGGAACATCCCTACCTCCATCATCGTAAGGAGCACTCCCGACACGATCCATGCCTGTAAAAACGTAAAATGGATCACATTTTTTATGACCTTAGGATTTGGTTAATAGGCTGAATAGAAAATATTGTCTGCCTATGGTAATGGTGTCCAACGTAGGTGATCCAACGCGATCACGAAGCGAGGCGGTGCGAATACAACAAACAATTGATACTAGGGAGCAGTATCACGGTGGTCTAGTGGGGAATAGTTGTGGCCCAGTAGGGTGCAGTACGTCCAGTGGAGGACAATGAACAGCGCATTCACATGACATCCAGAAATATATTGATTTATTGTATTGTGTTCAGCAATAAAGATTTGACTTTGACTCTATTGCGGTGGCCTACGTGACCAAACGCACGTGGGTACGGTGCGGCGAGGAGCGAAGCGATGACTAGTATTTTATATATAATATTAACGTACTCAGTTAACACTTCTGTTTTCTTCTGTTCATTATGTGTACAGCTAAGGAATGTACGAGTAATTCTCTGCCGGAGTCTGTGTTTTCTGATAGCTACAACCTTGGGGTCTTTAAGTCAAGATTGAAATAAGTTTTTTCTTGATAAGCGTGGTCCATTGTCGACCACATCATCGCTTTCCATCAGTCCCCCTAGCCAAGTTACAATCGCATCGTTCGCGCCGAACGCCTCGAGTAGGCCATGCCTCCGATTCCTTTGTTCTGACCACGTGACTGAGCGTTGAGATGAGGTCGCGAACGAAACAATTGTAACTTAGCTAGGGGGGCAGGTGAGATAGTGGCCAAGCATGAGTTTATCAGCAATAAAAAAAAAACCATAGAGCAAAAACATGTAAAAGCCTTACCTGTCTAAGGAATATATTAGCCATCTTTGCACATACTACTTTAAATTGAGATCAGATTATTGACGCTTGTATTTGTACTAGAAATTTAGAATCGTAAAAGATTTATCACAAAAATATTAAACATTGCACCCTTATGAGGTTATTTTATGTCTGTTAACTATACTATTTATTAACAAAAATATATCTGTATCTACAGCATTTTCGCGTTCATTTAAACTTATTACGTAAATCATAAATGAATACATTAATTTATATAAAATTATTTAAACACAACTTCAACTTGGTGTAACCAGTTCAATGCTGCAGTAAAACTGATGTGATTTTAATTGTCGGTAAATAAAACATGCATGGTAATTCTTATACACTGTTTACGTTAAGTAAATAGTTAGGTATTATAAAACTTTATGATAACAGTTGGTGATTGTGTTATCAGGGATGAAGCTAGAGCCCAGAGATAGGGAAGTCTATAAACTGGCTTTTGATGGAAGAAAGCAACTCCTAGTCATGCCTAATTATGATTATTTTATTTATTTAAAAAAACAATGTATAATATACAGTCAGCATTTCGCTTACTGTATATGTAAGGTATTATCTACTGTTTTTTTTAGGGTTCTGAATTGTGGCAATGGGACCCTTCTACTGAAACTCTGCGGTCCGTCTGTCCTTCTGTCAGTGGAAAAACTGTAAGAGGTATAGAGTTACAATTTTCACAGAATGTGTATTTCTATTGCCGCTACAACGACCAATAATAAAATTAAGAATTAAAGGGGGCTCCCATATGAAAAACGTCATTTTTTTGGCGTTTTTATTTTTTTTTGTTCGATTTAAATGTTTAGTACGGAACCGCGAGTGCGAGTCCGATTCGCATCTGACCAGTTTTTTTTTATATATAACATAGCATAATCAGCCTTTCAATGTTCCCACTACTGGGAGTCAGGCCTCCTCTCTAAGAAGGAATGGGCCGTAATCCACCGCGCGGGCCTAGTGTGGGTTGGTGAATGTCACATGTTTTTGAATTTTTGTTCTAGGACATGCCGGTTTCCTCACGATGTTTTCCTTCACCGTTTTGAGAGCATTTTTCACAGATTTTTTTTATACTGTGTGGAAATTCTCATGGATGTTTGCCGCCCTAGGGCAGGTGGAGGGGTCTATCAAACTAAAAACACACGGAGTGTTCAGTTACCTTTAGTCAGGGTGGTAAAGGACTTTTGTATTAGGTTGGTATTGTCAACAAAAGAGATTAGTAACCAAGGTCGTCAGTTATGGTTGAAGTTTTCATAGCAACAGATGGATGGATATGGTATGTATGCGCAATTTATTTTATTAGTTATATATTAGTGACAAACTTATGCCGTTTAGCGATATTGCCAGCACTGTGAGGCTGACTAAGACCCATACGTGTCCTTTAGTTGCTCTTTGCGTTCCAGAACCCTGTCGGCATCAGCCCTACTATGGGCCCCTACGGTTTTGCTGACATCTTTTTGAGTCGACAACTCGGGTTCGGTCTTTACCAATTTAAAGTTTTCAGAACTTTTCCTATATTTGTGCTATAAGACCTTGCTTCATGCCAAATTTCAGGATTCTAGATCAACGGGAAGTACCCTATGAATTTTGATTGCCTTGAGAGTGTGTGTTTTTTTTCAACTTAAACGGCCATATCTTTTTTTTTCGTTAACTCAGAATTTTTATATTTTCTATGGTTTTAATTTCAACTCGATACCTCCATGCGTTCCTGAGATAAAGGGTCTTGATAGACAGAAGGACATCCTATCCTATAAGGATAGGATTGATATCCTTATAGGATAGGATTGGTTGTGTGTCTTGGGTGTCTTGTGTACAAGAGTTTATATATTTGTGAATGCACCCAAGGTATAGCAATAATTCCTAGTGTGGGGCAAAGATTTATTTTATTTTTAAAGTGTGTTGCACTGTGTCGTCGAGACTGTACCGCAGTGGTGTGACGACAGCCCTAGCATACTCCTGCAAATAAAACAATTAAATGGTGCACTTATTCATCATAATCTTAATTGCATTGAGTTGATTAATAGGTAAGCCACAGAACTCATCTACTATTTATTTTACTTTTTTAGATATATATTAAACACGGTGACCTCAGTCAAGGTTATCGATATTTCCTGAAGAATCGTCAAATGTAAGTGGCAGTTTGATGTGGCAAATTGCTCACAGAATGGATTGTCAATGGAGCTACTAGGTTGTGGCAATCGCTTACCAGATAATGTAACGTTGGAAGGCCTCCTCACATGGTGGATTTAAGATCTGGTGAAGGTTGCGGAAATCAGATGGGTACGAAAATCACAAGACTATCTTGACATATAGAATAGAATAAACTTTATTGTTCACCAAAATAGTAACAAAACTTTTATACAAACTTAAATCTATGGGTACAATGGTGGTCTTATCGCTGACAGCGATATCTACCAGCAAAGCAAGTAAGCCAGCTTGTGTCCAGCTCTGGCCGTTTTGCAGCTGAAATAACTGGTATCGAGAACTAGAATGCACTCTTTTTAGGGTTCCGTATCTTAAAAGGAAAAAAACGGAACCCTTTATAGGATTACTTAGTTGTCGATACGTTCACAACAGCGTCTAACGTTTAGCTGTATTTTCGGTGTAGCATAAGCATAATCAGCCTTTTAATGTTCCCATTGCTAGGACTCTGGCCTCCTCTCTAGGAGATGAAATGGGCCGTAATCCACCACGTGGGCCCAGTACGGGTTGGTGAACATCACATGTCTTCTTTTCGGTGTAGGGTGACTATAAATTATAACGAACCGATCCCAAAAAAGCTTGGTCGGAACAGATTCAGAGCAGTTTGGTGATGAGAATCTACAAAAAAAGCGCGGCAACGACATAATTCGACGAGCCCTTGTCACCGTCGGTGTTCTGGCTGTTTTGGAACCTCATCGCACGCGACGATGGTAAGAGACCGGACGGTATGTCTTTATTTCTATGGAAGATAGGTGGGCCTTTAGTGTGGGACGCTACCTGTGTCGACACTCTTGCGCCATCCCGTCTTCCTAGCTCATCGTGCTGTGCTGGTGCTGCCGCTGCGGCTGCGGAGAACCTCAAGCGGCGAAAATATAACAACCTCGTCTGGAGTTATATTTTTGAGCCGTTTGGGGTTGAGACTCTTGGGCCTCAACCTCAAACGGCTCATACTCTTGGGTCTGAGTGCTTTTTAACTAATTATCTAAATGCTTAGTTGACTTCGCGTGACCCAAGGGCTAGCTTTTACCTCGGTCAGAGATTAAGCATTGCCAGACAACAACAAGCCATCAGTCTTTTGGGCACAGTTCCAGTCAACAGCGATGCGAATGAATTTTTTGACGCCATATTTTAGGTAGGAGTTATCTACTATATAAAAATAAGTCGGGTTTTCCTTCCTGACGCTATAACTCCAGAACGCACGAACCGATTTCCACGGTTTTGCATTCGTTGGAAAGGTCTCGGGCTCCGTGAGGTTTATAGCAAAAAAAAAAATCTTCTTCTTTTAATCACCAAACGAAATGTTACATAAAACGAAGCCATCTGGTGGCGAAACGGAGTTCGCCGGGTTTGCTAGTTGTGTATATGTTATGCAATTTTGTGTTTTTATTTTTCTCGTTCTATCTATGTTCAAAATAAATTAATGTTTTTAAATCCTTGCACAAAAAACGCCACGTCGTTACAAACAAAGTCATTAGCCATCAAGAAAGCAATTAAGATATCCATCTACCTACTTACAGTTACATAGTTCGACCTTCCCATCCACACGTCTGAAACTACGTATTATATAGCTAGCGCACAAAGGGACGGGGCAGTGGGTCAAGTAGGTACCACTCGTGCGGGTCGACCAATTAAACGAACCTGAGGTTTCTTTGTCAGTGTCTTAGCTGAACATTTATGCTGAAGCTGAATATTTTTTGAAGATTCTGATGGATAGATAAGGTGTGAACCTGTTTTAAAAAAAAATAATTATTTAAGTCATAATTAGTAAAAAAAAATCTATTTTCTTTCTTAATTTCATTGTTAGGAACAATTCGCCTTCTTTTTCCATTTGCCAATACTCAGACACTTCACACAATGACGCAGAGATGACCAAAATTGAAGATCTGGATTCTGACTAAACTTTTTTCGTTCTCAATTCGTAAATAAATTAAATTTTAAAAATTTCTTGTTTCGCTTACCCTACCCAATTTCTTCGATTTGACAGTATGACGTGACGTCACAATTGATCGGCAATCAATCCTGTTCTCATTTGGAACGCATTGTACATTATTTAAATAAAAGGAGAAACTCCAGTGAGTTTCTATTCTGCGTTAATATGTCAGTCAGTACTTACATATCAACGCAGAACCGAAACTACTGGGATTAGGAGCGTGAAATTTTACACATGGTTTCCTTTTATGACGTAGGCATTAAGAGAGGATTTTCCAAATTTCACCCTCTTAGGGGATGAAACGGGGTTTCAGTTTTTATGAAAAAACCTACATTCGCATTCGCAGGCGAAGCCAGTGGTAGAAGCATGAAAAATATATGGATCTCACGCCATGCATGGCCGAGGTCTTTGTCTCCTCTTCGTGTCTATGGACTCAAAATAAAATTTTCTTTGACCAGTATATGGCAAGCTGAGTTCTAATCTATTATTTGGCCTCGTGTAAATGCTGAAAGGTGCATGTGATTGTGCAGAACGGCCAGCATCGCAGGTGACGCAAGTCTTGTGAAGCGGCTTAACATTTTTAGGGATCCTCACCTGAAAAGGAAAAACGGAACTTTGTTGTCCGTCTGTCCGTCAAGACCCTTTATTTCGGGAACACGTGTAGGTATCGAGTTGAAATTAAAACCATATAATCATGTATGTGGTCCCTTGAAAATGTAAAAAAATGAAATATTTGAGTTAACGAAAAAAAAAAGATACGGCCGTTTATGTTGCAAAAAAACGTGTATTTCGACACTCTCAAGGGAATCAAAATTCATAGGGTATTACCCGTTGACGATTCGGAATCTTCGTAACTCAATTCGGGAATTGAACTGTTTTCATAGGTAATTTTATAGGTAAGTACGGAACCCTCAGTGCGTGAGTCCGACTCGCACTTGACCAGTTTTTTTTTAGCACTGTGTTTGAGATGGGTCGTGGTGCCTCATTCAGCCAAATTGTTTGTGCTGCGGCCAGAATCCGTCGGTTAAAGATTTCTGACGGACATGTTCTGATGGAGTGATCAAATTTGGAGGAGATGGGTGTTTTTGCTTCCACAGCACGTATTCCTCGTCTTCTGCACTGTCTTTCGAGAATGTTTTCAATCTTATATAACTGTTATGGTTCTTTAAACGTGTAGGTAATAGTTGTGATGTTTATGCAAAGGTTGACGGATTAGAGGACATCCGTTGGTCCGTCAATCTGGACTCGAGGTGGTGGCGCGTAGTGTTCTACGCACGCCTATTTTGGACGTTTTGGAGAACCACTCTCCAATACATGACGAGGTCCACAGGGATTGGGTCAACACTAGTCCGGGGCCGCGGAAATCCAACTGTACTCGCAGCCCCCAACACAAGTGTGCGAGGGAACACCAGGGTGGCCCAGCAGGGTCAAAGCCTACTGGGGCCACGGGTAGTGTGAAAGCGAAACCCGGGGCCCTGGGACGAAGGCAAAAAAGGAACAGGAGTGGGTTTTTAGTCAGTAAAAGTCTGACACTATCTCCCGCTCCACCCAAGAGCGCGATTTGCCACCCAAACTAAAAAAAAAGGGTGGTTTCAGTCAGTAGGAGTCTAACAGACATCTCCACACTTACCTCAGGGTGGAGGAAACACGGAAGGAAATTTATAATCATATTAAATTCTATTCAAATGGATGGATGGAGAGGAAGAGGGAGACCAAAGAAAAGATGGATGGATTGTGTGAAGAGTGATATGAAAGAAAAGGAAGTTAGTGATAGCATGACGAGTAACAGGCCAGAGTGGAAGAAAAAAACGTGTTGCGCCGACCCCAAATAACACGGGATAAGGGCAGGAAGATGATGATGATTAAATTCTATTCAAATAACATTTACAAAAAATTAACATTAAGCCAACAGTAACAAGGTCTCCCATACAATTACTGTGCCTAAAAATATACAAAAACTAAAATATTATTTAATATGCAATTAATCGTGGTTCGGAATTGCAATGTTTGATAGTGGACCGCCCGATCTAGATTAAAAATGAGGACTTCTACCCCGAAAAAAAACGGAGGTGGTGACCGTCCCGTTTCTGTTTGCCTTTCTCAATGTGGGCTATTATATGCGGGTAACTACAATATCCCGCAGCATACAAAAGCCTAGCTAACAATTCAATTCAATATATTTTATTTCACAAAGGCCCAATTTTTTTTTAGATGATTTATCTAGTAAAATCTCCCACCCTTTTCGTGTCAGACTTTTACTGACTAAAATCCACTCCTGTTCCTTCTTTGACCTCGGGGTTCTCTTTCGCATCACCCATGGCCCCCTTCGATTGCTGACATCTCCTTGAGGCGCGCGTGAAACAATACGCGCCATCGACGACTTGGGCTCGGTCCGAACGGTTACCGGACAGTCGGACGGCGAGCTACCCAATGCTCGCCGTCCGCAAGCAAGGCAAAGTGGCCGGAAATCAGGATCTTGATCCTGGCGGCTGGGGTGTGAGGGCCGTTGCATCGCGCGTGCGGCTGCCTCCTCTGATAACATTACTGCTTTACAGGAGGCGACCGCCTGCCACTCTTCCGGAGCATGGCCTGTACCAAGGCCCGGCGCGAGAGATCGCTGCCGCCAAGCGCCCCACGAGGACATGGCTGTGCTCTGCCCAGGCGGGGCACACCTCTACCGTATGCTCCACCGTGTCCTCCGGTACGGTCCACACAATGATAACACCCGAGCGTTTCTTCCGCACGAATCCGGTGCAGGATTCTCCCGAATTGACCATATCCAGTGAGGACCTGCATCATGCGGAAGGTAAGGACGCCGTGTTGTCTTTGCAGCCATTCCACCATAATTTTGGCGTGTCCAGCACTAGGTTGCGACAGTCGCTATTGCCATTCCACCATGAGATTCCGCTGGACAAGAGCCTGTATGGTTGCCCATGTCCATTAAAAAAATCGGGCAAGTGCGAGTCGGAAAATCTCTTGAACGTAACAAAAACACTTAAGTCACACATTTTCTTCAGGAAAGTGTAACGTTTCACGGCTTACGCCCCTTTCAAAACATTACGCTCAAATAAATGGCAGATACGCAGTCAGATAAGAAAAGAGGAGGTTTTTAATTAAATTTTTATAATTAACCTTTTTCGAGGGAGTTTTCTTGGAGATATCGTGGAGATTGATTGTTACCTAGGTGGTTACTGGGTAGTAGAGGTCGTTCCTTTTTGGGTCGAGTCATGTTGGAAACGAGAGCAGTGGTGGCCGAGTGGCCCCGACTTACGAGTTGTAGGTCGCGGGTTCAAACCCAGCCAGGCGCATTACTTTGTGTAATTTATTTCACCACCACTGTTCTCAAAACGGTGAAGGAAAACATCGTGAGGAAACCGGCATGTCCAAGAACCAAAAATTCGAAGACATGTGATATCCACCAACCTGCACTGGGCCCGCGTGGTGGATTATGGCGAGGAGGCGTAAGTCCCAACAGTGGGAACATTATAAGGCCGACTATGCTATGCATGTCGAAAAGGTCATCGGTCCACCTTGTGGGAGAAAAAAAGCACATTATCATTTGGTCACACTTTCAAAAATTGTACGTAACCCTTATTCTTTTCCTGAAATAAAAGTAGCCTTAGTTACTCCTTATAATATCAGCAATCACCAGTGGAAGTCCCGTCAAAATGGGTCCAGCCGTTTCGGAGATTAAGCGGAACAAATAGACAGAAAGACAGATAAACCTTTGAAAAATTAAAATTTCTGTTAAAGGCATTTAGTAAAAAATATATATTAAAAACAGATAAATTATACTACAATTTTACTTACATATATCTATCTATTAGACTAGTTGCTGCCCACGGCTCCGCCCCCTTGAAATGTCTTCACACCTTTCAATCAATTTCTTTTAAACTACCCCTATATAGCGAAAACAAGAAAACACTCAAATCGGACAAGCCGTTTTTGAGTTCTAGCGAGACTAACGTACATCTATTTATCTATATTTATTTATATTCTCGTATATAGATGTATACACAAAACTCTTTACACTACTCCTCCAAAGCAGAAGACGTACCTACCTATCAACTAAGAATTAGAGCCAAACCCTGGAGCAAAATCTAGTTAAAACTAATCCCGCTTCAATTTAGGTGTTTCCCGCGGCATTACTTGTTACACATAGATAGGTACACATATTCACACACACACACACTCCTTCAATCGACACACACACATACGTAAATAACTTGTATCTACGGTGAGGGGTTACACACACAGCTATTAGTTTCCTAGAGGCCGGTTGCACTGTTGCATTTTAAACTAAAGGTTACAGGATTTAGATAATTATTACATTACTAGCTTTTGCCCGCGACCTTCGTCCGCGTAGAAGTCAAAAATGGTTTTATTAGGTTTTTTCAGATACGAAAATATGAAATATTATTTATTATCTTCGTCGTGTGTGATAGTCCATTGAATTGTATCAATCAATCAATCTTTATTTGTGAACATAGGTATTACAATAAAGGTCTTTTATAAACTTTTTAGTCGTGCTCTATGTCCTATCAATGAAATTGTTATACAAATATATTAGTCTTTTAGTGAGTAATAAGGCTGAATCCATACAATGCAATGTTAAATTATAGTAAATAATCTCAAATAAATGTAATATTAAAAACAAATAAATTATCAAATTATAATCATTATTATTTTATTGTCTACTTTTCTTTTTATTTCTCCTTTCGCAGGTCTGCTGGAAGAAATTTCTTATTGGAAATAAGCAGTACCTTTGTACAATTTTTATCAGAATGTATCTTCTTTCTTTATTCGTGTGTACATAAATTATAAAATAAATAAATAAATCATTTTCAAATACATGTCATGGCAGGAAAATATGTTTCCTACCTAATTACCCTCTTTACCGTATTAGCTCTCCGCCACCACTCTCAGGATGTAGTTGCGACTACTCAGCACTCTGCATAGCAGCGAAGCCGTCTTTTTGCGAATATTGGCTTGAAAGCCTTTTGTATTGGACTCTGCGAACATTTCCGAGGCGCTACAGAAACGGGGCAGTCGCAACATCCTGAAATCATTGTTATACTGAATACGCAAGGCATCCAGCGATCTTGGTTTTTGCGTAGAGAATCTAATGTACAAACTTTCATAACTGTATCATGAAAAATCACAAAGTTATAAACCTGTTATGTTACCTGGTTGTCCGCCCAAATACATGGTCACCCGGACATCAGAGTGACTGAGGGGATGCTTTGCTCCCCCACCCAGCTGTACGCTGGCACCTAATGCCCGCTATGACCTGCCGTGACCTGTGTTGTAATTAGTGTCGGTAGTATCCAACTTGTGACCTTTTTTAAATATATATCGACCCCACGAGGACACGGCGCTGCTCTGCCCAAGCGGGGCACACCTTCACCGTGCACTTCACCGTGTCCTCCGGGGTATAAAGTACAGGTAAAGTATTTTTATTTTGCTTATAAAACCAATAAAGATCAAAGTACCTACGCCCACCATGACCTTTAAAAGAATTATTATCGGCTTGTTATATAAAGATAACATTTTGCTAAAAATTCGGATATCAATATCCAAGTTTAAGTTTACTAAAAGTCAGCTCGTCACTTAAAAATAGAATTATTCGTAACCAGTCTATAGGTACGTGTCATTGTCAACTGCTATCGTTTACCAGTTTTTTGGACTAATGCTGAATATATTATGCAACTCACTTAAGGGCACTTAAAAGAGAATAGAATATATAGTATAATAGTAAAATCAGCATCATAATGTTCTCAGTGCTTTTTTTTAATGTGGGAATTCATTTCCATTTGGATGATTCCAATGACGTCTCCCGCCATTTTGTAGCAGACTTTTCTGACTAAAACCCACTCCTGTTCCTTCTTTGACTTTGTTCAAGGGCCCTGGGGTTTTCTTTCGCATCACCCATGGCCCCAGCAGGCTTCGACCCTGCTGGGCTCTTACGGTTTGCTGACATCTCCTTGAATCGTGTGTGAAACAAAACGCGCCGTCGATGACTTGGGCTTGGTCCGGACGGTTACCGAACGGTTGGACAGCGAGCTACCCAATGCTCGCCGACTGTGGCCGAAAATCGAGATCGGGATCCCGGCTGTGGAATGAGGGCCGCTCCCTCGCGCGTGCATGTACGTTCTCCTCCTTTGCTAGCATTACTGCTTCGCAGAAGGAGGCGACTGCCTGGGCACTCCCCCTCGTTTCGGACCATGGTTTGTACCCCCAACGGATCGGGAGTTGATCGCTCCCACAAGGACAAGGCGGTGCTCTGTCCAAGCGGGGCACACCTCTACCGTGTCCTCCGGGCGGTCCACACAGGTCATTATACGATTAGAGTACGAAGCGGCAACAACACGACGATGCGACGTTGCCGCTTCGTTAACAGATTTTCATAGTTTTGTTAGCTGTGAGCAGACATACACCGAGTACAATGCGTTTCAAATAAGAATAGGATCGATTGCCATGTTGTGACGTCACGTCATACTGTCAAATCGCAAGAAATTGGGCAAAATTGAAGAACACAGAGATGAGCAAAATTGAAGAACTGGATTCTGATTAAACTTTTTGCGTTCATCATCATCATTTCAGCCGAAAGACGTCCACTGCTGGACATAGGCCTCCCCCAAGTGCCGCCACAATGAACGGTCCTGTGCGTCTCGCATCCATCGTACACCCGCAACCGTTACCAGGTCATCGGTCCACCTTGTAGGAGGCCTTCCAACGCTACGTCTTCCGGTACGTGGTCGCCATTCCAGAACCTTTCGGCCCCAACGGCCATCCGTTCATAGTTCGTAAATAAATTAAATTTTAAAAATTTCTTGTTTTGCTCACCATAATATTTCTTAGAATTGACAGTATGATGTGACGTCACAATATAGCAATCGATCCTATTCTTATTTGGAATATCATTCGTTCGTCAACGTTACGTGTAACGTAACTTTCATTGTAGGTCTAGTTTAAATTTTTGACTGGCCTGTTGGTCTAGTGATTAGTGGCCCTGACTGCTATGCTAGAGGTCGTGGATTCGATTCCCACCCAGGACAAATGTTTGTGTGATGAGCGCGATCATTTGTTCTGTGTCTGGGTGTAATTTATCTATAATATGTATGTATTTAGAAATATATATGTATGTTTATCAGTTGTCTAGTACTCATAACACAAGCTCTGCTTAGCTTGAGATTAGACGGCGTTGTGTGATAGTTGTGGAATATTATTATTATTAAATAAACCTGCACTATCTTAAACTACAGTTAGCACGATGCAACCGGCCTCCTCCGTACATTTGATTATGTTGGTATAAACGCAGTTAGCACGGCGAGTGACGTCACCCTGTCGCCGGTGACGTCACGATGAGGCGCACTGTTATACAACTGTAATATTAATGTAAGGTTCTGTATACTTGGTTGTATATAAGAGGTAACGAACCAGTTAGGAAGTAGATAGATCCTTTTTCCCGCTCTAGGTGGGGTGAGGGGGAGTATCAGACTTTTTCTGACTTAAACCCAGTGTCAGTTGCCTTTTACGTTTCAGGGCCGCGAAACTATTTCGAACAATTCTGTTTTAAGGTGTGACGTCACGGCGTTCCTCACCTTCCGCATGACGCAGGTCCTCACCGGACATGGTAAGTTCGGGAAGTTCCTGCACTTAATTCGGCCGGAAGAAAAGCCCGGGTGTCACCATTATGTGGACCGCCCGGAGAACACGATTTAGAATACGGTGGAGGTTTGCTCAGCTTGGGCGGAGTACCGCCGTGTCCTTGTGGCCCCCACAAGATCGGTGTCAGCGACAAACATACAAACACTCACTAATTTTAGCTTTTGTAATTTCGTGTGATTAGTATGGATTTATTTATTATTAACACATATCCACACGTTTCATGTCGGAAACACAATGCCATAGTGTAGATTAAAAAAAAAATACATTTACAAATCAAATCGAATTTAAATAATTCAATTTAATTAATACAATTAACAATACAATAAATGAATTGTCAATTCAATTAATAACATTAACAATGAAATACGTTGAAGTAATATTAATACAATCCAATTATTTCAATCAAACGTTTTAATTTCAATTATTATATTAAGTAACACTAGCTGCTGCCTGTGTCTTTGCCCGCGTGAACGTAGAAAATTGTCCCAAGGGATCATAATCTGGGCACGCCATAATTATGGCGGTAAGTCCCCTTTTTGCGGAGTGGCTGGAAAGGCAACACGGAGTCCTTACCTAAGACGCACGTGGTACATGGACATGGTAACTTCGGGAGATTCCTGCACCGGATTTCCGCGGAAGAAACGCCCGGGTGTCACCATTATGTGGGCCTTAGTACAGGCCATGGTCCGGAGCGAGAAGGAGTGGCAGGCGGTCGCCTCCTTCTGCGAAGCATGCTAGCAAACGAGGCGGCCGCGAGGCAATGGCCCTCACACCCCTGCCGCCGGGATTCCGATCCCGATTTCCTGCCACCGTAGGCGCGGGCTTGAGGACGGCGAGCAATGGGTAGCTCTCCGTCCGACTGTCCGGTAACCATCCGGACCGAGCCCAAGTCTTTGACGGCGCGTAGTATTCCACCGGCGCCTCAAGGAGATGTCACCAACCGGGACCCAGCAGGGTCGAAGCCTACTGGGGCCATGGGTATAGCGAAAGAGATCTCCGGTGCCCTGGAACAATGGCAAAGAAGGAACAGAAGTGGGTTTTCAGTCAGTAAAAGTCTGACACCGCGCCGCCCAAGAGCGAGGGATGCCATTATAATTTTCCCACCAAAAAAAAAGGAAAACATACTCCCAGAATAAAAAACCTATATCCCAGGGATGGCGAACCCTTAGTGGAGAACGTGATACTTAATACACGAAAAGAAATAAGGTGGCGATGACGCGCAGTCAACGAGTTTTCACTTTGCCGAAATTCGTATAGCGTAATGTTTATAGTTGTTTGTTTATAAATTTAATTAAATAAAAGAGAACATTTTTGTGATTACAGCAGTATCATCTGCCATTGTACCCATAGATTAAGTTAGTTTAAAAGTTTTTGTTACTGTTTTGGTATACAGTAAAGTTCTATTCTATTCTGTTCTATTCTATTCTATCAAATCACCACCAATTGGTACCTATATCTTACACTGGCGTGACTAAATTATATTGCCGCGTGCCACCACTGTCACGCGTATCATAGGTTTGCCATCCTTGCAGTATAGTGCTATTTTAGGACATGGTTACACACAAACTTCTTTTTATAATATTTATTAGTGTGATGTGGTATTGTGAAGTGTGATAAAATGTGTAATATCGAAACAAGTAAAAAAAAAATATGTTTATTTGTCAGAATATTGTACAATAGATATAACAATTTTTGTTCCAGTATATTCTGTCATACTATGGTATATATTGTAACAGAGAGTAAAGTCACGCAAACCTTCGTTGAAAAGGAAGAAAGAATATTTACAATAAACCACAAAAACTTTAAAAAGTATGACCAAACAACATAAACCAATTTTATCGCAACTTAAAAAAATGTTGTTTGAAAAGGCTTACTATTCTATCAATGAGTTTTTAGATGATAGAAGCATAAAATAAAAATGTCCGATTCACTTGTTCTATCTTTGTTACTTGTTTGAAACAGTTTTATTTAGTTTGTAGTTTTTTACGCCTAATTTGTACGCCTTGCAAGGCAAAACACAGTGATACAACGTAAATTTTATACCATGTACCATATTACCAATGTTCAACAAATAAAATACTTTGACTTTGATCCTCCGACCAAACGGTCTGTCTATGTTTAGGATATTAACCGGACAATTTTCCGATACATAATTTAGAACTGTTGTATATTATATGTTTACAACACAACACAACGTGTTCACACAGCGGCTGATGCGACAATAATTATCGTGTCTCAATCAATTTTGCCGTTGATAGACACAGAACAGATGGCTGTTGGGGCCGAAAAGTTCTGGAGTGGCGACCGCGTACCGGAAGAAGCAGTGTTGGAAGGCCCCCAACAAGGTGGACCGATGACCTGGTGAAGGTTGCGGGAATCCGATGGATGCGAGACGCACAGAACCGTTCTTTGAGGCGACATTTGAGGGAGGCCTATGTCCAGCAGTGGACGTCTATCGGCTGAAATGATAATGATGATGAATCAATTTTGCAATAAGAGACAATCGGGCTCATATAGAGACGCTCGATGTATATACTGAGTGTACTGTGTATAGTGTCGTTGTCTAAACGTATCTTTATTGCACGATGTAGGATTTCGTAGTTTTTAATTGTTATGTGGCCCCATAAAAGTCGCCACAGTATCTTATCGGCACCCAGATTTATTGTGTGTGTTGTCCGCGAGAATGGAATGTTGGCAATTAGGTTAGTGCGACCACGCAGAATATAGCACCAAAGACCAAAGCGATGCATAATAATAGCATAATTAGCCTTTTAATGTTGAGACTCAGGCCTCCTCTCTAGGAGGGAATGGTCCGTAATCCACCACGAGGACCCAGTGCGGGTTGATGAATGTCACATATCTTCGAATTTTTGGTTCTAGGAGATGCCACATTCCATCACCACTGCTCTCAAAGCCATGGCTTAGAGTGGATGCTCGGGTATGCAATTTTAGGTAATTTTTGTTTTGTTTTATTATATTTCTGAAAAGAAAAGCTCATACACATAATCTTGTATAACGCAAAGTTTTGATTTGATACTTGTACCGCCATCTACGATGTTAAATGCATACTTTGCTCGAGTCAGTTTGGTGTGATAACTTCGCAATGGCGCGTCAAAACTTGTGGAAAAAAAAAGAAAAATAAGAGAAACGAGCGTTTTAAATAAATCAATAGTTATAAATATTTGAATAAAACACGTAGAAGCCTATTATAATTACATGATATTAAAAGTCTAGTTTGGTTTTTAGTGCCTGCCCCCCCCCCCTTAGCCAAGTTAAAATCGTATCGTTCATCATTTCAACGTTCAGACACGTGGTCAGAACAAAGGAATCGGAGGCGTGGCCTACTCGAGGCGTTCGGCGCAAACGAAACGATTGTAACTTGGCTAGAGGGGCTGAAAAGTTACGTATTTCGCAGTTACGAGGTATTTACTATAAGCCATCGAAAGGTAGAATAGAATCAACTTTATTGTACACTAAATTAGTAATATTATTATCTTCCTGCCCTTGTCTCGAGTTACTTGGGGTCGGTGCAACACGTTTGTTTTCTTCCATTATGTCCTGTCATCCGTCACGCTAACACTGCCTCATTTTTCTTTCATATTACTCACACAGTCCTGGCATCTTTTGTTTGGTCATCCTCTCTCTTTCCATGTATATCTTTATCAGATTATATATATATTTTTTTATTCTTGATAGGTTCGCGCTTGACCGTTATCTCACCTGATGGAGAGTGATGATGCGGTCGACGATGGAACGCGCTTACCTAGAAGTTACCTATTCACTCTTGACTTAAAGATTCCCGGGTTGTAGCTATCAGGAAACACAGATCCGGCAAGGAATTCCACTCCTCAGGTGTACGCACAATAAATGTGTTTCCAAAACGTTTTGTGCGTATAGGTGGGATGTCCACCATGTACTGGTGGCACATTCCCGTTCGCCTGATGGTCCGATGATGGAACGGGCTAGGCGGAATTAGGTTATGCAATTCCGACGCACACTCCCCAAAATGCAACCGGTAGAAAACCGACAGCCTAGCAACTCGGCGTCGATGCTTATGACTTTGGAGCCTCGATTCAACGAGTGCATCATTGCCAATGATCCTCCTGGCACGTCTCTCAATTGCCTCAAGTGCATCAAGCTGGTATCGGGCAGATCCGTCCCAAAGATGAGAGCAGTACTCCATACACGATCTAATTTGCGCTTGATAAAGGTTGAGCAGCTGTTCCGGCATGAATTACTGTCTGACCTTCGCGAGGATACCCAGCTTTTTTCTTGATAAATCGAAAATCGAATCGAATTTCTCGATTATTACTTTTATTTTATGTACATAGTTAGGTTTTAGTATAAATAATTTTGTTAATATTTAAGTGTTATGATAGATTTATATTGAATACAAACGAATAAATATTTCTCGATATATTATGAAAAAATCGTTTTGTATACCATAAATCATGTCCAAATGCATTAGTTTACAACATGTATCATTTAGAAAAAAAAAAATTTTGCACAACTTCTCGGGATATTTTACAAAATTTTCTAGTATAATACGTCGTAAATCTATGAGTAGAATGGCGGTCTTATCGCTGACAGCGATATTCTACCAGACAACCTTTGTATGGAATTAAAGAAATTAAAATTAAAAACCGGGTAGTCTGCGGTGTACACCATCTCTTCAAACAACACGAACTATTTCATAACCAGCTTTTGCCCGCGACTTCGTCCGCGTAGAAGTCGAAAATAGTTTTATTAGGTTTTTTGAGATACGTAAATGTGAAATATTATGTATTATCCTTGTCGTTTGTGATAGTCCATTGAATTGTATGGCGAGCGATATTGTATCTTAAGATAAAATATTGTAGTATCTTAGCCGTGTGCAAGCACCCCTTAGTGTACTAGACTGCGGGTGACGTAACCTACGACAAACTTATTATTTGCGGTTGGTACAGTAATCGGGTCTAGGGATCGAACCGCAAAATTAAGTTTGTTTTTTATTGTATATACTTTTCCGGGATAAAAAGTACCCAGTGTGGTGCCCAGGATATTAAAGAATAATTACACGAGTTTCATCGTAATCGAACCGGTAGTTTTTGCGTGATGCCTGAAAAAACAGACAGACCAAAAATCACATTTTTGGGTTCGGTGTCGGTCTAGTACCATGCCATTTATTTTTTTGATATTTTCAATGTACAGAATTTTCACTTCTACAGTTTTATTATAAGTATGGATAACTCATTATCCTCCGAAATATTTATATTTCATCCACTCCTGATATCATCACGCCCCGACTGGCGGGAGCTGGCAGATTTACGGCGTCTCATTACAAGTGGCACGTACCTACCATTCATATCGTTTATTGTGACACCCGGCGCCGCTTGCATATCTGCCCGATATCAAGGCATTCTTATACTTCGTGATGTTATTAAATTCAGAATTCTTTTATGTTTTCTTTTCATTTTCAAGGATTCCATTCTCATAATCTACTAAGCCTTTGTTGGTTTTTCTATTGTAGGGGCTCAGCAGAGCCGATGCCAGGGATTGAAGAGGAAGTCCGTGGTGCTAGAATGATAAGGACAACGAAGGATATAGGTATACAAAAGTCTGATACGCCATCTCGCACCACCTAAGAGTGGGAGCAGTCTCTAGATGATTTTCCACCTAAAAAAAAAATGTGATTTTCCTTGACTAGAGACTAAAATATAAACGGAGGAGGAGTGAAAATCAGTATTTTACCTGTAACTGGGTAACATAATTATATCATCATCATCATCATCTTCCTGCCCTTGTCCCATCTTATTTGGGGTCGGCGCAACACGTTTTTTTCTTCCATTCTATCCTGTCAAAAGTCATACTATCACTAACTTCCTTTTCTTTCGTATCACTGTTCACACAATCCATCCATCTTTTCTTTGGCCTCCCTCTCCCTCTCCACCCATCCACACACATTTCTATTATGGAACATTATCATACTAATTATATCACCTTGATAAAAGTGATGTCAGATTTTCTAGCTTCTAATAACCCATCAAATGGTACATTTGGGCAGCGTCCGACCAGCTGCTCGGTATCTCCTCGTCCGACATACCACTAGT
The DNA here is from genome assembly GCA_949316375.1 of Mythimna vitellina. Classification (NCBI taxonomy): domain Eukaryota; kingdom Metazoa; phylum Arthropoda; class Insecta; order Lepidoptera; family Noctuidae; genus Mythimna; species Mythimna vitellina. The sequence goes on along the minus strand of OX438709.1, from coordinate 3,335,603 downwards.
GTCTCGTCAGTCTGTGATCGTATCAGAAATGAAGATATCCGCAGGAGAATCAAGGTTACAGATATAGCCAGAAGAATCGCCTAACTTAAGTGGTAATGGGCAGGACACATTGCACGCAGAACAGATGACCGTTGTGGCCAAAAGGTTCTGGAGTGACGACCGCGTACTGGAAGATGCAGCGTTGGAAGGCCTCCGCACAATTCCAATCCGCTCGTTTATTGTGGCGACACTTGGGAGTGGCCTATGTCCAACAATGGACGTCTTTCGGCTGAAATTAATGAATGTAAGATGGGTGATGCTGCTAGACCTGACTGGAATGGAAGCTGGCCATAACATCCTTAATCAGAGAATGGCTAAGAAGATTGAATGATTCTTGAAGACTGAATGCACCAGCTTTTCATAGAGGGGGGGGGGGGGGGGAGTTTGGAAATCATAATATAACTTCTCCCGCTGGGCTCTGCTCTGCTTCTCTGGGTGGTGTGAGAGCGGAAGCGTCAGACTTTTACTGACTAAGACCGACTAGTGTTCCCTCAGTTGCTATTTGCATTCCATGGCCACCATACTCTATCCAACAATCCTGTGGCTCAAAGAAACCGTATGAGATTCGAACTACCATCGTCTTGTGTGCAAGACTAGTCATGAGACCACTGAGCTACGAGAGACCACCCTTCTGTTCGAAAATTCCTCATTAAACTTGCAGTAATGTCTACCTTTGTCCTTGTAAATCAAGACTACACACAATCGATCAGAGACTCCTGAATAATTAACTATATTTCGGACTCCTAAAGCACCCAATATACGATCAGTTTTGGTTGATACCTTTGTCAAACAGTCTACTTGATAATGTTACGGAGTTTCCAAATGAAAATTTTTCAATGATCTTTTATTTATTAAATGCCAGCACACAAAAGTACAGAGGTGGGCTTAATGCTAACGTTATGGATAAAAATAATATAGTGAGTAGTATGACGGACAAAAAGTTAACTCTGTTTGATCATTTGAACTATTGTTTGATAAAAACGTGAAGTTTGACAAACAAATTTGACGGTTTGCAGGGCGTTTTACCCTTTATGAAGTGACATTGTACTAAGCTTGAGACATTTATATTATGGAACATTATCATACTAATAATATAAAGTTGGAAGTGTGTATGTATGTGTGTCTGTGTTTATGTTTGTTACTCCTTCACGTTCAAATGGATTTGAATAAAATTTGGTATACGGGGAGATTATGTCAAAGCATACAGAAAAAATAAAAGATTAAATACAAAACATATAAAGTTGTAGCGACATCTATGGCGTCACATAAGAACCAATCCTGCATCGCGCAATTAAAGTTCTCCACGCGATTGGAACATATAACGCCTATATAGATTGGAACAGCCCGAAATCATCTATCGGACAGTTGCCTACCAGACATAACATCCGTCTGGTCGGAGGATCCTCCCTTTGCAACGGAGGTATGTTAGGCTTTACTCTTTGATCTGCATACCTCTAAACTGGGATGAGATGTCGCTACAAAGTTTATTCTATTCTATTCTATATGATAGGTACTTTTTTTTTGAAATTATAATATTTTATCGGGTAAAAGTGTCGTAATGGCCCAGTGGTTAAGGCACCCGTCTCTCATGCATGAGGTTACAGGTTTGGAACCAGGCTGTACCAATGTGAATTTTTAAATTCATATTTACTTCTCTAAGTAAGATAGGACAAGGGCAGGAAGATGATGATGATGATGATGATTTACTTTTCTAAGTTTACCTAAGACATTACTGGCACCATTTTCCTCGGGAATCATTCGGAAATCTTTGACAGTCTTTACAGTACGTAGTCAGACGCCTAAAAGTCTGACCATCTGTCTATCCAAGGAGTATCGTGTTGCCCAGTAACTGGGTTGTGGAGGTCTGATAGGGAATCGCTCCATGTAAAACATGGAATTTGTATTAAGCCGTATCCAGTTAGACTGAAAGCAGATGATATTTTCTTTTTTTATTATTCTCGATAGGTTAGCGCTTGACCACCATCTCACCTGATGGAAAGCGACGATGCGGTCGACGATGGAACGCGCTTACCTAGAAGTAAACGGAAATCTTGACTTAAAGATTTCCGGGTTGTAGCTATCAGGAAACACAGATTCCGGCAAGGAATTCCATTTCTAGGGCAATTTTTCACTTTCACATGGGTGAAGCCGCATGGAATCGATAAGTTGTTATGTAATGCGTCAGTTTTGTTATCATAATACTGGTGAAGATATATGTATATATCTGGGACACTCAGAAAGTTTTGAGAAACTAATAAACTAACTTCTATGGATAAACTATTTTTATTAAATCTTTTCAAAGAACTCTCCACCAGCCTCTATACAAAGTTTCATGCGTCTGAACCAATTTTCCAAACATTTTTTCCAGTCCGCCGCAGGAACCTCTTCCATGACCTTCTCGAACGCTGCTAGCGTGTCTTCCGGCGATGAAAATTGTATCCCTTTCAGCTAATTTTTTATGTTAGGGAATAAAAAGAAGTCACACGGTGCCAGATCAGGCCTCTAAGGAGGGTGCGCCAAGACTCTGACCTGTGTGGTGTCCAGGAAGTCATGGTGAAGCCCCGCGGAGCCCCGTGTTCGGTCGCTTGTTGCTCATTGCAGACAAAACTTCTGGCAGGCAATTTGTGGTATACCATCCGGCATTGATGTTGCTTTGGTCTCGTAATGGAATTGAAATCTGATACCCCGTCAAAGTGAAGAAACTAGCGATCAAAGTTTTCCCTGCGCTTCTCGATCGCTTCACTTTCGTAGGCGTTGGTTCGTTTTGAAACAGCTAAACTGTCGACTGATTCTTTGTTTCTGGATTGTATTGATGAATCTAGGATTCGCCACTTGTCACAATGTCGTAAACGCGCCTTATCTTATCTTATCTTGTTCTGGGGTTGGCCCTGGGCCAGAGCACTTCGACCCTTCTGGATCTTTTGTGCTTTTCCCCTCCTGTCTACTCAACCCCTAGCCCTCCGTGCACCTTCTTCATGAGTCCCAGTATGGCCTTGATGGGGCTGAGCCTGTAGTCCTCTGGTCTTGGAAATGGTGGGCCCAGGTACTCTAGTCTTTTGGAGCCTAGTGCTGCACAGTCGCACAGCAAGTGTAGCATATACTCCTCTGCATCTCCACAGATCCTGCAAATCGGTCCGCTTGCTAGTCCCATGTTGTGGAGCTGTTTGTTGGTGGCATAGTGCCCCGTGAAGACTCCTGTAATTGTTTGGAGCTGTGATCTGCTGTACCTCCATAGTTTTTGGGTCCAGGCCTTATCTATGTCATTGAGAAATAGCTTTGCATGCTTCTGGCCCATTGTGTTGCGCCAGTGTTTGCTGTGTATCTCCAACGCAGCCCTTTTCAATGCTTGGTTGATGACCTTTGATGAGAGTCCTATGAAGGGTTCCGGTCCGTGTAGGGGTGTCTGTTCTATACTTGTGCTATAAGTCTATACTTTATGCCAAATTTCAGGATTCTGGGTCAACGGGACGTACCCTATGAGTTTTGATTCCTTTGAGTGTCGAAATACATCTTTTTGCAACATCACAGCCGTAGAATTTTTCACAGCTTCAAGGGACCATAGACCTGAGTATATGGTTTTAATTTCAACTCGATACCTCCACGCGTTTCTAAGACAAAGCGTCGTCTTGACAGACAGACAATAAAGCGATCCTATAAGGGTTCCATTTTTTTCTTTTGAAGTACGGGACTACAAATGCATGCATATTGCCTGTTACATTTAAATATTACAACATTTAAGTTTCATTTTACACCTGTCAAAGTACTCACATTTATCGCATCATATCAGAACTATTGACATGTATTGTTCTGCCAGTACCCGCTAGCGAGTGGCGTGTTGTCCGGCCATCGATCCATTCAGCTGGCCACACAGACTGTTTCATCAGTTATATCGTAATATACTAGATAGATTAGTTATTTATGAACAGGCGCACGGCGATGCGCCGGTACCTACGTGGTGGACATCACACCCATTCATTGTGCATACGGACAGCTAAGGAGTGGAGTTCCTTGTCGGGGTCTGTGTTTTCTGATAGCTAGAACTTGGGGGTCTTTAAGTTAAGAGTGAATAGGTTATTTCTAGCTAAGTGTTCTCCGTCGTCGATAATATCGTCGCGTTCCATTAGGTGAGAGCCTATCAATAATAAAAAACCGGGCAAGTTCTAGTCGGACTCGCGCATCGAGGGTTCAGTACAAACTTACCTGTGAAAATAGTTCAATTCCCGAATTGAGTTATGAAGGTTTATCCGACGTAACTACAAAACAGTTTTCAGATTTTTTGCTGTACTTGTCAAAGTCAAAGTCAAAGTCAAAGATTTTTATTTCACATAGGCCTACATGGGCACTTATAAAACGTCAGAAGCTAGTGCACGGTTCCAAATTGGTCGTTTCCTATGGAGAAGAACCGGCAAGAAACTCCATGGTTACTCTTTTAAAAAAGAATTTGTTGATACAATACCTTCTGTTTACAATATATTGAATTTATTATGTAAGGACAGTGTAGACTGGTCAATAAAGTACAATAAAAATAATCATAATAAAAAGGAACCTAAGAATTCGCGGAGTCTACAGTGTTCTCACATTCACATTTCAAAAAAGAGGCTATACAAACAAAAGCAAGCAAAATAAATAATTACAATTATTAATAAACAATATGTCAACAATATAAATAATAATAAATAAATAAAAAATATTGCAAAAGCAATGTATATATTACAACAAATGTGGAGCAGTCAATAGATAAATTTACAAAATATTATGAGCTGGGACCAGGGGGCCACATGTGCAGAAGCAGTCATTGCCAAACAAGCGTGTCTTCGACATAGTCTTTAACCTTATAATACGCTTTTTTAGTTAGGACACGCTTAATATGGGTTTTGAACTTTCCTTCGCTAAGTTCAGTCACCACTTTTGGCAGCTTATTATAAAAGCGTATGCTGTCTACTAAAAATGACTTGCTATGCCATGAGATCTTGCTCCATACCAAATATCAGGATTCTAGGTCAACGGGAAATACCCTATGAATTTTGATTCCCTTGAAAGTGTCAAAATATACGTTTTTCGCGACATAAACGGCGTGTCCTTTTTTCGTTAACTTAAAAGTTTGATTTTTTTGCAACTTCAAGAGACTGCAAGCACTGCCTGAGTATAAGATTTCAAATTTAACTCAAAACCTCCACGCGTTCCCGAGATAGAGGGTCTTGAGAGATAGACAGATGGACAACAAAGTGATCCTGTAAGGGCTCCGTTTTTTCTTTTGAGGTACGGAACCCTAGAAAGACTTCGACTTTATTCTTCTAAAAGCTCCACGCAAGTTAAATAACAGTACCACTGCTCTAATTTTTCAGAATCACCACAAAGCATGTTAACAGCGTATTCTTGAAAAATATTGAAGAAAATCTATGTTAGTACGCAAGTCGTAGCCTACATGCGTCTTGCCAACACCCCTCCACTCGTCGCACACCCCCCTGTAATTGATTTCCACCCCCCCGAGGAATGCGACCCATCGTATGTAATGGGGTGATTCAAAAACTCATCTTATACGCGGTGTAGGGGTGGACGAAGTTAGGTTTAGTCGATTGTGTTTTGGAGATAGGTTTCGTTGTGAAAACACCTACCAACAAGGTAGGTAGTAGATTTTTATTGATTGCTAGCTGACGTGGCAAAGGTTTTTTTGCCTTTTAAATAATCTAAAAAAAAAAATGGGGTCGTAAGAGGGTAAAATTTAACCTGTGAACTATTTTACGACCTACCAAATATCCACAAATAGTTTCATAAAAATCGGTCAAGCCGTTTTCGAGGAGTTTATAACAAACACTGTGATATGAGATTTTTATACAACACTAGCTTCTGTCAGCGGCTTCACCCGCGTGAAAGTAGGCCTCCTATATAAACTTCGGACCCCGTTTCATCCCCTTAGGGGTTGAATTTCGAAAAATCCTCTCTTAGTGCTCGCCTATTTCATAAAAGGAAACTTTGTGCAAAGTTTCACGCTCCTAGTCCCATTAGTGTCGGCTGTGCGTTGATATGTCAGTCAGTCAGTTTCTCCTTTTACAATGCAAAGTTTTTTTTGGATTTTTCTCGTCATGAGTATATATAGATTAGTTTTAGTATATGCGAAACCCGAAACACCTGTCTAGTATTTTTATGTAAAAAAACAATGTACATAATTCATAACGGTCTCATGAAAAATCACAAAGTTTTAAGCTTGTTATGTTATCTGGTTGTACGCACAAATACATGGTTACCGGGCCTTCCACGACTGAGGGGTTGTTTTGCTCCCACACCCAGTTTTGCGCTGGCGCCTAATGCCCGCTATTTATTTATTTTATTTATTTATTTATTCAACCAGAACGACAAAATGCCAATTACACTGATTACATTAGTTTGAAATTATGTTAAATACATTATAACACAGATAAAAAACAGATAAAAAAAAACAGAAAATATAACACAGATAATATAACTAAACCTCTCACTCAGTCTTCTCGCAAATCACCAGACATTCTGTCAGTATCTGCTTCCATTCATCAGCAAATAGATCTAGTCTAGGACTGGATTCAAGGAGAGCGTTGAGTGTGATTAACATTCTCGGAATAGGTGACATACGTCGTGCAACCGTACGGCAACGTGGCACTACAAATAATTTATGTCGTCTTGCCCGGCAGTAGTTATCGGGAACAAAAATTTTACACAACTCCCCATGCAAACAAGGCGAATCGATGGTTCCGTGTATGATCTTGCAGGCAGTTATAAGCTGATCAAAAGCTCGTCTAACCTGAAGGGAAGTAAAGCCCAAACAACCTAACAGAAATTTGGTTGGGTATAAATATGGATAGTATCCAAATCTACGTTTGTAGAAATACCTTAAGAATGCTTTTTGGACTTTTTCTATCATAAGGGTATAGGATTTCTCGTATGGACTCCAAACACAAGAGCTTGAATCAAGTTTACTTCTAACAAGTGTGTTATACAGAAGTCGGATTACTTGATGGTTTGTAAACTCACGACAATTTCTGAGGACAAACCCCAACCTCCGAAACGACTCTTTGGCTAGAGAAACAATGTGATCATGAAAAGTAAACTTAGTATCGAAGATGACACCAAGATCTTTAATGGTCATTACTCTTGATATTTCTACATCATGTATAGTATAAGTGTATTGTATTGGGTTTCGTGATCGGCTAAAGCTCATAATGCAACATTTGGATGGATTGAAATTCATTTTGTTAATCACTGACCACTCATTTATAGCGTCAATATCTTTTTGTAGAGCTCCACAATCTGGCGGAGTTTGAATCTCAGAGTATAATTTTAAATCATCGGCATATAGTAAACATTTGGAGTGGTTTAGAACTTGTGGAATGTCGTTTATCATTATAAGAAATAGTAAAGGTCCTAATATTGAACCCTGGCTGACTCCTGAACGTGTGTTATACGGCTGAGAATTGTACAGGCCCAGTCGTACATACTGTTGACGATCACGGAGATAGTCAGCGATCAATATAAGGAGATTGGGAGTAAAACCTATGGCACTTAATTTTTCTAATAGGATATCGTTATTGATTCTATCAAAAGCTTTTTGAAAGTCAAAGTATAATACATCCACCTGCCTCCCTAGGTCCATACTGGTAGTGATGTAATCGGCTAGAGTTACGAGGTTAGTGTTAACAGATCTTTTGACCCGAAAATCGTGTTGTTCGTCACACAGATATTTGTTGACTTGCCTGAGAATCTTTTTACGTAAAATATGTTCAAATACTTTGGCAGGTGAAGAAAGGATGGCGATAGGTCTAAAGTCTTCAACGGATGCCTTAACTCTTTCTTTAGGTATAGGTGTAACCCTCGATACTTTCCACTGGGATGGATATTTACCTGTATTCAGTGTTAAATTGTAAATGCAGCATAAAGGTTCAGTGATATATTTCTTTAAAAGCTTTAGCATAGAAGACGGAATGTTATCTGGTCCAGCTGAACTGCTGAGCCTTAGCTTATTAATGCTGCTTTCCACGTCTTCAGGGGAAATTTGAGCTATGTTGATATAATTGCTCTTCGACGTAGTATCACAAGTATTAATTTTATTCGCGTTTAGCTCAGGAAAATCAGGAAGAAAGACACTGGAGAAGTAATCTGCAAACGCATTGGCAGCATCAACACCTGATAACGTTTGGCCGTGGTGGATGATAGTAGACTGAAAGCCACCCTTACATCGTAAACTTGTAATGTGCTGCCAACATTTTTTTGGGTTTTTTTTAATATTGTTTTCGATATGATGTAAATGGGACTTATAAGCAATTGAGATTCGTTGTTTAAGGGTTCGTCTAAATGTAGAGAAAATATTATAATCGGTGGAACACTGAGATTGTTTCCAAGTCTCATGTAGTTTGGATTTATGGGCTAAGTCTTTAATTATGTTGCCAGTGAACCAGACTGGATAACACTTCCTGCTAATTTTACTTCTTTGTTTTTTGGGGATACACTGGTCAAATATTTTGTAGACTATTTCATAAAAACTATTTATACCGGTAGCTGTATCAGATGCCAGAGCTACAGATGTCAATTGTTCCTCAGCCAATAAAGTATCAAGAAGCTCATAATCACACTTGTTAAAGTTCCAATCTGTAGACCGTTCATTGTTACTGGGTTGTAACGAATTGTTATGTAAAGCTGTGCTGATATTGATAGTTATATCTAGCGGAGGATGATAGAGATCTGGCGGTACCATACCTACTGACTCAGTAACACAAACACTAGCGCTCTCCTGGACCAATATAACATCTAACATACCTCCATTCGAATTCTTAACTACATTATTCTCAGACAAACCACAAAATGAAAGAAAATAACAGTAATAGTTGTTAACATTTACAGAAGCACTATTTAAATTTAGGTCACCTAAAATTATTACATTACCCTTAATACTATTGATAATACTCTCTACTTTACAGAACCAAGACATATAAACATCATCAGTAGCACTAGGCTTGATATAAACGACACACACGAATACCGGGCGGCCGAACAAGTAGAAAGAAACCCATAAGTCTTCACCATATTCAGTCTCAAGATCTAACCGTCGACACGTAAGAATACCTGCTCGTGCCAAGAGCATCACGCCACCACAAGGAGTACCTCGATCGCGCCGAATTACACTGTAGTTATTGCATGCAATCTCAGAATCTTCAACTGAATCGTCTAGGAACGATTCAGTGATGACATGCCGTGACCTGTGCCTTTATTAAATATTTTTTGAAAAAATGTAACAAGGTATAAAAATGATTGAAATCGATTCAGTTACTGGTTCTGAACAAACTATATTTAGTTTTCGCATATACTAAAAAAAAAATGATATTGTGTATTAGAATTAGTCATTTATTTTCTATATAATTTTCTTTCAGCAGACCTCCATAGCATAGCATAGCATATTCGGCCATATAATGTTCCCACTGTTGGGACTCAGGCCTCCTCTCTAGGAGAGGGAATGGGCCATAATCAACCACGCGGGCCCAGTGCGGGTTGGTTGATGTCACAAGTCTTTGAATTTTTGGCCCTAGGACATGCCGGTTTCCTCACGATGTTTTCCTTCACCGTTTTGAGAGCAGTGGTGATGAAATAAATTACACAAAGTAATGCGCCTGGTTAGATTTGAACCCGCGACCTACAACTTGTAAGTCGGGGCCGTTACCACTCGGCCACCACTGCTCTCATACTAACTAGTAATAATGGTAGAGAGCAGACCTCCAGGAAAGTTTTTTATTTTTATGTTTTGTAGATTCATTAACTTTATCTGATTTCTCATGTATGTCTTAAGTACAAGATTGTTTCGTTGCTTTCCTAAATGACGGCCTTACTAATAAGAGATGGGAAATATTGATGAAACAAGGTGTCTACCCATTCGTTAGCTTTCAAACGAATTAAAACCCCCCCGTCCCCCATGTCTATAAAATAAGCAAAGCAAAGACCGCCCTCGCCCTCAATTGATGCTTACATTATATTTAAAAGCAGTGGTGGCCGGGTGGTAACGAACCACTCGGCCACCACTGCTCTGCTTCCGGCAGCCAGCCGGCGGTGCTGCTGCTTCTGGGGGAAGTTTGAAAGTGGCACCAGTGTCTGAAAAGTTGAAAGGGAATCGTTGGTCTTGGTATGGTCATGTGAAGAGGAGCGATGAGACGCATGTTACTAAAAGAGTTATGAGTTTACATGTGGATGGATGGAGAGGGAGAGGGAGACCAAATAAAAGATGGATGGATTGTGTGAAGAGTGATATGAAAGAGAAGGGAGTTAGTGATAGCATGACGAGTGACAGGGCAGAGTGGAGGAAAAAAACGTGTTGCGCCGACCCCAAATAGCACGGGACAAGGGCAGGAAGATGATGATGGTGGCCGAGTGGTAACGACCCCGACTTACGAGTTGTAGGACGCGGGTTCAAATCCAGCCAGAAACATTACTTTGTGTAATTTATTTCATCACCACTGCTCTCAAAACGGTGAAGGAAAACATCGTGAGGAAACCGGCATGTCCTAGAAACAAAAATTCGAAGATATGTGACTTTCACCAATCCGCACTGGGCCGGCGTGGTGGATTACGGCCAATTCCCTCTCCTAGAAGGCCTGAGTACCAGCAGTGGGAACATTAAAAGGCTGATTATGCTAATATTTAAATGGCACTACAAAACTACAGCTAAATACAATAGTTACGTTAGTATCACTATAAAGGTAAGTGCCAAACAGATAACAAAAAAAAATATAACCGACTTCACTAAAAAAACACTAAAAGGAGTTATTTGATTCTTTTAGTGTTTTTTTAGTGAAGTCGGTTCGATTTCACACTTTTTAGTTGCAATACACTTATAAACAGACATCAAATGTTACTTTTTGGCTGTCAATGCTTAAGTTCTCGATGAAAATACCAAAATCACTATATCCCTCGATTTCGCCAAGATTCCATCATCAGATCCCGACTTGGTGACTATGGGACCATTTGGGAAGTATACCCTTTCCAACAAACCAAGAATTTTTCAAATCGGTTGGCAAGCGATGAAGTTATGCGCGAACAAACATAAAAAAAAAAATACAAACATCCGAATTGAGAACCTCCTCCTTTTTTAGAAGTCGGTTAAAAAAATTAAAATTAGTCGATTAACTTCTCGATAAACTAAATCGGTGAGTCGATACCGGAAGCCACACCCCTAGCACTCATATTGCGCAGTAAGTAGATATACAAAGCGCTTAGCGATATAATTACGTTTGTAGCGACTCGAGGTGCGCCTCTATTCTATAGCTGTTTTATTGTCCATCACTTTTATTGTACGACATTATTGAGAAGGTATGTATATCTATTGGATACTAGTATTGCCCGTGGCTTTACGTATGAGAATCGTTTTCTATTTTTTGGGATCACAAAAAACCGGCTTCTAAGGGGCTAGTTGAGCGTTGGCTCTGGTTCAGTCCATGGTAGAAAGTGAAAGGGAATTAGTCACCTCCTTCAGCAAAGCAGTAATGGAAGCGATAAACATGCAGCTACCACCGCAGGAGACGCCCCAGTCGTTGGGAATCACAGGGAGATACCCGATCAAACAAGGTACGGGCTTGCAGACGGCGAGCAATGAGTAGTTTGCCGTCTGGCCGTGCGGTAAGGACCAAGCATGAAGCAATTACGCGTTCTTCTTAGCGTATCGATGGCAAAACTAGTTAAATTCCTTGCATGGCCCAGTATTCGGCCACGGCAGTGCCGTTCGCTGATATTGTCATTAGGTCCCTACGTGAACAGGTGCAGGCACGTGATGCAGGATCGAAGGTGGGACATGGTCTGCGGAGAGACGCCGACGTGGAAAACAATTACGCGTTGTGTAATTGTTTTCCACGCATACCTTAAGGAGATGTCTGTTAGGGCTACTAATCTATCGAAAGAGTCACTGTGGCACTGGAACGCAAGTAACTGAAGAACCACTGGTGGGTTTTATCCAGTAAAAGTTTGACGCTCCCTATCGCTAAACCCAGAGCACGAGAAGTTATTTAATCACTAGCTGCTGGCAGCGGCTTCGCTCGCTTCACAAGTACACATACTCTCGGGATAAAAAGCCCGATGTGCTTTTCCAAGCCAAGGTAAGCGCGGGTTTGCGGACGGCGAGCAACAGGTAGCCCGCCGTCCGACCGTCCGGTAACCGTCAGGACCAAACCCAAGTCATCGACGGCGCGTATTGTTCCATGCGTGCCTCAGGGAGATGTTGATAAATCGTATGGGCTTAGCAGGGTCGAAGCCAACTGGGGCCATGGGTAGTGTGAAAACGAAACCTTGAGCCCTAGGACGAAGGCAACGAGGGAACAGGAGTGGGTTTTTTGTCAGTAAAAGTAACTGACACTAGGTATCTCCCGCCCCGCCCAAGAGCGGGATTTGTCATTAGATGATTTTCCCACCTAAAAATAAAAAACCATGGTCTCATCCGTGAGTCGAATTTCATCCGTTTAGCCGTTGAGGGTGAAGAAGTAACAAACATACACACACTCAAGAACTTTCATCATCATCATCATCATTTCAGCCGATAGACGTCCACTGCTGGGCACATAGGCCTCCCCCAACTGTCGCCACAATGAACGGTCATGTGTTTCGCATCCATCGGATTTCCGCAACCTTCACCAGGCCATCGGTCCACCTTGTAGGGCGCCTTCCAACACTGCGTCTTCCGGTACATGGACGCCACTCCAGAACCTTTCGACCCCAACGGTCATCTGTTCTGCGAGCAATGTGCCCTGCCCATTGCCACTCAAGAACATTCGCTTTTATAAAATTTGTGTGATTTCTTAAAACAATATCGCGTCATGTCTGTGAACGCGCGTTCACGCTGTCAGTTGCTATTTCAATATCTGTATATATATATTTTTTTATTATTTACATTGTTCTCACATGATAGCGTCAAGAAACATGTAACAGAGATATTTGTAATTACAAACATGATTGAAAAGAATCTTCATGGAGTTCTCCATAGAGATCTACGCTTTGGAATGTGCAATTAGCATAATTTTTTTATGACTGACTGACTTCTTGATATTTCAAAAGTGCCTGGAAATGGTTTATTTGAAATAAAATGCTTTGACTTTGACTTTGAAATAAGGGTTATGTTTATTAAACAGTTCAATGAAGCTCTCAAACATTTGTCGTAATGAATGAACTTAATTTCTGACTACAATTGAAGTTGCTTGTCATATCCTAGCGTTAAGTGATTGGCATTTGTTTATGACTGTCATTTGTCATTCATTGATGTTTCTATCACTACTGTAATTGTGGGCTATGATGACAACCATAATTTATGTTGATTACACATCAATCTTTATTCATTTGTTTTGTCTATAATCCTGCCGACTGTATTTCGATCACGGTGACCACTCTCAGGAGAGAATTTATTATTATTTGTTTATTTATCTTTATTCCAAAAAGGTAAGTATATTATTAGATAAGCCCCACAAAACTGTTGCAATTGTTTGACTGTGGGGTCGGTGAGTCTCTAGACATACTTAAATGTACTTAAAACATTTCTAAATAATATAATTTTAATTTGCGTCTAAATCTATTTGTGTTTGTAATAGCTAAGTCTCTTCCTTGTCGGTATCATTCTTGACAGAGTGGTCGTGGTCATCACTTCAGGTGATGGTGGCAAACTTCGCAACACGCCGCCACTACTCTCTGATGGCCGCCTTCCTTGTGCACTTGTCCAGCGATGATGAGCCATTTATTGCCGCTTTAATCTGGTCAGTCCACCTCATAGGCAATCTTCCTCGTGGCCTGGTACCCTGGTACCACAAATCACTCAAAAGCCACTTTCCCTCGGAGGCATACGTAACCAAAAAAGGTGAGAATGACCAAACCAAACCAAACCAAATGAGACTGTACCAAAGATGATAAACGCTGTTTGATGCCGAGTTCTCGAAGTATAGACTCATTGGTACGGAATTCAATCCACGGTACTCCGAGCATTCTCCTCTAGCGCCACATCTCTGGTGAACAGTGGAGGCCGAGTAGTAACGGCCCCGACTTACGAGTTGTAGGTCGCGGGTTCAAACCCAGCCAGGCGTATTACTTTGTGTAATTTATTTCATCACCACTGCTCTCAAAACGATGAAGGAAAACATCGTGAGGAAACCGGCATGTCCTAGAACCTAAAATTCGAAGACATGTGACATCTACCAACCCGCACTGGGCCCGCGTGGTGGATTACGGCCCGTTCCCTCTCCTAGAGAGGAGGCCTGAGTCCCAACAGTGGGAACATTATAAGGCCGACTATGCTATGCTATGCTACCACATCTCTAGGGCGTCTATCTTCTTCTTTATTTCCCGTAAGGTCCACGTTTCGGCGGCGTACAAGAATATGGGGAATACAAATGCCCGAACTAGTCGGAATAACTAAATATACAGGAGATATTATAGTGAACAAGTGCGTGCGCAAACACACACTCTCATAGTCCGAGTGGAAGGTAATCCGACACGACCGGAGAGACATCAGGCGCAGGACCAACGGCTTTATGTGCTTTCCGAGTCACGGGGTTGTCTGACTACCAACTTCCAAAATCCAGGCTGCTATAGAGTAATTCGTAATCGAAAATTCAATTCAATTCAAAAGTTTTTTATTACACATAGGCCTACATGGGCACTTATAAAACGTCAGAAGCTAGTGCACGGTTCCAAATTGGTCGTTTCATATGGAGAAGAACCGGCAAAAAACTCCATGCTTACTCTTTTAAAAAAAATATTGTTATTACAATATTTCCATATCACAGTAGGTATAAGAAGATATTATGTAAGGACAGTGTAGACCGGTCAATATTGTACTAAAAAGTATAGTAAAAAGTGAGTCGTCAAGGAAGTAACCTGAGAATTCGCGGAGTCTACAGTGTTCTCACGTTCAAATTATAAAAAAAGAGGCTGTATAAAAAAGCAAGAAAAATAAATAATTACAATTATCAAAACTTTCTGCCTGACGCGGAATCGAACCACGAGACCAATGAGGCAGTTGTTTTTCTATACTTATATAATAAAGAGGAAATATTAATAAAAAAAAAATTGTAATAAAAAAACCAATTTGGTACGCGCGCACATTCAGTGTGAAACTCTCTACCACCGTCTGTGTTTCTAACCACAAAACTTCAAAGAAAGAATTTAGAGACATCTTCTGAGTTTGCTGGTTTTATTATAGATCTCATCCCTCGCTTTCCATCAGTTGAGATCAAGGTCACGAACTGCCTATCATAAAAACAAAAATAAGTCGGCCATTTTTATACCGGCCCCTACAAAATAGATCATAGCAATGTTGCTTGACTGTAGAAATTGAATAGTGTCAGTATTTCCTTAGGCGAAATGGAATAGAATATTTTGTTCCGATGGATGCGAGACGCAGAGGACCGTTCATTGTGGCGATACTTGGGGGAGGACTATGTCCAACAGTGAACGTCTTTCGGCTGAAATGATGATGATGAAGATTTTGTTTGCTAAACATGGTATCTTAGGCGATGATTGTTAGTAACAAGAACGAACGAAGAATCGCCAAACTTAAGTGGCAATGGGCAGGGCACATTGCTCGCAGAATGGATGGTCGTTGGGGCCGAAAGGTTCTGGAATGGCGACCACGTACCGGAAGACGAAGCGTTGTAAGGCATCCTACAAGGTGGACCAATCACTTGGTTGGATTAATGCGAAACGCACAGGACCGTTAATTGTGGCGACACTTGGGGGAGACCTATGTCCAGCTGTGGACGTCTTTCGGCTGAAATGATGATGGTGATGATGATGACAAAACGCCATCTAGTCCCAAACTAAACAAAACTTGTGTTATGAGTACTAGACAAATGATAATACTTACGTGGGACACTCAGAAAATTTTGAGAAACTAAAAAACTAACTTCTACGGATAAAATATTTTTATTAAATCTTTTCAAAGAATTTTCCACCAGCCTCAATTCAAAGTTTCATGCGTCTGAACCACTTTTCGGAACCTTTTTTCCAGTCCGCCGCAGACACCTCGACTTCCACGACCTTCTCGAACGCTGCTAGCGCGTCTTCCGGCGATGAAAACTGTATCCCTTTCAGCAGATTTTTTTTATTTTAGGGAATATAAAGAAGTCACATGGTGCCAGATCAGGACTGGAAGGAGGGTGTCCTAAGACTCTGACCAGTGTGGTGTCCAGGAAGTCCTTCGTTTTGAGCGCGGAGTGCGCGGGCGCGTTGTCATGGTGAAGCAGTACCCCGTGGAGCCCGGTATTCGGTCGCTTGTTGCTCATTGCAGACAAAACTTTTGGCAGGCATTTTGTGGTATACCATTTGGCGTTGATGCTGCTTTGGTCTCGTAATGGAATTGAAATCAGATACCCCGTCAAAGTGAGGAAACTAGCGATCAAAATTTTTTCTGCTCTTCTCGATCGCTACACTTTTGTAGGCATTGGTCCATTTTAAAACAGCTAAACTGTCGACTGACGCTGTGTTTCTGGATCGTATTGATAAAATCAGAATTCGTCACCTGTCACAGTGTCGTAAACGCGCCGAGACGAGCCTGCTTCAAATTTTTGAATTATATCACGGCACCACTCCACACGGTCCCGCTTCTGAGCTTCGGTGAGGTTGTGTGGCACCCAGCGGCAAACTATCCTTCTCACGCGAAGGTGCTCGTATAGAATCTTATGTGCGTTTCCCGAACCAATCTGCAGTATATGTTGAATCTCCTGGTATGTAATTCGTCTGTTTTCTTGAATTATTTTTTTACTGCCAGCACACTTTCTTCCGTGAAAGCCGTCGTAGGACGACCACTCCTTTGTTCATCCCCCAAAGTAAGGCGGCCGGTGTGGTTTTAGCCAGTAACAGTCTGACACGTCCTCCCACTCCGCCCAGAGCGCAAAAAGTCATTGGATGATGGTGGGGTGGAACCCTTAAAAAAAAACACATTGGTCAGATTGTATAGAACCTTCGGTGCGCAATTCCGACTCGCATTTGACTGGTTTTTTTTTTACTAGGAAAGGAATTTTAAGCCTAGATTATCAATATTTAACATGATTGATACTAGTGATTCCTGAAATGAATCATTAGAGCATGATGTAACAGGAATTCGGTTCAATAAGCAAACAGAATGATGTACTCAACTAATTTCATTAGCACAAGATGTGTTGAACTCTTGTCTACAGTAAAATAAGAACAGTAATTCAATTTTAATATTACTGTTTTAAAAGTGATACAGAATTTCTTGTTTTGTGGGTATTTGAAAAAAATTGGCCAAGTGCGAGTCGGACTCGCATATGAATGGTTCTGTACTACAAAATTAATATCGAGTAAAAAACGGTAAAAAAGTCACGTTTTTTGTATGTATTGTATTTTCATCATCATCATCATCATCATTTCAGCTGAAAGACGTCCACTGCTGGACATAGGCCTCCCCCAAGTGCCGCCACAATGAACGGTCCTGTGCGTCTCGCATCCTCTGTGCATTACAAAAACCAAACTGCGATCGCCAACCCGTCTGCCAAGCGTGGCGATTATGGCAAACCCCCCCAATATGAAAATATTGTATTTTACTTCAATTTTATTATTTATTTTTGAACTGGAAATGTAACTAAGAGTTCTGTTAATATTTCAAGCATCTATAGATCTGTTAACGGTATCGGTAGGTAATATCGAGTAAAAAAAAAACGCTAAATAAAATCACATTTGTGGTATGGGAGCCCCACTTAAACAGTTTTTAATAAGTATTGGTTGTTATAGCGGCAACAGAAATACATCATCTGTGAAAATTTCAACTGTCTAGCTATCACAGCCAGACAGACTGACGGACAGTGGAATCTTAATAATAGGGACCCATTTTTACCCTTTGGTTACGGATCCCTAAAAAACTATCTATCTACCCATGTCCCAACTAGGCTGAGGTGGCTTCCAGAGTAACCAGATGCAGCTGGTTTCCAGTATTTTACTGCCAATCAGACCTCCATAACCTAGTAACTGGACAACCCGACGAACGGCAAGTATCCAACCTTACGTTGTTGAAACCTCTACGGTCCGGACCAGGCGTTTCGCCTCGTTATTTATACTACGTATATCGAGGGACTGAAACAATTTGCCTGTTGCGGTCTTCCCGTCCGATTATAATTTAGGTGTCTTCAAAGCTAGAGTGAATTAGGCTCTTAATAAACTAGTGCGCCTCACCATCAACGATTACATCACTACTTACCATCGTAGTTAAACACTAGAATAAATTTAAAAAAAAAACAAGACGCCTTTGGCAAGACTGGTGTCCTGGTGTCAGAAATTCTGGCTTCTGACTATCCATAACGACTGCCAAAGATCTATAATGACAGTCGGTACCAATGGTTGATATCGCATAGTTTTTACTCAGTAGCCGAATTTCTAAATTAAAAAACTTGTCAATCCTACCACTTCAGGAATGTTTTGTAGTCTGTATTAAAGTGTTTTATTTTAAAGTATTTAATGTTCCTAAGTCTCTGGTAATTTAATGGTAAATTTTGGTTACCTTAATGTGTGTCTAATATTATTTAGTTTAAACTAGCTTTTGCCCGCGACTTCGTCTGCTTAGAAGTCTAAAATGGTTTTATTAGATTTTTTGAGATACGAAAATATGAAATTTATTTATTATTTTTGTCGTGTGTATCTTAAGATAAAATATTATAGTATCTTAGCCGTGTGCAGCGCCTCTTAGTGAACTCCACTGCGGGTGACGTAACCTACGACAAACTTATTATTTTCGGTTGGTATAGTAATCGGATCGAACCGCAAAATTAAGTTTGTTTTTTATTGTATATACTTTTCCGGGATAAAAAGTACCCAGTGCGGTGCCCAGGATATAACCGGTAGATTTGCGTGATGCCTAAACAAACAGACACACAAATAGAAAGACAAAAAAAAATTTAATCAAATTTTTGGGTTCGGTTTCGGTCTAGTAACATTTATTTTTTTGATATTTTCAGTGTACACAATGTTCACTTCTACAGAAACACTAGTTTCAATAAAAATATAATTACACAAAATTAATTCTGATCATGTTTGATTGTCAAACTTGTGTTCCTTCACCTTCGAGTTCTAGTGCCAAGAGTACCTCTTTCGAACAATACCACTACCCGAAAAGCTAGTCATTAGTTTACTAGAGGCCCTACCAAACCGTAGGTGTAGGCTTGCGGACGGCGAGCCTACCGTCCGGACCGTGCTCGACTAGTCAACGGTACGTAGTGTTCTAGGCGCGCCTCAAAGCGATATCAGTAAACAGTAGGGTTAAGCAGGGTCGAAGCCTGAGAACCCCGAGGCCCTGGAGAGAACCCCAGGGCCCTGGAACGAAGGCAAAGAAAGAACAGGTGTGTTTTACTCAATAAAAGTCTGACACGCCCTCTCGCTCCGCCCAAAAGTGGGGAAGTCATTGGATGATTTACTTAAAACAAAAGGATGGAATATGGAAAAAAATCCCTCTTTCTCGGTCTCACACTTGACATTAAACACGTGATGGTAAGGCCCTGGATATTAAAAGTAAATTGTGTAAAACAGTCCTTATTACAAATACTTGCAAGACATCATTAAAAGCCTTGATACAATAAAAACTCTTTGAACTACTACTAACTCTTTGTAGTGCCCCAACAGCCGCGCGCTCGCCGGTGTCTATTGACACAGTGACGTCACGATGCGCCCGCGCACGCGATACGCACACGTGCGCCGCATCTGTGATGTGTAAACATTGGGGCAGGGATCTAGCACGTGATGGTGGATTTAGTCAAATAATATTTTTGGATGCTTGAGAGAGACAAAAAAAAATCATAAGGCTCTAATCAAAATTAAATAAATCCTAGCAGCCATAAAATAAAACTCGTCAGTTTGCTAAAATGTTTGATATTTCGGTGACCCAATTGGCTCTTAAAGTGAACTGACGAATAAACATTGCCACATATCGTCGCAAGTTTGCCATAGTCTTTGGTCGACAGCGATTTCATTCTGTTGAAGTGGTAAATCTTCCAATGCCTTCTCTCGCTTTAGGTTGGAGTGGAAAGACAGTCTTTTGCTGACTACAGCTGTGTCCTTCAGTTGCCCTTTGCGTTCCAGGACCACGGAATTTCTTTCAGAAATTCCCGTGGCTTTAGAGGGCATTTGTCCTATTGGGTACCGTGGCACACTATGCGCCGTCGACGACACGGGCTTGGTCCATAGTGTCACCCTAGCACAACTTTAGTACGAGACCATAGATCGATCATTATGAATTAGCAGATAACGAACTTTTAGTAAAATGACAATGGAATCGTGTTGGAATGACGAATTTATAAAAATAGCAGACTTGGGCCCCTGAGAGTTTCTCGTAGTTCGCCCGTGAGAGCGCTATAACGACCTAATTCGTTCGTGAATCCCATAATACTAATTTATCAAATCATTAAGTCTTTTGACACAACTAAAAAAACTTTTTTTTTTTTTTTTAATTGATATAAACCAGTGCTTGACTGCGATCCCACCTGATGGTAAGCGGAGATGCAATCATTGATGGTCAGGCGCACTAGTTTATTAAGAGCCTATTCACTCTAGCCTTGAAGACACCTATATTATAGTTGGACGGGAAGACCGCAGCAGGCAAATTGTTCCAGTCCTTCGATGTACGTGGTATAAACGACGAAGCGAAACGCTTAGTCCGGACCGTTGAAGTTTCAACAACGTAAGGGTGGATACTCGCCGTTCGTCGGTTTGTCCGATGGTAGAAAGGAGATGGCGGAATCAAGTCATGCAGTTCCCGCGCACACTCTCCAAAATGTAACTATCTATCGAACCCTCAGAAGGTTGTCAACCCGTGCCGCCGTCTGCCCGTATGATAACATAAACAAAGCTAGTGATTGTGATTCGTGCGAGTAGGTACCTATAGCAACCAGCACGTTTCACGTATGTAGGCACTTCCCTGTTCGACGTCTAGCTACAATATGTGTAGTCAATGACTCGAGTCTATGGGGCGATAAAATAGAATCTGTACAGGAATTTATTGATCACTAGCTAAGAAGGGTGCATCGACCGCCTTCAGCTCCTTTGAGTTGATTCCGAGTGCAAGCCAAGGTAGCTACTAGGAAACTCGGCGTTCTTATAAAGTTTCGGAGGTACTTCACACCGGGACAGTTGTAATATTATATTCAAAGCACAGGTCCAATGGTGTGTGGAGGACTGCAGCCACATACGGGGTGGTGCTGCTAAATGTCATCTAGCAGCTTTGGACTCAGTGGAAAGGCGTGCGAAGAGGCTAATTGATGATCCAAATTTGGTTAAGTCCAATTTACAAAGCTTGGAGCAAGCCCTCGATATTTTACAAAAAGAGCGTGCGCGGGAATTGCATAACTTGATTCCGCCATCACCTTACTACCATCGGACCCCCCGACGTACGGCGAGTATCCCTCAATCTTATATTGATAACACCTACGGTACGGACTACAGTTTTGTTTTTTTTTATATTTTTTTAGAGACAACTGTAACCACATTTCTGGTTAGTGGTCAATTTGATTTCTGAGTAAATTTGGTGCACGTAGGTACATTTTGATTCAATTAATAAGTTGTTTTTAGGGTTCCGTACCTCAAAAGGAAAAACGGAACCCTTATGGGATCACTTTGTTGTCAGTCCGTCTGTCTGTCTGCCTGTCTGTCAAGACCCTTTATCTCGGGAATGCGTGCACATATCGAGTTGAAATTAAAACCATATAATTACGTCTGCGGTCCCTTGAAGCTGTGAAAAAATCAAAAATCTAAGTTAACAGAAAAAATAGATATGGCCGTTACACTCAAGGGAACCAAAATTATAGACTACTCTCCCGTTGACCCAGAACATTGAAATTTTGCATCAAGCAATGTCTTTTAACACAAGTATAGGACTAAATCTGAAAACAGAAAATTTGTGGTTAAGTCAAATATTTTTTTTTGCGGTTGTGTGTTTGTACGGAACCCTCAAGGCGCGAGTGCGACTCGCACTTGCCCAGTTTTATCAAATGGTTTTGACGTTCCAAATTCAAGGACAGAATGACTTTCTTTAGGTGAGGGTAGCATGACATACACGACATAGCACGAAGAATCGCCAAACTTAAGTGGCAGTTGGGGCCGAAAGGTTCTGGAATAGCGACCACGTACCGGAAGAAGTAGCTTTGGAAGGCCTCCTACAAGGTGGACCGATGACTTGGTAACGGTTACGGGAGTCTAATGGATGCAAGACGCACAGGACCGTTCATTGTGGGGACACTTGTGGGAGCCCTATGTCCAGGAATGGACGTCTTTCGGCTGACATGATGATGATGATGACGATGATGATGTAAAAAGATTATTATCATATTGGATTGGCATAGAGAGCTACATTACAGAGTAATATAAGCAATAAACTATTTCAATATGCCCCACAAATGACTGCAGCAGGATACAAACAAAAACAAACGACAAAGCGTCGGCATTATTACAAAGAGCTAATTGTGATAGAACATATATACTTATAAATAACAAGTATATCTATACATATGTATGTGTTGTAGTGCACAGATTAGCGACGCTGCAAGGCTGTTTTAATCAGAACTCTAGGGATTGGATATAGTCTATTGTTTGGATAGGCTGGTAGTACACAGAGCGATATAAACGCTGCGTTTGAAACGCTGATGGATCGTTACCGTGGCAACAAGAAAACAAGATGAATGCGTCTCATATGTCATCATCTCCCTCCTCATCCATCTGCCCTTGTCCCATCTTATTTGGGGTCGGCGCAACACGTTTTTTTCTTCCATTCTATCCTGTCAACCGTCATACTATCACTAACTTCCTTTTCTTTCATATCACTGTTCACACAATCCATCCATATTTTCTTTGGCCTCTCTCTCCCTCTCCAAAGTAAGCAAATTCTATATAGAAAGAAATAAAGAAAAACAGTTTTATTCACGCGAAATGACGCAATCTTAAAACTAGCTAAAAAACATAATCAATTGATAGGGAAGATATGCGTCACATCCGCGCAAAACGGCCGAACGTTCAGCATAAAGTTGCGGCTTCACGCATAATGAGCTCACAGCGCTGGTTTTCAGCGTGGGCCGGTGGCGGTGTCGACATAAAGACGGAACGGTGCAGTGTAAAAAAAGATTTGAATAGAAAAAGGAAATAAACATACATATGAATTCTAGATTAAAAAAAAAAAATTAAATGAGTACAATGCGTTCCATATAAGAATAGAATCGATTGCCATGTTGTGACGTCACGTCATACTGTTAAATTGCAAGAAATTGGACAAAATTGAAAAACTCGGAATGAGCAAAATTGAAGGACTGAATTCTGATTAAACTTTTTTCGTTCACAGTTCGTAAATAAATTAAATTTGTAAAATTTCTTGTTTTATTCACCATAATAGTTCTTCGATTTGACAGTATGACGTGACGTCACAACATGGCAAACGATCCTATTCTTATTTGGAACGCATTGTACGTGACATACGCCAAAGGATCTTGTATACCTTGCGGTCTCGTAAGCCTCCCGCAAATGACACTTCATTGGACAGTGAGTAGTATGCTTTTCCCGCACAGCAGATTTTTGCAAATTTTCCAACATTATGTTGACCATTACATGATTAATGTATAGACTTTAAAGAGATGGATTTCAAAAATCGTTTTGGGTTTTTCTTCCCAGGATTAGCTGGGAAACAACGACCTGATCTAGTTTAAATCGACATGTCAAGGTGTTTTTAGGGTTCCATAGCTCAAAAGGAAAAATCGGAACCCTTATAGAATCACTTTGTTATCCGTCTGTCTGTCGGTCTGTGTAATATCTCGGGAACCCGTTTAAGTATTTAGTTGAAATTAAAAACATATACTTAAGTCTGCAGTCCCTTGAAGCTGTGCAAAATTCAAACTTCAGAGTTAAGGAAAAAAAACATACAGCCGTTTATGTCCCAAAAAACGTATGTTTAGACACTCTCAAGAGAATCAAAATTCATAGGGTACTTCCCATTGACATAGAATCCTGAAATTTGGCATGAAGCAAGGTCTCATTGCACAAGAATACACACAAAAAAACTTTTTCTGCGTTTCGGAAAAATCTTCGTAACTTAATTCGGGAATTAAACTGTTTTCATAGGTAAGTTTGTACGAAACCCTCGGTGCGCGAGTCCGACGCGCACTTGCCCGGTTATTTTTAAAACCTATTTGCAAAACAAATATAATTTCAAGTTGTCAAGACGTCTGCTCTATTCCAAAACATGAACTGAATGCTGAGCGTTTCAACCGCTCGATATAGACGCAGCCTAAACAAAAACAGCGAAGCGGTAAACAATAATAGTTACAAGTAAATATAGACATTGATAGGATAATTGTAGATAATGCATTCGAATTATCTATCTCAGGTCATGAGGGAATTCCAGTGATACTTATGGGTACTCCGATGATTCGAATAACAATAATGAATGAAATAAATAATTTTTACCGATGAATTATATCAACGTTGTTCAAATTGGAACAGAAGAATGGATTGGGTATTTTTTTGTTTTTATTTAGGAAAATCATTTAATGTAATCCCCCGCCCTTGGGCGGAGCGGGAAATAGTGTCAGACTTTTACTGACTAAAAACCTACTCCTGTTCCTTCTTTACCTTCGTCCCAGTAGGCTTCGACCCTGCTAGGCCCCTACGATTTGCTGACATCACGCGAACAGTACGCGCCGTCGACGACTTGGGCTCTGTCTGGACGGTTACCGGACGGTCAGACGGCGAGCCACCCATTGCTCGCCGTCTGCAAGCCCGCGTCTACGGTGGCCGAAATCTGGATCGGAATCCCGGCGGCAGTTGGGGCGTGAGGACCGTTGCCTCACGCGATCGTGCTAGCATTACTGCTTCGCAGAAGGAGGCGACCGCCTGCTACTCCTCCTCGCTCCGGACCATGGCCTGTATCAAGGCCCAGCGCGAGAGATCGCCGCCGCCGATCGTCCCCACGAAAACACGGCGTTGAATGGATTGAGTTTGGATTTTTTCGTGAGAAGTCATTAAATGACTTTGAAATATTATCGAATCTCAAGAGCGGACACTCTTAAGAAAAATGAAAAATGTATCTAGGGTTGGACAACCTTAGATACATTTTCATTAATTTTCATAAAACTTCTCTTACGTGATTATGAAGTTATTTAACATCTTTCTCTAGATATTTTGGATACACAGATAAATATCTTGTGGATCTTACCTAGGTTTCTATTAAATCCAAATAATTTTGTGTAAAACTAATCCAGTAAAAACCTCTGAAAATCTACTACTTTGCGTGAACTCTGGCCCTTCATAAATCAAAAAAATTAAGAAAGTGAATAGTAGAGAGTAGGTGGTAGTAATGTGTAGTGATAGTGAGTGAGTGATAGTGAGTTATAGTGTGAAGTAAGTAAGTAAGAGTGTAAAATGTGAACACAATGTAGATAAGTAATAAAAATTAAAAAAAAAATCTAAAAAATAGAAATTGAATTAAGCCACTGGCAGCTAAGAGATGACCAGTCTCAACTGACATCACTCGTTCACGAGCATGACGAAGTGTCTGTAATAAGTATAACTCCCGCGCCTCAAGGATATGTCAGCAACCGTAGGGGCCCAGCAGGGTCGAAGCCTGCTGAGGCCATGGGTGATTCGAAAGATATCCCCGGGTCCCTGAAACAAAAGTAACAAAAAAAAAAAACAAAGAAAAACAGAAAGCAAAGAAGTAACAGGAGTGGGTTTTTTTTTTAGTCAGTTTAAGTCTGACACGCCCTCCCGCACCGCCCAAGGGCGGGGGATGTCATTAGATGATGGCAATAATGACAGATCTTTATCAAAACAATGGGCTATCTATACATAGCACGTATATAATATATACCTATAGCTAGGCCATTCTATATGAATATGCAACTAACAGATTAGTGGACGGTCAGCATATAAAGCGTGAGTAAACTGTTGTTTCAGTTTGGGAATGATTTTTATGTTATTTTGTACATATACAGAACTTATTGTCTTATAACCGGCTTCAGATATGGAGGAAATCCTCAAAAGAGCTTCAGAAGTCAGTGTTAAATAACAAAGAAATAAAACCTAAACACTAAATTCCTAAATTTCAATGGTCACTTAATTTTTTTATTATTTTATTTTATTATACTTAATGGAAGTGGTTATTTATTTTTGTAAAAGACTTTTTATTTACCATAGATTTAAGAACACACTACTAAATTATTAAGGATTTCTTTATGAATGTTAGAGCTTTAGACAAAATAAAGCTTTTTTTAGGGTTCCATACCTCAAAAGGAAAAAATGGAACCCTTATAAGATCACTTTGTTGTCCGTCCGTCTGTCTGTGTGTGTTAAGACCCTTTATTTCAGAAAAGCGTAGAGAAAGCAAATCTGCGGTCCCTTGAAGCTGTGAAAAAATCAAACTTCTAAGTTAACGGAAAAAAAGATGAGATAGATAGATAGTTATTCTTTATTGTACACCAAAAATACAACTTACATTAGGAAATTAAAATAAAATCCTATGACGAGGCATTTAATGTCGCAAAAAACGTATATTTCAACACTCTCAAAGGCATCAAAATTCATTGGGTACTTCCCGTTGATCCAGAATCTTGAAATTTGGCATAAAGCAAAGTCTTGTAGAATAGATATACGAATAAATCTGAAAACTTTAAATTTGTAGTTATGTCACAAACAAATCTTTTTTTTTACAATTCGGAAAAATCTTCGCAACTCAACTCGGGAATAGAACTGTTTTCACAGGCAAGTTTGTGCGGAACCATCAGTGCGCGAGTCCGACTCGCACTTGCCCTGTTTTTTTTTAATTTTGAAAGTGAAAATAAAATGTAATTTAATTTATAATTTAATTTAACCTTATTTTACTATGGGTATTTCAAAACTGAAATAAATGAATTTGTTAGTATTATTTGTACTTCATCATTATTCTTCAAAAGAAAGACATAATCTTCTTTTCCTGTCGATACTTCCATCCAAATTAAAATTTGTTTGACCTTTATTTGGCCATACATTTTGTCATTTACTTATATATACCAGCACAACATTAAATCAGAATATTAATCAACTACAAATTAATAAAAAAGCAAAAACATAAAAACAGTGGCGTGCCTAGAGTTTCAAAATAAGGCAAGCCTAATAAAATTTTAACCGATTTCAAAAAAAGAAAGTTCAGTTTTCGACTGAGTATGTGGGTAGGTACCTACGTATGTATCATCGCAATTTTCTCGTAAGTAATTACTTGCTTTGTAACGGGACTAACAGGTTACAGACAAAAAAAAAACAACTGAAAATTACAAAACGAAAGTTAAAAAATAGCTAGATAGAATGTAATAAGGAATTTAAATAAATTATTTATATTCTAATTAGAATCGTCTATCTTTCTTAAGAAATGATTTAATTACATCAAAGTAACATGTTGGTGACGTTTGAATTCTACCAACAACTGTTTTTCAATAGCTATCATTGATAATTCGGAAAGACGCTCTTGACCTTGTGTATTTCTCAGATAGGTATGGATACGTTTAAGAGACGAAAAAGCACGTTCCGCGGAAGAACTTGTAGCCGGAATAGTTACAACAAGATACGCTAACTTTAACAGCTCGGGAAAGGCATCTTCGAGGTTATTCTCATGAATGAAATCAATTAATTCGAAAAAATTACGATCTTTCAGATCAGGACTAGAATACAAGCAAATCAATTGGTTTTTTAATGTTTGTTTGTCGAAATAGTTTGCATAAATGTCAAATAATGAATCTAATTCCTCTGTAGGAAAATGTAAGTGATAATTGTCATTATAACCAGATGTATTCCAAACGGAATCTTCATTCGAAAAAATATGCAGCACCAGCAATACAACTTATTAGTGTGCGAACAGCCAACAATCCAACTAGTTTTATACACTGATCTATTAAATTTTCGTTTATGCGATTTACTAGTCTGAGGAATACACAGATTAGGCGTCGGTTTTAATGAAGAAATTCATTGTTTTTTTCTGAGCAAAGTTTAAAGATTTTACCTTATCTTCGCCAATCAAAACTAGAACGCATTTTAAATCCTCACAAGGTAC
The DNA here is from genome assembly GCA_949316375.1 of Mythimna vitellina. Taxonomy (NCBI): domain Eukaryota; kingdom Metazoa; phylum Arthropoda; class Insecta; order Lepidoptera; family Noctuidae; genus Mythimna; species Mythimna vitellina. The sequence goes on along the minus strand of OX438709.1, from coordinate 3,307,522 downwards.
AATTGCCTCCATTGTTGTAGGTAAGTCACCAAAACAATTGTATCACTGAGAAAATCTACGATAACACACAAAAAACAACAAACAACAAAAAATAATCTATTTTCCACTCAAGTAAATAAAACTGAAGTGAGTTGCAAACAGAGTTGCAGTGTTGTCATTTAGGCAAAAAAAAGTCGCCAGGTATATGAAAAATCTAGCTAGATGTCGCAAATTTTTTATTTTTAAGATGTTGCTTGAATATTTAATTTCGTTGTTTTAAAAAGTCGCTAGTTTTTATTGTTGCTAAATCTTAAAAAAAGTTTCCAAACTCGTTAAAAATCTCCAAGATCACACAACGTCGCTAAAACGGCAACACTGCAGAGTTGGCAAGGTGACAAGGGGACAACTTCATACGAATGCCCGGCTTAAATCTTCCATACTGATCGATTTGTGGACGCAAAAGGTCCTAACTCGTTATACGGCACGTCGCCATAGGTGCGAAAGAGACAGAGATAGTATTTGAAAGCCCGGCAAAAGCCAGTGCGTGTAAGCGAGATAGCTATATGTAGATGCTGCAAATGCGAAACTCTGCGCGCGAACAATCGCGATGTGTAGTAGTGTGGCGGTAGATACTTTGTGTTATTTTGATAAGAATTAAGCGCGCGAACTTTTAAATAGTTCGGGTTTGATATTGATTCTCTATCGAGCATTTTAGTAAGGCATGCCGGGCTTTTCGGCATGTATGAAAGAACCGCCACTGCATAAAAAAAACAAACACAGGATACAAGTCTCAAATAATTTGCTATCCGTACATTACAACAATGCTCAATGCATCTGCTGACCACCTGTTGGAGAAGGCCGATTAGTCAGTCTGCGTACTGTTATGTAATAACGAGCTAGGTAGGGTTCACGCTCATTACAGTTATGAGGATTTATCATTTCAAAGGATTAATGCTGTGGTTCTAGGTGAATGGGAGCTTGGTTAAGTGGGAGGCGATGAAATGTTATGTCAAGGGTTAGTTTAGTTTTGACAGCCCTGTTGGTCTAGTGGTTTGTGGCCCTGACTGCTATGCCGGAGTTCGAGAGTTTGATTTACACCTAGGACAAATGGTTTGTGTGATGGGCACGATCAATTACGTTCGGTTTCTCGGTGTAATTTATCCACAATATGTGTGTATTTAAAAATATATTAGTATGTTTATCAGTTGTCTAGTACTCATAGCACAAGCTCTGCTTAGTTTGGGACTAGATGAAGTTGTATGAAAGTTGGGGAATATGATTGTAAATCATTATGTTAATGATTTACATGTAGGTGGATGAAGAGGGAGAGGAAGGCCAAAGAAAAGATGGATGGATTGTGTGAGGAGTGAAAGAAAAAGTAGTTAGTGATAGCGTGACGATTTCAAATAAAATGGGACAAGGGAAGGAAGATCATGATGAGTTCAGAAGCAATGATTTCAGATAAATTTCTGAATTAGGAATTGGATATCTCGCTCTTGGGCGGGGCGGGAGATAGTGACAGACTTTTACTAAATAAAAACCCACTCCTGTTCCTTCGTTGCCTTCGTCCCGGGGCCCAGGGTTTCGTTTTCACACTACCCATGGCCCCAGTAGGCTTCGACCCTGCTGGGCCTCTCTGAGGCGCGCGTGGAACAATACGCGCCGTCGAAGACTTGGGCTCGCTACGGACGGTTACCGGACGGTCGGACGGCGGAATACCCATTGCGTCCGTCCGCAAGCCCGCGCCTACGGTGGCCGGAAATCAGGATCGGAATCACGGCGGCGGTTGGGGCGTAAGGACCGTTGCCTCACGCGATTGGCCGCCTCCTTTGCTAGCATTACTGCTTCGCAGAAGGAGGCGACCGCCTGCCACTCCTCCTCGCTCCGGACCATGGCATGAACTAAGGTCCGGCGCGAGAAATCGCCGCCGCCGACGGAGGGGCCCACGAGGACACGGCGTTGCTCTGCCCAAGCGGGGCACACCTCCACCGTGTCCTCCGGGCGGTCCACACAGTGGCGACACCCGGGCGTCACTTCCGCACGAATCCGGTGCAGGAACTTCCCGAACTTACCATGTTCGGTGAGAACCTGCATCATGCGAAAGTTGAGGACGCCGTGAGGTCTTTCCAACCACGCCTCAAAGAGGGGACTTACCGCCATAATTGTAGCGTGCCCAAACATTAGTAAGTAATTCAACATACAAATTATTCAATAAAAGCTATGTATTAATTCGTCTTCAGACGAATCATTTTTGTTTGCACCATCATCGTCGATATCAGATTGTTAATTATGGATTCTATCATGCTGATTTACACCCGAATGATCGCATTTTTAGTAACAAATTGAATTTTACTAAAGAACTAGATAAATCCACTAGCCACTAAAACCAATATCTCGCAACTAAATGGGGGGTTAAAACCACTAGTTTTAGTGGAAAATCTACTAAGTTAGCTAACACTGGCCGTACGTCGCTAGACTGTTTTGTCTTGATGGTGTGCACCGTGTCGTAGACAAAACAGCTTTGTCGTAGACAAATCTGCGACGTCGTAGACTAGTCTGTTTAAGACAGTCTAGTCTCAAGTGTGTGCTGGCCCTAGATGAGCAAATATGCCAGACAACTACGTGTTAGTTCTCTGACGCTGGTCACCTCACCGAATTGCTCTGTCAATTGTATTGTATTAGTTATTCTATTTTATTCTACTCTATCTAACTCATTCAAACAAGCCCACAGCTTATATTAACCCCGTTGTGGGAACCTAATACCAGCTGACCCTTTAATAACTAAACCAAAATAACAGTGATCCCAAACTGAACCCAAACTATACCTTACCCAGGGAACCTAATTCCTGAAAATCTTAATTCCAAATTGCACGAATAATTTGCTTACCAACTGGAATAAATCCCTGGAAAAATTATTGTATCCATTTTCCTCAGAAACGTAACTTTTGTCCGCCTGCAAACGCCTGTAACTGTGAAACTAGGTGGAATGGAGACTGAATTATTCATGTCATATCTAATCTTGGAAATGGATGAGTTGTCTGTGTGTTAAATTAAAGTTAATAATAATAAATCGTTTATTTATAACATAGGGCACATTTACAATAAAGTATATTAAATAATAAATAGAACACAGTTGCTTATATGCCTGAACTAGGGTGAACCTGTGCTTCAGGCGAGAGAGTGCTTAAATACAAAATAATAAATTAACACTAAATATGACTATTATAAAAACTTAACAAAATATAGAGATACGGCAGTTTTATTTACAAACAGTAAGTAGGTCTTTTGTCTCTACATAAGATATGCTTAGGAAATATTGGAAAACCATCTTTTTACAGTTATACTTATTTAATTTGTAGATACTTAATATTCTATTTAATTTATTGTACAGAAATGGGCCTAAAAAAGTAAAAAGTCTTGTTACAAATACATATTTTGAGGATGCATTAGAATGGCAAACAATATCATTCCGTCTCTTATTAGTAATTTCGGCGTTGTAGGAAAGCATGGTGTGTTGTTTTAAAGTTACCTTTAGGTAGGTCAAGAATTTACTTTAAGGTATGCTGGGAGAAAACTCATTGTTGATTTAAGATCGCCTTTGGACATGAATTGTCAAATCACTGTCTATTTTACTTGCCAGTTCGTTAACCTAACTCATGCGATCTCCTTTCGATTATCACATGAGCTACGCCCCAATGAATAGAAATGTGGAGGCAACAAACATTTGTATTCTAAAAACTTTCGAAGAATTAAGTATGACCTACCTAAAACCACACAAACAGATGTCCCTACCTTGCTTGGAAAAAATATGATCATCTTCCTGCCCTTGTCCCGTGTTATTTGGGGTCGGCGCAACATGTTTTTTTCTTCCATTCTGCCCTGTCACTCGTCATACTATCACTAACTTCCTTTTCTTTCATATCACTCTTCACACAATCCATCCATCTTTTCTTTGGTTACGTACGTCACGTCAAACCTCGACGTCGACCAAAAACATCAAATATCTAACTCGTTCTGCGTCAGACTGAGTGTCAGACTTTTACAGATTAAAATCCACTTGTGTTCCTTCAGTTGCTTTTTGCGTTGTAGGACCGCGATAGCTCTTTCGAACAATCCTATACGTCATAAGGTTAGACCCAGTCTATTAAAGAAAGTTTTTATGTTATGCTGGAAAAAAAACAACACCAAAATACGACCAGCAGTTTTAGAGATTAACTCTTTCAAACCGACACATCTTAGACCTCGTATGTAGTGATCTTGACTTCGGTTGTAGACAATCAACATTGTCAGTCTAGCACAACGATAGATTATGCGACTGTGTCCGGCCGGCTAACAGCTTCCTATCCTAAGGCCGCTTGTACACTTTAAGAAAAGTCGCTGGGCCTATGCAAGAATTCGTGTAGTTTCTACACACGAACTGTGTACACTGCTTTGGCGCTGACCAAGAATAAAATTTTGTCTGCGCTAGACACGACGCGTGTAGTTGCTATGATTCGCTAGTGGGACGGGGAAGGTGAGGGGGTGCCACGATCCATATTCGTGGATCTAGCCACGAATATGGATCGTGGTATGGTGCGACAAAATTCTTATCGTGCGCATGATGAATTGGATCTATCTTTTTTTTTTTTTAATTGATATAAACCAGTGCTTGACTGCGATCCCACCTGATGGTAAGCGGAGAGGCAATCATTGATGGTAAAGCGCACTAATTTGTTAAGGGCCTATTCACTCTAGCCTTGAAGACACCGCTGCCGCAGACACGGTGAAATTTCTTAGCGTGAACAAGCGCCTTAACAATACTGTTCCTATTACGACCTACTAAGGATGTCCTGTTTTCTTTCTGTCGTTTATCTTTCGGGCAGCGGTGGCCGAGCGGTGACGACCCCGGCTTACGAGTTGTAGCTCGTGGGTTCAAACTCAGCCAGCCGCATTACTTTGTGTAATTTATTTCATCACCATTGCTTTTAAAACGGTGAAAAAAAAACATCGCGAGGAAACCGGCATGTTCTAGAAACAAAAATTCGAAGATATGTGACATCCACAAACCAGCACTGGGGTTGCGTGGTGGACTACGGCCCATTCCCTCTTCTAGAGAGGCCTGAGTATTGCAGCATTGGGAACATTATAAAGGCTGATTATCAGAGGTCGGAATTAGGTAGTGTTACACAGGTCACGGCAGGTCGTAGCAGGCATTAGGTGCCACACTTAAATAACTTCTGCTACTCTGAGTGGAGCGAGAGGGAGTATCTGACTTTTACTGACTAAAACGATTGTTCGAAGGTGTTACCGTGACTCTGGAACGCAAAAGGCAACTGAAGCAACATGGTACAATTTCTCTTATGGTTTTCTATGTAGTAGTATTTACGTGAAAATATTCCGAACGCGGCAGCGGCCGCACGTCCTGCCGAGCTTCGGCTGCGAGTGCTGCCGCGACCTGCAGCCGCAGCCGATCGAAGACCAGTAGTGCTGCGGCCGCAAGTCGATGCGTACGTAGTTACTTCACCTGTTTAGAAAATCCGAAATAATTGCTACTCGGAGCTAATAGCACTCATCACTCCCGGCTACAAATACAGGCCTGCATCCGCAGCCTGCAGCCGACGTTCGAACATCACCTTTACTCTACCCAGATAGCGAAAAGTTATTTGATTCTTAAACAAAAAAAACCTAGTTTAATGAGATTAACCTAAATCATAAATCATAATTATAATGAAAGAACCCTGGACATCAAACACAGTAACCGCTCTGACGTCACAAAGATGGCGCCGGTCCCTAACTCGTCGCCATTTGCATTCCGTCAGCTGTTTTAAATATTAATCGTTCGTACTTTATGGTGGTCTGACGCTTTATAGATCTGTGAATGATGTTGCTGATGCCGATGGCTCACAAATGTTTGTTCGGAGATAAAATGTTATAACTTTTGAAGACCGGGCAATATTGGGACGGTATTCAACTGAATAGAGTATATATTATGTTTTCAATACTTACTCAAAAACCCGCATTTATCTCTACCACTTTTAGGTACACCAGTTTACTGTTTTTCGCACTAAAGCGGAAAAGTGCACGCAGTCGCCCTCGTCACAATTTATTTTATGTATTGTATCAGGCTAGGCGCTAAGCAACCCCCACGATTCGCGCGTCAGTTCCCATTTATTTATATCTTCGTAAGTGTATTGAAAAACGTCCTTTGATACACTTGGAAATTTAAAGAAAGAAAGAAAGAAGAAAGAAAGATAATATGTTTATTTGGCACACCATGATTCATTAATCAACAAATAATTGATTTACAAACTAAAAATAAACTTAAAACAAATAAGGAGAAATAAAATTATCAATTTATCAGAGCAGTACTCGGCTTCATAACACCCTCGCCTACGGCTCGTGCGAATTCCGCCCCGGTCGCAATGATAAACTTTCTTGTGTCAAAATGTACTATAGCAACAGTCCACAACTGCTGAGCAATAAGGATCTTTTTATTTTTGTTATAGAAGATCTTTACTATGAAATGATATATTTTTTTTTATGTGGACATCCTGGGACACAGGCTCATACAATTTTTGGCCATTTCAAAATTTCGGGACATCCGATTGATTTTGCATCTTTGATTCCGATTTTGGTTCCGATAAATTTTAATCGGTATTTTATTGGAGGTACAAACAAGTTTATAAATATTTGTCGCGCAGGGAACCTTCCTCCCACGTGCCTTCTTTCGATTACTCTTTCATATATTATTATATTGTTCTGTTTTTATTTGAAATTATGTAAGTTCGCTCATTATTTAGGGTGGTTGCACTCGAGCCACACGCGACAACCGCAAACACCGCTACGAGAAGCTAGAAGCTGCAACAAAGGCAGCTGAAGCGCGCGACTGCCATTTGTGACCGGAGGCTGCTATTTTTTTTAACCTATGCGCGCTACAGCGCTAGTCCACTACGATACATCATAATGGACTCTGACAAAGAAGATTTAAATGCGCGAGGGGTGTGTTGCGACTTTTTGTGTCATTTAGTGGCCTGTGCGGACCACAAGAAGCTAGCAGTGACGATTTGTAGCGTGTGGCGGCCACCGGCGTCATGAGCAGCAAGTCCATATTTAAAATGTATGAAAACTACGGCAAATAGCCGGTGTTTTGTGGTTGCTCGTGTGGGGCGACCCATAGACTTATCTCATCATTCATCATTATCATTTCAGCCAAAAGACGTCCACTGTTGGACATAGGCCTCCCCCAAATGTTGCCACAATGACCGGTCCTTCGGATTCCTGCGACCCTCGCCAGGTCATCGGTCTACCTTGTAGGAGGCCTTCCAACGCTGCGTCTTCCGGTACGTTTTTTTTTTTAATTGATATAAACCAGTGCTTGACTGCGATCCCACCTGATGGTAAGCGGAGATGCAATCATTGATGGTCAGGCGCACTAGTTTATTAAGAGCCTATATATATAAGCCTACGTGGAAGTGACTTATCTAAGTTTTTTTATTAGTGTTTTATTTGACGCTTTTGTCTCTGCCTTCGCCTCCGATTTCAGTTCCGATTCCGACAAACCTAACTTAAAAACTCCGCTTCCGTATTCGGTTGCGATATAACCGATTCCATTACAACCATATTGTGAAGGCAGAACACTCTCCGTGTTCGCCTACTTCTGCTGCCTGCTCGACAACTTACAATACATCTTTATTATTTATTTCTTTATTAAAACTTCATGCAACACAAAGATACAAAGGCGGACTTAATGCCTTAGGCATTCTCTACCAGTCAACCAAAGGTAGTGAAGAGAAAACATGGTAAGTGCATAAAAAAAGATTATTAAGAAAACAAGGGTACAAATGTATTTAAATAAATAAAATAAACATACACATACGTACATTTAATATAATGTATCTCTACATATATATATATATATATAAAGTAAAAGAAAGGGGTTTTTGAAACGACTCCGCTAATTGTTTTGAAAGTAATCCCGCAACTTTCGAACTTCGACTCTCCCTTTTTCTTTTGACTTTCGTTTTAATCTTAAATATAATTTAATTTGATTTAGTTTTGTAATATTTTTTTATTTAGCTTTTATTTATTTTAATTTGATTTAGATACTTACTGCATAATTGTGCTCTGACATAGAACTTTCACTTCTAATTGGTTCTGTTTGTCTTCTTCCTAATTGTTTATTTCTTTATCTTCCTTTAAAAATAAAGAAATGTTATGTTATGGTGCGTTTGTCAAAATAATAACATCAATAACTACATAGTCTGTTGCCCCATGTCTCACTAAGCCCAAGAAAAACAAAAAGATATGAAAGTCGTATTTACTATCATACACTTCTATTGGGCAATTCAATTATCTGTTTACTAAAGCCACTTACAATCATTAATAAGCATTAGTTTCGTACAGCGGTTCTCAACTTGTGGACTGCGGACCACTGGTGGTTCACAAGAGCTAAGATATTATCCAAAAAATCTTTAAAACTCTATATGCACAACACGTTTTGGGAACGCGTTCAATGTGCGTACAGCTAAGGAGTGGAATTCCCTGCCAGGGACAACCTAGTCGTCTTTAAGTCAAGAGTGTTACTTCACTATAGGCTCGCGTTTGACCGCTATCTCACCTGATGATAAGCGACGATGTAGCCGACGATGGAGCACGCTTACCTAGAAGTTACCTATTCACTCTTGACTTAAAGAACCTTAAGTTCTAGCTATCAGGAAACACAGACTCCGGCAAGGAATTCCACTAGTTAGCTGTACGTATAATGAATGTTATCCCAAAAACGCTTTGTACGTATGGGTGTGATGTCCACCATGTATCGATGGCGGAATGGTATCAGAAATATTATGTTTTGCTACGACAACACTCGTTATTTGTGCTTTTAAAGAATACATAGATGTTTTTTCTACAAGTGTTGAATTTGATACATATTTAGATAATCAAAATAATATAAAATAAAACAGTATAATAGGATAATAGTAAATGAATAGATCGAGTAACAAAATACCACTCGGCGCTCTGGGCACGCCATAATTATGGCGGTAAGTTCCCTCTTTGAGGAGTGTTTGGTAAGGCAACATGGCATACTTACCTTCCGCATGACGCAGGTCCTCACCGGACATGGTAAGTTTGGGAGTTTCCTGCACCGGATTCGTGCTGAAGAAACGCCCGGGTGTCACCATTGCGTGGACCGCCCAGAAGACACGGTGGAGGTGTGCTCCGTTTGGGAAGAACAACACCGTGTCCTCGTTGGGCGATCGGCGGCGGCGATCTCTCACGCCGGGCCTTAGCACAGGCCATGGTCCTCCTTTGCTAGCATTACTCCTTCTGCGAAGCAGTAATGCTAGCAAAGGAGCAGCCGATCGCGTGAGGCAAGTTGGGTTGGTGGCCACATCGCACGTACGCATCCGGATGGATGATCAAGGATCGTCACTTACTAAACGCTGGACACGAGGGAAGATTGTCGATCTGATCATCTTCGCAGAGCAAACTTGGCCAGAGATCGCCCAAGACAAAGAGATTTGAAAGGAAAAGGGCAAAGCCTAAAGGCCTTTCCTAGCAGTGCGACACTATAAAGGTTATTAAAAAAAAATAACAAGAAAACCTAAGTACTCATATGTCAAAAAAAGGTTGGATACCACTGGATTAGTACCTGCATTATCTATGTAGATATGTCTGTGTGTGGGATGCAACTACAAAACCGTTGGTTGTTGATGCCTTCCGTTATTTTTATTCATTATTTCATTCTCATTTACTTATAAATAGACTAGATAATCGCAAAAGGAAGTTCATACATCAAGTTGTTATTGATAACATCGTGGTGTGAATCTGATTTCTCATAGGTTTTGTATGGTATTCCAATTAGTATAAATTAAGGTAGGTAATTAAATTTAAAAGATATCACATTGTTTATATACTTAAACATGAGTTTACAGTACAAATTGGAGTTTGTAGAAGAAAGATAAGTTGTTGGTGGAAATAAAGATGAATTGTTGAGTTTGGAACAACGGTTTGTAATCTATACTTATAATAAATCTGTAGAAGTGAAAATTCTGTACATTGAAAATATAAAAAAAATAAATGGCAGGGGGTGTTACTAGACCGACACTGAACCCAAAAAGGTGTTTTTTTTTTTACAGTACGCGCCCTCGACGACTTGGGCTTGGTTCGGACGGTTACCGGACAGTCGAACGGCGAGCTATTCATTGCTCGCCGTCTGCAAGCCCGCCCTACGATGACCAGAAATCGGGATCGGAAACGTGCGGAAACACGCGTGCAGTTTCCTCCTTTGCTAGCATTATTGCTTCGTAGAGGGAGCGACTGCCTGCCACTCCTCCTCGCTTCGGACCATGGCCTGTACCAAGGCCCTGCACGAGAGATCGGCGCCGATCGAGGACACGGCGGTGCTCTGCCCAGGCGGAGCACACCTATACCGTATGCTCCACCGTGTCCTCCGGGCGGTCCACACAATGGTGATACCCGGGCGTTTCTTCCGTACGAAACCGGTGCAGGAACCTCCCGAACTTGCCATGTCCGGTGAGGACCTGCATCATGCGGAAAGTAAGGATGCTGTGAAGTTTTTCCAGTCACTCCTCAAAGAGGGAACTTACCGCCATAATTATGGCGTGCCAAAAGTAATGTAATTCCTTTGGCCGCAATAGTGGAAAATAATCAATGCACATCTGCCAGTGAAAGACAGATAGACGGACAACAAAGTAATCCTATAAGGGTTCCATTTTTTCTTTTGAGGTACGGAAGCCTAAAAATGACAACACAACCAGACTATTGAGAACCTCCACCTTTTTTGGAAGTTGGTTAAAAAGTTTAAAAACTAAAGGTGGGAAGATATTATAAAAATATTAAAAAAATAAAAATAAGTCTCTAGCAAAAACCTTTAAAATACATTCATTAATCAAAACGCCATTATAACAATACTAAACTAACTACCCTGCCCACACCCTCAGGAAGTCAGCTTGAAAGCAAAACTCTCGAACATTAAGAGAAACAAAACTAAACGATGAATGAGCGAGTTGGCGGCTCGTGCGCAGCAAACAGATGTTCCGAGTTCAAATCATAAGTCAGGCGAAGTATTATTGGGATTTTTCGTTAAATTTTTTTTTTATTGTTAGGCTCACTTTTGACCTCTATCTCACCTGCCCCTCTAGCCACGTGACTGAGCGTTGAGATGACGTCAGAACAAAGGAATCGGAGACGTGGCCAACACGAGGCGTTCGGCGCGAACGATATGATTGTAACTTGGATAGGGGGGCTGATGGTAAGCGATGATGAGGCCCAGGATTGAGTGTGAAGTGCTTGTGGGGAAATTGGGCTTGGGCTGTAGGCTCGGGAAGATAACAGGAGACTCCCGGTCTAGGTCGTTCGCGGTGAAAAGATTGGCTATCGCACCTTTACACCGGGAACGATCAGAGGCGGGTTGTTCAATGACGTAGTATAAGTTGAGAATGGATCAGAATGCTGGGCTGTGAAAAAGACGGACGAAAAAAGATTGCATGTAGCGGAGATGAGAATGTTAAGATGGATGTCTGGTGTGACGAGAATGGATAAAGTGAGAAATTAGTATATTAGAGGAAGTTTGAAAGTGGCGCCAGTGACTGAAAAGTTGAAAGGGAATCGTTGGTCTTGGTATGGTCATGTGAAGAGGAGGGATGAAACGCATGTTACTAAAAGAGTTATGAGTTTACAAGTGGATGGATGGAGAGGGAGAGGGAGGCCAAAGAAAAGATGAATGGATTCTGTTGGAAGTGATATGAAAGAAAAGGGAAAAAGTGATAGCGTGACGAGTGACAGGACAGAATGAACGAAAAAAACGTGTTGCGCCGACCCCAAATAAAACGTGCCAAGGGCAGGAAGATGATGATTGTAGTTATTATAGTCAGTTGTAAATAAATAAAATTACATTTGCCATTAAAAAAACTTAAACAAGAACGTCTCTGCCCACTCCCTCTTCTTAAAAACAGTATGAAAGCAATAGTCTCGGATATTTTATTTTTTTTAGCCAACAAAACCGAGCGATGAATGAGCGAGTCAGTGTGTGCCCGTGCGCGTGCGCCGGCCGCGAGGAAACAGATGTCCTGGGTTCGATGAACGGTTTCGGCGCGGGCGCTTTATTGGGGCCCGTATACAGGGTGGGGCAGGAATTAAATTGTGTTAATTTGTAGTTTGTTGTTAGAAAGTGAGAAGGCAAAAACGTTTTGGGAACACATTCATTGTGCGTACTACTGTGTTTCCTGATATGAAAGTGCTTCAAGAATTCACATTGAAGATTTGGAATATAATTATATGACCTACATTGTCATGGAATTATTTTTTGTAGATAAGCAGTTTTGTCTAAATATCATGTAAAAGCGGGGCGAATTCATAAAAAGTAATCTGAGATACAGGTTAGGCTCGGCAGCCTAACCTGTATCGGCCCAGTTCGGACAAAGATAGTCCCTGGTGTTATTACAATCAGTATTTGTCTGCGTCCGATTTCGTAATATGTTTGTAATTATATGTATAGATTCTTCTGTACGTGTGTTTGTCACCTAGCTACTCCCAAATCGCTTAACAGATACGGATGAAAAAAAAAACTGGCCAAATGTGAGTCGGACTCACGCACGGATATCGGTTCTGTACTATTCGTAGGAAAAAAACGGCAAAACAATCACTTCAATGATTAAAAAAAAATAAAAACCGACTTCAATGTAAAAATAAAAACACTGAAAAGTGTAAAATAACTTTATTTCGGAAGTCGGTGTTTCTATACCTAATAGTTTTGTCTACTCGTTATACACCGACTTCCGAAATTAAAATAATTTTGCACTTTTTAGTGTTTTTTTAAGTTGAAGTCGGTTGTATTTTTTTAATTTTTTATTTTACACTTTTTGATTGCGGTACCACAACTAAAAAGTACCCCTTAGACATACTTAAAGTCATCGCATATACATATAAACAAAGCAATTTTACTTGTTAAGACACTTTTGCTGTAATTTTATTAGGTATTCCGTTCCATATCTTCGAAGTTCATCATCAGATCATAACAATATTCTTCATATTCTATGGGACCAACTTGGAAGTATAACCTTTCAATCAAAAATATAATTTTAAAAATCAGTCCACAATTGACCGAGAAATCGGTGAACATACATAAAAAAAATACATACAGCCGAACATAGAACCTCCTTCATTTTGAAGTCGGTTAAAAATACCACTACTTACCATATTAAATATACAGCATGACATTTGACAGCTAACTAAAGTGACCACACGAAACACGGTGTTCGGAAAATTATGTGACAAACTTAACTGATTTAAACTAATAACTATAATCTAGGATTGCCAATACGTTAGCTAAGCGGGTAAACATTCTGATTGTGACAATTATGGTCACGAGCGTCGTTTGTCACTAGTTTCTTATGAACTTATTGACCACTATTAGATTAGTTAAACATGAAAGTTTCGACTAATTTTATGGCATGGAAATGGCAATCCGGTGCGTTCGGAAAGCTGCGCGGTATCTTCTCGTCCAACATACCACAGTGTTCCAAGACGAAAGTCTATGACCAGTGCGTGTTGCCAGTGATGACATAAGGTACTGAAACATGGTCGCTTACAATGGGCCTCATCAGAAGGCTTACTGTTACCCAAAGGGCAATGTAAAGAGCTATGCTCGGAGTTTCCTTGCGTGATCGAATCAGGATATCCGCATAACTTAAGTGGCAATGGGCAGCGCACGTTGCTCGCAGAACGGATGGCCGTTGGGGCCGAATGGTTCTGGAATGGCGACCACTTACCGGAAGATGTAGCATTGAAAGGCCTCCTACAAGGTGGACCGATGACCTGATAAGGGTTGCGGGAATCCGATGGATGCGAGACGAACAGGACTATTCACTGTGGCGACACTTGGGGGAGGCCCATGTCCAACAGTAGATGTCTTTCGGCTGAAATGATGAATGATGATTATGGCATGGTTGGTGTAGTGGTTAAGCGATGTTTGTGAACACGCCCACAATGCACGCGGTAGTCCTAGTGTGGGGCACACTTAAAAAAAATACGATAGCGTAATCAGCCGTATAATGTTCCCATTACTGGGACTCAGGCTTCCTCTCTAGGAGAAGGAATGGGCTGTAATCCATCACGGGGGCTCACTGAGGATTGGTGGATGTCACATCTTCGAATTTTTGTTTCTAGGATATGCTGGTAAATGATAAATGATATTTATTTTGCAAATAGGTTAAAAAAAAAATTGCAAAAAAAAAATTAACGACTTCACTAAAAAAAATAATTAAAAGGATCAGAATAACTTTAATTTCGGAAGTCTTTTTCCGAAAAACATGTTGGTTGTTTCTTATTTAACACCGACTTTCGAAATTAAAGTTATTTAGATCCTTTTAGTGTTTTTTTTTTAGTGAAGTCGGTAATTCTTTTTTGTAAAAAGTTTTTTATTTCAAACTTTTTAGTTGCGATACACTTATATATAACCAGAGTGCCTATTTCTCATGACAATTCCAATTAACCCAAACACTGCTAGGTGACATTGTTTTATTATGAAGTTACTGTTTCTACCTTCCGGCTTCCGGCTTCAGATCACTTCAAAACTACCTTATAGCCAAAGTGCGTCTCATGACAATTCTAATAAGCCCAAACACGGCTAGGTTACATTGATTAATTACGGTGTTCCAGTGCCTCCCTTCCGGCTCCATCATCATCATCAGTTCACTTCGATGATATCATTTTCAACATAACTATTTAGAACCATTTTTTTATTTGTATTGTCATAATCGCTTAACTATCTTCATTGTGATATCTAGGCGAGTAAGAAGTTCCGTTGACCATTTGTGGTCTTCTTCATCAGCTCCACTTTATCTATTGTTATTTTTGACTGTAAATGTTTAGTTAAGTTCTCGATGAAAATACCAAAATCACTATATGGCCTATAATATTTGAGTAGTTTCCTCGATTCCTCATGGATCCTATCATCAGAACTGGATTCTGAAAAAAATGGGACCAATCGGAAAGCATATCCTCTAAGACGGAAAAAAAATACAAATCGGTCTATAAACAACGGAGTTTGGAGGTACACACATAAAAAAAAAACAATTAAAAAAAACATACCATTCAAAAAAAAGGAGGAGGTTATCAATTCGTGATAACTTCCTCCTTTTTTTTGAAGTCGGTTCAAAAGAACTTTTACACGAAACAAACTTGGATTTTTTCTGGTTTCTTACGATATATTTTTCACTGTTTTTAGAGCAGTGGTGATGAAATAAATTAAACAAAGTAATACGCTTGGCTGGGATTACAACTCACCGTTACTAGTGTAGTAGTACAAGATAAAGACAATTGTTTGAAGGTACATACTACCAGTTTATTTTTATTATTGATATGCTTGCATTTTATGACGTTACCTGATGGGAAGCGATGATGTGATCGACGCTGGACCACGCTTGCTTAGGGAACTTAAAACCTCCAGGTTGTAGCTATTAGAAAACACAAACTTTGAAACATTGATTCATTAATTTACTCTAAATTTGTTTGTCATTTTTTTTTTAATTTTTGTTGATATGCTTGTAATTTCTATTTAAAATACAATAAATTAATCTTAATGTATTATTTTTCTCTGTTCATACTCGTATATTTTCTTTTTGTATTATTATTTATTCAATTTATTTCAATGCAATTTTCAGTTTAATTTATTTCAGTTGGGTTCAATGTAATTTAATTGATTTTTTATGTGATCGTAGTGATCATACATTTTTTATAATTTACAGCAAAGTGCTGTGCACGCCTATAAGTGAAAAATTCACCACAATATTTTTTCTTCACTTGCACTTTTTTTTACAACATTGAACCAGTGAATGAGTTGTTGGTATATGAATGAATAAATGATTCAAAGTTAGATTTACCAAGGTTGCATCAAATTATGAAGCAAGGAGGAGCGCACTCGAGACAGTCTGTCGGGCAGGGTCGGGCCGGTGGCTCGTGTACAAAGAAACAGATGTGCTGAGTTCGATGAACGATTTCGATGCGTCCGCGCAGCTCTACTTTATTGGGGGCCCGGTATATACAGGATGGTTTAGTTATTGTTTAAAGAACATTTTTAACCTACCTTGTAACAGAAAGTTTCTATATGAAGTAGGTTTTCTTTTGTATAAATTACTAGCTTTTAGCAGCGGCTTTGCCCGCGTGAATGTCGGTTTCTCCATACAAACTTTGGACCTCCGTTTCATCCCCTTAGGGGATGAATTTCGGAAAATCCGTTATTAGCATATGTCTACACTCTAGAAGGAACCTACCTGCTAAATTTTAAGTTTGTAGTTGTTAAAGTTACTGTGATTTTGTGATTAATCAGTGAGTAGTATGTCTCTTTTATATATATAGATTTCTAAGTCAGAATTGTATCTTATCACGAATGTGTTTTGAAAATAAAGCATAATTAGAATTTATAAACATCTCATTTATTTCTTTATCCTTAAAATTATTTACTTCATGTAAAATGAATACATAAAACTCTTAACTGATTAAAACTATATATACTCTAAAGGCAAAAATTACTAGCTAAAATATGTCGTCATAAAACTCCTCCGCATCGCAGTCGACTGGAAGTGTGCCTTAAAGGCTGGCGGCATTACCACGTTGTATGGCAATGCTTAATCTCTGACCAAGGTAAAAGCCAGTCCTAGGGTCACGCGAAGTGTCAACTAAGCGTTTGGATAGTTCTTTAAAAAGCGTATGAGCACTCGGACCCCACGGCCCAAGAGTTTCAACCTCAAACGGCTCAAAAATATAACTGCCGAAGAGGTTGTTATATTTCCGCCGCTTGAGGTTCTCCGCAGCAGCAGCGGCAGCACCAGCACAGCACGAAGAGCTAGGAAGATGGGATGGCGCAAGAGTGTCGACACAGGTAGCGTCCCACACTAAAGGCCTACCCATCTTCCACGGAAATAAAGATATACCATCCGGTCTCTTACCATCGACACGTGCCAGGCAATGAGCTTCTAAAAATGCCGGAACACCGACGGTGACAAGCCCCCCCTAGCTAAGTTACCAGGCCACGCCTCAGATTCCTTTGTTCTGACGTCATCGCAACGCTCAGTCACGTGGTCAGAACAAAGGAATCGGAGGCGTGGCCTACTCGAGGCGTTCGACGCAAACGAAACGATCGTAATTTGGCTAGAGGGGAAGGGCTCGTCGGATGATGTCGTTAATATTCGCGTGCAGTGCTATCCGTCCCGCGCTTCGACTGTATGACAGGCCGTGGTGACCAAGGCTGTTGACAACTTCGCCACAGTAGAAGCGATGAAGAGAACAGCAAGGAGCGCCTAGGCGTAAGGCCTAGGCGCTCCTAGGCCTAGCTCCTAGGGGCTCCTAGGGGCTCCTAGGGGCTAGGCGGAAAGTAGTATCGTCGAAAAAAGGTGCCAATATTTGACGACGGCAGTGCGTGAAGCCAAAGACCTGTCTCCCAATTTCCCACAGCCAGGAGGCGCGCACGCTCCGCAGTAGTAGCAGATGTTAGGATTAGGTTTTCCTGGACTACTTTGCAGCAGAGAGGCTCATCCCACCGTCTCAGGGAGGTTGGGTTGTCAGGTGGATTTGTATTCCATGAATTGATTTTTATTTCAGATTCATAGCAACTTTATTTTAATTGGTCATCTGTTATAGTGTCTACCTACCATACATGTGTGATTTAATTGCGTTAAAGTCTACAAAACAAAGAATGTTTTAGAAGTGTTTTTATTCAAACAGATGTGATATTCAGAAATCTGTTTGTCCCAAAATAGTTTTTTTTTATAGTGGAAGTTGGGATTGCGCTCCCGGTCTAGAGAGCCCCACGACCCGATAATGGGTAATTCATGGAGGATTTGGGTAACATGTTAATTAATCATTGAGATGTTTTTTTTTAATACGGTTCCAGTAATTTTGAGTTTGTTCATAACTAACTTCTGCTAGCGGCTTTGCCCGCGTCCCCATGTCAGTCAGTGAGAAACAGAGGCCGGAATTAGGTAGAGTTAAACATGTACTTACATCGATTTCGTACAGCAAAAGAATAAAGTGGTTATGCCTCAAAACCTGAGATTAATTTTAAAGAGCAGATTTTTTTATGATACGAGTACTATCAGTAATATAGGAGAAAAAAATTCAAGGAAGTATATAAGTTAACCTTACCTCAGTTGATGTAGAGAGATTTTTATAATGAAAAATACTAATAAAAATTGTATGTTAATTATCTTTGTTTTACTTGTCTTATTTATCTCTGAGGTTTTTATTATTATTTATTTGCAACATTATTGACCAACTGGAATTTTTCATAAAAAATCCCGGGAAGATTCATAGTAATATCAACATTTCGATGAAAGTACATCAACCACTCTACCTAATTCCGAATCCAAAAGATTTTTTAAAATTATTCCAGTAGTTTTTTAGTTAATTCATTACAAAAAAAAAAACTACTTACAAACATACAAAAATACAAATGTTTCCTCTATAATATTACTAGAAGACAAATAAAAATCTTTTCTCTTTATATAATTTACCTAAATTAGATGGAGTTCTAAGGTAACAAAATACAACGGAATTGAGAATCTCCTTACTTCCAAGTCAGTTAAAAATATCGAATTCGTGTCGTGTAGTGAATGATCGTTAGTCCATCGTCGCCCGCTCCGTAAGCTGACCCTTTTGGACCCAACCCTTACCTGGACCCTTCAATTGGCCCTTACAACTGGCTGGCGCTCATGTAGCAATATCTTTTACCCAAAATCGAATAATGTTGAATTCAATAGATTCTTATTCACGTATTTTTAAAAACTTTTGTCCGAAAATGAACATTTTGTACCGACTGCTGCATCAATTGGGTACTACTCTTATATTAACATACCTTAGAAAAGGAGGTAACCAGCCCCCCTAGCCAATTTCGATTCTCTTGCGTCTAACGCCTCTAGTAGGCCTCGCATCCGATTCCTTTGTTCTGACGTCATCTCAACGCTCAGTCTCATGGTCAGAACAAAGGAATCGGAGGCGTCACCGACTCGAGGAGCTCGACGTAAGGGAATCGAAACGAAATGGTCGTAACTTGGTCCGCTCCAAGCTTTTTTTTTTATTAATGATAGGCTCGCGTTTAACCACCATCTGACCTGATGGTAAGGTAAGTAATGATATGGTCACGCTTGCCTAGAAGTAACCTATTCACTGTTGACTTAAAGACCCCTAAGTTGTAGCTATCAGGAATCACAGGCTCCGGCAAGGATTTCCACTCCTTGGCTGTACGCATAATAAATGTGTTCTCAAAACGCTTTGTTCGAATGGGTGGGATGTCCACTATGTACTGGTGGCGCAACGCCGTACGTCTAGTGATCCGATGATGGAACGGACTTGGTAGAATTAGATTGTGCAATTCTAGTGCACACCCCCCAAAACGTAAACGATAAAAAACCGACAGACTAACTAAAGTTTGGAGCTTCGACGCAACAAGTGCATCATTGCCGATGATTCGCACCATCAACGATTGAATCACAGCTTACCATCAGATGGGATCGCAGTCAAGCACTGGTTTATAATAACATTAAAAAATATAATATACATCTTTTGTTTCGTTTCTGCCCTAACGTACATAATATTCAGTACAAATCGATGGCTTATCTCCTCATTCATAAATCAGCCATCATTATTTATGAGGTGCGAAGATCTCAAAATTTACAACGCGTTTACGTGTCCACATTAATAATTCTCAGCGTTTCATAAGTGTGTTTGAAACATGTGATATTGTTGTGATCATATAAAATGTAATGCATTCTGTTTACCGTTAGACAACCGTGATGATTCATATGTATAGGTCGTCATGCATAGTTACTAGGTATTAAATATTTAAATTTCTTGACGCTGTTGTTTATTTTTATACATGTAACTATACCTTAGCTACCTATCTAACTACCCTACTTACCTACCTATCTATCCCATCTACCTATTTTTTTTGCTTTTAAACCTTCCCTGTATGGCCAAGTGTGAGTCGGACTCGCGTACGAAACGTTCCGTACAGTCCGTAGAAATAAAACGGCAATAAAAACACGTTTGTGGTATGAGAGCCACATTTAAATATTAATTTTATTCTGTATTTACATTTACTTACGTCATCTGTGAATATTTTAAAATTTCAGCTATCACGATTTATGAGATACAGCCTGGTGACAGACGGAGAGAAAGATAGACGGACGGTCAGCGGAGTCTTTAGTCTCTCTTTTTAGAGTCCCGTCTTACCCTTTGGGTACGGAACCCTAAAACTGGATGATTATAGCCAGCCCAGGGGTTCTTGAGTTTTAGGGAGACTAACGAGCAGCAATAATTGATTTTATATATATTTATAGATTATTCCCAGTTTCTTTGTTTCTGTGATTTTTATGACTAGTTATAGTGTATTCTCGTTAGCAAAATAGTGACTCATCATCGGCATTCAGCTTAGCCACGCTCCTTGACCAACTAGATCAAAGTAAAATAGAAATCGTGTCCACATTGACCAGTTGATGTAAGTCCTTCAGAAAGTACGGACGAATCTTTTGAGAATTTAAAAAATGAGTACCTAACCTTTAGACGGTTTAGACGATTATGATTTTAAAATTATTAGTTACTATTCATATTTGAAGTAAGTAACAAACATTTTGCTCGGTATTTAATCGTAACGTTTATGATTCCGGGATTTTAGAGGAGGTATTATTTACTATAAGTTACGAACTTCCGTAAACTTTAAGTTTCACCATAAACACCTTACCTGTATGCGATGCTGCCACTGCACTGCCGTTGCTGAGACCTTTAAACGATGCAAATAATGTTACCTTGTTGGTGTTTACAGTTTTGAGCCTTTTGGAGTCGAAACGCTTGGGTCATTGGATGGATTGCGCGTCTCCTTTTTAAGGTAATTTCACATCTACTGATCGACACTTGATTCGTTCTTCGCCCAAATAGTGCTAATTCAACGTGGCAATGTTGCGAGTCTTTGGCCACATTTCCGGATGTATTTTGTGTTTTTTATTTATATGTATATAGTTAGGTTTAGCAATAACTACTTAGGGTGGAATTCACCAATAAAACTAATCGCGTTTTAACGTTTGGCTCGCATAATCGCGTTTAGCCGCTGTCACTAGTGTCACTTGTAAAAATATAACAAAAGAAAAATACAGACAAGTGACACTAGTGACAGCGGATAAACGCGATTATGCGAGTCAAACGTTAAAACGCGAGTAGTTTCATTGGTGAGTTCCGCCCTTAGTTTAGTTAATATTTAAGTTTTTATGTACATATATGTAGTTCAAGGAACCTGAAAAATACTATTTCATTTTCGCACTGTACGTATCCTAACTCTACCTATTCTGATCTCTGGTGACCATGAATTAATAGACCTGTTGTAACATGAGTGTCTATACCTAAACTAACTATTAAATCGACAAAGAAGTCGGTGAAAAAAGAAGGTAACACAATACAATCCTATGAAAGGCTCGACTGATTGATGACATTATCGATTCAAGAGAGAACCCGAAACCAATATAAATGACTGAAGCAAATCGTTAGAGTGGGCCCTTAAATAAATCTTTATCGGTTCACATTTGTTTTTAGGCAAAAGGGAGCAAATAAAACGAGGCAGGGGTTTGAATGAAACTTACCTATTTTGTAAGAGTTCTTGAAAGGTGAATGAATGAGGAACATTTGCTTACACCCGTGGCATATTATCGAAACGATGTTTAGTAGTACAATCATAGCATATTATGCATTTTTTGTGTCCTATATATTTTTTTTATAGCCCATTTATGTCCCACTGCTGAGGAAAGGCCTCCCTTTCCCTTTTCCACACAAGTCTGTCTTCGGCCATTGCGGGCCAGTCCCTCTGGTATTTATCAAGTTCATCTCTCCACCTTCGCCTTGGTCTGCCGCAGTGTAGCCTTGCGTTTAGTGGTCCTATATTATAAAGCAAAAAAACCAGGTGAGTGTGAGTCGGACTCGCGCCCTGGGGTTCCGTACAAACTTCCCTATGAAAATAGTCTAATTCCCAAATTGAGTTACGAAGATTTTTCCGAATCGCAAAAAAGTTTTTTTATGTGACGTAACTACAAATTTATAGTTTTCAGAATTTTTCCTATACTTGCGCTATAAGATCTTGCTTCATACCGAATTTCAGGATTCTAGGTCAAAGGGAAGTACCTACCCTATGAATTTTGATTCCCTACGTATCTTTTTTTTTTGTTAACATAGAAGTTTGATTTTTTCACACCTTCAAGGGACCGCAGACCCGAGTATATGGTTTTAATTTCAACTTGATACCTCCTCGCGTTCCCGAAATAAATGATCATTACAGACAGACGGATAGGCGGACAACAAAGTGAACCTATAGGGGTTTCGTTTTTCCATTTGATTTGATTTAAAAAAAAAAAATCAGCTGTTCCCTACGTTTATGTTCGCATAACTCGTGAAAATCTATAGAGCAGCTGATTTTTTTTTTTCGCGATTTTAAGGTTTGGTCCCATGGTAAAGATTTAACTTTTATTTCTAATAGATTATAATTTATTTAGCCAGGAAAAACAAACAAAAATTTATCGTAACCGGTCATTTATAAAAAAAACGGATAGTTTCGCCTTTGTCGTTACGGTTACGAATTTTTATTTTATTTCGGATAACTAATTATTATTTTTATTTTTTTTGTCTTTATTACAAAAAGGTAAGTAAATTATAAGATAAGCCCCACAATAGTTTCGGTTACAGTAACGGAGCTTCATAACATCCCCTTGTATGCGCTCGCTTGTGTGAAGTTCGAAGTGAGCCATAGAGAATCGAGCTGCCATTTTCTACATGACTTTATTGCTTTATAGTCTGTCGTAGATTTTTGGCTCACCGCCAGCCATATTGTGTGGGAGCTGTCGCGGTGCTCATTAGCGAATACAATGACATGTTTCAGATTTTACATTGTGGGTTAGTTTCAAGGGGAACAGGTTTTAATACCTAGATTATTCTGAGCAAAGATAAAATTCTGTAATTTACAGAATTTTCTAAAGATTCTAGTTCCGTTTTAGTTCATAGGTTGATCGTGGTCTTTCTAGTTATTAGTTTTACCCATAAAGTAGTGATGAAAGTGTTTGTTGTAGGTGTACTAGATAACTGATAAACGTACTAATTTTATAAATACATTTAATAGATAAATTACACAAAACAACACACACTCACACACACACACTCAGACACAAAACAAATGATCGTCTCATCACACAAAATTTTGTTTTGGATGGTAATCGAACCCACTACCTCCGGCATAGCATCGCAATACTGCGATGTAGGATTTCGAATTTCACTTCCTATGGTGCATCACAGATGTCGCCACATTAACTTTACCTGGTGACTTCATCTTTAAAGGGATAAGAAAACTACATCATGTCGAAAAATTATGCCGTGCGAATAAATTTGAATCATACTGTAATCAAGGACAGACTGGTGTACCGGAAGACGCAGCGTTAGTAGGTCTCCCACAAGGTGTACACTTATCTATACTGTAACTAGCTTTTGTCAGCGGTTCCGCGAGTAAGAAAGAAAGAAATAAAGGAAAGAAGGAAAAGAAAGAAAAAAAGAAAAGAAATAAAAAAAGAAAAAAAGAAAAGAAAGAAAAGAGAGAAAAGAAAGGAGAGTAAACACGTTTATTTTGCACACAAATAAAGTACGTTTCTCAATACAATTCTTGGATCCCCGTTTCATCCCTTCTGGGGGTGATTATTGGAAAATATTTTCTTATTAATTTTATAAATCATAAAAGGAAATTCTATGCAAAGTTTTAGGGTTCTAGGTCCAAGGGTCTCGCTAAGGCTTTGATAAGTCAGTAAGTGAGTCAGAACTTTGCCTTTTATACATACAGAGATATATTATATAATATAATAAAGTTGAAGAGATTGTTTGTTTGATTACACGCGGACAGCCCATTTTTCGAGGAAGGTTATATATGTAGCTTATATAATATAACACTATGACCAATACAATCGAAGCAGTAACCAAAGCAAAACCGCAAAGGACAGGAAGTTGTTAAAAAAACAAATATGGTATTTTCTCAAATCTAAATAAATCTTCAAAACTCCTCTAAAATATCAAATGTGAACTCCTCTGAAAAATAAAGAATCAATGGTTCCGCCGTCACCTTTCTACCGCTGGACAATCGGACGTACGGTGAGTGCCCACTCTTACGACGATCCGGACCAAGCGTTTCGTCATCGTTTATACCGTGTACATGGAAGCTTTGGAACAATTTGCCTGCTGTGGTCTTCCCATCCAACTATAACTTATTTATTTATTTATTTAAACTTCATGTACAGTGGTGGTACATAGGCGGACTTTAATGCCACAAGGCATTCTCTACCAGTCAACCATTGGGTTAAAAAAAACAACACTGTGGTGAAAAACAACATTGTGCACAATAAATAAATAACAGACATTTGAAATAGAATTTAGTATCGTTAAATTAAGTGGCTTATAATAATGAAATACGTATATATGCTGATATAATAAACTAATAAATACTACGATAAATATGAAATCATTGTAATTAAGAGAACTTAAAATATAACAATTATGACGAAGACCGAACTAAGGTTGAGAGGACTTATGTATCGTCAAGGCTAGAGTGAATAGGTTCTTAATAAACTATTGCGATTCAACATCTTCAATTGCATCACTGCTTACCATCACGTGGGATCTCAGTCAAGCACTAGTTAACATCGTTTAAAAAAAAAGTTAAATCAAGTCGTTCCAAAAAAGCAACCCGCTGTATCTTTAGATTTATTTTAACTTTCTTCATGAAGCTAATTCTTTTGTTCTTTGATGTAGCGGTGTGTGCAACACATGGCCGTACTCGAGGTAAAAATATCTAACGGTCAAGTGCGAGATGTACCTGTGGGTGAGAAGTTAGAACTATACAACATGTATTGTAACATAATAAGCGCTCATTCTGTAATCAGTAAGTTTAGAATCGTCTTTTGAATTGAAATCGACCCTTTTTAAAATTGATAATTTCGTGTCCTAAAACTAAATAATCAATCGATAAAATTAAACTGTCTGTTTGTAATAACAAAAAAAAAGCATTTGTTTATTCAATGGATATTAAAGTGTATTCGAAACCTGTAGGTTTTAGGCGTACCAGTACAAGTAAATATGAACCTGTAACAGCTGGACCCTTATTGTTTCAGGCGCGCCTCAAGGAGATGTCAGCAACTGTAGGGGTCCAGCAGGGTCGAAGCCTACTGGGGCCAAGGGTCTGATTCAGAAAGGAAGACTTGGCCCTGGTACGAAAGGCAACGAAGGAACAGGGGTGGGGAAGTTTTAGTCAGTAAAAGTCTGACACTATCTCTCGCCCCGCCCAAGAGCGGGATGTCAAAAGATGATTTTCCGACTATAAAAAACAAATGTTTATTCCGGCTAATCTCCGAGACGGCTATACTGATTTTGATGAAACTCACAGACGGATGGCAAATATTACAAGCAGTACTTAGTCTACTTTTCATATTCCTGCGGGAACGGGATTTCAAAATATGGGTTAAGCCTTCAAAATGGGCAAACAAAATTTGACGGGACTTTCATTTGAGATATAGCTTTTTTTGAGGTGGGAAATCATTCCTGCTCTAGGGTGGAGCGAGAGGGCGTATCAGACTTTTACTGACAAAAACCACACCTATGTTCCTTTCTTTGCCTAGCGTTCCAGGACCCCGGATTTCCTTTTCGGTTGGTCCCATGGTCCCATGGTCCCAGTAGGCTTTGAAACGGTGTAGCCGTTAGGGTGAAGAGGTAACAGATAGAGAGAATTACTTCCACCAGGACCTATATCATGTGTGGAGTACTGCAGCCACATATGGGCTGGTGCTGCAAAATGCCACCTATCAGCTTTGGACTCGGTGGAAAGGCGTGCGAAGAGGCTAATTGGTGATCCAGATTTGATTAAGTCCAATCTTCAAAGCCTTGAGCACAGGCGTAAAGTAGCCAGCCTTTCGGTGTTTTACAGGTTGCATTTTGGAGATTGTGCGCGGGAATTGCATGATTTGATTTCGCCATTTCATTTCTACCATCGGAAAACCGTCGTACGGCGGCCACCCTTGCGTTGTTGAAACCTTTACGGTCCGGACTAAGCGTTCCGCCTCGTCGCATATACCGCGTACATCGAAAGACTGGAACAACTTGCCTGCTGCGGTCTTCCGATCCGATTATAATTTTGGTGTCTTCAAGGCTAGCGTAAATAGGCTCTTAATAAACTAGTGCGCCTCACCATCAACGATTGCATCACTACTTACCATCAGGTGAGATCGCAGTCAAGCACCAGTTTATATGAAATTAAAAAAAAATATATACTCCTGTGCTAAACGTCCAAATTTGTTCAGCCGTTCGCGAGTGAAGAGGGAACAAACAAACATACATGCTAAACCTTTCACCTTTAAAGTATTAGTGTGATTTGTATAATTTATTTAATTTAGCTTGTATACTTTACATACAAATGTATTTTAAAATTAACATAATTAATTTTGTTCATTAAAGTGATTACTTTGATTGAAAGTAAAGTATGCAACTAATTGGTTATTTCAATTTGTAAATGATACGTTTTTCTTGTAAGATTTTTGTATAAGCCATCATTAAGGGGGTCCTTTTCCACTAGTCTATCGTCAACATCGAGCATGGTTTAAAAGCTTGTTACTTCATCTAACGCAATCCAACGCGATGTTTGACGAAAAGGCTACGCGAAAAATGAGATATAACGCCTGAAAACTCGGTTAGCATTCGGTAATTCCGTGAAATAAAGTCAAATATTTTACAAAATTTGTTCCAGGAAATAGGTGTTTTTTTCAAATCCTTAAAAGTTATGAAAAAAATTGTTGTCCTTGACAATCTTGATTTTTGCAAGGCTTCTATTGTTATACTTTTTATTTTTTGAGTAAATTAAAAATTCAAAAAAAATGAAACGAAATGAATGATGTGTGAAATTTCATTCAAAATAGTAGATTTTCAGAGGACTTTACTGGATAAGTTTTACACAAATTTATACATTGATTTCAATAGAAGCCAATATAATATGCACAAAATACTGTTTCCAAAAAAAAAAAAATGTGTAATAACGTCATAATCGTGTAAGAGCGGTTGTATGAAAAACAGTAAAAATGTATGTCGAGTTGCATCCCCTTAATCGCTTCCCTCTAACATTATCAATGCGAATGTTTATCAGTAAGTTTGTTGTTCTTCACGCTCAAAGGGCTGAACGAATTTCGGTGAAGCTCGGTACATTGGTAAACCATGTTCTACAATAAAAAAAAAGTAAAAAGGAAAGAATTAAAGAAAGAAACGTCGACCACATCGTCGTTTTACATCAGGTGAGATAGTAGTTAAACGCCAGCCTATAACAGTAAAAAAAAATTACATTTTGATACAAGTGGAGAAAGTTTCTCATTGCGACCGAGGCGAAATTCGCACGAGCCGTATGCGAGGGTGTTATGGAGTCGACTGCTGTAGTGACAAATTCCCATGTGTTTCAAACTATGGTTTTCGATACACTTACGAAGATATAAATAAATGGGGGTTAACGCGCGACTCTTGGGGGTCGCCGGGCCTGATACGATAAATGTAATAAATTATGGAGGGGGCGAGCTCGCGCACTTTTCTGCACTAGTGCGAAAAACAGTAAATTGTGCGGCTAAAATAAGAGCGTGTTTTGGAGTAAGTGTATAGAAAAAGACCTTTCTGTATGTCGATTTTACGTGTACGTTTCTATAAATTCCTATGACACTCGTAACGTGTCTATAGACGGCATAACCCTTCAGTATATTGGGCCATTGGCCTCTATAAAACAATTATTTTTAGCAATGAACTCCGAATTTTCAGCCATGACTAATCCTAGTTACTAGTAGGTGCCGTAACTAGGGCGGTGCTAGAGGTGCCCAGGCATAGGGCACTGATCCTGATGGGGCGTAAATATGGTCGAACCAAGGCTAAGTTTTGTATCATTAATTTTATCAAAATGAGGTTACTGTTTCCCATTGCCTCTTGCTCCGTACCATGGCCTAAATCAGGGCTGGACGCTCAAGTTGCCACCGTCGATCGCCTCCTCAAGGACACAGCGGGGCTTTACCGAAGAGGCACAAACTTCCACCTAATAATTTAACGTAACCACTGAGCGATCCGTACATCGGTGATATCCAAACATTTCTTCCCACCACATCCGAAACACTCATGTCCGGCGAGGACCAGCGTCAAGCGGATTGAACTTACCCAGCATGAACTATTTTAGGGGCGCAGTTTCGGAAACTAGCACCGGGTGCATAAAAGATTAATTACGCCACTGGTTACTAGGCCCTCCCATCTTAGTTTACGAGCAAACATTCCAAGAATTAACTTCCAGTACAAACTGTGTGAGATGCTGACAGCCAACGATGATAATATACTGACAGACAAGCAAATACTTTTAATATTAAATAGTAAGTCAGACTGACTCACTGTTTAAATTCGAATCGGTATGCGTTATAATAGAGATGATGTACAATTGTATATCTTTGTGTTGGATTGTAAGCAGAGGGGAATTAGGTAGAGTTAAAAATGTACTTACACCGATTTCTTACAGCGAAAGAATAATGGAGGTGTGCCCCGCTTGGGCAGAGCAACGCCGTGTCCTCGTGGGGACGATCAACGGCGGTGATCTCTCGCGCCGGGCCTTGGTACAGGCCATGGTCCGGAGTGAGGAGGAGTGGCAGGCGGTCGCGTCCTTCTGCGAAGAAGTAATGCTTGCAAACGAGGCGGCCGATTGCGTGAGGCAACGGTTCGCACGCCCCAACCGCTGCCAGGATTCCGATCCCGATTTCCGGCTCCGTAGGCGCGGGCTTGCGGACGGCGAGCAATGGTTAGCCCGCCGTCCGACCGTCCGGTAGCTGTCCGGACCGAGCCCAAGTCGTCAACGGCAAGTATTGTTTCACGCGCGCCTCAGGGTGATGTCAGCAAATCGTAGGGGCCCAGCAGGGTTGAAGCCTACTGGGGCCAAGGGTCTGATTCTGAAAGAATGA
Source organism: Mythimna vitellina (assembly GCA_949316375.1). Lineage (NCBI taxonomy): Eukaryota > Metazoa > Arthropoda > Insecta > Lepidoptera > Noctuidae > Mythimna > Mythimna vitellina. Next base: position 3,278,525 of record OX438709.1, on the reverse strand, counting down.
CTCGGTCCTGGTATGAAAGGCAACGAAGGAACAGGAGTGGGTTTGTAGAGGCGACCACCTGCCATTTCTCCTCGCTCCGGACCATGGCCTGTACCAACGGCCGGCGCGAGAGATCACCGCCGCCACGAGGACACGGCACACCTCCACCGTATGCTCTACTGTGTCTTCCGGGCAAGGACACAGTGGTGTGATTTAGTTAGTAAAAGTCTGACACGTCGTCTCACTCCACCCTAGAGCGTAAAAATGTATGATGATAAACGACTTTTTGTTCACCTCTCTATAATTTGGAGGTATTAGATAACAATATAACGTACCTTACCTTAAAGCTACAGATTAGGAATTCAACCCCGAACAAATGGTTGCAGAACTAATTTCCATACATTACACCGTATTTACATAATTTCCAACTTTTATGTGCATATCAAAAATGTATGAATAAAACAAAATATACTTTTCTTTGTTCTTATACATGTAGTTTTGCAAATATGTGTTAATGGATACGTTCGATTTAAAATGTAGGTGAGGTTGAATGAACTGAGGAGGTGCATTGGACACCTGCAGGAGATTCATGTTTTACTTCTTTTAAGATGACACATGGAGTGGTAGAAGATATGCATCGTTTGTTAATGGAATGTGTTCAATATGAGGCTGATAGGAGCAGTGGTGGCCGAGTGGTAACGGCCCGACTTACGAGTTGTAGGTCGTGGCTTCAAACCCAGCCAGGCGCATTACTTTGTGTAATTTATTTCATCACCACTGTTCTCAAAACGGAGAAGAAAAACATCTTGAGGAAACCGGCATGTCCTAGAAGCAAAAATTCGAAGACATGTGACATTCAAGACCAACCCGCACTGGGATTGCGTGATGGATTACGGCCTATCCCCTCGCCTAGAAAGGCGGCCTGAGTCCCAGCAGTGGGAACATTAAAAACCTGGTTATGCTATGCTATGCTATGCTTATGCTAAACATGGGTACAGAACTTCTTTCAAATGATTCACGAGTTTTTTGTTAAAAACAAAACGCTCGTCCCCTTTCTGGCCGGTCCCTAATAAACAGAGGTATTATGCTAAACTTTGCAATAAATAACGGTGAAAAACAATAGCTGTGTGCGTGGAAATATACGGGAGGGAAAGTGGAACGGACACGTGAGTTGCGAGTGACTGCGTTTTGGCGGTGGAAAATGATTTCGATATGTCAATTTGTAGTCTTTATTTTTTATTGTTATAAACTAGTGCTTGACTGCGATCCCACCTGATGGTAAGTAGTGATGCAATCGTTGATGGTTAGGCGCACTAGTTTATTAACAGCCTATTCACTCTAGCTTTGAAGACTCCTAAATTATAATCGGACGGGAGGACCCCAGCAGGCAAGTGGTTCCAGTCCCTCGATGTTCGCTGTATAAACGAGATTTTGCATTTGAAATGGTCTCTTATTTAATTATTCATTTCATCAACAAATTTACATTTGTATCGAATGATTGAAAATTTAACAATATAATAAGTAAAACAACATTCAAAAACCACAACTCTAAGAATAAAAAAAAATAAAAAATCTATTTATATAGACAAGCTGGTACAGTAACTTACCAGGTAAATAAATAAAATTATAGAATCGAATAGAATCATTTATTTCTGAGTACATGGTATATGAAGATCATAATATTAGACGGAATCACATATATTAACTGACGTAAAAATATTAAATGAGTATCTAATCTGCAAATACACAATAATTATAGTTAATGCAATATTAAGTAAAATTAAAAAAAATAGTAGCAGTTTTAAATGAATATGAGTAACTTATATTCCACACTAATTGACATCACATTAATATCAGTATATAGTTTAAATACAATAATAAAAAAGCTAAATGTCAATAAAAAGTAAATAATGTCAATAAAATGTGAATAATATCAAATAAAATGTAAATAACGTCAATAAAATATGAATAACGTCAATAAAATGTAAATAATGTCAATAAAATCCATTATGATGTAATTTCATGACAAAATGTCGAATATAAGTACGCTCATTTAAAGTCAATAAAAATATAATAATACAAAGAATTAGTTTAACTATTATTATTTGGTACAGTCTTTGAGAAACTCTTATATGTAGTAATAATATGCCTCCAACGACAATGACTTTAATTTTCCCTTGAATTCGTTTAATTTTTTTTTTTGATAGGCTCGCGTTTGACCACTATCTCACTTGATGTGAAGCGATGATGTGGCCGACGATGGGGCACGCTTGCCTAGAAGTAACCTATTCAATCTTGACTTAAAGACCCCTAGGTTGTAGCTATTAGGGAACACAGACTCCAGCATGGAATTCCACTCCTTAGCTGTACCTACGCATAGTGAATGTGTTCCCAAAACAGTGTGTAGTGTTTAGTGTTTTTAAATTCTACAGGCTGTGTAATGTATATATTTACTGACTGCACTCTTGAGGCAGTTCCAGGCATGTCCAGTTCTCTTTTTTTGTATCGATCAATTACTTGAAACGTTTCTTCTCTTTACTACCATATAGATTAGTCATGTAATGTTCTCACTGCTGGGACTCAGACCTCTTTTATAGCAAAGGGAATAGGCCGTAATTCACCACACGGACCATGTGCTGATTGGTGAATTTCACATGTCTTCGAGTATTTGGTTCTAGGACAAACCGGTTTCCTCAAGATGTTTTTCTTCGCCGTTGTGAGAGTAGTGGTGATGAAATACATAAAGTAAAACGCCTACCTGGGTTTCAAGCCAAGCATGGTTCACTATTTATACTATATTGTAGAGCAGTGGTGGCCGAGTGGCAATGGCCCTGACTTACGAGTTGTAGATCACGCGTTCAAACCCAGTCAGGCGCATTACTTTGTGTAATTTATTTCATCACCACTGCTCTCAAAACGGTGAAGGAAAACATCGTGAAGAAACGGGCATGTCATAGAACCAAAAATTCGAAGACATGTGACATTCACCATTTCGCACAGGGCCCGCGTGTTGGATTACGGGCCATTCCCTCTCCTAGAGAGGAGGCTTGAGTCCCAGAAATGGGAACATTAAAAGGCTGATTATGCGTATTATGGTCCACTATTGACCATCAGGTGAGCATGAGCATAAAATAAAAATAAAAACCTCAAAGTCGGGGCCATTACCACCACTACCCACATTCAAAAAGTGGTAACACACTGTAATTCTAGAGCAGTTCCGGTACACAAAAGCTAGCCAGTTTCATTATATGTACCTATTGTATGTATGTTTATTAATGTAAGCATTTGAAATGCAAATGTCCAAGGCCGAGTTCAAGGCCGTTGTACAAGGTCCAAGAATATTAAGGAGGAAAATGGATATTGGCACGAAGATGTTGATGTTACAGACTTTATTGATCTGGTTAAATAATGGCTTTGGCCACTGGGATATAGGTAGCGTAAAATTAGAAACTTTGATCAGGGTTCTTACCAGGACGTGTTAAATGTCAGGGTAAGAGATGAAGCTTTACACCCTATACGTAGCTCGCCGTCTGACCGTCAAGTAACTGCCGGACCGAGACCAAGTCATCGATGGCGCGTAGTGTTCCACGCGCGCCTCAAGCAGATGTCAGCAAACCGTGGGGGCGCAGCAGTGTCAGGGAATTCTACTCTATGAATTTTGATTTCTTTGAGAGTGTTACACGGCCATATCTTTTTATTCCGTTAATTTAGAAGTTTGATTTTTTCACAGGTTCAAGGGAGTACAGACTTGGGTATACGGTTTTAATTTCAACTCGATGCCTCTACGCGTTTCTGAGATAAAGGGTCTTAATAGACAGACAAATGGACGGACAAAATAGTGATCCTATATGGGATCAGTTTTTTCCTTTTGAGATACAGAACCCTAAAAACACTCTATACAACTCCATCCCTTTAACAATTCAGTTTAGGTCGACAAATGGATCACTTTAAGAGCTCGTCTTAGAGCCTCTTAAGATTACTAGCTAACAGACAGTGGTGTGTAGCTAGTCCACAGGGGCTCCATATTAAACATTTTTTAATGTTTTTTGTTGATACCTTATTAACTGCATAGGTAAGTAGGTACTAGCTTCTGCCCGAGGCTTCGCCCGCTTGAAAGTAGGCTTCTCCATACAAACTTCCAACTCCCGTTTTACCCCTTTAGGAGTTTCGTAAAATCCTTAACAGATGTCTACACCCCATAAAGAACATACCGGCCAAATTTTAAGTTTGTAGCTGTTATAGTTTCTGAGATTTCGTGATTAATCAGTGTGTGGTATTTCGCTTTTATGTACAATAGATTCTGGACTAGAGTAGGTTAAATTTTTATTGTTATCGCAGAAAATTCTAAAACGAGCGGGGCGAGCTATAAAATTGAAACATCCTATCGTATAGTCATTTTTCATCAATTAAATTTAAGATTGTGTATATCATGTGATTGTGTATTTCTTTGCTCTGCGCACAATAAAAATCTTCGATCTACAAATAATCGTCTTCTACGATGTCCGACGCACCGCTCTGTGTTATTCCATTCCTCTTTCTTTGTTCAGGCGATATCCCTTTGGAATGCGCTCCCTCTCAACATCAGGACGGCAACCAGTCGGTTGTCCTTTAAAGTGAAAGCACGAGAACACTTTCGCAAGATGTTGGTAGATTCATCACACTCTTGATTTGTTGTATTCGTTTTTTTCTCAATATCATTCTTTATTTGTATGTATGTATCTAAGTATATATTTATTATTGTTCTTATTTCCTCTCTGTCAGTCTTCTTTTAAGCTGCACCTGCCATGTTATATATCTGCATCACCCTAAAGTCCACTGGTAGAAAATGCCTAAGACATTAAGTTCGCATTTGTACAATGTTTCATTAGTGCATAAAGTTTTAAATAAATAAATCATGTTTCGAATTTTTGCATACGTTGGGGCCCTTGTAAACTTTGGCATTTTTGGCGTTGTGCAACCTCCAAATATTAACCGATTATGGTGATTTTTCGTATATGAACACTGTGCATGAGTCAAGATTCGATCAAAGTCAAAAATCGAAAATTTAAACGACATGAAACACCCTTTTAAATAATATACGTTACTAGCAATATTTTTACGAAGGACAAACAATTGTTGGAAAAAAAGACAACGCCCCATTTATAAAAGGAAAATGCCCCACACTAGCGACTATCCGTGGCTTTGCTCTGTGGCTAATCTCACGAGAACCACTATTGTCCGAGATGACCTATCTCAAGATACTCGGTAATAGTGTATTTGGGTTCAAATTAGTATACTAATTCTAGAGATTATTACCTACTAGCTTCTGGCACTGGTTTCGCCTGTGTGATAGACAAACATACCAAAAGAAGCTTACCGGGTTTTTTTTTTTTTAGGTGGGTAAATCATCTAATGACAAATCCCGCTCTTGGGCGGGCGGGAGATAGTGTCAGACTTTACCTGACTAAAAAGCCACTCCTGTTCCATCGTTGCCTTCGTCCCAGGGCCCCGGGTTTCAGTTTCACACTACCCATGGCCCCAGTAAGCGTTGACCCTGCTGGGCCCCTACAGTTGCTGACATCTCCTTGAGGCGCGCGTGGAACAGTACGCGCCGTCGATGACTTAGGCTCGGTCCGGACGGTTACCGGACGGTCGGACGGCGGGCTACCCATTGCTCGCCGTCCGCAAACCCGCGCCTGCAGTGGCCGAAAATCGAGATTGGAATTCCAGCGGCGGTTGGGGCGTGAGGACCGTTGCCTCACGCGATCGGCCGCCTCTTTTGCTAGCATTATTGCTTCGCAGAAGGAGGCGACGGCCTGCCACTCCTCCTCGCTCCGCACCATGGCCTGTACCAAGGACCGGCGCGAGAGATCGCCGCCGCCGATCACTCCCACGAGGACACGACGTTGCGCTGCCCAAGCGGGGCACACCTCCACCGTGAAGCTTACCGGGATAAAAAGTATTCTACGCCTATTTCTAAAACATAATCTACCAGACTGTTATTTTAATACCAAAAATCCCAATAATTATAGACTATCGAATGAAGTGGTCTCGATACGTGTCCACTGTGGGCCAAAGTTTGTAAGGATTATGGGCATACCCCTTTCATATAAACACGTTCAACAGTATGAGTGTGAATAAGTAATAATAATATAGCATAATCAGCCTTTTAATGTTCCCACTGCTGGGACTCAGGCCGCCTCTCTAGGAGAGGGAATGGGCCGTAATCCACCACGTGAGCCCAGTGCGGGTTGGTGGATGTCACATGTCTTCGAATTTTTTGGTTCTAGGACATGCAGGTTTCCTCACGATGTTTTCCTTCACTGTTTTGAGAGCAGTGGTGATGAAATAAATTACACAAGGTACTTGATGCACCTGGCTGGGTTTGAACTCGCGACCTACAACTCGTAAGTCGGGGCCGTTACCACTTGGCCACCACTGCTACAGTAATAATAATTCTTTATTGATACAACTCTATTAACTTGTTAACAAATAAGTGAAACCCTAACTCCTGAGCTAGGTTAGGTTAGGCCTGTATTTTACGAGCCAGTGACCTTTTAAATTACAATTAGAAATATTTAGAGACATACACATACATGTATAATACAAACTTATTAGACCTGTTAGTCTTGTGGTTAGTGGTCCTTACTGCTATACTGGAGATCGTGGGTTCGATTCCCACCCAAGACCAATGTTTGTGTGATGAGCACGATCATCTGTTCTGTGTCTGGGTGTAATTTATCTATAGTATGTATGTATTTAGAAATATATAAGTATGTTTATCAGTTGTCTAGTACTCATAGCACCAGCTCTGCTTAGTTTGGGACTAGATGGCGTTGTGTGATGTTGTGGAATATTATTATTATTAAACTTTCGCCTTTATAATTAATTAAAGTGTCAAAAATAAAATTAGTGTGGCAAACAAATAAACAAAGCCACTACTTTATATTTTAATGATGCTTTAGATTGAAATGACTGTGACTGAACTGACTGTGACAGTGACTGAAAAGTTGAAGGGGAATCGTTTGTCTTGGTATGGTCATGTAAAGAGGAGAGATGAAACACATGTTACTAAAAGAGTTATGAGTATACATGTAGATGGGTGGAGATGGAGAGAGAGGCCAAAGAAAAGATGGATGGATTGTGTGAACAGTGATATGAAAGAAAAGGAAGTTAATGATAGTATGACGGTTGACAGGATAGAATGGAAGAAAAAAACGTGTTGCGCCGACTTCAAATAAGATGGGACAAGGGCAGGAAGATGATGATGCTTTAGATTTAAATAAGATTTACAAAGATGAATGAGCCCAAACATTCAAGCATTTCAACAGACTGTATCAGTGAATGATCGTGTCTACAATCAACATCGTTTTCCGCTCCCTTTTATAGACCTCTTCGTGCTTCTACAGAATTATTAATAGCTCCTATATTGAATCGCATTCCCAAAATGGTACCAGAAGTAATCCATTCTAATGCAACAACATTAATTTTGCAAACAGTATCGTTAATTACTTTTTGATGTTGTTTATTTCAATGGTACATTGATTCGATATTCGCAAGGACATGAAAATTTAGGTCTCCATTAAAGTAGTTCATAATCTGCATTGATTTTATAAAGAGGTAAAGTTTGTTTAAGTATTATGTTTTTTTGTTTGTAGGAAGTAGTCTCTGTAAGTATTGGTCCGATTGCTAAAATTCTTAAACCGATGGAAAGCTGCTTTATTCCTGAGTGACATAGGCTATATTTTGTGTACGCGAGCGAAGACGCAGGCAAAAGCTAGTTGGTTCTATTTTGTGTAAAATTTATTAATCACATAATTTTACTCATTATTATTATTTTTTATTAATGTTAATGCAACATAAAGTACTAAGGCGGACTTAATGCCTAGGGTAGTGAAGAGACTACATGGAAGGTGTATAAAAAGAAAATTTTATACGAAAAACATGAGTAAAAAAAAAGTATACATATAATTAAAATGATTGTGTTGTACTGGAAGACGCAGTGTTGGAAGGCCTTCTACAAGGTGGACCGAAGACCTGGTGAAGGTTGCGGGAATCCGATGGATACGAAACGTACAGGACCGTTCATTGTGCCGACATTTGGGGGAGGCCTATGTCCAGCAGTGGACGTCTGTCAGCTGAAATGATGATGACGATTATTCCCGTCGACGTGCCCGGTCCAACTTTCTTCTACCAATACATTTCTAAAACGCAAGGAATCGGCACCATGTTGGGGTGTCTACCCGACCGTGCCGCGATCGGATCATGCTAAAATGTCGCAACCTAGCATTTGCACTGGCATTTCTGATTCCCGGCCTTATTACTGACATTTTGGAGCTATGTAGTTAGCAATAACATTAACGGATTTCTTTTAATGTTCCCATAGGGACTATTCGGCATTTACATTGACATTTTAATTTTGACTTTGTTGAAGGGAGCGAAATTTATTGTGTTCATCTAAAGGGTAGTGACGGATTGGCATTTTGAATATGAAATTAATGATCCTGATAAATATCAGGTCAAAGTAAAGAGGAGTCAAATTGAAGGTAATGCTAATGTTGTGTTCAAGCAAGAAAGCGATGTAGGCCCGTTTGAGGCGGACAACTTTACCAGCAAACGAGAAATCGTGACTTCGATCCCTACCATTTGCACTATTGATGTAAAACACAAGTTCTAAGCTATTTAGAGCTCAGTTGGAGAGGTTAAGGGGTACTAGTTACGTGTTCCTCAAAGTATTAAATTTGAGTTCACACAGACTTAACTAAATCACTGTTCTTGCAAAATTTTAGTCATTAGATCAATCTTACTGAGTGACCGGCCTTTGACTGTTTAAACTTTTAGACAAAAATTATTCATGTTTAGTAAATGTTTATATTTCGAGTGTTTTTTTATGTGGGAAATCATCTAATGACTTCTTTCGCTCTACGGTGGAGCGAGAAGGCGTGTCAGACTTTAACGGACTAAAACCCACTCGTATGCTTCTTTGCCTTGCGTTCGAGGACCTCGAGTTTCCCTTTCCGAAGAGAACCCATGGCCCCAGTAATTAATTGGTGCTGTGTTCTGTAAAAGTTTAGACAGTCTATAGCAGGACATCCTGTATCATTGGTAGCACTTTAACTTTAAACTGGCCTAGCATTATATTGTCTAATGATATTATCACATTAATATCAGAAACGCGAACGTTTACTTGTGTGTGTGTAAATTTGTTAATCATTTTTGCTCAAACGACCGAATTAATTTAGACGAAATTTGGCATACGGGTAAGCCTTGTTTGTCCATCCCCGTTCCAAACACCCGGCGATGCGTCACCAGTACATGGTGGATACCCTATCTATACGCACAAAACGTTTCGGGAACATATCCATTGTGCGTACAGCTAAGGAGTGACTTCACTCCTTACTTCACTCCGGTAGGGAACTTTCTCTACCGGAGTCTGTGTTGCCTGATAGCTACAATCAGTGGATCTTTAAGTCAAGAGTGAATGGGTTATTTCTTGGCAAGTGTGATCCATCGTCTTTTTACTTCCTACTTTTTTAGGTGTAATAGCGGTCAAGCGCGACCTTATCAATAATAACAAGAACATTTCATACCATTATTAATTTCTTACCGTTACTGTCTCATTGTTGAGCAAAGTTCTCCCCTAAGTTCTTCCAGATATTCTTCTCCTACGCCGTCTAGAGCCATTCCTCGTGATACGCATCTAGATCATCTTACCACCTCTGTTTGGGCCAGCCTCGACGGCGCTTTCCCTCTGCAGGAACCCACTGTATGGTGACTCTTGCCAAGCAGTCAGGATGCATGCACCTGACGTGACCCTACCAATCCCAATTGAGCTTAGCAGCTTTTTATGCCTATGTCTATTATGCCAGCTTTTGAGTGCCTCATGTTATTCCGTATCTGGTCTTTTTTTTTAAGGTGGGAAATCATCCAAATGACTTCTTGCGCTCTGGGTGGAGAGGGAGGGCATGCCAGACTTTTACTGACTAAAACCACACCTGTGTCCTTCAATTGCCCTTTTCAGAAATTCTCTGCGGTCCTAGCTAGCGGGCATCGGCCCTACTGGGCTCCTACGGTCTGCTGACATCTCTTTGAGGAGCGCGTGGATCACTACGTGCTGTTGACGACTGGGCTCGGTCCGGTTAATTACCGAACAGCCGGATGGTGAGCTACCCATTGCTCGACGTCCGCAAGCCCGCGTCTACCGTGGCTGGTAGTCGGGGTCGGAATTACGGCGGCTAAGGCGTGAGTACCTTCGTTCCCTCACGCGTGCTGCCTCCTCCTTCGCTAGCATTACTGCTTCGCAGAAGGAGGCGTCCGCCTGCCATTCCTCCTCGCTCCGGACCATAGCCCGAACCAGGGCCCGACGCGAAAGGTCGCTGCCGCCAATTGCCTCCACGATTCCGTATTCGGTCTGTACTTTGTACACTGGAAAACTCCAAAGTGAAGCTTTTGCAATTCGGTGTAACTGAACTGTCAAAGTTCAGTTAAAATCATTTTATTCATATCTTTGGGACGTACCTAACGTCTTAAAGAGTACATTTTATATGCATTGTTTCCTAAATGATGCGTAGCGAAGCATATTAAGGGTGACGCGCAGAGGTGCGAAAAGTTAAGGGAAGCACTTAATTTGCCGAGTTTCCAAGAATTTGGAATTTATATGTAAATTCTTTAAGATCTCGCTAAATACCTTCCGTCTTTTGTTTGCGACTCAAATTACTTTGTTAAATTGTATGGGTACGCTAATTCATACGTAAAGATGTTTAGCGATATGCTTGAAGATATTTTTTTAAACCTTTGTAAACTTAGAGAGGCTCAATCACCATTTTTAACTGACTTCTAAAAAAGGAGGAGGTTCTCAATTCGGATGTTTGTATTTTTTTTTTATGTTTGTTCGCTTGCCAACCGATTTGAAAAATTCTTTTTTTGTTGGATAGCGTATATTTTTCAAATGGTCTAGTAGTCACCAAGTCAGAATCTGATGATGGAATCTTGGCGAAATCGAGGGAAATCCTCAAATATTATAGGCGACCGTATAGTGATTTTGATATTTTCATCGTGAACTTAAGCATTTACAGTCAAAAAGTAACATTATTTTGACAAAGTGAAACTGATGAAGAAGACTAGAAATGGTCAACGGAACTTAATACTCGCATAGATATCATAATGAAGATAGTTAAGCGTTTTTTTTAGTGAAGTCGGTAATTTTTTTTTTGTAAAAAGTTTTTTTCGACACGAATATTTACTTTTTTTATTTTATTTCCTTTTTATTGTGAATGTGTAGAAGATATGGATTATTCTTCTTTTCAAAAATTTAAGCGTTTCTCTTGCAGTTTCAGTAATTTATGCTGCCTACCCAAATGTCCTTTCATTGGTATTGTTCGTTGAATCGTGAGCTTACTAGTCCTAAGTTGAGCTACACGAATACTGACAAATTCTTGCACTTACTGGACAGGTCCATTAAAATAATAGCATAAGCAATTAAACCTTATAAACAAATTGAAGACTTACATACATAGGTACATTTTTGGAAGGTATCTTCTAATAGTGCGATTAGATTCCGGCAAGGAATTCCACTCCTTAGCTGTACTCACAATGAATGTGTTCCCAAAACGTTTTGTGGGTATATGTGGGATGTCCACCTTATAACTTTACTGAAGCAATTAAACCTTATAAACGAAGTTAAGACTTGCATAATTAGGTACGTTAAATTTGGAAGGTCTCTAATATTAGGACCCTGCCTTCTAAACTAGGTGAGACCTGTGACTTAGGAGTCTGGGTTCTGCAGTTACATCTGATACGGTTGTTGTAAGTCTAGCCTGAAATAATATAAGAATATGTAAGATTCTTTCCTCAAAAGACCATCACAGACACTAATCTGCATGGTTCTCATAAGACTTGACCATTATGTGTTTACTGTATGGAGTTTAAAAGTGAGAGGGGAGAGTGGGGAGTACAGAGACACTTAAATTTATAATCGGACGGGAAGACCGCTCAATTGTTCTATGCCTTCGATGTACGCGGCATAAATGACGAGGCGAAACCCTTAGTTCGGACCGTAGAGGTGTTAACAACGTAAGGGGGACACCCGCAGTTGTTTGGGTTTTTCGATGGTAGAAAGAGGGTAAGGTCCCAGACCTCGCGATATTTTTTGAATTAAGATTAAAACTTACACACTTAAACAGAAGGAGATATCTTATTATAATAATTTGTACAAAGGTACTGCATATTTCAAAAAGAAATTTCTTCCAGCAGACCTGCGAAAGTAGAGATTAGAAGAGATGTAGACAATAGTGTAATAGTTTTTTAATACATCATCCACACAAAGCAGGTCAACTAATTACTTTTCCAAGCGCCGAAACCAAAGCTATTTCATCGAGAATCTCCACAAAATTAATAGCCAACAAACAGACTATTAAAAAATAACGATCGCCGTACGCCATTTTGTTCGTTTTCGCGCCCTTTTTGACATCAGCCGCCATCTCGCGATAAAGCGATGCCAACATGGCGGATTTTTAGTATCGCTCGTAAACCACGCCGAAATTAACAAAAGATTTTGGCAACTGGTACGATTTTAAATATAAAATCATGGACGGAATCGACCGACATCTTGAAATATTGAAAATCTGAGTTTATAAATAGTTTACGCGGTTGTGCAATCCACCAAAGTAAGCTTTGCGATGCTCTTATATTGGAATTGGTATAAATTCAATTCAGTTATCAGACGTTTATCAAATTGAGTGAATTGTTATAATCAATTGAAGGAAGCGAGTTGTGGCTCAATTCGATTTATCGCTATTTTAGTTCTATCTATCCATTTTATAGCTGGCTTCGGTTCGTGGCTCAGTTCTTGTGTTTAAGTGGAAAGACTTGTTCTATTTGGATCGAAGTGGCTGCGTTCGGGCGTTCTCCTTTTGTGTACATGAACTGATTGGGAATAGGGCACGCCGTGGTAAAAATACACCAAAGTTCATTTAAACTAATTCACTTTATTTTTTTGGTACTTTTTAAATATGTTTGCATCGGTTTAGTGGTTACAGGCGCTGTTGTTGAGCATGATATACTGACTGAGTTCGATAACCGGGTCGAGTAATGTGTTGTTCAGTTTTTATGGGGTTTTTCGCAGTAACAGTACTTTTTTTTTAAGCTTAGGTAATCATCAAAAAGTCCTTCCGAAAGGGAGGAGCGAGGGAGAGTGTCAGACTTTTACTAACTAAATATCAGCAAGTGGCGGCAATTATTTCATACAATCCCGTATCCCTCTCAGTAGCAGCCTGACTGCCCGAGGTTTTTTTTTTTAAGTGGGAAAATCATGTACTTAATGACAAATCCCACTCTTGGGCGGAGTGAGAGATAGTGTCAGACTTTTACTGACTAAAAACCCACTCCTGTTCCTTCGTTGCCCGGGTTTCGGAGGTTTGGATTTACGTCCGTCCATTCAGTCCTATGACCTATAAGTAGCTCTTAGGACTAAATATAACTAACAAATGTAGGCCCATTATTGATACTCTTTTGCACAATCCTTCAGAAAATATTGGTCTTTTTTTAGACTGGAAAACCTTCAAATAATTTCATAAATTTTTAGTGACTCGGGAGTCAGTCGAGAGGGATAGTCGGCTGACTCTCCTTCTAGGGACTGCGCGGGTGTCCGCTTAACGCAGCGTCAGCCCTTAGAGCCTGCCTACGTAATAAATATAAGCAAATAGCCTTGTGCAAAATTTCTTGTTCCTGTAGTTTCAGCTGTGCGTTGATATGTCAGTCAGTCAGTTTCTCCTTTTATATTATGTTAATACAAACATGTGGCTCATATTTTGAACAGGAGCACCGCACTCACATTGAGTATCCGATGGGTCTATAAAACCCCATTTTGCCAAGTTGTGTTTGCAGCAGCCTACCTGGGTTAGCAACCGATTTAGTGCCTGTGTCTGTATTTAGTGTCTGCTGTGTGTGCATGTTGGAATGCCCCAAGTGTCCGTATTCCTGCACTTTGGAGGATTTGATGAGTGCTGCCGATGCTGCTATTAATGTAGCCACCTAGGCCCAAACAGTTTGATGACTTTACCATCGAATCGAAAAGAAGAGAAGATTATGTTAATACGAATTTCGTACTCTATTTATGGCCAAAACGCGTGGAAGTCTTTCAAACTTATCTTCAATTCAACATTCATCAGAATCAATCAGAACTATTAAACTAGTAAGACCACCATGTTCGTCTGTATGTGTTATGTTTACGATAAGACAGTTTATGGAACACCCGTACGATTACATTGGTAGGCAGCAGGCGTGGTGCATGCTAAGTCATCACATTGTTCAGTTGGTTACATCGTCAAGTACTGATAACGGCATATTTTTTACTAGCAACTGTCCCACGTGGTTTCACCTGCGTCCTCTACTTTCGTAGGTCGTAGATACCTTGATGTTATACATATATATGTTGCCGGCAATCTGTATAAGCCGGTATTCCTATACTTGTGCTATAAGATCTTGCTTTATGCCACATTTCAGGATTCTGAGTCAACGGGAAGTATCCTATGAATTTTGATTTCCTCGAGAGTGTTGTAATGTACGTTTTTTTCCACATAAACCGAAGTATCTTTTTTTTCGTTAACCTACAAGTTTGGTTTTTTTACAGCTTCAAGAGTTTACAGACTTGAGTATATGGTTTTAATTACAACTCGATAACTCCATGCGTTTCCGAGATAAAGGGTCTTGACAGACAGACAGACGAACAGACAACAAAGTGATCCTATAAGGGTTCGTTCGTTCCGTTTTTTCTTTTTGAGGTACGGAACTCTAAAAAACACAAAAAAAGTACAGAATAACTTTAATTTCGGAAGTCGGTGTTTCTTTATATATATATGATATGATATAATAGTTTTGTCTCTTCGTTGTTTAATACCGACTTCTGAAATTAAAGTCATTTTGTACTTTTTTAGTGTATTTTTTACATTGAAGTCGGTTGTATTTTTTTGTAAAAAGTTACACTTTTTAGTTGTAGTACTTAGGACAACTAAAAAGTACCTCTCAGCTACTCATCATCAGATTAGCTCGATGATACCTTATAGCCAAAGCACATTTCATGACAATTGTAATAATCTCAAACACGCTTAGGTTACATTGATTTATTACAGAGTTCCGGTATGTACCTTTCAGCTTCATCATCAGATCAGTTCATATATCCCCTCCTCACTTCTTTCAATCAGTCATTGACTACACGTATAAACAAAGCCATTTTACTTGTTACTACAGTTCTGCTATGATCATATGAGGAGTTCCGTTCCATATCTTCGAAGATCCTCATCAGATCATAACAATATTTCTATTGGACCAACTTGAAAGCATAACCTATGATTCAAAAAAAAAAAAATTTCAAAATCGGTCCACAATTTACCGAGAAATCTGTGAACTTTCATTAAAAAAAAAACTTCCAGCCAAACATAGAACCTCCTTCTTTTTGAAGTCGGTTAATAAAATAAGTGACAGTGATCACAGCTTACCATCACTTGGGATCGCAGTCAGAAAAAAATATTCTTATTTATTGTATCTTTTATTTCATTTTCGTCCTTCTAAAACATTGCAAAAATAAATACTTATTTAGTAATGCGGTTAAAATGTTCAGATTTCATTTTCATAAAATATTTAGCATTCCACTCTAACTGACCATTCATAAACCACCATAAAAGAAGCATGGAAATAAAAAGTCCCATAAAACAATGGTAGCCTCGTGGCCCACCCATGTGACCCCATGACCCGGCCGTTGACCCCATCCTGGCCATTGTACTCGCTCTATTAATTTAAGCCTTCCATGGGTATCCGGCCATTTTAGTGTCGAAAATTAAAACAATAGACTCTGTTTTTTTTTTACTGTAATGTAAGTTTGTAGTGAAAGTGTCTTTTTAAGAGGAAATTCGGGTAATATGATGTTATGGTCAATTATTTAGCTTGTTGGTGTGAAGCAAATGATAGATCAATAGTCTACCCTCAGAAAAAAAAAAATTACACACAAAAATGTCAAATGCAAGAAAAACATTCTTAAATATTACTTATATTTAAGAATGTTTTTCTTTTACTTACTTAAAGACCTAAAGTTTTTGATAAATTGTTATCGACAATAACGTCATATATAAAAAATCCGTTTGTATAATTTCGATGTTGAGAATGGATTCATGATAGCACGGGTTTAAACCTTAGTGGTTTTTGGTTGCTATTTAACCTAGAAAATTCTATTCTTTTGTATTAATTATAATAAATAAAAAAATAAAAAAAGATGATGTTTATTTTGCAAATAGGTTATTTAAAAAACTGGGCAAGTGCGAGTCAGACTCGCGCACTGAGGGTTCCGTACAAACTTGAAAGGAAAAGTGCTGTTTACGATTTATGACGTATTAAAAAAAAAACTACTTACTAGATCTCGGTCAAACCAATTTTCGGTGGAAGTTTGCATGGTAATGTACATTATATATTTTTTTTAGTTTTACCATTCTCTTATTTTAGAAGTTACAGGGGACACATTTTAACACTTTGCAAGTGTCTCTTGCGCAAACTATTCAGTTTAGAAAAAAATGATGTTAAAAACCTCAATATCATTTTAAAAACCTATCCATAAATATCTAAAACGTATCGGTTTAATAAAAAAAAATTGGATAAAAAAAGACCTACAACTTGTAAGTCGGGGCCGTTACCGCTCGGCCACCACTGCTCCCTACAAGAGTTCCTACAAAGATTAAAATAAATATTATCACTTTCATTGGAAATGAAACTCCTGCGCAATTTTAATGCTTAGACCCAGGTATAGGTTGCCAGTACTTTTTTTTTTGTGGAATATGAGCTACACAGCCCTGAAAATTGGAATCTCAATTTTTTTTTCTTGCGAAATGTCAGCTTTTGGACTGGACAACACTTTGCGGGACCTACGGAAGTATTATTTCAAAGAGAACTGTTTTGTTTGTATTCTCTTCCTATTACTCGACACGGTATGTAAATCTCTATTTTTTACAACTCTCCTTTCGCAGGTATGCTGGAAGAAATTTCTATAGAAATTAGTATCACTTTTGTACCTATTTTAGTTTCCTTCTTTTTTTCATTTTGTTCTTCTTTTTTTCGTGGTGTTGATGAATTATTAATTAATAAAACGTCCCACTGCTGGGCGAAAGCTTCTCTCTAGTTTTTCCACACACGGTTGTCTTCTGCCATTACTTGCTAGTCCCTCTGGTAAGAGCAGTGCGGGATTAAGTCTGCGCAGGGTCTGTAGCAAATTCTTCAAAGGGGCCCCTGTCATCATTTTCCTGCCCTTGTCCCGTGTTATTTGGGGTCGGTGCAAAAGGTTTTTTTTCTTCCATTCTGCCCTGTCACTTGTCATGCTATCACTAACTTCCTTTTCTTTCATATCACTCTTCACACCATCCATCCATCTTTTCTTTGGCCCCCCTCTTCCTCTCCATCCATCCACATGTATACTCATAACTGCTTTAGTAACATGCGTTTCCTCTCTCCTCTTTATATGGCCATACCAGACGAACGATTCCCCTTCAACTTTTCAGTCACTGGCGCCACTTTCAAACTTCCTCTAATATATTCATTTCTCACTTTATCCATTCTCGTCACACCACACATCCATCTTAACATTCTCATCTCCGCTACATGCAATCTTTTTTCACCCCTCTTTTTCACAGCCCAACATTCTGATCCATACAGTATGACAGTTCTTATCACGGACAGTGTAGAACTTTTTTTTAATAAGATAGATAAAATAAAATATTTTATGCAAAGACGTTATTTTCCTCATTTACCTACAGTAACGGTTAAATATTTCCTCAAAATCACTTTCTTTAAACGATATTAATTAATATAGCACTTTTGGAAAAAATCAAGATGATGATGGGCTTTTTGCATACTCCGTGTAATCAAAGATTTAAAGGTGAGAGAAATTCTAAAAAAACGAAGTGATCTCAAAAGTGCGGAACGCGGAGGCCCTTAAATGCGCCAGGCCAGGTAGCATTTGCTACTCTTGCTACTTGGTTAATCCGCCACTGCGTAAGAGTCAATCTTCGTCTTGTCATAACCATATAGCATAGCATAGCATAGTCGGCCCTATAATCCCACTGGGACTCAGGCCTCTTCTCTAGGAGAAGGAATGGGCCGTAATCCACCACGCGGGCCCAGTGCGGTTTGGTGGATGACACATGTCTTCGAATTTTTGGTTCTAGGACATGCCGGTTTCCTGACGATGTTTTCCTTCACCGTTTTGAGAGCAGTGGTGATGAAATAAATTTCACAAAATAATGCGCCTGGCTGGGTTTGAACCCGCGACCTACAATTCATAAGTCGGGGCCTTTACCACTTGGCCACCATTACTCATCATAACCAACCTTGGAGACCTTCCTCAAAGGAGAGTTTTGGCCGAAGGGTGTCGTGTATCGACGATTTCGTGGAAGGATACCGACCTCGCAGCGGAACACGACGCCGTCACTTCGTGTGCAATAGTACCTAATAATTGTTATAGTTTCTTTTATACATATGTCGGCGCAAGGATGCCGATCATCATTGAAGCTCTGTCTAGGGACTCTGTTTTGTGGGCGATGACTGGGTATCGAGCAATAAACAAACTATTCCAGATCATACAACTGATTTATTAAAATGCAAGCTTTAGGTATTCACTTCACACAACGAGCCGTGAAACAGTCTCGGACAGTCGATGTTCATGGCACGGCTGCCGACACAGGAAAGAGCACCGCCCCTCTGCGGTCGGCACTTTTATCTGTTCGGTTTGTGCAAACGTCAGTGCGGATTCTGTCAAAGTGACATGTGTCACTTTTCACTTAGCTCGTTCATTCGTTCTTAAGCTTCCGTACTATTGACTTAGACCGACACAAATATATTAGTTTATTATTTTGTAAGATTATTTGGGTATTTTATCTATGGGCCTTAGTTGCCGGGTAATAAATGATTATTATTATTATTATAACCATAAACAACCTTTATTTCTACTGCTACGACGCAGGCCTAATCTCTAGGAGAGGGAATGGAGGGCAGTGTTGTATTACAACTACAATACTATGCGAAAAAGTATTGGTACCTAGTTATGGAAAAAGTCGTGAGTGTCTACATGTATTCGAAGTGGCAATTTATGGGTGTTCTATATACCTCGGAGGGTACCTTGTCCGTAATACACATAGATAAGAAATCGTGATAGGTTATTAGATTAATTTGGGCTATTAATAACTTCCTACTGTTCTTAGTTCCTTTCACTGTTACAAGATAATGTAATTGGAATTATCTTTATCTTTTGACTAACTTTAAAAAATAAGTCTGCTAGGTGACTTCTAACCAAATTGTATTGGCTGGTTTATGTGACCTTGAAGGGAATTTCGGAAGTCGGTGTTAAATAATAAGAAACAAACAATACCGGGAAACACCTACTTCCGAAATTAAAGTTATTTTGGTCGTTTAAGTGTTTTTTTAGTGAAGTCGGTTTTTTTTTGTTCAAAGTTTTTGATATATATTCATGAAGTTTCTTGCACATTCTTTTCCATTGAGATCCACGCTGTGGAATGTGCAATAAGGTGCGTAGTAAGCATCATTTACCTGACTGACTCCTTGAAAATTTAAAAGTGCCTGTAAATGAACCCGGGGCCCTGGGCCGAAGGCAAAGAAGGAACAAGAGTAGGTTTTTAGTCAGTAAAATTCTGACACTATATAGCGGGATTAGTCATTAGATGATTTTTAAGTTATTTTTTTTTAAATAAATGCTTTAAATCTTTGAATTGAATAAACACTATGGGTTTTAGTCAGTAAAAGTCTGACACACCCTCCAACTCTGGAGTCCTACCCAGAGTGTGGAAAGTTTCAGTATTTCCTGATTTCTCGTGTAAAAAAAGCCAATACCACCTTAACGATCAGTCCTGAGCATCTCGCATCCATCGGATTCCCGCGACCCTCACCAGGCCATCGTTTCACCTTTATCCTTATCCATATGTCCTGGCCAGATCATAGAAATTGATCACTTCATGATTTGGCCACGTAAAACTGGCCAGATAGTTTTAAACGTTAAAGTTTGATGATCTTCAAATCTTCGTTTGACCTACTTTCTTTAGATTTTTTATTATCATTGAAATCCTACATCAATGTTCAAACGAAGATTGACATATCATCAAATGTTAACGTTTAAACGATCTGGCCAGTTTTAGTTGGCCATATCATGAAGTGATCAATTCTAAGATATGGCCACGACATATACACTACATTTGAAAATATCCTCACGAATTTCTGTTACGAAGTAAAAAAAGAGCAAAGTTATATTTACTACGACTTAAAGGTTATAAAGGCCTAAGCAATCATTGTTGAAGCCAGTACTTGTTCAGTGTACTTGCCTTGCGAGTGGAATGACCCAGTAAACTTGAATCAAGTCGTGAGATCCGAGCTATATTATGGTATCAGTAATCAATACTAGGTAACACAATAGAAAATAGACTCTATAGCTAAAAAATAAGGTATAATGTTCGTTGAGACAGTGTCTGGTACTCGCAAAACAATGAGCTCCTCTTATACTATGTTCTCCTACTCCAATAATACAGGCCTTATTTAAAAAATAAGAAAATTTACATACTTTACTGAAATTTAAACTTTATTGCTACAAAAAATAATGTGCGTTTTTCTTTATTTTCATCGTTTTCTTTATGGCTAGCGTTCGTCGTGGATACTTTGATAGTAGAAACTGTACTTTATTTTGTAGTAATGAAGGTTGATTATCCTTTGCATAGGGGAGTAAGTTCTCATGTCAAGGGCTAGATTCCCCCAGCCCTAAGCGAAGCTTGTTAAAAATCGGCGTTTTGTTGGAGACGAGTATTACTTTTACATTTTTTCTTTTTAAGTAAGAATAACGTTGAAGTTTGGAAAGAAATGTGCTAGGTGATTTCTGTTAACAGAATAGTATTTGGCACGTCAGAGTATATCGGGTGATTAATATCTGAACATCATCATCATTTCAGCTGAAAGACGTCCACTGTTGGACATAGGCCTTCCCCAAGCGTCTTCACAACGACCGATTCTGCGCGTCTCGCATCTACCGCATTCGCGCGACTCTCACCAGGTCGTCGGTCCACCTTGTGGACCTTGTGCTGCGTTTTCCGGTAAGCGGTCGCCACTCTAGAACCTTTCGGCCCCATCGACCATCTGTTCTACGAGCAATGTGCCCTGCCCACTGCCACTTTAGTTTGGCGATTCTGCGGGCTATGTCGGCGACCTTGGTTCACCTGTGGATATCTTCATTCCTTTTGGGATCACGCAAGGAAACTCCGAACATAGCCCTCATATCGTACATATCTACATACTTATAATAGTTATTATTATAAAACAAAGTCCACACCGCGTAAGTCTGTCTGTACGAACGCGATGAGTTCAAAAACTACTGAATGAATTTTTATGTAAGTTTCATCAATGGACCGCGTGATTCGGCCGGGTGTTACCATAGTGCAGACCGCATGGAGGACACGGTGATGCATATGGTGGAGGTGTGCCCCGCTTGGGCGGAGCACCGTCTTGTTCTCGTGGAGGCAATCGGCGGCTCTGACCTGCCGCACCAGGCCTAAGTTCAGGCCATGGTCCGGAGCGAGGGGGAATGGCAGGCGGTCCCCTCCTTCTGTGAATCAGTAATACTAAAGAAGACGCCTAGGATGTGCGTACCCATGCCCGCTAGGGCCACGGAAATTTCTGAAAAGGTAACTCGTGGTCCTAGAACGCAAAAAGTAACTGAAGGATACAGGTATGGTTTTAGTCAGTAAAAGTCTTAGATTTCCTTTTGTGAGACAATTTCTTTCAAAAACTCTTAAGGGTTTAAAAAAAATCACGTATTTCCTGGAAAAAGTTTTGTAAAATATTCTAGTAAATCACGGAATTACCGAATGCTAACAGAGTTTTCAGGTTATTTCTCTTTTTTCGCGTTGCTTTTTCGTCAAACTTGTTGGATTGCGTTAGGTGTAGTGTCAAGCTTTTAAACTATTCTAGATGATGACGATAGGCGAGTGAAAAAGGACCCTCATAAATGAAACTCTTGGAATAATGTACGAATACATGCATTTTTATCCAATGTTTGCACATAAAAATGACTTTTGACGCTGTTTTATGCTGCTTGAACGTCAGTAGTCTTTCTCATACCAGTGGATATCCTGAGTCACTGGATCAAGCGGCATGATAGTAAATAGCTACACAGTCATGTTGTGTTGTCAGTTGATTATGATAGTTTTACCCAATTCTAATTATCGAATAAATACATAAAAAATCAATAAATGAAACTAATCGGATTTACAAAACAACAGTGCACAACATACTGCACACAATTTTCTTTCTTTTTTTTATCCGACTGCAAGTGTTTTTTTTTCTGGTTGGAAAATCATCTTATGACATCCCCCGCTTTTGGGCGGAGCGGGAGTTAGTGTCAAACTCTTACTGACCAGGGCCGAGTCTTCCTTTCAGAAGCAGACCCTTAACTCCAGTAGGCTTTGATCCTGCTAGGCCCCTACGGTTTGCTGACATCTTCTTGAGGCGCGAATGGAACAGTACGCGCCTTTGATGACTTGGGCTCGGTCCGGACCATGACCTGTATCAAGAACCGGTGCGAGAGATCGCCGGCGCCGATCGCACCCACGAGGACACGGCGTTGCTCTGCCCAAGCGGGGCACACCTCCACCGTGTGCTCCACCGTATCCTTCGGGCGGTCCACACAATGGTGAAACCCGGGCGTTTCTCCCGCACGAATTCGGTGCAGAACCTCCTGAACTTACCATGTCTGGTGAGGACCTGCGTCATGCAGAAGATAAGGACGCCGTGAGTTCTTTCTAGCCACTCCTCAAAGAGGGGACTTACCGCCATAACTGTAAGAAGGGTTATGTTTTACAAAAAAAACACATTAATTATTTTGCGTGGAGTAATTTTTTTTTATTCTTGAAGGGTTCGCGCTTTACCACTATCTCACCTGATGGAAAGCGACTATGCGGTCGAGATGGAACGCGCTTACCTAGAAGTAACCTATTCACTTCTGACGTAAAGATTCCCGGGTTGTAGCCATCAGGAAACACAGATTCCGGCAAGGAATTCCACTCCTTAGCTGTACGCACAATGAATGTGTTCCCAAAACATTTTGTGCGTATTTTTGGCTATGTTCTTTGTTCACAAATTCTTATATAAGGAGTTTGTTTATTTATGTCCAATACGACTTTCTTTGTATCACCGCTACATTTTTAGCTACGCAAGTAACTTTTATTTTTAGATTTAAACACAAAGAGACTTGGAAACCCCAGTAGGCACAAGTTCCCCAAACTTTAAATACGCCACATTACGTAAACCGTCTGGTTTTTCGTCTATGGCACGTGGCCATGTTCTGATTTCACAATTCTACCTACTCTCATAAAAATTACCCGTAAATCTATACCTGATTCTGGAAGAACCACCCCACTATCCTATCTTCAACCTAAATCAAGTGAAATAAGGTAGATTTTGGAGTGATTAGAAAGTGGTGGTTACGTCGTATGGGTGTGAAGCGATCTGTGTATAAATCAATCGATCGATCGACGCGTGCGCAACGCCTGCTGGCGATCAAACGCTGCTATTTCTAGGTATGTGTTAAGGGGAGACCGATTTAGATGGAAATTATTATCTCCAAAGTTTAGTTTTGGTTTTTATGATGATTTGGAGTGAAAATGATGAAGGGAGATCTGGGAGGATCGCTTTGTGGAACCATTCGGTGGAGTAGCAATAAAATCTAATCACAGTGATATTTTATAGGTGAAAGTTTGTGTGTATGTTTGTTACTTCTTCATGTTCGAACCTCTGAACGGATTTAGATGAAATTTGGCACACTAATACACCACGTTCTGTCGCATAGAACTTTTAATCTTGGGAGAGAATTTTCGACATTTACGCGGGCTTAGCAAGTGATTTATATGAAGAAAGTTTTCAACTGCAACATGCGCTATCACCCGATGGTGTTACTGTAGCATAGCATGGCATAGCATAGCATAGCATAGCATATCATATCTAAGCATAGCAAAGCATAGAATAGCATAGCATAGCATATCATAGCATAGCATGGCATAGCATAATGAGCCTTATAATGTCCCTACTACTGGGAATCAGGCCTCCGCTCTAGAAGAAGGAATAGGCCGTAATCTTATCCTCCACGCGGACCAAGTGCGGATTGGTGGATGTCACAATTGTTCAAATTTTTAGTTCTAAGACATGCTGTTTTCCTCACGATGTTTTTCTTCACCGTTTCAAGAGCAGTGGTGATGAAATAAATCACATAAAGTAATGCGCCTGGCTGGGTTTGAACCTGCGACTTGCAACTCGTAAATCGGGGTGGTTTCCACTGGGCCACCACTAACTACTCCTGAGGTGTTGCTGAGCTCAAATTCTGTTTTCTTTTTTTTGTGGGTGTGATTTCATCAATTAACTTCTTTCGCTCTGGGTGGAGCGAGAGGGAGTGTCAGACTTTTATTGGCGTATACCCACCCGTGTTCCTTCAGTTGGCCTTTGTATTCCAGGGCTGAGGTTACTTTTTAGTGGCATGAAAAAAATATAAATAAATATAAGTGTAGTAGTAGGTACCAGTACAAATTTTTAAGGTTACGGACGTTTTAATATCTGTATTTAGTTTTTATTTTTACTTTATTTACATTGTTCTCACAAGAAACATGTAACAGATATATTTGTAATTATAAAACATGATTGAAGAGTGCCCACGGAGCTTCCTGCACATTCTTCTCCATAGAGATCTACGCTTTGGAATGTGCAATTAGCATCATTTTTTCTGACTGACTGACTTCTTGACATTTCAAAAGTGTCCTGTAAATGGTTTATTTGAAATAAAATGCTTTGACTTTGAATTTGACTTTGACTTTGTACCTCAAAAGGAAAAACGGAACCTTTGTAGGATTACTTTGTTGTCCGTCCGTCTGTCTGTTTGTCTGTCTGTCGGTCTGAAATCTCAGTGCGCGAGTCCGACTCGCACTTGCCCGGTTTTTTTTTCTATCTAGAAAGTGTTGCTGGAACAAAGTTTTCTCTTGATGGATATTTACAGGTACATAAAACTTCCATGTAAGAAGGAATTTGTAATAAGTTGATATATAAGATGTCCAATAGTTTTTGCCCATTAATCTTAGCAGAGAATTTTAGACGTCCAGGTTTTTTTTATGTAGGAAAATCATCTAATGACAAATCCCGCTCTTGGGCGGAGCGAGAGATAGTGTCAGACTTTTACTGACTAAAAACCCACTCCTGTTCCTTTGCTGCCTTCGTCTCAGGGCCCCGGGTTTCGTTTTCACACTACCCATGACCCCAGTAGGCTTCGACCCTGCTGGGCCCCTACGATTTGCTGACATCTCCCTGAGGCGCGACTCAACGACTAAGGCTCGGTCCGGATGGTTACCGGACGGTCGCATGGCGGGCTACCCATTGCTCGCCGTCCACAAGCCCACGCCTACGGTAGACGTCCAGGCTTCAGGTCTGTGTGTATCTCGCCGACACATACATCCATCTTAACATTTTCATCTCCGCTACGAATGAATTTTGAATTTGTATGAATTTTGTCATTAGATACAATTTAATAATAACTTCTAATTTGGTCACTGAATTATAAATTTTTTTAGTGCAATTCTAGGTAATTTTTTGTTTGAATATGTACGCCGATACTTACGGTTAAACAGACTGAACTCAAACGATATAATATTTTGCATGCTCTTGTATGTATGCAACGTTTACAGAAAACTTTTCTTAAAAAAACTGGGCAAGTGCGCGTCGGACTCGCACCCTGAGGGTTCCGTACAAACTTACCTATGTAAAGAGTTCAATTCCTGATTGGAGTCTCGCAATGATTGAAGAATCTCTAAAAAATCAATCAAGAAGAAAATTTTCTGTTTTCAGATTTATTCCTATATTTGTGTTATAAGACCTTGCTTTATGCAAAATTTCAGGATTCTGGGTCAACGGGAAGTACTCTAGAATTTCGGGTCCCTTGCGTGTAATATACGTTTTTTGCGAAATATTATTATCTTTTTTTTCCGTTAACTTAGAAGTTTGATTTTTTCACAGCTTCAAGGGACCTCAGACTTGAGTATTTAGTTTTCATTTCAATTCGATACGTCAACGCGTTCTCGAGATAAAGGGTCGTTTTTTCCTTTTGAGTTACGGAACCCTAAAAATAGCTTTACTCACAAAAGAATTCGTATTATCTACAGTCGGAACAGTGTAGGGCATTGAAATCTTCCCGATTAGTCTCACCGCGAGTTCCAAGACGAGCTAGAATTTCTCCAGGGATACGTCTCCAAGTAATCGAAACGCAGGCAATGCAGCTCTGAATCAGTGGCGTAGATACTCAAAGAGGCCCTGTGTTAAAAAAAATAATGTGCAAGTACGAGTCAGACTCGCGCACTGAGGGTTCCGTACAAACATACCTATGTAAGTAGTTTAATTTCCGAAGATTTTTCCGAACGCGATGTAACAAGATATTTACTGTGTTCACTTTTATTCCTATACTTCTGCTATTAGACCTTGCTCTATGCCAAATTTCAGGATTTAGGGTCAACGGAAAGTACCTCATGAATTTAGATTTCTTTGAGTGTCGAAATGTGGATTTTTTGCGACATAAACGGCCGTATCTTTTTTTTTCGTTAACTCGACGGTGGAGCACATATTTAAAATAATAATTTATTATTTGTTGTTGTGGCAGTGATAGAAATATACACTCTGTGAATATTTCAACTCTTTACCTCTAAAAACCCACTCCTGTTCCTTCGTTGCCTTCGTCCCAGGGCCCCGGGTTCCGCTCTCTTACGCTTCATAAGATACAGACAGACAGACGGACAGAGAGACAGATGGACGGACAGCGAAGACTTTGTAGTTCGATGTCGTTAGCACGGAACCCTAAAAAGTAATCATAATCTCAACACAACCTCCAACCCTAGAGGCGTTTTACCGTTCCAAATCAAATACTTGCATATGAAATTACTTTCTAAAATATTTTCGTAATAAAAACGTTGCTTCCACTTAAGCCAGTTCGCTACAATATTAAGGCTGGCCACTTTACGCTATGGAAAACGGCTGGAATATTTATAAAAATAGCACAAAAATCATAGCAGCCGCCCGACCGCCTAGCCAGTGGTACTCGTGGATATATAAAACATGCACATGCTGTGGTATGTGCACAGTTGTGGCGCAAACTATTTTTACGTCCGGGGTCAATTTGAAAAGGTCAAACTATTTGTAGTAAATTTTTTTCCTCTTTATTCCAGATATTCGCTGGAGCCGATAGGTTCTAGAGTGGCGAACGCGCAACGAAAGACGCAGCGATTGGAAGGCCTCCCATAGGGTGTCAAAGTCAAAGTCAAAGTTTTTTATTTCACATATGCCTACATGGGCACTTATAAAACGTCAGAAGCTAGTGCACGGTTCCAAATTGGTCGTTTCCTATGGAGAAGAACCGGCAAGAAACTCCATGGTTACTCTTTTTAAAAAATAATTTGTTGTTACAATATTTTCATATAGATATTATGTAAGGACAGTGTAGACTGTTCAATATTGTACTATAAAGTACAATAAAAATAATCATAATTAAAAGAAACCTAAGAATTCGCGGAGTCTACAGTGTTCTCACATTCACATTATAAAAAAGAGGCTATATAAATAAAAGCAAGTAAAATAAATAATTACCGTTGGACCGATGACCTGCGGGGTTACTATGACGTTCAAAGTAAGAATTTTTCATTCTCATTTCAGTGTGGGTAAGAGACAGAGCTATACAGGTTGCCTAGCATCTTGGAAATAAGAATCAAACAATTTTACTTTAAACGTCATGGTACAGGTCCTGGTGAAGGTAGCGGGAATCCGATTGATGCGAGACGTCCAGGACCGTTCATTGTGGCGACAGTAGGGGGAGGCCTATGTCGAGAAGTGGATGTCTATCGGTTGAAATGATGATGGTGATGGTTTAGAAATACATATATAAGTATGTTTATCAATTGTGTAGTACTCATAGCACAAGCTCTGCTTAGTATGGGACTAGATGACGTTGCGTGAAAGTTGATATATATATTCCAAATCCATCTTTAAACATATGGTTTTCTTCGAAAGTAGAATCATAGATATACAGTAAACCTTTTAAACACGGCGAAGAAGATATTGATTTTTTTTTTTTTGGATCTGGGGTATCATCTTATAATTTTTTGCGCTCTAAGGTGGACCAGGAGGGCTTGTGTTTTTTTTATTATTTGATATGAACTAGTGCTTGACTGCGATCTCACCCGATGTTAAGCAGTGATGCAATCGTTGATGGTGACGTGCACTAGTTTATTAAGAGCCTATTCACTCTAGCCTTGAAGGCACTCAAATTATAATTAGATGGGAAGACCACTGCAGGCAAATGGTTCCAGTCTCTCTATGTACGCGGTATAAATGAAGAGGCGAAACGCTTAGTCCGGACCGTAGAGGTTTCAACAACATAAGGTGGATACTCGCCCTAGAAATGAGATGGCGGATTCAAGTCATGCAATTCCCGTGCACACTCTCCAAAATGCATCCTGTCATTCGTTTACTGACTGAAATTACACCTGTACCCTTTAGTTGTTTTTTGCGTTCTAAGACCACAGGTTCTCTTTCAGAAATTCCATGTGGTCCTAGCGGTCATCGTCCCTGCTGGGCTTCTACGGTTTGCTGACATCTCTTTGACGTGCGCGTGGAATACTACGGCGATCGGCACGTACTGTTCCACGCGCACCTCAAGGAGATGTTAGCAAACCGCAGGGGTCCAGCAGGGTCGAAGCCTACTGGGGCCAAGGGTCTGATTCTGAAGGAAGACTCGGCCCTGGTACGAAAGGCAACAAAGGAACAGGAGTGGGTTTTTAATTAGTAAAAGTCTGACACTATCTCCCGCTCAGCCCAAAAGCGGGGGATGTCGTAAGAAGATTTTCCCACCGAAAAAAAACCATTCACAAAATTTGGTAGCTTACTGAAACCAGAGTAATCACAAACCAAGTGAATCAAATGTCAGGCATGCCTAATGATGAATATTTGATGCCTAATACCGGTGGTAATTATCGATAATGGCGAATGCTTTGCCAAATTAATGCGCCTTTTCATCATCGTTACGTCAGTGAAGCGGAATTTATGACGCTTCTAGACAAATCAGAGGAATTTACGAACACTTAGGGCTGAAACTGCGTTACGCGGACGCCCGCGCGGTCCCATACATAAAATGCTCCGTTGCAAGGACCCGCGTGGGCATTCGTTGCGGCAGGCCGCGCCCCGCACCGCCTTTTCGACACGACTACATGCACACCATTTAAGTTGAACTAGCGACACTGCGCAGGTAATAATTCGGTATCCACGACGGTGACCATCGCACACGCGCTTTGTCACGAGACGGGTGACCGTCGCGGGTGTCCGTTTAACGCAGTTTTGGCCCTTGGAAGTGTGGTTATAATTGAATTGTACGTTGGATTATGACTAGTCCTATCGAAGACGCCTCGAGCATCAGGAGTCATAGAGTGGTTTCTGGCTACCACAGACGCGGCTTTGCGGACGGCGAGTAATGGGAAGCTAACCCTCCGGCCGTCCGAAGGCCTAGTAGGGCCAATGTATGTTAAAGCTGCGGAAATGTTTGAAGGACTGACTTTTTACGATGGTAAATCACCCAAAGATATTTACTGACTTTTATTGACTGATTATGACTCACTTTGCCTTGCGTTTTAAGAACCGATCCAGAGGTTTCACTTTTGGAAGCCAACACTACGCACTTTCGACGACTTGGGCTCGGTCCGGACGTTTTTGGATGATTGAATTAAACCTTAGATAGTAACTAAATAGTCTTGCCGACGACACCGAAACGCGAGTTGAGAGTCGCAATGTTGTTTCTGGCCACTACAGGTGCAGTCTTGCGGACGGCGAGCAATGGGTAACGCACGTTCAAGCCGTCCGGTAAGGACTGAGCCCGGATTTAAGGCGCGTTTCCACGGTTTCCACGGTTTCCATCAACAATGCTAAAGGAGCCTAGTAAAAGTGCCCGCAAAGAACAACTGATGGTTTTAGACAGTAAAAGTCTCATACTACCTCTCGTCCACCCTAGAGCGGGAGTAGTTCTTAGGGAGAACATTTCCCACCTAAAAAAAGAAGTCTTAATAGAAAATTGCATAGCCCCTAAGCTGCAAGCCCAATATAGTATCTAATACTCATAATTTAACTGAAAATAATGATTCAAGAAAACCCGTACTCCACCCGTTCAGAGACTCAATATCGGGGATCGAAACTCATTTTCCATTTCCTTCCGAAATTAGTTTCTTGACCTTGAAAGTCATTGCGACCGACCCATTACCATTTACAGTTGACCCCTGGGCTTCACACCATCTTAAGTACTTTATTTGACCCTTGAGGAAAGAAAACTAAGATGTAGGGGTCTTTTTATATCGGTTACAGTATTTAGTATTACTTGGCCTCTTCTTAGAGAAGAATTAAGGGTAAAGGTAGGTCTGGCTTTTATGGTGTATAATAGGAGGGTTGATAATTCCACGTTTGGGAGAAAGTGTGCTTATATGAAGTCATTTGCACCGTTAGAATAAATAAGTAAGTAATGTGAGAAGGTACTATGAAAATGTTGATACCATGTACTTTTTTTATTTATTTTTTGGTGAGAAAATCATCTATTGACGTGGGCGGAGCGGGAGATAGTGTCAGACTTTTATTGACTTCGTCGCCCTTCGTACCAGGGCCGAGTCTTTCTTTCCGAAGCAGACGTTTGGCCCCAGTAGGCTTTGACCCTGCTGGGGCCCTACGGTTTGCTGACATCTCCCTGAGGCGCGCGTGGAACAGTACACGCCGTCGACGACTTGGGCTCGATCCGGACGGTTACTAGACAGTCAGATGGCGAGCTACCCATTGCTCGCGGTCCACAAGCCCGCGCCTACGGTGGCCGGATATCGGGTTCGGGATCCTGGCGGCTAGTGTGTGAGGGCCGCGCCCTCGTGCGTGCAGGTGCGGCCGCCTCCTTTACTAGCATTACTACTTTGCAGAAGGAGGCGAACGCCTGCCACTTCTCCTCGCTTCGGACCATGGCGTCTACCAAGGCCCGGCGCGAGAGATCGTTGCCGCCGATCTCACCCACGAAGACACGGTGATCCACTACCCAAGTGAGGCACACCTCTACCGAGTGCTCCTCCGTGTTCTCCGGGCGGTGCACATAGTGGTGGCACCCGGGCGTCACTTCCGTACGAATCCGGTATACTAATTTTGCTATCGACACCCTAAGGAGGTGTGATAGTGGTCAAACGCGAGCGTAAGGCTCAATTTACACCGAGATGGCAGCGAAGCAGCGAGCAGTTTCAGTGTCATATAATTTTAAACTTTATTTTCATGACTGTAATACTTAGTATTGCTTGAGCCACGGGAGTCGTCGCAGTGCCCGTGGAGCCGCGGGCGGCCTCGCGACTTTTTCAAGTTTCTCAAGCGATACTATTTATTATAATAACAATGAAAATAAAGTTTAAAATTATATGTCACTAAAACAGCTCGCCGTTTCGCTGCCATCTCGGTGTGAATTGAGCCTAAAATAATACTGTAACATTATGTAATCGATTCCTTAACACGTTCAGTGCGGAACGAGGTCTATTACGCCTCGTAAGTGTCTTCCTTGTAGTGCGGCTAAGAGAAAAATAGACATCACTACCGTGCGGCGGAGTGCTGAGGTTAGTTTAGAAATGGAATGAAGATAGTATGCCTAAGATGCCTTTTTAAAACAAAATGCTGTGGTGTATCTACCGAAATACGTGGTCACTTTGACCTCGTATTACACTTAGATCGAAAAAAGTTGTAGTATCTTAAACGTAACGCGGGACTAACAAGCCCCTTATTGTCATAATGATAGTTTTTAAAGGAGTTCTTAACGCCCCGTACCGTAGGAATGGAAATAATACAAAAATAAATGCCGTTGTTAACATTTATTTTTTTTAATGATATAAACCAGTGCTTGACTGCGATCCCACCTGATGGTAAGCGGAGATGCAATCATTGATGGTCAGGCGCACTAGTTTATTAAGAGCCTATTCACTCTAGCCTTGAAGACACCTAAATTATAGTTAGACGGGAAGACCGTAGCAGGCAAATTAATAATAATAATAATAACCCCATCGTCGTATCTCTACGTTGACGCCGTGATGGGGCTTGCGTGCTCTGAGTCCTGGGCCTGTGACGACAGAGTTATTTTGTCGAGACAGGTCTAGGGCAAAGGGCCAGACTAAGAGAGATACAATCCAAGCCAAGGTTGCACATGCCGAGGGATGCATGGCTAGGGGAATGCACTAGAAGCTAGTGTGCAAACTCTGGATAATAGGGGGCCTCCAGTTTTATTTACCCTTGCCGCAGTTAACGCAGGGCTCTGCTGTGGTTGACTTTTAAATCCCTAGCTACTCGTGGGAATATCATGAATACTAGATCTAAAACTAAAAAACTTCTGGCGAGTATGCCTCAGATACGAGAAGATGACGAAACTATGCGACCCTTTTCGTTATCTCCCTCATCTCTTTTTCCATCAACCACATCATCATCACAATCTTTCCGCGTCATTTCGACGCCATCTTCATCATCAATACAGTCAGCGGATGTTGTACAGGAGACGAATTTTGTCGACGATACTGTACCCACTGCTAGAACTGCAACAAGTCGTAGGAAATGGAGTATTGAAATGAATAAATTAATTCTACGCACTTACCTTTATCTCACAAACATGGACACTGACAAAAATGCATATCTTCCATCGCTTCATACTAAGTTCTTAGAAAAATACCCGGATATGCAAGTAAGCCGACAAAGAATAGGTGACCAGCGAAGAGCCATAATTCAAAAGAAATTGCTACCACAAGATACAATTGATCAGATTTATGAAGAAGTCAGGGCTGAATTACAAATGTCTTACACTCAGATACAGCAACACTCCACACAATCTAACACACAGTTCAGCCAGCGTATGAGATGGACGAACGAACATAATGAAGCAATAATAAGAATATATTATACTGTCACGCAATTAGA
Source organism: Mythimna vitellina (assembly GCA_949316375.1). Lineage (NCBI taxonomy): Eukaryota > Metazoa > Arthropoda > Insecta > Lepidoptera > Noctuidae > Mythimna > Mythimna vitellina. The sequence continues at coordinate 3,245,507 of OX438709.1, read as the reverse complement.
AACCAATAAAACAGTCTATAGAAAACATTTACGTGAAGAGTTTATAAATATATACCCAGAATTAACACATGTAACAGAGCAAAGATTATCTGATCAAGTGAGAGCGATTATAAATAATCTATATATAGACACTAAGAGGTTAGAAGAAATCAGAAATCAGGTAGCTGTAGAATTAGAGAATTTCAACAACAATGACCAAAATATCAGTATTTTACAAACAAGTGGCGATCATTTAAATACACAATTACAGACCGAGTCAGATCTATCTGGCATAATCGCAAATTCCCCTGACACACTTACAAACACCCTCATAACTAACGCGACCTTGAATAACAGTAGTGGAGGTGACATTGTTCTTGAATCATTCGTGAATATAGAAGAAGAGAATAATTTCTTGAATAATATAAATATTTCTCAATCTGAGCCAATTAATTTTAATTCTATTTTAGATAGTAGTACAGAAATTGAATCCACATTTCAACAAGCACAACTAAATTTTATAGATACACACCCCACTAATAGACCATATATTCCCAAGCAGAAAACTTCCAGAAAGTTTTCTACAATAGTTAATTACATAAATACCGTCATTCTTCCTAAACACGTTAATGGTGATACCGAGTTTATTAAATTGCAGACAATAATTTATTGTGCAGCATGGACGGCAGCTAAATGCAACGGAGCTAAAATATCGAACCTGATACAAAGTGAACGCCGCACATATAAATATAGAAAACCAAAGTGGCAAATCAGATTAGAAAAGAAAATCGAAAATTTAAGAGTAAATATAGGTAGGCTGACACATTTCATGAATGGTAATAGAAGTCAAAAATTAGTAGCAGCAGTCGAACAAATAAAATTAAAATATCAGTTGCACGCTCAACACGAAAATTCTAATACACGAATAGAACACTTTTTGGATACTTTAAAACAAAAATTGAGCGCAGCATCTAGCAGGCTTAAAAGATACATGATATGCACTAATCGCAAAGTACAAAACACAAAATTTAAAAACAATGAAAAAATATTTTATAGGAACCTTGCGTCTAACAACAAAGACATTACTACCAAAAGGCTAGATACACCTTCACCGGAATCACTACGAGAATTTTGGGCCAATATTTGGGAAAATCCAGTATACCATAATGAACACGCAGACTGGGTCAGCGATGCAGCTACAGAAATTCCTGCTATGGAATTTGAGTTTATACCTATAGAAACATTTAAAGAAGTCATTAAGCGTACACACAACTGGAAATCGCCAGGTACTGACAACATCCATAACTATTGGTATAAAAAGTTCTCTAGCATACATCCTTTCTTATATAACCATTTAAATACATTCATACAATCACCACATTTACTTCCAATATACATCACACACGGAGTAACATATATGATACCTAAAGATATAAATGACACCACAAACCCTGCAAAATATCGACCAATTACTTGCCTACAAACCTTGTACAAAACATTAACAGCCTGCGTAAGCGAAGTAGTATACGAACATTTAATAAAAAATAACATTCTAGCAGAACAGCAAAAGGGATGTCGTAAGCATAGCCAAGGATGTAAAGAACAACTAACCATTGACGCGATAGCAATGAACAGCGCTGTTAAATGTAGGAAAGACATTCATACTATGTTTATCGATTATCAAAAGGCTTTCGATTCAGTTCCGCACAGTTGGTTATTATACGTTTTAAATTTATACAAAATTCACCCAACACTGAAGCAATTCTTAGAAACGTCTATGCAGAACTGGCAAACTGTACTTAAAATTAATTCATCATCGACAACAGTAGCTACTGAACCGATCTCTATTAAACGTGGAATTTTCCAAGGAGACGCTCTGAGTCCTCTATGGTTTTGCATGGCACTAAATCCATTGTCACACTTGCTGGATAAAACAGACGTGGGATTCACACTGGCAAACCATAATACACAATATAAACTAACACACCTAATGTACATGGATGACATAAAGTTATATGCAGCAGACAAGGAAGCACTTTTTCAACTAGCTGATACAACTCAGCTATTTTCTGATGACATTTGTATGTCATTCGGAGTCGATAAGTGTAAAATCTTGTCCGTTGTAAAAGGTAAAATACAAAATAATAGTTACACGTTAGGATCAGGTGAATCAATCGACCCGATGGATGAACAGAGTACTTACAAGTATTTAGGTTTTAAACAGTCTCGACAGATACAACAAAAACTATCAAAACAAGAACTGCTCAAAAAATTCTCACACCGCCTCAACCTTATTTTAAAAAGTAACCTAAACTCTAGAAATACGATAAAAGCCATCAACACATTTGCAATACCTATTCTCACATACTCTTTCGGAATTATAAAATGGTCAAAGGCTGATATCAAAAAACTACAGCGTACTGTCCACATACACCTTACCAAGCATAGAAAACACCATCCAAAATCGTGCATACAACGACTTACACTGCCTCGCCAAGAAGGAGGAAGGGGACTGATAGACATTCAGAATTTACACAATAAACAGATACATTCACTCAGAGTGTACTTCCATTATAAATCAGAAAATTCATTACTACACAAACAGATATCGGATATAGATAAAAAACTTACGCCACTAAATCTCCAAAATAGGAACACGCAAATAAATGAACACATTACAAGTACACAACAAAAAATTGCAGCATGGTCTGAAAAAGCCCTTCATGGAAGACACCGAGCCTCCCTGAGCCAGCCACACGTCGATAAATTGATGTCGAACGAATGGCTCAAACGAGGCGAATTGTTTCCAGAGACTGAGGGTTTTATGCTAGCAATACAAGATCAAATAGTAGCCACTCGTAACTACAGAAAATATATCATGAAAGACCAGAATCAGCCGACTGATTTCTGCAGACACTGCAACAGTGCCTCCGAAACCATCCAACATATTACAGGAGCATGTAAATCGCTAGTCCAAACAGATTATAAACACCGCCATGACCAAGTTGCTGCAATTATACACCAACATTTAGCATACAAATATAAACTTGTAACTAAAATGGTGCCTTATTATAAATATAAACCAGAAATAATTTTAGAAAGTAAGGACATGAAAATTTACTGGGATCGGACTATTATTACAGACAAAACAATTCACTACAACAGACCCGATATTACTGTTCACGATAAAACTAACAAAACCGTATATCTGATAGACATAGCAATACCTAACTCACACAATGTTCAAACCACGATATCCGAAAAGCTCAGTAAGTACCAAGATCTCGCCATAGAAATTAAAACACAATGGATAGCTCAAACAGTTCATATTGTCCCGATTGTTCTTTCGTCTACTGGCATAATACCAAAATCTCTCGCACAGAGCCTCAACACTCTACAGATACCAGCTCAAATATTGTACATGCTCCAAAAAGCCACCATCCTTAACACCTGTCGTATCACAAGAAAGTTCCTGACTTCTTCAACGCTGACATCTACCGTTTCCATTTAAATCCCGCCTTACATACTTGGCCCCGGCCCGTGTGTAAGGTTTATTAATCTCTCTTATACGGGAAGAACTATAAAGAACTAAACAAAATAATAATAAACGACGGAACTCAAACGATGACAGGCGATGAACTGAACTGAAAAAATGCTGACAAGAAGCCGGGCCCAAAAACTAAACACACACCCAACATCTTCGGGTTCGTCGCTCAGCTCCGCCTCGCAGCCGCCGGGACCAGCGCCAACCGTGAGTCCAGAGATTCCGGTCGCTGCAGTTGCGTCGAGCTCGAGCGACGAATACTTCTCGCCGCCGACGACACCACCACCTGCGCGTCGACGGGGAAGAGGCCGACCTCCGGCCAGCTTAGGACCTCGAGGCCCACCGGCCTCTGATAGGGTCCCCGCTGCCGGTGGAAGTGTGCAGCGCATGCGATGGACATCATCCATTAATGAAAATGTCATGCGCTCATACTTTGGGGCTACAGAGGGGGGAATTAACCTGACTGCGTATCGTGGTCGGATGCTCTCTCTGTTTCAGGTGCTTGAGCCAGCTGTCAACGTTTCTGCCCAACGACTATCGGATCAGGTGCGGGTCATTCAGCGTAATCGTATGTTGGATGACGCCGTACTTGATAGACTGCGTCTGGAATCACAGAGTAGCCGTGTTTCACCTGCTACACCACAGGACACGGTGCAACGTCAACCCACTGCTTCACCGCGACCCGACCACGTTGGTGACGCCGATGATGACGCGGCTATATCTGTGAGTACCCAATGTAATGAACGATTGAGGGGCGCTTTGGAGGACGCATTTCGAGAGTACCGCTCCACACCGCTGGGGCTTAGACCTCGTTTACCTCGTTTGCCCATGCACAAGAGAAATAGGGCGCTGGTGTGTGCTCTAGATTCGCAGCTATCAAATTGTTTTGATAGCAGCAAAGACCTCACTGATACCCACTCAATCTTGTACTGTGCGGCTGTAGCGGCATGTCGTGTAGCTCATGTTAAATTTCCTAATTGTGACAGAGCTACACGATCAGCTGTGCCAGCTTGGCAGTGCAGGATAGAGCGTCGTATCGGTGAGGCTAGAGCACTCATCGGTAAGCTTATCTGCTTCAGGGAGGGCAACACTCGCCCTAGGGTGATGCGCTTTGTGAGGCGGGCATTCTCGGGGACTGATATTAGCCCTCGAGATTATCTGCCCTGTGTCACAGAGCGTATCGACTTCCTGAAGCAGAAGATCTATGCATGGGCAAACCGTATTCGACGGTACAAGCGGCGAGTGGAGCGGTACACTCAGAATCGTACGTTCCAAAGCAACGAAAGGTGGGTTTACAGGGATTGGGAGCGACCGGACCAAGGTGTGACTGATACGCGCCTGCCAGATGATGACGCCATGTGTTCATTTTGGCGTAGCATTTGGTCGGCGCCTGTCAGTCACACCGAGGGTGATTGGATTCGAGAGGTCGAGCGCGCATGCGATCCTATACCAGAAATGGGGGCAATAACCATCAGCCCCCAAGATGTAGCTCGTGCAGTCCGTCCGTTGCCTAATTGGAAATCTCCTGGGCCGGACGGGCTGCACAATTTCTGGATTAAATGGTTTCAAGGGTCGCACGCTTGCTTGGCATCTCAATTTCAGTCTGCCTTAGAGTCTGGTTCGCTGCCCCAGTTTCTAACCACAGGAATAACCCACCTGCTCCATAAATCAGGTAGTACTACGGAACCCAAAAATTATAGACCAATCACGTGTTTGCCAACGGTCTATAAAGTTCTTACATCCATTCTGAGAGCTAAAATCAACAATCATATTGAGACAAATTCTATCATGTCTGCCTCTCAGAATGGATGTAGGAACGGGTCCCGCGGTACTAAGGAGCTGCTCCTCATCGATATGGCCATTAGCCAACAGGTTCGACGGTCTCGAAAGAATCTGTCGGCATGTTGGATAGATTATAAGAAGGCCTATGACTCTGTTCCTCATACATGGCTCATGAGGGTGCTAGAATTGTATAAAGTTGATGCAACTCTGCGCACCTTCCTGATGTCATGTATGGGGCAGTGGAGAACAGTCCTTCACTATCCGGGATGTCGACAGATTCAGGAGAACAGCGAACCGATAAGGATTGAGCGTGGCATATTCCAGGGTGACAGTCTGAGTCCACTGTGGTTTTGTCTAGCCTTGAACCCTCTCAGCACACTGCTGGAGGGTTCTGGCTTAGGTTACCGGTTGAAAAGAGGCGGTCAGGTCATATCTCACCTTCTTTACATGGACGATCTGAAACTCTTTGCCCCCAACAACTTGCAACTGGTGGAGCTACTGAAGGTAACTGAAACCTTCAGTAGTGCCATCAGGATGGAATTTGGTGTGGACAAATGTGCAGTCGTACATGTAAAGAGAGGTGAGATTATGGAATCCGTGGGAATTCAACTCACGGATTCCATACACCTTAGATCCCTCTGCTCAACCGAAACTTACAAGTATTTGGGTATGTCGGAAGCATTAGGCATCAATACTGATGACGTAAAACGATCGTTGAAAGAGCGCTTCTTTGGCCGCCTGAATAAAGTGCTGAATAGTCTTTTGTCAGGCGGAAACAAGGTGCGCGCTTTCAACGGTTGGGTCATGCCGGTATTGATGTATTCTTTCGGCATACTCAAATGGACTCAGACAGAACTCGACGCCCTGGATAGGAGGGTCCGCACACTACTTACCGCAAATCGGATGCATCACCCACGGTCATCGGTGATGAGACTGTATATCCCACGGAAGTGCGGGGGTCGTGGCTTCTTAAATGCTAAGACCCTGCACAACCGCGAGGTATGCAGTCTCAGGGAATACTTCCAAAAAACCGACGTGGGTATGCACCGAGATGTGGCAGTGGTGGACAAGGGCCTCACTCCGCTCTCCTTGGCAAACGAGAACTGGCGCAAACCTATAGTACTGGATACTAATGACCGCATAGAAGTATGGCAGAGCAAGGAGCTTCACGGACGCTTTTACCGGGCCTTACATGGGCCTAATGTAGACCTGTTAGCGTCCGTATCTTGGCTGCGTTTCGGTGACCTCTTCGGGGAAACCGAAGGTTTTGTCTTTGCGATTATGGACGAAGTTATGATGACGAACAACTACCGGAAATACATTGTGAAGGACGGTACGGTTGACATCTGTCGGGCATGCCACCGACCCGGGGAATCAATCCGACACATTATTTCTGGGTGTTCTCATTTAGCTAACGGAGAATATTTGCATAGACACAACCTCGTAGCCAGGATTATCCACCAGCAACTTGCTCTTAAATACAATCTTGTGGAATCAGAAGTACCGTACTATAGGTATGTGCCCGACCCAGTTCTCGACAATGGTAATATCACGTTATATTGGGATCGATCTATCATCACTAACAGGACTATTGTTGCCAATAAACCTGATATAGTGGTGGTAGATCGACTAGAGCGTCGCACAATGATTGTTGATATAGCGGTCCCTCATGACGAGAACCTCGTGAAAGCTGAGAAAGATAAGCAAACTAAGTATCTTGACTTAGCTCGCGAGGTTGTCGACATGTGGGAAGTGGATAGAGCAATCATTGTGCCGATAGTCGTGACGGCCAATGGCTTAATTTCCAAGAGCCTCGACCAACATCTGAAGAGGCTCTCGTTAGGCAGTTGGATCAAGGGCTTGATTCAGAAGGCAGTACTCCTGGACACGGCGCGTATTGTTCGGAGATTCCTCTCTCAGGAGCCCTGACCACCGGTAGCTTGGACCCTGTTCCCGATGCCGGTGGGCTACTATTTTTTATATTTTTAAATGTTTTTTTAATAATTTTTTTTAAGAAATATTTAAAAATGTAATTTATATGTGTAAGTAATTTAATAAATGGAATAATATATTATTTATTACTCAAAGAAAAGAAAATACATGACATGTTACATATAAGTTTAAGCTCATTTTTTACATGTTTTGTGAATAATGTCCCCTATGCTAGGAAAGTTCTGTGTTATAGGAGACAACTATTCGTCCATTTTTTACAATAACTAGAATTGTTCCAGTCCTTCGATGTACGCGGTATGAACGACGAAGCGAAACGCTTTGTCCTGACCGTTGAAGTTTCAACAACGTAACATGTTAAGAAAATCTAATTGATTGCATAAATTATTTGTTGTTTGTGGAATTTCTAAGAAGCAGTGGGCAAAATTGTTTACTGATTCTAATAATATCGCTTCGATAATATCTTATCGTAGGTGTAAAAGGTCAAATCTGGAGTATTTTAAGGCCAAGGTGATTCATCCTAATGACTATATTTCCTTCAGTGGTGCTAAATATACTAGTCATGTTTGTGAACGAAAGCTAGCAGTTGAGACTGGTCATCTCTTAAAATTGAAATTTAAGCCCATATAATCAAGTTTGGGATGCCTTAAAGCTGTGAAAAAATCAAACTTCTGAGTTAACGAACAAAAAAGATATGGCCAAAATGGCAATGGCCCTATGGTCGCAAAAAACGTATATTTCGTATTTTCGTTGACCCAGAATCCTGAAATTTTGCATAAAGAAAGGTCTTATAACACAATTATAGGATTAAATCTGAAAATAGAAAATTTGTTGTTAGGTCTCAATTTTTTTTGGCGATTTGTTTTTTTTTCTCTCTACATAAGTAAGTTTGTTTGTATGGAACCTTCAGGGCGCGAGTCCGACTCACACTTATTTTATTTTATTACTATTGATAAGCTCACGCTTGAATATAGGCATCAGATGATATAGTTACGCCTCTGATCTCAACTGATGGAAAGCGTCGATGTGGTCGGCGATGGAGCACGCGTGCCTAGAAGTAACCTATTCACTCTTGATATAAATACCCTCTAAGTTAAAGCTATCAGGAAACACAGACTCCGGCCGGGAATTCCTTTTCTTAGCACCTTAGTAACCTAAGGTATCTCCTACAAAATTACACACAACTATACATATCTTTGGCTTTGCAGACTACCTACCGTCTAAGTTATTATATCGGGATAACCTTTTGAATCTGCTGTCGGCTGTCAACAAGGTGATCCCCTCGGGCAAGTTATCTTTAGTTTAGCTATCCACACAATTTTTCGACAGCTAAAGTGGTATGTCAATGACGGAACCCTAGAAGGCGATGTAGACACGATTTTAGATGATCTACTATTTCTAAAAATTTATTTACGAAGGAGTTTAAGGAGGAGTGGCAGGCGGTCGCCTCCTTCTGCGAAGCAGTACCTAATGCTAACAAATGAGGCGGCTGCACATGCACGCGCGAGGGCGCGGCCCTCTTGCCCCAGCCACCGGGTGGTGCGAAATAGATCACCCAGACCTTGGAAAAATGACAAAGAAGGAACAGGAGTGGGTTTTTAGTCAGTTTGACACACCCTGCCGTCAACCCTAAACCTTTCGAAATATGATTTATTCTTATCTGACAGTACGGACAGACAGACCCTTCAAAAATTCAACGTGATAGCTCTAGAAATAAATATATTGCTTATTTATTCGGTCACAAAATTGTAGGAGGTAACATCTAGAATTTATTCAGTAGGTATCATGAGGCCAGGACCACACAAAATATATATTTTCTATCATTTCCTCGTAACTCAATACTTTTTTACCAACAAGCCCTATCCATTATTGCCAGTGTAAATATCTCTGTGTGCTTTAACATGTCTATGTGTGCGTGCGATGACGTGCAACAAGTTATATTATCGAACGACATTTTCTATGTGTGAGTGTGATTACTGAGCATTCGATTTGGAACTCTAACTTAATAAAGTTAGAGTTGCAATTCAAATGAGGCGTGATTCTTCTAGTGGTATTAGAAGAGTACAAATTGAGTTTTATATAGAGGAGATACGGTTGGAAATAGCTTGTTTTGTTGCACGTATATGTCGGTAAGGACGCTAGCTGTCTTGTGGTGGTCGATAGCTCGACAGTCGGTTACAAATTCAAAGGTTTGTTGCCAAGACCGAGCTTTTATTTGTAAACTAAATATTTTTCATGAAACTAGCGACGAGGTTGCACTGCAAATGTTTTCGTGATGTTGTTGTGATGTTGAATGTGAAGTGTTTTTGTATAAAACATGAATGGTTTCTAGCAGTTAGTTTTGTTATGCAGTTGATGTGCAATTATTTTGCGAGGGGTCTGTCTGTTTGAACATCAAAAAAGATAGATAACGCCTAAACACTCGAGTGACATTCGGTAACTTCCGTCACTCAATCCGCAAAAGTTTTTCCAGGAAAATACGTGTTTTTTTTTTTTTTTCAATCTGAAAATATTTTGGAATTTTTTTTTTCGTTATTCCGAATCTCGATTAAATGTACAAGGTTCCTATAGTTATATTTTCTTTTTATAATTTATGAGGACATCCGGAAAAGTTTTTCCAGGAAAATACGTGTTTTTTTTTTCAATCTGAAAATATTTTGGAATTTTTTTTCGTTATTCCGAATCTCGATTAAATGTACAAGGTTCCTATAGTTATATTTTCTTTAATTTTTATAATTTATGAGTACATTATGAAAGGCGAAATTTCACGTAAAATAGAAGATTTTCAGAGGTACTTTACTGGATTAGTTTTACACTAACTTATTATTTGATTTCAATAGGAACCTAAATAATATCCACAAAATATCAATGTTTCCAAAATATATATATATATTTTTTTAATTGATAATAACCAATGCTTGACTGCGATCCCACCTGATGGTAAGCAGTGATGCAATCATTGATGGTAAGGCACTAGTTTATTAAGAGCCTATTCACTCTAGCCTTGATGACACCTAAATTATAGTTGGACGGGAAGACCGCAGCAGGCATTTTTTTTTTTTAAACCATATAAACCATTGCTTGACTGCGATCCCACCTGATGGTAAGCGGATATGCAATCATTGATGGTCAGGCACACTAGTTTATTAAGAGCCTATTGAATCTAGCCTTGAAGACACCTAAATTATAGTTGGACGGGAAGACCACAGCAGGCAAATTGTTCCAGTCCTTCGATGTACGCGGTATAAACGACGAAGCGAAACGCTTAGTCCGGACGGTTGAAGTTTCAACAACGTAAGGGTGGATACTCGCCGTTCGTCGGGTTGTCCGATGGTAGAAAGGAGATGGCGGAATCAAGTCAAGCAATTCCCGCGCACACTCTCCAAAATGTAACCTGTAAAATACCGATAGGCTGGCTACCCTGCGCCTGTGCTCGAGGCTTTGTAGATTGGACTTAACCAAATCTGGATCCCCGATTAGCCTCTTCGCACGCCTTAAAAAACAATTAATTGAATCCAAATCTCTTAATTGTTCCAGATATCTAGAGAAAGATGTGTAATACTGTCATAATCACGTATGAGGTTGTATGGGTATCACAGGTTGGGCGGTCTTAGGATTTCTAGTTTATCAAAATGTAAATGACTAGATTATATTACCAATTGGAATAGGAATTATCAATAACTTACTACATTATTGCAATTTGTCGAGCATTAAATGACTCGCTCTGTGTGGGCTCAAGTGGCTTAATTTATGTCACTTAAAACTACGGGGGCTAAAATAAACCATTGATTATATTATTCTGGGAAGTATTTCGAAGTAATCTAATAAAGATAAGCTCTTTAAACTTATCAGTATCATTTTCTCGCAGCTCTACTTCGCCTTTTTTTTACACGGGAATGCATAAAAAAAAATCAGTCAAGCACTAGTATATAACAATAAAAATAAAATTACTTCTCGCTCTCTGGAGTGAGAGGGAGTCTTCATATCCCTTCAGTTACCCTTTCCGTTGCAGAACCAAAGGTCTACGGTGGTGGGAGGGTAAGTTTGTAAAAATTTGACAGACTGAAATTACTTAAAAAAAAAAATACTACCGACTTCTTTGATTTCCGAAGTCGGTGTTTCTAGTTTGGACCGATTTTTTGTGAAAAGTTTTTTATTTTACACTTTTTAATAATTTTTTGTCATCATGATAAAAATAGTTCTTTTTTTAATTTAAATTCCTTCTGACCCAGTATGCCACGGCAATACCTCCACCACCTTGTGACAGGAATATTAAAAGTAGGTAAATCTTAAAAAAAAAATAAAAACAAATAAGTCACTTTTGTCCGCAACTGTACGTGTTTCGTTACGAGGTCGTAAAGTATCATCGCGCTCGCTATATCACTCGAGGGTAACCAGGATAGTCAGTCGAGTGTCAACTGCTTTGCAAGCTTGCAACCACGTTAAAAACGTTGCTTTATTTAAGCGATTTACTGGGTTCTTACCATGACCTGAGGTCAAAAGTAGTGATTGTCACATAGTAATGAAACAATGAAAAACTAGAATTGGTCGATAAAACTGTTTTCCTGGGGATTACGCTTGACTCAAGGCTGCAATGCAACTATATTGTAAATCTGTGCTTTTTTTTTTGTTATGTTGTTGCCTATTGTATTGCCTGCATCGAATAAATATTATTCAATTCTATTCTATTCTATTCTATTCTATTCTATTCTATTCTATTCTATTCTATTCTATTCTATTCTATTCTATTCTATTCTATTCTATTCTATTCAATGGGGTCCTCATTTAACTTCTCTTGCAGGACGGCTTAGCTCAGCTGCATATGCTGCTAGGAAAATCCGCCAATTTACGGATGTTGATACCGCTAGACTAGTCTATTTTAGTTATTTTCATAGTATCATGTCATACGGTGTCTTACTATGGGGACGGGCTGCAGACATCGACTCAATCTTTATGCTACAATCTTGATCTTTTTAGCAAAAGAGGCGATATAGATAATTATGTTACAAGAAATAAGGACCAATTAGTTCAACCATGTTTCAGACTGGCTAAAGTGGCCTCTTCTTTCATGGGATACTGTATGAAATGTTATAATAAAATACTTGCCAAAAAATTTGAACTTAATAAAACGAAATTTAAATCTTGTATTAAACGCACACTATACGTAAGGCAAGCATATTATAAGTTGGAGGATTCATTCAAGATAAAAATGCTTGGCTCAATGCTGGTCCAGCTCTAATACCACCGGGGTGTACAAATTGATTAGTTTGGAAATTATTATTATTATTTATTATGTTTTCCATGGCAGTTGAGAGTTTGTCATGTTAACTTAAATGTCTCACTGATGGTAGCGCGTGTGTTGGATCATTTGGTTCCCTTCAAAATGGTTGAGCTGAGTGGTGCTAATATTAGCGTCATGTCCGTGAACGGGTGCAGTCAGTTGAGACTGGTCATCTCTTAGCTGCCAGTTGCTATTTTAATATCTTTACTTAGTTTTTATTTCTACTTTATTTACATTGTTCTCACATGATAGCGACAACAAACATGTACTTAACAGAGATATTTGTAATTACAAAACATGACTGAAAAAAGTGTTCATGGAGTTTCTAGCACATTCTTCTCCGTAGAGATCTACGCTTTGGAATGTGAAATTAGCATATTTTTTTCTGACAGACTGACTTCTTGACATTTCAAAAGTGCCTGTAAATGGTTTATTTGAAATGAAATGCTTTGAATCTTTGAATCTTGAAACTTGAATCTTGAATCTTGAATCTTGAATCTTGAATCTTGAATCTTGAATCTTGAATCTTGAATCTTGGATCTTGACGTGTCAAAAGGTCAGGCGCGCGAGCGAGAAAGAGGGAATGGAGCTATATACTCTACTTTAAGAGGCAGATATATTATTTTTGATGATTTTAAATACAACATCACGTCTAAACGGCTAGTCCGTATATTTGAAAAAAAAAATTAGACTAAACTATTTGCCTAATAATTTGCTAAATGAATATTTAAATATTATTTTTCATAGATCTTGGTGTGATTTATTTTCAAATTTAAATACCTATCTTTTGATATACGGTTTTTATTCATATTGTGTTTAGTAAATAAAGGATATATTATTATTCGAAAAATCTTGATGCGCAGGGAGTGACGCTAGCTCCTCTTTTGTTTGCTCAAGGTCACTGGCTTTTAGTGTCGCCTTAATGGTTCAATTTAGGTCGTCAAATGGATAGCGTTAAGAGCTCGTGATAAGGCTTCTGGACTGGTTCTAAATAAGACTTCTTGATTTGTTTTAGCATTGAATAAAATATTTTCGTGTATTTGGCTGATAGGGATATATTTATGCGTAAATTTTAGTTTGCCTTCTTTTTTATTTTTTGAGGTTAGAAATCATCAAATAATTTATCTCTCTCTCGGGTGAAGCAAGAGGGCGTGTCAGACGTTCTTCCCATTCGATTATAATTTAAGTATCTTCAAGGCTAGAGTGAATAGGCTCTTAATAAACTAGTGCGCTTCACCATCAACGTTTGAATCACTGTTTGCCATCAGGTGGGATCGCAGTCAAGCACTAGTTTATATTTCATTTTTAAAAAAAAATTCCTTCATTTGCCCTTTACGTTCCAGGGTCACGGTGACTCTTGCAAATGTTCCCGCAGCCCTAGGGCTGAAACAAACGTCCCTATAAGTAGGTAGTTTGCCATCGTGGTGAAAAGATTTGTTAACTGATAAAAGTCTATTGCCCAGGGTGCGCTGAACATATCGAAAAAAAAAAAACGGAATGTGAAGAAGGTGAAGTAATCTGGTGTGGTGATGGTGTGTGGTGTGCTGTGTGGTGTGGTGTGTGGTGAAGTGATTAAGTGCAAGTGAAGTGTTACTAGCATGGTCATAAATCTTATTAACTTGAGCAATTGCCTGCTCCATTGCGCGTCGCAGTGTCGATTCCCTCACAGAACACTCGCTCGCGAACTGCGCGTGTGCATTTCATGTTCGTACGAAGCCCTTGCGCCGCCCGCGCGCCTCTCGCACGCCGGCTACACCCCATACTCGAGTGGCGCAAGAAGTGCGCGCGTGCCGCCATAGTTCAAACGCGAAAGAAACTACGTGCGCACGAACTGCGCGCACGCTGCACGAGCGCCTCATTCGAGCTTTGCCGCAGCAGCACTAGAGCAGCGTACCAAACTTAAGCGCCTATACACTACTCGATATTCATACAGTCTTAGTCTATGTATCGTCACACAAGAAAAAGAGCAACTTACGCCAATGTCGTGTAAAGGAATGAAACAGAACGATGAGATAGATATACATAGACTAAGATTTTCTGAATATCGAGTAGTGTAATAGGCCCTTTAGGCTGTAACCGCACGCGAGCAACACGCGTGCAGTTTGCAAGCGTCTAGCGAGCGGCGCATTCACCAGGTCTGCCCCCCTAGTCAAGTTACGATCGTTTCCAATTCCTTTGTTCTGACCACGTGACTGAGCGTTGAGATGACGACAGAACAAAGGAATCGGAGGCGTGGCCTACTCGAGGCATTCGACGCAAACGAAACGATCGTAACTTGGCTAGAGGGCTGGACGCACCTATACAGGCCTAATTCCTAGTGCAGAGCAACACTTTTTTTAAAAAAGAATTGCAAGCCAAAAGCCTTTTTTTCACATTCACTGGGTGTTGGCGATTATATAGGGACCAAGTCCTCGTACATATGACCCAAACGTATATAGAGTATAAGCTCAGTAAAGTCTACGTAAGCCGTAGGAATTGAATGTGAAAACTAGGTCACAGAACCGACTCGTTAAAGTTTACACTGCTGTAAAATCTGACTATATACTATATGAGTAAAAGTTTCCACATGAGAGCAAATAAACGGTATATTGATTATTTTGTTGCAAACTTAGCTTCTGCTAGCGGCTTCGCCTGCGTGAAAGTATGTTTCTCCATACTAACTTTGGACCCCATTTCATCCCCTTAGGGGGTGCATATTGGAAAATCCTCTCTAAGGTTGAACGCTACGTTACGCGGGCGCCCGCACGGTCCCATACAAAAGTGCTCCATCCGGACACCTATCGCGGACACACCTCGCGCCCGTTTTGCTACGTAATAACACATAAAATTCCTCAATCGACACGACTACATGCACCCCGTTAAAGTTGAACTAGTGACACAACGCAGGTAATAATCCGGTTTCTGCAACGGGGACCGCCGCACACGATACACGTGACGTCATGCGAAGGCGAGTGCAAGCACGGGCGCCCGCTCGGGTTCCCGCTTAACGCAGCGTTGGCCCTTAGTACTGGCCTGCGTTATAATAAGAAGCACTGTGCTAAATTTCATGTTCCTAGTCCCAGTAGTTTTTCTCTTTTTATATTTATAAATACATAGACTAGTGCGAGGAGCAGTGGTGGCCCTGTGGTAACGGACTTACAAGTTGTAGGTCGTGATTTCAATGCTTTGCTTTGTGTAATTTATTTCAGCAACTCCCGAAGCGGTGAAGGAAAACATCGTGAGGAAACCGGCATGTACTAGAATAAAATATTCGAAGGCATGTGATATCTACCAACCCGCACGGGGCGCGTGTGGTGGACAACGGTCCTCTCCTAGAGAGGAGGCTGGAGTTCCAGCACTAAGAACATTATGAGGTTGATTATGCTTATATACTTACGCTTATAATACTAACGGATACCCAGTGTGTGCTGCTATGTATTTTGAGGATACCGTACTTAAGTCGGCAAAAACGGAACCCTTGAAGGGTGGCCCGGCTGAACGCATGCCAGAGGATCATGGCCATATGAATGGTGCAAAAGTACTGGACGAAACGAAGCGGTGAGCCTCCTTGCTGGCCAGTCAACAAAGGAACAGGAGTGGGGTTTTAGTCAGTAAAAGTCTGACACTATCTCTCGCTCCGCCCAAGAGCGAGATTTGTCATTAGAATCTTCTAATGACAAATCTCGCTTTCCTACCAACCAAAAAAAAAAAGCTCCTGGAAGGATCACTTTATTGTCCGTCTGTCTGTCTGTCAAGAACCTTTTCCTCTGAAACGCGTGAAAGTCCATACTAACATACGTTTCAGAGAAACCCCTGAAACAGGATACGCGGCACATGGCCCGGCGGCATGTTTTTTTTTTTAAGTGGGAATATCATCTTATGATAAATCCCGCCCTTGCGCGCAGCAGGAGATAGTGTCAGACTTTTACGGATAAAAAACCCACTCCTGTTCCTTTTTTGCCCTCGTCCTTGGGGGGCTTTGATTTTCACACTATCCGTGGGCCCGGTGGCGTGTGCCGATTTCATCTAAATCCGTTCAGTCATTCAAGCGTAAAGAAGTAACAAACACACACACAACAAACTTTCACCCTAATAATCTTTATAGATTTGTTAATTTATTTATTTATTTATTATTTATTTAATTAATTATTTATTTGTTTATTAATTAATTAATTAATTAATTAATTTATTTATTATTATTCTTTTTTATTTATTTATTTAATGATGTATTTATTTGTTTATTTATAATAAGCACACCAAGTATGACACTTGATCACAAATCACAATCACAATAATTTTATAAAAAGTTTATCTATGAAGTTTCTTTCCTATTCTTCTCCATAGGAAACGACTATCCGGAACCGTGCACAAGCTTCTGATATTTTATTAATGCCCATGTATGCCAATGTCAAAAAAACTATTTTGAATTTGCTCTTTAAAAACATTATTTTAACAAAATGCAGGAATAACGTATACTTATATGCAATTAACTAAACGAATTACTCAGTAGATCAACTACTAACAAACACTAACTGAATTGCAAGTGTCCAATTTAAATGAGCACTAATTAGCTCGAGCGAGCGGACGCATTACTGAATTACTTTTTAATTTTATAACTAACTTCGTTCCGTGTTTTTCTAGGTGAATACATGATATACACAGTTCTGATGTAGAGGATTTTTATGTCTGATGAAAACGCTATGGTTTTTTTTTGAGTTGTGAAATCACGCGCTCTAGGGTGGAGTGAGAGGGCGTATCAGACTTTTACTGCGTTCCAGGACCATGACTATATCCTTTTCAGAATCAATCCCATGGCTCTGCTGAGTCCCTACGATTTGCTGACATCTAACTTCGCACAAACAGATATCTATCCGAAATCTATACTTCTTACACTAATATACAATGCGTTGTTTTTGATATCCCATAACCCAACGTTTATATTCTTTATGGATAAATAATACTAAAAGTCGTAAAAAATGTGGTCTAAAAATGCATGGTTTCGAAGATATCATCAATCTTAATTAATTTAGATCAAAAATTTACACCCGTATGACAAATCTTTACTTTTATGACGTCGCCAGTCATTGATGCAATCTAAAGTAGTTTGCAAATAAACAAATGACATTACATATTTACGTTGTCATATTTCACGTAAGGGTGTTTTACATACACCCTTACGTGAAATATGTGGGTTCGATTCCCAACTTAGACAAATGCGAAGCAGTAATGCTAGCAAACGAGGCGGCCGATCACGTTAGGCAACGGTCCTTACGCTTCAACTTCCGCCGGGATTCCGATCCGGATTTCCGGCCACCGCAGGCGCGGGCTTGCGGACGTCGAGCAATGGGTAGCCCGCCGTCCGACCGACTGGTAACCTTCCGGACCGAGCCCAAGTCGCAGACGGCGCGTATTGTTCCACGCGCGCCTCAGGGTGATGTCAGCAAATCGTAGGGGCCCAGCAGGGTCGAAGCCTACTGGGGCCACGGCTAGTGTGAAAGCGAAACCCGGGGCCCTGGGACGAAGGCAACGAAGAAACAGGAGTGGGTTTTTAGTCAGTAAAAGTCTGACACTATCTCTCACTCCGCCCAAGAGCGGGATTTGTCATTAGATGATTTTCCCACCTACAAAAAAAAAAAAACCATAGACAAATGTTTGTGTGATGAGCACGATCATTTTGTTCTGTGTCTGGGTGTAATTTGTCTATAATATATATGTATTTAGAAATATATAAGTATGTTTATCAGTTGTCTAGTACACATAGCACGAGCTCTGCTTAGTTTGGGACTAGACGGCGTTGTGTGAAAGTTGTAGAATATTATTACAAAAAGAAAATATAAAAACTGTACCTTGCCGCTGAAATAGCACACTTTTACTTTTAGACGTAGAGGTCAAAGGAAAAATCTCTCTTATCAAAGTTTCACGCTAAACAAAAATAGCACATTCAAACTCCAGAATTCTGAAAGCCGTTTCGTACCTTACTTCACTGCGGGGTCAAGTGCAAACACCTTGTCTCCCGTATGATGACCCTAACGATCTCACTATCCCTTTCTATCTTTAGCACCCGCCATATACCCATCTCTGTTTCTTGTCAACTTGTCAGTGCACACTTAGGTCTGAATGGGCGCAATCGCGGATTTTTTATACTTTTTTGCTTTTTTTCGAGTTTTGAGTATGTTTGGGTCCGTCTGTGGTGTTTAAGTGGTTCTAAAAATTCTTTTTATGTAGCCAATATGATGATATGCGGGCGAAATGACGTTGGACGGATATTCGCATTATGTAGGGGTGTTTTTGAGGTCAAGCTGGCCGCTGTTGTTAAGGGTTATTTACATAATGGCCTATATTTGTTACAGTTCTTAGTCTATGGATTAAAATAGTAATCTCAAGGACAGTACGGTCTATACATTTTGGTCACTCTGAGGTTAGTCGTTCCAACCTATGCGTATCACTACTCGAAAAAATATGAAAGAATTACGGCGCAGCCGATTGTTCGAGGTCTAGATTGTGAGTGATGAGTGGTCAAGATTACTCGTACTGTAGATCATATTAAAGTGGGATTAAATTGTTTGACACATAGATATCATGGGGACGAAAGGTTCTGGAATGGCGACTACATACCGAAAGATACAGCGTTAGAAGGCCTACCACAAGGTGGACCGATGACCTGGTGAGGGACGCGGGAATCTGATGTATGCGAGACGCACAGGACCGGTCATTATGGCGAATATTGGGGAATGATGATGATGATGACAGCTATCAGTTCACCATAGCTGAAATTGACAAGAGGGATATATACATAAAATTATACTGACTGTCCTTCGTGGTTTCACCCACGTTTTTGGTTACTGTTCCGCTTCTGTGCGTCATGAAGCTATCCCATACAGAAAGATTTTACCAATCCCACTGATAGTTTCAGAGATTAGTGTGTTTAAACTGCTGGAAAAAGGCCTGCCTCTCCCTTTTCCACACACGTCTGTCTTTTGCCATTGCGGGTCCATCTTCGTTTTGGTCTGACGCGATATTGCCTTGCACTTGGTCGGTTTTTTTTTTTCAGAAAACTACTTCAAAACACCTGTCAAATAGTAAAGGGAAAACTAACTCTTTTACGTCTTGGCTTGAAGAAGCCTTGCCTTCTCTATTCCAAATGGGAACAAAATACATACAACTCAATTCAACGTAACAAATTATGACGTCAGCGTCACTCCCTTATATAAACAAAGTCATTTCCCGCCCCGCTGCAGGAATTAGAGGGCCAGGTTAGCTACTATATAGATGAAAGGCAGAAAGTCCAGTCCAGCATGGATCAAAGTCAAAGTCAAGTCAAGTCAAAGGTTTTTTATTTCACATTGGTCTACATGGGCACTTATAAAACGTCAGAAGCAGGTGCACGGTTCCAAATTGGTCGTTTCCTATGGAGAAGAACCGGCAAGAAACACCATGGTTACTCTTTTAAAAAAATAGATGTACCAGACGCTACCAGGGCTCTCAAACATTCGAAAATTACCATGGCCCTCACAAAGATCAACTCAAGGAACACAAGAGTATTTTAAACGCGAGCCTGTCAATAATATATATATATGTATATATAAAAAATTGTTAGAATCTGACACTCTCATTTGTTCCATTCAGAGTGGACAGCAGCAGCTGGCACCGGTTGGTTAGGGTTCCAGAAAAAAGAACCTCCTCAAAATGCGAACCATATCGAGGAGTTCTAGTTCTGTATCTGGCCTTTGATTCAAAACCGCGAACTGACAGCTTCGACAGTAATGGTCGTCGAGAGTGTCAGTCATCATGCTGATGGCTGTGATAACTATCGGTTTATTAGGTTTATTATTTATCGAAGAGCTTATGGTTGGTGGCTTAGGTGTTGATCTACAAGGTTCTCAAATCTTGGTATGTTAGGATGGGGTAGGATGGGAGGACTATCCTAACATATTAAGATTCCTCCATGCCTCGTAAAGGATGATAAGCCTTTGGACCCAGCTCTTATTTGTAGATCTTTGACAGTCGTTGCATGTCAGAAGCCAGGAAATCTGACACCACTTTTCAGGGTGACGTACCGGAAGACACAATGTTGAAAGGCCTTCTGGTGAACGTCGCGGGATTTCAATGGATGCGAGACGCACAGGACGGCTTGTTGTAGCGTCGACACTTGGGGGAGAAATTATGATGATGATGAGTTTTACAGGGATATCTTGTAACCGAATTACTGGGTTGAACTGGAGGTTAGATAAACATGCTCCTTTTAAAATAATAGTATTCGGCTGCATTTGGTTAGACTGGAAGGGTAGTAATCGTATAATTCTAAAAAATATATATGTAATACTTTGATTCATGGTCTTTAATATTCTACAAATATTTTATTTTTTTCCTTTATTGTTCTACAAACAATAAAAAATGCGTTTATTGTTTGTTTCAACTTTTTTACCTAAGTATAATATTAGTAACAGTACATTTTTACATATTAGCATTTTTTCAATTCTGCGTAACAAATTTTGTAAATCACGACGTCAAAATGGCAAATCATAGGTCGCCTGAAACGTCATTTTTCTCGCCAAAATGCTGAGTATTTACGAAGATTTATCTTTCATGTGCAATAATATAGGGGAAGAGCGTAAGCCAAATGCTCATCATCGATCATCGGCTAATAGGAACTCTTTAATGTTTTAGGCATACTATACCAATCAAGAATTTTAATATAATTTAAAGTGTGCCAATTTCGCATCGAATTACCCTTCTGACTTTATAAATGTAAGAATATACTACTTTTACATCATTCTACATCTAATATTAAGTGTTCGCTATAGCGTAGAAAGTTTTAGCTGGTGAAACTTGCGTGATGCCAAACACCTCGGGGGCGGGTTTCACTGCTACCCGCTAAACTGAGATTTGGATCAACAAAACTGCTTTTGGCGGAAAGTATATTTTCCGGATTTGTTCCGTTCTTTGACGGATCATGTAAAAAAAATAACGTGTTAGTATTTTTTCGATTTAGTAATTTATGGGTGACTTTTGCCTGTTAATTTGGTTTAGCAGTTGGTTACTGTTGATTTGTTAAGATCGTCTGTGATTGTCATTATTATCATAATAAGATTGAAAACCATTTTTGAAGTAGTTTCAACGATCAACAATGGTCTTAGTGCGTCGTAATCTCTTGCCTGGCTCAGTCAGCTTCGGTCACGGCAATGCCATAAAGTGACGCTGTTTTACGTGAACCGATAACAGGGAATCCTTACGCGAATAGTTAACAGGGCATTCTTACGTAGACAGGTAACAGGGCATCTTTACGTGAACAGGTAACAGGGCATCCTTACGTAAACAGGTAACTTGGCATCTTTTTGTGAACAGTTGATAGGGCATTCTTACGTGAACAGGTAACAGGGCATCCTTACTTGAATAGTTAATAGTAGAGTATGGTTTAAAAGCTTGTTTCATCCAAAGCAATGTTTGATAAAGAGGCAACGCGAAAAACGATAACACCTGAACGCTCTGTTGGCATTCGGTAATTCTGTCACTCACTTGAATATTTCACAAAAAGGAGGAAGTACGTGTTTTTTAAAAACCATAAAAGTTTTTGGAAAAAAAATTGCATTTAAGTTAGTTATATGAAAATTTATCTCGGATTGGGCGCTTTTAAAATATCTTTTGTTGTACACCTTCATAAAAATAGATCACATAAACAAAATCACACTGCCAATATAATTAATCGTAAAAATCTACAAAAAATAATTTGACAGCTGACTCCATCACAAATATAAACGTCTCATTTAACCACAGTTAACTGATCCCCATTAGCCGCCCGCGGTGTGACCCCCATATTTTAGTTGTAGCCCATCCATCAACTACGGGGGGAAATGTTTTGCCGAATGCCTTCCTTCCTGAGATATCAAAGTGCTGTTAATAACCGGTGCTAATATCCTACGATTGAGCTGTACAACTTGCAAAAAAATTGTTAGCCTTCAGGTTGGGCGAAATAAGACTCAATGCTGTTGTGAAAATGCTAGTGGACTTGGTATTCTATGGTCTAATAAAGTATAAAACGACTCGATACAATAAACGACAAATTAATGCTAAATATGTAAAGAGAGACTTAAGCTTTTTTACACTATGAAAGACTATGCTGAAGACGAAAAGGCTTGGGATTGACCTGTTCCAGTCAAAGTCAAAGTCAAGTCAAAGCCAAAAGTTATTATTTCACATAGGCCTACATGGGCACTTATAAAACGTCAGAAGCTAGTGCACGGTTCCAAATTGGTCGTTTCCTATGGAGAAGAACCGGCAAGAAACTCCATGGCTACTCTTTTAAAAAAGAATTTGTTGTTACAATATTTCCATATTACAGCTTATGTAGATATTATGTAAGGATAGTGTAGACTGGTCAATATTGTACTATAAAGTACAATAAAAATAATCATAATAAAAAGGAAACTAAGAATTCGCGGAGTCTACAGTGTTCTCACATTCACATTCATTATAAAAAAGAGGCTATGTAAATAAAAGCAAGTAAAATAAATAATTACAATTATTAATAAATAATACGTTAACAAAATAAATAATAAAAAATAAAAAAAATATTGCAAAAGCAATGTGTTAGAAAGAAAAAAAGTATACATTACAACAAATGGGGAGCAATCAATAGATACATTTACAAAATATTATGAGCTACCAGGGGGCCACATGTGCAGAAGCAGTCATTGCCAAACAAGCGAGCCAGTACGCACTACAACTGTTGTCTTTTTTCTTTTTATTTTAAATTGTGATTATTATTATTATTTTATAATGTATGTATATATTTATAGTTATGTATTGTGTTTTTTATATATAGAAACTTATCAATTTGTTAGCAGCACACCGCAAACTACCCGCTGTAATATTTTAAGTTCTTACGATCCATCCTAAGGCAAAGTCGAAGCATTTTAGTTCAAATAAACCATTTACAGGCACTTTTGAAATGTCAAGAAGTCAGTCAGTCAGAAAAAATGATGCTAATTGCACTTTCCAAAGAGTAGATCTCTATGGAGAAGAATGTGCAAGAAACTCCATGGACACTCTTTTCAGTCATGTTTTGTAATTACAAATATATCTGTTACATGTTTCTTGTCGCTATCATGTGAGAAAAATGTAAATAAAGTAAAAATAAAAACTAAATAGACCAGTGTCAACTGACAGCGCCCGTTCACGGACATGACGCGAATACTAGCACCACTTAGCTCAACCATTTTGAAGGGAACCAAATGACCCAACACACGCGCCACCATCAGTGAGACATTTGAGTTAGCATGACAAACTCTCAACTGCCATGCTCATTTATGTCAAACAAGTCCAATAGTAACCTAAAAACCAAAAAAATTGCTCCATGGTACTCACATTTACAAACATTGAAAAAATGCTTCTACATTATACAATACTTACTACAATAATATTTTACAATTTCAAAAAAAAAGATATTAAAAAAAAAAAAAACTTATCAATTTGTACACCCCGTTGGTAGTGGAACTGGACCAGCATTGAGCAAAGCAACAATGGTCTACTTAGTGTATCGACGGCAAAAATTGTTTTTTTTTTTAAATTAAGTCTGTTACCTGGCTCAGTCAGCTTCGTCTACGGCAATGCCATACAGTGACGCCGTCTTACCTACGTAAACAGGCAACAGGGCTTCCTTAGTTGGCCGCTCTAACATAGTCGGCCTTATAATGTTCCCACTGCTGGGACACAGGCCTCCTCTCTAGGAGAGGGAATGGGCCGTAATCCACCACGCGGGCCCAGTGCGGATTGGTGGATGTCGCATGTCTTCGAGTTTTTGGTTCTAGGACATGCCTTTCATGTCTCATGCGTTTCCTCACGATGTTTTCCTTCACCGTTTTGAGAGCAGTGGTGATGAAATAAATTTCACAAAGTAATATGGCCGCTCTTATCGACCAAAAAACCACATATACATTTATGATGAATTTTGATGGCATTGTACTATTTTAGCACAATGACATCAAAATTCTATGTGCGAATTTTGATGAAGATCAAAGTTCACTGGTTTGAATTGGTGAATATTGAGTTAGTAGTTAGTGCACCTAACTTTAAAAATCGAATACCAATTTTTTAATTTCCATACAAACAATACACGTTTTGCGCGGATGTGGCACATATTTTAAATAAATAAATAAAATATTTTTCACATAATGTACTTATAATTTGTTAGTTCTAAATTTGCGCCTTGTTCCGCCAAATAAAATGTTTTTTTTTTGTTCTTGATAGGATCGCGCTTGACCGCTATCTCACCTGATAGAAAGCGACGATGTGGTCGACGATAGAACGCGCTTACCTAAAAGTAACCAATTCACTCTTGACTTAAAGATTCCTGGGTTGTAGCCATCAGGAAACACAGATTCCGGCAAGGAATTCCACTCCTTAGTTGTACGCACAATGAATGTGTTCCCAAGACGTTTCGTGCGTATAGGTGGGATGTCCACCATGTACCGGTAGCGCATTGCCGTACGCCTGGTGGAACGGGCCAGGCGGAATTAGGTTATGCAATTCCGACTCACACTCCCCGAAATGCGAGTCTAGGTTGTCTAGGCGTAAAGAAAGAAGAAAGAAAGAAAAAACGCCGAGTTGCTAGCCTGTCAGTTATCTACCAAGCGGTTTTTCTTTCTTTCTTCTTTCTTTACGCCTAGACAACCTAGACAATACATATCGAATAATAATGACTTGAACTAACTCGTTTTACCCGTGGTCTCGTGCTAGTGATTTATCTTGGATAAAAAAACTTTTTCCAAGAAAAAATACTATTGTTTCAAGGTGTTTTGTAGTTTCTGGAAAAAAAAACCGAGTTTATTCACGTATACCTAATATCCGCTAGGACGGTCTATTGGCACACTTTTTGAACTAAATAAATATTTTGCTGACTGGCCTGTTGGTCTAGTGGTTAGTGGCCCTGACTGCTATGCCGAATGTCGTGAGTTCGATTCCCACCCAGAACAAATGTTTGTGTGATGAGCACGATAATTTGTTCTGTGTCTGGGTATAATATATCTACAATATGTATGTATTTAGAAATACATGAGTATGTTTATCAGTTGTCTAGTACTCATAACACAAGCTCTGCTTAGCTTGGAACTAGACGGTGTTGTGTGATAGTTGTGGTATATTATTTTATTATTTTAGAAACAATTAACCTACATAATTATATATTTGTTGGTGACGTCAATAGTACGGAAGTTTCACTGTCCCTTTGACAGAATCCAGGCTGACGTTTGCGCGATCCGAACAGATAAAAGTTCCAACCACAAACACGCGGGACTTTTTTCTCTGTCGGCTGCCGTGTCAATATCTACTCTGGGGACTGTCTCACGGCTCGTTGTGAACTAAATACCTAAAGCTTACATCATAATAAATCAGTTGAGTGATGGTGAGGCGCACTAGTTTGTGAAGAGCCTATTCATTTTAGCCTTGAAGACACCTAAATTATAATCGGACGAGAAACCCGCAGCAGGCAAATTGTTCCAGTCCTTCTTTCTACGCGGTATAAACGACGAGGCGAACCGCTTAGTCCGGACCGTAGAAGTTTCAACAACGTAAGGGTGGATATTCGTCGTACGACGGGTTGTCTGATGGTAGAAAGGAGATGGTGGATGACGTCATGCGATTTCAGCGCATTCATCCTCTCAAATATACATTTTTATTGTTCTAGTTACGATAATATTTAAAAATCTTTAAAAAATAAAGTGATTATCATAATCTCTTAATCAGTATCAGAAGACGTAGCGTTGGAAGGAGGGTTGCGGGAATCCGATGGATGCGAGACGCACAGGACCGTTCATTGTGGTGATACTTGGGGGAGGTCTATGTCCAACAGTGCACGTCTTTCGGTTGAAATGATGATGATGATGAGACTATATCAAAGTCAACAGAAGGTTTTAACAAAGGTAATCTTTAAGCACGGATTGAGTTCGGATATAACATTATTTTCTGTTTGTAGCTGTAGTAGATTGCGTGAAAGTAATGTACCACCGTGGGTGCGGGCTCGCGGACGGCGAGCAATGGGTAGCTCGCCGTCCGATCGTCTGGTAACTTGACCGAGCCCAGTCGTCGACGGCGCGTACTGTTCCACGCGCGCCTCAAGGAGATGTCAGCAAGTGTAGGGGCCCAGCAGGGTCGAAGCCTATTGGGGTACGTGTAGTGTGAAAGCGAAGAACGGAGCCCCGGGATGAAGGCAAAGAAGGAAAAAGAGTAGGTTTTTAGTCAGTAAGAGTCTGACATTATCTCCCGCTCCGCTCAAGAGCGGGATTTGTCATTACATGATTTTCCCACCTAAATAAAAAGACCTTAATCTTGTAGACGGCATTTATGCTCAAACAAGTGAACTTAGAAAATGCCTGATTACTCTTGCTTTGAAGGTTGATGAGTTAATAGTTTAAAACCACAAGGATGCTGGCAGAGAGTTAAAGCATAATACATATTATAGTGTGCAACTATCCTAATATGAACAAGGATAAAAAAAGTATAAACGCAACCTTCCATTCTCAAGAATAAATTATAATATTATCAAAAAATAGATTTAAAATAACAAAAAAATAAAGAAATAACTTTAAACAGCAAATAAAAATAAAACATAAAAGCAGCGTAAGTGGCGATCTTTAAAAAGAACAGTTTCTTTTTAGCATACTCTGTTCCTGTTAATCCATCTTTTAGAACATATTTCCGTAAGGCTAAGGTCCACAATAGCATGTACTCGCGCCAATTAATTTTATTGACATCGAAACCAAATATTTCTCGATCAACTTCAGATAAACTGTCGTAGAGGGCTTCAGTGTTCTTGTCGACGAAGTCAAAATTGTAGCGCATTCCAAATGACATCAGGTTCATTAACTTGTTTGTTTTTGTGTATAGTTTCACGTATCTGAAAATGTAAAAAAGTTAATAAAGTATTTTCTAAGAGGATGATGTATTTTAGACCGCTTCGTTGCGCACCTAACACGGGTGGAGCCGGATCTGGCGGACGGCCAGTTCGGTTTTCGCTGGAGGTACTCCACGGTGGACGCCATCATGCGCGTGCGAGCTCTCACGTCGGGGGATGCGGTGGCCCAGGGCAGGTGTGTCGAGGTGGTGTCTATGGACATCGCCAACGCCTTCAACTCCCTGCCTTGGAGTTGCATTAGGAGGGCACTCCGGTATCAACGGACGCCCGACTACCTCTGTCGTGTGGTCGAGGCGTACCTGTCGGACAGGTACATTATCTATTCTGGTCACTGGGGAGAGTGAGAACGTCGAGAGATGTGGTGCGGTTTTACGCAGGGATCGGTACTGGGGCCGCCCTTGTGGAACATCGGATCCGACTACATGCTGCGCGGCGACCTCCCTGATGGGGTTAGCGTGACATGCTGGTCCTGGCGTGGGGAGAGTCGTACCAGGCGGCGGTCGAACTAGTGACACGCGGGGTTGCGACAGTCGTTGGCAGGGTCGAGGAGTTGGGACTCAAGGTGGCATTGCACAAGTCTGAGGCTATGTGCTTTCATGGCCCTCGGAACGCGCCACCACCGGGTTCCCAACTGACGGTAGGAAAAGTCCACTTTTTGCAAAATGTAACCATGGGTTACATTTTCCAAAAAAAAAAACATTGTTTTACAATATTTCCATCTTAAAATATTTATATGTGTATATAATAATTAGGTGTGGACAGTGTAGGCCAGTCGACATTGTACCTACATAAAATAATAATAAAAAAAATGTGGTGAAGAACACGCACAATGGTCCGCCAATGACTAATTACGGAAACCAGATCATAAAAAGACAAAGGTGAAAAAGAAGGGAATTTCTTCCTACAGTCTGGTTCTCACTTTTGGTGGTTGGTCTTAGACGACTTGTATCCTGTTAAGAAATCTCTTCTGGCTCTTAGGCCTCCTGGGGCTGTTTAAAAATCCGTAGAAGGCATATCGGGTAATGAATGGATTTTTAGTTGTAAACTTTAAAGTTAATTTCTGTATATTTATTTATGCACTAATGAAATATTGTACAAAGGCGGACTTAATACCTTAGACATTTTCTACCAGTCGACCTTAGGGTGGTGCAGAGATATAACATGGAAGGTGCAGCTTAAAAGAAGACTGACAGAGAGGAAATAAGAACAATAATAAAAATATACTTAGATACATACATACAAATAAAGAATAATATTAAGAGAAAAATGAATACAACAAATCAAGAGTGTGATGAATCTACCAACTTCTTGCGAAAGTGTTCTCGTGCTTTCACTTTTGAGGACAACCGACTGGTTGCCGTCCTGATGTTCAGAGGGAGCGCATTCCAAAGGGAGATCGCCTGAACAAAGAAAGAGAACAAACCCAGAGCGGTGCGTCGGACATCGTAGAAGACGATTATTTGTAGATCGAAGATTTTTGTTGTGCGCAGAGCAAAGGAATTGAATTTCTGAAGTCAGATAAGAAGGAGACGAAGGGTTAACTAGAAAAGAAAACAGGGTTGTATGACGTCACATATATTTTTAAAACGGGTAGCTTTGAAGTGATTTTTGGATTGACTTGGAATTATAAGTTCAAATAAACTTTAAATTAAAGGTACGTTATTCTTTTTCAGAAATTAGTTATTTACTTGTTTTTTTTTTTTGCGTTTTGTATTTTCTGTAATATCGCAGTACTTGTAATTATTTTTGTATGAAATATAAGAAAACTCGTATTATTTTGTTACTTTAACCCTTATTATATATGTCAATTATAAAAAGTAAACGTTAATATCTGCCTGAATTTTCATAGCAGAATTGCTAAAAATGATAGTAATGATAGTTTAAATTCAATACCAGTTCCACAGTAAACGATGTTACCCTTACCGTCTTTTTTTTCCAAGAAATAAGAAGGCTCCATCTATGATATATGCAGGTATCATATGCAGCAACCTGTTGTATATCCAGTATATAACAGGGTTGTTTGTGAACAAATGTAAACTGTAGGCCACAGTCATCGGCGATGGATAGTTAGGTATCGTGTCATTCTTTAACATGGCTAACAAATTTCCTGTGGATATATTTCAAAATTTTATTGATTGAAAACATAAAACTATTACTTTATAACACAGTCTTCTTCTTATCATATCTATCAAATAAATGGATTGTCACTAGAATAAAATGAAAATAATAAAATTTCAACATGACCAAATTTTTCATTTGCTTGCAATAGTCAATTTTATCATCTTGATCATCACATAGCGTTTTCCTAGTAGTTTAGCATACATATTGGGAACGGCTTGCAGTCTAAACATATCTGCTTTCATTACCAGTATTTATAAATTTTATATGGAGTGACGTCCTCAATCTAACGTCCACAAACCAACTATTACTGGGTAACACCCTTACTCTATGCTGAGACAGTTGGAAACAAACCTACTACAGGTGAAACAAAATCAAAGCTGTAAAAATATTGAAAAAACTAACCCATGTCGATAGGATTTCTTGGAGATGTGTTCAAGGTATATATCTTCAGATTCCTCTCGCCAGCAGCTCTTCTCTTAGCTGTTATCCATCCTGCTGCTATGTTAGCATTATTGACATAATCAACGGGTATAAAATTTAAGCGAGCTTTGTCATCAACTAGTATCGCCTGTATCAGACCCAAGCCGATTCTTAGGACTAGCTGAAAATGGTTTTTAAATCATTACAATGTAATTTTTTCCTTTAGTATAGGGTTCTTTCGTTTAAGTTAATAGGGCTGATTAGGTTCCTTTCAACTTTTCAAATATTATTAATAAACTAATGATCGTACAATCCCTGGTTCTTTTCTATTAAACAGTCGGGTTGCTATATAAATTATGATATACTTACACCAGAAGCCCCATATACACTGGACACATCAATCCATCCTGGATGTGGTTCTCGGATAGAATGTATCACTGTAACAAAGTAATAATACTAATAATATTCCTTCCGGCCGAATTGGGATCACGCTGGCAAATCTCAAAGGAGATTAGCCAAAGACGCAGGGGTTGTTCCCAAAGGTTGTATATGCTTTTCGAGGCATGGGGATATCATATCACTGTAGCGACATCTATGACGTCACATAAAAACTAATCCTGCAACGCACAATTAAAGTTCTCCGCGCGATTAGAACGTGTCGAACAGCCCGAAATCATCTATCGGGTAGTTACCCACCAGACATAACACCCGTCTGGTCGGAGGATCCTCCCTTTTTAACGGAGGTTTACGGGACTTTACACTCTGTTCCAATTACTTCCAAACTGGTGACCCCGACGTGATTTGAACACGCAACCTTCTATACACCAATTTCTAAATCTTGAGTTCCTATCGAGTAATTCCTAGCAGTAAAAAAACTAAATAAAGGTTAATTTCATATAAGACATGGGAAAACGAGTGTGCTTCTAAAAGTCGTATCTGAAGTTGTAACAGTGCTCTTGGGCACAAATCGATGCTAAGTTTCAGTAGAGTCTGTAAGTATAAATTATAGTAAAAAATTTAGCTGTGCAGCATACTCTACAATATTACGAAATTTAACAGAATGATTTAGAGATAGCATTAGCCATATTTAGTTTAGTTATTTTGATATCGTCCGTATGGTGTTCGGACGTAAAGAATGGCACCGTCCCATGTCTTCCCGTGGGTGTCGTAAGAGGCGATTAAGGTGCATACCAGAGAATGGGCAGCAGCATTCTTTGTGTATTATAACAACCACACTGCGATCACCAACCCGCCTACCAAACGTGACGATTACGGCTACACCCTCCCCCCCTCAAAAATGATAAGCAAACTAAAGAAAACGCCCCTAGTGCCCGGCAGCCCGTCTACCCTTGACTCCGGTAGCGGTCAAGACCACGGTGAGGCAAGGGGTGCTAAGAATCACCGGATGGGATTCGGCTACCAACGAAAGAAAACAACGATTGGACCTGGCAACATATAACACGCGTACACTGAGGACCGACGAGAAGATAACTGAACTGGAGGAGGAATTGAGCAGGTTGCGATGGAGTATTATTGGATTATTTGAAGTTCGACACGATAATTCTTAAATCCGGTAACCTGCTCTATTTCTGGGAGGGTGACTAGCAGTCCCAGGGCGGGTTAAACAGCGTTATGTGATAGTTGTGGAATATTATTATTATTAATTACAATTTTGCAAATCGTAAAAGTACTTACCTATAGAAGGTCTTACTATGCAAATGGGGAGGTCATCGCTCATGCTACTGACCACCTCTTCAGCGATGGCCTTGGAAAAAGAATTGTTGTTCAGCCAGTTTTTGATCAGACTGAAAACAAAATCGAAAATCATCATCATTTATATTTATTTCTCGACCAGTACTTTTTAAGGTTCCGTACCTCAAAAAGAAAAAACGGAACCCTTATAGGATCACTTTGTTGTCTGTCTCGTGTCAAGGCCCTTTATCTCGGAAACGCGTGGAGGTATCGAGTTGAAATAAAAACCATATACTCAAGTCTGCGTTCTCTTGAAGCTGTAAAAAAATCAGATTTCTAACTTAATTGAAAAAAAAAATACAGCCGTTTATGTCGCAAAAAACGTATATTTCGACAATCTCGAGGGAATCAAAACTCATAGGCTACTTCTCGTTGACCCAGAATTTTGAAATTTAGCAAGGCTTTATAGCACAGATAAATCCAAAAACAGGAATAAATCTAAAAACTGTAAATTTTCTAGTTAAGTCACGACAATTTTTTTTTGCCATTCGTAAAGATCTTCAAGACTCCATTCGGGAATTGAACTGTTTACTTATGTAAGTTTGTACGGAATCCTCAGGGCGCGAGTCCGACTAGCACTTGCCCAGTTTTTTAGTTATATTCCCGGTGGTCTCATGATTGCTAGCGCGATTGTTAAGCGTGATACGTCGTTATGGTTGGCGCAAAGGTTAGAAATTCAGTTTGGCCTTGAGTTCAGAAGACGGCGTTGTGATTCCACTGAGCCTCGGAAATCATGATAAACTGTTGGCCCATCTCCCGCTCTCTCTCTCTCTCTCTCTGATCGTATTGGATTGCCCTACTATTGAGAAAAAAGATACTGCACCTGTAAATGCGTATATACTAATGCGCTATAATATTTACTTCCATGTCCATCATCGTCATCTTCCTGCTCTGCAACTCGTTTTTTTCTTCCTTTCTATCCTGTCAACCGTCATGCTATCACTGACTTCCTTTTCTTTCATATCACTGTTCACACAATCCATCCATCTTTTTTTTGGCCTCCCTCTCCCTCTCCACCCATCCACATGTACTACACCATTCACCATACTTCATCATTCATTCATTTCTATTTCAAATTCTTACATTCCACCCTAAGGTTGTCTGGTAGATATCGCTTTCAGCGATAAGACCGCCTTTGTACCCATAGATTTAAGTTAGAGTAAAAGTTTTTGTTACTATTTTGGTGTACAATAGAGTTTATTCTATTCTACTTCCGTGTCCGAAATTCAATTATGAGAACTATCTATTTTCAATATTTCTCACCCAGGTGCAATATCATCCAATCTTGATGCTTTAACTGACTCAGCTAGTTGAATCATTGTCTTTGGAGGTACAGGACTGAGGTAGAAGTCTTCCAGTACTTCAGAGTTGACTCGGTTGGTATAAGCGTGTGAGAATGCTGTTGATACATAAACGAAAGACCTGTGGAAAGTAAACCATTTTTTATTTATTAATCGTGTAGTAGCCTCACAGCTGGTTTCTTCAAAGGTTGCGCCGCTACAAGCTAGAGCTATATTTTTTATTTTATTTTATTTTATTTTATTTTATTAGGAAAACATACAGTGTATTCATACAGAGTAGAAACAGATATAAACAACTGAATACCATTTACATGTTTCCGCACTTAAACATCTAGAAAGCTTGTTATCAATGTTTAGTGATATAACAGGTAATGTAAATAACCTAATATTAAGCAAAATTTGAAAATTTAAAAAAGTGACTTTTGGGGTAAATATATTTAATAACTAAATTATGTTGAAGTCAGAGAACCAAACCATGATTTCGTTAATTTTCTGTTGAAAACGCGTGGCTTTGAATTAAACAAATCCAGTTCAGGAAAGTCAACAAGTTTATTAAATTCTCTAGCGGACCTCACAAAAAATGAATTCTGCCTGTAGTTTGAAGAACTCTGAGGCACGTCCACACATGCTTTACGTCTCGTCATTCTATTTGGGACTTTAAGTTTAACTTGAGATAGTAAATCCGGTGAGTCAATGTGATTCTGCGCGATTTTAACAAGGCACGCAATATCCGAAAACTTTCTTCTTTGGTACAATGGTAAGATATGGTGTCTTCGACATCTCGCCTCATAATTGGGGTCATATGTTTTAGACTTATATTGCAAGTGTTTCAGGAACCTACGTTGAATGGATTCAATTCTATCTATATAAACATTGTAGAGAGGATTCCACACTTGGGAACAATACTCAAGAACGCTGCGCACCAAAGAGCAATAAAGAATTTTAAGTACTTTCAAGTTTGAAAACTGAGAGCTGGCTCTCAAGACGAAGCCCATGGTCCTGCAAGCTTTTTTGACAATATGATCTACATGTCTTTCATAAGTTAGCTTGGAGTCGTGAATGACACCAAGGTCCCGTACTGAGTCTACTTGTTCTAACTCATGTCTTTTGATAAAATATTTAAATTTAATAATTTTGATTTTACGAGTAAAGGTTATAAAAAAACATTTTTTGACATTTAAATCTAATTTATTGATTAAACAATATTGTTCGAAACTATCTAAATCATTTTGGAGAAGCTGACAGTCTTCAAAGCTGGTAATTTTTTTGAAAATTTTCATGTCGTCAGCATAAAGGAGTAATTGTGAGTATTTAATGCATTGAGCGACATCATTTATAAATATGTTAAAAAGAAGGGGCCCAAGCAAAGAACCCTGCGGTACCCCAGACGGGACGATGCTCCATTTAGAACGGTACCCATTCAGAACCACTGCCTGTGATCGATTTTCAATGTACGAAACAAACCACCGATATAAGTCTCCATGGATGCCAGCTTGGAGTAACTTCCGTAGTAATATTTTGTGGTCGATTCGGTCAAACGCTTTACTATAATCAGTAAAAATTGCATCGACCTGTCCACCAGCATCCATGCTAGACGTCGTAAACTCTGTGAAAGACAGCAGATTAGATAAAGTTGACCGCTTGCTTACAAAACCATGCTGCTCCGTGATCAAAGTTGGTGAGATACTCTCATAAACTTGTGTATATACGATTTTTTCCAGTATCTTAGCAAAGATGCATAATTTAGAAATGGGGCGATAATTTTTAGCATCACTCTTGCTACCACTCTTATGTATGGGTGTGATAAATGCAGATTTCCATATTTTAGGTACAAGTCCTTCCGAGATAGACCTTTTATAAAGAATAACAAGAGGTTCAGTTAAACATGTAGCACAAGAGACAATAAATAATGGTACCACATTATCGGGCCCTGCACCCTTACTTAAATCTAAAGATTTTAATAATTTAAGAACTAGGTTAGCAGTGACTTCTATACTACCTATGTTGCTTGGTACGTTGTTATCAATAGACATGGGTATTGAAGAAGAGCATGTAGACGGAGGTAGAAAGTTTGAATGGAAATGAGAAGCAAACATATCGCATATTTCATCCCCAGTATCAGCTGGAACACCATTATAATGAATAGTTGATGGGAGTGAGTTCGATCCCTTTTTATTTGATTTAATAAACGACCAAAAAGACTTGGGACATTTAATTATTGCATCTTCCGCGTGTTTTATATATTTTAAGTAGCATTCTTTCTCCAATCGTTTGGCACGGTCACGAAGAAGACAAAAAGTATCATGGTCACTAGTATTACCATATATTTGAAATTTTTTTAAGAATTTGAACTTCTCTTTGAGAAGTTTCTTTAAAGGAGCACAATACCAAGGTGGGAAAGAGTCAGAGGCTATTAATTTGTGAGGAACATACTGCTCAATGACATCATATAGGTGTTTATAAAATAATTGTACTGCGTCCTCTAATGTATTATTATTTAAGCATGTTTGCCAATTTATGTTATTTAAGAAAGTTTTGATGGCTCCGTAGTCCGCTTTATTATAATAATATTTAACTCTGGTTTTACTTTTCAACAAACACTCCTTGGTAAAATCGAGGACTATATCTAACGACTTATGATGACTATCTTCCGGTACCAACGGGTCTGTGCATGATGTTACCGTTACCTTATAGTTACATAATATATAATCCAGTAGTCTGTTATTTGCATTCCTGTTTAAATTATATTGGTTGAGGTCACATTCGGATAAGGTATCGAAAAAGAATACCTGAGATTCACCATTAATCCCACTAGGCTGTAGAGAACCTAAATCGCCTGACCAATTGATATGACTTAAGTTAAAATCGCCCATTATCAGGAATGCATCCTGAGGGTGGGCGTTAACAATAAAGGAAAGATTTTCGGTGAAATTCTGCAGTTGCGTATTGAAAGAATTACCTGACTTTTCTTTACAAAGATATAAAGTACATACATGCAGTCGATGTGATCTACTGACAGGACTATTATTTTTTAATGTTATGGTGACCCAAATATCCTCAGCCGTCGAGCGCCAATCGGGCTGCTCAACCGCAGCATACTCACGACGAACAGCTAATAGCACGCCGCCACCGTATCTTTCTCCCGTCGCAACATAATTCCTATCCCGCCTCCAGACAACATACCTTTCGTCGAACAACTCACTATCACATACACCCTCCAATAACCACGTCTCAGTCAACGATACAATATCATATAATGAAAGAAGGAGATTACGTTTAAATATGTGCGTCTTCGTGCGCAGTCCCCGAGTATTTTGATAGTACACACTTAAATTAGAAGTAGCCATCAATAAAACAAAAACATAAACTACAGCGCAGCCAATTAATTGAAAATGTTATATTGTTAAATATTTCGCACGGTGAGTAGCTCAACAATGTACGCGTCGTCAAATTGACACACTCAAACCTAAATAACATAAAAACAGGACGATATGATTGTCGCGAATTCAATAACACGACACGCAAAGAGCCAAGCACAGATAATATTTGTATAAGAGATAGATAAAAACGTGTCAAATAGTATACCATAACTATAAAACACAACAATCGGATCATAATTATAATAGAAATATAATAACGCTTATTTATTTTAACATTGCAGGTAAACCCACAACTATTTCGTTTAACTGACGTCCGTACCGTGTATCGAAACCGACATAGATGCAAAGACATATTCAATCTTAAGTACAGTACGGCCGTTTTAATTTGGCGGCCCTGAAGTTTGCGCAGAAGGCTGCGCACGAACGTTTTTTAGGAACAAAATGGTGGCATGAGGCGACGTGCGCGGGGCGGAGGTGTAAGCTAGAGATTGACTCTATGTAAACACAATCGACCCTTTATTCAATCAAATATCGCAATCGATTTTTATCGATTTGGAATTTATTGATTTTTGTTTATATGACTTATTGAACGAAATAGATTTACAAACATAGTAAATGTTGTCGTTAGTAAACGAGATTTCGACTTTAATAATAAAAAAACTAATAATATTATACATATTTTCTTGGTTGAAAGATATGATTTAGTTAAATATCAGTTAATTATAAACGACTACTACAATAACGACTGTTTGAGAATATTTTAAACCTCCTTATAAAATTTAATAAAATATATTTTTATAATTAGATTTCAATCGATTTGAAAAATAATCGATTAAACAACATCCTCAGACACGCGTATTGGACATCCCTTTTTCTTTACTCCGTAAAACTTCGTGCATAATCGGCAATGCTCGGGACGCGGTAATGTGTCTCAGTCACACGTTAGCATTGGTGTCGTGTTCGTGTCGCTGTCTCTGTCTTGAGCACAGGCGGTGACAAAAGTTTTCGCTGGTTTTTATTAATACATTGTTAAGTTTTTTGTGTAGTGTTAGGTTTGTTTCTTTAATTCACAAGTTATTTTTGTAGCTTTCTGACTAAAAGTGTTTTAATATTTATTTTATTTGTACATGGTCCCTGTATTACTAAAATTTTATTCGTATTTAGGTTTTAAAAAAATAACGTCAATAACAGTTTTTTTTACGACTGTACATGCGCTAAAGTTCGCAGAGCCTATGTTCACGGGCGCCAAGTTAGAACGGCCGTATTATAGTTAAGTGTGCGCGCGAAAGCGACCGCTATAAGTATGAGTAGGCGCGTCAGTAAGTACGAGAATGCCATTGAGTATTGCATAGATATGTGCGTTAACTTGTTGACACCTTTAAAACACTGGTCATAAATCACTACACAATAGCCCCGCTCAGAACAGAATGTGGTTCTCAAACTTTTTACATAGGTTTCATAGATTGTAAATATTAAAGAAGTTAAATTAAAATTAAAGTAGCTTAAATTATCCTCGCAAGGTCGTTTTCGCATTTTATAAAAAATACTGGAGAACCGTCCACTTTCCTGGCCATGATTTTTGAATGTTTCACCCATATGTACTGAAAGTTCCGTTCTTTTGCCAATGATCTCGCCTTACTCAACAGTTTCTTGTTCCGCTGCGTAAGATGGTCGTTTACGTAAAAGTTACCGGTAGATGAGAACCCCATATTGGAAAGAGTGAGTTGTTTACTTTTACGTGCAGACGCGACCAGTTCTTCCTTAATGTAGCGATTATTAAAAGCTATTATTATGTGTTTCTCTGCATTAGGTGCAAGTGTAGGTACCCGGGCAATATAATTTATTTGTTCCTTTTTTTATGGGAAAACCACACAAACTTCCGATTTTCTGGGCTATTTCATAAAGGTTTTCATTCCTTTTTTGTGGGATCCCCCGAATTTCAACATTATTCGCCCTGGCCCATTGATCCTTTTCGTCCAATTCCCGGTTTAGTCTGGTTATCTCAGCCTGTAGAGTTGGAATCTGGGTGGCAACTTTCTCCACTAAAGACACTCGTTCTTCCAAGGAGTCAATGGTACTTGAGAAGTTCTTGATCAATCCATGAGCCATTTCAAGGGAGTCTATATACCACAATGTATCGCCAATTATATTAAAGTCCCATTTAGTACCTAATTGGCGATTGTTTGCCCATTCTTTGATAGAGCGAATGTCCTTCTGACCTAAACAATTTAGGCAAAGCCTGCAGTTTAATAAGTATAAAGGTAAGTATATTGGAGCTTGGTGTGTCAGATCACACAGCACAATTTATGAAGTTCCCAGTGTAACGAACATGTGTTTTAAAATATTATTGTGTAAAAAAATGCGATTAAAGCAAGGAAAACATTAATCTGTTTAAAAATGTATTAGTATCCTTAGTTTTTCTGATATCTACGAAACAGAGAATGGAAATAAAAGCTTTGATTCCTTTTATGAATTATTTAAGCTAATTTACGATCTTTGCTTTCCGATTGTTAAACGTAAAATTTCTTGAGTAGCTAAACCACAATGGATCAAAAAGGGAATAAAGCGGTTTAGTAAAAAGAGACGGACTTTATTGTGGCAATATAGACTAACACGAAATAGTGAGACAAAAACTGCTTTTAGAACATTCTCAAAAATATATCAAAAAGTGATCAAATTGACACAAAAAGCTCAAAATAGCTATTTTATTGGAACAAGTTGAAAGCAACCTGGAAGGTAATAAATAGAATAAAACCTAACATTCCTAAAGCAAATATAAATCTAGTTAATGTAAATAACAAGTATATAACTAATCCTCAAATGATAGCAGAGCAATTTAATAACTATTTCATAGACTCAGTTCAACCTAATCCTGATAATTATAAAATAAATCAAAACCCTCAAACATCAGGATCGCTTAACTCTTTGTTTATGGAACCAACCATACCAAAAGATATTTGTAACATAATAAGCAATCTTAAAAATACAAACAGTACCTGCTATGATGAAATTGACACAAAGGTAGTTAATTCAGTGGCTCCTTTTATAGCACCCATATTAAGTGATATTATAAATAAATGTGTTGTAAATGGTATTTTTCTCCAAAAGTTAAATGTATCTATTATCAAACCCCTGTATAAAAAAGAAGACAAAGCTAACTTTCAAATATTCTCTAAAAATATTTGAAAAAGCAATTTATAATAGTGTATATAATTTTCTTGAAAAACAAATGATTTTTTGCAAGGAACAGATTGATTGGTTTCAGAAAGAATAGAACGATTAATATGGCTATTTATAATTTCCTAGAAAAAAATATATCATAACATAGACAATCGAAAATCAGTAACGGCGATGTATATTATATGGATATGACCAGAGCTTTCGATTATGTCGACCATAAAGTTCTATTAACTAAGCTGTACAGATATGATATAAGAGGTAACGTAATTAATCTCATTAAATTTTATTTAGAGGACAGACAACAAATTACTCAGATAAGTCAAGTAGACAATAGGTCCAAAACTGAGGTAATATACTCGTCTAGCTCAAGAGTGCTATATTAGATTTTACTATATGCTATATTAGATTATACTATACTATAAAGAGGTAACTCACTTGAGATTTTTACAAGCCTTGC
This sequence comes from Mythimna vitellina, assembly GCA_949316375.1. NCBI lineage: Eukaryota > Metazoa > Arthropoda > Insecta > Lepidoptera > Noctuidae > Mythimna > Mythimna vitellina. The sequence continues at coordinate 3,205,473 of OX438709.1, read as the reverse complement.
CTACCTGAAGAGCTTCTCTGGTACCTCGTACATTTGTTATAGTTGTCACTCGTAGCGGACTGTCGAATCTTGTTGTCGCAGCCATATGAAATATTATATTGACCTGGTATAAACAAAATGGTTGTGGTTAGAGCTGTCACGGTGTTAGACTGTAATCTTAGTAACAAGAATAAAGTGAACTGGTTAGTCGAGTCAACGTTCAAGACATAAGAAGATTTGGTCATATTTAATCAAATAGATATGGCGACTGCTGCAAGTGCCTAGGTAGAGCTTCAAGGGCGTAAATTTGTATAACAACCATATCCATAATTATATATTTGAGTTGTTTGCAAAAGAAGCACTAAGGTATGAAGTCCGAGTAATCAAAGTTTGTTGTGACATTAGCTAGCAGTAAATTGAATTTTAATGTGACTAAAATGCTGAACTCTAATCTTGGTCGGTAGGTTTTGGGCAGTTTTCCCATTGCAGCTATGCAGATAAACTTTATGATGCCCATCGAGTTTCTCCTCTAATAAAATATACAAGCATAGGTACTCTCATTTTTATAATTATTATCTTGTACTTTGCTTGTGCTTATTAGCTTGATTGTTGTTGTTGCTTGTACTTGCTCATCTATAGCTTCTTTTGAAAAGAAACCAGAGAGAGAGAAAGAGTTTCTTTAGAAAGTTGGTAAGTGTTTTAACTTGTCGCCTCTAGAGATTTTACAAGTAGCCCTGATTCAATGCTGTTTGATCCACCCTTTCTCTTGTTTTTTATTCCATACATTCTTTGAAACAAACCTGGTCAGCGAGAATGTCCCAGTCGTTTTTACTTATCCCAAGTCTAAGTTGTGCCACGTCTCCTTCTACTGGTACCACCCTGTTTGCGAAATCTGGTTGCTGCTCTCGAATTTTGTCGTAAACCTGAATTTATAAATGAAAATGTTGTCAAATCAAACTGTCCTTGTTATCTTCACTATGTATATTTACAACTGGACTAGCTTCTGCCAGAGTCATTATCTTCGTGAAAGTAAAAAATCCTATGTCCTACTTCAGGACATAGTCTTCCTATTTTATCCAAATCTGTTTAACCGTTAGGGCGTGAAAGAGTAACAAATATACACATACTCACAGATATACAAACTTTCGCCTTTACTTTAGTTTTTTTAGAATATTTGTACCTATATAGAGGATGATCTAACTCCCATAAACCTGGAACCTCACAAATTGTTAGCAGAAATTCAATAGCAGTATTGAAATTCACTCACGGGTTCCTGTAGCAATTCACTTAACCTATCGTCTACCTCTTCTTGTTTCTTGGGTCTTAGCAATACGAACACTTTTGATACCGCTGTCGCTCCGTAAGAAAATTAAAATAAAATTATCTATCTATATGATGTCACTAATGGCTTCTGTTTGTGCATGATATGAGCTTCAAGGACCTGTTATGCCAGTCTTTCCAGGGATCTTCCTTTGAAACAAATGAAAAACAGGTGTTGAAAAGCGAAAGAGAGAAATTTTCTTGGCATTCAGAAATCAGAAACGATTATTTCAAATAGACCAATTACAGGCACTTTTGAATTGTCAAAATGTCGGTCAGTCAAAAAAAAAAAACAAGTGAAGCTAAATTGCACGTTTCTAAGCGTAGATCTTTATGGAGAAGAACGTGCAAGAAGCTCCATGGACACTCTTTTAAATCATATTAAGAATTACATTTAGACAAACGTAACGATGGAAACCAAAATTCTTCGCATGTCCTTCAATACATTCTCACCTAAGGAGCTTTTCAATAAGCTGCTTGCCGAGGAAACCAGTACCACCCGTCACAAACACCGTGGTATCACTATAGAACTGCTGAATGACTGAGTCTCCTCGAGCCATCGCCGCGTCCATAGACTGGTTACGAGCCATCACCTCGTTTATGAATGCTTGGGCTGGATCCATAGCTTCTGTTTGTGTCATTGCTAAAAATAGATTGGTTCAGAATCAATATAATTAGATGATGGGCGAAGAGTTTGTTTCTATCGTGGGTGAAACCTAGACGGTGGAGATTGGCATAAGAAAAGAGACGTCTGATGATGGGACGATGTCAAATTCTAATTTCAAACAGTTCTTTTGGGGTAGCTGTCGACGCTGCCAATAGACATGTATGCATTTGACTCCTGAACAGATTTTAATGAAGTTTAGAACACAGTAAAATCATGGCCATGGTTCATCATCACTGCACGAATGCACGAAGACGGCGGCCATCAGAGAAGACTGGCGGCGTGTTGTGAAGCTTGCCACTAACACTTGAAGTGAAACCACGACAACTCTGACAAGAATGATACCGACAAGGAAGAAAGAACTGTACTTATTTTCCTAATACTGTTACGCACTGTGTCTACATCTCTATTTTCTTTCTACTCTCCTTTCGCAGGAAAGGATTTCTTTAAAAATAAGCATCACCTCTGTACCTATTTTTCTGTTTTCTTCTTCTAATCTTTAATTTGGATATGTACATAAATCGTTAAATAAATGTTACGTTAAACCATGGCCTGGTTTAGGATATAAAATTATTTTTTATCGGTAGTAAATTCTATGAAAGTCGACATTCCTACCAGGGTTAAGAGTTACTATGAAGAAAACAAAAAAAAAAAATTGAAATAAGACTAGATATTTAAAAAAAAATTTAAGTGGTGTTTTTTTTTTTTTTTTTATTGGGTGGGAAAATCATCCTAATGACATCCCCGCTCTTGGGCGGAGCGAGAGATAGTGTCAGACTCTTACTGACTAAAAACCCACTCCTGTTCCTTCGTTGTCTTCGTCCCAGGGCCCTGGGTTCCGCTTTCACACTACAAGTGGTGTTACATTTTTTGGTGTACAGTAAAGTAACATGTTCAACTTACCAAATAAACTACACAATTGGAGACCACAAGCGTTCTAACCGACAATCAGACAGAAGGTGTCACCTAATAAGTAATCATTAGTATTAAATAATCACACATTACCTAGCTGCATACATAATTATTATGCAATTTTAATTAGCTTATTTATTTATTTGGGTTCACCCACAGCACATAATATAATAATAAAAATAATAATAATAGGGTCTCAAACCTTTAGTACTGACCGCAGGAAAGTATGGCAGAGCAAGGAGCTTCACGGACGCTTTTACAGGGCCTTGCATGGACCCGATGACTCCAAGGGTCTATAATAAATTACCAAAATGTATAAGAAATGAATATAATGTCCGCAAATTCAAAAGTACATTGTTTTTGTTTCTAATAATAAGACTTATTACTCTATTGAAGAATTTTTAAATGATAAACTATGACTTCTATTTGAAATTGATTATAATTTATTAATTTCATCATCATCATCATCATCTTCCTGCCCTTATCCCGTGTTATTTGGGGTCGGCGCAACACGTTTTTTTTTCCACTCTGCCCTGTTATTTTAATTTATTAATTTATTTCTTTTTAATATTACATTTATTTGACATTATTTACTATAATTTGACATTGCATTGTATGGATTCAGACTTATTACTCACTAAAAGACTAATATATTTGTATACCAATTTCATTGGTAGGACATAGAGCACGACTAAAATGTTTATTAAAGACCTTTATTGTAATACCTACGTTCACAAATAAAGATGATTGATTGATTGAATTCCACAGAAATCTCTTATAGCATACCTGCGAAAGAGTTGAAAAAAAAAAATGATTTATTGCAAAAAAATGTTTTTCCAAAGGGTGCAAGACCGCGGGAAAAACTAGTAGAGGATTAAAATAGTAAATGAACTATCTTAATAATAAACTCAAATTATTTATTTGTTATTAGAGATACATAAAGCTATCATTACAGACCAATCCAACCGATTAATTTGGAATATTTAGATATATCTAACTGTATTGTTTTTATAGTGTGTGTTGTTTTTATGGAAATTAAAGAATTCTGATTCGATTTAAAACTAAATTATTCGTCGTTTAAAAAAAGCGCGCTTTGACCTTTGTGTAAATTGGCAGATAGAATTCTGACGATATATTTACATAAAATTATAATATCGCGACCAGTTGACGCGTTTTTGTCTTTATTACACAAATAACTGAATTTATTTCTAACTAGCTTTTACCCGCGACTTCGTCCGGGTCCTGTGCGTCTCGCATCCATCGGATTCCCGTGACCCTCACCGGGTCATCGGTCCACCTTCTAACGCTGCGTCTTCCGGTACATGGTCGCCATTCCAGAACCTTTCGTCCCCATCGACCATCTATTCTGTAAGCAATGTGCCCTGCCCACTGACACTTAAGTTTGGAGATTCTTTGGGCTATATCTGTAGCCTTGGAGATATGCAGGCAGAATTTTGTAAAAAAAACACATCGGCATGTTGTGTATCCTGCCCTTTCTAACTTCTAACCTGCGGTGCTCAGACCTGGTCACTCATTGAATTACAAAAATGTTGTCTTGGTGTTTGCCAGAGAGCTATGGAGCGTAGCATTCTGGGTGTAAAAAAACAAACCGAATACAGAAGCTATTACTGTCTTACACATAAATAACTCAATTCATAACTATCTACATCAACGAAAACTACACAAAACAGATGATAAACCAATCAGAGACAATCTAAAAGCCATCTATCTATTAACAGTACCATAGACTAACTAGACAAAAATATACCTAATTGTTATTACTCAATGGCTGGCGATTGATCTGCGAGGTTAAGTCGTGCTTGGTGAAGTGAACGCAAAGAGCAACTGAAGGAACAAAGGTCGGTTTTAGTCAGTAAAAGTGTGAATTGCCCTCTCGCTCCTTCCAGAATTGAATTGAATTAATTTTATTTCGGACACACAGAGATCCATACAGTGTTAGTACTAACTTAATAAATAACTTATATATGTCGGAGAAGTCAATAGTACGGAAGCTTAAGAACGAATGAACGAGCTAAGGGAAAAGTGACACATGTCACTTTGACAGAATCCGCGCTGACGTTTGCACGAACCGAGCAGATAAAGGTGCTGACCGCAGAGGTGCGGTGCTGGATCGGCCAGTAGTCACCAATTAGCCTAGCGGTACGTACGTGCTCTCTGCTCCGCGTCGCTCACGTATTTTGCCGCTACCCGCAATCTGCCGCACGGACCCGATTCAAATCGGGCCAACCGTTTGTGTTGTCGACGGTGCAAACCAAGTTTGTACCGGCGACAGCACGAAGGGAAGGTCCGCCCGCGCTTTCCTCGGGTGCATCGAGCACCGAAGTGGTCGCGGCGTTCACTACTCCCAAGTAAATTATCAAATTATCACCCATGAAGCCGATGGAGAAGATGAAGCCAGGCGCCCGCAGTCCCCCGGATCGTGGAGGCGCCGGCCGAAGCGGTTCATCCATAGAAGACCGTCCCCTGCTGGGCAGGACGTCATCGCTCCCGAACGTTCGAGCCGCGATGACAAATCCAGCACAAAAACCCGTTCCCACAGCTGCCGTGGGAACAAAGAACTCCAACATGCAGCAAGCTGAGGGTAGATCACAAAAGACCTACCCGAGCGGAAAATCCCCAATTACGAAGCCATCGCAGAGGAAGGTGACGTCGAGTACCACGCAGACTCCGTCCCCCGAATCAAGCTACCAAGGCGCAGCTCAGTCACGCACAACATCTTACGCGCGAGTTGCTGCCCCCGCTATGACGTTTGCTGCCCCCGCTACGTCACTCGCCCCCGGCATTCCACCCGTAGTACCGGGTTCGTCCGCCGCGCGCTCCGTGGCGCCACCGTCGGGCCGAGTGATAGCCGCCGCTGCATACACAGTCGATCGTGCGCCGTCAACGTCGCGCCCTCGCTCTCCCGCTCCTCGTCAACCGCAGACGAGTAGAGCAAACCCGCGTGACCCGAGATTGCGCACGGCGACCGTGCGCCCCGCGTCGCCCCCCGTCCCCGTCTCGCCCGCGCCGCCCCGCGCATCGGCCTACGACTCGCCTGCCGTATATTCGGCTTGCTCTTCGCGCGCAGGCTCGAGTCTCTCGCTCGCGTCGGTGTGCAGCGAGGTACAGAAGAACCTGGAGGAAGCGGACACTCCCATGTCGCCAACCCCGTCGATGGAGGAACTGGAGATGGTGACCAGACCCCAGCGTCGGAGGAGGAGCTCGGACGAGGCAACTGAAGGAGCGAAGCGTTACTGTGGCACGCGCTCGCCTCGTCCCGTCATCGAAACAAACAGTGAGGTAAGTGGCATACCCACTATTAACCAAAGTGTCACAAATGCAACCCCCCCACCCCCCACCACCGATTCGAACTCGGCAAAGGGGCGCAAATCAAAGAGGCCGCGCTATCCTCCGTTGGTAGTGGAGAAGCTCCCAAACTGGGCGAGCCACTTCAGAGAGATAGCCGCCAAACTAGGTCGTCCACCAAATGCCCGCCCCTATGGCGCGGGCGTTCGTTTCTCGCCGGAGTCAGAGGAAGAGTACCGCCTAGTACAGCGGTACCTGACGGCACTGGAGAAGGAGAGCGGCGTAAGCTGGTTCGCCTACTCCCTACCAGCGGAACGTAACATTAAAATAGCGATCCGGGGGTTGCCAGCCGACACCGATCCCCAGGAAATACAGGAGGAGCTCCGCGTACTAGGATACGAGCCGGAATACGTGCGCCACATTAGAGGGCGCCAAGGAAAACCCGGCTGCGTGTTCCACGCCGTGCTACGACGCACGGAAGATGTGCGCCGCATATATGACACCACCGTGTTTATGTACATGCGTGGTGTCAAGATAGAGGCGTGGCGTGGGAAACGTGGGCCCGCACAGTGCCACCGGTGTCAAAAATTCAGACACTCGTCGCACCAATGCCACCGCCCGCTCGCCTGCGTTCGTTGCGGAGAGGGGCACACAGCAAGAGACTGCCCACGGCCAAGAGAGGAGCCAGCCACCTGCGCAAACTGCGGTGGTTCGCATCCGGCGTGCAACGTCAGATGCCCCGTCTTCCAACGGGAGATGCAAAACAGGCGCGCGGGGACTGTCGCCATCACTGCGTCCTCAACACGCCGACAGCAGCCACAACCACCATCAGGGGTCCAGGACCATGAAAGGGACCAGGGCGCATCATTGATGGCGGCAGCAAACGGGCCCACCGTACGCGGAGGGGCCACATCCTCCCGGCGGAGGAAGCGGAATCGCGGGGGCAAGAAGGGCCAACCCATACCCCCCGCGACACAAAAACCAGCAGATGTCCCGAAATCTGCCCCCCCCCCGAAGGGGACGCAGGTCGTGAACATACGAAGGAAGAAAGGCGCACAAGCCGGCGCCGATGTAGCGCAGCAAGAACGCGCCCCCACCACCATCACCACTACCACCAACAGGGCCCCAAGGGGGGCCCCCATGAACGAAATCACGACCTGCGCCATCCAACTGCTGATGGACTTAATTAAGGCCATCAGACAGGGGCAGAGCCCGGAGCAGGTCATCCTTGACGGCCTGGCCAAGCTGCTCACCTTGTGCCATGGCTAGGCCGTTAAGGGTGCTCCACTGGAACGCCCGCGGCCTTCGGGACAAGGTCGCCCCACTCCGCCACCTCCTGAGGGAACAAGACATCGACGTGGCGCTGATAAGCGAGACGCACCTGGGACCTGAAGATAGGGCTAAGTTCCCAGGTTTCCTCGTTTACAGGAAGGACGAAAGGTCGGCTCACAACACCAGATACCGTGGTCTGGCAGTGCTGGTGAAAAGGAGAGTCGTCCATCAGGAGGCCCCCTCGCTGTCGCTCAACTCACTCTACGTGTTGGGCGTTCAACTGCACGTTGCCGGCGAGGACATCAGAATTTACGCTTGCTACAAGCCGCCCTCAGTTCACCTAGACCTGAACGAGCTGAGGGCCACGTTATCAGCCAACGAGTCACCAGCGATCCTCGCCGGTGACATGAACTGCAAGCATCCTGCGTGGAACGCCCTACACATGAACAACGAGGGGAGACGGCTCTTCGATGACGCGGAGGCCCATGGATACACAGTGTCCGGCCCTGAGACGCCCACACACTACCCGGACAACCCGCTACATATGCCCGACGTGCTGGACATTGTGATCCATTCTGGGCTGCGCTGCCAGATCACCCAACAGGTCATTGACGACGAGCTACAGTCCGATCACCATCCTGTACTCGTCGTCCTGTCGGGGATGCCGACCCGGCTGAAGCCACTAGCGCCACGTCGATCAACGGACTGGACAAAGTACGCTGAAAGGCTTGAGACCACTACGCCAACTCGGCCCGTCTCTACCGCCGCAGACGTCGACCTCCTAGCGGATGACGTCACTGCCTGCGTGAAGAGCGCCCTTGAGGAAGCGACGACCACATCCCAACCACAGGGGAGAGGGCTAAAACCCCCCCTTCCAGCACGCATACTCGCCCTAATCAAAAAGAAAAGGCGCCTACGCAAGCAGTGGCAACAGCTGCGATGCCCCACGCTAAAATCACAGCTCAACCGTCTTGCGGCAAAGGTAAAGGCCGAGTTAGAGGCCCTGGCCGCCGAGAGTTGGGAGGAACAGATTGACGCCGCAACATGTGACTGGCAGGCAACACACAGACTGTGCCGCCAGCTCACAAACACCCCAGCTCCGGTGCGCCCTCTACTGGCAGCCGACGGGGCCCTCAAATACGTAGCTGAGGACCGATCGGAAATCTTTGCAGAGCACCTGGAGCGTCAGTTTAGCCCGAACCCGACCACTGATAACGAACATGTCGCGGCAGTCGAGCAACACCTTAGGGACTACTTCGCGTCGCCGATAGCCCCCGAAGAGGACCCCATCTTCTTCTCGCCTGGCGCAGTAAGACGCGCCATACTACGCTCGAAGCCTCGCAAGGCCCCCGGTGCTGACGGTATTACCAACACAGCGCTGCGCCACCTGCCGTACCGCACTGTTGCGGCCCTGGCGCGCCTGTTTACGGGTATACTGCGCACGGGGGTCTTCCCCTCATCTTGGAAGGAAGGGCGCGTCATCATGCTGCCCAAGGCGGGAAAGAACCCCCTGAAGCCGGAAAGCTATCGGCCCATCACACTGCTGCCAACTATCTCTAAGGTGTTCGAACAACTCCTGCTGCGACACCTAGCTCCACACATCACCCCACGTCCGGAACAATTCGGGTTTCGGGCGGAGCACAGCACGACGCTCCAGTTGTCGAGGGTACTGCACCTCCTGTCATCGGCCATGAACAAGAAGGAGTACGGAGTGGCAGTATTCCTCGACATGGAAAAAGCTTTCGATCGTGTGTGGCATGAGGGGCTAGTTTATAAACTCGCCACCTCCCCCACGCCCCGTAGAATCGTTAAAGTGGTCCAAGCCTTCCTGTCCAACAGGTGTTTCAGAGTGGTGGTCGACGGGGCGCTTTCCGCCCCCCGGCCTATCCGTGCGGGCGTACCGCAAGGTAGCTGCGTCTCGCCGGCGTGCTACTCACGTTACACCGACGACATCCCAACAACAGAGGACGCCACGCTCGCGCTGTACGCCGACGACGCCGCGTACATTACCACCTCTATGAACGCGAAGTACGCGGCGGTGAAGATGCAGCGCGCGCTAGACTTGATCCCAGAATGGCTCGCCAAATGGCGTCTGTCGGTTAACGTGGGTAAAACGCAGGCGCTAATCACGGGATTATCGCCCCTCCCACCACGTCTGAAACTCAGCGGAGCCGAAGTCGATTGGACGCCCCGGGCCAAGTACCTGGGTGTGACCATCGACCGGCGGCTCACAATGGGACCGCATGCCCGCAACGTGGTTGCGCAGGGTAGAGTCGTCCGCCACCGGCTCAAACCAGTGCTCTCGTCCCGCCTCCCGGTGCGCGTCAAACTGGGCATATACAAAGCGTATATTCGCCCAGTGTTGACGTACGCCGCCCCAGCTTGGTTCGCCCTCACTAGCGAGACGAGCCGAGATAGACTCCGCGCGCAACAACACCTTGCGTTGCGTAGAGTCGTCGACGCCCCTCGCTACGTGAGGAACGACATAATAGAACGCGATCTCGGGATTGAGAGCCTGGATGAGTTTGTGCGACGCCTCGCGAAGGGGATGTTCGCGCGTGCCGACGCCTCAGCTTGGCCCCACGTCAAGCACCTGGCGCCATGGCATACGCGCCCCCCTGACGCGAGACGACTCCCCCGCGACTTGGTTGCGGGCAGCGAGTCCCCCCCCCCCCCTTCCCTGGATTGACGCCTGAGTAGGCCGCACCAGTCTACACGCGGCCTATTCAAACAACAAGACTCTACATTCTACTCGCACCCCGACAAACGTCGTGTTCTAAGTTAATATAGGCACGACGCGAGTCAACCATACAATCGCCACTATACACGCGCTAGACTCACGCACCGAGTAGATAGTGCAAGCTAACTATTCGGTGCACGTGCACTGAGCGATGTTACACAAAACAATGCCGCTCACACACACACATAACTCGTCCCTGCGGTCTGAACCGTAACCGGCTCGCTCTGGAAGCGGGTTAGACGGGGGTCACACTTCCTACTGTAGGTCCGTAACAAGTCGGCATACTCGTCGCTGGTCGTCCCCCGCCGGGCTTCCCTTAGGGGTCTCACCTGGCGGAGACTGACCGCCGGTATGTCGTGAAGAGTCGGCGCTGCATGCAACAGCGCCGTGACGTACCTACAGTACACACATACAAGCAAAAAATACACATAGAGCTATGCTCTACACTTCCACTGCCTACAAATGGCACTCCAACGACGGGCCCGTAGTCACGGGCCCCGGTCGGACTCCGCGGCCAGAGGGCGAAGCCCTGAAGCCGCTTGCCACGCCCCCTGACGGGGACGTAGCGAAAGCCACGATGTGCGGTGCTCATTCCTCTGTCGGTAGCCGCGCGAACAACAACATCTATTCTCAGGGACTGTCTCACAGCTCGTTGTGTGAAGTGAATACCTAAAGCTTGCATCATAATAAATCAGTTGTGTGATCTTGAATAGTTTGTTTATTGCTCGATACCCAGCCATCGCTCACAAAACAGAGTCCCTAGACAGAGCTTCAAAGACGATCGGCATATATATATATATTATCTAGAGTTAGTACCAATTACCCTTAGCACAAGAAATTTTACGATAGGAGAGCTCCACTACAGTTCTCAAGATGCTGTTGCGACTATTTCTCACTCTCCTTAACAGCGAAGCACTTTTCTTGCGAACAATCGCGTGAAACCCGACGTACGAGCTTGCGCCAACATCTCCCACGCGCTGCAGTAGTGAGGTAGTCCCAACAACATCCTGGAAGCATTATTATGTTGGACGCGCAGACATCTAGCGATCTTTTGGTGTAATTGAAAAGAGTGATTTTAACTTGGTCTGTACACTGAGAAAATCTACGGACCAACATGTTGCACCGGACGGCTAGTTTTTTTTTCAGTGGGGAACTCATCCAATGACATCCACCCTCTTGGGCGGAACGAGAAGGTGTGTCAGACTTTTATTGAATTTGTGTATATGTCTACTAGTATGTTTCATATGTTAATTTTAACGTTAATTTTAATGTTTTAATCAGTTGAACAAAAGGGAGAGGGAGACCAAAGAAAAGATGGATGGATTGTGTGAAGAGTGATATGAAAGAAAAGGAAGTTAGTGATAGCATGACGCATGACAGGGCAGAGTGTAAGAAAAAAACGTGTTGCGCCGACCCCAAATAACACGGGACAAGGGCAGGAAGATGATGAATCAGTTGAACAAAAAAAAACTTTTTAAAAATTTTGGAAGGCGTAAATATGTAATGTAAACACTTTACTAGGCTAGTGATTCATATGTGTTAATGTGTCTTTGAGTGAGTACAATTTTGTTAATGTTTGATGATTAAATATCGATTTTTGAAAATGAAATGAATTGAACTTCTGACTGATCTGGTAACATGTACACCTCTGTTATAGGCCTCGTATCAATCCTGAAAAGTTCAAGTGGTTGTGCAGAACGGGCAGAATGGCAGGTAACGCATGTCCTATGCAGCGGCTTCACACTGGCATTATGTTAAGATTGGGTCGAGGAAGCCTCGTTTGGCCAGATTGTATTTGCAGCGGCCAACCTGGGTCCGCAGTCGGTTAAGAGGTTGCGTCTTTCTGCTTCCACAAAGCGCATCTTTCGTCCTTCTAGGAGGTCGTAAATCGAATAAAATTTATGCAGAGGGTGACGGCCGAAATTATTTTGCTGAATCTTACCTCGTCACGCTTGATGGAAATCAAATTAATTTTCCAACATGCAAAATAAAATTTAATAATAGACACGCAGAAGCACACAAACAGAAGCAATTGATAGACAAACACATAATTTAATTACTAAAATAAAACAATAAACAATACTGCCTGATTGTTGCCAACAGTAATTAATGATTTTCATGAAAACACCACGACATTGTAATCTTAACTCTATCACGGGTGAACAAGGTTGAGTTTTGTATGAGACAGAATTTAATCTACAGTCGATTGGAAGACAATAGCGAGTAGACTGGTCTGTCCATCTGTCCGTTCATTAGGCACGCAATCTCAACTCGAAAACAACTTTGACGAATTAATATTCGTCAAAATTGTCAGGTTTCTTGATTACTGCCGGCGGTGTAGGGTGGCAAAGCTATAGGGTGGCTTGGGATAGTCTTATGTATGATTTTGTTTGAACCTATTTTTTTGATATTTTGTATGTAATGTGGTATCCATCAATCTACACTGGGTTCAGCGTAGTGGATTATGGCCCATTCCCTCTCCTAGAGAAAAGGCTTGTGTCCCAGCAGTGGGAACATAAAAAAGGCTGATTATGCTTACCTTTTTTAATTCACAATTTATTTGTTTTAGTTAAAAAGTGAAAACTTTGCTATGCTATGCTATTATCTATTATGGGGGGGGGGGGGGTAAACATATTTAATCATAATAATAAATATTATTAAATTTATTTAGGGGGAGTTACTTCTAGGTAAGCGTTCTCCATCGTTAACCACATCAGGTGGAATAGTGATCAAACGCGAGCCCCAATAATAAAATAGTTCTATGACTTGAAACTACGATTGGTATAATTAAAGCCTGCCTTTACCGCCGTGCCCGCGTGGAGGCGATCAGCGGCAGTGATCTCTCACGTCGGGCCTTGGTACAGGCCATTGTCCGGAGCGAGGAGGAGTGACAGGCGGTTGCCTCCTTTTGCGAAGCAGTAATGCTAGCAAAGGAGGCGGCCTCACGCGCGAGAGAATGGCCCCTACGCTCCAGCCACCGTAGGCGCTGGCTTGTGCCCGACCGTCCGGTAACCGGACAAAGCCCAAGTTGTCGACGGCGCGTAGTGTTCCACTCGCGGCTCAAGGAGATGTCAGCAAAACGTCGAATGTCGAAGCCTACTGGGGCCATGGTAGATGCGAAAGAGAACCTCGGGGCCATGGGACAAAGGCAAAGAAGGATCAGAAGTGGGTTTTTAGTCAGTAAAAGTCTGACACTATCTCATGCTCCACCCGCGAATTCTTAGGTTACTTCCTACTACGACTCACTTTTTATTATGATTATTTTTATTGTACTTTTTAGTACAATATTGACCAGTATACACTGTCCTTACATAATATCTACTTATACGCTAAGATAGAAATATGGAAAGAACAACAATTTTTTTAAAAGAGTAACCATGGAGTTTCCTGCCGGTTCTCTCCAAAGGAAACAACCAATTTGGAACCGTGCATTAGCTTCTGACGTTTTAAAAGTGCCCATGTAGAAATAAAAAGCTTTTGACTTCACATTTTTTTTTTTTTAGGTGGGAAATCCCGCTCTTGGACGGAGCGAGAGATAGTGTCAGACTTTCACTGACTAAAAACTCACTCCTGTTCCTTCTTTGCCTTCATTCCGGGGCCCCGGGCTTCGCTTTCACACTACCCGTGACTTCACTTAACATTTGTTTGGAGTAAGCACGAAATTACCCCATTAGACAGACTTTCCCTTTATTAAATTAAATGACATTTTTAAAATGTACTTAGCCTTACAGTAAGGTTTATAACATTTACTAATGTGTGTAGGAATTTATAATTAAAAACGACCAACCTAGATACATTTTCGTGATTATGACGTTATTACACCTCTTTCTCTGGATATTTTGGAAATACAGATATTTTGTGGACATTATCTAGGTTTCTATTGAAATCAAAACATAGTGTAAAATTAATCTAGTGTAGACCTCAGAAAATCTGGTATTTTGCGTGAACTCTGGTCCTTCATAATGTACTCATCAATTAAAAAATATGGAAAATATAACTATAAAAACCTTGTACATTTAATCGAGATTTTGAATGACAAAAACATTTTCCAAAAACTTTTAAAATTTAAAATTTAATATAAAACACGTATTTAAAATATTCGCCGGTCTCTGGTACAAACCATGCTCCGGAGCGAGGAAGAATGGCAGGCAGTCGCCTCCTTCTGCGAAGCAGTAATGAAAGTGAAAGAGGCGACAGCACGCGTTACGGAACAGACTCTCTCACGGCCGAGATCACCGTAGGCATAGGCTTCAATTATGGTGGTAAGTCCCCTCTTTGAGGCGTGGTTGGAAAAACCTTACGGCGTCCTCACCTTTCGCATGACGCAGGTTCTCACCGAACATGGTAAGTTTGGGAAATTCCTGCACCGGATTCGTGCGGAAGTGACGCCCGGCTGTCGCCACTGTGTGGACCGCCCGGAGGACACGGTGGAGGTATGCCCCGCTTGGGCAGAGGAACGCCGTGTCCTCGTGGGGGCGATCGGCGGATTTTTTATTTGTTTATTAGGCAGAATTAGCTTATACTAACACACAGCTGAGCAAAACCCTCAAAATTGAAACCTATGAAACGATGGATGAATTGTTTGAATACTAGAAAAGTGGTGGACAAGATTAACACTGATACAATAGTGACAAGAAAAAAAATGTACACTCGACACTTAAACCAATGGTGAAAAGTGAAACTACAAATAGAAATTGACACTGTATATTTGTACAAAAGATGCATAAAATTAAAACATGAGGAACATTAAACTAAACACTTAATTAAAGCTTAGTTACACATTATAAATATATTCCATAATCGGTAGTAAAAACAGTAAACAAAATTATTTTTTTAACAAATCATATGAAACCGCATATATCTGCAAATAAACAATGTGACAATTTGAAAATAATACTAAAGTTACAAAAATAGCCAGAAAGTTTACAAGTAAAAACATAAATAAATCATTAGGTACACCATTATGGTAATAAACAAAATAACAGTTATATAAAAAGATCCTCTGAGCTTATTACATAAACGCTATCGACCTTTATCAAGACGTTGTCTAATGAATGAGTATACGAATCACACGAAACCCATCAATTTTAGAAATAGACTATTTTTTAAGAATTTCAAAAGCGATTCACTATCGACAAATAATACAAAAATAGGAATCACGATATCGTTTTTTTAATCGATTTTCATAATATTCATAACATACAGTTCGGTTACTCTTTACCAAAGGAACGAATATAGAAATAACAATTACTTGCAAGCAGAATGAAATAGCTCGTACTAATTCTGCAAGTTCAAAAAAATCCCATATAACAAATGTTAGTGCAATACCATTACTGAAAACAACCATAGCCGTCGCTGTACATAATCGACTTAAGTTTTGTTTTACTTTTTCTTTTTTAGTAATCGCACATGAATTTGAAGCTTTACAAGGAAAAAGAGAACACAACAATTTAACTAAAATTATCAAATTCGTAAACACAGGCAAAAACATGCAAACTGCTAAAATACAAAAGCCAATTAAGGCAATTATTACATGTCCATTTTTATTTTCTTCGGATATACTTACAAAGATTAAAAGTAAAAAGAATATTAACAGAACTGTGAAAGGCACGCCCCACGCGAAAAGAAAACTTTTAAGATACTTCCTTGTAAAATCTTTATAGAAAACTTTCACAAGATCAATGTAAAATATATAAAACATAACCACCAACCAATTGTTGTACACTATTGATACGAACATAACGGTAAACTGATATATATGTATGATTTTTGTGTTAATGTTTCGGTTGCAATGTATAATTGTTAATGTCACAATAATTAAACGAAGTATATTAATAAGAATTGCATTGAGATACACGTAGTTGTTGAAATTGCGAAATTTTCTGATGAGGCACCATGATATCACTCCGTATATGAACGTTGGCAGACACAAGATATACAGAATGGTGTGGCCGATCAAATAAAAGGAAAAACTTTCCACGTAAGGGTCACAATCGGTAGCATTGGACTCTCGGGATTCAATGACATCCATAATTTGTGATGACACTTAGGTAATTCAATTTTTTTTATATAAAACAGGGACGTGATAAACACAGGTGTGACTCCCAACACAGTCGGTGAAATAATAAAAGTTACAGATGAAAATGGATAACAAACAAATATAGTTAAGCCAGATTTAGCCACACGAATAATCGATTCCGTTAACCTGCCTTATCAATAGATTTCTTAATTGAGGTAGTTTTCGATAATAGCCTATGATAACAGAGTGTCACATGTCATTGCTTTATTAAAAAAAAATCTATAAAAATTAAGTTTTATCTGTCCACGTGCCATATTATTGGAAATATTGTTGTGTATGTCAACCGCATCGTCGCTTTCCATCAGGTGAGATAGCGGTCAAACGCAAACCTAACAAGAACAAAAAAAAAACATTAGCAAAATTGTGGTGAAAAAATATGAATCACCATTGTTAAAATGCAATTATAATTTTTAGTGTTTTTTTTTTACAGGGATTTTTTAAAGCCCTTAAATAAATTCACAAGAATAATTTGTTGTTAGTTTTTTTAAACTCAATAATAAACGTTTGTCCACCATCTCACCACTTAATCGTCCCTCTACAATTGTTGTAACGTCGATCGCTTAATTTGGTGTTATTGATCGATCATTGAAAGCTTTCGCTGACAGATTTTAGTGAAGAATATCGTACAACTGTAGATCAACGTCAAAATGGGTGTATGTTGTTGATAATGTTACAAAAACCTCCAGGATTAATGGTGAACACATCACACAAATAAACAAATAAATCACTGTTTCTGTTAAAATTATGATTTGGTGCTGCTGTTTAAATTATAATAATAATTTTATTCATTTAGACAACACTGATCAAATGGTTAGTAAAAAACTTATCATCTAGGTGTTAGCAAAATAAAATTTGTAGATTGCAATTATTCATATTATCAATATCTTAACCCTATTCCATCAGCATTCTAATTTGATTCTTTAGTATATTTATCAGCAAAAACCGCTAGGATGCCATTATCGCTAGCACTAACCCTGCTTAATAGGGAGGCTACATTTTTGCGCAAAACGGCTGTGAATTTCTCACTTTCATGAACATACCAGATGAGCCATAATAACATCCTGAAGGTGTTGTTGTATTGGACGTGCAAGATGTTGAGGGTTTTTCCCGAATATATTATCTATAAGTTGCTGCAATATAAGTTTTAGCAGTATGCCTTCAACTTCTTCAAATTACGATTGAACCTGCTTCGAGCGAGTTGTAAATCGTCTGACAAACATATTCGCTCTCACCGTCAATGCCCAAACACGCTAAGAAACAGTTTGTTAATCAAACAATAAAAATAATTATGAAGTGGTCCGTATTGATTGAATCTTATAAAACTCACGCCACATCGCCCGATTACTTTTTACTAAAGGAACAAACAACGAAAGAAAAACTACTTGTAAGAAAAAAGAAACCGCTCGCACTGTATCTGAAGCATTCCACAAATCCCAAATAAGCATCGTCAACACAAAAATGTTGCTTATTACGAACATAGCCGTCGCGGTACATAAACGACTCAAGTTTTGTTTAATTCTTTCTTTTTTAGAAATAGTATAGATCTTCTTATCTCTACAAGGGAACAAAGAACTCACAAGTTTGAAATATAGGATCAAGTTGATAATAGCAGGAATAACGTTGCACATAATTGAAATGCCTGCATGCAGAAATGCCATCATTTCTGTGACTTTATCACAGTCTTCAGTTAGTTCAATAAACATTAATGTTAATCTACAAACGACCATTAATACAAAAGGCACACCCCAGGCAAATAGTGAGCTTTTTAGATACTTCCTCTTAATTTCTTTGTGAAAGACTTTAACAATATCAACGTAAAATATATAACACATAACTACTAGCCAATAGTTATATACAGTAGACAAGAACGTAAAGATGAAAAATAAGTAATTTGTGTATTGAACAAGCACTAACATATACTCGCTGCCTTGTAACATAGTCACCGTAACAAGGGTTAAACGTAAAACATTCACAAGAGTTGCACTGAGATACACGTAGTTATTGAAATTACGAAACTTCCTGATGAAACACCACGATATCACTCCATATATGAAAGTAGTCAGAGTCATAGTGCACTGAAAGTAGTGTCCAACAATAAAGAGGATCTGTTTTGGGCTGCGGTTGCCATTTTCACTCACTGTAGTATTTTCTACGATGTTGACATAATCAGCCATGACGAGTTTCAGAGGCTATAGGGCTTATTATCAGCTGTCATTTTTATTTTTCATATTGTCAACATTTCAGCATAATTTTAGGGAATATGGTGCCAAATACTTGTTAAATATTTCCAAATCGGACATTGTTTTAACAGCGATAGAATGAAACTAACGTGGTCAAAGAAAATTTCAGGCACTTGAATACAGCTATCTTGTTTTATCAGAACAGGGCATAATTACGCTAGTAGTCAACAAAAGTCAATAATGCTTGATATCATATACTCATTGCCCTATTTTATTAATATAAGAATGTTAATAAAAAAATGGTCCGTCGATGTATGTGAAAATGAAAGAGTAGGTTATGCTTATCAGAAACATTGTAGGGATGTGTAAGCTAAAAGTTCTGCTGAAAACAAATGATTCACGTTACGAAAACAAATGACGAAACATAGCGTGCACAACTATATGGGACTTCATAGGTGCGTTTTAAATATAATAAGTAAATGGTTGTTAAGGAATATTTAGTTTGTGTAGAAAATATGCAAAAATCAATAATTTTAACTGTGAAACCCGTAAGATCGACGATTATCATTCGAACGTCGATGGGGGTAAAACATCTAAAAAACTATAAAAGAACGATGTCGCAATTTCGCTATCGTTAGCATTATCGACCACTAAGTCAATGAAAATCACGATATAGTTCTATTTGATCGATTCTTATAATACTGGTGCCATAATGCCCGATTACTTTTTACGGAAGGAACAAACAACGATAGTACTACTACGTGCAAGCAAAATGAAACAGCTCGTACTATATCTGAAGCATTAACTAAATCCCAAATAGTTATCATTAACACAAAGACGTTACTCAACAGAAACATAGCCGTTGCTGTACATAGACGACTCAAATTTTGTTTCCTTCTTTCTGTTATAGGAATTACACCCGCGTTATTAACTTTACAAGGAAATAAAGAACATATCAATTTGATATAGAGGATTAAATTGATAATCGCAGGAAGAAAACTACACGTAATAAAAATGCATACCTGTATAAAATTTGGTAGGATTGTATCTTGATCTCGTTTTTCAGCTCGTTCAATAAAAATGAAAATAATTCGAGCAAATATCAATACTATTAGAGGCACACCCCAAGCAAAAAGTGAACTTTTAAGATACTTTCTTTTAATTTCATTGTTAAATACTTTTACAATATCAATGTAAAACATATAACACATCACTACCAACCAATAGCTGTACACACTTGAGAAAAACATAAATATGAAAAAAAAGTAATTCATGAATTGAATAAGCACAACAATATACATGCCATCTTTTATTAACACGAGTGTAGTAACGCTTAGACGTAATATATTCACTAAGGTTACACTGAGATACACATAGTTGTTGAAATTACGAAACTTCTTGATGAGGTACCACGATATTACTCCGTATATGAACGTTAGTAGGGTCACAGTGCATTGAAAATAATGACTGATTATAAAGACCAATTGCGTTGGGATATCACTTTCACTCACTGTAGTGTTTTGGACGTTGGTGTCATGATGGGCCATGGCAAACATCAAAAGGCATAAGTCAAAATTTCTGATTCTGATACTGTTCTTAATTTAAACTACATTTTATTTTATTCTTGCAATATCATGTGAGACAGCCAGATACACAGTTGAATTATTCTTGTGCTAGTTGATTTTGTAACACTTTTGTATACTGTAATTGTACACTTAACCAGGATAGGGGCTGCTTGTGTATCCAAATACTGGTCAAAAACTATTAAAATTTTCAGATCGGACGTTATATTAACGATATAAACATAGACAGCGATGAAATCAAACTAAACGTGATTACAGAAAATGTTTAGCACTTGAATATGTATGATTATCGTTATCAGTACAGGCCATAATTTGCGTTATTAGTCAGTCTCATTATAAACTGACCCTTATAACAAACAACAAAAAATAATACCTTTTAAAAAAAATAAAACATTGTGGCAATAATATGTATCTAATTATAGTTTCCGTCTAAGAGTAACATTTCAGACTGAGATATACATTTAACCCTATCGAAAACTGAAATCAAAATGATTGCAGGGCGCTTTGGAACTGACACATTGCAGTAGACGTCGATCATGTGGGTCTTACAGTCAAACGAATGAACTTTGTCGATGACGATCGACTATATATTATTATTTGTTATTTTCTTAAGCAAATATTATCAACAACACGACACGGTCCTATTTAATCGATTCTTATAATACTCGTGCCATATGGACCGGTTACTTTTTATTAATGGAACAAACAATGCAAAGACAACTATTTGCAAGCAGAATGAAACTGCTTTTACAGTATCCGAACAATTCCGTAAATCCCAAATGAGCATCATTAGTAAAAAGACGTTGCTCAGCACAAACATGGCCGTCGCTGTACTTAAACGACTTAAATTTTGTTTTTTCTTCTCTTTTTCTGGAATTGCACATGCATTTTTATTTTTACAAGGAAATAAAGAAAAAACAAGTTTTATATAAATAATCAAGTTGATAATCGCAGGTGAAACATAGCAAGCGATTATAACGCAAACATAGACTAAAACTACTACTATTAATTCTTGATTGCGTTTTTGAGCTACTTCAACAAACAAGTAAATTAATCTACAAATTATCAACACAGCCATAGGTAAACCCCACGCAAACAGTGAACTTTTAAGATATTTACTTTTAATGTTATAATCGAACACTTTAACAATATCAACATAAAACATATAACACATAACTACCAACCAATAGTTATACACCATTGAGAAGAACATGAAGAAAAAGACATATAGATTTTGGATTTGTTCAAACAATGTAAAAATTAAGTCACGATTTAAGTTTTGATTTAAAGCAGGTGTTAGAACAGCTAAACGTAGTATATTCACAAGAGTCACACTGAGATACACGTAGTTATTGAAATTGCGGAATTTTTTGATGAGGCACCACGATATCACTTCGTATATGAACGTAGCCAGGGTCATAGAACACTGGAAACAGTGTCCGATAAAAAGGAGAACTTCTTTAGAGCATTGGTAACCATTGTCACTCACTGTACAGTTTTCTACGCTGGCGTTACGGTCTGCCATGTTTAAGCATTTAAAGGTAGAACGTCGCATTAAGTAGTTTTTCGGTATTTTCACTGTTTTTTATTTATTTGAACACAATAACTCTCTTCAATCAACTGTGCACTTTACACTGTATGAAGCTTTTCTTTAACAGTCACAACACCGCCGTTATAGTGTTGATACTGCATAATAGTGAGATTGTATGCTTGTCAATTAAAATTTTGAGGGGTGTGACTTCAAACACTGGTGGAAATATTAAAATTTTCAGATCGAACATTGCTTTGACAGTGACAGAGTAAAAGTAATGTGATCGCAGTAATTTTTGTGCACTAGTATGTTTATCTTCCTTTATCAGCAGACACCGACCAGAATTAAGTAAATAGTGAGTAACTAATACTTGATACCAAATAGTTATTGTACTTTGTGTTTATTAAAAAAGTACCAGGGATGCGAATGTGAAAATTCTGAGTGATTCCCAACCAAAGTTTAAAATTTCAAATTTGCCAACCGATTTTAAATTCATCGGGGTTACCATGACGTTCAAAGTAAGATTGTTTCATTCTTATTTCAGTGTGGGTAAGAGACAGAGCTATACAGGTTGTTGTGACTGTTCCTAAAAGACCCTAGGCTGATAAAATTTTCGTTTTTCCTGAATTTCACTACATGAAGGTATGAAGGTCGGTTTCCCGTAAGGGAAGAGACGAGCCCCACCTCCGCTCGCCCCTGTGGTTCTCATCCTATTGGCTTGGACAAACCCCCACCGACAGTAATGGATTCCCAAGAAACATATCACTCTGTCCCGACTTAGAAAGCTAGGGGACAAGGAGGGGATGCAGAAAAACAATGTTAAATCAATTAGAGTTGGGAATCCATTGACAAGAGGATAAGGAAAGATGATCTACTTTTCTTTTGAGTTATGAAATTTAAGAGACAGAGGGCTACAAAAGGGAATATGACGCCATCTCCTACCCACACTGGAAATAAGAATGAAACAATCTTAGTTTAAACGTCATGCTACAGGTCCGTACTAGATAAATAGGTTTTTACCTATGGAATTGTCTTTTTTCAAAACGGTTTGCTTTGAAGTTTTATATCTTTGGATTGACTTGGAATTATAAGTTCAAATAAATTTTATGTTAAAGTTACATTATTCTTTTTTCGAAATCAGGTACGTATTGGTTTCTTTGTATTTTCTGTAATATCGCAGTATTTATAACCATGAAAGCTAATAAAAAAAAACTTTTTATCATATTACGAGTTCCAACGTAGAAACTATGCATTTCAAAGGGCTTCAATATCAATGACGTATACCTACGACTTTTTTCTAACAAAAGAACTCTGTGTTCTTAGTTTAATAGCTTTCGTTTTGGAAATTTTGTCTTGTAGCCGCCTTGAGAAGAAAAAAATATTCGTGAGATAAAATTTCCCACGTTAAAGTGATTGAAACCAAAATAGACATCCCATTCATTAGCAAATAATATTAACACAAGTTTAATTTGGGGAATGAGAACTGATGAACAGATCAACTTGTACCGAGTTCCTCTCTGTAATAGAAAATTAAAATTGATTAATTTTCCTTAGAGTTTATCCACTGTGCAGACACTTATTGTAACGACCCAAATCATAGATTTGTTATTGATAAATTCTATAGGAATGTTGTCTTCGCCCTCAGTGAGTCTGCGACTGTGAGTCGAGGAAGTGTGCGATGCAGGGAAAGGTCGCGATGCATTGTTGGAATAGGCACGTAAGCGAGGCGTACGGGGTGGCCCGGTTGAAGTTTCGTAATTGGCAACGGTGCGCGGGGCGTTCCACTGGCCTTGCATATGACGAGATATGCCAGAGTAGAAGAATATTTAAGTCAAAGCTTAAATGGTGCCAAGACAATCAGCACCAGATTAAAATGGATATCCTTGCTTCAGATCATTCAAAAAAAGACTTCCGCAACTTCTGGAAAGGTACAAATAAAATGACACCTAGGCCTGGCCTCTCTGTGAGCGTCAATGATGTGAGTAACCCGAAGGACATTACTGATGTCTTTCGTGAACATTTTCATGTGTAATCGCCCCTAAGACTGCCTTCACTGTGTATGTGTTCAGTGTAGAGACTTGTTGTGGTCAAGTGAGTCCTAAAATTAGTTCAAAAAATGGAGCATGTGCTGTTAAATTAATGTCTAGAGGCAAGTCCTCTGGCCATGATGGTCAGCATTGAGCATCTTCAACAGGATGGACCTCACCTACCGAGAGTGTTGGCAATGCTTTTTAATTTCTGCATCAATCATGCCTACTTTCATTCTGATTTTGTTAAGACCATAGTAGTGCCTGTTATTAAAAAGTAAAACGGGATCTCATCATCATCTTCCTGCCCTAATCCCGTATTATTTGGGGTCGGCGCAATACGTTTTTTTCTTCCACTTTGCCCTGTTACTCGTCATGCTATCACTAACTTCCTTTTCTTTCATATCACTCTTCACACAATTCATCCATCTTTTCTTTGGTCTCCCTCTTCCTCTCCATCCATCCACATGTAAACTCATAACTCTTTTAGTAACATGCGTTTCATCTCTCCTCTTCACATGACCATACCAAGACAAACGATTCCCTTTCAACTTTCCAGTCACTGGCGCCACTTTCAAACTTCCCCTAATATATTCATTTCTCACTTTATCCATTCTCGTCACACCACACATCCATCTTAACATCCTCATCTCCGCTACATGCAATCTTTTTTCATCCGTCTTTTTCACAGCCCAACATTCTGATCCATACAGTATGACAGGCCTTATCACGGACTTGTAGATTTTACCCTTCAACTTGAGGGGCATCCGTGGGTCACAAGTTGTTCCCGTGACCTGTCTCCATTTCATCCATCCTGCGTTGATCCGATGTGTTACGTCCCGGTCTACCTCACCATTCATCCAAAGTAAAACGGGATCTGTCAGATAAAAATAATTACAGGCCCATTTCATTAGCGACTATTATTGAAAAATTGCTTGACGGTTGGCTTGATACACATTTAAAAGAATATCTATATATGCACGACAACCAGCAGTTTGGCTTTCTGCCCAGATTTTCCACAGAAAGTGCTATACTGTGTCTCAAGCATGCCATCAGGTATTATATGGATAGGCATACTCCGGTATAGGCAGGCTTCCTCGATTTGTCCAGGGCTTTTGATCTGGTTTCCTGTGACATTCTGTGGAAGAAGTTAAAGGGCATTGATTTTTCCACAGAACTAATTAACTTTTTTAAATGTTGGTTTGGAGGCCAGATCAATAGTGTTAAGTGGGCCGGTTCACTGTCGGAGCCGTATGGGCTGGATTGCGGGGTAAGGCAAGGGGGGTTGAGCTCCCCCGCACTTTTTAACCTATATATCAATGCTCTGATATATTGCTATATTGCTCTCAGCAGTCATCATGTCGGCTGTCATGTTGATAGAGTTTGTTTGAATAATATTGGCTATGGGGACGATATGGTTCTGCTGAGCGCATGGCTTGAGAACATTGTTGGGGATCTATCAGACATATGCTGAAGAAAATGGTCTTAACCTTTTGAGTAGTGTAATTAGAGACACAATAGAAAGACAATGACCGAGCGAACACCGGCGTTCGCTCGGGGTTTAATAAATTAAATACAATGTGACGAAAAGTCAGTTCCTGGTTTTTAAGGCCAGCACTAAATTTCCTGCAACAGTGCCTTCCATTAAACTGTATGGTATTCCCTTGGTCAAAGTGGAGCATTTCAAATACCTAGGACATTTAGTAACATCCGAACTCAGAGACGATGCTGACATTGAGAAGGGGCGGAGGGCATTGGCTGTTAGAGGTAACATGATAGCTCGCAGGTTTGCAACAGCGCGCTTCCAGGTTTTTAAAACAGACCCTTTTCAGGGCTTATTGTAATTCTATGTTCACGTGCAGCCTGTGGGTGAATCACACCCGAAAAGCATACGAAGCCCTCCGCGACCAGTATAATAACGTATTGAGGGCACTGATGGGGCTGTCGCGAAACTGAGGTACCTCGGGCATGTTTGCCGCCGCTAGCGTTGACTGCTTTTATGCGACGATGCTTAAGCGGAGCGCATCTTTGATGTGCAGGGTGCGCGGCAGCCCCAACAGTGTGCTGATGATGGCAGCCGACAGGCTCGACTGTCCTTATATAAGACGCTGCGGTGACTTGCATGTTACCCGCAGTCATCGATAACTGTATGTGAAAAATTTAAATGTTGTTTGTTTGTTGGTGTTATCATTTGTATTATGTTCTGTGTTATGTGTAATTATGAGTCCTAGATACTTGAACCAATTAAATGATATATAATTAGCAGTTTTAAGTCTTTGTATATCATCAATATTGCATACTGCTTGAGACATATTGTTTCCGCGGTAGAACTCGTATTACAAAATAATGCGAGTTTTCTAAGATTTCATACAAAAATGGTTATAAATACAGCAATATTACAGAAAATACAAAACATAACGAAACCAATAAATATCTAATTTCGAAAAAAGAAAAAAAGTACCTTTAATATTAAGTTTATTTGAACTTATAATTCCAAGTCAATCCAAAGATATATAACACTTCAAAGCAACCCGTTTTCAAAAACGGCAGTTTCGTAGGTAAACTCTTATTATATGATGTTGCTATGACAGTTATTAGTACTTTTAATTGAAACTACGATTAACTTATGTTAAAGTATGAGAATGATTTTATATCCAAATGATCGACGACAATTGATGACATCATATATGTCACAATCATTATAATAACGACCGATTGGCTAGATGTCTTTGATAAGCCTCAATAATCGATTCAGCCTTCCGAGTTATTACAACTACACCTATAAAATCAACGACACCTGTAGGTACAATTGGTTATGATTTGGAACCGATCCAAACCGATGAAATGGCTTAGCATTATCAGCCTTACAATTTTTCCAATGATAGAACTCAGGCCTAGAGAGGGTCGGAGAGAAAATAGGCCATAATCTTAACACGCATTCTCAATGCGGTCGATGTCGCATATCTTCGAATTTTTGGTTCTAGGATATGCCAATTTCTTCATGATGTTTTCTTTTATGGTTTTAAGATTAGTGGTGATGTATTTGCAAAAGTTTGTACTTTTGACAGTTGTTTGACGTCGTCAGAAAGTTGCATTTTTTAGAGCCTTCTTTTTTCGGTGTAAAATTACTGAATACTAATTACTAAAAACTGTAAGTAAAATTGGTTGTGATTTGGAACCGATCGTGTGGGTGGGTATTTTAAATTGGTTGAATTTATTACATCACAGTCAAAGATAATCTTTCCATCGCAAAAAAAAAACATTTTACAAAAAAAATATAACCGACTTCACTAAAAAAAACATTAAAAGGATCAAAATAATTTTAATATCGGAAGTCCGTGTTTCTCGGTATTATTTGTATTTTATTTAACACCGACTTCCAAAATTAAAGTTATTTTGATCCTTTTAATGTTTTTTTTAGTGAAGTCGGTTATATTTTTTTTTGTAAAATGTTTTTTATTTCACACTTTTTAGTTGCGATACACTTATAAACAGACATGAAATGTTACTTTTGGACTGTAAATGCTTAAGTTTTCGATGAAAATACTAAAATTACTACATAGTTGCCTATAATATTTGAGGAGTTCCCTCGATTTCGCCAAGATTCCATCATCAGATCCCGACTTAGTGACTATGGGACCATTCGGGAAGTATACCCTTTCCAACAAACAAAGAATTTTTCAAATCGGTTGGCAAGCGACGAAGTTATGCGCGAACAAACATTAAAAAAAAAATACAAACATCCGAATTGAGAACCTCCTCCTTTTTTAGAAGTCGGTTAAAAAGAGCTTCGTTTCGTTATTAAAACTCTTACCGACTATCTGGTCGATGTTGATGTCGTACACTTGATCCTCTTCAATCGTTTCTTGTAAAACTCGTACCATAATGCACGGTTACTCTTCAATAATGGAACAAACAGTGCAAGTGTAATGATTTGAAAGTTAAGTGTAAAAATACTTACTAAAGGTGATAAGTCAAATATGTCCCAAATTAACAACATCAACAAAAAGATGTTGCTTACAACAAACATGGAAGCAGCCGTACATAATCGACTACAATTTTCTTTTCTTCTTTCATTTTTTGGAATAGTACATTCTTTGGTATCTCCATAAGGGAATAAAGAAAATACAAGTCTTATAAAGAGAAGCAAGTTAGTGATCACAGGTAAAACGCTGCATGTTATAAACATGCAGATATTAACATATTTTTTAAGTAAGTCTTCTTCTACAGCTTTAATAAGTAAAATCATTCCAGAAATGAGCAACGCTACCGTAGGCACACCCCAGGCGAACAAAAAACTTTTGAGATATCTTCTTTTGATGTCTCTATTAAGTGCTTTTACAATATCAACATAAAACATATAACACATCACCACCAACCAATAGTTGAACACTGCCGATAGAAATATGTATATGAAAAAATGTACACTCCAGTATCGGAGGAACACTGGGATATACATATTGTAATCATCGACTAGTGGAAGCGATACGACGATTAAACGCGCTAAATTCACTAGAAGTACATTGAGATAAACGTAGTTGTTGAAATTGCGAAACTTCCTGATGAGGCACCACGACGTCACTCCGTATATGAACGTAGCCAGGGTCGAGGTAACTTGAAGATAGTGTCCAACCAGATAGTAATAGATAAATATCACAAAATCTTCGGGTTCACTGTTTGTGATAGTAGCCATGACGAACATTAAGTCTTGTTAACACGAGGACATTTTAAATATTGCTCAAAACTGTAAGCGATAGATACAAATGTGACTTTTGAAGGGACTTTACTTTACTAGATACTGAAACCAACTAACTTGATAGAGGAAATTTTGGTGATGATAATCGAGTTATATTTACCTTATCTTTGTCTGTTCGTAATGGTGCTATAAGTACAGAGTCACTAAAAGCCTTTTGAAGTGGCCGACATACATTGCTTCATCTAATTAATTCACAGTTCTACCCGTCGATGTATGTGAAAATAAGTAGGCTTAAAGAAAGTGACATTTTATCAGTGATAAGTGACGTATTGTCATGCACTGCTGAAATGGCTTAGCATTATCAGCCTTACA
This sequence comes from Mythimna vitellina, assembly GCA_949316375.1. Taxonomy (NCBI): domain Eukaryota; kingdom Metazoa; phylum Arthropoda; class Insecta; order Lepidoptera; family Noctuidae; genus Mythimna; species Mythimna vitellina. The sequence continues at coordinate 3,176,812 of OX438709.1, read as the reverse complement.
ATTTTTCCAATGATAGAACTCAGGCCTAGAAAGGATCGGAGAGAAAATGGGCCATAATCTTAACACGCATTCTCAATGCGGTCGATGTCGCATATCTTCGAAGTTTTGGTGCTAGGATATGCCAATTTCTTCACGATGTTTTTCTTTTATGGTTTTGAGATTAGTGGTGATGTATTTGAAAAAGTTTGTACTTTTGACAGTTGTTTGACGTCGTCAGAAAGTTGCATTTTTAGAGCCTTCTTTTTTCGGTGTAAAATTACGGAATAACTTTACCTGCTCTGGTTGAAGTGAGAGCGAGTGTCAGACTAAAATCCATAGGTGTTCCTTAGTTGCGGATCGGAGCTATTTTGGTGCAGCCATGAGGCAACCTATTGTGGACACGCCTTAAATATGGCGGAAAGTCTCCTTTTTGAGGCTTAGCTTTCGCATGACGCAGGGTCTCACCGGACATGGGTAGTTCGGGAGGTTCCTGCACCGGATTCGTGTGGAAGAATTTCCCGGGTATCACCACTGTGTGGACCGACCGGAGGACACAGTGGAGCATACGGTAGAGGTGCGCCCTGCCGGCGATCGGCGGCAACGATCTTTCGCGCCGGGCCTTGGAACAAGCCATGGTCCGAAGAGAGGAGGAGTGGCAGGCGGTCGCCTCCTTCTGCGAAGCAGCAATGCTAGCAAAGGAGGCGGCCGCACGCGTACGCACAAGAGAATGGCCCCACGTCCCAGCCGCCGGGATCCCGATCCTGATTTCCGGCCACCGTAGGCGTGGGCTTGCGGATGGTGAGATATGGGTAGCTCACCGTCTGACCGTCCGGTAACCGTCCGGACCGAGCCAAAGTCATCGATGACGCGCCTCAAGGAGATGTAAGCAAACAGTAGCAGGGTCGAAGCCTACTGGGGCCATGGGTTCGCTTCTGAAAGGAAAACCTGGCCCTGGTATGAAAGGCAAAGAAGGAAACAGGAGTCAGTTTTAGTCAAAGTCTGACACGCCCTCCCGCCCCACTCAAAGGCGAGAGATGTCATTAGATGGTTTCCCACCGTAAAAAAGGCACACTATTGTATTTTTAGCTCTCGATCTGTGGCATCGTAGCACCTAAACGAATGAACCGATTTTGATGCGTTTTTTTTTTTAAACTGTAATGATCAAGAGGATTCCCCGACTCAGCGACACTCATCTTTAAAATAATTATAGGATCTTTTTATGAAGTTAAAACGCTGAAAGAGTAATTTATTATCTTATTTTTTACTTTCTATAGTTTTTTTTTGCATCGGGGATTTTTATTGCTTTTTTTTGTTTCGTGTTTACCTAACTATTAACTTTAGCCAAATAAATTTATGGTCTTTCCTAAAATACATGGTCACCCTAGCTGACCAATCTGATTGGTTCGTGCCACGATCGCTTAGCGGCGTCTAATTTAATAGAGCACGCGTGACAAGAAGCCCATGGGCACCCTGTGGTGTAATCACCGGTATGTCATAGTGAAAAGTTAAAAATAACACCAAGGGAGTGGCTGGGGTGGAAATAGAATCGTTATTTATATTTTGGTTTACAAATTAAGCTTGTGTGACTTGGCCTTTTTTTAGGGTTCCGTGCCTCAAAATGAAAAAATGAAATTCTTATAGGATCAGTTTGTTGTCCATCTGTCTGTCTGTCTGTCTGTCAAGACCCTTTATCTCGGAAATGCGTAGAGGTATTGAGTTGAAATTAAAATCATATATTCAAGTCTGCGGTCCCTTAAAACTATTAACTGCTACTCGGCCCCGGTACGAAAGGCAACGAAGGAACAGGAGTGGGTTTTTAGTCGTAAAAGTCTGACACTATCTCCCGTTCCGCCCAAGAGCGGGATTTGTCATAAGATGATTTTCCTACCTTTAAAAAAAAAAGCTTCATTTTGTCAAAATCGCACTGTTGTAATAATTCCACATATCGTCCAGCTGTGTAGGCACTTGGGATACAAAACTAATCTAATTTTACATCACATTATCTACTAGTAATTAAAACAGCCACTGAACTTCACTGAAAAAAATCCCACCAAAAACTCCAAGATTCGTCATAATTACTAGGTATTTCTTAGCATATCCATCGACAAATTAAAATTATGAATAAGGAGCGATGACTGCAAGCATCTTTCGCACTTAAAACTCAACAATATAAATAAACTAATTCTCATTCCTCGCTTCTAAACGAATGTTAGCGACAATAATTTGTTTTCAAAACATGTCACCTAACAAATTGTTGAGGTTAAGTTGACAGCTGTCATTCATCATGGCGTTTTTGGCGGGAACGCGGCAGCCAATCAGGGGCGGCGAGTGATCGCGTTCGGATGCTACGGGTAAGGATGCCATGTTGTGGTGCTGGCTGAATGATTTGGTGGCTTGTGCAAAAAAATAAATGGTTTTAAATTTAGAATGTTTTCTTTTTCAATAGATGGTAGAACTATTTCATCATGAATCCATACGAACTTTATCATAAAAAAATGATTTGAATTGTATTAATTCAAATTCTATATTGAGTTTACTAAGTAACTGCTAGTGTTGCTAAGTCAAAAGGCCGTAGTTTAAAATAGTTTTCTTTTCTTCTTCCCATTTGAGCAGGCTAAGGTCTTAGACCATAGTGCTTCGTCATCAGTATTTTTTTTTTGAGTTCATTACAATACGGGTGAAACACATTCTTATGGTTTTGCAGTATTTGTCCCTATCTCAGCTATTTTAACTTAAAGGGAGACAGCCGACCCCGCTATCATTACCAAAAATAGTTATGTTATGTTCCTTGGAAACGACAAAAGCCTATTAGAATTTATTCGGGTTACGTTCATGTGAGAGCGTGGTAAGTAGATAAAAGCATTATGACCGCTGCAAAATACTGACATTTTATTTTTTTAAGAAATTTTCTGTTGGAGCTTTTTGGCAGTTGGTTGGCAAAGCATATTTTGTTGATTTAAATTCTTTTAATAAAATCATACTAATATAGCAAAGGTAAAAGGATATACGTGTGTAATATATATATAATATATATTATTATTTGATATAAACCAGTGTTTGACTGTGATCCCACTTGATGGTAAGCAGTGATGCAATCATTGATGGTGAGGTGCACTAGTTTATTATGAGCCTACCGCTAATGTGTGTAAGTCTGCAGATTAACTTGTTAATCTGCGATTTTATACAGCTTAAATAAAAAAAAAAACGAAAAGAAAAAAAAAATGGAAATAGCCAATGAAAAATTCCACGCTACAATTATGGCGGTAAGTCCCCTCTTTGAAGCGTGTTTGGAAAGACCTCACGGCGTCCTCACATTCCGCATGACGCAGGTTCTCACCGGACATGGTAAGTTCGGGAGGTTCCTGCACCGGATTCGTGCGGAAACGACGCCCGGGTGTCGCCACTGTGTGGACCGCCCGGAGGACACGGTAGAGCACACGGTGGAGTTGTGCCCCGCTTGGGCAGAGCAACGCCGTGTCCTCGTGGGGGCAATCGGCGGCGGCGATCTCTCGTGTCGGGCCTTGGTTCAGGCCATGGTCCGGAGCGAGGAGGAGTGGCAGGCGGTCGCCTCCTTCTGCGAAGCAGTAATGCTAGCAAAGTAGGCGGCCGATCGCGTGAGGCAACGGCCCTTACGCTCCAATCGCCGCCGGGATTCCGATCCCGATTTCCGGCCACCGTAGGCGCGGGCTTGCAGACGGCGAGCAATGGGTGGCTCGCCGTCCGACCGTCCGGTAACCGTCCGGACCGATCCCAAGTCGTCGACGGCGCGTACTGTTTCACGCGCGCCTCAAGGAGATGTCAGCAAATCGTAGGGGCCCAGCGAGTCGAAGACTACTGGGCCACGGGTAGTGTGAAAGCGGAACCCGGGGCCCTGGGACGAAGGCAGCGAAGGAACAGGAGTTGGTTTTTAGTCAGTAAGAGTCTGACACTATCTCCCGCTCCGCCCAAGAGCGGGGATGTCATAAGGATGATTTTCCCACCTAATAAAAAATAAAATTAAAAAAAACCACTGGGGTGTCCAGAATCATGTACTGGATCTATGGTATTCGTTTGCGCGTCGATGTCAAAAACACCCTGTATATTGTGTGTATGTGTGACACTTCTCTCTCTAACCACTTCACCAACTTAGGTGAAATTTGGCACACGGGTAAATCATGTCTTGGGATGAACAAAAGCTACTTTCTGTTCTGTGAGTATATTGTCTTGGGATTATTTTCTATTATCACGCGGGCGAAGTAGCTGGCTTGCGGTCTCACAGTAGTCAGCTACGTAGTTCTTTTAGTAGTTTGATTAAACTCCTAAAAATGAATCGATCTCGCCCGGATATTCTTAGCTCCCAAGACAACCACTGGAGTCGCCGGGCACTTCGGGCCTGTCTCTTGGCATTTTATTCATTGGGGGGTTGGACCATAACCCGCCATGCTAGTCCAGTGCGTGTTAGCAGGTTGCAATAGCCTCGTTCGTTTTTCTGCCACGAGTAGGTAAGGTTAGCTTGAGTCCCGATAGATGTTGATTGGGACCCCGTATACACCTCTAATTTGGGAGACGCCTACCTATGTCCAACAGTGAACACAACAACAACAAACTAGCTACAGTGAGATAGTCTTTCGGCTGATATGATGATGATAAAAAAAAAACCAACCAAAACTATTTCCGTTTACACCAACGACTGCCAACCCTATCATGTGTTCCCTTTCCACCTTATTTAACATTACCGTTATCAAAATCATTTCTATTCTTATTTTCAACCGAATAAGGTTGAAAATCCGTTGCTTCTGTATATTCTTCTAGTAAAGTTATTGTGGAATTCTTTTCGTTTAATTATCGTTAATGACGATCACTTCAGGAGTTCCGTTTTTTTTTTGTTCAGCGTGTCAACGACGTGTATGATTGATGGAACTGAGTCCCAGTTCCAGTCAACCACTTGGTTTAATCTAAATATGTCTGTTAGCAAGAATATTTGTTTTTTTTTTGGCCAAAAATTTGACGGATTTGCTGCTGTTTAACCGACTACAAAAAGAAGGAGGTTCTATGTTCGGTTGATTTTTTTATGTACACCGATTTCTCGGTCAATTGTGGATCGAATTTGAAATATTTTTTTTATTGAAAGGTTATGCTTCCAAGTTGGTCCCATAGAAATAATTTTATGATCTGATCATGAACTTCGAAGATATGGAACAGAACTCTTCATAGGATCAGAGCAGATTGCTAACATCGCATATGAAGTACTACTCTGGACGTCAAGCTACGTTGCTCGCCGACTCCAAGGTCACATTTGCGCCGGCTGGGGCGTGAGGATATCCTCTCCCTCATGGTTTCAGCCACCTTCTTTACTTTCATTACTGGTTTGCCGAAGGAGGTGGTTGCTTGCCATTCCCTATTTCTTCATATCAGGCCGGGTGCAAGAGCTTACCGCCGCTAGTCACCCAAGGCAAGTGGGGCAGAGTTCCACCTTATGCTCCATCATGTACGGCAATGGACAGGGCACATTGCACGCAGAACAGATGGTCGATAGGGCCGAAAGGTTCTGGAGTGACGACCACGTACCGCAAGGTGGACCGATGACCTGGTGAGAGTCTCGGGAATGCGGTGGATGCGAGACGCACAGGATCATTCGTTTCGGCAACACTTGGGGGATGCCTATGTCCAACAGTGGACGTCTTTGGACTGAAATGATGATAATGATGATGGTCTGGATATAAGAAATACATTTTACATAACATATTTACTGGATGTAATTTATATTTTTGACATTTAACCGTTTTGTGTAAAAGTATAAAAAACTTTTTACAAAAAAAATATAACCGACTTCACTAAAAAAACATTAAAAGGATCAAAATAACTTTAATTTCGGAAGTCGGTGTTTCTCGGTATTATTTGTATCTTATTTAACACCGACTTCCGCAATTAAAGTTATTTTGATCCTTTTAATGTTTTTTTAGTGAAGTCGGTTATATTTTTTTCGTAAAAAGTTTTTTATTTCACACTTTTTAGTTGCGACACACTTATAAACAGACATCAAATGTTATTTTTTGACTGTAAATGGTTAAGTTCTCGATGAAAATACCAAAACCACTATATGGTTGCCTATAATATTTGAGGAGTTCCCTCGATTTCGCCAAGATTCCATCATCAGATCCCGATTTGGTGATTATGGGACCATTTGGGAAGTATACCCTTTCCAACAAACAAAGAATTTTTCAAATCGGTTGGCAAGCGACGAAGTTATGCGTGAACAAACGTAAAAAAAAAAATACAAACATCCGAATTGAGAACCTCCTACTTTTTTAGAAGTCGGTTAAAAACAAATGAATTAGATGCCTTCGGCATGAATCTAGCACATAATTATTAGTTAAATTTGTGCATTTTTACGAACTTGACGCGGAAGAAGTCACGTAGTCCATGAATATGAAAACCTAAAATAATTTTGGTCAAAATTAAAATCAACAAGTCTTATCAATACGTTATCCTGAAATATGCTATTTCCATAACAGAATTCCTTTAATAATAATTCATTATCAAGGCTAAATTCAATCAGCTATGCTTATTAGATTTTTTGTTATATTGTACAATTCATAATAAAAGGTAAATAGGCATTGTCATCTGATAATATTACATGGTCGTAATTATGTTAAGCCAATGAGTCTTTGGTTTATTCTCATCTTCATTACAGCAGTTCGGGAGAATCCTGCACCGGATTCGTGCGAAGAAACGCCCAGGTGTCACCTTTGTGTGGACCGCTTTTTTTTTTCGGTGGGAAAATCATCTTATGACATCCCCCGCTCTTGGGCGGGGCGGGAGATAGTGTCAGACTTTTACTGACTAAAAACCCACTCCTGTTCCTTCGTTGCTTTTCGTACCGGGGCCGAGTCTTCCTTTCAGAATCAGACACTTCGTCCCAGTAGGCTTCGACCCTGCTGGGCCCCTACAGTTGCTGACATCTCCTTGAGGCGCGCGTGGAACAATACCCGCCGTCGCCAACTTACCATTGTGTGGACCGCTTGGAGGACACGGTGGAGCATATGGTTGCTCTGCCCCGCTTGGGCAGAGCATCGCCGTGTCCTCGTGGGGCGCTCGGCGGCAACGATCTCTCGCGCCGGGCCTTGGTACAGTTTATGGTCTGGAGCAAGTAGAAGTGGCAGGTGATCGCCTTCTTCTGCGAAGCAGTAATGCTAGCAAAGGAGGCGACCGCAAGAGCGTGGGAACGGCCCTCACGCCCCAGCAGCCGGGATCCCGATCCCGATTTCCAGCCACCGTAGGCGCGGGCTTGCGGATGTCGAGTAATGGGTAGTTCGCCGTCCGACCGTCCGGTAAGCATCGTAAGCTGTCGACGGCGCGTAGTGTTGTTCAAGGAGATGTCAGCAACCGTAGAGGCCTAACAGAGTCAAAGCCTTCTGGGGCCATGGGTGATGCGAAAGAGATCCTCGAAGCCCTGTAATAGTGGCAAAGGCGGAACCGGAGTGGGTTTTAGTTAGATATATTTTCTTTACCTATTTAATGTATGAATAGTCCTCGGGATGTCCCGCACAATGGAGACGCCCGGGCGTTACTTCCCTCTGAATTCGGTGTAGGAATCTTCCAAACTTATTATGTCCTGTGAGAACCTGCGTCATGCGAAAGGTGAGGATGCAGTGACACCTCTCCAGCCACTCCACAAGGGTAGGTACTTGCCGCCATGATTATGGCGTGCTCAGCGCTGAACTGCGACTATCGCTATCGCTATATCTCCATGAAATCATGGTACCTAAAGATGCCACATATTTTGCAAAAAAATCTAACTTATAGGACTTTATCTTTATTTATTGAAACTTCATGCGACACAAAGCTACAAAGGCGGGATTACTTGTAAGTGTTGCCGCATATGGACTACATGCCACAGCCACAAACGCCGCCACGAGAAGCTAGAAGCGGCCACAAGCCAGTTGTGGCCAGTGGCTGCTACTTTTTTTAACCTATACGCGCAGTATCATAATGTGGATGGGTGGAGAGGGAGAGGGAGGCCAAAGAAAAGATGGATGGATTGTGTGAACAGTGATATGAAAGAAAAGGAAGTTAGTGATAGTATGACTTTTGACAGGATAGAATGGAAGAAAAAAACGTGTTGCGCCGACCCCAAATAAGATGGGACAAGGGCAGGAAGATGATGATGATGACGCGCAGTATTATAATGGACTCTGACGAAAAAGGTTTAAATGTGCGAGTGGCGTGTGACGGCGTTTTGTATCGGCGTTTAGTGGCTTGTGATCGCTTCTTGTGGCGAGCCTGCACTGCACAGCAGCGGCGATTTGAAGCGTGTGGCGGCCACCGGCGTCAACCGTGTACGGCGAATCCATATAAAGTAATAATAATAATATTGGGCCTGATCCAGAAAGCAGTACTCTTGGACACGGCACGCATCGCACGCCCTGACCGCCGGCAGCTTGGACCCTGGTCCCGATGCCGGTGGGCTACTATTTTTTATATTTTTAAATGTTTTTTTTTTAATGTGCGTTTTAAGAAATATTTAAAAATATATAAAATATGTATAAAAAATAAATAATATTATAATAAAATAATAAATTTAATAATAAATTTAGGACTAGCTTAGTACATTCTTGTGTTACACAACCACATGTTTACTTAGAATAGTTACTGGGTGCAGTACTGCTCTTCTAGATAGGTTAAGAGGTAACCTGTGTTTAAAAGAATAAAACCTACAGGAAATATGGGTGGGTGGCGGTGTGTTGTGGTTGTGGCCGGTGGCCCGTGTGCAGCGACCCTTACAAATTTCAGTTTCATCTTGTCTAATGCAAAGCTATATCTTAGGGCGATTTTTTTTTAATGTGTGGGAAAATTATCTTATGACAAATCACGCTCTTGGGCGGAGCGAAAGATAGTGTCAGACTTTTACTGACTAAAAACCACTCCTGTTCCTTCTTTGCCTCGTCTCAGGGTCTCGGGTTTCGCTTTCACATTACCCGTGGCCCCAGTAGGCTTCGACCCTGCTGGGCCCCTACGATTTGCTGACATCTCCTTGAGGCGCGCGTGGAACAGTACGCGCCGTCGACGACTTGGGCTCGGTCTGGACGGTTACATTGCTCGCCGTCCGCAAGCCCGCACCTACGGTGGCCGGAAATCGGGATCGGAATCCCGGCGGCGGTTGGAGCGTAAGGACTATTGCCTCATGCGATCGGCCGCCTCCTTTGCTAGCATTACTGCTTCGCAGAAGGAGGCGACCGCCTGCCACTCCTCCTCGCTCCGAACCATGGCCTGAACCAAGGCCCGGCGTGAGAGATCGCCGCCGCCGAGGACACGGATCTAAGGGCGATGAAGAAACGAGCAAGCCCTAAAAATGCGGTATGATACCATCTGTAATCCATGCGCAATAACATCAAACATTTAAACAAACATTTATATTGTCCGTCCAAAGGATTTTGACTTTTATTGCATTGGTGGTATGACAAATGACGGCTGCAGTAAATAGTTGGTATTGTAACCATTTTTTTTTGTATTTAATGTCATCCTTATGTCTACGGAATAGAAGTCAAATCGGTTGAACGGACAGTAAAAAAAGCTTTGTTTAACTGTCTCATCCTTTCGCGAATGGATTGTAGCTGATTTTGGCCACAACGATCGCATTCCTTAGCTCTTCAGGGTCGTTACGAGCTCAGATAGGCTGCTATGTTACATGTCCTTATGTGACTTGTATGTATTACTCTGTCAAGAAAGTACCGGGAAAAGATCAATAATACACAAAATGTCTGTTATTCATCCAAATTTATTTTATCACCTTCAAAGTATGCTCCTTTAGAAACGATACTCTTGCGCCAACGAATAATCCATTCATCAAAACATTTTTTAAACGCTGCTTCCGGAATTGAGTTCAGTTTTCGCCGCGAATTCTCCTTTATGTCTTCTATCGATTGAAAACGGGTGCCACGAAGTGGTAATTTGAGTTTAGGAAAAAGAAAAAAGTCAGCAGGAGCCATATCTGGTGAATATGGTGGTTGCTGGATGGTATTTGTTGAGTGTTTGGTCAAAAATTCATTCACAATGATAGCCTTGTGCGAAGGCGCATTGTCGTGGTGCAAAATCCAAGAATTTTCTTTCCACAAATCTGGCCTTTTTCGTCGAATTCGCTCTCTTAAACGCCGCATAACGCTCAAATAATATTCTTTATTTACCGTTAGACCTTCCGGTAAGAATTCAGAGTGCACAACACCGCGATAGTCAAAGAAAACAGTCAACATGACTTTGACTTTTGATCGACTTTGGCGTTGTTTTTACGGTTTCGGTTCAGTTGGAAGGCGCCACTCCGAAGCTTGTTGACTAGTTTGCATGTCAAACTCGTCTCGTCACCAGTAACAATGCGTTTCATGAATGTTGGGTCCGAACTGACTCGTTCTAGCATGTCCTCAGCGACTTTCATGCGATTGAGTTTTTGGAGAAAATTCAGATCTTTTGGGACTAGCCGAGCAGCAACATGTTTCATACCCAAATGATCAGTTAAAATGGTACGGATCGACTCGTGAGATACAAAAAGTTCGGCGGCTATCTCTCTCAGAGTTGAATGGGGATTTTCAGTCACTATTTTCTTCACTTTTGCGATGTTAACTTCAGTTGCAGACGTTGACGGCCTACCAGAGCGAGGCAAATCTTCCATCACATCTCGACCGCTTTTGAACGCTTTGAACCACTCATAAGCACGAGTTTTTGATAAAGTCGATTCACCGTAAGCCTTCTGTAACATTTTCAGTGACTCCGAACACGAAATTCCATTGGCGATGCAAAATTTAAGACAAACTCTTTGTTCGATATTTTTGTCCATTATGAAATTCGCAATACACACTATATATGATATTACTAAAACCAGCACTGTATTTAATATAAATAACAGATGCAACTCAAACTCCGCGCCAAAATGGAAAACAGTTGTGCCAATCTAACAACTACAAAAAAACAAAAATTTGAATTTGGAACCATAAACAAATCATCCATTCCCGATACTTTATTGACTGAATGTACAACTGTGGCCTAAAAAACTTCAAGCTCTGTGCCAGAAGTTTTGGACCACAGTTGAACATTTTAACCAACATATTCATAAAATTGCCACAAAATTAATACAATAACGTGAAGTACCCATTGACAGACGTGCGGTGGCAGCAGTAACAATGACAATGATAAAACAATAAAATTGTTATTGGTATCGTAAAATATATAGCTGTCGCGAAGTGCGGTTACCGACATCGATATTTATACAGCGTTGAGATACTGGGAAGTGTATCGATATGTAGGTGTTTTGAGGTATGGATTTATTGAATTTGATTATATTTTTACTTTAGGAGCTTTGGGGTCATACGATTCGCGGCTTCGCGGACGGCGAGCAACGGGTAGCACGCCATCCGAAAAATCCCGGCCCAGGTCGTGTTGTGTTCCACCTCAAAGAGCTGTCTGCTAAATTATTGGGGCCCTCTAGGGCCGATGCTATCTTTGTTTTTTCGTTAACTTACAAGTTTGATTTTTTCGCAGAAACAAAGTATCGCAGACTGAGTATATGGTTTTAATTTCAACTCGATACCTTCACGCGTTCCCGAGTTAAGGGGTCTTGACAGACAGACAGACAGACGGATGGATAACAAAGTGATCCTATAAGGGTTCCGTTTTTACCTTTTGAAGTACGGAATCCTAAAAAGTGACCTTTCAATAACGAAATAGATTGTCAAAGTCTCAGATTTCAGTAACTCATATATGAATTCCATTTATTTTCAACTTTTTTATGAATCACTTCTAAGAATTTGTCGATCTTAAGGCTCCAGCCCCCCTGGCCAAGTTACGATCGTTTCGTTTGCGTCGAACACCTCGAGTAGGCCATGCTTCCAATTCCTTTGTTCTGACGTCAAACTTAACGATCGTAACTTGGCTAGGGAGGCAGGGCAGCCGGTGAAATACAAAATGTTTTCTTAAGTTGTTTTATTTTGCAGGTAAGTTAAATTGGTAAAAGCTTAAAATTGACCATCTTATCCCAAGATTGCCTACAGCTATGGTTACTTCATCAACAACTATTCTAAATCACATAACAGTAACACATCTTGATGTAAAATTCGGTAGATATTCCACGCATAGCTGCTTCGTTTCGGATGCCATCATTTGTATTATTCAATTATACTATTAGACCATATCGGTATGGTAAAATTGAGCGATCAAAATCCGTTAGCCTTGTATGCTATTATAAAACATGCAGTACATGCATGTTTTTCATCATCACCATAATTTCCGTTGAAAGACGTCCTCTGACAATAAAATTCTAGTTTTAAGTTCAATCGTTTATCGATCGTCTATAATACTCGACTACGTCAATGCTTTTTTGTCAAACGTGTTTTGTTGTTTTATTATTTTTGTACCCCTTTTTGTATATGTAATGGTTTATTGTTATTAATTGTTTATTCAGTGATTTTAAATATATAATATGTAATCCTTGCTGGCCGATCAACGTCTCACCATCGACGACGGCTGGTGCTGAAAATCAGCGCTGAGGCTCTGTCTTACACGAGCTCTGGCATTTTGCTGAGCGCTGGCCGTTTTGCGCGGATGTGACGCATATCCTACCACTTATAAGTCGTTTTTTTTATTTGTTTCTATTTTTAAGTTATGCGCCATGTTTGACGAGAATACACTCTTTTTCTTACTTTCTTTTCTTTCTTTCACTGTTGGATATAAGAACACTGTTTTGGCGTACGTCGCATGGCGTTCCCGGTCACCAGAGGCGCGGGCTTGCTGACGACGAGCAATATGCTGCTTGCTATTCCGTCGTCCATTAAACATCGAGTTAATCTAAGTCAAATCAAATAAGTTAAATCTGAATCGTGTACAGCGCGTAGTGTTCTACGCGAACCTCAAACAAAAAGTAAACTATCCTGTCACCCGTCATACTATCACTAACTTCCTTTTCTTTCTTATCACTCTTCATACAATCCATTCATCTTTTCTTTGGCCTCCCTGTCCCTCTCCACCCATCCACCTGGATGTATACTCATAACTTTTTTAGTAACATGCGTTTCATCCCTCCTCTTTACATCACCACACCAAAAAAACTATACTTAAAAAAGTGCATATGAATCGAAAAATTCACACTAGCCCAGTTTAGAACTCGCAAAATCCTGTATGAGAGGAAAGGAGGGCTTGAAACAAGGCCATCACGACACAGTTAATGACCCTTCTTAGTATATGCTAAAGGCTATATTTCATCGGAACACCATGGCGGCGCGGCTAGTCGCCGCTACCAACAAAATGTATACAGCTCTATAGAGAGTTACTCACCTGGTGTACGACCAGGTCGGAGTATGTAAGATGAAAATCTATCTTATGAAAAGGTTATATTTTACCAGGACACCATGGCGGCGCAAAAGATCGCGCCGCCATGATATCCCGGTGAAATAAAGCCCTAATTAGTAAATTAGGTAATTCATAATCGATAAGTAATGAAACTAAACCAATTGTAGCAACCCAAGTCCCGCTCATATTCAACACACATAGCGGGACAATTCCGGACCCACCCTTATAATAATATACTCCAATTAATACAAGCTTCCCCTCACAAGGTAAACATTGTCTGGAGGGGAGGAAAGAGGGAGAGTGACACATTAATCATCTTCAGACGACGTTGGAGACACACTTGTTTACGAGTAAAGAGTGCCAAAGGATAGGACGAGAATAATTTTACAAAGAATTTTTGAAAGTTTCAAAGTTGGCTCTTTAAGCGCTTCTGATAAAGGCTTTGTAGATAGTGTAGATAGGTGTTTATAGATTAATTCATTTTGTTTCGGTTAACTGGTTTTCAATATTAAGCAGCAACATATAATTCATATTTTTTTATTTATTTGGTAATATGGGTAATTACATAAAACTTTTAAAAATATAGCAACATACAGTCCATCCATATTAAACCTTGAGGCAATCACAAGCTTCATATTTATAACATTTCGACTGTACCTAGGTAAACTCTCGAACCTGAAAATTTGCATTTTTTATATATTTAATTAGTATTTTTTAATTTGCGTACTAAAATACATGTATTTAGGAATATAATATATATATAATACTACTCTGTCAAGAAAGTACCGGGAAAAGATCAATAATACACAAAATGTCTGTTATTCATCCAAATTTATTTTATCGTCAAAATACCACCACTCTGAAGTTAAGCGGTCCGAACTATGCACATATTCGAAAAAGTACGCAACATGCATTCGTCATAATGACATAAGTACTTAAAACTAAAATACCAATAATTGTCAGTGCTTATTGCTTTTTGAAATCGAATAATATCTGAAAGCCAAAGTTAAGCCGTCGTATATGAACGAAAGTTAAGTATCGCGTGCATACGCTGTAGTGGAAAGAGGCCTAAATGAAACGGAATTATCGGTTTCGCCAGTGTTCACCACAAACCGACGCATAATAAACCAGATCTGGTTGTTTCGATATTTTTTGGCGCGCTACGTATTTAAAATCGAAAATTCCGTTTCCGATTGTGTACTAGGAATTTTATGTGACGTAAACAATCGATTATGGCTGTTTCGATATATTCTATCTAACACTTGTAAATAATCGAAAGTATAAAAGTACCAGTTTCAATCAATAATGTCAGTGTATTATTATGATAGTAACTCATGTCTCACAAAAATTATTCATAATTAATAAAAATAATTTTTGACTAATGTTTCTTAAACCCAACCTACATACAAAAACCAAATTTATACACAGATATAGTCAGTAATGACAAAGTTATACATAAAATAAAATTCAAATCGCTCTCCTGAAAAGTAAGCTTTTTCAATTCCTATAGTTTACATAAGGACAGTCGATTTATCTTACAAATTTATTTTGATAATTTTACCGTGGCAAATGACAAAGAAACAATAAATTCTAACTACTAATAAAGTCACTAGAAGAATAAAAGATTATAGTTTACGTAGATTTAAACTATTAGCTTCTGCCACAGGCTTTGGCTGCGTAAAAGTCGAAAATCCTAAAAGATTATAGTTATACTTTCGAACAAAAAGTATCAAAAATATATTAGTACATGACTGGACGTAATTTACTAGTTTGCTTTTCATTCGAACGCTTTCAGAGTCAGACAACTTCTCCTCCGTTGTTCGAAATGAAGTTGATTCTGGAATTATTAAACTAGGTAATTAGTGAAAAAAAAAGTTTTAAAGTTGAAAAAAACTGGGCAAGTGTGAGTTGGACTCGCAAACTGAGGGTTCCGCACAAACTTACCAATGAAAACAGTCCAATTCTCAAATTGATTTACGAAGATTTTTCCGAATCGCATTTTTCTGAAACGTAACGACACATTTACAGATTTCAGATTTTTTCCTATAATTGTGCTATAAGACCTTGCTTCATGCCAAATTTCAAGATTCCCTATGAATTTTGATTCCCTTGAGAATGTCGTTTTTTACGACATAAACGACTGTACCTTTTTTTTGTTAACCTAGAAGTTTGATTTTCTTACAGTTTCAAGTGGTCACAGGATTGAGTATATGCTTTTAATTTCAACTCGATAACTCCACGCGTTCCCGAGATAAAGAGTCTTGACAGACAGACAGAAGGACAACAAAGTGATCCTATATATAAGGATTCCGTTTTTACCTTTTGAGGTACGGAACCCGAAAAATACATACAGTCGAACCTATAACCACCTTCTTTTTTAAATCGGTTAAAAATATAAAAATTGTAGCCCACCGGTATCGGGAATTGGGTCCAAGCTGGTGCATGGTGGTCAAGGCTCCTGACAGATGAATTTCCTACTAAAAAAAGAAAAATTGATCGATGTTGAACATAGATTTTGCTTACTTCTGCTCTGCTCTTCATCTCAACCTCTGATTTGTAACCAAACTCCATCTAATGTGTTAATTAAAAATATTTTCTAGACTTAATAAAAATATAATCGTAATCTTCTTGCCCTTGTCCCGTGTTACTTATGTCTTTTCTTTCATTTTGTTCTGACAACCGGTAATACTATCATTATATCAATTTCCTTTCAGATCACTCCTTACACAATCCATCTATCTTTGCTTTGGTCTCCATTCATCCCCATGTATATGTCGTGGTCAGATCTTAGAAATTAATCACTTCATTATATAGCCAAGTAAAACTGTCCAGATCGTTTTAAACGTTAAGGTTTACTGACATAGGTTAGGTTAACTTCGTTTGACCTACTTTCCTTAGACATTTTAATATCATTGAAATCCTACATCAATAATATGGCCAAACGAGGACTGACATATCATCAAATGTTAACGTTTAAACGATCTGGGCAGTTTTAGTTGGCCATATCATCAAGTGATCAATTCTAAGATCTAGCCACGACATAGTAATATAAGTATATGTACGGCAATTGTTTGTTTTGCGTGTAGTCTTACGCCGTCATTCCAGGCTTCCATTAGACTCAAGCATCCTTCTTAGACGTCGAGGTTTTCCGGTCAGTGACTCCCTACATAATCGGACCGCTTTCGCAGGTCGGCAATTTGTTATCTTAAGCGCTCGCATTTATAATAAGATTCACCATCTGATCAGTAAATATTCACTTAAAACTAAGTTATCTAATTGGTTGCAGAAACTGTCTTATGATTATGCCGAATAATTACTAACAATCATCGCATAACTATTCCCCTATACTGTTACACGTCTATATAAAGGCTATCTTAATTGTACCTAATATCATTTATTTTTGATCATTTCTACGGAGGAACTGGCTCCTGAGATACAAGTATTTATTTTACTTAGTTTAGGAGTCAAATGTTAATTTCATTTCCACTGAAAGAATATTAAAATAAAATAAAATAAATAAAATATATACTCATAACTCTAGACTCTATAGCATATAGCGTATATTTGCCCAATTATCTCATATATTATAAAAGGAAAAGTTTGTAACTGTGCGTATGTGTGTTTATTTCTTCTTCACGCTCAAACATGGCATTGCATGGCAAAATCAGCCTTTTAGTGTTCCCATTGCTGGGACTAAAGCCTCCTCTCTAAGAGGGAATGAGATGCAATCCAAGACGAGTGCACAATGCGGGTTAGTAGTCGTTACCACTCGGCCCCGACTTACGAGTTGTAGGTCACGGGTTCAAACCCAGCCAAGCGCATTACTTTGTGTAATTTATTTCATCACCACTGTTCTCAAAACTGTGAAGGAAACCATCGCGAGGAAATTGGCATGTCCTATAACCAAAAATTCGAAGACGTGTGGCATGATGACATCCACCAACCCGCACCGGGCCCGCATGGTGGATCATGTCCCATTCCCTCTCCTAGAGAGGAGGCCGGAGTCCCAATAGTGGGAACATTATAAGGCCGACTATACTATGCTATATTTCCTATGTTTCCTTACGATCACCGTTTTGAGAGCAGCGGTGATGTGAAAATAATGCAACTTTTTTATTATTATTGATAGGCTCGCGTTTAAACACTATCTCACCTGATGGTAAGCGATGATGTGGCCGACGATGGAACACGCTTGTTTCGAAGTAACCTATTCACTCTTTACTTAAAAACCCCTAGGTTGTAGCTATCAGGAAACACAGACTCCGACAGGGAATACCAATCCTTAGCTACCAACAAGCAAGAAAAGAAGAAAAAATTCAAAGAATGGCAGTGTGTAGAGCCAGGAAACGCTAGTTTAAAAGCTGAAAAAAAGAATGAGTATGACGTTTTAAAGAAGAAAGCTAAGAAAGTCGTGGCAATAGCAAAATTAAAAGCCCAGGACAAACTATATGACACACTGGACAGTCCTGCAGGCCAAAAAGAGCTATACCGGCTTACTAGAATAAGAGAGAGAAAGGCGAGGGATGTTTGTCAGGTAAGATGTACAGGAGATGAAACTGGAATGGTTCTATCGGATGATGAAAAAATCAAAAAGAGGTGGAAGGAATATTTTGAAAGACTGATGAATGAGGAAAATAATTGGAGTGGGGTGTTAGAGAATAAACCAGTGAATGTGGGAATAGTGCGAACTGTTAATATGGATGAAGTCAGAATAGCAGTAAATGGAATGAAGAATGGTAAAGCCATTGGTTCAGATGGAATACCAGTTGAAGTGTGGAAGTTATTGAGAGTGGATGGATGGACGTGGTTAGCTTTGTTCTTCAATAAGTTGTTGCTGGAAGAAGCCATACCTGACGAGTGGTGCAAAAGCTCTTTGATGCCGATTTTTAAAAACAAAGGTGATGTGCTTGAGTGCAACAATTATAGAGGAATAAAGCTAATGTCACATACTATGAAAGCCTGGGAGAAAGTTATTGCAAGGAGGCTGAGAGAAGAGAGTGAAATTTCACAGACCCAATTCGGTTTTATGCCTGGTCGGGGTACAACGGATGCCATTTTTGCTATACGCCAGCTGTGCGAGAAATATAGAGGTGCGCATAAAAACTTGCATATGGTATTCATTGACCTCGAAAAGGCATACGACCGGGTACCTCGTGAGGTTCTGTGGCGGGCCCTTAAGGAGAAAGGTGTGCCTGGGAAATATGTGCAGTTGATCCGAGCGATGTACAGTCGATGCAGTACCCAAGTCCGGTCTACAGTGGGCACCACTGGCAGCTTCAATGTGGTAGTCGGCTTACATCAAGGGTCGGCTCTCAGCCCTTACCTCTTCCTGATGATAATGGACGCTCTGACGTCGGACATTCAGGAAGAGGCTCCCTGGTGTATGTTGTTTGCCGATGATATTGTGTTGGTTGCCGAGAGTGGCCTAGAGGTCCAGAACAGATTGGAGGTGTGGTGGCACGGACTGGAGAGTGTTGGCCTGAAATTGAGTAGAACCAAAACGGAATACTTGTTCTGCGATTTCGGCGGTCTCTCCAATCCAGTGCCTTTAGCTCTAGCTGGAACGCCCATACCGATCTGCTCTGACTTTCGGTACCTCGGGTCACTCATCCAAGGGGATGGTGAGGTAGACCGGGACGTAACACATCGGATCAACGCAGGATGGATGAAATGGAGACAGGTCACGGGAACAACTTGTGACCCACGGATGCTCCTCAAGTTGAAGGGTAAAATCTACAAGTCCGTGATAAGGCACAGGCCTTATCACGACAGCATACTGTATGGATCAGAATGTTGGGCTGTGAAAAAGACGGATGAAAAAAGATTGAATGTAGCGGAGATGAGAATGTTAAGATGGATGTGTGGTGTGACGAGAATGGATAAAGTGAGAAATGAATATATTAGGGGAAGTTTGAAAGTGGCGCCAGTGACTGAAAAGTTGAAAGGGAATCGTTTGTCTTGGTATGGTCATGTGAAGAGGAGGGATGAAACGCATGTTACTAAAAGAGTTATGAGTTTACATGTGGATGGATGGAGAGGGAGAGGGAGACCAAAGAAAAGATGGATGGATTGTGTGAAGAGTGATATGAAAGAAAAGGAAGTTAGTGATAGCATGACGAGTAACAGGGCAGAGTTGAAGAAAAAAACGTGTTGCGCCGACCCCAAATAACACGGGATAAGGGCAGGAATATGATAAGCTGTACGTATAATAAATGTGTTCCCAAAACGCTTTGTACGTATGGGTGGGATGTCCATCATGTACCGATGACGCAACGCCGTACGTCTAGTGGTCCGATGATGGAACGGACTTGGTGGAATTAAATTGTGTAGTTCAAACGCACACTCCCCGAAATGTAACCGACAGGCACCTGACTGGGTTTGAATCCGTGACTCGTAAGTCAGGGCCGTTACCACGGGGCACCTGGGAAACTTGATACATAAGCCCTAAAAAAAACATTGTCTACCGACAATGTTTTTTTTAGGGCGGAAAATCATCTTATGTCAAATCCCGCTCTTGGGCGGAGCGCGAAATAGTGTCAGACTTTTACTGACTAAAAACCCACTCGTGTTCCTTCGTTACCTTCGTCCCAGGGCCCCGGGTTTCGTTTTCAAACTACCCATGGCCCCAGTAGGCTTCGACCCTACTGGGCCCCTACGATTTGCTGACATCTCTCTGAGGCGCGCGTGGAACAACACGCGCCGTCGACGACTTGGGCTCGGTCCGGACGGTCATGAGTAGACCATGTTGAGAAATAGCACACAGAATTCTTTTATCCCGGGAATATGTTCCTTTGGGATAACATTATGCTATCACACGGGTGAAGCCGCTTACAACACCTAGTAATTACATACATTTACGAACTGCACTTTAATCAACGCCACTTTACTCCACCTTCTCACTAGTTTAACTAACTTAAATTAAACTCTGACCTCGTCCAACATTTTAACCATTATAATTGGCTTTAACAAATTAACTATGAATGATTCAACACAACTACGATAGGGGACCGGCGTATTAAAGTAATGCTTTACAGCTAATCACGGCTAAGATACGCAAGTGTTTCTGTTTTTTTTTTTTTGGTGAAAATTCATCAAAAATACCTTCGACAGCTCTGGACGAAGGTGAAGGTTCGCGAATACATTCGTAAAAAGTTGGCAGTAATATTGTCACAGCGCTAATTTGTTTTCTTATTATTTGTCTGCACCAATTGTTTCACTAGATTCATGTAGGTAATCTCTTTTTTATATATAAAGAAAGAAAGAAAAAAAAAATGTTTATTCGTGCCTCACACAATCGTATAAACTAAAATTAAACACTAAAAAAAAGAAATATATATATATGGTATAGATATATTATGTATATTGTATTTATAGTATATAGATGTATATTTGTATAAAATATAGTTTGTTATAATATGTAATGCTTAATATTGATTCTACCACAATTTGTCTCTGCATCACCCAAACGTTGACTTGTAGAAAATGCCTTAAGGCATCAAGTCCACCGCTGTACTTTTGTGTGCATAAAGAATTAATTCTTAATTCTTTATTATACACAAAAACATACATAGTACACGGAGATAATACAGTTTATGTACAAAGGCAAGCTTAACTTAACAATGAGTCTTCTCCCAGCAAACCTTTGAGTTACAGAGTGAGAACACATTCGAGGATAGAAAAAAATAAGGGTAATGAGAACCAGGGGTAGGGAGGGGTAGGGTATATGGGTAATTAAATAATATCAGGGTGAAGAAGAAGAAGAGAGAGTGTTAAACGTGTACATATATACTCAGCTTTTTCATAAGTAGCCTGCTCTTCACCTTTAGATCAAGTTCTTCTCCATAGGAAAAAAACAGTTGGAACCGTGCACTGGCCTCCGATGTTTTGTATGTGCCCATGAAGTGGTAGTGCTACCAAGCCACTTCAAAATAAGGACTTTGTGTAATGTTTGGTCCTCCAACATACAGGCTGCACCTAGTTTGGAAAAAATCTTTTTCAAAATTGGTTCACAATTGACTGAGTAATCGATAAACATACTGTATAAAATGCTTATAGTCAAATATATAAACTCCTTCTTTTTGAAGTCGGTTAAAATTATAAAAATTGTAGTCCACCGGTATCGGGGTTAGATCCCAAGCTGGTGCATGGTGGTCAGGGCTACTGACAGATGAACCTTCTAATAATACGGTGAAATAACAGGTATGAGTCCACGAGCGTGCAGAGTGGGGACTCTGCCCGCCTATCGAGTGATTCCAAGGAAGTCGGTGGCACAGTGATCACGTGCTACCGTGCACAAAGAGGCTCAGGGGAGACCGTTGTACAGTCTCCTCAGGGATGTGCCCTAACAGGCGTTGCTCAGAGGGGGTTCCGGAATGGTCTTTTAAGAGGTAACGGCGCTCCTTCTATATGTGCTGATGGTGATCACCGAGGTGGTTTTAGTGCGGTAAAAATCCCACACTCCCCGGACTTATCCCCAAAGTCCGCCTTTCGAAGGTTTCCCCTCGAGAAGAAAAAAAAAAAAGGTATGAGTCCTATATTAAATGAAAGTAAAAGGGATCAAATTGTCCAGTTACTACGTACAGCTTCAGCTCGTGTGAAAATTCCGATGACATCATCTGTTACAGCCACGCTACCCACGGATGCGTCGCCTCACAAACAAATTAATCGCGCCGCTAACCTGGCCCATCTCTTCGCATATCCCACGAAGCACTGGATGCTCAACTTTTTAACTCGGGCATCGAATGTAGAACCGTAGACCCGTCCTCGTCACGCCTACATTGAGCCCACGCAGGTTATCATGCAGTATTTGTAATGGTCATAACATTAGTCTAGGTATTAGGTATGAGCACGATTTTATGCTAAATACCTCTTGTTGTTTTAAGATCTGCGTGAATTTCGCCATCTGTTTTAAAAATAGGTTATGTTATCTTTATTTAAGTTGGAGTTTAGATTGCCCAGATAAAAAAAAAATGTTTACTTAATAAAGTTTTTTTTTTATTGGGTGGAAAAAACATCTTATGACAAATTCCGCTCTTGGGCGGAGCGAGAGATAGTGTCAGATTTTTACTGACTAAAAACCCACTCCTGTTCCTTTTTTGCCTTCGTCCCAAGGCCCCGGGTTTCGTTTTCACACTACCCATGGCCCCAGTAGGCTTCGACCCTGCTGGGCCCCTACGATTTGCTGACATCTCCTTGAGGCGCGCGTGGAACAATACGCGCCGCAAGCCCGCAAGCGCCTATGGTGGCCGGAAATCGGGATCGGAATCCCGGCGGCGGTTGGAGCGGCGGCCATTGCCTCACGCGATCGGCCGCCTCCTTTGCTAGCATTACTGCTTCGCAGAAGGAGGCGTCCGCCTGCCACTCCTCCTCGCTTCGGACCATGGCCTGAACCAAGGCCTGGCGCGAGAGATCGCCGTCGCCGATTGCCCCCACGAGGACACGGCGTACCTAATAAAGATACAAAAGACTATAATTTTTTTTTTAAATAACTTTCTAGTTTGGAAGCCGGTGTTTCTGGTATTATATTATTTTTTTTCTTTTTTGAAGAGTCTGTTGTATTTTTTATGCAAAATAACTTTTTGATTTATAATTTTATTCGCTTACGAGCCAAAACTTTATATGCTGGTTCTATAGCATCACCGTAGATAAGATGCTTAACGGCTTTGTGCAGTGAAGCAAATTCCATTACATCAGTGTTGTTTGTTCCTCTCGTACCTAAACAACACCTTAGGCCGCGATCACGCCGATTGTTAGCTGATATTTTATCGCACACAGTGTCACGAACTAACTCGCCGCTCGTTCGTGCGCTTTCTGTGCTTAATGCTCTTCTGAATCTAACACCAGAATGTGACTTGTTTTCTGGGAGATGGACAAATGTGTGTCGTGAATGTCTAAGGTTTTGTGAGTAGATGGATGAAAAATAATTAAACATTGTCTCATTTGTTTTGTGGGATATATTATTTTACTGGTGCTGTATATGTTAGTTTTTTTTTTCTTCAGTGTGTCATCATCATCTTCCTGCTTTTGTCCCATTTTATTTGGGGTCGGCGCAACACGTTTTTTTCTTCCATTCTGTCCTGTCACTCGTCAAGCTATCACTCTTCACACAATCCATCCTTCTTTTCTTTGGCCTCCCTCGTCCTCTCCATCCATTCTCATGTATACTCATATCTCTTTTAGTAATATGCGTTTCATCCCTCCTCTTCACATGGCCGTACCAAGACAAACGATTCCCTTTCAACTTTTCAGTCACTGGCGCCACTTTCAAAATTCCCCTAATATACTCATTTCCTACTTAATCCATTCTCGTCATACCACACATCCATCACGCTAAAAAGTCGGGTAAAAAGCGCCGATTGTAAACTGACTTTATGATAGAAAAAAAAAGATATTTATTTTTATCTCGCACAGTGTGACTTATTAAAACTAAATCATCTCCTTGTCCTTTTCCCAACTGAACCGTACCAGATGCGGCTGAATACTAGTGCTTTACATGGAGCTACTGCCTAATGGGCCTCAAATCAGCTACTGGGCAACACTATGCTCGATAGACTGATGGTCAGACTTTCTGGCGTCTGACTACCTTTACGGCCTGATCACGACTTTGGTCTTAACAGCGAGCGGCGCGGCGAGCGGGGCGGCACCGGCAAGCGGGCGCGCGGCGCTATGAACGACGTCTCGTGGCGTGCTTCAAACATTTTCATACTTTTGATTTTACCGCTCACCGCCCTGCACATAGCTACCGCTCACAGCAGAAAGATCGTAAACGGACCGTTAAAGACTGTAAAAAATCTACGAATGACAACTGGGACCAACGGCTTCAAGTGCTAAATCTAAATAACAAATAGTAATAATTAAAAAAGCCAAAAAGGCACCTACCTTGGCATAGCATATTATGCTACGATATTTAAAACAATAAATAACTTAGCGCTGATATTCTGTTAGGGCTCCAGAGGGACATTATTGAATCAAAAGACCTTTTTCACACGTAACATAATATATTTTTCTTTACAGTTTGTATAGCAAATAACTATCGGTGTTAAGTTAACCGGGTCAGAGAGTTCAACTGGTTGATCCGCAGTATATGGGTCGGTCGCCCCACCCGCTTCCCGCCGCTCCCTCATTTCCTATGTAAGACTGTGTCTACAATGACTGTTTTTATTATTTATTTATTTATTTAATACTTTATGCACAAACGTACAGCGGCGGACTTAATGCCTTAGGCATTTTCTACCAGTCAACCTTAAGGTGATGCAGAGACAAATAGTGGTAGGTGCAATAAAAGAGAGAGAAAAGGCGAATAGGTACAAGAATAGATATACTAGTAAACCATAAATATCAAACAATTATACAATATATACACAAACTAATAAACTATCTACATATATATCTACACCAATAAAGTCAAACAATTGGTTCAAATCGACAATTTGAAAACATTAACGCTGTGATGACACTACTGCCAACTTCTTAGGAATTAGCTCGCAAACTTTTGGTTTTTCGTAGGCAGTGTAAAAAGTTTTCTTTGCATGATCACAAAAGGAAAATATAATAATGTTATACCGGTTGTTTAAGGCCACAGTTTTTGGTCTATACCTTGGTATACTTTTTTTTGAGGTAAGACATCATCCCATGACATATCCTGCCCTTGAGAGGAGCAGCCCCAGTAGGCTTCGACCCTGCTGGGTACGATATCTGCCCATGTAGGTCTGCGTGACATAAAATATTTTGAATTTAATTTTGATATTTTTACATTTGCGCCGTCTCAAGTTTTTTGCACTTACAGCAGCCGCCCAAGCATAATTGAACATTTTGATATAATTTCAAATTCCTATATTAAATTAATTATGTAAATACTAAGCAGGTACTTTAGTAACAGGCCTATGCTTGATTGCATCGCATAAAATCGTGACATCGTGAGCATGGTCGGTGGTTGCCGTGTATCAATCAAATGTGGGCAGTGATATTAATATCCTTAAGATATTAGAATTACTTAGGCAATCATTAACTTAGTTAAACAATAATATTTTAGCTAGAAGTATGTACTTATCTAGTATGTTTCGGGCTAGTTAAGGGAATGCTACTCGACATACATTTTCTTTGTTTTTCATACTCGGACAACCGCTCTTACGCGATTATGACGTTATTACAAATTTTTCATTAGATATTTTGGAAACACAGTATCTTGTGAATATTATATAGGCTTCTATTGAAAACAATTTTGAATAAAAAACGAATTACTGGTACCTAGACAGAGACTACATTTATAGAGCAGAAATTCCTATTGCATGGCAATTAAAATTTTTAATAATCTACCTGCATACATGAGAGTGTTGCCTACTAATAAATTCAAGAAAAGTATTTTCGTTTTGCTTTAGGATAACTGTTTCTATTCAGTTAATGAATTTTTAAATAAAAAATATTGACATTGCATAAGTAATTTATAATGACATTGTAGTATTAATAAATATTGACATTGTTGTAGTAAAAAATATTGACATTGTAATAGTAATAAATATTGACATGGTATTAGTAATAAATATTGACATTTTATTAGTAATAAATATTGACATTGTAGTAGTAATAAATATTGACTTTGCAGTAATAATAATTATTGGCATTGTATTAGTAATAAATATTGACATTTAATAAAAAAAAATTTGACATTATTATAACATTTTTCAATATTTTTTTTTACATATTGCATTATATAAAATAGTTAACATTGAAATTATTAGTTATTTTTAATTATGTATGCAAAAAAATAATGTGGTCCATAAAGTTACTCATAGTCATTTAAAACTGCCACTATTATTATTATGTCCTTTTTTTAATTTAACTTAATTTTGCATGAACTATAATCATGTGAATTTGCAAATTAGATAATCTTTTAATATTTCTACACCGGCAAAGGTAGTATATGTGATTCCGTCTAATATTAAGATCTTCATATACCATGTACTCAGAAATAAACGATTCTATTCTATTCTATTCTAATAATATCGCTGATAGAAAATCGCTTCGTCTAAGCATCGAGCATATTATGATATAATACCGAATATTAAAAACTGGGCAAGTGCGAGTCGAACTCGCGCACTGAGGATTTTGTATAAACCTATGTTTCGTTAATTTTCGAATGGACTCTCGAAGATTTTTTCGAATCGCAAAAAAGTTTTTTTTTAGTGACGTAACAAAAAATTTACTGTTTTCAGATTTATTCGTATACTAAATTTGGCATAAAGCAAGGTCTTATAGTAATAAGACCTTGCTTTATGCCAAATTTCAGGATTTTAGGTCAACGGGAAGTACCCTACGAATTTTGATTTTCTTGAGAGTGTCGAAATATACGTTTTTTTCGACATAAACGGCCGTATCTTTTTTTTCGTTAACTTAGAAGTTTGACTTTATCACAGCTTCAAGGGCCCACAGACTTGAGTACACGATTTTAATTTCCACTCGATACATCCACGCCTTCCCGAGATAAATTGTCTTGACAGCCAGACAGAAAGACGGACGGACAATAAAGTGGTCCTTTATGGGTTCCGTTTTTTCCTTATGAAGTACGGAACCATAAAAATGGAAATGAGTCAACACAATCGACCCTTCTTTTAACACCAATAACAAATCCTTTTACCAGTCCAAAGTAAACCTGTCAATTTCACCAGTTACAAAGTACAAAGCAAAGTGCTTCCCACTGACTGTGAACGCGCCTTAACGCATTACGGAACTACGACCACTCCCAGGCCAGCCCATGACATGCTATCAAACCACTTCTAATTATTTTTAGGCTCCCATTATATCCTCGACTGACTAGACATTTGTAATAGATGGAATACAAAATATGGGGCGAAAAAATGTCTAGTTTTTGTCAATAAATTTTTTTGTTTGTTTTGTGGACTCGTCGACAGCGTGCGCCTCAAGGAAATGTCAGTAAAACCATAGGGTCCCAGCAGGGTCAAAGCCTACTGGGGCCATGGGTTGTGTGAAAGAGAACCCCGAGGCCCTGGAACGTAGGCAAAGACTTCAAAGGTCTAAGTGGACTAAGCGTTTCGCTTCGTCGTTTATACCGCATACATCGAAGGACTGAAACAATTTTCCTGCTGCGGTCTTCCCGTCCAACTATAATTTAGGTGTCTTCAAGGCTAGAGTGAATAGGCTTTTAATAAACTAGTGCGCCTCACCATCAATGATTGAATCTCTGCTTACCATCAGGTGGGATCGCAGTCAAGCAAGGGTTTATATCAATTAAAAAAAAAGACGGAACATAGGAGTGGATTTTGGTCAGTAAGAGTCTGACACGCCTTTTCGCTCTGATATCCTACAAAGAAAGTATCGATTAGTTCAAGATTCTCACTTCAATGCCATAGCTTAAGGCTGACCGAGTTCCTCAGTAGCCAATAGAGTTGTAAGTAACTTCCTCATCCTCGAGTCGTATTCCTCATTGCTGAGGGTCGTGAAGTTCCCGCTAGATTAGCTTCTTACTGATGGTGTCTCACCATCTGTGACGGTTCTTAGCGTAATAAAGTGCGACGTGCAATTGGGTGTCCAGTGTGGAGCGGACCTGATCTACCCATCTTTTTGGGCTTCGATCTCTTAGTCGTTTGCCATCAACTATGCCAGTTTGTATGAGCTGTACAAGGTTGTGGTCATTTATGTAGTAGTTAGTAACTCATCATCATCATCATCATTTCAGCCGAAAGACGTCCACTGTTAGACATAGACCTCCACAAACGACACCACGACGACCGATCCTGTGCGTCTCGTCCACCACACTCCCACGACTCTCACCAGGTAGTCGGTCCACCTTGTGGGAGGCCTTCCAACGTTACGTTTTCCGGTGCGCGGTCGCCACTCTAGAACCTTTCGGCCCCATCGACCATCCGTTCTACGAGCAATGTGCCCTGCCCACCTGTAAGTAACTTATTAGGGAAAAATAGAGCAAGCGGGTCACTGAAGGTACCCATAGGATGGTAAAAGACAAAGACATTGAAAACACACAGTGCGGGAAAACGAAATAAAATTGACTGCAGGACTAAACTGAAGAAGGGTTACTCATGACAGGCAACAGTGGAAAGTATAGAAGGAGGCCGAATAAAAAAAAATCTAAAACTGTAATTTCAGAGTTTAAGTGAAAACTCAAAATTTGGAATAAAGGGCTTTATTTTTACGATTATTAGGTGAATGATGTATACATATATTGTTGTATCTTACAAGGAACCAAAAAAAAATATCCACGTGGACTATCTCGGCTGTGACTAGTAGATCTTTAATTGTGTAAATGTATCTATTCTCCACATTACATACTACTACGTACGTACATACGTATTCTGTACTCCACATTTGTTGTAGTATATATTTTTTTCTTTTTCTTTCTAACACATTGATTTTGCAATATTTTTAATATTATTAGACCCCAACCACCATAAATTCGTTAGTAATTTAATTTGTTAACGTCTCGTTTATTGATAATTGTAATTATTTATTTTTCTTGCTTGTTTTTAAGTCTCTTTTTTATAATGTAAATGTGAGAACACTGTAGACTCCGCGAACTTTTAGGTTACTTCCTATTACGACTCACTTTTTATTATGATTATTTTTATTGTACTTTTTAGTGCGATATTGACCAGTCTACACTGTCCTTATATAATATCTACTTATACTGTAATATGGAAATATTGTAACATCAACATTTTTTTTTAAAGAGTAACCATGGAGTTTCTTGCCGGTTCTTCTCCATAGGAAACGACCAATTTGGAACCGTGCACTAGCTTCTGACGTTTTATAAGTGCCCATGTAGGCCTATGTGAAATAAAAAAACTTTTGACTGTGACTTTGACTTTGACTTCGTCGGTGTTTCCCGGTATTATTTGTATTTTATTTAACACCGACTTCCGAAATGAAAGTTATTTTGATCCTATTAGTGTTTTTTTAGTGAAGTCGGTTTTCTTTTTTTTGTAAAAAGTTTTTTATTTCACACTTTTTAGTTCGGATACACTTATAAACCGAGTGCCTATTTCTCATGACAATTTCAACTAATCCAAACATAACTAGGGTACATTGTTTTATTATGATGTTCCTGTATCTACCTTCCACCTTTCGGCTCCATCATCAGAACAGTTCGATAGTACCTTATAGCCAAAGTGCATTTCATGATAATTCTAATAAGCCCAAACTCAGCCAGGTTACATTGATTAATGACGGAGTTCCAGTGCCTACCTTCTGGCTCCATCATCATCAGATCAATTTGATGATACCATTTTCAACGGAACTATTCAGAACCATTAATTTATTTGTATTATCATAGTCGCTTAACTATCTTCATTGTGATATCTATGCGAGCATGAAGTTCCGTTGACCATTTCTGATCTTCTTCATCAGTTCCACTTCATCAAATATTACTTTTTGACTGTAAATGCTTAAGTTCTCGATGAAAATTCCAAAATGACTATGCAGTTGCCTATAATATTTGAGGAGTTCCTTCGATTTTGCCAAGATTCCATCATCAGATCCTGACTTGGTGACTATGGGACTATTTGGGAAGTATATCATTTCTAACAAAAAAATAATTTTTCAAATCGGTTGGCAAGTGATGAAGTTATGCGCGAACAAACATAAAAAAAATACATACATTCGAATTGAGAACCGGAGGAGGTTCTCAATTCTCAATTTTTTAGAAGTCGGTTAAAAATAATTCGAGTCTATCAACACGAACAGAAAAAGATAAAGTTACGATCGCAATATCGTGATTCCAAGTTAATATGTTGTGGAGATCAGAAAGTCGCTCCATTTAAATAATGGTATGCAACTTGGGAGCAGTGGTGTTTGAGTGGTAACGGCTCCGACTTATGAGTTGTCGTGGTCGAGGTGTGTCGGTGTCGAGGTCGTGGATTCAAACCCAGCCAGGCGCACTACTTTGTGTAATTTATTTCATCACCACTGCTCTCAAAACGGTGATGGAAAATATCGTGAGGAAACCGGCATGTCCTAGAACCAAAAATTTGAAGACATGTGACATCCTCCAACCCGCACTGGGCCCGCGTGGTGGATTACAGCCCATCCTAGCCTCAATCCCAGCAGTGGGAACATTATTAGGCCGACTATGCTATATGCACGAACAGAAAAAGATGAAGTTATGACGAGTAATATCGTGAATCCAAGTAAATGTGTTGTGAAGATCAGAAAGTCGCTCCATTTAAATACTGGTATTCAACTCATCATCATCATCATCATCATTTCAGCCGAAAGACGTCCACTGTTGGACATAGGCCTCCCCCAAAGTTGTTGGAAAAATGCCAGGCAAATTGATTGAGCCCACATAATTTCAAATGTTTGACTCTATGGTTCAGTACGAGTACTGATTCAATAATCATTGAATATGTGGAGCATATTCTGTGTCAAATTAAATATTTAAAATCTCTACATCGTATCTAAATAATGTAAAAGTATTTTCTTTTTTCATTTCTTTCTTCTTTCTTTCTTTTAAAAAAAACCATCTTGAAAATTCAAGTAATTTTCTATCTGCTAGTGAACTTATATTCCGATATGAAAAAAATGTTGATGTGTCATCATAAATACCCACTACCTCTGTGAAGTTTTGTGTATAATGATTTATAGTGATGCGACAAATATAACTAAAATTCCTTTCTTTTTTCTTTTTTTCTTTCTTTCTTTTAAAAAGACCATCTTAGAAATTCTAGTAAATTTCTATCTACTGGTGAACTTAGATTTCGTAACCAACTGTTTGATGTTTGATAATGATTTATGGTGATGCGTCAAATATAACTAAAATTGATCAAATAATATGCAAATTCCTAGTAATTATTTATATTTTCATTTATTAATATATCAAAATATGGAAACTTAAAATATTGAAAAAAAAGTTAGCTCACTTGTATCGAGAACAGGGTCTAAGCTACCGGCGTGATTGTCAAGGTTCCAAAGAGAGGATCTTTCTCACAATACGGGCCGTGTCCAGGAATATCGCTTTAATGGCTGAAATGATGATTGATGAAAAAAAACCTCACACACAGCGACAGATTCATTTCAATGAAATAATAATACAATTCAAGCCATGGTATAATTTATGCGATATCGTATCATAGGCTTTTACTGTCCACCAGTGCCATTAAAACTGATAAGACAAGGAAAGCACAGACTATTATCAGGCCCAAACTGCCAAAAATCTATTCTAACCACATTAGTCTATTTTTGCTTTTGTTGTAACCACCTTGTGCTATGCAACAATTGTGATGTAAGTTACATCCACATCTGTAGTAATGATAAATGACAACAATATTTGTGCATCGGCACAACGTTTGGCAGATAATATAACTAACGAACCCTGCCCTATAGTAAGATTCATAATCCAGGAGCCAATAACTATTCCCTGTTACACAATTATACACTATATTCTTTTCTCCATGACCCTGGCTACGTTCATATACGGAGTGACATCGTGGTGCCTCATCAGGAAGTTTCGCAATTTCAACAACTATGTGTACCTCAGTGCGACTCTAGTGAATATAATTCGACTTGTGATTATTTTGATTTCTTTAAAAGATTGTGGCAAAGTTTTGGGGAGTGATATGAGAGTTTATTTTTACGTTTTTATGTTCATGACAATGGTTTACAACTTTTGGCTGGTGGTGATGTGTCATATGATTTATATTAAAATTGTAAAAGTGTTTAATGGAAGTATTAAAAGAAAGTACCTCAAAGGTACACTCTATGCCTGGGGTCTGCCTTCGTTAACAGTGCTTATTTGTTGGATAATTTGGTTAATTATTGAAGTAACAGTAGAAAGTGACAATATGGATAACATACGCAGAACGTTTCTCTATGTTTGCATTTTAGCTTCGTGCCACATTATACCTTCTGTTATTAATTTGATTATTTTTGTTAAACTTTTGCATTCTCTATTTTGTTCCAAAGAAAACAATACAATTTCAAAAAAAGAAAGAAGGAGAGAAATATGGCGTCGTTTGTTTTTAGCGACGGCTATATTCGTTTTAAGCAACGTGTTTGTATTACATTTTGTTATTTGGGATGGTTATAATTTTTCAATCCAAATGCGCATCATAACAACTGACATACAAATATTAGCAATAACGTTATTCATTCCTTTAGTTAAGAGTAACCGGGTATTATGGCATGAATATTATAAGAGTCATTTGACAAGAAGTATGTCATGATTATTGTAATGGACAGCAGTGTTCTCCAGCCTACATCATCTTCACCGTCATTTCAGTTCAAAGACGTCTACTGCTGGACGTTGGCCTTCCCCCAGAGTCGCGCAATGACAGTTCCTATGCATTTTACATTTTCACTGAATTCTCGTGGCCCTCATTAGTTATATGCCGATGACGGCTCGTTTGAAAAAATGACCTACCGAGCAAGCTTATTATTCTTTTGAAGAATTTATGATTTAATTTAATTTAACTTTGATTAATTTGGACTAAATATTATTGTGATTTATATTATGATTTATTTTAATTTTTAATTTGATTTGTGATTTTAATTCTATTTATTTGTTTTCTTCTTTTTTCTTTCATTTGTTTAACATTTTTTTATTATTTGACATTGTAATGTAATCGTTTCTTGACTAAGTTTAATGTAACATTCTGAAGAATCCCTTACTAATAAAATACTATGACTATGACAATGGGCATTTACCATGAACTTGGCTTTATCTATATTCATTTTCTTCCATAGTCTACCATGTCTACTAAATCATCGGCAAATTGAAGGTGCCTACTTGTCATTGGCGTTTAATGTCTAGTCATATATAGTTCAGAGCCTTGAAGATATTCACCATTGCCAATGTGAATAGTTTTGGAAAAATTACGTCTCCCTTTCTCACCCCACTTCCAGTCAACACAATATTTAAAATATTACTAATTTTCAAACAAATGTATTTAGTAAAAAATAAAAACAACAAGATTTTTTAATGCATTAACATAATTTAAGTAATACAATGAATATGTTATCAGATTTAATGATAGGCTTTTATTTACTACCAGTGCCATTACTATCCATATTGATAAGACAAGGGAAACCGAATCGATTAGTTCCATTAGTACCGAAATATTAGTTGAATTACATTCGTTCGATTCTGTTCATGTAAAAGAAACGTACAATCTGAAAATGTTATTATATTGATGGCTAAACAAGTTACGTTTTCATACAAAAATGACAATTTATAACAA
Source organism: Mythimna vitellina (assembly GCA_949316375.1). NCBI lineage: Eukaryota > Metazoa > Arthropoda > Insecta > Lepidoptera > Noctuidae > Mythimna > Mythimna vitellina. The sequence goes on along the minus strand of OX438709.1, from coordinate 3,143,318 downwards.
TATATGTGCGTCGGTGCAAAATTTTATGTTCCTAATGGCTGACAACGAGACGAGCATACCCAGTCTTTTAGGGAATGAAAGAAACCGATCATTAATAATTATTCCCTGCTATCAGACCTCACATTATATTCTGTTCACCATGATCTTGATTACGTTCATATACGGAGTGATATCGTGGTGCCTCATCAGGAAGTTCCGCAATTTCAACAACTACGTGTATCTCAGTGCAACTCTAGTGAATATATTACGTTTAGTTATTGTATCGCTTGTTTTGAGAGACTGTGACAAACCTTTGTCGATCGTACAATTCTTAAATGTTTACATTTATTTATTGGTTTTTAAGTCAACAGTGTATAACTATTGGTTGGTGGTAATGTGTTATATCTTATATGTTAAAATTGTTAAAGTTTTCCATGGAAATATCAAGAGAAAGTATCTTAAAAGCACTCTCTTCGCCTGGGGAGTGCCTTTCTTGTTAGTGCTTATCTGTGGACTGATTTTATTAATTATTAATTTATTCGTTATAGAAGATAATGCACAAATAATGCGTAACATTTATATCTATGTGTGCATTTTGGTTACATGCAACTTTGTTCCTATGATTTTTAACTTGACTATTTTTATCAAACTTTTACATTCTGTATTTTTTTCTAAAAATACAAATCAAATTATGGTTACTAGAAAAGAAAGATGGCGTCGATTTCTTACAGTGACGTCTATATTTTTTATAAGCAATGTTTTTGTACTGACATATTTTATATGGGATATATTACAACTATCTGTTTTAATAAGAGCTATAACATTTAATTTTCAAATATTAGTTATAACATTATTTATTCCTTTATTAAAAAATAACAGGACTTTATGGTATGAATATTATAAAAGTCGATTGACAAGGAATATGTTGTGAATTGCTTTTTTGGCACTAAGCGGGTGGGTAGCAGTGTTATTCTTTTTTCATTGTGAATAACCCCACGAGACGATTAATCTTTCACCAGCGTTTCGTTGCGACTCACGACGGGTGACCGCGTGACCGCAATGATTCGTCGCAAGTCGCGATGGATTTCACGTTTCATGTCTCACGCTGGGCGCGCGGTTTTTCGATGACGTTTCGTTCATCAATGTCACTTGTCAAATCGCTGTCATGTCGCCGTGTGGTGATGTAGTTTGGTGTCACGCATTGCGTAATATTGCATGTGTAACGTAATGCACCTTAGATTTTTTGATTGTTAATATTTTAGTCCAGATCATTAAGTCGCAACATAAAGAGACTATTCGGGATTCTACCCTTAGGGCTATATTTCACCGGGACACCATGGCGGCGCGATCAGTCGCCGCTACCAACAAAATGTATACAGCTCTATAGAGAGTGACTCACCCGGTGTCCGTGTGGTTGCGCAACCAATTTGGCGGCGTAACCAGCTCGGACGCGTACACTTGAGGTCCATTTTGATACTGTCCTAGTGTGGTGTGGCGACTCTGGTGTCTGTACGGTGTCTAGTTTGGTAGCTTACGGACACCATAGCGGCGCAACTGGTCGCGCCGCCATGGTGTCCCGGTGAAATATAGCCCTTAGCGTCTCCCGCTCTCTTGGTTGTCAACCGTCGCGAGATATGAACTAGATTTATATTCTTTAGTCCAACCTGTGCAAGCTGATCACTATTGTTTATAGCAACTTGTTTATAAGTACCTCTACACCACTGTGTAACAAATACATTATTGTTAACTGCAATTTGGTTATTTATTTCCGATTCCGTAATCACCTCATCACATGACTCATAAAAGCAAACAACAGAATACCTTACATCTGCATCTCCAAACGTTTATAGAGTTATTATAGAACAAAACAGCAGGGTGATAATATCGTTACTTAACATATTTGCTCATGGAGATGACATCTAAATCTACACTAATGTTATAAAAAAGTAGTTTTTTGTTTGTTTGTAGGTACTGGTCCGATTGCTAAATTGTTTTCACCGATAGAAAGCTGCTTTAGTTCGAAGTGACGTAGGATTTATTTTATTTACGCGGGTGAAACTGCAGGCAAAAGTTAGTCAGTTATAAATGTAAATGTCTTCTCTTCTCTAGAAGAACTAAGTACATTACAGTAGTTTAAAACTTAACACTTTCAAGCTGGCGTATAGCAACGTAGAGTATGGAGTATTTGCTGATACTTATATAGTGGTGTGTATCCCATGGCGGCCACGTCACCATGGAGTATCCATGGAGTTTCTTGCAATTTCTTTTCCACAGATATTTTATTAACCGACTTCTAAAAAAGGAGGAGGTTCTTAATTCGGATGTTTGTATTTTTTTTTATGTTTGTTTACGCATAACTTCGTTGCTTGCCAACCGATTTGAAAAATTATTTCTTTTTTGGAAAGGGATACTTTCCAAATGGTCCCATAGTCACCAAGTTGGGATCTGATGATAGAATCTTGGCGAAATCGAGGGAACTCCTCAAATATTATAGGCAACTATATAGTTTTTTCGGTATTTTCATCGAGAACTTAAGCATTTACAGTCAAAAAATAACATTTGATGAAGTGGAACTGATGAAAAAGATCAGAAATAGTCAACAAAACTTCTTACTCGCATATATATCACAATGAAGATAGTTAAGCGACTATGAAAATACAAATAAATGAATGGTTCTGAATAGTTACGTTGAAAATGGTATCATCGAAGTGATCTGATGATGATGATGGAGCCGTAACTAAGGTAGGCACTGGAATTCCGTTATTAATCAATGTAACCTAGCCGGGTTTGGGCTTATTAGAATTGTCATGAGATGCACTTTGGCTATAAGGTACTAACAAACTGATCTGATAATGGGGCCGGAAGGTGGAAGGTAGACACAGGAACTTCATAATAACACAATGTAACCTAGCAGTGTTTGGGTTAATTGGAATTATCATGAGAAATAGGCACTCTGTTTATAAGTGTATCGCAACTAAAAAGTGTAAAATAAAAAACTTTTTACAAAAAAAGAATAACCGACTTCACTCACCGGTATTATTTACCGACAAACACCGACTTCCGAAATTAAAGTTATTTTGATACCGACAAACACCGACTTCCGAAATTAAAGTTATTTTGATCCTGTTAGTGTTTTTTTTAGTGAAGTCGGTTATTCTTTTTTTGTAAAAAGTTTTTTTACGCTTTGGAACTTATAATTTAGCTTCACTTTTTCGACTGACCAACATTTCGACAATTCAAAAGAGCCTGTGAATGGTTTATTTAAAATAAACGTTTCTGATTTCTGGTTTTTGATCTCATCTAGTTTCTGCTTATTATCGTTTGTAGTAATTTACCAGAAGCATGAATTCTTTTAGATGTCAAAACTGGGATATTAGTTTTAACAACTTTTTATTGACTACCATTGCCGATACTACTGACAAGATAAGAAAAATAGAGTCGATTAGTTCAATAAGTGTTGAAAATTTTATCGAATTATATTACTATGACTCCGTTCAAATTGTGTTCAATATTCCTTCTACCATATCTCTAAAAATATACAGATAGGGTTCCACTTCACCTCATCCTCATCCTCTTCATCATTTCCTAGCGAGTCATGTGTTCTTCTTTTATATATTTCACTGTCATAATCGCAAAAACATGTAGATTCTTTTTTAGCCAAATCTTTTACAGTCCATCCATAGACTCTTTCACCTTCTCCTATTCTTATGTAGGTAATAATGGTAACCCTCAATAATTCATAATATATTAACATAACTACTATAGATTTAAATATATATTCAGAGGAACAAAATTAAATTTCTATAAAAATATATTCTGTTCTTTACAAATAATTATTTATGCATGTGCATATGGTATTCTGGAACTCGAATGTGATCTGCCTCTATAACTCAAACGTTTGCTGAAAGGAAACTCATTGTTGCGCTAATCTTGCCTTTGTTAATGAGTTGTTCAGATACTGTGTACCGTGTAACATTTTATGTACAATTAAGAATATAATGCAAAATAAACGAAAGCACAATATATTAACAGATACAGACAGACATAATATTTCTTTTTTCAAGTAATGAATATGATATCGGCTTTATTGACCACAAATTCATTTCGACTGATAAGACAAGAGCAACAGAATCAATTTGTTCAATGAGTGCCAAAAATCTCGACAAATTACATTAGTGTGATCCTGATCCCGTTATTGAAATGTTCGATTCGAAAATTTTATTAAACTTACTTTATTAGTCAAATCTTCGTCTGTGGCCTAAATTTTTTTCTCGAGTGAACGATGATGGGAAATGACAACACCAACTGTACGTTGGTGACACATCTTCTGATGGGTGGTAAAGACAACATTGGAGCCTGCCTTATAGGAAATGCCAAGAACTGGGAACCAACAAGCTGTTATATGGTTACACACTATATTCTGTTCATCATGACTTTGACTACGTTCATTTATGGAGTGACATCGTGGTGCCTCATCAAGAAGTTTCGCAATTTCTACAACTACGTCTATCTCAGTACAACTTTTGTCAATATAATGCGTTTAATCATTGTGTCGATTATTTTAAAAGAATGCGATAAAGGTTTTTTGATTGTTGAAAATGTTTATTATATGTACGCGTATGTTTTCATTTTTCAGTCAGCAGTGTACAACTATTGGATAGTGTTGATGTGTTATGTGTTTTATGATCAAATTTTAAAAGTTTTCAATGGAGATATCAAGAAAAAGTATCTTAAAAGCAGTCTCTTTGCCTGGGGTTTGCCTATTCTTTTAGTTATAATTTCTAAATGGTTTTTTCTTGTTATTGAATTATTAGTTGAACGAGATAATATACGATGGACCCGTGTAATTTACATCTATTCATGCATTTTGATTACTTGTAACTTAGTTCCTTTAATTTTGAACTTGCTTATTTTTGTTAAACTTTTAAGTTCCTTATTTTCTTCCAAAGACATGAATACAATTATCGCAATTATTAAGAACGGTAAATGGCGTTGTATTTTTACAGTGTGTTCTATATATTTTATAGGCAATATATTTATATTGACTTTAGTAGTGTGGGATGGATATCAAATGAGTATTTTTATAAGATTTTCCTTAATTTACTTTCAAATATTTGTCATTACGTTATTTATTCCTTTAGTAAAGAGTAATAGAGCATTATGGTACGAATATTATATAAATCGATTGACAAGGAATAATAATATGTCATAATTATACCTGTGTTGTGTTGGAATGTTTTGTTTTACAAAATATTTAAATCGCACATCATCATCATCTTCCTGCCCTTGTCCCGTGTTATTTGGGGTCAGCGCAACACGTTTTTTTCTTCCACTCTGCCCTGTCACTCGTCATGCTATCACTAACTTCCTTTTTTTTCATATCACTCTTCACACAATCCATCCATCTTTTCTTTGGTCTCCCTCTCCCTCTCCATCCACCCGCATGTAAACTCATAACTCTTTTAGTAACATGCACATATGAATTTTTAATGTAGGTAACTAATGTTATTATAATTTTTGGTATATTATTTCTTTGTATTTCTTCAAGATTTAAATCTTGATTATAATTTTTGTGGTTAGCCACATTGATCGCATAATCAGTAGGTTACTCTGTAGAAATTATATATTACTAAAATAAAATTCTTTTCTAAAGAGGAAACATGACTTTTAGTAGCCTTATTGAAACTCACCAAATAAGAATCATGACATAAAAAGAGAACACGAAAGTCATGAAATACTAAATACACCTTAACCGTTTACTTTAGGAAGCGGTTCTTCGGTGATGTTATTTTAGAATGACGACTAAAAATTTTGATGTATTCATATGTTTGTAATTTTGTCTCTGCTTTAGGTCTGCTTTAGGTTTATATAAAATATAATTTAAAAATAAATAGCTTTTCCGCGCAGAAAATTGTTTGATTATTTTTTTTAATGATATAAACTAGTACTTGACTGCGATCCCACCTGATGGTAAGTAGTAATGTAATCATTGATGGTAGTAATTTTATCTTTCTTTAAAATAGAACTTCTTTAAACAATAGTTTTTTTTAAATTCTTGATAGGTTCGCGAAAAGCGACGATGCGGTCGACGATGAAACGCGCTTACTTAGAAGTAACCCATTCACTCTTGACTTAAAGATTCCCGGGTTGTAGCCATCAGAGAACACAGATTCCGGCAAGGAATTCCACTCAATAGTACCAAAAATTTCAAAATTTAGTACTAGCCTTCAGGTGCTAGGATTCAAACGCCTTTAGAGCTAGGGGCTTCTTCAAAAGAGTTACTGTGACCCTGGAACGCAAAGGGCAACTGAAGAAACATGGGTGGTTTTTAGTCAATAAAGCAACAATTTAGTTAATATCGTATTTATATCGTTAATAGCTTGTTTAATATATGGTATAGTTAGTTCAGTCTTTAATAATGTTTAGTTTTTTATAAATATTAAATTGTAGCTATATTCTATCCTCCGGAGGTGACCGAGGTAAAGATGAAAGTGGCGGTACGAAGGCTGAACGTCAAAAGTACCGCCCCAGGACCCGATGGCATACCTGGGAAAGCTTGGATCCTGGCCATGGGCCACACACTCGGGCCTCGACTAAGAGGGCTGTTCAGCGCATGTTTGGAGTTTCCAGTTCCCACTTTATTAGATGACCGAGAAACTGGTCCTCATCGCGAAGCCGGGGCGCCCTGCAGACTCTCCGTCCGAGTATCGGCCCATCGTGCTGCTCGAAGAAGTGGGCAAGCTCTTTGAAAGAGTTATTACAGACCGCCTCGTTGCGCATCTGGCGCGGGTGGGGCCGGATCTTGCGGACAGACAGTTTGGCTTCCGCAGAGGGCGCTCCACGGTGGACTACATCATGCGCGTGCGAGCCCTCACGACGGGAGACGCGGTGTCACAGGGCAGGGTCGTCGTGGTGGTGTCATTGGACGTTACCAACGCCTTCAACTCCCTGCCCTGGAGAGTAGCATTAGGAGGTCATCCCGGTACCACCAGGTGCCCGACTACCTCCGTCGTGTGATCGAGGTCTACCTGAAGGACAGGTTTATCATTTACCACGGTCACCGAGCCAAAACCTATCTATTTTGTGACACTGTATTCTGTAAACTCTTACCACAATCCAGTCGTCGACGGCGCGTACTGTTCCACGCGCGCCTCAAGGAGATGTCAGCAAATCGTAGGGGCCCAGCAGGGTCGAAGCCTACTGGGGCCACGGGTAGTGTGAAAGCGGAACCCGGGGCCCTGGGACGAAGGCAACGAAGGAACAGGAGTGGGTTTTTAGTCAGTAAGAGTCTGACACTATCTCCCGCTCCGCCCAAGAGCGGGGATGTCATTAGGATGATTTTCCAACCAATAAAAAAAAAAAAATACCACAATCCTTCACTACTGTTATTCATGTGTTAAGATGTAGACATTGGAGTGCGTAATATGTTTGTGCATCTAGTTTTAAGGTTGTTTTTTGTATTTCCTCTAGTATTTAACTATTTTTTTGTCCCCAATAGGTAAAATAAAATAAAATAGTCGCCAGGCTATAAGTATAGATAGACTTAAATCATAACGTCAATTACAATGTCCCCCTGATTGGATAGATTAGGTTATGAAGGGCTTCGAAACGTCGACTCGATTGTGATAAATGACCACCCTTGGGGAGAGAAGGGGGGAAGGGGTGGGGCCAGCAACACTTCTTTTTTAAATGAGGTTGTTTGTTGGTGAGTATCCGGGATAGGAAATGAATTGTAATCATTTCTGGCTTTTGAATTTGTGGTGATGATAAAGTACGAGTATAACATATCATTTCACAAATATCACACAATGCCGTTTAGTCTCAAGCTAAGCAGAGCTCGTGTTATGAGTACTAGACAACTGATAAACATACATAAATATTTCTAAATATATACATGTTATAGATAAATTACACTCACGCACAGAACTAATAATCGCGCTCATCACACAAACATTTGTCCAGGGTGGGAATTGAACCCATGAACTCCGGCACAGCAATCAGGGCCACTAGCCACTAGACCAACAGGCCAGTCAGTATGAAACGGGCTTATGGAATACTAGTTCTGGTTTTGCCCACGTGATAGTAGGATATTATCCCAAGGGAACACAGTCCCGGCAGACTACCTCCTGTATTATTTTAAGTTTTTTTTAGGGTTCCGTACCTCAAAAAAAAAAACGGAACCCTTATAGGATCACTTTGTGGTCCGTTCGTCTATCGGTCTGTCAAGACCCTTTATCTCGGGAACGCGTGAACGTATCGACTTGAAATTAAAATCATATACTTAGGTCTGGAGTCCCAAACTTCTAAATTAACTAAAAAAAATATATGAGCATTTATTTCACAAAAAAAAAAAAACGTTTATTTCGATACTAAAGACAACCAAAATTCTAGAGTACTTCCCGTTAACCCAGAATCCTGAATTTTTTGCATAAAGCAACATTTCAGTATTCTGTGGAAGTATAGGAATAAATCTGAAAACTGTAAAGTAGTTACATTACAAAAAAAAGCTTCCTAACTCAATTTGTGAATTGAACTGTTCTCATAGGTAAGTTTGTACGGAACCCTCAGTGCGCGAGTACGACTCGCACTTGCCCAGTTTTTTTTGTTATTGATAGACTCGCGTTTGACCACCATCTCACCTGATGGTAAGCGATAATGTGGCCGACGATGGAGTACGCTTGCCTAGAAATATCCTATTCACTCTTGATTTAAAGACCCATAAGTTGTAGCTATCAGTAAATACAGACTCCGGCACGCCCTTCCACTCCGCCCAAGGGCATGAGATGTAATTTGGATGATTTCTTACCTAAAAAAGAAAAACGCCTACGTTGGAAGTTCTTTCAAATTATTTATTTATTTATTTAAAACTTTATGCACTAATGAGACATTGTACAAAGGCGGACTTAATGCCTTAGGCATTTTCTACCAGTCGACCTTAGGGTGGTGCAGAGATATAACATGGCAGGTGCAGCTTACTATAAGACTGACAGAGAGGAAAGAAGAACAATAATAAATATATATTTAGAAACATACCTACAAATAAAGAATGGTATTGAGAGAAAAACGAATACAACAAATCAAGAGTGTGATGAATCTACCAACTTCTTGCGGAAGTGTTCTCGTGCTTTCACTTTAAAGGACAACCGACTGGTTGCCATCCTGATGTTCAGAGGGAGCGCATTCCAAAGGGAGATCGCCTGGACAAAGAAAGACAAATGGACAAACCCAGAGCGGTGTAAATTTCGATCTATCCGGGCTAAGGTAGTCTGGTCCCTCACACGACTACAATATTCTTCATTACATTAAATAAACTACATGCCCATCTGGCCATTATAATCACTTACCACGTCAAGCTGTCGGAAAGTTACAGGCCATGGATAAGGGAAACTATCGGATAACGATCTGATAATGGAGTCTCCATGGCAGTGGATCGATGGTGTCAGCCTTAGTTATTGATTAGATGAATGTCGTTGAGGTAATTAAAACTTTAATATTTACCTATGGTATTAAACTCATAACTGTTTGTTTTGTTTCATCACTTTACTTCCAAACTACTTTTTTTGTTGGCATTTTATGACCGTAAACAAAACCTTGTGAGTCAAATCTTTATTTTAAGTTAATAGAGTTATTACCATTGTGAGGACTTAAATGTTAACTGTAAATAATATAATAATATTCCACAACTATCACACAACGCCGTCTAGTTCCAAGCTAAGCAAAGCTTTTGTTATGAGTACTAGAAAACTGATAAGCAAACTTATATATTTCTAAATACATACATCATAGCATAGCATAGTCGGCCTTATAATGTTCTCACTGTTGGGACTCAGGCCTCCTCTTCTCTAGGAGAGGAAATGGGCTATAATCCACCACGCGGACCCAGAGCGGGTTGGTGGATGTCACATGTCTTCGAATTTTGGGTTCAGGACATGCCGGTTTCCTCACGATGCTTTCCTTTACCGTTTTGAGGGCAGTGGTGATGAAATAAATTACACAAAGTAATGCGCCGGGTTGGGTTCGAACCCGCGACCTACAACTCGTAAGTCGGGGCCGTTACCACTCGGCCGCCACTGCTCAATACTTAACATATGCTAATACATACATATTAAAGATAAATTACACCCAGACACAGAACAAATGCTCGTGCTCATCACACAAACCTTTGTCCTGGGTTTGAATCGCACCCACGACCTCCAGTATAGCAGTCAGGGCCACTAGCCACTAGACCAACAGGCCAGTCTAAAATACTTTTTTTACATATAATACAACAACATACAACAAAAAATACACTCAGGCGTCGAAGTACTCTTCCACACCGCTGTCATCTGGAAATGTGCCCAGAAGGCTATTTTTTTTTTCGGTGTGAAAATCATCTCTCTTGGGCGGGGCGGGAGATAGTGTCAGACTTTTACTGACTAAAAACCCACTCCTGTTCCTTCGTTGCCTTTCGTACCGGGGCCGAGTCTTTCTTTCAGAATCAGACCCTTGGCCCCAGTAGGCTTCGACCCTGCTGGGCCCCTACAGTTGCTGACATCTCCTTGAGGCGCGCGTGGAACAATACGCGCCGTCGACAACTTGGGCTCGGTCCGGACGGTTACCGGACGGTCGGACGGCGAGCCACCCATTGCTCGCCGTCCGGAAGCCCGGTGCCCAGAAGGCTGGCACTACCATTAGTTTACCATTAGAATACGGATGTAACACATTCTAATGTTTTTTGAGGTACTTAGCAGTAAATGTAAAGAGTCAGCCTTCTTGGCAAGCTTCGCTGAGGTAATCATCTCTACAAAATATCTCAGCTCCATTTCATCAATATCGCGCATGTTTCAATTATTCCATAATTATCCAGTTGTGTAGTCAGTTGGGATACAAAATTACACCAATTTTCCATCACAATATCCACTAGGAATTAATTTTCGAATAGAAAAAAACTTCCTTATCAAAAAATACCTGAAAAATCACTGAAATGTCTGGAAAAAATATGTGGAGAAACATAATCCTAATGCCTGGATAAAGACAGAAAAAAGTCTAGATTGATTTGAGACACGCAGTGCAGCAGTCAGCTCAACCACATTCCAAACGAACCGTTAATTTTTAAAACCCGGCGAAAGTGTAGTGTTCCAATGTATTAGTTTTCTGGTCTTATTTTGCCTAAGATCAGCCATATGTATCTATTTTTTTTGTTCTGATATTACCTGAATCATAAACGAGAAACAAAAACCACACAATATTTTGTTTGCATCACAATAAAATCCTACTAATATTATAAACGCGAAAGTTTGTAATTGAATGTATGGATGTCTATTAATCTTTCACACAGAAACTACTGAATGGATTTTGATGAAACTTGGTACACTCAACACCATGTCTTTTTACACCGGGAGTACTTATGTTCACTTGGGATATTTTTTTACTATCACACGGGCGAAGCCACTGGCAACAGTTAGTATGGTCAAACAGCTAAAACATCGAGTTTACAAGCAGAACCGCGACAATAGGCTTCTGCGTTACGTGTAGCCTGCCACAGACAATCCAATATGGCGCCCATCATCTGTCACTTGCAGACGACCCATCATAGTAAACGGACGTCTGTCGGAACTGTATCTTTCAAATAGATAATAAATATATACTCTATCGCAGGGAAATAGGGTTTAATATTTAAAAAGTATTATGTAATTTGTGTTATAACTCGAAAAGGGAATTAGAATTCTGATTGTTCTAGCAATTTCTGAGGGAATGAGGTAAATGAATACGTGAATAAATTGAGGTTGTAACAGAATTCTTTTGTTTTAGCTGTGACGTAATAGAAGTTTCTTGTTTATGGTTTGAGTTTTTACATTGAAAAGAATTGAAAGGCTTGTTACGCAATGGGTAACGAAAAAAAAATTAATACTGGGTTGTATTTATTTATTTACACACATTCCTACTTGAGGGACCTTTTGCAACATCTTCAATATTACAAATCTTTTATGTTTTAAATAAATATATTAACTTGGCAATCGGATTAAACAACCTAACCTGTCTGTTTGTTCAGGCATCACGCAAAAACTACCGGTTCTATTACGATGAAACTTGGTATAATTATTCTTTAATATCCTTGGCACCACACTGGGTACTTTTTATCCCGGAAAAGTATATACAATAAAAAACAAACTTAATTTTGCGGTTCGATCCCTAGAATCGATTACTGTACCAACCGCTAATAATAAGTTTGTCGTACGTCACCCGCAGTGGAGTTCATTAAGGGGCGCTGCACACGGCTAAGATACTATAATATTTTATCTTAAGATACAATATCGCTCGCCATACAATTCAATGGACTATCACACACAACGAAGATAATAAATAATATTTCATATTTTCGTATCTCAAAAACCTAATAAAACCATTTTCGACTTCTACGCGGACGAAGTCGCGAGTAAAAGCTAGTTTAATATAATAAAAATCTTCAATCTACAAATAATCTTCTTCTACGATGTCCGACGCACTGCTCTGGGTTTGTCCATTCCTCTTTCTTTGTCCAGGCATCTCCCTTTGGCATGCGCTCCCTCTGAACATCAGGACGGCAACCAGTCGGTTGTCCTTTAAAGGGAAAGCACGAGAACACTTTCGCAAAAACTTGGTAGATTCATCACACTCTTGATTTGTTGTATTCGTTTTTCTCTCAATATCATTCTTTATTTGTCAGTATGTATCTAAGTATATATTTATTATTGTTCTTATTTCCTCTCTGTCAGTCTTCTATTAAGCTGCACCTGCCATGTTATGTCTCTGCACCATCCTAAGGTCGACTGGTAGAAAATGCCTAAGGCATTAAGTCCGCCTTTGTGCATTTTTTTTTCATTGATATAAACCAGTGCTTGACTGCGATCCCACCTGATGGTAAGAGATGCAATCATTGATGGTGAGGCTCACTAGTTTATTAGGAGCCTATTCACTCTAGCCTTGAAGACACCTAAATGTTTCATTAGTGCATAAAGTTTTAATTAATTAAATAAGTAATACGTACATATTACTTGTGTGATACATTTTGTTTTCATGCGATTGCCAAGTTACCCTTTGGTTTTTATATACTTGCATACCCATCTTTTTCATAGAATGAACATAAATTGATGCAGAAAGCTTCAGAATGAGGTAATCAGGTTACTAGGGTACCGGCAGTGTCCTATGCTATACGACAAAGTTGTGGCTTCTTTTATGCACTGGTTGTAACTGGATATTTCTACGCTGTGACTTTTTTTAATGATGTCGGAAAATATGAATGAGTGGTTTCTCTGGAACTATATAACCGAAGATGTGTAGTGGAATGGATGGTTTTCTCTTTATACCTAACAAAAGTTGTATAGTGTTGCATTATTTACATTTATGTGGTGATTAAAACTCTAATTTTTAAGGAATTTCCAAGTACGTTGTAGAAATCGGCATCCTCACCTTCCGCATGACGCAGGTTCTCACCGAACACGGTAAGTTCGGGAAATTCCTGCACCGGAATCGTGTGGAAGCGACGCCCGGGTGTCGCCACTGTGTGGACCGCCCGGAGGACACGGTGGAGCCCACGGTGGAGGTGTTCCCCGCTTGGGCAGAGCAACACCGTGTGCTTGTGGGGGCGATCGGCGGCGGCTATCTCTCGTGCCGGGCCTTGGTTCAGGCCATGGTCCGGAGTGAGGAGTGGCAGGCGGTCGCTTCCTTCTGTGAAGCAGTAATGCTAGCAAAGGAGGCGGCCGATCACGTGAGGCAACGGTCCTTACGCCCTGACCGCCGCCGGGATTCCGATCCCGATTTCCGGCCACCGTAGGCGCGGGCTTGCGGACGGCGAGGAATGGGTGGCTCGCCCTTCGACCGTCCGGTAACCGTCCGGACCGAGCCCAAGCCATCTACGGTTCGTACTGTTCCACGCGCGCCTCAAGGAGATGTCAGCAAATCGTAGGGGCCCAGCAGGGTCGAAGCCTACTGGGGCCATGGGTAGTGTGAAAGTGAAATCCGGGGCCCTAGGACGAAGGTAAAGAAGGAACAGGAGTAGGTTTTTAGTCAGTAAAAGTCTGACACTATCTCCCGCTCCACCCAAGGCGAGATTTATCATAAGATGATATTCCTACCTAAAAACAAAAAAGGACGTCGTAGAAATGAGGGAAATTGTGAAGTTATTTTTACGTAAATTGCGTCATATCTTGAGAAAAGTTCGTCTTGAGTTATAAATAAGATTTCATATAACGTAAAATACCTAAGTAAGATTCCGTGTGGTGTTCGTAAGTAAAGAATGGCACCATCCCATCTCTTCCCGTGGGTGTCGTAAGAGGCGACTATGGGACACCAGCAGCAGCGTTCTCTCTGGATTTCAACAACCGCGCTGCAATCGCCAACCCGCTTACCAAGCGTGGCGATCATGGCAACCCCCCCCCCAAATATTAACAACACAACAAAAAGATAGGCTCTTAGTACCCGGCCCCCCATCTATCCTTGACTCCGGTAACGGTTTAGGCAATGGCGAGGCAAGGGGTGCTAAGAATCACCGAATGAGATCCGGCTACCCTTTAAATGCTGGTCCAGCTCCACTACCACTAGGGTGTACAAATTGATTAGATTGAATTTTTTTTTTAAATGTTTTTTGAATTTTGAAAATATAGTATTGTATAATGTAGAAGCATTTTTTTTTTCAAAGTTTGTAAATGTGAGTACCATGGAACTATTTATGGTTTTTACGTTATTATTGAACTTGTTTGACATAAATGAGCATGGCAGTTGAGAGTTTGTCATGCTCACTCAAATGTCTCACTGATGGTGGCGCGTGTATTGGACCATTCGGTTCCCTTCAAAATGGTTTAGCTGAGTGGGCATAATTTTCGTGTCATATCCGTGATGTTGTGGGTATTGTCAGTTGAGGCTGGTCATCTCTTAGCTGCCAGTTGCGATTTTAATATCTATATTTAGTTTTTATTTTATTAACATTGTTCTTACATGACAGTAGCGACAAGAAACATGTAACCGAGATATTTGTAATACATAACATGACTGAAAAGAGTGTCCATGGAGTTTCTAGCACATTCTTCTCCATAGAGATCTACGCTTTGGAATGTGCTGTTAGGATCAATTTTTTCTGACTGACTGACTTCTTGACAGTTCAAAAGTGCCTGTAAATGTTTTATTTGAAATAAAATGCTTTGAATCTTTGAAAGAAAAACGCAGCCTTGGAAGGCCTCCCACAAGGTGGACCGATGACCTGGTCAAGGTAGCGGGAATCAGATGGATGCGAGACGCACAGGACCGGTCGTTTTGGGGGAAACCTATGTCTAACAGTGGACGTCTTTCGGCTGAAATAATGATGATGATGAAAATAAGTAAGAAATGTTCTTTCGTTCTTTAGTATCCGCACCGATAAACTATTGAAAAGCTACCGCATCTAAAAACACTAAATTATTAAAGAGTTTATACTGCAATTAAACCAATATTATAAAGGTTTAATAAAAGGACACCACTCCAAAACCTATTAGAAAGCAATGTATGCATGAATGGTTCTTTACAATCTAAAATAATTCAGATAAAGTCTTCATAAGTACCCAGCCTAATCAAATAAGTCTCAATCACACCCCTTTTACACTCGAATATAAAAAGAAAGTTAACACGAATCTCGGAAGGTCAAAATTCAATTGGCAGATCGACTAACGCCCGAGATAAGTTCACAAAGGACCGACTTTGACTTGGTCCAATAACTTGTACAACACTAAAGCTATTGTGTGCCGTACACTGGCGTGCAGGGAAAAGGTATCACATTGTTTTAAGTTTCACTTTGAAAGAAAAGAGGATGATCGTCAAATGTTCTATATTTATTTAGTCATATTAAGGGCATCTAGTATAACTGTTCTTGTTTTTGAGACCGTGGGTACTGTTAAGCACCTCAGGTAACCGCGTGATGGTGGGTAAACGTTGTGCAAATGGTCATTTTTGGTAAATGAACATTGTGCATGAGTGGTATCAAGAATTCGAGTAGTCCAATGAAAATCGAAAGTTAAAAAAAAAGAACATAAAACACCATATATGATGTAACAAAACCTTTCTCATGGATCACTCTATATATTGGTAAAAATTTAACGATAATCCGTTCAGACATTTTTGAGTTTATCGCAATCCGACAGATAGACAAACGCACCGGAAAACGCACCATTGGAAGGCCTCCCACAAGGTGGACCGACGACCTGGTGAGAGTCGCGTGACTGCGGTGGATGCGAGACGCACAGGATCGGTCGTTGTGGCGTCGCTTGGGGAAGGCTTATGTCCAACAGTGGACGTCTTTCGGCTGAAATGATGATGATGATGTAGTGTATATATAGTTTATATTAGTTAAGTGTTTTTATTTTTCTTGTTTTAGTATTTAATTAGTTACAAAATAAATCAAACTCGAATTCGTCAAAGAACTACATTAATTGAATAAAATATTACGGTCAGCAACATCCTCCGGTCTATTTATATTCTGTGTGGTATCTAAAATCAGGTAGGCAAGTTTATAAACATCCTGAATAAATTTCCTCCAACTTCGTCGTGTCTGCATCGGAAGTTAGTCGGTAGCCACTGCCAAAACTTTGTCCAACAATTTTCGTCGAACGCCGTCCAGCCTCCGTCGGGCCTAAATTAACGGAGCACTAGGATTAATTTGTTCATGACCACACATTGCGTTTCATTAAGTTGCAATATCTAAAAAGAAACATATGATGGAACTCCGAACTCTGTTGTATTATCTTCGTCGACTTAAAAAAAGCCAAAAGTAAATTTTCCTTCAAGCGTAAAATTCGGAACTACTACTTGAAGTCCTCTCAACCTTAGTTTAGTCTTCGTCATAATTGTTATTTTTTAAGTTCTCTTAATTATAATGTATTTAATTATTATAAGTAACTTAATTTAATGGTTATACATTCTACTTGATATATGTTTTATTTATTTATTGTGCACACCTACCACAGTGTTGTCTCTTTTAACCCAAAGGTTGACTGGTAGAGAATGCCTTGTTGCATTAAGTCCGCCTGTATACCACTACTGTACATAAAGTTTAAATAAATAAATAAACTTAGAGGGCCCTTATAATACAAATTTAATCTTAGCTTGGGTGTCAAAGGAGTTTAGGAGCATTCATCCGTTAAAACCCCGCTGAAGCCAAAATCAATGATTTCCGACGGACGCGTTGGCGCTGACGCGATTCCGCGTCTATTATAAATGTTGATACTAAATAATGAATTGTAGTGTCAACAAATAAGTTATTAAAAAAATATTGTACCATTCTTATATCGTAATTTTTGTTTTTTTTTTTTAACTTATTAATTGAACACTCAATTAATAAGTTAAAAAAAAAAAACAAAAATGCCTCATATTTTATCTTAAACACGTTTAATATCTCGAAAAATGGCTAAAATGACAGTATTGAGATTTATTTTTCTTGAATGAAAATTTACAGTAATCGTATTTTTTTTCAGTCCATGCACTAGTCAATGTTACCATTTTTTTTTAAGTAATATTGTTGTAAGTTTATCATACACGGTTTAACTACTATCTCGCATCTGCGAAACCTAGGGCAGTATTCAATCGCTCAATCTCTGTACTAAGGTGGTACTAGGCGTGCCGTTAATAAACTTACAAAGACAACAGTCTTTTAAGTTTGTTTTGAACTTTTTGCTGAAATTATGTCTAAAATGCAGCAAAAACTGTTTTTCGTCGTGAAAATGATGCTCAAATCCAGCCAGCAGTATACCGGATTAACCTACATAGCAGAAATGTGGGAGAAATAATCTTCCCAACGTAATACTAACCTATTGCGGTACTTTGCTTTGCAAGTTCTTTTTTAATAGCGCTTTCAAAGTACTTTAAAAAGATGTCCTCAGTGCAAAAAAAAACCTGTATTTTATACGTCGTTTTGAAGAAAATGTTGTTTCAGAATAAAATGTTCAATTTTTTTTTTTAAGTTGGAAAATCATCTAATAACAAATCGCGCTCTTGGACGGCGGGATATCTCCCGCTCCGTCCAAGAGCTAAGCTTTCTTTACAAACCGCACTTTTCAAGTAACATTTGACCGATGTGGTTTTTTATTTTTTCGGTGAGAAAATCAGAGGTCAGAGGCGTGTCAGACTTTTACTGACTAAAAAGCCACTCTTGTTCCTTCGCTGTCTTCGTCCCAGGGCCCCGGGTTTCGTTTTCACACTACCCATGGCCCCAGTAGGCTTTGACCCTGCTGGGCCCTTACGATTTGCTGACATCTCCCTGAGGTTCGCGTGGAACAATACGCGCCGTTTATGACTTGGGCTCGGTCTGGTCGGTTACCGGACGGTCGGACGGCGGGTATCCATAGCTCGCCGTCCGCAAGCCCGCGTCTACGGTGGCCGGAAATCGGGATCGGAATCCCGGCGATGTTCAATATGTTATCTATGTATAAAAGAATCAATGATTGCATCTCTGCTTACCACCAAGTGGGATCGCAGTCAAGCACTGGTTTATATCAATTAAAAAAAAAGAAGAAACTGACTAACAGACGTATCAACAAAAGTCGAAACTACTAGTACGTGGGGACTAGGAACGTGAAATTTTTCACAAAATTTTTTTTAAGCGTGACGTAAGTGAGCCTAGAAAGGATTTCCCGAAATACACCCTCTAAGGAGAGGAAATTGCCAAAGTTTGTATGGAGAAACCTACTTTCATGCAGGCAAAGCCATTGGCAGAAGCTAGTGTTGTTATATTTGGGGTCGGCGCATCACGTTTTCTTCTTCCATTCTGTCCTATCACCAGTCACGTTGCTACTAACTCCATTCTGTTTCATATTATTCTTCACACAGCTCGTAAGTCGGGGCTGGGTTCAAACCCAGTCAGGCGCATTACTTTGTGTAATTTATTTCATCACCACTGCTCTCAAAACGGTAAAGGAAAACATCGTGAGGAAACCGGCATGTCCTAGAACCAAAAATTCGAAGACATGTGACATCCACCAACCCGCACTGGGCCCGCGTGGTGAATTACGGCCCATTCTCTCTCCTAGAGAGGAGGCCTGAGTCCCAACAGTGGGAACATTATAAGTCCGACTATGCTATTCTTCACACAATCCGTCCATCTTTTTTTTCCCCCCTCTCCCTTTCCGTCCATTCATATGTACAGTCAGGGTTTAAAAGTACAGTCGCACTCTACTAATGCTAAAGTGACTAACAATTTCTTTATAGAAGAGTGTCAATGGTTTATGAATTACTAGCTTTTGCCCGCGACTTCGTCCGCGTAGAAGTCGAAAATGGTTTTATTAGGTTTTTTGAGATACGAAAATATGAAATATTATTTATTATTTTCGTCGCGTGTGACAATCTATTAATATTATAGTATCTTAGCCGTGTGCAGCACCCCTTAGTGAACTCCACTGTGGGTGACGTAACCTACGACAAACTTATTATTTGCGGTTGGTACAGTAGTTGGGTCTAGGGATCGAACCGCAAAATTAAGATGGTTTTTCGGGACAAAAAGTACCCAGTGTGGTGCCCAGGATAATAAAGAATAATTATACTAAGTTTGATCGTAATCGAACCGGTAGTTTTTGCGTGATTCCTGAATAAACAGACAAGTTAAAAAAATTTTTTTTCACATTTTTGGGTTTGGTGTCGGTCTAGCCCTGCCATTTATTTTTTTGATATTTTCAATGTACAGAATTTTCACTTCTACAGATTTATTATAAGTATAGATAAACGACTTATGGATCATTGAACGTCTACTATACAGAAATTTTAGGCACTTTAGCATTGTTAATATTTTTTCACCTCAACGTCCACTTTATTCTGTCTCGCAGTGTAGGGTAACAGTGGAAAAACTCTCCCTTCCAATGACTACATCTCGTTCATTGTTATTTGCAACAGTTACAAGTTGTCGCCCCGTTTACACTGATTGAGTTCTATAACAGCCATCCCTTCAGCTATCCCTACGAACAAAGCGAGCATTCAGGTAGATTTATTTATTGTTCGGGACATTTTGTTACGGGAACCTTATAATTATAGATTGAGTTTTTATTATATATACAAGAACCTCAGGCTCTTGGAGTCCTCGGCGGTCGCTTCGAAATAGATGGCGGCACGCGCGAGGAAACGAATATCCTCACGCCCCAGCCGCTGAGCTGAGGCTTGCGGACGACGAGCAATGGGTAGCTCGCCGTCGTCGTTAGCGCGTAATGTTCCACGCGCTCCACAAAGAGATGACAAAAACTGTTTTTCTGCGGGGATTTTCTGAAAAGGAAACTCGTGGTCTTAGAACGTAAAGGCAACTGAAGGACACAAGTGTGGTTTTAGTGAGTAAAAGTTTGATACGCCCTCTCGCTTCGCCCAGAGCGAGAGAAGTCATTGGATGATTTCCGACCATGAAAAAAAGGCTCTTGGAGAACTTTGGAAGAAGTACGAGGGGCCATAGCCACCTCACAGAGGTCCTTTAGACACTTTTCATGGAACGAACCAACCGATGATTATTCCTATACGCGCTATACTAGTGCATCCAAGAACAACACAAAAGACACAATTTGATGAAAAACTATTGCAACATATATTATATAGTCTTACCAAAAACTATGTAAAAACTACGGCCCCTGCCTGAACAGTGTTAGAATAGACTAAAATGTATTTATTTGTCAGAATATTGTACAAAGTGTTTGTGTGTGTAGTGTGTGTGTGTGTGTATGTGTGTGTGTGTGTCTTTGTGTGTAGTGTAAGTGTGTGTGTGTATATTGTGTTTTATTTTTATTGGGTTATTAATATACATTGACAAATCCGTCCGATTTTATTAGTCCATTAGTTTTTATACGGACTATCTGTCCATTTTGTGCCTCGGAAAGCATGTAAAGTCATCAGTTCCGGTTCTCATTCATAGATCTTTGACAGTTGTTACAGGTCTAAAAAACTTTGTGGGAGGCCTTTCAACGCTGCGTCTTCTAGGACATGGTGGCCACTCTAGAACCTTCCGGACCCATCGACCATCTGTTTTGCGAGCGACGTCCTACTGCCACTTAAGGTTGGTGATTTTGCGGGTATTGTTCAGGCTGTGTCATCTTATCACTAGAATTATAATAAATAATTAAATATAATAATAACCCCATTACTGTATCTCTACTTTGACGTCGTGGTGGGGCTAACGCGCTCCAATAAACCCTAGGTCTGTATCGGTAGACTTAGCTATGCCGTTACATGCTTAGGGGTCAGACTAAGAGAGATACAATCCGTAGGGCAGTTTTGTGGCGAACTGTTGGCGACGCCACGGACCCGATCTCCTGGGAGAATTCTTGTTCTTCACCTCCGGCTGCCTTTATTGGCCAGCCGCTGTGAATACTGACGAGGAACAAAGCTCTCAACTCTCTCTTGCTTTTTTTGGCTGGCTTGAGTGGAGATTCACAAGAGCAAACATGCTCGGGAGAAGGATGTGTAATCCAGTAAGGTTCTGGTAGGGATCTTGGCCGCGCTTCCGGGATTTTCCTGATAGCCGTGGTATACCTCTTTACTCCTCAAGCACCTCAGGATATATTGCCTCCTTGTTGCTACGTCACTTCGTGCTAGCGGCCGTTTTTGGGGGCCCATTTATTGAGTGTGTCCTCAAATCGCCTTTTTATCGATGGATATTAATAACATTGTTCAGGCAGGGGCCATAGTACATAGGTCCTGGTTACCAGTCCACTTAATATTACAAAAAGTATAGCCTATTGTCTTTATTTTCCAAAAATCGCAATAGTTTTTCACCAACCGAGGGTTATCCTTGGGTCCACTAGCATAGCGCGTACAGGGATAATCGTCGGTTGGTATCACATTCCATTAGAAGTGACTAAAGGGCCTCTGCGAGTTGGTTTCAGCTCCTCGTACGCCTTCCAAAGGTCCGGGATCTCAGGGTTCCGAGATATGCTAATATATATAATAATATTATATTATTATTGTGAGCAGTGGTGGCCGAGTGGTAACGGCCTCGACTTACGATTGGTAGGTTGCGGGTTCAAACCCAGCCAGGCGCATTACTTTGTGTAATTTATTTCATCACCACTGCTCTCAAAATGGTGAAGGAAAACATCGTGAGAAAAACTGGCAGGTCCTAGAACCAAAAATTCGAAGACATGTGACATCTACCAACCCGCAATGGGCCCGCGTGGTGGATTATGGCCTATTCCCTCTAACAGTTTTTTTCAATTTTTTATTTTATTTTATTTTTTTGCTAAAATTTTAGCAATCAGACCAGTACTTTCAGAGATTCTGACCAACAAAAATACAATCTTTTTTAGATGTATAGATAAATATATCCTCCTTTATCAGTTAGTTACCAAAACAAAAATGTACTTAAATAATTTATAAGCGAGCAGACCAACTATTTTAACATTATATGCGAATTCTTTTGGGAAATCAAGTCACGTGAAGCATTTAGCAAAAACTCTGACATTTTTATTTAGTTAGGTCTCTAGAAATGTGAATGAATGCTGGAATGCGCTAGTTTATTTCATTTAATATTTAACTTTCCCTACTCTATTTTCCTTGCTCTATTTGGTTTCTGCTGAATAGAAATAGCTGGTTTAAAAAGCATTTAAAACTGCAAAATTTGAATGATTATGAGATATAATTTGCTCGGCTTTTATTGGTGTAAAATTATCCAATGACTTCTCCCAGTCTAGGGTGGAGCAGGTATCAAACTTTTACTGACTAAAACCAAAAACTCCTATTTTCCTTCCTTGCCTAGCGTTCCAGGACCCTGGGTTTTCCTTTCGGAAGCCAACCCATTGCCCCAGTAGCTTTCGAACCTGCTGGGCCCACTAGGCGCCGTCGATGACTCGGGCTCGGTTCGAAATGTTACCTGATGGCCGAACGGTGAGCTACCCATTACTCGTCGTCCGCAAACCCACGCCTACGATGGTTGGAAATCCTCACGAATTAGGTGCAGGAACTTACCATGTCCAGTCCGTCGTGACGTCTTTCCAGCTGCTACAATTTGCTTGTAGTGCATATATAGTTGCGTTACAACCTCAGGTTCAGTTGAAAACCAGCGTCAAACATTAGTTGTCTGGCATTTATGCTGACCTGGTTCTATTTCAGTGCAGCCTTTTTACATGTTCTTTTATGCATTTTTTTTTATAAAACAGAGTACGCTGTCATCAAGTGTTCCAATTTTGGCATTGTACAGTTAAAGAATTTCGTAAAGGTTTCAATTTTGGCAAGGAACAGCAGTGGATACAAAAATATGGCCTGCTGTCCACGAATGCATCGCTTTATACACGCGACACGACGGTATGATGATGCCGCTTCGTCGATAGTTTCAAAGTTTTGTATCTAAGCTTCACGCAGGCGTACACCAAGCGAATACGCGTCTTAGAAGCGACGCGTCCGTGGACGGTAGGTCTTACCCAACCTAAAATGACGCAATCGTCTTTTCTACGATTTCCATTCGTATACCAATATAGTTACCAAATCTGTTTTACTTACAAGTAATTAATTTACAACTTTTTGAAGCCGTATAAAGATTCTGAATTTTCCCCATTTCATTGTTTTACTGGTACAGTGGCCCTTCGTGGTATTGAAGTTTATGGTGTTCAATAAATTTACATAATGATCATTTGCGAAGAAACCATGATAAACGGTATCAGGGGTTTTTTTACTCGATTTCGTAAACGCAAATCCTCAATTTGCATTAAAACTACTAGCTTTTGCCAGCGGCTTGACTCGTGTGATAGTAGAAAAATATCCCATCATTCATCATCATAATTTCAGCCGAAAGACGTTCACTGCTGGACATAGACCTCCCCCTAGCGTCTCCACAACGACCGATCCTGTGCGTCTCGCATTCACCGCATTCCCGCGACTCTCGCCTCTCGTCTCGTCGAGCAGGTCATCGGTCCACCTTGTGGGAGACCTTCCAACGCTGCGTATTCCAGTGCGCGGTCGCCACAGAACCTTTCGGCCCCATCGACCATCCGTTCTACGAAAAATATCCCAAGAGATAAAAAAATATCCTATATACCCTTGCGATTGTCGTCACACTGCAAGGAAAGACGGTGGTAACCTCGAAAAGCTCGTCGTGACCGGTAAAGTGGATGAGATGAGGACTCGAGCCCAATACGTTGTCCCGACCAGACCAGCACCGCTCTTGACTCTACCGTATACAAAGGTGGTGGTGAATAGACAGAAACAGCTAAAGGAATATCATATAAATGTAAGTGATGAAGCAAGGAGGTCACGACCCTTAGGATTGAAGAGTACGACGCAAGGAGGTTTTTCATGGTTTAACTGTATAAAGTGAAGAAGTAAAAACACACAAACTTTGACATTATAATATTAGTATAATAAAAGTTCAGTATGGTCAAAATTATGGAAAACTTATTTCTTAACTTTACAATTTGACTTAAGTGAATATTTACGTCAAAACGATCGGGTACGTCTGAAAACTCGCACAGAACCACCCTAGGTGTGGACTTGCGGATGACGAGCAATGAGTAGCTGTCCGCCGTCCGCCCCATATCTAGTGTTTCACACTCGCCTCAAAACGATGTCAGTAAATCCGTAGAGGCCCTGCAAGGCCTTGCAACGATTAGGCCTAGTGGACCACGGGGAATTTCTGAAAAGAAAGCCTGTGATCCTAGAACGCAAAGGGCAACTAAAGGACATGGGTGTGGTTTTAGTCAGTAAAAGCCTATTAAGCTCTATCGCTCCATCCAAGAGCGGGAGAAATGATTGTATAATTTCCCGCCTCAAAAAAAGGGTCTACAGAAGACTGACCAGAAAGACTATATACCAGAAAAGATGTCTATTGAAAAATATGGCCATTGTTTAGCATTGGTTGTCTATAGACAAAAAAAATCGATGTGTTAATAATTGGCTTTCCCATTACTAAAATGCCAAATATACCTGACTGTCAATAAAGTTTTCTACAAACAAAAGTAGCAAGACATAAATCGAGATCTGATTAAATAACGCTTCGAAACACATAACATTTTCCACATAATCCTCGCATGTTTTTCTTATCATCTCACCCTAAAAGTAGAAAATCTTTGCCCTAAATCGCAATGCTAAGATAAAACTTCAAACAATTCGTAAAAAACACTTGTAACAGCAATAACGTAGTAAAACTTTTTACCCGCTCGATTGAACACGAAGATGTCTCACAATGGGTCTCGATTCAAAATGGCCGCTTTCCCGCGCTTTCTTATGTCAAACGTAATACGTGCATTCTCGCTTTGGTGATTTTTTTCGATGTTCTTTTTTTTGTTTTTATGAGTTTTTGAAGTATCGATGGAAGTTTCTGGGTGCGTAAGTGGGAAGTTATCTGAGCGTAGGGAGTGAGAGACTCTTAATATTACGATTCAGTACTTGTTGTACAGCAAAAACATCTTTAGTTAAGTCAAAAAGATTCTACACACCTTGGAGGTGCACAATACAATCTTTGATAAAGTACTAAAACAAGAAAAATTAAAATATTTCACTAATTATTAACTAAGCTATTTATACTAAAACCTAACTATTTACATAAAAACTATAAATACTAAACCTAACTTTGTACATATAATACAAAAACAACTATTACACTCAGGCGTCGAAGTACTCCTCCACATCGCTGTCATCCGGAAATGTGCCCAGACGGCTGGCAGCATTGCCACGTTAAATGACAATGCTAATTCTTTGGGCGAAGAATGAGCCAACCTTCTGGTCACGCAAAGTGTCGATCAGACGGCGTGAAATGTTCTTGAAAAGAAGACGCGCACTCGGACCCCATGACCCAAGCGTTTCGATCCCAAACGGCTCAAAACTGTAATTACCAATAATAAGGTTACAGTATTTGCGCCGTTTGAGGGTCTCAGCAGCCGCAGCAGCAGCGCGTCAAACGTCTAATTTTATTTGACATCACCTTGGAGGTGATATCAAATAAAATTACAATTATTTTAAAGCAAAAATCGAAAAGGTTCTAAAAGAAAATAACTTATTGTTTTTGATTGAATTTAAACCAGAAAATATCAAATCAAAAACATTTATTTCAAGCAAACCCTTTACAAGAATCAATTTTATTTTGACATAATATATCAAAGCAGAATTGTCAAAACGTCAGTCAGAAAAAAAATTCATGGTAAATTGCAGTATAATAGAAGTTACCGCATTCGAATCAGCAACAGTCGAAACTAAGCCGCAGACTTCAGAACAGTATAAGATAATAAATCTAGATGTTTTACCGCCACAGAACACCCTTAGGTCCGATAAATTTATTGATGAAGAACGCAGAAAGTTTCGGAAGAAATATTGGTCTTTTGGTACAACATTTCTTGGTAAAAGAGGACCAAAAATGTTTTATTCAAAGTAAACACTAACAGAATCTATCATGTCTGGTTTAAATGCAAGTTCTTAAAAGCAAATACTATTTATAATTGCAAATACATTATGCTACGATATAGGATTGTGTGTCCATTACGACGTCTTCCCACGCAACTGTTAATGCCAACTCTGTGGAATGGATCACTTAAAAGCTCACTATCTATGTTTTACTGTTCAATACGATGCTATTCAAGTTCATTTGCCATTTAAGGTTCTAGAAATGTGAGTGAAATAGGCTGTAATGACGAAATTAATAGTAATAGCTAAAGGATAACAGGTTTTGTTTATTAAAATATATCATCCATCTCTAGCACAACTATTTTGTTGTTTCATCCATAACTGAGGTTTTACCATGAAGTGTTAAACTATCAAGCGTGCGAGAAAGAGGGATAGAGCTATATCTATACATATAAAAGCAAAATACCACTCACTGATTAATCACGAAATCTCAAAAACTTATAACACCTACAAACTTAAAATTTGGCAGGTAGATTCCTTGTAGTAGACATACCCTTAGAACGGATTTTATGAAACTCTACCCCTATGAGGGTAAAACGGGGGTTGGAAGTTTGGATAGAGGAAACCTATTTTCACGCGGGCGAAGCCGCTTACAAGGTGAACTGATGACCTGATAAAAGTTGCAGGAATCTGACGGATGCGAGACGCACAGGATCGGTCATTGTGGCGCCGCTGGGAGGAGCTAGTATATATAGCTCCATTCCTTTGACAGTTCAGTTTAGGTCGTCAAATGAATCGCGTTAAGAACTCGTGGTAGGGTCTCAGGGGCCCAAGTCTGCTATTTTTATAAATTCGTCATTCCATTGTCATTTCGCTAAAAGATCGTAATCTGCTAATTCATAACGATCGATCATTGAGTTGTGGTAGAATGACAATATCGAGCTTATTAAAAGCACTCACTGATCAAAGGAAATGTTCAAAATTTTAATTAATTTATTTATTTGTCAATATGTACGATATTACCAATCTATGCCACTTCTTTCAATGGAGTGTCAGTGGTTGACCATTGGAAAGTCATAATGACGCCATTATATTAGTAGATTACAAAACTTGTCAAAATCAACAATTATGAAATCTATGATAGACCATTCTGACACTTTTATAATAGCAGACTTGTGACCCAGGCCGTATGAACGTAGCTCGTTCTGAATTTGAAATCGATTCCAAACTAGATTTCAGTTGAGATTGCTTTCGAATTTGACAGTTTTATGTTGAGATTCATGACTTAGCTTTTTCAAATATGGAATCTCAGTTCTATATTATCGTCCTACTTTGTTCTCGCCCTATCGAAAAATCTCTGTAACTAGAAAAATAGTCAGACAGCGGTACCATTCAGTAATCCTAATTCATCAATCTAATAATAGCAATTAATTATTTATTTATTTATTTAACACTTCATGCACATAAAGGTACAGAGGTGGACTTAATGCCTTAGGCATTTTCTACCAGTCAACCTTTGGGTGATGCAGAGAAGAATAGTGGTAGGTGCAATAAAAGAGAGAGAAAAAAAAAGGTTAATATAAAAAGATATACAAATTAATCACAGATACAATACAATAAATATAATATATATTACATAATATATACTTAATTTAATGAACTAAATATAAATAATCAAAAAAAAAAAAAAAAGAAAAAAAATTAAAGGCATACGTTTTACCTGTTTTTCATACAACCGCTCTTACGCGATTATGACGTTATTATACATTTTTCATTAGATATTTTGGAAATTCAGTATCTTGCGGATATTATATAGGCTTCTATTAAAATCAATTTGTGTTAAATTAATCCAGTAAAGACCTCTGAAAATCTGCTGTTTTGCATGAATTTTGACACTTCATAATATTCTCAAAAATTTTAAATGTCAAAAAAGTATAACAATAGAAGCCTTGCAAATTCAATGAAACAAATTTGAACAATTTTTTTTTTAACTTTTAAGGGTTTTTTTTTAATTGGGTGGGAAAATCATCTTATGACATCCCCGCTCTTGGGCGGAACGGGAGATAGTGTCAGACTTTTACTGACTAAAAACCCACTCCTGTTCCTTCGTTGCCTTCGTCCCAGAGCCCCGGGTTTCGCTTTCACACTACCCGTGGCCCCAGTAGGCTTCGACCCTGCTGGGCCCCTACGATTTGCTAACATCTCTGAGGCACGCGTGGAACAGTACGCGCCGTCGACGACTTGGGCTCGGTCCAGACGGTTACCGGACGAACTTTTAAGGGTTTAAAAATAACACGTATTTCCTGGAAGAAGTTTTGTAAAATATTTGAGTAAATCACGGAATTACCGAATGCTAACAGAGTTTTCAGGCGTTATCTATTTTTTTTCGCGTTGCCTTTTCGTCAAACATCGCGTTGGACTGCGTTAGACGAAATAACAAGCCTTTAAACTATGCTTGATGTTGACGATAAGCGAGTGAAAAAATACCAATTTTTATATTTTTGTAACTCAAACTCAAAATGTTAGTAACAATAATTTATTGCGACTATGAAAGAAAAAAACCGGGCAAGTGCGAGTCAACCTCACGCTTTGAGGGTTCCGTAAAAACTTACCTATGAAAACAGTTCAATTCCCGAATTGAGTTACGAACATTTTTTCGAATCGCAAAAAAGTTGTTTTTTTGCGACGTAATTACAAATTTTCAGTTTTCAGATTTTTCCTATACTTGTGCTATGAGACCCTGCTTCATGCCAAATTTCAGGATTCTAGGTCAACGGGAAGTACCCTATGAATTTTGATTCCCTTGGGAGTTGGCACTCATTGGGCACGAAACCCTAATAAGTTGTAGCGACATCTATGGCGTCACATAAGTACTAATCCTGCATCGCGCAATCAAAGTTCTCCGCGCGATTAAAACATATAGAACAGCTCGAAATCATCTATCGGGCAGTTGCCCACCAGACATAACGTCCGTCTGGCCGGAAGATCCTCCCTTTTCAACGGAGGTTTGTGGAACTTTACACTCTGTTTCGCATACCTCCATAAAATAGTGGTTTTCGTATTTAAATCCAATACAATATTATATTCAGCATGTCATCTTACTCATAAACCAGTAACCAGTGCAATGATCCCAATTTCTACTCCAAGTCTTAAAGATTAAGACTAGTATATCATTTTCGATTTTACGTCATAACGTAAATGTCAAACATGACTTACAACCGTCATGTGGCATTAAAATTATATTCCAATAAATCATGACTGATTTTTACGGGTTTGAGTTGTGTGGTGCAAGTATTGAACGAGGAGCGGTACAAAATGTTCTTTTTAATATTCAATATACTTTATTGTAAATGTGCCCTATGTTATATATAAACGATTTTATTTTTATTATTATTAATATAAAGACAAGTTTACTGAGTCTGATTTTGATGAACATTTTGTTTATGTTAAAATAATGATGAAAATATTTTGCTTCAATTATACTTTTCAGTGCTTTAGACCAGTGGCTAATTGGTGATCCAGATTTCATCATCATCATCATTTCAGCCGAAAGACGTCCACTGCTGGACATAGGCCTCCCCCAAGTGTCGCCACAATGAACGGTCCTGTGCGTCTCGCATCCATCGTACTCCCGCTACCGTTACCAGGTCATCGGTCCACCTTGCAGGAGGCCTTCCAACGCTACGTCTTCCGGTACGTGGTCGCCATTCCAGAACCTTTCGGCCCCAACGGCCATCCCCAGCAATGTGCCCTGCCCATTGCCACTTAAGTTTGGCGATTCTTCGTGCTATGTCGGTGACCTTGGTTCTCCTGCGGATATCCTCATTTCTGATTCGATCACGCAAGGAAACTCCGAGCATAGCCCTTTCCATTGCCCTTTGGGTGACTTTAAGTTTTCTGATGAGGCCCATTGTAAGCGACCACGTTTCAGAGCCATATGTCATTACTGGCAACACGCACTGGTCATAGACTTTCGTCTTCAGATTTAGTAAAGTCCAATCTACAAAGCCATACACATAGCCACAGGTATAGGGTAACCAGTCTTTCGGTATTTTAAAAGATGCATTCTGGAGAGTGTGCGCGGGAATTGCATGACTTTGATTCGCCATCTCATTTCTACCATAGGTCAACCCGACGTACGGCGAGTATCCACCCTTACGTAGTTGAAACCCCTACGGTCTGGAGTAAGCGTTTCGCCTCGTCGTTTAAACTGCGTACATCGAAAGATAGAAACAATTTGCCTGCTGCGGTCTTCCCGTCCGATTATAATTTAGGTGTCTTCAAGGTAAGAGTGAATGAGCTCTGAATAAACTAGTGCGCCTCACCATCAACGATTGCATCACTGCTTACCATCAGGTGGGATCGCAGTTAAACTGTTGTTTATATTATCAATAAAAAAAAAACTGTAAATTTAGTTACATAGCATAATAAATTGGTTGGCAAATAATGTAAGTGAATTAGAGATTTTTTTTTAGAGACTGTGTTCTTTTGAAAAATATTTTTGATTGTAGCTACTTTAATTTCAGAGAGTTATTAATTTTTAACTTCTTAACAATAAATAAATTAATAATAAAAATTTAAAAGCGAGAATTGTACTTTATCTATTTTACGTTAGAAGTATAATGTTAAAGTAGCTAAATGTGTAAAATTTCAGCTGTTTTATAAATATGCGTTTCTGAGGCGTATGTTTATCTTTAACATAAGTTGCAATATATCTTTTTTGAGTTAATCATCATCTTCCTGCCCTTATCCCGTATTATGTGGGGTCGGCGCAACACGTTTTTTTCTTCCACTCTGTCCTGTTACTCGTCATGCTATCACTAACTTCCTTTTCTTTCATATCACTCTTCACACAATCCATCCATCTTTTCTTTGGTCTCCCTCTTCCTCTCCGTCCATCCACATGTAAACTCATAACTCTTTTAGTAACATGCGTTTCATCCCTCCTCTTCACATGACCATACCAAGACAAACGATTCCCTTTCAACTTTTCAGTCACTGGCGCCACTTTCAAACTTCCCCTAATATATTCATTTCTCACTTTATCCATTCTCGTCACACCACACATCCATCTTAACATTCTCATCTCCGCTACATGCAATCTTTTTTCATCCGTTTTTTTCACAGCCCAACATTCTGATCCATACAGTATGACAGGCCTTATCACGGACTTGTAGATTTTACTCTTCAACTTGGGGGGCATCCGTGGGTCACAAGTTGTTCCCGTGACCTGTCTCCATTTCATCCATCTTTTTTGAGTTAATAATAATTATAATACGATTGAATACGTTAAAAACTCGTACTGTATCTACATAATCTACGCAATAAGAATAGATATTTCATTGCACAAAATTTACATACATTTATTATTTATTTATTTCCACGGGTAGTGCGAAAGTGAAACCCGGGCCCTGGGATGAAGGCAAAGAAGGAACAGGAGTAAATTTTTAGTCAATAAAAGTCTGACACTATCTCCCGCTTCACCCTAGTGCGCGATTTGTCATCAGTTGATTTTCATACCCAAAAAAAAAAAAACATACATTTATTTACCCCGCTTCCTCTTAAAACTTGCATTGATTTTAAAAGTAATCCTATCAATGACTTTTTGTATGATATATTATAAACATCACTATTTCAATTATTTTTTTTCTTTTTAAACCATGATTATTTTCATGGCATCCGGAAATATATTTACAGTACTAAGACAACCGTAAGTCATATTGCTTGGTACAAGTTAATCCTTACATAGAATTATAAAATTATTTTTTTCAGTTTAGATTAATACAGTAGCCTATTTTGAATATACTACTTTCAGGTTCTGCGTTTATTATGTTAGATACATTTTGTATTCTTTGAGGAGTGGCTGAAGCGGCAACAAGGCGTCCTCACCTTCCGCATGACGCAGGTCTTCACTAGACATGGTGAGTTCGGGAGGTTCCTGCGTCGGATTCAAGCGGAAGAAACGCCCAGGTGTCACCATTGTTTAGACCACCCGAAGGACCCGGTGGAGCATACGGTGGAAGGCGGAGCACCGCCGTGTCCTCGTGGAGGCAATAGGTGGCAGCGAACTCACGCGCCGGGCCCTGGTTCAGGCTATGGTCCGAAGCGAGGAGGAATGGTAGGCAGTGGCCTACTTCGGCAAAGCATTAATGCTAGCGAAGGAGGAGGCCGCACGCGTGAACGAACAAATTAATGTCCTCACGCCCTAGCCGCCGAGATTCTGACCCGATTACCAGCCAGCGACGGTAGACGCGGGCTTGCGGACGTCGAGCAATGAGTAGCTCACCGTTTGGCTGTCCGGTAATTTATCGGACTGAGCCCAGTCTTCAACAGCGCGTAGTGATCCACGCGCTCCTCAAAGAGATGACAGCAAACCGTAGGGGCTTAACAGGGCCGATGCTTGCTAGCTAGGACCGCGGGGAATTTCTGAAAAGGACACCCGTAGTCTTAGAACGCAAATGACAGCTGAAGGACACAGGTGTGGTTTTTGTCAGTAAAAGTCTGACACGCCCTCTCACTCCACCCGGAGCGGGAGAAATCATTGGATAAATCATCCTTACCCACTTATCCCACCCTTAAAAAAAAACATTGTTGTATAAATGTAGTATTCTTAATATTTTTTATGTCCAGCTAATAAAACACTTACCTACACATTCCTCTTACGTTATTTCATTCGTCTAATACTCGTAGAATTTGGTAGCACTCCAAGATTCAAGTTTATTGGTCTGTCGACACAAAGGCTAGCCGAATAAGTTTTTTAAAATGTTTCCCAGAAATATTTTATGTAAGCTGTTTGCGGAATGTATTTAGAACTAGTAGTCGCTTAAGTCTATTACCAAGGTTAAATTACGCTTGGTCGGTCTTTTGATGATCATCATCATTCATTAAGCCGAAAGACAGTATAAATCCCTCACTGCATTCGGGATTAAAACTTAAAAACCTTCATTTCGTTCGAAACCTATTTTATTTCTAGTACAAGGAGTTCTACCGTAAGAGAGACTGGAGGGTTTAAGGAACAGTAGTTCTTTCAATGTGTTAGTAGAATAGAATAATACAGAATAGAATAGAATAGAATACAAAAAATACAATACAACAGTCAATACAAAGTACAGATTTACAATATACTTGTAGTTGCGTTGAGCGTGCCTGAACCGAAAGGGTCGCCAACTCAGCAATTGCTGGGCGTCAGAATTGTATAGAATTATATATTGTCTATCTATAGTAGAATTTCATTCTGTACAAACTGTGCAAAAGAGTTCACCTGTCAAATCGATCAAATACTAAAATACGCCAGTATCTTCAAAGCATAAGTAATATAAAGTAGAGATATAAACTCATTCCATCGAAGACCTCATCCTACATTTCAAACTGGCGAAATCGTCGTCAAAAGCAGGCCAGTATTAGAAAAAAAGGCAGACTGAAGAAACTCACGTGTGAACTGAAAAGTGACCATAACTCGCCTTGTTGTCAAAGTGTACAAAAAAAAAAACACAGAAATCAAAGTCATTTTTTGACAAATATATTTAGGCTCATATTGTTTTCAAAAGAACCCTAAATATAGACATATTACTACTGCATGTCATTACAATATCCGATAAAATGCGCGAAGGATTTCCTTGAAATACGGCACAAACTCCGGATGATAAGGAAGGAACTGGAACAGATGATTGCAGCCAGGATAATGAGGAAACGGCCCACGTATGTCAGCTTAGTTCGCGCTGGGGTTAAGTGAACTGGTAATATCCAGATTACAATGGATATTACATTGACATGACAACTTTACCTAAATACGAGTATATAAGAGGAAATTACTGATATTTAGGTAAAGTTGAGACTGGTCATCTCTTAGCTGCCAGTGGCTTATTTCAGTTTCAATTTCGTTATTTATTTACATTATGCTGACATAATAGAAGCGACAAGAAATATGTAACCATGATTGTTATAACATATAAAAGAGTGACCATGAAGTTTCTTGTATTTTCTTCTCCATAGAGATCTACATTTTGGAATGTGCAATTTGGTCAGAAGAATTCCGAAAGACAATAATGGTTATGGCAGGAGACAGGGAGTCTTTTAGCGTTGTAAAACACGAAAAACAGTAAGATTATTATAGGCCTTGTTTAGAAACGCTTACTTACTTCATAAAAATGAGTTCTCCATATAAAAAAAAAATCTAGACTATCAAAATATTCTTTGTTATTGTTTTTGCTTTTTTTTTTGTATTAAGCGTACTTTTTTACTCTAACCTAGTTTTTATATTATTCAATCTCGACTCTTGCACTGTTCATTCTAGCTGCGGAACCCCTTCTCCCCTGGCCATCATTAACTTTAAGTCAGCTTTTTGAAGAGAGAATAAATGGCAATTATTGTTATTATTATTTTACAATTGTCATAAATAAAAATCGAGTGGTGACCTTTAGGAAATGCGGCCACTCAATATAAACACAAAGGTTATAATATTAACTCTTAATTGGTGTACAGATAATTACGGTGTCCGGTGTGAGTACCGCCGATGCAGAAACGACCAGCGGCTAAGCTGAACGCGTCCCTGATGGTTATGGTCATCTGATTGGCGCGGGAACAACCGCATGGTCTCACGCGAAGCGGCGAGCCTCCTTGCCGATATCATGGTAACATGGCGATAGCGACTGTCGCAACCGCAACCCAGTGCTGGACACGCCATAATTGATAAGTCACCTCTTTGAGGAGCGGCTGGACAGGTATCACAACGTCCTCACGATCCGCATGACGCAGGTCCTTATCAGACATGGTAAGTTCTATAGGTTCCTGCATCGGATTCGGGCGGAGGAAACGCCCGGGTGTCAACATTGTGCGGACCACCTTGAGGTCATGGTGGAAGCAATTAGTGGCAGTGACCTCTCACGCTGGGCTCTGGTTCAGACTATGAGATACGGTCGCCTCCTTCTGCAAAGTAGCCGCACGCGGGAGGACACAGACGTGCTTACGCCTCAGCCACCGCAACAAGAGACACCCAGGTAACGGAAGTTGCAGAACGACTACCGACCACCGTAGGCGCTAGCTTGCGGACGACGAGCAATAGTTAGCTGGAAGTTCTTCTGTCCTGTAACCTTCTGGATCGAGCCTGAGTCGTAGAGTGCGTCGGCATGTAGTGTTCCACGTGCACCTCAAAGAAAATGATGTCAGCAAAACTGTACAAATTTCTGGAAAGGAAATTCAGGACTTAAGTGTGGTTAATAATAATAAAGCCATTTATTCTATAACCCTTAAATTTTACATTTCAAATGTTGTTAGTATTTTTTTTTTCTTTTTCTTTTATATTACCTTAAAAAGTGTGGTTATATTCAGTAAAAATCTGACACCCGCTTCACTGGGCACGCCACAATTATGGCGGTAAGTCTCCTATTTGAGGCATAGCTGGAAATACCTCACGGCATCCTCACCTTACGCATGACGCATGTTCTCACCGAACACGGTAAGTTCGGGAAGTTATTGCACCGGATTCGTGCGAAAGCGAAGTCCGGAGGAGGAGGAAGGCCGACTGGGGCCACGGGTAGTGTGAAAGTGACACCTGGGACCACCCTGGGACGAAGGCAAAGAAGGAACAGGAGTGAATTTTTAGTCAGTAAAAGTCTGACACTATCTCCAGCTCCGCTCAAGAGCGGGATTTGATGATTTTCCCAACTAAAAAAAACACCTGCTTTTCACCTTAGAGCAAAAGAATTAATTTGATGATTTCCCATCTCAAAAAAAAAACCGCTCAATAGTAACCCATCTTAATTCAAACCCCTCATTTCAATGAGGGCTTAAACTCTAATCTACCATCAAGGTATGGTGACGTGGCATTCGCAATGGTCCTTGACGTTTATTCAAATGTTCCAACCGTCCTCCCGTCCCGCATAATATATTCAATTAACTAAATAATAGATCAAATGTTTTCCTTCATTATTAATGCTTTAATACTTGGCGATTATTGCCCTCACTGTTTTGGGAGTTTGAAATTAGGTTAATGTTTCAGACTGCTAACTAATGGTTAGTACGTTTTATATTTACTACCTCTTTTTAGAATAATATAATGGTGGGATCAGTGTCGTAACTAGCTTTTTGGACGCCAGGTGCACGGTGCCAGTTTCTGAAACTACGCCCCTAAAAAAGCCCGAGATGGGTTTTTTTTTATTGGGTGGGAAAATCATCTTATGACAAATATCGCTCTTGGTCGGAGCGGGAGATAGTGTCAGACTTTTACTGACTAAAAACCCATTCCTGTTCCTTCGTTGCCTTCGCCCCAGGGCCTCGGGTTTCGTTTTCACACTACCCTGGGTACGTTTAATCCGTCTGGCGTAGGTCCTCACCTGCCATGAGTGTTTTGGTAGGTACCTATTTCGGATCTGGCGGGAAGAAACGTTAAGGTGTCATCATTGTACAGATCACCCGGAGCGGTGGAAGTTGCGGAGCCTCCCCCCCCCCCCCCGTGTCCTCATGGAAGCGATCGACAGTGGTGACCTGAGCATCTGGCCCTGATTTAGGCCATGGTGCGGAGTGAGAGGCAATGGGGAATAGTAAACAGTAACCTACTTCTGATGAAACGAATGTTACAAAACTTGGCCTTACTTTGATAATTTCTGCACTCCATCAGAGTTTTCACCTTGTGCCTGGGCACCGCTGGCACGGGTGGTGCTAGTTTATTTACGGCACTTGATGGAATTTGGAGGAATTGTTAACTTTTACTGATTAAAACCCAACTCCTTCCTTCAATTTCTCTGTGTGAGTGGTTGAAGAGGCGTCGCGGCATCCTAACCTTCCGCATGACGCAGGTCCTCACCGGACATGGCAAGTTCGGTAGATTCCTGCATCTGATTCACGTGGAGGAAACTCTCGGGTGTAACCATAGTGCTGAATATGCGTTTAGCACAATGGAGGACAAAGTGGAGCATACGATGGAGTTGTGTCCCGCTTAGGCAGAGCACCGCCGTATCCTCGTGGGGGCGATCGGTGGCAAAGACCTCTCGCGCCGGGCCCTTTTACAGGCCATGGTCTGGAGCGAAGACGAATGGCAGGCGGTCGCCTCCTTCTGCGAAGCAATAATGCTAGAGAAGGAGGCGGACGCACGCGTTCACGCATGATTTCAGGGTAGTCAATTAGGAAACGCTAGCCTCATCTAGTTTAAATTATTGAAAAAAAAATGACGTGGAAAAGAAAAATTAATAACCTATTTGCGAAATAAATATCATTTATCATTTATGGCATGAAAGCTACTTACATTCTTCAAGCTGTTACTGGCATGTATATTACGGCCTTAAAATACTTTTTTTATGGTTTCGTACCTCAAAAGGAGAAAACGGAATCCTTATAGGATCACTGTGTTGTTTATCTCAGAAACGTGTGGAGGTATCGATTTGAAATTTAAACCATATACTCAGGTCTGCAGTCCCTTGTAGCTGTGAAAAAATCAAACTTCTAACTTACCGAAAAAAAAGATACCCGGGCCGTTTAAGTCACAAAAATCGTATATGTCGACACTCTCAAGGGAATCAAAATTCATAGGGTACTTCTCATTGACTTTTGTTGTAACGTCACAAAAAAAAAGTTTTTTGCGATTCGGAAAAATCTTCCGCTACTCCATTTAGGAATTAAATTATTGTCGCACTTTGCGACGGTATGATTATGGTCCTGGATCTTTTACTTGAATGAAATTCTTGCAAACGTTATAAAATTTTATTTATACTTTTCTTCAAGATTCAATATCAGCACATCGCGCTACAATATATACATACTATTTGACTGCCTAATAATGAATATACTGGACATAATTTAATTTATTTTTGACTATAATTTACGTATACTATAATATCTTGACATCAATTATTTCTTGTGTATTTTTTTATGAAATTTAAAATGACTAAGTAAATGCAATTATATGTGATTTCTATACCAACAAAATTTGTACGCCGTTATAGGCAAAACATGGACGCTCACAGCATATTAATTTAATACCTTGCATGTCTGACTAGTCAGTTTATGTAAACGCATGTTTGACAAATAAATTATCTTTCTTTCTTTCTTTCTTTCCACAATGGTTATGCCCGAACTGAAAAAAACTAGACATTTCTTTGTTCTACTAAATTTTCAAACCTATTCCAGAACAGCAAAATCCTTAAAAGTATATTTTACATGTCAGTTCGTAAGCCATAACAAACCTAACTCATGCGATCTCCTTTCGATATCACACTATTTACATAGGTAAGTTTGTTCGGAGACAGAGTGCGAATCCGACTCGCAATTGCCCAGTTTTTTTGAGGTGGGAAATCATCAAATATCAGCTCTTTCACTCCGAATAGAACGAGAGGGAGTGTCAGACTTTTACTGACTAAAACACCCGTTTTTTTTTTAAATTGATATAAACCAGTGCTTGACTGCGATCCCACCTGATCGTAAGCGGAGATGCAATCATTGATGGTCAGGCGCACTAGTTTATTAAGAGCCTATTCACTCTAGCCTTGAAGACACCTAAATTATAGTTGGACGGGAAGACCGCAGCAGGCAAATTGTTCCAGTCCTTCGATGTACGCGGTATAAACGACGAAGCGAAACGCTTAGTCCGGACCGTTGAAGTTTCAACAACGTAAGGGTGGAGACTCGCCGTTCGTCGGGTTGTCCGATGGTAGAAAGGAGATGGCGGAATCAAGTCATGCGATTCCCGCGCACACTCTCCAGAATGTAACCTGTAAAATACCGATAGGCTCGCTACCCTGCGCCTGTGCTCGAGGCTTTGTAGATTGGACTTGACCAAATCTGGATCCCCGATTAGCCTCTTTGCACGCCTTTCCACCGAGTCCAAAGCTGCTAGATGACATTTTGCAGCACCAGTCCATATGTGACTGCAGTACTCTACACACGATCGGACCTGTGCTTTGTATAACATTAGAAGCTGTTTCCCTTTGCTTTCCAGGACCGTGGTGATTCTGTTGAACAATCCAGCGTATCTCAAGTAGCTCACTTGAGGCGGCTCGACATTTTCAAACGGTATTTTAAAGTTAACCGACATATTTTATTCATCAGGGTTTAGTGAGACCATTTTTTGTCCAACTAAGGAAGAAAATAAAAACAACTTAGTGTTCTTGAAATATTTAAAAACAATGAAACACGTGGAAATGAAATTCTTTTTATTTATTTATTTTATAATTTATGTACACATATAAATACGAACGAAGATACATTCTTATAAAAATTGTACCAAATTGTAAAGGTACTGCTTATTTCTAAAAGAAATTTCTTCCAGCAGACCTGCGAAAGGAGAAATAGGAAGAAATGTAGACAATAGTGTGTAGAAGTAATAAAAGAAGAGAATTTGAAATCTTAAATTAAAATAATAAATACTTATATACCTATATATACCCTACAAATAAATACATTATGTACATAAATATATAATTATTACACTAGAGAGGAAAGATAGTGCTCTTTTATTTAAGATTTGAAGAGTGAAATCGTTTGCAAATCTCCAATGCTAGGCGGAAGAGAGTTCCACAACCTTACTTTTACGTCATTTGTCTCCAATAATTCTACATCCCACATATCGACAACCTCGCGAGCCAAGTCAAGTTACTTGATTTGCTTATTTTTCTCGGCTTTCACTAGGTTCTCGCCATGCGGGATGGTTATAATATCAACAATCATTGCACGCCTCTTGATTCGGTCCACCACCACTATGAGGTGTGGGGGGTTCCGGAGGCAATAATGAATGATGACTGTAATATTAGTTAGTTAGTAATAAATGGAACGTTGCACTGAACACACGTATATCATTTATTACTAACTAACTAATATTACAGTCATCAGTAATGCCTTACGTTATAATATACTACTAGGTACCACTCCACAACTATATCAACTGCTACTATTATTCTTCTCTGCATCACCCAAAGGTTGACTGATAAAAAATGCCTAAGGCATTAAGTCCGCCTCTGTACCTTTATGTGCATGAAGTATGTAATAAATAAATAAATATCAGGCTTATATTGTATACAGAATCGCGTCCTTTGGCACAGGCGCGACGAAATGTTGCCACTTTATACATAATATGATATCGTATTTCCTCTTTATTTATTCATTGTTTTTCTTTTTTTTTTCTTTCCCTAAATTTTATTGTTATTTCTCTATCTTATTCCAATCTATTAGCACACAATACCATGCCGATGTCTTTATGTCGATACACGCTGAAAACCAGCGCCGTAGACTCATCGCATTTTATGGTCACGGCACTATGCTGAGCATTCGGCCATTTTGCGCAGATGTGGCGCATATTTTTTCATATAATATACTTATAATTTGTTAGTTCTAAATTTACGCCTTGTTCCGCCAAATAAAATGTTTTTTTTTTCTTTTCTTTCTTCTTATAGAAGAACTAATTAGCCTCAATGATAATAAATAGACTGATCCCAGCACAATCTGAATTCTGATATCATCAAACAAAATTTTTTATTACAAAATATATTATTATTATAATTTTAAACCTTCATTAAAATATTACTGTTTTGATTTTATTGTATTGCTAACTAGGCCATCAATAATAAAACAGAAATTATCAAGACATACTCCTTACAATTCGCTTCTTATAAAATTTGTACCATAATGCTCTGTTACTCTTTATCAAAGGTATAAATAATGTGATAGCTAATATTTGAAAGTAAATTGAGGCATATCGTATAAAAATACTGATTTGAAAACCATCCCATACAATAAAAGTCAATACAAAAACGTTACCTATAAAATATATAGACGTTGCTGTAACCAAACGACGACATATATCTTTTCTTCTTTCTATTTTAGTAACAGCAGAAATTTCATTCGTGTCTTTGGAAGAAAATAGCGTAAACAATAACTTGATAAAAATAGTAAAGTTAAAAATCATTGGAACTACGTTACATGTGATCAAAACGCATGAATAGATATAAATTGCACGTATCAATAGTAGATTACCATTTGAAACTGATAGTTCAATAATGAGTAAAATCAATCTACAAATTAATACTAAAACAATGGGTAAACCCCATGCAAAGAGAGTGCTTTTAAGATACTTCCTCTTCATATCCGAATGAAAAACTTTAATAATTTTATTATAAAACACATAACACAACACTACTATCCAATAATTGTACACTGCTGACTGAAAAACGAAAATATACGCATAAATAAAATTTACGTCTTGAACATTCAATAAACCATTGTTACAATCTTTTAAAATAATCGACAGTATGAATAAACGCATTATATTCACAAGAGTTGCACTGATATACACGTAGTTGTTGAAATTGCGAAACTTCCTGATGAGGCACCACGATGTCACTCCGTATATGAACGTAGCCAGGGTCATGGAGAACAGAATATAGTGCGAGACTTTATAACAGGAATTGTTTATATGTTTCTGGTTCCTGAAATTCACTGTAGGGCAAGGTATGGTATGATCGTTATTAGGCATGATGACCATCAAACGTTGTACCGAATCACAGATGCTGTAGTCATTCTCCATTATTAAACACTTGAGCAGAAGTATGAGCAGGAGATGTAAAATTTAATAGTCAAGCATAACTTTTAAATGAAACGTTACCATAACAGTAACAAAATCAAACTAATGTGATTTAACCACATTTTCGCATTTATTGAACTTATCGATTCTGATTACCTTGCTTTATCAGTCGTAATGGCATCTGTGATTAGTAAAAGCTTATGATAAAGCTTTGGGGGTATACGGAACAGAGAGTAATGTCCCGCAAACCTCCGTTGAAAAGGGAGGATCCTCCGACCAGACGGGTGTTATGTCTGGTGGGCTGCAACTGCCCAATAGATGATTTCGGGTTGTTCTATATGTTCTAATCGCGCGGAGAACTTTGATTGCGCGATGCAGGATTAGTTCTTATGTGACGCCATAGATGTCGCTACATCACTCC
This sequence comes from Mythimna vitellina, assembly GCA_949316375.1. Classification (NCBI taxonomy): domain Eukaryota; kingdom Metazoa; phylum Arthropoda; class Insecta; order Lepidoptera; family Noctuidae; genus Mythimna; species Mythimna vitellina. The sequence goes on along the minus strand of OX438709.1, from coordinate 3,101,142 downwards.
CCTCCGGAGATCGGAGATCGATGGTTCTTGATGCTTCTTGATGCGTGCCAGGCCATTGGTAAGTTGGTTCCAGTGAGTCGGAACCGAATGCCGCATAGTTCTCGGTGAGTCGGAACTGTCTGCGGTGATGCCCCAGTGAGTCGGGGTGGTGCTGTCCCAGTGAGTCGGGATGATGCCCCAGTGAGTCGGGGTGATGATGTCCCAGTGAGTCGGGATGATGCCCCAGTGAGTCGGGGTGATGATGTCCCAGTGAGTCGGGATGATGCTGCAGGCTCCAGTGAGTCGGAGTAGTGCTGCTGGCTCCAGTGAGTCGGAGCGGTGCTGTGCGACGTAGTGGCTTGACTGCTAGCGTCGACCAGGAGAGGTTCTTCATTGCTCTTCATGTGACTGGCCGAGGGTGCAGTGTGCTTCGCCAAGGTCGCTGATGAGGCTGAGGGTGATGACCAGGTATGACCAGGTAGGCATGCTGGTGGTCAGGATACCCTTTATAGCCGTGGGTGCAGGCTGTATGGCTCGCTGCTCGAAAGCTTGAGAAAGTGATGATGACGTCACGAAGTAGTGGCTGCACGAAGGCTGCGCTGACGTTCATTGTCGAGGGTCACCAGTTTGAAGGTAGGCGGAACAGAGAGTAAAGTCTCGCAAACCTCCGTTGAAAAGGGAGGATCCTCCGGCCAGACGGGTGTTATGTCTGGTGGGCTGCAACTGCCCAATAGATGATTTCGGGTTGTTCTATATGTTCTAATCGCGCGGAGAACTTTGATTGCGCGATGCAGGATTAGTTCTTATGTGACGCCATAGATGTCGCTACAAAGCTGATATAGCATTAACTATATACATTAAAAAAAAACTGTCTGTAGATTTATACGAGTGTTAATGTGTTCATGTTTGTGGATTTTGTACTACAGTCTAAGCATGATAAGAAAATAGCTGATGTGGGTAAAGAAATGTTGGCATACCAATACAGGAACAAGTATATAGTGGGAAAGAACTCGATGAGACATACATGGAATGACAAAAAACTCCGCAAGTGCGAGTCAGACTCGCGCCCTGAGGGTTCCGTACAAATTTACCTATGTAAAGAGTTCAATTCCTTATTGGAGTCTCGAAGTTTTTTACAAATCGCAAAAAAAAATTGTGACATAACAACAAATTTTCTTTTTTTAGATTTATTCCTATGCTAGTGTTATAAGACCTTGCTTTATCCAAAATTTCAGGATTCTGGGTCAACAGAAAGTAAGTACTCTAGAATTTTGGTTCCCTTGAGTGTTAAAATATACGTTTTTTGCTACATAAACGGTCATATCTCTTTTTTTTGTTAACTTAGAAGTTTGATTTTTTCACAGCTTAAAGGGACCCCAGACTTAAGTATATGGTTTTAATTTTAACTCGATACGTCAATGAGTTTCCGAGATAAAGGGTCTTGACTGACAGACAGGCGGATGGACAACAAAGTGATCCTATAAGGATTCTGTTTTTTCCTTTCCTTTTGAAGTACGGAACCCTAAAAACATTTATGGGAAGTATATCGTACTTAATGGTGAGTAAATGATGATGATATAGCTGATATCAAATCAATACAACTTTTAATGCATTATTTTAATTTAATATTTTTTTAATTATTATTAAATACTTTTAGCTATTATTAATCAATACACTGTAAATCATTACAATATTCTTATAATAAAATAAAATGGACCTATCATTCAATTTACAGTAATAAGTTAACATTACAGGGACAAAAAACTGTTTACAAAAAAAAAAAAACCGACTTCACTAAAAAGAAAACTAAAAGGATCAAAATAACTTTAATTTCAGAAGTCGGTGTTTCTCGATACTGTTTGTTTCTTATTTAGTTGTTGGTGTTTTAGAATATTTTCTTGCAACTGGAATTTCCGCTCCACTCGTTTTTTTTAAGACTATATATAAGTCGTAATCATCATTTCATCCACTCCTGGTCATGTACGTCTTGCATCCGTAGGAAATATTTGTACTTGACCAGGTCTTCTTCCAGGTTCACCTTGTGTGAGGATTTTTACCACTGCATCTTCCGTTACGCGGTCACCACTCCAACACCTTTTTTCCAAGATGATAAATAATTTATTTCTTTCAGAGCTATTCTTTTGATTTTTTAATGTGAAGAGGATATTGACATTCAGCACATATAGCTTATTCGTATATTTGTAGCTAATTGATATTAATTAACCAAATTTTTTTTTATTCAATACCAATACAATACACTTCTACCCATCCTCTTGTTGTTACCGATATACAACAAAACAATGATCAAGGCATAGCCCTTATTAATCGCTTTTTATAATATTTATACCATAATACTCTATTGCTCTTTACTAAAGGAATAAATAACGTTAAAACAAATATTTGAAAGTTAATTGTTACAGCTCTTATCAAAACAGATAATTCTAAAGCATCCCATATGACATAAGTCAATACAAAAACATTACTCAAAAGAAAAATGGATGTTGCTGTAATGAAACGACGCCATTTCTCTTTTTTCGTTACCGTAACTGGATTGTTTTGTTTAAAAAAACATAGAGTGCGCAAAAGTTTAATAAAAACATACAAGTTAAAAATCATAGGAATCAAGTTGCTTGTAATTAAAATGCACACATAGATGTAAATGATACGTAGTGTTTGTTTTTTACTTTCTATAGATGATGGTTCGATAATTAGTAAAATCAGTCTACAAATTACAACTAACAACAGAGGCACACCCCAGGCAAAAAGATTGCTTTTAAAATATATATTCTTGATGTCTTTATGGAAAACTTTAACAATCTTAACATAAAACACGTAACACATCACGACCAACCAATAGTTATACACTGTCGATGCAACAATAAACATATAGAAGTACACAACACGAACGATCAGAAACTTTTTACCGCAGTCTTTTAAAACAATCGTCATAATGATTAAACGCATAATATTCACAAGAGTTGCACTAAGATACACGTAGTTGTTGAAATTGCGAAACTTCCTGATGAGACACCACGATATCACTCCGTATATGAACGTAGCCAGAGTCAGGAAGAACAGAATGTAATGCGGGATCTGATAACAGGGAATAATTAATGGATCCCGAATTCTAACATTCACTGCAGGACTATTTTCTTCTGGAGTAGTCCTGATGATGTCGTTGTCAGTTAAGAAGAGCATCACACAGTATGTCGATGCACATATGCTGTTATCATTATCCATTGTAGACATAACAAGAATAAACAGACACAAAAGCGACTAATATAGTCGATAAAATAAAATTTTCATAGTAAACATGATATTCACAAGTACAGAATGATACTAATGTAATTGGTCTAAATTTTTGACATTTAATATAATCGTTTCAGCTTCTCTTGTCTTATCAGTTGTAATGGCTTTGGTAGTGCATAAAAGCTCGCGATATAACCGATATCATAATGTGCCTTAAGTTTTATTAATTTATACATACATTCACATATATCAACGAAAGAAGATAAGGTAAGTGTGTTTTTTGTTCTTTGTCAATTTTATACTTGAACATTGTAATTTTTTTTTTTTTGGTTTGGAATATCTTTAAATAACTTTTCTCACTCTGGATAAAGTGAACGTCTTGGAGGTAATGGGACGTCTCGTTTTGCATTTTAGCTCTAGTAAAGAAATTTGGAAAAACGGGGCAAGTGCGATTCGGACTCGTGCACTTAGGGTTCTACTTACTATGAAAAAAGTTTGTAAGAATTGAGTTACTAAGATTTCGTAACTACAAATCCACAGTTTTAAATTTTTTTTCAATACTTCGGCTAAGAGACCTTGCTAAATGCCAAATTTTTGTATTGTAGGTCAATAGGTAGTGAATCCTATGAATTTTGATTTCCTTGAGAGTATCGAAATATACGATTTTGCGACATACGAGTAAACGGCCGTATCTTTTTTTTCGTTAATTTTAAAATTTAATTATTCATAGCTTCAAGGGACCGCAGACCTGATTATTTTTAATTGCAACTCGATACCTCCACACGTTCCTGAGATAAAGGGTCTTGACAGACAGACAATCAGAAAACGAAGTGATCCTATAAGGGACCCGTTTTTTTCCTTTGAGGTCCGGAACTCTACAAATATTAAAATATCTTCATCAACAGCGATGTTATAAAGCTTAAAACAAGTAATGCGAAAGAGAGCCCGATATGGAAATTGACTTCCGAGTTTATTACGCCCGCATGACTGCCGTAAAAAACGGAGTTTAGGCGACAGAGACAAACATATTTGCGAAAAAATTGTTATATCTCGTTTGCTTTTCTACTGATTTTGATAAGGTCTTCATAGTTTGTATTCTATAATAATAATAATATATTCCACAACTATCACACAACGCCGTCTAGTCCCAAGCTAAGCAGAGCTTGTGTTATGGGTACTAGACAACTAATAAACATACTTGTATATTTCTAAATACATACATATATAGATAAATTACACTCAGACACAGAACAAATGATCGTGCTCATCACAAAAACATTTGTCCTGGGTAGGAATCGAACCCACGACCTCCGGCTTAGCAGTCAGGGCCGCTAACCACTAGACCAACAGGTCAGTCAAAATTCTCATTCTGTATAATAGCATAATAGCATAATCAGCCTTTTAATGTTCCCACTGCTGGGACTCAGGTCTCCTCTTTAGGAGAGGGTATGGGCTGTAATCCACCACGCGGGCCCAGTGCGGTTTGGTGAATGTCACATGTCTTCGAATTTTTGGTTCTAGTACATACCGGTTTCCTCACGATGTTTTCCTTTACCGTTTTGAGAGCAGTGGTGGCCGAGTGGAGAGCAGTGGTGGCCGAGTCGAGAGCAGTGGTGGCCGAGTGGTAATGGCTCCGACTTAAAAATTGTAGGTCACGGGTTCAAACCCAGCCAGGCGCATTACTTTGTGTAATTTTGTATGTTTATTAATAATAATAAATATTTGTTCGCTCGTCCAAGGGGATGGTGAGGTAGACCGGGACGTCATACTTCGGATCAACGCAGGATGGATGAAATGGCGACAGGTCACGGAAACAACTTGTGACCCACGGATGCCACTCAAGTTGAAGGGTAAAATCTACAAGTTCCTGATAAGTCTGTCATACTGTATGGATCAGAATGTTGGGCTGTGAAAAAGACGGATGAAAAAAGATTGTACGTAGCGGAGATGAGAATGTTAAGATGGATGTGCGGTGTGACAAGAATGGATAAAGTGAGAAATGAGTATATAAGAAGAAGTTTGAAAGTGGCGCCGGTGACTGAAAAATTGAAAGGGAATCGTTTGTCTTGGTATGGTCATGTGAAGAGGAGGGATATGTATGTTACTAATAGAGTTATGGGTTTACATGTGGATAGATGGAGAGGGAGAGGGAGGCCAAAGAAAATATGGATGGATTGTGTGAGAAAAGATATGAAATAAAGGGGAGTTAGTGATAGCGTGACGAGTGACCGGACAGAATGGAAGAAAAAAACGTGTTTCGCCGTCCCCAAATAAAACGGGACAAGGGCAGAAAGATGATCATGATTGATAATAATTAATAATAAATATAGCATATTCAGCCTTATAATGTTCCCACTGTTGGGACTCAGGCCTCCTCTCTAAGGTAATGGGCCGTAATCCACCACGCGGGCTCAGTGCGGTTAGTTGGATATCACATGTCTTCGAATTATTGGTTCTAAGACATGCCGCTTTCCTCACGATGTTTTCCTTCACCGTTTTGAGAGCAGAGGTGATGGAATTATATAACACAAAATAATGCGCCTGATTGGGTTTGAACCCCGACCTACAACTCATAAGTCGGGGCACCAATCGGCTACCACTGCTCATTTATTGATAAACTGGTGAGCACGCCGCTAGGCAATGGCCCTCACAACCCAGCCGCCGGGATTCCGATCTTGATTTCCGGCCACAAAAGGCGCAGGCTTGCGGACGGCAACCTATGGGTAGCTAGCTGTTCGAACGTACAGTAACCGTCCGTACCGGGCCCAAGTCGACGACGGCGCGTAGTGTTCTACGCGCACCCCAAGAAGATGTCAGCAACCGTAGGAGCCCAGTAGGGTCGAAGCCTACTAGAGCTATGGGTGATAAGAAAGAGAAACCCGGGGCTCTGGAACAAAGGCAAAGTAGGAAGACGAGTGGGGTTTAGTCAGCAAAAGTCTGCCACGAAAAGAGCGGGAGATGTCATTGGATGTAATCCCACCTTTAAAAAAAAACGCCTTAGGGGGTGAATTTTGGACCATCCTCTGGTAGTGCTACGTCATAAAAGGAAGCATTTATGCAAAATTTCGGCTGTGCGATGATATGTCGGTCAATTTCTCCAATGACCCAAACAAAAGAATGAATGACGTAACAATCAATTTGTTGAGGGAACTACTGATTGAAACGTCTTACATAACCATAGATATTGGGAGCAACCTGTTGTTGGCGATCGTTAATATTCTACGTCATCTTCATCTGACCTCGAGAAAAGCTGACGCATCTGTACAATACTTTGAGATTGTTTCGTTCAAGTTACGAAATTGTAATTTTTTCAAGTATATTCAGTTTTTTGTTTTTTTCTTCGTAATATACTCCTCTTATGTCGATTAAAGCTTATGATGAGATTTGAATAGAAGATTAACCTATCAGCAACAATTATATTTATTTTATTATTTATTTATTTATCTACACTAATATTATTTATTTATTTATTTAAACTTCATGTTCAGTAGTGGTACATAGGCGGACTTAATGCAACAAGGCATTCTCTACCAGTCAACCATTGGGTTAAAAAGATAACACTGTGGTAGGCTTGCACAATAAACAAATAACAGATAATTCAAAAAGAAAAAATAAAATAAAAATAAATTATTTATAAAAATAAAATACATATATATGCCAAAATTACAAACTAATAAATACTATGAAAAATATCAAATTATTAAGAGAACTTAATAATAATTCTGACGAAGACAAAACTAAAGTTGAGAGGACTTCAAGTAGTAGTTCCGAATTTTACGCTTAAAGGAAAACTTACTTACTTACTTATTATAAAGATGTAAAATTTGTTTCTTTTGTTTGTAGGAGGTAATCTCTGAAAGTACTGGTCTGTTTGCTAATTTTTTTTACCGATATAAAGCTGCTTTATTCTTGAGTGACATAAGCTATATTTTATGTACATGAGCGAAGTCGTGGGCAAAAACATGTTAAACATGCACTCACTATCTTTACATATCTATGACCAGGTTGCCAGTGATGACATGTAGTACTGAAACATGGTCGCTTACGGTGGGCCATATCAGAAGGCCGAAGTCACCCAAGCTATGCTCGGAGCTTCCTTGCGTGATCGCATCGGGAATGAAGATATCCACAGGAGAACCAAGGTCGCCGACATAGCCCGAAGAATCGCCAAACTAAAGCAGCAGTGGGTAGGGCACTTTGCTCGTATAACGGATGGTCGATGGGGCCGAAAGGTTCTAGAGTGAGCGACCGCGTACCGGAAAACGCAACGTTGGAAGGACTCTCACCGGACCGATGACCTGATGGGAGTCGCGGGAATGCGATGGATGCGAGACGCACAGGATCGAAAGAAAGAAAGAAAAAGAGTGCATTCAAGTCAAACATGGTGCATATCTTAAAAATAACAACAAACGACTTATGTTATAAGTGGTAGGATATGCGCCACATCCGACCAGCGTTCAGCAAAATGCCAGGGCTCGTGTAAGACAGAGCCTCAGCGCTGGTTTTCAGCACCAGCCGTTATCGACGGTGAGACGTTGATCGCCCAGCAAGTATTACAAAATTATATAATTAAAATCACTGAATAAACAAATGAATAACAATAAACCATTTCAAATACAAAAAGGGGTATAAAAATAATAAAACAACAAAAAACGGTTGACAAAAAGCATTGACGTAGTTATTTATTTTAGACGATCGATAAACGATCGGATCGGTCTTTGTGGTGACGCTTGGGGGAGGCCTACGTCCAAAGTGGACGTCTTTCGGCTGAAATGATGATAATGACACTATGTTTACAGGCTGAATCCAATACAATAGTGGTACCCAAACACACAAGTAATTGAAAAAATCATCTTACGGTTCATACTTAACTAATAAAAAAATCTAAAACAACGCTTAACTCTGTTAGTGTATATAAAATCTAAAGTAAGACTACAAAGAAAGATATTCTTTGTAGTCTAAAGTCAGACTACAAAGAAAGATATTCTTTGTAGTCTGACTTTAGATTTTAAATTTAGAAAAAAATACATGTAAAAGACTTTTTTTTTAATCTGGATTAGACTTTTTTTTAATCCTTCGAATTCTTCACTTATAAGTAAATAAATTATAAAATCGGACTTAACACAGAACATGAACTAATATTTAACTTACAAAATTTACATGGCTCGAAAATAAGTCAATCCTCTCATGTGCGGTTGCTTTGGACAACAGGTTGGTTCTGGCAGCAGGCACGGTCAGTAATGGCGGTAGTCGCCGCCTCCACACGTACTTACCGATCTGGCACGCATGGCTTCAGGTCCCCGGAATTTCCCCGGGAATTCGGGGGATACCCGCTGAAAGGGTTTTGGTGTTGTCATACATAAGTTCATAACGTTTAAAGTTGCCATAATGTAAGTCCGGTAGCGGTAAATGATTTTGTATTAGGGTAAATTGTAACACACACATATAAACCCGTTTATGGCGACATGGTAATTTCGGGAGGTTCCTGCACCGGATTCGTGCGGAAGAAACGCCCGGGTGTCACCATTGTGTGGACCGCCCGGAGGACACGGTGGAGCACATGGTGGAGGTGTGCCTCGCCTGGGCATAGCACCGCCGTGTCCTCGTGGGGGCGATCGGCGGCAGCGATCTCTCAAGCCGGGCCTTGGTACAGGCCATAGTCCGAAGCGAGTACGAGTGGCAGGCGGTCACCTACTTCTGCGAAGCAGTAATACTAGAAAAGGAGGAGCCCGCACGTGCACGCATGAGACAATGGCCCCCGCACCCCAGCCGCCGGGATTCCGTTTTCCGACCACCGTAGGCGTGGGCTTACTGATGACGAGCAAAGGGTAGCTCGCCGTCCTACCGTCCGGTAACCGTCCGAACCGAGCCCAAGTCGTCGACGGCGGGCAGTGTTCCAGGCGCGCCTCAAGGAGATGTCAGCAACCGTAGGGGCCCAGCAAGGTAAAAGCTTACTGGGGCCAAGTTCTGAAAGAAAGACTCAGCTCTGGTATGAAAGGCAACGAAGGAGCAGGAGTGCGTTTTTAGTCAGTAAAAGTCTGAAACTATCTCCCGCTCCGCCCAAGCGCGGAGATGTCATTAAATGATTTTCCCACTAAAAAAAAAACATATAAACCCGTGCCTTTTTCCCATGAGGTAGGCAGAAACTATAGAAGATAATAAATGGGTACTTAATTAATTAATATTATCCTATAGTTACGTTATTACGGACATGAACTCTTCAATTACGTATTTGTGGGACTTCTAAAATCTGCCCGTAATTACGTAATTGCGTAATGGAAGCCCTAATTGTCACTTCCTTTACTTGATATTTTTAGGCTATGGCAGTTTTTGCGCGCGTAAATGTCATGATTGAGCATTTCGCTGTATTGAAATAGAGGCCATGAAATATAGAGTGGCCTTACTCGTTATTTCATTATAGAATTTATCAAAAAAAAAAAAACTAGGCAAGTGTTCGGACTCGTACACTGAGGGTTCCGTACAAACTAACTTATTAATGTAATTAGTTCAATTCCCGAATGTAAACAGAAAAAAGTTTTTTTTGTGATGTAACTACAAATTTTTAGTTTTTAGACTTATTCTTATACTTGTGCCATAAGACCTAGCTTCATGCTAAATTTCAGGGTTCTAAGTTAACCGGAAGTACCCTATGAGTTTCAATTTCCTTAAGAGTGGCAAAATTACGATTTTTGCAACATAAAGGGCCGAATCTTATTTTTTTTGTTAACTTAAATTTTTTCACTTTTTTTGTTTACTTAATGTTTTTCACAGGTTCGATGGACCGCAGGCTGAGTATATGGTTTTAATTTTAAATCGGTACCACCACGCACTCTACAAAGGGTCTTGAATGACAGACAGACAGACGGACGGACAACGAAGTGATCCTATAAGGGTTCCGTTTTTTCCAGAACTCTAAAAAGACCTCTTTTTTCCAATAAATAATTGGTTGAAAAAATTACAGTTGGATCACTCAAAGTGGCTTAAATGTCATTTTTTCGATACTGATTTTATTTGAAAAAAGAGCAGTTATTTAAATGGAATCAGTATTTAAAAAATTCAGTTTAGACGCTCTGGCTTTCACAACCTCTTAAAATATAGATTTTTCAAAATAATGTTTTTTTTTCTGAATACTTGAAGGTTTCTTTTTTTTATTATTGATAGGCTCGCGTTTGACCACTATCTCACCTGATGGTAAGCGATGATGTGGCCGACAGAGATTTAACTATTAGTGTATAGTGTGTGTGTGTGTATGTGTGTGTGGGCATGCAAATTTTCACTGTTAATACCATGTAAAAGTGAAGTAAAGGCCTCGGGATTGTTCGTGAAACGTAAAGGATAACTGAAATAACATGGGATTTTAGTCAGTAAAAGTCTGACACTCTCTCGCTTAACGTAAAGCGGGAGAAGTTTTATGATGATTTCCAATTCACAAAAAGAAATGTAAGCGAACCTAATGCCATTCAATCCAACAAGGTGCAATACCGAAGTCCTACATAGAATCCTGGGGTACAGATGGAATGTCTCAATAACACTATATTTTTAGAGGGTATGTGGAACAGAGAGTAAAGTCCCACATACCTCCGTTGAAAAGGGAGGATCCTCCTGTTATGTCTGGTGGGCAACTGCCCGATAGATGATTTCGGGCTGTTCTATATGTTTTAATCGCGCGGAGAACTTTGATTGCGCGATGCAGGATTAGTTCTTATGTGACGCCATAGATGTCGCTACAATTTGACCCAACCACCTAAGACCCTCACACTCAGAAATGATGCTTATGATCACAAGACCAATAAGGCAGCATTTTCTTTATTGTCCACGATGAAAGAAGAAAAAGAAAGTAGCATCTACAAACTTTGAATCATAAAGTATTTTTTACCAAGAAAATTTGGTTAGGTAAGAGTTAGGTAAAAGTAATATATCTGTACTATCCACTTCTAAAAGGAAAATTTATTAGCATTATGATTAACCTAGTAGATCATAATATTATCTGAGCTTCATAATCCATATTTTTATTATTCGTATCATCTTAAGGAAAATCCGATTTATCTCGAAGAGCTTTTGTGAATAATATTAGATTCTAATTTATGATTTACTGGAAGATACTAAATGAAATAATGTGGTTTTCAGTGTATCCGGTTCGAAGGACCACTACTTATAATGTTCTCAAAGAAGTTTGAAAACATATATTCCTATTAAGAAACTCGATGATCTTGTGGTTGTAAGTGGAACTGTTGAGTGTGGAGTCTTAACAGGGTTTAATTCCAAGGTCGGTCAAAAAGTCCTATTTAGCTTTTTCATTAAGAATTACTCTGTAGCAGACCGAAGTTGGGCCTCATCAGAAGGCTTAAAGTTACTCAAAGGAAAATGGAAAGGGCTATGCTCGGAGTTTCCTTGCGAAATCGCGTCAAAAATGAGGATGAGGAACCAAGGTTTCGGACATAGCCCGCAGAATCACCAAACTTAAGTGGCAGTAGGCAAGGCACATTGCTCGCAGAACAGATAGTCGATGGGGACGAAAGGTTCTGGAATGGCGACCACGTACTGGAAGACGCAGCGTTGGAACGTTGGACCTGGTGAGGATCGCGGGAATCCGATGAATGCGAGACGCACAGGACCGGTTAGTGTGGCGACATTTGGGGGAGGCCTATGTCCAACAGTGGACGTCTTTCGGCTGAAATGATGATGATGATGAGACCGAAGTTTAGAAGTTGATGACATTACCATGCCTCGAAAAGCATGTAAAGCCGTTGGCCATGCACCTTATCTCTCTCCGATTGTATTGGATTGCCGTAGTGTCGGACTATAGGAGAAAAGGAACAAAGAGTGCATGAGTAGTAGTCTAGTCGTTAGTGACTCTGACTGCTATGCTGGAGGTCGTGGGTTCTGTTTCCAACCAGGACAAAAGTTTGTTTGATGAGCACGATCATTGGTTCTGTGTCTGGGTGTAAGTTATCTATATATGTATGTATTTAGAAATATATAAGTATGTTTATCAGTTGTCTAGTACCCATAACACAAGCTCAGCTTAGCTTGGGACTAGGCGGCGTTATGTGATAGTTGTGGAATATTATATATTATTATTTATTCTCTGTAATAGCTATTGCGTCTAGTATTTGTGGATTATCGCAATCAATCATGATAATTATCTTGATCTGATCCCAGTTTATTAGGGGTTGGTAAATATTATCCTCTTTTATATTTATCATTCAGTATTTATCTTAATATTTACTTCCTTTCCAGCTATAATTGTTTCATATAGTTTTCTAATTATTATTATGTTATATCTAGCCTATATTGTTGGGCAAAGGCCTCTGTCTATTCCTTAAATTGTTCCCGGCTCTCATTCCTGCAGACTCCGCACCTAGGTTGGGCACAGTAAAGACAATCTCGACAGATTTGGATTCTCGGACGGTTCCGATCTTCAGTGTTTGTGCGACGTCTCTCCGCAAATCATCTCTCACCTTCCATCCTGCATTACATGCCCTGTTACCTGTTTATGTAGGAACCTAATGACAGCATCAGTGGACGGTATTGCCGTGGCCATTCGGCCAAGCAAGGAATTTAACTAGTTTTGCCATTGATATGCTAAAAAGAAGTGATCATCCTACATTCTTCTGTATCGTCCTGTTCTTGATCTCTGCTGCAAACCCGTCTCGTGATTTCAGAGTAACAATTTTATATTTTACGGGCCTGCTGCTCGATCGGCATGTGACAGACATGTCCGACTCAGTTGCATTTTAAGTTAGACATTCTGCCGAGCCACGTCAATGATCTTGCGTTTTGGACCGTAGAGACACTATACGTTTCTATTATTTATAAAATGAATATTAAGAAATTTCCGTGACAAGCAATTCCTACATGAAATTTATTTATTTTACATCAGTCTCAATATAATAAAATGACTGTCATCATGCCTACAACGTAAACTATAAAATCTACGAACAAACTTTTAATACAGGAAGTGACTTTCAGTAACCGTAAACACGAAGAAAGGGCAAATGGTGATAATTTAAAAACTACCAACAAGTTTACTTATCCAACAAAATTCAGTTTTTTTTTATAAAGCACACAAACAACTTGTTTACAAAACAAAAATCTACATTAAATGATCAGAATATGGTTCCGTATAAACAAATCAAATACAGGCATATACATCAACATACACGTAATCCACCACGCGAGCCCAGTGCGGGTTTCGGGATGTCATATGTTTTCGAATTTTTGGTTCTTGGAAATGCCGGTTTCCTCACGATGTTTTCCTTCACCGTTTTGATAGCAAGGGTGATGAAATAAATTACACAAAGTAATGCGCGCCTGGCTGGGTTTGAACCCACAACTTACAACTCGTAAGTCGGGGCCGTTACCACTCGGCCACCACTGCTCATGATATACATCAAAATGAGAGATAATTGTATAAAATTATGTATTATTTACAAATTAAATTAACAGAATAATATATAAAACCATCATGTTAGAAATTACAACAATTCAAATAAATAACAAATGAAAATAGTTCAGATCAATATTAAATTAAAACAATTCAATTCCAAATTACAACAATTAAGATACAAAATTAAATAAGAAATTAAAGGAATTTAATAAAAATTAGTCTCATATAAAAAACAATAAAAAAATATATCGCAAATATAATAAGTAATAGAGATACAAAATCAGTTTGTCTAAAAGGACCAAGAATCAAAACGTAGTATATACTATAAACCAGACGCATACACCAAGATACGGACGTATCAAGTTTATTTATGCACCTTCAAGATCAAGACTGTAGTTCCGGTCGATGAGATAAAACAGATATACTTATATGTTGGTATATACAGATCCACATTTCAGACTGTGTTTGGTCGCGTCACGTATTCCATAGATAGAGACGGTGGGCAATCAGAACACACTCCATGTTTTTTTTTTTTTAAGATGGTAAACGATCAAATAACGCCATAATTCCAGCTCTGGGTGGAATAAGAAAAAGTGTTAGACTTTTACTGTCTAAATTTGTTGTCCTTTCGCGTTCCGGGGTTAAGAATCTTTCAAACATTTTCGCAGCCCAGAACTTAGAAACGAAATTATAAACGAAAAAATAAAAAGAACCAAAGTGAAAATAACGTACAAAACAATTCTAAAATCAAATCACAAGAAACAGTTTCAAAAAGAGAACCTCAGCGCAACCTGCACGCGAGGCCCTTATTTATGACGTGCCAGTCCTATACAAACTCGCGTAGCAAAAGCCATTTCTAACGCAGGAAGGACAGATAAGACAATTCTAATCGATTCGCGGAAAACTTAACACAGCCAGTAACGTGATACTACGCAATAAACCCATAAAGCTTCGTAACATTCCATAGCACTCCTGAAAATTGATTAAATAGGTAGTGCATTTTTCCAGTGGCGGAAGCAAGGCGCGGTCGCGGGGGAGGGGGGCGCGGCTAGGGACGCGGGGCAACATGGCGCCGGCATTACGTCACTTTCACAGTCGTACGTTTGGAAATTAGATCAGTATACTGCAAGCCGCCCTCGGCGCGCCCGTATAGACACGCACCCATTTTTTTTTATCTCGAAAACGCGTTTGGACGTATACCGTTTAGTGCCTTTTTAGTTATGTGTACGACTTTTATGTTTTTTTTTTGCGTTGCATTTTTGCGGAAGGAACCCGGATTGGAACGTAAGTTTTTTCTCTTGTAGTACAGTGATCGATTTAAAGCTCTGAAGCTTTTTGCGGCTGACAAGCGGGAAATTTCGTTTAGGATTTTTTATGCGAGCATCGAATTACGGCGATATTGCGTTTGCGTTTTTTTTTTTCCGCTAAATGTAAATGATATCGTTGTATTTGGAGCAATAGCTGTCACTATGGCGCTACGTTAATATTTATAGTGTTGCACTTTTAATAAAACATCTAAGATTTTTTGTAAGTTACGGTTCAAAAGAAATTTTATAGCGCTTTGTGCTTGCGGTTGCGTGAATTTAATGGTGATTTTATTTACGCTGTGGGAATCTATAGGTACTCAGACAGTTGATTTGTTCGAATGAAGTCACCTATCTACATTTCAATTTTATTGTCTTTCTGGATTTTTTTTAATAGAAGAATATTATACAGGGGTAATAAAAAAAAAATTACTGAATATTTTTTTTTTCGTAGCGGCCATGTTTCGTGAAAACTTTGTAATTAGAACATATATGTTGAAGTTTTCCATAAATAAGAAAAAAAGGCATTTCTTAAATTGACAATGGCAATTTTCCACGCCGTAATTTTTGAAAAGAAAATTTATCCCCGCATCCTTTTTTTTCTTTTCTGCGGAATAAAAACATTCTAATGAATGACTCTGAATGGGGTGGTCGCATTCTAAAAATTGCGGCAAATTACTTCTGCCGCGGGGACATTTGTCATAACACGAAGAATGTCTCCGTACACTTTTATTTTGTAGCGATTTCTTTTGACAGATACTACGATTTCAACGCCATTGTTACATTTCTTTAGTGGAAAGAAAATCCATTATTCGGGCCTCTTGTAGTGCAAAGCAACATCGTATAAGATAAGCAGACGGATTTATTTTTAATCTTCTTAGGAAACTATGGTTTACGTCTTGATATATTTACTTACTGCTCTTTCGACTTCGTTTATTTCGTTGTCTGGTTAAGGCCATATCTTTTTTTAAGAAGTAAAAATTACTTTTGAGCTTTTCAATATTTTATGGAATTATGCTATCATTGGAAGGAAATACCAAATTATATGAGTCATGATAATTATTCTTACTTATTATAACAGATAGGGTTTTCACAATAAAAACGATCCAATAAATAATTTAATCCAATCAACTAAAAATTTATAAAATACTTCACCGACCTCCAACATCAAATTACTCCATTCCCCACATATTTAACGACCCAAACTTTTCACACGCAAATTCGAAAATACCCCAAATTCCGAAAATTTAATTTCAAACTTCCAAATTGAAATCGAATTTCAAGTTTCAACCGTCATTTATCATCAACGTACACGTCTGGAACGCATTTTGAATTGAATAAAGAACAACAGAAGAGCGGTCGGCGAGGTCACAGCACGTCCAGTTTGCGCTGAGCCTTGCCGTGTGCGGTACTTGTCTGACGTTTGATTGTTAGTGGGAGGTGGGGTGGGTCAAGATAGGCTGGTGGTTTGTACAACGTTGGTCATTGTGGGTGTTCATGCGACCTACATAGTTTAATTATTGCTGGGATGCGACCAACAGGCGCCGTGGAGGCCTCCAAGTGGGCGAGAGGTACTATCGAGCAGACACGGACGTTCGTTCAATCGCAATTATAGTGAAAGGCTGTTGATCCTCAAAAAGATCCTTAAACCGAAACTGAAGTGGAAGTAATTACTGATAGAAAACTCAAACATTCTAATCAGAGATTTTTAGAACCACTTCCAATTGAAGATTTCGGAAAACGGGTAGTGGTTATTAATATTTCTAAAACATTTTCCAATTTCGATTTTGAAAACACCAAAAATATTTTAAGAACCTGACCTTTCAAAATATTCAGAACTTAGTTACTGTGGACTTAATACTACTTTAAAATACAACTAAAACAGTAAAGAAAAATGAATATAAAATATAATAAAGAGCCTCATTCATATTGCAAGTAAATACACGCCAGAACTTTATTTAAAATAAAGCTGGAAAATTCATTTGTATTAAATCGTAAAAGTTTAACATTTTTACTCAGCGAAGAGAAAAGCTGAGCCCAAAATTAAATAACGGAACAATATTTCGGAAGCTTCCTTGTACTGCTTGAAAAGGCTGAGAGAAACCGGGAGACTGAGAATTAACAAACTGTTATGTACAGTACCTAAAATGCGGACTTAATTCAATTATAAACGTTATAGAAATACAAAATACTGATATTGTTACTACCAAACAAAAAATCGATAAAACAGTATTTTTTGAAAGACTAAAGGTTGAAAACGCAGCTATATTATAACTACAGTTTAAATAAGTATATTGGACATTTTTCTCTATGCGTTTACTTCGCATATTTCTCAGTTCTCATTAAACCTTGAAGCACTCTTTGCATTTAGATAACTTACATTTTCATTAGCTATTATCTTAATCTTTTTGTAAACTTCTCTTATTTTCATTCATGAAATTATCGGACTACAGTTTCACTAGTTACGTCTCCAAATATAATCTTCCTTTTTCTAGTTGAATAGTCTTTTTCCTCTTAATCTTCTTTGCATCTTAGAACTGTTTACAGAACTTTAACTTAAGTATTAATCTTTTATGTTTGACCTACATTATTCTCTAGATTTTCGGTCAAGGTCAAATTCTTAAGATTCTCTCCAAATGCTTTATACTCCAAAGTTTCAATTTCGCAATCAATGTCAAATGTCTTTATTATAAGTTGGTTTGCTCTGACTATATTACTACCAAATCTATTTTTAAACATTTTAGCACTAAAATAGTACCCTATCAAACCCTAGCAAAGGAAGAGGAGGTAGTTAATCAATCGCGAGCCCGAGTGGTGAATGGCACACGATCTGTCCATGTCGATATAGTTAATGTCCTGAGTAACAGGTGGCTCCATCTATTGGTATTCCATTTAAGTAGAAGACCCTACTTTTTCTACCCGAAGTGCTAAGATGAATTTGAAGGCTTTGATAGGGTTGAAAAATATGGTTTTTTGATTGATAACAACATGTTTATAAAGACTAGTTTGAATATTTTCTGTAGCTTCAAATAAAGTGCGACAAAATTTTGTCTAAATAATTCTGTTAGTGTTACAGAATTAACTATGAAACACTTTGCAACCCAAGCGTATATTGTCCATATCAAAGTAGGGACAGTACATTAGTAGGCCGGTACATAACTTAAACTACGTGCATGAATACATTTAGGATACAACGTACTACCTTTCCATCGTTGGGGATAGTACATTAAACTCTTGGGTCTAGTGATATCAACGAACTATATATGACTATAATAGATACCGACCGTGAGAACTATATCAGATCAAGAACTGGTAGAATGACTAATAGTATTAGATAAATATACTTAATTATTACTGAATGTTAATCTACTGACTTGGAACCTATTAGCTGAAATAATGGAGAATATCGATGAGATAATGGAGTTAGATAGAACCTATTTTTAAACAATGATCTAATAATTCATCCAGACGATAACTACTGCATAGTCTGTAATGTTGAGATGCTATAAATAGTGGAGAATAAGCTATTAATCTAAAAGAGCTAACCCATGGGGGCCGTAAAAGAAGATTAAAGGAATTAACATCCCTTGATGGCCACTAACTATACTTAAGATATGTGTAATGGCGATCCCAGCTAAGACAACATGCTTTTAAGTGAATAATTATATTCTTCAAAACACATCTGTATCCTAGTCTTGAGAACTGAGGATAATATTCGACAATATTCAACAACTATCACACAACGCCGTCTAGTCCCAAGTTAAGCAGAGTTTGTGTTATGAGTACTAGACAACTGATAAACATACTTATATATTTCTAAATACATACATATTATAGATAAATTACACACAGAAACAGAACAAATGTTCGTGCTCATCACGCAAACATTGGTCATGGGTGGAAATTGAACCCACTACCTCCGGCATAGCAATCACGGTCTCTGACCACTAGACCAACAGGCAAGTCAAATAATAATACTAACATTCACATTAAAGATAATAATCTTGCTGGTTTATTGTTATAATTGGTTGGGTCTCTGTCAATCAATAATGCCTCAACGACTACACGGATTTATAATAAATTTGGAATAAAATACATTTTATACCATGGTTACAATCCCAAGAGTTTTATTTCAACAATTACTCAGGCGATGTTGCTGGCTATAAAATTATTTAGTCTAACATAAACTCCACAGGACATGTCGATCATCATTAGTTAACGTCACATAAACGAGGTGTTACAAAAACAAAGGATACTAATGCAGGAACTATTACCACAACTCCTGACAACAAAGAAAACGTTCGCGACACAAAACAGGAATAACAAAAAACGACCAAAACTGTATTCTTAATTTGAACCGAACAAGTGGGTCAGTAATTAGCATTAGTCGCCATTTTAGGTGTCCACAAAGGTGGGGCAAAGTAGGTTAACCATAAAACGCCATGACTTAACGAAGATTTATAAGCCGCAGTCTATATTGTGAGACAAAGGCAATTCTGTTCAAGGCTTACTCGAAAAAGTTTCAATATTACTTTTCGTTTTCTGTTTGAGTTAGTTTAATAGAACAGTGACAATTTATAATGGATTGTCAGCCATTTTCTTATTGATTTATGGTGCGGATTAAATTTCAGATTGGGGAAGTTTAGGTGTAGCGTCGAATAAAGTTGCGTCAGTTTGCTTTACTATGATAATTTTATGCTGGAATTGTCGCAGTGCAGGGTATTTAGCACTTATAAACAAAGAACTAGTCTCATTATATTCTTGATACCTTGATTTGTAGTCTTTGATATAATAGAATATTTTAATGTTCTTGCCAAGTCATGATTAATCATATTTTTTATTTTAATTGTCATTATTTGTTTTTAAATATAATAAATAGAATTCTTTAGACGAGGCCTTCACCTTCGCCTAAGGAGGGGTTCTTGCACATGAATAGAATTCAATTTTGATTTATTCAACAATATTGTGAATAACATTTTCTTTTTTCTCTTCATTTTAAAAACTTGTAATGCAAGAAATAAAAGGTTTTTTTTTATTTTGAAATCTGTTTTGTCCTCTTGTTATTATATCCTCCATAGCCCTTCACTCTTCGATGTGTTGATATCTTCAACTAATCTCTTGTAAACTTCGTTAATTCCTAATTCCGGGCTCATTCACCATAATTCCAAAATCTCTATTTATTACTAAACATTAGAAGGCAACTAGGACATGCAAGTCAGCTGTTACCTATGACCTGTGTGACCTTAGTCAATCCATTTTCGTTTTGCTCTTTTTATTTTTATTTAGATTGTTATCCTACATCTGCCACAGTGCATGTTTCGTTTTCAGTAATGGGATGGGTTAAATTTGGAAGAGGGTTGATATTTTTGCACCTTGCCAAGCCATGTGGCATTGTGGGGCCACCTTTTGTAAAATAAATGGAGTCAATCGCATCTGGTCGTGAACATCGCGAATATTAGTGTAGGTCATTTTAAAATACGGGTTGGTCTTTTAAATAAAGTAATATCTTTTCTTTTTGGATTAACTGCTTTCGAATAAATCTGTGACTGATTAGGTAAAATATTTTTTAAAGTCAAAATTGTGAACTTAGCGAAAATTTAGATTAGCCAAATTTTTTTTAGTTAGCTATGACAATATTTTAACGGGCCGAGGTTATGCACCTAAGGAGTTTTTTTCTTCTAATAACAACTACTTTAATAAAATATATTACAACACACACAAAATTACGAACAAACGCTTGTGCAACCGCCTGTACTTGCGCGGGCGCAGGCGTGAGTCAGCGCGCGCGTGTCCTGTTTATCTTGCACATCTGCTGCGATCGGTGGGTTCCGTACAGCTACGAGCCATACATATTGATACGAACGAACTGTCGATACGACTAGCCGTTTTATTTTGATGAGCCATTTCTTATCTGTGAGCATATTTGAAGATATAATTGGTTTCGATTTTGGTGCTTGTTTAAAAATATTTGAACTTTAGCGTCAGCATGTTTTGTGTAAACAGTAATTAGACGTCCGTTGCTATCGACTTAATTGACATTTAAAAAGTTAGCCGTTTCCAAATTTGTGTTGCACCAAGTTTTAAGCGCCTCAGGCACCAATTTGAGTTTTGAGTTTAGACGCTTATTTTTCGAACTACGATATCTTAATTAGGGGTTTTGTTTGGGTTCTATTTCTAAAACTTTTCCTGTTAAAATTTCAAGTCATCTGATCTTTGGCCATTGGATTAGTTTCGGTTATCAAATGAATGTCTGAGACATTCGACTCACTTAGCTCCGAGTCCAAAGTCTGAACCGGTCTAGCCTCAAGATTACTAACGTTTCCAATTGGGTTGCAAAGGTCAAATCACTAGAGAAGCAAGTTTTTTTTTTTAGAAAGAGTGAGTTTAAATCTTCTATGTCTACGGTTGTTCATTATATTTGAATATATTAATCAAGAATAGACTGAAAGGTGTGGTTTTGATGATAGATATAATTAACCAAATTGATAACAGTAGATAAAACTTGCCCTTGGAAATCATTACTGAAACCGTACCACGAGCTCCCAACGTGATCCATTTAACGACCCAAACTGAATCTTTCTGACTTTTATCTCTAAAATTTTAACACATCGTGGTAAGGTTCCTGATGAAGAAGATGATGGATATGTTGCTGACGAAGAAATTATTAATGAACTAGTAAAAAAATATAGTGGCAGTGGCAGTGGGCAGGGCACATTGCTCGTAGAACGGATGGTCGTTGGGGCCGAAAGGTTCTAGAGTGGCGACCGCGCACTGGAAAACGCAACGTTGGAAGGCCTCTCACAAGGTGGACTGACGACCTGGTGAGAGTCGCGGGATGCGAGACGCACAGGATCGGTCGTTGTGGCGTCGCTTGGGGGAGGCCTATGTCCAACAGTGGACGTCTTTCGGCTGAAATGATGATGATGATGATAAAAAAATATAAAAAATATTTAATGGACTTGGAATATGAAAGTTAATTAATAAAATTTTGTAATGAAGTCAGGACATGTACCTATAGCAGTAATTGAGCAAGACAGACATTTATAATTTATAGTAAAGCAATTGTCGATTAATTAATTGGTACCGATTGTAATTGAGAAACCAATTAGCTATGGAACGAAGAGATTTTGTGTAATAGTAATGTATAATTATAGGTTACTGTTAGACGATTAGTCAAATATAAAGCCTTTTCGATATTGCCGAATAGTTACCGCATTGGCTTCGCTAGTTAGGCGAATTATAAAAGAATGTGTATTTAGAAATGGTTTCCGAACAGCGACATCTATTATGAGTTACGATGGGAGAATATTTTTAGTATCAAAGTCAAAGTTTTTTATTTCACATAGGCCTACATGGGCACTTATACAACGTCAGAAGCTAGTGCACGGTTCCAAATTGGTCGTTTCCTATGGAGAAGAACCGGCAAGAAACTCCATGGTAACTCGTTAAAAAAAAAAATTGTTGTTACAATATTTCCATATTACAGCTTATGTAGATATTACGTTAGGACAGTGTAGACTGGTCAATATTGTACTATAAAGTACAATAAAAATAATCATAATAAAAAGGAACCTAAGAATTCGCGGAGTCTACAGTGTTCTCACATTCACATTATAAAAAACAGGCTATATAAATAAAAGCAAGTAAAATAAATAAATTATTCTATCGTTGTTGAACTATTTCATAATGATTCGCATTGAATAATTGACTGAGAAGGCTTATGCAAAGCTAAGTAGATTTAAAAAACGGATAAATAATTAATTTGAAATTCAAATTCGTTCAACATGTCATTATTATTGACAACTAGCTTCTTCTAGTGGCTTCGTCCACGTTATCTACTTTAATGTGGACGATGCCACACTTAAATATATACTTATGTCATTCAGTGATAATGGTGCATTCTAGTGGTGAATGAATTTGTGAAACCGGTCCAGAAATTTTTGAGTTTATTATTACATACAAAATTAAAAAATATATATATATTTATATTTATTATTATATAGATAAAATTTAGGCCCGGTTTAGACTGGAGCTGTCAAAAGATAAATTTACCAGTGGACTGTGGGATTATTCAAAAGAATTACTGTGGATCTGGACTGCAAAGGGCAACTGAGGGAACACAAGTGGTTTTAGTCTGTGAACGTATGACGCCCTCTGGCTCCACCCAGAGTGGAAAGAGTCAATTGTTAATTTCTCAATTTCAAAAAAAGTTAATATGAAAAACTGCCAAAGGTGCGTAAACTGCAATAATTCGTTGATCATCATCATTTCGGCCGAAAGACGTCCACTGTTGGACATAGACCTCCGTCAAGCGTCGCCACAACGACCGATCCTGTGCGTCTCGCATCCACCGTATTCCCGCGACTCTCACCAGGTCGTTGGTCAATATATGAATAGCTAACCTATTATTATCCTACGTTCATTTCGTGAAACGTGGATAATGTCTTTTCAGAAATGAGGGGGAGGTCTAATAGACTATACTTTGTTTCTTAACTGTACAATGTCGTTAAGAATCAATTTACCATACCAAGCTGATTTAACAACTGCCCTGTTCATTAAAAGGGTTTTGAAGTTGCCTTCATAATAAGAATAATATTTACCTATATAGTTATGTATTCCATAAAACCAATGCCTTTTTTTGGTAAGAAATCATCTAATTACTTCTCGCACTCTAGAATGGTTGTATATTTCTTCTCTTGCCTTTTGCGTTTTAGGACCTTATGTATCCTTTTCATATGTTTTCCCATAGCTCTAGAAGGCATCTGCTGCGCCCCCATGGTTTGCTGACCTCTTTTTGAGGCGCGCGTGAAACACGACGCATCTTAATTTATAGAAAAGAAACGTGCAAATCTTTTACCAGTGGAATATCAGTATTTTACATGGAGTGACTGCCTATCTGATCTCCATATCCCTGTAATTGGGTACCACGATATCTCTAGCAACGCTATTATTTTCCTGGCTTATGCTCATGATGATTATTATTTCTCTTCATATCTTAGAAAGTATTTTGTATGTTCGTAAAGTAAAAAGCGCTTTTAACGACAAAAAAACGAAATTGTATTACCAAAATGGACATTATTATTTTTATATAAAGTAGCTAAAGGCAGTTACTGAACTTAGCGAGGGAAAATTCAAAACTCATATTAAGCGTGTCCTAACTAAAAAAGCGTATTATAAGGATAAAGACTATGTCGAAGACACGCTTGTTTGGCAATTACTACTTCTGCACATGTGGCCCCCTGGTAACTCATTAATATTGTGTCTATTAACTGCGCCATCTTTATTTTAATATAAATACTTTTTTAAGACATTGCTTTTGCGATATATTGTTATGACTATCCGTAATGACTGTCAAAGAGCTACAAATAATACCCGGAACTCGACAGTTCCGGTTTCCGTGCCTCGGAAAGCAAGTTAAGCTTAACTTGCTTTCCGAGGCACGGAATAAGCTTAATATGTTAGATCGGTCACCCATCTACTGAAATGGCAAGCGGTTGCCTCCATCTGCGAATCAATAATGCTGGCAAAGGAGACGGCCGCACGCGTGAGGGCACGGACTTCTCCACGCACCAGTTGCCAAGACCCCGACCCCGATTACCAATCGCCGTAGGCATGGACTTGTGGACGACGAGCAATGGGTAGCTTGCCGTCCGGCCGTCCGGTAACCGTTCGGACCGAGCCCGAGTCGTTGACAGCCGGAGTGTTCTACGCGCGCCTCAAAGAGATGACAGCAAAACCGTAGGGGCCCGGCTGAAGCGTACCAGGCCCATGCAAAGGGCAGCTGAAAGAACATAGCTGTGGGTTTAGTCAGTAAAAGTCTGCCGTCGTACGCCCTCTCGCTCTACCCTAGAGCTGGAGAAGTCATGAGATTATTTCCTACCTTCAATCAAAACCCGTGTCACTTTTATCATGAGCTCCTCTAGAAATAAAATTGACATGATATCTTCCATTGAAATAAAATCTTTCTTTTACAATAGTCAAATCAATTCCAATCCACTTTCAAGTTTGACATTTACGATTTGTATTCAAAAGCTGACACTGCGATTTTTACGATCAATTCTAACAGCGATCTAACAGCTTTCTACTTCGACTTAAAAAGGGAAAGGGCCTTAGACACTGCGCATGCTCTAGTTTGGTGGTCAAAATAGGTCAAAATAGTTTTCTTTGGCGCAGATTGAACTGTTTTTATACAAATGACAATATATGATAAGCAGAATTAAATTTTATGGAGCAGTTGTGGCCGAGTGGAGCAGTGGTGGTCGAGTTGGAGCAGTGGTAGCCAAGTGGTAATGGCCCCGACTTACAAGTTGTAAGTCGCGGGTTCAAACGTAGCCAGGCGCATTACTTTGTGTAATTTATTTCATCACCACTGCTCTCAAAACGGTGAAGGAAAACATCGTGAGGAAACTGGCATGTCCTAGAACAAAAAATTCGAAGACATGTGACATCCAGCAACCCGCACTGGGCTCGCGTGGTGGATTACGGCTCATTCCCTCTCCTAGAGAGGAGGCCTGAGTTCCAGCAGTGGGAACATTATAAGGCCGACTATGCTATGCTTTCTACGACTTTTTTATTCGAAAATTCTGGTTTCTGTATCTTTGTTTTTCCTAGAAAAATCCAGAAAATGTAATATAAACCATTTCGATGGGAAACGCTACACGAGCAAAACCGCAGGAACAGCTAGATCTCTATATTTTCTTTCCAAAAACATCAAAGCCTATGTGAAAAGTTGTGTCGTAAACATTCCCAATTTAAAACTTGGTCTTGTGTGTAAGAAATTCAAATTAATATTTGGTTACTTGTATTGCAATCCCATATTAAAAAAAAACCGGGCAAGTGCGAGTCGGACTCGCGCACTGAGGGTCCGGAATTGAGTTACTTACAAAGATTTTTTAATCGCAAAAAAAAGTTTCTTTATGACGCAACTATAAATTTACAGTTTTCTGTTTTTTCCTATACTTGTGCTATGAGACCTTGCTTCATGCCATATTTCAGGATTCTAGGTCAATGGGAAGTACCCTATGAATTTTGATTCTCTTGAGAGTGTCGAAATGTACGTTGTTTGCGAGATAAAAGGTCGTATCTATTTATTCGTTAACTCAAAAGTTTGATTTTTTTCACAGCTTTAAGGGACCGAAGACCTGAGTATATAGTTTTAATTTCAACTTGATACCTCCACGCGTTCCCGAGATAAAGGGTCTTAACAGACAGACAGACGGACAACAAAGTTCTCTTATAAGGATTCCATTTTTTCCTTTTGAGGTACGGAACACAAAAACAAAACTGTGGTTTCGGGCGCACTGATATCGGCTCCGGCATCCTGGCTGTTCCGTGGTTTCACACTCTCAAAAATAAAAAAATTACACTAATAGACATCACACTAATAAACCCTGCCCCCCAAAAAGTTACTTAAAAAGCAGAAAACCACTACAACTAATGACGCATCGTTCTAATCATGCACTTATGCGGGCTCGCTCGATACGGGGGGTGTCAGCAACAGGGGGGGGGGGAGGGCAGGGGGCCTTATCACTCAGCTGATAATCACAGGCCCCTAAACCAGACACTTCATGTGTTGACGTAAGGGTAGGGTGGCGTCGTGTGGAGAGTTGGAGACAGTCCTGATTAACAAAACTGTGGACGTTGTATGGCTTTTGATTTGTGTGGGTTGGGTTGGCAATTGCTGGTAATTTGTTAGTGAAGTTTGGATGGGTTAAATGATTGTAATGTCATGTTGTTTTAATTTGAAGTAGGTACTGTTATATGAATAAAAAAATGTTTACAAAGAAATAAATAAAAAAATAACTGATAAATCTCTTGAATTCAGCAAATAGATACAAACTTACCTTACAAGTTAGTTCGATAAAGTCTCCTACATTCAGGAATGCAAAAGGCAACTGAAGAAACACGGGTCAGTTAAAGTCTGACACTCTCTCTCTCGCTACCCCAGAGCAAGAGGGTTTATTTCATGATTTACCACTTCGAAAAAAACTAATATATGTGTATGAACTTACAGGATATCTATGGAGCTAACCAAATAACATTCTAAAATTTCCAACGTTAATATTAATAAGAAAGAACTAAAATCACAAAAATAAAGGCATACATCATCATCATCATCATTTCAACCGAAAGACGTCCACAATTGGACATAGGCCTCCCCCAAGTGTAGCCACAACGAATAGTCCCGGATTCCCGCGACCCTCACCAATTCATCGGTCCACCTTGTGGGAGGCCTTCCGAGGCTACGTTTTCCAGTACGTGGTTGTTACTCCAGACCCCCCCCTAGCCAAGTTACAACCGTTTCGTTTCGATTCTCTTTTGGTTGATCGCCTCAAGTCTGCCACGCCTCCTATTCCTTTATTCTGACCACGTGACTGAGCGTTGAGATGACGTCAGAACAAAGGAATCGGAGGCGTGGCCGACTCGAGGCGGTCGAAGAAAAGAGAATAGAAACAAAACAGTTGTAACTTTGCTAGGGGGGCTGATAGCTACAACCTGTGGGGATCTTTAAGTCAAGAGTGAATAGGTTACTTCTAGGTAAGCGCGGGCTTATAAACAATAAAAAAAAATGTATTTAGAGTTTACTTAACTTCAGTTACTGTTAACAAAATAAAAAGCAATAAAAACATTATCCATCATACTTTCAACGGTTGGTGACAATGAGAGCAGTAATTTTATACCATCGGCTGTAAGAGGCGAGCGATTGACGCATACATACATACATACACGCTGAGTGTAAAGCGATATTGTATTGATTTATTGCAAGCCCGACGGCAACTTACAGTACCCATGTTATGACATGTCGAGCTTCAGAAAGAGAACGTCATATAGGAGTGACAGAGATGGAGAATAGACTGGCAAGTGAACCATGAAGTTTGTCGGGTGCGAAGTCAAAAAGTTACCTGCAGTTTTGATGGAACGCTTGGCGCAGTGGTTAGTGATTGACTGCTGTGCTCTGTGTCGCTGGTTCCATTCCCGTACTGAACAAATATTGTTCCAGGTTTTTTTTTAGGTGGGAAAACCATCTAGTGTCAGACTTTTACTGACTATAAACCCACTCCTGTTCCTTCTTTGCCTTCGTCCCAGGGTCCCGGGTTTCGCTTCCAAACTACCCGTGGCCTCAGTAGGCTTCGACCCTGCTGGACCCCTACGATTGGCTGACATCTCCCTGAGGCGCGCGTGGAACAGTATGCGCCGTCGACGACTTGGGCTCGGTCCGGACGGTTACCGGGCGATCGGACGGCGAGCCACCCATTACTCGCCATCCGCAAGCCCGCGCCTACGGTGGCCGGAAATCGATATTGTTCCGGGTTTAGGTGTCTTTAGTATGTGAGACAATCTGTTTCAACATCTGTTAACAATAAGTAAAGAAACAGACAAAGGCAGTCAGCGATATTTCTTTTATACCATATAACTAGACTTGACCTGTTACAATTTGTTGCAATTTGCCTGCTGCGGTCTTCCCGTCCAACTATAATTTAGGTGTCTTCAAGGTTAGAGTGAATAGGTCTTAATAAACTAGTGCGCCTGACCATCAATGATTGCATCTCCGCTTACCATCAGGTGGGATCGCAGTCAAGCACTGGTTTATATCAATTTAAAAAAAAAGTTTTGTTTTAAATATTCAGTTAAAACAGCTAGTTAACTTTCCGGATGTTATATTCCTAGAAAATGTCGTCGAAATAGGTACCATCATTTAACCTAACCTAACCCTTTAAGATAGAAAGCCTTCGTACCAAAATTACAGGTTTTTGTTTTCATTTCCTGCAAACCTTTACCCCATATTTCAAAGGTCCGGATCGAGCCCAAGTCGTCGACGGTGCGTATTGTTCCACGCACGCCTCAAGGAGATCTCAGCAACTGTAGGGGCCCAGCAGGGTTGAAGCCTACTGGGGCCACGGGTAGTGTGAAAGCGAAGCCCCGGGATGAATGCAAAGAAGGAACAGGAGTGGGTTTTTAGTCAGTAAAACTCTGACACTATCTCCCGCTCCGCCCAAGAGCGGGATTTGTCATTAGATGATTTTCCCACATAGAAAAAAAAACCATATTTCAAACCAAGAAATTCTAAGAACTCAATAAAAAGCTAGGCATACCTTATTAATTAGATTATTATTTTATTTCCTTGCCAACAAAAAGATTACAAGCAAAGACTATCGATATGCCTGGGGTTATCGGTTATATTAAATATAATAGGCAGGTTCACTTCCTGGCGTTAATTAGTTACATTATTAACCCACTTTTATTGTAAGAATTATTTTATAACGCCGTCAGGTTCGTACTTTATAACACAAATTCGAAATACATTACATCAATGTGGTCTCAACCCCTGAACTAGGACAACCTGTATGACAGGGGTTGAGGTATCTCCGATTACAATGATCCGATATGTGTAAACTGTGCGTCAAAAGAAATAAATTACAGATTTTTTTTTAATAATATAAAAATTAAGGTACGAGTAATTGCCAAAAACTCACTGAAAAATAAATTACAACAGGCTGGAGGTTTCGCCTCATCGTTTATAACACATACATCGAAAGAATGAAAATATTGGCCAGCTATGGTCCCATTATAAACTAGTGCGCCTCACCATCAACAATTGCATCACTACTTACCATCAGGTGGAATCGCAGTCAAGCATTAGTTTATGTCAATTAAAAAAAAAAAACACCCATCCATTTATCACAAAAAAGTCGCTAATTGATCACTAAAGAGCAACCGATTTAATTTCAGCTTGAAACCAGTTAGATAGAAACATAATTAGGTGTCGGGGCTCTGGGCATAGATAACAGTGTGTACATATGATATGAGGACAAAAACAAACACGTTTTCATTTAGATAGCAAGGTGAATATTGTGTGGGTGGGAGAGTTAGTGGGTGAATGGTTCATTGGTGATTTTATTTTTATAACAGCTTCTGCGAGCGGTTTTACTCGCGTATAAAATAATTACACTAGTGTACAGCCAAAATGCAATAGTGGCTATTCGGATTTTTATATTTATTAATACATTTTTGACCTTAAAAAATAAGTACATACTTATAACGTTGATAAAATACAGGAGCGGACTAAATTTTTTACGTTTTTCGTTCGCTCGTATTCACCTGGATTACATGATAAAAAATATATTAAAATAAACTAAATGTAACTAAATGTATATCTTAACTATTTCAACTATGATTGCATCTCCGCTTACCATCAGGTGGGATCGCAGTCAAGCACTGGTTTATAGAAATTAAAAAAAAAAAAAAACTAACCTGAGTGAATCAAAATATATAGGCTGCTAATGTTACAGAAAGTCTACAATACAATTAAAATAATCAGTACTTTGAAAATAAGTGTTAAAAAATAATATAACCACGATCAATTCATCAGTGCCTTGTAAAGCAATTTTCCTTACTGTTTTTCAAGAAAATATTAAGATTCAACTGAAAACCTAGACGTGATGAAATTTTTATAGAATCAAACTCGAAATAAGAAGCTTTCAAATATAATTAAACACCTATGGTCATATCTATTGCATTTAAAAAATAAAGATCGTCTTGGCGGGGGCACTACCGAGCCCCCAGATTTGTAGGCTAGTGTTATTCATCATCATCATCATCATTTCAGCCGAAAGACGTCCACTGCTGGACATAGGTCTCCCCCAAGTGCCGCCACAATGAACGGTCCTGTGCGTCTCGCACCCATCGGACTCCCGCTACCGTTACCAGGTCACCGGTCCACCTTGTAGGAGGCCTTCCAACGCTACGTCTTCCGGTACGTGGTCACCATTTCAGAACCTTTCGGCCTCAACGGCCATCCGTTCTGCGAGCAATGTGCCCTGCTGTAGTGTTATTGCAACGGACCAATACTTCTGGCTCGGAAACGGATGGGTTTCAATCAGTAAAAGTCTGACGCACCCTCTCGCTTCACCCGCGGTGGGAGATATAATGATTTACCACCGAAAGAAAAAAAAACCGGGCAAGTGCGAGTCGGACTCGCGCTCTGAAGGTCCGTACAAACTTACCTATGAAAACAGTTCAATTCCCGAATTGAGTTACGAAGATTTTTCCGAATCGCAAACAAAGTTTTTTTTTTGTGACATAACCACCAGTTTACAAGTGCTATGAGACCTTGCTTCATGCCACATATCAGGATACTAGGTCAACGAGAAGTACAATAAAGTAGTAGTAAATTTGATTCCCTTGAGAGTGTCGAAATACACGTTTTTTGCGACATAAACGGCCGTATCTTTATTCCGTTAACTTAGAAGTTCGATTTTTTCACAGCTTCATGGGACCGCAGACCTGAGTATATGGTTTTAATTTCAAATCGATACCTACACGCGTTCCCGGGATAAAGGGTCTTGACAGACAAATAATAATTCTGTCTAGCCCGTTCCATCATCGGACCACCAGGCGTACGGCCACGCGCCACCGGTACATGGTGGACATTCCACCTATACGCACAAAACGTTTTGGGAACACATTCATTGTGCGTACAGCTAAGTAGTGGAATTCCTTGCCGGAATGTGTATTTCCTGATATCTACAACCCGGTAATCTTTAAGTCAAGAGTGAATAGGTTACTTCTAGGTAAGCGCGTTCCATCGTCGACCGCATCATCGCTTTCCATTAGGTGAGATGGCGGTCAAGCGCGAACCTATCGAGAATAAATAAAATAAAAAAAAATAGACAGACAGACGGTCAATAAAGTGATTCTATAGGGGTTCCGTTTTATTTCTTTTGAGGTACGGACCCCTTAAAATGGTTATAATAATTAAATGTTTACTGCTTGATGAGGCCCATCTTTGCCATCATACTACTAATTCTTCCAAGAACCATATAAGAATAGATCTTACCGTACACATAGGATGAAGTAGGCGGCCCCCCTAGCCAAGTTGCAATCGTTTCGTTCGCGCCGAGCGCCTCGAGGAGGCCACGCCTCCAATTCCTTTGTTCTGACCACGTGACCGAGCGTTAAGCTGACGTCAGAACAAAGGAACCCGAGGCGTGGTCTACTAGAGGCGTTCGGCGCGAACTATACGATTGTAACTTGGCTAGGGGGGCTGGTAACTATACTACAGCTAATTTGAAAAATGCTTAATTGTCGTTTTGTACACACGTTTGTACGAATTTCTTTTAGCCGAAAATTTTGGATTTTATATCTTTGTTTTTCCTAGAAAAATCCAGAAAAAGTTGTTTTTTGTTTATTTTGATGATTTACGTAAAAACGCGCAATTACGTATTAATAATACCCCCCCCCCCGCGCGAGGGGTAGCAGCTCCACTATATTGCCGTAAACAAGTTTATTGGTCATAACAACAACCTTATTTTAAATCATATAGTAAGTTTACTAACATAGGTATAAGTTTTTCATAATTGATTACTAACCCATATGGATGTAAAAATCAGAATTAAAGATTTTTTTGTATATATTCAGTTTTGCTATCATCATTTCTCAACAGGAAATCTCAAACTGAAATGTTTACGTTTTCCTTAATTCCCTGAATAAAATTGAAATGAATCACAGAAGTAAATTCAGTGAAATTCTATTTATATATGTGGACGAGAATACGCTTGTGAAGTAAAAATAGTTTTTGAAAGTTTCTCGAAATACCGCGAACGGTTACATTTCCGTCAATTTAATTATTGGTTGACTAACTAAATCTATTATAAAAATGAATAACTGTTCGTTAGTCTCGCTAAAACTCAAGAACGGGTGGATTGATTTGCCTAATTTAAATAATAGTCTTGAAATATTTGTGATAGTCCAGGGAAGGTTTAAACGGTGAGAAAAACGGAAAATATGCCAACGCGGACACTTATGCCTTGTTGTATTGAGTCCGCCTATGTACCACTACTGTACATGAAGTTTAAATAAATAAATAAAAAATCACAAAGAAATTTCAAATACAACGCCATCTCTAATTAAAATTTCTTTATTTAAAACTTTTTACAAAAAAAAAAAAATAACCGACTTCACTAAAAAAAAACACTAAAAGGATTACAATAACTTTAATTTTGGAAGTTGGTGTTTCTCGGTATTGTCTGTTTCTTATTTAACACCGACTTCCAAAATTTTTTAGTGAAGTCGGTTATTTTTTTTTTTGTAAAAAATTTATAGTTTATTTTATTGTTACCCTTTAAATCGGGAACAAGTTAACCATATATATGTAGGTCTGCGGCCCCTTAGAGCTGTGAAAAAATTAAACTACTGTATGAACGAAAAAAAGAGATATAGCCGTTTATGTGTCAAAAAACTTATATTTCGACACTCTCAAGGGAATCAAAATTCATAGGGTACTTCCCGTTGACCCAGAATCCTAAAATTTTGCATAAAGCAAGGTCTTATAGCACAGGTACCGGAATAAAACTGAAAACAGTAAATTTGTTGTTACGTCACAAAAAAAAATCGATTCAGAAAAATCTTCGAGAATTTTACTGTTTATTTTTTTATTTATTTTTTCTTTCTATTTTTTTTCTTCTGTTTGTATAAAAGGCTAACTAGAACTGAATATACAAAAATACTAGTGTCTCATAATCATGTTTCATACATGAAAGAATTATCAAATTTTAACACACCGCACCTAGTGTCCCTAAACACTAGGATAAGTTGAAGTGCAACCCTAGTGTTAGACATACTAGGTATAGTTTTCAAAACCAAGGGTTTGTCCGAAAGAGTTGCCATAGCCTTGGGCAACTGAAGGAAGGCAGATGTGGTTTTTTTCCACTATAAGTCCGACAGGCCCTCTCGCCCCACCCTGGGGCGGGAGAAGCCATTACATGATTTCCTACCTAAAAAAAAGCCGAGAAACGCTTTAGTGAGTAAAAATTAGCGTGCTGAAAACCATCAGCTGACTTCTTGCACTCTAGGGGGGAGCGAAAGGGCGTGTCAGACTTACTGAATAAAATCCAACTGTCTTTCAGTTGTCATTTGCGTTCCAGGACCGTGGTAGCCCTTATAGAAATTCCCCATGGCCCTCTGTCATTCTCTGGGATGTTAATAAACTGCTCATTTATTAACTTATTTCACGGCAACCATTACAACAAGCTGCAGTACCACACGTAATTATTGTAATTAAATACAAAGCGATTGTCTGTCACGCGGACACAACACACAAACACATATACATACAGACAAACATATCTATACGCGTCATTCAGTATAATGAAGTCTTCATTCATGATGTTCCTCGTTGCACAATATCGGAGTGTGTTGCATGATTTTCCCACGGATGGGCAGTTGGTGACCAAGTTGCGAGACCTGGGTATAGACCACCCACACAGCCTGTTTTTTATAGCATAGCGTATTGTTGCGATAGTTTTACTGCTACAAAAATTATGTACAATACTAAACAAACTTATTTATGAAAACAGTTCAATTCCCGAATTGAGTTACGATTTTTCCGAATCGCTGGAAACGTTTTTTTTTTGTGACGTAACTACAAATTTACAGTTTTCAGATTTTTCCCTATACTTGTGCTATTTTTCCGAATCACTAAAAAAGTTTTTTTTTTTTGTGACGTAACAAAAAATTTACAGTTTTCAGATTTTTTCCTATACTTGTGCTATGAGACCTTACTTCATGGCAAATTTAAGGATTCTATGAATTACCCTATGAATTTTGATTCCCTTGAGAGTATCGAAATATACGTTTATTGGGACATAAACGGCCATATCTGTTTTTTTCGATAATTCGGAAGTTTGATTTTTTCACAGCTTAAAGGGGCTGCAGACCTACGTAGGTGGTTTTAATTTCAACTCGATACCTCTACGCGTTCCCGAAATAAAGGGTCTTGACAGACAGACAGACAGACGGACAACAAAGTGATCCTATAAGGGTTCCGTTTTTCCTTTTGAGGTACGAAACCCTAAAACACAGTTTCAATTACACTGAGTGTTTATATGTTTTTTACTTCTTCACGCTCGAACGGCTTAACGGACTTTGATGAAACTTAGTATATGAATAGACCATTTCCTGTAATAGCACATACAATAATTTTTATCCCGGGAATATGTACCCTTGAGAAAATTTTCTACTTAGATGCGTGCGAAGCCACTGGGTGCATCTAGTCTAAAATAACTTAAGAAAGACGACTAAGGTAGTACTGTCAATATTTTTTCGTGACAATTGAGAGCTCAAACTGAAAACGGCTTTTGACATTTTTAAAATAAAGTTTTAAAATGTATTTTAATGATAGATACTGGCAGTTTTTTTTTTATAAATACTTTGTCACAGGCGTACTAGATTTCACCTTGATTGATCAAAAAAGTGAATTTACTAGACTAAAAAGAATGCTGACGCATTAGCTTTGAAATAGGCTAAATAAACAAACCGAACGATACGAGCCAATAAGCGCGCCTTTTTAGTGCGTCTGGCTTCGTTCGTCTGGTTTGTACCGGCATGAACCAGATTAAACTGGATTGATCCAGATTTCAGATAACTACGTGCCACGTAGAGTAAACGGCGCGATTTTTCAGTGTTAGCTAAAATTTGGAGATGAAGTGAAATGGGGCTAAGTGGATTCGGGTTCGAGTTTGAAAGAGGAGAGTGGGGAAAAATT
Organism: Mythimna vitellina; assembly: GCA_949316375.1. NCBI lineage: Eukaryota > Metazoa > Arthropoda > Insecta > Lepidoptera > Noctuidae > Mythimna > Mythimna vitellina. The sequence goes on along the minus strand of OX438709.1, from coordinate 3,065,678 downwards.
ATGTATATATTTTTTGAAATAGTTTCAATTACTTATCTTGAAGATAAGTAGGATAGAGTAGGTACTGTTTATTATGTACTAGCCTCTGCTAATGGCTGCACCTGTGATAAAGTAGAAAATATGTAGCTTATATCAGTCAATTAAGTAGCATTGTACTTGATTCCGCCATCTCCTTTCTACCATCGGACAACTCGACATTCGGCGAGTATCCACCGTTATGTTGTTGAAACTTCAACGGTCCGGACTAAGCGTTTCGCTTCGTCATTTATACCGCGTACATCGAGGGACTGGAACAAATTGCCTGCTGCAGTCTTCCCGTCCAATTATAATTTAGGTCTTAAAAGCTATAGTGAATAGGCTCTTAATAAACTAGTGCACCTCACCATCAATAATTGCATTACTGCTTACCATCAGGTGGGATCGCAGTCAAGCACTGGTTTATATCAATAAAAAAAAAGAATTTTTAATATCGGTCCAGTAGATACCACATGTACCAAATTCCATATCGAAGACATTTTTAAATTTTAAAGCTTTTTCGATGAGTTTTGTCAAAGGAAATTGATTAAAATTGAAAAATACGGAAAATTTTAATATGTCATCTGATGTAGGATTTCTATGATAATAAAAGATCTAAAGAAATAAGGCCAAACGAGGATTGAAATATCATTAAACTTTAACGTTTAAGATGATGTGGCCAATTTTACTTGACCATATCATGAAGTGATCAATTTCTATGATCTGGCCACGACATATACAAAATATATAAATACAGATAGTGTAGAAAATATTTTTTCATAAACTATTTCATTGGGTGATCCTATAGCCAATTAAAACCTTTGTAGTCTTTTATTTTTACTTGTTCAAGTTTAAATACATAATCCAAATATATCTGTTTTGTTTACATTTGGATCATTTAACAATTTTGGACTAATTGTCGATTCTAAGAAACATGATATTGTTCAAACCGATTTAATGGCGGCTGGTTGAAAATCTTTAATGGTTTAATTGGACGATCAGATTGACGTAGCGGTTAATTGTGAAACGATGCCTTTTGATAAAAGGGTTCCATAACCGGAAGGTATAATATTTATTATCTTGTATAATTCAACCAAAATATTATAATAATAAACTCATGACCTAAGTTAGAATATAAGACATGAGTGTTATTAATAAATTTGAAAACTATCCTGCCAGGAAAGTTATAATTTTTAACTATCTTGCAGGTGGAACTACTGGCTAGCAGCTATGCTAGCAGCTACCATATAAAAAAAAACTATACATATAAAAGAAGAAACTGACTGGCATATCAATGCACAGCCGAAACCACTGGGACTAGGAGCGTGAAAAGTACAAGGTCTTCTTTTATAACGTAAGCGAGCACTAAGAGAGACAGAGTTTTCCAAAATTCCTCCCCTAAAGGCAAAGCGGCTGGTAGAAGCTAGTAATGTTATAAAGCAAAATGGTTAAAACTAATTGACTTTCAAAATGTTATACATATAATGTTCATTAGTATATGGGACCACTTTTTCTAAGTATACAGCATATATCTTCTTCTAGAAAAGAAAAACTTAATTTATTATTGAATTTAATTTTCGATTTAACTTCGTGTGGTTTTATTTAATTGATTTTTATTATTATAAAGTAATTTTGTATTTTCCTGAAATCGTTTATTTGAATGTACATAATTTTGTTCTGTATCCAGTAAATCAAGAATTAATAGGAAACAAAACAGAACTATTGTGGGTAATCTTCTAAGCTTTTCAGCTTTGAGATTTTCAGCCTGTCAAGGTATAGATTATATAATATCTATACAAATCGTAAATAAGCGTAAAGATATATCTTGAGCTAATAAATCATAAATAAATGATAAATGATATTTATTTTGCAAATAGGTTTTGGTGTTTCCTAGCTGACTACCCTGAGAAGAATCACCGAAACAAACTTAAGGGTCAGTCTCTTTTAAAGTCCATACAGCAAACATGTAATGGTCCAATCATATGAAAACCATACAGATTAGTGAAAGAAAGAACCACACAGATTTGAGTGGACCTGACAAGTCAGTGCGTGTATTTGTCACTATTCGTATTGCTCAACTTAGGACTACTAAGGAGCTCAACGATTTGACGAATAATACCAAGGAAATGACATTTGGCCTTTAACATTTGGCAGCTCTTGTTAAAACATGCCAAAAGCGATAGTGATTTATTTTAATAATACAAAACGTTTGGGTTTTGGTATGTGTTATTTCGGTCTCATAAATAAAAAAAGAAAAGGAAGATAAAATATTAATTTGGCGACAGTGGCCAGACAACATGAAATAAAATAAATAATGACAATCATTAAAAAGTAAATAACATTTAATGCCCACGAATTTTTGTCACCTAACTCCTCTTAAATTGCTTGAGCGATTTGGATGAAACTTTGTGTGTATACTAGAGTGGGTTCTTGGATAGTTTAAAAATACAACTGAACCCGGCAGATGGTGCAGTGGTCGCGTCCTCATTTTTTTTTTGTAATAAAAAGCAGGCTCAGGCAGGATATCGTCTGCCGCACGTATTTTTAAGTATACTTATAAATTCTTAAAGAAAATACCTATATGAGTCGTTTTTTAAATTAAGATAAAAAAATATTTACCAAAATATTTCTAATATGTTTTAGTAATAGGTATTTTGCAGAAATCGTTAAATTAATGATACATTTTAATTGTTACAGATGGTTCCAATAAAGAAGAAAATGCTGAAATACTGTAAGTACCTTCAATATTAATTATGTTACTAATAGGATCGTTATTGTGGAATTAAATCTGGGCGTATCTACTGACTAAATTATATTTATCAAACTTATTTTGTGATTTACTTACTTCAGACTTTAATTTCGTAAAGGGATTTTTTACATTAATAAATATTGAATTTTAGCTAAAGTGAATAAAACCAAAAATTTTATTTAAGTGTATCCATTGGATTCATAGGTCTTCTCTCAAAAACTGCCTTAGATTTAATTTATATACGAATTACAATCACTCCTTTTACAAACGCGAATTTCATGCCATGATACACACCACAGCATGAAATATAATTCAGTGTATATGCAATCAGATCGCAGACACTTTCAATCTTTATCGAATAAAATATCGTATAAAAAAGAGAATACGATTCGATAAACACGATATATTCCAACAATATCGTACTAGCACAGATTTTTTAATACACACACACACACCCACACTTATTTTTTTTTACAAGGGAGGCGCATTATAAATAAGATTGGGAACCCCTGGTGTAGACTATCAGGTTATTAATCACTTAGTAAGTCACGAAACTGTTCCATGATTGCCTGAATTATTTCAAATATGCTGCCACCAGGAGCCTTATCATAATTCATAAGCCGTCAATATCCCGGATCTGGCTTCACGATTTCTCGATCAGCATCAGGTATAACCTTTGGGTCATTGTCTCTCACAGACCAAGTTCTGCTATACTTTCTAATTTATTACACTCGTGAAATATCCCAAGTGTTTCAACCTAAGTGTATCAATACTTAAAAGACAACCTTTACAGCTTTGATTTAGTTGATAGTTGGTATATTATGCAATTTGCTGTCACGAACGTTTTCAATCAATATTTATGGCCCCACTTACGATATTATTGTGTTATTACCAAAACCTTTTCCAGCCCAGTGCTTGATAATTTTGAGATTCTTCCAATTTGCGACATATTACCCCACTGTTGGTCACTGCAGACTTATGTTTTTTTTTAAAATATAATTACGTCTAGAACATAATATATGTGACGGCGCCAGGAGTGGCTGAGCGATATGACCGTCATCATTTTGATTCAGTGGTACTGGGTTCATTTCGAAGGGATTTTCAATAACTATGCGCTTGAGTTTTTCCGTTAGTTATAATGTCAGTTTCACAATTCACAATTAGTTATAATGTCACTTTTACAGTTCACAATAGTGTTGTAAGTACCTATACTAAATAATTACAAACGTACGGGATAACCGACAGTTTCGTATCAAAGGTTCGGCCCTTGAAGCTGTGCAAGCCATACTGCTCTCGCTTACCGGGAACCAGCCCCTTTAATATGACTCTGCCCACGTGGCGCCAACACACATGACGTCACGGCGTTACACCCTTTGGTAGGTACCATAATAATAACAAAACAAACACTCTATAGTTAAATCTCGTTCTCCACGACATATGTATTATATTTTTTTTTAATAAAGCGTTTTTCTAGAGTAATAATTTAAAAGCTCCTATCTTACACGTACTCGTATATATTTGTTGGCATATTTTTAAAATAATATATTTGAAAATAACCACAAAATGTTCTAAACTCCAAAATAATAATGAATACTTCAAGAATACTTCTAAATTCAAACGCATACTGTAGTTTAGTGCTATAACTAAGCAGAACGAATCTATTGTCCTAACCAGCGTGATCAATACATTCAGTATCCTTTGTCTATTTCACTCATCTAACATTTTCCTCTTCATATTTCTCTATGTATCGTTTTCTTCCACTTCCAAGGCCTCTAGTATCCCTGTATGATGTCGCAACGATTCATCCTCTTTAATCCTGCTAATCCTGCTGATAAATCTAGCAAGTATGTACAACGCCACGTCACGTACCATGTTTGCTCTCCTTATCTTCTTCATACATTATGTGTCTATGTAAAATTTTGTGGAGCACTAAACTGAGAAGTTACGTTCTTTTCGAGTTGAATGTCCTTTTTGTTGGATGCTTGATTATCGTCTGGGTCTACATTGGCGTGTGTGAATTCGGTTAGAAAAGAATTGGACCGATTAAAGTTTGTTGTAGACTTGACAAAAGTAATTCATAGTTTCTACATTTACATAAGATTGCTCTCGAAGCCATAAAATTGAATGTATATCAAATTTTATAAAAAAAAGTAACAAACCAAGAAATTACTGTTATTAAATACAGAAAAGATGTTGCCACAAAATATACGAATAAGTATTCAAATATTTACTTAACAACCTCGAACAGAAGTAGTATCAAAAAGTTTTCAACCCTAAAATATATAAATTCTTCGTACAAATCCGCAGGAAAAGCTCTATCAACCAAATATCCTCCAGGAATTAGAGCGTCCCCAATTAAATATCATTATGACATCAGCTTGGTGGCTTCCTTGTCAAGAAAAGGCCTACTGTTCTACGCAAAATTAAATTTTCCTTTCAAACTACAACTTTAAATTCTTAATAGTAGAGTCATAAGGCCTAAATTTAAATTTGAAATGACTATTCGGACCGTAAAATAATTTTGGTGCTTAGATGTAGGCCACGCAGGGACCAATTTTGGTTGGTCTCTAAAACTTCTTTGTGTAGTCTCATTTTTAATGCGTGTAGTTGCATGAAGACGGGAGGGGCGGATCATGTTATGTTAGACATCTGTTGATTTATTTTTTCTTTGTTTGCTGAGGACAATGTTGACATGTCTTTTTTTTTAAATTTCGGTCTGGTGTTAGAGTAATTTCTGTCTGGCCAGTGACTTAAAACTTTTGTTATGATATAGACCGACACGTGTTGCTTGACACGTAATGAATGTGTTTTTTTTGTTCCATATTGTTACTTCCCTTCACTGTTCATTAGTTTTGAACGTGATTTTGTAAGTTCTTGTCGTCATCTTGTGGAATTTAAGATGGCTAACATAGATTGTTATTAAATGGCAGTCTCTGTAGATTGTAGTGGGCATTAATTATCCATGATTCATGATGTGAGTTATGACAATTATTGTTTTGTCTGGAAACTATTAACAATTATTCGGTTTCTAGCTTGAGAATGAGTAATGTTAGGACCACCTAGTTAAATGAAATGGTTTCTACAATTTGTTCCTTATAATTTTCTGTTATAATTCATTAAAATTTGCCTGTGAACGTTAGCCCTTGTACTAATTGCATTATTTATTTACTGCACTTACTAGTAATTAGAACATTTTACTGCATTGTTTTTAATAGCATAGACAAAATTATAGGTCTTAAACTACAGTGAAAACTTTAATCTCAATCTATAATTGAGCACTTGACTGGCTATTGGTCTAGTGGTTAGTGGCCCTGACTACTATGCCAGAGGTCATGGGTTTTTTTTTTATTGGGTGGGAAAATCATCCTAATGACATCCCCGCTCTTGGGCGGAGCGGGAGATAGTGTCAGACTCTTACTGACTAAAAACCCACTCCTGTTCCTTCGTTGCATTCGTCCCAGGGCCCCGGGTTCCGCTTTCACCCTACCCGTGGCCCCAGTAGGCTTCGACCCTAGAGGTTATGGGTTCGATTCCCACCCAGAACAAATGTTTGTGTGATGAGCACGAACATTTGTTCTGTGTCTGGTTGTAATTTATCTATAATATGTAAGTATTTAGAAATATATAAGTATGTTTATCAGTTTCTAGTACTCATAGCACAAGCTTTGCTTAGTTTGGGACTAGATGGCGTTGTGTGAAAGTTGTGGGATATTATTATTTTATATTAAGACTTAATAAAATTCCTACATTACATATTTCATTTATTCAGTTAATTTCCCCCAACGAACACGTTTTACCTCGCGCAGGTGGAAATGAGAAATTCCATTTGTTTTTATCTTAACGAAATCTGTATTATTTGGATCAGCGGAACGCGAGCAAAATTTTTATTTGAATGGAATAAATAATTACATTTCGCTGTGGTTCCAATTTCCCCGCGTTCACCCTAAGTTAGTAAAATTGTTTTATTATTCCGTACGCGATTTAAGTAAATAAAGATATGTTTGCGACATTCTTAAACAGGCAATTCTGAAATGTATATGTACCTATTTAAAATATGGTATCATTTTTCCAAAAGTGGATATCAAAAATCAACCTAATTTTTTTTTTTGTATTTGAACTAGTTAGAGGATCTTGTTTTTATTTAGCCTTTACTTTCCCACTGCTGGGAAAAAGTCTCCCCCAACTTCCAGGTATTCTTTACTCGAGCCACCTCGACCCAGCCCTTGCAGTAAGCGTCCAGGTTATCTTCCAGATCCAGATTATGCTTAGGTATGCTTACATGCACAAGTACAGTAAAAAGTCTGAAAACCATATTTTTGAAATTATATCACAAAATATGTAATGACTTTTTTGCGGTAAGTTTAAATACGAAACTTTTGGCATGCGCATCCGACTCGCACTTGACCGGTTTCTTGTGGATTGTTGCTGATTTTAAGTCATCATCATCATCATCTTCCTGCCCTTGTCCCATCTTATTTGGGGTCGCCGCACGTTTTTTTCTTCCATTCTATCCTGTCAACCGTCATACTATCACTAACTTCCTTTTCTTTCATATCACTGTTCACACAATCCATCCATCTTTTCTTAGGCATCCCTCTCCCTCTCCACCCATCCACATGTATACTCATAACTCTTTTAATAACATTTGTTTCATCTCTTCTCTTTACATGACCATACCAAGACAAACGATTCCCCTTCAACTTTTCAGTCACTGACGCCACTTTCAAACTTCCTCTAATATATTCATTTCTCGTCACACCATACATCCATCTCAACATTCTCATCATGTTGCTGATTTTAAGTATCAGTTATAATTTGTTTCAAGAAAATATGATACTTAGATCACGACTGTTCTTTAATACCATATTATTTGTAGGTAGTGCTTTATTTAGAACATTAATGATTTTCTAACATATAAAATGCTGAGTCATCATGAATTGATACAATTTTTAATAATGATATATCAGGTGTTTGGGATCGTTTAACAGGTGCCAAATGGGTTTTCTAGGAATTGACACCTTTAAGAGCCAACGACTTATTTTATTTTTAAAATAATAATAGTTTGATGTTATGATGTTACGCGTATCGGAAGACGTAGTGTTGGAAGGCCCCCTACAAGGTGGACCGATGACCTGGTGAAGGTTGCGGGAATCCAATGGATGCGAGACGTACAGGACCGTTCATCGTGGCGACATTTGGGGGAGGCCTATGTCCAGCAGTGGACGTTTATCGACTGAAATGATGATGATGATGTTATGAGGCTCTCCTTCTTGCATCGTATTCCTCAATATTCAGGGTCGTGTCACTTTCTTCTGTACGATATTCCTCTGTCTTGTTCTGTCTCTGGCTAAGTGAAAGGCATTGTGTACCTTCTGTAGAGTCAAGAGCAGAGCGGTTCTGGTCGAACCAACTTTGTGGGACCCACGAGGTTTTTTTCCGTTTACGTTCACGATGAGTCTTTTGAGGTTACCCCCGTCACTTCTTTCTTCCATTCTGTCCTGCCAAACGTCACACTATCACTGACTCCTTTTTAGGGTTCCGTATCTCAAAAGAAAAAAATGAAACCCTTATTTTACCGACTAAACATCCACTCGTGTTCCTTCATTGCCATTGTTCCTGGGGCCTGGGATCTCTTTCGCATCACCCATGGCCCAGTAGACTTCGACCATGCTGGGCCCCTAAGTTTGCTGACATCTCCTTGAGGCGCGTGTGGAACACTACGTGTCGTCGACGACTTGGGCTCGGTCCGGACAGTTACCAGACGGTCGGACGGCGAGCTACCCGCAAACCCACGCCTACGGTGGCCGGAAATCGGCATCGGAATCCTGGCGGCTGGGGCGCGAGGGCCATTGCCCTGCACGTGTGGCCGCCTCCTTTGCTAGCATTACTACTTTGCAGAAGGAGGCGACCGCCTGCCACTCTTCCTCACTCCGGACCATGGCCTGTACTAAGGCCCGGCGCGAGAGATCGCTACCGCCGATCACCCCCACGAGGACACGGCGGTGCTCTGCCTAGGCGGGTCATACCTCTACCATATGCTCCACCGTGTCCTCCGGGCGGTCCACACAATGATGACACCCGGGTGTTTCTTCCGCACGAATCCGGTGCAGGAAACTCCCGAACGTACCTGCGTATGCGGAAGGTAAGTACGCTGTGATGTCTTTCCAGCCACTCCTCAAAGAGGGGACTTACCACTATAATTATGGTGTGCCCATGAATGGCGTTAGATGAAGTAACAAGCTTTTAAACCATGCTCGATGTTGACGACAGGCGAGTGAAAAAGGACCCTCTTAAGTTGATAAAATGCCAGTCTGTCACATCTCTGCCTACTTCATTATGGTATACAAGCGTAATACTACATTATACGTCCGTCACTACGTGATTCACACTCACACAATACAAACACACTCATACAACTCGTACATCGGTCTCATACATTGTTTGTACATCTATAGCTATATAAAGCTCATTTTGTACCTTTAAAGACTCCATTCACGACAAACAGCCCATTCTTCAACTCTTCATCAGCCTTTTTGTATTCAAAAACGTTAACAGAACCTTAATTTTACACCCATAGAGTCCAAATTCGAAAAGCTCCAATAATACGAACAGCAAATCTAATTTTGTTTCCATGCAAATCGATTTGCGTTCGGAAAAATGTTAAATAAATCGTAAGCTTCTCCATATAAGGTTGAGTTTGCAGTGGGTTTTGATTCATGGGGTGTATAATGGGTTATTGAAAGGACACGTGCAGCTCGGCCCAGATGCGTGGAGATACATATGCAAATGTCCTTTGTTGTGTACATCATTGCATCACAGTAACGGTATATAATTATAACGCCGAGAGCCTCAAGGCTTATAATTTGGTGCCAAATTTGGAGCCATTTCGAAGCCTTTCAGACTATTCTGAGAGAATTGGGGGAAGGGCGGATGAATTTGTTATTTCACGCTTGTGTTTTACTAATGAGCTTAAAATTTGGGCTGAGGTGCTTTATAATTATTGAGGAAAGTATATTTTTAAAAGGTCACTTTAAAATGTCTACCTAAGTTTATATAATCCATCATTATCCCTCATTCTTTCGGTACGTATTTAGACTATTAAATATTAGTATTAATTAGTAGTTACTGGGTGCCTGTACCAGGTACCTGGTACTACATACTAAGCTATCTTTATTTGTTGCAATTTTTAATTTCATTATCATCATCATCGTCATTTTAGCCAAAAGACGTAATTTTTAATTTATTTCAATGTAATTCAACTTTTTATGTGACTATGTTTTTTTTTTATAATGTATATTCCTCCTATAGAAGAGAGATGCACGCCTATAAGTTACAAAATCACCAGACTGTTATTCTTCATTGAACTAGTGGATAATTCGTTAATATATTAATAAATAAATAAATACTAGCTGACCCGTGGCCATTTCGCCAGCAATCAAATTGTTTTTTTTTTGTTAAAAATAGTGTTAATTATCTTACTAAAATATAGCTAGTCAATAAATAATAGAAAAAAAACCAAAACAAAATTCTGCAAAAATATTATTTTAGTTTAAAGTAAAGTTTTCTCTATTTTATTCTATTCAATTCTAATAATTTAGCTTTCTACTAGTGAAAATTCAAAATCGGTTTAAAAACTCCAGTGGTAAACACTGGAATTTCCTACATAGAAACACACATACTTTACCTCTATATAATATAAGTGTAGACTAGTGACCCGTCTCGGCATTTCACTGGCACAAATTATATACATAAACCTTTCTCAGTAATTGCTCTTTCTATTAGTTAAAACCGTAACAAAATCCGTCACATGATTTAGGAAAAATTAGTCAGTAAACAGACAGACGCGGAAAGTGACTTTATTTTGTTTGAGAAAAGTTGTCAAAAATGCTCTTGACAAATAAAAAATAGAATGGAATTCCCTGCCCCCCTGGCCAAGTTACGATTGTTTCGTTTGCGTCGAACGCCTCGAGTAGGCTGATAGCTACAGCCTAGGATCTTTAGGTCAATAATGCATAGGTTACTTCTGCCTAGAAGTAACGGCCACATCATCGCTTACCATCAGGTGAGATAGTGATCAAACGTAGGCTTATCCACAAATATCATATGTAAAACCCATATAATGGACATTAACCCTCTCTTCACAAATCTAATGACTCCGTTCAAAAGAAAAATCATTGATTTTATGCTTCACCACCCCACAAACAAACTACAACACAATTCTTCCGTCTCACTACATATTTTAAAGCACTTCAAACGCTAGCTTTAATTGTAACATAAACATTTTTGTTACAAAACTGAAACAATGAAACATTTGGTGCGAAACACTTCACATTGTAACATTCGTTCGTAACGAAATGTTACATTTATTTTTGGATATATTCCTCTGTTTAAAATTGTTTTAATTACGTGGAAACTGGCTGGAGCCATGTGTTTTAACAATTTATAAATATGAGTAAAAATGGTGGAATATTTTTGTGCTAGGTAACTATCTAGTTTTATCTAGTATTCTAGTAGTATAGTGTGGTATTAACAGACCACAGCATCATTCTGCTTCTGAAAGGAAAACCCGAGGCCCTGGAACGCAAGGCAAAAAATATAGGAGTGGGTTTTAGTCAGTAAAAGTCTGATACACCCTCCCGCTCCATACTAGCGATAGAAGTCATTGATAGAAAAGAAAGAAAAAACGTTTAATCGTACCTCACATATACAGTGACAGATGACATATCAAAATTTTCCGTATTTTTCAATTGAAATCAATTTCCTTTGAAAAACTCATCGAAAGAGCTTTAAAATTTAAGAAATGTCTTCGGTATAGGATTTGGTACATGTGGATTCCTGGAGGAACGCTGGCCAGATGCTGCGTAAGCGAGCGTACGTGACCCACCACCACACCGTCGTGCTCCTTTGATGACTACCACTCCACCGCACACATGATGTTAGAAAGTAGCAGATTCTGAAATAATTGACCTCCATTGGTGTAATTGCTGCAAGGCGTTCTGATGTGAGAATAAACAAACAAATAATAAACAAACAAACAAACAGTACAATTACTTAAGTATGAAAAAAATAACTTTAAAATCTGTGCAAGGCCAAAAAGGCGCCTAACTCAGCATATGCTGCGATATTTAAGACGATAAATAACGCAGCGCTGATATTCTGTTAGGGACCTCGGTGATGCCACGGTCACACTCACGGAGGTTAAACAAAACTATGTAGGTATCGAAACAAAATAATAAATACAAAATTTGATAAAACAAACATTGGTAAAAAGCGTGAAATTATGTTAATAATGACTTCTACCACCTAAAAAAACCACATATCACTTTTTTCATATTCCCCTACTCTTGTAGTCAGCCATCATACGATACAATAGACTACAAACTAATAGATAATTTAAAAGGTTAATAACCGAGGTCGCTATAGAATAGAATTACGGACTCGTCTTGTTAGCACATTCTTTTGTCTTGAAATGATAACAAGAAACAGTTAAGTATCGTTTATTTTCTCATAGGGCCATCTTTACTGACGCACACTAATTTTATAAAGTTGAAAGTTTATGTGAAAAAGTGTGTATGTTTGTTACTTCTTCATGCTCAAACGGCTCAACAGATTTAGATAACTTTTGACACACGGGTAGACTATATTCTGAAATAGGACTTCGAGTACTTTTTAATACGAAAATATGTTCCCCTAGGATATTTTTAGGGTTTCGTACCTCATAAGGAAATAACGGAACCCTTGTAGGGACATCTATGGCGTAACTTAAGAACTAAACCTGTATCGCTCAATCAAAGTTCTCCGCGTAATTAGAACATATAGAACAGCCCAAAATCATCTATCGGGCAGTTGCCCACCAGACATAACACCCGTCTGGTCGGAGGAACCTCCCTTTTCAACGGAGGTTTGCGGGACTTTACCCTCTGTTCCGTATACCTCCAAACCCTTATAGGATGGTGTCTGTATGTCTGTCAAGACCCTTTACCTTGAGAGCGCGTTGTGGTATCGAGTTGAAATTAAAACCATATATACTACTCTAAACTAAATAGGGCCCACCATGTTTTTTTGCTGCAACTTAAAATTGAACTAAAACATTCAGTTTTTATGAATACACAAGTTTCAAGTGAGCATTTAGGAATAACGTAAACATGAACAATAGAAACATTTGTTTATTTTGTTTAATAAAAACACAAAATAACAGTTTTTAGGAAAAATTACACAAAATAAAGGAAAAACATAATCTTGTAAAGCACAACTATTCTGGAAAAAAATATGGTGCTTGTTATTTTTTAATAACGAGTAGGTCCTCCTCTGCTCCGTATGCACTCTCTGAGCCTATCTGGGACACTTTCAATCAAGTGAGTTACGTTTAGTTCCGGTATTTGTTCCCAACAGACTTTCAAAGCGTTAATGAGCTCCTGCTGGCTGTTCACATCACTGTAACGTTCTTTCAGGCGTCTTTTGAGCTGATCCCATAAATGTTCGATGGGGTTGAGGTCGGGACTCATTGCTGGCCATGGCAAAACGGTGATATTGGCTTCAGAGAGTGCTCTTTGTGTAGTGCGGGCTGTGTGTGCGCGAGCATTGTCATGCATAAAGACAAAGTTATTGCCCACTCTTTGTGAAAATGGGGTGACATGTGGCCGGATTATTTGCTCGATGTAACTGGCGGCGGTTACGGTATCTTCATTCTGAATTACCAGCTCTGTTTTGCCGTGTAAGCAAATTCCACCCCATACCATAACACTGGGACCCCCAAATCGGTCTGTTCCATGCACGCATGGTTCAGAAAAATGTTCCCCTTCTTTTCTCCACACGCGTATCCATCTGTCGTCACTGTAAAACTTTACTTTACACTCCTCCTAAAAAGCACATTCCTCCAGTTATCCATAGTCCATTCCAAATGTTCCCGGGCGTGCCTTAAGCGTGCTGCACGATGAGCCCTCGTTAGTTTTAGTCGAATAGCACGTACTCTGGAGTGTTGTCCATCTTCGTGAAGCCGATTCCGAATGGTTTGATCGCTGACTCTCGTCCCTGTAGATTGCCGTAGTCGAGTTTGTAAGGTCCGAGCGGTTACAGTACGCTCCCGACGTGCGGTTAACCTTAGGTATCGGTCTTCCTGGGCAGTTGTAGCCCTAACTCTTCCTGTGCCAGGTCTCCTAGCTACACTTCCGGTCTCCTGATACCGTTCCCAAACGTTTCGGATCGCTCGTCGCGATACACCGAGGTGTATAGCCACAGATCTCTGAGACTGTCCCTCTTGTAGCAAAAATACTGCTCTTGCAGCGGTTTCCATGTCCATATGTCGTCGAGAACTAGGCATAGTGATCACAACTAACACAGGAAACAAACAAAATGGTTAAAAACGTGAGTGTTCCACAACAGCGTTTGGTGTAGACTGAAAACTTAAGTGACTGAGAATTTGTGCATTCGATGTTTTTTTCGAGTACTTCACTTTTTTAGCTACCCTCTTGATATCAATATGAATGTTGTTGGAATAAATATTGATAAGGGCTCTTAAACATGTCACCTTGACGGTTCAAACCATAACTTTGTCAACAACTACACAGATAACTTTATTTAGACCAAAATAGAGACTGATTCGAGGTGGGCCCTATTTTGTTTTGAGTAGTATATTTAAGTCTGCGGTTCATTGAAGCTGTGAATAAATCAAACTTCTAAGTTAGCGAAAAAAAAAAGGTACGGCCGTTTATGATGTAAAAAATGTGTATTTCGACACTTTTGAGGAAGTCAAAATTAATAGGGAACTTCCCGTTGACCTAGAATCCTGAAATTTGGCATGAAGCAAGGTCTCATAGCACAAGTATAAGAAAAAATCATAGTTTTTTTTATATCACGCGGGCAAAGCAGCAACTAGTGGATATTATAAAAGCAAAAGTTTATGAGAAAAAGTTTGTATGTTTGTTACTCCTTCATGCTCAAACGGCTCAACGGATTTTGATGAAATTCGGCACACGGATAGATTATATCCTGAAATAGGACATGGAATACTTTTTGTCATAGGAGTATGCTACCTAGAGATGTTTTTTGTCATTCACGTGGGCTTAGCCGTTGGCAGAAACTAAATTTATAATATCATGAATCTGATATTACCACTTTATTTATGGATACCTTGCCTTACTACCTGCTTTTCAAACCCCCTGGAGATCACGGTGAAAATACAAGTTCCTATATAGTTTACTCTTTTACCTTACTCCTCTTATTTTTGCCTGTTCTAACTTTCTAAGGCAGTCGACCGTCCTTTGGGAATCCATGGTCCTGATCGGTCGCTGTTTTCTTTATTCAAATGGTTAGGTACCACTTTAAGCTAGTACAGTGAACTAAATGCTAAGTTTACACATAATAGGCGTAAACTTGGTTTTTTTTATGGTGGCCCAGTGATATCGGCCCCGACTTAATTACAAGTTGTTGAAGGTCGTGGGTTCAAACCTAGGCAGGCGCATTACTTTTTGTAATTTATTTCATCACTACTGCTCTGAAAACGGTGAAGGAAAACATCCAACAAATGAACCAAAAATTTGAAGACATGTGACATTTACTAATCCGCTGTGGGCCCGCGTGGCGGATTGTGGCCCATTCCCTCTCCTAGAGAGGAGGCCTGAGTCACAGCCGTGGGAACAGAATCAAAATCATCTTCTTCATCTTCAAACTCTTGTCCCGTGTCATTTGGGGTCAGCGCAACACGTTTTTTTCTTCTATTTTGTCCTGTTACCCGTAATGCTATCACTAACTCCCTTTTCTTTTTTATCACTCTTCATACAATCCATCCATCTTTTCTTTGGCCTCCCTCTGCCTTTACATCCATCCACATGTATACTCATAACTCGTTTAGTAACATGCCTTTCATCCCTCCTTTATCTGACCATACCAAAACAAACGATTCCTTTTCATCTTTGTCACTGGAACCACTTTCGAACTTCCTCTAATGTATTCATTACTCGCTTTATCCATTCTCGTCACACCACACACCCATCTCAACACTTTATAAAATGTTTTAGAAGGGTCTGTATTATATGTCTTATTACAGGACTCCATCGGTTTACCAGTATCCCAAATTTTATCTTTTATTCAGTCGTTTGAGCGTGAAACAGTAAAAAACACAAATGAATAATCGCAGCTTTATGCTGAGCGTAATGAGCGCAGCTTTATGCTGAGCGTTCGGCGGTTTTGCGCGTCTATCGCGTTATCTTTCCTATCTATTGATTATGTTTGTTAGCTATTTTTAAGATTGCGTCATTTCATACAAAACGGCCAGCGCTCAGCAAAATGCTGGGGCTTGTGTAAGACAGAGCCTTAGCGCTGATTTTCAGCACGAGCAGTCGTGAGACGGTGAGACGTTGATCAGTCAGCAAGAATTACATATTATATACTTAAAATCACTGAATAAACAAACCAAAAACATAAATAACAATAAACCATTACATATACATATAGGCGTACAAAAACAAAAACAACAAAACAAGGTTGGCAAAAAAAATTCTAATGACTTCTTCCGTTCTAAGGCGGCGAGAGAGGGCGGTTACCATGACGTTTAAAGTAAGATTGTTTTATTCTTATTCCATTGTGGGTAAGAGATGGCGCTAGACAACCTGTATATCTCTGTCTCTTACCCACACTGAAATAAGAATGAAACAATCTTACTTTGAACATCATGGTAACCCACTAAAACCACTCTTATTTTCCTTCTTTGCTTTGCGTTCCAGGACCCCAGATTTTTTTTTTTGAAGCCTATGGACCCATATAACGAGAAATTAATAAGAAATAAATGCGTGGAACCTTAAAACGGTCATTTCAACTCGATGGCGGATTATCCTAGAATTAATAACAACCTAAGGATTTACCTTTGAAAATTTTCTTGCTGCGTAATTATTATATACGCTGTAAAAATGTGTAAGCATAATTTACCTTCTATCTTGGTTTTTCTTTTTGTAAGATAAATAAGACGCAAAAAATTATTATTAAAGAAATTATTAAGAAATTATTTAAGTAAAGTTTTTCTTTACAAGGAATAACATTTTATTTGTTTAAGGTTGGAAATCATTCAATAACTTTTCTCGCTCTAAGGTAGAGTTGGGAGGGCGCTTCAGACTTTTACTGACTAAAACCACACCTGTGTCTTTAAGTTGCCCTTTGCGTTCTAGGACCACGAGTCCAGCAAGCCCAGGGCATCGGCCCTTACGTGTCCTTTCGTTTCTTTGAGGAACGCTTGAAATACTACACGCTGTCGACAACTTGGCGTGCTACCCATTGATCTCCATCATTTTTTCTGCGAGCAAATATAGCTCTACCCACTGCCCCTTAAGTATAATATAATACTATATAATATTCCACAACTATCACACAACGCCATCTAGTGTCAAGCTAAGCAAAGTTTGTGTTATGAGTACTAGACAACTGATAAACATACTTATATATTTCTAAATACAGACATATAATAGATAAATGACACCCAGACACAGAACAAGTATCGTGAACATCACACAAACATTTGTGCTGGATGGGAATCGAACCCACGACCTGCGGCATAGCAGTAAGAACCACTGACCACTAGACCAACTGGCCAGTCATAACTTTGGCGATTCTCTAATGGCTTTCGCTTCGTCCCCGTCAGGGGGCGTAGCAGGCAGTGTCAGGGCTTCGCCCTCTGACCGCGGAATCCAGCCGGGGTCCGTTACAACGGACCCGTCATTATGTTGCCTAGCTAAGCTCGGCGGTTGTAGAGGAGATGGCTCTGTGTGTATATGTTTGTATGTGTGCACTGTGGGCACGTCACGGCGCTGCTGGACACAGCGCCGACTCTTCACGACATACCGGCGGTTGGTCCCCGCCAGGTGAGATCCCTAGGGGAAGCCCGGCAGGAGACGACCAGCGACTTGGCTATGTCAGTAACCTTGGTTAAGTACATAGGTGTATCCTCCTTTTCCCACATCCCCTTTTATCCTTATACATTTCTTTTTTTATTTTCATTCAATTCAGACCTTTTACTCACGTACACTTATGAAAGGTTTCCTGCTTTACACATGCAACATTTGAATATCAATGCTAAAATGATGTCAAGTTTTTTTTTTTATCTGTAAAAAGGTCGTTAAACTCGGTAGTACTATGGGCTGGTTTTAAAAAGAATTTATCTGTAGAGGACATCGATTTAAGAGGGCCCTCTCCCACTCACCTATCACCTATTAGATAGCGCGAGCGATATGTATCTTAGGCTCCAAATAAGGGTTAATCATCAGCATCCGGCGCATAATCATACATACTACCTAAGCTCTTTTTTCTAGCCCTTACTGCCCCACCGCTGGACAAAGTCTTCCTTTAAGACCTTCGAGGTATACTTCTCTGGCACCGTATTGAACCAATCCTCGTGTTAAGCTCTTAAGAGGGCCCTTTTCCACTCGCCTACCGTCAACGTCGAGCATGGTTTTAAAGCTTGTTGCTTCATCTAACGTAATCCAACGCGATGTTTGATGAAGATGCAACGCGAAAACAGAGATATAAAGCATGTTGGCATTCCGTAATTCTGTGATTTACTCGAATATTTCACAAGACGTGTTCCAAGAAATACGTGTTTTTTTAAAACCCTTAAAAGTTTTTGGAGAAAAATTGACGTTATTCAGTCAATCTCGATTAAATGTGCAAGACTTCTGTAGATGTATTTTTTTATATTTTTAATGTATGAGTACATTATAGAGTGCCAGAGTTCACGTAAAAAAGCAAATTTTCAGAGGTCTTTACTGGATTAGTTTTACACAAATTTATATTTTGATTTCTATAGAAGCCTAGATAATATCCACAAGATAGCTGTGTATCCATTTCTAGAGAAAGATGTGTAATAACATCATAATCACGTAAGAGCGGTTGTATGAAAATGTACCTCGGGTTGGCCGCTCTTAAGGTCAGGTTATGAGCCACTTTTTTAGAGGAAAATCATCATCTATTATGTCGCAGCCGTATCGTATAACACACTATTGCACATGTTCACCTAGATTTCAGTTCGGCTAATATAAAGTAAGAATAACGTGGTTTAGTAGCATTACTTAATTCATCATCATCATCATTTCAGCCGAAAGACGTCCACTGTTGGTCATAGGCCTCCCCCAATCGACGCTACAATTTCCGATCCTGTGCGTCTTGCATCCATCGCACCGCAGGTTCTAGAGTGGCGACCGCGCACCGGAAAACGCAGCGTTGGAGGGCCTCCCACAAGGTGGACCGACGACCTGGTGAGAGTCGCGGGGATTACTTAATTATTATTTCTTTATTGTCAGGTAACTGAGGCCCATAAATAAAATACACAATATTAAAATCTTACATAAAATACATGATAAACTAATACATATTAAAAATGCCACAAACAATAAATTATAATTATACACGTAACATCGGCGTCGTGTTCCGCTGGTGTTACGTAACCGTCCTCGGAAACGTCGATACACGACCCCTTTTGGTCAAAAGTCCTCTCTCAAAAAGGTCTCTAGATGGTAGGTTAGAACTCGTATCACGAATGACTTTAAGTTGGGTGTCGTGGCGCGAATAGCGACGTTTTACAATCCGGCGCGCCTACTTGTAATACGGCGTGTTTTGCGAAACGACTTCGACATATACATATATTTGGGCAAATAAAATTTCTTATTCTTATCAAATGGCTCCTCCTATTCTGCGTAGAGCGAGAGGGAGTGTCACACTTTTATTGACTAAAGCCCACCGATCAGTCTTCTGTTGCCTTTTGCGTTCAGGAACACTGGAACTCTTTCAAACAATACTGTAACCCAATTCCTGATGTCCAGTGCTTACAATTTCTGAATGAGTTCCTCTTAATCATTTCATGTATCAATAAATAAATCTACTTACTTAAAAAACATTTCACTGCAATCAAAACGGTGAAGGAAAACATCGTGAGGCAACCGGCGTGTCTCAGAACAAAAATTACGAAAAAATGTGACATCCACCAATCTGCACTGGGCCGGCGTGGTGGATTACGGCCCATTCCCTCTCCTATAGAGGAGGCCTGAGTTCCAGCAGTGGGAATATTACAAGGCCGATTATTTTTATGTTATGTATGTATGTTTGCTGATGACTACAAACAAACTGTTTCCGAAACAGGAGAAAAAACAAATAATTTCAATGAAAAAGGACATGGGATATTTACTGAATTCTATCAAAAGCTTTCGATAAACACTCGCAGATATTTTTACAAAAGGAATACATCAAAAGTTTACAAACATTTATTTAACAGGGAACAATATTATTAAGGGCTTATTGCAACGTTATATTACGGATTAAGTCCCCTGTAGAACCTTCTGGGGCCACGAAACAGACGGACATATATAATGAATATTTTGGACTAAAATAGTAAAATAAGTGTACCTAAGTGTAAAATGGGAGTCCCACCCATATGAAAGTAAGGAGATGCATGGCAAAAAGATACAGTAATAATATTAATATATTTATATGCTAAAAAACATGGTATAAAAGGTGGTAAAAAGGTACAAATATGAGCCAACATGTTTCGCTAAGTATTAGCATGCAAATTTTGTAAGTAAGTACCTATCTACATTAATTTCTTTTTTCAATGTAATCCTTTACACAATAAAAATTATTAATCAATAACCATTGATACAATTTTTTCTGTATGCGGAATGTAAGAGCGAGAGGCAAAAGTGCGAGAACTGGCATAAAAGGGTTGTAGCAGTTATCAGGATCAGACTTATCTACCTGCTTAGTTGGAGGATCCTCCCTTTTCAATGGAGGTATGTAGGACTTTAGACTCTGTTCCGCATACCTGTAAAGAATCAAAAAAGTCATCAATATTGCTATTACAATTTGGTTTTCCCTAATTTGACAAGGTCAAATTGAACGACGTCAGTGATTTCACCAGTATTTTCTGGCCCGAAGGTTTTTTTGGGAAATTATTCAATGACTTCTCGTGGTCTAAAGCGGAGCGAAAGGAAGTGTCAGACTGACTAAAACCCACTCCTTTGTTCCTTCTTTACTTTGCGTTCTAGAACTCTGGGTTTCCCTTGCGGCCCTTCTGGCCTGAGAATAATATCACTAAATCTCGCTTATTTAGTGGCCACACACCATGGGCTTATAATAACCATTCCAACGTATCTTATGGAGATTAGTTCTTATATAAAATTTACATAGGCCCACATTATAAAACCGTTCATAATAGATTTGTATTATGTATTAAATTGAAGATTGTATCTCCTCGCTGCGTCACTGGAGGTCTTCAAATATTTTGCGATATCGTTGGCTTATGAAGTCTTTATCAGTGGTTTCTCCTGCGTGAAAGTGGAATATGATCCAAGGGGAACATATTAAAGGGCAGAAAAGTATATCCCATTGGTAGTCCCTGGCCTGCCTGCATCCCAATGGATGCAGGCAGGCCAAAAAAGCCATGCCATACTTAAATAGAAGCCTAATCAATAACCATCTGCGACTGGACAGAGGCAGCCTGCGCGTGGTGGTGGAGACCATCACTGGACACTGCTCACTGAACAAAAACTTCTTCACAATAAATATCCCAGATAGTCTTCTGTGCAGAGCAGCATGCAGTTGGAGGAAACTGTCGCGCACGTGCTCCTCGAGTGCACAGCCGTCAGGGAAATTAAGAACTCGAACCTTGGGATTACCGAATTCACTCATAGACGCCCTGAGCATACTGACAGAACTCATCTGCTCTTAGTGAGAGGTGGGCTGGTTGGCATGAAGACTGCCATGGCCCTCGCACAATGGTTCACGTAGGACTAAGTGCGGAAACCGTTCACAAAGATAACCCTAATTTATTCTCCATGGGGAAGACGAAGCTTTGCCTTCGTCTTTTCCATGGAGGATTAGGAACGGAACAGGAGTCTGATACGCCCTCCCACACCACCCAAGTGCGAGAGAAGTCACTGGATGAATTCCCACCAAAAAAAAAACATCCTAATCCTCTGCCGGGGTTGCGGAATTGTTCGAAATACTGTGGTCCTAGAACGCAAAGGGCCACTGATCACAGTACACAGTAAAACTCTATTTCTCTCGTTCCGCCCAGAGCGGGCATGGTTATTTGATGATATCCCATTAGGTACCATTTCCTACACTGATAAGACGATCTTGTATTAATTTAGCTCAGTCTTCTGAACCGAACCCTTCATTAGTGAGCCGTGATCTGCCTTACAGTTAGCTAGTCTACATCCACTACGTCCCTTCACTTTCTGTATATCTTGATAAGGAATCATTAAAATATTTCGTAAGCTGTACCAGCTTTTAGTTTTAGACTTAATTAAAATAATTTAGTTGTCGCGATTTTATGGGTTTTGCAATTTAGAAAATCTTACAGCAGTCGTGCCAATAGGTGTCGTGTTACCCAATATCTGGGTTGTGGAGGCACTGCAGGGTCAAAGGCATTTGGGGCCAAGGGTCTGATTCTTAAAGGAAGACTCGGCCCTGGTACGAAAGGCAACGAAGAAACAGGAGTGGGTTTTTAATCAGTAGTGTGTGTATGTTTGTTACTTTTTCATGCTCCAACAGTAAATAAAACAATTTGATTTGATTTGATTTGACAGCCTAACAAATTTGTATGAAACTTGGTATACGAGTAAGCCAAGTCCTGGAATAGCACATAGGATTTATAGGATTTTAAGATTTTTTATCCCGGTAATATATTTCCTTGGTATAAGTAATTTCCTACTATTACGCGGGTGAAGCTGCTAGCGGCAACTTGTTTGGAATTTGAGTTTAAATCTACACTAATATTAGAAAGTTTTTTATTTTTTTTTATTAATTAAAGTTAATCTTTGAAAGTAATGGTCCGATTGCTAATTTTTTTTCACCGATAGAAAGCTGTTTTATTCCTGAGTGACATAGTATAGTCTATGTCACTGTCACCAATACTGACAAATGCTTGCACTGACTGGACAGGTCCGCTCAGAACTGTATGGAACTTTTCTTCAAAAGACCACCTCAGACTCCAACCTGCATGGTTCTCATATGATTTGATCATTACATGTTTGCTGTATGGACTTTAAAAGAGACTTTGCCCCTGAGTTTGTTTCAGTGTTTCTTCTCAGAATAGTCAGCTAGGGACACACAAAAAAAAAAAACGTGTAAAAGTGTTTTTAAAAAACCTATTTGCAAAATTAATATCATTTATCATATTTTATGTACGCGAGCGAAGCCACTGGCAAAAGCTTGGCAGAAATATTGCCATGTTTACTTTTAAAACCAGTAGCAAAGTACTCATAATATTATGCTATTACCCTCAGCGGTGATTGGGTTGCCAACCCGATAAAGTAGAATCATCAAAATAATTGCCCTAGCCGCAGACTCGGCGCGAACACATCTGAAATATAAAGTACATTAACTTATTAAGGATAAAATGCATCCATTAATGAAATTAATAGTGATAGTATGAATATACTTTGGATCATTTTTGTATCCGACTTTTATTAAATTTATAATAATATTCACACAACTATCACACGACGCCGTCTAGTCCTAAGCTAAGCAGAGCTTGTGTTATGAGTACTAGACAACAGATAAACACACTTAAATATTTCTAAATACATACATATTATAGATAAATTACACCTAGATATAGAAAAAATTATTGTGCTCATCACACAAACATTTGTCCTGGGTGGAAATCGAACCCACGACCTCCGACATAGCAGTCAGGGCCACTAACTACTAGACCAACAGGCCAGTTAATGTATATAATTTTTTTTTTCGGTAGGAAAATCATCCCTCGCTCTTGGGCGAGAGATAGTGTCAGACTTTTACTGACTAAAAACCCACTCCTGTTCCTTCGTTGCCTTTCATACCAGGGCCGAGTCTTCCTTTTGGTTTGATGACCACTTCTTGATGCGCGCGTGGAACTCTACACGCCGTCGACGACTTGTTCTCGGTCCGGACGGTTACCGGACGGTCGAACGGTGAGCTACCCATTGCACACCGTACTCAAGCCTGCGTCTACGGCGGCCGGAAATCGAGATCGGAATCCCGGCGGCTGGGGCGCGGGGGCCACTCCTCAAAGAGGGGACTTACCGCCATAATTATGGCGTGCCCAAATTGTATTTACATTTAAAGTCAGCTCAAAAGTGTGGATAGATGGAGAGGGAGAGAAAGGCCAAAGAAAAGATCGATAGATTGTGTGAGGAGTGATAAAAAAGAATAGGGTGTTAGTGATAACAGGACGGGTGATGAGAAGAGAAGAAAAAACGTTGTGCCGACCGTAGAAGTAACCTATTCACTTCTGACTTAAAGGCCCCTAGGTACTAGCTAATAGAAAACACGACAACAAAGAATTATTACACACCTTAGCTGTACACATAATGCAAATACATGCTGAAATTCTTATCAAAACTTATTTTTTTATTATTTATAGACACGCGTTTGACCACCATCTCACCCGCTGTAAAGCAATTAATTATTTAATTGAAATTCATTTATTTCGGAAACCAGTCCATATTGATTACAAAATTTTTACATTAAAATATTAAATTTAAAAAATATACACATTACAAAAACACAAAATTACAATAATGTCATTAAAAACACAATAAATTATAATTAGTCAATTACAATAAAATAAAATACACATAATAATAAAATAAAATATACACAAATGTTTTATATTAGCCTAAATTTGGGTTTGGCTCCGGAGTGCTCTACATGCAGCCTGGTCCAGTACCGCATCACCGGGCAATCCAGATCCAGAGCCATCCTCCAGGCGAACAATTGAAGGTAGCTGTTGGAACTGCCTCGTATGCGGTGCATTAGGGACACAACTCTCTTGCGAATTAAAATGGTGTGGTCGACGGTAAAGCACGTTTGCCTAGAAGTAACCAATTCAGTCCTAATTTAAAGACTCCTAGGTGTTATCTATCAGGAAACACAGACCCCAGAAGAGAATTCCACTCCTTAGCTGTACACACAATGCAAAAGCACGATGTAATTCCTATCAAAACTTTAATTTTTATTATTTATAAGCACGCGTTTGACCACCATCTCACCCGATGTTAAGCAATGGTCAACGATAAAGCACGTTTGCCTATAAGTAACCTAATCACTCCTGATTTAAAGACTCCTAGGTGTTATCTATCAGGAAACACAGACCCCAGAAGAGAATTCCACTCTTTAGCTGTACACACAATGCAAATGCACGATATAATTCCTATCAAAACCTACATGAAATTCTCCTGAAACTATATTTATCTCCATATTTCCTTCTTATCCTTGCTCAGTAACGAAAGCTTGCATGTATGAGTTTCCAATTCATAACTATTAGCCTATTTTCAGCTGTGAATTACGTTATGTAGGTACAGTCATCAGCATAAATACCTGACGCTTACAAGAAATTAAAAAAGCACAAAACGTTTTGGGAACACATTCATTGTGCGTACAGGTAAGGAGTGGAATTCCCTTCTGGAGTCTGTGTTTCCAGATAGCTATAATTTAGGGGTCAAGTCAAGAGTGAATAGGTTACTTATAGGCAAACGGCTCCACCGACAAACAAATCATCACTTACCTTCAGATGAGATAGTGGTCAAGCGTAAACCTATGAAAAATAATTTAAAAAAAAATTGTAGTGAAATATTTTTGATAAATTACCTCTTTCATCATATAATTGCATAATTATGAAACCTTAAAAGATTAAAAAAGTGGTGTTTCTTGTATGTTCTTCTCCACAGAGAGCAACGCTTTGGAATGTGCAATATAGCTTCACTTTTTTACTGACCGACATTTTGAAATTAAATTTATTTACTTATTCACTTTCACTACATACTTTTATAAATTTTTAAATAATTCTTGCACAAAATTGATTTAAAAAAAAAGTTTTAAAATAAAAAATAAAAATGGTAGCTCACCTGTATCGGCAACAGAATCCTAGCTTCCAGTAGTTCAAGTTCCAGAAAAAAGAAACTCCTTACTATACGAGCTGTTTCCTGAGGCCCTACCACGAGCTCTGAACTGTTTAAGGGATGGAGCTTTAAAGGGCGTATAGCTCCATCCCCCTTTCTTGCTCGTACGCTTCACATTTTAACACGTCATGGTAAGGATCCTGGACAAAGGCTATTTTGGTAATAATAATAATTAGACTGACAATTATTATTATTAATAAAATAGTCTTTAGAAAGTTTGAGTTTGTGACTACTTTCTTACAAATACTGGTCAGAAAAAAATAGTAAGAGTACATCGACACGAAAAGAGGAAGAAGAAAAATAATAAAATTGTCTGTAATAGCATAATTGCCACATATTTAGGCTGGTGACTGTACGTACGTTTTGACGGGCTACAATGGAAGGTTATAAGTAGTGTTGTTGCTTGCGAGTTGTGAGTCAGCGACTAATATTGACGAGTTATTGAGTGTAAGATACAGGCGGTAGCGATTTGGAGCTTCCGGTGATTAAGTTGTATTTTTTTGTAACCTATTTTTTTTTGTATGTGGGAAAATCATCCGATGACATTCCTCGCTCTGGGCAGAGCAGTAGAGCGTGTCAGACTTTTAATGACTAAAAATCCACTCCTGTTCCTTCGTTGCCTTTCATACCAGAGCCCTGTCTTCCTTTCAGAAGTGGACCCTTGGCCTCAGTAGGATTCGACCCTGCTGGGCACTTACGATTTGCTGATATCTCCTTGAGGCGCGCGTGAAAGAGTACACGTCGTTGACGACTTGAGCTCGGTCCGGACAGTTACCGGACGGTCGGACGGCGAGCTACTCATTACTCGCCGTCCGCAAGCCCGCGCCTACGGCGGCCGAAAATCGAGATCGGGATCCCGGTGGCTGGAGCGTGAACGCAGCTCCCTCACGCGTGCACGTGCGGCCTCCTCCTTTGCTTTTGTAACTTATTGGTATTTGGACACCATGATCAGTCACCAGAATCTGTTCCATCTATTCTTCTAACAAAAGTTTTACTTATTCAGTAAAACTTCTTCCCCTTGTTCTGCCAGGGGTTTCGTATGCATGAAAGTAGGTTAGTTTCCTGGAATAAAAAATATCCTGTGTGCTATTCTAGGACATATTATATCTGAGTACCAAATATATAAATCCGTTCAGCTGTTTTGACGTTCAAATTTCCACGTTTATATTATTGCAGACTGTGAAGCGAAAATTCGTGATATCAAGTCAAATCAAGTCAAACTAATTGAAAAAACATTCTTGACGAACAAATTCATTGCACTACACTTTGACATATGGCTCCGAAACGTGGTCGCTTACAATGGACCTCATCAGAAGACTTAAAGTCATCCAAAGGAAAGAGCTCGGAGTTTTATTTCATGATCACGTCATCAGAAATGAAGATATCCGCAGTAGAACCAAGGGTATCGAGCGGTACCAAGAGTACATAGCTCGAAGAATCGCCAACATTAAATGGCAGTAGGCAGGGCATATTCCTCGCAGAACAGATGGTCGATATGGACGAAAAGTTCTGTACTGGAATTCGCAGAGTTGGGTCGTGGAATCCGTGGAAGCGCCACGCACAGGACCGATCGTTATGGGGACACTTGGAGGAGGCCTATGGCCTACAGTAGACATCTTTCGGTTGAAGTAGTAATGATAATTTGGCCCATTTCTACCCACCCTTTCAAGGCCTACAGACGCGCTTCCATCCCAGAGATAACGTAATAAAACCCAATTTAATAACGTAGAAAATTAAGCAACAAATTGAAAATGACATAAAGTCAATACTAGGGTTTACACATAATTGAATACATGTCGCGTTCTCCGGAAATTTTAAGCTCAAAAACGTGACGCTGTTGAATATCAAATTTATAATTACACGAACGAAGATTGTACATTTATTTTGTTCATGACGCCTGTATTTTTAGAAGTTTTGCAGAGGGTAAAGTACAAGTTGTATTCAATAATAATAAACATAATCAGTCTTATAATGTTTGTACTACTAGTACTTAAACCTCCTCTCTAGTAAAAGGAATGGGTCGTAATCCACCACACTGGCCTAATGCAGATTGGTAGATATGACATCTCTTCAAATTTTTGGTTTCACAACATGCTGGCTATCGCACGATGTTTTTCTTCACCCTTTTGAGAGCAGTGGTGTTGAACTTACAAATTCATCATTTCAACTGAAAGACGTCTATTGTTGGACATAGGCCTGCCTCCCTCAAATCGATCTTAAATAATGGATCGATTCTGTAAAACAATCATTGACAGAGTTTTTCCTGCGAAATGCAACAATTGAATATTTAAAACGTTCATAGCACTTATGTTCCTCAAGCAAATTTTATGTGCATGTTATATATACAATTACTCGCCAGTCATAAAACACATGTGCCTTGTAGGATCATCTATTCCGTGCTTATTAGGACTCTGAAACGAATCGATCTTTCAGAACTCGATTTATTACTGAATCGATTCTTTAGACTTCAATTCGAATCGATTCAAAAATAGATCTTATTAAGAAGTATCACCATCGAAGCCCTGGGAAGAAGGCAAAAAAGAACAGGAGTGGGATTTTAGTCAGTAAAAGCCTGACACTATCTATCGCTCCACCCAAGAGCGAGATTTGTCATTAGATGATTTTTCCACATTAAAAAAAAATCCTACAAGCATCCCGCAGTCTTAGCAGGGTCATACTTTTACTCAGCATTTTCTTGTGGGTTACCCCAAACAAACAATAATCTATGTATATACGTCAGCTTACCTGACCCTGACACTAATCTCTTGTAACTTAAACCACACAACAACTAAAGTTATTTTAACAAGAGCTGATTGTTTTACTAGTAGCGCACGGTCCAGGGTTCGATTCTCGCCTGAGAATGGAATTATTGTTCACTTTCAGCCGTTGAAACAATAATGATACTATTTTTAATCACAGTTGAAACCTATTGCTGTTGAGTTATGGGGTTACTGTATATTTTCTATTGTTAGTAACTTGTAATTTAATATTTGAATGGGTCGTTTGTAATAGAGTCGGTTATTGACAAAAGCATCTTTGTTACTGAAGGCCTTTTTATGTGCTGGGAAATCAACAAATAGTTTTTTCTGCTTTGGGTGGAGCAAGAGGACGTACCAGTCTTTTATAGACTAAAAAACTCACTTGTATTCCTTCAGAAGAAGAAAGAAATAATGAAAAAGAGTTTATTTACGACAAACATGGCACATAACTTAAAAAAAAAATATATATACATATAATATTATAACAAATCTATACATAAGAGTCAGTTCTTGAGTAAGTTCATTTGCCTTTTGCGTCCCAGGGAAATCATCTAATGACTTCTCCTGCTCCAGGGTGTAGCGCGTGTCTGACTTTTACTAACTTAAACCTCACCTATGTTACTTCAGTTAGTTGCACTTTGCTGGCTGCAATAGGCTTTAGTCCTGCTGGGCCCTTACGGTTTGCTGACATCTCCTTAGACTCGGGTTCGATCCAGGTGGTTACTGGGCGGCTGGACGGTGAGCTAGGGCTATGATAATTCCTTCGAAGATAGTTAAAATAAATTAAAAATGATTTTTATTTTGCAAATAGGTTTTTTAAAAAACCTTTACACGTCACTTTTTTTTTGTCAATTTAAACTAGATGAAGCCGGTGTTTCCTAGCTGACTACCCTGAGAAGAAACACCGAAACAAACTCAGGGGTCAAAGTCTCTTTTAAAGTCCATACAGCAAACATAAAATAATAAACATTATAATCAAGAGAACAAAAGAAGAATTTATAGTTTATTTATTACAATTGGTAACAGTCTAATACTAATTATAAGAAACATAAAAACTAATAAATATTAACAACGTAATAGGAATATATACAAACTAAAAATAATAATATTTACAAACGGGTAGAAAAAGAAATTATTGGACATCAAAAAATTCATCCACATCGATATCAATAGGAAAAGTGTCCAGAACGCTGGCAGCATTGCCATATTGGATAGCAATGCTGATTCGTTGTCCGAAGAAAAGCCCAGCCCTCTGGTCACGCGAAGAGTCGACCAGTTGTTTGCTGATACTCGTATCACGAACAACTCGATGAGCGTTCGGACCCCATGGCCCTAGTGTTTCAACCCCAAACGGCTCAAACAGATATACTTATTAAATATTAAATTAACACAGCCTTCCCACCGTCCCAACTTCGATCCTGCATCACGTGCCCTGTTACCTGTTCACGTAGGGACCTAATGACAGCATCAGCGAACGGCACTGCCGTGGCCGAATACTGGGCCATACAAGGAATTTAACTAGTTTTGCCATCGATACGCTAAGAAGAAGAACACAGCCTTAATCAGCATAGACGACCCTATTCAGTCCCCTAGTCTGTACACGAAAAAGGATAAAATATTTTTACCAACAACCACAGAATACTCAATTATACTAAAAGGTACTAAAATCAACAAAAAGCCAGGACGGCCGCAAGCTTGCCAGGAATTTAATTTGATTCCAATAAAAATTCCATTTAAGTAATTAATCTAGCTAGCTTAGCCAGTAAAGTGGTTTTTAAGTTATTCTCTTGGCGGACAAAAACTGTCAAAATTTCAGCAAAGCTCGGGTTTTTACGTAATTAATTCAATTTTTGCTTTTTTCTTTCTCTCCCATAAAAAAAAAAAAATATTGAAAATCTGTGTAACGAGGGTAACATTATTTTAGTGAAGTCGTTAACTAGTTATTTATGTTATTTTGTGTTTTTGCCGTATTAGTATCGGTATCGGTTTTTAGTACCGGTATCGGATTTTAGTATCGGTATCGGATTTTAGTACCGGTATCGGATTTTAGTATCGGTATCGGTTTTTAGTACTGGTATCGGTTTTTCGTACCGGTATCAGTTTTGAGTACCGGTATCGGTTCTGGTATCGTTTTCGGTTCAGAGGGCTTAGCCAAGTTGATAATCTACAATCGTTAACGCTAGTACAAAACTTCAAATCGACAGGTGCAAAGTAAATAAAGTTATCTGCAATTTTGAGATTTTCTGATAATCAGTATTAATAAGTGCCACTAGTTATTTTGGTTTTTTTTTGGCTTGGTGGCTTTAGGTTTTCTTACGGATATCTTCATTTCTGATGCGATCACGCAAGGAACCTCCGAGAACAGCTCTTTTCATTGCCCTTTGGGTGATTTTTAAGCCTTCTAATGAGGCCTAGTTTGAACTACCAAAAAACACCATATTATTTGTTTTAAAAATCACAGAATTTCATAATTTCTGTGTAGATAAAAAAACAAAATCACAATCAATCAACCAGAATCAGAGCAAACTTAGTAATACATTTTGCATTAATTTCAGTTAAAAGTATTGTTTCCAACTTGGGACAAGGCAGCACCACGCTTGAGTTTTGGGTTGACCTTTTATACTCGGTTCACGTTTTCATGAAACAGGATCGAAAAAGGTTTCAGGAAACCCCTCGATGAAATGTCGAAGTTTCAGCTCCAAACAAATCCTTTATTTTCAATGCGATGTCGGGTTGTTTTCTTATTCTACTTTTTGTTTAAAAAATCACGTGTTTCGGAGATTTTTTCCTTAATTTTTCTGAAAGGAAACATGGTTTGGTAAAAGAAAATATTTTTTTTTGTATATGCGGGTCACGTTAGCCGCATTACAGTAATCGCTGGGCAAGAGTGGCCACGCGATGGGTTCCTGCAGAGGAAAATAATAATAATAATATTCCACAACTATCACACAACGCCGTCTAGTCCCAAGCTAAGCAGAGCTTGTGTTATGAGTACTAGACAACTGATAAACATACTATATTTCTCAATACATACATATTATAGATAAATTACACCCAAACACAGATCGTGCTTATCACACAAACATTTGTTCTGGGTGGGAATCGAACTCACGGCCTCCAGCATAGCAGTTAAGGCCGCTAACTACTAGACCAACAGGCCAGCCAAGTAGGGCCAGGAAAGTGCTCTCGAGGCCCAGAAAGAGGAGGGGAAATGGATGGGCGAGAATATCAGGAAAGAATTGGGGGAGGCCTTTGCCTAATAGTAGAATAGTCATGGCTAAGAAAAAAAAAACATAAGTTTTAATCGTAGGTATCACTTTTCTGAAATATTAGATAACAACACCCATAAATTTACTTTTTTAAGAGCGTCCTTTTCAAGGTACATTTCCATACAACCGCTCTTACGTGATTATGATGTTATTACACATCTTTCTCTAGATATTTTGAATACACAGCTATCTTGTGGATATTATCTAGGCTTCTATAGAAATCAAAACATAAATTTGTGTAAAACTAATCTAGTATAGACTTCCGAAAATCTGAGATTTTACGTGAACTTGAGCACTCCACATTATAATCATATATAAAATATAAAAAAGTACATCAATAGAAGCCTAGCACATTTAAACGAGATTCTGAATGACGACAATTTCTCTGAAAAACTTTTAAGAATTAAAAAAGAAACACGTATTTCCTGGAACAAGTTTTGTGAAATATTCGAGTAAATCACGAAATTACCGAACCGAATTCCAACAGAATTTTCAGGCGTTATATTTCTTTTTTTGAATCATCTCTTCATCAGACATCGCATTGCATTGCGTAAGATGAAGCAACAAGCTTTTAAACCATGCTCGATGTTGACGATAAGCGAGTGAAAAAGGGTCCTCTTAACAGCTTAACACAAGTATTGGTTCAAGACGGTGCCAAAGAAGTATGCCTCGAAGGTTTTAAATTAGGACTTTATCCAGCAGTGGGGCAGTAAGGGCTAGATAAAAAGAGCTTAGGTAGGGTACTGATGATCGGCCCTTATTTGGAGCCTAAGATATATACCGCTATCTAATCTACTCGTATCTATGTCTTTCTAACATAGCATAGCATAGTCGGCCTTATAATGTTCCCACTGCTGGTACTCAGGCCTCCTCTCTAGGAGAGGGAATGGGCCGTAATCCACCACACGGACCCAGTGCGGGTTGGTGGATGTCACATGTCTTCGAATCTTTGGTTCGAGTAAATATCGGTTTCGTCTCGATGTTTTCCTTTACCGTTTTGAGAGCAGTGGTGACGAAATTAATTACACAAAGTAATGCGCCTGGCTGGGTTTGAATCCGCGACCTACTAGGTACTCGTAAGTCGGGACCTAACCCAGGAAATCTACCAAGAGAGTATTGTGTTACTAAATTACTGGGTTTTGGAGGTCTGATAGGCAGTCACTCCATGTAAAATGCTGTTATCCTGCTGCATTCAGTTCCACTGAAATCCGATTCAAATGGGTGGTACTTTATCAGTTTGCCCAGCCCTTTTGTGGGCAGATTAATAAAGTACGAACAAACAAACACTAAAAACGTTGCAATTAATAAAATCGTTACACAACATATTGC
The DNA here is from genome assembly GCA_949316375.1 of Mythimna vitellina. NCBI lineage: Eukaryota > Metazoa > Arthropoda > Insecta > Lepidoptera > Noctuidae > Mythimna > Mythimna vitellina. The sequence continues at coordinate 3,032,635 of OX438709.1, read as the reverse complement.
TAAATAAAAACGTGCAAACAGGAACCCCAATCTATTCACGTAAAAGGTGGAAAAGTTGTCTACCCATCCAATATTTAAAAAGGGGTACAGATTGACGTGGCCACGATAAAAACGCCGTATAAAAATAAAATGGGGCGACTCCAATTTGTGAGGTCAAATTTTTTTTTTCTACCCATTTCTACCTACCTTGATAAATCAGGCCGTATCGCGATTGCAACCCCGCCCGGCCGCTCCCTAGTTCCACAATAAACAATTCCACCATCTACCTATTTTCTTCGACATTTGTTTAACAGGGCGCGCCAACCATATAGCTGTATTGCGCACTATAATCGCTCAATCTGTCACATTATTACCCTGCCCGAACTGCCCTTAGCCAGCCCAAAATAAGTTACAAAACCGATAAAGACAAGAAATGACCTTAAAATAAACAGATGATCGCCAAACGAGGTGCGGTGTCCACCTGCAATAAAACTGTATGTACATAGCCGGCGCGCCCTTTCTCTAATGAGGACACTTTATGGGGCGACCTAGCATTTAGTTTTTATTGTCTATGCGCGCGCAACCCCTTGTCCATGGTATATAGTGAGGAACGAGGGGCGAACTCGCTCAGTACCCCACGCGACGGCGCCGCGCGCGGTCGTCCTCGTAAACTTCGTTAACTTAATATGTGTTAATTTGTTTCGATCGTGTTATGTTAAATGAGTGACTCAGTTCCGAGTCGGACTCGCCCACACCCGATAATTGGACGCCAGCCTAGAACACAAATTAACGAGTTTTTTTTTTTGTAAACATCTGAGTGAAATTTAAGGAAACAATTAGAATATTAGGTGCGAACTATGAACAATGAATTTCCGTTCTAATTTAAACACCGTTCTCAAATTAAAAAAAAAACAACCGGCTTAAAAATCAAGAACAAAAGTTTTCATTTACGTAAAAAACTTTGTCGAATAAATCTAAAGACCAGTTCTCTTCATAAAATATTATTCCAACTAACTTAAACTCTAAAGTTTATTCGTGTAGTCCTGAAGTAAGCGATTGGAAAGTTTTAACTCGGAGAAGAATCGGCGTATTCAAAACAGTTGGTCTAACTTAAAGACAACTTTACGAATAAACGCTTAGCGCAATTTATCAGACAGAATTCCAATTTCAGGATGATTTATGACAGCGAAAATCTGGAATATTCAGGTATAAGAAGACTTATAATAAGAAGTCAGATTTCTGGCTTATCGGTTACTAAGCAAAGTCGGTACTTCTATGCTTAATTCCTGACTATTTTTTTTTATTCGAACTTGACTTGATTCCGCCATCTCCTTTCTACCATCGGACAACCCGTCGAACGGCGAGTATCCACCCTTACGTTGTTGAAACTTCAACGGTCCGGACTAAGCGTTTCGCTTTGTAGTTTATACCGCGTACATCGAAGGACTGGAACAATTTGCCTGCTGCGGTCTTCCCGTCCAACTATAATTTAGGTGTCTTCGAGGCTAGAGTGAATAGGCTCTTAATAAACTAGTGCGCCTGACCATCAATGACTGCATCTCCGCTTACCATCAGGTGTGATCGCAGTCAAGCACTGGTTTAAATCAATTTAAAAAAAATAAAAAAGACTTGTACTTGACTGCGATCCCACCTGACGGTAAGCACTGATGCAATTGTTGATGGTGAGGCGTACTAGTTTATGAAAAGACTATTAACTTTAGTCTTGAAGACACCTTAAAATCGGACCGTAAGACCGCAGTAGGGAAATTGTTCTAGTCCTTCCAGTGACAAAATCAAAACGTTAAAAGACTTGAGACTATATTTAAAAAGCCATTTTGCAAGTGTGTAATTAAATCTTCTATTCTTTTGACTTTAAAATTATAAATTTGGACATTATTAAAATATATACTGATTAGATTTTGTTAGGCAAGGATACATTTATTGCAAGGGAAGGTTCGAATCGGAAAACAAATTTCTTTATACAACTCAAGGCAACAACAGGACAGGACTCAAGGCATAAACTAAGGATCTCAAGGTGTGTATTATTGTTACTATAAGCAAAATTATAATAAAATAATATATGTATACTATGAAGGAAAGACGCACGTACCGGAAGACGCAGCGTTGGAAGGCCTCCCACAAGGTGGACCGATGACCTGGTGAGGGTCGCGGGAATCCGATGGATGCGAGACGCACAGGACCGGTCATTGTGGCGACATTTGGGGGAGGCCTATGTCCAACAGCGGACGTCTTTCGGCTGAAATGATGATGAAGGAAAGCCATTTGATTTTTTTGAGTAAAATCTAAATTGAATTTCCATATTGGCTTCAAAAGTGACTATAGCAATCATTGACCTTTTGCTTTTATAATTTGAGAATCATAGGGTACTTTTCATGGACATCGAAACATGTATACTCTATAAATACTGCTGTGGTTGGGGTTTTCAAATAAAATCCTATCATAGCATAATAGCATAGCATAATCAGCCTATTAATGTTCCCACTGCTGGGACTCAGGACTCCTCTCTCTAGGAGAGGGAAGGGGCCGTAATCCACCCCGCGGACCCAGTTCGGATCGGTGGATGTCACATGTCTTCGAATTTTTGGTTCTAGGACATGCCGGTTTCCTCACGATTTTTTCCTTCACCGTTTTGAGAGCAGTGGTGGTGAAATTACACAAAGTAATACGCCTGGCTGGGTTTGAACCCGCGACCTACAACTTGTGAGTCGGGGCTGTTACTACTCGGCCACCACTGCTCTCAATTCTAACTTTAGTATTTGATCGGATGAACTTTCTGACTTTTTTATGGTAATCATGGTAATTTGTTGGTGCACCTCTTTCGGAGAAATGACTGCCATTGGGCAAACAGTGCTACTGTATTCTTATTTGAATAGTATGGGTGTAGTTATCAGACTTCTTCATGTTGAAAGTATAATTTGTTCGCCTAAAACTTCGCTAATTTTAAGAGTCCAGAGTCCAGGTACAGGGACTTAGTCATTCATATTCTCAACCTTCAACCGATCCTGAAGATAGAGAAGACATGGAAGGTATTTCTTTTTTTTTTAAGTTTTGTCTCAAACATGGTGGTTTCGATGTCTCAACCACTGCCAATATGTTCATGTTCAGACGATGTTAACTACTTATAATCTGTGCTATAATTATAATCTGTATTATAATTATAATCTGTGATATGATAATTATAATCTGTAATATGATAATTATAATCTGTATTATAATTATAATCTATAATTATAATCTGTGTATGTTTTCTATAAGTTTTCAATTTGATATATTCTTATGACCAAGTTTTGAGGATATATATTCCGTTGCTAGGTCGAATTTAAACTGGGTAATACCCAAACGTTGTTCTGACCTAAAAATAAAAGTCTTATGTTGTTTAAAATGACGACAAACATGATAAAACATGTTTTTTTTTTATTTATATCGCTAACTTACTTTAGAACTTTAATAATGTTTCATTATTTTCCTTCCTGTTAAAAGAATCTTGGAATAAAAAGTTCACTGTTTCATTTTAATTATAAAATGGTAATTTTAAGATCAGAGGCAGTAATATGATGGTCATTTCATCACTGATTTCGTTTTTATATCTTCGAAAAATCGATGAAATATAAAAATGTAGAAAACTTTCTAATTAATCTACTACACATAATATTCAAATTACTAGTAAAATTATAGTATATAAAAGACGAGGGCTTTATTCCTGAGTGACATAGGCTATAATTTCTGTACGCGGGCGAAGCCGCAGGCAAAAGCTTGTTTATTATACTTCTGGACTTGTCCTTCGAACAATTTTCCTCCTCCTAAAGAGTTGTTCCTTAATAATTAACACAAATATACCCAACTAAACGACAAGATCCTAGATATAATATCAGTTTCCTTGTGCGTTTTCCTTCTTTTTTAACCAATTTCAAAAAAGGAGGAGGTTATCAATTCCTTTGTATGTTTTTTTTGTTTTTTTTTATATGTTAACACATATACGGTCTTCCCGTCCAACTATAATAATTTAGACGTCTTCAAGGCTAGAGTGATTAGACTCTTAATAAACTAGTGCGCCTCACCATCAATGATTGCATCTCTGCTTACCATCAGGTGGGATCGCAGTCAAGCACTGGTTTATATCAATTAAAAAAAATAAAAATTATAAAAAATATCGGTTGTATGCGAATTAATAACCTCAGAACTCCGTCATTTATATACCGATTTACAGCAAATTTTTTTTCTCCTATAGGATATGCTTCCCGATAGGCCCCATTTTTTTTTAAATCCAGTTCTGATGATGCCGGAAAATAGGCACAATGAATCAATGTATCCTAGCCATGTTTGGGCTTATTAGAATTGTCATGAGATGCATTTTGGCTAGTACTATCGAACTGATCTGATGATGGAGCCGGAATGTGGAAGGTAGACACAGGAATTTCATAATAAAACAATGTAAGCTAGCAGTATGAATTGTCATGAGAAATAGGCACTCTGGTTATAAGTGTGTCGCAACAAAAAAGTAAAGTAAGAAAAAAAAAGCACTGAAAGTATCAAAATAACTTTAATTTTAACACTGACTTCCGAAATTAAAGTTATATTGATCCTTCTAGTGTTTTTTTTTATAGTAAAATCAGTTTTTCTTTTTTATTGTAAAAAGTTTTTTAATAATTATAGTAACAATGGGAGGTACTTCATTCATTTTTACCCCAACCACGTGCTTCAGAGCGATCTTTTTATTACAAACAGTTATTTCGTTAATAAGACCTTGCTCACTTAAGTATTATGTAAGACACTGTAGCTCTATCTTGTCAGCGCTTAGTTGTCAAAATTTGTCACAAATCTTTAAGGCATCATCAACCATAATATTGCTAGTCTTTTCGCAGTTTATCTTTTTCCTCCACTCATCCTTATTTGGCATCATCTTAGTCATCATCACTTCATCGTGCGTTATCAGCTCACTTTTTATCCTCAATGCAATCTGTGAAGAACCTCCCAAAAAAAATCTAATGCATATGACATCCACTAACCCGTACTGTACCCACATGGTGGATCCACTTTCTCTCAAAGAGATAACGCCTGTATCCTAGCTGTAGAAACTATTATAGGTTATATATATATATATACAGGCTAAATTTAGTTATTTTACATGGTCGGCCTTATAATGTTTCCACTGTTGGGACTCAGGCCTCCTCTCTAGGAGAGGGAATCGGCCGTAATCTACGCCCAAAGCGGGCAAACCAAGCGGGCCCAGTGCGGGTTGGTGGATGTCACATGTCTTCGAATTTTTGGTTCTAGGACATGCCGGTTTCCACACGATGTTTTCCTTCACCGTTTTGAGAGCAGTGGTGATGAAATAAATTACACAAAGTAATCCGCCTGGCTGGGTTTGAACCCGCAACCTATGTACAACTCTTAAGTCGGGGCCGTTATCACTCGGCCACCACTGCTCTCTTAGTTATTCTAGTCTCAAGGATTTTCCAGGTATTTTTTACAATGAAAATTCTCCACAAAATTTCCTAAATTTTTCAGTAACCCAAAGTAAATATTAGATTGTCCTCGAACATAAAGTATGACCTCGTATAAAATTTAACATTAAAAATGCGTCAGTCTTTTTTTGGCAATCAAGACGACTTCTAAGTTAAACTAAGTTTTGATTAGAAAACCTTGGAAAAAACGTCATACTTAGAAGGAAAAGTTGGGAAGAAATCAGAGCGAAACAAGTGAAGATGGATAAGAAAATAAAAGTGAAATTTGACAAATATTTAGATTGTATGTAAGAAAAGAATCAACGAATGAGTCTCATTAAATGCTAGACGATATCGCGCTAGACCAAGGTGACGATGACGGCACGAGCTCGACTACTAAATTAAGACTGGCCTTTACTAGTAAAAAACAGCGTTATGTCGAAAAAGGAGTGGCAGGTTTTAGCACGGCAGTAACACAGAGTAGGCTAGTTACATTAGATTAATATAATAGGCATCATGACAACTATAATATTTGAACTGCTGGGACTCAGAGCTGCTCTATAGAATAGAATAGAATAAACTTTATTGTACACCAAAATAGTAACAAAAACTTTTACACTAACTTAAATCTATGGGTACAAAAGCGGTCTTAACGCTGACAGCGATATCTATCAGACAACCTTAGGGTGGAATGTAAGAATTTGAAATAGAAAAAAGGGGGTTAGGGGGGGCTCTATGTGAGAGAGAAAGGGCTAAAATCTACCACGCGGGTCAGTGCGAATTGGTAGATTAGATTAGACAAAACCCATAAAGCAATCAAATCACTCGCATTATAATATTCCCTATATTTTATGGATAGAAGATAACGAAAATAATAAAAATGAGAACATGAATAAATCGACTGTACTGTAGGTATGCCAAAATGTCCAATAATCACACTAAACTTGAACCAGCAAGTGTAAACGTGTACAATTTAAGAGTGACGAAAGGAACAAAAAATTTGCCCTATCATCGTGTGACGTTGCGTTCGTGACGAAATCTTAAAGAACCCGCAGATGCTAGAAAAGGTGTTTATTTGTATATATTTTTTAAATATGGTTAGCACAGATCTGGTTAGAGATTTGATGAGGCCTACGGTGGACCTAACGAGCAAGCTAAAATTATGACGATGATAATGTTGATAAACTAGATTTGTTAAAATAATAATGGTTAGAGATTTGATGAGGCCTACGGTGGACCTAACGAGCAAGCTAAGATGATGACGATGATGATATTGATATAGTAGATTTGTTAAAATAATAAAAGAAAAAACACTGGTTTATATCAATTAAAAAAAAAAAAAAAAAAAAGAAGAGACAAATACTAAAATCAGCTAAATATGTAAAGGACGGCGAGCAATGGGTAGTTTGCCGTCCGACCATCCGGTAACCGTCCGGACCGAGCCCAAGTCGTCGACGGCACGTAGTGCTCCACGCACGCCTCAAGGAGATGTCAGCAACCGTAGGGGCCCAGCAGGGTCGAAGCTTACTGGATCCAAGGGTCTGATTCTGAAAGGAAGACTCGGCCCTGGTATGAAAGGCAACGAAGGAACAGGAGTAGATTTTTACTCATTACAATTGAGACACACTCTCTCGCTAAAGCTAAAGGTTCATATTTATAAGAGTTTGTAACAAGCTGCTTCTGTACCATAGCTTCATATACTATGAAAGTAATAGGAGCAATGACCTCTCGACACCTATTTTTAATTGAGTTCAGTAACATGCTGATAATTTAATTACCTACTTGAGAATTTGGCACTATTCTAGCCCTATTTTTATGACTTAAATATTCTACATTCTACACTTGCTGTTTGTTTGCAAGCTGTGTAATATACCTTCCAGCATCAAAAGTTCTTGTATCTTTATAATCTACACTAATATTATAAAGAGGAAAACTTTGTTTGTTTGTAATGAATAGGCTCAAAAACTACTGGACTGATTTTAAAAATTCTTTCACCATTCGAAAGCTACATTATCCACGAGTAACATAGGCTATATTTCATTTTTAAAAAATAGGGTTCCGTAAGATATTTGAGTTTTTCGGACACAAGGTGTAAAAAGTCAACCAGAAAAGTTACTTATTTTGCGTACGCTGCCTAAACTATAAAAGATAACCATAAAATGTTCTAATTAATTGTAGATCTTATAAATATCTACCAAAGTTTGTTAGGAGAAACCTACTTTCACGCGGGCGAAGCCGCTGGCAGAAGCTAGTCTATATATATAACTAGCTGACTCGGCGAACTTCGTACCGCCTAATAATGTGATAAATGAAGAACCGCTCGACCGATTTTGTACAAACTTCCCATAAACCATCTACTAAATAGTCCGAACAAAGCCTAAACATTTAGTTTGGATAGGTGAGCCCGCTCTTGAATTATAAAATAAAATATATAAAAGGAGAAACTGACTGACTGACATATCAACGCACAGCTGAAGCTACTGGGACTAGGAGCTTGAATTCTTGCACAAGGTTTCATTTTATGACGTAGCCGATCACTAAGAAAGGATTCACTAAATTTCACCCCTTAAAGGGATGAAACGGGGGTCTAAAGTTTGTATGAAAAAACCGGCTTACGCGCGGGCGAAGCCGCTGGCAAAAGCTCAAAAGCTACTATTATATATATATTTAACTAAATTACCTCGGTGCACATCATTTAGTCATAATACAATATTTGTAAATAAACTATGAAATATAGTCGTAGTTTGTCCCATTTTCATTACACAACCGTCTAGGGAGGTTTCCATTTGGACTCCTAACAAAAGAGTCCGAAAATTCACGTAGGTATTTCAAAATACGGCTTTTAAAGATTTTTTCGCCTTGAAAAATTCCGGATGTCGGATCCCTCGTATGAAAAAAGTAGCTGCTGTAAGTGGCTGTTAAATACGGATGGCTGAGTTGGAATTACGGGCCTTTTAAATTGATTTCAGCTATTTAATTGAGCGAAAAGGTTTACGGAACCTTCCACCTTCTAGTTTCGGTAATATTTCCTGTGTGTGATACGTTCATGACTTTATTTACGTTGGTGATTTTTTTGGTTGTTTACTAGTTGATGTGGCGAACTTCGTACCGCCTAATAGTAAGGATAACGCCATCTACTGGCATTACCAGGACAGCATAATTCATTTTATAATGAAATTTTAATTAGAGATGGCGTTGTATTCGGAATTTTTTCTCACCGTTTAAACCTTCCCTGGACTATCGAACATTTCAAGATCAAAGTTAGCCAAATCAGTCCAGACGTTTTTGAGTTTTAGCGAAACTAACAAACAGCTATTTTATATATATATATGATATGGTTTGTACTGTGGTTAACTTGGGGTAAACGGAAAACCATGACTATTTTAATGGATATCATAAATTATATGTGTCTTCGGAAATGATTGTAATATATCATAAGCTAATCAGCCTTTTAATGTTCCCACTGCTGGGACTCAGGCCTCCACTCTAGGAGAGGGAATGGGCCATAATCCACCATACGGGCCCAGTGCGGTTTGGTGAATGTCACATGTCTTCGAATTTTTGGTTCTAGGACATGCCCGTTTCCTCACGATGTTTTCCTTCACCGGTTTTGAGAGCAGTGGTGATGGAATAAATTACACAAAGTAATGCGCCTGACTAGGTTTGAACTCGCGACCTACAACTCGTAAGTCGGAGCCATTACCGCTCGGCCACCACTGCTCTATAATATATCTTTGTAGTGACATTTATGGCGTCACATAAGAACTAATCCTGCATCGCGCAATCAAAGTTCTCCGCGCGATTAGAAAATAAAACAGCCCGAAATCATCTATCGGGCAGTTGCCCTCCAGACATAACATCCGTCTGGTCGGAGGATCCTCCCTTTTCAAAGGAGGTTTGTTCGACTTTACACTCTGTTCCGCCTACCTCCAAACTGGTGACCCCGACGTGATCTGAACACGCAACCTTCTGATAATAATTTACTAGATAATAATTTCCCGATGTACTATAAAAAATCATTTTGAATATGATAAATCACATCTAATTTCACACACACTTCGAATTTTTGTACAAAAGGATTTAAGTGCTTTGAAAATTATTTACTTCTCTATAAGGAAAATGTATGTAAGGTAAAACCTTAATAGGTTTTCGCAAGCCATACTAAACATTCATAATTATTCCTGTTATGTATAAAATGACAATCAGAAATGTTGAACAAGAAATGGCAAGACAAAATTATAATTTATGGAAATGTATTCAAGTATTAGAGAAAAGCTTATGTATGGTCTAAGATATTAATAACATTCTCAATACATAATAAAGCTAAACTTAATATTATATTTCTAAGCCAAAATATTGATTACTATGACTGAAAGTTAGTGATGCCACATATAAAACAATGTATACAATATGCCAATTGCGTAAAATGAAGTATAAAATAAAGTCACTATAATAAAAATCAATTCACATAAGACATATATAGTAAACATATCTAGTCAGAATCTTAAACTATATAATAATATAATTTTCCAATACAAAATACAGACGACAATCATAATTTGTGTCATGAGCTCACTTCTGAAAAGAAAACCCGGGGCCCTGAAATGCAAGGCAACGAAGGAACCACATAGGAGTGGGTTTTAGTCAGTAAAAGTCTGACACGCCCTCTCGCTCCGCCCAAGGGCGAGAGATGTCATCGGATGATTTCCCACCTAGACAAGACGGTAAACGTAATAATATATCTATATTGCATATCGTCTCCTTTCCTATTCTTAAACACGAAAGAGGTAACTTTTCTTTTCTTTGGGAAGATAAATCTACGGCCTCTAAAACTTATAACATAGCTAATTAATTTATGTCTATTTTTTATAATTTTTAAATGCAATAAATTTATATATTTCTAAACTACTAGAGAGCTTTTTAGTGAATTTTTACAAGATCCTAATAATTAAAAAATTACTATGTATATTAGTGTAATATTAGAATGTGCTTACGTTTTTTTTTTAAGTGTCCAATACCTACATAAAATTACATAAAATTTACCAAAATCACATTCCTAAGCTTCTCATTCTAAGGCGACGTGCAATATGCAGTACAATAAAGTGCAGAATAAAGGCACTACATCAAAAACCCATTTAAAGGAGACACGAACTAGAAAAGTGTTTTCAAAAACTCCGACAAGATGAGAGCAAAAACCTAAAGAGACTATCAAAATCGCTGTGTACCTATTTTCGAAGCTGAATGACGTCAGCCCCCTCGGGAATCCATCGCGGTTTAGAGAGGAATCCAAATGGAATCCTATAGCCTTTTACTGGTATATTATCTACCGTCTCTAGGGGCTGTGGTATGTTAAATCTAAAATTGGTAAAGGATGTGGGAAATGGCTTATTTCTCGACTTGTGGCTTTGCCAAATGTTTTTTAAGAATTCTGTGGTTTCGTGTTGAACTATAGATTTTGTTGAATCCAATATTATTTATGTGTTTTACTAGGATTTCCCCTTTTTCGGTAAATTTAAAAATCAAAATTCAGTGTCATTGTAAAAAAAAATGTAATTTAGGTTGCTATCTACGTTGTCCATTTATTAAAAGCAAATAAAGTTGACCATAGATATCGAAAGACATGAAAATTATACCAAATTTTTCAAGAATCAAGAGCCAAGCATTTATTTCAAACTAGCATGTGCCTGCGGCTTCGCCCGCGTGAAAGTAGGTGTCTTCATACAAACTTTGGAGTTCCATTACATCGCCTTCGAGAGTGAATTTTGAAAAATTCTTTCTTAGTGCTCGCCTACGTCAAAAAAGTGCAAAATTTCCATGTCCTAGTCACAGTAGTTTCGGCTGTGCGTTGATATGTCAGTCAGTCAGTTTCTCCTTTTATATATATACACAGATAAGCTATTTACAGCCACTTTTGAATTATCAAGAAGTCAGTCAGTAAAAACAAAAATGATGCTAATTGCACATTCCAAAGCGTAGATCACTATGGAGAAAAAAGTGCAAGAAACTCCAAGGACATTCTTTTCAATCATGTTTTGTATTATACAAAATAATTATCTGGGTTACATGTTTCTTGTAGCTACAAACATGTAATTATCATCGGTACTACTACTACTTCACCTCGGTTCCAGTTTCAACTGCAATAAAATGCGAATCCTCAAAACATCTAAATCATTTCCTTTGCAAACACGATACGCTTGCATAAAATAGAAAAGCTTACTCCCTCCTCAGATTTCACCTCCAAAGTTCACTTTATTGCACCATATCCTTCGCAAGATAAACAAGAGCGCTCTCGAAATGATCTAGAATTTTACTCTCTTTGCTTTTCGGCGCTTTTCTTTTTATTTTTAAAGCTGAGCCAAAAATAATGGTTATGATTGCAGGAGAGTAGTAACTATGAATATTTTCGTGTACCTACCGTTGAAAATTCTACTTTAGTTTTGGTAAGAGTAGAATTGAAATATTTATGCTGTACTGAATGTTAAACTGCGTTGAACTTTTCACATTGTTGATCAAAGTCCTTGTAAAATCTATATTGTATCTTAAAGTGCATATTACGAGATAGTTATCAACTTAACTAGCTTCGGCCTGCGGCTTTGCCTACATCTAAGTACGAAATTATCTCGAGGGAACACACTCCCGGAATAAAAAAATATACCAGGGTATGGTGTATCCGTAGTTTGTTCCAAATCAGTTCAGACATTTGAACATGAAGGAATAAACAAACATAACACACATACTCACTTTAATGTTAGTGTGTTATCGATCGATATATTCGAGGACTTAATGAACGCTACTGAAACAATTTTAAACGTGACCACCACAATCCCTAAAACTAAATAAAACTTAAGTATCGATTCGAAAAGAAGGAGTTCTTTTGTCTTAGACTGTGGTCAGTTCTAACATTCAAGTTGATTGCAACACATCCCTGGACAATCCCAGAGGTGTCAAGGAGTGTTAGTACTGAACTAGCCACAACTACCCCTAACGGAGATCCAATCTCCTTAGTCGTCCCGAGAGAGCAATCGCGATTAATTTGCGGACACGACTATCGAGATCGTCTGGTCGATGTTACACTTCTAAGTTATTGTCATTTGGATTGCTATCATTTGTTAGTTCATCTTTGGCTTCAATGTGTGTTTTATCTTCAAGTTTCACATATATTTTATCTACGAAATAAATGGTTCTGTAAAATCAATTTCAAAATCTAAACCTTAAAATATATTTTGTATTCAAACTCGCTCGCTTATGCAATATATTCGCCATCTTTCGTATATATTGAACGTCTCTCCTAGATTGCTATTCGTTCAAACCCCGTTTTATTGTTCTCTTCCACTCTTGTATTGTTTTAGACTGTTTTTTTCGAAATGAGGTCACGGGCCTTCCGGGATTTGAAAAGATCTTTATTAACAGGCATATATATATATATATATATATATATTGTTTTATTGTGAGCTAATGAAAACAAAAGTGTGGTTTTATTCCATATAAAATTGATACCCAACCTTGTGTTGTACTATGGCATAAAATTTCTATCTCTCTATATAATTTGGTGTAAACAGTTAATCAAAAGGTGTACGACGATAGTCATGTATTTTATTTTTCTTTCAAAATCTTTTTAGGACTATATTCACGACTTATATGGCTTTTCATCAGTCTTTTAGTTTATAAGACCCGTAGCTAATCTTATTATCATTAAGCTGGATGATCCTACTAACAGTGGATTCACTTATAACAGTACGAAGTACTTAGAATTTGGGCTGACGACACTTGAACTACTCATCAACGCCTTATGGATGAACTTTCTGTATTATTTCATTAGCTACTATTTTAATAGCATCATCATCCACTTTCATAACCTTCAAAGTTAGTATAGGCACAATTTCTCTTCTATATCCACATAATATTATTGTACTCTTAGAAAGTTATTTTTCTCTTTTATTTCTGTTTCATCATTTTGTTTGTTTCTGAAACCTCTATTGGAAACCATTCAATCACTATGACTTGCACATCCTTCGATCCGACCAAAACCTTAATGCTTTAACAATGTAACCCTAATACAACTAACAGAAATACATTGTTCATATAATTATATCAATTTTCTGACAGTCAAGTGTCAATTTACTATGTCTTGTTAACACAATTACTAACATTGTTAACTTAATTATTGTTCAAAAGTGAGTCACTTGAAAGAATTTAGAGTATTTCCGCCATTTTAATATTTGGTCATTAAGTTCATTAGATCTGTACTAGATGGACAGAATGAGGGTGGTCAACCGTTTGGATCAACGGGATTGGAGAGGTCAACGGCCTTATATTTTGGGGCTCTAAAAGGTCGCTTATGTTTAAATGGCATCGTACTTTTTGTATACCATATCTCGACGAATATATTACCATCGTCTCTTGGAATTTTAGTACTGTTTATAGATTGAAATCTATGTATCTCACCCTTTTCTTGAAAGTGACATATGCTGACATTATCCATGACTGACGCATCAGCCAACAACTAACAAATTCAACTAACTTCACAGCCGTTCAGATTCTCGTGTTAAAGATTACTAGCCAGAAACATTAAGCTATTCTAGTTACTATAAACACATCTATTTTAGAAGCCGTCTGTGTTTGATCAGAGTCGATATCAAAGGATTTGGAACAACTGCTGTCTGCCAACATGGCGTGTCAATTAAAAAAGATTTTTTTAACTGGCAAGGTTGTCTGGAAGATTTAGTACTGCTTGCATTCCAGGTGAATTTTGGCAAAGGTTGATAATGAGAATTTGTAAAAGGAGACCGCTTGTCATGTTACCGGAAATTACATACTTGCGATTTAGACAATTGATCTTACAAATGTTAATTTAATTGTAGCGGTGATAATGCAGAGTCATTTTGATGCGAACTTCATATTAGAAGGAAAATGAGGCGTTAAAATGTATCTTATAAAAACTTTTCTTTTACAAGCATGAGTCGGCAAACTTCAATGTCAATGAACACCTTATAATAATATTTGAAGCCTTCTTAGCCATTACTCCACTGTGTTACGAAATATTGCGAAATGTTACTCGTTTACCGCGTGTTAACCATTTAACCCATTTGACAGTATGCGGGTCAATTCATGAATGGATTTCCTGACTAAAATTTAGTTGCACTATAATAGCTAATTTATGTTTGTAATTGTAATATATTCACTTTTTTCATTCTAGCTAAGATGGTTGAAAATGAGTAAAAGGTACATTATAAAAGCATAGGTATTGTAGGTAGTAATAGAAAAGACGTAGAGGTGCCTTGAATTTTAAATATTAAAAATGGTAAAAAAAATATTAGACGTGCAACAGAATTCAGTATTTAACACTGCAAACGTAGCTTAATTATGGGGAATAGCGATCAACTAACTTAATTCATCATCATTATCGTCTTTTCACTGCTGGACATAGTTCTCTCCAAATTGTCACCAGAACTATGGACTCTTGCATCCATCGGATCCCCACAACCCTCACCAGGTCATCAGTCTATCTTGTGGAAAGCTTTCTAACGCTATGTCTTCCGGTACGCGGTCGACACTCTAGAAACTGTCGGCTCAGTCGACCATCTGTTTTGTGAGCAATGTTCCCTGCTCACTGCCACTTTAATTTGGCGATTTTTCAGGCTACGTCGGCAGGCTTGGTTCTCCTACGGAAAACTTCATTCCTGATGCAATCACATAAAAAAACTCCGAGCATAATGACCAATCATACAAAGTTAATTACTGAAAAAAGCATTAGCATTTCTACAATTAAATTTGAATTTCTCAAAACTTAAAATACTCAAATGGCACTTCCTTTTATCGTAAATACATCTATCTATACATACAGGCACAGATATACCTGTAGACACAGTACAATAGGTATTTGATAATGACATCATAATGTACATAGCATATACATATATAATCTTCATGATATCATGTGTCATGACATGAGCAAAGAGGCTTGCTCTACTGTCCTTGATCAGCTGATTCATAATATAATGCTCCAGAATTTTCCGCAACGTATCAATCAACTTTATGAAAATAGTCATATATACTAGACAGTAATATGGTAGCGGACTGGCCAAAGGATGCCACAGTTACATTTATGTAAAAGACTAATGTGCTTCACTATTGACGATTGCATCACTGCTTACCATCAGGCGGAATTGCGGTCAGGCTCTAGCCTATAACATTAAAAAAAAATTATAGTCCTTTATAGTTGGAGAAAGAAATATGATGTGGTCGACTTCCAGACTAACCAGATTCAGTTAAAATTCAGGTTACAAAGCGACTTTCTATGTGACCTCAACAGCTCTGTTATCTATTGTATATTAGGATACCCTTTCGTTAATGTTATTTTAATGTTTCAATGATTCTAATGAAATATTTTCTTTTCTTCCAGGTATATTGATAAAATTTGGGATCAGATACTTTGGTTGAAGATTTGGTAAGTCATAACATAATTATCTTATAAGCCAAATTATTTATTGTAAAAAAACTGTTCATTGTTTTTGCTATATCATCATGACTTACATATTTTTCTAAATTATAATTGAATAGTTCTTTGACTGCAATTGTGTTTTGTGTATTGGTGGATTTATCTATAAAATCTATTGATGCGACAAAATTTGGTAGTAGGATACTATTTGGAATAAGTATTGCTTTGTATTTTACACATGTTACTAAAAGAGTTATGAGTATACATGTGGATGGGTGGAGAGGGAGAGGGAGGCCAAAGAAAAGATGGATGGATTGTGTGAACAGTGATATGAAAGAAAAGGAAGTTAGTGATAGTATGACGGTTGACAGGATAGAATGGAAGAAAAAAACGTATTGCGCCGACCCCAAATAAGATGGGACAAGGGCAGGAAGATGATGATGATGATGATTGCTTTGTATTTTAAATCTTTTCCTTCTTCTTTGTCTTCTCCTGTTCCCATTATTTGGGGTCGGATCGCCTCACAAATCGTCACCAGAATATTCTATTCTGGGTTATTGTTGTTAGTAGCATAATTCAATTCACTCCTGTTAACCTCAAAATTAGATCTTACTTCTATGACTATACCAACATAAGTTATAATACTCTTGCCTATTTTAGTTTCTACCTCACGTTTCATAAAAAGTTTTAAAGTACCTTTAATATCATTATGACCCCAGCAACCAATCTAAACGCAGATTTGCCAGGTATGTGCTTCTACATATCCATTATCTCGAATATATCCATATTATAGTGCTCAAGCGAGTTCGTATGTACAGGACCTGTACCATGACGTTTAAAGTAAGAATGTTTCATTCTTATTTCCAGTGTGGGTAAGAGATGGCGCTAGACAACCTGTATAGGTCTGTCTCTTACCCACAATGAAATAATAATGAAACAATCTTACTTTGAACGTCATGTTAACCCCAAAGGGGCACACTCTGTCCCTTTACTTTCATTGTTCGATGAAACGACTATCCGATATGACCGGGAAGAGCCCAATGTTGGACTAAAGGCTTTACGTGTGTGCTTACCAGCCAGCCAGCCAGTATCAAACCACAAAAAAAAAAAATTATTAGCCCTATTTATGTCTTTATCCCAATTTATTTGGATGTCACTTCTTTCATGCTTTTTTGTTAGTTGTCATCTAAGTTATCATCTCCTTTCTAACCATATCATCGTACACATGTCCATCAATCGTTTCTTCGATCTTCATCTTCCATTCCCTCTTCTCATTCTAAGTATTTACATATTGCTGAATCGTCAACCTATCTGCAATAAACGTTATAGTTAATACTTGTAACTTCTTTTGTAAGATGAAGTCATTACCTTGCAGTGGGCTGTTTTCATGAAACTTGATATTAAATTTAAAAAATGGTTAAAAATAACACTTTTGAACGTCAATCTTTTTTGTCATTATAAACTAGATGAAGCTAGTGTAGCTGACTACTCTGAGAACACACCGAAACCAACTCAGAGGTTAAACTTTGAAAGATTAAACAAACTTTAATGGTCAAATCATAAGGTCTTTTAAGAAAAGCATTACACAGATTTCACTGGATCTGTCCAGACCATGCATTTATAATACCTATTTCGATACTAATATTATAAAGAGGAAAGATTTGTTTTTTTTTATTCATTAGTAGGCTCACCCTTGACCACTATCTCACCTAATGGCGGTAATGTAGTAGACCGATGTGGAGCACACTTGCCTAGAAATAACCTATTCACTCTTGACTTAAAGACTCCTAAATCTGATCCGGTTTCAAAAATTCTTTCACCAGCAGAATGCTATAAAACTTTATCACTAAGTGACATAGGCATATACCATATTTTCTACTTTTACATGAGTGAAGCTACATCATCATTTTCCTGCCCTTGTCCCATCTTATTTGGGGTCGGCGCAACACGTTTTTTTCTTCCATTCTATCCTGTCAACCGTCATACTATCACTAACTTCCTTTTCTTTCATATCACTGTTCACACAGTCCATCCATCCATCTTTTCTTTGGCCTCCCTCATGGGTGGAGAGGGATCTCCACCCATCCACATGAGTGAAGCTACTGATGGTCCATTTATAGTTCCATAACATAAACCAGAGCCTTAAATACTCTCACAGTTTGTAATACTAATAAAATATCAAGAAAAATCTAAATAATAACACGATAGCCGTCTGCGCAGCATCACTCGACGATGGAAACTTTGAGTTTATGCCAAAAAATATTAATCTTTCGTTCCAAAAATACACTTTAATGTGAGATCAATCTGACTGGTCAGTAGTAGTGAATTACATATTGAGATCTGTTACTGGGTGGTTCTTTAAGAAGTTTGTGGTATATTATGGTATTGGTTTTGGCGTTTAAGTTTAAAGTAGCTATAAACTAGTAGCACTAGGTGTTGCCTAGTTATCACACTAATATTTTAAAGGCAAAAGCTTTTGTTACTCCTTCACGTTTAAAAGGCTTTGGGAGCAATATTTACATGGATAGACCATGTTCTGGAATAGCACATAGTAATAATAATGATATTCCACAATTGTCACACAACGCCGCGCCGTCTAGTCCCAAGCTAAGCAGAGCTTGTGTTATGAGTACTAGACAACTGATAGACATGCTATATTTCTAAATACATATTTAATTTGACAGACACAGAAAAACACAGAACAAATAATCGTACTCATCACACAAACATAAAACATTGTTTTCCCGGGTGTATGTTTTGTCAGGATATTATTTTGTAAAATTATAATAAATTAGAAATTTTTCGTCCTAATTCGACCTTTGAATGATCTCAGATTAGTGTTACAGGGTATTTTAGATTTATTTATTTTTTTCATTTAGAATATTTCAGTGTCTGTAAATGAATCAGTCCCTGTATGAAAACAATTTTGAAATTTAATAATCCATCACTTTTTTATTCGCACCATAAGATTTGTTAAACTAGTGTTGAAATACTACTATACTAATTTGTTCTTCCATACTAATATAATAAATAGGAAAGAGTTCTTTTTTTGTATTTTTATAGGATAATTTATAAACTCAAAACTTTCAGGCGGGCAAAGGCGCTCGCAAGAGCTAGTTTATAATTATTTTATTTTAGTTTTGAATGTAAACCATCAAACTGTGGAGTCATCAAACGTACTCGTAGTATGTTCACTTATATGGAGAAATTACTGTCTTATTCATTTTAGCATAGCATAGTCGGCCTCATAATTTTCCCACTGTTGGGACTCAGGCCTACTCTCTAGGAGAGGGAATAGCCGTAATCCACCACGCAGGTCCAGTGCGGGTTGGTGGATGTCACATGTCTTCGAATGTTTGATTCTAGGACATGCCAGTTCCCTCACCATGTTTTCCTTCACTGTTTTGAGAGCAGTGGTGATGAAATAAATTACATAAAGTAATGCGCCTGGCTGAGTTTGAACCCGAAATCTACGTCAGGGCCGTTTACATTAATTTTAACGTACAAAAATTGCTTCTCAAATTAATTTTAATAAATAATTTTAAAAGTTCGTATCGTACGAAAAGCCAAATGTAGACGAACGTAGCGCACAAAGTTCATTAAATAAACTGAACATGTGGTCCGTATCCGTTGAATGATTGCTTGCGCACGCGCCGTTCGCGCACTTTTGTAACATGGCGACCGATTTACAACGTCTTTAAAACTGTTTTAAAGTCCAGAAAACTCTGCAGATGCAAACATTTAAACGTAATACACATTGGCAGGTTTTATTTGCTGATTTTTTCAATAGATAGCCAGCCACCTTTAAGTGTTACCTACCGTGGCCCCGGAATGAAAAAATCAACTGAAGAAACTCAGGTGGGTTTTAGTCAGTAACAGGCTGATACGAGAGAGAAGGTATTAAATGATTTTACACCTTAAAAAAAAAGCCATCTTAAAATTACTTGAACAAGAAAATCCAGTATACAGCAATAAAACAAATTCCTATGTGTAGCTATTTATTCTATTGTTGCTGAGTGTACAGTCAGCAACAAAAGTAGTTAGGTATATTATCATTTTTAAAACGTTATCTTTCTTTCATCTTATTGTATTTTTTTGTTCTATATCACGTTAACAAAGGCATTCATTTTTGTATTATTTCTATTCCTGCGTTACGGGGCTTTTAAGACCTCGTATCAAAACTATCATTATGCCGATAAGGGGCTTATTAGACCCCGTATCGTTTAAGAAACTAAAGAGGCTAAGTACGGTAATACATCAAAGTGACCCCGTATTGGTAGATACACCACTGCATTCTGTTTTAATAGGGCATCTTAGGTATAATTCATCTCTTTTCTGAACTAAACCAAATTGAAATTACGGCCTCCGCACGGCTGAAAAGACTATGTTTTTCTTAGCCGCTCTACAAGGAAGACACTTACGAGGCTTATTAGACCTCGTTTCGCACTGAACGTGTTAATGTAAAAGAGTAAACAAGACAATTAATCAAAGCTTTTGACACTAATATTCGAAACAAACATAATAAGATTCCATAATGAATAAAATCAACATAATAAAATTTTGTCCCCGACTGTTCACATAATGCATTACAAAGCTTGCCGACACATGTCAACAGATGCACGTTTCCGACAGACTCAGAAGATTGTATGTGTGTGCGCTGGTTTACGCACAATTCTGACGTTACACATGGCGACTGTTATTATGTTAGATAAGTCAAATTTTTCAATGGCATGGTTCGTCATCATGATTGATGATGACTGGTATGTTGGACTGTAAAGCGGATCTGCTTAAAAAATAAAAATGCTGCGCTGTGGCTACACTGAAAAAAAAACATTTGTAATTTTTTTGGACGAAGGACTGCGACGGAAGACAAGGTAAAACATAACGATCGCTTAGAGTGAATACCTCGTAACTGTGAAATACGTAAC
Source organism: Mythimna vitellina (assembly GCA_949316375.1). Taxonomy (NCBI): domain Eukaryota; kingdom Metazoa; phylum Arthropoda; class Insecta; order Lepidoptera; family Noctuidae; genus Mythimna; species Mythimna vitellina. The sequence goes on along the minus strand of OX438709.1, from coordinate 3,011,825 downwards.
TTTTCAGGAGGTACAAAAAAACAAACTAGACCTTTATTATCATGTAATTATAATGGGGCTTCTACGTGTTTTATTCAAATATTTAAAACTATTGATTTATTTCAAACTCTTGTTTCACTTGTTTTTCTTTTTTTTTTCACAAGTTTTGACGCACCATTGCGAAGTTAAAACACCAAACTGTATGAGTAAAGTATGCATTCAACATCGTAGATGGCGCAACGAGTATCAAATCAAAATTTTGCGTGATACAAGATTATGCGTTATGAGCTTTTCGTTTCAGAAAAATAACAAAATAATAGTAATAATTATTTATTAATGATTTATATTTGTTATATTTTAGGTTCTCTTAATTAGAATGATTTCTTATGTATCATAGTATTTATTAGTTTATTATATTAGCATATATACGTATTTTATTATTATAAGCCACTTAATTTAATGATACTACATTATATTTCAAAAATATCTGTTATTTATTTATTGTGCACACCTACCACAGTTGTTGTCTTTTTAATCCAATGGTTGCCTAATGCCCCAAGTGTCCGTTTACCTGCACTTTGGAGGATTTGATGAGTGCTACCGATGCTGCTATTAATGTAGCCACCTATTGGGCCCAAAAAGTTTGACAAGTTTACCATCGAATCGAAAAGAAGAAGAGAATCCAATGGTTGACTGGTAGAAAATGCTTTGTGGCATTAAGTTCGCCTATGTTCCACCACTGTACATGAAGTTTAAATAAATAAAAATGACCTAAAATTGCATACCCGAGGTTTTCACTCTTAAGCCGATTCACGATAAGCTGCTCCTATACCTAATGTCATTCGGGTTATTCTATGCATTTATTTATCATACATTATTGATGTATTCATACATTCATACATACAAACTATGACTACGATGAGTAAGATAACGGTTTTGTGACGGTGTCAAGTGGTGGTAGACTCTGCACGCGATAAGTTGGCGCGTGGCCGAAAACGGAACTAATCGTTTGCCGCCATCTTGACGTTTATGTCATGTGTCAGGAGAATGTGTTTTGTTCTGTGTTTTTTTAATCGTTTTCAAAGTAAATAATCGTCATCATTATACCGAAAGTGATTAAAAGTGCTGGCTGGGATATTATTTTGGAAATCAAACGTGCTTGTTAAGAAAAATATCGGGTCTACGGTACCATTTTCCAAAGTTAGACCCATTTGTCAAATAATTTTTCGGGTGACCATAACAAAAAATATTCCCTACATACTCGTACCCGAGCGGAGCCTGGCAGGAAAACAGATTTTGTTGAAAATGGACTGCTACTATGTATTTAAATCTTAATTAAGTGACTATCATGACGATATGAATTCTGCAAACTTCATGCGAAAAAAAGAATAAATAGTGCCAAATCTACCACCGGATTATACAGGGCGTCTCTGACATCGATGCACGAATGACTACCATGGATCCAGTAAATGATTTTGGACCCCCAGTCGTAGAACATTTCGTTTTTTTTTTAAAGAATGTTAAACAAAAATAAAGTTGTGGCGCATAGTTCTTAGTGTATACAATAGGAATACGTAATAAAATACATTTCATTTTCATTTTAGATACGATTTTGTTCTGGGACCCGTAAAAAAAAAATAAAAAATAAAAAATTCAATAAATTACAGTGAGTTACTAAAGGTTTCTTTTAATTATATTAGGGAAAATAGATTAGTTAGGCTGGTAATATTAAGCGCGCCCCAAGCAAATACTTGTCAAACAGTTTTTCATCAATATGACACTTCAAAATAACCTAAAACGAAAGAAGACGCAGTCTACCACAAGGTGGATCAACGACCTGCCACCCTAGCCAAGTTACGATCGTTTCGTTCGCGTCGAACACCTCGCGTAGGCCACGCCTCCGATTCCTTTGTTCTGACGTCATCTCAACGCTGTCACGTGGTCAGTACAAAGGAATCGGAGGCGTCGCCTACTCGAGGCTTTTGACGCAAACGAAACGATCGTAACTTGGCTAGGGGGGCTGGTCAGAGTTGCGGAAGACCAATGAATGCGAGACGCACAGGAAGGTCGTTGTGACGATACTTGGGCCGGTCCATGTCCAGCAACGGATGTCTTTTGAAATGATGACGAGGAAAAAACTTTTGCTCTTGAGAACTACAAAAAGAAAAGCCAAGCATCGACACAGTATTGAAATACGATGTATAACAAAACTGTAATGGGTAAATGCTGTTAAATACTCCAAGGTAGGTAACTACATAATTCTGCAGTAGTTTCTGTGGGTTTAACAAAAATAGTCAGTCAGGTATGAAATGCGCTAATCTATTTAAAGTGTGCCAAGAACCTACCCCTGGAATTTTACCATAAATCGTAGCCCCACTGCAATGCATAATAATTGCAACTTTAAATAATTCTGCTTACTTGAAACCATTTTGCAAAAGTAAGGTTGAAATTTTGGCAAGAAGCCAGTAATTGGTTGTGTTAACCTATTTTTTTTTAAACTTTCAAGGAATCAGAATATCAGATTTTATAACCGAAGAAAGCCAAAATTGGCTAGCATCCAGAATATTGATTAGGTTATTATAATAACCGTGTTTTATAGATTTTTTTGCCAACGATACTTGTTCGGTTCGGTGGAAATACTAAAATATAATGGTAGGGAACGAAATATCGACAGGACTTGGGTTGTGTGCGATATCTAGCTTCGAAAATGTTTTCTTTTTTATAAAATACTATGTAGGTCGGTAGACAACAAGATAAGATATTTTTCTGGACTATTTCGTTTCTTATTTCAAAGCGGACTGCCTTTTTGGAATCCTAAGATGCTTTCAATAAGTTTTTTTATCATGATTGGCAAACACCTTTGACCTACAATGCCCCAGATCTGTTAATAATATGGTACCTATTTTACAGTAACTAGGTATTCAATATCAAAAATTCGGAGTAATGGCGGTCCAGTGGTAACGGTCCCGACTTATGAGTCGTAGGTCGCGAGTTCAAACCCAGCCAGTCGCATTACTTTATGTAATTTTTAAGGTTCCTTACCTCAAAAAAAAAAACAGAACCTTTATAGGATAACTTTGTTGTCCGTCCGTCTGTTTGTCTGTCTGCCTGTCTCTCAAGACCCTTTATCTCAGGAAGGTCTCGAGTTCAAATTAAAACCGTATACTCGGATCTGCGGTCCCTGGAAGCTGTGAAAAATTCAACTTCTAAGTTAACGAAAAACAAGATACGTCCGTTTATGACGCAAAAAACGTATGTTTCGACACTCTCAAGGGAATCAAAATTCATTGGGTACTTCCCGTTGACCCATAATCCTGAAATTTGGCATAAAGCAAGGTCTTATAGCACAGGTATAGGAATAAATCTGAAAACTTCTTTACACTCGAACAGCTAAACGTATTTCAATTAAACTTGGTAGGTATATTATGTCTTGGAATAACACTTAAGATATATTTTATCCCTGGCGTATATTTCCTAAGGATAATGTTCTAATATCACATGGACAAAGTCAATGGCAGCCGCTATTTAGATATAAAATCACAAACAAACTAATAATAAAACCAATAAAAAATAAATTTAAAAAATAACTATTCTTATAACTTATCATCATCATCATCATCATCATCATTTCAGCCGAAAGACGTCCACTGTTGGACATAGGCCACCTCCAAGCGACGCCACAACGACCGATCCTGTGCGTCTCGCATCCACCGCACTCCCGCGACTCTCACGAGGTCGTCGGTCCACCTTGTGGGAGGCCTTCCAACGCTGAGTTTTCCAGTGCACGGTCGCCACTCTAGAATCTTTCGGCCCCATCGACCATCCGTTCTATGAGCAATGTGCCCTGTCCACTGCCACTTTAGTTTGGCGACTCTTCGGGCTATGTCGGCGACCTTGGTTCTCCTGCGGATATTTTCATTATTTATGCGATCACGCAAGGAAACTCCGAGCATAGCCCTTTCCAATGCCCTTTGGGTGACTGTAAGCCTTTTGATGAAGCCCATTGTAAGCGACCATACTTATACGTTTTTGTTTTGATTAATACAATTGTTTAGGTATAGAGAGGAGAATGATGAATTCACCTTTTTAATATGGACACAGCCAACCCAAATTTTGCCAAAATTCAACTCACATCTATTCCCACAAATGTCTGTAACCAGCACAAATTATAACAATCCACGAACAGCCACATGACTCACTGTCTAGTTCAGACATCTCGTAAATTGACTATTAACCTAATTTTTACCATTGACCGTAACACGTGTAATGGAAACGCTAAATGGAACTATAAAGATATATTAACTGCTGCTGTTTTCTGTTCCCTGCTGAGTTTGATGAATTATTCTGGAAATAGGACATTCCTATTTATTTATTGGGCTTTATTTACTAGCCGTCCCGCGCGGTTTCAGTCGCGTCTTTAGTTACTGCTCTGTTTCTGTGGATTGTAACGTGATGGTATATAGCTTATATATACTCTCCCCCATAAACGGTTAATATTTATTTAATTCGAATCAGTAGTTATTATACGAATACAGACAAATGCTTGCACTGACTGGACAGGTCCACTTAAATCTGTATGGTTCTTTCTACAAAAGACCATCTTAGACAAATCTGCATGGTTCTCATGTGATTTGACCATTGCATATTAACTGTATGGACTTTAAAACAGACTTCGACCCCTGAGTTTCTTTCGGTGTTTCTTCTCATGGTAGTCAGCTAGGAAACACCGGCCTCATCTAGTTTAAAATGACGAAAAAAAAATTGACATTTATATTTTTTTTAATCCTACATACAAAATAAATATCATTTATCATTAAGATTAGCGCGTTCAAACAAACAATAAATCACACTCTCTCTCTCTAGTAAGTATTTAGACCTACTTTATTGTACACCAAGATTATTAATAATCTATATAATTTAAACTAAAAAACCGACTTTAAGGCATTCCGCAATCTCTTGCAGGCAATCTAGACAGAGACTGCCTGGACTCGAAATGAGAATGCACTTGGTGAAAACAAGAAAATAAACAGTTATAAAGTAAATCATAATCATTATCATTTCAGCCGATAGATGTCCACTGCTGGACATAGGCTACCCCCAAATGTCGCCACAATTAACGGTTCTGTGCGTCTCGCATCCATCGGATTCCCGCAACCTTCACCAGGTCATCGGTCCACCTTAAAAAGTAAATACTGAACTAAAACTTAAATAGAAACATGAGTAAGGAAATGACATAATTATCCAGGGAACATCATATTGATATATTTGAGAAAGATATGCGACGGAACTTCTCGAAGAGGCCTAAGTGCCAGCAGCAGGAACATTAAAGCTAATGTTATGCGACGAAATTACCCAATCTATTTCTTCCAGGCTCTATTCATCATCAAACAACTAAACATAAAGAAAGAAAAAATAAATATATACCTACTTGTGCGTCAAACAAGATCTTATTGAAATTACTTATGAAATAAAATGAAAATCTGTGTGAGGCCAAACAGGCGTTTAACTATGCTGAATTAGACGCTTATATATTTGAAAACAATGAATAACATGACTTATTTAAAAACTATAATATATCTCATTTATTGATAGTTCTAATTATTTATTTTTGTTGCTTTTTTTCATATAGCCTATTTTTAGTGTTTCGTACCTCAAAAGGAAAAAATGGAACCCTATAGGATCACTTTCTTGTCCTTCCGTCTGTCTGTCGTTTATCTGTCAAAAACCTTTATCTCAAGAACGTGTGGAGGTATCGAGTTGAAATTAAAACCATATACTTAGGTCTGAGGATGAGGAATCTTGGAGACTCCATTCGGAAATTTTAGTTTGTACAGAACCCTCAGTGCGCGAGTCCGGCTCGCACTTGCCCAATTTTTTGTAATGTGGATGTGAGAACACTGTAAACTTCGCAAATTCTTAGATTACTTCCTATTACGACTCACTTTTTATTCTGATTATTTTTATTGTACTTTTAAGTACACTATTGACTGGTTTACACTGTCTTTGGAAATATTGTAAGAACAATATTTTTTTTTAAAGATTAGCCATGAAGTTTCTTGCTGGTTTTTCTCCATAGATGACGACCAATTTGGAACCGTGCTCTAGCTTCTGACCTTTTAAAAAAAAATGTAAAATAAAAACATTTTAAACTTGAATTTTTAAATATGAATTCCATCTAATCTCAAGAAGTTTTCAAAACTCATTTAATAGGTGAACTAACTTAGAAGAAACCTCTTTGCAAAAGTCTTGCTTCCTGATAGTTTAACCTGGATATTTTCAAGTCACGATTGAATAAGTTACTTAAATGCCTTGAGGCCGTCATGCACCATCGTTGCCTATATACTATAACCTAACATCAAGTGAGATAATGGTCATGAACCATGGTCATATTGCTAAAAAGTACTAAGGACACATAGAAAGAAGAAAGAAAGAAAAAAATGTTTATTTGTGCCTCACACAATCGTATAAACTAGAATTACACAATAAAAAAATAAAGGTATAATCAGGTAAGGTATAATTTAATCGTATCTTTTTTTCTCCTCTGCCAAATCCATCCAAAGGTTGTCTGTGAAAAATCGCTTTTAGCGATAAGACCGCCCATTGTGACACCCCATTAATGTTAATTTCCTAATGTAAATTGTATTTTTGGTGTACAATAAAGAATATCTATCTAATCAGTGCGAGGCCAAAAAGGCACCTAACTAAGCATAAGCTGCATATGTACCTAATACAAAAAAAAAACAAATAAATAAATTTAAGTTTATTTGTATGTGCGTGTATGTTTGATATTACTTCACACTCAAACAGTGGTGCTTCGGTGGGATATCAATGATTTAGAACAAAATCCTATTATACTTTTTTTTAGTTAACCTGTTCTTTTCGGCAATACGTCACAAATACGAATTTGAAAATACTGATTTTCCTAATTCCGAATGGTTTAAAATTCCTAATATAAAAACTCGAATTTGTCATTCATCAATTCCCAACCAACAACAGTACAGGGGATCTGACGCAGTTGTATATAAGGGAAAGAAAAAGCAAAAAAATATATACAAATATGTGAAAAGTAGCGAAGTAGATGACCCTAAATTACATTAAATGTTAATTGTATGCTAATAGAGTTTGAAAGAGTGTGTGTGTGTGTGTTTGTGTAGGTGTGTGTGTTTGTTTGGGTTTGTTTGTTTGATAAAATATGTATTATACTAATTCAATCAGAATCTTAATTTTAGCAGTTTATTCGAAGTATTGAAAATCTGAATGTCGTCGTCCTGATCGAGAATCATCAAGCATTTCATTCTTCGAACTTCTGAAAATCGGATACAAATAATTCGCATTTACGACTTCTGCTGAAATAAATTTCATGTTTTTTTTTTCAATATACATTATAATTCTAAGCCTAAGGTATTATGAAATAAGGATTTTTGAAAATCGGGACTTAGTTAAATATTTCTAAGTATTTGAATATTTCTATTTCTTCCCACAGCTGGGCAAATAAGAAATATATTTATTGCAAGTGCCATTGATTTATATAAAAAAATAAAATAAAGCAAAGGCCGCAGCCAAATCCTTCTAGTTATTTGTTTTCTCGAGCTACCTCAAACCTGCCCTTACTGTAGGCATCTGTAGTCTTGCCACCCAAATTTACAACAAGTAAAAAAAAAATCAACAAAATTTTTTTAATACAACATTTCTTTGAACAAAAAAGGGTAACTGCTAAAATAAAAGAAGTAAAAGCGTCTTTTACCAAAGCAAGTCATACAAAAACTAATTAAAGTACTAAGGAACTTACCAATTAAGTAAACGAAGAAATATTGATGTTCGTAATAAGTGTTCAAATTGTAGATATTCAGGCCAAAGCAATTAATACAGAAAAGTGGGCCACTTTTTATTGCCAGACAGTGTAATAGCAATAGTAGTTAATTATTACTTGGCTCATTTTGTCCAAGTTATTTCTATTAGTTTTGCAAAGTTCAAACCTTTTTACAGCTTATAAATTTTATGGTAGTTAGAAAATTAATTTTAGTTTCTGATGTCATTTGAAGAGGAGGGATGAAACACGTGTATTTAAAAGAGTCCAAAGTCAAAAGTTTTTTATTTCACATAGGCCTACATGGGCACTTATAAAACGTCAGAAGCTAGTGCACGGTTCCAAATTGGTCGTTTCCTACGGAGAGAACCAGCAAGAAACACCATGGTTACTCTTTAAAAAAAAAAAGATGTTATAATATTTCCATATTACAGCATAAGTAGATATATTACATAAGGACAGTGTAGACTGGTCAATATTGTACTAAAAAGTACAATAAAAATAATCATAATAAAAAGTAAGTAACCTAAGAATTCGCGGAGTCTACAGTGTTCTTACTTTATAATGTGAATGTAAGAACACTGTAGACTCCGCGAATTCTTAAGTCACAATATAAAAAAAGAGGCTATATAAATAAAAGTAAGTAAAATAAATAATTACAATTATTAATAAATGATACGTTAACAAAATAAATAATAATAAAAAAAATATTGCAAAAGCAATGTGTTAGAAAGAAAAGAAGTATATATTACAACAAATGTGGAGCAGTTAATAGATACATTTACACAATATTATGAGCTACCAGGGGGCCACATGTGCAGAAGCAGTCATGGGCAAACAAGTAAAATGACAATAAATAATATTCATAAACAGCAAAGTTATTAGCGTTTGTTTATATCCCAAAATAACGTTGTACGGGCTATTGATTATGAATGAATAAATGATGAACAAAATGGAAAAACACTGCGTGTAGTATTTTCTAGCAGCAATTGTTATGAATGATTGATTCTATGAATTTACCAATGATGACAAATTTTTGTGGAAAATTTTTGTATTTCATTTTTTTACTTTTGATCACATAAATATGATCAGTAACATGATAGGAGCCCCCTTTTTTTTTAACCATTTAAAAAATCATCATCATCATCACCTTCCTGCCCTTGTCCCATCTTATTTGGGGTCGGCGCAACACGTTTTTTTCTTCCATTCTATCCTGTCACCCGTCATGCTATCACTAACTTCCTTTTCTTTCATATCACTGTTCACACAATCCATCCATCTTTTCTTTGGCCTCCCTCTCCCTCTCCACCCATCCACACGTATACTCATAACTCTTTTAGTAACATGCTTTTCATCTTTCCTCTTTACGTGACCATACCAAGACAAACGATTCCCTTTCAACTTTTATTAAAAAAATAGGGGTGTATATTATATTTCTCTCTTCGCTCACCACTGCGTCAATCGTGCCAAAACTCAAAGAGTACAATATTCAAACCGCATAACCGTACCAAAAAAAAAACAAACAAAAAGCTCTAATCCACCACCACAATAAAATCCATACCCCCTGAATATATTGATATATCATCATGATATTGATATCATGATGGCTGACTGACATATCAATCCATCAATTAATAATACTATCAACAAATTAAAGATAGGAACCGGCTACACTTTGCGATAACCATCAGTCGGATGGATGGCATTAAATGAACAGGGAATATTGGCTAATTCAATTACGAGTAGTGCCACTTTGTCTCTGGTCACGCGAGCTGCGGGTGTGGTGGTATTAACCTAAATGTACCATAGACTACATGTACATAGCCCTATAATAATGGGTGTCTATGGAAACACGTATAGGAAAGTTACCAGAATTCGCGTGTTTAGTTTACACGTTGATGTTTTATTGAATATGTGTGGTTTTTGGTGTGGCTAAATTTGAAGAATTGCCAAACTAAAGTGGCAGTGGGCAGGGCACATTGCTCGTAGAACGGATGGTCGATGTGGCCGAAACTTTCTAGAGTGGCGACCGCGCACCGGAAAACGCAGCGTTGGAAGGTCGTTGTGGCGTCGCTTGGGGGAGGCCTATGTCTAACAGTGGACTTCTTTCGGCTGAAATGATGATGATGATGATGATATTTGAATAAATTTTATGATAGTTTTTAGGTCGGTTTAATTATATCATCCTAACTAAAAGGAGACACTGACTGACTGACATATCAATGCACAGCCGTAACTACTGCGACTAGGAAATCTATTACAAGGTTTTCTTTTATGACGTAAGCATTTTAGGGAGACTAAGAGACGATTTTTCAGAATTCATTCCCTAAGGGGATGAAACCTACTTTCATTCATCTTATATATAAAAATCTCGTGTCAACATTGTTTGATATTGAATTTCTCCGAAACAACATGACCGATTTTATGATTTTTTTAATGTATTTTTGGTAGATCTGAGAAAAGGTCGTGGGCCATTTTTTAACCTCCTACTCTACTCCCCATTGTTTTAATAATTCATATGGCGGAACAACGTTTGGCGAGTCAACTAGTATCTTAATACAATGTATAATAATAATAATTGCAAAAGAGAGCAATCCGGGCTATTTATAAAATGGGTCCTCGCGAGTCCCTCAGAAATAAATTCGAAGAAATCGATATACTGACTCTGCCTTCTCTTTATATCTTAGAAAGTATTATGTTTGTTCGTAAAAACCTAGGACTCTTCAAAATTAGAAGCAGTTTTCATAACATAAATACGCGTAGTAAACACGAAATTGTGTTACCCAAATGGAGATTAGGTAAGACCAGCAAGTCATTTTTAGTAAACAGCATACGCTTTTATAACAAGCTGCCAAAGTTCTCTTTTTTATCAGCATCGCCCAAAGGTTGACTGGAAATGCTTAAGGCATTAAGTTTGCCTACTTTACTTTTTTTTTACTTTTTTAATTCTTTATTGTACACAAAAACATAACATAATATATTTTGTGCATAAAGCAATTAAAGGTAAATAAAATAGTCACATCACATTACACAGACATTCAGAAAACTAAAGCAAAAACATAAACCAAACATAAACAACACAATTTAACAGCGAAAATGAACACTAAAAAACACGAAGCGTTGTTCGTTGCACTGACACATCATTTATCAGGGAAAAATGGCCGAATTTCCAACCTCCCAACCTGTTGCTTTATAACAGGAATATTTCAACTAAAACATGGTGGAAATATGGCTCTTTGCTACAATGAGAACAAGTTGAAATTGAGTAGAGACGAAGTTTGAATGAGAAACGAAGTTAGATACATAAGTTTTTAAGTATTTCAAAAGTAATAATTGTGGTATATTTCAGTTTTATTACGGTTTTAGCTTAGAAGTTAAATATAATTTGGGTTAGAGATTTTGTTGATTGGTATGTAAGATTTATTAAAGAATGTAGATGATTATCCCAACTTATGAGTTGTAGGTCGCGGGTTCAAACCCAGCCAGGTGAGCCAGCAGGACATAGGCTTTCCCCAAATGTCGCCACAATGAACGGTCCTGTGCATCTCGCATCCATCGGATGGTACGTGGTCCGGTACGTGGTCGCCACTTCGGAACCTTTCGGCCCCAACGGCCATCTGTTCTGCGAGCAATGTGCCCTGCCTATTGCCACTTATGTTTGGCGATTCTTTGTGCTATGTCAGGAACCTTGATTCTCTTGCGGATATATTCATTTCTGATTCGATCACGCACGGAAACTTCGAGCATAGCCCTTTCCATTGCCCTTTGGGTGACTTAAGAAATTATAATTATCAAAATCATCGATACAACCCTCTTAGTTCGTCTTACCCAATTTAATAGTTATTTCATGAAAAAATGAAATGTTTTATCACCATTCAACACGCCTCTGAAGAAAATTTAAATGACATGACCAATCTTTGAGCATCACTCTTAAATAGACACTAGTGCTTTACTCATAGACAATTTACAAAGGAGGATAAAATAAGATTTGAAATAAACTCCTTAGTTTACGACTGAATGTTGGCAGATATAGATATTGACGTTGGCAACATTTGCGCGTTGATCTCGATCTCATTACTGGTTTGGGCAACTCTGATTATTCGTACTGGTGAATTTACTGTTGTATTTTAGGTCTAGTTTATAATAAAATTGACTGGAAATTGAGGGTTAAAATTAAACAGAATTAATGAAAGCTCGTGCCGCCATTTATAATCAGAATTGTGTTTTCTGTACTGCCCTTGGAAGCCAAAAAGCGGTATCTCGGCTCGCATTTGACCACTATATCAACGGATAGACCTATTCACTCTTAACTTAAGACCTCTTGGTTGTAAGTGTAAGGAAATACAGACTCTTGCAGGGTCAGAATCTATATATATATATATAAATGACTAGCTGTTCGTTAGTCTCACTAAAACTCGAGAAATATTCGTGATAGTCCAGGGAAGGTTTAAACGGTGAGAAAAAATTGAAAAAAAATCACGAAAAAAAAAACCGAATACAATGCCATCTCTAATTAAAATGTCATTAAGTATGAAATGAATTATGCTGTTCTGGTAATACCAGTAGATGGCGTTATCCTTTTAAGCGGTACGAAGTTCACCGGGTCAGCTAGTATAATACTAAAAACGTTTAGAAATTTGGTGACGGACCAGTTGCTGGACACAGGTTTTTTATGCCAAATTCTGGGTCAACGGGAAGTATCCTATGAATTTTGATTTCTTTGAGAGTGTGGAAATATACGTCTTTTGTGAAATACACGACTGTATCTTTTTTTTTTGTTAACTTAGAAATTTGTTTTTTTTTCACATTTTTGAGGAACCGAAGACCTGAGTATATGATTCTAATTTAAACCCGATACCTCCACGCATTTTCGAGATTAAGGGTCTTGACAGACAGACAGACAGACGGACGGACAACAAAATCCTATAAGGGATCCGTTTTTCATTTTGAGATACGAAACCCTAAAAGATCGACTTAAATCTAGATATCTTCGCTCGCAAAATAATATTATCAGAAAAGTAATAAATTACATTAGCTTTTAAACATAAAGATGGATCGGTTACCAATACCCATTAGTAAATGTATTACATTACAATATATAGACGTATATAATTAGGTGCGCTATAAGACTATGGGGGCTATCCAATCACATTTTTGGAGCCATGAGAAGGGACGACCAATCGATTTTTTATACACGCGTTCGCCATGACGTTAAGTTTCCAACACGCATGTCAAAAATATACCACGAGCTTTTAACGTGATCGATTTGACGACCTAAACTGAACTGCTAAAAGGATGGAGCTATATAGCGACAGGCCTGTTGGTCTTGTGGTTAGTGACCCTGATTGCGAAGCCAGAGGTCGTGGATTCGATTCTCACCCAAGACAAATGTTTGTGTGATAAGCGGAATCAATTGTTCTGTTTTTGGGAGTAATTTATGTATATTATGTATGTATTTAGAAATATAATAAGTATGTTTATGAGTTCTGTATCAGTTTGGGACTAGATAGCGTTGTTGGAAAGTTGTGGAATATTAAATTAGTATATTAGCTTTTACCCACAGCTTCACCAATATACATAAAATATAGCCTATGTCACTCAGGAATAAAGCAGCTTTCTATTGGTGAAAAATTTTTTGCAATCGGACTTTTAGAGATTACCTATTACAAACAAATAAAAACAACTTTATACTTTTCCTCTTTGTGATATTAGTGTAGCTCCATTCCTCTCCATCTCACTGGCATGACTGATATCTTCACACGTTAAGGTAAGGACCCTGAATACTCAGGGTGCTTTTGACATGCATTTAGAGTTATGCGGAACAAAAAGTAAAGCCCCACATACCTCCATTAAAAAGGGGGATCCTCCGACCAGGGTGTTATGGCTGGTGGGTAACTGCCCGATAGATGATTTTTGGGCTGTTCTATATATTCCAATCGCGCGGAGTACTTTAATTGCGCGACGCAGGATTAGTTCTTATGTGACGCCATAGATGTCGCTACATGCGTAATATCCCGCCAGTATTTTCCGAAGGGTTTGGGTAAGTGCTCAGGGAAGCCAGTGAAATTCAAACTTTTAATATTTTTTGTTTTTAATGATAGGTTTGCGTTTGACCACCATCTCACCGGATGATAAGCGACGATGTGGTCGACGGTGGAGCGCGCTTGCCTAGAAGTAACCTATTCACTCTTGACTTAAAGACCCCTAAGTTGTAGCTATCAAGAAAAACAGACTCAAAATGTTTTTTTTTATTTTTGGTTTGCAAGACAGTGTAAGGTTCAATGTTCATTAAAATATGATTTGCAACAGAAATGCCTATATCCACGGACGCGTAGCTTCATAGCCGCGTATTCGTCATTATACGCTTGGTGTACGCCTGCGTGAAGTATGAAACTCTGTTCACGAAGCGGGAACGTTATCGTCGACATAGTATCATAGTTTAGTCTGTAAGATTCACACTACGAGTCCGTGGACAGTAGGCCTAACGAATATGAATTTACTGAGTTATAGTTATAAATAAAATCATCAATAGAATAACAAAAAAAAAAACTTCTCGGTCTTGACAGACAGGCAGACAGACAGGCAGACTGACGACAAAGTGACCCTATAAGGGTACCGTTTTTTTTTTTTTTTTTAAATTACATTCCCATGTGATGGCAAAATATGGAGGACGCTATTGTAAAAAAAAAACACCTATGTACTATAAGTACCCATATTTGCAAAATAAATGATTATGATTAACCCTATTGAATGACATTTTCATAAAACAGCCATTCAATAGGTTTAGACTAACTGAGAGGGTTGTATTAATGATTTTAATGATTATAACTCCGAACACAAACTCGTTTTACCATCATTTTAATGAACAAATACCGGATCCCGGAAAAACTATCTGTAGACCAGATAAATATTTCTTTCGTGCGGAAATCGAACTCTGCGACTACTGCGTTAACAGTGCCGTGCAGGTGTGTAAGAGCTCAATAATACAAGAATATTAATTGAAGTCTCTTTGCACACGTGTCGCATGTCCGTTTAACAAGGCCACCGTATCAAAACCGAATATACATACTAACTTCAATGTACGCGTCGCTGCGGGCGCTCCACGTAACTAGAGTCAGCATTTTAACAACCGGCCAACCATTATTTTGTAACATGTACAAATAATACGGCTAAACTAACTAAGCCAATCTACATGTCATCGATTATTTGTTCGCAATAAACTTGGGTTCGTTCGTGTCGTGTTTCCGAACGCGCGTGGTAATTGACAGATGTCAAAAGACTTTTTCGCGCCTTTTTTGCTGTCAATGTAATAATGATGTAGATTTTTTGTTGATAGTGTCGTGTTTGATTTGTTTTATTTGTATTTGTTTTGTAACTGTTCAGTGAGGAGGTAGGTATTGTTTTTTTTATTCGTTTTCGTTTGCTATTTGGATATATTGGGGACTCAATTATTTTGACAAGAGTATAGGCTGGTAACGAAGATGTATGGTTGTCATATTTAAAATCTAGCAACCAGAAAAAAAAGTGTAAAAATCTACGGACATATAGCCTTGTCTTTAGTTTTATTTTTTTTCCTAACTATCACACAACGCCATCTAATCTCAAACTTAGCAGAACTTGTGCCGTACTAGACAACTAATAAACATACTTATATATTTTTAAATACATACATATTCCAAATAAATTACACCCAGACACAGAACAAATGATCGTACTCGTAACACAAATATCTGTCTTGGATGGGAATCGAACCTACATCTCCCAGCATAGCAGGCCACTAACTATACTAGACCATCAGGCTAGTAAAAATCCAGCTCAGTCAGAATTACTTTGCCTATTGGTCAAAACTGCAACATCTGTTCAGTAGTTTTTAAGTTTATAGCGAACAGACAGACAAACGCAGTAGCGGACTTTGTTTTATAATAAGGATACCTGATTAAAATTTATTTGACTATCAATTACAAGACAACCTTAATGCCTAGACTAGTCTACCTTCAAAATGACTCACCCATACAAAACTGGATTAATACAATGTCTTATCAAGTCAATCATTTTTTATTGAATGATTGGCTGCTAGACAGATCTATATAATTAATAATAAGAACAATTTATTAATCTTACTAAAGCTATAATTAAAAATTTTGTTGTTGCAACTTCGTTGTCTATTTTATTTGGCCTTATTCGTTAGGCGCGTCCTTTGGCATTTTAAAGGCGCCATTTTGATTTGAAGATCCTGGTTAAATGATTCACTTCGATATACTTACAAACCGGAAATGTATTATTCATCATCATCGTCACCATTCCTCGAAAAACGTCCATAGCTGGGCATAAGCGGGTGATCTAGGTCCGAACTGTCCTGTGCGTTTTGCATTTATCGAATTGCAGCGACCCTCACCAGATCAACGGTTCACCTTGTGGGGGGCTTCCAACGCTGCGTCTTTCGATGCGCGGTCGTCGACCGTCTGTTCTGCAAGCAATGTGCCCTGCCCACTAATACTTTAATTTGGCAATTCTTCCGGCTATGTCGGCGACCTTGGTTCTCCTGCGGATATCTTCATTCTTTATGCAATCACGCAAGGAAACTCCGAACATAGCCCTTTCCATTGGGTGACTGTAAGCCTTCTGATGAGGCCCACTGTAAGCGACCATGTTGACCGTGTAAATACCATATAGCAGAGCATAGCATAGTCGGCCTTATAACGTTCCTACTGTTGGGAGTCAGGCCTCCTCTCTAGGAGAAGGAACGGGCCGTAATCCACCACGCGGGCCCAGTGCGGGTTGGTGGATGTCACATGTCTTTGAATTTTCGGTTCTAAGACATGCCGGTTTCCTTACGATGTTTTTCTTCACCGTTTTCAGAGCAGTGGTGATGAAATAAATTACACAAAGTAATGCGCCTGCCTGGGTTTGAACTAGCGACCTACAACTCGTAAGTCGGGGCCGTTACCACTCGGCCACCACTGCTCCTACTATATGCAAATAACATATACTTTACAATCATAGTCATGAGTTGCTTGTAGTAACCAACCTTTGGTATTTGATACAAACAAAATTCTTTATCAACAAACAAAGATTTAAAGACAATAATCCTTTACAGAGCTTTTTCTATAAGTCTTGTGAAAAAAGAAACAGAAGAAAGAAGAATAACACAGAAGAGAACACAAGAACGTCACAGAAGAGAATATCACAGAACATTTGAAGCAAGTACGGTACACTGATGGGCCTGAATTGTTGCTCGAACCTGTGTTTTAATCAAGGTGAGCAAACTTTCAGGTGTGTTAGTGCCGACTTTTCAGCGAGAGAAGAGAAGAGAAGAGAAGACAATAGAAGAATATCTGTTTCTTTTTTGATGATATTGTGTTTATGATGTATTGCGTTTTGTTTACTTAAAAGTTATTATATTCGACGGTATGTAGGACGGCACCCATTTTTTAAATGTTTTTTTTTTAATTTTTATTCTCGAGTGCCGATTGTACATACGTCTGCCCCCTAGTCAAGTTACAACCGTTTCGTTTCGATTCTCTTTTCGTCTATCGCCTCGAGTAGGCAACACCTCCGATTCCTTTATTTTGCCTCGGTCAGTCACGTGGTCAGAACAAAGGTTAAGAAGGCGTGGCCGACTCGAGGTGACAAACAAAAAGAGAATTGAAACGAAACGGTAGTAACTTGGCTAGTGGGGCTGTACAACTGGAGTGACCTTGAAAAACGCTTAATTGTCGTTTTGTACACACGGGTGTGCTTCTTTGCTTTCATCTTTGCTTTTCCTAGAAAAACCCAGAAAAAGTTTTTTTTTTTATTTCTTTTTTTGATGATTTTACGTAAAAACGCGCAATTACGTAATATTAATACCCCATATATGCGCTAGGGGTTAATACAGTATTTTTACAGTTTTGGTTATTTAATAAGTACATACTTGAAACTTCGTGAGTGGCTTCCTTTTGGTAACCAAGCCTTATTGGTGACCTTTTTTTTTTAAAGTGTCGTTTACACTGACGAAGTTTCAAGAATGTATTTATCATTTAACAAAATGGATGCCATCCCGCGGACTAAAAATTATAGATGTAAGGTACGAATCTAGATTAGTTTTATACAAATTTATGTATTGATTTCTATAGACGCCTAAATAAAATCCACAAGATAGCTGTGTATCCAAAATGTCTAGAGAAAGATGTGTAATAACGTCATAATCGCGTAAGAGCGGTTGTATGAAAATGTACCTCGAAAAGGTTTTCTTTTTCGAGGTACATTTTCATACAACCGCTCTCAACTTCAGTTGCCCATTGCTTTTCAGAGCCGTGGTGACTTTTACAAACAATCCTGCAGCCTACCTTCGTGCTCAAAACTTTCTTCACGATATTTCGTTCTTCCCCCAAATCACATTATACCCCAGTATGGCGTACGGCGAGTATCCACCCTTACGTTGTTGAAACTTCAACGGTCCTGACTAAGCGTTTCGCTTCGTCGTTTATACCGCGTCCATCGAAGGACTGGAACAATTTGACTGCTGCGGTCTTCCCGTCCAACTATAATTTAGGTGTCTTCAAGGCTAGAGTGAATAGGCTCTTAATAAACTAGTTCGCCTTACCATCAATGATTGCATCTCCGCTTACCATCAGGTGGGATCGCAGTCAAGCATTGGTTTATAACAATAAAAAAAAAAGCTGCAATTGTTTAGAGCTTTATCTTTGAAATGCAGTGAAGACCTCTGAAAATCTGATATTTTACGTAAACTTTGACCCTCCATAATGTACTCATATATTAAAAATATTTAAAAAAAATTACATCAATAGAAGCCTTGCACATTTAATCGAAAAGGACGTTTTATTTCTAAAGAACGACAATTTTTCTGAAAAACTTTTAAGGGTTTAAAAAAAAACACGTATTTCCTGGAACAAGTTTTGTGAAATATTCGAGTAAATTACGGAATAATCGAATGCCAACAGAGTTTTCAGGAGTTATCTCTTTTTTTTTTGCATTGCCTCTTCATCAAACATCGCGTTGGATTGCGTTAGATGAAACAACAAGCTTTTAAACCATGCTCGATTTTGACGATAGGCGAGTTGAAAAAGACCCTCTTAAAGAGATCTGTTTCAGTCGATAAAACACTAACAGTGTCTTTGAATCTGTAGCCATATCTATCTCGCTACATAAGAACTAAACAACAAAAATCCTGCATCGTGGTAAACTAATAAATTCTCCGCGCGATTAGAACACGACACGACGATACGACAGACTTTAATAAAATATTGGGCAATTGCCTGGATCAGACACAACACCCGTCTGGTCGGAGAATCCTCCTTTTTCATCGAAGGTATGTGAGACTTTACATCCTGAGGCCCTTACCACGAGCTCTTAACGCGACCTATTTTACAAAGGTCGTAAAATGGGTAGCGTTAAGAGCTCGTGGTAGGGCCTGAACTGTTAAAGGGATAGTGCTATATACGGGAGAGCTATTCAGTCTATCCTTCTTTTTCACTCGCATGCTTGACATTTTAAGGCGTATAGTCATGTGAACATCTGGTCGGATAGAGCCCCGCTGACCTTTAAATCCATTTTCTTTGCGAAATATTGATTGAGTTACATATGTGTAGCGACATCTATGGCGTCACATAAGAACTAATCCTACATCGCGCAATCAAAGTTCTCCGCGCCATTAGAACATATAGAACAGCCCGAAATCAACTATCGGGCAGTTGCCCACCAGACATAACATCCGTCTGGTCGGAGGATCCTCCCTTTTCAACGGAGGTTTGCGGGACTTTACTCTCTGTTCCGCATACCGCCAAACTGGTGACCCTCGACAAAGAACGTCAGCGTAGCCTTCGTGCAGCTACTACTTCGTGACGTCATCATCACTTCCTCAAGCTTTCGAGCAGCGAGCCATACAGCCAACACCCACGGCTCTAAAGGGTATCCTGACCACCAGCATGCCTACCTGGTCATACCTGGTCATCACCCTCAGCCTCATCAGCGACCTTGGCTAAGCACACCGCACCTTCGGCCAGTCATAGAACATATAGAACAGCCCGAAATCATCTATAGGGCAATTGCCTACCAGACATAACACCCGTCTGGTCGGAGGATCCTCCCTTTTCAACGGAGGTTTGCGGGACTTTACTCTCTGTTCCACTTACCTCCAAATATGCCATGTACATTCTGAAGAAAACATAACCAGTATTTTTTTTGTGTAGGTTAACATATTTCTAAAGATCAAAGCCGTTTGAAAGGAGTAGGGAAAACAAGCGAAAAATTATCATGTTGTTATTTCTTTTTTTCTTTTGGCTTATGTATTAATTAGTCTTACGAAAAAATCATATGTTGATAATGTTGTACATGAATCTATATTTTTTTCAAATCTATTGACCTAACCGTAACTGAGGATTAGGCTTCAGAAAGTCACTGTTTTATAGCACAGCTTGGGAGTTAGGGCCTTAACACGTCCAGGTCTTGGTACAGGCCATGGTCCGGAGAGAGGAGGTGTGGCAGGCGATCGCCTCCTTCTGCGAAGCAGTAATGCTAGCAAAGGAGGCGGCCGCACGCGAGAGGCAATGGCCCTCACGCCCCAGCCGCCAGGTTCCCGATCCCGATTTCCAGCTACCGTAGGCGCGGGAATGTCCGGTAACCGTCCAAACCGAGCCCAAGTCGTCGACGGCGCGTAGTGTTCCACGTGCACCTCAAGGAGATGTTAGCAACCGTAGGGGTCCAGCACGGTCTAGAACGAAAGCAAAGAAGAAACAAGAGTGGGTTTTAGTTAGTAAAAGTCTGACACACTCCCGCCCCGCCAAGGGCGGCAGATGTCATTAAACGATTTCCCACCTAAAACAAATAGAAACACGTCTTGGTAAGATCTCTGTTCCGTATATCTCTCAAGATCCAGAGCAGGAAAAGTTTGTAGCGACATCTATGGCGTCACATAAAAACTAATCCTGCATCGCGCAATCAAAGTTCTCCGCGCGATTAGAACATATAGAACAGCCCGAAATCATCTACCGGGCAGTTGCCCACCAGACATAACATCACGTCTGGTCGGAGGATCCTTCCTTTTCAACGGAGGTCGCTAACCTCCGTACTCCGGACTTTACTCTCAATTCCGCCTACCTCCAAACGTTATTAGATGATTAACCAACAACAAAAACAAAGCCAGTTTTACAACGCTGTGGGTAATATCCTCTATTTTCTTCCCAAAAAAACTGTAATCTGTTCTGAATATTTTTCCATAACAAACTGATTAAAACTTTAATGCATAACTTAAGCCGAGATGAACGCGTCTAACGTAACTACTCATAGGGTACGGAGACTTTTTGTCGGCTGCTGGAGATGAAAGTGTCATTATTTTTATAAAAATCTTTCTTGATAAGTCTATAACCCAGGGGTCTTTCAGTCAAGAGTGAATAGGCTACTTCTAGGCAAATAAATTAGGCATGCATATTTTTTTTGTAATGGAATATCATCCAATGTCTTCTCCAGAGACTTAGATTGTGACAGACTTTTACGGACTAAAACCCTGTCCTCAGTCGTTTCAAAAATTCCTGTGGTCTTAGCGGGCATCGGCGCTATTGAGCCCCTACGGTTTTTCACCTACGGTTTTTAGTCCTTACCGGACGACCTGACGGTGAGCTGCCCATTGTTCGTCGTCCTGCGCCTACTGTAGCCGGAGAATGCTCTGCGAATCCGTTCCGTTCCCTCACGGTTCCAGCCATCTCCTTCGGTAGCATTACATGTTTCTGAACGCAGCCGCGAGGGTGTGTCAGACTTTTACTGACTAAAAACCTACTCCTGTTTCTTCGTTACCTTTCATACCAAGGCCGAGTTTTTCTTTCAGAAGCAGACCCTTGGATCCAGTAAGCTTCGAACCTGCTGGCCCCCTACGGTTTGCTGACATCTCCTTGAGGCGCGCGGGGAACAGTACGCACCGCAACGACTTGGGCTTGGTCGGAACGGTAACCGGACGGCTAGACGTCGAGCTACCCATTGCTTGCTATCCGCAAGCCCGTGCCTACGGTGGCCGAAAATCAAGATCGGTATCCCGGCGGCTGGGGCGTGAGGGCTGCTCCCTCGCCCGTACACGTGTGGCGTCCTCCTTTGCTAGCATTACTGCTTCGCAGAATTGCAGAATGAAGCGTCTGCCTCATTCTGCAAAGCCACCACCATCCGCCACCGTCATTGTGACGACATGGTATTCCCACGACCGTTCATTTTGATGACACATTGGGGAAGCTTACGAGTATGTAAAACAGGCCGAAATGATGATGACGATGATGATTCAAACTCCAGAGCCCAAGTTCAAGTTATAACCGCGAACGGCTTTTTATGTATGCAGGTGATGATATTAATAAGTCTTCCAGCTGAATGCACCATTGCCACTAAAGACCCCAGAGAAGTTCAATTTACTGTTAAAATGGTTGAGCTCGCCTAATTTCATTGTCGAATATCTTCCTTAGGACTCCTATTTTAATAAGACAGGGAAAAATTATAAAAAGCTAGTAGAATCTCGTTTGTACAAAAGGATTAGTTAACGAGGACTCTATCCTTCATTTCATTCAATTTCTTGAACTGAATAAAGCGGATTGTCTTTTATGAGGTTGTCTTTACATATTTCTTGCTGACCGCTGCAAAGTAATTTATTTATTTTATAATTTATGTACACACATAAATACGAAAGAAGATACATTCTTATAAAAATTGTACAAAGGTACTACTTATTTCTAAAAGAAATTTCTTCCAGCAGACCTGCGAATGGAGAAATAGGAAGAAATGTAGACAATAGTGTGTAGAAGTAATAAAAGAAGAGTATGTGAAATCTTAAATTAAAATAATAAATACTTCTATACCTATATATGCCTTATACTAAAAATAAATACATAATGTGTAATGTCACATATGGTACAAATACAGAAATCTTAGAGTTTTGTAGTTGCTGGTTATCCATATTGATAAAACTATTACAAACTTAAGAGCGTGTGGCTAAAGAGTGGAACTCCCTGCTGGAGTCTGTTTTCTGATAACTACAATCAGATGTCTTTTAGTGGGTAATTTTTCGCTCGCTTTCAAAAGCTTGTTATTCCATATAACACAATCCATCGCGATGTTTGACAAAAAGGCAACGCGAAAAAAGAGAGATAACGCCGGTAAGTCCGTGATTTACTCGAATATTTTACAAAACTTGTTCCAGGAAATACGTGTATTTTTTAACCCTTAAAAGTTTTTGAAAAACATTGTCGTTATTCAGAATCTTGATGAAATTTGCAAGGCTATGTTATACTTTTTTGAGTAAATTATGAAGTGTCAAATTTCATGCAAAATAGCAGATTTTCAGAGATCTTTACTAGAAAAGTTTTACAAAAAATTATAAATTGATTGCGATAGAAGCATAGATAATATCCACAAGATACTGTTTCCAAAATATCTAATGACAAATGTTTAATAACGTCATAATCGGGTAAGAGCATAACATAGCATAGTCAGCATTATAATGTTCCCACTGTTGGGACTCAGGCCTCCTCTCTAGGAGAGGGAATGGGCCATAGTCCACCACGCGGGGCACCCAGTGCGGGTTGGTGGATGTCACATGTCTTCGAATTTTTGGTTCTAGGACATGCCGGTTTCCTCACGATGTTTCCTTTACCGTTTTGAGAGCGTTGGTGATGAAATAAATTACACTAAGTAATGCGCCTGTCTGGGTTTGAACCCGCGACCAACAACTCGTTAGTCGGGGCCAAACAGCATACACCAGGGAGCCTCCGTGGTGGATTACGGCCCATTCCCTCTCCTAAAGAGGAGGCCTGAGTGCCAACAGTGTGCAGTGGGAACATTATAAGGCTATCTAGAATATTGCTTGACTCCGATCCCTCTTAATGATAATCGTTGATGATGACTACTACTCTATTCGCACTAGTTTATTAAGAGCTTGATCACTCTAGCCTTGAAGACACCTACTCTTTCAAACAATCGCATAACCCTATCAGGCGTCGGTCCTAACAGGTCTCGTCAACCACGCTGTCGTCTCTTTGTTTTTTATGAGAGCCTAAGTACCTATTAGCCTTTCTTCTGTTATGGGAACCTGGGGCTTTACCATATAATAATCGTACAGGAAGACCGCATCAAGCAAATCATTTCAGTCCTACGAAGTACGCGGTTTAAACGACGAGGCGAAACGTTTAATCGGGACCGTGGAGGTGTCAACAATGTACTCTCGCTGTACGTCGGGTAGAAAGACGATGTCGGAATCAGGTCATGCAATTCCCACGCACACTGTCATACTTATTTTATCACTTATCTATACTTATAATAAATCTGTAGAAGTGAAAATTCTGTACATTGAAAATATCAAAAAAATAAATGGCATGGTGTTACTAAACCGACACCGAACCCAAAAATGTGATTAAAAAAATGTTTGTCTGTCTTTCTGTGTGTCTGTTTGTTCAGGCATCACGCAAAAACTACCGGTTCGATTACGATGAAACTTGGTATAATTATTCTTTAATATCCTGGGCACCACACTGGGTATTTTTTATCCTGGAAAAGTATATACAATAAAAAATAAACTTAATTTTGCGGGTCGATCCCTAAACCCGATTACTGTACCAACCGCAAATAATAAGTTTGTCGTAGGTTAATCTCCCGGAGTGTAGTTCACTAAGGGGCGCTGCACAAGGCTCATCATCATCATCATCTTCCTGCCCTTGTCCCGTGTTATTTGGGGTCGGCGCAACACGTTTTTTTCTTCCACTCTGCCCTGTTACTCGTCATGCTATCACTAACAAGGCTAAGATACTATAATATTTTATCTTAAGATACAATGTCGCTCGCCATACAATTCAATGGACTTATCACACAGGACGAAGATAATAAATAATGTTTCATATTTTCACCACAACCAAACCATTTTCGACTTCTACGCGGACGAAGTCGCGAGCAAAAGCTAGTAATAAATACATTGTTATTGTTCCAGTACCCTTAATACTACGTACTCACATTATTGCCGGGTAACAAGGCATAAAATATTATGGTGCCACATTGTCGTGCGGTTATGCGACGTATATCACCCATTCCGCGAATGCTAATCACACTCAACGCTCTTCTGTCAATAGGTCAATCAAGTAGGCCACTCAATGATCTAGTCCTGGACTAGATCTGTTCACTGATGTGTGGAAAGAGATACTGTCTTTATCTGATGACTTGCGAGAACTCTAAGTGAAAGGCTTGTTTATATCATTGCGTATTTCAGTTATTTTATGCTTTCTTTTTTTCCGGGGGGCAAAATCATCTTATGACATCCCCCGCTCTTGGGCGGGGCGGGAGATCGTGTCAGACTTCTACTGACTAAAAACGCAGTCCTGTTCCTTCGTTGCCTTTCGTACCAGGGCCGAGTCTTCCTTTCAGAATCAGACCCTTGGCCCCAGTAGGCTTCGACCCTGCTGGGCCTCTACAGTTGCTGACATCTCCTTGAGGCGCGCGTGGAACAATACGCGCCGTCGACGACTTGGGGTCGGTCCGAACGGTTACCGGACGGTCGGACGGCGAGCCACCCATTGCTCGCCGTTCGCAAGCCCGAGGCTACGGTGGCCGGAAATCGGGATCGGAGTCCCGTCGGCAGTTGGGGCGTGAGGACCGTTGCCTCACGCGATCGGCCGCCTCCTTAGCTAGCATTACTGCTTTGCAGAAGGTTGCGACCGCCTGCCACTCCTCCTCGCTCCGGACCATGGCCTGTACGAAGGCCCGGCGCGAGAGATCGCCGCCGAGTTATTTTATGTGCCATGTGCTTTAAATAGTTGATGTCTAATAAATTAATTAACATTTTGTGAATCTGTGTGGTTTCTTTTTTGTCATAGGCTCCCATTTGAGCCCTATATCATCTGATGGTAAGCGATAATGTGGCCAACGATAGAGCACGCTTGCTAGAAATCTCAAATTAAATCTCAAACCTTTATTGCAATCCATAATGTACATGTCAGGTGATAAATCTAAAAAAATGAACCAACTATGGACCCTGTCGGGCACAGCAACAATATAAATTGTAGGAGAGGAAGAGCGCTAATATAAGTACCTATTTTATTTTCTTATCTGTATATTTATTATATTGTTTAATTGATTTTAACTAATTACTTATTGTTGCTTCATAGCAAACACACATACTCATACACTCATATATATACTATTGTTTTATATTTAAATTGAAATTAACACTTAATAATTAATTAACGAATTAATGAATGTTATTAGTATGTTTTTGTTTGTGTTTTGTATTTGTGTTAACATATTATGGGTATCTTTCCTGAAATAAATGTTTATTATTATTATAATTATATTTGTATGTTTTAATATGTCAGATAAAAAATAACATAATTCACTCTTAACTTAAAACCCCTAAGTTGTAGCTATCAGGAAACACAGACTCCAGTAGAATTCCATTCCATAGCTGAAGGTGAATATGTTTCCAAAACGTTTTGTGCATATGACTGGACAGAATTAAATTGTGCAATACCCCGACACACACTCCCTGAAATGTAAGCGATTGAAAACCGACAGTCTAGCAACTTGGCGTCGATGTTCAAGACATTGGAGTTTTCACTCAACGAGTGCATTTGTAACATTACATATTTCTGTTATTTTTGTGCCATGCTTGTTTATGTAAAAGTTATGTCACTATTTTGGTGTACAAAAAAGTTTATTCTCTTTTACAATTTGTGTCTAATCAGTGTAATTGGCACTATGTTGTTCTGGTACCGGCCTCATCTAATTTAAGGCCCTTGCTCCCGTGCAGTGCCATAAAACCATGACTTTCTGCAGCCTACTCCTCGGTAACGGCTAGATCAATAATAATAAAGCTTCGACGACTATCTGTCAAAGCTGTCGTTGCGCGGTTGGATCAAGAGCCTGATACAGAAGGCAGTACTCCTCGTTACGACTCGCATTGTGAGGAGGTTCCTGTCTCTTGAGCCCTAACCACCGGTAGCTTGGACTCTGTTCCCGACATCGGCGGACAACTATTTTTTATATTTTTAAATATTTATTTTATATTATTTTTTTTAATGAAATATTTAAAAATGTAAATAATATGTATAAAAAGTAAATAAATGGAATAAGAATAATAATATTTGTACAAATTACACAAATATAGTATACATACAATTAGCTTTATCATGTTTTAACCACTGGGACTCAGGCCTTCTTTCTATGATAGCGAATAGATTGTAATCCTTTATGTAAGCCCACATTTCTCCCGAACAAAACGCAAGGAACATATGAGCGTTTTCACAGCATATTACGTGATCATTTGGGCATCCAAATTAAGCAATTTATAACAAGTGACTACGAGCTAGGGCAGTTGAATGGAATCATATCAATGTTCCCAAAATCAAGAGACACGGTGCGGAAAAAAAGAAACTTTCATGTGTCATCGTGCTCGTGAATAAGACATTTTTTGTAATATTATGTTAAAAATAATAAAATATGGGTTCCTGTCGATCAACAACTATCGGCAGCGTAGCAAAAACATGATCAAAGGTCAAAAGTTGTTCGAGTCCCGACATGTTATAAAAGAAGAAGGTCATGCAAATCAAGAAAATCAATCAATTACAACCAGCCCCCCTAGCCAAGTTACGATCGACTTCATCTCAACGCTCAGTCACGTGGTCGGAACAAAGGAATCGGAGGCGTGGCCTAATCGAGGCGTTTGACGCAAACGAAACGATCGTAACTTGGCTAGGGGGGCAGAGGTCGGAATTAGGTAGAGTTAATCACGGCGGACGAAGCCGTTGCCAGTAGCTAGTGGTGAATAAAATTACTAGAGGGGGCTTGGTCGTATCTCGAGAAACAAACATCAGGTCGAGTATATATAAAACACTATGAAACTGCTGATAAATGATAAATGATATTTATTTTGTAAGTAGGTTTAAAAAAACACTTTTACACGTCAATTTTTTTTTGTCATTTTAAACTAGATGAGGCCGGTGTTTCCTAGCTGACTACCCTGAGAAGAAACACCGAAACAAACTCAGGGGTCAAAGTCTGTTTTAAAGTCCATACAGTTATTATGTAATGGTCAAATCACATGAGAACAGTGCAGATTTGTCTGAGATGGTCTTTTGAAGAAAGAACCATACAAATTTGAGTGGACCTGTCCAGTCAGTGCAAGCATTTGTCAGTATTCGCAAAGCTCAACCCAGGACTACTAAGGAGCTCAACGACTTGACGAACAATACCAAGGAAAGGACATTTGGGTAGGCCGCAGAATATACTCAAATTGCCAGACATACGTTAAAATTACTGAAAAGGAAAAAAAAAGGCAATCAACATTGTTCTCACGTTCACAATAATAAAAGTAAATATATAATTTACAAAATGTAATTTACTTAATAAAGTAAATATTGATGTCAAAAATAAAAATAAATAAAGTCAAATTGCAAAATAAAAATAATCTACAATATCAGATTGTAAAATAATAATAATAATAATAAAGAGCACAATTGAAAATAAAAATAAAAGAGAAAAATAAGACAACAGTTGTAGTGCGCAGGTCAATCCCAAGCCTTTTCGTCCTCAACATAGTCCTTTATAGAGTAAAAAGCCTTTTGACAAAGTTTTCGCTTTACAAATGTTTTGAATTTATTAAGGCTTAGTTGTTGAATGTGAATAGGAAGTTTATTATAGAAGTGTATACATTGGCATCTAAATGAGCCCCCTATTTTTTTTAGCCTGGTTGTAGGAACCACAAATTTGTGTTTGTTCCTAGTATTAAAATTATGGATATCACTGTATTTTTTAAACATTTTTATATTTTTATGTGCATACAATATATTCTCGTAAATATACTGTGAAGGTACAGTCATAATATTGATATCTTTAAATTTATCTCTGAGGGAGTATCTGGGACTTAATCTATGAATCGAACGAATAGCCCTTTTTTGCAATACAAAAATTGTCAGGATATCGGCGGCATTTCCCCACAGTAGAATACCGTACGACATAACACTATGGAAATAGCTAAAGTAAACTAAACGGGCTGTCTCTACATCAGTTAAATTTCGAATTTGTCTTACAGCGTATGCTGCAGAGCTATTTCATTTTTTATGATTGGTGCTCCCAAATGGAACATTTTGCGAATGGGACGTTCTGCGAATGGGACATTCTGCGATTTTGACGTTCTGCATCAATGGGACTTTTTGCGAATGGGACATTCTGCGTCAGATCCCTTTGAACGTCATGGTAACCCACCAAGCCGTTCGTCGCACGGATCATCACAGAGTACGCCATTGTAAACAGCCCAGCGAGAGCGCACGTTTCCAAGTAGCCGTCTACAAAAACTTTAATAAAGCCACAATTTCTTCCGTATAACAACAATTTTAAAAAAAATTCTCAGTAAAGTATACACATACGATGTACTTCGATGTACTTAGTAAAAATTGGATTTGCTATTATGTGATTGATCTTCATTGGGCCATCACTGCTCCCCCAAACAAATCTATTAAATCTCTCACCAATGGTAGGCTACTTTATCACTGTGTCACATAGTGACGCGGATGAAACTGCTAATAGAAGGTAATCTATATAAATAAATCTATATATATAAAAGGAAAATACCACTCACTGATTAATCACGAAATCTCAGAAACTATAACACCTATAAACTTAAAATTTGGCAGGTAGGTTCCTTATAGGGTGTAGACATCTGCTAAGAACGGATTTCCCGAAATTCACCCCCTAAGGGGATGAAAAGGAGGTACAAAGTCTTTATGGAGAAACCGACTTTCACGCGAACGAAGCTGCTGGCAGAAGCTAAATCAAATCAAGTCAAAAGCATTTTATTTCAAATAAACCATTTACAGGCACTTTTGAAATATCAAGAAGTCAGTCAGTCAGAAAAAAAAAAATATGCTAATTGTACATTCCAAAGCGTAAATCTCTATGGAGAAGAATGTGCAACAAACTCCATGGACACTCTTTTCAATCATGTTTTGTAATTACAAATATCTCTGTTACATGTTTCTTGTCGCTATCATGTGAGAACAATGCAAATAAAAATAAAAACTAAATATGCTAGTATTTAATAAACCAACAAGTTTATCTCTTTGTAGTTATATAACAGTGGCATAATATCTCTAGTCGCTATAACAGACACTGCGGCAATTCCTTGCTCTGTGTAAGTGTTCCTCACAAAGACCAACTAAGCCCTCTCCTTTGGTTCCTTGATTAAACCCCGAGAGGGCTTGTTAAGAGTTTAAATTATTATATACACTACAAGGAGTGTAGTGATGGGTCCTGTTAAATAAGAGGAATTACTGGGTAGCCTGATATTGATTGACCTGTAGAGCTAGATCAAATGAATGTGGGTGGGCCTGGCTGAATCATGCGTCATTCGCTTTAGTGACTCGACTATAATGAATGTGTATTTCTTATTAAGCCTGTTTTTAGGGTTCTGTACCTTAATGGAAAAAACGGAACCCTTATAGGATCACTTTGCTGTCAGTCCGCCTGTCTGTCTGTCTGTCAAGACCTTTTATCTCGGGAACGCGTGGAGGTATAAAGTTGAAATTGAAACCGTATACTTAGGTTTGCGGTCCCCTGAAGCAGTAAAAAAACTACTTCCCGTTGACCCAGAAATCTGAAATTTGGCATAAAGCAAGGTCTTATAGCACATACATAGGACTGAATCTGAAAAAAATAAATGTGTTGCAACCTACGTCCACGTCTACGTCTACGTCTACGTCGCCGCCGTCTACGTCTGGTGAGGGTCGTGGGAATTCGATGGATGCGAGACGCACAGGACCGGTCATTGTGGCGGCATTTGGGGGAGGCCTATGTCCAACAGTGGACGTCTTTCGGCTGAAATGATGATGATGATGATGATGAACCTACGTCACAAAAAAAATGCAACTTGGAAAAGTGTACGAGACTTCATTCGGGAGTTGAACTATTTTCATAGGTAAGTTTGTATGGAACCCTTAGTGCGCGAGTCCGACTCGCACTTGCCCGATTTTTTTACTCTGGACGATTATACTGTCTTTTTGACATACTTCTCACTCATCATCTCCTTCGCCCCTTTTTTTTTAACTAGCTTTTCCCAACTAGCTTGGGGTCGGCTTTCAGTCTAACTTGATGCGAGTGAATACCCGTGTTGTATGTGCAGCGACCACCTATCAGACCTCCACAACCCAGTTACTGAGCAACACGATACTCTTTAGATAGACACGTCATACTCAAAGTGTGCTCCGCGGAACCCTAGGGCTCTGCAAAGCCTCTTTGCGGGCTTCATGTGAATACTGGTTATAATGAAGAAGAAAGTGTGTCTTTAGACTTTTCTCCTCATTATTTCTATCGTTGTTTAATTGTTTAAAAAATTAAAAAGCAGTGTTATACCTCAAATTAGATTTAACGATCTATAGGAAATAATCGATACTAGATAATAAAAAGAAATCATCATCATCTTCCTGCCCTTGTCCTATCTTATTTGGGGTCGGCGCAACACGTTTTTTTCTTCCATTCTATCCTGTCAACCGTCATGCTATCACTAACTTCCTTTTCTTTCATGCCATTGTTCACACAATCCATCCATCTTTTCTTTGGCCCTCCTTTCCTTCTCCCTCTCCACCCACCCACATGTAAACTCATAACTCTTTTAGTAACATGCGTTTCATCTCTCCTCTTTACATGACCATACCAAGACAAACGATTCCCCATCAACTTTTCAGTCACAATATAAAGATATAGATTTTTTATTTAAGCGCTCCGATAAATATTTTGCCTTTCAATAGGGTTCCGTTAGAGAAAAAGTTTGAGAATCACTGTAACGACACAGCGAAATGGATGGATGGCGCCGAATGATTAAGAAAGCCAACCCTGCATAACGGGAAGAGGCCAGGACAAAGAAAGAATTAGTGTCAGTAACGTGCTAGACAAACTTAGGATGGGCAGAGCGCTGCCGTGTTCTCGTGGGGGAGATCGCTGGGCCTTGGTACAGGCAATGATCCGAAGTGAGGAGGAGTGGCAGGCGGACGCATCCTTCTGCGAAGCAGTAATGCTAGCAAAGGAGGCAGCCATATGTGCACACGCGAGGGTTCTCTCTGTAAGTAACTTTTGTGTTTCCAGAGAAATAACTGGTTTTCCTTTTGCATTTGCTTTTCTCATATCAGAATATACTTGATTTATCACTACATAGTATAAAATAAAGTCGCTTTTCGTGTCTGTCTGTCCCTATGTATGCTTTAATCTTTAAAACTTCGCAATGGATTTTGATGCGTTTTTTTTTAATAGATAGAATGATTCAAGAGGAAGGTTTATGTGTATAATACATGGACAATATAGTAGAGGAACACTGATGATTTTAGAGGTTTCTAATGTGATGTCGTAAATAAACACTTTTTTTGCGCTTTCAATGCAAACGCTGGCTGAACCCTAAGAGATAGATCAAAATAATGTACTACACCTTAAAAAGGTCTACAAAAAAGTCCGCGATGGTATATGTCTATCTTTTATGTGTAACCCACAATAACCATTTTTTATCCTTTTATTTACGAAACGATTTTAAGCAATACAGTATTAATCTTTATCCGAGTAAGTACCTTAAATAAATTTTTCATTTAATATAGATCAATATAGCCCGTTACAATGTGTAATTTAAATGAAGATTTTCGAAGATATTACAGATTTAAAATACAGGGACATAGCGGTTTCGGTAAATAACTTGATTCTTTGAAAGATTGATGCGCCGACGCAAATATCGGTATCGGTCGATACTGTTCGTGACTCGACTTGGAAGCTGATCATTTTTAATCGACTTCAAAAAAAAAAACCGGAGGATGTAACCCATGAGGAAACGAGGGAACTCCTCAAATATTATAGACAACCATATAGTGATTTTGGTATTTTCATGGAGAACTTAAGCATTTACAGTCAAAAAGTAACATTTTATGGAACTGATGAAGAACACCAGAAATAGCCAACGGAACTTCATACTCACATAGATATCACAATGAAGATAGTTAAGCGACTATGACAATACAAATAAATAAATGGTTCTGAATAGTTATGTTGAAAATGGTAACATCGAAGTGACCTGATGATTATGATGGGGCTGGAAGATAGGCACTGGAACTCCGTAATTAATCAATGTAACTTAGCCGTGTTTGGGCTTATTAGAATTGTCATCAGATGCACTTTGCCTATAAGGTACTATCTAACTGACCTGATGATGAAGCCGGGAGGTGGATGGGGACTTTATAATAAAATAATGTATCCTAGCAGTGTTTGGATTAATTCGAATTGTCATGAGAAATAGGTACTCGGGCTATAAATGTGTCACAAATATAAAGTGTGAAATAACAATTTTTTTACAAAAAAAATAACCAACTTCACTACAAACAAAAAACAATACACTAAAACGATCAAAATAACTTTAATTTCGGAAGTCGGTGTTAAATAACAAGCAAACTATACCAGAAACACTGACTTCCAAAATTAAAATTATTTTGATCGTTTCAGTGTTTTGTTTTTAGGGTTCCGTACCTAAAAAGGGAAAAACGGAACCCTTATAGGATCACTTTGTTGTTAATCTGTCTTTCTGTCTCGGAAACGCGTGAAGGTATCGAGTTGAAATTAAAACTGCTCAGGTCTGCGGTCCCTTAAAGCTGTGAAAACATTAAACTTCTGAGTTAACGAAAAAAAGATACAGACGTTAATTTCGCAAAAAACGTATATTTCGACACTCTCAAGGGATTAAAAATTCACAGAGTACTTCCCGTTGACCTAGAATTCTGAAATTTGGCATGAAGCAAGGTCTCATAGCACAAGTATAGGAAAAAAATTGAAAACTGTAAATTTGTAGTCACGTCACAGGATAAAATTTTTTTGCGAATCAGAAATATCTTCGCAACTCAATTTTGGAATTGAACTGTTTTCATAGGTACCTAAGTTTGTACCGAACCCTCAATGCGCGAGTCCGGCTCGCACTTGCTCACTTTTTGTAGTGATGTCAGTTATTTTTTTTTTTGGAATATTGTTTTTCCTACAGAATTTCTTAATTCTTTGAACCCCTCTGGACTCCCTCCTCATAAAATGGTGTTGAAAGTAGGTTGTCCTGTTATTTTATTAAAAAGCCTGAATCCATCTAAACTTTGCAATGGCACGCGTTTGCTGGTAAAATCACTAAAAACTGTCATAATAGAGTGCACAATACTCACTGGATGTGGTAACGGAGAAGATGTGTGTCCATGGAAAACTTCTCAATAGAGATCTACACTTTGGAATGTGCAATTAGCATCATTTTTAACAGACTTCAAAAAAAGGAGGAGTTTATCAATTCGGTTGTATATTTTTTTTCATTTTTTTTTTTTTATGTGTGTTACATCAGAACTCTGTCGTTCACGGACCGACTTGCAAAACTTTTTTTTATTTTTATCTTAGAGGATATGCTTTCCAATTGGTCCCATTTTTTTAAATCCAGTTCTGATGATGTGATCCATGAGGAATCGAGGGAACTCCTCAAATATTATAAGCAACCTTAACGCAACGCGAGAACTTAAGCATTTACAGTCAATAAGTAACATTTTATGGAATGGAACTGATGAAGAATACCAGAAATAGCCAACGGAACTTCATACTCACATAGATATCGCAAAAACTACTCGTATATATAAGCTTAAGGGGCTGCCTTTGAAAATATACGTTTTTCCACGTGTATAAACTTTTTACAATTCTTTTGTTAAGCACCACGTCAAAATATCAAATCATAGGTCGCCTAGCCCTTTGGACGAGTGGACTTACGTTATTTTTCTCGCCAAAACGCTCCCTTATTTACGTAGATTTATCGTTCAAGTGTAATAATATACGGGAAGAGGGATAGACAAATTCTCAAGGTCATCGGCTAATAGGAGCCCCTTAAGACGTAACTGACTCTGACTCCGATTCCAACTAAAATATGGCGTTGAAAAATTGAAGTGTGCCCTAAAGACTGACGGCACTGCCACATTGAATGGCAAATATACTTTTTTCAGATTTTTTTCGGGAATCGAACTATTTACTTACGTATGCCGAAAGGTTCTGGAGTGGCGACCGCGTACCGAAAGACGCAGTGTTGGAAGGCGCCTTACAAGGTGGACCGATGACCTGGTGAAGGTTGCGGGAATCCGATGGATGCGAGACGCACAGGACCGTTCTTTGTGGCGACATTTGGGGGAGGCCTATGTCCAGCAGTGGACGTCTATCTGCTGAAATGATGATGATGATGACTTACGTAAGATTGTACGGAACCCTCAGGCCACGGATTTACATTTGACGGCTTTATAATATTTTAACTCTCATTACAGTCCGCCCAACATTCTAATGCACTTTAAAACCCTATATATTATTTTTCCCAAGAACCCGTACAATAAATTCATCTGCTCCCATTTCTTGTTTCCAACAGAACGCTGTATATAATTTATTATGTAAACATAACAACAGATTATTGTTCTGCCTTCTATACGCAGACGTTTCTGGTCCACGTTCCAGTATCCTAGATATGTCGGTGAATATAAAATACTTCAATTTACAATATCTATTTGCTATTTTCCAATTTTATCATCATCATCATTTGAGCCTACATAGGCCTCCCTGAAGCATTGTCACCACGATCTGTTAAGGGGCAGGTTCTAAGTCTCTTTTAAAAAAAGCTAGTTTTAAACCTTATAGAAATTTTAATTTGAATTAGAAAAATAAACTGGGCAAGTGCGAGCCGGACTCGTGCACTGAGGGTTTCGTACAAACTTGAAAGGTAAATTGCAGTTTACGATTTATGACGTATTAAAAAAAACTACTTACTAGATCTCGTTCAAATCAATTTTCGGTGGAAGTTTGCATGGACATGTACATCAAATATTTTTTTTATTTATTCTTATTTTAGAAGTTACAGGGGGGAGGACACATTTTACCACTATGAAAGTGTCTTTCGTGCGAACTATTGGGTTCAGAAAAAAAATTATCTTGGAAACCTCAATAAAATTTTTGAACACCTTTCCGTATGGGGAACCCCCAAAATTTACTGTTTTTTTTTTCTATTTTTGTGTAAAAATCTTAATGCGGTTCACAGAATACATGTAGTACCAAGTTTCAACAGTATAGTTCTTATAGTTTCGGAAAAAAGTGGCTGTGACATACGGACGGACAGACAGAAGGACATGACGAATCCATACGAGATCTGTTTTTTGCCATTTGGCTACAGAACCCTAATAATACACTATTAATATGTCCGTCACGAAGTTTAAAATATGACTGCCGGAAACTACCAATAATTATGTTTCGAAAACCAATAATTGTGGGAAACATTACATCACACCTATGAGGTATCAGGGTTTATATTTTATATGCTTAGGGTTTTTTTTTAGGTGGGAAAATCAACTAATGACAAATCCCGCTCTTGGGCGGAGCGGGAGATAGTGTCAGACTTTTACTGACTAAAAAACCCACTCCTGTTCCTTCTTTGCCTTCATCCCGGGGCCCCAGGCTTCGCATTCACTCTACCCATGGCCCCAGTAGGCTTCGACCCCACTGGGCCCCTACAGTTGCCGACATCTCCTTGAGGTGCGCGTGGAACAGTACGCGCTGTCGACGACTTAGGCTCGGTCCGGACGGTAGGACGGGTATAGTTAGGTTTGTCTTACATTTTATAAGAGATCACTGGTCCTGTGCCTCTTGGATCCACCAGATTTGTCGGAAGTTTTCTGATTTATGTTTAGTTTTTTAGTTAATTCATGTGCGCGCACCATGTGCATTCCGACTTGATTCCGCCATCTCCTTTCTACCATCGGACAACCCGACGAACAGCGAGTATCCACCCTTACGTTGTTGAAACTTCAACGGTCCGGACTAAGCGTTTCGCTTCGTCGTTTATACCGCGTACATCGAAGGACTGGAACAATTTGCCTGCTGCGGTCTTCCCGTCCAACTATAATTTAGGTGTCTTCAAGGCTAGAGTGAATAGGCTCTTAATGAACTAGTGCGCCTGACCATCAATGATTGCATCTCCGCTTACCATCAGGTGGGATCGCAGTCAAGCACTGGTTTAAAAAAATTAAAAAAAAAAACATTTTTTATATCAGAAACCAGAAACGTTTATTACAATTAAACCATTCATAAGTACTTATGAATTATTGTCAAAATGTCGGTCAGTCAAAATAAGTGATGCTGAATTACACGTTCCAAAGCGTAGATCTCTATGGATAAGAATGAGCCAGTATAACGAAAAAAATAAATAAAAAATATAGAAATTGAAATTACTAAGACCTAGGTACCATACGACACAAAGCTACAAGGGCGGACTTAGGCATTCTCTAAAAGTCGGTCAGGTTTTAGTTGCACGATAAAATAATATAGGCCTGGTGGTTTGAAAAACAGCACTGACATTTGGCACCTTTCTCTGATAGACTAGAAGTTTACTAGCCTTTATCAGTGACTTTGCCCGCATGGATGTAGATAATTATACCAAAAAAAATATACTACACTAATATTATATTTTCTTTATTTTTATGCGCCTGCCATATTGTCTCTCCACTGCCCTAGGTTGACTGGTAGAGACTGCCTAAGGCAATATATCCGCCTTTGTACATTTAGTTGAATGAAGATTAAATAAATAAATATTACAAAGAGGTAGTTTGTTTTTTTTTTGTTTTTATGTTTGTAGGAGGTAATCTCTGAAAATGCATAGCCTGAACCAGGGTCAGACGCAAGAGATCGCCGCCTCCAATTGCCTCTACAAGGACACGGCTCCAAAGCGTGGCAGACCTCTATAATATGCTCTACTTACCCGTTTTCTGTGGGTGATCTGCACAATGGTGACTTCCCATCGCATCCAACAGAGGAACCTACCAAAACAACCGAGTCCTGTGAGGACCTTGCGTCAGGCAGAATGTGAGGACGCCCTGGCGCCTTTTTTGCCACTCATCAAAAAGGATTTTCTCCGTAGCCATTTCACCGCGATAGTTGGGACCTCAGGAAGAAAATGCCTAAGGTATTAAATCCACCTCAGGACTCTTCAGTGATGGCCAAGTGGTAACGGCCCCGTCTTACAAACCCAGCCAGGCGCATTACTTTCTGTAATTTATTTCAACACCACTGCTTTCAAAACGGTGAAGGAAAACATCATCAAAAATTTAAAAACATTTTACATTCACCAATCCGCGTAGTGGATTACGGCCCATTCCTTTTCCTAGAGATAGGCCTGAGTCCCAGCAGTGGAAACATTAAAATGCTGATTATGCTATTATGCAGGACTCTGGTTTCATAATCCCAACATTCTATAAATGAACCAACCAACCTTCTCTAAATTAATTATTTATCAGTAAAAAGAAACAGCATCATTCATTATAATATTACCAAATCAGCTTTCATATAAAGATAGCGTGACCTATGCCCGGGACCACACACACACGGACTCATACAAAAATATCAGGCCAAGTATTTTGCCTACATAGCATAATAATCACCGCCAAGAGCGTAATGTCCAATAATTTCATAACTGCCATAGGAAACAGCGCGTCTGTTGTTCGTAAATGGATAGTTATAAAGATTATTATTCTGTGCGTTGCTTTACGATGGCAGTTAAAATGACATAGATTAAATTGGTTAGAAGATGCGACGTTTTGTTAAGTTGGTTAAATTGTAATAAAAAAAATTACAATCACTTTTTTACTATTTTTTTTATTATTTGAGAATATAAGATTTATTATGCCATCGACAAACGCAAGGTGATATTATGGCAGACCAAGACGAAGATGGAGAGGTGAGCTTGACTCTTACCGGTGGGACAGTTTTTTTTTTGTAGGTGTCAAATCACCCAATGACATCCCACGCACTTGGGCCGAGCGAAAAGGCGTGTCAGACTTTTACTGACTAAAAACCCGCTCCTGTTCCTTCTTTGCCTTTGTCCTAGGACCGAGTTTTCCTTTCAGAAACAAACCCTTGGCCCCAGTAGGCTTCGACCCTGCTGGGCCCCTACGGTTTGCTGACATCACCTTGAGGTGTGCGTACAGTACGCGCCGTCGACGACTTGGGCTCGGTCCGGACGGTTATCGGACGATCGGACGGCGAGCTACCCGTTGCTGGTGGATTATTTGTAGTACTGCCAACAGTACTTATAACCATGAAAGCTAATAAAAAACGTTTTTTCATATTAAGAGTTCCAACGTAGAAACGTACTGTGTACTGCGATATAACAGAAAATACAAAACACAAAGAAACCAATAAATACGTAATTTCGAAAAAAGAATAACGTACCTTTAATATAAAGTTTATTTGAACTTATAATTCCAAGTCAATCCAAAGATATAACACTTCAAAGCAACCCGTTTTAAAAAACGGCAATTTCATAGGTAAAGACCTATTATATAATATGTATAGATTACTTTGCAGCGGCCAGCAAGAAATATGACGAGACAACCCGATTTATTCAGTCCAAGAAATTATGTCTCGTCAAATGAAATATAGACTCCTTGTTAACTAATCCTTTTGTACAAACGAGATTCTACCAGCTTTTTTATTATTTTTTGCGGTCTTATTAAAAGATGAGTCCTTAGGGAGATATTCGACCAGAACATTAGGTGAGGTCAACCATTTTAACAGTACATTGGACTACTCTGGGGTCTTCTGAGGCAACGGTGCTTTCAGCTGGAAGAACTCGCTAATATCATCACCTATATACCTACATCATCATCATTTCTTTCATGCCAAATTTCAAGAGGTCTAGGTCAACGGGAAGTATCCTATGAATTTTGATTCCCTTGAGAGTGTAGAAATATAGGTTTTTTGCCCGTACCGTATATCGTATCTGCTAACCATCAGGTGGGATCGAAGTCAAGCACTGGTTTATATCAATTTAAAAAAAAACTTTATTTTTTGGTTCACTTAGAAGTTTGATTTTTTTTGCAGCTTCAAGGATCCGCAGACCTCAGTATATGGTTTTAATTTCAACTCTATACTTCCACGCGTTCGCGAGATAAAGAGTCTTAACAGACAGACGGACAAAAAGGTGATCCTATAAGGGTTCCGTTTTTACCTTTTGAGGTACGAAACCCTAAAAACGCCCATTTGACATTTCGCGGTAGCCAAGTGCTGGATCTTAGTCAATAGTTAAGCATTATCATACAACGTGGTAATGCCGACAGTTTTTTGGGGCACACTTTTTGTCGACAGTAAAAAGATTTTCCCTGTGAAAAAAGCATTAAATAATAAATATTTTATTTTTTATTTATTTAGACAGTGATGACTGTCTCTCAAATAGCTACTGAAGATGATCTTAGGAAGTTTATTTTATGTTGCTATATCTGCGTCAATTTCCTTACCAGCATATTCCCAAAGTACCCCATTCCACATTGTCCCCTTCGCCAATTTGACGAGAATTCCCCAAACTACCTTATTAGCTCAACCCTTCTACCTGGTGACATAAAAATCAACGGCGTGAGTAGGTAACCCCCAATCATACCGTAACAGGCAATATATGAAATAATAAGATCTCTCTGCTTTATAGTCTTTGTCATTTCATAGTACTTTTGGAGGGTATTTTTTTAACCCTTCTTACTCGTAAAGGGGTCGAAATGGCCCCATGAAATGCCTAGCTTTTTAATAATGGCCAGTTAGGGGCGGATTCGAGGGTAGTTCTACTTTAATAGCTTTTCATCTTGACGGACTATTGTATGGCTTTCTTATGAGTTGGTGCGAAAGAAAACTACACGCTCGCTGTTGAAGTTTGATTTTCTATTCCATGATTTTTTTACACAACTTTTGAGGTATGCGGAAAAGAGTGTTAAGTTCCGCAAACC
Source organism: Mythimna vitellina (assembly GCA_949316375.1). Classification (NCBI taxonomy): domain Eukaryota; kingdom Metazoa; phylum Arthropoda; class Insecta; order Lepidoptera; family Noctuidae; genus Mythimna; species Mythimna vitellina. Next base: position 2,971,253 of record OX438709.1, on the reverse strand, counting down.
TCCGTTGAAAAGGGAGGATCCTCCGACCAGACGGGTGTTATGTCTGGTGGGCTACTGCCCGATAGATGAGTTCTAATCGCGTGGAGAACTTTGATTGCGCGATGCAGGATTAGTTCTTATGTGACGCCATAGATGTCGTTACACAACCATCACACAACGCCGCCTAGTCTCAAGCTAAGCAGAGCTTGTGTTATGAGTACTAGACAACTGATAAACAAACTTCTATAATTCTAAATACATACATGTTATAGGTAACTAAATTACACCCAGACACAGAACACGTGATCGTGCTCATCAGACAAACATTTGTCCTGAGTGGGAATGGAACTCACGACCTCCGGTATAGCAGTCAGGGCCACTAATCACTAGACTAACAGGCCAGTCAAGTCATATTTAATCATATGTTACGAATAGAGCAGCGATGGTCCAGTGATAACTGCCCCGACTTATAACAATGTGTAATTAATTTCATAACCATTGCTCTTAAAATGGTGAAAGAAAACATTGTGAGGAAACCGGCATGTCCTAGAACCAAAAATTCTAAGACATGTACCTCGTGGTGGACTACGGCCCATTCTCTCTTTTAGAGAGGAAGTTTGGGTTCTAGCAGTGGGAACATTATAACTTTCACTTCGCCTTCATCACTTTGTTTTCAGTGATGCGGAGGAGTTTTATGACGCCATATTTTTGCTAGTAGTTTTTAGCTTTAGTGTATACATAGTTTTAATTAGTTAAGTGTTTTTATTAAATAGACAATTAAAAATAATGTTAATATAACCTAGAATAAAACTTTAAAACATAATCTTTGACATGAATATTAATTTGAACTGTACTGTGACGATTTTTCCTTTGATTTAATTATTTTTATGTGTGATTTGACTTCTCTTTATTTGTTTCTTGCATTTTCTTATATTGGTTTGATATCTTTTTATTATTTGATATTGTTTACAGTTTTAGTTACATTGTGTAACTTATTTTTAATAATTTGTTGACTATAATGTAAGAATTACCAATAAACTACCTACTATGATTAATTTATATTAATTTATTCAAATATAAAAAAAGTTTTATTCTATTCTATTAATAGAGAATGGTATTCGATGGTTTTTTTGTTAAATTATTGTATCTTATAACCTATTTAGTCTGTGTATGGCATCATCATCATCATCATCATCATTTCAGTCGAAAGACGTCCACTGTTGGACATAGGCCTCCCCCAAATGCCGCCACAATGACCGGTCCTGTGCGTCTCGCATCCATCGAATTCCCGCGACCCTCACCAGGTCATCGGTCCACCTTGCGGGAGGCCTTCCAACGTGTATGGCATGTGAAGTTATATTTATTACAAAAAAAAAAAAATAGAAAAGGGCAAAAAAAAGACAATCCTAATATCTCTGAAATTTGGCATGCCTAATGTCATCTATACTTATAATAATCTGTAGAAGTGAAAATTCGGTACATTGAAAACACCAAAAAAAAAAATGGCAGTGGGTGTTACTAGACCAACACCGAACCCAAAAATGAGATTAAAAAAATTTTTGGATGTCTGTCAGTCTGTTCAGGCATCACGCAAAAACTACCGGTTCAATTACGATGAAACTTGGTATAATTATTCTTTAATATCCTGGGCACCACACTGAGTACTTTTTATCCCGGAAAAGTATATACAATAATAAACAAATTTAATTTTGCGGTTCGATCCCTAGACCCGAATACTGTACCAACCGAAAATAATTTGTCGTAGGTTACGTCACCCGCAGTAGAGTTCACTAAGGGGCGCTGCACACGGCTAAGATACTATAATATTTTATCTTAAGATACAATATCGCTCGCCATACACTTCAATGGACTATCACACACGACGAAGATAATAAATAAGATTTCATATTTTCGTATCTCAAAAAACCTAATAAAACCGTTTCCGACTTCTACGCGGACGAAGTCGCGGGCAAAAGCTAGTTTTAAATATAGGATCCGGTTAAAAGTCCAATACAAATAGTAAGTCTAATATTTTATCACATTAAACTATGTCAATTATACACTCCCTGGTTAAATTGACTGGCCTGTTGGTCCAGTAGTTAGTGGTTCTAACTGCTATGCCAGAGGTCGTGAGTTCGATTCTCATCCAGAACAAATGTTTGCGTGATGAGCACAATCATTTGTTCTGTGTCTGGGTATAATTTATCTATAATATGTATGTATTTAGAAATATGTAAGTATGTTTATCAGTTGTCTAGTACTCATAACACAAGCTCTGCTTAGCTTGGGACTAGACGGTGTTGTGTGACAGTTGTGAAATATTAAAATATTATATTATATTAAATATACTAATTATGACTGAAATTCTGAATAGACTACAACTTACTTCAGTCGATTATATCAGCGCAGTTACACTTAAAAAAGATCGAAATATGTAATAATGAAGTCTGAAAAATCTTCATTCAATCAATTTCAACCAATGCCACTGCATTTAATTAATGAATTCCAATTTATCTTATTGCAAAATAAAATGGAAACTGAATTGAATTTTCTCGGAAAACCAATACAGACACTTTAAAAAATGATTGTTCAACTAAATTTAATTTCTCTTTACATTCCCTTTTCAATTGCTTTTAACAGTTTTCACTACTGAAGTTTTTTTTTTCGGTTTTAGTTGTAGGGATATAGTTTTCTATGGTAATTCATCAGTTTAATTTTTTATTTGGTTCATCATTTCATCAGGAAGACGGGAGTCCCCCACAAAGACCGGTCCTGTGCGTCTCGCATGACATTCTCGCGACCCTCACCAGGTCATTTCGTCTACCTCATGGATGGCCTACCCACACTGCGTCTTTTGGTACGCGATCGCCACTCCAGAACCTTTCGACCCCATCGACTGTCTGTTCTACGAACAATGTACCTTGCGCACTGCCACTTATGGTTTGTCTTGTTGTTCTCCTTGATTTTTTTTTTGGGTGGTCACTGGTAATTTATCAAATAACTTTTCTAACTGTGGATGGAACAAGAGGGAGTGTGAGACTTTTAGTGACTAAAATCCACAGTTCCTTCAGTTGTCCTTTATTGCAATGACTGCAGTAACTCCTTCGAACAAACCGCAGCGGTGGCAAGCGTCGGCCCTACCTGCCCCCCCTAGACAAGTTACAACCGTTTCGTTTCGGTTCTCTTTTCGTCGATCACCTCGAGTAGTTGACAAATTTATACACTTCCTCCTCCTCGTCATTAATGCAGGTAGAATTTTTTCTGCTATATTTCTGAAAGAGTCATTAAAAAAAAATGCTCTTTGAAATTAATCTCGGGATTTGAGGCATATCCACTTTATTCTTTCGCTGTATAAAACCAGTATAAGTACATAAATAACTTTACCTAATTCGGACCTCTGATAATGACAGATACGCGTCTATGAAGCTACGCATCCGAATAGGCCTATAGTTTTACCCTGCGTTTGCCGATTGACAGTAAACACTCAAAAACACTTCATGAACTGGTCATCGGTAGATTACCATATCAGCCGTTAACAAATATTGTAATCCTCGTAAAGCATGTTGCGCAAACTAGTTACATAATCAGTCTGTCTGTCCGTTCATTCAAATCACGCTCGCTGGCAGCCCGGTGATGTCATAGTATTGTTAGCAATCTACCTATGTATGTAGATAGGATGTACGTATGCTGTCGGACGAAGAATTTGTTGGAGTTTTTAGAAAATTTCTAATAGGTCAGTCATTGAAAACGACTAGGTATGTTTTTCCAGAGTACACATCTCTAAAGTCAATGATAGATATTTTTCGGGTATCATCATCATCATCATCATCATCATCATTTCAGCCGAGAGACGTCCATTGCTTTACGTAGCCCTCCTCAAGTGTCACCACAACGAACGGTCCTTTGCGACTCGCATCAGTTGCGGTCATCGGTCTACCTTGTGGGAGGCCTTCCAACGCTGCGTCTTCCGATACCTGGTCGCCACTCCAGAACCTTTCGGCCTCATCGATCGTCTGTTCTACGAACCATGTGCCTTGCCCACTGTCACTTAAATTTGGCAATTTTTTTTTGGGTATAATTATACTTTAATTTTGATATAATATGTTTTTGCCCTGCGCTTGATAGGCCAGGCTGATAATATAATATCTTAGTTAAGTATCTTCTTCTTCCATTCTTGGACCCATTAATCGGGGTCGGATCACTCCACTTTCTTACGCCAAGTAGCTATATCTTAGGGTAGTCAATTTTAGCTCGGCGGAGCTTGAAGTCTCTCTCTGTATTTTACCCCCGGGTCGATGGTGGGAGCCTTCCACCTCTTTTTTTTCTGGTAACCGCAGAGCGATCTGAACTATGGAATCTTCACTTCGTCTTTGGACGTTTACGTACCAACAATGGCGATTCCCCGCCGTTTTATTGGACATTGGTGTGACTTGGCTTCCTCGAATCGAATGTATTCATTTCACATTCTTTTAAGCCTAGTCACATCCCCGCTCATCTTAGTGTCTTCATTTCGTTGGTTTAGTTCATGCGTCTTTTTGTTGTCCAACATTCGGACCCACATAGGCTTACTATAAGCCATAACCTTAGTAAAGTATGTACCTATAAAAATAAATCGTCTAATAAATCTCCTCATTTTATATCCCGTGGAATTATGATGATTGTGGCTTCTTAAATGTTAAGACCCTGTACAACCGCAAGATGTGCAGGCTTAGAGAATACTATTTCGAATTCGGTGTGGCGAAGCATCGAGATGCGGTCTTTGTGAACGAGGGTTTCACCGTGCTCTACTTGGCTACCGAGAACTGAAGCAAACCAATAGTACTAAATACTGAAGACTGCAAAGACAATAGCACTGCAAGAATCTAGATGGACACTCTTGCTGGGTCCAACATGGGCCCGATGTACACAGCTGGCTCGCTGCTCACTTTACGCTCTGGACCGAATGCTGGCGTCGCGCACCTGTGCCATACGGTGCCTGTTCGTTGCCCCTCCATCACGAACTCTAACGGCTCGATATGCCCCTACAGCCCAGGCGCTCAATCTGCTGAAGGCCCTGATTGCTCAAGAACCTAAATTTGACATATTTTTTTTATAGTAGTAAAGAAATGAGAAATGTTTGTATAATTTTTTTTAGTTCATACATTATTCGTTTGTTGGCTTGCTATACGCTTTGGTGCATACCGTAAGTATAGCAAGCAATGGGTAAATAAATAAATAATAATAGATATTTTAGCGTCCATATCCTGGCTGCACTTTGGTGACCTCTTCGGAGAAACCGAAGGATTTCTCTGTGTGATTATGGACAACGTTTTGATGACGAATAAACCTAATTGTTGGTTAAGCTGGCTTGTGTACATCAGCTAACCTATTTTTATTATTTTATTAAGGTTGTGTGTACAATAAAGAATATGAATATGACTATATAACTCCTGGAAATACATTGTGACGGATCTATCGGGTATGCCATGGTCTCGCGAAATCAACTAGATACATTATTTTTGGATGCTATCGTCTATCTTGCTTGCGGATGCCGAGCATTGGGCAGCTTGTCGTCCGATCGTCCGGTAATCGTCCGGACTGAGTCCAAGTCGTTCTACGGCGTGTATTGTTCCCCGCGTGCCTCAAGGAGATGTCAGTAAACTGTAGGGGCCTAGCAGGGTCGAAGCCTACTGGGGCCAAGGGTCTGATACTGAAAGGGAGATCCGGCCACGATATGAAAGGCAACGAAGGAACTGGAGTAGGTTTTTAGTTTCAATGAATGATAAGTTGGTCATCTCTCAACTGCCAGCTGCTATTTTAATATCTATATTTAGTTTTTATTTTTACTTCATTTACATTGTTCTCACATGATAGCGACAAGAAACATGTAACAGATATATTTGTAATTACAAAACATGATTGAAAAGTGTGTCCATGGAGTTTCTTGCACATTCTTCTCCATAAAGATCTACGCTTTGGAATGTGCAATCAGCATATTTTTTTCTGACTGGCAGACTTCTTGACATTTCAAAAGTGCCTGTAAATGGTTTATTTGAAATAAAATGCTTTGACTTTGAGTCAGTAAAAGCCTAACACACCCTCCCGCTCCGCTCAAGAGCGAGGGATGTCATTGGATGATTACCCAACCGAAAAAAAACATCTAGCTAATGGAAACTACTTATATTTATATAGACGCAAACTTGTAACCAGGATCAATCATCAGCTTAAGCTATAAGACAAAAAGAGACTTGAAATGGCATCAAATATTTATTCATCTTCCAAGGACATAATTTCCCGATGAGATGTTATGCAAAACCTCACATTTTCCACTTGCACTACAACGTTCACGCTTAACCAAAGAAACAATGGAGCTAGAGCTAATAGTTCCTCTTTTACAGTCTAGCAACCTTTTGTTCTATCATAGCTAAAACACAGTTTAGCATAAAACTATACCTATGTAGTAAGGAAAAATTTATGACAATTCGCGTCGTTAAAAATGAGATTTACATCATTAATAACAGTCATATGACTAAAAACAAAATATGGCTGCTATCTGTTATCGCTTTTTGAGCGTAGATGGCGCTAGCTGTGGGGATAAATGAACACATACATTAAACATTTCTTACGCCAAGATAATAAATATATATGATGATGATAATATTATAATAATAATATTCACACCTGAATGAATGAGCCTCATCAGAAGGCTTACAGTCACCCAAAGAGCAATGGAAAGGGCTATGCTCGGAGTTTCCTTGCGTGATCGCAAAAGAATGAAGATATCCGCAGGAGAACCAAGGTCGCCGACATAGCACGAAGAATCGCCAAACTAAAGTGGCAGTGGGCAGGGCACATTGCTCGTAGAACGGACGGTCAATGGGGCCGAAAGGTTCTGGAATGGCGACCGCGCACCGGGAAACGCAGCGTTGGAAGGCCTCCCACAAGGTGGACCGACGACCTGGTGAGAGTCGCGGAAGTGCGGTGGATGCGAGACGCACAAGATTGGTCGTTGTAGCGTCGCTTGAGGGAGGCCTATGTCTAGCAGTGGACTTCTTTCGGCTGAAATGAAGATGATGAATATTCACACAATTCCGTCTAGTCCCAAGCTAAGCAGAGCTTGTGTTATGAGTACTAGACAACTGATAAACATACTTAAATATTTCTAAATACATTCATATATTATAGATAAATTACACCCAGATACAGAACAAATGATTGTGCTCATCACAGAAACATTTTTCCTGGGTGGGAATCGAACCCACGACCTCCGGCATAGCACTCAGGGCCACTAACCATCAGACCAACAGGCCAGTCAAAATGGAATAGGGGATGAAATACTGTCAGATAAGAATCAAGACTGGGTTAGCTGCGCGTTGTGTTTCTCAACCCCGACTACCAGCCACCTAGGCGTGAGTTTTCAAACGACGAGCAATGGGTAGCTCGCCGTCTGGCCGTCCAGTAACCGGGCCTGCTAGAGACGAAGCCTGCCAGTTCCAGGGAAATGAAGATAATGATGATAAATACAACTTTACAGGGCGTAGTTTTTTCTTTTTAACCGACTTCTAAAAAAGGAGGAGGTTCTCAATTCGGTTATTGGTTTTTTTTTTTATGATTGTTCGCGCATAACTTCGTCGCTTGCCAACCGATTTGAAAAAATATTTTTTTGTTAGAAAGGGTATTCTTCCCAAATGGGCCCATAGTCACCAAGTCAGTATCTGATGATCGAATCTTGGCGAAATCGAGGGAACTCTTCAAATATTATAGGCAACTGCATAGTGATTTTGGTATTTTCATCGAGAACTTAAGCATTTATAGCCAAAAAGTAACATTTGATGAAGTGGAACTAATGAAGAAGATCACAAATGGTAACGGAACTTCATACTCGTATAGATATCACAATAAAGATAGTTAAGCGACTATGATAATACAAATAAATTAATGGTTCTGAATAGTTCTGTTGAAAATGGTATCATCAAATTGATCTGATGATGATGATGGAGCCAGAAGGTATGCACTGGAACTCCGTCATTAATCAATGTAACCTAGCCGTATTTGGGCTCATTAGAATTGTCAAAAAATGCACTTTGGCTATAAGGTACTATCGAACTGATCTGATGATGGAACCGGATGGTGGAAGGTAGATACAGGAACTTCATAATAAAAAAATGTAACCTAGTAGTGTTTGGATTAATTGGAATTGTCATGACAAATAGGCACTCTGTTTATAAGTGTATCCCAACTAAAAAGTATGAAATAAAAAACTTTTTACAAAAAAAAGATAACCGACTTCACTAAAAAAAAACACTAAAAGGATCTAAATAACTTTAATTTCGGAAGTCAGTGTTAAATAAGATACAAATAATACCGAGGAATACCGATTTCTGAAATTAAAGTTATTTAGATCCTTTTAGTGTTTTTTTTTAGTGAAGTCGGTTATCTTTTTTTTTGTAAAAAGTTTTTTATTCCTGTAAAGTTACCTCCTTCGCATTTATGTGGTTTTCCCTCTCATTCTTTTTTTTTCGTTGGTGGGAAAATCATCTAATGACAAATCCCGCTCTTAGGCGGAAGATAGTGTCAGAATTTTACTGACTAAAAAACTTCTGTTCCTTCGTTGCCTTTCGTACCAGGGCCGAGTCTTCCTTTCAGAATAAGGCGCTTGGCTCCAGTAGGCTTCTGCCCTGCTGGGCCCCTACGGTTTGCTGACATCTCCTTGAGGCCCACGTAGAACAGTAGGCGCCGTCGACGATTTGAGCTCGGGCCGGACCGTTACCGGACAGTCGGACGGTCCCTCTCCCTCTAAAGCGATAATAAATGCAAGAGTGATTATAACAATCAGATAATCTTAAATCTACATCACATATATATGCTTAATATGCGTATTCTTATATATTATAAAAGAAAGTCCCCTATCGCGTCTGTCTGTCTGTATGATCGCGATAAACTCGAAAATTACTGAACGGATTTTCATGTTATTTTAACCAATAGACGAAGTGATATACATGCATATTATAGGTAGCAGAGAAAAGTCGAAAGCTTCTGGAGTGGCGACCGCGTACTGGAAGACGCAGTGTTGGAGGCCCCCTACAAGGTGGACCGATGACCTGGTGAAGGTTGCGGGAATCCGATGGATGCCAGACGCACGGGACCTTTCTTTGTGGCGACATTTGGGGGAGGCCTATGTCCAGCAGTGGACGTCTATTGGCTGAAATGATGATGATGATGATGAGAAAAGCCTGGTATTGTAAAAATTTCTAACATTCGAGCTAAGCTAGTACAGATCGCTAGTCTCAGTATGTTTAAAAAATGCAGATTTTGCTTGCATATATAAAAATTTACGATGTATTAAAGATGAGCATAGATTTACTGCTAAACTTATAGGTGTTAATGGACCATTTGATGGTCAAACCATTACCTGAGTCAGGAAAACTACATAGAACTATATTTAAAGAGCAGTGGTAGTGTAGAGCAGTGGTGGCCTTATGGTAACGACTGAGACTTACGAGTAATATAGGTCGTAGGTTCATACTCAGGCAGACACATTACTTTCATATGCAAAAAATCTTTCATATTCTAATTAACTTTTATATCTTAATCTTTTATCAATAAACGATTTGGAAAAATCTTCGAGACTCCATTCGGAAATTGATCTATTTAGCATAGCTAAATTTGTACGGAACCCTCAGTGCACGAGTCCCACTCGCACTTGCCCAGCTTTTTTCCTTCTTGCAGGTTTTGTTGCAGAAAATCAATCATCATCTTCCTGCCATTGTCCCGTGTTATTTGGGGTCAGTGCAACACATTTTTACCTCCATTCTGTCCCGTCACTTGTCATAATATCACTAACTCTGTTTTCTTTCATATCACTCTTCACACAATCTATCCATTTTTTCTTTGGCCTCCGTCTCCCTCTCCACCCATCCACATTTTTTTTTATGGCAAATCATCCAAAGACTTCTCTCGGTCTAGGATGGAGCGGGTGTGTCAGACTTTTACTGAGTAAAACCCACTCCTATGTTCCATCTATGCCTTGCGGTCCAGGACCCCAGGTTTCCATTTCGAAAGCGAATGGGCCCAGTAGGCTTTGGCCCTGCTGACACCTTACGGTTTTGCTGACATCGTCCATCCACATATATACATGGTGTACTCTTTTAGTAACATATAAATTGAATTAAATTAAATTGGATTGAAATTGATTGAAATGGATTGAAATGGATTGAATTGTATTGAATTGGATTGAATTGAATTGAATTGAATATTTGTGTGTAATGCCAATGTTTGCAATATAAATAATTTAATAACACAGGAGCTAAGTCTGCCAATAAACTGCTATGCAGTTTGGTAAGTATTAAGAATTGTAAAATTATCTAAAATACAATTAAAGCATTTTATTATTATTAAAAAAAAAAACAATTAAATACGGTGCTTTCCCAAAATGCCACCCGTACAGGCGTTATGTACGGCTCGCCACCATTTAAACTGAGACACATGAAAATCGTGTCTCAACCATTAACCTCTTTGACTGACATTTAACTAAATGCTAGATAACGTAAAGTGTCACCTAGTGATCCCGAAAAGGCTAAATAAAAGCCTATTGCAAACAGACTATTGAGAGCAAATGCATATCGAAACTCGACTGACTCGTTGATGTAATTTTTTTCTAAATATTTAACCTCAAATCTCCCCTCAAAAAAAGTGGATCTCATCTTCGCTTCAACCCCTTAGGGAGTGAATTTTGAAAAACCCTCTCTTTTTGCAAAATGTGCAAAATGTCACGCTCCTAATCCCAGTAGTGTCAGCTGTTGGTGCGGGGATACCACACGGTCTCCTACGGAGCGGCGAGCCTCCTTGCTGGCTTGCTACCATGGGATCTTAAGGCAACAGTCCTTGCACGCATGCACGATTTACACGTGGAGATGCAAAGCCGGGATGAAATTCCAGTGAGATTCCATGGTGAAATGGCAACAGCGACTGTCGCAACCCAGTGCTGGGTACGCTGTAATCACGGCGGTAAGTTCTTCTTCCTCTTTGAGAAGTGGCACCTTCCACATGACGCAGGTCCTCACCGGACGTGGCAAGTTCGGGAGGTTTCTGCATCGGATTCAAGTGGAAGAAACGCCCGTGTGTCACCATTGTGTGAACCGCCCGGAGGACATTCTTTATTGAATCATGCTGAACCAGATATCTTACACCCTGACCTTCTAAGAATTGTGTTTAGTCACATTAGTTGATTCATTTGTATTTAGCAGGAAAACCATTTAACTTTACCTGGGGGTTACCTTCAAATCACTTTGTCACTTTAACCAATAAAAAGCTTAAAAAACAACGACTTCAATGTAAAAAACAACAATTTCGGAAGTCGGTGTTTCTATAATAGTTTTATCTCTTCGTTATTTAACAACGACTTCCGAAATTAAAGTTATTATGATCCTTTTAGTGTTTTTTTTTTTTGTGAATTCGGTTTTTTTTCACATTTTTTTATGGATATTTTGGCTGAGGGTTACTTTGTAGCGGTGGTAACCACTACAAAGTACCCCTCAGCCAAACTTAAATACCTTATAGCCATGCATCTCATGATAATTTTAATAATCCCAAACATGGTTAGATTACATTAATTTATTACAGAGTTCCGGTGCCCAACTTCAGGCTTCATCATCAGATCAGTTCGATATATTTCCCCTCTTCTTTCAGTCAGTCATTGACTACACATATAAACAAAACAATTTTACTTGTTACGACCGACGGTTCTGCTGTTCTGTTTTCCATATCTTCGAAGTTCATGATCAGATCATAACAATATTTATATGGGATCAACTCGGAAGCATAACCTCTCATTAAAAAAAATATATTTCAAAATCGCTCCACAATTGACCGAGAAATCGGTAAACATACATAAAAAAACAACTTCAGCCGAACATAGAATCTCCTCCTTTTTGAAGTTGGTTAAAAATTGCAAAGTCATGAGATCATTCAATCAATATTCTGTTTCATATGGCAACCTATTAATATCCAAATTAACTCGGCTTGTATGTTTATTTCCTTTACTAGATATTTTATTTTTTACTGTACAATTTAACTTTTACTCTCTTACATAAAAAAAACTTCAATATTAACTAAACTATACTAAAACCTGACATTATACAAAAATATAATAATTTTCATTTTAGTGTATGGGAATATTATTAAGTCAACCCGACGTACGGCGAGTATCCACCCTTACGTTGTTGAAACTTCAACGGCCCGGACTAAGCGTTTTGCTTCATCGTTTATACTGCGTACATCGAAGGACTGGAACAATTAGCCTGCTGCGGTCTTCCCGTCCGATTATAATTTAGGTGTCCTCAAGGCTAGAGTGAATAGGCTCTTAATAAACTAGTAAGCCTCACCATCAATGATTGCATCACTGCTTATCATCAGGTGGGATTGCAGTCAAGCATTAGTTTATATGAATAATAAAAAAATAGTTTACTATTGATTGAAGAAGAGCCGGTTCGGGCCCATAGATTACACCACATTTTCGTAGTTAAAATAAAAATGTCATAGGTTGACCTGCGAGAAGCAACTCACAAAAAAAAAAAACGGTAGCTCAAATAAAAAAAAACCGGCCTATCAACCATAGTGTCGTGCCTAATATGGTTATAAAGCCTATGACCACCAACAACCTAAAAGTACCGTGTGCATTGACATTCATCTCAAATGTTACTTGCCATATTTATAGATACCACAGACTCTGTCAGATCCTACGCAATTTGATCTTGCAACCATATTTGGTGGATCACGACGCAAGCGTGACGTAGGTACCTACATATAGATACACTTGAACTTATATTGGTCGCTTACAATGGGCCTCATCAGAAGGCTTAAAGTTACTCAAAGGGCAATGGAAAGGGCTATGCTCGGAGTATCCTTGCGTGATCGCGTCAGAAATGGGGATATCCGCAGGAAAACCAAGGTTACGGACATAGCCCGAAGAATCGCCAAACTTAAGTGGCAGTGGGCAGGGCACATTGCTCGCAGAACAGATGGTCGATGGGGACGAAACGTTCTGGAATGGCGACCACGTACCGGAAAACGGAGCGTTGGAAGGCCTCCCACAACGTGGACCGATGACCTGGTGAGGGTCGTGGGAATTCGATGGATGCGAGACGCACAGGACCGGTCATTTTGGCGGCATTTGGGGGAAGCCTATGTCCAACAGTGGACGTCTTTCGGCTGAAATGATGATGATGATGATGAACTTATATTAAGCCTGCTATCCACGAATGCGTAGCTTCATATGCGCGTATTCGTCATTATACGCTTGGTGTACGTCTGCTACAGAAGCACATACAAAAAAAACTTTTTACAAAAAAAAAAATAACCGACTTCACTAAAAAAAACTTAAAACGATCAAAATAAACTGAAGTGGCAGTGGGCAGGGTACATTGCTCGTAGAACGGATGGTCGATGGGGCCGAAAGGTTCTAGAGTGGCGACCGCGCACCGGAAAACGCAGCGTTGGAAGGCCTCCCACAAGATGGACCGACGACCTGGTGAGAGTCGCGGGAGTGCGGTGGATGCGAGACGCACAGGATCGGTCGTTGTGGCGTCGCTTACGGTTGGCCTATGTCCAACAGTGGACGTCTTTCGGCTGATGATGATGATGATGATGATGATCAAAATAACATTAATTTCGGAAATCAGTGTTTCTCGGTATTGTTTGTTTCTTATTTAACACCGACTTCCGAAATTAAAGTTATTTTGATCCTTTTAGTGCTTTTTTTAGTGAACACTTTAGTTGGCAACACTGTACGTCTCAAAACTGTCTTGTCGTAGACAATTCTGTCTAAGACAATCTTGTCTCGAATTTGCGCAGGCCCTTAGATACAAAAATCCATTTGCTAAGTTTGTTGTCATAAAACCAGAGAGATGTGCTTAAATATGTATATGTTTAGTAGGTACCTAAGCATATAAAACCCGTGTAGACTCAAATATGGAAGTACTACTAATTTCATACATACATGTATGTATTATGTGATCCAAAAAACAGATCGTTGACGTGGCTCAGGACTGCCCCCCTAGCCAAATTACGATCGTTTCGTTTGCGTCGAACGCCTCGAGTAGGCCATGCCTACGATTCCTTTGTTCTGACGTCATCTCAACGCTCAGTCACGTGGTCAGAACAAAGGAATCGGAGGCGTGGCCTACTCGATGCAAACGAAACGATCGTAACTTGGCTAGGGGGCCTGGGCTGGACATGTCTACAGCATGTCGATCGAACGGTGGGCCGGCAAAACACAGACTCGTGTTTTGGGTCGCGGCAGATCATGAAGGAGATAGAGGAGCGGCTGCATGCCTTCGTTAGGAATTGGCAAGACGTAGTTCAGAGCTGAGAATAATGGAAGGAACGGAGATAAGCTTTTGCTGAACTGCGGAACATATAGACTAGATAAAATTAATTAATACATTATGTCTGTCTTCCTATTATCATCATATTTATCATATTATTAGCTGAAAGATGTCCACTGTTAGAAACAGGCCTCACCAAGTGTTACTGTAACAACGGGTTCTGAGCGCCTCATCGGATTTCCACGACCCTCACCAGGTTATTGGTCCAGCTTGTGGAAAGCTTTCTAAAGCTGCGTCTTCCAGTACGTGGTCGCCACTGTAGATCCTTTCGTCCCCATAGATCATCGGTTCAGCGAGCAATTTGCCCTGTCTGCCGTCCGATATAGGTACTTTTATTATTCTTGATAGGTTCGCGCTTGACCACTATCTCAAAAAAAAAAACTACCAAACCTACCTACAAAATATATAACCACTTAGTAAGCGAAAAATTTAGGAGTGCTACAGATTTGGAATTTAATATAAATCTGTATAACTGGTTATGTGAGAGATATTTTTATTCCATCAATGAATATTTTTAATATAATATGTAAAACTATACAACAACTAAGCCTTAAAAAATGAATACATAAAACACTTAACTAATTAAAACTATATATACACTTAAATCAAAAACTACTAGCTAAAATATGGCGTCAAAAAACTCCTCCGCATCGCTGTCGACTGGAAGTGTACCCAAAAGGCTGGCGGCATTGCCACGTTGTATGGCAATGCTTAATCTCTGACCGAGGTAAAAGCCAGCCCTTGGGTCACGTGAAGTGTCTACTAAGCGTTTGGATAGTTCTTTGAACAGCTTATGAGCACTCGGACCCCACGGCCCAAGAGTTTCAACCCCAAACGGCTCAAAAATATAACTGCCGACGAGGTTGTTATATTTCCGCCGCTTGAGGTTCTCCGCAGCAGCAGCGGCAGCACCAGCACAGCACGAAGAGCTAGGAAGATGGGATGGCGCAAGAGTGTCGACACAGGTAGCGTCCCACACTAAAGGCCTACCCATCTTCCAGGGAAATAAAGACATACCGTCCGGTCTCTTACCATCGTCGCGTATTAAAATAAATATATTATTATAAAACTATTATAATTATTATGATATTCATAGACATTACACCTACCTTTTTTATTGACATGAAATCATTTTTACTTATATGTATATATAATTTAGTTAGTGATAGCATGACGAGTGACAGGGCAGAATGGAAGAAAAAAAACGTGTTGCGCCGACCCCAAATAACACGGGACAAGGGTAGGAAGATGATGATGATGTATATATAATTTAGTTTTTTTTTAAAAATTGATATAACAATGCTTGACTGCGATCCCACCTGATGGTAAGCGGAGATGCAATCATTGATGGTCAGGCGCACTAGTTTATTAAGAGCCTATTCACTCTAGCCTTGAAGACACCTAAATTATAGTTGGACGGGAAGGCCGCAGCAGGCAAATTGTTCCATTCCTTCGATGTACGCGATGTAGTTATTTAGTTTCAATTATAATTTTTTTTTAAATTTTAATTTCATTGGTTGAATTGTTACATCAAGGTCACTGACATAGCACGAAGAATCGCCAAACTTAAGTGACAATGGGCACATTGCTCGCAGAACGGACGGCCGTTGGGGCCGAAAGGTTCTGGAATGGCGAACCCGTGCCAGAAGACGTAGTGTTTTAAGGCCTCCTACAAGGTGGACCGATGACCTGGTGACGGTTGCGGGAGTCCGATGGATGTGAGACGCACAGGATCGTTTATTGTGGCGGCACTTGGGGGAGGCCTATGTCCAGCAGTGGACGTCTTTCGGCTGAAATGATGATGATGATGATGTTATTTAAATTTAAATTATGCCATTATTATTGGTTTTCTTTTTAAAATTGCTAGTTACTAAATATGTACTTCATGCTATAACCATGAGGTAAAATTTAAATATTTGTACGGCTAAAATGCCGAATATAGTGAAACCCTATATATCTTAAGAACTTGTTAGCTACCTATATTCTTGCAAATAAATATATCACATATTCATACATAAATCTACAAAAGTCTCATCATTTCGTCGTTGAGCTCTTTAGTAGTCCTTAGTTGAGTTACACGAACACTGACAAATGCTTGCAGCAAAAAGGCCGCTAATTGTATGTATTATCGCGTTTGATCTCTATCTCACCTGATGCTAATTGATGATGTGATCGATGATGGAGCACGCTTGACTAGAAGTAACGTTACCTTTGACTCATTGACACCTCTGTTGTAGCTACTAGGAAACACAGATTCTGGCAGGGAATTTCACTCCTTAGCTTTTTGCACAATGAATGTGTTCACATTATGATTTTTGCGTCTGGATGGGATGTCCACCATATGCCGGTGGCGTATCGCCGTACGTATGGTGTTCCGATGACGGAACGGGCTGGGTGAAAGTAAATTGTGTAGTTCTGATGCACATTCCCCGAAATGTCATCATTCATCATCATTTCAGCCGAAAGACGTCCACTGTTGGACACGATGACCGGTCCTGTGCGTCTCGCATCCATCGGATTCCCGCGACCCTCACCAGGTCATCGGTCCCCCTTGTGGGAAGCCTTCCAACGCTGCGTCTTCCGGTACCTGGTTGCCATTCCAGAACCTTTCGTCCACATCGACCATCTGTTCTGCGAGCAATGTGCCCTGCCCACTGCCACTTAAGGTTGGCGATTCTTCCCCGAAATGTTAACGATAGAAAATCAGGCTAGCTACTAAGCGTCGATGATCAAGACTTAGGAGTTTTGACTCGACGAGTGCATCATCACCAATGATCTTTTTGGCTCGTTTCTCCATCGACTCTAGTGCATCAAGCTGATATTTGGCAGATCTATTCCAAGATGAGAGTAGTACTCCATAGATACACGATCGTACTTTTTTTTTAATTAATGATAGTCTCGCGTTTGACTACCATCTTACCTACGATCTTACAAGCAGTATATATTCATATACGACTGGCCTGTTGGTCTAGTGGTTAGTGGCCCTGACTGCTATGCCGGAGATCGTGGGTTCGATTCCCGTCCAGGACAAATGTTTGTGTGATGATCATGATCATATGTTCTGTGTCTGGGTGTAATTTATCTATATATGTATGTATTTAGAAATATATAAGTATGTTTATCAGTTGTCTAGTACTCATAACACCAGCTCTGCTTAGCTTGGGACTAGACGGCGTTGTGTGATAGTTGTGGAATATTATATTATTATACTAGCTGTTGCCCGCGTACTTCGTCCGCGTCAAGTTCGTAAAACTGTACAATCATTCTGTGCTTGCAATTCATTCCGAGAGCATCTAATTATTTATTTTACTTTAACATTAAACGGTTAAAGACCTCAAATTACCTTGAGGAAACATGTTATGTACTCGTCCAGATCCAGATGTATGAACGTCAATGAATAGAAAGAGAATGTATTACGGCCCATTTGCAATTGGAATTTCTGCCTACCCCGAGGGAAAAGGCAGTAGTTTATGTATGTTCCTGGTTTATCTTCTACTAAAAAACCATGGCATGATTTTAACCCCTCGCCACAGTGAGCACGCCAAAATCGCAGTGATAATGCCTGTCTTTGAGGAGTGACTACAGAGGCGTCATGGCATCGTCTCTTTGTGCAGGACTCATCGGATGTGGGTGTTTCGGAAGGTATTTGTATCGAATTCAGCGGGAAGAAAGACTCAGGTCTCACCATTGTGAGGATCGCCTGGAGAATATGATGGAGCATACGGTGCAAGTCTGTCCCGCTTGGTCGGAGCGCCGGCGCCGCCGTGTTCTCATGGAGGCGATTGGTGGGGAAAATGACAATTGTCCCCTAATTCAGTTGCCTAATTCAGTGAATCACTACGGTCAAAGAAGGTGGCTCAAAATAAGAGAGATAGGACATCCTGACTCCTTAGCTGTTGCTGCAAGTGACGCTCCAGGTGTTGAAAGCCGCAGGGTGATTCCCAGCCATCGCAAACACGGGATTACGGTGGTGCCGTCCGGCCGTCTGGTCAAAGCAATCCTAAATCGACGACGCGTAGTATTCTACGCGCGACTCAAAGAGATGTTAGAAAATGGATAGGGCCCTCTAGGGCCGATGTCTGCTAGGGCTTCGAGATTGTTCGAAAGAATTACCTCCCATAAGAATTTTCGGATCAATAATGTTTCACTGAAGAGTTTAAGCAGTTAAACATCTTTGGTAGTGGTTAACGAAGACGCATAATCGGGACACCGACCTTCAGCTAGATAACGTGCACTGATAGTGCAAAGCCTTAAGTGAATCCAAAACTGCCATCATCATCAACTATCTTCCTCCACAACAGTACTTATGAAGAATTTGCAACAGCATGCTTGCATTGATTGTTGCAGCGTGATTATTTTGGGCGTTAGAATTACTTGTTCATTTACCTAGGATTTTTTGGTGTGTATTTGGCTGACGTCTCCGTTTATCAGACAAATGTTTTTTTCCATAGTGGGAACTAACCTTTGAAGAGTCTCCAACTTTTGAATGAATTTCGGCAAAATCTCATGCGCGTGTATCTCCGTCCAATCGAACTCGCATATTGATGGCTAAACCGAGAAATTACTGACGCCGATTGCCTCTATAAGGACATGGCGGTTCACCGAAGCTGGATATATCTCCACCACATACTACACCGGGTCCTCTGGGCGATTTGCAGAATGGTAATATCAGGATACTTCCAACCGAATCCGGAAGAGAAACCGTTTGAAACAACCACAACAGTCCTGAGCTTACGTATCCATAAAACAATTAAATTACAGTAAACAAATGTGGCAGCCAATTAGTATTATCCCTGAGTATTGGTCACTACTCACTGCAGGAAATAATGTCCAGATGTCGACGTAAGGCTGCAAGGAATCTAAGATACATCATAAGTGGTCGAACTGTGATCAGAAAAACACATTCGACTCCGTTTTATATGAAGCAGGGACTGCAAATAATAAAACGCGCCACTATTAGGCCGCAAGGCGCCATCATCCCGCAAGACACAGTGGAAGCATACAGTGGAGGGATGCTCTGCAAGGGCGGAACACCAACGCGTCCTCGTGGAGGAAATCGGCGTCAGTGACCTCTCTTGGTTCGGGCTATGATCTAAAGCGAGGAGGAATGGCAGGTGGTCGCCTCCTTCTGCTGTAATGCTAGTGAAAGAGGAGGCCTTACGCCGAGCCGAGATTCCGACCCCGACTACCAGCCACGGTAGACTCGGGCTTGCGGACGTCGAGCAATGGGTAGCTAGCCGTTCAGCCGTCCGGTAGTTGACCGGACCTAGCCCAGTCGTCAACAGCGCGTAGTGATCCACGCGCTCCTCAAAGAGATGTCACAAAGGGCAACTGAAGGACACAGGTGTGGTTTTATTCAGTAAAAGATTGACACAACTTCGCGCTCCAACCAGAGCGGGAGAAGTCATTGGATGATTTTGACCCTTAAAAAAGAAAAAAAAGATGCCCTCATCATCATTATCATTTAAGCCGAAAGAAGCCCACTGTTGGACATAGGCCTCCCCAAGTGTCACCATAATGACCGGTCCATCTATCGGATGACTACGAACGAATACGACCCTTACCAGGTCAACTTTCCATCTGGGGACCTTCAAACGCAAGGTACCATGTAACAGCTTCCGAAAATTTGACCGTTTTATTTTAAAGTTAATAATTAAATACATATAGGTATTTACTTTCATCGCCTTTGGTTGGTAACCATGAGAAAACATAATAAAAATAAGCAGTATGATTGTTAAAAATGCCTCCGTCTAACACCAGTATAACCATAACTGTTTTTGTCCAATTTTTAAACAATAAAACTATCTACAAACGTGGGCGATGGTCATTCTTCCGCCATTTAGAAAATTACGTAAAATACACAATGCCATCTATCAAATTTAATATGAAGTTCAACTGTCATTGTCATCATTATTTCTACTTTGAGTCTTTAGATGCCGTTGCGAGTATCTGACTTGCGTGTGGTGTTATATTTTACTTCTTGAAAATTGTTTGTATTTAATATGCTTTGTTACATTGCGATGAAACAAAGCCTAAGTAATATATCAAGTTACACACAATTTTAATTTAAAAAAGTTACACACACACACAACTTAAAACTTCTACAGATATATTATGTGTAAGTATAGATATAATAAAAAAAAAATTTGTAAGCATGAAAAAATATTTTTCAAAAATCTTAATTACGGTGAAAAAATAAAATAAAAATTTCTCCTTGAGAGCCTTGTGGGATTCGAACAACCATTATATTACACGCAAGTCTAGATACGATACCACTCTGCTACGGTCTTCGATACCTATGTTTCAAAATAGACGTTCTTATATAAACGTCATAATTGACTGGTTAGCTCCTTATCAATGATAGCGTGATGATTTTCGTTTCAGAAGTTAAATTTGCAGCTAAATGGAATAATGTAACATTATAGTACGTGATTTTACTCGCCACTTTGATTTTATTATGTGTTTTGATTAGTTTTTACAAAATATTTAGAAGATATCGATTAAAAGTGTCAGTTTTATTTTGAAAAAATGGTAAAAGTTATTTTATTACAAAAAAAAATAAGATAAAATAATGACAAAATTTTTAACTGTAGCTGAGGATCGAACTCGTGGCAAATGTCGTTCAATACCGACATTTTTGATTATTGCTCACCCCCCTTAGCAAATAGCGTGATAATTTATAGCCTATAAGTTGCCCTGACCTATAAGGATTATGTATGCAAAATTTGATCAGGATCGGTTTAGTAGTTTTTGCGCCAATTAATACCATTGCAAAATAATTTTACTGTTTTATTATATGTATAGATTATATACATAGTGGCTGATTAAGCCAGTGCGGCTCCTGTAGCAAATTCGATCTCGATAAGGCCTTCTAGGGTAGTAATCGAACTACTTATTTTATGTGTATGTGTAAATTACAATGGACACCAATAACCTCGTGGATTTTAAGATTGGGTTAGGTACATGAAAAGTATGATAATGGGGGTTTTACTTGAGGAAAGTCTGAAGTAAATTGGCTATCACATTCATAGAAATCAGCTGTATTTTTATTTCAATATATATACTTTGATTAGCTATTTATTAGATTTGAGAGCAGTGGTGGCCGAGTGGTAACGGCCCCGACTTACGATTTGTAGGTCGCGGGTTCAAACCCAGCCAGGCGCATTACTTTGTGTAATTTATTTCATCATCACTGCTCTCAAAACGGTGAAGGAAAACATCGTGAGGAAACCGGCATGTTCTAGAACCAAAAACTCGAAGACATGTGACATCCACCAACCCGCACTGGGCCCGCGTGGTGGATTAGGCCCGGCGCCCATTATCGGCATCGGCAAGGAAAAGCATCCTTCGGCATCTCTACATGCATGCCAAGCCATAGTTTCCGACAGTATGCGCTTCCGTGTGGGGATGCCGAAGGATGCTTTTTCTTGCCGATGCCGATAATGGGCACCGGGCCTTACGGCCCGTTCCCTCTCCTAGACAGGAGGCCTGAGTCCCAACAGTGTAAACATTATAAGGCCGACTATGCTATGTTATATTTTGATTAGATTTTGTTTTTTTGCTTTCAAGTGCCTCTGGATCCTCGAAAGCGCAGGGCCCCTTGAATGACGGGGGCCTGTAGCATTTGCTACTCTTGCTACATGGTTAATCCGCCACTGCGTATACAACTACTTTTGTCATTTGCTTTCTTTAAGATTGGCAACCAGCAACAGAAGCGAAATTTTGGCGAAAAACAAATCTTAGAGAATTTGACAGCTATGAAGGCGATGACATCACGCGGCAGTGATGACGCTGTCAAGTCTTAGAGGATTTGACAGCTGAGAAGGCGATGATATACGGGACAGCGATGACGCTGTCAAGTAGAGGGGGCAACACACCATGAGTGGTGTGCAGACTTGCCTCGCCACTTTTGCTTGGGAGCTCGGATGCGACGGACGTGTTTAAGGCTTCATAATTTTGAATTGTAATGGTGTAACGGTTTTTGATTGTTTGTCATTTTAAATTAATAAAATACTTGTAGGTTGTTCTGAGTTTTCTTTTTAAAAATTTAAATACGCTTCTGATCCATAAGACAATTTTATTTCATATTTTCATGTTCCTTCCATGCTCCTGCACGTGCGCTAGTCACAAATACTTACTAAACAGTAAATGCTTGACCTATTTAAAGGACATCATCAACAATGTATGTCCTTCATGGACTTCCCCTCTCTGCACGTCTACTAACATCCGTTTCGTAAATTTATTTTGTTAATCGTCTTTCATTAATATTTCCATACGATCAGTCAGTGGCGTAGCTAGTCATAATGAGGCCCCTTATGAAATATTTTATAAATTTGTTTTTTTTTTTTGGACAAAATAGCTTCTACTAGCATAGAAATAGGGCCTTGAGAGGCCTCGAAAATAATAATGAGCTTATTTATTTTATCAATCTTAAGGTACTTAAATATCTTGAGTTTTTGTTATCGTCATAATATATAGAAAATAGTAAAACGAGCTCAGCGAGCTAGAAACTATTAGAACAACTTACCATTTAGTCGTTATTCATTAACTACTGGTCTTTTATCAATAAGAGAATTTAAGGTTGTGTATTAAAAATTTTGGTACATGTCGAGTCCCCTGTAGCTCAGGGTCCCCGTAACATTGATACGGCGGTAGCTACGCCCCTGCGATCAGTCTAAACATCCTCGTCATCTTCATGACCTTGGGCTGCATATAATAATAAATTGATATTCTAAAAGCCATAAATATAGTAATAGTTAGTAGAAGAAAAAATATACTATTTTTTCACAACAACATAAGTACATAATAGTGTCGAATAGAGTGATAATTAATAATTATATTCTTAAAACTAGATTAATTAAAAATTTACAAAAATAAATAAAATTATTACATAGCATAGTAGCATAATCAGCCTTTTAATGATCCCCCTGCTAGGACTCAGGTTTCTTATCTAGGAGAGGGAATGGGCCGTAATCCACCACGCGGGCCCAGTGCGGGTTAGTGGATGTCACATGTCTTCGAAGTTTTGGTTCTAGGACATGCCGGTTTCCTCACATGTTTTTTCCTTCACCGTTTTGAGAGCAGTGGTGATGAAACAAATTACTCAAAGTAATGCGCCTGCTTTATTCGAAATCGCGACCTACAAACTCGTAAGTCAGGGCTGTGACCACTCGGCCACCACTGCAACTGCTCCGAAATTATTACATTGTCATAATAATTTAATTTATTCTTAATTCTTTATTGTACACAAAAAAAACATACATAGTATACGGAGATAATACAGTTTATGTACAAAGGCGAGCTTAACTCAACAATAAGTTTTCTCCCAGCAAACCTTTGAGTGACAGAGAGAGATCACAATCGAGGGTAGGATCCAGTGTACAACATAAACCTACATAAATACGTCTAATATATATATATATACATACTAACAGATATAATATATATAACAATATATACTAATATTATGTCAATTGAGAAAGGAAGTGCTCTTTTAGTTTCCTCTTGAAGACATCCAGAGAAGGGCTGTCGCGAAGGGAGTGTGGTAGAGAGTTCCAGAGACGCACTGCAGTTACAGAAAAGGAACCGCCATAGCGGCTGGAAGTGTGACGCGGTGTACGAAGGAGAAGAGAAGAGGCAGTGCGACAGAGTTTACCCCTAGGGACGAGATACTCAAAGCGTTCACGAAGGTATTGAGGAGCATTAGGGTTATGCAGGATAGTGTAGAGAAGAGATAGTATATGTGTATCTCGCTGACGCCGAATTGGCAGCCACCTTAATTTGGCCCGAAATTCCGACACGTGGTCGTACTTACGGAGACCAAAAATAAAGCGGATGCACAAATTCTGCAGTCGTTCAAGTTTGTTCAGAAGTACCTCCGTAGCATCTAGATAACAGACATCCGCATAATCTATGAGCGGTAGAAGGAGAGATTGAGCAAGATTAACCTTAGTGTGAAATGGTAGGAATTTTTGGAGACGTTTAAGGGACTGAAAAGAGTAAAAGACCCTCCTACTTACATCAGCAACATGAACCTCCCAAGAGAGGCTAGTGTCCATATGCACGCCAAGGTTTTTAGCGCTTTTAGAGTAAAGTATGGTATATGTAAAAAAAATTATAAAATAATGTCATAATTAATATTAGTGCAAATACCTGATTAAATACGTTCCTATGAAATGGTGGCGTTTCATGATATGGCCGATCACATCATGAAATGATTAATTCTAAGATACATTACTGGAGATGTTCTATCCTTGTACCAACTTTCATCCAAATCAGTTCAGCCGTTTGAACGTCAACGAGTGTTAAACATGTGTATGTTTAACACTCGTTGTATGCTTGTGTAAGCATACAACTTGTTTCCTTTATAATATTAATGTGATCAGGAACCGGTGCAAGAAATTAGGTAGTGACACTGTATTTTGTATGACCATAGATTTGCGAGCGTAATCATTTGTCTATATTTTTTATCGACTTGATAAATAAAGGAGGAGGTTAAATGTTCGGCTATAAGTATGTATTTTTAGGGTTCCATACATCAAAAGGAAAAAACGGAACCTTTATAGGATCACTTTGTTGTCCGTCTGTCTGTTTGTCTGTCTGTCCCTTTATCTCAAGAACGCGTGGAGGTATCGAGTTGAAATTAAAACCATAAACTTAAATCTGCAGTCCCTTAAAGCTGTAAAAAAATCAAATTTCTAAGAAAAAAAGATACGGCTGTTTATATCGCAAAAAATGTGTATTTCGACACCCTCAAGGGAAGCAAAATTCATAGGGTACTTCCCGTTGATCTAGAATCCTGAAATTTGGCATGAAGCAAGGTCACATAGCACGAGTATAGGAAAAAATCTAAAAACTGTAAATTTGTAGTAACATCACAAAAAAAAAAAAAACGTTTTGCGATTCGGAAAAATCTTCGTAACTCTATTCGGGAATTGAACTGTTTTCAGAGGTAAATTTGTACGGAACCCTCAGTGCGCGTATCCGGCTCACACTTGCCGGTTTTTTTTTTTTAATACCTATATGTTGACCGGTATTGTTTTTTTTTTTGTTGAAATATCATACTCCCGAATTGGTCTCATACAAACATTGTTATAATCTGGTGATGAACTTCGAAGAAATGGAACGGAACTCCTTATAGGATCATAGCAGAACTGTCGTAACCAGTAAAATTGGCTTGTTCATACGGGTAGTCGATGACTGACTGAAGGAAGACTGGACTGAAGGAGAAGTTGCACACTGGTGACTAGTAAATCAACTGAGAAGTAACTAACAGTTAATTTACAACTATAAAGTAAAATGTAAACCATTTTACAAAAAGAAAAAAAAATACAGCCGACTTCATTGTAAAAGAAACACTAAAAAGTGCAAAATAACTTTAATATCAGATGTCGGTATTAAATAACAAAATGACAACACTATTATTAGAAAATCCGATTTCCAAATTCAAACTTTAGTAGGTACTAAACTTTGAATTTGGAAGAAAAAAAAAATGTAGGTACATTTTGCTCGTATTTCAACATTGTAGTCGAAAGATTAAATAATCCATGGATTATGTATACAGCAAAAGTAATTATTTTTGAACACGACCAATAAGTTTGTTTTTTTTTTAAGTCATGTAGTAGGCGTACTATTTACATAATCGTGAAGTTTTAATAATATAATCAATACATTCTGATCCGGTTAATTTATGTTGTAAATTCGTATTTTTATACAGCCTTGGAATCAAGTTGTATCGACCTCATACATAAATGCAGTGTTCATTCCCACGGGTTTGTTATTTTTTTTTAAGGTGGGGGATTTCCCACCTTAAAGCCCTAAAGCGGGAGTCATTGAATGATTATTCAATGACTATCGCTTTAGGGCGGAGCAAGAGGGTTGTTAGACTTTTACTGACTAAAACCACGCCTACGTTCCTTCTTTTCCCAGAGTTCCAGGATCCCAGTTTTCCCTTTCGGAAGTGACCCATGGTCCCAGTAGACCATAGAAACCATAAGAGGCCCTGCTGTGCCTCTCTCCTCCAATATCCTCCTCAAATACCAATCTCTCAATATATCTGAGTAATAATAATTATAAGTAAAAGGCCTCACAAGATACGTGTATGTATGTATATTTGTTATTCCTAAATAGAACTTAGAAAAAATATTATTCCAGGAGTAGGTACGTACCCTTGATATATATTCCTACGTTCACACAAGCAAACCCGCTGACAGAAACTTGTTAATAATGATTTCTTAATGTAATCAACTTAAAGTAAGGGCTAACAGAAAAACAGCTGTTTAACAAACGACAGTACAATGAACCCGACTTTAAAAGTCATCTGATCGACCGTTTGAGAGTGAGCGCTTCCGTTGTTGTACGACACGGTTTTGAGAATGCCCGGTAATTTTAAATGTGTGTTTAACTTTGACGTGACGTTGGTCGTTTTTGTTCATCAAGTGTTTAATTAAATTTAAAAATTGACCAAGTGCGAGTTAGATTCGCTCACGATAGATTTTGTTTTTCAATGTTAAAATTGAGCAAAAAAAAACGCCGACCTTTACTTATTTATTTATTTAATACCTTATGCACAAACGTACAGCGGCGGACTAATGCCTAAAAGCATTTTCTACCAGTCAACCTTAAGGTGATGCAGAGGTAAATAGTGGTAGGTTCAATAAAAGAGAGAGAAAAGGCGAATAGGTACAAGAATAGATATACTAATAAACAATAAATATCATACACTTATACAATACTTACATTAATTAATAAACTATCTACATATATAGATTTTTTAGATTTAGATTTTTTTTTCCACCACTATCACACAACGCCGTCTAGTCCCAAGCTAAGCAGATATATCTTTAAGTTATAACTGTATTTTAATGTTATGTTTTTTTTTTTTTTGTTGCGGCAATATAAATACACATTCACACTTCTATTGACATCTGAAGACACTGGCGCTACTTTCGAACTTACTTTAATTACCATGACTTTTGATAGGGATTTTTGTTTTTTGTCGATATTTTTATTTTGATCTCTGCAGAGCCATGACTTTCGCCAAGTTCTTCAATAGGTCTATTTTTACGTTTTTTGAACCAATCTTAGTGGCAGTATTTATCTTCTGCTACCTATTGTATGCAGACCTTAAAATTGCCTGCTCCGAAACTCCTTTTGCATTAGTTGTTAAAATAATAATCATATTAAAATTATATAATCACAAATTTGGCACACAGATAGTCATCATAGCCTTTTCCATAATAGGCATGCGCTAAGAAAGGATTTTTCATTATTCATACCCTGAGGAAATGAAATGGAGGTTCAAAATTTGTACGGATAAACCTACTTTCATGTGGACAAAGTCACTGGCTGATGCTAGTCATATCATCATCATCATCATTTCAGCCGAAAGACATCCTCTGTTGGACATAGGCCTCCCCCAAGTGTCACCACATTGAACGGTCCCGTGCGTCTCGCATCTATCGGATTCCCGTAACCCTTACCAGGTTATCGGTCCACCTTGTAGGAGGCCTACGCCCAACGCTACGTCTTCCGGTACGTGGTCGCCATTCCAGCACCCCTAGCCAAGTTACAACCGTTTCGTTCACGTCGAACGCCTCGAGTAGGCCACGCCTCCGATTCCTTTGTTCTGACCACGTGACTGAGCGTTGAGATGACGTCAGAACCTTTCGGCCCAACGGCCATATGTTAGGTTTATTTGAATTTTTATATGCTAGTTACTTTTTTATTATATGAATGAGAGAACACTGTCGATTCTGTGAACTCATGAGGATACTTTTTTATTTCAATCAATGTCTTGTTAATTAAGTGTCTTGTGTAAGTGAGTTTAAATATTTGTGAACGCACTCACAAATACAGGAGTAGGTAGGTAATTCCGAGTGTCGAGCAAAGTTCTTTAATTTTTTTTTTTTTTTAAATTTGCACTTAGTTGGTACTATTTTGACTGACCTACACTATATACCACATAACTGTGAATAATATAACATTGTAAAAAAACTCATGTTTTCAAAGAATCTAAGTTACTTGCCGGCTTTTCTCCATAGGAAACAATAAAATGGAACCGTCCACTAGCTTCTGACGTTTTATGAGTACCTATGCAAGCCTATGTAAAATAAATAATTTTGAATTTTGAATTGACTCGAATCATTAGTAATTACCGGACATGATTAATTTAAATAGTCGTGAGACAGTGGAGCCATTGACTGGCAAGTCACGCCCAAGCAAGTTACCTTGATCGAGTGAACGCGGCACATCCGTATAGCCACACGAAATAGAGCAAACGATCCACTTTACTTGCTCAAGTGCTTAATTTATTTGCCTACGCTGCGCTGTAAGCCTTAAAAAGACAGACGGAGAGAAAATGTTCTTGCTTCCTGGGGTCTGACCTTGAAGTGTTAAAATGTAAATCATGAACAACACATGAGTGGGAAAGAGGGCTGGTGCCAATAGTGTGCCAGATACCTTTATAGAGGTAAGCCAAGGAACCCAGTACTACTCACTTACCAAATATTCCGAATAATAGAAAAACCTGCGCTATTATCCGCCGTCACGTATCATCAGTGCAAAATTTCTTGCTGTAATGCTTATTTTAATTGCTACATTTTCAGATGTTAATAATAAGATAGAATTGTGTTCTATGATATAGATGAGTGTAGTGTGGTGAGGTGTGTGGCGAAGTATAATTTTCACATCAAGCCGGGCTTATATACTTGTATTGCTCGCACGTCCCTGGCTGGAACTATATACCCTATATAGTCCGGTAAAATCAGACCAAAAAATAGGGGTAAGGTTACAAAAGTCGCCTAGCTGAAAATTGGTAGCATTGTTAAAAACACCATCATAAATGAAATCTAAAAAGTCCTCATCGATTCGAAACATGCAAAAAAATACTCGTGGTCAAAGGTTACAAAAGCCAGTTTTTCGCGATTTTCAGCAAAACGGTAAGTTTTATCATAAAATTAGTTCAGACAAAAATTGTGGTTCAGATAATTATCTACAAAAATGTCTTAGTATTTTTTTCCTAAGAGCCACCGCTTTTGAGATATAAAGATTCAATGAATTATTGTAACCTTGGATGTCTAAATTGACCGGTCTAATACAGCTCCATCCCTTATAGCTCACTTATCTTTAGCTCGTAATAGCACTGCTGTTTAAAAACCAGCCTCTGGTAACCAGGTCATTGCCAGTGATATTCTATCTACGATAACATTTGTCACCAATTCTCGAATGGAAGCTCGAATAGAATTTTCGATTTTCGAATTATTCACATATCTATTATCGTACATCGAAGGACTGGAACTATTTGCCTGATGCGGTCTTCCCATCCGATTACAATTTGGGTGTCTTCAAGGCTAGAGTGAATAGGTTCTTAATAAACTAGTGCGCCTCACCATCAACGATTGCATCACTGCTTACTATCAGGTGGGATCGCAGTTAAGCACAAGTTTATCAAATAAAATAATAATTAATAAAAACTAAAAAAAACCTTTTTGATTCCCAGTGGACATATAGAATAGCATAGTCGGCCTTATAATGTTCCCACTATCGTAATCCACCACGCGGGCCCAGTGCGGGTTGGTGGATTTCACATGTTTTCGAATTTTTGGTTCTAGGATGTAGGCCAGTGGACATTGTATTGTTTTGTATCTCAAGTGGCTATGCAGGCTGGACAATATGTGAAATCATTGAAACTGGCGCGATTTCGATAAAATGGAGCTGAAAATATTATTGTAGTGTTACTCGACTAAACTCGTTAAAAAATAAAAAGCCTCTAGAATGTAACTAGGAACGAAACTGAAAGAAACTATAAAATAATAATTAATTACATAGTATTTAAAAAAAATACATTTTTTGGAGCGTTAAATAATATGATGGAATATTTTGGAGTATTTTTTTGCGTATTTAAGTATTCGTTTTGACAGATTTCAAAACGGGCCTTTTATTTTTCGACAACTTTACTTCAGCGATGTTTGCCGAGAAGGGTGACTCGATACATTTGCTACCAAATATTGCAGAAACATGCATGCCGATTTCCTCACAATGTTTTCCATCACCGTTTTGAGAGCAGTGGTTATGAAATAAATTACACATTTACACTAAGTAACGTACCTGGCTGGTTTCGAACCCACGACCTACAACTCGTAAGTCCAGGTCATTATCACCGGGCCACTATAGATTTTCTGACTTTTGACTATCTGTAATGACTGTCAAAAATCTACAAATATGCGTAGCTTACCGTTCGAGACCAGTGTGGCGGTCAACTTTAGCCTTTATTTGTTGCCTCGAACTCGAATAAATATCAGTACCTTTACATAACAAAAAAAAAACGATTCATAATAAAATTAACTCAATTTACGTCGGTGTGTTCAATGGTTCCCCTGCAAAATACCCTGAATGGCCATTAAACAAACTGCCAATTTCAAAAGCCACAAAGTGAAAAAATCAACCCGAATCAGAGCACCCACCTAAAAGTCACATAAATTGCTTTTTGAATCGTCCATCGGCAATCATCGTGCATGTTTCATGTAGTGGGTAACCCGCTATAGTATGTGCGGCGGCCATCAAATCAAATGACAGCTGCTGCTGTTCACAAGGACAGACGTCCATAATTTATCGTTGGGCCTGTACAAATTCTCACGATTCTTTCTTTTATCGAGCTGTTGGAATGTTAGAAAATATCTTTGAATTATTAATTAGGAAAAGTTGGATCGTTATTACTTGGTTTATTTTTTCAAAGGTTCGGTCTTTCTATGGACATGAACACGCGAGCGAAGCTGCCAGCAGAAGCTACTGGTACAAACAGGTCATTTATTTATTTTTATTAGGATCGTCAACATTACATGCACTGGGAATTTATAGGAACATTATAAAAATCGATTCAAGTGCTGCAACACTTAGGGCGGAATTCACCAATAAAACAAATCGCATTTTAACGGTAGGCTCGCATAATCGCGTTTAGCCGCTGTCACTAGTACCACTTGTCTGTAATTTTCTTTTGTTGTATTTTTACAAGTGATACTTGTGACAGCGGCTAAACGCGATTATGCGAGCCAAACGTTAAAACGCGATTAGTTTTATAGGTGAATTCCGCCCTTAGAGCCAACAATTAGCTATCTAAACGTGTTTATGACTCCGTTTAGAGTAAGTAGTTAGCTTGGCAAAGATGTTTGGTAGCCAACAAGCACTCAGGGGCCCAAGTCTGCTATTTTTATAAATTTGGCATTCCAACACGATCCCATTGTCATTTTGCTAGAAGTTCATAATCTGCTAATTCATAATGATCGATCATTGATCGGTCAATGGTCTTGTAATAGAGTTGAGGTAGAATGACAATATCGAGCTTATTAAAAGCAATGACTGCACAATAACGTTCTAATGGTAGGTCATTGATCAAAGGAACTGACAAAATTTAAGCAGATTACTGCATACTTCAAACATTTATTTTTCAATATTTACGAGATTACCATTCTAAGCCTTTTTTTTTTCAATGGAGTATCAATTGTTGACTATTGGAAAGTCAACCATTGACACGCCTTTGTATTAGTAGATTACCAAACTTGTCAAAATAAATAATTATGAAGTCAATGATAGACCATTTTGACACTAGTGTAATAGCAGACTTGAGACCCTGGAAGCTGGAATAATAGACATATGACAATAAAAGCAAGACAATAGAATATAATAATTTTGATATAATAACTTTTACATGCTTAAATCTATGAGTACAATGACACTACCTTGGTTGCAGGATTTTAAGAAAGAGTAACTGCGGCCCTGGAACGCAAAGTCACAATCTCCCAAGCTCTTTAACCTGTATATGAACGAGCTGATGGTTGAGCTCAGCAGCACGCGCATTGGCTGCTCGATCGATAATGTCTGTATTAATAATATCAGTTATGCTGACGACATGGTGCTGTTGAGCCCAGCTGTCAGTGCGTTGAGGCAGCTCATACATATTTGTGAGAATTATGCCCAAAACCACGGTCTTTTGTACAACTGCATGAAAAGTGAGTATTTGGTTTTTAAGTCTTCGAATAAAAGCCCATCTAGTGTGCCCAAAATAAAGCTAAATGGCGTGGAACTGAAGCGGGTAAATTATTTTAAATACTTGGGACACTATGTTACCGAAGATCTTGATGACCAAATGGACATAGAAAGGGAACGCAGGGCACTGGCGGTTAAGAATAATATGCTGGCTCGTAGGTTTGCTCGTTGCAGCGAGCATGTTAAGATTTCACTTTTTAAGGCGTACTGCCAAACCTTCTACACGAGCAGCCTGTGGATTAGTTATACACAAAGATCGCTCAGTGCCCTGCGCGTTCAATATAATAACGGTTTCAGGATGTTGATGGGGCTGCCCCGTTTCTGTAGTGCATCTAGCATGTTTGCGGAGGCTCGCGTTGATGGTTTTCATGCCATTATACGCAAGAGAACCGCCTCCTTACTGCGCAGAGTGCGGGGCAGTACTAATAGCATCCTGAAGGTAGTCGCTGACAAACTCGACTCAAAAATAATGCAGGCTTTCATGCGGGTTCTTGTTAGACAGAGTGAAATGTGTAACTGAGCCTGCATATTTAAGCAACATTTTTATTATTTTCGTTAATGGTATTTACTAACATAGGTTTTTAAGCAATTTGTACTACTAACAAAATATGGATATTTGTCCGAAATAAACTTTATTATTATTATTATTATTATTAAAGGGCAACTTAAAGAATACACGTGGGCTTTATTCAATAAAATCCGACACTCCCTCTCACTCTAGTCTAGAACGGGAGAAAATATTTGATGTTTTTTCCACCTCGAACATTATAAGCCTTCGCTGCGGTCGACATCGACGGCGTGCGGCTTCATCGTCCCTAAGTGGCTAGTAAATGACTTCACCCACTTGCCTTAGTGCACTCATGCGATGTGGCCAGCCTAATGCCACTTCAGCCTGGCAGTTTTTCCCCTGGTCGTCAGTTTGACTTACGACAATGTAGGCATTTGAAACTCATCCAGTCACATTTTAGATTCTTAGGAGAAGTTCCAAGATGCAATTGAACGTATTCTGTGACCTTTCAAAAGCGTTTGAATTCATTGGCCATATTATTTTGATACCTAAATTACACCGCTACGCGATTCGTGGACAAGCTGCTGATATTATTTTTTTTTTATTTACCTTACTGTCAACAGAGAGTAAACGTTACTAAGGCGACGTCTTCGGGGTGTAGTTAAAATGGGCGTTCCTCAGGGTTCAATTCTTGTCCCTTTCCTTTTTCTACTTTATATTAATGACTTTCCTCACTTAATACGAACAAAACTAAATGTCTCTAGTTTTTATTACCGAATGTCCCTCAAGTGGGTATCACTGTACCTAATTCTTGACAGCGAAAAACACGATATTATTGTGAATACTGTATTTTTAGGTACATTTCAACTCAAAATTGCAGTGGAGCTGTTATTAGATTAGATTATTTTTTTTAATAGGTCATTAAGATTTTAAATATACATACATTCATATTTTCATTTATATAAAATTGTTTTTCTGATTAAAGAATGATGTTTATTGCTTGTAAAGACGTTTTTTTTTCTGTATATATACCCACTAACTTCATATGTGATTTGTATGTTTATGTTATCATGCCATTTATTTATTTATTTAAACTTCATGTACAGTAGTGGTACATAGGCGGACTTAATGCAACAAGGCATTCTCTACCAGTCAATTTTTGGGTTAAAAAAGGCAACTCTAAACACACACTACACCCAGCACTATCACGCACACACACTATTCACTGTTCTCACTTTTTATTAATTGTTTTAATCTTTAAAATACTTTTTTTTTTGCTATAATGTGAATGTATGTACGTTATAGTCTCCGCAGGCTCATAGATTATTTTCCATTTTTTTATTTAACTTGTAGCGACATCTATCGCGTCACATAAGAACTAATCCTGAATCGCGCAATCAAAGTTCTCCGCGCGATTAGAACATATAGAACAACCCGAAATCATCTATCGGGCAGTTGTAGCCCACCAGACATAACATCCCGTCTGGTCGGAGGATCCTCCCTTTTCAATGGAGGTTTGTGGGACTTTACTCTCTGTTCCACATTCCTCCAAAAACTTATTTGGTACATGTTAACTGATCTGTTTTTTTAATATCTATTAATATTGTAAATATAAAATATTGGAAGGCCTCCCACAAGGTGGACCGACGACCTGCTGAGAGTCACGGGAGTGCGGTGGATGCGAGACGCACAGGATCGGTCGTTGTGGCATCGCTTGGGGGAGTCCAACAGTTGACGTCTTTCGGCTGAAATGAGAAATATTGTAAATCTGGAAATGTTGTAAAATCAATTATTTTACCGGTTCCTCTCCGTTTCATGAGTGCCCATGTAGGCCAAAGTATTTTTTTTATAAATTTCGTCTTTATTGACAAATCTTTAGCTTACTCTTTAGTTGTTAAGTGACCAAGTGACCATTATAATATTACTAGGACTGCAACTAATTGACCAAGTTACCATTGCATAAATCTCCAGCCTATCGTCACCTGTATCTAAAGTATCTACACCGATTATTAGCACACTGATAAACGATCGGTTTGCAGTACAAAGTGACATAACGACATTAACATGCCTCGCACGGCTGTCGCTGTGACAGTCAGTGAATGCGTGTTACCTTGAGTTTGTACAGTTGAGTGCATTTGTATTAAGCTATTATTGATTTTTATATTTTACTAGCGACACGCCCCGGTTTCGCATGGGTGCAATTAAATGTTAGTTAGTTAGTTTTTTTTTCTTCTTCTTCAATGTGTATGGATTTATTATTAGGGTATTATTGTTTATTTTTTTTAGTTTGTAAGTTTCTACTATACAACGCCTTGAACATCCTCTGTAACGTTGTACAAGTACTTGTAAATAAATATATAAAATAAATAAATGCTGAGACCACCGCAACCGCTATGTCCCTGCATTTTAAATCTGTAATATCTTCGAAAATATTTATTTAAATTGCATGCTGTAAAGAGTCATATTGATCTATAATAAATGCACAATGTATTTAAGGTACTTAATTTGATAAGGATTAATGCTGTATTACTTCAAATCGCTTCGTAAATAAGCCATTAGATACTCTTCGTAAAAAGTAAAGGATACGCGGACTTTTATTTGAGTTTTTTAAGGTGTACAATACTGTAGTACATTATTTTGATCTATCTCGTGGAGTTCAGCCAGCTTTTGCAATGTAAGCGAAAAAAAAATGTGTTTATTTACGACATCACATTAGAAACCTCTAAAATGATTAGTATTCAGATATACTATATTATGCATATTTTATATATATAAATCCTTTGAATCACTCTATCTATTAAAATAAACCGCATCAAAATCTGTTGCGTAGTTTTAAAGATCTAAGCATAAAATAGGGACAGACAGCGGGAAGCGCCTTTGTTTTATACTTTGTAGTGATAGAAAGTCAAGTTACCAAACAAAATTGGTAACTTGACCATCGATATTTTAAAGGTTATGTTTTTAAGTGTGTGCGCGGTAATTGCATGACTTGATTCCGCCATCTCCATGCTACCATCGGACAACCCGACGTACGGCGAGTATCCACCCTTACGTTGTTGAAACTTCAACGGTATGTGTCCAGAATAAGCGTTTTTCGTCGTGGTATATACAGCGTACATCGAAGGACTGGAACATTTGCCTGCTGCGGTCTTCCCGTCAGATTATAATATAAGAATCTTTAAGGCTACAGTTAATAGGCTTTTAATTAACCAGTGCGCTTCATCATCAACGATTGCATCACTGCTTACTATCAGGTGGGATCGTAGTCAAGCACTAGTTTATATCATAAAAAAAACTAAGCAAGTGCGAGTCAGACTCGCGCCCTGAGGGTTCCGTACAAACTTACCTATGTTCCGGAATGGAGTCTCGGAAGATATTTCCGAATAGCAAAAAAAAAAATTGTGACGTAACAACAAATTTCAGTTTTCAGTTATATTCCTATACTTGTGCTATATATAACACCTTGCTTTATGCAAAATGCGGCAACGAAAGCTCTGAAAATAAGTGTCAAACGTTTCATTTTTTTAAGGAAGTTCTTTACGCCTCGAGCGCCGATTGTACATACTTCTGGTCCCGTGCGAAGTGGAACCGGATCACTAGTCACTAATAAAATATCACTTTGCCTAAGCTCCCTTAATATAAGAGTTCATTTTTTCTTCAAAAAGAAAAAATATTTCTTAAACTTACGAAAATGGCTTTTCCAAAACGATAAAACAAATGGATCAAAAGAAACAGCTATTCCTGTGTGCTCGTCACAAGGGGTTTGAGTATGGCAGCGATGGAGACTGAACCCATTGTGCCGCTCCGCTCTTGGGCGGAGTGGGAGATAGTGTCAGACTTTTACTGACTAAAAACCCACTCCTGTTCCTCCGTTGCCTTCATTCCAGGGCCCCAGGTTTCGTTTTCACACTACTCTTGGCCCCAATAGGCTTCGCCCCTGCTTGGCCCTTACGATTTGCTGACATCTTCCGGAGGCACGCGTGGAACAATACGCGCCGTCGACGAGCCTACGCAATGTGGTGAGGAAACGTACCACAGATCTATACCACAAACTATGGGTACACCATAGTGAGTGCAGACAGATCAAGGAGACACTTCCCTCTACAGATAACTGGATTACGAAACAGGCCCTACGACTGACTAAACCTTAGTTGCGCAAAGTCACGGCGGTTACAACTGACCACGGAACCTTCAATAAGTAACTCTCTGTCTTTTCCAGCTAGCAGTCACTAGCACACTATTCTCACTTCCCCACACGACAGAAACTTCACCGAGAAACATCGAACAAAGCAAAACTTGACGCTAAAACTAAACTTACTTATGTAAACTAAAAAACAAGAGAACCACTATCGACACTGCGTCGGTTCGACGGTGCGCTCCGTTAATTTGACAGGCAGTGTATGGGTCCTGGTAAATTACCAAATGGACTGTCGGACAGCGAACAGTCCACCAACCCAACCAACAACAACCAACTTAGCCCGCTCCATAAGAGCTTCTTCAAAAAGAAAATACTATTTCTTTGTGCCTAAACACACTATGCCGAAGGTACGTGACCGAAGCTCCGCGGCTGATTTTACGTTGCGGCGTATTCAGCTGACATAAGTGCCGAACTTACGCGGCAGAAATTCAGTTGCGTAACTTTGTGTATTCAGTGTCCCGAGCGCTGTCGTGGCGTCGTCCAGAATACGTTGCCTCTGAATTGCCGCTAAACTTACGCCAGACCGAAATTCGGCTGTATGCTATAACGCAACGTAATTTCAGCATAATGTGTCGTCAGTATTACAAATAGCATTGCAGGTGTAATCATGCTGAAATTTAGTCGCGTAACTTCGGCATAGTGTGTTTAGACACTTTAACTTACGATGACGGGTTTTCCAGCCAGCTATCACTAGCACACTATCCAAATTTTACTCACACGACGGAAACTTCACCGACAAACATCGAACAAAGCAAAACTCGACGTTATAAACTTTACTTATGCAAACTAAAACGCAAGACTCCCGCCATCAGCATCGCATCAATTCGACGGTGCGCTCCTTTAATTTGACAGGCAGTGTATGGGTCCTGGTAATTTGACAGCTGATATTTTTGAGTCTCGAGAGTGTACAGAAATTGTGTGTGTGTTTGTGTCTTAATAATTTAGCGTGGAATATTATGCAAAGAGATTGTTGATGAAATCTAAGTAGTTTAAATATTTAAGACTAACTTTTGCTTGCTGCTTCGACCGCGTACATAAAAAATAGCCTATGTCGCTCAGGAATAAAGCAGCTTCTTCTTCTTCTTAGCGTATCGATGGCAAGACTAGTCAAATTCCTTGTATGGCCCAGTATTCGGCCACGGCAGTGCCGTCCGCTGATGCTGTCATTAGGTCCCTACGTGAACAAGTAACAGGGCACGTGATGCAGGATCGAAGGTGGGACATGGTCTGCGGAGAGACGCCGCACAAGCACTGAAGATCGGAACCGTCCGAGAACCCCCATCTGTGGAGATTGTCTTTGCTGCGTCCAACTTCGGTGCGGAGTCTGTTTAGAGTTTTCCAAGTGGGCCATGGCAACTCGTGTCCAGGAGAGAGGCTCTCCGACGGCTCGACAAAATCATCAGGAGGTTTAAACTTCTCTCGCCAGAGGACGCATCTCTCTGAGGTGCTGTTACATTGAGATGGGCTCACGCTTGCAACAAAACTTTATAAAAAAAGCAGCTTTTATACGGTAATAGAGTTTAGTGTTGTTTTAAATTTAGGTAAGTATTAGCCGTAAGATGATTTTTTCAGTTATTTGTGTGTTCGGCAACCACTATTGTATTGGGTTCAGCCTGTAAAGATATTGTGTGTATTTTTAACTAGCTTTTGCCCTTGGCTTTGCATACGTACATAAAACATAGCCTATGTCACTCAGAAATAAAGCAGCTTTCTATTGGTGAAAAAATTTTAGCAATCGGACCAGTACTTTCAGAGGTTACTTCCTACAAACAAAAAAACAAACTTTACCTCTTTATAATATTAGTGCAGATACACTTGAATATAGATAAATTTTTACTACAGAGAAAGCCAGTTAAAAATGGCGCAAATATTTTATTTTTAATTATATTTTTGTCATGCAAAATGTTTGCAATATGTCAGTTTTAAGTTTGCGCCTTTTGCGGCAAATAAAAAGTTTTTCTTTCTTTCTTTCAAATAACCAACAATGTATTCTGGAGGTTGAAGTCAGCTGTGATGGTCCTGTGGTAATAGCCCCGACTGACGGCGATCTACTTAGTGTAATTTACGTGAACCTAACATTCGAAGACATTCGTTGCCGACGTCTGTTAGTCGATAACTTCACAGGCCCACGCCGAAAACCAGCGCTGTGGACTCTTCGCATTTTACGTGTACACACGGCATTATGCTGAGGCCGTTTTGCTCGGACGTAGCGCATATATTTTATTTTTAATTATGCTTTTGTCATGGAAAATGTTTGCAATTTATGTTAGTTTTAAGTTTGCGCCTTTTACGGCAAATAAAAATTTTCCTTCTTTTCTTTCTTTCTTAACATAATTGCCATCTAACAAGACGCACTGGGTACGTACGATTACGGCCCATTCCCTCTCCTAGAGAGAAGACTCAGGCCTCCTCCCAGCATGAAGAGAATTATAAAGTTGATTATGCTTATATTTAAAAAAAACTTGTACGTCCGTTTTTGTTGATAGTGTTAAGTGAGTCGCTTAAGTGAAGTAATAAGTTTTAAGTTTGCGCCTTTTTCGGCAAATAAAAAGTTTTTCCTTGTTTTCTTTCTTACTTTACATTATTGCCATCTAACAAGACGCACTGTGTCCGTACGATTACGACCCATTCCCTCTCCTAGAGAGGAGACTCAGGCCTCCTCCCCAGCATAAAGAATAAAGTTGATTATGCTTGTTTTAAAAAACTTGTCTCAAAAAAAGTCTATTTTTGTTGATAGTGAGTCGCTTAAATGAAGTAGCACTCTGATGCAGTAAATGCATAATTTAACGAAAAGAGTCTTCTCACTAAAAATCAGCATTATAATGTTCCCACTGCTGGGACCCAGGCCTTCTGAATGAAATGCGTTCATCTGTTTCGGAGCCACGATGCCACAGACAGCTACACACGTTAAACACAAACTATGCCACCTGTCTTTTTGTCAGGGGTAAATGACTCAAGAATAATACTGTCTAGACTCAATTTGAGATAAGCGTACATCTTATCGTCATCACCCCTACCCTGTTCTTTCTCCCTTCTTTATTTTTATTGAATTGAAAAATTCACATTGCTACTTGCCCGGCTTAGAACCCGCAACCTCATACATAAGAAGCAGGTGCTTTAACCTCTTGGCCATCAACACAACAACACATAAGCATACAGCCTACCTTTCGTTCAAAATCTAATTTCAAATAATTAAATCACAGCTCAGCAGTTATGTCAGTGACAGTACAACAAATCCGTATTTAGTATCAGGATTCAGGATGTGAATGAATTAAACACAAACTAATATCTTTAATTCATTTTTAGATAGCTTAGCAGACATTTTACATGCTAATTTGGCAAAACTATAATAGACAGGTGGTGGCCGAGCGGTAACGGCTCCGACTTACGAGTTGTAGGTCGCGAGTTCAAACCCAGCCAGGCGCATGACTTTGTGTAATTTATTTCATCACCACTGCTCTCAAAAACGGTGAAGGAAAACATCGTGAGGAAACCGGCATGTCCTAGAACCAAAAATTCGAAGACATGTGGCATTCACCAACCCGCACTGGGCCCGCGTGGTGGATTACGGCCCATTCCCTCTCTCAGAGAGGAGGCCTGAGTCCCAGCAGTGGGAACATTATAAGGCCGACTATGCTATGCTATGCTGCATCATAAAGAGATTCTTTAGTCTGGATTACCGTTATTTGGGGTCGCCAAACTATAATAATATAATATTCCACAACTATCACACATCGCCGTCTAGTCTCAAGCTAAGCAAAGCTTGTGTTATGAGTACTAGACAACTGATAAACATACTTAGATATTTCTAAATATGTACATACATATTAAAGATAAATTATACCCAGACTCAAAACAAATGATCGTGCTCATCACACAAACATTTGTCCTGGGTGGGAATCGAACCCACGACCTTTGGCATAGCAGTCAAGGCCACTAACCACTAGACCAACAGGGCTGTCTATTATATTATATTTTCTTATTCTTATTCTTTATTGTACACACAATTTTATATGATCAATAAAAATAGGACAGTTGATGTACATAGGCGAGCTTAACCCACAACTGGGTTTCTTTATTTTTCTGCGCCTGCCATATATTATTGTCTCTTCACTACCCTAGGTTGCCCACTTAACACATTGCGCTCCCACACACACAACACAACACACCAGACAAAACTGTCTGTAAAATGTATTCAAGGGTACCGCTGTGTCCTTGTAAAGACGAACAGTGGCAGCTACCTCTCGTGTCCGGCTTTGGACCAGGTTATATAGCAGCTAGAGGGCATGGGAAGCAGTCATCTTTACCTGCAAAAGAGGTGGCGGAAAACGCGATAGTGAGACAATCCTCACGCCACAACCGCAGGAGACACCTTGGGCGTCGGTAATCGCAGGACGATTTCTAGCCACGGTCGGCGCGGGCTTGCGTTCGATGAGTATCAGGTCCAGGTCGACGATCCGTTGTGTTCTACACGCGCCTTAAAGAGGTGTCAGTAAGATTGACGGGACCAGTTAGAACATCTGCTCTCGTGCTGTGGCTGACTCCAGGTTGATTCGAGTAAAAGAAATTACTTAGAATGTGTTAGTAGTGATATTTTATATCAATTACCATCAGCCATTCCACAGTTTATCATAAGTCCCTCTGTCATTCCCCTATTTCTTTTTATTGTGTAAAATCATCAACAATAATAATATAATAATAATATATTCCACAACTATACACAACGTCGTCTAGTCCCAAGCTAAGCAGAGCTTGTGTTATGAGTACTAGACAACTGATAAACATACATATATATTTCTAAATACATACATATTAGAGATAAATTACACCCAGACATAGAACAAATGATCGTGCTCGTCACTGTTACATTTGTCCTGGGTGGGAATCGAACCCACGACCTCCGGCATAGCAGTCAGGGTCACTAACTACTAGACCAACAGGCCATCAATAGAAGTTATCTCTCTGGATCGAGTAAGAGAGAGTACAAAACTATTAACTAAAACCTACCCTTGTTCCTTCAGTTACCTTCCAGGACCACGGTCCGTTATTACCCTTGTCTTACATAAAATGGAAAAATTCAATAAAATCTCAGCCTAAAGTCTAAAAGCCAGGCGCTCACCAAAGGCCGCGATATATAGCCCCCGTACAACACCGTAATAACGTAAATCACGTTTACGGGCCGCTTTAATACTTAATTTGTTAATTTGGTTTACATTGTAATGAATAGGCCCTGGGTAAGAAGATGGCCCCCTTTTTATAGGAAGGATCCGGCTAAGGGATTTTTCTTGGGTCTTCCTTATTGTGGCCATTCAGTTGTATGATGATTTTCTCTGTCAGATTTTTGAAAGAAATACCCAATAAATGACAGTCAATATCTCATCACAATCGTATCAATCAAAAGACGTCCACTCAGATATCAAAAGTGTTTATTTAAATAGACCATTTACAAGCTCTTTTGAATTGTCAAAATGTCGTGCAGTCAACAAAAAGTGAAGGTTAATTGTTAGACATAGGCTTCTCCAATTGTCACCACAACGACCGGTCTTGTGCGTCTCTCATCCATCGGATTCCCGCTGCCCTCATCAGTTCATCGGTCCACCTTGTTCGGCCTTCCAATGCTGCGTTTTCCGGTACATAGTCGGCACCCCAGGACCTTTCGGCCCCATCGACCATCTGTTCTGCGAGCAATGTGAGGCTGTTCCCTGGCACTTAAGTTTGGCGATTCTTCGGGCACGGCACGGTCAGTCTTATCAAAGGGTATATTAATTACCCACTGGTGGGCTTTGGAAGATAGTTAAACCGTTGCTTCATATAAAGCATTTTGGGTATTTACTGCATCTGAATCTGGTTGAACTACAAAACGACGCCAGCATAGATAGACAGATAGATAAACTCTTTATTGATGTACAACACAAAGACACAGTAGGAGCTTAAAATTAATAGGGTGTCACAGTGGGCGGTCTTATCACTAAGCAATTTTTTACAGACAACCTTTGGATGGATTTGACAGAGAAAGGAGAAAAGATATGCAGGTAGATTGTGGTGTTTTTTTTTTGGTGGGAAAATCATCTAATGACAAATCTCGCTCTTGGGCGGAGCGAGAGATAGTGTCAGACTTTTACTGACTAAAAACCCTCTTCTGTTCCTTCGTTGCCTTCGTCCCAGGTCCTTGGGTTTCGTTTTCACACGACCCATGGCCCCAGTAAGCTTCGACACTGCTGGGCCCCTACGATTTTCTGACATCTCCCTAAGGCGCGCGTGGAACAATACGCGCCGTCGATGATTTGGGCTCGGTCCGGACGGTTACCGGATGGTCGGACAGCGGGCTACCCATTGCTCGCTACGGTGGCCGGAAATCAGTGAATACACATAAAAAAAAATACATTCAGCCGAACAAGAACCCCATCTTTTTAAAGTCGGTTAAAAATAAAAATAAAGAAAGGAAAAATTCGCTTCATATTTTTGTTTATAATGAATATACCCAAAAACTATCAGACTAGTTTTGAAAATTCTTCCACCAGTAGGATGCTCCTTAATCACTGAGTGACATAGGCATATATTTTCTACTTCCACAAAGGCGAAGCCACTGCCTGAAGCCAGTTATAAATAAAACATAGTAATCACCGCACCTCACAAACGCATTAGTAATGACATGGGGTTGGCTACCCCTCGGATATAATGCCTTAGTCACCTTTTACAATATAGCTGAAGAGAGAATGATGACCTACGTGGTGGCACGATTGGCGCAGTGGTTGAACGATTGAC
Source organism: Mythimna vitellina (assembly GCA_949316375.1). Classification (NCBI taxonomy): domain Eukaryota; kingdom Metazoa; phylum Arthropoda; class Insecta; order Lepidoptera; family Noctuidae; genus Mythimna; species Mythimna vitellina. The sequence continues at coordinate 2,927,398 of OX438709.1, read as the reverse complement.
TACAACGTAAGAAGTGTAGAATTCGATTTAGGTACGCTTCATGTTTATACTGAAATCTATATAAGGTGTTAAAAAATTAACTGTAAGAATTTCGAGGGGACATTGTACTCCTCATTACGAACAACTTTTACTATGGGACAAAACCTGAAATCTCGAAAAAAAAAAATCTGCTGTTCCCTACGTTTATGTTCGCATAAATCGTCAAAATGTATGGAGCAGCTGTGTCTGGCCCAAATAAAAGTTTAACAAAAACACTTAAAAATAGTTGTTTATTAATAAGCATCTCTTTATACTAATAAATAAAGGAGTATTCGTGGCCCAGTGATAATAGCCCTGACTTACAAGTCGTAAGTCGTAGTTCAAACCCAATCTCTAAAAACGGTGAAGGAAAACACATGTCTTAGAACCAATACTTCAATAACATGTGTCATCCACCAACCCGCACGGGATGTGGCACGCCATAATTATGGCGGTAAGTCCCCTCTTTGAGGAGTGGCTGGAAAAGCAACACGGCGTCCTTACCTTCCGCATGACGCAGGTCCTCACCGGACATGGTAAGTTCGAGAGGTTCCTGCACCAGAATCGTGCGGAAGAAACACCCAGGTGTCACCATTGCGTGGACTGCCCGGAGGACACAGTGGAGCATACGACAGAGGTGTGCCCCGCCTGGGCAGAGCACCGCCGTGTCCTGGTGGCGCGATCGGCGGCAGCGATCTCTCGTGCCGGGCCTTGGTACAAGCTATGGTCTAGAGCGAGTCGAAGCCTACTGGAGCCCTGGGCCTGATTCTGAAAGGAAGACTTGACCCTGGTATGAAAGGCAGCAAAGAAACAGGAGTCAGTTTTTAGTCGGTAAAAGTGACACTATCTTTGCTGACGCAGATGTCACTGAATATTTTTTCCACCGAAAAAAAAACCCGCACGGGATCACGTGATGAATTACGGCCCATTCTCTCTCCTAGAGAGAAAGCCTGAGTCCCAGCAGTGGGAACATTATAAAGCTGATTATGCTTTTATTATTCAGATTTGTACTTTATCAATTCACGTAAAATAACGTATCTTCTTCTCTGTCTTTTGAAGACACCACATACCGTGTACTCTATTTTTAAATCAGTGCGCAAAGAATTGCCTCTCCAAACACTTTTCTCCCACCTCTTCGAATATTCGCTAAACTCGTCAACCCATCAGGTATCAATCGACACAATACCGTCGATATCGCTTGAAAGCTAACCTCGCCGGAACTCGCAACGCTATAGTCTAATCGTGGAAAAGCAGGTACATAACGCGGCTAAAATAGAAGCGCTTCCGTTCGGGTATGGCGCAAAGTGTATGCTGAAGCGTGTTGAAGGACTTTGATTTTATCTCAAAATGTACATCACACCAATAAAGCTAGAACTACATTAGACCGACGCACACGTGTAATACGCCCGATTTGTACGTAGAACGACGTCGCGTGGCGTGGATCAAGTGTAGCTCTGCAAGTCTAGTTGCCATATAAAATGTATGCAGATTGACGCGCCCAGATAGGCGTATGTGGCACACGTGTGCGCAGTGTAGTTCTAGCTTAAATTATACAGGTAAAATTTTGTAAGTTTGTATGTTTGTTCTTGTTTGTTTCTACTTTCAGAACCTACCTACCTCAATAGGAAAAATAGAACCCTTATAGGATCACTTTGTTGTACGTCCTATCCGTCTGTCGGTCTGTCAAGACCCTTTATCTTGGGAACGCGTGGAAGTATCGAGTTGAAAATATCAAACTTCTAAATTAACGAAAAAAAAAGTTACGGAAAAAAAGTTGTCGCAAAAAACGTGTATTTCGACACTCTCAAGAGAATCAAAACTCAAAGTGTACTTCTGGTTGACCTAGAATCCTGAAATTTGGTATGAAGCAAGGTCTCACAACACAAGTATAGGAAAATATCTGAAAACTGTAAAATTATGTCAGAAGAAAAATCTTTTTTGGTGATTCGTAAGAATCTTCGTAAATCAATTCGGGAATTGAACTGTTTTCATAGATAAGTTTGTACTGAACCCTCAGTGCGCGAGTCCGACTCGCACTTGCCCAGTTTTTTGTTTGAAGAAATATCATTAGTGTACTCTTAGTGATTTTCGTTTGATTCACGTTGTATTTCTCAACTAGAGAATACTGCTACAGTTATTGGTAAATACAAAGGTTTCATATTACTTTGATCTACACAATTTTTTTTTTTATTATACAGATGTCTGCAAGAACAAACAGGTTTTGTACAAAAAAAGGGGACTTCCAAATTGACGGACTTTTCTTTTCAGCTGCAGAGATTAGTCGAGCAGCCGTAAAAAAAAAATACACAAAAAAAACTACTTATTTTTATACAACAAAAAAAACACACACTTAAAATTACCATTCCTTTAAACTGTACAAAAATAAATACATCAAAGTCGCCGACTCTCCCACTTGGCACCACGTCGGCTGCACCCACCAGACTGGGTGTGCCACACACTGTAACGTAATTGATTAGCTTAGCTAGGGCTCTCTTATTGTTATGTTAGCCTAGTTATAAGGGCGAAGAGGCTATCGGTCTGCTGTAGAAAAATTATGGTTTTAATTTTGTTACTAAATTAATTAGTAGAATTATTTCAAAGCTTAAGGTATGTTTTGTGGGAACCAACCCACAAAACATACCTTAAACCCTACCTATATACCCTATACCTTATACCCTATACCTTTCAAACAATCATGTTTGAAAGAGTTACCATGGTCCTGAAAAGCAAAGGGGTAACGAAATCATAGTGACTTCTAATTCGACGCCAACGCCATCTATCGATTTTGTGGGTACTACTTGCCCAGGATTGAATTAATATTAGTCGCTATGATTCCGTTCCCTTTTATTCAATCTAAACAGGCGACTGAAGGAACAGAGGTGAATTTTAGTCAGTAAGACTCTGATGATGACTATTACTCCACCCGAAGCAGGAGCAGTCATTTGATTATTTTCCAATGGAAAAAGGGTACATTTATGTTTTTTTTTATTAATCCAATTTACGGTTTTACAAAAAAAAACTTGAATAAGTGACTATTATGCATCCTTTTTATTTTTTTCCAGAATAAAAGCCTATATATTAAATTTTTCAATTTAAATATTTATTTCTGATACACATCCATATGTGTTAGTACAACTTAGCCCTAGTGTTAAATTAAATTATAACAATAAATATCTAATGAAACATTGTACGAACAGTTCAATGGTTCATTAGTTTGTAAGAGGGAAGAGTCCCACCTGTCTGAAAAAAAATATAAGACGATCAGCAATAGTGTTCTCGTAAATTCCATCAGCGAATGAATATTTTTTTAGACTCGTCAAATACCCAATTTGAGTACAGCGTACCAGAACATAAACCTCACGTTGGAGTGCGCCAAGTGCCCATATGCAATTTGAAGGACTTCATAAATTCCACCAATTCTGCAGTGAATGTAGCCACCTACTGGGATCAAAGAATTGAAAGAGATAAAGCATTAGCATTAGCATAGCATTAACAGCCTTTTAATGTTCCCACTGCTGGGACTCTGGCCTCCTCTCTAGGAGAGGGAATGGGCAGTAATCCACAACGCAGGCCCAGTGCGGGTTGGTGGATGTCACATGTCTTCGATTTTTTTATTTTAGGACATGCCGGTTTCCTCACGATGTTTTCCTTCACCGTTTTTGAGGGCAGTGGTGATGAAATAAATTACATAAAGTAATGCGCCTGGCTGGGTTTGAACCCGCGACCTACAAATCGTAAGTCGGGGCCGTTACCACTTGGCCACCACTGCTCTCAAAGACAAAAAAAGAAATAAAACTTGACTTTAACTCCAAAAGATAAAAAATCATGTTCGAAAATTATTTCGATTCGAGAAATACTGGAAGTACTTCCAAAGGTTTCCAACATCTTCTACTTTTTCCAACTTCCTTTCCAGTTCAGTGATGTAGAGGATTTAACTTTCTCTTACATATTTCAAACACAATCAATTTTAAAATCGAATAAAATAAACTAGTTACCCTATACTAAAATGACATCATTTTGATGAGTGTAGAAAGTCTATGACCAGCGCGTGTTGTCAGTGATGACCTTATTTTGTGTTTTTTTTTGGAGAAAAGTGTTTGGAGAGGCAATTTTTGCGCACTGATTTAAAAATACGAGTAGAATACACGGAGAGGAAGATACGTTATTTTACGTGAATTGATAAACTACATACAAATGTTCCCACTGCTGGGACTCAGGCCTTCTCTCTAGGAGAGAGAATAGGCCGTAATTCACCACGTGATCGAGTGCGGGTTTTTTTTTCGGTGGGAAATTCATCCAGTGACATCCTCCGGTCTTGGGTGAAGCGAGAGATAGGATCAGACTTTTACTGACTTAAAACCCACTCCTGTTACTTCTTTGCCTTCGTCCCAGGGCCCATCTTATTCTGTGGTCAGTCACAACAGGCCTCACCAGAAGGTTTAGAGTCACCCAAAGGGCAATAGAGAGGGATGAGCTCGGATTTTCCTTACGTGATCGAATCATTAATGAAGATATCCGCAGGAAAATCAAAGTAATGACATAGCCTGAAAATTCACCGTGGCAGTGAGCTGAGGACGTTGCTCGTATACGTGATCGCGAACCAGAAGACGCAGCGTTGGAAGGCCTTCCACAACTGGATGGTGGCAATTAGGAGAGGCCTATGTTCAACAGTGGACTTTTATCGGCTGAAATAATAATATAGAAATATTTTCGCCATCCGCTAAAGCACCACTCCTCTCATTCCCCTTACCCGCTTCCGCCTATCACTAAGACCGACTCCCAGCTCCACCCAGCAGTCGCGGTAAGGTGCGGCATGCATACACTGTTACTAATGGATTGCCTTTTGTGTTGTTTATCATTGTTAGCTAGGTAGGTTGATACTGTTCGTGACGTCATCGGGAAGAAAGTACGTGTCATCATGTTTTGAGTGGAATTTTTCTAAGATTTTATAGAACTACAGAAGTGGAGAAAGAATTGAAATTTTAACTTGTTAAGAAATATCGGGAAATATTTTTTTATTTATCTATTTTATGTACAAATCCCCCCTCCCGCCTCTCCTCCTCTTGTTTCCTTTTTTGGTTTCCCATAAGGTGGATCGATGAGCTGAGGGTCGTGAGAATCTGATGGATGTGAGACGCATAGGACCGGTAGTTATGGCGACAGATTGAGGTAGGCTTATGTTCAGCATTGGACGTTTTTTGGCTGATCATGTTTTTATTTCAGGTGGGATATCATCCAATGACTCCTCACACTCTAGGGTAGAGCAGGAGAGCGTGTTAGACTTTTACCAAATAAAAATTTCAGTTCCCCTTTGCATCTACATTTCAAAATCTAAATCTCAATGCCTAAGGCATTAAGTCCGCCTTTGTACAGTGTTTCTTACTGTTTTAATAAATAAATAAATAAATAAAATCCTCCACCGTGTCCTCCGAGCATTGGCGATACTCGGTAATTTCTTCCACCTGAATCCGATGCAGGAACCTCCCGAACTTATCATGTCCGAATGAAGGTGAGAACGCCATGACACCCGTTCAGCCAGTCCTCAAAGAGGGAACTTACCGATGATGATGATGATGATGATGATGATGATGGAGATCAGATAGGTAGTTACTTCATGTAAAAAACTGATGTCCAGCTGAATCTTTTTTGACTGGAAGCCGAGCTGGAAGAGGCTAAGCAGATTCATTGATTCTAAAGTATTCACAAGCCTACATTAACTCCACTCTAACCAAGTAAAAAAAGTGAGTGAACCATTCTATAAAGTATCTAGATTTAAGCTATCTTTATGCCCTAATCTATTCTAGGCCATAAAGATATCTAATCATAAAATCAAAACTAATAAATTCGCACTTCGACCATATTGGATGACGTCAGAAATTATTCTTTTCACCGGTTCACATGCAACCGTTGCTAAGCAACCGGATAACAAGTCTTCATAACCGTGAAATAAATACCAGTGGAACAAAACTTCTCAATAGGAAGCCACGTGTTTTGAAAAAAGAATCGAATTTTCAAATTCTGAAAAAAAAATCGTTTGAAATAAGAATCGGTCTCGTTTGAATCGAGTTAGCCATTGATTTAAGAATCATTTTGAAAGTGAAAGTTTAGAATTCGAGCAGTTTGTTCGTGACCTTCCGATGTATTGATTAAAGTTTGCACAAAACCAGGTAAGTTTCTAGGCATAGTGTGAATATAAAATTTGTTACGTATGCTAGAATTAGTGCCAGAACATTATGTAATATTTTTTTGAAAAAAAAAAAACATGTTATGTTGATTAAAGTAATTCATTTAACAATGTTTTTAATAACGTACCTAATTACGTACCCAATATTTTTTTTTTTGTCATCAAACTAGATAAATAAATTAATGCCTAAATATAATTTCAAAAACATTTATTGTTTGTCACAGATGGAAATTCAATTTTTATAATATATTGAAAAGGATCGTTTTAATTTAAATAAGTAATTATAATTATCTAAATATATATAATTGACTTTATATATGTTTCAATAAAAAAAAAAAACATTAAAAAATATAATGAATATTATTAAAGTATTATATTTAATATTAAAACCCAAAATTCTAAAACTATTTAATCATCAATCTCGATTGATAAAAAATCTAATCATTGGTACAAAATTATGTCTTCTTTACATAGTTACAAATAGAACTTTGTTTCATACCTAGTTTTTTTTTTAATTATGGTTAAACTAGCAAACCAACCTAGCTTCGCATGGGTGTTAAAAATAATTGAAATTCTTGACTTTTCTTAACTATAGACTTAAACTTGCTCATTAATCACTCTGTCTATTAGTCAAAACTGCATGAAAATCCGTTCAGGGATTTTTGAGTTAATCGCAAACATACAGACAGACAGATATGGGATTTTATTTTATATTTATGTAAGGATATATTTGGATGGATTGTGTGAAGAGTGATATGAAAGAAAAGGAAGTTAGTGATAGCATGACGAGTAACAGGGCAGAGTGGAAGAAAAAAACGTGTTGCGCCGACCCCAAATAACACGGGATAAGGGCAGGAAGATGATGATGATGTAAGGATATATATATATATTATTTACTTCCGAATTATTTAGCGATGCACTTGGCATAATATAATCTCTTCAACAACCTTGGTTTATTAGCAGAGAATGCCTAAGCCATCCAACCTAAACCCATCTTTGTAGTACCTTTGTGTTTGGCGTTTAAATACACAAAAAAAAACTTATTTAAAAAAAAAAACAATTCAATTCATTTTATAAGAGTGAGTAGGTTACTTCTAGGTAAGCGCGCTCCATCGTCGACCGCATCGTTGCTTTCCATCAGGTAAGATAGCGGTCAAGCGCGAACCTATCAAGAATAATAAAAAAAATCAAATAGGCGTTGAATTTATTTACAGAATTTTTAAACTACTACGAATAGATTTTTTTAATATACATTATTTCTATATTATAGATCAAGTTCGCTTTCTGCGTCTGTCTATTTATCTGCTTATTCCTTCTAAAATCCGCAGCGGATTTTGATGCAGTTTCACTACTTCAAAGAGTACAAACGAGAAAGGTTTCTGTGCATAACTTACAACAGTGGTCACAAGTAAAGAATAATTCCAACATCCTCATCTTCATTTGAATTTTGATCCCAATTACCGACCCCAGTAAGCGTGGGCTTGCAGATGACGAGCAATATAATAAGCTTGTCGTCCGGCCGTCCGGTAACCGTGCTTCCCCCCTAGTCAAGATACAACTGTTTCGTTTCGATTCTTTTTTCGTCGATCGCCTCGAGTTGGCCACGCCTCCAATTCCTTTGTTCTAACGTCATCTCAACGCTCAGTCACATGGTCGGTACAAAGGAATAGGAGGCGTGGCCGACTCGAAGCGATCAACAAACAGCGAATTAAAACGAAACGGTTGTAACTTGGCTAAGGGGGGCAGATCAAGCAAAAGTCGTCGACAGTGCGTAGTGTTCCAGCAATTCACGCGTAGTGTTCCACAAAAGATGTCAGCAAAACCGAAGAGGCACAGCAGTGAGCGCTAGGGCTACGGGGAATTTCTGAAAAGGAACCCTATATTTCTTGAACCCATAGGAAAACTGAAGGACACAGGAGTAGTTTTTATCAGTAAAACTCTGACACGCCCGTTCCACCACATAGCTTGAGAAGTCTTTAGATGACTTTCCAGCTGAAAAATAAAAATTCCATTTGAATTTTGATTACAAAAAAATCTTACAGTTAAATTTTTAAACGGCCTGAAGAAACAGTGTTTTGTTTTGAAAAAAAACAAAAGAAATTTCCTTCGCCCGGTTTCGCCATTGAACTTCCTCGGTTCGTGCCCGGAACATGACATGTGGCGACTTTGAAATTCAAAGCCACGGCCAAAGTTCGCACGTGAGCTAGAAACGAGGAAATTATGACGTCTTTTGAAAGAATAAAGTCTGACCTTTTCTTTTTTATTGCTTCACAAGGTTTATTACATCTCTTTATTTTTCTTATGTACATATAATCGACATTGTGAAATATTTCTTAAAAAAAATATTTACAAAAAACATTAAAGAATATAAAAAATAGTCCTCCGGTGTCAGGAGCAGGGTCCAAGCTACCGGTGGTTAGGGCTCCAGAGACAGGAACCTCCTCACAATGCGAGCCGTATCTAGGAGTACTGCCTTCTGTATCAGGCCCTTGATCCAGCCGCGCAACGACAGCTTCGACAGATGGTCATCGAAGCTTTTGGCTATAAGGCCATTGGCGGTCACCATAATCGACACGATGACAGCCAAGTCCACATTCCACGTGTCGACAACCTCGTGTGCTAAGTCGAGATATTTGATTTGTTTCAGTCGAGATATTTTATTTGTTTAAAAAATTATGAAGTCTTTTCAATGAAATCATCTGCATATTTTTAAATTGTAAAAAAAGAAACATAATTGTATGCAATGGAAGTAAACTGTGTGTGTTTAAGGTGGTTTGCAAATGAAATGACTAAAGCTCAGTAAGAAACAGGACTATACACAGGATAAAAAATGGAAAATAATTATAATCAACCAAAAATTACGAACCAAATCAATGGGAAATCAATCCGAAGTGACAACTCTTCATAAAACCAAAAAACTGGACAAGTGCGAGTCAGACTCGCGCATTGAGGGTTCCGTACAAAGTTATCTATGTAAATATGTAGTTCAATTCTTGAAAGGAAACTCGAAGGCTTTACCGAACCACAAAAAAAAAAAAAATATGACGTAACAACAAATTTACTGTTTTCAGATTTATTACTATTCCAGTGCTATAAGACCTTACTTTAGGTAAAATTTCAGGATTCTGGGTCTACGGGAAGTACCCTATGAATTTTGATTCCTTTGAGAATGTCAAAATTATACGTTTTTTGCGATAGTTTATATCGCCGCATCTTTTCTTATCGTTAACCTAGAAATTTGATTTTTTTTTCACAAATTCAAGAAAATGCAGACTTGAGTATGTGGTTTTAATTTCAACTCGATACCTCCACGCGTTTTAGAGATAAAGGGTCTTAACAGACAGACAGAAAGACAGACGGACAACAAAGTGATCCTATAAGGGTTCCCGTTTTTTCCTTTTGAAGTACGAAACCATAAAAAACAACATTCAAAATAAAAAAAATTAACAATCTAACAAAAAGTTTTGTAATAAAAAAATCTGTAACAATAGCTGTCCGCCGGTATAGGGAGCAGGGTCCAAGCTCAGCGAGAACTTTCTGAAAAGGAAACCCTTGGTCTTAGAATGTGTTTTTTTAATAACATAAACTAGTACTTGATGCGATCCTACCTGATGGTAAGCAGTAATGCAATCGATGATGGTGAAGAGCACTAACTTATTAAGAGCCTATTCACTCTAGCCTTTAAGACACCTAAAAATTAATTGGAAGGGAAGACCGCAGCAGGCAAATAGTTTCAGACCTTCGATGTACGCGGTATAAACGACGAGACGTAACGCTTGGTCCGGACCGTAGAGGTGTCAACAATGTAAGGGTAGACGCTCGCCGTACGTCGGGTTGTCTTTATAATATTAGTGTGATTTGTGATGTTATCACTACATAGTATAAAACAAAGTCGCTTCCCGCTGTCTGTCCCTATGTATGCCTAGATTTTTAAAGTGATCCAAGAGAAAGGTATATATGTATAATATTTGCATAATATAGAAGAGAAACACTAATAATTTTAGAGGTTTCTAATGTGATGCCTTAAATAAAGACATTTTTTACCCTTACATTGCGAACGCTGGCTGAACCCTACGAGATAGATCAAAATAATGTACTACAGTATTGTACACTTTGAAAAGGTCTACAAAAAAATTCGCGATGCTATATGTCTATCTCTTAGGGATAACCCACAATAACCATTTTTTATCCTTTATTTTTTAACGAGAAATAATGGCTTATTTAGCATAGCATAGCATAGTTGACCTTATAATGTTCCCACTGTTGGGACTCAGGCCTCTCTAGGAGAGGGAATGGGCCGTAATCCACCACGCGGGCGCAGTGCGAGTTGGTGGATGTCACATGTCTTCGAATTTTTGGTTCTAGGACATGCCGCTTTCCTCACAATGTTTTCCTTCACCGTTTTGAGAGCAATGGTGATGAAATAAATTACACAAAGTAATGCGCCTGGCTGGGTTTGAACCTGCGACCTACAACTCGTAGATCGGGGTTACCACTCAGCCACCACTGCTATCAATGGCTTATTTACGAACCGATTTTAAGCAATACAATTAAGTACCTACCTTATTATATACATTGTGCATTTAACATAGATCAATATGGCGCTTTATACCATGTAATTTAAATGAATATTTTCGAAGATATTACAGATTTAAAATGCAGGGACATAGCGATAGCGGTGGTATCAGCATTGTACCCGTGCGAAGCCGGGGCGGGTCGCTAGTAAATATTCTTTCAAAATTTGCTTAGTAACTGTACAAAATTAGCGAAACACAGTAAATCTCTGTGCCTATAAACGATAAGAATGAGTAGTTTTTGATGGCTTCCCAGAGACACATAATGACACAGTGATAAGGTATTTTAATGAAACTTTGATTACACGCATATGACTCATTTGTGGCATCGGGATTATATGGTTTAAGATAAAATTGTGTGAAGCGTGAGTTAGGTGGATGTAAAAAAGGTTACCTTCCCTGCCGGAGTCTGTGTTTCCTGATGGCTAAAACCTAGGGGTCTTTAAGTCAGAAGTAAATAGGTTACTTCTAGGCAAGCGTGCTCTATCGTTAGCCACATCATCGCTTACCATCAGGTGAGATAGTGGTCAAACGGGAACTTATCAATGATAATAAAAAAATACTATTATTACTGGATGGCTCTGGGAGACCAGGAACTAAGGGACGAAGGGAAATGACAACCACATCATGCACTGACAAATAAATTGCATCAGAATGACCTGCCCCCCCTAGCCAAGTTACGATTGTTTCGTTTGCATCGAACGCTTCGAGTAAGCCAGGTCTCCAATTCCTTTGTTCTGACGTCATCTCAACGCTCAGTCACGTGGTCAGAACAAAGAAATCGGAGGCGTTGCCTACTCGAGGCGTTCGACGCAAATGAAACGATCGTAACTTGGCTAGGGGGGCTGCACCCCTAGCCAAATTGATAATCTGCAAACGTTAACGCTAGTCGAAAACTAATCAAATGTATGGGAATGTCATCATCTCTACTTTAAGTCACGTGGTCAGAACAAACGAATAGAAAATTGGTAGCCAAGTTCACATCGTTCAAAATAATTTATTTTTTATGATTTATTTTGTTACCTATTTATTTATGTATTTTAAGTAGATCGCGCCACACCATTTTAGAGACTAGTTGTCTCATTATTGACTATCTTTCGATACAAAAAGACATCGTAGTAGAAAGACATGGATCTTTTGATCACCGAATAGAACTAACCAAGACATACAGTAGCTACATGGCCATAAAACATTACCAGAAAACATGGCAATAGTCTAGTAAATCTTAAACGCAAAACACATGACCAGAAACCCAATGAATAAATATCAAACGCGCCACATGAGAAGCATTACAGGAAATGAACACCGCAAAACACTAATTTGAAACCCGTAAAATAATTATGACTTTCTGTCGACCACCAGTTTACGAGGGACGTTCGTCTATATCTGGTTATTAGTTTTAAATGATATATTTAGGGTCCGAAAATTATGAGCTGCTCGAGGAATTGCATAGCACTGTGATTTGGATTTGGGAGCAGTGGTGGCCGAGTGGTAACGGCCCCGACTTACGAGTCTGTAGGTCCCAGTAAACCCAGCCAGGCGCATTACTTTGTGTAATTTATTTCATCACCACTGCTCTCAAAACTGTGAAGGAAAACATCGTGAGGAAATCGGCATGTCATAGAACCAAAAATTCGAAGACTTGTGACATCCACCAATCCGCAATAGGCCCGCGTGGTGGATTACGGCCCATTCCCTCTCCTAGAGAGGAGGCCTGAGTCCCAGCAGTGGGAACATTATAAGGCCAACTATGCTATGCTATACTGTGATTTGTCGAACGGTAATCTGACAAAAACTGGGAACCGTTTTCGTCAGATCACCCGTTTTATTTGACGAAAACGGTTCTCATCTTTTTTTAGGAATCCCCAGAATTGGCTCGATTGGTGCAGTACCGTCAAACGGGGTGAATAGGAACGCAGGGGTCAATGGGAACAAAACTTTGATTAGATTGTAAACTTTGGTAGATATTTATAAATTATTAATTTTAATCAAAGCATTCGTTTTATTACAATTAATGAACAAATTGGAGAAATGAAATGTAGGGTTTTTTTTTTATTAACGGGAATATCCCCTTCAAACTTTTGTTCCTATTCACCCCTGCGTTCCTATTCACCTCGTTTGACGTTGAGAAAGATAAGAAAAAATCATTTTATTTGAAACTCAGATAAACAACAATAAAAAAGCGAGTTTGATGTTTGTGTGTTGGTAGAGCTAGTGGCTACTGCATGGCGTGAACACCTCGGATAAAGTTCCGGCGAGATCTCATGGCGGTATGGCGCCAACAACTGTCACAATGCAGCGATGGCACGTCAGAATCATGGTCCCCTATAAGTCTCCTCTTCAAAAAGTAGCCACGTCCCGGCGTCCTTACCTTCCTCATGACGCAGGTCCTCGTTGGACATAGTAAGTTCGGTAGTTTCTAGTACCTGATTCAGTCGGAAGAAACGCCCAGGTGTCACTATTGTGTGGACCACCGAGGACACGTTGGAGCGTACGGTGGTGTGTCTTCATCGAGACAATCGGTGGCAGCAACCTTTCATGCCGGTCTTTGGTATAGACCATGAGCAGCGACTGACTCCTTCTGCGAAGCAGTAATGCTAGCGAGAACCGAGACCCTGACGTCGACTACCAGCCACCGTAGGCGTGGGCTTGCGGACAACGAGCAATGGGTAGCTCGCCGTCTGGCCGTCCGGTAACCGTCCGGACTGACCCAGAGTCGACGGCACGTATTGATCCACGCGCTCCTCAAAGAGATGTCTGCAAAACCGTAGGGGACTAGCAGAGCCGAAGCCTACTAGGGTCATTGGTCGACTTCTGAAAAGCAAAGGTGTGGTTTTAGCCAGTGAAAGCCTGTCACGCCCTCCCCCTCCGCTTTAGAGCGCGAGAAGTCTTTAAATGATTTCCCACATGAAAAAATAGTTTTTTTTTTTAATAAATATAGTTCAGGCTCCATTTTACATTAATCCGGTTCGTCTTTACTGTAATTTTATCCAGAGGCTATAATAATCTCCTGGTAACAAGATAATAATTAGCTTTATATATTTAAACCCCGACCAAACAGAGAGATATTATGTTTAGTATATAATACCACTAGGGTTGTCACCCGTACTATAGTATCGAACTATAAAACGGTCAATTGTATTGTAAGTATATTATAGAAAAATAATATAGTACGGAATTCGTTATTTTAGAACTCCGAAACAAGACCGGTGTTATTATTAGCCTGGAGAAATAAATAATTCTCTGGAAGTATAGTATATTAGGAACTATTGTTTCGAATTTAATTAAGTAGTATATCATCTTTATATACTATCATAATTACATACATGTGTACAAAATGGTTAAATAAATATTACATAAATACTATGATGATGATGACATACTACATAATATTATAAAATAAATAATAGTACATATCTACTTTATGCAACTGTGACGAAATGAAAATTGTTTTTTAGGGTTCTGTACCACCAGGGTAAAAACGGGATCTAACACTCCACTGTCCGTTTCTTTGTCTAACCCCAGGCTGTATTTCATGAACCGGTAATCGGGATAGCCAGACTCGAAATTTTCACAGATGATGTATTTCCGTTGTGGATAACAACAACGGCTATAGAAACAACAAAAACAAAATAAAATAAATATTTAAGTGGGGCTCCTATAACACAAACGTGATTGTTTTGCCGTTTTTTGAACGGCAACAGAGAGATAATGACACGGAACCCCTCGGGCGCAAGTCTGACTCGCATTTGGCTGGTTTTAATACTCATCTTTTAAAAAGTGTAACGGTTTGGTTTTTAGGGTTCCGCAGCCTTATGGGTTCGTCATATCTGTCTGTCTGTCCGTCCGTATGTCACAGCCCCTTTTTTCCGAAACTATAATAATTATACCGTTGAAACCTGGTAAGTAGATGTATTCTGTGACCCGCATTAAGATATTCCCACAAAAATAGAAAAAAAAAATTCGTTGGTTTCCCCATACTTAGAACTGAAACTCAAAATATTTTTTTTGAACCAAACCCATATATGTGGGGTATCTTTGAATAGGTCTTCAAAAATGATATTGAGGTTTCTAATATCATTTTTTTTCTAAACTGAATAAGTAGTTTGCGCGAGAGACACTTCCAAAGTGATAAAATGTGTCGTCTCCCCCCAGTAACTTCTAAAATAAGAGATTGATAAAACTAAAAAAAGATACGATGTACATTACTTTGGAGGTAGGCGGAACAGAGAGTAAAGTCCCGCAAACCTCCGTTGAAAAGGGAGGATCCTCCGGCCAGACGGGATGTTATGTCTGGTGGGCTGCAACTGCCCGATAGATGATTTCGGGTTGTTCTATATGTTCTAATCGCGCGGAGAACTTTGATTGCGCGATTCAGGATTTTCTTATGTGACGCGATAGATGTCGCTACATCACTCCCCTCCGGAGATCGGAGATCGATGGTTCTTGATGCTTCTTGATGCGTGCCAGGCCAGTGGTAGGTTGGTTCCAGTGAGTCGGAACCGAATGCCGCATAGTTCTCGGTGAGTCGGAACTGTCTGCGGTGATGCCCCGAGTCGGGGTGGTGCTGTCCCAGTGAGTCGGGATGATGCTGCAGGCTCCAGTGAGTCGGAGTAGTGCTGCTGGCTCCAGTGAGTCGGAGCGGTGCTGTGCGACGTAGTGGCTTGACTGCTTGCGTCGACCAGGAGAGGTTCTTCATTGCTCTTCATGTGACTGGCCGAAGGTGCAGTGTGCTTCGCCAAGGTCGCTGATGAGGCTGAGGGTGATGACCAGGTATGACCAGGTAGGCATGCTGGTGGTCAGGATACCCTTTAAAGCCGTGGGTGCTGGCTGTATGGCTCGCTGCTCGAAAGCTTGAGGAAGTGATGATGACGTCACGAAGTAGTAGCTGCACGAAGGCTGCGCTGACGTTCTTAGTCGAGGGTCACCAGTTTGGAGGTAGGCGGAACAGAGAGTAAAGTCTCGCAAACCTCCTTTGAAAAGGGAGGATCCTCCGACCAGACGGGTGTTATGTCTGGTGGGCTGAAACTGCCCGATAGATGATTTCGGGTTGTTCTATATGTTCTAATCGCGCGGAGAACTTTGATTGCGCGATTCAGGATTTTCTTATGTGACGCGATAGATGTCGCTACATTACCATGCAAACTTTCACCGAAAATTAGTTTGAACAAGACCTAGTAAGTAGTTTTTTTTTAATACGTAATAAATCGTAAACCGCATTTACCTTTAAAGTTCGTACGGAACCCTCAGTGCGCGAGTCCGACTCGCACTTGCCCAGTTTTTTTTATTATGCATAGGCACGCGTTTGACCACCATCTCACCTGATGGTAAGCAATTTTATCCAGAGGCTAAAATAGTCCTCTGGTGGTGGTCCTTTGGTTAAACCCCGACCAAACAGAGAGATGTTATTAGCGTGGAGAAACAACTGATAAAAATTGTCAAGAGTACGATAGAGCACTGTTGCCAGTTTACAAATAAAGACACAAAGAATAAAACCAAAGTCCAGTTCACTCATGACACTTAGTTCAGGAAACTGGACATAAAACTACACTTTGTTTTATTAACCACTATGCCGGGAACATCTTCACGCTTGATCGAGTTTACGAGGGAGACAGAAATACAAGCGGACACCAGCTTATTAAGGATGGTTTCGTATGTCATACATTGATGATATGATATACGGTACTGGAACACTAAATATTAGAACATATAGAAAAGACAAGAAGTGTTTAATTTACCGTGTAATTAAATCTAACACATCTTTTATAGAAATTTGTAAGTGAAAAAAAAACTTTCGATATAAAACTCGAATTTTTACCAGATATTATCAGAATTAAAAACAAGGCAAGTGCGAGTCGGACTAGCGCACTGGAGGTTCCGTTCAAACTTACCTATGAAAACAGTTCAATTCCCGAATTGAGTTACGAAGATTTTATCGAATAGCAAATTTTTTTTTACTAATTTATAGTTTTCAGATTTTATCCTATATTTGTGCCATAAGATCTTGCTACATGTCAAATTTCAGGATTCTAGGTCAACGGGAAGTACCCTATGAATTTTGATTCCCTTGCGGGTATCGAAATACACATTTTTGTGACATAAACGGCCGTATCTTTTTTTTTCGTTAACTTAGAAGCTTGATTTTTTCACAGTTTCAAGAGACCGCAGATTTCAGTATATGGATTAAATTTCAACTCAATATCTCCACGCGTTCCCGAGATAAAGGGTCTCGACACAGACGGACGGACAGCAAAGTGATCTTAGAAGGTTTCTGTTTTTTTCCTTTTGAGTTACGGAACCCTAAAAATTAATTTGATCGTGTTTATCTTATGTTTAATGTTTATTTTTAAAGTAATGTACCGTCAGGGGTCAAAAGTACAGTTGCACTCTACTAATGCTAAAGTGACTATCATTTCTTTATAGAAGAGTGTCAATGTTTTATGAATTATTTAATTTGTAGCGTAGCATCTAAAGTATTGAATAAACGACTTGAGGATCATTGAACGTCTACTATACAGAAATTTTAGGCACTAGCATTGGTAAAGTGCAATGTAACTATTTTAACTGTAGTTTTTTTTCTTTTTCAATCATTAGCAGCCCAGAGTTCTGATCTTAATTCACTCAATGTATGCAAATGCAAATCGATTCAGGCAATGCAAACCAGCCATAGACAACTATCCAGGATGATTCCAGTCAGAATAACGTACGTCATAATACGAAAAAGAACATGGCAGTTTACGGCCGTAAACTGACTTGCCTGGAAACAAACTGGATTTTAAAAAGGTCGTAATAAGACCCCAGGATAGCTGAATGAGTGTGACCCCAAAAAAAATTATGCGGTTTTATGGGATGTCTACCATGTACCGGAGGCACATCGTAGTACATCTGTCAATGAGGGAACAGGTGCGAGCGGAATTAACTTATCAGATTCCAATGCACTATCCCCAAAATAGTAGTCATGGCTGAGACTACGGAAGAGCTCAGCACAATGCTCAATGACCTCAGTAGAGCTTCTGAAAGAGTGGGTCTTAAAATGAACATGGACAAAACTAAAGTCATGATAAACAACCATGTAGCACCTAGTCCTATCAAGATCGGAGACTCTATATACGAAGTTGTGGACGATTACGTCTATCTTGGACAGACAGTCCAGTTGGGTAGATCTAATTTTGAGAAAGAGGTCAACCGTCGAATCCGACTCGGCTGGGCAGCGTTCGGGAAGCTGTGCGGTATCTTCTCGTCCAACATAACACAGTGTCTCAAGATGAAAGTGCGTGTTGCCAGTAATGAAATATGGTTCCGAAACGTGGTCGCTCACAATGGGCCTCATCAGAAGGCTTAAAGTCACCCAAAGAGGGCTATGCTCGGAGTTTCAAGAGAACCAAGGTTACCGATATAGCACGAAGAATCGCCACACTTAAGTGGCAATGAGCAGGGTACATTGCTCGCAGAACAGATGGCCGTTGGGGCCGAAAAGTTCTGGAGTGGTGACCGCGTACCGGAAGACGCAGCGTTGGAAGGCCTTAATGTTTTTCTGTATTCATTATTAAAACTAGATCATAGTGCTTGACCTCAATCGTTCGGGCTTATCCGTGTCAGTTCGTACAACCTCGTCTACTTTGTCTGCGACGGGGAGTCCCCTAGCAAAGATATCACTTATAGTATTCATGCGTTCAGAAAGCAAATTAGAATGTGTTCAAAAACCAACTGGGATATATTTTGTGACATACCTAAGTCCTTTTTTAAGGAATCCATGTAAGCTTTTTTCTCGTAAGTTTTGAAGTATGTGAAACAGGTTAAGTCCCACATACCTCCTTTGAAAAGGGAGTATCCTCCAACCAGACGAGTGCAGAGTCTGATTCGGGCAAGTGCCCGATTGTTGATTTTTGGATCATCATCATCATCATCATTTCAGCCGAATGACGTCCACTGTTGGACATAGGCCTCCCCCAAGCGACACCACAACGACCGATCCTGTGCGTCTCGCATCCACCGCATTCCCGCGACTCTCACCAGGTCGTCGGTCCACCTTGTTATCCGGTGCGCCGTCGCCACTCTAGAACTTTTCGGCCCCATCGACCATCAGTTCTACGAGCAATGTGTCCTGCCCACTGTCACTTTAGTTTGGCGATTCTTTGAGCTATGTCGGCGATCTTAGTTCTCCTGCGGATATCTTCATTCTTTATGCGATTACGCAAGGAAACTCCGAGCATAGCCCTTTCCATTGCTTTTTGGGTAACAGTAAGCCTTCTGATGAGGCCCATTGTAAGCGATCATGTTTCAGTACCATATGTCATCACTGGCAACACGCACTGCTCAAAGACTCTCTTTTTTTGAGACACTGTCATGTAATGATTTTTGGATATTTTTAGTAGTTATTATCTAATACTTTAACTTTATAGTGAAACGACTTGGGTCATGAACAAGACTATATTAATACAAATTACAATGACTGTCTTACACAAAGGTTAGTTTAAAACTGAACGAATAACATCTTAATATTTGATGGAAGCACTGAGTCTTGCTGCAGTTCCCATGCTTAAGTTAAGTGGTTAACGGATGTTTTTTTGTCGGGGCTCGGGGTACCGCAGCCCGAGCACTTGAACTGTCATGCCGATCCCGTGACGTCACCCAGCATTCCAGCGCCGTCGCCATACGTCGATCACCCTTTAGCCTCGCTAGCATAGTGATCGCCAACATAGTGGTGTTCTAATCGCATGGAGAAATACCAATGCGATGCTTTTGAATGCGCTCCCTGTGAACATTAGGATGGCAACCAGTCGGTTGTCCTTTAAAGTGAAAGCACGAGAACACTTTCGCAAGAAGTTGGTAGATTCATAACGCTCTTGATTTGTTGTATTCGTTTTTCTCTCACTTTATTTATGTATGTGTCAGTCTTCTATTAAGCTGCACCTGCCGTATTATGTCTCTGCACCACCCTAAGGTCGACTGGTAGAAAATGCCTAAGGCATTAAATCCACCTTTGTACAACGTTTCATTAGTGCATAAAGTTTTAAATAAATAAATAAATACCGCGAAGCAGGTTTTTATTGTTTAGTTTCCATGTGGCGATAATACGTCACAATATAAGTTTTAAAAGACCTAAAGCTAGGAAACAGAGGCTTTCATAACAAGTGCTCAAAACTGATTTAGTCTTTTTTTAGCTTTTAATTCGTGACCATGTTAAGGTTGTCGGCGGGTCTATAATGTCTTGCACATCAATGGTCACCGCTATCAGACTGATAAGCTATCGTTAACAGAATTAAACTGCCCACTTGAGTGGAAACTGGTGGTGGCACTTGGTGGCTCAGTACTTTTATTTAACTTGACTACTTGATGCCCGTGACTTTATCAGCGCTAGGCTCATACAACAGCAACAAATGGTATGGTCACAATTTGCTTTTTTGCGAGGAATCCTAATTCTTTCTCTGAACTAAAAGTTTTAGCCTCTTTTCTGGGCAAAACCACACCTTTGTTGCTTCAGTTGCCTTTTGTGTTCTAAGACTACGGGTTTTCCTTTCAGAAATCCACCCATGGTCCCAGTAGTCTTTGGCCCTATAGGGCCCCTACGGTTTTGTTGACATCTCGTGGAGGCGCCCGCGTTGGACAATACGCGCTGTCGACTTGAGCTGGGTCTGGGCGGTTACCAGATGGCTGGACGACAAGCTACCCATTGCTCGTCATCCGCAAGTCGATGCCTAAGGTGGCTGTTTACGTGAGGATGTTCGACGCGTGCGGCTGCCACCTTCGCTAGCATTACTGCTTCGTAGAAGGAGACTACTGCCTTACATTCTCCCTCGTTCCGGACCATGGCCTGAACTTGGGCCCGAAAGTAGCCTAAGTTACTCTTTTAAACAACGGCTAACTACCAGTAAAAGTCCTCACAAAATCGGCCAAGCGAACAAAAGTGTTTAAAAATTGCATCTTTGTTATTGGTATCGAATATGTATACGTTCATATGTTTATGAACTTCTACTTCTACTAAAGCTTACAACATATATATATGTTTTCGTTTGCCGTATCTGGTTCGTGTGTCTCATAACCCTATATTCATGGGGATGACCCCATTCGTATTCCATTAGAACTATGCAAATCTCCCCTTTTGAGGGTAAAATCATGGTTGTAAACATGGAATCTTTCATTAAATATAACCTGTTTGTGTGTGTAAAGATCCCTTGCGTTAATATAGTGAATAAAAAGCATTTTAATACGAATTGTAGTAAAAACAATAGTATTTGTTAGGTTATATCCGCAGGAGAATCAAGGTTTCCAACATAGTCCGAAGATTCGCCAAACCTAACATATGGTCGATACAGCCGAAAGGTTCAGGAGTAACAATCGCGTACTGGAACACGTAGTGTTAGAAGGCCTCCCATGAGGTGGCGGAATCGGATGGATGCGTCACGCACGGGACCGTTCATTATGGTGACACTTGGGCGAGGCCTGTGTCCAACTGTTCACGTCTTTCGATTTGTTTAGTTAACAGTAGCTTTTGCCCAAGGCTTCACCCTTGTACATAAAATATAGCTTAAGTCCCTTAGGAATAAAGCAGCTTTCTATTGGTGAAAACATTTCAGCAATCGGATCAGTACTTTCAGAGATTACCTTCTACAAACAAAATAACTTTGGCTAATAGGCTATGCTCGGAGTTTCCTTGCGTGATGCACATCAGAAATGAAAATATCCGCAGAAGAACCAAGGTTAGAGACATAGCCCAAAGAATCGCCAAACTTAAGTGGCAGTGAACAGGGCATTGCTCGCAGAACAGATGGTCGATGGAGACGAAAGGTTCTGGAATGACGACCACCTACCGAAAGACACAGCGTCGAAAGGCCGCCCACAGGGTGGGCCGATGACCTGGTGAGGGACGGATGTGAGACGCACAGGACCGGTCATTATGGCGAAACTGTGTCCAACAGTGGATGTCTTTCGACTGAAATGTTGAACAAAAAAACAAAAAACAAACTTTACCCCTTTATAATATTAGTGTAGATATAAATAGATTAGTAGTTTACACACTTTAGGATGGAACGAAAGGAAATGTCAAACTTTTACTGGCTAAAACCTATCTGTGTCCTTCAGTTGCCACGGCAACTCTTTCAAACGTTTCCGCGGCTATAGCGGCGCACACATGAACCTAACGGAATTCTTTTAGTAATGGTGGAAACCGCATCAAAATCACACACGCACACGCACGCGTGTGATAGGCGGGATACCCTGAAGCATTTACTTTAAAAAAACTATGCACTTTCCAGATAGATACGGATCCGTAACTGAATCGTGTTATATTTTTTTCCCAAAAATATTTAAAAAAGATCACAAGTTGGACACCACTGACACTAAGTACAACACAGGTTACGGCAAGTCAGGTTGAGTGCAGGAGCAAAACAACGCCTCAAACGCTCGTATGGTTGGGTAACCATGTATTTGTGCGGACAACCAGGTAACATAACAATCTTTGTGACTTTTCATGATACAGTTATGTTTTTTTTTACATAAAGTCTTCTACATAAAAATACCAGAATCGTGTTTCAGGTTCCGCTTATACTAAAACGAATGTTATATAAAGTATTCAGTATTTAAGTAGGTTAGTAATTATTTATTTTGGAAGCCATCACAAATTATTGGAAAACGATAATAACTTGCGAATTTTCCTATAAATTTTTCTTTATTGAATTACTGCTTAGTTAGAATAAGGGCGGGATTCTCAGTAATATCTTCAGAGCACGAAACACAAAGGACTTTAATAACAGTATCTCATGGTAAATTAAATATATCATGGTGATATTAAGGAGACGTCGCATTAGATTAAAAAGCTCGGTAATTTATTTTGGTAACATTTATTACTAGCTTTTGCCCGTGGCTTCGCCTGCGTATACAATGCTAGCTTCTGCCAGCGGCTTCGCCAGAGTATATAAAGCCAGCTAAGAAAGTACGTTTCTCCATACAAACTTTGGACCCCCGTTTACCGTTACCATTAGGGGGTGAATTTTGAGAAACCCTCTCTTAGTGCTCGCTCACGTCATAAAAGAAAACGTTGTGCAAAATTTCACGCTCTTAGGCCCTTTAGTTTTGGCTGTGCGTTGATATGTCAGTCTGTCAGTTTCTCATTTTATAATAGATATAGCCTATGTCACTCAGGAATAAAGCCGCTTTCTATCGGTGATAAAATTTTAGCAATCGGATAAATAATCAACTTGTCTTCAAGAACTAGTGTGCGTGCGCGTCTACTGGCTGAGGGAAAATGGGAGTCGGGCTTATGGCTTCAGGCATTCCCGTCATCCACCATAGGCACTATGATGTATGACGCATCGTTTTGGCTAGCAACCTGTTTATGCTTAGGCGCACCTTGTGTTGCTCCTCATCGGTGCCACTGTGGCAAAGCTGTCGATAGCCTCGGATACTATGGCCTGTTCTGCTACAGAAGTGCAGGCCGCATAGCACGGCACGCTAGCATCAACTATATTATTCGTCGAGTTCTTCGTCACTGCCGGCGTACCTGCCATATTAAAACCTAATGGCTTCCAGATGCTATGACGTTGGTGCTGTGGAAGGTGGGTAGGCCTCTGGTGTGGGACGCAACTTGTGTCGATACCCTTGCGTCATCCCATGTTCCAAGTACGGCGGCTGGCGCTGCCGCTGCGGCTGCTGAGACCCCTAAACACACTAAATGGTGCCAATACTGAAACCTTATTGGTAATTACAGTTTTGAGCCGTTTAGGGTCGAAACGCTTGAGTCATGGGGTCAGAGTGAGCATCTCTTTTTTAAGGAAATTTCACGCCAACTGTTTAACACTTTGCGTGACCAGAGGGCTGGCTCGATTTTCGCCCACAGAATTAGCATTGTCATTCAACGTAGCAATGCTGCCAGTCTTCTGGGCACATTTTCGGATGACAGCGATGTGCAGAAGTTTTTCGACGCCTGAGTGCACTTTGTGTTTTTGTATTATATTTATGTATATAGTTAAGTTTTAATATCTATAAATTGTTCAGTTAATATTTAAGTTTTTTTTTATGTAAGAGAGTGTTTACAATTTGCAAAATAGAAAGATTTTTAAGTAAGTACCTTTCCAAAATTGGTGAAACTATTTTGACAATCGGACCAGTACCTTCAGAGATTACCTCCTAAAAACAAAAGAACAAACATTATCTCTTCTCTAGATTATCTACAATAATAACATAATCAGCCTTATAATGTTCCCACTGCTGGGACTTCTTCACTCTAGGACAGGGAATGGGCCATACAACGCGAGCCTTAGTGACGGTTGGTGGATGTCTCATGTCTTTAGTTTAATTTTTTTTTAGGATGAAAATTACAGAAATCATACAAAAAAAGTAACCAATACCACCATCAATGACGGTGTGATGGACCTTGTGAAAAGCAAGTATCTTTACGTGAAGCTCACTAGAAGTATATGACGTTTTTCCAACAGTAAATTTATTCATCTGTGAGCTGAGTGCTTTTTTGTTAACGTGATCGAAACGATTACCGCATTGGCTCTCTGATTGGTTAAGAGCTTGAAGCGGGCCAATCAGAGCATCGAACGTCATAAGCGTGCCAATCTTGTTAACGTAAAAGAAAATTCACCCTAGGCACTCTGCCAGTCAGGCGCATTACTTTGTGCAATTTATTTCATCACCACTGCTCTCAAAACGGTGAAGGAAAACATTGTAAGGAAACCGGCATGTCCTAGAACCAAAAGTTCGAAGATATGTGACATCCACCAACCCGCACTGGGCCTGCGTGGTGGATTACGGCCCATTCCCTCTCATAGAGAGGAGGCCTGAGTCCCAACAGTGGGAATATTATAAGGCCGAGTATGCTATGCTACTCTGAACACGTAACCAAATTGCAAACTAAAAAAGACAGGTATAAATAAACTGTGTAATAAAATGTTATAGTGTGTAGCTTTTTCTTCCTCCTGTTCCTCCTCTTTCACATTCAATCCAATGGAACTCAATCGAAAATATTTTATTTCACACTGGCCTACATGAGCACTTATAAAACGTCAGAACCTAGCGCACGCTTTCAATTGGTCATTTCCTATAGAGAAGAACCGACAAGAAACTCTCTAATTACTCTTTTAAAAGAAATTATTGTATTTACAATATTTCCATATTACAATATAGTTTCGACCTGTCAAAATTTTCAGAGGTGTTATGCACGATTCAAAGTCAAAGTCAAAAAGATTTTTATTTCAAATAGGCCTACATGAGCACTTATAAAACGTCAGAAGCTAGTGCACGGTTCCAAATTGGTCGTTTTCTATGGAGAAGAACCGGCAAGAACCTCCATGGTAACTCTTTTAAAAAAAAAATATGTTACAATATTTCTATATTACAGAATAAGTAGATATTATGTAAGGACAGTGTAGACTGGTCAATATTGTACTAAAAAGTACAATAAAAATAATCATAATAAAAAATAACCTAAGAATTCACGGAGTCTACAGTGTTCTCACATTCACATTATAAAAAAGAGGCTATATAAATAAAAGAAAGTAAAATAAATAATTACAATCATTAATAAATGATACGTTGACAAAATAAATAATAATAAAAATAAAATATTGCAATTTTGATTAATGTTAAATTTCTTTATACTTTCTAAACATATCACTGTTTTGGTTAAGTAAATATGCTGTTGCGAAGCCATAACAAAAAAGAAAAGAAAACAAACTCTTAGCACTTTGACAGTGCCACTCATTTTTGTATTAGTTCCATTCCTGCGCAAGGGGACGTTTAAGATCTCGTTTGAAAACTATATTATTATAATAATATAAAATTACTATATTATTATAAAAAAAATTAGGTTCTTATAAGAACCTAAAAAATTTTTTTGGCTATGTGTCATACGAGGTTAAAGTGATCCTCTGTTTTTATAGGGCATCTTAAAAATATAATAATAATTTTTATTTTTAATACTACATGGGTCCAATGGTTAGTAAAAAACTTATCAACTAAAGGGTTAGTTAAAAACTTTACCTATTGCCGCACTATGTATTTATGTGCGGTTATGTATATATTCATTTCTAAACTGAACCAAATTGAAGTTACAACCTCCGCACGGCAGAGAAGACCCTGTTTTTCTTAGTCGCACCGCAAGAAAATCACGTACGAGGCCTATTAGACCTCGTTCCGTAATTTCATTTGTAAATTTTGTTGTAAATTATCTTTTTCTTCCATTCAGATACCATCTACACGTGAACCATGGATGACCGCACTGTGGACTTAATCTTCGGCGGCTCCCTGAAGCTGCTGCCGCCCGTCAGCTCCAAGATTGTCAGGATCTTCACCAGTTCTACGTTCACAGGTAAATATTCTCTCATATTACCCACTTCCCGCAGACGCCACGAAGAATTTCTGAATGGGATATCATGGTCCTAGAACGCGAAAAGCAACTAAAGACAAAGGAGCATTTAAGTCAGTAAAAGTCTAACACGCCCTCTCGCTCCACCCTAGTGCAGGAAAAGTCATTGAATGATTTCCCACTTAAAAAACAAACCTACTTAAAAATGAAGGAGACGAGAAATCTGACACAAGCCATGAAATGTACACGTAATGTGTGCTGTGTTATTTATCATATTTTAAGGTTTTAGCTAGAAACATAGTATATTTTCCTTGGGGATATATATGTACTGAGCTAACTTGATTCCATCGTTACATTCAGGATTCCTGTTTTATTTTTTCCGGAGAACACGCTGGAGCATACAGTGGAGGTATGCCCCGTTTGGGCAGAGTTGATTGAGTTTGAATAGGAACGAATTTATACAATTTAAAAAACAATAATTTAAAATACAATTAAAAAAGGAAAGTTTTTTTCTAATTAATAAGAATTTTTTTTTCAAATTAGGAAAGCATAGTCTGACACTATCTCCCGTTCCGCCCAAGAGCGGGGGATGTTATAAGATGATTTTCCTACCCAAAAAAAAAAAAAAATTTAGGAAAGCATTGACAAAAAATTTCACCACTGGGAGGACTATATAATCCATTGTTCGTCTTGTGCGTGAGACATGGTGTGTACTTTAATTTACGGTCGGATTTAAATTCTTTAAGATTCCTCGTATAAATAAGAACCACCTCTCTGATACAACTCTCAAGCTCATGAAAGAGAGGCATGAGATGATTTTGCAGTCTTCAGACGTTGCGTGCCGCATACCAGCAACTCAATAGACGGATCTCCAAGTCCTTGAAGCCCAATCTCCGCCGATTTAAACCGGTGTTATCGGGCGGTTTAATCGCGTCTTTAATCCTTTCGGTATTAATATCCCTGGTAACTCATTAATATTGTGTCTATTAACTGCTTCATCTTTGTTTTAATATATACATTTTTTTTCTGCACATTTTTTTTGCAATATTTTTAAAATTATTTAGACTTCAACTACTTTAAATTCGTTATTAATTTATTTTCTTAAAATCTCATTTATTCATAGTTGTAATATTATTCATATTTTTGTTGTTTTATTTTTATTTTATATAGCCTCTTTTTTATATTGTGAATGTGAGAACGCGACTCACTTTTTTTTATTGTGCTTTTGGGTACAATATTGACTGGTCTACACTGTTCTTACATAATATATATTAATACTATAATATATATGGAAGTATTGTATCATCAACCACTTTTTTTATAAGAGTAACCATGGAGTTTCTTGTCGGTTCTTCTCCATGGGAAACGACCAATTCGGTGCCGTTCACTAGCTTCTGACGTTTTATAAGTGCGCATGTAGGCCTATGTAACATAAAAATATTTGGTTTCTTTTTGAATAATGTCTTGTGTAGGTGTGGTCACATATGGAAAATAAAGCGTTTAAAAAAATCTATGGATCTATACGACTTGATTGATATAAAGTTATGACTATTTATTATTAAATACGCTACCAGAAATACATTTCCATTCTCGCATCCTAGAATAGTTTACATGGCTGGCTTGAATTTAAGCCAGCCATGTTGCCCAAACGGTTCAACAAAAATCTAGCAACCTAACCGAACACGACTTTACTTTATAAATATCTGTTCCTCGTTTACAAGTTTCCAGAACTAGGAGTTATTGCTCCGTCGTCTAAACTATTTCAAGCACATTTCCAGCTACTACGCTACATTTCAAGAATATTTAGAGCAACCAACGGTTAAGGATGCCTCTTAGGGAGGATGGTGCAGGGTAACCCGTGAAATACAATTTTTTTCTTAAATTTTGCATTTTGTGTCAAGTTGATATATTGATAGCTCGAAGAATCGCCAAAGTCAAGTGGCAGTGGGCCGTTCGTTGTCACTAGTACCAATAACAGTTCCATGATGGAACTATTGAGTTTTTTTTAAATCACTAGTTCCATTTTAAAAGATTCTGGAAATAATGGAACTAATGTTAAATTTTATTATCACTAGTACCACTAGTTATTACAGCAGCAGGGTAAAAAGCTCGTAGAACGGATGGTCGATGAGGACGAAAGGTTCTGGAGTTACGACCACGTACCCGAAGACACAGCGTTGGAAGGCCTCCCACAATATAGACCGATGACCTGGTAATTATCGCTGGAATCCGATGGTTGCGAGACGCACAAGACTGGTCGTTATGGCGCCACTTAGAGGAGGCCTATGATCAATGTGGACGTCTTTCGGCTGAAATTATGATGTATATTGATTAAAATATGCCACCCAGACAGGATGCCAATAAATTGATGCCTCCTACGTATAAAGTCTTAAAATATTTTTAAGTAAGTAAAATTGTACTATAAAAAAAAAATATCTTAGTACATCCAGCATCTGGGACAGTGATCTTAAACTGATTTATTGATTGTATAACGCAAAAGCATCGGTTAAAATTATTCGCAAAGTACATATAATCATCATTAACAATCTTTTTTGTTTCTACTTCTCTTTTTTTTCCTTTTTTCGTAGCTATGCTGGAAGAGATTTCTATAGTAATAAGCATTACCTTTTTACCTATTTTTAGGGTTCCGTTCCTTAAAAGGAAAAAACGGTACCCTTATAGGATCACTTTATTTGTCCGTCCGTCTGTTTGTCTGTCAAGACCCTTTATCTCAAGAACGCGTGTCGAGGTATCGAGTTGAAATTAAAATCATATACTCAAGTTTTCGATCCCTTAAAGCTGTGAAAAAATTAAACTTCTAAGATAACGAAAAAGAAAGATACGGCCGTTCATGTCGCAAAAATCGGAAATTTGACACTCCCTAAAGAAATCGAAATTCATAGGATACTTTCCGTTGACCTAGAACCTTCAAATTTGGCATGAAGCAAGGTCTTATAGCACAAGTATAGGAATAAATCTGAAAACTGAAAATTTATAGTTATGTCACAAAAAAAAAACGGTTTTTTTTTATTCGGAAAAATTTTCGAGACTCCATTCGGGAATTGAACTATTTACTTAAGTTAGTTTGTACGGAACCCTCAGTGTGCGAGTCCGACTCGCACTTACCCAGTTTTTTTGTTTTCTTCTTCTTGTCTTTTATAATACGTTTCTATATAAATTGATGAATAAATAAGCAATTGCAAAATTGGCTATCCTGAAAAAATGCAAATTTTGGCCTTACGACCTTATTGGGGCATAGCAAGCATTAAAATAAACAATGAATATAAACCAAGTAACTGAATATCTTCACACTGAATCGTAGATATCACGATACTGCATGGCGCAAGTACAAATAAGGCAATATACTGAAAAATATAGAGAGCAGTGGTGGCCGAGTGGTAACGGCCCCGACTTACGAGTTGTAGGTCGTGAGTTCAAACCCAGCCAGGCGCATTACTTTGTGTAATTTATTTCATCGCCACTGCTCTCAAAACGGTGAAGGAAAACATCGTGAGGAAACCGGCATGTCCTAGAACCAAAAATTCGAAGACATGTGACATTCACCAATCCGCACTGGGCCCGCGTGGTGGATTACAGCCCTTTCCCTCTCCTAGAGAGGAGGCCTGAGTCCCAACAGTGGGAACATTAAAAGGCCGACTATGCTATGCTACTGAAAAATACACTTAAATTGTTTGCAAAGTTATAAATAGACCCGACTCTATATAGCTTCGTCTTCACCTACGTGAGTAAGTGCAATTTGAAGCAACCCCCCGCCGTAGGGGAGCGGTGACGTGAATGGCGCAGTGGATGAACTGATTTCTTTGTTTAGAGTGGTTTATATTTCTGTATGAAGACAATCTATTTGTGTCACTCGATAAACAAGTAATAGGGACTGAAGGCTGATGACTGTGTGATTACGACTCACTTTTTTTTTCAATATGGTTATTTTTATTGTGCTTTTGGGTACAATATCGACTGGTCTATACTGTTCTTACATAATATCTATTAATACTGTAATATGGAAATATTGTAAGAACAACCATTTTTTTTTAAAGTAACCATGGGGTTTCTTGTCGGTTCTTTTCTATAGGAAACGACCAATTTCGAACCGTGTATTAGCTTCTGACGTTTTATAAGTGCCCATGTAAGCCTATGTGACATAATAAAAATATTTTTGGTTTTGATGAAGCAATGACATAAGCAAAATCAGCCTTTTTTAATGTTCCCACTGCTGGGACTCAGGACTCTTCTCTCTAGGAGAGCGAATGGGCCGTAATCCACCACGCGAGCCCAGGGATGAAACGTAGGTGGGTATAAATCAGTAAAAGTCTGACACTCCCTTTTTAGAGTTTCGTACCTCAAAAGGAAAAAACGGAACCCTTGTAGGATCCCTTTGTTGTCCGTCCGTCTGTCTGTCCGTCAAGAATGTTTATCTTCAGAACACGTGGAGGTATCGACTTAAAATTTAAACCATATACTCAAGTCTGCGATCCCTTGAAGCTGTAAACAAATCAAACTTGTAAGTTAGCGAAAAAAAGATACGGCCGTTTATGTTCCAAAAAACGTATATTTCGACACTCTCAAGGGAATCAAAATTCATAGAGCACTTCACGTTGTCCTAGAATCCTGAAATTTGGCATGAAGCAAGGTCTTGTAGCATAAGTATAAGAAAAAATATGAAAACTGTAAATTTATAGTAACGTTACACAAAAAAAATTTGCTATTCGTAAAAATCTTTGAGACTCGATTCGGAAATTGAACTGTTTTCATAGGTAAGTTTGTACGGAACCCTCAGTGCGCGAGTCCGACTCGCGCTTACTGAGTTTTTTTGAGGTGGAAAATCATCTAATCACATCTCCCGCTCGAAATTGAACCGGGAGAGCGTGTCATGGTTCTTTAGTTGCCCCAACGTCCCAGGATCACAAGTACTCTTTTCAGAAGTCGCCCCAGTAGGCTAATAATCCTGCATCGCGCAATTAAAGTTTTCCGCGCGATTTGAACATACATAGAACAGCCCGAAATCATCTATTGGGCAACTGCCCACTAGACATAACATCCGTCTGGTCGGAGTATTCTCCCTTTTCAAAGGAGGTTTGCGGGAATTTACTCTCTGTTCCACATAACTCCAAAAATGCACCTGACTGAGTTTAAACCCGCGTCTTATAACCGAAACCACCACTGCTCCTACACACACTCCACATTACATAGTATACTCTAAGATATATCCAAATAGAAAATCTGAAAATCCATTTCCTAAAATCTAACACAAAATCCACGCTATCTTTTATCAGCGAACTTGATACCCTCACTTCGATTCGTGATCAAATGCAATTTTAAACACGCTCCTTCTAAATGTGGCAAAGGGGAGGTGGGGTAAAGGGGAGAAGGGGGCGCAAATGAACTACTTTTCATTAACGCTACGTTATCAGATAGCAGTTGGTGATCGGTTTTGGAAAATTTAATTTCAGTCTGACCTACTTTTGCCGGTTTATTTAGAAGGAATTAATACTGCACTGAGGATTAAATTGCAGTGTTTTGAAGATTGGAAGTGTGTGTTTTTAACTCAGTGGTTCTCAACCTGTGGTCCGATTGTCACTGGTGGTCCCCAAGAGCTAAAATCTGTAACTCTAGTACAAAAATGTATTAGTCCGATTTTTACTATTAGAAAATTACTTAAGTATACTAAAGTGATCAAAATGATCTCACGTTTGGTAAAAATGGATTGAAGCTATCTCTAAAAATAAAGAAGTTACTATGTGTAAAATGTGGGTTCAACTAACGCCAAAACCCAGGTAAAAAAACCATTGTACAGTAAGGGCGTAATTCACCAATAAAACTAATCGCGTTTTAACGTTTGGCTCGCATAATCGCGTTTAGCTGCTGTCACTAGTCATTTGTAAAAATACAACAAAAAAAAAATACAGACAAGTGACACTAGTGACAGCGGCTAAACGCGATTATGCGAGCCAAACGTTAAAACGCGATTAGTTTTTTTTATTGGTGAATTCCGCCCTTAGTTTGCAACAAACGTTGGAACTTTAACTTTTGACTATGCTGTTAACATATAAAAGTTATCTTCTGAACTTCTGGAAGAAACCAAAGTGGTCCCCAGTCAAAAAAAGGTTGGAAGCTCCTGGTTTAGCTGGTCCGTAGTGGATCAGTTTCTGTGTGAAATAAACATTATGATAAGATTTCTAAATATAGATTCTATATTAGCGAAGGCGAATTATTTTCAAATGTGTTTATCGATTCATTTGCACATTCATTCTGTGTGTGACAGCGGCACTTCGAGTTTCCGCATTCAGGAAAATATAGGTTTGTTTTTTAAGGTTCTCCCGCTCCTGGGCGGGCGGGTGCATGAGTCAGACTTTTACTGACTAAAACCATCCCTTCTTTGTCTTTGCGTTCCACGTTTCCCTTTCGGAAGTAAGCCCATGACCCTAGTACCCTCTGCTCGGCCCCTACTGTTTTGTAAACATATCTTTGAGGCTCGCGCGTGGAACATTACGTGTCGTCGACAACTCGGGCTTGGTCCGGACGGCGAGCTATCCGTTTCTCGTCGTCCGCAAGCTCACGCTTACGGTGCAGAAAAAAATTATACTTGAATCTTCTAATATATAATGACATAAAGAAACTATCCTGCAACACAGTATTAGAGTTTTTCGAGCGTCTCTACGTATCACACTAATATAATATTATAAAGACGAAAGTTTGTATATGTTTATGTTTTTGACCTCTTCACTCTCGAACGGCTGAACAGATTTCAATGAAACTTAGCACACAGGTGGTAAGCTTAGTACAGAATTGTCGATTAAGCTCTTCTGCCTACAACAGCTGGACTATTTATATTGTTTGTTAAAAATTGTGAGTACAATAAAGAATATGAATAAAGTTAGACCATGTCCTGGCATAGCACATAGGAATTTTTTATTCGGGTGTATGTTCCATTGGGACAATTTGCTACTATCACACGAGTGAAGCTACTGGCAGCAACTAGTATTCACATAATCCGCTTAGCTTTTCAAAGAGACGTTCTCGTATAAAGAGGTGTACGTACAATAGTGAGTCTAGCGCAGGTGCACAATACAAAATGTATTATATTGAGGCTGTACGGTCAGCTTCCGTGCATTGGATTCAGGCCTAGTAAGGGCCTGCGCACACTTGAGACAAGACTGTCTTAGACAGAATTGTCTACGACGTCGCAGGCTTGTCTACGACACCGCAGACTTGTTTACGACAAAACTGTTTTGCGACATCCAGTTTTGCCAACTTTTAAAGTCAAAAGTCAACGAGTCAACTTTTAAAACCACCGAAAAATCACTAACAAAAAATTATCCCACAAAATCGCAAAAAGTTCCAATAAAAATTGTGTGTTGTACGAAGTAAAATAAGTAGGCATATAGGTTATTAGTTTCCTTTAATAATAAGTGATAAAAATTAACAATCAGTTGATCAAAGTACCATTTGTGGGTAAATTAACATTAGTAGGTAATTCAACATACAAATTATTCAATAACAGCTGTGTATTAATTCGTCTTTAGACGAATCATTTTGGTTTGCACCATCATCGTCGGTATCAGATTGATAATTATGGATTCTATGGTGTTGATTTACACCCGAGTGATCGTATTTTTAATAAGAAATTGAATTTTACTAAAGCACTAGAAAAATCGACTATCCACAAAAACCAATAACCCCTCATTTAATTGCATATCGCAATTAAAAACCACCAGTTTTAGTGGAAAATCCACTAAGTTGGCAACACTGACTGTACGCCACTAGACTGATTTGTCTTGATGGTGTGCGCTGTGACGTAGAGAAGTCTGCGACGTCTTAGACAATTCTGTCTAGGAAAGTCTGGTCTCAAGTGTGCGCAGGCCCTTAGTAATTATTATAAATCGGGCAAAAGGTGATTTACTGTATCGTCACGTACATAAGTGCGTTAGTAGTAAGTTTGGCACCGAAATCTCGTAACATTTAACATATTATTATTATTATATAGAACAGTTATTAGTATTTTTAAGTAACATTTCATTTTGTATTATTAAACATTATTCATAGAACATTTCTTGTCATTCAATATTTAATGTAAAGGCCCTTACATTTTGGTCCTTCGAGCCGGATCCGGCTGCTGACCGTACAGAGGCAGTCGGCTTGTCACCGCAAAATTGAATCCAATGTACTAGGAAATGAATGGCAACTTTAGTATAGTAAATCCATTTATTATTTAGTAATATTCAAATTCCGTGGCGCACCAGGAGACAAATTATAAAAAAATTAAGAAAGTTTCATAAATATTTTATTTTATTAAAATCCTTGCGTATCCGTAGCGAAGTCCAGCACGTTTCGCTCGCACTTGCATCAGTTTTTCTTTGGTATCCAATCAATTCTACATACATCGATAAAAGAAAACCTATTTGTATATGTTTGTTATCTAGTTTTAAGATTGCGTCATTTCGCGGGAATAAACTGTTTTTCTTTCTTCTTTCTATTTTAGAGGTATGTCGAACTGAGAGTAAAGTCTCGCAAACCTCCGTTGAAAAGGGAGGATCCTCCGGCCAGACGGATTTATGTCTGGTGGGCAACTACCCAATAGATGATTTCGGGCTGTTCTTTATGTTCCAATCCCGCGGTGAACTTTAATTGCGCGATGCAGGATGAATTCTTATGTGACGCCATATCTATCAAACTCAAGAAGAGGTGCTAAAGATCCATTCCCTGAAAATTGTCCTGACAATACCCATAGTCCAATTTACCCGAAGTTAACACACTGAACGTTTTGGGAGTACATTCATTGTGCGTACAAGAGTGACAATTCCCTGCCCGACATACATATAAATGATACGATCTTACGCGATTATGACGTCATTACACATTTTTCATTAGATATTTTGGAAACACAGTATCTTGTGGATATTATCTAGGCTTCTATGAAAATCAATTTATAAATTTGTGTAAAACTAATCCAGTAAAGACCTCTAAAAATCTGCTATTTTGCATGACCTTTGACACTTCATAATGTACTCAAAAATTAAACAGTCAAAAAAGTATAACAATAGAAGCCTTGCAAATTTAATCAAGATTCTAAATGACGACATTTTTTTTCAAATACTTTTAAGGGTTTAAAAAAACACGTATTTAATGTTACAAGTTTTGTAAAACTTTCGAGTATATCTCGGAATTACCGAATG
Organism: Mythimna vitellina; assembly: GCA_949316375.1. NCBI lineage: Eukaryota > Metazoa > Arthropoda > Insecta > Lepidoptera > Noctuidae > Mythimna > Mythimna vitellina. The sequence goes on along the minus strand of OX438709.1, from coordinate 2,892,121 downwards.
CTAACAGAATTTTTAGGCGACACCTTTTTTTCGCGTTGCCGTTTCGTCAAACATCGCGTTGGATTGTGTTAGATAAAGTAAAAAGCTTTTAAACCATGCTCGATGTTGACGATAGGCGAGTGAAAAAGGACCCTCTTAAGTCAAGAGTGAATAGGTTACCTCTAGGCAAGTGGGCTCCATCGTTGACGACATTATCGCTTACCATTAGTCCCCCTAGCCACGTTACGATCGTTTCGTTTGCGTCGAATGCCTCGAGTAGGCCACGCCTCCGGTAACCTTGTTCTGATCACGTGACAGCGTTGAGATGACGTCAGAACAAAGGAATCGGAACGGCCTACTCGAAGCGTTCGACGCAAACGAAACGATCGTAACTTGGCTAGAGGGGCAGGTGAGATAGTATATAATAATGAAAAATAAATATTCTCAGTGACTCTCAACTAGGGATTGCAATCCGGAAAATGGATCCGGTAATCTGGCAGATCCGGCATTATTAAACATTTACCAATTCCGGCACCAATATCCAGCGACCGGGTCCGGTGCTAGCAATTTTTGGCAAAGATGGAAGAAATAGTAGAAGAAAACTTAAATTCACCATCACTAAAGAAAGATTTGACATTACAGGAAGAATTATAATTACAATGACTAATAACCCTCAATTTTCCCCATGAATAGTTGCACAAATAGACCTCTTCACACAAAGTAGGTGTACAATAGTGGGTGTAGCGCAGGTAGGCACAATGCAAAGTGTACGGCGTTACTCCAGTCAGCTTGTCACCAACACTAGACTGCCGCGAATACTTGAAAGGTGAACGAGAGAGTCGTACTGCGTAAATTGATTTATTACAATTTTGAATGGTATCGTTTGAACACTATCTCACCTGATGGTAAGTGATGATGTGGCCGACGATGAAGCACGCTTGCCTAGAAGTAACCTATTCACTCTTGATTTAAAGACCCCTAAGTTATAGTTATCAGGAAGCACAGACTCTGGCAGGGAATTCCACTCCTTAGCTGTACGCACAATAAATGTGTTCCCAAATCGCTTTATACGTATGGGTACGATATCCACCATCTATCAGTGTCGCAACGCGCTTTGTGTAATGCTCCGATAATGGAACGGACTTGGCGAAATTAGATTGTGTAATTCCAGTGCACACTCCCCGAAATGTAAACGCTGCGCTAGTTTTTGCATCTTTTGACCAGCGTGGTCTGTGGACTGGTACGCGAAAAGCCACTCTTGGTGGTGGGCATTAAAATCTCCCAGTAACACCAATGTGGCAGAAGGGTACCGCTGCTGAGCCGCATCCACCGCCTCACTCAGATGCTGTGTGAGCCCGGATGCCTCCAGATTTCCGCTGTGCGAGTAGTAGACACAAGCGTAGATTATTTAATCTAGGCCTGTGTCCACCAAAGTCCAAAGCGTCGAGAACCTGGAGTCCTCAAGGTTTGGAGACGCCGATAGTAGATGTCGTCCCGGGCGAACATATGTACACCCGCACGTGGTTTGAAATTGTGCTCCAAGGTAAACCCTGGGTTAGAAAGATACGACACGTCGGACGAACCTCTGATCTGCGTCTCCGAAAGGAAGAAGAGAGCTGGTTTTTCAGTCTTCAGGTAATGGTGGCAGAGTGGTAACGGCCCCGACTTACGAGTTGTAGGTTGCGGGTTCAAACCCAGCCAGGCGCATTATTTTGTGTAATTTATTTCATCACCACTGCTCTCAAAACGGTGAAGGAAAACATCGTGAGGAAACCGGCATGTCTTAGAACCAAAAAATCGAAGACACGTGACATCCACCAAACCGCACTGGGTCCGCGTGATGGATTACGGCCCGTTCCCTCTCCTAGAGAGGAGGCCTGATTCCCAGCAGTGGGAACTTTATAAGGCCGACTATGCTATGCTAGGTAGTGGTGGACTGCGACGAGATTACAGTGCAGACCTCGTACGTTAATGAGGTGCACGGTTTTTACAGCAGTTCATTGTCAGGTCAGATCTTTCATTAAAATATGATTAACGACCATAAAAAATATGTCTTAAATGAACTTTACTCATTAGAATCATCCATATTAACTCTCTCAGTTCAAAGTTTCCAGACGAACTGAAAATTTTGTATAAATTTTGATGTTTATAAATTATTTTGTTAATAAATATGTATTACGGTCGCCAATAGTTATTTAATCGGCATACCATAACTTGGTACTGACCTGTAAAATTATCTATTATCTATTATTACATATAATAAAACAGTAAAATTCTTTTGCGATGGTATTAATTGGCACAAAAACTACTGAACCGATCCTGTTCAAATTTTGCATACATAAACCTTATAGGTCAAGGCAACTGATAGGCTATAAATGATCACGCTATTTGCTATGGGGGGTGAGCAATAATCCAAAATGTAGGTATTGAACGACATTTGCCGCGAGTTCGATTCCTAGCTACAGTTAAAAATTTTGTCATTATTTTGTCTTATTTTTTTGTATTAAAATAACTTTTACCATTTTTTCAAAATAAAATTGACATTTCTATTCGATATCTGCTAAATATTTTGTAAAAACTAATCAAAACACATAATAAAATCAAAGCGGCGAGTAAAATCACGTACTATAATGTTACATTAATCCATTTAGCTGCAAATTTAACTTCTAAAACGAAAATCATCACGCTATCATCGTTAGGGAACCAACCAGTCAATTATGACGTTTATATAAGAACGTCTATTTTATAGATTATTCATCGAAGACCGTAGAGCAGGGGTTTCGTATCTAGACTTTCATGTAATGTGAAGGTGGTTCAAATCCCATACGGCTCTTTTAGGAGAAAAATTTTTGTTCTATTTTGTCATCGTGAATAAGATTTTTTTATATATTTTTGCATGCTTACAATTCTTTTTTATAAATCTACGAATATAATATATCTGTAGAAATTTATAGTGAAGTGCGTATTATTAATTTTAGAAATCGATGTAGATAACTTTTATACATTAAAATTGTGTGTAATTTGATAATATTATCTTACTTAGGCTTTGTTTCATCGCAATGAAACAAAGCATATGAAAGACAAACGGTATGAAATCAAAGTTTTCGAGAAGTAAAATATGACACCACACGCAATTCAGATACTCGCAACGCCATCTAAAGACTCAAAGTAGAAATAATGATGACAATGACGGTTGAACTTCATATTAAATTTGTTAGATGGCATTGCGTATTTTACGTAATTTTCTGAGTGGCAGAAGAATGGCCATCACCCACGTTTACAGTTATGGTTTAACTGGTGTTAGACGGAGGCATTTTTAACAATCCTACTGCTTATTTTTATTATATTTTTACCATTATTGTAACAAGCTAATTGACCGTGATTATTCAAGGGATACCATCCAAAGACGATAAAAGTAAATACCTTTATGTATTTAATTATTCACTTTAAAATAACACGGCCACATTTTCGGGAGGAGTCACAGGGTACCTTGCGTTGAATGGCCCCCAGGTGGACCGATGACCTGGTAAGGGTCGCGGGAATCCGATGGATGAGAGACTCACAGGACCGGTCATTATAGCGACACTTAGGGAGGTCTATGTCCAGCAGTGGACGTCTTTCGGCTGAAATGATAATCATGATGATGTCACCTTTTTTTTCTTTTTTAAGGGTGGAAATCATCCAATGACTTTTCCCGCTCTGGTTGGAGCGGGAGGAAGTTTCAATCTTTTACTGACTAAAACTACACCTGTGTCTATCACTACGCGCTGTTGAGGATTGGGCTCGGTCCGGTCAACTACCGGACGGCTAGCTATCCATTGCTCGACGTTCGGAAGCCCGCGTCTACCGTGCCTGGTAGTCGGGGTCGGAATCTCGGCTCGGCGTGAGGCCGTCCGTTCCCTAACGCGTGCGGCCTCCGCCTTCGCTAGCATTACGGCTTTGCAGAAGGAGGCGACCGCCTGCCATTACTCCTCAGATCAGAGCCCGGCGCGAGAGGTCACTGAAACCGATTGCTTCCACGAGGACACGGCGGTGCTCCGCCCTTGCAGGGCACATCTCCACTGTGTCCTCCGGCATGATGGCACCTGGCGGATTAATAATGGTGTGTTTTATTATTTGCAGTCACTGCTTCATATAAAACGGGATCGAATGTGTTTTTCTGATCACAGTTCGACAACGTATGATGTATCTCAGATTCTTTGCAGCCTTACGCCGACATCTGGACGTTACCTCCTTGCAGTGAGTGGTGACCAACACTGGAACAACCCTCTAAGGGAGGCCAGTCTCAGGGATAACACTAATCGGCTGCTACATTTGTTAACCGTAATATCATTGTTTTATGGATAAGCTCAGGACTGTTGTGGGTGTTTCGAACGTTTCAGTTCTGGGTTCGGTTAAAAGTACCCTGATATTACCATTTTGTGAATCGCCTGGAGGACCCGGTGTAACATGCGGTGGAGGTCTATCCATCCATCTTGAGTGAACTGCCGTGACCTCATAGAGGCAATCGGTGTCAGTAATTTCTTGGTTTAGCCATCAATGTGCAAGTTCGATTGAACGGGGATACACGCGCACAAGGTTTCGCCGAAGTTCATTCATAAGTTGGAGACTCTTCATAGGGTAGTTCCCACTATGGAAAAAACATTTGTCTTATATACGGGGACGTCAAATAAATACACACCAAAATATCCTAGGTAAATGAAGAAGTAATTCTAACGCCCAAAATAATCAAACTGCAACAATCAATGCAAGCATGTTCTCGCCAATTCTTAATAAGTACTGTTGTAAAAGAAGATAGTTGATGATTTATTTTTTTTAATCCTTTATGCACAAATGTACAGCGACGGACTTAATGTCTGCCGGATGATGATGGTAGTTTTTGGATTCACTTAAGGCTTTTCACTATCAGTGCACGTTATCCAGCTGAAGGTCGGTGTCCCGATTATGCTCTTTCGTTTACCTCTATCAAAGCTGTCTAACTGCTTAAACTCTTCAGTGAAACGTTATTGAGGCGAAAATTGTTATGGGAGATAACTCTTTCGATCAATCTTGCAGCCCTAGCAGACATCGGCCCTAGAGGGCCCTATCCATTTGCTGAAATCTCTTTGAGTCGCGCGTAGAATACTAAGCGCCGTCGATTTAGGACTGCTTTGACCAGACGGCCGGACAGCACCATCGCAATCCCGTGTTTGCGATGGCTGGGAATTGCCTTGCGGCTTTCAACACCCGGAGCGTCCCTTGCAGCGACCGCTGAGGAGTCAGGATGTTCTATCCCTCATAGTTTCAGCCGCCTTCTTTGATCGTAGTGCTTCATCGAAGGAGGCTACTGGTTGTCAGTTTCTCCACCAATCGCCTCCATAAGGATAAGGTGGCGCCGGCGCTCCGACCAAGCGGGACTGACTTCCACCGTATGCTCCATCGTATCCTCCGGGCGATTCGCACAATGGTGAGACCCGAGTGATTCTTCCCACTGAATTTGACACAGATACCTTCCGAAATACCCACAACCGGTGAGTCCTGCACAAAAAGAGGATGCCGTGACGCCTCTGTAGACACTTCTCAAAGACAGGCATTACCGCTGCGATTTGATTGTGGCGTGCTCACTGTGGCGAGGGGTTCGAATCATACAATGATGTTTTACCAGAACATAAACCAGAAACATACATATATGCCCATGCATACATATGCCTTTTCCCTTGGGATAGTCAGAAATGACAACTGCTACGACCCATACATGCTCTTTCTATTCATTGACGGTCATACATCTGGATCTGGACGAGTACATAACATGTTTCCTGAAGGTAATTTGCTTATTTAACCGACTTCTAAAAAAGGAGGAGGTTCTCAATTCGGTTTTTTTTTCCTTAAACCGTTTTATGTTAAAGCACAATAAATAATTGAGATGCTTTCGGAATGAATTGCAAGCACAGAGTGATTGTACAGTTTTACGAACTTAACGCGGACGAAGTCGCGGGCAACAGCTAGTGGTTATATAAATTTATATCCATATATGTAAAAGGAGAAACTGACTGACTGACAATTCAACGCACAGCCGAAACTACTGGGACTAGGAGTGTGAAAATTTTCTCAAAGCTTCTTTTTGTGACGTAAGCGAGCACTAGAGAGGATTTTTCAAAATTCACCCCCTAAGGGGATGAAAAGGGAGTCCAAATTTTGTATGGAAAAACTTATATTCACGCGGGCAAAGCTGCTGGCAGAAGCTAGTAATAAATAAAATTAATTCTGCTACTTTCTTAAACAACGATCAATATTTAAATTTTATCTCGGACAGCAATATATGTAAAAATAAAAGACATAATTATGGCAATTGGTTGTATTTTTGATCTCCTTTTCTAAAAGTTTAATACTGATGCTATTACTTTTTCACATACGACATCAGAGCCTTTTCGGCAGTTTATCGGCATTATTTAAAAAAAAATATACTAGCTGTCTCCCGCATTTTTGATTATTGAATCGCTTGGGTGGGTCGCAGCGTAATAGCCATATTCGTGGCTATCCTATACAAAAAGTTTTTTTTTGCAATATGACTGGTAGTTCTAGAGATTAATTAAATATACAAAAGAAACATATATACACACATTTAAACTTTTTCTTTTATAATATGAATGTAATAGATACTAAGGGTGTTTTTAATATCGTGCAAATTTTATCACGCATGCGGGATTGTTTCGCACGCATAGTCCCCACAAATGTCCTTTTCATAATATAATATTCCACAACAATCACACAACGCCGTCTAGCTCCAAACTAAGCAGAGCTTGTGCCATGAGTACTAGACAACTGATAAACATACTTTTATTTATATTTCTAAAAAAATACATATTATAGATAAATTGCACCCAGACACAGAACAAATGATCCTGATCATCACACAAACATTTGTCCTGGGTGGGAATCGAACCTACGACCTCCGGCATAGCAGTCAGGGCCACTAACCACTAGACCAACAGGCCATTTAATATATAGTCATACAAGTATTTATTGTAATGCGTGGAATACGTACGCGTGATGCAGGGCGTGTTCACGGCAGCAATGGAGGATGTCTTCAAGGTTCTGGAGTGGAGAGGGCTAGGCATTAATGTCAATGGCGAGTACATCACTCACCTTCGGTTTGCCGACGACATAGTAGTCATGGCTGAGACTACGGAGGAGCTCAGTACAATGCTTGATGACCTCAGTAGAGCTTCCGAAAGAGTGGGACTTAGAATGAACATGGACAAAACCAAAGTCATGGTAAACAGCCATGTAGCACCCACTCCTATCAAGATCGGGGACTCTACACTCGAAGTTGTGGACGAGTACGTTTACCTGGGACAGACGGTCCAGTTGGGAAAGTCTAACTTCGAGAAAGAGATCGATCGTCGAATCCGACTGGGCTGGGCAGCGTTCGGGAAGCTGCGCGGTATCTTCTCGTTCAATATACCACAGTGTCTCAAGACGAAAGTCTATGACCAGTGCGTGTTGCCAGTAATGACATATGGCTCTGAAACGTGGTCGCTTACAATGGGCCTCATCAGAAAACTCAAAGTCACCCAAAGGGCAATGGAAAGGGCTATGCTCGGAGTTTCCTTGCGTGATCGAATCAGGAATGAGGATATCCGCAGGAGAACCAAGGTCACCGACATAGCACGAAGAATCGCCAAACTTAAGTGGCAATGGGCAGGGCGCATTGCTCGCAGAACGGATGGCCGTTGGGGCCGAAAGGTTCTGGAATGGCGACCACGTACCGGAAGACGTAGCGTTGGAAGGCCTCCTGCAAGGTGGACCGATGACCTGGTAACGGTTGCGGGAGTACGATGGATGCGAGACGCACAGGACCGTTCATTGTGGCGACACTTGGGGGAGGCCTATGTCCAGCAGTGGACGTCTTTCGGCTGAAATGATGATGATGATGATGCAGGGCGTGATATCTCACAATATAACACCCTAATATAGTAAAAACTTTTAACTAATATCACAAAAATTGTAATCAAAACAAAATGATAAGAATAGATACATATCATCATCATCATGTTAAATAAAAAACGATCCGGTATCCATTGGATTCACAACGACCCTCACCAGATTATCGGTCCACATTGTGGGAAGCCGCGTCTACCACTACGCGGTCGCCAATCTAGAACCTTTCGGCCCCATTGACCATCTGTTCTGCGAGTGAGCTAGGCTCATTCCTAGCTCACTGCCACTTAAGTTGGACGATTCTTCGGGATATGTCGGTAACTTTGGTTCTTTTGCGGATATTTTAATTCCTGATGCGTTCACACAAGAAAACTCCGAACATAGCCCTTTCGATTGCCCTTTGGGTGACTTAAAGTCTTCTGATGAGTCCGATTGTGAGCGATCACACACACTGGTCATAGACTTTCATCATGAGACACCGTGATATGTTGGACGAGACAACGAATAATAATAATACGAGGTTGAAACTTCAACGGTCCGGACTAAGCGTTTCGCTTCGTCGTTTATACCGCGTACATCGAAGGACTGGAACAATATGCCTTCTGCGGTCTTCCCGTCCAACTATAATTTAGGTGTCTTCAAGGCTAGAGTGAATAGGCTCTTAATAAACTGGTGCGCCTGACCATCAATGATTGCATCTCCACTTACCATCAGGTGGAATCGCAGGCAAGCACTGGTTTATATGAATTAAAAAAAAAAGAATATAGTACAAGCTTTTAACTAAGACTTCACAAATCGTAATTAAAACAAAATGATAATTGTAGTTGTATTAAGTGTTATTCTAATTCCTTCTCCTTTTCATCACTTCCAAACATATATTCCACAAACCCATCTTTCGCAGTTCCCAGAACAATTAAATATAGATATAAATTCCATCACAGTACTACTTCATCGTTTGCGAGGAAACGACCTAATTCCATACCGGACTGCGTCAACTGACTGCATAGCAAGCACACTACTGCGGAACGAGGCGTTGTTATTGCCAATGGTTTTAATTAATACGCCTCATAGGTTTTTTTTAAAGGTGGGTAACCGTCTAATTCTTTCGCTCTTGGGTGGAGTTTTAGTGACTTAAACCACTTAACTGTGTTCTTTCTTTGCCTAGCGTTCCAGGATCTCAGGTTTCTATTTCAGAAGCCAACCCATGGTTACGCACCATGGGTCACTATGCGCCGTTGATGTCTCGGGTTCCGTACGAACGGTTACCGGTGAACAGGACGGCGAGCTATCCCTTGTTCGTCGTCTACAAGTCCACGCTTACGGTCGCTGGAAATCGAGGTTGGGATCCCAGAAGCTAGGGCATGGGGAAGTCCCATTCCGGACCATGGCCTGTACCAGGGCTCGGCACCAGTGTCACTGCCGCCGATCACTCCCACGAGGAAACGGCTATGCTCCGCCAGGCAAGCGGCGCATACCTCCACTGTATGCTCCACCGTGTCCTTCGGGCGATCTTCTTTCGCAGGAATCAGGTGGAAAAATCGCCCATATTGGATAGATAGTAGATAGATATGAAATAATCCAAATTATCGGGAACAGAGATTATAACCACTCCGCTCTATTCGGTGAATTGACACTAACACGTCGTCATTATTCTACATCCGGAATTTTATCCAAACGGATTAAGATTTTCCCCGAAATTATCGGACGTTAAATGCTTTGATAATTTCGTGGATTTGATTCTGAGAAGATGGGTACTTATAATATCATCAGCTTATAATGTTGACACAACGGCCGCATCTCTTTCTTTGGAACTAGCTCAGGCTTAGTCACTTCGAGTTGGTACCTACTTCAAGACTATTGAGTCAAGAGGACTCTAAACGTTTTTTTCTTACCTGAGAAGTTATGTGGACTTGCAGACGGCAAGCAATAGGTAGCTCGCTGACCGACCGTCCGGTAACCGTCCGTACCGAGCCCAAGTCGTCGACGGCGCGTACTGTTCCACGCGCGCTTCAAGGAGATGTCAGCAAATCGTAGGGGCCCAGAAGGGTCGAAGCCTACTGGGGCTAAGGGCTAAGGGTCTGATTCTGAAAGGAAGACTCGACCCTGGTACGAAAGGCAACGAAGGAACAGGAGTGGGTTTTTAGTCAGTAAAAGTCTGACACTATCACTCGCTCCTCCCAAGAGTAGGAGAAGCCATAAGATGATTTTCCCACCGAAAAACAAACCCTAATCATATTTGTGTAGTCAAAAGTAAAAAAAAAAACAGGGCAAGTGCGAGTCGGACTTGCTAACTGAGGGTTCCGAACAAATTTACCCATGAAAACAGTTCGATTCCCGAATTGAGTTAAGAAGATATTTCCGATTTGTATAAAAAGTTTTTTTGTGACGTAACTACAAATTTTTTCAGATTTTATTCCTATATCTATACTATAAGACCTTGCTTTATGCCTAATTTCAGGATTCTAGGTCATCGGGAAATACCCTATGAATTTTGATTTCCTTGAGAGTGTCGATTTACACGTTTTTTGCGACACATACGGCCGTATTTTTTTTTTTCGTTAACTCAGAAGTTTGATTTTTTCACAACTTCAAGGGACAACAACTTAGGTATACGGTTTTAATTTCAATTTGATACTTCCACGCGTTCCCGAGATAAAGAATCTTGACATACAGACAGACGGACGGACAACAAATTGGTCCTATAATTGTTCCGTTTTTTCCTTTTGAGTAACAGAACCCTAAAAAAACGAAATCCCAAAATTGTCCACGAAAAATTGTCATAATTTATTAGTAAATTCATAATTGATTCAATAATTCATAACAATTGCTACTACAAAATACTACGCGCAGTGTTTTTCCATTTTGATCATCATTTATTCATTCATAATCAATAGCCTGTACAATATTTCCATAAATTGAGTGACATTTCGGGATATAAACAAACGCTAATAATTTTACTGTTTATGAATATTATTTATTGACATTTTACTTAAATAATAAAAAGACCTTTTCTAATAAGCCCTTGAAGTATTTGTACTAATTCAAAATTAGGGGTGTATAAGGTGTTACGAAATGGGATTTTTTTAGGTGAGAAACCATCTATTGATTTTTCTCGCTCTAGGGCGGTAATGGAGGACTTGTCAGTTACCTTTTGTGTCCCAAGACCAAGGGTAACCATTTTAGAAGTCGACCCATGGCCTATGTTGGCTTCGGCTCTGTTAGGCCCCTACGGTTTTGCTGACTCTTTGAGGAGCGCGTGAAACACTATGCGCGGTTGACTACTTGGGCCCCGTCCGGACGATAACTGAACGGCTGGATGGCGAGCTACCCGTTGCTCGTCCAAGCTGCATATACATCGTGTCTCTGACATCGACGATCATACGTGTAACATAGATCCAGTACATAAATAATAAACCCAATAATAATACCTTATTATTAAGGTATTTTACTCTTTATGAGAAAAAGTCAAAAAATATATTATTAAGATAGCTTAGGTAAAATGCAGTCGGTAAGTGTTAGTTTTAGTTCATAAAATAACAAAATAAATTTTAAAATTCAATTCAAAGTTTTCAGTTTTTATTATCTGTTCTTTATCGCCATGAAATAGTAGCCGTAATAGTAATCGGCAATATTGAGCGCATTTGTTTACACATCTAACTGACGTCACGACCACAGAGTAAATATGGCGTCCACTGCTTTCTACATTTTCGTCAAATTACGCGCGAATTTTGTAAATGTAAATTTTAAATGCATTTTTAGGGTACTTAACGATTGAATTATTTTTTTTGTTTTTTTAGTGGTTTATTAGCACTATAGAAACTAATTGAGACACTTTTCAAAAATGAGTGTAATACGCTATTGTGGACGCCGCCGTGGTGCAATTGTTTGTCGGCATAATCCAAAAAACAATACTTAATATACCTACTCGTTTAATTTTAAAGTTTATAAAATCGTTATTCTAATCAACCACAATGACAATTTTAATTAAAAAGTAATTAATTCACTTTTTACCCCTTCTGAGCACAGCTGCCCCTCTAGTCAAGTTACGGCCGTTTCGATTCTCTTGCGTCGAACGCCTCGAGTAGGTCACGCCTCCGATTCCTTTGTTCTAACCACGTGACTGAGCGTTGAGATCACGTCAGCCCCCCTAGCCAAATTCCGACCGTTTCGTTTCGATTCTCTTGCGAATATAAAATACAAAAAAAGAAGAAGAAAACAGAAGAATAGTACAAAGGTGATGCTTATTTATAAAGAAACCTCTTCCAGCATACCTGCGGAAGGAGAGTTGGAGAAAATAGAAATGTAGATGTCGTGGCCAGATATGGCCAACTTAAACTGGCCAGATCGTTTAAACGTAAACATTTAATGATAAATGTCAATCCTCGTTTGGTCATATAATAGATGTAGGTTTTCTATGACAAAAAAGCTAAAAAAACTGGGCAAGTGCGAGTCGGTCTCGCGCACTGAGGGTTCCGTACAAACGTGAAAGGTAAATTGCGGTTTACTATTTATGACGTATTAAAAAAACTACTTACTAGATCACGTTCAAACTAATTTTTGGTGAAAGTTTGCATGGTAATGTACATCATAATTTTTTTTTAGTTTTATCATTCTCTTATTTTTGAAGTTACAGGGGGGGGGGGACACATTTTACCATTTTGGAAGTGTCTCTCGCGCTAACTATTCAGTTAAGAAAAAAATGATCTCAGAAAGCTCAATATAATTTTGAAGACCTATTTATAGATACCCCACACATATGGGTTCGATGAAAAAAAAATTTGAGTTTCAGTTCTAAGTAAGGGGAACCCACAATATTTTTTTTTTCGGTTTTTGTGTGAAAATCTTAATGCGGTTCACAGAATACATTTACTTACCAAGTTATAACAGTATAGTTCTTATAGTTTCGGAAAGAAGTGGCTGTGACATACGGACGGACAGACAGACAGACATGACGAATCTATAAGGGTACCGATTTTTGCCATTTGGCTACGGAACCCTAAAAAGTAGGTCAAAGCATAAATTGATAATAAAAATAAATAAATTAAATTAGATTTTAGAATGTGGCTTCACGAATATTGTTATTACTCCCACCCCTTGTCATACCATGCTGGGTGGTCCGAAAGTGACACATGGGGTCCTGGAAAGCTAGGCAAAGAAGGAACATACGAGCGGGTACAGTAAAAATCTGGCACGCCCTCCCGCTCCGCCATGAGAGCCGCCGAGACATCATGAGATGATTTCACACCTAAAAAGAACCCTTGTCACACAATGTCACACTTCGTTGACCCCCTTCCCCAAAATAATAATAATAGGTTATCATAAAATAGATACAACACATGTCAAAACTTTGTGTGAGTCTGGAGTCCATACTAGCATACCCTGTGTGAAGATCACCAGGCTCTCACCCCAAACTGCCGATGCTTAATTATTATTATTTAATTCTAAAAAAATGACAAAAAAAAGATTTGAACATTGTTAACAATTTAGCGAGAATACAGACAAAAATTATTAATAATAATAATTTTACTTTTTTTAAAGAAATAAAAAAGTGAAGATATTAGGCGTCATGAAAAGTACTTGCAGTGTGATGAAAATATATGTTGTGTTATATAAATGACCCCTTACTAGGTTTTTCTGACTTCCAGATACCACAATGGAAAGAAATACACTGATGGCGAAATGTTACCCTCGCATCAAGGACTACTGCCGAGAGAAGCACGGTTTGGAGTTTCAGGTAAGGTCTATTATCTATACTTATAATAAATCTGTAGAAGTGAAAATTCTGTACATTGAAAATATCAAAAAAATGGCAGGGAGTGTTATTAGACCGACACCGAACCCAAAAATGTGATAAAAAAAAAACTGTCTGTCTGTTTGTTCAGGCATCACGCAAAAACTGCTGGTTCAATTACGATGAAACTTGGCATAAATATTATTTAATATCCTGGGTACCACACTGGGTACTTTTTATCCCGGAAAAGTATACACAATAGAAAACAAACTTAATTTTGCGGTTGGATCCCTAGACCCGACTACTGTACCAACCGCAAATAATAAGTTTGTCGTAGGTTATGTCACCCGCAGTGGAGTTCACTAAGGGGCGCTGCTCACGGCTAAGATACTATAATATTTTATCTTAAGATACAATATCGCTCGCCATACAATTCAATGGACACAAGACGAAGATAAAAAATAATATTTCATATTTTCGTATCTCAAAAAACCTAATAAAACCATTTTCGACTTCTACGCGGACGAAGTCGCGGGCAAAAGCTGGTGGTTATATAAAAGTATCCCGTTTTAACTCTTTGGGTACGGAACCCTAAAAAAAAGTACAGAATGCGCCGAGCTAGCCAGTATTAGAGGAAGATTGAAAATAACACCAGTGACTGAAAAGTTGAAAGGGAATCGTTTGTCTTGGTATGGTCATGTGAAGAGGAGGGATGAAACGTATGTTATTAAAAGAGTTATGAGTATACATGAGGCCGGATGGTGAGGAAGAGGGAGGCAAAAGAAAAGATGGATGGATTGAGCCAGAGGTGATAATGAAAGAAAAGGGTGTTAGTGATTGCGTGAGTGACAGAACAGGGCCTCAAGTCTGCTATTACAATAGTGTCAGAATGGTCTATCATTGACTTCATAATTGTTGATTTTAGACAAGTTTGGTAATCCACTAATATAATGGCGTCATTATGACTTTCCAATGGTCAACCACTGACACTTCATAGAAAGAAATGGCATAGAATGGTAATCTCGTACATAATGACAAATGAATATTTGACGTATGTGGATAATTGCCAAAATTTTGACAGTTCCTTTGATCAGTGACCTACCATTAGAACGTCATTGTGCAGTCATTGCTTTTAATTTGTTTCGAGACAGTTCGATATGATCATTCTACCACAAGATCATTGACCAATCAATGATCGACCGTTATGAATTATCAGATTACGAACTTTTAGCAAAATGACAATGGGATCGTGTTGGAATGACAAATTTATAAAAATAGCAGACTTGGGCCCCAGAATAAAAGAAAAACATGGGACAAGGGTAGGAAGATGATGATGATAAAAGAACTTTGAGTTCAGATTGCCTTTCACTGTATACTACTTTATGTTTGGTGTATAAGACTGTAACACAAATAAGAATGTAGATTTTATTACATTACAAATGCAAAAGCTACCGACAGCCACAGTTTATCATTACCCGCTAGAGCCACGGGAAATTTATGAAAGAAAGAAAGAAAGAAAACACGTTTATTTGGCACACAGGTACACACAATGAGATTACAATATAGAAACTTAAATACTAAAACTTAAAAAGTAGATCAATATTGTGTGTCTCACGGCTGCGCCAAATAGGTCCAGTTCAGCATAATGCCAGGCCACTATGTAGCAGTTGCCTGACGCTGGTTTTTGGTTTGAAAGCGAATCCGTGATCCTCAAAAGTAACGAGCAACTGGAGAACCCTGGTGAATCTTAATCGGTAAAAGTCTGACACTCTCTCTCGCTCCATCCTACACAAAAAGAAGAGAGAAAGGAAGAAAAACGCAATTTTATTTACGCGAAATGACGCAATTTTAACACTAGCGTACAATTATTTAGAAATTCTGACGGGATTTATTGCGATCGCTGAAAGGTGCTCTGGAGTGACGCCACTTGCACGTGGAGTTGCCCAGAAGCAAATCCTTAATGTATGAATATCAAACAAGGGCACGGACGTCATGTCCGTGTTTATCATTTTATAAGGAAATTATGTGTCACATACGCCCAAAATGGCTAAATACTCAGCATAAAGCCGACCACACCGCAAGGAGACCACAGTGCTGGCTTTCAGCGTGCGCTGGTGACGGTGTCAACACAAAGACGTCACAATTGTGTAGTGTGCAAAGTGATTTGTGTAAAATACCAAAGGATGCATTTTGGAGAGTGTACGCGGGAATTACATGACTTGATCCCCCATCACCTTTCTAACATCGGACAATCCGACGCACGGCGAGTGTCCACCTTGTTGACACCTCTACGGTCCGAACTAAGCGTTTTGCTTCGTTGTTTATACCGCGTATATCGAAAGAACAATTTGCATGCTACGGTCTTCCTGTCCAATTATAATTTAGGTGCCTTGAAGGCTAGATAGTAAATAGGCTTTTATAAACTAATGCGCTTCACCATCAACGATTGCATCACTGCTTACCATCAGGTGGGACCGCAGTCAAGCCGGAAAGAAAAACTGGGCAAGAGCGAGTCGGGCTCGCGCACTGAGGATTCCGTACAAACCACAGAAATCATAATTATTAAGATTTCTGTGGTACAAACTTACCTATGTAAATATTTCAATTTCCGAATGGAGTTTCGAAGATTTTTTCAGAATCATATTGTTTTTTTGACGTAACTATATTTTTTTTTATACCTTGCTTTATGCCAAATTTCAGAATTCAGGGTCAACGGGAACCCTATGAATTTTGATTCCCTTGATAGTGTCTAAATACACGTTTTTTGCGACATAAACATCCTTATCTTTTTTTTTCGTTAACTTAGAAGTTTGATTTTTTCAGAGCTTCAAGGGACCGCAGATCTGAGTATACGATTTCAATTTGAACTCGATACCTTCATACGTTCCCGAGATAAAAGGTCTTGACAGACAGACAGACGGACAACAAAGTGGAAGTTATAGGATTATAAGGGTTCCGTTTTTTTCCTTTTGAGGTACAGAACCCTAAAAAAGAACGTACAGATAAAGTATCAGGGCAACATTACGACATATCCTAGCTCGCTAGACCGTGAGAAGTCCTTGGATGATTTCCAACCTTAACGAAATAAAAACACAGTTCACATTAGAATAAAAACATCAAAATGATTACAAAACAAGTAATGCCTCAAAAAGGAAAGAAACTCCGCAAAAATTTACCCAAAATTGCAACTTTAATACAACATAATATTTCAAATGATATTACTATTGATATTGGTTGAGTCCGTTTTTTTATGTAAATAGAAGCATTGGGGTGGATCGCAAGGTACCCGGGTAAGGTCAAGCCTTCTTGTACAAATTGAAAGGGCAGAGGGCCCTTTCCTTATTTTTCATATGGTTTTATTCCGTTGGTAAAATGCGGATCATAAGAAAGGTATTTTAAAAATTACTTTCGTTGGCCTCGTAAATGTTAGCTCACGTCAAACTAATATTGTAAAGATTTGTCCTTCATGCTCAAACGGCTGTATGAATATGGTTGAAATTTAGCACACGGGTAGACCATATATGGCCAGCAGGTCTTTTTTTTTTGTTCTCGAGGGGAAACCTTCGAAAGGCGCCCGGAGTTTGGGGATAAGTCCGGGGAGTGTGGGATTTTTGCCGCACTAAAACCACCCCGGTGATCACCATCAGCACATATAGAAGGGGCGCCGTTACCTCTTAAAAGGTCTCAAGATACAGGCACCGCCTAGTTTGGGGACCATTGTAATAATTCTGGTAAAATATAACTCCTGTTACCGCTAAGCAATAAAAAAATAGGCTTTACCTATGTTTAAGAAAATATTTGTAACAATGGTGAAATAAAGTTATTATTATTACCATTCCGGAACCCCCTTAGTGCAACGCCTGTTAGGGCACATCCCTGAGGAGACTGAACAACGGTCTTCCCTGACCCTCTTTGTGCACGGTAGCACGTGATCACTGTGCCACCGTCTTCCTTGGAATCACTCGATAGGCGGGCAGAGTCCCCACTCTGCACGCTCGTGGTTCCAATGGCCAGCAGGCCTAGCCAAGTTCCAACCGTTTCTTTCTACAGTTCGTAACGCCTTCGATTCCTTGGTTCTGACCACGTGATTTAACGTTAAGATGATGACTGTCATTTCCATGCATTTGAAGTTTTTTACTAGCTTTAACGATTGTAGATTATTTACTTGGCTAAGCCCTCTGGAATAATAATACTTTGTATCCAGAGAGTATAATATGTTCCCTTGGGACAATTTCCTTTTTATCCAGGGAATATAGTATATTCCCTTGGGAAAATTTTCCCTTTATCCAGGGAGTATAATATGTTCCTTTGGGACCATTTTCCCTTTATCCAGGTAGTATAATATGTTGCCTTGGGACAATTTTCTTTTTATCCAAGGAGTATAATAATTATGTTCCCTTGGGACAATATTTTTTATCCAAGAAGTATAATATGTTCCCTTAGGACAATTTTCTAATTACATGTGGGTGAAGCCGCAGGCCGCAGCTAGTATGTTCTGAAAGCGGTTTCGCCCGCGTGAAAGTAGGGTCCTCCGTACAAACTTTGGAACCCCGTTTTATCCATTTAGGGAGAGAATTTTGAAAAACCCTCTCTTAGTGCTCGCCTTAGATGTAAAAAAAAGTTTTGTAAAAATTTTATGCTCCTACCCCCAGTAGTGGGCTATGCGTTGATATGTCAGTCAGTTTCTCCTTTAATATTATATACTCCTTTTATGGTCTATCTATTGTATAAAAAAGCGAAATACCACTCAATGATTAATCACGAAATCTCAGAAAATATAACACCAACAAACTTAAAATTTGGCAGTTAAGTTCCATATAGGGTGAAGACATCCGCTAAGAACGGATTTTCCGAAATTCACCCCCTAAAGGGATGAAACTGGGGTGGAAAATTTGTATGGAGAAATCGACTTTCAGGCGGGCGAAGCCGCTGGCAGAAGCTAGTATATTATATAGACTAGCATTATATAAACATACACATACACATACCTACATAGTATACATTACAAGTATATACAAACTCTTGTCTTTATTACTTTATTTAACTTAAGAAATTATTCTTTTAGTAATTCGAAAAATGAGCCAAAGACACTCTAAGTCTCCTGTACTCAATAAATCCTTTTACCCGACCTCCAAGACAAGTCTAAATAAATAATATAGTAAATAAGATAAACAAGAGAATCCACTTGTGCTATGACAATAATAATATACTTCGTAAAACTGATTTCCCCCAGGGTTCCGCAGTCGGGGCACCGATGGCATTGACTTGCTATCGCGCACTATAGACGGAGAGGTTTCGATCCACATAACTTGTGCTACTGTATCTAATAAATACTTAACTGTATTATCTATATCTTGTGGGAGGCCTTCCAACGCTGCATTTTCTGGTGCGCGGTCGCCATTCTAGAACCTTTCGGCCCCATCGACCGTCCGTTCTGCGAGCAATGTGCCCTGCCCACTGCCACTTTAGTTTGGCGATTCTTCGGGCTATGTCGGTGACCTTGGTTCTCCTGCGGATATCTTCATTCTTTATGCGATCACGCAAGGAAACTCCGAGCATAGCCCTTTCCATTGCCCTTTGGGTGACTATGTGAGGCCTATGTCCAGCAGTGGACTTCTTTCGGCTGAAATGATGATGATGATTATCTATATCTATACTTATAATAAATCTGTAGTAGTGAAAATTCTGTACATTGAAAATATCAAAAAAATAAACGGCACGGTGTGTTACTAGACCGACACCGAACCCAAAAATGTGATTAAAAATTTTTTGTCTGTCTGTCTGTTTAGGCATCACGCAAACACTACCGGTTCGATTACGATGAAACTTGGTATAATTATTCTTTAATATCCTAGGCACCACACTGGGTACTTTTTATCCCGGAAAAGTATATACAGTAAAAAACAAACTTAATTTTGCGGCTCGATCCCTAGACCTGATTACTGTACCAACCGCAAATAATAAGTTTGTCGTAGGTTACGTCACCCGCGAGAGTGTTCTGTGTGGATGGATTCACCAAGGGGCGCTGCACATGGCTAAGATACTATAATATTTTATCTTAAGATACAATATCGCTCGCCATACAATTCAATGGACTATCACAGACGACGAAGATCATAAATAATATTTTATATTTTTGTATCTCAAAAAACCTAATAAAACCATTTTCGACTTCTACGCAGACGAAGTCGCGGGCAAAAGTTGATATATAATATTATCTTTACAAAGTATAAATTAGCAACCCACACTGGGTCCATGTGGTAGATTGCGGTCCATTCCCCCTCAAACTAAAAAACGCGAATTTTCATGCGTTTTTCACCAATATAAAAAATGATTCATGAAGAAGGTCATCATCATCTTCATGCCCTTGTCCCGTGTTATTTGGGGTCGGCGCAACACGTTTTTTTCTTCCACTCTGCCCTGTCACTCGTCATGCTATCACTAACTTCCTTTTCTTTCATATCACTCTTCACACAATCCATCCATCTTTTCTTTGGTCTCCCTCTCCCTCTCCATCCATCCACATGTAAACTCATAACTCTTTTAGTAACATGCGTCTCATCCCTCCTCTTCACATGACCATACCAAGACAAACGATTCCCTTTCAACTTTTCAGTCACTGGCGCCACTTTCAAACTTCCCCTAATATATTCATTTCTCACTTCTATTGTTACAAATGTTTTGGTTTCTGAAATAAACAATTTTGTATTTGTATAAACAATTTTTTTTTTGTATCACTTTATCCATTCTCGTCACACCACACATCCATCTTAACATTCTCATCTCCGCTACGTGCAATCTTTTTTCATCCGTTTTTTTCACAGCCCAACATTCTGACAGGCCTTATCACGGACTTGTAGATCTTACCCTTCCGAAGGTCTAGCTGAATATTATAGGAGGGAAACGAGAATTTCAAAGATTTGTACCCTTGCGAAACAAGTTTACTATGTGAGCTCGACAAACGCATGTAGAATTAACGCTTGCGCGACAAGACTGTACCTATTGAGATACACCTAAGCTTGTGAGACCCACTGAAACTCGACATTACTCTAGTGCAACATGAAGAATTAACATATTTTAGGGCACCCCGACACGCACAGGTTAGACTAGGTCGTGGTTATAAGGGTTCCATACCTCAATAGAAAAAAACGGAACCCTTATGGGATTTATTTATTTATTTTAAACTTCATGCAACATAAAGTACAAAGGCGGACTTAATGCCTTAGGCATTCTCTACCAGTCAACCTAGGGTAGTGAAGAGACAATATGGTAGGTGCATAAAAACTTCTGAGTTAACGAAGGAAAAAGATACGGCCGTATATGTCGCAAAAAACGTGTATTTCAACACTCTCAAGGAAATCAAAATTCATAGGGTACTTCCCAACCAGAGAACCTAAAGTTTGCATAAAGTAAGGTCTTATAGTACAAGTATAGGAATAAATCTGAAAACAGTAAATTTGTTGTAACCTACGTCACAAAAATGTAATTTGTACGGAACCCTTAGCGCGCGAATCCGACTCTTTTTTTATAACCACCCAAAATTAGGAGCTGCGCAGGGCGGAGCTCCGTTGAGCTAACTTGACAAGGTAGTGTTAAACTGCTGTAATAAACTGACTGGTCTGTTGGTCTAGTTGTCAGTGGCCCTTACTGCTATGCCGGAGGTCGGGGTTCAATTCCCACCCAGGACAAATGTTTGTGTGATGAGCATGATCATTTGTTCTGTGTCTGGGTGTAATTTATCTATAATATGTATGTATTTAGAAATATATAAGTATGTATATCAGTAGTCTAGTACTCATAACACAAGCTCTGCTTAGCTTGGGACTAGACGGCGTTGTGTGACAGTGGTGGAATAAAAAAAAAAACTGGACTAACGCACTATCGAATTACAGTGCTCACACAAGTAGTAGTCACACAATTGTTTGTCGCACTACCTCAGTCTCGCACTATCGTAGTATCTAAACTACTGCCTCATCTCATCGCTCAGTCACGTAGTCAGAACAAAGGAATAGGAGGCGTGGCCGACTCGAGGCGATCAAAGAAAAGAGAATCGAGACGAAATGGTTGTAACTTGGCTAGGGGGGCTTTTTTTTCGGTGGGAAAATCATCTTATGACATCCCCCGCTCCTGGGCGGGGCGGGAGATAGTGTCAAACTTTTACTGACTAAAAACCCACTCCTGTTCCGTCGTTGCCTTTCGTACCGCGGCCGAGTCTTCCTTTCAGAATCAGACCCTAGGCCCCAGTGGTCTTCGACCCTGCTGGGCCCCTATAGTTGCTGACATCTCCTTGAGGCGCGCGTGGAACAATACGCGCCGTCGACAACTTGGGCTCGGTCCGGACGGTTACCGGACGGTCGGACGGCGAGCCACCCATTGCTCACCGTCCTCAAGCCCGCGCCTATTGTGGCCGGAAATCGGGATCGGAGTCCCGGCGGCGGCTGGGGCGTGGCTAGGGGGGGCTGTGTTACGTTCGTTGAGTGCGAGTGTTTTTACGTTAACTCGATCGAAACGTTTACTTCTTTTCGCTCTCTGATTGGTTAAGAGCTTGGAGCGGGCCAATTGGAACATTGAACATCATAAACGTGTCGTTCGCTTTTACGTAGAATAAACTCGCACTAGGCACTCCGTTTCTGTGTTCGTTTGTCTACTCTACTTCTACTAGCGTGGGCAGAGCAACGCCGTGTCCTCGAAGGGGCGATCGACGGCGGCGATCTCTCGCGCCGGCGTTGGTACAGGTCATGGTAGGCGCATGGTGCGAGGCGGAGTGGCAGGCGATCGCCTCCTTCTGCGCAGCAGAAATGCTAGCAAAGTAAGCGGCCGATCGCGTGAGGCAACGGTCCTCACACCCCAACCGCCGCCGGGATTCCGATCCCGATTACCGACCACCGTAGGCGCGGGCTTGCGAACGGCGAGCAAAGGGTAGCCCGCCGTCCGACAGTCCGGACCGAACCCAAGACGTCGATGGCGCGTACTGTTCCACGCGTGCCTCAAGGAGATGTCAGGAACTGTAGTGGGCCCAGCAGGGTCGAAGCCTACAGGGGGCAAAGAATCTGATTCTGAAAGGAAGACTTGGCCCTCGTACGAAAGGCAACGAAGGAACAGGAGTGGGTTTTTAGTCAGTACCTAACAGTCTGATATTATCTCCCGCCCCGCCCAAGAGCGAGTGATGTTATAAGATGATTTTCCAATACAAACTACTACTAGCGTGATGTCGAGCTTCTGTTTGTCGCACAAGCGTGCATTTGAACTATGTTGAGACGCAGTACGATTTTGTCGCACGCGCGTTAATCGCACATCGATTTGTCGAGCTCACGTAGTAAGTACACTCTTGGGAAGCTGGGGCGGGGATCATGGACTAGCCGGGATCATGAATGGCGTAACAGCTCCCATGATCCCCGGTCTAAGTGTGGGAGGGAACACCGGGGTGGTTTTTAGCCAGTAAGAGTCTGACAGACCCCATCGCCTGCCCCAGGCGAAGGACATCCATGAGGATTTTCCACCCCGGCAACAAAAAAAAGGGTCCTAGTCACACAAATATTATAAAAGCAAAAGTTTGTGAGTGTGTATGTTTGTTACTCCTTCACTCTCAAACGACTGAACGGATTTGGTTGAAATTTAGCAAAAGGATAGACTATATCCTGAAATAAGAAATAGGATATTTTTTTATCTCGGAAGTAGGTTCCCTTGGTATAATTTTCCACATTAACGCGGGAAGCTAGTAATTAGACACTATATAATGGTACTTTTAATGAAAGTTATCGTAGTCCACGATTGGTATCTAATAAAAAACCTGTGAGAAAAAACATAATAAAACACCTAGAAAATCTATCAATTTAAACAACCACAGACTTTAATTCTGCCATCGGGAGTCGCAGGGTGATCCTTGGCCACCGCAGGCGCGGGCTTGTGGACAGTGAACAATAAGTAGCTCGCCGTCCAGCCGTTCAGTAAGAGCCGTTCGTCAACGACACGTAGATTTCCACTTACGTCTCATAAAGTTGTCGGCAAAACCGTAGGTAGCAAGTAGGACCGATGTCCGCTATGGCCGCGGGGAACTTTTGAAAGCGATACCGCGATCCTAGACAAAAGGGCAACTGAAGAACACTGGTGTGGTTTTAGTCGGTAAAAGTCTTACACTCCCTTTCGCTTCACCCTAGGCGAGACATTTAATCGGATGATGTAAAAAAACCTTTAATTCCATGATTTGAAATGTAATTTAACTTTATAATATCATTAATAAAATGTCACTCCATAAATCGGCTTTGCGTGCTACCGATAAAATATTCATAATTGGTTTTAATCGATTACAAAATCGAGATCCAATAAATCGAGTGGAGTATCGATTTGGGAAATAATCGAGTCGTTCACCGTCGTCTGCTTCATACATAATTCATAGTTTCCATGTATATTTAATGCATTTTCAGGGTTTTCCTGGCTGAAGTGTGAACGACTAGCGTGGATAATATTTTTGACATGGTACTGCTTTCAACAATATTTCGATCAAGAAGTAAATGATATCAAACTAGCATTTTTCCAGCGACTTTGTTCGCGTGAATTTTTTCATAAAAAAACTTGAACTACCCCTTTAACCGTATTTATTTATTACATTAGAGAGAGCAGTGGTGGCCGAGTGATAACGGCCCTGACTTAGAAGTTGTAAGTCGCGGGTTCAAACCCAGCCAGGCGCATTACTTTGTGTAATTTATTTCATCACCACTGCTCTCAAAACGTTGAAGGAAAACATCTTGAGGAAACCGGCATGTCCTAGAACCAAAAATTTGAAGACATGTGACATCCACCAACCCGCACTGGGCCCGCGTGGTGGATTACGGCCCATTCCCTCTCCTAGAGAGGAGGCCTGAGTCCCAGCAGTGGGAACATTATAAGGCCGACTATGCTATGCTATTTATTACATACTTTACTGTACACCTCATGATGTGGACAGGATAAACATTTGCAAAAACTAAGTGTACAATGGGCGGTCTTATCCCAAACAACCTTGGGATAGACTAAACGAAGGAGATAGTTGTTTTTTTTTACTTTATTTTGAAGGTTGTTCTGAAAAACTAATTTATGACAGTATATCTTTATTATGAAAATAAAAATTGTGCCTAGTTTTAAGTTATTCTATCATCATCATCATTTCAGCCGAAAGACGTCCGCTGTTGGACATAGGCCTCCCCCAAATGACACCACAATGACCGGTTCTGTGCGTCTCGCATCCATCGAATTCCCGTGACTGTCACCAGCTCATCGGTCCACCTTGTGGGCAGCTATCCATCGCTGCGTCTACCGGTACGTGGTCGCTATTCCAGAACCTTTCGTCCCCATCGACCATCTGTTCTGCGAGCAATGTGCCCTGCCCACTGGTATTTAAGTTTGGCGATTCATCGGGCTATGTCCGTAACCTTGGTTCTCCTGCGAATATCCTCATTCTGACGCGATCACGAAAGGAAACTCCGAGCATAGCCCTTTCCATTGCCCTATGAGTAAGTTTAAGTCTTCTGATAAGGCCCATTGTAAGCGACCACGTTTCGGAGCCATATGTGTAGTAGTTATTCTATATATCCAAGAAATAAGAATCGTTAATACAATCTTTAAAAAAGAAACCCCTAAAATCGTCTTATAAGGGTAGCTTTGAAAAACAAATAAGGAAAGCCTTCATTATTAATTTAAGTTATTTAGTGTTCGTGCTCATTTTCAAATATATTGCTCCACGGAATAAGATTTGGCATACAAACGATATTCCCCCTTTTCAACATCTTAAAGCTTGAATTTTTAAAAACCCCTTCTTAATGCTCGCCTACGTCATAAATGAATCTTTGGGCAAAATTTCATGTTCCTAGTCCCAGTAGTTTTGGCTGTGCGTTGATATGTCAGTCAGTGAATTTCTCCTTTTATATATATGTAGAGATTTCTTAAGTAAAGAAAATTGAATTTATGTATCAGATATTATGAAACTACTATCCAGGTAAATGGATAGAAAAAGTAAATAAAAAAGTCGACTACATAATAAATAAGGTTTTTAAGGAAGCAGGCTTTTAAGACTATATAAAAAATAAATAAAAGAAAAGCAGTTAAGGAGACGTAAACCATCACACTACGAACGTTTCCTAGTTTGCACACTAGGTGTTTAACGTGATACTAAGAAGGCTAGATGGTAAGCGGAGTTGCAATCATTGATGGTCAGGCGCACTAGTTTATTAAGAACCTATTCACTGTAGCCTTGAAGACACCTAAATTATAGTTGGACGGGAAGACCGCAGCAGGCAAATTGTTCCAGTCTTTTGATGTACGCGGTATAAACGACGAAGCGAAACGCTTAGTCCGGACCGTTGAAATTTCAACAACGTAAGGGTGGATACTCGCTGTTCGTCGGGTCGTCCGATGGTAGAAAGGAGATGGCGGAATCAAGTCATGCAATTCCAATTTACTACATCACGCTATTAAGATTTTCCGGCTACACTATGTATAACCCCTATGTACTTGTGAAAAACCTCTTTATGCGAAAATATACAGTTGGAACAGGGTAACAATCTTTTATTTCCTCCCTGGTTCCATCTGAAGCCCTGTGCGGACCCTGGCTGGTCATCAGCTAGTCGAACATGAATCAAGCTGAACTAATGAATCAAATTATAAATAATTCTAGCCTTCTTACTATCACGTTAAACACTAGGGAACAAAATGGCCCCCAACATGACGCATAACGCAGTTAAATTGCCCAATATGTCCCGCGGCTCGTGAATGCGTTATAAAATGGTGGGGAGCAAGTTGCGGGACACATGGCAACGTTGAAGGGTCATGTAGATCGAGCGTTGCTCGTTATGTTGCGGGACATTTTGTCTTATTGTAACTGAGGCTTAATTCGTTGGCATTACAAGCATTTACGTGTGCGTATATATGCTTGCAACTTCTTTACGCTTTAACGGCTGCGCTGATTTAGATGAAATTTAAGGGCCACACGCGTAGGCCATGTCCTGGAGACCGCACATCATCGTCATCATCATCATTTTAGCCGATATACGTTCACTGCTGGACATAGGCCTCCCCCAAATGTCGTCACAATGAACGTTCCTGTGCGTCTCGCATCCATCGGATTCCCGCAACCTTGACCAGGTCGTTGGTCCACCTTGTAGGGGGCCTTCCAACACTGCGTCTTCCGGTACGCGGTCGCCACTCCAGAACCTAATCTACCCAAGGACCGCATATAGGTTACTTTAAATCTCGATAATATGTTTCCATGAAAAAAATGTATAGTTTCGTACGGGCAAAGCCACTGGCAAAACATAGTCATAAACTTTATGCTATACTAGCTTTTGCCCGTAACTTTGCCTGCGTGAATGTAGAAATTATAGGTAGGTATAGCTTATGTACTCAATAATAAAATAACATTCTACTGGTGAAATAATTAAAAAATCGATTAAGTACCTAGTTTTGCAGTTTATTCAAATCAAAATATTTTTTTTCTCTTTAAAATATTTGTATAAATTTTATAAAATCCAAAATTTGGTTATGATGGAGCGACATAGTCATTATTAACAAATCTCCAAAATAAAGATTAAAAAAAAACATTTGGATAGGTGATTTAATTAATATTAACTGATAAAAATCTAGCTGTCTGCAATCTAAACTCCTAAAATAAAACTAAGATTGCTAAGCTGGTACACATATAGCATATATAGCATAGTCAGCCTTATAATGTTCCCAATGCTGGGACTCAGGTCTCCTCTCTAGGAGATACAACAAAGTGATCCTATAAGGGTTCCGTTTTTTCCTTTTGAGGTACGGAACCCTTAAAAGTATCAAAGCTTCGAATACAAGTTGGAAACTTTATAATACAAAATAATGGCAACGTTGAACACTAGCAGTCGGCCTTGAAGTAATAGTAGCGGCTTCAACTTCAGCAGATCGATACAGTGTTACTTGTGTCAGACGCTATGCTTAACGCAAAATTACAGGTTTGACGGTGAAATTTTTACATTTTAAAAACGTCATTTTAAGGCCGACTTCTGATTAAATTATCAAAAGGCCACTCCAGCCCCCCTAGGCAAGTTACGATCATTTCGTTTGCGTCGAACGCCTCGAGTAGGCCACGCCTCCGATTCCTCTGTTCTGACGTTATCTCAACGCTCAGTCACGTGGTCAGAACAAAGGAATAAGAGGCGTGGCCTACACGAGGTGTTTGACGCAAACGAAACGATCGTAACTTGACTAGGGGGGCAGATGATAAGATTGTAAGATAATTATTTTGCAAATATGGGTAAAAAAACACGATGACATAAAAATATTACCAGCATCAGCCATATTTAACCAGAAGGCATGCAAACCACCACAGTGTTGTCTTTTTTAACCCAAAGGTTGACTGGAAGAGAATGCCTTGTTGCATTAAGTCTGC
The DNA here is from genome assembly GCA_949316375.1 of Mythimna vitellina. NCBI lineage: Eukaryota > Metazoa > Arthropoda > Insecta > Lepidoptera > Noctuidae > Mythimna > Mythimna vitellina. The sequence goes on along the minus strand of OX438709.1, from coordinate 2,864,096 downwards.
CTATGTACCACTACTGTACGTGAAGTTTAAATAAATAAAAGTAAAATATGATGCTATTCTTTCTTTTAAAAAAAAGTTTGACCCACACTAGGTCCTACCTCCTGTATCGTAGATGCGTTCACATACATGTAAACTCATACAAGACACACTACTATCTATAGGCCATACAAATATTTGTTCCGCGAAGGAATCGAATTTGAGACACGCAGCCAATTGATCAACCTCTGCCCAAAACGAATCCTGCATTTTGTTACAAGATACTTTCGATAATATTGGACTTTAAAAAATCATCTCCTCAATTCCTCTTACGAGCACGGAACCCTAAAAACACAAAAACCTTTCACTTCATATTGCCCTTTTTTTCTGACCGAATGCCATTTTTTCAAGAACGTCATCACTATCTATTTTTTTTTAAATAGCGTGTCTTCAACATAGTCTTTAATCTTGCATACACTCTCTTGATAAGGACTCGCTTGATGTGGGTTTTGAACTTTCTGGATTCTGTAACCGACTTTGTCAACTTGTTTTATAAGCGTGTTATTTATGAGGGGTGACTTGTGTGTTTAGCTAATTTCCATTTGGGTATTAAAATTTCATGATTATAACGTTTAAAAAACGTGTGAAATATTTAAAATTGCTGGTAAACGATTTTAAATTAATGCAGTGTCTGGATTATGATTAAATAGTCCATTAAAAAAGGACCGATTTAAGGGTGGGCGTTTTCTAACTGGCTATCAGGTACATAATGTTATTGTTTTGAATTTGAATTTCTGCATGTTTGTTCCTATATTGCGTAAATTATGTGTACCAGCTACGTGTGAGTGGTGGTGGCCGAGTGGTAACAGCCCCGACTTATGAGTTATAAGTCGCGGGTCCAAACCTAACCAGACGTATTACTTTGTGTAATTTATTTCATCACCACTGCTCTCAAAACGGTGAAAGAAAACATCGTGAGGGAACTGATATGTCCTAGAACGAAAAAATCGAAGACATGTGACATCCACCAACCCGTACTGGGCCCGCGTGGTGGATTACGGCTCATTGTCTGTCAAGACCCTTTATCTCGGGAACGCGTGAAGGTATCGAGTTGAAATTAAAACTATATATTCATGTCTGCGGTCCCTTGAAGCTGTGAAAAAATCAAACATGTGAGTTAACGGAAAAAAGATACGGCCGTTGATGTCGCAAAAAGCGTATATTTCGTCACTCTCAAAGGAATCAAAATTCATAGGATACTTTCTGTTTACCTAGAATCCTGAATTTTGGCATAAAGCTTCATAAAACAAGTCATCATCATCTTCCTGCCCTTATCCCGTGTTATTTGGGGTCGGCGCAACACGTTCTTTTCTTCCACTTTGCCCTGTTACTCGTCATGCTATCACTAACTTCCTTTTCTTTCATATCACTCTTCACACAATCCATCCATCTTTTTTTTGGTCTCCCTCTCCCTCTCCATCCATAACACAAGTTGTTGCAAATTTGTAGTTACGTCACAAAAAAAAAACTTTTCTTGCGATTCGGAAAAATCTTCATAACTCAATTCGTGAATTTTAAACTGTTTTCATAGTTAAGTTGGTACGGAACCCTCAGTGCGCGAGTCCGGCTCGCACTTGCCCAGTTTTTTTACCTTTTGAAAGCCACTGTATAGCGGGGTGAGTAGAAACAAAACTTTGATTAGGATTTTGACTTTACTATTTTATTTATTTATTTAATAAAACTTTATGCACTAGTAATGAACACTGTACAAAGGCGGACTTAATGCCTTAGGCATTTTCTACCAGTCAACGACTTTGAATCTCAAAATAGTTAAAAGTATTAGAATTAATGCTATTGTTTAGTCACAGCGTCGATTGGAATCTATCAAGTTACGTACGAAAATGAATCTTTCTAACGAAAATGTTCGTGCAATAATTTTCTACAACTTTAGAAGAGGCCTGACACGGCTTCAGTGTTTTGAAGAGCTAACATCTGTGTTCAGTGATAAAGCCCCATGTCTGCAGACTGTCGAATGTTGGTATTTAGAATTCCAGCGTGGACATACTAGTGTTAGTGACAAATCTCGCGAAGGACGCCCAAAATCCGCCTTCACTGAAGATAACATCATTGCTGTGAGAGAACTAATTCTCGAAGATCGTCATATGACGTATCGAGATATAGAGGCTCTATTAGGCATCTCAGGAACAACCACTTAGAAGATCTTGCATGAAGCGCTTGGTGTGAGAAAGCTAGTTTGCCGTTGGATACCGCATCTGCTTTCCGACGACCACAAGGCGGCCAACGTCAGATGGTGTAAGAAAATTCTGCAAAGGTTCAACCGAGGAGAATCAAAGTCAAATCACGTCTACGACATCATCAGTGGTGACGAATCTTGGATCTATGCCTACGATCCTGATTCCAAACAACAATCTACAGTCTGGGTCTTTCAAGACGAGCCAAAGCCGACTAAACTTGTTCGTTTTCGAAGCACTTCAAAGAAGATGATGACCACGTTCGTTGAAAAAACCAGTCATGTTACGACTATTGCACTTGAAGATCGTAGAACGGTTAATGCAGAGTGGTATACCACAGTTTGTTTACCACAAGTCATCGCCGAACTTCGAAAATCTAACTCAAAGCGACGCATCATCCTGCACCACGACAACGCAAGCTCACACAGAGCTCGTCAAACGATTGAGTATTTGAAGCAGGAAAAAGTAGAAATTCTTGACCATCCTCGATACAGTCCTGACCTAAGCCCTAACGATTTCTTTACATTTCCTAAAATTAAGAAAAGTCTTCGTAGTCAAAGGTTTCAGTCCGGTGAAGAAGCAGTCGACGCTTTCAAGTCAGCCATTTTGAACACCCCCACTTTAGAGTGGAATAAATGTTATAATAACTGGTTTGAGCGAATGGAAAAGTGTATTAAGCTATGTGATGAATACTTTGAAAAACAATAAAAAGTACTATAAGGTTTTAGTTGTGTTTTTTTCTTCAAACGACAAAACTTAAAAGGCATGAGAGATAGATAGATATTCTTTATTGTACACCAAAAATACAATTTACATTAGGAAATTAACATTAATAGGGTGTCACAATGGGCGGTCTTATCGCTAAAAGAGATTTTTTACCATGCCTCGCATGCCTCGTAGTCTCACTCTTAGCGCTCTACGCTGACGGATGGGTGACCGAAAATGTTTTCATCAATACAAAGCTGCTTTATTCCTGAGTGACATAGGCTATATTTTATGTATGCGGGCAAAGCCGCGGCTAAGCGCGGCGCGGGAAGCTAGTGTTTTATATCTCTGATAAAATATCCCTTGCTCGTAGCAACCGAATCTTATAACAACTTATCAATACCACAATGCCCACCAATCATAATAAACATGTCCAACCTAGAAACAACCAAAGCATAGTAAATCACACTTATAGCCAGTTATAGCTCCACACGTGGGCTGCCTTCCGTCACCCGAAATAGCCCGAGGAGAGAGAGGGTGCCTAGCTCGCTTTTTGTAAATGTTTACAATTCCTATGCCCTGTGTTTGTGAGGGCTATTTCGGGATTGTTGAACTTAGAGACCATAGATTATAGAGTAATGGAGGAGAATGGTATGTTGATACATTGGTAGGTAAAGCTTTGGGCGTAGGCATTGATGTTTGAAGGTTTGAAAACTTTAAAGTTTTTATTTTAGAAAATGCATTTTTTTATTGGGTTGGAAAACGCGCTGTAGAGGATTGGGCTCGGTCCGGTCAACTACCGGACGGCTAGCTACCCATTGCTCGACGTCCGGAAGCCCGCGTCTGGTAGTACCGTGGCTGGAAGTCGAGGTTTTTTTTTTATTGGGTGGGAAAATCATCCTTATGACATCCCCGCTCTTGGGCGGAGCGAGAGATAGTGTCAGACTTTTACTGACTAAAAACCCACTCCTGTTCCTTCGTTGCCTTCGTCCCAGGGCCCCGGGTAGAAAATACATTTAAAGAATCAGTAATTTTGTAATCGAGAGGTCCGTCAGGTAAGGATCGAGTCCGAGACATCGACAGCGCATAATATTTCACGCACGCCTCAAAGAGATGTTAATAAAACCTTAGGCGTCCCACACAGCCGATGCCCACTAGGGCCCCAGGATTTTTGGGTTACATAGTTGTGGAACGCAGAGGGCAACTGAATACAATTTGATTTAGTTTTGACAATTTTGTATTCGGTGATATTGCATTATTGAGATATTTGAGACAATTATAAATTAGTAAATTTTGTTTTTTTTTTCGTGACATTGTATTAATTTTTTATATATATTTTGACATTTTGTATAATTTTTAATTGATTTAATTTTGAGATTATACATATATTGCATCGTTATTTTGTATGCCTTTCGGCGGAACATAGGATGGACCAACCATTATATATATATATATAAGATCATTGTACCCTTTGTTCACAAAATTAATAAATGAATTGAATTGAAGGACAAAGGTTATTGACACAAACAATTATTTTACACTGTAAAATTTGAAGCTTCTGAGCTAGGTAGAAACCTATATTACAGAAGTCAGTGTATTCTCCCATTAGTGTCACTTAATTATCGAAGTTGAAGTGACCCTTCCTTAAATTAAATTTACAAACAAAAAGTGTACCTAAGTGAAAATAAAAATTAAAATAATAATAAAAATACTAATAACTACCGGAGATTTATCGAATAACTACCGGAGATTTATTGTGAAGTCGAATAACTACCGGAGATTTATTGTGAAGTCGAATAACTACCGGAGATTTATTGTGAAGTCGAATAACTACCGGAGATTTATTGTGAAGGATGGCACGGTTGACATCTGTCGGGCATGTCACCGTCCGGGAGAATCAATTCGTCACATAATCTCTGGTTGTTCTCGTCTAGCTAACGGAGAGTACTTGCATAGGCACAACCTAGTAGCCAGAATTATCCATCAGCAACTTGCTCTGAAATACTCTCTTGTGGAATCGGAAGTGCCGTACTACAGGTATGAGCCCGACCCAGTTCTTGATAATGGTCATATCACTTTGTACTGGGATAGGTCCATCATCACTGACAGGACTATTGTAGCCAATAAGCCTGATATAGTGGTGGTGGACCGAAACGAGAGGCGTGCAATGATTGTTGACATTTCCGTTCCACATGACGAGAACCTCGTGAAAGCCGAGAAAGATAAACAAATTAAATATATTGACTTGGCTCGCGAGGTTGTCGACATGTGGGATGTGGACTCAGCGATCATTGTACCGATAGTCGTGTCGGGCAATGGCTTAATAGCCAAGAGCCTCGACCAACACCTTAGGAGGCTCGCGTTAGGCGGCTGGATCAAGGGCTTGATTCAGAAAGCGGTACTCCTGGACACGGCTCGTATTGTTAGGAGGTTCCTTTCTCTGGAGCCCTGACCGCCGGTAGCTTGGACCCTGTTCCCGATACCGGTGGGGTACTATTTTTTATATTTTTAAATGTTTTTTTTTTGTATCTTTTTGTTTAAGAAAAATATTTAAAAATGTAATTAATATGTGTTTAAAGTGAATAAGGAAAATACTAAAAAAAAACGTTGGGTTTTTAATCATTAATAATCTGACATGTTCCCTAGAGCGGGTGAAGTAATTTGATGACTTCCAACATCAAAAAAAAAATGGCGGCATGATTTTATTTTAGAGTAATTAAATCGTAATTCGTATTTGTTTTTTGTCGTTGTGGAAATGTTCAAACAACTCCCCCTGAAGCCTTGAACTTTCTAAGCGTTCCAAAAATGTACGTGTAATCTAGGTGTGTTGAATACGCATACAAGTGGATAGGCGTTCTCATTATAGAATTATGACCACGTGGCATCGCGAATCAGCCTGTCAGTTTTTGCTGCATCGAAACATAGCTGTCCTGTGCCCCCCACCGCTGTGGTGCTTCTCATTATGCAACACATTATACGGACTAGCGTTCCTGTGTTCGCGTACCCAACTACGCGTTATTCAAAACATTGGAACGCTTAGTTTTTACAAGTCTTAAGTCTTTGCGTTCCAAGGCAGGTGACTTTTTGTATACCACATCCCTGGCAGGTATTGAAACTAGTAGGCTTCTTTTTTTTTTTTTTTTTAGGTGGGAAAATCATCTAATGACAAATCCCGCCCTTGGGCGAAGCGGGAGATAGTGTCAGACTTTTACTGACTAAAAACCCACTCCTGTTCCTTCTTTGCCTTCATCCCGGGGCCCCGGGCTTCGCTTTCACACTACCCGTGGCCCCAGAACTAGTAGGCTCCTGTGTTTCAAATGACCATTTCATTCGTAACTGATGTGATGCAAATAACACAACTCTTATTTCCCTATCACAATAACATAATAAAGCAGACCGATGTATGTGTGTATGTGGACCGATAACCTGCCCCCCTAGCCAAGTTACAACCGTTTCGTTTCGATTCTCTTTTCGTTGATCGCCTCAAGTCGGCCACTCCTTCGATTTCTTTCTTCTGACGTCATCTCAACACTCAGTCACTTGGTCAGAACAAAGGAAGGGCTGGTCAAGGTCGCGAGAATCCGATGGATGCGAGACGCACAGGATCGGTCGTTATGGCGACGCTTGAGGGAGGCCTATGTCCAACAGTGGACGTCTTTCCGCTGACATGATGATGATGATATGAAAAAGTTTGCTCTTTCACGATCGAATGGCTGAACGGATTTAAATAATATTTAGCACACGAGTAGACCAGGTCCTGGAGTAAGTGGCAGATAATTCCACTCCTTAGCTGTACGCACAGTGAATGTGTTCTCAAAACGTTATACGACTTTTTCTCAGGTGGTGGACATGCGCTGGGGCGTCCGAGATGAAGCTACAGATGATCACATGACTACAGAACTCTGTATGAGGGAGATCAAGAACTGCCAGCGTTTGTCCATGGGGCCTAACTTTGTGGTGTTCCTTGGACAGAAATATGGTTACAGGTACCAATCTAACCAATAATAACCAGTAACCAATCTTGGATAAAATTGCTCATAACATAATTATATTCTTTTTAATTGATTTAAACTAGTGCTTGACTGCGATCCCACCTGATGGTAAGCAATGATACAATCGTTGATGGTGAGGCGCACTGGTTTATTACGAGCCTATTCACTCCAACCTTAAAGACACCTAAATTATAATTGGAAGAGTAGGAAGACCGCAGCAGGCAAATCGTTCCAGTCTTTTGATGTACGCGGTATAAACGACGAGGCGAAACCCTTAGTTCAGACCGTAGAGGTTCAAGATAAGGGTGGAGACTCGCCGTAAGTCGGGTTGTCCGATGGTAAAAAGGAGATGGTGGAATCAAGTCATGCAAATCCCGCGCACACTCTCCAAAATGCATCCTGTAAAATACCGAAAGGCTGGCTAACCTACGCCTGGAGCATAGGCTTAGTCAGGCTTTAAAATAATTATAATAAGAAACTTGTAATTAAAAATTATCCAACAGTTATTTATTATTGCATGATGCAATTTTAGTTTTTTGGGGTTCCGAACCTCTAAAGAAAAAAAACGAAACCCTTCTGGGATCGCTTTGTTGTCCATCTGTCGGTCAAGACCCTTTATCTCGGGAACGCGTGAAGGTAACGAGTTAAAATTAAAACCATATACTCAAGTCTGCGGTATCTTGAAGCTATGAAAAAATCAGTAAACAAAAAAAAAGATAGCGCCGTTTATGTCGCAAAAAACGTGTGTTTCGACACTCTCAAAGGAATCAAAATTCATAGGAAACAAAATTCACCGTTGACCTAGAATACTGAAATTTGGCAAGAAGCAAGGTCTCAGCACAAGTAAAGGAAAAATTTGAAAACTGTAAATTTATAGTTACATCACAAAAAAAAACTTGTTAAGAATTGGAAAAATCTTCGTAAATCAATTCGGGAATCGAACTGTTTTCATAGGTAAGTTTGTACGGAACCTTCAGTGCGCGAGTCCGACTCGCACTTACCCAGTATTTTTATTTTAGGCAGAACTGTTTTCCTTTTATTTGTATCAAAAAGTAACTTACTCCAAAATCTAAAACAGAAAGTATATTTCTAATCTGTTCCAAATTAAGGGAGATTAGAAACCTTTCAAATCCGATGAAAGGGGAAACTGTGAAGTAACTGAAAAACTTACCAAGTTTAAGTCGAACACGAAGGGTTCCGTAATACAATACAAAAACTCCGACAAAGTGACGTTTTTAATATGGAGTTCCCCTTTATTTTTAACTTTAGATTAATTTTATTATTTTTTGTTGTAGCGGTAATAGAAGTACATATTCTGTGAAAACTCATAAAATTTAAGGTCAAGCCGTTTATGAGACGATAGGTGACAAACGCACGTACAGAAGAATTATATAAATACTAGCTTCTTCCAACTGCTTTGCCTGCGTGAAAGTAACTTTCTCCATACAAACTTTGGACCCCCGTTTTAAGGGGGCTTAGGGGTGGAGTTTCGTAAAAACTCCGTTCTTAGCGGATTTCTACACCCTAAGTATAAGGAATCTACCTGCCAAATTTTAAGTTTGTAGGTTTTATAGTTTCTGAGATATCGTGATTTGTATTTCGCTTTTATATATAAATATGTCGTGGCCAGATCTTAGAAATTGATCACTTCATGAAATGGCCAAGTAAATCTGACCAGATCGTTTTAAACGTTAAAGTTTGATGATATTTCAATCTTCGTTTGGCCTACTTTCTTTAGACCTTTTATTATCATTGAAATCCTACATCAAAGATATGGTCATACGAGGATTGACATATCATCAAATGTTAACGTTTCAACGATCTGGCCAGATTTAGTTTGCCATATCATAAAGTGATCAATTCTAAGACGACATATAGATTAAGATATTGTACAAAAAGAAACTCAGGATAACACACTGTTCAAATTAATCCAAAATTATTTCAGACCAATTCCCACATACGTCCTGTCATCAGAACTACAGATGTTGAAGGAAGAGCTGGTGGCTGGTGGAGTAGACGTCATCTTGATGGACACCTGGTACAAGAAGGACTCTAACGCTGTACCCCCCGTCTCCGTGCTGCAGCCCATTTCCTCCATATTGATCAATTTTAATAACAAGGTGAGCTTAGGCACAGGTTATTTGTAGAATAGGGGTCTTACCATGACGTTTTAAAATTTTAAGCTTGGGAGAAAGGAAGAGAAAATATTTTTTTTCGAGCGTGCGAACTAGATAGATTGATGGAGCTATACGTCCTATATAGCGCCCTATATGCTCCTTTAACCGTTCAGTTTAGGGCCTCAGTAACACCTGCACCAGCTTAGAAGTGGAATTCTCTGCCGATGTCAGTGATTCTTGTTAGCTACAACCTGAGGGTCACTTGTAAATGCAAAAACATGTTATTTTATTTAGGATTGGAAGGACTGGAACAATTTGCCTGCTGCGGTCTTCCCGTCCAACTATAATTTAGGTGTCTTCAAGGCTAGAGTGAATAGGCTCTTAATAAACTAGTACGCCTGACCATCAATGATTGCATCTCCGATTACCATCAGGTGGGGTTGCAGTCAAGCACTGGTTTATATCATTAAAAAAAAAGAACTTGCTTTCCTTTAAATCAACAATTAAAATCCCATAGAGCATTTAATATTCATCAGTTTTCTATAAAATTACAGAGAGTACCAAAACTCCAAGCTGAGGATCAAGCAGTGTGGTGGGACACCCTGGGTAAAATGCAGAAGCTGTTTCGGAAGGCTTCGTTACAGCTGTACAATGCTGGCAAGATTGATAAGGACTGTATGCACAATTATTTTATGTCTGGTAAGTTTCAAGAATAAATGAAATGAAATTCTTGCAATCTTGAGGTGTCTGCTCACTACACCGTACCATACTATGAACATACGAAATCAATTAAAATAATAAATATGAAGAAAAATATAACTTATGTTCCAAAAAAAAACATTTAAAAGAAATATAACGTTATATTTCTTTTAAATGTTTAAAGAAATATACGTTAGCTTTCGTTCGCGGCTTCACCTGCGTAGGTACATAAAATATAGCCTATGTCACTGAGGAATAAAACAGCTTTCTATCGGTGAAAAAATTGTAACAATCGGACCAGTACCTACTTTCAGAGATTATCTCCTCAAATAGTGAAGTCGTCTCAATAACCCCTTTCTTTTACTTTATATAAATATATATATATATATATAAAAAAAATATATATATATATATATATATATATATATATATTTATATATATATATATATATATATATATATATATATAAATATATATATATATATATATATATAATATTAAATTATGTATATGTTTATTTTGTATATTATATACTTTTAAACTCTAATTTTCGTAATATGCTTTTGTATTTGTATGCACCTGCCACATTTTCTCTTTACCACCCTAGGTTGACTGGTAGAGAATGCCTAAGGCATTAAGTCCGCCTTTGTACTATTGTGTTGCATGAAGTTTTAATAAATAAATTTCCTACCAACAAAAAATCAAACAAACTTTACCTGTTTATAATAAGTGTAGATACAGGGATATATTACGCGAATGCTACGAATGCGTGGAAGGTCATGATTAAGGGCGCCTTCAAATTAGACGCAAAGTGCCGCGCGACGGCACCGCAGCAGCAACGTTGCCGCGGCGCTGCTTTGCTATTCCATATAAATAAAAAAACACACGACTGCTGTGCTACACTCGCGCTGCAGTCGCACTGCACGCTACTTAATTTTTTACATGGAAGAACATAGCAGCGCGGCGGCAAAGCTTCAACCGCGCTGCGGCGCGCGGCACTTTGCGGCTAATTTGATGAAATCATAAATCAGAAACGTTTATTTCAAAAAACAAGTTAAACTAAATAGCACGTCCCAAAGCGTAGATGATCTATCTATCTATCTATGGAGAAGAACGTACAAGAAACTTCATGGACACTCTTTTAAAGACTTTTTTTTTATGAGTTACATAAATCTTGGTTACATATTTCTTGTCGCTACTAATATGTAAGCACAATGTAGATAAGTAATAATAATACAAAAATAATAAAAAAGGAAACGCCATAAGACATCTATAACATAACTACGTATAACACTATTTCAAATCAATAAATAATTAAGAACGATTGAAAACATTACCACTATAAGAAGCACTACAAGAAAAATCAGGTCAAACAGCTGTTTGTCAGTGAATAACTAAACCACATTCACGTAGGAAATAGAATTCAAAATCCTACATCGCGTTCATAGGTTCTCCGAACGATTAGAATATATTAAACAATAGTCCGAAATCAACTGTTGGGCAATTGCCCAGACCAGACACAAAACCGATCTGATCGGAGGATCCTTCCTTTTTAATGGAGGGTTATGAGATTTTACAATCTTTTCTTTTTTGGAGGTTTAGAGCAGTGGTGGCCAAGTGGTAACAGTCCCGACTTACGAGTTATTATAGGTCACGGGTTCAAACCGAACCAGGCGCATTACTTTGTTTAATTTATTTCATCACCACTGCTATCAAAACGGTGAAGGAAAACATCGTGAGGAAACCGGCATGTCCAAGAACCAAAAATTCGAACCCGCACTGGGCCCGCGTGGTGGATTATGGCCCTTTCCCTCTCCTAGAGAGGAGGCCTGAGTCCCGACAGTGGGAACATTATATGGCCGACTGTGCTATGCTATGCACTCTTTTCAACATACGCTGCTGTAACCCGTGTCAGCAACATTCTATCACTGATCAACACCGCCACAGATATCATACAATTCGATACAAAGAATATTTGTTTTCTGGCTACGTACCTAGCATATTCATAGTATGTTCATGAGAGGTGTAGTGAGTAGGCTTCTTTAATTGTATGCCGCGTCGTGTCGGTGCTTGAACCATGTTATTAGTTTCATGCGAAACAAAAAGCGGTATTTTAATTTATTTTGTTCAGCCAACCACATTAGTTGGCATGATACCTAACAGCTGATACAATCAGAAATGATCAAGCTCCAAAAAAAAAAGCTCCAAATGTTTTTTATTTAGGAGTGAAAATCATGCGGAATCAATCGGCGGAGCGAAAGATAGTGTCACACTTTTTGTGACTAAAAACCCACCCCTGTTCCTTCGTTGCCTTTCGTATCAGGGCCGAGTCTTCCGTCTTCAGAATCAGACCCTTGGCAAACCGTATGGGCCCAGTAGGCTTCGACCCTGCTGGGCTCATATGGATTGCTGCACACGCACGCCTCAAGGAGATGTTCCTTCAGGCGTGCGTGGAACAGTACGCGCCGTCGACGACTTGGGCTCGATCCGGACGGTTCCCGGACGGTAGTACGGCGCCTACCCATTATTCGCCGTCCACAAGCCAGCGCCTACGGTGGCCGGAGATCGGGATCGGAACCCCGGAGGCGGTTGGGGCGTGAGGACCGTTGCCTCACGCGATCGGCCGCCTTCTTTACTAGCATTAATGCTTCGCAGACACGAACAACAAATTGATCCTATAAGGGTTCCATTTTTTCGTTTTGAGGTACGGAACCCTAAAAAAAACACGTAGCTATTTATTTACGGAATTATAATCATTAAATTTATCAATACAACCCTCTCAATTTGTCTTACCCTATTGAATGACTATGTCATTAAAAGATCATTACAACTTTACACTGCAAAATAAAAAAAAAACTTACGAAAATTTGAATTACGCGGGCTGGCTTGAATCATTCGCCCTAAATACAAAAATAAACACAAGCAAGTACCCAATTATTGACCAAGAACTTAACTCCTAAAAATACCTCATAAGCATAATAGCATAATCAGCCATTTAATGATCCCACAGCTGGGACTCAGGCGTCCTCCACCACGCGGGCCCAGTGCGAATTGATATACGAGTATGTCACATGTCTTCGAATTTTTGGTTCTAAGACATGCCGGTTTCCTCACGATGTTTTCCTTCACCGTTTTGAGAGCAGTGTTGATGAAATAAATTACACAAAGTAATGCGCCCAGCTGGGTTAGAATCCGCGACCTACAATTCGTAATTCAGGGCCATTACCACTCGGCCACCACTGCTCCTAACTACAAATACCTCATACCATATAATTATGAAATAAATCATACCCTCAGTCCCTCACTCAATTAAACAACGATGAATGTAAATAAACATGTGGATGGATGGAAAGGGAGAGGGAGACCAAAGAAAAGATGGATGGATTGTGTGAAGAGTGATATGAAAGAAAAGGAAGTTAGTGATAGCATGACGAGTAACAGGGCAGAATGGAAGAAAAAAACGTGTTGCGCCGACCCCAAATAACACGGGATAAGGGCAGGAAGATGATGATGATGATGAATGTAAATAAACACACACTTAAACCCGTCCATATAAAGCAACTTCTTCAATTTCCAGTAACCGAACGCGAAGTAATAAACGGTGTTCTAAATGTGAAGAATACCAAGAACCACTGCTTGGCGTACGTGAGGTACATCAATAACATCAACCTGCAGAACCTGAAGAAAGCCAGCAACTTTGTGGACATCATCAACAGGAGTTTGGACGCTGAGGCCTCGAAGCTGCTGGCTGACCTCAGAGATGTCAGGTTACCAGATAAAATTGAAACTACGAATATACAGAAGTAAGTAGACGTTCAGAAATCTTAGCTTGAATTTGCAATATAGGTGAGTTAGGACAGCGAAACGAAACGAACAGTATAGGTGAGACAGGATGGATTAGGACAGTATATATAAGCATAATCAACCTTTTACTGTTCCCACTGCTGGGACTCAGGCCTGATCTCTGGGAGATGGAATGGGTCGTAGTTCACTACGTTGGCTCAGTGCGGGTTGAAATATCAATGTCGAATTTTTGGTTCTAGGACATGCCGGTTTCCTCACGATGTTTTCTTTCACCGTTTTGAGAGCAGTGGTGATGAAATAAATTAGACAAGTTAAAGCACCTGGCTGGGTTTGAACCCAAGACGTGCAACCTGTAACTTGGAGCTTTTACCATCATTGCTCTTTTTACGTTGCTAATGAAATAGCTGGTCTTATTGAAGCATTTCTATATTATCATCATCATTTCAGCTGCTAGCTGAAATACGTCCCCTGTTGGTCATAGGCCTCCCCCAAGCGTCGCCATAACTACTAGCCCTGTGCGTCTTTATCCGTCAGATTCCGTCGACCCTCACCAGGTCATCGGTCCATCTTGTGGGAGGCATACCACCTGCCTACCAGAGGTCTCGTGGAAAAAATACATGAAAACTAATGATATTTGTAATCCACTTTCAGGTATACAGTGGAATGGATTGGTCGAGAGGGTCTGGACACAGAGACGCACGGCGAATACCTCAGCCATTTCATAGCTCACTTCTATAAGAACATTGTCAAACTGGTGGACAGGTTGGTAAAATAGAATAGAATAGAACAGAATAGAATTGTATTTATTCGATGCAGGCAATACAATAGGCAACAACACAAAAAAACAAAAAAAAAGTACAGATTTACAATATAGTTGCGCTGAGCGTGCCCGAACCGAAAGGGTCGCCGACTCAGCAATTGCTGGGCGACAGACACCCAGTGCTGATTTTCAGCTGGCACCCCTGCTGGCAAATAGTGCCAATATTAAACAATTAACCTTATATTGGAATTCTAATGATGATACAAAATGATGGGACAAGCGTGACAAAACAAACAATGCACATTTTAGTCCCGAATCAAAGATTTTAAACTTTATAGTAGGAGGGGTTTTTTTTTAATTGATATAAACCAGTGCTTGACTGCGATCCCACCTGATGGTAAGCAATGATGGAATTATTATGTACAATGCAATTATTATTATTTGTTTGCACAATAGTGGGATGGACGCCGGCAAGATGTAGTTAATTCAGTGATCTGGAAACTTCAGCCCTTAACCTCGAATGCCAGCTTATGGCCATTTGTACAAAATGACTAACTCCTACTAGACTTTGCATAATAAGTCAACAAAGTCTTGAAATATGCAAGAACGAGCAAAATGAATTTAAAAATGTTTGCAACTCGACGTCTCAGATATATTTCATTTTTTAAGACTATATTTTCGCCAAAAGAAGGATTTTTTCTTTTGAGTGTATGTAGGCATATTTCTTTAGTACGCCCTAACGCCTAAAGGCATGTTGCATTTTAGCTTGAAAGGTAAGTGTTTAAAAGTGGATAATTTATATCTTTGACTATCTATTGTGGTCTATACTAGTAGCCAACATCACAATTTCTGATATAAAATGAACTCAAAACTTCGTTTTACATACTTGTACAATATTTGATCCTATTTTCAATCTTTTATCTAGTAAAATATGAAAAATGTAGTTGTGCCAATATTTTGCTAGGTGAGCAATATGTGGGTGAGAATGACACTAGATACATCATTATTATTTGAAAAAATTAGAATTTTTGGCGCCAAATTATGTTTAATTTATTGTTTTCGTTTCTTAATCATGTAGGATTTAAAATAAGGGGCTCTATGAGACGATTTCAAAAGTATTATTCACTAAAAAAAAAATGATGGTGTCAAAAAAAACCACCGCAAAAAGCCCGTCTCATTAGTACAAAAAATTTAATTATACCGCAAAGTCAACAATATTTTGAAAATTAAAGAAAAAGGATGCAAGAATGATCAAAACGAGCTTCATAATATTTGCAACTCATCTCGGATACGCTAAGTTCTTTATTAAGAGACTTTAGCTTTTTTATATATGTCGGAGAATCGACTCCCACTACCGACGCTAGCGTGACGTAACACGATGAGTCGTGCTAAGACGCGGCCATTGGAAGGGCGAGATTCTATGATCAGCCCCCCTAGGCAAGTTACAACTGTTTCGTTTCTATTCTCTTTTCGTCGACCGCCTCGAGTCAACCACGCCTCCGATTCCTTTGTTCTGACGTCATCTCAATGCTCCGTCACGTGGTCAGAACAAAGGAATAGGAGGCGTGGCCGACTCTAGGTGATTAACGAAAAGAGAATCGAAACGAAACGGTTGTAACTGGGCTAGGGGGACAGAGCTTACACCGGGCGGACGTGTCTGTTCGAATATTATTATGATATTTTTTTAAATAAAACGTTGTCCCTTTATTTTGCTTTGTGGTTATTGGTCGTGGCTACCCACTATATCGAAACCCTACAAGGACATGTGCCCACTACATGTCGTGGCCCACCCCAGAGCGACATATATTTAAAATGTATCTTTTTTTAGGGTGCCGTATCTCAAAAGGTAAAAACGGAAGGATCAATTACTGATTTAACGAAAAAAAAAATAAGGCTGTCTATGTTTTAAAAAAACGTGTATTTCGACACTCTCATAGGAATCGCAATTCATAGGGTACTTCCCATTGACCTAGAATCCTAAAACTTGGCATGAAGCAAGGTCTCATAGTACAAGTATAGGAAAAAATCTGAAAATTGTAAAGTAGTTAAGTCAATCGTCAAGTCGATTCGGAAAAATCTTCGAGTTTCCCGAATTGGGTTACAATTCGAAAATCAAACGGATTTCATAGGTAAATGTGTACGGAACTCTCAAAGCAAGAGTCCAACTCGCACTTGCCCAATTTTTTTTAAGTTTGTTAAACCAAAACTTATGTACAACAACCACCCTATAATTTTTGCATAGAATTCAGGATAGGAAGTAATTAACATGTAAATGAATCAAAGAGAGTTCAAAACTAATCTAGTAATTTGCATTGCATACGTTTAGTTACTAACTATGTTATTTTAGCTCACCAGTAGTGGGGTAAAGTAGAATTAATTTGCAATTTAATTCTACTCCTGCTTTTGTTTAGTTTTTGGTGCAGTGTTCACCAGTAAAGTCTTGTTGCTTGGTGAGTCTTGCCTCATAAGTCAGATGCTTTTTTAAAGATGGTTCATCATCAAATTACTTCTCTCACTCTAGGGTTCTCTCCCAGAGGGTACATTCATTATGCGTACAGCTAAGTAGTGGAATTCCCTGCCAGAATCTGTGTTTTCTGATAGCCACAACCTGAGCATCTTTATGTCAAGAGCGAATAGGTTACCTCCAGACAAGCACGAAGCGTGCTCTATCAGGTGAGATTGTGGCCAAACGCGAGCTTAGTCAGAATAAAAAAAACTGGGCAAATGCGAATCGGACTCGCACCCTGAGGGTTCCGTACAAACTTACTGGAAAGATTTCAATTCCTGATTGGAGTCCCGAAGTATTTTCCAAATCACAAAAAAAAAATGTGTTGTAACAACAAATTTTGTATTTTCAGATTTATTCCTATACTTATGTTATAAGGCCTTGCTTTATGCAAAATTTCAGGATTTCGGCTCAACGGGAAGTACTCTAGAATTTTGGTTCCCTGTGTGTCGAAACACACGTTATTTGCGACCATATCTTTTTTTTCGTTAACTTAGAAATTTGATTTTTTCACAACTTCAAGGGACCGCAGACCTAATTCTATGGTTTTAATTTCTACTCGATACGTCCACGCGTTCTCGAGATAAAGTGCCTTGACAGACAGACAGACGGACGGACAACAAGTGATCCTTTAAAGCTCTGGCTCCTTTTTTTCGAAATATATCCCTGGAGTACACCGACCGCCTTCAGCTCTTGGGAGTTGAAGTTTCCACAGATCTTAATTTTGGACGGTTCATTTAAGTCCAAAGCCAAGGTAGCTGCTAGGAAACTCGGCATTCCTGCAAAGGTGCCCGGTACTTCACACCGCGACAGCTTTTAATGTTATACAAAGCACAAGTCTGTACTGCAGCCACATATGGGCTAGTGCTGCAAAATGCCACCCAGCAGCTTTGGACTCGGTGGAAAGACCTGCGAAGAGGCTAATTGGTGATCCAGATTTGGTTAATTCCAATCTTCAAAGCCTTGACCACAGGCGTAGGGTAGCTAGCCTTTCGGTGTTTTACAGGTTGTCTTTTGGAGAGTTTGCGCGGGAATTGCATGACTTGATTCCGCCATCTCATTTCTACCATCGGACGACCCGACGTACGGCAGGTATCCACCCTTACGTTGTTGAAACCTCTACGGTCCGGACTAAGCGTTTACATCTACATCAAAGAACTGTAACAATTTGCCTGCTGCGGTCTTCCCATCTGATTATAATTTGGAAGTCTTCAAGGCTAGAGTGAATAGGCTCTTAATAAACTAGTGCGCCTCACCATCAACGACTGCATCACCGCTTACCATCAGGTGGGATCGCAGTCAAGCACTATTTAATATCAAATAAAAAAAAATCATGTACTGGACTTTTGACTTCATACGTCCTGACAGTTGGAAGTGGAATGTTTGATCTGATATCTTGCTGATAACGGCACATATGTTGAATCATTTGGTTCCCTTCAAAATGGTTGAGCTGAATGGTGCTACCGCATTGGTTATGTTCGTGAACGGGCGCCGTTGGTTGGAACTGGTTATCTTTTAGCTGCCACGGTTTATTTTTATTATTTATTAATTTAAAAGAGTGTCCTTGGAGTTTCTTGCACGTTCTTCTCCATAGAGATCTACGCTTTGGATCGTGAAAATAGTTTGATCTTTTTTGTGACTGGCCTTGATAATTCAAAAGTGCTTTTAAATGGTTTGATGAAAACCGCCACCAAGCTGGTGCCGGTAAATTGATGAATTTATTGTTTATTCCAGAGCAATGCGTAAAGAAGACAGCAGTGCTCAGGGTGTGATAGTGACAGAGATACTACAGCATCTTCACGCTTGCAATAATTCTGTCAAAGTCTTCCACGGGAGAGAACCAGACCTGGACTTCATTGAGAACTACATGAAGAATACGTCTGATAAACCACTGGTGTTGTATGGAGAAGGTAAATATAATTATATTGTTGATTTGACAGTCTGTGTGCAGCATTCTGGGAGTCGCAATAGAATAGAATATGAAACACCACGCTGCGCTTAAAAACGGGGATAATAGACGAAGGAAAAAAGTCAGGGTTATGAGCATACGTGTGGATGGTTGGAGAGGGAGAGGGAGGCCAAAGAAAAGATGGATGGATTGTGTGAAGAGTGATATGAAAGAAAAGGAAGTTAGTGATAGCTTGACGAGTGACAGGGCAAAAAACGTATTGCGCCGACCCCAAATAAAAAGGGACAAGGGCAGGAAGATGATGATGAATAGATGAAAGAAAAAAGCCTTCCACGCTAAAATAGGATTGGGCAATTCACGTCAACCGTATGCAGATTGACAGCTGGGCAAGAGTCTCCACAAAGCGGGTGCCTGAGGATGGACGACGCTACCGAAACCGCCCTGGGATTAAAAGACGGCGAGATGATCTATTCGCTTACTATAAAGGCTGGTGGTTCGAAATGGGTCGAGAAAATAATGCCTGGAAGAAGTTAAAAGAGGTCTCTGTCTAGCAATGGAAAATAAGCTAAATCAAAAAACGTTAGTGTCAAAAATCAGACCTTAGGAACATTGAGGTTTATAGTCTGCGATTTCGCAACAGAAGGGATGCAATAGTCAACAGATTTTTATCTTTTTTTTTTTGAAAAACAAATACTTTGCCTCACATTATTACTCCTGCATTGTGGGTGCGCCCACATAACATGTAAACTCATATACATAAGACACCCAGATCAGGAACTCCTATCTGTAGGCTATACAAATATTGTTCCGTTCGGGAATCGAACCCGCGAACCACAGTGCAGCAGCCGATCATTCAACCACTGCGCCAACCGTGCCTTCAAAATGATTCATGGGTTTGCACTTGGCCACAGAACACTAATGAACAGAGGTCAATCTACATACAAAGCGCGCACGAGCAACGCACACCTACCCTAACTATTCACCCTAACTATACCCTAACTATATACCCTAACTAGTCGGCCACGCCTCCGATTCCTTTGTTCTGACGTCAACTCAACGCTCAGTCACGTGATCAGAACAAAGGAATAGGAGGCAAGGCCGACTCGAGACGATCAACGAAAAGAGAATCGAAACGAAACGGTTGTAACTTGGCTAGGGGAACAGGACGCGCGCGCATTTCGCGACAGGACAGCAACCCTAGCGCGACTGTCGAGCGTAGGTATGAAAAGTGAAGTACATACTTGAGATTGACTTCTGTACCTAGCTATTTTATGACTTGGCCCTTTCACTTAATGGAAAGCGCTAATATGGTCGACGATGGAGCACGCTTGCCTTGAAGTGACCTATTTACTCTCAATTTAAAAACCCCAGGTTGTAGAAAGCTATCCGGCGGAACAGACTCCTGCAGAGAATTCCACTTCAGAAATACTGTTTTTTTTTTTACGAAATTCACTAATTTATGGACTTTTCTATCTTTCAGGTGGCTGCGGTAAAACCAGTCTTCTAGCTAAAAGTGCAGCCATGTCTCTGGATACCTGGTTCGCTGACGTGCGGCCTACCAACATCATCAGATTCCTCGGAACTACTCCTGACTCCAGCGCTCTGACTCCTACTCTCATATCAATTTGTCAGCAGGTACCTTCAGTTATTACCAACTTTACCATCCTCCTGTCCTATACACTTAGGGTACACTACACCCCCACAAGACCTTATCATTTTTCAGTTTCTTTTTTTAGGGTTCCGTTCCGTTCCTCAAAAGGAAAAAAACGGAACCCTTATAGGATCACTTTGTTGTCCGTCCGTCAGTCTGTCTGTCTGTCAGTCAAGACCCTTTATCGCTGAAACGCGTGGAGGTATCAAGTTGACATTGTTACGGTACGCTAAGATCTGCGGTCCCTGAAGCTGTAAAAAAATCCAACTGCATGTTAATGAAAAAAAGATACGGCCGTTTATGTCGCAAAAAACGTGCATTTTAACTCCCCTATGAATTTTGATTTCTTTGAAAAAAGATTGATTTCTTTCAAAAAAACTTTTTTTGAGATTCGAAAAATCTTCGAGACTCTTCTTTCTTCTTCTTCATTCGGTAATTGAACTATTCACATACTCGTATATAGATAAGTTTGTACGGAACCCTCAGTGCGCGAGTCCGACTGGCATTTGCCCAGTTTTTTTTTAAGGTAGTGAATCATCAAATAAATTCTACCTCTTTGGGTGGGGCGCAAGGAAGTGTCAGACTTGTATTGACTAAAACCCACCCATGTTCTTTTAATTACCTTTTGTGATCTCTCTCTCTCAGTGTTCCACGTTCGTTGATCCTCCTCGTCTCATAATTATACCAAGACAAACGTTTCCCTCTCTACTTTTTAGTCACTGCCTGGCGCCATTTTCGATCTCTTTTTTATAACTATCACTAGTTTTTGCCCGCAGCTTCACCCATTTACATAAAATATAGTCTATGACACTCAAGAACAAAGCAGCTTTCTATCGGTGAAAAAATTTACGCAATCGGACCAGTACTTTCAGAGATTACCTCCTATAAACATAAAACAAACTTCACCCCTTTTTAATATTTTAGTGTAGATAGGCTCAAGTTTGACCAGTATCTCTCCTGATGGTAAGCGATGATGCGGTCTACGATGGAGCATGCTTGCTTACTACCTAGAAGTAACCTATTCACTCTTGACTTAAAGACCCCTACTTCCTTTATTCATTTCTTACTTTAATCATTGACTAAGAAACATTTTATATGGAAATTGCAGATATCATATAACTTCGCCCTCCCCTTTGAGGGCATCCCAGATGACCTGGTGCCGCTCACAGCGCACTTCAAGCATCTTCTGACGATGGCCAACCAGCAGCAGCCTCTGCTCCTGTTCTTGGATTCAGTAGATCAGCTCACTGGTATAGGCACAGAGAACAATAAGGTGTCTTGGTTGCCAACTCGGTTACCGGAACATTGCAAGGTAAACAAAAACTATTGGCATGATTTAGGTACCTCTTTCTTTTCGCCAGAAATTAAACCTAGGTTATAATGTTAGAAGACAATACGAGGAATCAGTAGCAAAAAGAACCAGGTCTTTAAAACGTAACTAAACGAAGATACCTCTAGAAGTATTGCTAGTATCATTTTGTTAGGCGTTACCTATTTTAAATATAATACGCAATATTATCAGGTTTCCATAGATTAAGTTGTTTATAACTGTTATATTTTATCACTTGAATACCTCATTAGAGTTGCCATATTCTTCTTAGCGTATCGATGGCAAAACTAGTCAAATTCCTTGTATGGCCCAGTATTCGGCCACGGCAGTGCCGTCCGCTGATGCTGTCATTAGGTTCCTACGTGAACAGGTAACAGGGCACGTGATGCAGGATCGAAGGTGGGACATGGTCTGCGGAGAGACGCCGCACAAGCACTGAAGATCGGAACCGTCCGAGAACCCCCATCTGTGGAGATTGTCTTTGCTGCGCCCAACCTTTGTGCGGAGTCTGTTTAGAGTTTTCCAAGTGGGCCATGGCAACTCGTGTCCAGGAGAGAGGCTCTCCGACGGCTTGACAAAATCATCAGGAGGTTTAAACTTCTCTCGCCAGAGGACGCATCTCTCTGAGGTGCTGTTACATTGAGATGGGCTCACGCTTGCAACAAAACTTTTACGACTTTTAAGTCTCAGGGGCACTGAACTGTAGTTGTGCATTGGATGACGAGGGTCGTTTTGTTGTTTCGCCCTTTCTATACGGCTAGCCACAGCCCTCCGAACTTCTGGGGATGCAATGCCGATTAGTAGATACAACATTCGTACCGGAGTCGGTTTAAGGCAACCAGTAACAATACGGCACGTCTCATTAAGTGCTGTATCCACTAAATTGGAGTGGGCGGAGCGACTCCATACTGGACAGGCATATTCACCAGCGGAGAAGCAGAGCGCCATCGCAGTTGTTCGCAAAACTTGGTGAGACGCCCCCCGTTTTGTCGATGTTAGGCGACGTAGCAAATTGTTTCTTGAGTGTACCTTGTGCTTAACGTTCTCGCAGTTCTTCTTGTAACTGAGGGACCTGTCCAAAGTAAAGTAAGTGAGTAGTTGCCATGAAGTATATTTAACAATGGGAAACTTAAAACATCAGATATGAGGTATTTTTATTCACGAAAAATATATCCTGATAAAAAAAAATTGTAACCGACTAAATAGTCTTGAACTTCGTTTAGTTACGGTTGGAAAAAATAATTCTTTTTGCTATTGATTTTTCGTACAGTGCTTTAAGATATAGCCTAGGTTTCATTCCCCTTAAGGGCTTTTTTAAATTATGTTCTGGATTTCAAACATCCTAGTTGCTTCTGTTATGTGAGAACAATGTCAATAAAAAATTTAACAGTTGTCTCTGACATCGTCCGTCCACGAAGATGACGCGTGTATCAGCATCACTCAGTTTAACCATTTTTGAAGGAAAATGAATCATCCAACATATTTTAGGGCGGTAGATATGGAAAAACCTAATTTAAAAAAAAACTCGTGTTTTCCCCATAGAAAGACAGTAAATTAAACCTATTGTTGATGAAGAAATATCATAACCCAGCCAGGCATTACTTTGTGTAATTTATTTCATCACCACTGCTCTCAAAACAGTAAAGGAAAACATCGTGAGGAAACCTGCATATCCTAGAATCAAAAATTCGAAGACATGTGACATCACCAATTCGCACTGAGCCCGTGTGGTGGATTACGGCCCATATTACGGCTCCTAGAGAGTGGAGGCCTGAATCCCAGTAATGGGAACATTAAAAGGCTGATTATGCTTATAACCACTACTGTCTTCATATGTTTTGATTTTCAGATAATCGTAACTTGTGCGTGTGAAGAAGCAAATCCTGAAGTATCTAAAGAGTATGACGTGCTGCGACGCATGATTGACTCTGAAGAAAACTTCTTGGAAGTCAAAGCTCTAGGGGAAGATCTGGCGATGCAAGTTTTAAAGTAAGTAGGAGTAAGAACTAAAAATAAGTGTAAACATGTCTACTGAGAGAAATTCAATTTCATAACAGCACACGATATTATAAAGATTATTACATAGAAGACTGCTGTCCTACTGTTAGGTAAAGAGGGCCGATTATACATACGTCTGTACAACTTGAGTGACCTTGAAAAACGCTTAATTATCGTTTTGTACATACGGGTGTACGAAATTTATTCAGCCGAAAATTTTGGTCTCTATATCTTCGTTTTGCCTAGAAAAATCCAGAAAAAGTTTTTTTTAATATCTTTTTTATTTGGTGAGTTTAGAGTTATGAGTGGATACATGTGGATGGGTGGAGAGGGAGAGGGAGGCCAAAGAAAAGATGGATGGATTATGTGAGCAGTGATATGAAAGAAAAGGAAGTTAGTGATAGTATGACGGTTGACAGGATAGAATGGAAGAAAAAAACGTGTTGCGCCGACCCCAAATAACATGGGACAAGGGCAGGAAGATGATGATTTGGTGAGTTTACGTAGAAACACGCAATTACGTAATAATAATACCCCTATACGCGCGAGGGGTTAAAGAAAAGGAACTAGTGACAGTGTCTGTCGGATGATAGAACAGAATGGGAGAAGAAAAAAACGTGTTGAGCCGACCTTAAATAATGTGGGACAAGGTCAGGAAGATGACGATACTGGGCAAAGACCTTCCCCAAGTCCTTAAAGACATTCTTCTCCCGCACCGTCTCGAACCAGTCCTCATGGTACGCGTCTAGGTTATCTCACCACTTCTTTCTGGCCGGTCTTGACGACACTTTCCTTCTGTGGTACAGAAGCTAGAAATTTTTTCTTTAAAAAAATACGCAGAAGGAAGCGGCAACAACACCAATGCTTATGCTTTTTATTTGGGTTTTTGCAGGTTATGGATGGCTTCAGCAGCTCGTGATTTATCGAACTATCAATGGCGTTTAGTATCTAACGCCATCGCTTCTTGTTCCCTACCAATTTTTGTAAAACTGGTATTTGCTGAGGTATGTTTCTTCCTTTTATATCTAATAATAATAAAATTGAACACAATAATAACATCTGAGGAGACTCTCGTTGGGCAGTTGGATCAAGGGCTTGATTCAGAAAGCAGTACACCTGGACACGGCGTGTATTGTTCGGAGATTCCTCTCTCAGGAACCCTGTCCACCGGTAGCTTGGACCTTGTTTCCGATGCCGGTGGGCTATTATTTTTTTATATTTTAAAATGTTTTTTTAAAGAAATATTTTAAAATATAAATAATATGTTTGGATAGAAAATAAATTGAATAATAATAGCAGCGTTTTACCTTCAAATAAAACGCATGTTGTGTCCGGAGACTCATTCGGGGTCATATAAACAATATTTGAGTCTAGCATCTTCCGTTTCCGTGTCACATCTATAAGGGTATATGCTACAATCTCCCACCATCATGACGTATATCCGCTTTCGTTCACCAGGTGGCTGCAGCGCGCCAACTCGTTCATTGTGGCCTCAAAATCCTACAACTTAAGAAGTAATCCAACCAGGCAGTCTTTAAAAGTATGACCCCGAATGAGTCTCCGGACACAACATGCGTTTTATTTGAAGGTAAAACGCTGCTATTGTGTCCTTCGGCCTCATTCGGGGTCATATAAACAATATTTGAAGCTTTGTTTGTTATCGCCTGGTGAACGGGACGCCAATGTGTTGCAAAGGATAAAAGTTAAATTAGACCAATACACCGTTATGGAATAAGTAGAAAAACATCAAATAGATTAAAACGCTTATATTTTAAGGCAAAATAATAATTATAAGATAAATACAATCTTAACCCTTGATTACCAAATAAACAAAAACATTAATACATACCACATAAAATATCCTTAATTATTGTAATTGTATGTAGGTAGTGTAATTGTGTTTGAATTAACTTACCATAATTATCCTATTTTATATTTATTTTAATTAATCTTAAGTAATTAATTAATTGGCTGAAAAAGATGAATCAAGGAGCTACCCTGTGGTGGGATCACTTCTCTCCTATAATGTTTTTTGAAAGTATTACCAGACTTCCAATTAGCCCGTGCCATTATCTCATCAAGAGGCTCATTATCCAACCAGCTTCGTGAAGCTACTGCTGAACGGAAACTACCTGGAGTAGCTTCAATTCCTGCTTCCTTCAAAATAGATTTAACCCAACCTGCCAAAATAGTTCTAGTAGCTGGTTTAGCTTTTCCATATGCTGTAATAAATAATCTATCACTAGAACAAAGTAACCGACGCTGTTTCCCCACGTCTATAAGTTTTTTAAGCCAGAACACTGGATCAAGAGCCGCACTTTCAAGATTACCTAACAACTTCCAACCTGACTGTACATGTGTTTCGGAATCCGTCTTCGACCCAAAATGCGGCCAAAACATAATGCTATTCTCACTTACTATACATCTGTCTGGGGACACGCTAAGTAATGTTAAGTCGTGTATCCTTCGCCCTGAACACAACAACAGTAGCACTGCACAAACCCTTGCAATTTCGAATAGACCTTGATTTTGAAGAGACCTACTGCCCAACCAACCTATCAACGATTGAGGGTCCCAGACCGGGGGTGGACACCTCTTAGGCTGATGCAATGCTATAGCTTTAATAATTTGTTTTACCAAAATATTTGAACTTCAACGGGCCTCGCTTTTAGTATTGCATAAAGTAGACACAACAGATTTATGAAGAAGAATAGTACGAAAAGACAATTTTTCTTTTAAATGTAAATCTGCCAAATATCGAGCCAATTCACTACCTGTAGGATCTGAAAAATTTACACTAAACCTGGAACACCAATTCAACCATCTCTGCCATGCTGGTCTATATGTATTCAAAGTAGACGACCTCCAACCTTCTTTGAGTAAACACTTTTGTTCTTCAGACCAGTCACCTAAGGATTCAGACTACCCCCACATTTCCATACTTCTAGATACAGTTCCCTCGCCCGTGGTGGTGGCTGCCCGGTCCTCGTGTCTACGAGTACCTTCGATAACCTGTGGACCGTGAATGGAGGCGCTATCGCTCTTGTCTTCAAATCTGCTCTCCAGAATGCTCGAGACCACCTCGGTGCGACTATCAGAAATACACCTCGAGCCTGATTTAGATGCATCAGTACACGAGGTATTAAACTCGGAGGAGGAAAGACCCAAGCTAGACGAAAATCCCATTTGAATGCGAACGCGTTGTGCCTCCATGCTCGCTGATCCCTTTGATCTAGAGTTACGTAACAAGGTACAACGTGAGTTGTGCTGGATGCAAACAGATCTATCTGGGGAACACCCCACTTCGCAAAAACAATACTGGTGAACTCGGGGAGCAGATGCCATTCCTGCAACTTCGAGTGACGTGACAGACCGTCCGCCACGTTGTTGTACCTGCCTGGAATGTGATGGGGCACTACATGAATATCGTACTCTTGAAGAATTTGAAAAATCTGATATATTAAGTTCATCAAGGTCTGCGACTTGTTTCCCCCCTCCTTTCTTAAGTACGCTACTACCGCCTTGTTGTCGCACTGCAACAGAAGAGAGGTGTGACTCAGAGACGGACCGAATTCTAACAAACATTTCAGAATAGTTAACATCTCTTTGTGATTCGAGTGAAGCCGCTCTTCTTCTTCTGTCCACGTGCCTGAAATGTGAAGACCGTTCAACTCCGCCCCCCAACCTATATCTGCTGCGTCTGTGGTTAAAAAGTTTTTTGCTTGTAAAGGATGAAGCCTGGACTTCTCCACACAGTGAACCTTCCACCATCTCAGTTCTGTTAGCACCTCCACAGGCAAGGGATAAGTCGACTGATGTGGCATTTTTAGGACTACGTTGCAATAAGCTAGGAGGCGACGAAAATTTAAGCGACCCATTGGAACTACCAGTCGAGCAAAATTCAGAACGCCTATGATACTTTGCATTTCTCGAAGAGACGCCTTCTGTCGTCGAAGCAACTTCGCCAACACTTTTTGTATACTCCGAATCTTGTTTTCTGGTAAACCTTTTTGATTTGTCCAGGGACTCCATACCAAACCCAAATACTCTATTATTTTTTGCGGGACTAGAATCGACTTCTCCCTGTTTACCTGCCAACCCAACCGGCTCAGAATTTGGAGAACGATTTTGACGTGTTTTATTAGTGTCGCTCTGTCCTGTGCTACTAGAAGATAATCGTCGAGAAAAACCACTACACGAATGCCTAGATTCCTGAAAATCTCGGCTGTCCAGTTGGTCAGCGATGCAAATACTTTGGGCGCTGTCGCCAGGCCAAATGGCAAACAAGTCATTTGCAGTAATCGGTTTCGATATATTAGACGTAGAAAACAACGGTGAGCAGGTGCTACGCTTACATGGTTGTAAGCTTGCTGAAGGTCTATCTTGACCATCCAATCCCTTTCCTGAATGAAATCTGGAATCCGATTTACCGAAATCAAACGAAATTTGCTTATTATTAGATAATTGTTTAAACTTTTTAAATTGAAAATAGGGCGGTAGGTTCCGTCGTTCTTGCGAATCAGAAAGAAATTTGATACAAAACTCGGAGTTATGGGGGCATGTTCTAAAATTTTCTGTTGTAATAAATTTTGAATTACTATGTCCATCTCTGGAGATGGTACAGTGAGATTGCAACGCTTCACCTGCCTTGGTGGGACCAGAGGCGGTTTCTTTCGAAATGGAATTCGATACCCCTTCACTATTTTTATTAATGGTTCTGGTGCTCTTAAACTTATCCATTCCGTAACATGATTTTGTATGCAACCCCCCCAAAATACCTGATCCGAGTCAGAACTTTCTATTAAATTTACTCGAACCCCTACCTCGTACGTTGTTTTGCGGTTCATTTCTCCGAAAACTAGAGGGTTGGTAAGGGCGTTGACCAGCCAGCTGTCCCCTTGGTTGAGGACGAAAAAATTTTGGATTCATCGCGTGATAATTATAAAAAGATTCTACACTCTGTGGAAAAGGAAATCTATAATTCATCGTCAGTGCCGACGGGCGACTGGACGATCTATATTCGCTAGGTCCAGGGTACGCCGCCTGGGGTCTAGGGGTTTTCTTTTCTTGCCCAGAAAAATTTACTTTACTTGTATAAAAAATTTTGTTGACACCGCCATTATTCTTAACAAATTCACTAAATGGTACTTTATCAAACAAAAATTCACTTGACGGCGGTATCTTCTTCAAACATGGCTTGAATGACTTTTCTCTTAATTGTTTAATGAACACTTCGCGCCTTTGTTCTACTATATCGGCTCTACGGCCACAAACCAATTGTAAACAATCACGTGAAATCTTATGATAATCACCAGAAAAAACTTTTTTAAATTTTAATGCCAACTGATCTGGTTCCACGTTGCCAGAAATTTTGACCCAGTCAACTATCTGCCTAAAACCTTGCTAAGTTACAGCGCCTAGAAATCTATCTGCCGACGGTAGATGACAAACTTTCTCTAAAGACTTGATTTCATCGTTTACTTCAAGGTCAACATATCCAGGACGAGCATTGTAAACTTTTTGCGATTCCATATATCTAACATTATTCCAATTATCATTATTGAAATATTGAATGGAATTTAATAACTCCAACTGATTTGAAGGAGTAGTCGTAACAGCTGGCTCCTTTAATTGCGTTGCCAAATCAAAACGAAATGATTGAAACTGTGCAGGATCTGACCCTAGTTCCAAGTGCCCTTCCGGAATCGGTTGTTCCTGCACCGATTCAAAGGTATCACCATATATTGAGTTATCGCATTCATAATTGTCCTAATATGGATATTGAGGGTGGCAATATAAACTTTTCAAATCACTGACCTATTTTGCAAGCTTTTTGATTACCTTGCTTTGTCCTCGGCTACGCTTACTTTTCTTCTTCTTACTCGCCTTCTTCCTCTTACGGGATCTTTCCACCTGTTCAGTCTCCAACTCCGACTGTGATGATTCCGAGGAACTTGAACTTGACGAATCCAATGAAGAATCGGATTCATTGCGGTTACGTACACTATCCGCCTTTATAATAAAAAACGACCACTTTTCAAAATGTTATTCTTTAAACTTTATATTTTTTAAGCATATACCGAATTTAAATTAGTAAAGTATCGAACGTTAACAACGTTAACTTTAAAGGATGTGAACCGTCCGAAAAACAGGACGCCAATGAACGAGTTGGCGCGCTGCAGCCACCTGGTGAACGAAAGCGGATATACGTCATGATGGTGGGAGATTGTAGCATATACCCTTATAGATGTGACACGGAAACGGAAGATGTTAGACTCAAATATTGTTTATATGACCCCGAATGAGGCCGAAGGACACAACGATAATTTATTTATAAATTTGACAATACAGGCCCATTTGTTAAACTATCTACACAGGCGGACACAATATGAACAACTAGGTTCCCCTTGCCGCACCAAAAGACTTGCAGAATGCCTCAGCATTGGGCCATCTAGTTGATCAGATAGCACCTTCAGAATACTGATGAAACTGCCGCAAACTCTTGCTAGAAGAGAAGCGGTCTTTTTCCTTCGAATCGCGTAAAGGTTATTCTAGCTTCTGCAAACGTAGTGGACGCTTTAACACCAGCCTTCTAAGTCAAATGACTTAAGACGAAATCGTCTTTATGGATTTTAAAAGATCAATATGTATTGTCTGTCAGTTTTTGTATTCGCCGTCTTATTTCTGCAGGTATGCAGATGGAGAAGTTACACTAAACCTCAGGATACGCACTTAGCATCAACTGTCATGGATTCCATCATGATGCTGTTTGAGAGAATTGAGAAACAGGTACAAAAATATAATTAAATAACATTATACTTCAAACAATTCTATAGGATAGTTAGCAAGCTATGGCTTAAGCTCGACTAAGACTATCGATATCTGTAATTATTGAGAGACCTGGTAGGGTTGGTATCTCTGGACGGGGTCCACTAGTTCGGATGTCTACTAGGGCTGCGGGATTGTTCGAAAGAGTTACCATGACCATACCACAAACTGAAGGAACAGCCCCCCTAGCCAAGTTACAACCGTTTCGTTTCGATTCTCTTTTTGTCGATCGCCTCAAATCGGCCACGCCTCCGATTCCTTTGTTCTGACATCATCATAACGCTCAGTCACGTGGTCAGAACAAGGGAATAAGAAGCGTGGCCGACTCGAGGCTTTGATCGCCTCGCCTCGAAAAGAGAATCGAAACGAAACGGTTGTAACTTGGCTAGGAGGCAGTAGAGTTAATAAAAGTATGTCACTCCATCTCGCTCCAACCACAGTGGGACTAGTATTGATGATTTATTTCCTCGAAAAATGGAAGGGTGCCCTATTTTCTGATTTACAGACACACACAGCCTTTAAGACTCCCACTGTTATGGTTCAGGACGTCTCTGTTTAACGAATAGAAAAGTAGCAAGACCAGGGTCTACCGGTCATGTTTAGTTTTTCTTGAAAACTGACAGTCAGTTGGGTAGTTAACTTCTTCAATAATCTTTTCATTTCTTCCCAGCATGGCCGCCTACTAGTGTTCCACGCCCTAGCCTACATCACAGCCGCTCGCAGTGGTCTATCAGAGACAGAGCTCGAAGATCTGATCTCTTTGGATGACAAAGTGCTGGATGACGTGTACCAGTACCATTTGCCACCTGTAAGACGAATACCACCGCTGCTGTGGACTAGGTAATGATACTAAATTAAGGATTGACTGCGACAGAAAGGGTATTTTTGCTTCTTTTTTATAATTTGTTAGTTCATTACATCATGCTTCCCTGAAAACGTAAGGGGGAGCTTCAATGTAACGCGTTTTACTGGGATGATTAGGTACAGAGTCGGGGTTAAGGTGATGCGTACAATGAATGTATCCGCATGACCATAGCGTTAAAAAGTGCCTTTCCTAGGCTAGAAAAAACCGGGCAAGTGCGAGTCGGACTCGTGCACTGAGAGTTCTGTACAAACTTACCTATTTTTCCGAATCGCAAAAAAGATTTCTTTTTATGACGTAACTTCAAAATTACAGTTTTCAGATTTTTTTCTATACTTATGCTATGAGACCTTGCCTCATGACAAATTTCAGGATTCTAGGTCAACGGGAAGTACCCTATGAATATTGATTCCCTGGAGAGTGTCGAAATGTACGTTTTTTGAGACATTAACGGTCATATCTTTTTTCCTGTTAACTAAGAAGTTTGATTTTTTCACAGCTTTTAGGGACCGAAGACTTGAGTAATGGTTTTAATTTCAACTCAATACCTTCACGCGTTCCCGAGATAAAGGGTCTGGACAGGCAGACAGACAGACAGACGGACAACAAAGTGATCTTAAGGGTTTTTTTTCGATGGGAAAATCATCTTATGATTTCCACCGCTCCTTTTTTACCTTTTGAGGTACGGAACCCTAAAAAAGAGAGAGGTAGACCGTACATTACCTGGATGACACCATCTCCGAAAGGAAATGCATAAACTTGACCTTACCTTCCACTGATTAACGTAGGCCTACCCCAAGTGTCACCAAAATGACCGTTCTTACGTGTCTCGCATCCATAGGATTCCCATAACCCTAACATCAGTCCACCTTGTGGGAGTAATCACCAGTACTTCAACTACTAAAATTTATATCACATTTGGGGACCTTCCAGGATCCGCAACGATCTCCCAAACTACCTATCAGAGCGCGAGGCTGACGGCGTCTCCGTGATGAACTGGTACCACAGGCAGTTCCGGGACACGGCGCGAGAGAGGTACTTCAAGAACATGAACATGGCCATGTACTTCCACTCCATGATCGCTGATTATTATCTGGGTAGGTAACTAATCTAGAAGTTCTGGTGACGAGTGAACTAACCAATCTAATATTGAATTTCTTTCATATTATTTACTCTTTTAGTACTGCCAACACATGTGGCAAAAATGTGGCAATTATATATTTTTTACACCACGTGCTCGTTATTGCCATTTTATATGTCATACAACTCTCTTAAGTAAGTCATTCTGTCTCTAAAGAATAATGTGACTTGTATTTGGAACGTCAAAATCTGAAAAGAAAAACTTATCACGTTAATTAAAATGTACGTGCATCAAACGAGTTAATTCAAAAATCAGACTGGCCACTAAACAAAAAAAATAATAAAATGTGGTTATTGTCGGTTCTTAAAAAAAATGAAGAAACAAAAATTTGAAGAATCAATTTAGGTCTATTAACTCCCACGCAGTACTCGGGAGTTAATTATATTAATCCTGAACGCAGTGAGGGATTAAAACTTTGCACTTTTCACTTCAGTCGGAATTTAACATGCCACCCGCGACTTGCTTTATCCGCATTGTCAGTTAATGTATACAGGTATGCGGAACATTGTGTAAAGTCCTGCATAAAATTGGCAATAAATGTGAGTTCTACAATAAATGTCACGAAGACGATCCCATCTATCACACCCCAAGAAATACTTCTTACTTAGTCATAGTTAAAATAGTATGAATTTAACTTAAAGATCTCGTTATTTGCTAATTCCAGGTATCTGGGGCGGTGGAACACCAAAGCCCTTCAAATACACGGAGATCCAGCGTCACCGCTTCAATCTGGCTGATCGAGAGGGAGTGGCAGATAGGAAGGTGCCTCTCCAGCCGCTGGTCTTCATGTCCGCTGATGGGGCTAATAGGAGATATAATTTGAGGAAGGTAAAGAAATAGCAGCAAGGAATGCTCATCATCCTTCTGACCCAACGACCTTACAGCCATTAGATATCTAATAACTGGTGACGCATGTCTGTCAACACATATGATTATAGATCTGATGTCTTGACTAATCAGAACGCAGTACCCTGCTCCCCCGTACCAATCAGAACGTAGTACCTCGCTCCCTGTACCTCGGCTAGTTGACAGAATAGTTTTGGTGCGCTAGTTTAAGCATGAGGCGTCTAGTTGCTGTAAGGTTCTGACCTTATCGCAATTCAGGTTGGCACAGCTTGCAATTCCTGTAGTAAGGAATGATGGAGTAAAATGAGACGTGTAGAATTTCATTATAAGGTTAATTCTTACGACAACTCTTAGGATCCTCTTTCGAAGATCCATCGGAATACCGTCAGTTCCTCGTGGATCCTAAAGGTGGGTCTAAGCTAGAGGGCCGGAGCAAGAGCCAAGCTCAAATTCGTGTAGTGTTGACCGACTCTAGAGAAACCGAACATGAGCGACACTACACGAATTTGAACTCGGGTCGTCCTCCTCTCGTGCTAGGCCCATCAAGCATGGACCTTACCGGACTTTTGTTTTAAGCAGTAATGTTATCAGTATATATCATGCTATACTAGCATAGATCCGTTGTACAATTCATGTTATGTCCTAGCGTAGCATTTTTTGCGATCCATTCTAAGCTCTCTGATTTTCTTGCATCTCTTTCAGACTTCTATTATATTCTTGATTACCATAGTACTGACAAAATATGGCAACCGAACCCAGTGTACAATAAATATTATGTCCTAGCGTAGCGCATTTTCTGCCATCCATTCTAAGCTCTCTGATTTTCTTGCATCTCTTTTGGACTTCCATTACATTCTTGACTGCCATAGTTTTTTTTTAATTGATATAAACCAGTGCTTGACTGCGATCTCACCTGAATGTAAGCAGTGATAAAATCATTGATGGTGAGGCGTACTAGTTTATTAGGAGCCTATTCACTCTAGCCTTGAAGACACCTAAATTATAGTTGGACGGGAAGACCGCAGCAGGCAAATTGTTCCAGTCCATCGATGTCCGCGGTATGAACGACGAAGCGAAAAGTTTATTCCTGAAAATTGAAGTTTCAACAACGTAAGGGTGGATACTCACCGTAAATCGAGTTTTCCGATAGTAGAAAAAAGATGGCGGAATCAAGTCATGCAATTCCTGTGCACACTCTTCAAAATGCATTCTGTAAAATACTGAAAGGCTGGCTACCCTGCGGTTGTGCTCGAGACTTAGATTGATTGATTATATTAGATTGGACTTAACCAAATCTGGATCCCAATTAGCTTCTTCGGACCCCTTTCCACCGAGTCCAAAGCTGCTAATACTCTGCTGCGAGTACTCATAAAATATAGCAACCGTACGTAATTTAATAGCATATTTCACTGTTTTTTCCAGTTTGGTGAGCTACCATTCCATCTTGTCCGCTCAAAGCGGTTCACTGACTTGTACGCAGAAGTGCTGTTTAACTACGAGTGGCTTCATGCCAAGTTGAACTGCTGTCCCCTTCAAGCTGTGCTAGCTGACTTTGAAGACGCTAAGCTGCATGTTAATAAGGACGCTGTGAGGTAAATATTAATAAAATTTACCTTTTTGTAACTTTTTACTCGTTATTAATGCTAGGAACAGAAGCGTAAGAATGTAAGAGGCGTAACACGAACCTTTTTTGGGTAAAACATAATTATATATAAAGACTCCAAGCTGCTTTTGAAATATTCCTAATATAAGAGCCCAGTGCCGTAACTAGCCTTTTATACACCCGGTGCAAGCTTCTATAACTCCCCCTAAAAAAAAAATTACAATACAAACAAAAAAGGACTAGATATGAAAATTTTGCACCACTCCAGGAACCACCACCCTGTGCCTGAGCACCGCTAACACCGCCCTAGTTACGACCCTGGAAAACTTCATTAACACTTTGTTAAGGCGAAATGTTATTAGGTTTTTCAAGAAAATCAAAACCATGACTAAGGCTTGGCACTCTGGCTTGAGACTCCTAATCCATTTAAGACAACTTAATAGCACCTATATACCTGTATCACGTAATTAATAAAAAAATCCTAATTTCAGAGAGCTCATGCTAGTAGCCGATGCTCTACGGCTGGGAGGCGCGATCCTCGGCACATACTCCGACATGCTGGCCCCGCAGTTGGTTGGCAGGCTTCTGCCCGAAGCACCTCACAATCCCGCTATATCCTCGCTGCTAAAGCAGTGCGTCAACAACGGGAAGAGTCACTGCGCACTGCTGCCTTCGCATCATTGTTTACATACTCCTGGTGGCCCGCTAAAGGTAGATGAGTCTATAATAGAGCAATAATTATTGTGCACAGATGCTATCATCATCATCATACGGCTCGAAGAACCATGTTCGACCTGAGGTTGAGGGTCACGGGAATCCGATGGATTCGAGAAGCGTAGGACCGGTCATTGTGGCGACACTTGGGGGAGGCCTATGTTCAGGAGGAGGATGTATTTCGGCTGATACGATGAAGTTCTTGCGTGAGGCATATAGATATATACAACAAACTTAAATAAATTTGTAATTATATTGATTTTATTATATTTATATTGATTACTATCCAAGACTTTATTTTCAGTATTCCTTAGAAGGACACCAGTTTGCAGTCTTCGCCTTCCGACTGAGCTCAGACAAGCGCTACGTCGTGTCCATCTCCAGTAGAGTCATATCCTGGGACCTCTCCACTTCAGACCTGGCCAGAGACCTCTGTCCTCAACTCGAGGGCATCATGCAGAACTTGGAGCTCTCACCAGATAATAAATGGGCCGCTGCGTCTACAAACAATTCTGTTGTAAGTTTTACCTATCACCTTCATACCACTTTCATTGATGTTCGTTTCTAGTTATTCGACTGTTTTTG
Source organism: Mythimna vitellina (assembly GCA_949316375.1). NCBI lineage: Eukaryota > Metazoa > Arthropoda > Insecta > Lepidoptera > Noctuidae > Mythimna > Mythimna vitellina. Next base: position 2,827,817 of record OX438709.1, on the reverse strand, counting down.
ATATATTCGAATGGTTTTCAGTCAATGCTCCTGAATATGCTGACCAGCGAATACGTCACCATTGATAACCCTCTTGAAGAAGGTAAGTTAATATTTATATATGCCGCAGCATTATCAGTCAATGTTCCCACTGCTGGGACTCAAACCTCTTCTCTAGGAGAAGTTATTGTCTGTAATCCTCCACGCGGACGAAGTGCAAATTTCTAGATGTCATAAGTCTTCGAATTTTTGGTAGTAGGATATGCCAGGCTCCTTACGATCTGTTACTTCACATTAAGAGCAGTCATGATAAAATGCGCTTGGCTGGGTTTGAACCACTGTTCGCAGCTTGGCTCTCCTCAATATTTAATGCTACAACCTCGAAATGCAGCGTATCACTTCACCGCTTCCTATCTTACCTAACCTTTTTCTTAACGTATGGTTCCATATAGATATTATCCGCCCCAGGTTGGGCGCAGGGGTCTTTCAGAATCTGATTGGCTTAAAACAAGCGGTGTTCGGCAGCTATTTTTGGTTGGGGAACTGAAGTGCTTGCGTATTTCATCACGCTTCCCAGGTCAGTCAGGTTTTGACCCGCATGAATCCATAAGACCCCATAATTATACATTATCTTAAGGACGTTACTTCATGACCAGGTCAAACTGTCCGTGGCGTGTACGTCCTGAATCACCACATGTTCATCTACGGGCCTCACACCTGGGTGCAATACAGCATGAGAGGGGAGCATGAACAGACCTTACCAGCTCCTGATACGGCACCATTTGATGACGTTAGTTGGGAGATACTTTGTAAGTATTATTGGTAGATCTGCCGCCATATCGTAGAATTGACCATTACGTGATATGACTGAGATTAGGTTAGTGTTCAAGTGGCCATTTCATGAAGTGGCCAACTATTATGTAAAATGCTCGACTATATCATGAAGGGGCTACGACAGATAAATGTCGCAACCACTTTAGCTTGGGTTGCGGGATTTTTCGGAAGAGTTACCGCGGACCTGGAACGCCTTTGCGTTCCAGGTCCGCAAATTGGCCTTTGCCAATTTCCTGAAGAAACACAGGTTTAGTCAGTGAAAGTGACACTGCCTCACGCTCCACGTAGAACGGGAGGAGTAATTTAATGATTCCCTTTAAACTTTTCAGTTATCAGCGCCACTTTCAAACTTCCTCTAATATAATTAATTTATACTCTCAATCAATTTCGGTCTATTCGCCACTCTATAACACAAACCATTTTGATTTGCAGCAATGGAGTTCCGTGACTTAGAGAACTTCCTCCTAGTTATGTGGAGTGGCGATCTGGATGATGACCGGCTTCTGGTGCAGTTCAGCAAGAATGGCGAGTGGATGAAGCCGCTGCGGTGCCGTGGAGCTCTGGCCATGAACAAACATTGGACTAGGATCTATTGTAGTGATCCTGAGAGGGGGTATCAGGTAAGACTGATATACTGGCATTTTCTCAAAATTTTTGTATGTAAGAAAATTAGGTGATCATAGGACTCACATGCTCACAGGCATCTTATTTACTATCAGCAGGCCTAGCCAAGTTACGACCGTTTCGTGTCGAATCTTCTTCTACGATCGGTAATGCCTCGGCGCGCAAACAATTTTAGAAAATGATAAGTTGATAGCCATGTTGATGCGCCTGAATCGATCGTTCGTTCTACAAAAATTGTAACTTGGCTACCATTTATACCATAAAACCACAGAATGTAGCGCTGAACGTTGTAGAAATGATTACATTGTATTCTAATATTTTGAACGGTGTGAACTTGGCTACGAATTTTTTTATTCGTTTGTTCTGACTACTTGGCTAAGCCTACTGGCATCTTTATAGTAATGCGGATTCACTAATATAACACTATTAATATTATATTAAATGATAATGACAAAGTTACCCATATAGCACGAAGAATCGCCAAACATAATTGTAAGTGGCAATGGCATCAGTACAAAGACAGTCGATAGGGGCAAAAGGTTCTGGAGGGGCGACCAGGAACCGAAAGACAACGTTGATGGCCTACCATAAGATGTACAGACGACCTAGTGAGGGTCACGGGAATGGATGCGAGACACACAGGATCAGTTGTTATGATGACACTTGAGGGAGGCCTGTGTACAGCTGTGGACATCTTTTGGCTGAAATGATGCTGATGATGATGAAACGATAGTCTAGTACCTAGTGGATTACAATTTATAAAATATCTTCAAGTTGTTCTTCTTCAAACAATCTATTCAATTACTTCAGATATCAATCTTCGAGCTGAACGTGGAAGAGAAATGCTGGAACAAAGTGGAAGAAATCTTCCACAAAGAGACTGATACGGCTGAAGCGATGCTGCAACTCAAACGTGGCAAGAAAGATCGCATGTTGTTTGGTAACTATTTCATTAACTAATTTTCTTACGAAGCCAGCTCAGAAAGAGGTCCCAAAATAATTTCGATGCAGACAAAAAGGACTGGTTTAAGACGGCGTGCGAGTAGAATGTCTTGAAGAACTTGAGGAAGACCTTTGCCCAGCAGCAGGACAGCAATCCTAAAACAAAATACATAACGATAGAATAATTATAAATACCGGCACGGATCTTGAGCGCTGACTTCTACAGTTCTTTTTGTGCAGAAGCACGCAGAAGTGAAATATCGGGTCTCTTTAGTGGTATGAAAAGAGATACGGGGGCGGGGAGTGCCATCCTTGTACAGTGATTTTCTCGCCGATGTGTACGATGCGCAAAGCGATCCCCGCTCTTTCGCCGAGCGCTCAAGATTCGTGCCGCTATCTGTAAGGTAATTAACATAGTTCTTAATTCTTTATTGTATACCAAACCACATTATAAAAGACATTACTAACTGAGTTCATGTCCATCGACGAGCTTAACTCAAAATAGCTTATAGTTTACAGAATTTGTTTGTTTTCAGCTACAACAACTTACAGTTTCGTGGTGTGGGACTTCGATCACACAATACCTAGAGTCAAGCCTGAACCAGTTGTTAAAGAAGACGACAAAATCAAAATTCCTTACAGCAAACCTGAACCTGAAGAAGTAAGTCCCTTCTTGTATGTTGAGCTAGTGTCAGCAACTCCTCGTCTAAAGCGCATTAGCGAATTTTGCGTACGAGCTACCCCAGCTACTCAAGGAAGGCGGGTCTCGCTTTGGTGTTACTGACCATTTTGTAGAGGATACCTGGTTTCTCGAAATCCTTTGTCCTGTAGCCAGCGACCATTAAGCAGGTTAGAAGCACATGTGCAGCTGTTTCCTCTTCCTCAATGCAGGTTCTGCAGAATGGGCTATCTGTGACTCCTGTGACAGAGAGGTGCTTATTAAGGTCACGTGGCCAGTTGTAATGGCCGTGACTTTGCGCAACTGAGATTTAGTCAGTCACAGGGTCTGTTTCGTGAAGCGGTCATCAATGAAAAGTGGTGCCTCCTTGGCCTACCTGCATTCACTATGGTGTCCGTATAGTTTGTGGCGTAGATCTCTGGTGCGTTTTCTTACTTGATTACGAAGGTATCCGAAGGGGAGTGGCACAATGAGTGCTGCCCCCATCGAATTCTTCCGCTGCATCGTTACCTCGAGAATCACTGTGTAAAACCTTTTAAAAGCACTATTATAAAAATATAGTTTATGTACCTTACAATGATCTAAACAACTGAAATAGCGTGTTTGTGGACTGGAGTGAATTAAAGAATATACGTTTTGCACGAATCTCAAGTAATATAAGACAAGGGAAATAAGATAACAATAGTGTTGATTTATAAAATTGACAATCTGCTAATGTTTCTAGGAAGAGAAACCAGAAGAACCAGAGATAGACCATCGTCTCCACGGTATTGTCCTGAAGCTTCCTCACACGATCCGCAACATCTCCACTAAGATGACGCTCTCCAACTCCTTCATGATCAGTAATAACAACACTTATGCTGTTGCCGGAGTCAGGTATGTTTATAGCACCAGTTTCAATCTTATGACCTCATGAATTCAGCAGAATTTAATGCTGACAATTCATCGGCGATTGACATTAAGCCTTCTGATTAAGCCCACTGTGAACGACTACTTTTCAGAGCCATATATCATCGATAGCAAAACAGACTGGTCTTTCGGTACTTTCGTCTTGAAACACTGTGATATGTCAGATGAGAAAATACCGCGTAGCTTCCCAAACGTGTCTGTGTCCAGCCGTGTCGGATGTGTCGGATTTGACGATTGACCTCTTTATTTATTTATTTATTTATTCTTCATGCAACACAAAGATACAAAGGCGGACTTAATGCCTTAGGCATTCTCTACCAGTCAACCAAGGGTAGTGAAGAGAAAACATGGTAGGTCTCTCGGGTTTCGGGGCTCTTTCTCGAAGTTAGACCTACCTAACAGTCTGTCCCAAGTTTTAATTGTTACAACTTCGAGTGCAAAGTCTCCAATCTTCATAGGAGAGAGTGCTACATGGGTGTTTACCATGACTTTGATTTCATCTATGTTCAATGGCGTTGAAACGCTTCCCATAAGGTGGGCCGATTACCTAGTGACGGTTGCGTGAATCCGATTGATGCGAGACGCACTGGACAGCAGGTTAGAAGTAGTCACCCTCGTAAGACCTTGTGAACCTATTTTAGCTGAAATGATGAAGTCAGTGGCTTGACCAGAATGTCTTATGAAATGTTGTAGTAAATGTTTGCTCATACATGTAATAAGTATGTTTTTGTCAGCTGCACCATAAACTTAATGGCTTGAGGTTCGTAAATAGACTTGTAAAAGGCAGAGAGGGAGTCATCATGCTGAAGATCTCAGCTTGATAACTCTTTGCCTGATGGTAAGTGGATCAAATTCGGACCAAACCCTGTAGCAGGCAATTGGAAACGCTAATATGTAGATCTAACAGCGAAATTTTATTGGTTTGTAATAAAGATATATCTGAAAATAATTTGCATACAATCGACCTAACCTAACCTAACTTAACCTAACAGATATCAACGTGTAATATTTATGTCCTTTCAAATATTACCAGAAAGAACCTCTACGTCTGGAGCTTAGAGACCACGAAACTGATCAAGATCTTAGACGCCCACTTCGGGAGGATCGTCCAACTGGAACCCTTGACCGTAGGGTCTTGGAACAACGTCATCACCTCCTCTATTGACAGGACAGTGAAGATATGGAACATCGACAATATTTTTGAGCAAGTCCATAAGATTGATCGACAGGAGCTGCCCATTGATTCTATCAGGTATTTTTTATTTTTTTATTCATTGATATCGCTTTAGAAAAGGTTATGAATTTTATATATTATAAACTACCTGGTATTTTTTTTTCGGTAGGAAAGTCATCCAATGACATACCTCGCTCTTGGGCGGAGTGGGAGTTAGTGTCAGACTTTTACTGACTAAAAACCCACTCCTGTTCCTTAGTTGCCTTTCGTACCGGGGTCGAGTCTTCCTTTCAGAATCAGACCCTTGGCCCTAGTAGGCTCCGGCTAGGGGAGTCTACGGTTGGTGACATCTCCTTGAGGCGCACGTGGAACACTACACGCCGTTGACGACTTGACGTTGGGCTTGATCCGGACGGTTACCGGATGAACGGACGGCTACCCATTGCTCATCGTTTGCAAGCCCGCGCCTACGGTGGCCGAAAATTGGGATCGGAATCCCGGTGGCTGGGGCACGGGGGCCATTGCCTCGCGCGTGCACGTGCAGCCTCCTCCTTTGCTTCCTTGCAACTACCTGTGGTTTTGCATTTGCATATTTTTGGTAACTTGTTTAATAAGACCTTGAGCAATCTTCCACCAGGTTTACCCACAAGTAACGGGTGCTCTGTGACTTTATCAACTGCATCTAAGTCAAATTTATAATGTTCTGTTTCTTAAAATTTCTGTTTATAATGAATCATAGCTTTTATAGCAATTCAATTACAAATCATTTTCAATTCAAGAGCAACCTTCCACCAATGTTAGCCTTAGCACCCGTTACTCTATCATCTGCATTCAGTTCAACTTTATAATGTTCTGTTTCTTCAAAATTCTGTTTGTTATGAATCATGGCTTGTGTAGCAATTTTGTATAAACTTTCAGTCTAGCGCGAGACAAATGCCTAGCAGTAACAGCGACCCGCAGTTGCTGGGGTCTGTGGGACACCGGCACAGGCAAGCTGCTCGCCCAGCTCGCTGAAGCACCACTGGGGGCCATCGTCACCCACGCCGTCATCACCCCCACTGGTGACAATGTTGTGACTGCTGAGTCGGGGAATATCGTGATTTGGGATACTCCGGAGAAACAGGTGAATAATATTTTAATCTACGGCTTCTTATTTTACTTTGTGTTATACCTAAGTCATGTCTAGTTAGCTTGATCATAGAATCAGACCCTTGACCCTAGTAGGTTTCGACCCTGCTGGGCCCCTACGGTTCGCTGACATCTCCTTGAGGCGCGCGTGGAATAGTACTTGCCGTAGACGCCTTGGGCTTGGTCCGGACGGTTACTGGACGGTCAGACGGCGAGCTACCAATTGCTCGCCGTCCGCAAGCCCGCGCCAATGGTGGCGTGAAATCAGGATCGGAAATCAGCCGCCCTCGCGCGTGCACGAGTGGCCGCCTCCTTTGCTAGCAATAAGTACTGCTTCGCAGAAGGAGGCGACCGCCTGCCACTCCTCCTCGCTTCGGACCATGCTTACACATGCGACATCGTTCCAAAAGATGTCATGTTTTAATTTTATCATGAAAATGAGGTTATAATTTTCTAGTTATACAAAATATTACGCTTCTCAAGTCTCAGTTTACGTTATTATTAGGATCTGTTATTGGTTAAAACTTTGACACTAGACAACAAGACCAATATAACCTTAGTCTCATAAAAATTATGCTACCTCTTTTTTTATTGGGTGGGTAAATCATCTTATGACAAATCTCGCTCTTGGGCGGTGCGGGAGAGTGTCAGACTTTTACTGACTAAAAACTCACTCCTGTTCCTTCTCTGCCTTCGTCCCAGGGCCCCGGGTTTCACTTTCACACTACCCTTGGTCCCAGTTAGCTTCGACCCTGCTGGGCCCCTACAAATGTTAAAATTGTTATTGCGGCTACCACGGTTTTGCAGCGCATCTGGAATGTTCATGGAGGCGCGTACGGATTCGCAGCCATTTTACTCAAGAATGTGGCCTCCTTATTAAGCAGGGTCTGTGCGAGTGGCAATGGCATTCTGGCGGTTGTTGTTGATAAGTTTTGCTGCCCTATACTGAAGCATCAAATTAGGGTGCTGATGGAATAGGATTAAACTAATTATAATGTAAAAAAATAATCTTTTAATTTACTAACACCTAGATGATAAGTTTTCTACTAACCATTGGATCAATGATGTCTGAATTAATAAAATTATTAAATGCTCAAATGCTACCTCTTACGAGATCCATGACATTTTAAAATTTCTAAGATACTTTAAAACAGCACAACTTAAAGAAAAGTTAATAGTTACTAAAAAAAATCTAAAAAAGCTATATTCCTGATACCCTAAGAACAATTCTGGTGAACTATATTATCACCGGTAGATTACGTACAAGCTAAAGTCCCACTTTTCCAGGTCATATTCAAAGAAGAACAGAAAGGTATCAAACAAGTACTCCTTTTAGAAGATGGCACCAAATTCATCACGATCTCGATGCCAGCAGCTTCTGAAAACGTTGACAATGTTGGAGTGGCTAATATAGTCGCGAGGACGATTCCTGGTAGGTTTTTGTTTTAGAAATATTTTTACTTTAGCATGAAAGAAAAGAAAATGAGAAGAATTATAATAAGACGGCTGGCAAAGACAATGAAAGTGAAAAACCGTTTTGCGACGTTCCCAAGTACTGTAAACAAGAGCAGGACGATTTTTAATATTTCCTTTTATTACACTGTATCTTTTATAAACAGGCCTTTTTTACTAAGTTTGGTGCAATGCCTTACTGAAGATAAGCTGAATATTACAGCTGTACCTACCTATTTTAATCCTGACATATTGTTATAAAAAGTCCCCCACTGCGTCTGTCATTATTCTTGTTCACGATAAACTCGAAACTGCTGAACAGATTTTTATGCGATTTTCCCCAGCAGATAGAGTGGTTCGTGAGCAAGATTTAAGTTATTTTTTTCCCAAGAGATTAGGATGGCAACAAATCGATTAACATTCAAAACCAAAGTTCGCGAGCTAATTCGTAAGAAGTTGGCAATAGTGTCATCGCAGCGTAAATATTTTCAAATTGTCGATTTGAACCAATTGTTTGACTTTAGTAGATATATATGTAGATAGTTTATTAATATGTGTATGTATTGTATAATTGTATGATATTTATGGTTTATTAGTATATCTATTCTTGTACCTATTCGCCTTTTCTCTCTCTTTTATTGCACCTACCACTATTTATCTCTGCATCACCCTAAGGTTGACTGGTAGAAAATGCCTAAGGCATTAAGTCCGCCGCTGTACGTTTGTGCATAAAGTATTAAATAAATAAACTTAAGTATATAATACATGCATATTAAAAGAGAAAAAAGCCGAAAATTTTAAGCTGGGGCAGGTCGCTAATATATTATATATTACGTAAATAATTCCAAAACTTCTCAGCCTCTTCAAAACTTACTCAAGTGCCATTAAAATAACCCTAATTTCAGAGGGCGAAAGAATCTACGTTGCCGAGTATGAACTTCGAGGCACAGGGTACAAGGCTGCCGTGGTTTCAGCTGATGAGCATCATATCGTTGCTCCTGGAGTTGATAAGTCTTCCAGGGACTGTTTGCATGTGTTTCATGCGAGGACTGGAGCTAGGTTGCACAGGTAATTAACTATCTATTTTGAAAACTCAAAATATTTTTATTTCACATACCTAGGCCTACATGGATACTTACAAAACGTCAGAAGTTAGTGCACGGTTCCAATTGGTCGTTTCCGATGAAGAAGAACCGGCAAGAAACGTTTTTTTGCCATGGCTCCATGGCATGGCAAAAAAGTTGTTTTTTTTTTTAATTGATATAAACCAGTGCTTGACTGCAATCCCACCTGATGGTAAGCGGAGATGCAATCATTGATGGTCAGGCGCACTAGTTTATTAAGAGCCTATTCACTCTAGCCTTGAAGACACCTAAATTATAGTTGGATCGGAAGACCGCAGGCCGTGGTTCTACAATATATATTTCCATATTACAATAAGGAGTCCAAATCGTCACGCCATCTCTTTCTGGGCCTACCGCGTCGCTGGCTCTTGCAGTTTGGAATCCAGTCAATGTGGCCTTCTCCCAATTTTTTGAGACATGCGGCAGATGTGACCTGCCCAGTTCCATCTTGGTTTGGCGGCTGAGTTAGGTAACTCAGCCGCCAAACATCTGCGATTCCATTAAAATTCCATTAAATAATGTGAAATTGAAAAATAAAGATTATTAATGAGAATTAAGAATGATAAAATAATAAATTAATGATGTCAAGATAAAAAAATGAAATAGGTTAATAAATATACTGAAGAGAGTTGGGCTTAAATGTGAACCTTGTGGAACACTGTATATCGCCGGATGAGGCTCCAAAGATTCAAAGCATTTTATTTTAAATAAACCTTTTATAGGCACTTTTGAAATGTCAGTCAGTCAGAAAAAAATATGCTAAGTGCACATTCCAAAGCGTAGATCTCTATAGAGAAGAACGTGCAAGAAACTCCATGGACACTCTTTTCAATCATGTTTTGTAATTACAAATATCTCTGTTACATGTTTCTTGTCGCGCAAAGAAGTACTTACTTGATATTAAGGCTGTTTCATATATTATATGAACAGACGAATAATTTTATGTTTATATAGATATTATTATAAGACTGGAAACTGCATCTAGTTAGATTAGCAATAGACTCTAAACGTAGCTCCGGTCGTTATGGCGACACTTGGGCTTATGTCTAACAGTGTACCTCTTTCGGCTGAAATAATAATAATATTCCACAACTATCACACTACGCCATCTAGTCTTAAGCTAAGCAGAGCTTGTATTATCAGTACTAGACAATTGATAAACATACTTATATATTTCTAAATACATACATATTATAGATAAATTACACCCAGACACAGAACAAATGATCGTGCTCATCACACAAACATTGGTTCTGGGTGGTAATCGAACCCACGACCTAAGGCGTAGCAATTAGGGCCACTAGCGACTAGACCAACAGGTCAGTCAAATGATGATGATGTTGATGTAGCTCTGATAAGCTAGGCAGATACTGACTATAAAAGTAATGTTACCAAAAGTAAAACTTCTGTTCCAGGATTCCAATCAAGAACAGCGGTATTAAGGACATGCAATCAATAGTAGCACTACCACACAAACCACTGTGGGTGGCAGTGGTCGGCAATGACAAGGCGGGCATACTAGACATCAAAACTAAGAGGCATGTACGGTGAGTATTTCCATTGTACCATTGGTTTCTGTCAAAAACCATCACAAAGATTGGTCCTGTGCGTCTCGCATCCATCAGATTCCCACGACTCTCACCAGGCCATCCGTCCACTTTATGAGGCCTTCCAACGCTGTCTTCCAGTATGCGGTCGGTTTACGCTTATGTGACAATTATGAATTTGTCTTAAGCACAGAACTGGGAAGTACAACAGAAGAAAGTAGAGACCTATCCAGCAATGGCTGATTCCAGATTGAAAATATGATGTTGTATAATTGACGAAAAATAGTGGGTAGTCGCTTATGCGGCTATTAAGAATGGAGCCTCGAATTTGATTCTCATGAAATATCTCAGCAGTCGCAGAACTGAAACCAAATTTTTGCGTGGTTTCTGCGCAGATAAATGATTTTGTACTGACTCTTTATTAAACCCTTTAATTCAAATTCAAAATATTTATTTCACATAGGCCTACATGGGCACTTATAAAACGTCAGAAGCTAGTGCACGGTTCGAAGTTGGTCGTTTCCTATGGAGAAGAACCGACAAGAAACTCCATGGTTACTCTTTTAAAATAATTGCTCTTCTTACAATATTTCCATATTACAGTATTTGTAGATATTATTTAAGGACAGTGTAGACCGGTCAATATTGTATTCAAAATAAAAAGTGAAATTGAGTTAAAAAATACAGAAATGATATTATTTTTAATATTAAATTTCTAAGACTTAAATATAATAACACTTACCATCTATTCTAGGTTTGTCCCCCGTTGGAACGGCGCTTGCACTCGCGATGGTAAAATAGGCTTATGTGCCCCCACCCGAGGAGGTCTGGACCTCATAGAGCTGAAGAGAGGCACCTCGGTCCAGCAGTTGATCTACAGGGCTGCTGAGGGCGTCTTCTCCATCATCACTATGTTTAGTTCTACGGACCAGTATGTCTTCTATTACCATAGTGGAAGGAAAACTTTGAGAGTTTTCAGGTTAGTGTTTGATCTTCTTTTCAAAGTTCCGTACCTCAAAAGGAAAAAACGGAACCCTTATTACCACTTAGTTCCGTCCGTCTGTCTGTCTGCCTGTCAAGACCCTTTACCTCGAGAACGCGTAGGGGTATCGAGTGAAAATTAAGACCTCGACGAGAAGAGAGATATACTCAAGTCTACGGTCCCTTGAAGCTGTGAAAAAATGAAAATTCTGAGTAAACGAAAAATACGTATATTTTTACACTCTCAAGGAAATCAAAATACATAGGGTACTTCCCGTTGACCTAGAATCCTCAAATTTGGCATGAAGCAAGGTCTCATAGGACAAGTATAGGAAAATATCTGAAAACTCTAAATTTGTAGTTACGTCACAAAAAAGAAACGTTTTTTGCGATTCGGAAAAATCTTCGTAACTCAATTCGGGGATTTAACTGTTTTCATATAGGTACAGTTACCGGCACGAATCTTGAGCGCTCGGCGAAAAATTGGGGGATTGTACACATCGGCGAGCTAATAACACATAACAGGGATTGCACTCCCCGCCCCCGCGTCTCACTTCATACCACTAAAGAGACCCGATATTTCACTTCTGTGCAAGTGGAAGTCAGCACTCAAGATCCATGCCCGTATCTGTAAGTTTGTACGGAACCCTCAGCGCGCGAGTCCGTCTCGCAATTGCCCAGTTTTTTTTTTTTTACATTATTTAACAGCAAAGATGGTGTGATGCGTGGGTTACGTCGCTTTTCAACAAAGCTTTTTGTTGACAATTAAGATTGTCTTTTTTTAAAATTATTATTGATAGGCTTGTCACTATGGTTTTTAATAGCCATTATTTCTCGCAATAAATTGGGCTTATTTTATCCAGAAATGATAATACAAAAAGTAATAGACATTTAGGAAACCCGGTTAAAGTGTCCAAATAAAATGCACAAAACTTTTTGGGAACACATTCATTGTGCGTACAGCTAAGGAATGAAATTCCTTGCCGGAATCTATGTTTCCTGATGGCTACAACCCGGGAATCTTTAAGTCAAAAGTGAAAAGGTTGCTTCTAGGTAAGCGCGCTCCATCATCGACCGCATCGTCGCTTTCCATCAGGTGAGATAGCGGTCAAGCGCGAACCTATCAAGAATTGAAACATATTTATTGAGCGTACAGTCGAGGAGTGGAATTTCTTACCGGAGTCTATGTTTCCTGATAGCTACAACTTAGGGGTCTTTAAGTCAAGAAGGAATAGGCTTCTTCTAGCCAAGCGTGCTCCATCGTCGACCGCATCGTCGCTTTCCATCAAATGAGATAGCGGTCAAGCGCGAACCTATCAAGAATTAAAAAAAAATGCTTTGCGAGATTTTTTTCCAGGTTTAGAAGCAAAAACTCACGTGAATAGTGACTGCCTTTAATTGAACATCTAATTATTTGATTGCCAATATCTTTTCATGATTTTTTTTTTCTCTAAGCATTGGTGACCGAGTGGTAACGGCTCCGACTTACGAGTTGTAGGTCACGGGTTCAAACCCAGCCAGGCGCATTACTTTGTGTAATTTATCTCATCACCACTGCTCTCAAAACAGTGAAGGAAAACATCGTGAGGAAACCGGTATGTCCTAGAACCAAAAATTCGAAGACATGTGACAACCACCAACCCGCACCGGGCCCGCGTGGTGGATTACGGCCCATTCCTTCTCCTAGAGAGGAGGCCTGAGTCCCAGCACTGGGAACATTGAAAGGCTGAATATGCTATGTTATACATTATCTTTTCTGCAGTAATTCAAATCCATGAGCAAATAACAGCGCCCATTTTGCTTTGAGGTAGAATCACTTTTTCATAAACCTGTCCACTCTAACTAACTAAATGTATCTTCCTATTTCAGGGTAGACGGCCGCGCAATAGCCGAGTACCGCGCCCCAGCAGAAGTGACCGGCGTGGCCAGTGCTCATGGTGGCAAGGCAGTAGCCATCGCATCGCAGGACGGGTGTCTCACTGTCCTGGATATTGTGGACCCGTATGAGTAGGGGGGAGGTTGTGATTAGCTTGGTGCTGTGTGGTTTGGTGGTGAACCGTGGTATAATAAATGTAATGGGAGATCGAAAGCTGTTATAGGGAGTTTTTGGTCAGGTCTTGATACAGAAATGCGTTAAGATATATCCAGATTTTCTGTATTCAAAGATTCAAAGATTCAACAGCATTTTATTTCAAATAAACCATATACAGACACTTTTGAAATGTCAAGAAGTCAGTTAGTCAAAAAAAATGATGCTAATTGCACATTCCAAAGCATAAATCTCTATAGAGAAGAATGTGCAAGAAACTCCATGGACACTCTTTTCTATCATGTTTTGTAATTACAAATATCTCTTTTACATGTTTCTTGTCGCTATCATGTGAGAACAATGTAAATAAAATAAAAATAAAAACTAAATATAGATATTAAAATAGCAACTGGCAGCTAAGAGATGACCAGTCTCAACTGACAGCGTCTGTTCACGGACATGATGCGAATATTAGCACCACTTCCGTTCAACTATCTTGAAGGAAACCGAATGATTCAACACACGCGCCACCGTCAGTGAGACATTTTAGTGCGCATGACAAACTCTCAACTGCCATGCCCATTTATGTTAAACAAATCCAATAAATGACCTAAAAACCCATATAATACCTCCATGGTACTCACATTTACAAACTTTGACAAAAAAATGCTTCTACATTATACAATACTATACAATTAAATTAAATCACGGGTCACAATCTAACCACACATGCTAAGTAGTTTGCTCTGTGATAAGTAGGGATGTGAAATACTGAAGGAAATTGGTATGGATCTCAGAAAGAATTGTGGTATTGTTTTTAAACCTTTCCAATAGTCGAGCACCTAGGAGTAGTGCGTAGGACATCACTGTAGTAGACTAACGGCTAGTTCACGACTTTAGTCTTAGCGGCGAGCGGCGCGGCGAGCGGGGCGGCATCGGTAAGCGGTCGCGCGGCGCTTTGAGCGGAATCTCGTGGCGTACTTCAAACATTTTCATACTTTTGTTCTTACCGCTCGCCGCCCCGCGCTTAGCTTCAGCTCACAGCGGCAAGATCGTGAATGGGCCGTTAGAGGTAGCAAAAGTCTAGTCAATTTTAAAAGTAAGGGCGTTTGTTTGTGGCATGTCGTCTTGTCAACGTAAAGTAGGTACTTATTTTATAAGTTTTTTTATTTTATTTTAAGACCCAAAAAAAAGGAGTGTCAAACTAAGCCATTATTCTCGGTTGTCACCCAAGAAATCTGACGCCAGTCTTGCCATACCCTTGGCAAGACTGGCGTTGATATCATGACTGAAAGAAGTCGAACGAGCAACTGCATGCAGTTGAATATATATCGACTGCGCGGGGTTGCTGCGATGCATTCCGTCTGATGGCAGCCTTAGAGACCCCGCAAACTGCAGTCTTTCGATCGGCCGAAATTTTGGTTGGTGGCTTCTTCTTCTTCTTTTCGTATCGATGTAGTCTAACAATTTTTTTTCTGACCAGTATTTGGCAACCTCTACGGCTCTGTTATTGGCCTCAAATAGATCCTGAAAACTGCAGGTTGCTTAATCAGTATGTAGCTGTATGGAAGTGCGCACACAAAACGATTCAGAATCGGCTGACAAAAAAGTTTAGCTTCAGGCAGATCGAAAGTCTGCAGTTTACGGGGTCTCTAAGTGTTTATTAAAGTTTTATTTGTTGACAAATTGAAAACCAGTTTTTAAAAATTGTAGAACAAACGCCCATAGCCTTCCTATTGACAATTCAACTGTATCTTAATACCTATTTAAAATGTCCCCATATTGATAAGTTTTTTCTCCAAAGCCCACTGTTATGTTTAAAAAGGGGAATTAAATTTTTCCCATACATTGCTAGCATGTATTTTTTTTATCTTTTCGCCACAAGTGAAACTTAGGCCATCTTAAAGGACTGTATGAGAAATCAATAGCAAAAAGAATTGCGTCTACTAACCGTAACCAAACTAAGTTAGATACTATTTAGTACATTGCTATAGTTTGTAATCAGGCGTTATTTTCCTTAATAAAAATACTGTATGTCTGATATTTTAAGTTTCCAATTGTTAAATATAGTTTTAGTTTCGGTTTTTATAGTGGGTACGCATTACATAGTGTCCATTACTATCGCAACACTAATGCGTATCTTTTCGATTCGTTTATCAATTAATTTTTTTTTTTTACTAGCTTTAGTGACCAAAAACTGCAAGTATGAAAAAATATAACAATAATAACCAATTTAATCTATTTTATCAATGAAAACCTCAAAATATTACGTATTATACATCCATTTTATTATAATATATCGAAAGTAGGTAACGCCTGACAAAATGTACTAGCAATGCTTCTATACGCATCTTCATTCGGTTACGGTTTAAAGACCTGGTTCTTTTTGCTATTGATTCCTAGTATTGGCCTCTAACATATAACCTAGGTTTCATTTCTGTTATTGTCTGTAGTTTGCATTAGCCTTTACAAGTCAAGGTTTATAGATATAGATGCTCTCGTTTCGTAATTTTATAAATACTGGAACTCGCCATGAAACGGCATTTTTGGAGGGAGAATTTATCGATGTCATACGACAAAATAATTAGTAACATTCTAGTGAAATTTAAATAGGTAGGTTTGCTTTTTATCGTGCTTAGTAGCATAGAATTTTTAATGTCCCATATTCTGAAAGCAAAGTGTTGAACTTTACAAATTAACCTATTATGTAAAAGTAACTACTGTTATTTATTATGGCGGCTCTACATTAGTGCCGTGAATTCACGCCATGAATTCACGATACGAGTCGTGCCCTCCACCTTCACGGGATACTCACAATCGTTCGTGAAACTCGCCGTGAAATAGACGTAAAAACTGCTGTTAATGATGTAATAACTTTGTTTGCTGTGACAACATATGACTATTTAAATGTTCCAAACAAGAAAGTTGTTAGAAAGCGTTGGAAAAATAGATGGTGGATGACTGAAATACACAATCATATAAAATTCATTTCAGTCTTTCTATGGAGAAGCAGTATTACATTTTGAACCCAGTCTCGAATTTAAATTGTATGGAAACAGTGTAAGCGGGGCCGTAAATGTGGATGTGTACGCGTGAACGCCGCGCGAAGGGGGCTCGAGCCCTTTGTCGCGGGACAAAATACCGACTCTGATCGGAGAACAGGCGTGGACGCGCGTGAACCCCGCGAAAACCGTCCACATTCACGTTCACGCCCGTTTACGGAGCTTCACGGTACTAATATGGAGCCGCCATTAAATCATATTAAAATTATGCAAAATAACTGACTCTGTAAGTCCTTTCAAATATGAATATTTTACTGTATTATCAAAAAGTTGCGTTGCCCGAAACATTTATTTATATTTATAACTTCATGCAACACGAAGGCACAAAGGCGGACTTAATGCTTTAGTTACCTATTCTCTACCCGTCAACCAACATTGTGTTGCTATATTTGCGCAATAGGCACTGATGGAGCAACCATGTTTTGTCATGTTGCACGAAACAATGTGTTACTATAAAGCCTCAGATACATTATGGGACAAAATGTCCCCCAACTCGCGCAACACTGTCAAATTATACAGCAACATACCACGCATCACGGAAATGCGTCGCAAAATGTTGGGAGGTAAGTTGCGGGACGTTTTGTCCCCCAACATAACGCGTAACGCTCAATCTACGTGAGGCTGCAACGTTGTCCAATACCCTAACACATTGCCGCAGCAATGCGAAGAATACAGCAAAATATTCAAATTCAGAGTCACGTCGTCTATATCAGGGATGGCAAACCTATGGGAAGCGTGCCAGTGCTGGCACCTGATGTAATATTTTATTTATTTATTTAAAACTTTATGCACTAATGAAATATTGTACAAAGGCAGACTTAATGCCTTAGGCATTATGTACCAGTCGACCTTAGGGTGGTGTAGAGACATAACACGGCAATTGTAACTTAATAAAAGACAAACAGAAAGGAAATAAAACCAGAAATAAATATATACTTAATTAGATACATACATACAAATAATGAATAATATTTAAAAAAAAAGGAAAAACGAAAACTAGTTATCAAAAGTGTGAATAAGTCGGGTACACTTTTTTTTTAAATTGATATAAACCAGTGCTTGACTGCGATCCCACCTGATGGTAAGCGGAGATGCAATCATTGATGGTCAGGCGCACTAGTTTATTAAGATGATGATACGTACTTAACATTGAAATAACTTTCAACAGCAGACTTAACACATTTATTTTAAGTTTTATTTGAATTAACAGTACTATTGTTACAATTGCTGTCAAAATTTTGGGTTAAAATGTTAATAAGCAACTATTCTATTAAATCAACAAGTCAAGATTCTTTTGGAGCACGTCATGACCACCTTATTACATCGTTTTATGTTATATAGCACGACCACCAATAAAGGTTGGCCACCCCTGTTATAAAATCATATTATTATTTATTTATATAGTATATAATATCTTTCCTCATGAAACCTCATTCAGTACCTGCATTCCACAAAATACCTCTCCATTGACAACCATATTTTTAAATAAATTTTGTGTAGTCTATTGAATAATGTTGTAATTTTTTATGCAATCAAAATAAGGATAGGAATGACGAAATTTCAAAATCTAAATTAGTAAACAGATATTTACTACTCGTTTTGAAATAAGATTATTACAGTCAAATGGGGTAAATAGGAACGCAGGGGTAAATAGGAACAAAAGTTTGAAGGGGATCTTCCCGTTAATTAACAATTTTTTCCAGAATTTAAGTACTCCTATTTATTCATTAATTGTGATAAAAACGGATGCTTTGATAGAAATCAATAATATAAACATATACCAACGTAAAAAACCTAGGTAAAATTTTGTTCCTATAAACCCCTGCGCAAGACAAAAGTCTATGACCAGTGCGTGTTGCCAGTGATGACATATGGCTCCGACACGTGGTCGCTTACAATGGGCCTCATCAGAAGGCTTAAAGTTACTCAAAGGGCAATGGAAAGGGCTATGCTCGGAATTTCCTTGCGTGATCGCGTCAGAAATGAGGATATCCGCAAGAGAACCAAGGTTACGGACGTAGCCCGAAGAATCGCCAAACTTAAGTGGCAGTGGGCAGGGCACATTGCTCGCAGAACAGATGGTCGATGGGGACGAAAGGTTCTGGAATGGCGACCACGTACCGGAAAACGCAGCGTTGGAAGGCCTCCCACAAGGTGGACCGATGACCTGGTGAGGGTCGCGGGAATTCGATGGATGCGAGACGCACAGAACCGATCATTGTGGCGGCATTTGAGGGATGCCTATGTCCAACAGTGGACGTCTTTCGGCTGAAATGATAACCCCTGCGTTCCTATTTACCCCGTGTCACGGTACTATTTAAACAAATTTTTTTTAGGCTTCATACCGAAAGGATACCAACGGGGCCATATTACGTCAAAGAGCTGTACTCATAAACTGTAAGAGATAGAAAACTGGAATTTACACAGATTGTCTATCTATTTCTATTGCTGCTCCATCATCATCATCATCATCATCTTCCTGCCCTTGTCCCATCTTATTTGGGGTCGGCGCAACACGTTTTTTTCTTCCATTCTATCCTGTCAACCGTCAAATCCATAATGTAATAAAATTAAAATTTTAGAGAAGGGTTTCCATACAAGAAACGTCATTTTATCGGCAGTTTTTGCTCGTCTTTAATATTGTAGTAGGTACGGAGCCCGTTTTCTACGAGTCGACTCGCATTTGGCCAGTCTTTTTACTACTTGTTCAACTGACTTTGACGTCTCTTTTTTTTGCACAACTTCACATAACGCCGTCTAGCCCCAAGCTAAGCAGAGCTTGTGTTATGGGTACTAGACAACTGATAAACATACTTATATATTTCTAAATAGATAAATTACACCCAGACACAGAACAAATGATCGCGTTCATCACACAAACATTTGTCCTGGGTGGGAATCGAACCCACAATCAATCAATCTTGCATTTGTGGCATGACGAATGAGAGCTGCAGTAACCAGTTGGTTTTGTAACAATTTTTTTTACTTACAACGCCATCCGGTTGAACGGACATTAAAAAAGGTATGTTTAAATGTCTTATCTACTTAATAAAACAATATGCCAGTGTGGTCCCTCAGTTCACACGCACATAAAAAAGCGGCCTCACTGCTGAACAGACTCCGTGGCAGCTCCAACAGCATTTTGCGTGTTGTGGCCGGAAGGCAAGGTAACCCGCTTGTAAGGTCATTGTGGACCGCAAATTGTCGCAATTTATTATTATGTACTGACAAAGAACCGAGGTGGTGGCCGAGTTGTAACGGCTCCGACTTACGAGTGGTCGCGGTTGTTGTACGCGGGTTCAAACCCAGCCAGGCGTATTACTTTGTGTAATTTATTTCATCACCACTGCTCTCGCGAAAACATCGTGAGGAAACCGGCATGTCATAGAACCAAAAATTCGAAGACATGCGACATTCACCAACCCTCACTGGGCCCGCGTGGTGGATTACGGCCCATTCCCTCTCCCAGAGAGGAGGCCTGAGTCCCAGCAGTGGGAACATTGAATAGCTGATTATGCTTATGCTAACAAAGGATAAAAATATTGTTACTAACCTAATAGATCTTTGATTTCTGTTAACAAATAAATTATTATTATCACCTCCCACACCATCCATGTATCCATCCACATGTTAACTCATTACTAGTGAACGGAGTAGGTAAATTGATTTTTGGTACTTGTATCATAAATGCACACAGAAAGAATAACATGGATAAGCCATTTTTCCGGAAAGTAATTCCGGTATTTCCGGATTTCAATTCAAAATTTTAAGGAAGGTATAATATTATATTCTTCATAAGAAGAATATAATATTATTCATTTTAATACAATTCCTACCAGTTCTATGGTCGGTTCCGGTTCTTCGGTGGAGTGTCTATATTAATATATATATTTCGGATCAATGAATAATTGAAACAATCTTTATGCTAACAAATCTATAGATTAAAATGTACCTACTCAATGCTGCGATATTCGCAAAATAATGTATTATTTTTATAACATTATTTTGCGAAAAAAAACATACATGAAATGTATTATTTAAACGGTCGGTCACTTAACATACATAAATACGGCAAAAAGTCAGTTTTAAACTTATTTTGATTGCATAGAATTAGAAAAATATTTCTCTAAAATCTATCAGGATAAGAAATAAAACACGAAATAAAATGTACTTAATCTTATTTTATTATAAGTCTATACAATAATAAATACTACGTATTACACCTATTGTTTTATTTTTAGTACAATAAAATTTATTTCCAAGTTAACTGGAAATTTAAATAACTTCGGGTCTCATTTTCTTTAGATTTCACACAATATAAAAAAATATCATTCGTACAAGTCAGGCCAGAAAAATTTGCCCCATTGGAAAGTGACCTCTAAAATTGCAATTTATGAAAAATAAACAAGAAAGTCTTTGAAATGACGAATATACAAGATTTCATTCACTCGATTAAAGTTTGTAAATATCTCTCCCGTGTTTCTTTCTTGCTCATTGTTCGGGCTCTTTTTCACGATAAGGTAACAAAATTTGCTCTACGAGGTTTCTTATGATCACTTCACAGCAAAATCTGAATTTACTGGAGTTGTGAGTTAGGTCAGTTTTATTCTTAGGGACAAATGTAATAAAATTAAGTGACAATAATTATAAATTTCTTGGTAACATTTTTGAATGGTTTTGATGGTCACAGTGTCGGTGAGGTGAAACATCTACAATATGTACCAAATTAAAATTAAAAATAAAACTGATTTCAAATAAATTATTGTTAATTGCTTAAAAAATGCTGAAAATATTATACGCAAGTAACGTTTCTCAATTTTGAAAAAAAAAACAAATTAATAAAAATAATTTTTCAAAACATTCACACAGCGCCATCTAGTCTCAAATCAAGCAGAGCTTGTGATATAAGTACTAGACAACTGATAAACATACATGTTATATATATTTAAATACATACATATTATAGTGAAATAATAATAAATCATAAAATAACTACAGTTAATCTGAAATAAAGTCTAAAGTTCTAAAAATATCTTATGGAAGTTCTATTATTTAATAAGCACCTTATTTCACTCAAATTCATGTTTTACACCAAATAATAATCATAAACTTGTAAATATTATGACGTTGGGTAAAAGTATGGCTATCAAAATAAAAATAAATCCCTATTATTTATTTAAAACAAAACAATACTGAATTCACAGAATGCAGTTTAAAAATACATTGTAGGTATTATAAAAGAGGCGAGCAATTGTTGGCATTGATTTTTTACCTTTTTATTAGTGCCAGATTCTGTAACAAAAATGCGTGTCTTTTATTTTAGTTATCTATATTTTATTGCTCAAAATATGTAGATGTTAACACGTTCAGTGAAGAACGAGGTCTAATACACCTCGTATGTGACTTTCTGCGTGCGTAAGAAAAACATAGTTTTCTCTTTCGTAACTTCAATTTGGTTTAGTTTAGAAAAGCGATGTGTATACCTAAGAAGCCCAATTAAAACAGATCGCAGTGGTATATCTACTTTAATACGGGGTCACTTTGACCTCGTACTGCACTTACCCAAAAAACTTTTACTTTCCTAAACGTTACGAGGTCTAATAAACCCCTTACCGTCAAAATTATAGTTTTCAAACGAGGTCTTAAACGCCCCATACTGCAGGAATGGTAATAATACAAAAATGAGTGCTACTCTCAACGTGTTAAATCTGTGCACAAATACATGCAGAAAATGGTAATCATCAAAGTATTTAAACCAATATTCATTTTTTGCTTTCAATAAAAAACCTACAGACGTCAAAATATTGTGCCACTTTTTTTGCTCGCTAGTACATTTTTCCTTAAAACTCGTATTCAGAGACGTAAATGAAAAGCTTCGCGATGGCTGTTCCCCCAAACTGCTCGTGAGTGTACAGTTCCATAGACATTTCAAGTTCTATGCTCTGTGGTCCTTCGAGCGGTCGCACCAATGAGGTTAGGCCTTCGTTGTTGTTTTGTGATAATCTGCAAAAAACAAAGGGAAATCGTTATTATGAAAGACTTTTAAAAATTTAACTGAGAAAAAATTGACTAAAACATTGACTAAAATATTGAACGACTGTTTCGATAAAAAACGCACTTCTTAATTTCACGGGCGTTAGTTTGTATGTAGGTGTGTCTATGTTTGTTACTCCTTTACGCTCAAACGGTTGAACGGATTGGGATGAAATTTGCACACGGAAATGGCACACGAGTAGACAATGTCTTAGAAAAACACTAAGGATACTTTTAACCCGGGAATAAATTCCCTTGCGACAATTTTCTACTTAAGACGCTGGCAGAAGTTGGTTTGCTTTATAAAAATACTAATACAAAAATGGAGGTCAAGACAGGAGGAGACTATAAGCCGTTGATGAAATCTTGATGTTAGTGATGATAATGAATAAACTTCTTGTGTAAACCGTGCGGCAATGTGCCTCCAGTACATGGACACACACATGGATATCCCACCCATACGCACAAAACGTTTTAGGAACACATTCATAGAGCGTACAGCTGAGGAGTGGGATTCCCTACCGGAGTCTATGTATCCTGATAGCTACAAACTGTGGTCTTTAAGTCAAGAGTAAATAGGCTTCTTTTACGCAAGCGTACTTCATTGTTAACCACATTATCACTTACTATCAAGTGAGATAGCGATAATCTATACTAAAGATGATTTGGAGTACTTACAAGAAGTCATTGATGTCAGCTTTTTTCTTGACACTGGGTGGCGCGTTCACGTTCACCAGTTTGAGCTCAAACCTCATCTTAACGTACGGCCAAACGGGTCCTCGCATCGTGAACAGTTTCAACTGAAAGAGAATATACCAAATTAATTCGTTAGGGGCAAATTTGTAGAGATTGTCAAAGACAGAGAGAGGTTTGAAAGAAGAAGAGCACGTCTTTACTCAGCTTTAGAAGCCGGTTCCTCACGGTGGACAGAGCTTTGGCAGGATCTCATGGCAGTATCTGGGCTCACAACAATCGCGGCGGTAACTTTACAGTTGGCGTCTCTGCAACCACTCCTCAGGTTGCAGAGACGCCACGAAGTCTTCACTTTTCGCCTGATGCAGGAACTCACCGGAAAACGGATGTTACGGATTCAACGGAAAGAAACCTCACTATTTTTCAGATCATACGGTGGAGGTCTGCCCCGCGTGGGCAGAGCACCACCGTATCCAAGTGAAGGCGTAAGGCGGCGACAACCTGCCTGGCCCTGGCGATTTTTTTGAGAGTGGGAAATCATCAATAAACTTCTCTCGCTTTAGGTGGAGCGAAAGAGAGTGCCATACTCTGAATAAAACCCACCCGTGTTCCTTCTATTTGTGGTAAATTTTTAGAGGTATGCAGAAAATGACGTGAAGTCTCACAAAACACCTTAGAAAATTGAAGCTCCTCCGACCAGATTGGTGTTGTCTGGTTCGGGGCAACTGCCCAATAGTTGATTGTGGACTGTTATATTATGGTTAGATCCTGATGAGATCTACATCACAGACTATGGGTAGACCATAGTGAGTGCAGGCAGGTGAAGGAGGCACGTCCCTCCATCGATGGCCGCTTTACGGAACAGGCCCTACGACTGACTAAACCTCAGTTGCGTAAAGTGACGGCCGAAACAACTGGCCACGGGACCTTTAATAAGCACCTCTCTATCATAGGAGTTACAGATAGCCCACGGTGGAGAGCCTGCATGGAGGACGAGACAGCAGCACATCTGCTTCTAAGCTGCCCAGTTCTCGCTGGATACAAGGCAAAATACTTCGGAAACCAGGTAACCTCCACGAAATGAAATCAATAACACCAAAGCGCTGCTGGCCTTCCTGGAGGAGCTGGGGTGGATCGAATGACGCATTTGTCCTACCCGTACGCAAAAAACACGCTTTAGTCGTAGATTTGCGGACATCAGCCCGAAAATCAAATACAATACAATATGTTCAGATCGCGCGAAGAAATCAGAGACAGCAGTGCAGAATTTTGTAATTTAGTTCCGACATAGGTCGCTACAATTCTCTCAAACAATTCCGCTCTAAGACAAATGGTTCTGAGTTAGTAAGAGGGTCCAATTGGTCTCCCTCAAGATGTATAAGTACTGACCTTGGTTTCTGGTATGTACAAGTTGGATACGAAGGTGATGAAGTTGTAAGAGATGGTGGTCGGCTGATGCGCGCAGTGCCAGTCTCCTGGCTGGCAGACTCGTTCTACTTTGTTACAGCGGCTGCAAGAGGAGAGGACACATCAAGTGCTATAATAATAATAATAGTTGTTAATGAATAGAAGATTTTAAAGCTTTCAGAAGCGAACGTATGGCCCCAGTAGGCTTCGGCCCTGCTGGGCCCGGACGGTTCCCGGTCGGCCGAACGGCGAGCTACACATTGCTCATCGTCCGCAAGCCCACGCTTACGGTGGCTGGAAATCGAGATCGAGGTACCAGGGCGTGAGGAAATGAATTTCGTTGATTTAAAAAAATATGTATTCATGCAAACTTTATGTACGGTAGTGCAGGCGAACTTAATGCAACAAGACATAAAAAAATCACCATGATGTGGACACTTACTGCTTGTTCTCCAACTGGTAGCCAACAGGGCAGGTTATGCGCTGGCAGCGGTAGCTTCCTCGCGTGTTAACACATACATCACTAGATGTCATCGACGCTCCTGCACTCTTGGAGCACGGAGCTTCGCCTGTTTCGCACTCGTCAATGTCTGTAAAACAGGTATTGGTTATAAGCTGTTTTATAATTTTATGTGTGGGGAATGGTAACTCGTTAGTTTTTTACTTATTTTTCTAATCTTCAAATATAGGCAGGCGCTTTACTTCGGGTAATTTATTTAATTACCACTCTTTATGAGAGTGAAGGAATAATCAAAAACATGTGACATCTAACATCCTGCACTGGACTGGACCCGTGGATTACGGCCCATTACCTCTCCTCGAAAGGAGGTCTGCGTTACAGCAGTTCACATTACGAAGTTAATTATGCTATATGTTTTTGACCTGCGAATGATGGTGATGAGGCCGCTTGACGACCAAGACTTAAACGTTTTTATGTCATTAGATGGCAATCAAGTTGCCGTATCGATAAGTCCTCTAGCAAGTGGTTGCAGTTGTAAAGAATATAGAGTCAGCAGTAGTTATCATGTGTGGCGACACAAAGTACTACTGCTGCTCCGTTAACAGCAGAAGTCTTTATAGTATCAGCCATGACGCCACCCGCAAAATTCTGTTAGCGGCAGGAAAACTATGATAAAAGTACCTCCTCAGCAACGCTCTTTCCAAAAGACCTCAACTGCTAAACGTCAATTTAAACCTTTCTCTATACTTCTCTTATCCTAGCCCGTACACAGAAGAACAGGCTCAAATATAATTCCTCGACTCATTGAGACAGCGGCTCCCGCACGAGACCCTATAGGTATAGGGCCTAGAAGAATAATAATGAAACTCTCACTAAAATCCTCCATTACCATAGCATAGTCGGCCTTATAATGTGTTCCCAGTGTTGGGACTCAGGCCTCCTCTCTAAGAGAGGGAATGGGCCGTAATCCACCACGCAGGCCCAGTGCGGGTTGGTGGATGTCACATGTCTTCGAATTTTTGGTTCTAGGACATGCCGGTTTCCTCACGATGTTTTTCTTCACCATTTTGAGAGCAGTGGTGACGAAGTAAATTACACAAAGTAATGCGCCTGGCTGGGTTTGAACCCGCGACCTATAACTTGTAAGTCGGGGCCGTTACCACTCGGCCACCACTGCTCCCCATTCATTCCAAATCCTCCATTAAGACCTTTTATATTCAGAGAGCCTGTAGCAAGAAGAACAGGCGCACTTATCGCTTCTCGGCTCGTTAAGATAGCGATACTGACATTGGACCCTATGAGAGCCTAGACCAATAATAATGAAACTCTTACCAATCATAATACCCTCTTTTATTCAGAGATTCTTAAGCTAGAGGAACAGGCACACCTGTAGCTCCTCGACCTGTTGAGGCAGCGGCACCTGCAAGGGATTCTAAAGAGTCTAGACTAATAAAAACTGAAACTCACTTATACAACTCCCTTTTTCTGTAGAGAGTCAGTATTTGAGGAACAGGTGCACCTGAAGCTCTCCGGTTTGACAGCGGTATCTACAAATAATCCTATAGGGCCAAGACTAATAATAATGAAACTCACCAATACAGCTCCTCTTATCCTCAGAGAGCCTGTAGCCAGAAGGACAGGCACACCTGTAGCTCCCAGGCTCGTTAAGACAGCGGCCCACGCAAGGGATCTTGGATTTGAATTCGGTGCACTCATCGACATCTGAGCATGTACTGTGAAATGATACAAATAAGGGTTCAATTAGACAGCTATGTTGATTTCGGTTAATACATATGTTCTCGCGCGGAGAACTTTGATACCACGACGCAGGATTTTGAATTCTTTGTTCATAATATGGGGCTCATCAGAGGGCCTAAAATCACGTAAAGGGAAATAGGAAGAGCTATGCTCGGAGCTACCTTGTGTGATCGCATCAGAAATGAATATATCTAGATAAAACTAAGGTTGCCGACATATCCCGAAGGATCGCCAACCTTAAGTAGCAGTGAGCAGGGCCTCAACTCTGCTATTACAAAAGTGTCAGAATGGTCTTCATAATTGTTGATTTTGACAAGTTTGGTAATCTACTAACATAATGGCGTCAATATGATTTTCCAATGGCCTACCACTGACACTCCATTGAAAGAAGTGGCAAACAATGGTAATCTCGTACATATTGACAAATGAATGTCTGACGTATGCGGTAATCTGTTAAAATTTTGACAGTTCCTTTGATCAGTGACCTACCATTGGAACATCATTGTGCAGTCATTGCTTTTAATTTGTTACATGATAGCCCGATATAGTCATTCTACCACAACTCTATTACGAGACCATTGACAGATCAGTGATCGATCATTATGAATTAGCAGATTACCAACTGTTAGCAAAATGACAATGGGATCGTTTTGGAATGACGAACTTAAAAAAATTGCAGACTTGGGCCCCAGGGCACATTACTCGCAGAACAGGTCGATGGAGCTGAAAGGTTCTGCAGTGGCAAGCATGCAATGATAGACGCAGCATTAAAAGGCCTCCCACAAAGAGGACTGATGACCTAGTCAGGGTTGCGGTAGTCCGATGCATGCAAGACGCGTAGGACCTTTCGTTGTGAAGACATTTGTGGGAGGCCCATGGCCAATGAAATAATAATAATGAAGATATGATAACTCAGATAGAAAGAAAGAAAAAAGAACAGTTTATTTACGCGAAATGACGTAATCTTAAAACTAGCTAACATACATAATTAATAGATAGGAAAGATATGCATCACATCCGCGCAAAACGGTCGAACGGTCAGCATAAAGCTGTGGCCTCACGCATAATGCAATAAGCTCACAGCGCTGGTTTTCAGTGTCGCTATAGCTATAATATATCATTGAATAAATAACTGTTGCTGCAAGTCCTATGTATCTGTATTTGCGAAGGCTGTGGGATTTTTTAAAAGAGTCACGGTGTCCGTAGAACTCAAAGAGTAACTAAAGTGAAGAGGGTTTGTTTCAATCAGTGTAAATCTGACCCTTCATGGTTTTACTGTCGCTGATATGAGCTATACTATCTATTACTTTAGTATGTTCTGTTTCTTCTTCTTTAAAAAAAAAAGTGTTGCAAGGTATTACTTCTGTATTGCATTTACAAACATTTAACATGATCATAATAGCAAAAACAACAAAATACCATGATGTATTATTGCATTTTACATGACAGTGAACAGTGATATGAAAGAAAAGGAAGTAAGTGGTAGTATGACGGTTGACAGGATAGAATGGAAGAAAAAAAAGTGTTTCGTCGACCCCAAATAAGATGGGACAAGGGCAGGAAGATGATGACATGACAGATTGATTATTGTAGTCATACAAAATATTTGTTCTGTGCGGGGATCGAACCGCTCAACTAATACGCCAACTTCCTCGTCACTCTCACCAAAGGCTTCCCTCCACTCCATCTTTTGCAGTTAAGCTTACTTTTAATTACTTACCTATTATCTGAATTGAGTCTGTATCCTCTATGGCAGGCACAGCGGTAGGCTCCCCAGACATTGTTGCATCTGTGTTGGCAGAGCGAGCCGGGGCGCGACTCCATACATTCGTCGACATCGACACACACCTAAGCAAAATAAAAATTAGTAAGGAGGAATTACAAGCGTGTCGGTAAACGTGGACCACATCATTGCTTACCATCACGAGAGATAGAGGTCAAGCACAAGCCCATCAATGAAAAAAATACTGTCTAAAATTAGGGTCTAATCATAGATTCTAAAAATAGTGTTTAAAAATAGGATCTAATAATAGATTCTAAAAATTTGTCTAAAAATAGGATCTAACAATAGGGTCTAAAAATAGGGTCTACGGAAAAGCTGTAGTAGGCTTTAATACATGAATAAGCAGAATAACGTGAATTTTGAGGTTTATAACACCCGTATCTATCTATCAATCTAACTATCAAGTATATGCAAACTAAAAAGACAAGTACGTATCAGGCACATAACAAATTCAAATTTTTATTTTCGTACATCATAGTACATAAGACTTAAAGCTTAATTAAATTAGAATTTATTTATTTAAACAGACACTGAGACTCATAAAAGGACCAGAGTTGAGATGGTCCGTCCCGTCCAGACAACCAACAGAGAGATGCCCCCCTAATTAATCATCAGACGAAAGAAATGTCTCAACACAGGAACACGTACATCCTCAGTTATGGTTTTCAGGATGCTGTTGTGACATCCCCGCATCCTGTTCATAAGTGACCCATTTTATTTTGCGAATGACGGTATAAAAGCCATCAGTACGAGCCTGCGCAAACATTTCAGTGGCACTGCAGAAACGAGGAAGTCCCAACATCATCCTGAAGATGTCATTACATTAGACGCGAAAAGTGTCCGAGGACTTTTTGGTTTGGTTAACCCATACACCACCCATTGACCATTTTGAAGAAATAGCAACAGCAAAATGTGAAAAAGTCAGCTTATTATCTTACCTTATCATTCACAGGTGCAGATCTGAATCCAATGTGACATTTACATTGGTAAGATCCGATGGTATTCACACAGTCCGCGTTTTGGGAACAGACGGGCTGAAAATAGAACAAATAATTTTAAATATTCGTACAAATGATTTGATCCAATCGGCAATCACAATTTTATTGCTAAATTTTATCCAGCATCCTACATTTGTTTTATTTAAGTTTGGCCAAGTTTAAAAGTATAGAGTTACGAGTATGGCTGGTTTTAGAGTCGTGCTGACCGCACGCTGACCGTTGGCGCTGACAGCCGAAATGTATGAACTTCTAGGAAGCGTATTAGAATAACACGTAGCTCTCAGCGCGTGCGTTGTTCAGCGCTGACGGTCAGCGACAGTACGCGACGTGCGTCGGCGCCGCGTAGCTTTCGGCGCTGACCAACACACGCACGTTTCTGTAGTTCTGTCTTCAGTAAGCGTTCTAGTGTCAAGCCGAGCGGACGCCGCAATTATTAATGCCCTTTGCATTTTTGTGCGTCTGTACTCCACAGTGATCAGTACGATACTGAAATGTATCACGCTGAACCTCAGCGCTAACAAGCTACACGCTGAGTTGTCAGCGCCGATGGTCAACGTGACTCTAATACCAGCTGATAGGGCGACATAAATTCAATACACTGTACTTGATAAATACATGGCAAGGCACATGAAATGACTGTAATGAATTGCTTTAATTGTTTTTTTACAACTTTGTTTTGATTGTAGACCAAAAACCCCTTTAAATCAGTAGGTCAGCTGATTGATAGGTCATAACCGTCTAGAGGCCATTATAGTAGATTATGTGAGTAGGGGATAAAGCAGTGTCTTTAAGTCGCGAGCGGCATGTTAAATTCCGAACGAAACGAAGGTTGTTAAGTTTTAATCTCGAACGACAGTGAGGGACCTGTATAATTAACTCCCGAGCAATTGCGAGGGAGTTAATACAGCAACCTGAGCGAAGTGAGGAATTCAAGCCACCCAAGGCAAGGCAAAATTATTATTTTGTAAGTGGCCAGTTTGATTTTTGAATAAACTCGTTTGAGGCACGTATATTCGAATTCAATAATGTGTTTTTTTTTCTTCAAAATAACGGTTTTTGACGTTCCAAATTCATATCTCATTATACCCTAGGGATCGACCATACTACTTTATTTCCCTACGGACAGAATGACTTGCTTTAAGTGATAGTTGTATAACATATAAAAGGGCATTATCGAGCAGGTGGTGTAAAAAAAAGTTTTACACCTTAATGTTTGTAGCACACCATACTACCACCCAAAGGAAACATGTTCACATCTTTACGCTCATTAACCTTGACCAAGTGCTGTCCACTGAAACAGTTGCAAGAGTTCCCTCCTGGCACATTCATGTCAGTTAATGTAAAGAAACTCTAAGGTAACTCCTCACCATAAGGTAGTGTGGTGGTAACCCAGAGTATATTTATTAACATCCTCACTCTCGTGGTTCACGACCAGGTGGTAACCGCTGGGTCAGTCCTAGGATTTCTCTCCCGGCAGGTTCATATTAGTTACCTAATTCAAAGTAATTCTAAGGTAACTCACCATACTGCCTCCTAGAGCACACTCATCGACGTCCTCGCACTCATGGTCCTTCACCAGGCGGTGTCCGCTGGGACAGTTGCAGGAGTACCCTCCTGGTAGATTTGCGCAAATCTGCTGGGGTCCGCACTTCGCTTCCCCGGTGAGGCATTCGTTAACGTCTGGAAGTGGATATGGTCATTTAGTTTTGTGTTTGTGCATGTTTATTATTTAACTACCTTTTGCCCGCTACTTAGCATAGAAGTCAAAAATGGTTTTATTAGGTTTTTTGAGATACCAAAATATTAAATATTAATTTATTATCTTCGTCGTGTGTGATAGTCCATTGAATTGTATGGCGAGCGATATTGTATCTTAAGATAAAACATTATAGTATCTTAGCCGTGTGCAGCGCCACTTAGTGAACTCCACTGCGGGAGACTTAACCTTCGACAAACTTATTATTTGCGTTTGGTACAGTAATCGGGTCTAGCAATCGAACCGCAAAATAAAGTTTGTTTTTTATTGTATATATATTTCCGGGACAAAAAGTGGGTACTTTTTGTCCCGGAAATATACCAAGTGTGTGTATATACCATGTGTGGATATTATACCAAGGATATTAAAAAATAATTATACCAAATTTCATTGTAATCGAACCGGTAGTTTTTGCGTGACGCCTGAACAAAACAGACAGCAAGACAGATAGACAGACAGACTGACAATTTTTTTTTTAATATCATTTTTGGGTTCGGTGTCGGTCTAGTAACACCCCCTGCCATTTATTTTTTTTGATATTTTCAATGTACAGAATTTTCACTTCTACAGATTTATTATAAATATAGATATAGATTATAGGAGTCGCATTACTTACCAGCACAAGTGTTGTCATCTCCAAGCCTGTAGCCTGCAGGACACCTGAAGACCGAGCCTCGGTCGAGAACCTGTGTGATCTCAGGGTCTACGTATTTGGTGCCTGTCGTGTGGACCACGTTCTTTGGTGGTAGGGGTGGGTAGACTGAAACAAAATTATTTATTTATTGACTTGCCTTTGGTAACCATTGATCCAACAATAGAAAACGTTGATTGGTGGTCATAAGCAGACTTTAAGTATCACCATAACGATCTGGCGTGTGCCTTGTGATTTGCAACCTACCTTAGTCTAATCCAGACTTCCTGACCCAATTGGTCATTTGTCTAAGAACAATGAAAAATTGAATAGTCCTTGGTGCCATATTAGTTACTTTGCTTTGAAGCAGAAGCTTGAACCATATATACTTTATATACTGGTCAAGAGGCGAAACTCCGAACGTAACCGTCTCTTTTTGCCCTTCTGTGATTCTAAGGGCGGAATTCACCAATAAAACTAATCGCGTTTTAACGTTTGGCTCGCATAATCGCGTTTAGCCGCTATCACTAGTGTCACTTGTAAAAATACATCAAAAGAAAAATACAGACAAGGGCTTGTTAAGAAGGCTACTATATTTCAATGCATTTAGTAATATCGATCAGGAGTCAAACAAAACAATCAGATAAAATAAAGATTAATTCGTCAGTATCAGAACAAAATGGACTCTCCACCTCAAGGTAGAGCGAGTGGGCGTGTCAAACTTTTACAGACTAAAACCAACCAGTGTCCTTCAGTTACCCTTTTTGTTCTGAAGTCAAGGTAAACTCTTCCGAACATTCCGGCAGCCCAAGCAGAAGTCTGAGATATTTCAGCGAATCTAAACTTGACATACTTACTAGGTTCATTACCATATCCCGTGGGGAACTGTCCGTTGTTCTTGATGGGCACACAGCGATGTCTGACCTCGTCGAGCCTCCAGTTCGGAGGACACTCACAGCGGTATCCGCCGGGAGTGTTGATGCAGATCTCTACCGCTGCGCAGTTGGCCTGCCCGTTTGTACATTCGTTTATATCTGTGGGTAAAAATGGGGTTGAATTGATTAGCAATATTGGTAATTACATCAGATGAAGCGGAAAATCGTCATCATCATTTCAACCGAAAGACGTCTACTGCTGAACACAGGCTTCCCCAAGTGTCACCACAGTGACCGATCTTGTGCGTCTCTCATCCGTCGAATTCCCGCGATCCTCACCACGTCGTCGGCCCACCTTGTGGGAGGCCTTCTAGCGCTGCGTCGTCCAGTACGTAGTCGCCACTCCAGTAACTTTCGGTCCTATTGACTGCTGAAGATATCCGCAGGAGAACCAAGGTCGCCAACATAGCCCGAAGAATGCCCGAAGAATCGCCAAACTAATGTGGCAGTGGGCAGGGCACATTGATCGTAGAACGGATGGTTGACGGGGCCGAAAGATTCTAGAGTAGCGACCGCGCACCGGAAAACGAAGCGAAGGAAGGCCTCACACAAGGTGGACCGACGACCTGATGAGAGTCGCGGGAGTGCGGTGGATACGAGACGCACAGGATCGGTCGTTGTGGCGATGCTTGGGGGAGGCCATGTCCAACAGTGGACGTCTTTCGACTGAAATGATGATGATGATGACTGCTGCATTACCTCATTATTTTTACACATGCTGCGCTCTGACATTAAGCACCGTAGGTAGATTTTTTGTGTTGTCAATTATAGCACATAATGGGTTCGATTAGAATTTAACTAAGTTGATAAAATTAGTAGTAGCCTCGCAAGAGCCTTTGACAGTTCAAAATTCACTAGGCATCAGACAAAGTTACTCACCTTCGCACTGTCCAGTTTTAGCATTATGATGGAACCCAGCGTCACATAAGTTTCGATGTCGGAATGGTCTTGTTGTCACTCCGGTGTACTCCGGATAGCCCCAGAAGAAAGCTTTTTCTGCAAAAGAAACATTAATATTTAGTTTACATATATGAAGTGGGATAAGCACAGGTCTTATTGACCAGGTCCCTACAACCTTACTAGTAGGTGTATGGTAGATCCGGAACAAGCATAGTGGTCGCCATGGCAGAAGATGACCTAGTGATGAGCACACAAGTCTTGGTGCTAATTAGGTCCCTAAAGACTTAATAGCAGAAGTAGATAGTTGCGGGACTGCTGTAATGGTCACCGTGATGAAGGATAAGCTGATGATGAGCACACAAGTTCTGGTGCCAAGGTCTCTAAAGACTTACTTGTAGAAGTAGGCAGTTGCAGGACTGCTATAGTAGTCGCCGTAGTGGAAAATGAGATGGTGATACAATAATTAAAATCTTCGTGACAGGTCCCTAAAGACTTACTAGTAGAAGTAGGCAGCGTCGGCACTGGCGTAGTCGTTGTCGTGGTAGAAGACGTGGCGATAAGCACACAGCTCTTGGTGACCAGGTCTCTGCGGAAGCCAGGCGCGCAGTTACAGGTGTAGCCTCCTATAGTATTCTTGCAGACCTCAGTGAGCCCGGAGCAGCTGTGGCGGTTGGTAGCACATTCGTCTATGTCTGGGATACGAGAAGAAAGTTTAATCGAAGAAAGTCTCCTTAAACTCCCGCCCATCATCACTTCCTAGTGTAAAAATAGAAATAGTGGCGCAACAAACGCCCCCCTTCTTAGCAGCATATATAAGTCTGTTATGTTAAAATAACTTGGATCTTGGATCTATTATAAAGTATGCAAAAAGACATTTGAGGGTTTAAACGATATATGATTGTCAAACTATGAGTGACGGAGAAAATAATTTTGTCTAAAACTCGTTATGCAATTTACAAGACCGGAAAAAATTTGATAAGTAGTTGTAATAATGACTTGAGGAATGTAAATCAAAAATACTTGAAAACCAATTTTATTCTGAGTAAATTATACTTTAGTTATTTAATGGATAAGTAAAATACCAACGACGAACCACATCAGAATAATCTACATACCCTTGAATAAATCTGAGTAAAACCCAATGAGAAAATGCAAAGCAAGGTTTCCGCTTCTCAAAAAAGCATTGATTTCTACTACACTAACTGCTCTGATTTCACTATGATTCCAAATTCTTGAAGATTCTGACAAAGAAGAAGAATCATAAAATTGATCTGATAACAATTTATGGTCACGATGTAAACCCTCATAATTATGTAAAGCCTTAAATTATGAGTAGTTAGAAAACAAATTAAATACAGCACACGATTCTTAAAAACAAAACAAAATTTTACCAAAGCAATCTCCATACTCCTCGGGCTCAAATCCAAATGGGCATTCCTTCGGCTTCTCAGCCTTTGGCCATGGATTCTTTGGAGGCGGTTCTGTATTCGTAACCACCGAGTCATCCCCTTTCCTTTCTCCAGGAACTGGTCTTGCTTCATTCCCTACATTCACATTTACTGAGTACGGAGGGGCAGGTTTAGGTTGCTCGGTAGGCCTATATGTAGTTTCTGGTATCTCATCTTCCGGAGGAATCGATTCGTTTGTTTGTTCTTCTTGCTTTGGTATATGTTGTTCTGGTTGTTCTACTGGTTGTCTCGGTACCTCTCTCTCGGGTATATAAGCTGGTGGAGTAGGTTGGTTAAAGGTTACTTCTGGTTGCTTCGGTGTGTTTACAGGTTCGGTTACTGTTATATATTCTTGGTGTTCAGTTGGTATAAGGTGAGTTTGTTCTTCAGGTTCCGCAGTTGTTGTTGGTGGTTCATATTTTGGTTCGTTTGCTTCATTTTTGTACACATTTGGTATATTGTTGTTTGTAGGCGGTGGTTCTACATTATTGTCTTCTATTCTTGGTTCTTCTATAGGTTTTTCAGTTGTAGTCGGTGGTAGAGTAGGTTTTGCTGTTGAAGTTGTGGTGGTTGAAGGTTCTTTTGGTTGCGTTTCTGCGGGTGCTGTGTGGTTGGTTTCTGTTTCTTCTCTGAAAATTGAGAATTTTTTAGTTTATGGTTTTTGGATGATATCTTGTGCAAACTTTTAACAAAATTTTAAGATGATGACTTTCTTAACAAGTATTTAATTTGTGTCGTTTTTAGGGTTCCGTTTATCTCGGGAACGCGTGAAAGACAGTATCGAGTTAAAATTAAAACCATATACTCCAGTCTGCGGTCCTTTGAAGCTGTGAAAAAATCAAACTTCAAAGTGAACGAATAAAAAGATACGGTCGTTTATGTCGCTAAAAACGTCTATTTCGTTACTCTCAATGGGTTCAAAATTCATAGGGTTCTTTCCGTTGACCCAAAATCCTGAAAATTGGCATAAGGCTAGTTCTTATAGCACAGGTTTAGGAGTAAATCTGAAAACAGTAATTTTTTTGTTACTTGTGTCACTAAAAAAAAAACTTTTTTGCAATTCGGAAAAATCTACGAGACTCCATTCGGGAATTATAGTTTGTACGAAACTCTCAGTGCGCGAATCCAACTCCCAATTACCTAGTTTTTTCCTGGATAAAAAGCCAAGGACCTCCCAGCCATAGCGCATCTTTCATCAGTAAAATAACTATCCTTCTTAGGTCTCCTTTCAAGGAGAGGGAATGGGCTTTAATCTACCATGCGGGGTTTTGGTGGACGTCACATAGCTTTGATTTTTTTTGTTCAAACCCTTAAGATATTTGGATGTTTCCATCACAAGAGTAATGGTGAGTGGTGCTGATGACATGAATTACAATGAGACTTATCTGAGTTTGAACCCATGACCTAAGAAGTCGTAAGTCAGGGCTGTTAATCTTGAGCCATCACTGCTCCCATAATATAAGTTAAAATTAAGATATTGTACTCACTCAGAATCGTAATACTCGTACTCATATTCTGGTGATAGTGTAGTGGATGTTGTAGTGGTGCGTTTGCGCACACAACGGAAGGAACCGCGGAGGTTGATGCAGTTGTAATCCTTACCACAGTTATCTAAGCCGAGACCACACTCGTCAATATCTGGGGAAGGAAACAAAAGAAAATTAAAAGTAGAAAAAAATTCTATATTTAAGTGTCTTTTTAGGGTTCCGTACCTCAATAGAAAAAATCGGAACCCTTATAGGATCACTTTGTTATCCTGTCTAACTGTCTGTCTATCTCGATAACGCATGGAGGTATCGAGTTGAAATTAAAACTATATACTCAAGTCTGCAGTCCCTTGAAGCTGTGAAAAAATTAAACTTACGAGTTAACGAAAAAAAAAAAGACAGCCATTTATGTTGCAAAAAACGTATTTTCGACACTCTCAAGGTAATTAAAATTCATAGGGTACTTCCCGTTGACCTAGAATCCTGAATTTTGGCATGAAGCAAGGTCTTATAGCACAAGTACAGGAAAAAAATTAAAAACTTTTAAATTTTAGTTGTCACAAAAAATATTTTTTTTGCGATAAAGAAAAACCTTCGAAACTCTTTTCGGAAATTGACCTGTTTTCATAGGTGAGTTTGTACGGAACCCTCAGTGCGAGAGTCTAACTCGTACTTGCCCACCTGATGATAAGTAATCGTTGATGGTGAAGTGCACTAGTTTATTAAGAATCTATTCACTTTAGCCTTGAAGATACCTAAATAACAATCAAACGAGATGACCGCAGCAGGTAAATTGTTCCAGTCTTTTGATGTGTGCGGTACAAACGACGAGGGAAAATGCTTAGTCTGGACCGTAGAGGTGTCAACGTGAAATGTAGATAAGGTTCGACACTCGCCGTACGTCAGGTTGTCTGATTACCATCGAATGGCAGAATCAAGTCATGTAATTCCCGCACACGCTCACAAAAATACATCATATAGAATACTGGAAGGCTGGCTACCCTATGCCTGTGTTGTTTTAACAAAATCACTTTTACACACCAATGTTACATTTTGAAGCTTTATCGTTTAGGGGTATGCGGAACCGAGTGTAAAGTCCACAATCATTCGTTAAAAATGACCGCTCTTCCGACCTGACAGGTTTTGTGTCTGGTCGCGGCAACTAACCGACAATTGATTTTTTAATATATCGCATCATGGGTGGCCGAGATGCGAAATATCGGGTCTTCATCACGATCCGACACGGTCTTAGGTAGATGTGGGCACTGACTTTGGTACTCGAACGAAATCTAGTTTAAATCAAAATAACTTTATTTTAGTAACGGTTTTTACAAAATGAAACAAACACGTGCGTTGGTACTAAGCGTATGCCAAGACTGTCCGAGGTAGAATGTCGCACAGGGTTGCCAACCGTAAAAGAAAATCCCTCTTAAAATTTGCAAGGTTAGTTTACATCTCCTTTTACGTCAGGAACATCTTCACTGTCATTGTTTTTTTCTGCCGCATATTTCATCTGTTGTCATGCGGCTGTACATTTCTTTTATGGGTTCGGAATTGACGCAGTTTTCAGTACGAGTTGAAACTTTTGCATTCTCTGCAGCAAGAGTTCTTTATTATTCATGTTTTAATTTAAAGTGTAAGAAGTTCCTACAAGTTCTGTAGATGTCTTTACTATTATTTATTGGTGTTGCAAAATGTCCATATTATCAAAATCTCGTACATAATTGTATGAGGTTGATAGTGTACACTAACATATAATGATACCGAGGAGCTTCTAACTACAATACATTAAACGAGATAGGCTTACACATACAATACGCTTAAAACTAATACACACATACTCACTCTCATACACATACATACTCACTCTCATACACACACATATTCACTCTCATACTCACATATACTCACTCTCAAACACACACATACTTACACTCACACACACACATACACGCACACACACTACACATATTTAACTAAGTACTTTGTTCACCCACTGCACGTACCAATGTCATTATTTTATTTTGTAACCGTAATACGACCCCCTATAACTGGAAACTCTTTCCTAAGATACAGACAGAATTTCTGCCTAGTTTAGGAAAGGGAGTCCTAGGACCCACTTTGTTATGAATGTACTGTTTTTCTCTAGTATTTAAGACTACTCTGTATGCCTTGTACAAACTACTTATTGAATAAATTATTATTATATTATTAGTGTCCTGGTACCTCGTACGGAAGTCCATGAATCTCGTATTTGTACGAGAAACCTTTTACTGTTGGCAACCCTGGTTGCACCACTCGGTGTTCCCTCCAGTCCTCGCTATATCCCATCTACCGACGATCGTGTCCAAGCGGTAGGGTGCCACTTGCGTTTTCGGTGACTATATTATTAGTTGACGAAAATAATTCTTAGATGGCGCTGTCCGTCGAACTATAGCGCCACCAATCCGCGATAAATATTTTTTTAGTACTTATGTAATGCCATAGATGTCGCTACAATCGTATTTTAAAACTCTCATTTGGGTTCGAAAGAGTTACCGTGGCACTGGAACGAAACGAGCAAATGAAAGAACACAGGTGGGTTTTATTGAGTAAAAGTCTGACACTCTGACTCCTTCCACACACTTAAATAATATGAACAAGTGCTTGACTGCGATCCCACCTGACGACTACCATCAGGTGGCATCGCAATCAAGCACTTCGTAGTAAAGCAGTGTTTTTTTTTGGTTGGAAAATCATCCAATGACATCCCCCGTTATTGGGCGGCGCGAGAGGGCGAGTCAGACTTTTACTGACTAAAAACCCACTCCTGTTTCTTCTTTGCCTTGGTCGGACGGTCGGACGGCGAGCTACCCGTTGATCGCCGTCCGCATGCCCGCGCCTACGGTGGCTGGAAATCGAGATCGGGATCCCGGCAGCTGGGGCGTGAGGGCCGCTTCCTCGCGCAAGTACGTGCGGCCTCCTCCTTTGCTAGCATTACTGCTGCGCAGAAGGAGGCGATCGCCTACCACTCCTCCTCGCTTCGGACCATGGCCTGTACCAAGATCCACCGCGAGAGATCGCTGCCGCCGAACGCCCCCACGAGGACACGGCGATGCTCTACCCAAGCGGGGCACACCTCTACCTTATGCTCCACCGTGTCCTCCGGGCCACACAGTGGTGACACCCAGTCGTTAACTCCGCACGAAGTATAGCAGTAATGCAATATCAATACGCCGTTTCAATTTTGTTTTATTTACCAACTTTTTTATTATAGATAGGCTCGCGTTTGACCATCCAAGGAGTAAAATTCCCTGCGATACAACCTGGGGGTCTTTCAGTCAAGAGTGAATAGGTTAATTCTAGGTAAGCGTGCTCCATCGTTGATCACATCATCACTTACCATCTGGTGAGATAGTAGATGTAGCGACATCTATGGCGTCACATAAGAACTAATCCTGCATCGCGCAATCAAAGTTCTCCGCGCGATTAGAACATATAGAACAGCCCGAAATCATCTATCGGGCAGCTGCCCACCAGACATAACACCCGTCTGGCCGGAGGATCCTCCCTTTTCAACGGAGGTTTGCGGAACTTTACACTCTGTTCCGCCTACCTCCAAATAGACAAGTGTGAACCAAATAATAATAACAAAAAACTACATCAAAATTCATGAAATGATTAGGTAAGTGAAATCAGTAGAACTTCTGTACCTTCGCATTTTCCAGTAGAGTGATGCAACACATAACCAGTACCACACGAAGTTATCCTGATGCAGAGATAGGAGCCGACCGTGTTGTCACAACGTTGGGCTTCAGGGATGCAGTCGTGTTGACGAGTCGCGCACTCGTTTATGTCTGAAAGGGAAGAAATTTATTTTATTTTTATTTTATTTCATTTATTTAAGGACAACCAACAAAGCATACACCATTATACATGTAAGGATTCAAGGTCATTGTTACATTTTGTAGTGTAGCCTTAATTAAAGACTGCCACGACATGCGTTAAACAGAAGAAGATTTCGCCAAACAAGTATTCAAATGGATACAAATTATTAAATCCTTAAACAATTAAAATTAGTATTATAACTATATATTCCACAACTATCACACAACGCCGTCTAGTCCCAAGCTAAGCAGAGCTTGTGTTATGCGTACTAGACAGCTGATAAACATACTTATATATTTCTAAATACATACAAATATACACAGAACAAGCGATCGTGCTCATCACACAAACGTTTGTCCTGGGTGGGAATCCAACCCACGACCTCCGGCATAACCGTCAGGGCCATTAACCACTAGACCAACAGGCCAGTCAAATCAGTATTAGAGCTTGACTTTTCATTAACAAACCATCTGGAATGTATAAAACTGGTATTTTTTTAATAGTTTTTCTGTTCCCTGTATGCTTGTGAGGACAAAAAGATATTTTTAACATCTACACTAATATTATAATAAAGAGGTAAAGTCTGCAAAAAAAGCAGGTAATCTGTGAAGTACTGGTCAGATTGCGAAATTTTTTTTTGTGACGTAACAAAAATAAATCTGTTTTTTTGATTTTTTCCTTTAACTGTGCTATAAGACCTTGTTTAATGCCAAATTTCAGAATCCTAAGTCAACGGAAACTACCCTATGAATTTTGATTCCCTTGAGTGTGGCGAATAA
This sequence comes from Mythimna vitellina, assembly GCA_949316375.1. NCBI lineage: Eukaryota > Metazoa > Arthropoda > Insecta > Lepidoptera > Noctuidae > Mythimna > Mythimna vitellina. Next base: position 2,786,418 of record OX438709.1, on the reverse strand, counting down.
TCATTTTTTTCGACATAAATGGCCGTATTTTTTTTCGTTAACTTAGAAGTTTCATTTTTTCACAGCTTCAAGGGACCGCAGACTTAAGAATATGGTTTTATTTCAACTAGAACTAAAAATGGGAGAATCCTCCGACCAGACAGGTGTTTCTGCTGCGGGCAACTGCCTTATGGTTGATTTTAACCTATTGTATTTTATTATACTCTTAACGCGCTAAGAACTCTAATACCGCGACACAGGATTTTAAATTTTAGTTCGTGTGTGGCTTTTTAGATGTCGCTATATTTCTGTAGGTTTTACTCACCAACACAAGCACCAGTGATGGTGTCCAGCTCGTACCCCAGCTTGCAGTGACACTCGTAACTACCATTTGTGTTCAGACAGTTCTGATACTGATCGCATAGATGAGTGCCTTCCACGCATTCGTCGATGTCTGAAAACAACATAATTTTAAAATTATTTGAAACATGAATTATGATAAACCAAGGATACATGCCCCAGTCGGTAACGTCCCCCATTTGCGAAACTAAAATTTGGTTCTTATTTGAGCCGATCTAGTAAGTTTATAAGTATGGCGGCGATATAAACTATACAACGCAAGTTTAATTTGCGTTATATAGTTTTAACGTGGGACGTCGATCAAAATAAATGACGCATCAGGTTTTAGACCACATTTAAAATCGTAGAAAATCATCGCACGAAAATGTTCTCGATGCAGACCCATTTTTAAATGAGACACGATAATTTGATTTGGATCTCGAAAAAAATGTGGAGGGAAATTTAAAATTCGTACATTGGTTTTTTTTACTTTTAAATAACCAAAGTTTTCAAAATAATTATAAGTGGCCAGTGCCTTATACATAAAAACTTTTTTCGCAAAAATTTCTGAGTGGCCTGGTATGTAATTTTAAATGCGTTTCTTAGTTTTGCAAGTGCGCATTAGGCACGTTATCTGGCGCACGTATGCCTGCTTTTTTATCCTAAATGGAATTCATTAAATCTGGAAGTGATTACAGTAAGTGTTAAAAATATTGGGAGCTCAAAGGAACATTTTATTACTTATTTTTCACTAGCTTCTCCTAGTGGTTCCACCCGCGTCCCAGTGTCACTCGGATATAAAGCCACCCGCCCTAGCACGGGTGTTACTTGCAATCATCGATATTGTATATGTAAGTCGATGATTGCAATCTTGAAATTTTTTGCCTTTTCTCTACCATGACATGTATTTTTTATAACATCTAAACCTTTCTCAGCAATGCTTTTGTCTACTGATGAAAACCGTATGAAAATCCGTTCCGTAGTTTTTTATGTTTATCACAAACAAACAGACAGATGAATTAGGGAACTTTGTGTTATAATATTAATAAGTAAAGTACTAACTAAGCTATTGGAAACCCGTTGATTCGAACGCCATTATCACTTATCTAGAGCCTGAGGGCCTTGTAAGGTACTGATTTCAATATTCCAGTGCAAGAAAGAGATAGTAATATACACGACTTATAGCGCCATCATTTTTCAGCATTGGTATAATAATGATGTTCATACTTAATTTGAAAAACTTACCTTCACAATAGAGACTGCCTGCCCTTTTCCGCATACCATCCGGGCACTGATCTTTACTGAAATATAAAATTATACTATTATATACTACAATGAAATAAAAAATTATACTAAATAATAATAAATAATTATATTATTTAAAATCAACAATAATAATTATTAATTATATCTTTTATTTATTATTTTCATTATATTATTATTAATTGTTATTATAATTTATTATTATTATTTTATTATATGCTCCATTCGAAATAAGACTACATATTTAAGCAATTCTTTTTTACTGTCCGTTCAACCGATTTTGACTCATTCCGTAGGCTTAAAGATGGCATTAAAAGTAAAAAAGTGGTTACAATACCAACTATTTGCCATGCAGCTGCCATTTGTCATTCCACCAACGAAATAGAAGTCAAAATCGGTTGAGCGGACAGTAAAAAACTATTTATTTTGGATTTCGAATGGGACATGAAATTCAAGTCTGTTGTTTAACGAATGCATTAAAGCCCTTGTTCAAAACAATGGGGATTATATTTTTTCCCCAGGCGTATAAAAAAAATGAACTATTTATCGTCAAGGAAGAATAGAATTTACTATCAAAAAGAAAATGAAGATAATAAAGGGGGAGAGGTTTACTGTTGGCTCTGATAGTCAACCCTGACAATTATATTGATAAATTCTTGAGACGGCTAGAGGCCTAACTGTGGAGACCCAACGCGATCCATTTGACGACCTAAACTGAACTTTTATAAGGATAGAGCTAAATAGGGTGTATAGCTCCATCCCTCTTTCTCGTTCGCACGCATTAAGTGACATCTTTATTTTCACACAACTATCACACAACGCCGTCTAGTCCCAAGCAAAGCAGAGCTTATTTTATGAGTACTAGACACTGATAAACATACTTATATATTTCTAAATACATACATATTATAGATGAATTACACCCAGAGACAGAACAAATGATTGTGCTCATCACACAAACATTTGTCTTGGGTGGGAATCTAACCCACGACCTTCGGCATAGCAGTCAGGGCCACTAACCACTAGACCAACAGGCCAGTCAATCTTAACACGTCATGGTAAGACATCAGACCTTGTTAGACGTCGAGCTAACTTTGTTTACCTGTGATCAACTCTAGGTTTGCAGTCGTACTGGCCTAACTGATTCACGCAATCTTGATCTGGTCGACAAATTCTACCTCCTTCTTCACATTCATTTATATCTGTAATAAAAATAAAAATAATTAATTAAAATTCGAAAATGTCACAAAAAGGTAGGCTGCGACTGATGGTAATATTTTCCGGTTAATACCGGTTACTTTCAGTTAATACCTGTTATATAGTCGGCCTTATAATGTTCCCACTGTTGGGACTCAGGCCTCCTCTCTAGGAGAGGGAACGGGCTGTAATGCACCACGCGGGCCCAATGCGGGTTGGTGGATGTCACATGTCTTCGAATTTCTGGTTCTGGGACATGCCGGTTTCCTCACGATGTTTTCCTTCACCGTTTTGAGAGCAGTGGTGATGAAATAAATTACACAAAGTAATGCGCCTGGCTGGGTTTGAACCCGTGACCGTGACAACTCGTAAGTCAGGGCCGTTACCATTCGGCCACCACTACTCAATACCTGTTACTCTCAGTTAATACCTGTTGCTTAAAGAATATCTTGAGGACGAAATGGCTTGGGATTGACCCGAAGACGTTGAGCTCCTTAGTAGTCCTGAGTTGAGATACAACGAACACTGACAAGTAATACTTGAATCGGCTGGACAGGTCCACTTAAAACTTTGTGGTTCTTTTTTCAAAAGATCATCTCAGATACCAATTTGCATGGTTCTCATATGATATGACAATTATATGTTTACGGTATTTGGACTTTAAAATAAACTTTAACTACTGAGTTTGTTTCGGTTTTTCTACTCAGGGTAGTCAGTTATGAAACACCGGCCTCATCTAGTTTAAATTGACGGAAAATTGACGTGTAAAAGAAAGAAAGAAAAAAAGAAAGAAAGAAAGAAAGAAAGAAAGAAAGAAAGAAAGAAAGAAAGAAAGAAAGAAAGAAAGAAAGAAATAAAGAAAGAAATACTTTTTAAATACTATTCGGGACAGACACAGCACAACGGTTATAAACACTAAGTAAAAACAGAACAAAGTACAAAGTGTTATAAAAAACCTATTTGCATAAAAATACTATTTATCATTTATTGTTAATACCTGTTACTTACAGTTAATACCTATGACTTAGTAACTACTATTTGTGATTATATTCTTTACCTTCGCACTTCCCAGTGTTGGAGTCTATCTTGAACCCTGGTGGGCAGTACTTGGACTCCTTATCCTGGCAGTAGAAAGAGCTGTGCGTATTGATGCAGAACTGCGAGAGAAGATTGCAGTCGTGCTTGTGGATCGCGCATTCGTCCACATCTGTAAGATAAATGTTATTTTTCAACCGACTTCAAAAATGGGAGGAGGTTCTCAGTTCGGTTTTTTTTTTACCTCAGAACTACGTCGTTTATGGATCGATTCGCATTTTTGTTTAGGTGATTGGATAGGTATGCTTTGAGTTATGAGTATACATGTGGATGGGTGGAGAGGGAGAGGGAGGCCAAAGAAAAGATGGATGGATTGTGTGAACAGTGATATGAAATAAAAGGAAGTTAGTGATAGCATGACGGTTGACAGGATAGAATGCAAAAAAAAAACGTGTTGCGCCGATCCCAAATAAGATGGGATCAGGGCAGGAAGATGACGATGGATAGGTCTGCTTTCAGATTGGTCCCATTTCTATCAAAAACCAGTTTTGATGATGGTATTCATGAGAAATCGAGAAAACTCCTCAGATAAATTTAATTTCAGAAGTTTGTGTTAAATGACAAACAAACAATACCAGAAACACCGACGTCTTAAATTTAAGTTATTTTGATCGTTTTAGTGTTTTTTTTTTTTTTGAAAAAAAATTTTTTTTTGGACTAAAAGAAATATTACGTATAGCCTATATCGATCACAGTGACTGTGTTTGTTGACTTCGTGTGGTGGATGAGAGCTTAGATCTTTCTTTTTCTTATACCTTCATGTGACTACCATGTTCAACTTTTGCCGGAAAGCTCATAACAGACATATAGGTACACCATTAACGTTTAAATTACCCAAAGAAGTTGGCAGAGACGAATAATCAACATTTAAGAGCTGTTATTGAGAAATTTCTAACGGAAAGCTAGCGTCCTAGGCCCTGAGCTAAGCCCTAGAATTGCAAGCACAACTGTTGAGAAGGACGAGGACCTGTACCATGACGTTTAAAGTAAGATTGTTTCATTCTTATTTCCAGTGTGGGTAAAAGATGGCGCTAGACAATCTGTATAGCTCTGTCTCTTACCCACACTAAAATAACAACGAAACAATCTTACTTTGAACGTCATGGTAACCTCGGAAATCTCGAGTTTAATTCCCAAACTAAGTACCTAAGCTATTGAGTTTTACCAACACGAATTTATCAGTAGCTACCCAAAATGTATCCTAATAACTCGTTGTCTTTGGTTTTTGCTCCGTTCTTGTGGATCGTAGCATAAAGTTATAGGTTATATTCTTGATAAATATTTTTTCAATACACTGACTCGAAAACCCGCTTTTAGGCACGCAATTTACTTATTTCCGCACTAGTGTGGATAAGTAGGCGAGCTCGCCCCACCACAACTTATTATATTTATCGTATCAAGCTGGGCGCCGATTTTATTTATATCTTCATAAGTGCACTAATTTATATCATTAAAAAAAAACTCTTTAGCTTTATAATATAAATTTAGATAACATAGACCCGGTTCATGTAAGGACTTTAACAACAGACAAAATTAGGTACCCAATCACTTCTGCCTAAACTCTTTAGGCAATCGTATATTTCCTGAATATTGCGTCGCTTTCCAGACATACACCTTCATAAGCATGAACAAAATACCTTCGCACTCCTCATGCAATCCAATCTTGAAACCAGGAGGACATCTGTCCTCCACATGCGTTCGAGGAGACGTGCTTAGGTTGATAGGGTTCCCTGTGACCCCACCACAGCTGTACCCTCCTATCGTGTTCTCACATACGAAGGGAGGACACGGAGGGTTTGGCAGTGTGCACTCGTTTATATCTGTAAAATATAACATACAAATAGAATATTAAATAAGAAGGTGCATAAGTTAGAAAGTACGAGTATTTTTTTTTTTAAAGAAACCAAATTGTAGGAACAATAATCGATAGACAGGTACGTACCATCACAAACATGATTGTTGAGGTTCCTGGCGAAACCTGGCGGACACTGCCCTTTCTCCACGTTGGTCTTCTTCATAGAGATGCACCGATATGATCCCTGCAGATTATGGCACTGAGTGCCCGCCAGGCATACAGACATATCAAGCTGGCATTCGTCTATATCTGGAAACGAGAAGGAAAAAACTCATTCGCACAGTCGGATAAAAAGCAATCCATTAAGGTCGGTCTAAATGTTTCTAAAGAGCATCCTAATTCATCATCTTCCTGCCCTTGTCCCGTGTTATTAGAGGTCGGCGCAACACGTTTTTTTCTTCCACTCTGCCTTGTCACTTGTCATGATATCACTAACTTCCTTTTTTTTCATATCACTCTTCACACAATCGATGCATCTTTTCTTTGGTATCCCTCTCCCTCTCCATCCATTCACATGTAAACTCATAACTCTTTTAGTAACATGCGTCTCATCCCTCCTCTTCACATGACCATACCAAGACAAACGATTCCCTTTCAACTTTTCAGTCACTGGCGCCACTTTCAAACTTCCCCTAATATATTCATTTCTCACTTTATCCGTTCTCGTCAAACCACACATCCATCTTAACATTCTCATCTACACTACATGCAATCTTTTTTCATCCGTCTTTTTCATAGCCCAACATTCTGATCCATACAGTATGACAGGCCATCATAATTAACATTACATAAATATCAGCAGTTCTTATAGTGGCTGTTTAGTTGAACTTTACCACAAAATAGATAGCTACAGAAGTCAATCTACATACAAAGCGCGCCCGAGTAACGCACTCATAGACACCGCTCACAGACACGATATCACGGCTCAATTCAGCTCAATGCGAGCTCGAGTGCTATCCGTTTGAGACACGCGTCTGTGAACTTCTTTTGTAGAAAAATGGATTAACAAAAAAAAATTTAGTCTAACTGTTCAGTTGACGGTTGCTTAAATTCAACATTAAACAGTGAATTGACGTTTTATAGGCTACCAGCTGTATTACAGAGGTAAGTAGATATTTGCTTGAATTTTGATGGTTTGTTTTAATGTTACACAGAACAGGCGAGAAAGAGGAGATGATTTTGTGGCCATGTAATATTTCAACAATTTAGATTAGGTAGGCATTTATCACCGCGCCCGGTCGCACTCGGACAGTTCGGCGCCACGCGCTGAACCTAGCGCGACCGCCGAGCGTAGGTATGAAAAGTGAAGTACATACATAAGATTGACTTCTGTGCCTATCTATTTTGTGACTTTACTGTCAAAATGCCACAAATAATAATAAGAATATTCATGCTAACTACAATATCATCATTACTCTACTACATAATCGATTTACGGGTCCATAGTCCTTAGTCCTAAACTGCTTTTATTTTACTGTATTAGCTTCTGTCAGTAGTTTCACCTACGTGAAAGTTGGAAATTCTATATATATATCCTATCTCATATCTCAGAACATAGTCTACCCTTGAGTTCATCCAAATCCGTTCTGCCGTTAAAACTTGAAGAGTTATCAGACAGAGAGACAGAAAGGGTTACATTCGCATTTATGTTTATATTATAGTATAGATAACATGATTAAAGAAACTAAAAAGAATCCGGAAAAACAAAAGATGAATAATTGCTTACCCTGACAAGAAGTTCCATCAGGCATTAGCTCGTATCCTCTTCTACAGGAACACTTGACTTCGACGCCGTTATCGTTGCACTTGTGCTGGCAAGGATTCTGGGGCTTACACCTGTTCTTTTCCACCTGGAAATAAGACGAGATTAACTGATGTTATCACCTTGTAAGAGGGAACAAGAGAAGCACACTCGTCACAACACGTCTTTCAGTGAGTCCGTCCAAATACATTCTGCCGTTAAAGCGGTCGCATGATATTCTTTCTTTTTACCGTTAGGCTCACGGCCCATTCCTTCTCATAAACCTCTCTAGGCCTCTCTCTTAGGCCTCAGCTGTGGAAACCTTATAAGGCTGATTATGTAATGACAAAGAATATTCCTTACAAATCATGGGAAAGAGAAAGGGATTCACCATCTCAAGCATAGCAAGCAGCATAGCATAGCATAGTCGGCCTTATAATATTCTCACTGTTGGCACTCAGGCCCCCTCTTTAGGAAAGAGAATGGGCCGTAATCCACTACGCGGGCCCAGTGAGGGTTGCTGGCATAGAAATATAAAAAACAGGAGAAGCGGCAAGGAGGCGTGTGCATGTCCGCGCGACTTGCGCAAAATGCACACGATCGGGCAAACGGCCGTCAGTTATAAACTTGTGAGATACGCGATACGTGATCGTAAACAAATTTAAAATGCCGTGTTGTTCAGTGGTTTCATGCAAGAACCGAAGCGATAAGAGAAGCCTGGGCCATCATGGAATCTCTTACCATATGGAAGTACAAGTTTAATACTATATTTATCTTTAAAATCAGTAAAAACAACAAATCTTATAATATCCCTTGCTGCTACTACGTTATTTTTGTTTTCAAATATCAAGGCGACTCTATTACTCTTACAGTACATACATTGCTCTTTAACCACTACCTAATTTTAACGCCCAGTAACTGAACAAGCAATGTAAAAATAACATAACGATACTTTATCAGTGCGGTATATTTCATAATACGGCCGCTGTTAGTTGCGGCGAGTTAATGATGTGCCTGTATGATCTGCTAATGTAGACTATCGACCATAATATCGATTGGTTGGATATCCGAAGTAAAAAAATGTAAATATTTTTATTTATTTTGATTATTTTACAGAGTTGTAAAGAAATAGCATGATTCAGAATTTAATAACGACTTTTGCTTAAAATAAGGCAACATATTCAAGCTCTTTATTTGTTCTCTTTATTTAACAAGCACTGTAATATTTTTTCTAACAAAAGCAGAGAGGTGAGGTGGTGAGGTTTAGCAGTAAGTTAGGTAAAATGATAACTACAATGTTATTTTATGTTTTCAGTTTCCCGAAAGACGCAATTTTAATTAAGCAATGGATTGATGAAGGGCCACCTAATTGGTTCCCTAAAAAAATATAGTACTATATGCTCATTTCACTTTCAACCAGAAATGCCTTTTTTAGCCTCTAAAAAAACGCAGTCTTTTTGAATGGGCAATCCTTAAATTAAGACTAGACCTGAGTTAAAAGTTTTTTTAGTAACTGAAAGCTTTTTCATGCAATAATTCATAATACAAGTTATTAAACTTTTCAGGATTTTAGAGGACCAGGATATGTACTTGGCCGATTTTTAGTATTTGATATTGACGTTCTGAAATGACGAATATAATGGCCTAATATGGGTAAATGGTTAGAGTTTTTGGGTTTTATGAAAACAAATTTAATTATTCTATTATATATGTCCAGAAAATAATATATAATTTTAATATTTTTTTTTCATTTTATGATTTTGTTTTTGGGACCCAAAAGAAAATCATAAAATGAAAAAAAAAAAGAAAAATCGATAACTTTTCTATTTAGTCAATCACTAGCGTAAATGTAAAATAAATTGCTTTTGCATAGCACATCGACATTTAATGTGTGCGTAAGTTGTACGGTGCATGGAAAATACACGCTATTTTTAGGGAGGTAAGGTTTATAATTGACTGTGTAGTATGGACTAATTTATGATTTGCGGATGTGTGCGCGACTGCGTAAATATAACTGCATCTGTAGTAGTTTCGGCGGTGGTAGGGAAACTGGAGACATCGTGTTCCGGTACAATTTTTACTACTTAACATATCTCCTCCTTTCTTAAATCTGTGGTTGCTGGGTTTCACAAGTCTTCGAATTTTGGTTCTAGGACATGCCGGTTTCCTCACGATGTTTTCCTTCACCGTTTTGAGAGCAGTGGTGATAAAATAAATTACATAAAGTAATGCGCCTGGTTGGGTTTGAACCCGCAACCTACAACTCGTAAGTCGGGACCGCTACCACTGCTATCTATAGCAAGCAGAAGGTTTAAAAATCAATACTATATTCGTTAAGGGAAAAGAAGATTTCTCTTTATTCTTCCTTCCTTTAGCTGTAACTTACGTAACCAACAAGAATAAATAGTTATGATCAACATTCGATAAATCCATCACAGAAAACTACATACCTCCTTACAATTCCTCCCATCAGCCATCAGCATGAACCCAGTGTTACATTCGCACCTGTAAGACCCTGGCACGGGTATACAGTGATGTGCACACAGCTCATTCGGGGCGTAGTCTTCACATAAGGATGGTAAAGCTGGAAACAGAAATTTTGATGAATATTTTGCATATCTAGTAGTAAGGCATCACGCGGTGTGCGGAAAGGTTAGTCATCATAATCATCATTTCAGCGGAAGAACGTCCACTGTTGGACATAGGCCTCCCCCAAAAGTCGCCACAACGAATGGTCCTATGCGTCTCGCATCCATCGCATAAGTAGTACTTCGTTTAAGCAGCAATATAATTTTCAATACACTTACTCGAAAACCCATTCTTATCCCTATCGCTTTTAGGTACGCAATTTACTATTTTCCACACTAGTGCAGAAAAATGTCCAAGACTAAACGAGTCGCTCATCAAACCTCGTTTATTTATATCTTCGTAAGTGCATTGAAAAACGTCTTTTGATATGCGTTTAAATTTGTCACTGCAGCACTCGACTCCATAAAACCCTCGCCTACGGCTCAAGCGAATTTCGCCTCGGCCACAATGAAAAACTTTCTGCACTTGTATCAAAATGTACTATTGTTGTGACAAGTGAAACTATTAATTCTCCTTGTCAGTCAAAAGTAAGGTCAATGTTCAAAGGTCTATGTAGATCATACAGTTGCCGTAAAGCGAATCAGAGGAAATCTAAGTTCGGACCGGACGGGTCACAACAGCCACATGTGCAGTGATCGCTGGGCAAGAGTCGCCGCGCAGTTGGTTCCTGGAGAGGGAAACCGCCGTCGAGGCTAGCCCAGAAAAGGGTAAAGAGATAATTTAGACGCGTACAGCGAGGACTAAAAATGTCTGGAAGGACTTAGTGCCGTTCATCCAGCAGTAGAACAGCAATTAATAAAAAAAGGAAGAAGTTTTTTTTATGACGTAATTAAAAATTTTCAGGTTTCAAATTTATTCCTATACCTGTGCTATAAGACCTTACTTTGTGCCAAATTTCAGGATTCTGGGTCAACGGGAAGTACCCTATGAATTTTCATTTACTTGACGAGTCGAAATATACGTTTTTTGCGACATAAACGGACGTAACTTTTTTTCGTTATTTTAGAAGTTTGATTTTTTCACAGCTTCAACGGACCGCTGGCTTTGGTATATGGTTTTAATTTCAATTCGATACCTCCACGCGTTCTCAAGATAAAGTGTCTTGACAGACAGAAAGACGGACAGCAAAGTGATGCTATATGGGTTCCATTTTTTTCCTTTTGAGGACCGGAACAAAAAGAATTGTAATATACTAGACGCGTACCGCGGTTCGAGCCAAAGCGAGAGAAAAATGTCTGGAAGAACTTGGGGGAGGTCTTAGCCCAGCAATAAGATAGTAATGGCTGGGTAAAAAAAGTACGTAGTTAGTTCTAAGAAGACATTAGAAGAATCCCTACTTAAAATTCCTTATGTCATTGTTTGTTGAGTGATAATGTTTCTTTATTTACTGTCCAAACATTGCTTATCAATTCTCGAATATATAATCATATGTTTAAGTAGACAAATGTACTTAGATAATACGACGTTGAGACTGGTCATGTCTTAGCTGCCAGTTGCTATTTTAATTTCTATATTTAGTTTTTATTTTTACTTTATTTACACTGTTCTCACATGATAGTAGCGACAAAAAACATGTAACCGAGATATTTGTAATACATAATATGACTGAAAAGAGTGCCATGGAGTTTCTTGCATATTCTTTTCCATAGAGATCTACGCTTTGAAGTCAAACTCAAAGTCAAAGTTTTTTATTTCACATAGGCCTACATGGGCACTTATAAAACGTCAGACGCTAGTGCACGGTTCCAAATTGGTCGTTTCCTATGGAGAAGAACCGGCAAGAAACTCCATGGTTACTCTTTTAAAAAAAGAATTTGTTGTTACAATATTTTCTGTTTACAATATATTGGATTTATTATGTAAGGACAGTGTAGACTGGTCAATATTGTACTATAAAGTACAATAAAAATAATCATAATAAAAAGGAACCTAAGAATTCGCGGAGTCTACAGTGTTCTCACATTCACATTATAAAAAAAGAGGCTATATAAATAAAAGCAAGTAAAATAAATAATTACAATTATTAATAAATAATACGTTAACAATATAAATAATAATAAATAAATTAAAAAAAATGAAATGCATTAGCATTATTATAAGGGTTCCGTACCCCAAAAGAAAAAAACGGAACCCTTTTAGGATCACTTTGTTGTCCGTCCGTCTGTCTGTCAAGACCCTTTATCTCGGGAACGCGTGGAGGTATCGAGTTGAAGTTAAAACCATATACTCAGGTCTGTAGTCCTTTAAAGCTGTGAAAAAACCAAACTTCTAAGTTATAGGGAAAAAAAAGACACAGCCGTTTATGTCGCAAAAAACGTATATTTCGAAACACTGAAGAGAATCAAAATTCATAAGGTACTTCCTGTTGACCTAGAATCCTGAAAATCGGCATGAAGCTAGGTCTCATAGCACAAGTATAGAAAAAAATCTGAAAACTGTAAATTTGTAGTTACGTCACAAAAAAAATATATTTTGCATTTCGGAAAAATCTTCCTAACTGAATTTGGGAATTGAACAGTTTTTATAGGTAAGTTTGTACGGAACCCTCAGTGCACTAGTCCGACTCGCACTTGCCCGGTTTTTTTCTGACTGACTGACTTCTTGACATTTCAAAAAGGCCTATAATGGTTAAGTTGTAATAAAATGCTTTGAATCTTAAAATATGTTATATTAAAAGGACACTAAAACTTACTAGACAGCGTTATAGTGTTTGAATTTCTTGAAGTTGCGTCTCCCTTCCAGTCTTTTGCTGCTTTCTGAAATTCAAAAACATCGGAATTATACAGATGAAGCAAATAAACAAACTAGTGCACCTCAAGATGAACGATTGCATCACTGCTTACCATCAGGAGGGATCGCTGTCAAGCACTAGTTTAATTGATATACATCAATTATAAAAAAAGTTAAATCTTCATTAACCTGGACACCTGGAAGGCCAGGAATAAAGAGTGACTCAAGACACACAGGTTGGTTTTATTCAGTAAAAGTCGGACACTCCCTCGCTACACTCGGGGCAGGAAGAGTTATTTGACGAATTATGACCTCAAGAAAGGGTCTACATCAGATTTATTGTGACCCAGGAATGCAAAGGTTAACTGAAGGAACACAGATAATAATATTACACATCTTTCACACAACGCCATCTAGTCCTAAACTAAGCAGAGCTTGTGTAAGAGTACTAGATGACTGATAAATATACATATACTATATTTCTAAATACATACATATTATGAATAAATTACGCCCAGACACACAACAAATGATCTTGCTCACCACACCAACATTTGTCTTGGGTGAGAATCGAACCCTCAACCTCCGGCATAGCAGTCAGAGCCACTAACCACTACACCAACAGGTCAAGTGAGCATTAGACTTGTACTATTACCTATTATGTGGTATTAGTCACTCCTCAAAGCTAGAGAAGTTACTTGATTCCTTCCCACCAAAAAAAGGACGTTGGCCCACAAAACCTTACTCATTAGATTCGTATATCTTACATTTTCGTATTTTTGTTACCAAGTTTAATAAAGAACCTTCTATAAGGAACTAAAGATAAAATTCAAGGGCAACGGGGGCGTCTGGACTGGTCACAAGGCCGCGATTCTATTCTCGTATCAGATCAAATATTTGTTGAACAAATATTAGTAAGTTTTACTGATATCTTATTCTATTGGTATGTTCATGAGAGTTCGATATTACTCCCGTTTATCAATAGATACTAATACTAGGGAACCTGTCAGACGTTGTCCTGCCCAAAAGTTAACACTTTGTCTGAAAAAAAAATTAAGAATCCGTTTGCAGCACCACCTACTGGGTCCAATTGTGTTTACAACACATCCAGGGACCCACTCAAGTGCACATACAAAATTACTTTCAAATCAGTCGAGCCGTTTAGGAGGAGTTAGGTAACCAACACACGTACAGAAAAATTATATCTTGTAGGGGTTTTATTAATATATTTTTTACAAAATTTTCAGTGGGTCATATATGGAGACCTTGCGAGAGCAGGGCGCGTGCGCAAGAGAGCGTCGTTTATTTTTCATTTTACCATTAGGTTGGTGACAACGTGTCGCCAACCTAATGGTATGTTTATCAGATCAATATTTTTTTACAATTAGATCAATAGATAAATTACACCCAGACACAGAAAAAATGATCGTGCTCATCAAACATACATTTGTCCTGGGTGGGAATCGAACCCACGACCTCCGGCTTAGCAGTCAGGGCCACTAACCACTAGACCAAAGTCAGGTCAGTCAAAGTCAGCTTTAGGTCGATAGAAAGCCTTATGGGTATTAAGAACCCAGAACATAAATACTAAATTGCAATCCATTTTAAAGTAGAAAAGGTCTTAACTTCCCCTTTTTTTAGGTAGGAAAATGATCTAATTACATTCTCCGTTGTTGGGCGGAGCGAGAGGGCATGTCAGACTTTTACTGACTAAAACCCACTCTTGTTCCTTTTATGCCTTCATTCCAGGGCCCCGGGGTCTCGTTTACATCAACCCTGACCCCAGAAAGCTTTGACCCAGCTGGGCCCCTACGGTTGCTGACATCTCCTTGAGGCGCGCGTGGACCACTACGGCCGCCTCCTTTGCTAGCATTACTGCTTCGCAGAAGGAGGCGACGGCCTCCCATTCCTCCTCGCTGCGGACCATGGCCTGTACCCAGGCCCGGCTCCCTCCTTACCTTACAGCAGGTCACAAAGGCGTCATCAGCTAGCAGCTCCTCTGCGTTCACGCCATGCTTCCTCTTCACGCAGGCGTCTGGACCCTTGGACGTACCAGCTGATGTTCCGTGAGAGCAGTCGTTGCAGCATATCTGGAAGGAACATAATTGATTAATGAAGAATCTCTTATTAAGATAAATCCTCTAATCAGAAGAGTGTTGTGTCTGTTGGCAAACTATTCAATGGTTGCTTATGGATTATTGTATCTGTATATAATAATAATGGCTTAAAGTCAATAGAAAGGGCTACACTCGAAGTTTCCTTGCGTAATCGAATCAGGAATGAAGATATCCGCAGGATAATCAAGTTTATCGACATTAATAAAGAATCACCAAACTTAGACGCAGCGCTGGAAGGTCTCCTACAAGGTGGACCGATGACTTGGTAAGGATTGCGGGAATCCGATGGATGTGAGACACACAGGATCATTAATTTTGGGGTCACTTGGGGAGGCCTATGACCAACAATCCACAATAATAAAAAATTAAAATCAATTTATTTAGACACTAGCTTTTGCCCGCGACTTCGTTCACGTAGAAGTCGAAAATGGTTTTATTAGGTTTTTTGAGATACGAAAATATGAAATATTATTTATTATCTTCGTCGTGTGTGATAGTCCATTGAATTGTATGGCGAGCGATATTGTATCTTAAGATAAAATATTATAGTATCTTAGTCGTGTGCAGCACCCCTTAGTGAACTCCACTGCGGGTGACGTAATCTACGACAAACCTGTTGTTTACGGTTGGTACAGTAATCGGGTCTAGGGATCGAACCGCAAAATTAAGTTTGTTTTTTATTGTATATTGTATAGTGTGGTGCCCAGGATATTAAAGAATAGAATAGTAGTTTTTGCGTGATGCCTGAACAGACAGACAGACAGATCAAAATTTTATATACAAATTTTGGGTTCGGTGTCGATCTACTAACACCCCCTTTTTTTTATTATGTGGGAAAATCATCTTATGACAAAACCTGCTCTTGGGCGGAGCGGGAGATAGTGTTAGACTTTTACTGACTAAAAACCCACTCCTGTTCCTTCGTTGCCTTCGTCCCAGGGCCCCGGGTTTCGCTTTCACACTACCAGTGGCCCCAGTAGGCTTCGACCCTGCTGGGCCCCTACGATTTGCTGACATCTCTTTGAGGCGCGCGTGGAACAGTACGCGCCGTCGACCACTTGGGCTCGGTCCGATTACCGGACGATCGGACGGCGAGCCACCCATTGCTCGCCGTCCGCAAGCCCGCGCCTACGGTGGCCGGAAATCGGGATCGGAATCCCGGCAGCGGCGATTGGAGCGTAAGGACCGTTTCCTCACGCGATCGGCCGCCTCCTTCACCAGCATTACGGCTTCGCAGAAGGAGGCGACCGCCTGCCACTCCTCCTCGCTCCGGAGCATGGCCTGAACCAAGGCCCGGCGCGAGAGATCGCCACCGCCGATTACCCCCACGAGGACACGGCGTTGCTCTGCCCAAGCGGGGCACACCTCCACCGTGTGCTCTACCGTGTCCTCCGGTACTAACTTCCCCTGCCATTTATGTTTTTAATATTTTCAATGTAGAGAATTTTCACTTCTACAGATTTAGGTATTATAAGTAAAGCCCTTGTTCTTCGACAAAAGCCTCCTCTGAAGCTTTCCATTCTACTCGGTCTTTTGCTATTCTTTTCCATTCTGGACCACCTATTTTTTATATTTCGCCTTCCCATCGTGTCATCTGACGTCCTTTATTTCTTTTTCCATCTCTTGGGTACCACTTTTATTAATCTCATCTATTTCCATTTCAAAATTTCTGAAATGTCTAAAAATTTCTGCATACTCCCACAGGAAATGACCATAAGATACTGCAGTTAGTTTAACAAGGAAGGGTTATCATAACTCAGTCACGTAAACCGAACAAACACGGATAACATCTGCACGTTATCAGTTAGTGTTCTGATAAGAGCATACCTAGTTACCTAGTTAACTGGATTTTTGTTGGTTTTGAGTTAGGACTGTGGTCTAGGCAAAGAGGTGCGATGGAGATTGGAAAGCTTGTAATCAACTGTGTTCTTTTTAACATTGAAATATACTACTCTATTTTATAATAAATTATAATTATTTTCTTTATTTTTTTTTTATTTATATTTATTGCAACACTTTGCGTGACCAGAGGGCTGGCTCGTTCCTCGACCAAAGAATTAGCATTGCAATTCAACGTGGCAATGCTGCCAGCCTTCAGGGCACATTTCTGGAAGACAGTTATGTGGAGGAGTACTTCGACGCCTGAGTGTATTTTGTGTCTTTGTATTTTAGGTACATTAGCGACCCGCCCCGGCTTCGCATGGATGCAATGCTGATACCACCGCAACCGCTATGTCCCTGCATTTTAAATCTGTAATAATATCTTCTAAAATATTCATTTAAATTACATGCTGTAAAGGGCCATATTGATTTATATTAAATATACAATGTATTTAAGGTACTTTATTTAATAAGGATGAATGCTGTATTGCTTAAAAGCGCTTCGTAAATAAGCTATTATTTCTCATATTAAGTAAAGGATAAAAAATGGTTAAGGTTAACTCCTAAGAGATAGACATATACCATCGCAGACTTTGTTGTAGACATTTTTAAGGTGCACAATACTGTACCTAGTAGACAGCGTTTGCAAAGTAAGCGCAAAAAAAAATATGTTTATTTACGACATCACATTAGTAATATCTAAAATTACTAGTGATTTTCTACTATATTATGCGTGTATTATACATATAAACCTTCCTCTTGAATCACTCTATCTATTAAAAAAACCGCATTAAAATTTGTTTCGTAATTTTAAAGATCTAAGCATACATATGGACAGACAGCGGGAAGCGACTTTGTTTTATACTATGTGTAATGATAGTTGGTTTTAGTATAAAAGTATTTATAGCTAATATTTAAGTTTGTTGCGTAGTTTGTTAAACCAATAATTATACTTATAATATTTGATAATTGATCTCAAATAATTTCATTAACGACATTAACATGTTCTATAATTATATTGCGTCATATTTATTATTATAATCGATATTAGCCTTTTTTAGGTGGAAAATGATCAAATGTCTTTTAGTACTCTGGGTGGAGTGAAAGGTAAGGACAGATTTCTACTGACTAAAACCCACCTGTGTTCTTTCACTTGCCCTTTGTGTTCTAGAGCCGCGGTATCTCCTTTGAACAATCCGGCAGCCTTGTTACAGCCCAATTAAATAAAGCAGGAGGGAATGTCAGACTCTTACTGACTAAAACCTGCCGTATTTCTTCTGTTCTTTTGGAGGTATGCGGAACAAAGAGTAAAGTACCGCAAACCTCCGTTGAAAATGGAGGATCCTCCGGCCAGACAGGGTGATATGTCTGGTGGGCAACGGCCCGATAAATGATTTCAGGCTGTTCTATATATAGAACAGCGATTTGAATATATTCAAATCGCGCAGAGAACTCTAATTACGCGGTGCAGGAATACCTAGTTCTTATTTGACGACATAGATGTCACTACACTCTTTTGTGCGGGGCCTACATTAATTCCTTCGAACAATCCGCAGCCCTGGCAGGCATCGGCAATTTTGCCGACATCAGTTTGAGGCGCGCAGCCACAAGTGAATCACAAGGCGCCGTCGATCAGGGCTTGGTCCTCACCGGACGACCGGACGGTAAGCTACCCATTGTTCGCCATCGGCAAAACCGCGCCTACGGTGGACGGAATCGTCTTGCGACTCCGGTTACCCAGAGCATCACCACAGCGGGAATATTTTTTATTTTTTACTAAATTTTATAATTAAATTGTAAACCAGCTGGCGCCCGCGACTTCGTCCGCATCAAACACGAAAAACAGTAGGTCCATTACCATTTGTTCACTATTTCAAGTATTTTTTTTTTTTGCGTGAATCCCTACCACATTATAACACTCGCTTTGCATTTTGTATATACGATCTTATAATTTTTTTTTAAATATTTTTAATATTTACGTTTTTTATCTATGGGCCTTAGTTGCCTGACACTAAAGAAATAACAATAATAAGTTACTATTTAAAATTGCAACTGCATTTTTAAGTGTTAGAAAAATACAACCGATTTTAATGTCAAAAAAAAACACTGAAAAGTGCAAAATAACTTTAATTTCGGGCGTCAGTGTTAAATAACGAAGAGACACTATTACACACTATTATAAAAAAAAACACGCTAAATCTACCAAATTCCGATCACTGACTAAAATTCAGTAAAACCACATTTGTTACACCTGCGGATCATATTTTAATGAGTATAGAACCAGTCACGGACCAAAGGCTCAAATACGAGCTCCTAAAGCAATCCATTTTACGAAGTAAACTGAAATGATAAAAGGAAGGAGCTACACAGGATGTATAGCTCCGTCCCTGTTTCTCGCTCGCACGCCTGTTTTAATACACCATGGTAAGCCGCTGAAAAATGTAAAAAAACTTCCATAGCATAGTCGGCCTTATAATGTTCCCACTGTTGGGACTCAAGCCTCCTCTCTAGGAGAGGGAATGGGCCGTAATCCCCCACGCGGGCCCAGTGCGGTTTGGTGAATGTCACATGTCTTCGAATTTTTGTTTCTAGGACATGCCGGTTTCCTCACGATGTTTTCCTTCACCGTTTTGAGAGCAGTAGTGATGAAATAAATTACACAAAGTAATGCGCCTGGCTGGGTTTGAACCCGTGACCTGCAACTTGTAAGTCGGGATCGTTACCACTCGGCCACCACTGCTCTCTGATTAAAAAACTTCCAAATATAAGTAAACATAGACACTAACCTTACTTGTAGATTGTGTGGACTCACAACTGTAGGTGCTCGTTGCAATATCTATGCCAGTTTCACAGTCACTTTGCTTTCTGAAACAATATAACATCATGTACACAAATGGCGAATATATTTTTTTAGGGTTTCAATACCAAAGGGTAAAAATGGAGCCCTATTGCTAAGACACCGCTGTCCGTCTTCTGGTCCCCGGGCTGTATCTCATGAGCCGTGATAACTTGACAGTTGAAGTTTTCTGTTAGCGTTATAACAATAAATAATAAAATAAATATTTAAGTGAGGCTCCTATACAACAAACGTGTATTTTTTTGCCGATTTTTGCTACGGACGGTACTGAACTCTTCGTACGCGAGTCCGACTTGCACTTGGCGGTTTTTTTTAACTTTGTACGGTTTGTGTATTCAGCCTGTGTCAGGTTTAAATAGTATTTAGTTTCTACTACAGAACCATATATGACCCATATGTTGGAATGCCCTAAATGTCCGTATTCCTGCACTTAGGAGGATTTGATGAGTGCTACCGATGCTGCTATTAATATAGCCACCTGTTGTAAGTCAGATTTTTTTTTAAATAACAAAGAGACTAAACTAATATAGAAACACCGACTTCCAAAATTAAAGTAATTTTGCGCTTTTTAGTGTTTTTTTTTTTTCATTGAAGTCGGTTGTATTTTTTTTGTAAAAAATTTTTTATTCCTTTATCTGTTTTTTGTTTTACACTTTTTAGTTGCGTATCCGCAGATTGCCGATCGCCCCCGAAGATTACCGATTAGGGTCAATTTATTGGGAAATACCAAAACACGCCTTACTATTTATTTCAAAGACGAAAGTGCTCCACACTAACACTGTTATTAATCCACTGATTCTTCTCTGATTATTACATAAGAAATATCAACAAAGTTACCTATTATTAGCATATTTTACCTCTAATGTCATTAACACACATTCATTAACTAGGTGGGTATGTAAAATATATTGTAAAACAACTGTTTTCCTTAAAATATAGGTCAAAACAATTCAAGGCTCACAAACCTGACATTTATACTTAAGGCCCTTGCTCCCATTTGGTGTTGTAGCGACATCTATGGCGTCACATAAGAACTAATCCTGCATCGCGCAATCAAAGTTCTCCGCGCGATTAGAACATATAGAACAACCCGAAATCATCTGTTGGGCAGCTGCCCACCAGACATAACACCCGTCTGGTTGGAGGATCCTCCCTTTTCAACGGAGGTTTGCGTGACTTTACTCTCTGTTCCGCCTACCTCCATAGTGCCATAAAACAGTGACTTTCTGAAGCCTACTCCTCGGTAACGGCTAGGTTTATAGGTTTGAAAAAAAAATATATTTATTATAGATTCATATATAACATTATTAACACATATTTTTTTCGTATGACCAATTCCTTTAGCAAAGAAATTTTTTTAACAACATGATATTTTTTTGCTTGTTTTCCCTACTCCTTTCAAACGACTTTGATCTTTAGAAATATGTTTACACAAAAAAAAACCTGTTTAAGTGTCCTACAAAATGTACATTGCATAATGTAAATCAATCAATAATAATTTTCAAATAAAATGGTGTAAAAGGTCAGCGGAATTTAATTTATAATATTTTTTTATCTTGATAGGTTCGCGCTTGACCACTATCTCACCTGATGGAAAGCGACGATGCGGTCGACGATGGAACGCGCTTACCTAGAAGTAAGCTATTCACTCTTGATTTAAAGTTGTTGCCATCAGGAAACACAGATTCCGGCAAGGTATTCCACTCCTTAGCTGTACGCACAATGAATGAGTTCCCAAAACGTTTTGTGCGTATAGGTGGGATGTCCACCATTTACCGATGGCGCATTGCCGTACGCCTGGTGGCCCGATGATGGAACGGGCTAGGCGGAATTAGGTTATGCAATTCCGACGCACACTCCCCGAAATGCAACCGGTAGAAAACCGACAGGCTAGCAACTCGGCGTCGATGCTTAAGACTTTGGAGCGTGTGTGTGCATTTGCAAGAGCAGTGGTGGCCGAGTGGTAACGGCCCCGACTTACGAGTTGTAGGTCATGAGTTCAAACCCAGCCAGGCGCATTACTTTGTGTAATTTATTTCATCACCACTGCTCTCAAAACGGTGAAGGAAAACATCGTGAGGAAACCGGCATGTCCTAGAACCAAAAATTCGAAGACATGTGACATCCACCAATCCGCACTGGGCCCGCGTGGTCGATTACGGCCCTTTGCCTCTCCTAGAGAGGAGGCCTGAGTCCTAGCAGTGGGAACATTATAAGGCCGACTATGCTATGCTATGTGTGCATTTAACTCCGCCTAGATATTCAAGGGCCTATACGCCTTAAAACCTTGTACCAACTTCATTGTGATAAGAATATCTGAACTTTGTAAGCGGCAAACAAACAATATAATAAAACATTGTTGTATTAGAGCTAAACATTAATCTTTCTTAGTATTTCTATTTATATTCAAAATATATAACATGGTAATAAGAGCTTTAGCTATATTTATATTCATGATTTCCTTACAAATTTTCAGGAATTAAGAATAGCATAGATATGGTTTGATACCTATATGAATTTCCACGTATAAATGCCTAATGATTTCTATGTAAAATAATACATAACAAGGAAATTCAAGTTTCATATTATTTAAATTAACTTGGCTGATTTTTTTTCTGGATTTTAATTATAGAAATATAGATGGTTAGTTTTAGATCTATGTATGTATTTCCAAGTAAAATTCATTAAATCTTATACGTAAGAATATAGTTCGTTAAGTTCTTTTAATAATATTTAGTTAATTATAAGGATATTGAAGTTATATTGTTACAATAAAATCAAATGTTTATATTCTTTTTTAGGGTTCCGTACCTCAAAAGGAAAAAACGGAACCCTTATAGGATCACTTTGTTGTCCGTCCGTCTGTCTGTCTGTCAAGACCCTTTTATCCCGGGAATGCGTGAAGGTATTGAGTTGAAATTAAAACCATATAGGTACTCAGGTCTGCGGTCCCTTGAGTATCGAAATATGCAACCGTATCTTTTTTATTCGTAAACTTAGAAGCTTCATTTTTTCACAGCTTCAAGGGACCATAAACTTGAGTATATGGTTTTAATTTCAACAGACAGACAGACAACAAAGTATATAGGTATAAGGCTTCCAGTATTTTTCCTTTTGAGGTACGGAACCCTAAAAAACACTTCAATTCTATTTATATTTAAAATGATATAGTAAACCAAAAACATTAAGATCTCTAAAATGATTTCGGGAATTCAAAAACAACATATTTACACCTGCACGGCGCTTAATATTTCTTGGTATAGCATAGCATAGTCGGCCTTATAATGTTCCCACTGTTGGGACTCAGGCCTCCTCTTTGGGAGAGGGAATGAGCCGTAATCCAACACGCGGGCCCAGTGCGGGTTGGTGGATGTCACATGTCTTCGAATTTTTGTTTCTAGGACATGCCGGTTTCCTCACGATGTCTCTTGTTGGTATAGTTTATCAGATTTGTAAGCATGACATTAAAATTAATTATGTGTTTAAAAAACTACACAGTTTGTTTGATTAAGCGTTAATTACATTAAATTTAAGTATTTATCAAGATTTTCGTAACAATTACTGATGTTTACCTATTATACATCTGGGGGCACGGCAGTGCCCCCGCCAAGACGAGCCAAGCGAAGCGCAAGGGTACTACCTACCTTTTCTCGAAGCTCGTTTCGTCGTTTTTTTTTAACCTAATTACTGTTGAACGGTTTCCTTACGATGTTTTCCTTCACCGTTTTGAGAGCAGTGGTGATGAAATTTATTACACAAAGTAATAGCACCTGGGTTTTAACCCGCGACCTACCACTCGTAAGTTGGGGCCATTACCACTCGGCCATCAATGCTCTCGTGATAGCTTTGACTGGCCTGTTGGTCTAGTGGTTAGTAGCCCTGACTGCTATGCCGGAGGTCGTGGGTTCGAGTCCCACCCTGGACAAATGTTTGTGTGATGAGCACAATCATTTGTTCTGTGTCTGGGTGTAATTTATCTATAATATGTATGTATTTAGAAATATATAAGTATGTTTATCAGTTGTCTAGTATTCATAACACAAGCTCTGCTTAGCTTGGCACTAGACGACGTTTCACGTTGTGGGGTAGTTGTGGAATATTATTATATTATTATAGCTAGACAGCTAGACAATTGAGATTTTCACAGATGATGTTTTCTTTTGCCGCTATAACAAAAAATACTAAAAAAAGTTGTATAGATAGGTAATGTTAAGGAACCCTTCGTACGCGAGTCTGACTCGTACATGTTTTCTTTTTACTGTCACTCTTTTTTATTTAGCTTCACTTTTTTTTTGACTTACTGACATTTTGACATCAAAAGTGCCTGTAATTGGTCTATTTGAAATAAACGTTTCTGATTTCTGATTATTTTATTTATAGTCTGTAAGTTGGTGACCTTGGTGACTGCCACCAAAGAAATATTTTTTTCTTTCTTTCTTTTTTTCTAAGATTCAAAACCACTTACTTAAAATACTCTTTGCAGCACTGTGCCTTAGCTAGGAGACACATGGTGCCGAAGGCAAGAGGAACTTCGGGAGGCACAGATTGGTCACCCTGGCAGTCGCTTAAGGTGTGGTTCCTTGCAAACCCCGCGGCTTCGTTGCAACATAGCTGGATGGTCTCCGCCATGTCATCGCTGAGGTAACCTGAAAAGAATTGCAGAAGAAAAAAATATGATTACACGAACATAATATCAAGCTTTAGTAGAAAAAGAGATGTACAATAAATATATGGGGGCTTGGGCCTGAAACAATTAAAAAATTTAATAGCAATCTGACATGTAAATGCTGAAAGAGTATTATTATTTTGATTTTTTTGAGCATTACCTAAATAATATTTTACAGCACCCTGTTTTTAGGGTTCCGTAGTCAACTAGGAACCCTTATAGTTTCGCCAAGTCTGTCTGTTTGTCTGTCCGTCCGTCCGCGGATAATCTCAGTGATCGTTAGTACTAGAAAACTGAAATTTCGCACCAATATGTATATCAATCACGCCGAGAAAGTGGTGAAATAAAAAGTGGAAAAAATGTTTAATTAGGGTACACGTAAAGTGGGGAGTGATTTTTTTTTTCATTTCAACCCTAACGTTTGATATATTATTGGATAGGTATTTAAAAATGAATAGGGGTTTACAAAAATCATTCTTTATCAAAGATGTTAATATTTTTGGAAATAATCGCACCAAAAGTAAAAAAAAAAGTGTGTCCCCTCTAACTTTTGAAGCATAAGTTTAGAAAATATGAAAAAAAATCTCAAAAGTAGAACTTTTTACAGACTTTCTAAGAAAATTATTTTGAACTTGATGGGTCGAACAGTTTTTGAAAAGTTGTACAAAATAAATTCTGAACTAAGTTTGTAATTGAATACGCCGCCCGTCTAGTTTGTATAAATTAGTAACCCAATTCCCCGTGAGATGGCGCTGTACTCTTTTTAACTCTTAAGTGGGAACACTTATTGAGACGGAAGGGAAACTACGGAACCTTACACTGAGCGCGGCCCGACACGTTCTTGGCCGGTTTTTTTATTTTTAAGTGAAGTGGAAAAAATGTAAGCTTGTATCACTATAAATATTATTTTATAGGGTTGGCACCCCTGTGGCAATTAACATGACAGATCATCTGTGTGTGTATATCTGTATATTCTATGTTCCACATTCTAAGTCGCGATAGTATCGATTATCCCTATAGAATCCAATCTCGCATGCGTAGGTCAGGCGCATTACTTTGTGTAATTTATTTCATCACCACTGCTCTCAAAACGGTGAAGGAAAACATCGTGAGGAAACCAGCATGTCCTAGAATCAAAAATTCGAAAACATGTGACATCCATCAACCCGCACTGGGCCCGCGTGGTGGATTACGGCCCATTCCCTCTCCTAGAGAGGAGGCCTGAGTCCCAACAGTGGGAACATTATAAGGCCGACTATGCTATGCTATGCGTAGAATCCTGCAAGTGCGGAACCCCGCACCTTTTTTGCGGGATCAGAAATGCGGGATTACTTATACGGAATCCCGCACGCTTGCGACGCGCCGTTCTAGTTACCTATTTATTAATATGAGACCTATTTATTAATGAGGCTGTACTGGGTCTACCAGTACAGCCTCATTAACAAGTGATTTGACAACTTTCCTTGGGACTCGTGACTTTTCTGTAGAATTTGTACTTAAGGAAAATAATTTTGTTTTCAATTTTTTATCTTATCTACTTACAGCTAAATAAATTTTGAATTTCTATTTTGTTTTGTGCGAGTCCTAAATCGGTAGAAAGAAACGTAATCAATGTTAGTTAAAGTTAGATCTGTTTATTAAATCTGGTTCCTGTTTATTTATACGGTCTACCTCTGCGAAATTGAAATTGTCTTAAGTTTATTTGCACTTTGCAGGTCAGAGTAGCACTGTGACCCGCTAAATGTCAAAACTAAAGATAATTTGAATTTTGTGGGCTACCTTTGAGCGTGATTGACCACAGGATTGGTGACTTCTATCCCGCAGGCTTGCGGGATTGCAATTATAATGCGGGATTGGATTCCCTAGTATCGATGTTAGCGCACCTACAGACGGAGCAGCCTTACGACGGCGATGGGTTGATTTGATCGTTGATTGATGGCAAAGTTCGTATTATAACTAAAGAAGGCTCCAATAACTAGCTCTTAAGATTTACTTGTCAAATGAATAAACTATTATTACTATAAATAAATATTATATAAAAATGCTGAAA
Source organism: Mythimna vitellina (assembly GCA_949316375.1). Taxonomy (NCBI): domain Eukaryota; kingdom Metazoa; phylum Arthropoda; class Insecta; order Lepidoptera; family Noctuidae; genus Mythimna; species Mythimna vitellina. Next base: position 2,760,059 of record OX438709.1, on the reverse strand, counting down.
ATAAATTTTCCTTCAAGCGTAAAATTCGGAACTACTACTTGAAGTTCTCTCAATCTTAGTTCGGCCTTCGTCATAATTGTTATATTTTAAGTTCTTTTATTTAGAGTGATTTCTTATTCATCGTAGTATTTATTAGTTTATTATATTAGCATATATACGTATTTTATTATTATAAGCCACTTAATTTAACGATACTACATTCTATTTCAAAAATATCTGTTATTTATTTATTGTGCACACCTACTACAGTGTTGTCTTTTTAACCCAATGGTTGACTGGTAGAGAATGCTTTGTGGCATTAAGTCCGCCTATGTACCACTACTGTACATGAAGTTTAAATAAATAAATAAATATAAATCATCGTTAAGTATTGAGAAAAACTTAAACCACAAACAATAAAAATACCACTATATTATCTGGCCTCGTAACACAAACGTTACTTACGCCCATAAAGACATTAAATCATAAATAATACACATGAAACCTTATAAAATTAATGTATTGTCATCTGTTCGCCATATTTGATACGTCGCGTTCCTCATAAATCAATGCTATGAAGGATGATCGTAAATATATTCGTGATTGCTATTTTAATGAGTTTTCATCACGAGAAAGTGTATTTTAGGACTAGATTGATTCTATATCTTGCTAGCATTGCACTTGGGACTTCGTTTGCTTCGATTTCTGATGATTATGTTCAAAATTCGACTCAGAATATTACACTTCCAGATCAAAAATGGTGCTAATATTACATCATCTGTCTATATGTTACGGAACTGTTTATATTAGGGAATCCAATCCCGCAGGGTTTCAAGAATTGGACTCGGAATTGCATAATTTAATTCCGTCCCGCCCGTTCCATCATCGGACCACCATACGCATGGCGATACGTCTCCGTTACATGGTGGGCTGCGGTGGGTATCCCACCCACACGCGCAAAACGTGCTCCCAAAAAGCACATTTTTGTGCCTACAGCTAAGAAGTGTAATTCTTTTTTTTAAATTTGATTTAAACTAGTGCTTGACTGCGATCCCACCTGATGGTAAGCAGTGATGCAATCGTTGATGGTGAGGCGCACTAGTTTATTAAGAGCCTATTCACTCCAGCCTTGAAGACACCCAAATTATAATCAGATGGGAAGACCTCAGCAGGCAAATTGTTCCAGTCCTTCGATGTACGCAGTAGAAACGACGAGACGAAACGCTTAGTCCGGACCGTAAAGGTTTCAACAACGCAAAGGTGGATACTCGCCGTACGTCGGATTGTCCGATAGTAGAAATGACATGGCGGAATCCAAAATGCAACCTGTAAAACACCGAAAAGCTGGCTACCCTGCGCCTGTGCTCAAGGCTTTGAAGATTGGATTTAACCAAATCTGGATCACCAATGAGACTTTTGGCACACCTTTCCACCGAGTCCAAAGCTGCTAGGTGACATTTCCTTGCCCGCGTCTATGTATCCTGATGGCAACAACCTGGGAGTGTGAATGAATGGGTTACTCTAGGCAAGCGTAACCCATCGTTAACCACATCATCGCTTTGTTGAGATAGTAGTGAAGCTGGAACCTATCAATAATAATAAAAAAGCAATGAAGATCAACGAGGCGCCTGATTAGTATGTTATTCTTATGATAGTACTTGATTACATAATATCTCAGAATTATGATGAAGCCTCCACACAATCTTAACAGATTTATAACGCATGAGATAAGTCTTGTTGCAGTCTCATATATTATCTTCACTTTCTTTGTGCATTTAGCCTTAATTTTTAACGCTATGCTGAAATGGAGTTCGTATAGAGTTCATAATGTACATTCCTTGTCATTATAATTGTTTGAGGATTTTTTTTTTTTTTTATAATAATAATAATCATTTATTTGCTAATAATGTAGGTATACAGATAAGGCGTTATAATTGTTGTTTGTCCCAATACATTTTGCCTTACGGCATGCAAAATATTCATAGTTGATTGAAAAGAATGAAAATATAAAAAAGGTTAAAAATTGTAAGCTCAACTTAATCGTTCAACTTAAATGATATGTCATACAAATTCGGATACCATGTCATAAAAATTCAAATCCAATATCATAAAAAAAAATACAATGTCATAAAAAAAAGAAACCAATGTCATAACAATAATACAATGTCATGCTCGAAATAATATCATGTCACACAAATAATAAAATGTCATCAAATAGAATATAATGTCATATAAAGTGAAATGATAAAATACTAGTAGGAACCAAGCGTTATACAAAAAAAAAAATCACATTGAAGGAGCCACATTTTACGTGATTGTTTTGTCATACAGAAATTCTTTGATTGTGTAGTAACACTTGTCTAGTAGAAGTTTTGTTAACTGCTTTTTAAACATTTTTATAGGTAATTCCTTTAAATTTCTTGGCAAAGTGTTATATATAATGGGGCCCATGTGTAAAATACTCTTTTTTAATAAAGCAGTTTTATGACCACCGGTATATAGTTGATTTTTATATTGGGCCCTTATTACTCTTAAGTGTTGCCTTATATCACTCATTGGCGTAAATAAGTGTAGATTTGTTCTAACGAATATTGCAACCTCTAGTACATACAACGATGGGAAAGTCAGTATTTTGAGAGATTTGAAAGCTGGTCGACAGCTTTCCGTCACCTTAAGACCAGTAATTGACCTAAGGCAACGCTTTTGAGCTCTAAATATGCGTTCCCTCTCGCTGCAATTTCCCCAAAATATGATACCAAATCTTAACAATGAGGCAACTAGACCATGATAGGCTATCAGCAAGGAATTTAAATTCATTTTTTTAGCTAAATTGTAAAGTACAAATGCAGTTTTACTTATCTTTTGGCATATGATATTAGCATGATATTCCCATGTCAATTTTTGGTCAATATTTATTCCTAAGAATTTTGTCACTAAGGTTGATTCTACAGTTTGACCATTATATCCAATATTTATATTCTGTGGCTGAAGCCGCTGCCAAAAATGCATGACTTTAGTTTTTTGTAAATTTATAACTAAATTATTTTTATTGAGCCACTCTATCATGGATTGAAGTGTACTGTTTATTTCCTTTTCGTATTGAATTTTATCCTTGCATTCAATTATTGCTGTACTGTCGTCTGCAAATAATGTCATCGGTTGAGTAATTTGGCGAGGCAGGTCATTAATATAAATTAAAAATAATAAAGGCCCAAGGACACTTCCTTGTGGAACCCCAAATTTAATGATTCTGCAATTTGATAAATATTTTACTTCACGTTTAGTTCTACTACAAATTCTCGTAATTTCTATGTACTGTTTTCTACCCGTGAGGTAAGATTTAATAAGGTTTAAAATGTTACCTCTTACACCGTAGCAGTTTAATTTAGTTAAAAGTATGTCATGTTTTACGTAATCGAACGCTTTTGTCATATCTGCGAAAATTGCACATACAGGATTTTTCTTATCTACATTGTTCATGATCACTTTCAGAAGATCAAAAATAGCCAAATTAATATTTTTATTTTTACGGAAGCCGTATTGTTCATCGCATAATATATTGTTTTTAGTCATAAATGAGTACATTGATTCATATATAATTTTTTCAAGTACCTTAGAAAATACTGAGATTAAAGCTACTGGTCTGTAGTTTGTCATGTCTTCTTTGCTGTTTTTCTTATGTAGTGGTTTTACTATCACAGTCTTTAATTTTTCAGGAAATATACCTGAGCTTATGCTTGCATTTATTATATGACTTAGTGGTTTTGCTATAATGTCAGAAACAAACTTTACGGCAATGGTAGAAATACCATCAAGTCCAAAGCTTTTTTTATTTTTTAATTTTTGGATTACACGTACAATATCTTGTGGCACAACCGGAGGCATAAACAAAGAATTCTGGATATGGGTAGTTCCAATTATATTGCACGGTTGGTTATTTGAAACATTTTTAACCTGGTCAACAAAGAAATCATTAAAAGAATTAGCAATTTGCTGCGGATCCTTGACTAATTTGTCACCTGTGTTAATTTGTAAAATTGGTTCTTTTACTTGAGTACGATTATTAATTATCTGCCATGCTGTTTTTGACTTATTTTGTGAGCTGTTAATTAGATAATTATTTTGAGCTTTTTGAGTGAGATTCACAATTTTTTTAAGTCTTTGCGAATAATTTTTAAATATAATTTTGTTTTCAGATGAAGGTGCTTTTCTATATTTCCACAGAAGCTTTCTTTGTTTTCTGCTACAAATCCTTATACCTCGTGAAATCCATTTCATTTTTTTGTCAGGTTTAATATTAATTAGTTGATTAGGAAAACATAAGTCATACAATAAACGAAACAAGTCAATAAAATTATCATATGCCTCATTGGGGTTGTCTGTTTCAAAAACTTCTGTAAAACATAAAGATTGTATGTGCTTTCTAAATAACATTAAATTTTCTTTGCATAAATTACGTTTGCGAGTGCGCCAAGACTTAAATTTACATGTTTTATTTACCTGTATTTTTAAAATCTGTGCGGTATGATCGGATAGTGCTAAATCTATAACTTCACTCTCACATTTTTGTCTAGAATTATGAGCAAAGTTATCTAAACAAGTACCACTATTTAGTCTAGTCGGTTGATTGAATTCTAGTTTAAGGTTATAATTTAACAGCAAGTTTATAAAATCTGAAGTCAAGTTATTTCTTTTAAGTGTATTAATATTGAAGTCACCGCATAAGACTATTCTTTGATTGACCTTATTACACAATTTTTTCAACAAGGCATCTAAATTATCCATAAAGGTATTAATGCCTGACATATTTGGTGGTCTGTAAATGCATACAACAATTAAACCCTGCTTACTTAATTCTATTGCACAATATTCAAACACACCTGTAATGGACGTGTTAGGAAGTTCTTTATACTCATACCCTTTTTTGACGAGTATACACGCCCCTCCACGTTTTTGATTATTTCTCGAATAGCACGATGCTAGTTTGAAATTAGGTATGTTAATTAAAGATTCATGTCCAGAAGTTACAAAATGTTCAGTTATACATAATATGTCAATATCTATATATTTTCCAGCTCGTAACTCTTCGATATGCACGGTCAACATGTCTGATTTATTCAGAAGTCCTGCTATATTCTGATGCAAAATATTTATGTACTTACAATAGAAAAAACTGGTCATTTGATGTCATATTATCTCGGTTAATTAAAGTCTCCTCCTTATGATAATTCGATGTCAATGTTCTGTCATCTGTCTCGGTATTGATTTTTTTCGTATCTTGAGATTCGAATAAGTTATAGTCTATAATTATATTGGACATTATCTGGTCAAAGACGTTTTTCCATCCAACTTTGTTTATTTTGCCTGTATTGTATGTAAACATGTCAAACAACAGAGAGCGATTGCTGTCGAAAAAATATGCATAATTGTTGTTATTTATGTCCAAATAAAGAAGATTATTAAATAATTCTACTTTATAATTGTAGATTAGTGCTCCTGTTACATAAGTTGGTGCGCATACCACGACATTTGTGTGTGTAACGTTTTTAAGCGAGTTTTTTAAGTTCTCAATAAGTTTAGAATAAGTACTATTTTTTAGTTCATTTTCTCCTATGAAAATCAAGCAGTAATCACGAAATGAGAAGTCTTTTAATTTATTTGCAATCGTAGACGTCATTTCCTTAGTAAAGATGTTTGGTAGCAAATAGTGACAATAATTAAATTGATTTGCAAAGACTTCTTCTATTAATGGCAGAGTTCCTTTTGTGCAACCGCTGCTTATTATTGCAAGTTTGTTTTTATATTTTGGCATAGGAACACCTGATGATTTTTTCATAGCAATATTAATTTGTTTTGATACTGGTGTTACGTTTTTATTTTGTGTTAATGCATCATTGGGAAGATCGGATGTTTGCGTTTCTTTATTGTTCATGTCGGGTTTTGTTTCCTTGTCTGGTTTGGCCAAAATCTTGGAGTCATTAACTAATGCGATTGGAGAATTTTTGTAGTGTTTTGATTTTTTGTGGCGAGATAATGATGGTGTGCTACTTTTTCTGTCAGGCGTTAAGCAGATTTTTTTACAAGTTTCTACCGTCTTTAGTGATTTTTGTAAGTCTATTTTCAAACGGAAGTTTTCGCTGTTGAGGTTTTCGATCTCTTGATGAGCACTCATAAGTTGCGTTTTAAGTGTTTTAATTTGTTCGTTAAGTTCATTTACCAAGTCGTCGTTATAGTTGTCGAGCAGGCTGTCCGGTATACTTAGCATAGTGGTGTCCAGTATAGTTTTATCGTCGTTATTTGACATAACCGATAAGTTAGTCAGAGATCCAGTGTACTGTTTTCGATGTGTGACGTTATTGTTAGGAGAATCCATGATTATTTTTTTGTTGTTTTGGCAGTTTTTTTTTTTCTTATGTGATTGTGTCGCCCTCTTATAGCTCGTATTTGAATGATTTATTTCGCCTACAAAGTTTTAAAAATCATTAAAATCTCACAAAAAGACACCGACTGCGACCCCGAGATTTGAACTTGGTTCTCGAAGATAAATACTCTTTTTGAGCAGATGGATAAACCTCCGAGCCACGAGATGATTAATTCAATGTGTTGAAATTAAGTATCGTAAGACGAAAGAACGAAATTTAAATTTGTCAAAGCAGTTGGTATGACTAATATGTCAGTGTTTTTTTCCACAACGTAGTTACGCTTTTGGTGGCTTTGTTTTTAACGTAGACACTTTGCGTGGTGAATATTTACACTGTTTGCTGAATTGTTTATGCGTAATATAGTCAAATCACACCCACTGACACTTCATTTCGCTACTTTTAAACATTTATTGATTATGTTCTTGATTGTTATATAAAAACTTTTTATTTTAGATACTGTTTACTAGTCACTTTAACAACGTTCACTTTGGTATATTGGATGTTTTTGCACAGAATAATAGTACATATAAGCTAAAAAGAAGACTTTAAATATTTTTAAATTAAATGTAAACACGGAGCTTATTTTATAAGGTGTCAAGCGAATTAGCGCCATCTACCCTCCCATTGAGAATCCCAGATTGAGAGTTTTCTAAATGACGCTCAACAGGTAGCAGCAATGAGTCGTCGGATCACGGACGCATAGCTTCGTAGACGCGTATTCGTCATTATAAGCTTGGTGTACGCCTGCGTGAAGCTTATATACAAAACTATGAAAACTGTGTCGACGAAGCGGCAACATCATGCCGTCGGGTCGCGTTTAAGAAGCTACGCGTCCGTAGATAGTAGGCAATAGTTTTAGTTTTTTAAGCTTCATGCAGGCGTATATGACGAAAACGCGTCTATGAAGTTACGCGTTCGTGGACTGTAGGCTAAAGTTTAGTATGTAAGCTTCACGCAAGCGTACACCAAGCGTATCATGACAAATACGCATCTATGAAGCTCAACGTCTGTGGACAGTAGGCCATAGTTTTGTAAGTAAGCTTCATGCAGGCGTACACCAAGCGTACAATACGCATCTTTGAGGCCACGTGTCCGTAGACAGTAGGCCATAGTTTTGTATGCAAGCTTCACGCAGGCGTACACCAAGCGTACAATGACGAATACGCATCTATGAAGCTCTACGTCCGTAGACAGTAGGACATGGTTTAGTATGTAAGCTTCATGCAGGCCTACACCAAGCGTACACTATGAGGCCACGCTGCCGTAGACAGTAAGCTATGATGACATTATATAGTAAATTGATGTCAACGTCATGTATACGTTTTCAAAAGGTCTAGAAGAACTCTCAGCTAAGTGGCGCCAACTGGTAGAGTAAATTATCATGAAAACACTCATTGAGTTTAATATCAAAGACTAAGAAAGAGACTTCACTCACGTGAAAGTAGAAAGTTGTTCCGGGATAAAAAAAAGTATCCTATGTGCTATTCCACGCTATGTTCTAACCCTATGTCAAATTTCATCTAAATCCGTTCAGCCGTTCGAACGTTAAGAAGTAAGTTCTGTATGGCAAACGAACCCGCCCCACTTAGCGCAGCAGTCAATTGCCTAACCATGTCGTCAAACCTTTGCCCTACTACACTGTGGAACAGTTCCAAAAGTAAACAAACCATAAAGCATTATGTATTTATCGCCACAGATAGGTTCGATTGCATTAGATAGTCAGTTTAGATTTAAATATTTAAGGGAAGTTGTGACACAACGATATCAAATGCAAATTGTGTGCAAATATTCACCAGAATTCCTCTGAATTCACTGAACCTCTTTAACTTTGGGCGATTTGTTTCGTAGTTAGTGGGTACTATTATCGTTCTATATTTTGAAATCCCTTCACCCCAATCTCACTCCCTCATCCCTTCTTGTCCGGCATCATGTTCGTATACGGACGCCGTCAGTAGTTTCTTGCACATTCTTCTCCACAGAGATTTACGCTTTAGAATGTAAATGATAAATGATATTTATTTTGTAAGCAGGTTTAAAAAGACACTTTTACACGTCATATTTTTTTTGTCATCTTAAACTAGATGAGGCCGGTGTTTTCTAGCTGACTACCCTGAGAAGAAACATCGAAACAAACTCAGGGGTCAAAGTCTTTTTTAAAGTCCATACAGTTAATATGTAATGGTCAAATCACATGAGAACCATGCAGATTTGTCTTAGATGGTCTTTTAAGAAAGAACCATACAGATTTGAGTGGACCTGTCCAGTCAGTGCAAGCATTTGTAAGTATTCGCAAAGCTCAACCCAGAACTACTAAGGAGCTCAACGACTTGACGAACAATACCAAGGAAAGGAAGGAATGTGCAATTAGCTTCAACTTTCTGCCTGAACTTCTTGATAATTCAAAGAGAAAATTAAACAGTTTATTTGAAATTAGTTTCTGTTATAATTATAATTTTAATATTTGAATTTCAATCTTAATTTTACTTCTAATGTTTTGCTCTTATTTTAGTTTTATTAATGTTATATTGAAGTAGGTAGGTACTCGTAGTATGTAGTTTTTACTTTTATGGGGCATGGGGTGCTAACCTATAAGAAACTGGCTTCGCTCGCATGAGTGTAGGTTTTTCCATACAAACTTTGAAGTCTCATTTCATCCCTTTAGAGGCTGAATTTTGAAAAATCATCGCTTAGTGCTCGCAAACACCATAAAAGAAAACCTCGTGCAAAATTTTACGCTCCTAGTCCCAGTAGTCTCGGCTGTGCGTTGATACGTCAGTCAAACAGTTTCACCTTTTATATATATAGATTGTAACACTAACCTAGATTTAAAATTTTTTTTTTAGGGTTTCTCAAAAGGAAAAAATGGAACCCATATACGATCACTTTGTCGTCCGTCTGTCTGTCTGTCGGTCAAGACCCTTTACCTCGGGAACGCGTCGAAGTATCGAGTTGAAATTATAACTATATAATCAGATTTTCGTTCCCTTGAAGCTGTGAAAAAATCAAACAATTATTAAGAACGCATTGTATTTGATTATATTTTGATTTGTTTTAAAGTCACGCAGAACAGTTAGGTAGGTAAGTACCTCAATGGCCACCAGCCCCGCGCCGAGAAAGTGAACATGACTTTATGGCCATGTAATATTTTTACAATTTAAGTATATTAGGTATTTATATTTATGGAGCAATGGTGGCCGAGTGGCAACGGCCCGATTTACAAGTTGTAGATCGCGGGTTCAAACCCAGCCAGGCACATTACTTTGTGTAATTTATTTCATCACCACTGCTCCCAAAACGGTGAAGGAAAACATCGTGACGAAACCGGCATGTCCTTGAACCAAAATTTCGAAGACATGTGACATCCACCAACCCGCACTGGGCCCGCGTGGTGGATTACGGCCCATTCCCTCTCCTAGAGCGGAGGCCTGAGTCCCAACAGTGGGAACATTATAAGGCCGACTATGCTATGCTAGGTATTTATCACCGCACCCGAGCGCGCTCGGAAGGGGCGGCGCCGACCCTAGCGCGAACGTCGAGCGTAGGCATGAAAAGTGAAGTACATACATGAGATTGACTTCTGTACCTATTTATTTTGCGATCTGGCCGTCTGGTAAGAGCCAACCCCGGGTCAACGACGCGTTGAGTTCCACAAGCGCCTCGAAGAGATGTCAGCAAAATTGACGGAGCCAGTTACGACCGATGCCTGCCAGGGCTGCGAATTGTTCGAAAGAGTTACCATGGACTTGGCAAAGGATCTGGTAAACTTCTGACGTCTTTCAAGGCCACTGACAAGTAGGCGACAATGTGAAAACTCGACAATGTAACATATTTCCGTACATTTTCTTTTAAGTATATTAAATAGCACTTATCACAAAAATCTAACAATATTATGTTAGTTTTCACATATAGGTATTTCAAATTATCTATTATCACCCTATCACACTAATCACTTATGGTGAAAGTTTGTATGTAGCTAGGTACATAATATGTGTGTATGTTTGTTACTCCTTTTACGTTCAAACTGCTGAAAGGATTTCATTGAAATTTGGCCTACGGATAGACTATGTCTTGGAATAATGTACGAGATTTTTATCCTGGATGTATGATTTCTTTGGATAAATTTCTAGTCTCGATGGAAGATTTTTCCGAATCGCATTGTTTTGTGACTTTTTTTTGTAAAATCATCCAATGACATCCCTCGCTCTTGGGCGGAGCGAGAGGGCGTGTCAAACTTTTACTGACTAAAAACCCACTCCTGTTTTTTGTTGCCTTTCGTACCAGGGCCGAGTCTTCCTTACAGAATCAGACCCTTGGCCCCAGAAGGCTTAGACCCGGGCTAAAAAAGGCTTCCCCGGTTCCCGTTCGATGGTTTGCTGACATCTCCTTGAGACACGCTTGGAAAAGTACGCGCCTTCGAACTAATTTACTTTTTTCTGATTTATTCCTATACCTGCGCTACAAAACCTTGCTTTTATGCCAAATTTCAGGATTCTGGGTCAACGGGAAGTACCCTATGAATTTTGATTCCCTTGAGAATGTCGAAATATACCTACGTTTTTTGCGACATAAACGGCCATTATTTTTCGTTAACTTAAAAGTTAATTTAAAAAAATATGTTAATAGATTTTTCTGTCTGAGCAATTATATGATTTTAATTTCGACTCGTGGAGATATAGATAAAAGGTCTCGACAGACAGTCAGACGGACAACAAAGTGATCCTATAAGGGTTCCGTTTATTCCTTTTGAGTTACAGAACCCTAAAAAAAAACTATTATGTGTCTCACGGTCGCGCCAACAAGGCCCAGTTCAGAGATGTATGTTAACTAAAATATTTTTATAAAATTAGGGTAAGTATTGCAGTCCCACTTAAATTCTAGAAGACACTCTATATTTTAATCAGTAAACTAATAATATTTTAACCTAACAACTCATTAATATTACTCTGCATTTATTTTCACACTTATGGCGACCACATGGTGTACCAGAAATTAATTATTCTGGTCAAAATAAACAAATAACGACCGATGAATCAAACGCACGAAATAAGCCTCAAAAGTGGGTCGTCAGATTTAACACAGATATATAATGAAGTATGAAGCAAAATACGGTCAAGTGCGAGACGATGTAAATATGAATATTAGGTAGTGCTGCTGTATTTATTTGGGTCAGTGTGTAAACAAAATCAAGTACTTAAGTACCTACAGACCTACTTGTGTTGTTCAAGTGGTTCCCGTATTATTTTCCGTGGGAATCACCCAGCCACACTAACCCAATTTTTTTTTATTATTGTTGATAGGTTCGCGCTTACCTGATGGAAAGCGACGATGCGGTCGACGATGGAACGCGCTTACCTAAAAGTAACCTATTCACTCTTGACTTAAAGATTCCCGGGTTGTAGCTATCAGGAAACAGATTCCGGCAAGGAATTCCACTCCTTAGCTGTACGCACAATGAATGTGTTTCCAAAACGTTTTGTGCGTATAAGTGGGATGTCTACCAAGTACCGGTGGCGCGTTGCCGTACGCCTGGTGGTCAGATAATGGAACGGAATAGAATATATTATAAAAATAAACTTCCCCACAGCGTCTGTCATATTTTCACCAATTAAAAGAATGATAGATAAGGACATATGCCGTATGCAGCCGTATGTCAGACATTAGGGGCTGCCAAACTATTGCAGTTTTTAATGAAGAGTAAAGAACACTATCTTTCTATTTCGTTAAAGTATGTATTATTTTATTTAGTATGTCTTTTTATGGTATTTATTTTATTAAGCATATACATATAATGATAATAGTATATCTTTTTTTATTCATTTTTTTTGGATGTTATATTATTTCATTGTTAACTGTGTATTTTGTGTGTACCAATTTTCCTTTTACTTCTACACACAGTGTCTACATCTCTATTTTTCCAACTCTCCTTTCGCAGGTATGCTGGAAGAGATTTCTTTAGAAATAAGCATCACCTTTGTACTATTCTCCTGTTTCCTTCTTCTTTTATTTTATTATTGTGTGTACATAAATTGTTAAATAAATAAATAAATAATTCTTGAGGAAGGTTTAAATGTTTAAGGTTTATACATGCATAAAGAAATAGATAAAAACCAAGAATTTTTATGCTGTATTTTAGTCAGGCTTTTACTGACTAAACCACACCCTATGCGTTTGAGGACCACGGATTTCCTTTTCAGAAATTACTCGTGGCCCTAGCGGGCATCGGTTTTGCTGACATTTCTTTGAGACTCACGTAGAAAACCTTCCTATCACGACTCGGGCTTGGTCATACGGCATACTGGACGGGCGTATGGTTAGCTACCCATTGCTCATCGAACGCAAGCCCGCGCCTACAGCGGCCGGGGATCGCCCAAAACGTCGACGCCCAAAACGTCGACGCACAGAGCGTCTCCTGTCGCGGTCGCAGGGGCGTGAGGATGTACGTTCCCTTACGGCTGCGGTCTCCTCCTTCGCTGCTTCGCAGAAAGATGCCACCGTATCCCATTCTCTCTCGCTCCAGACCAGAATAAACCAGAGCCCAGTGCGAAAGGTTGCCACCGACTCACCTATTGGAAGTGTTGCAACAGAACTCTGCTGCAACAACTTCCGCAAACGTTTCACTTCCATTTCCGCTTCCGCAAAATTTATAACAAAACTCTAAACGGAAGTATACAGCGAGGAGCGCGGGGCTGGGGGGCGCGTGGACGACTCATCGGAAAGGCGCAGGAGCGGTACAAAAACGTGTCGTAACGAGTTTCTTTATAATTATTTTTTATCTGCGCAGCACCGCGCCTCGTCACGTGATTACGACGTAAACCTTCTATTGATTTTATAAAATAAAATTGTGCTTTTTTTTCATAGTATTAACACTTCCGCTTCCGTTACCGCTTCCGCATCCGCAAAGATTTACTTTTGACATCTTTTTCCATTTCCGCTTTCGTTAAGACAATTCCGTTGCAACACCACCTATTGGTGAGATGTGGTGGATACCGATCTTACTCAAGGTGACTTTGTCTCTTAGTAAATGGAGCAAACATGATGAGCTTTCCTGTCCTGAGACTTAAACAATGAACCGAAGAAAATGGGTACAAGTACTGAAATACCTCACGCTACTTAGGTACTGAAGGAAGTCATCAATTTCAGGCCTTTAGCCTCAAGTCAATAACCTGGGGTTATTTGTGCTATTACCGCGACCTAATAACGATTTAACTGCTTAATGAGAATCAGGAAATAGGACTAACGACCATTAATTGATGGATGAAGAAATTGAGATTTTTTGAGAAAATTATAAATAAATAAATAATAGTACATTTTGATACAAGTGCAGAAAGTTTGTCATTGCGATCGAGGCGGAATTCGCACGAGCCGTAGGCGAGGGTGTTATGGAGCCGAGGGCTGCACGTGCATCAAACGACATTTTTCAATACACTTACGAAATGAATAAATGGGGGTTGACCAGCGAATGGTAGGGGTCGACACACGCCCAGATAAATGCAATAACATTGTGGTGGAAAAGAGCACGCGCACTTTTCTGCACTAGTGCGGAAAACAGTCTATAGCATGCCTAAAAGCGGTGGGATAAGAGCGGGTTTTCTAGTAAGTGTAATGAAACATATATTTCTTACTAGAAAATTATAAAAAAAATATGCATGCTTACTCTTAAAAATATATATATATATAGTCTTAACGTTATTATATATTATTACTTATATTGCATTAGGCCTTACAATGTTCCCACTGTTGGGACTCAGGCCTCCTCTCTGGGAGAGGGAACGGGCCGTAATCCACCACGCGGGCCAAGTGCGGGTTGGTAAATGTCACATGTCTTCGAATTTTATATTGCATTGGTGCTAACTAAATAGCAAGAACCACTCGTCAAAAAAGTCGAAAGGCCTCCTGCAGAAATTTCCACGTGGCTTTATTAGTAGCTGTATCCATTAAAAGCTCGTCAGCCATTGCAGAATAGATCTCTGTCCACCATGCAGCTGGCCAGGCTGAACATTATTCATGAGTGAATTATATTGTTGAAAGTCGTGTTACTTTTTTGGTGTACAATAAAGTTTATTCGATTCTATTGTTATGGCCCAGTAACAGGGACGTTCCATGAAGAAAATTGGTATTCAGCTGCAACCGGCCAGAACGACGGCTGGAAGTTAATAAGGTAGCAGGAGCTTCCCGTGGAGACGAGCACGAGCGGAGCACGACCTGAGCTCAAATTCATGTATTATCGCTCGTGCTCGGCTACTCTAGAGTCGATCCACACTACACGAATTTGAGCTCGGCTCGTGCTCCGCTCATGCTCGTCCTCTCTCGCATAGACCAAGGTGGGTCTATCCGCTACCTAGTCTTTGTCACGCCAATAAAATTTAAATACCTCATAAAATAAACGAGAAATAAGAACCCATTTTTATTATAAACTTGTATACGGAACACTGTAACCGTAACTTAAACTATATATAACCTATACTCTTAACTCAAGCAACTGCCAATTGATATTAAACCTTGTGACAAAAAGAATAAAGTGCATTTTCAATTCTGGCGCAGTATTTGAGTGATACCATCTCGTTGGAGGAGAAACTTCAGCGACCTGATTTTAATGACGCTTGCAAAGTGTTACGATCTGTTAAAAGAGAGTATGTTCAAGCTTTATTGGTTTAAGCGTAAGCAGAAAACTCTATAACACAAGACACATATAAAATACCTGGGTCCTTACCATTTTGACGACCAACTAAGGGGTTTTGTAGGCCATAGATTACAACTGCTGTCTACACGGATTGAAACTAGCAAGCTCACCTAGGTGGAGACGTTGGTTTGCAACTGATTGGTCACCCCTTTACAAATACATTTCCAGACTGAGCCAAGACTCGACTTCGCTTATCTCCTAGGCTTCTAGGACCCTCTTTGCATAATCAATTAGCATATGCTTAGTTTATGAGTAATGCTTTAATCAACGATATAAATAGATCCTGCTAATTAGTCCGCGTGGGATGTCCTGATCAAGTTTGCGACCTTTGAAAATGTATGTATATATCTGAGTATCTATTACACCTAATATATATGTATAATACTAATATTGACACACTAATATTATAATACTAATATTGCCACAATAATTCTTTTCCAGGGAATTAATGCCCATTTCGGGCGCAAATCATCCAATGACGTCTCCCGCCCTTTCGTGTCAAACTTTGACTGACTAAAAACCACTCCAGTTCCTTCGTTGCCTTTCATTCCATGGCCGCGTTTTCCTTTCATCATAACTTCATCATTATCATGCATCTGACTATCCCGTACATAACGTTAAACTCATACTTATAAATATAAAATAGGGTTCCGTTATTTACCCTTTGCGTACGGAACTCTGAACACCCAGAACATGACAAAAAAACAGACATTATTTTGTACGGTGCGATGTTAAAAAAGCGAAGATCCTGTGTCTGACATTAATAAAATATCCTAAATCTTTCTAATTTTTTCTTCAAAGCATTTCATCTCACAAATCATAATCTGAACTAAAAAAAAAAATAGAACCGATTTCAATGTAAACAAAAAAACAATAATAATTTCAGAAGTCGGTGTACCTATAATAGTTTTGTCTCTTTGTTATTTAACACCAACCAATTCAACAGTATAATTCCATTAATAAAAAAAAACATATAATAAAAAATCAATACCAATCGACCGAAAAATCGGTTAACATACCTACATAAAAAACCTCCTCCTTTTTGAAGTCGGTTAAAAAGCAATATAATAGTGCTAAGCTATTATAAATCTCAATTAAAACGCATAACAGATTACCATCTCGATTTTAATCCAACTTAATTACTACAGCATCCCATCTTATGATGTTTTTATCATCTCGTACTTGAACCACTTTGTTTTAATGGATTTCTAAAGCCCATTTGTTTAAGTTGTATTTATTTCATATAGAAAGGGTAGTCGGCAGAAAAAGTTAATAGTATACTTATAATGTTTTATTTAAAAATTTTAGCTCAATTGAGCTAGACAAGATCAGGGGGCCCGGAGGTATGCAACTGCTGATATGTTTATTATATTCAATCTAGCACTAGCATGCCTTCAGTGAGCTTTGGTTACCTCATTCACCGCACGACAAGCAAGAGTGAAATTGAAGAAAGAAGAGGAAAGAAGAAGATGGATGAATTAACTTTTAATTTATTGTACCTAACCAGCAGTTTATGAGAAAATTGCGATGATACCTACATACTCAGTTGAAAACTGAACGCTCTTTTTTTGAAATCGGTTAAATTTTATTGGGCTTGCCTTATTTTGAAACCCTAGGCACGCCACTGTCAGGGGTCCAAGTCTGCTATTTTTATAAATTCGTCATTCTAACACGTTCCCATTGTCATTTTGCTAAAAGTTCGTAATCTGCTAATTTCCGTCAATGATTGTGGTAGAATGACAATATTGAGCTTATTATAAGCAATGATTGCATAATGACGTTTTAATGGTATGTCACTGATCAAAAGAACTGTCAAAATTTTATCAGATTACCGCTTTGTCAATATTTACTAGATTACCATTCTATGCCACTTCTTTCAATGGAGTGTCAGTAATTGACCATTGGAAAGACATAATGACGCTATTATATTAGTAGATTACTCAACTTGTCAAAATCAACAATTATGAAATCAATGATAGACCATTCTGACAATATTGTAATAGCAGACTTGAGGCCCAGTTGTGGTACAGTGATGAATAAAGCAGAAACCACCTAAAATCAATTCTAATCTTCATCATCACCAACATTTCAGTCGACAGGCGTGCACTGTTCGAAATAGGCCTCCTCCAATTGTCGCCACAACGACCGATCATGTGCGTTTTGCATCCATTCGATTACCGCGACCCTCACCAGGTCATCGGTCCATCTAAACCTGGTCATTACACCTTAACTTAATCATATTTAGTTTAGCTACAGGTTTTTCTTGAGGTAGAAGATCATCCAATGTCTTCTCTCGCTCTGAAGTGAAGCGGGAAGGTGTTTCAGACTTTTACTGACTAAAACCACAAAAATTGAGAACAATACCACTTAAGAGGGTCCTTTTTAACTCGCCTATCGTCAACATCGAGCGTAGTTTAAAAGCTTGTTACTTCATCTAACGCTACGCAACGCGATGTTTGACGAAAAGGCAACGCGAATAAAGAAAGATAACGCCTGAAAACTCTGTTAGCATTCGGTAATTCCGTGATTTACTCGAATATTTAACAAAACTTGTTCCAGGAAATACGTGTTTTTTTTTAAACCCTTAATAGTTTTTGAAAAAATTTGTCGCCTTTCAAAATCTTGATTAAATTTGCAAGGCTTGTCATATTTTTTTGACTTTTTTATTTTTGGGTACATTATGAAGTGTCAAAGCAAAATAGCAAATTTTCAGTGGACTTTACTGGATTAGTTTTACACAAATGTATAAATTGATTTCAATAGAAGCCTAGATAATATCCACAATATAGCTGTGTATCCAAAATATCTATAAAAAGTTGTGAAATAACGCCATAATCGCGTAAGAGCGGTTGAATGAAAGACAGTGAAAACGTATGTTGAGTTGGATGCCCTTAATAAATTAGAAATTGAAACTATACAATCATTACTCATCGCTTAACTACTTTTTATGTGAACTGTACTTAAGAGCAACCATCAACTGATCAATTTAAAAGCAGTTATGAACTCATAATGTTAGGAATGCAATTGTAGAACGAACATGATCAATTATTTATATGCATTTGTTGTCTTGTGTTTAACACTTGTTAAGATCTCCATTGCAATACCACAATAACTTATTGTTAGTGTCAACGTCATCGGAGGGCATTGTAAAAGATCTAGACGGCGAGTTATGAGTAGCTCGTCGTCAACGCGCGTCTCGCAGATTGAATGAATGATTGATATACTCTTTATTGTACACCATAAATAAAATTACAATAGGAACTTAAAATTAATAAGGTGTCACAATGGGTTCTTTTTTGGGTGGGAAAATCATCTTATGACAAATCTCGCTCTTGGGCGGAGCGGGAGATAGTGTCAGACAAGATCAGTTGCATGTCAGACTTTTACTGACTAAAAACCCACCCCTGTTCCTTCTTTGCCTTCGTACCAGGGTCCCGGGTTTTGCTTTCATACTACCCGTGGCCCCAGTAGGATTCGAGCCTGCTGGGCCCCTACGATTTGCTGAAATCTCCTTGAGGCATGCGTGGAACAGTACGCGCCGTCGGCGACTTGCGCTCGGTCCGGACGGTTACCGGACGGTCGGACAGCAAGCCACCCATTCCTCGCCGTCCGCAAGTCCACGGTGTCACAATGGATGCAGTTATCGCTAAAAGCGATTTTTTACAGACACTCTTTGCATGGATTGGACAGACAAGGAGAGAAGATATCGTCAGCAAAATTGACGATGCCCGGCAGGTCTTCAGGATTGTTCGAATAAATTACCTCGATACTCCCTGTCGCTCCAGTCAGAGCTGGAGAAGTCACTTGATGATTTTCCTCGTAAAAAAGAATGTACATTCGAAAAAGAAGTGTGGTTACACATAAAATTCTTGAATCTACACTAATATTATAAAAAGGTAATCTCTGAAAGTACGAGTACCTACTGGTCCTATACAAGATTTTTTTCACCGATAGAAAACTACTTTCTTACTTAGTGACATAGTCTCTCTAGTCATTTTATTTATGTATACGGGCGAAGCCGCGAGCAAAATCTAATAGAAAATATTTTTGTAACGCAGACGAAGTCGTAGGCAAAAGCTAGTTAATTTATCAATCTGCAAACGTAATTATTACTGCTAAATATTGCATCATGCGATGCATCGTCCGTTCGAACTTCGAACATTTGAAAATATTGTGATAGAGCCCTTACGCAGAAATGTCAATGCTACGCACGATAGTTCGCAATACCTATGTGATTTGTACACATTGATTTTGTGATTTGTACACATCTTACAAAGACGAGCGTGTAAAATGAGATATTATTTACACCGCCTAAAGAACCATGCTTATGATGAAACCGGCCTATGTTCGTAAGACAGCACGGTTAGTTCAATGGTAGAGCGATTAGCTGGCAAGTTGTGTGTTGCAGGTTCATTTCTTGCACGGAACAAGTTGTTGTACGGTCTATACCTAGTGGTTTTTAGAGCCTGCGCACACTTGAGACAAGACTGTCTTAGACAGACTTGTCTGCGATAAGGCTGTTTTGCCTACATCACGGCGCACACCATCAAGACAAAACAGTCTAGTGGCGTACGGCTAGTGTTGCCAAATTAGTGGATTTTCCAATAAAACTGGTGTTTTAACCCCCCATTTAGTTGCGAAATATTGGTTTTAGTAGCTAGTGGTTTTTTCTAGTGCTTCAGTAAAATTCAATTTCTTACTAAAAATGCGATCACTCTGGTGTAAATCAGCACCATAGAATCCAATTCTCGATGGAACAACATCTGGTGTAAATCAATTATGAATCTGATACCAAAGATGAATTAATACATAGCTGTTATTGAATAATTTGTATGTTGATTTACCTACTAATGTTCATTTACCCAAAAATGGTATTTTGATCAACTGATTGTTAATTTTCATCACTTATTACTAAAGGGAACTAATAACCTATATGACTACTTATTTTATTTCGTACAACACACATTTTTTAGTGGGAAATTTTGCGATTTTGTGTGTGGAATAATTTTTTGTTAGTGGTATTCTGGTGGTTTTAAAAGTTGACTCTAGTGGTAAGTTAGTGTAACTGTTGGCACGTCTTAAAACGGTCTTGTTGCAGACAGGTCTGTCTAAGACAGACTTGTCTGCAACAAGTCTCAAGTCTCAAGTGTGCGCAGTCCCCTTAGGTCGCACCCACGGATGCCCATGATACAGAAGCGATTCATACAGATAAATGTTGGTAAATGTAGGTAAATAATGTGTGAAAATAATAAATATACGGAATAAAATAAAAATGTTTTATGAGTGTGCTCATCACCTCCTGCCATTGTATAGCGTGCCATAGTTCTATGTCTACTATAGCCCCTCAGACCCATTGTTCAAAATCTATTGCATCATTTTCTATAATGGGTTTATTACTCCAACCGGAACTCGTCCTCAGGTGCACTCACATGGTGCATAAGATCAGTCGTCGGTTGGTGCCCCATTCCATCTGAAGCATTAAAGGGGTGTCTGCTAATAGGCTTCGACTCCTAGCATGCCTGTAAATTTTGGAATAGAATTATGCTCATCTTACCCCCCGTGACGCCCTAAGCCAAGGTCTGCAACACACAGAGGGTACCACAGGTATGTGAAACAGGAGGGTACCCTGCTCTAGTTGCTTATAGTTTTTGTTTTCAGGGTTCTGTATCCAAAAGATAAAATGGGACCCTATTACTAAGACTCCACTGTCCGTCCGTCCGTCTGTCTGTGTCCGTCTGTCTATTTCTGTGGCCGCTATAGCAACAAATAATAAAAAACAGAATAAAATAAATATTTAAGGGGGCTCCCACACAACACATGTAACTTTTTTGCGGTTTTTTTGTTATGGACGGTACGGAACCCTTCGTGCGCGAGTCTGACTCGCACTTGGCTGGTTTTTTTTTTTTATAAGCCCTAGCTTAAAACAATGTTGATCAGCGAAAAGTTACTCACAAAACTGAAATACGAGCCGGATTCGCGCATCGAGGGTTCCATACCAACTTACCTATACATAAATAGTTCGATTTGAACTCGAAGATTTTACCGAATCAAAAAAAAATATATTTTATAATGTAACTACAAATTTACGGTTTTCAGACTTTTTCCTTTATTTGCGCTATGAGACCTTGCTTCTTTCCTTTTAGAATTTTAAGTCAAAGGGTCAAAGAGTTTTAGGTCAAGGGGAAATAACAACCTTATTAGTTGTTATTTCCATGCGAGTATCAAAATATTCGCAATCAATGGAGCATAAACATTATATTTAGCTTGCGTTAATTTAGAAGTTTGATACTTCCACTGCTCCAAGGGGTAGTAGATTTGAGTATTTAATAAGCATAATACTTCCACGCGTTCCTAAGAAAGAGGGTTTTGACAGACGGACAGATGAACAAACAGATAACAAAGTGATCCCAAAAGGGATTTGCAGGAGATGTACTTCAGTCGGCGAAACTACTGAAGTACAAAGCCCTAAAAACAAGAAGCAAGAAGCTGGTAGATTCATCACACTCTTGATTTGTTGTGTTCGTTTTTCTCTCAATATCATTCTTTGTTTGTATGTATGTATCTAAGTATATATTTATTATTGTTCTTATTTCCTCTCTGTCAGTCTTCTTTTAAGCTGCACCTGCCATGTTATATCTCTGCACTACCATAAGGTCGACTGGTAGAAAATGCCTAAGGCATTAACTCCGCCTTTGTACAATGTTTCATTAGTGCATAAAGTTTTAAATATATAAATAAATAATAAAAACAGAATAGAATGTAAATCAGGAAAAGGCTCTCGGCATTATAGCTGGGTGGTCACACCAAGGAAGTGTATGGGTTACTTACAACGAAGATAGTTCTTTCTGATATCAGCTTGGATTGCTTAGCAGTCATGTTTACAGCCTATTAATCATGCATTCAAGAATAATAACAGCCTGCAATTATTCAACTTTGCTCATTGCGAAAGGATATTTTGTTTAATGAACAAAGAATACCATTGGTTAAGAACTCAAGATGCTCGCTTGCTCTGTGCGGGTTAACTGTATAATATTACTTTTACACCACCTGTTCGATAATGCCATATATTTATTTTGACTGGCTTGTCGGTCTAGTAGTTAGTGGCCCTGACTGCTATGCCGGAGGTCGTGGGTTCGATTCCCACCCAGGACACACGCAGGACAGGAACCAGGAAATATATAAGTATGTTTATCAGTTGTCTAGTACCCATATCACAAGCTCTGCTTAGCTGCTTAGGCGTAGTGTGATAGTTGTGGAATATTATATTATATTATAAATTAATGTTATTGTCATTTAGGAATTTGGATAGGATTGGACAACTTTAGGAGAGAAATTCGTCAATAGGGAATGGAAGTTAGTAGAGAAGGGCATTTTAATTTTGGAAAGCATTTGGTACAAGTCGAGGGAGTGGGAGTTTGAAGAACAAGGAAAAAAAATGGTCCAATGTGCCATCGTCGAGGCCGCACTCGCACAAAGAGCTGACACGAACGTGAATTTTATGTAGAAAAATTCATAAATGTTGTTTTTGACAAGTTTGGTAATCTACTAATATAATGTCGTCATTATTATGACTCTCCAATGGTCAACCAATGACACTCCATTGAAAGAAGTGGCATAGAATGGTAATCTCTCGTACAGTTGACAAATTAATGTCTGACGTATGCGATAATCTGCTAAAATTTTGACAGTTCCTTTTGATCAGCGGTGACCTACCATTAGAACGTAATAATAAGCTTGATATTGTCATTCTACCTCAACTCTTTTACGAGAACGCTGACCGATCAATGATCGATCATTATGAATTAGTAGATTACGAACTTTAGCAAAATAGGAAAATCATCTTATGACATTCCACGCTCTTGGGTGGAGCGTGAGATAGTGTCAGACTTTTACTGAAGTAGTAGTACTCTACTAAAGTCCCACTCCTGTTCCTTCGTTGCCTTTCGTACCAGGGCCGAGTCTTCCTTTCAGTTTTGGCCCCAGTAGGCTTCGACCCTGCTGGGCCCCTACAGTTGCTGACATTTCCTTGAGGCGCGCGTGGAACAGTACGCGCCGTCGAGGACTTGGGCTCGGTCCGGACGGTTACCGGACGGTCGGACGGCCAGCTACCCATTGCTCGCCATCCGCAAGCCCGCGCCTACGGTGGCCGAAGTCGAAGGATCGGAATCCCGGCGACGGACCTTTGCTAGCATTACTGTCGCAGAAGGTGGCGACCGCCTGCCACTCCTTCTCGCTCCGGACCATGGCCTGTACCAAAGCCCGGCGCGAGAGATCGCCGCCGCCGATCGCCCCCACGAGGACACGGCATTGCTCTTCCCAAGGTGGGCACACCTCTATCATGTGCTCCACCGTGTCGTCCGGGCGGTCCACGCAATGGTGACACCCGGGCGTTTCTTTCGCACGAATCCGGTGAGCAAAATGACAATGGTATCGTGTTGGAAGGACGAATTTATAAAAATAACAGACTTGGGTCCCAGGTGTGACTTCAGAAGCCTCCATTTCGTTGCGATGCTATTATCTCTATGAGGATTTTTATTAGTGAAATTACTTGTAACATAATCGCATAGATCCTGTTGCGAATATGTAACCAAAAGCCGAAATCTAAGACAATGTTCTCAATTAGGTAGGTTGTACCTAATAATTTGCCTAATTGCGATTCAGATGAATGCAGCACTAAAACAGGGGGACTCACCATGTCCAGGGGCGTCGGCTTTTAGAAAACCTCATGGGTGCTCAAGCTCATTTGATGACTCGAAAAAGTGGCGAAGTGTGAGAAGAGAAATGCACACTGATAAACCGATAAATAAATAAATGTCCTACTTACATACTGCGTATTTAATTACTAATTATCTATACTTAAAATAAATCTGTAGAAGTGAAAATTCTGTACATTGAAAATATTAAAAAATGTCTGGGCATGAAATGGCAGGGGATGTTACTAGACCGACACCGAACCCAAAAATGCGATTAAAAAAATTTTTGTCTATCTATCTGTTTGTTCAAGCATCACGCAAAAACTACCAGTTCGATTACGATGAAACTTGGTATAATTATTCTTTAATATCCTAGGCACCACACTGGGTTCTTTTTATACCGGAAAAGTATATAAAATAAAAAACAAACTTAATGTTACGGTTCGATCCCTAGACCCGATTACTGTACCAACCGTAAATAATTAGTTTGTCGTAGGTTACGTCACCCGCAGTGGAGTAAGATACTATAATATATTATCTTAAGATACAATATTGCTCGCCATACAATTCAATGAACTATCACACACGACGAAGATAATAAATATTATTTCATATTTTCGTATCTCAAAAAACCTAATAAAACCATTTTCGACTTCTACACGGACTTAGCTAGTATGAAAATAAAACTAGTTTTTATTATCAAGAAATAAGAGGGCGGTTCTGAAAATTTCGGGAATCAAGGAAGTGACACAACATTACTATTTAAAAATGTATTTTCCCAACGACTAAACAAGTTTGACAAAACCTTGTGACAAGACCGAGAATCTTTTTTTAAATAAACAAATGGAATTCGATTTTTAAAACCAAGGAGTTTTCAATTAAAAACATTTTAATATGACAGGAACAGTGGAAATATTCCATTTCCGATACTTTTAGTGCAGCCTATGTATTATAATTTATACGTAACCTACCTGTACTTACCTACTAAATGAATACAACACAATAATATGCTCTTGTACTGTACGATACTAAACGAATGAAGGTTGGTACTACAGATAGATTGTTTAATGAAATGACTAAACAAAATTAATAAACTTTCGTATATAAATCGAACCCGCGACCCTTGCATCTCATTCTCAACCGACACTAAACCATTGCGCTAAACGGGTTATCGGGTACTGAAAAAATGCTCATTCCCTAAAAGGCGATTTCTGATCTGTTTCTCGATGTCTATTCTCAGGAGTGCTCGGCACCCACTGTTTATTTATCATGGGTGTTCAAGCCCTTGAGCACCCACGGAGTCGGCGCCCCTGACTATGTCGTGTTAAAATCAGGTGTAAGAGTGAGAAAAAGGGAGGTAAGCTATACATCCTAGCTTAATCCCTTTAACAGTTCAGTTTAGGTCGTCAAATGGATCGCATTAACTCCTGGTAGGGCCTCTGTTCATGATACTGAAGCTTTAAAAGTTGATATTTATTTGAACTTTATTTCGAATTTATGTAAACACAGCTTTTTACATCCATTTTTAGGGTTACGTAACTCAAAAGAGAAAAAACGGAACCCTTATAGGATCATTTTGTTGTCGGCGTCTGTCTGTTTGTCTATCTGTCTGTCTGTCTGTCAAGACTCTTTATCTTGGAAACGCGTGGAGGTATCCAGTTGAAATTAAAACCATACACGTCCTACATACATCTGCAGTCCCTTGAAGCTGTCAAAAAATCAAACTTCTAAGTTAACGAAAAAAAAGAGATACGGCCGTTCATGTCGCAAAAAACGTATGTTTCGACACTCTCAAGGAAATCAAAATTCATAAAGAACTTCTCGTTGACTACGAATCCTGAAATTTAGCTTAAAAAAAGTTCATATAGTATAGATATAGTAATAAATCAGAAAACAGAAAAATTGTTGTAACGTAACAAAAAAAAACCTATTGCGATTCGAAAAATCTTCGAGACTCCATTTGGGAATTGAACTATTCACGTACTCGTTTGTAGGTAAGGTTGTACGGAACCCTCAGTGCGCGAGTCCGACTCGCACTTACCCAGATTTTTAATTTTTATTTGAGTATGTACGCCCGATACTATTGCATGAGAGCAATCTATGATAGTACTATATTTATAATAGAAGTATGATAGTATTATAGTTATAAGTTATTCAATAAATAAATATATAAACTACTAAAATTTAATTAAGAGTTAATTAAAAACCATGAACTCTGGATCATTTAAGGTAGTTATGAATTGAGGAAATTCGATCGCTTAAAATAACTTAATGATTAATTTTATTTAACTAATCGATAAACCACATACAAACTCTTCAATGTCATAGGTTTTTATAAATAATAAAAAGTAACGTTTTAAATAATAAATAATTTCTTCAGTTCATTCTTGAAATAAAAACTAAAACAAAACAAAATCTCCGTATGATATTTTTCCCATATGGACCACATTCCAAAATCTCAACAAAAGCTAACTCAAAAAATTTAGAAATAAAAATTAACGAACTCACCATAAGCATCGGGATACAAGGTCACAAAGACGAACAAACACACCGCAAAACACAAGCGCATTTTCACAAAAATATCGTCAATACTATATTCCAAAAATCCACTTTCGTTCGCAAAATCACGGCGCCATGTCAATCGGTACAGTCACTAAAAAAAAATCTTTGTAGGACTTTATTGAGAAAGATCCATGGATCAAAATGGATCCTTATTTTGAACGGCGCGCTGCGCAGGAGTGTGAGGCGTGCGTACTCAGCGCAGTCTATTTCGGTGTTCGGTCGCGTTTGCACTGCACCAGCCGTCTCTGTCTTAACATAGATTAGTTATACGGACAGATGTGACATATAGGTTAATGGTGGGTTCATGTTTATTTTCCTTGTTATTCAGATTGATTGTTTATGAAGTGGTTCTGAGTAAAGTAACTACTGGAGATTAATGGCAAAGTAATTGGCCGTACTAAATTAAATTTTACTACTTTTACTGTCTTAATCAAATCTACTTCAGTTCTTAGAAAATATGTCAAGATTATTTTTTCATATTAGTGTTTTTTTTTTTTCACTGGTTGGTAAAATCATCTTATGACAAATCCCGCTCTTGGGTGGAGCGGGAGATAGTGTCACACTTTTACTGACTAAAAACCCACTCCTGTTCCTTCGTTGCCTTCGTCCCAGGGCCGGGGGGGGGGTTTCGCTTTCACACTACCCGTGGCCCCAGTAGGCTTCGACCCTGTTGGGCCCCTCCGATTTGCTGACATCTCCTTGAGGCGCGCGTGGAATACGACGACGAGGGTTACCGGACGGTCGGACGGCGAGTCACCCATTGCTCGCCGTCCGCAAGTCCGCGCCTACGGTGGCCGGAAATCGGGATCGGAATCCCGGCAGCGGTTGGAGCGTAAGGACCGTTGCCTCACGCGTTGTCCTATTAGTGTTCATAAATAACAAGGCTAATAAATTTTAGTTTTTTGGATAATACAAAAAATAACCTTATATATACGTGGCTATCTGTGCGATGCAGCCAATTAGCTTCGGATGTACTAGACTTATCAAGGTGACTGGGGTTTGAACCTTTTGGCATATAATTCTGATTTTTTACTGTATATGAATAAACTGGATGAACACTTAAAGAAGTTAAAAATGTTCTGACATAATAATATGATTTGTTACTGATAAGGTTGCCGAGATATTTGAAGAAAATATGAGAAATTTTGTAGTCGAGTAGAGCAGTGGTGGCCGAGTGGTAACGGCCCCGACTTACTTTGTAGGTAGCGGGTTCAAACCCAGTCAGGCGCATTACTTTATGTAATTTATTTCATTACTACTGCTCTCAAAACGGTGAAGGAAAACATTGTGAGGAAGCCGGCATGTCTTAGAACCAAATATTCGAAGACATGTGACATTTACCAACCCACACTGGGCCCGCGTGGTGGACTACGGCCCATTTCCTCTCCTAAAGAGTAGGCCTGAGTCCCAGCAGTGGGAACATTAAATGACTGATTATGCTATTATATGAGAAATAAAAAAAACCCCAGAAATCTCCCTCCACCCTGATAAGTAAAAAAAACCCTAAACCCCTTACCCTTACCCTGTTAAATCTAAGCTCCTATTTTTTTTTTTTTTTTTTTATTTTTTTTTTTATTGGGTGGGAAAATCATCCTAATGACATCCCCGCTCTTGGGCGGAGCGCGAGATAGTGTCAGACTCTTACTGACTAAAAACCCACTCCTGTTCCTTCGTTGCCTTCGTCCCAGGGCCCCGGGTTTCGCTTTCACACTACCCGTGGCCCCAGTAGGCTTCGACCCTGCTGGGCCCCTACGATTTGCTGACATCTCCCTGAGGCGCGCGTGGAACAATACGCGCCGTCGACGACTTGGGCTCGGTCCGGACGGTTACCGGACGGTCAGACGGCGAGCCACCCATTGCTCGCCGTCTACAAGCCCGCGCCTACGGTGGCCGGAAATCGGGATCGGAATCCCGGCGGCGGTTGGAGCGTAAGGAACGTTGCCTCACGCGATCGGCCGCCTCCTTAGCTAGCATTACTGCTTCGCAGAAGGAGGCGACCGCCTGCCATTCCTCCTCGCTCCGGAGCATGGCCTGAACCAAGGCCCGGCGCGAGAGATCACCGCCGCCGATTGCCCCCACGAGGACACGGCGTTGCTCTGCCCAAGCGGGGCACACCTCCACCGTGTGCTCTACCGTGTCCTCCGGGTGGGCCACACAGTGGCGACACCCGGGCGTCGTTTCCGCACGAATTCGGTGCAGGAACCTCCCGAACTTACCGTGTCCGGTGAGAACCTGCGTCATGCGGAATGTGAGGACGCCGTGAGGTCTTTCCAACCACGCCTCAAAGAGGGGACTTACCGCCATAATTGTGGCGTGCCCAGCACGGGGTCGCGACAGTCGCTGTCGCCATTTCTCCATGAGAACTCGCCGGAGCTCTGTCCGCCATGCTGCGACTTGTTGCGGCAGCGGAGTTTCGCCCCGGCGTTGCATCTCCATGCGCCGTTCGTGCATGAGTGCAAGGACTGTTGCCTCCAGATCCCATGGTCGCTGGCCAGCAAGGAGGCTCGCCGCTTCGCGGGAAATCGTCCGGTATCCTCGTACCATCCGTATGGCCATGACCCTTTGGCACGCGTTCAGCCGGGCCGCCGGCTGCTTCCGCAGCCCCGGCGCCCACACCGGCCCGCCATAAAGGGCCATGGACCGAACGATCCCCGCGTAGAGCCTCCGGCAGGAGGCGTCTGGACCCCCAAGGTTGGGCAGGAGCCGCGAGAGGGCAGCCCCAGTCCGATTTAGTTTGGGAGCCAGACGTCGGAAGTGCTCGTCGAAATCCCATCGGCTGTCGAGAACGAGTCCCAGGTACTTCATCGTTGACCCGACGCCGATGTGGACTCCTCCCACCGTTAGCTGGGAACCCGGTGGTGGCGCGTTCCGAGGGCCGTGAAAGCACATGGCCTCGGACTTGTGCAATGCCACCTCGAGTCCCAGCTCCTGGATCCTGCCAACGACTGTCGCGACCCCGCGTGTCGCTAGTTCGACCGCCGCCTGGTACGACTCTCCCTGCGCCAGGACCAGCGTATCGTCTGCGTAGCAGACCACGCTGACCCCGCCAGGGAGGTCGCCGCGCAGCACGTAGTCGTAGCCGATGTTCCACAAGGGCGGCCCTAGTACCGATCCCTGCGGAACACCGCACGACATCTCTCGACGTTCCCACTCCCCCTGGTGACCAGGGTAGGTGATGTACCTGTCTGACAGGTACGCCTCGACCACACGACAGAGGTAGTCGGGCATCCGGTGATACCGGAGTGCCCTCCCAATGCTACTCCAAGGCAGGGAGTTGAAGGCGTTGGCGATGTCCAAAGACACCGCCACGACACACCTGCCCTGGGCCACTGCATCCCCCGTCGTGAGAGCTCGCACGCACATGATGGCGTCCACCGTAGAGCGCCTCCTGCGAAAGCCGAACTGGCCGTCCGCCAGATCCGGCCCCACCCGTGTTAGGTGTGCGACGAGGCGGTCTGCAATTACTCTTTCATCTAAGCTCCTATTGAAATTTTTAAAGACGTACAGTAAAGAGTACCTATATCAACCTATCTATCTAAATACCTCGCCAACGAAAACAAATCTCCGTATAGGCACAAACCTCGTCCATGTCCCATCTACCCACTAATCTTTGCCCTCCCTCCCACCGTGACCGTATCGGCTGACTAAGCGGAATGTCTCAGGACATGTTCCAATGTCCTATTTCAGTAAGAACAAGTTTATGAAAACTAGCTGTGGCCTAGGAGGTTACGGGGTACCGTGAGTGGAACGGGATTCCAAGTTATGGGGATGTTGACTTTTGGAGACCATAGATATATTTTTGTACTGGCACTTATTTCTGTATTATTTCCATTCCTGTGGTACGGGGCGTTTAAGACCTCGTTTGATAACTATTATTATTACGATAAGGGGCTTATTAGACCCCGTAAAGTTTAAGAAGTTAAAACATTTTTTTAGCTAAGTGCGGTACGAGGTCAAAGTGACCCCGTATTAAAGTAGATACACCACTGCTTTCTGTTTTAATAGGGCATCTTAGTGTATACACCACAAATTTTTAATTAGGACAAATACTTAAAAGGCTTATTAGGAAAGGTCTTGTTATTATTTAAGTAGTCTCAATAAATAATATTTATAAACAGCGAAGGTATAGTGTTTGTTTATGTCCCAAAATGACACTCAATAAAAAATAAATACACCATCTGTGAAAATTTCAACTGTCTAGCTATCACAGTTAATGAGATAGAGCCTGGTGACAGACAGACGGACGATGGAGTTTTAGTAATAGGGTTTTTATTCAAAGGGTAAGGGAATCCTTAAAATTAAAAACTACTAAATATTCAAACACACCAAATTTTAACTCAATGACTATATGAATTATATCTAATACTGGAAGGGCAAGATTTCATCTTCCCTCAGGCGACATAAAAATGGAAACGCTCTTACTTCTCATTAATTCGATCCACATTTAAGACCCATTTACTTAATATTTTTCGTAAACTGTGCCCGCGGCTCTACCTATTACCATTTTAGGTTTTATTATCACATGGAAATCACGGGAATCCGATGGATGCGAGACTTGCAGGATCGGTCGTTATGGCGACACTTGGGGGAGGCCTATGTCCAACAATGGTCGTCTTTCGGCTGAAATGATGATGATGATGATGAATCACACAAATATTATATAGGCTAAAGTTTGTGAGAATGTGTGTGTATGTTTGTTACTTATTCACACTCGATCGGCTTAAAAGGGTCCTTTACCACTCGCCTATCGTCAACATCGAGCATGGTTTAAAAGCCTGTTGATTCATCTAACGCAATACAACGCATTTTCATTAAGATGATATTCATCAAAGTATTTATTAGTTTATAATATTAGCACATATAAGTATTTTATTATTGTAAGTAACTTGTGCACACCTACCACAGTCTTATTAACTGTGTTGTCTTTTTAACCCAAAGGTTGACTGGTAGAGAATGCCTTGTTGCATTAAGTCCGCCTATGTACCACTACTGTACATGAAGTTTAAATAAATAAATAAATGTTTGATGAAGAGGCAATGCAAAAAAAGATAGATATCGCCTAAAAAGTCTGTTGGCATTCGGTAATTCCGTGATTTACTCGAATATTTCACAAAACTTGTTCCAGGAAATACGTGTTTTTTGTAAACCCTTAAAAGTTTTTCAGAAAAATTGTCGTTATTCAGAATCTCAATTAAATGCGCAAGGCTTCTGTTGATGTACATTTTATATTTTTAATATATGAGTACATTATGGAGGGCCAAAGTTCACGTAAAATTGCAGATTTTCAGAGGTCTTTACTAAATTAGTTTTACACAAATTTATGTTTTGATTTCTATAGAAGCCTAGATAATATCCACAAAATATCTGTGTATCCAAAATATCTAGAAAAAGATTTGTAATAACATCATAATCACATAAGAGCGGTTGTATGAAAATGTACCTCGAAAAGGACTCTCATAACAGGTTTGGATAATATTTGGCACACGGGTACTTGGCATACTTGGCTTGTGGCTTGTGGACGACGAGCAATGGATAGCTCGCCGTCCAGCAGTCCAGTAAACGTCCTTACTGAGGCGAAGTCGTCGACGGCTAGGAAGTCGAAGCCAGATAAAAAGTAGCTTATGTCTTTTTATCTTTCTTATGTTTTAGCATCATATTAAAATTACAAAAAAGGAAAATTAATCCACATAGTCCCCACATTCACTATTGTGAATAAAATAAAATTTACAAAAATGTAACGTTTTACATTGTAGCTTGTTGTAAGTCGTAAAATATAAAAGACGTAATAAATAAAAAATAATCTACAAAAAATTTATGAAATCTAGATAAATCTTTTTGAAATGTAATTTTTTTTTTTTTAATTGCTATAAACCAGTGCTTGACTACGATCCCACCTGATGGTAAGTGGAGATGCAATCATTGATGGTCAGGCGCACTAGTTTATTAAGAGCCTATTCACTCTAGCCTTGAAGACACCTAAATTATAGTTGGACGGGAAAACCGCAGCAGGCAAATTGTTCCAAAATCTACCAAACGTACACAGTAACTGACTGACTTGAAATTAACCAGATTATGAGCTATTCACGTGTATCTCACGCCGACACAAGAGCCGTACAAACATTATGCAACCACTTTTAACACCGAAATTGCGTCAAACGCATATCCCTCGGTTTACCTAACAGTGATAGTGTTAGATTACGATAAGTTTAACAGTTTTCACTGTCGCAGTTAAAGATAACTAATTGTTTGAGCAAATGTTTGGTTAGAGATGACCGGACGCTTATCATGTCGTTAAGAGTTTAGGGTACCGTAATAGAGTGAGAAACCAATTTTTTTTTTTTTTTTTTTGTGTGGCCTCTCGCAGGTCAACCTAGGAGGTTGTCGGCTGCTTAACCGGTCTTGCCTGTGGCGGCCTCAATTATAGAATCAAAGCCTCCAGCCAGGGCTTACTTAAACTAACTTAAAAACTAAGCGACTACACGCTAAGGGCACCCCCTGTGGGGTACGGACCTCGGCTTAGGGCGTCGCTGGGGGAGGGCAGTAAAGGACGAGCTTATGGTGGGATCTCTGCGGCTAGGGGGTGAGGGCCGTTCCCTCACGCGTGCACGTGCGCCCTCCTCCTTTGCTAGCATTACTATTTAGCAGAAGGAGGCGACCGCTTGCCACTCCTCCTCGCTTCGGACCATAGCCTGTACCAAGGCTCGGCGCAAGAGATCGTTGCCGCCGATCGCCCCTACGAGGACACGGCGGTGCTCTGCCCAAGCGGGGCACACCTCTACCGTATGCTCCACCTTGTCCTCCGAGCGGCCCACACAGTGGTGACACCCGGACGATAGTAGGCGGCGGTTGGGACGTAAGGTCCGTTGCCTCACGCGATCGGCCGCCTCCTTTGCTAACATTACTGCTTCGCAGAAGGAGGCGACATGCAAGAGGGGGTGTCAGATTTTTACTGATTAAACACACCTGTGTACCTTCAGTTGCTCTTTGCATTCTGAGGCCACAGTCAGAGGTAAAATAGCAGATTTATTCGGAGGTTTTCACTAGATTAGTTTTACACGAGAAAAATGTGTAATAAAATTATAATCACGTAAGAGAGGTTGTATGAAAATATACCTCGAAAAAGACGCTCTTAATGCGATCCATTTGACGACCTAAAGTGAACTGTTAAAGGGATGCAGCTATATAGGGTGTATAGCTCCATCCCTCTTTCTCACTTGCATGCATGATATTTTAACTCGCCTTGGAACACTATTCATATACGCATCACAGAAATTTATCGCCCATTAATAACACAGAAGCATGTCAATGGGTCAAGCACAGATAATAAAAATTAAGAAGGGTCGTTTTTTTTTTGGGTAGGGCTAAGGAATCTTGCGAAACCGCTTCGTGTTGCCATATGGAGAGGTAGCAGGTTCAAAAATGTAACTCAAGACGTTGCTTTGATGAGATTGTCTGGCTGTTCACCTGTTTTTTTTGTGGATGGCCCTTGAAATTTATAAAACATCATTGGTGGGCTTTGAAACGGTAGTATTCTTACTCGACTGCAAAGAAAAGGAAGGTGATGTGTTAAAAATGATAATGTAAAAAATAAATTAATAAGTACTTTAATTTATTTTTGTATGTTTGTTTCATTGTATGAATCTTTTTACCACCATATGATAGTCTTGTATATTTATATGATAAAGCAAAATGTATCCATCAAGCAACGGTCACGATTATATGACGGCCTTAAGGCTAAGTTTTACTAATTTTGTACATTTTTTAACCTCTAGAAATGAACAAATAAAAAAGAGTTTATTTTATTAAAATTGTCCAAATGACTAACTGCTAGGCAAAAATCAAAACTTAACATAAATTAGTTGGACCCTAACTTACGATTTCAAACGTACAATCTACAGGATGGCCGTTGAGCTCCTTAGTAGTCCTGGGTTGAGCTTTATGAATACTGTAAAAAAAATTGCACTGACTGGACAGGTCCACTCAAATCTGTATGGTTCTTTCTTCAAAAGACCACCTCAGACAAATTTGCATGGTTCTCATGTCATTTGACCATTACATATTAACTGTATGGACTTTAAAAGAGACTTTGACCCATGGCCGGATCTACTTAATGGCTAAATGGGCTGCAGCCCAGGGCCCCAGGGATATAAGGGGCCCCCAGTTCTCATTAAAAACAATCTACAATGATACACATTTACAAAAACTAAGTGTTCAGTCATTTAGTTTTTGTAAATGTATATATGTTTTTGTAATGTACATACAACATTACAACCGGCCCTTAAACTTGAGCTGACTAATAATCATTATAATTTGTGTTTTCGAATTGCAAATTCAATATTTTCTCGTAAATTGTATAAAATAAAACTGCACCAATTTTAATTTTATATTTTGTAGGTCTGTGTGTATCACATTTAGAACCCAACTGTATCTAACCGATCACACTTGTCCATACTCTGTTTGTTTATAAGTACCTACTTTATGAGTGCTTCTCAGAAGCTCGACACAAACCCACACAATACAGTTTGTTTAGATCATTTGAATGGCCGACGACGATGGTATCGGTAGCGGGTTCGATTACCACTCGATGTTGAAAGAGACAACATAAGATACAAATCATAACGACACGTGCAACTTTGCTTCACTTTTTTTTAACTGATCTACATTTTTTTTTGACTGACTTGTTGGTCTAGTGGTTAGTGGCCCTGACTGCTAAGCCGGAGGTGGTGGGTTCGATTCCCACCCAGGACAAAAGTTTGTGTGATGAGCACGATCATTTGTTCTGTGTCTGGGTGTAATTTATATATTATAGTATTTATATATTTAGAAATATATAAGTATGTTTATCAGTTATCTAGCACTCATAACACAAGCTCTTAGCTTAGCTTGGGACTAGACGGCGTTGCGTGATAGTTGTGGAATATTATGATACGGTATGTTATTAATAAAATGGTTCCATTTTTGTAGACTTAGGTACGAAACACTAAAAATACAAACTCTACAAAGCAGAAGACAGTTAACACCGATGCAAAATTCTCAAATAACCATCTATAGTAGAGAATACCTACCAACATAAAAAAAAACAAAGGACCAGACAATGATACTAGCAGTCGTATAATCTGTGAATATTAAACGTCACATAAAGTTTTATTAACTTATTTGAAGGCCGTATGTGACATGAGCTGAATGGATATCGGTTAAGGATGAATTCGTATTAGGCGGTTTTGCATAAACAACATTTAAGATAATAAACGCACATCCTAAAAGTAGTACGTTCAGCATCCCTGGCCAAGTTGATAATCTGACCCCCCTAGCCAAGTTACGATCGTTTTGTTTGCGTCTAACACCTCGAGTAGGCTACGCCTCCGATTCCTTTGTTCAGACGTCATCTTAACGCTCAGTCACGTGGTCAGAACAATGGAGTCGGAGGCGTAGCCTACTCGAGGCGTTCGGCGCGAACGATACGATTGTAACTTGGCTAGGGGGGCTGTAATCATTAACGCCAGTTGAAAACTAATCAAATGGATGGGAATGACATCATCTCAACGTTAAGTCACGTGGTCAGAACAAACTAATAGAAAATTCGTAGCCAAGTTCACATCGTTAAAAATGATAGAATGAATTATTATCGTTTCTACAATGTTTAACTGTACATCCTTTCTTATTGTAGAACGACATTGTAGAACGAGCGGCTGACTCAGGCGCGTCAACATGGCTACCAACTTATCGTTTTCTACAATTGCTGACACCGAGGCGTTACCGATTGGAGAACGGAATTTGACACGAAACGGTTGTAACTTGGCTAGGGGGCCAGAATCCTGGCCCCCTAAAGGGTCCTGTGCGTTTTTTTTTATTTGTTTTTTTACATATTGATTAATTTATAATTTGTGTTTTGGAACAAATTAGGTATACTGTTTCTTATCCGCAAGAGAACCAAGGTTATCGACATAGCTCGAAGAATCACCAAACTTAAGTGGCAGTGGGCAGGGCACATTGCTCGCAGAACAGATGGTCGAGGGAAACGAAAGATTCAGGAGTGGTGACAAGGTGGATCGATGATCTGATGAGAGACGTGGGAATCCGATGTATGCGAGACGCACAGGTCCACTCGTTATGGCGACACTTGCGGGAGGTCCCAAAAATAGAAAAAGAGTATATGTTTTTAATTTCAACTCGATACATCCACGTGTTCCTGAAATAAAGGGTCTTGACAGACAGACCGACACACGGACAACAAAGTGATCCTACAAGGATTCCTTTTTTTTCTCCTTTTGAGGTACGGAACAATAAAAATATAAAAGTTATAAATAATAATAAATTTAAAAAAAAAAACAAGATATATTAAGTTATTAATGAAAACTCATTTCAAGTGAGCCTTGTTATTTAAGGGCCTATTACACTACGCGATATTCAGACAGTCTTAGTCGAAATCGCGTAGTGTAATAAGGGTTAGACCGGTCTTACTCGGATCAAAAAATAAGACAGTGTGAATATCATAGTCATAGTCGGCCTTATAATGTTCCCACTGCTGGGACTCAGGCCTCCTCTCTAGGAGAGGGAATAGACCATAATCCACCACGCGGGCCCAGTGCGGGTTGGTGAATGTCACATCTCTTCGAATTTTTGGTTCTAGGAAATGCCGGTTTCCTCACGATGTTTTCCTTCACCGTTTTGAGAGCAGTGGTGTATTTCATCACCACTGCATTACACAAAGTAATACGCCTGTCTGGGTTTGAACCCGCGACCTACAACTTGAAAGTCGGGGCCGTTATCACTTGGCCACCACTGCTCAATCTGTCTGAATATCATGTGCTGAATATCGCGTAGTGTAATAGGCCCTTAAGAGCTAGTAAAATCTTTAAATCTATTGTTTGACTGACCTGTTGGTCTGGTGGTTAGTGGCCCTGACTGCTATGCCGGAGGTCGTGGGTTCGATTCCCACCCAGGACATATGTTTGTGTGATGAGCACGATCATTTGTTCTGTGTCTGGGTGTAATTTATCTATATAATATATGTATTTAGAAATATATAGATAAATTACATACATTACATAATTACATTACAAAATATATGTTTATCAGTTGTCTAGTAGTCATAACACAAGCTCTGCTTAGCTTGGGACTAGACGGCGTTGTGTGATAGTTGTGGAATATTATTATTACTATTATTTTGTTTAGTTATAAACCTATTATTGTCATTTGTGTTCTTGGTCTTTACGAATTACGTTCATTAACTGGTTTTACATATTTAATACATTCCTTAGATCATTACACAGATTCCACTTGCCTACTTATCAATGTCAGGAGTGAGATCATGACTTTGCTACTCGTAGTAATGAATGTAATGACCAACATTCCAGCAATTGATAATTAAGTTTCTGTCAATCAATTAATCAGCATTCTCGATCAGCTGTCTTAGGATACATACTTAAAACATTTTAAAGGTATCCACGTTTTCTTAAGGCTTGCGGACAACGAGCAATGGGTAGCTTGCTGTCCGGTCCCAGTCAATGACGGCGCATAGTATTAGCACGTACGCCTCAAAGAGATGTTAGCAAATCCATAGGACCAATGAATGGGAACATGAAATTTCTGAAATAAAAACGCGTGGGTTTTAATCACTAAAGGTCTGACACGCCCTCTCGCTCTACCATAGAGCAGAAGAAGATTTTGTGCAAACTTCACATAAACCATCTACTAAATAGTCCGAACAAAGCCTAAACATTCGGTTTGGATAGGTGAGCACGTTCTGGAGTTATAAAATAAAACCCTCGTGGTTTTCTAATCTATATAATTATATAGATCAGAAAACTTTAAAAAAAATAATGAAATCGTTCTCTTCTGTGGCCAAGGGAAATAGGGATGATTTTTACCCCTAAAAAGATTGAAAAAAAATATTGTTATAAAATATTGCTTTGAAATTATTGTTAATTGTTATAATTATTTTATTTTTAAATTACTATCAAATATTTTTTTTGGTTTAAAATTATTCATCATAATCATAATCACAATCAGCCTTTTAATGTTTCCAGCTGGGGCCTCCTCTCGCGGAGAGGGAATGGGCCGTAATCCACCACGCGGGCCCATTGCGGGTTGGTGAATGTCATATGTTTTCAAATTTTTTGGTTCTAGGACATGCCGGTTTCCTCACGATGATTTCCTTCAACGTTTTGAGAGCAGTGGTGATGAAATAAATTACACAAAGTAATGCATCTGGCTGGGTTTGAAACCGCGACTTACAACTGAAATTATTGTTAAAATGTACATATATTTTTTTTAAATTATTGTTAAAAAATATTTACAAATATAATCGAACCAAAAATTTGTTAAAATTAGTTTTAACAGCCAAATCCGTTTAAAGCCTTTTAAATACCTCCAATGTCACCGGCACCATGAGGTAACAAGCTACTCCTCCTACATACATAATGACCGTCTGCCGCGCTTCTCACGTGTTTACTGAACAAAATCTTCTTTACTTTCGATTTCACCTCAACGATATCATTTTTGGACATTGCTCAAGGTTCTTAGACTAGTATTAACTTTATTTCTTTTTAGGGTTCCGTACTTCAGTCGGCAAAATATGAACCATTATAGGATTACTTTGTTATCCGTCTGGCATTCTGCCCGTCTGTCAAGACTCTTTTTCTCAGGAATGCATGGAGGTATCAAATAAAATTATTTAGGGCGATCGGCGGCAGCGATCTCTCGCGTCAGGCCTTGGTACAGGCCATGGTCCGAAGTTAGGAGGAGTGGCAGGCCTCCTTCTGCGAAGCAGTAATGCTAGCAAAGGAGGCGGCCGCTCGCGTGAGAGAACGGCTCTCATGCCCCTACCGCCGGGATTCCCGTCCCAATTTTCAGCCACCGTAAGCACTGGCTTGCGGACGGTGAGCAAAGGGTAGCTCGCCGTCCGGACCAGGCCCAAGTTGTCGACGGCGCGTAGTGTTCCACGCGCGCCTCAAGGAGATCTCAGCAAAACCGTATAGGCCCAGGAAGGTCGAAGTCTACTGGGGCCATGGGTGATGCGAAAGAGATTCCCGGGGCCCTGGAACGATGGCAAAGAAGGAACAGGAGTGGGTAAAAAAAAATGCATAATATGCTATTTGAAAGGCCATAGCGAAAGTTTAGTTTAATTGTATGTCACCAACAGTCAGATATGTTCAGCTGATGTTTTCACTCCATACACTTAGATTTTGGTCAAAGATACGTGAACGCAAGTATACTAAGATAAAGTAACCGCGCAGCGAATTTCTAAAAAGGAGACCTGAAATGAAAAGAGCAACTGAAAAACACAGTTATGGTTTTAGTCACTAAAAGTCTGATACGCCTAGATCCACCCGAGAGCAGGATAAGTCATTAGATGATTTTTCACCTTACAAATAAAAGATGAAGTAACCAGGCTCATGGCGGACAAGGTGATGAAGGAAAACATCGTGAAAAAACAGCATACACGTCCTAGAATTAAAACTTTGAAGACATAATTATGACACTCCCGCACCAGGCCTCCGTGGTGGACTTCAACCCATTTTCTATCGTAATGATGAGTCCAAGCAGAGGAAACATTATAAGAATGACTATAGTATGGTCATCATCATCATTTCAGCCGAAAGACGTCCACTTTTGGACATAGGACTCTCCCAAGTATCGCTACAACGACTGGTCCTGTGCGTCTCATCTACATAGAATTCCCGCGACCGTCACCAGGTCATCGGTCCACCTTGTGGAAGGCCTTCCGTCGCCACTCCAGAACCTTTCGTCCCTATTGACCATCTGTTCTACGAGCAAAGTATCCAGCCCATTGCCACTTAAGTTTGACATTTCTTCGAGCAATGTCGGTAACCTTGGTTCTTCTGCGGATATCTTCAATTCTGATGTGATCACACAAGAAAACTCCGAGCAGAGCCCTTTCCATTGCTCTTTGGGTGACTTTAAGTGTTCTGATGAGATCCATTGTAAGCGACCACGTTTCGGAGCTATACGTCATTATAGTATATTGTTTCCTAAATTACATTTTTTTTATTCTTGATAGGTTCGCGCTTGATCGCTATCTCACCTGATGGAAAGCGACTGCGCGGTCGACGATTGAATCCAATACAACAGATTCAAAAGTATAATTCAAAGATTAAAAGGTATACGAGTAATAAGCAGTGCCAGTCACTCATAACAAAAGTGCAAAGGAAGTCTCTTCATTATCTTTCTGTCACATACATTTGTTTTACACCTATTACAATCATATAATTGGTATACAAACAATACCACACCCACATATCTCCATAGTTTTATAACTCATGCAATAAATAAATTTAGTAGCCTAGACCCCAAGGCGAGAGCCCACGCAGTTACATCATATCGCTTATAAGGAGCCGGTCAATTTGCAAGAGTGTGTCAAAATGTAACTGATGAACTATTCAAATAGTAAGGTTTTAACATGGTGACATTATTTTGACATCATCGTTAAATAAATAAAAGGAGAAACTGACTGACTGACAGATCAACGCAAAGCCAAAACTACTGGGACTAGGAGCGTGAAATTTTGCACAAGTCTGCCTTTTATGATGTAGGCGAGCACTAAGAAAGGATTTTTCAAAATTCAGCCCCTAACGAGTTGATACGGGGGTCTAAAATTTGTACTTTCACGCGGGCGAAGCCGCGGGCAGAACCTAGTTAAATAAAGAAAAGGAGAAACTGACTGACTGTCATATCAACGCACAGCCGAAACTACTAAGAATAGGTTCATGAAATTTTGCACAAGCTTTCCTTTTATGACTTAGGTGAGCACTAAGAGTGGATTTTCCAAAAATTCACCCCTTAAGGGGATGAAACGGGGGTCCAAAGTTTGTACGGAGAAACCTACCTTCACGCGAGGCAAGCTAGATAAATACATAAAAGGACAAACTGACTGACATATCAACGCACAGCCGAAACTACTGGGACTAGGAGAGTGATATTTTGCACAAAGCTTCCTTTTATGACGTAGCCGTAGAATCAGCCTTTATAATGTTCCTACTGTTGGGACTCAGGCCTCCTCTCTAGAAGAGAGCATGGGCGATAATCCAGCACGCGGGCCCAGTGCGGATTGATGGATGTCACATATCTTTGAATTTTTGGTTCTAGGACATGCCGGTTTCCTCACGATGTTTTGCATCACCTTTTTGAGAGCTGTAGTGATACAATAAATTACACAAAGTAATGCGCCTGACTGGGTTTGAACCCGCAATCTACAACTCGCAAGTCAGGGCTGTTACCACTTGGTCACCACTGTTCTCATCATTATGACGTAGGCGTAGGGCATAACCGC
The DNA here is from genome assembly GCA_949316375.1 of Mythimna vitellina. NCBI lineage: Eukaryota > Metazoa > Arthropoda > Insecta > Lepidoptera > Noctuidae > Mythimna > Mythimna vitellina. The sequence goes on along the minus strand of OX438709.1, from coordinate 2,718,431 downwards.
TGGCTGAAGTTAGACATTTTATAAATTGGTGTAAGCCTTCTTACATAGATTTCAAGAAAGGCTTTCATTTAATGATTTTACTCCTCAATACATAAATTCCCTGCTGGATTCATGTCTTGTTATGATCATAGCAGGCTTTCTGTCATCATGGGTAGTTCGAAAGGGAGCCCCGGAGTCCTGGACCTCAAGGCAAAGGAGGAACAGAGGAGTGGGTTTGAAACGGTAAAAGTCTGTCACGCTCTCCTGCTCCACCCCAGGGCGAGAGAAGTCATTGGATGATTTCGCATCTAAAAAAAACTAGGCAAGTGCGAGTCGGACTCGCGCACTGAGGGTTCCGTACAAACTTGAAAGGTAAATTGTGGTTTACGATTTATGACGTATTAAAAAATAACTACTTACTAGATCTCGTTCAATCCAATTTTCGGTGGAAGTTTGCATGGTAATGAACATCATATATTTTTTTTTCAGTTTTATCATTCTCTTATTTAGGAAGTTACAGGGCGGGGGACACATTTTACCACTTTGGAAATGTCTTTCGCGCAAACTGTTCAGTTTAGAAAAAAATGATATTAGAAAACTCAATACCATTTTTAAAGACCTATCCATAGATACCCCATACGTGTGGGATTAATAAAATTAAAAAAAATTGAGTTTCAGTTCTAAGTATGGGAACCCCCAAATTTTATTATTTTTTTATTATTTTTTTTTGTGTGAAAATCTTAATGCGGTTCACAGAATACATCTACTTAACAAGTTTCAACAGTATAGTTCTTATAGTTTCGGAAAAAAGTGGCTGTAACATACGGACGGACAGACAGACATGACGAATCTATAAGTGTTCCGTTTTTTGCCATTTGGCTACGGAACCTTGTTTTTAACAAGGCATTCTGTAGTCTCTGCCTACCCCTATAGGAAAAAGACATATGTTCATATATCGTATCTTTTTTGTTAAAACACCTTTGACAAAAATTGCAAAAATGGCTTAAGGCGAAAGCTACAGGCCCAAGGCTTAGCATATTATCACTAGAAACATGTATCTAACTATAGTGCTTAACTATAAATCTATACTTAAGAGTGTCCAGACCGAGATACATTTTCAAACAACATGGCTTACGTGATCATGACGTTATTACACATCTTTCTCTAGGTATTTTGGAAACACAGATATCTTGTGGATATTATCTAGGTTTATATTGCATAAAACTAAACCAGACCTCTGGTTTAGTTTTATTGCATGATAATAAAAATTATCCCAAGAAAATATACTCCCGAAAAGAAAGGTTCAAAACCCAAGTGCCGAAAATCATCCAAATATGTTCAGTGGTGTGTCGTCACACACACACATGAAATACATACAAACTTTCGCTTTTTAATATAAAGTGTGATGATGTAAGCCTTCTTACCTTATCTATTTAAACTAGTTCAGCCTTGCAGCATACTGATTTAAAAGGTAGGGTTCAAGTTGCAGGCACGTGAGACAGTGCTTAGTGCAAGTTACGTTCGGCGCTCCGATTGGTCTGCTCCAAGCTCTTAACCAATCAGAGAGCCAAACGCTACACAAAAACAACTCGCGCTCAGCGCTTAGCACCGAGTTTTTTTTACGTTAACGCGATCGAATCGTTTACTGCGTTTGGCTCTCTGATTGGTTAAGAGTTTGGAGCGAACCAATTGGAGCGCCGAACGTCATCTATCGCATTAACGTAAAACATACTCGCTCTAGGCTCTCAGCTTTATGTCCACGTTGGTCACTTACAGTGGCTCTTTGACCAGCCTGAGTAATGTCTGCTTGTCTAATGTAATTTGAACGAATTTGCTATCAAAGATATTCTTGTAATCAAGTTGCACCCACCCTAAGTAACGTAGGACATGAGAAAAACAAAAATAAGGTCGAAAACCAACTAAAATATGGTGTCAAAAAATTCTTCCACATCGCTGTCGACTGGTAATGTGCCCAAAAGACTGGTGGTATTGCCACGCTGTATGACCATGCTTATCTTCTGTCCGAGATAAAAGCCAGCCCTTGGGTCACGCGAAGTGTCAACTAGACTTTTCGACAGATCTTTAGACAACTTCTGAGCAATCGAATCCCACGATCCGAGAGTTACAAAACCAAAGGGTTCGAAAACATAACTTCCAACAAGGCCGCTTGCGGTTCTCCGCAGCTGCAGCAGCAGCACCAGCACAACACGACGGGCTAGGAAGATGGGAAGGCGCAAGAGTATCGACACAAGTAGCGTCTCATACTAAAGGTCTACCCATCTTCCATGTGAATAACGACATGCCGTCCGGTCTCTTGCCATCGTCGCGTGTCAGGCCATGGGGTTCTGGGAACGCCAACGGTGACAAGAGCGCGTCTGATGATGTCTTTGATAATCGCGTGTAGCGCTATGCGACTCGCACTTCGGCTGCATGACAGACCGTGATGTCCGAGGCTGTTGACGACTTCGCCATAGTGGCAGCGATTGAGAACAGCAGGGAGTACCTCGACGTAAGGAATTAGCGAGGTGGAAAGTATTACCATCGAGCAAGGTGGCTATGATTTTAGTTAGTTGTAATTAGCGTAGGGTTTTCATTTTTTTTTATTTTACTATAATTATAGTCAGTTAATTATTTTTTAACCTTTTGAGTAGCGTAATTAGAAAGACAATGACCGAGCGAACGCCGGCGTTCGCTTGGAGTTTAATGAATTAAATGTAAATTATTCGTGTAAATAAATAAGGTCAAAATAAATAAACCATGTTTTTATCTACTATTTAATGAAATAAATATTTCAACGATTTAAACTACATTACATACAGTTTCAAAAATAAAAAAATTACTTCAGAAAACATAATATGGCTTCATAATTATATAATTGTATACATAAAGAATAATTATTTCTATAAATTATAACAATCATAAGTAAAATATATAAATGACATGATATTATTGCTGAGTAATTATAAATAATTGATAATAGTAATGATGATTAAAATGACATGTCGGCTCATAGATTACTCTGTATGATTATTATTTGCCCTAAGTACTATATATTTATTATTATATTTATTTATTCATATTTAATAATTATTTAGTAAATGGGCGGTTTATATTAACCTTCAACTTTTGCATAAATATATAAATAATGTTTCTATACAGTTCGTTGATAAATGGAAATCTTTTTAAATAATTTTCGTATGTTATCTTTTATTTGAGTAGTCATGATTAAATATTGCTTGTAAACTTTAAAAAGTACACAGTACATCAATTTATTTAAAAATAATAACAATGTTTTCTATTCATAATTTTAAAATATATGGAAGCACATTTATCTTAGATAACGCATAAATTTGAAAGATATTAGACACTTGAAATATTTATTATTCAGAAATAGGGTTTTAATACACAAATTCATAAAGTATTGATTTTTTCAGATAAGTCACAATCATTATATTTCAAGATTCACTGTTTTTAGTTATTTTTTAATAATGTCCAATATCTAACACAAAACATACAATAATATATAGGAAATCTACTAATATGATAATTTATTTCATATCACTCATTTATACAAAATCGGGCTACGAGTATCTTATATTTATAATATATTAAATTCACTAATATACCATTAAATTTTTCTTCAAACACTACGAAGGTAAACAGTTTTAGTAAAATTATAGGATATTTTTTTTTTTTGTTAAATATATTGTCTTATTTTTATAAATGTAAAGATAAATTTTATAAATGGAATACAGTTTTTGCTACTAAGTATATATTATATTAAAAATTGACAGTATAAATAGACATTTATTATTTTGAACACACCAAATAATGTATCAGTTTTAAAAATAATTTCGTACAAGATACATCAAAAAGTGAATTATTCATGCCCAATGATCTCATTGGGCATGAATAATTCATATAATCTCCTTTTTGTAGCAATCAATAAAAATAATTCAAAATTCGTAGTATGTTATTGTTATTATATCAATTTAAACATCTTGTACGCATAAATAATTTAAAACGTATATAAAGATAATATTTTATATGTAAATATATAAAATCTACAGTATATTATAAATGTTTGGCTAGAATAGAATATATCTTTAGATTCTTTGGTCTCATTTAGAACACAGAGGTTTGAACATCCAATATTTTAGGTCGCAGTGACTCCGAAAGAAATAAAAATCAATATGACAATTTCATTACATAGCTAAATTAAAAATGAATTTAAAGTAATTAATTTTTAAAGCTGATTAACCAAATCGATACCACATACACTGATAATATTAATCTAATGATATGAATATCAAAACATTCATAAACTCCATTTATACAACATAACATTTATACTTAACTAATAAATAGGCCTTTAAATATACATAAAATTAAATGCATTTAAGAATGATTAATAATCTGAATCATACATTTTCGACAAACACCATTTAGATTCAAAAATGACGCGTCCCAAAGCGCTTTTAATGTAAACTCTTAAATATCTAAAAATATCTAACATCGAACTAACACTTAAATCCTTTAAGGATAACAAATATAATTATTAAAAAAGATGTATTTTTCTACTTACGTACAATTATAATAAGTGATAAATTAATCTTAGTAATTACGACCAAAACCTAGTGTGTATTAAAATGAGGTTATTTCGTTGTATTTTTGTATTAAAATTCTCAAAATAAAATATTTAATATTTAGGCACAAAAGTAATCAGTTTTTTTTGTTGAAATTTATTTTTTTAGGAATCAATATTAATTCACTAGATTTAGGTCAGCAATAACAAATAAACATTTAATATATTAAATATCAAATAATAACAGTAAAATCTAAGCGTCAGCTACATGGAAGACCAATAGATAGTTAACTTTTAATAATACTGTTACTTTAACCTAAATATGCTTAGTAATTATAATTATCAATAATTATCGTACAATTAAACGTACATGAACGTGTCGACACACGGCAAACGGAAAGTCATCAAATTATTCTAAAAATCTAAAACATAATGCGCTTAAATATTTTTTTAAATACGACTACACGGTACATAATTTTTGAATGAATAATTATTACATGTAAATATCATTTTAGTATAATTATATTTTGATATCATATGGCACAGTTATATTTGGCACATAATTATGATATTATATTAAAATTGTGCGTGATGTTTTAGAATTTATTTCTTATACTTCCCACGATAGTCATCCTGTAAGGTTAGATTCATTAAAATATATAAATTTTATGTTTATTCATATTATAAATAAGTTCTTATTTTTTTCCATACTATATGTAAATATATCAGATAGGTTTATCATCTCTGAGTTATATTTCATCTTTCTTTCATGATCGTAACTGTGTAATGTATTGTCAATCAAAAATCAGCTCTAACCACACAAGACTAAGGTGTTACTTTCCGAATCCCTTTGGTCTGAGATCCTGGTGATAAGTGGGAGTGAGTGGAGTTAAGATTTGTTGTGCTTGGCCAGCTCCTCAGCCTGCATCTTGGTCCTAAGGGTTGGTACGTCCTCTGGGATGCGAACGATCTTGTGGAATTTCTGAAACAATAAAAAACGGTGGTGTGACATTCAAGACCATCATCATCATCTTCCTGCCCTTGTCCTGTGTTATTTGGGGTCGGCGCAACACGTTTTTTTCTTCCATTCTTCCCTGTCACTCGTCATGCTAACACTAACTTCCTTTTCTTTCATATCACTCTTCACACAATCCATCAAATGTGTAATTCAAGACCATCGCCAGTTTTAATATTTTGAAATATTTGAAATTGACGGCAAATTTACATTGATAGGAGAGTTACTAAAAATATAAATAAAGGTCTTACGAGTAGTTAGTAAATAAATAGTAACAGATGACGTTCTACAGTTTCTGCCAGACCCAATTGTAAAAGGGCGTAAGTATTTATAAGCTAGCAACAAAAAAAAAATTTCTCTGTGTGCATAAATAATAAATATATTGAGCTCACCTCTCGCCAAGTACCAGGAGTGACGCGCCACAGGTAGACCATGTATCCAGGAATGCACATCATCGAGGACAAGGCAGTGAACCAGCCGAAGGCATGCGACCACCAGGGGTACTCATAGGTCATGTACTTGATCGGCTTCCATTGGACCAAGTTGAAGATGAAGACGCTCTGAGGATAAGATTGAATGTGAAAATTATATATCGTTATATACTTTAGTATAAAAAACACAGTCGGATAGAACAACAAAATCTCTTGTTCACCTAATTAAAAGAAACAAAGATATTTGAACATAATAATATATTTTCAATACACTTACTCGAAAACTCGCTCTTATCCCTACCGCTTTTACGCATGCAATTTACTGTTTTTCGCACTAATGTGAAAAAGTAGCTGAGATCGCCCCCAGCACATTTATTACATTTTTTTTGTATCAGGCTGGGCGCTAAGTGACCCCATGAGTCGCGCATCGACCCCCGTTTATTTTTATCTTCGTAAGTGTATTAACACCCTCGCCTACGGCTCGGGCGAATTCCACCTCAGTGGCAATAACAAACTTTCTCCACTTGTATCCAAATTATACCATTTAAGCCACAATTTAAAAATCATCAATTCAATTAGTAAACTAAATAAAAAACTAAACTAAATTGGTAGACAATGCAATTTATAAAAACAATACTTACGATGCAAATAGCAGGCGTGAACCCAACCCAGCAGAACTTCCACCAGATAGTAGGGTAGTAACCGATCATCTCCTTGATGCCGTCATAGAATCGGTTGACGCCAAAGGCCCAGGATATAGAGACGCATTCGAAGAAGATCAAGAACAGCAGGCAGAAGCCGGAGACAGCGTACGAGTCGAGAATTTGGAAGACGTACATGCCACCCTGGGGAAATAATATTATTTATAATGGTATAGGAAACTTTGGAAGTAATTATCATGCTAAATCCACGGTCAGTTCAGTAAGAGCTTATGATATCGATGAGTGACCTGTCAAATACAGATATATTGCAACAGCGCCATCCTCAAATCAATTTTGGGAATAGTGAATAGGCTATTATAGGCTTGCATAGTAATATATCGCTCACCTAGTAAAATATTGGCACAACTGCAGTAAATGCCAAATTAAGTTTTAACGGCCTAAGTGTTTAAAATTGGATAATCTATATCTTTGAATATCTATTGTGGTCTATAGGTACTAGTAGCCAACATCACAATTTCTGATATAAAATGTAAAATTAACTCAAAACTTCGTTTTAAATATTTGTACAATCTTTGATCCTTGACTGCTATGCCGGAGGTCGTAGTTTCGATTCCCACCCAGGACAAATGTTTGTGTGATGAGCACGATCATTTGTTCTGTGTCGGTATAATTTATCTGTATTACGTAAGTATTTAGAAATATATAAGTATGTTTATCAATTGTCTAGTACCCATACCACAAGCTCTACTTAGCTTGGGACTAGACGGAATTGTGTGATAGTAGTGGATTATTATTATATTATAATGGCATAGTTTTTCTACTATACATTCAATCATGGTTTGTAATATAAATATTGCAGTCAACATTTCTGTATTTTCTAAACAGAAATGAATCTCCGGTGATATTTTACATCGCTATATGATCACAAGATATAACTGATAGAATTCCAAATCGTTTTTTAACGATCAACAGAAAATTTTCCTCACAATTTTCCGCACTCCACAAAAGAACACTTTGTATTCATTTAAGATTCTACCAAAGACGTTTGTTGAATTTGAATGCGAGCTAATACTCCCATTCAATGCCTTAAGAGATTCGCTTCGGTTTTGTAGATACTACGAAACCTTGACGTTGACCATGAAATCATTTTCTATGCTAATAAATAATTTAGACACCTACATGTGAAAATTTTGTTTTATAGTGACATAATTTTTTGTTGTCATGCGCGACATTATCCAACCAAATTTAAACGAAAAAACTAATGATGCAATTTTAGATAACATATATTGGATGGACTCAACAATCGATACAGAAAATATTGAAAAAACCAACTATGTGCGAGTCGGAATCTCGCGCAAAGAGTTCCGTAGAAACAACGGCAAAAAAATCAAGTTTGTTGTAGCCCCACTTATACATTTATTTTATTCTGTTTTTAGTATTTGTTGTTTTAGAGGCAACAGAAGCACCTACATCATTTGTGAAATTCCAATTATCTATCTATCATGGTTCATTAGATACAGTCTGATGACAGACAGACAAACAGACGGACGGACAGCGGAGTCTTAGCCTTATCCAAAAGGTAAAATGGAACCCTATTAGTTCTATTTTACCTTTTGAATACAGAACCCTAAAAAACCTGTGAAGAAATTTTGAACTTTATTTTAAATTTAATAAACTAGTACTGAATGCGATCCCACCTGATGGTAAGCAGAGATGCAACCGTCATAGGTGACTTGACCATAACTACAGAAAAATATTGAATAAAAATGATCAGGGTGGAATCGAATATGCTGGCGACCTCTTTAAGGTTACTAATGGGCCTTCAAGTTGAAACAATGTGGTCATTAATATGATATATGCGGTGTTACGCACGTAGACATACTGCCTGCCAGATTTAATGTAGCCACTTCTCAATAGTATTCATTGTCTAGCCTTTTTAAGAGGATGCAACTCGACATACATTTTCACTGTTTTTCATACAACCGCTCTTACACGATTATGACGTTATTACACATTTTTCATTAGATATTTTGGAGACACAGTATCTTGCGGATATTATCTAGGCTTCTATTGAAATCAATTTATAAATTTGTGTTAAACTAATTCAGTAAAGACCTCTGAAAATCTGCTATTTTGCATGAAGTTTGACACAGTAAATTATTTACTCCAAAATTAAAAAAGTATAACAATAGAAGCCTTGCAAATTTAAACAAGATTCTGAACGACGACAATTTTTTCCAAAAACTTTTAAGGATTTAAAAAAATACACGTATTCCCTTGAACAAGTTTTGTAAAATATTCGAGCAAATCACGGAATTACCGAATGCTAACAGAGTTTTCAGGCGTTATCTGTCTTTTTTCGTGTTGCCTTTTCGCGTTGGATTGCGTTGGATGAAGTAACAAGCTTTTAAACCATGTTCGATGTTGACGACAGGCGAGTGGAAAAGGACCCTCTTAAGTTTTAAAGTTAAGGTCAGCTTTCAGTCTGACTAGATACAACTGAACACCAATATTTAGCATAGATGAAGCAGTCACTATATATAAAATACTGATGTTCATCCAACATTTACGAGCTTGTATTATGCGGTTTTTTCTCTCTATTGATACCTGAATGACTAATATGAATGAATTTATAATGGTTTTAAATTTTTATATTCAACCACCTATTCTCAAAATTTATAAATAAATAAATAAAATGACGGACTGCTGCGGTGCTGATGGGATACGTTAGTCGTACTGCGTACGGATGATTGTATTTTTCATAAAAAGCGCGCAGTAAGGCTACCGTGCGGCGCCGGTACCACGAATGGTTGACGACAGGACGGCAACGTGTTGAATAGCACATCATGGGCCTACAAACGTACAGCAGCCAGATACGTTTTCAAATTAGGCGCTTGTTGTCGGACTGCTAACGTACTGCATGCGGCCGGCTGCGGCACTAAACGTGTGGCAGCGGTCCGACATGAAACGTCTAAATTGAAAGCTCCCTTAACCTGGGCCTTAAGTCTGCCAATATAATATATAATTTAACTTTACTGCTGATATTCACCCAGGTCTTTTAAAATAGGTATATAATAATAAACGGTCTTTCATTATTGTTGACTTTGATAAGTTTGGTTATCTAATAATATAATGACGTCATTATGACTTTCCAATGGTCAACTACTTACAACTATTGAAAGAAGTGGCATAGAATTGTAATCTCGTACATATTGACGTATGCGGTAATCTGCTAAAATTTTGACAGTTCCTTTGATCAGTGACCTACCATTAGAACGTTATTGTGCAGTCATTGCTTTTAATAAACTCGATATTGTCATTCTACCATTGACCGATCAATGATCGATAATTATGAATTAGCAGATTACGAAATTAAAATTATATTATTTAGAAATGTTTTAAGTATATTTAATTATATCTAGAGACACACCGACCCTACAGTCAAACCATTGCAACGGTTTTGTGGGGCTTATCTTATAATTTACTTACCTTTTTGGAATAAAGATAAATAAACAAATAATAATAAATTTTAGCAAAATGATAATGGGATCGTGTTGGAATGACAAATTTATAAAAATAGCAGACTTGGGCCCCTGGTATCTTATACTTGGGTTAGGCAATCACTAAATTAGGTACTAGATGGGAAGTTAATTTACCTCAGAAATACACGACAGCCCAACCAAATACGAAATGACACAAGTAATAGCGATGAAGATCTCCTTCCTTCTCCTAAGTAGCTTGGGCCACTCATCGATGACAGCCGTGATGAAGCCTTCCATGGTGCAGAACTGACTGTCCAAACCGATGAGCAGCAGCATAAAGAAGAAGAGACATGACCAGAGGGGAGCTCCTGGTAGCTGGAGGACTGCTGATGGATAAGCTAAAAAGGCTAAGCCGGGACCTGGAAAAAAAGTTATGGTTTTTAAGGTATTATTTATTATTTGATTCATGTATTAGTAGGTATAACACCTACTAACACATAAATCAAAGTGAAAGAAAAACATAATAGAAATAGATTATATATTAGATTATATTCATAGACTTTTAAAGAAAAGACTTGTGTTTCTCTTTCGTCACCATTTTCGTTTCTCTAGACATCAAATTCAAATAATAACATTATTTTTTGATGATCAATTCCTTATTTTCATATGAGTTTCTACATATTTTTATCTTCAGTTTGTAAAAATCTGATAATACGGTCGGAAAAAGGAGAATGCTCTGGCTGCAAAGAAAAAAAACTGCTCCGGTGGAAAAGAAATTTATCTCAAATTATCGATTATAAGTAATAAAATTGATAGTTTTATTTTTCAGGCGTTGATTCAAAAATATGTTTATTTCATTATTTTTCAAAACTTCATTCAAAAGTGTGATTTGGTGCATAATTTCTGCATCAATTTAATTCAAAAATATTTTTTTCGTTTCATATTTTGCTTTTTATTTGGAGGATTTTTTTGGAGCAATTGGTTTTGGACCTATTGCATCCCATAAAAGTGACGGTTATACGTGTGCAAAGATATGGCAAGCATATACCATGATCGTAGGGATGACCGCCGTAAAAATGCGCAATTTGTACTTGAAAGACTATTTGCCGCGGGCGGTCAAGATATCGTGGAGCGTACTTTAAACGACAGCGACACGCGAACGAACTTGGTTTATGTCGCTAGTGAAGATCAGATAGCAGTCTAGTATCACACCAAAGTATTTAGCTTGCATCTCCTAAGGAATCGGTTTGCCATACATGGTGATCGAAGGATGAGCAGTGAGGGTTTTCTGAAGTCTCGAGTTTTGATTGCCTCACTTTTAACGCGGTTAACTCCGATTCTCCATTTTCAGAACTATTTACCCAAAAATTGTTTTATTATGAAGTTTTCATGCTTATCTTTCACCTTCCGACTCCATCATCAGATCAGTTCGATAGTACCTTATAGCCAAATTGCATCTCAAGAAAATTCTAATAAGCTCAAATCCGGCTAGGGTACAATTGAGCTGTCTTGCATTTTTTTTTTGTTGTTAAAAATATATGAAAGTTGATTCAATAATATTATAAAAGTATCTTGATTTTGGTTTATTTGCTTATAAACATAAAAACTAATAAATATTATTAACTCAATAGATATATATACAAACTAAAAATAATAACATTTACAGACGGAAAGAAAAAGAAATTATCTTGATATTGACATATTCATTCATTCATCATATTTACCTGATGCTGCCACTTCAGCAACCGGCCGCTGTTGCTCGTGAGCCATAAATCCAACCACAGAGAAGATTACAAACCCAGCAAACATCGATGTACTGGAGTTCACAGTACACACGATCAAAGCATCCCTGAAAGAGAACATTTTGATGAATAAGATGCCAAAACGATGGGACAAAGGCATTTTTTTTATTTAAAAAAATATTGACCGAAAAATGTAGGTGTTTATTTATTTAGGTTCACCCACAGCACATATAGACTAAGATTAGACTAGATAAATAAACAAATTCATAGGTACTGTTTATTAAAACAGTACCTATGAATTTGTTAAGCCATCTATTAAGATGAGACGATGTCATTCACTAAACTTCAATCAGCCTTGCTATTTCCAAACTATATCGGGGTTGACTTCAAGATGTATGTGAGTAGCAGTATTTTACATGGAGTGACTGCCTATCAGACTTCCACATCCATCCTCACAGACACGATAACTCTTGACAAGACCAGAGTCTGAATTTCTGGCTTCTGACTCTGTTACGACTACTTAATATTTTTAAATGACGGCTGCTGCATTGATAGTTAAGATCAATGGCTTAAGGCGCTTTCCGAGGCACAGAAGAGTTTGTTTGTTATAGCAGGTCATTCATTTAGTCATGAGACCCATTATATCATATGTCATCCACAAAACTTAACTGACAAAAATGCATGCTTCTTCTTATCTATATATCTATGCTTAAAACATTTGGAGATTTGAAGAACAGGGTGTAAAATCTCACATAACTCCGTTGAAAAGGGAGGATATTCCAACCAAACTGGTGTTATGTCTGATCCAATCCGCAACTGCCTCATAGATGAATTCCGGCTGTAGTATTTGTTCAAATCGCGCGAAGAACTCTAATTGTGCCATGAAGGATTTCAAATTTTATATATATCACTCATCATCATTTCAGCCGAAAGACGTCCACTGCTGGACATAGGCTTCCCCCAAGTATTCCTACAATATATTTACTATATCAAAGTCAAAGTCAAAAGTCTTTTATTTCACACAGGCCTAAATGGGCACTTATAAAACGTCAGAAGCTAGTGCACGGTTCCAAATTGGTCGTTTCCTATGGAGAAGAACCGGCAAGAAACTCCATGGTTACTCTTTAAAATATATATATATCCTCAATATATCACTACAAATATTTAATTAAATTGCGTTTCGCTTCGTCGTTTATACCGCGTCCATCGAAGGACTGGAACAATTTGCCTGCTGCGGTCTTCCCGTCCAACTATAATTTAGGTGTCTTCAAGCCTAGAGTGAATAGGCTTTTAATAAACTAGTGCGCCTGACCATCAATGATTGCATCTCCGCTTACCATCAGGTGGGATCGCAGTCAAGCACTGGTTTATATAATTTAAAAAAAAAATATCACTAAAAATATTAAATTAACAAACTTACTTATACACATTGTTCGTAAACTTGTTATAACTTCCCAGAGCGACAAGAGTGCCAAGACCTAAACCATAAGAGAAGAAGATCTGAGTGACAGCATCGATCCAGACTTCAGATTCCATCAGTTTGGACATGTTCGGCATCACGTAGAACTTGATTCCTTGCATAGCACCAGGCAAAGTGATTCCTAGAACAATGGTACTAAAAGTTTATATTGCTGTAGGTTATAATTTTATGGCAAAATTTATTTTCAAATGTCACGAACATAAAACTGCTATTAACGATAAGGTACTAATGAAATTAAAGGTCTTGATTTGATTGTTAATTGTTTATTATTCATGTATGTATATGCAAATATTTTGAAGACTAAGTAATGCTCAAATTCTGTCGACTGACAATAGATAAAGGACATTTGTAATGGCTTCTCTCATTCTTTAAGAGCTTTAAATTTATTGAATTGCAGTCTCTGTACCATGTTTCCGAGTGAACAAAGGTGTTGGTAGTCTATTACTAAATTTTTTATTTATCAATTCTTCAAATACCATCATTACCATAGTTTTTTTTAGTATTATTTAAAATAATAGCAAATAATATTATACCAAGTGAGTGGTTCTGTTTTTCAAACTAACATGGTAGTCAAATTATTTCCAAACATCATTATAAATATATTTATGATATCGTTTATACAGTAAAAAGTTTTTATAAAAAAATTAAGCTTTGAACTAACTAAAGTCAATCTAAAGTATGGCGTCGAAATCGTTGTCGACTGGTAATGTACCTAAAAGACATACAGGCAAGAGGCATTGCCACCCTGTATGGCAATGCTTATTCTCTGTCCAAGATAAAAGCCAGCCTTTGAGTCTTAGTTATAACTTTATTCTGTTGTGTGCGATGTTGCTAATAAAAAATAAAAAAAAAATTTTTCTTTCTTTCTTTTTTCTTTCACCAACATGTATCACGCCAATACTGAACAAAGGCGTATACGACAGCCACATCCTCTTTAAAATAAAGGTGAATCCAGATATCTAATGAAGGATTCTAAACCTTACCTCTAATCAACAGCACAGTCAGCAAGAAGTAGGGGAACAGCGCAGTGAAGTAGACGACCTTCCCGGTCCATCGGACTCCCTTCCAGATACAGAAGTAGCACAGCACCCACACGAGCAGTAGGGTGCCCGCCAGCTCCCAGCGGATGTTGCCGATATGCTCGATACCGCTCGAGATTTGGAGGGCGCGGCGTCTGGAGGAAGAGAAACCGTTTTTTAGGAATCAAGAGGGACGGTTGCCGTAGCGAAGTATTGATGGGCCCATATACATATATCTTTATGGGTCGTCCTCTCCGGGCAATGTCACGGTCCTTAATGAGCCCCGCACATATTATCTACCTCGGAACTGTGACAGCTAAATATGAAACGCGAAGGGCGAGTCTTCGGAGTCCAATAACCGAACAAACTGGCTAAGGGAATAAAACCGTGAGATGAAAATAACACACATTTTTTTTATTAATGTAATCCCGGTCTGAGTGGTTGTCACTTTGGCATCCTAGGTTAGCAGGGCGGTGCGCTGTGTCTTTTAGTGTGGTTTTGCTGCAGTGGGGTTTAAGTCAAACCAACGTTGATTAATGAGTGTGGATTGACACACAGTAATGATGTAAGAATTTTATGATAATTATTTATTGTTGGCTCTGACTTAAGCTCGCTTTATAAAGACGTACGCCATCTGTGTTAGGTTTAGATAGGTCATGTTTAATCCTTCGAAAGTTTTCTTTTAGAATATAAATGCTTGTTGTCTCCACATTTCTATTCATTGGGGCATAGCTCATGTGATATCGAAAGGAGATCGCATGAGTTAGGTTTGTTATAGCTAACAAACGGGCTTTCAAAATATACTTTTAAGATTTTGCTGTTTTAAAATAGGTTTGAAAATTGAATAGAACTAAGAAATGTCTAGTTTTTTGAGTTCGGACATGACCATTGTAGCGTAATGTGCTGATATCGAATATTGAAGAAAAGTATTAGTAAAATTTATATAACTTCCCAAGTAAATTGAAGTAAACGATCCGGATCATAATCCTACCGTCGCAGATTGCGACAATACTATGGAAGCAAGGCTCAAAGAAAATCTACCCCAGGAGCATGAATAATACTTTAGCATATCAAGTACCAGATCATGAAAACAGACAAAAAAATCACATATCCAATCAATCAGAGTCATACAAGCTAAGACAACACGCTGACAACAAGTCACAGAGAACCAGGGATACAATGATATACACAGAAAACAACACGAAAGAACAAAGAAGTAACCTCGAAACACCAAACAGACAGAAAGAATTGACAATCTCGTATCCTAGATAAACACAATGATGAACCTCATTATGACACTAATCAGCAAATTACCCTAATGCTTTCCAAGTCAAACGCGGAGAGGAATACTTGGACCTGTACTTGATCACTGCCTCTGTGCCCCAAGGATCAGTTCTTGGCCCCGTATTATATTCTATATATACGGCATGCCTTGCGAGTAAAAAAGACCCGAACAACGAAGCTGCAAGCACAGCTCGATGAAATTGATTCTTGGCTTCGGAAGTGGAGAATAAAAGCTATGTCCACATGTTCCTATAGATAACAAGGTCCTGCCAAATCACGACAGCGTAAAATGTCTTGGTCTACACCTGGATAGAAGACTGACCTGGAGTGATCACATCAAAGCCAAGAGGAAAGAAGCGAACTTCTAATTTCAATCGCTAAACTGGTTGCTTGGACGACAATCTCCTCTGTATCTTAGTAACAAACTCTTGGTTTATAAAGCCATTATGATGGCATTATAGAGCCCATTTGGATCAATGGAATAGAACTGTGGAGTTCTGCGAGCAACTCTAACATAGAGATCCTCCAGTGATTTCAAAACATCGCCTTGAGAACTATCTCAAGCGCGCACTGGTTTGTGAGAAATACTGAGATACATGAATCCGTGTTCCGTACCTCAAAAGGAAAAAGCCGAACCCTTAAAGGATCACTTTGTTATCCGTCCGCCTGTCTGTCTGTCTGTCTGTCAAGACCCTTTATCTCTGGAACGCGTGGAGGTATCGAGTTGAAATTAAAACCATATACTCAGGTCTGCGGTCCCTTAAAGCTCTAAAAAAATCAAACATCCAAGTTAAAGAAAAAACGATACAATCGTTTATGTCGCAAAAAAGCGTTTATTTCGACAAACGTATATTCTCAAGAGAATCAAAATTCATAGGGTACTTACAGTTGACCTAGAATCCTGAAATTTGGCAAGAAGCAAGGTCTCATAGCACAAGTATAGAAAAAATCAGAAAACTTTAAATTTGTAGTTATGTCACAAAAAATACTTTTTTGTTAATCGGAAAAATCTTCGTTACTCAAATTCGGATATTAAACTGTTTTCATAGATAAGGTTGTACGGAACCTTCAATGCGCGAGTCCGACTCGCACTTGCCCGGTTTTTTTTATTTTTTTTAACATATTTAATTTTACCTCTGCTACAGTTAACGTTTGCTAACAGTTTGTTTTTATAATACAACATTATTTTTTAGTATGACCCCTCAGTCGCCCGGATGGTCCAATGACCATGTATTTGTGCTAACAACCAGGGAGCATACCAAGCTTATAATTTCGTGATTTTTCATGATACACTTATGAAATTTTGAAATAGATTCTTTACATAAAAACACTAGACACGTGTTTCGGGTTTCGCATATACTAAAACTAATATTGTATAATGTAGTAATCTGTGGAATTTGTTAGGCGTAGTATATTTAATTTTGTTAAGTTTTAAATAAATAAATAATACCATGGCAGCTGTCAGTTTAACTTGCCAAGTCATGCTAATTTACCAATTAGAAAAGTTGTATTTTAAATCGGTTTTTCGATTGCTAGTTTTTTCAACACCCGTAAGAGAGTGAAACTTTTGAAATTATTAAAAAAGAATCATTTTCATTTATCTTTAACCTCTCCTTTCAATAAATCAATAACCCTGAATTTTTAGAATATTGTAGTGTTTTACAGGGTGTTTTTCTTGTTATTCAATGGGCTTCTTGGTACAGGCCTCCTTTCAACCTATTCCATTATCTTCTATCTCTAGCAATCCTTTTTCGATTGGGTCCAGTAGTTATAACTTGTTCATAGCGGTATGAACATTCTTTAAATTCATTTTACGTTAGTAGTTAACATTTTTCATTTTTTTTTTTTTCATATTTATTATTTTTAGTGTTGGTTGTCTCTGCTCAGACGGTTTCCTCAACTTACTCCCAGAACTCCTTCACAGGATCCGACAGGATAGCCTTGCTGATGTTCTTCCCGTTGAGCGTGCAGTAGGTGGTCATGTCCATAGTAGACCAGCAGGTCAGATTCTTGCGGTCGTAGGGGTTCACGCAGGTGGCCGTGTTCCAGTAGTTGTCGCAGTTCCGCCATGGCACGTCTGTTTGACAAAAACAAACGTTATTGAAATGGTAATAGTCAAAAATAGAACATCAAACCTACTACTCAATCAGGCAGCAGAGATTTGGCAAATTAGAATAAATCATAAAACTCATTGTGTAAATTGCATAATCAGCATCAAATGTACCATACAACCAAAAAAGAAAAACATAAATAGGCAAATATAATATCATTGCTTGCATCTTTGGAGTTCTGTGTGGGATAATTGAAATTAATTCAGGGACTATAATAATTATTCGCAAATTGAGTCTTAGCGGATTTTATTGATGTAAGTTTACCAATGACTTAATTATAACAGAGTATATGTCATTTGGTGATGACGTACTTACCTGATCTCATAGACATGAAGAAGTAGAAGATGGCCCACGCAAGGATGACAATGTAGTACACGTTCATCCAGCAAGACATCACAGCAGCCGCGTAACCAATGCCTGGATCATAGTGATGATAATATTAGAAAAACATTTGAAATATTCGTTAACTAATCAGTTTATTAATAAATACACAAAATAGAATACTAAATGTGAAAACAATATTAAAATTTGTAGAAAAGCAAGCGAGATATAACAATTTAAAAGAAATATGCATATCTGTCTCTTTCGACAAGACACCGTTTTCTATGGCAGTTGTACGGGTGTCATGGTCTTTGACGTCAAAGTCCATGTTAGATTTCTCTTTCATAATAGCAGCTTTGAAGCTTTGTAACTGTGTTGTTTATGATGATATTTTTTTTTTCATAATTGTTTACCAAAGCTAAAAAGTATTTAATTTAGCAAATAAAAAAATTGAATGCATATTCAATAATAGACCTTAGTTATGATAGGAACAGAGCACTAAATTGGGTTACAACGAAATATGACTCTTTGTAACGATATCACACGGCTTTGTTTTGACAATAAAATGTTGCATAATGCTGGCCCCGGGCAATATAGCGGTAAACGCCGGTTACGCCCTTTTTAATGTTATTTGATTTTTGGCTTCTCTGAGTATCAGTCTATCACTCTTATTTTTTCACTTTTTTAAAATTAATATTTCTTTAAAATAAATGACAATAACAGCTTTATTGCATGAAAAATTATCTTGAATCTCTATGAACCATAACACAAAAAACCGGTGAACATCTTTACACTACATTTCTAAACAAAGAGTAACAGTAATAAATTTAACCGATGATACAGCTAAGCTTTGGCTATAAAATTTCCCTGAAGAAGGTGGTAATCGGCTGGTACGCTCGAGATCTAAAGCGGAAAATACGTCGTATTATATTCTTATAGTCCTGAATCTCAGTGGTTGATGTATTTATAAAGTCGTTAAAGATGTTGCAATTGAAACAATAGCGTCTATAATTTGTATTATACATTTTTTCAATTATTTCATTAAATATTTATACCAATACAATTATTTTGAAAAGGTTAAATAGGTAAAAAAATAGCTTTCATTTGACGTTTTGCACGCCTATTTTGGATCACTGTACGCTGCACTATAAACAAATTAGCTTCTTTTATTTCTCCTGTAAAAACTGATTTTTGATATTACCGCTTTATTGCCCGGGGCCAGCGAATGATAAGATATTAATTCGTTGACTTTGTTATACTCTTGATACTAGCAATGGAACTGCGTAACTCTCTTAAATGAAAACGAAATGATAACTAAATTGAACATCTTAACTCAAGTTTCCAGAATTCAAGCTAAATTGTTCTATGTTACTTAATCAAAAATAAAACTACCCGACTGCGAAAAAAACAAGTTTAAATAAAAACTGGAAAGAAAAAAAAACAATTTTAGTCCAGTCGCGTAGAAACAAATTTAATAAAAACAAAACTGCAACATTCAGGACCCATATTATATGGAATAGTTTTAGTCTAGATTATTTTAATGGGTCTCGGTTTGGAAGATATGAGGTAATAAAGAATATTACATACATACAAGATACGCGCGAAAAACATAACCCTTCTTGCAGTCAGGTAATAAAAAGATAAAGTTTTCAAATTAATTGTCGTTATCATACTGCAAAACGTAAACTTCGATTAAGGATGGGCACGCCACAATTACGGCGGTAAGTCCCCTCTTTGAGGCGTGGTTGGAAAGACCTCACGGCGTCCTCACATTCCGCATGACGCAGGTCCTCACCGGACACGGTAAGTTCGGGAGGTTCCTGCACCGGATTCATGCGGAAACGACGCCCGGGTGTCGCCACTGTGTGGCCCACCCGGAGGACACGGTGGAGCACACGGTGGAGGTGTGCCCCGCTTGGGCAGAGCAACGCCGTGTCCTCGTGGGGGCAATCGGCGGCGGTGATCTCTCGCGCCGGGCCTTGGTTCAGGCCATGCTCCGGAGCGAGGAGGAGTGGCAGGCGGTCGCCTCCTTCTGCGAAGCAGTAATGCTAGCTAAGGAGGCGGCCGATCGCGTGAGGCAACGGTCCTTACGCTCCAACCGCCGCCGGGATTCCGATCCCGATTTCCGGCCACCGTAGGCGCGGGCTTGCAGACGGCGAGCAATGGGTGGCTCGCCGTCTGACCGTCCGGTAACCGTCCAGACCGAGCCCAAGTCGTCGACGGCGCGTATTGTTCCACGCGCGCCTCAAGGAGATGTCAGCAAATCGTAGGGGCCCAGCAGGGTCGAAGCCTACTGGGGCCACGGGTAGTGTGAAAGCGGAACCCGGGGCCCTGGGACGAAGGCAACGAAGGAACAGGAGTGGGTTTTTTGTCAGTAAGAGTCTGACACTATCTCTCGCTCCGCCCAAGAGCGGGGATGTCATTAGGATGATTTTCCCACCCAATAAAAAAAAAACTTCGATTAAGAAAATTATGAAATATTTATAGGAACACCATGCCTCAATCTACAAATTGATTAATAAAAGAGAGTCTGATACAGAAGAATCTGGAGCCTTACACAATGAAAGATATTTTAATTAACGGCTATAATTATCTCGATCGTGCCAAGAGCGCTTTTGTCGTAACCAAACCGAGATATTTGGCTGACCTTCTATTATTATAAAAATTGTTTATAATTGTTAATTGTCGATACCTTTTTTTTTTTTATTCTGGATAGGTTCGCGCTTGACCGCCATCTCACCGGACCTCCAGCGCATATAGTCGTAACATAGTTTTTTGAGTAAACTTATATTATAAAAATGAAAAATAAATATTATTGTCTCTAATTACATCTAGCGTCTGATACTGTAATCTTTAACTGGTTATATTTTTTAAATCAATAATAAAATAATTAATTGGTTAAAAGTTTTTTTCATAAATTCCTATGTTAATATTTTATTTATTTACAATGTTTTACACGATTATTTCAAAAACACTTAACTATTCTAGCCTATTCCTAACTAAAATATGGCGTCATAAAACTCCTCCGCATCGCTGTCAACTGGAAGTGTGCCCAAAAGGCTGGCGGCATTGCCACGTTGTATGGCAATGCTTAATTTTTGACCGAGGTAAAAGCCAGCTCTTGGGTCACGCGAAGTGTCAACTAAGCGTATTACTTACATAATTAACAAGTACAAAAACGCTTCTCTTGAAACATGCACTTTTTGTCTTACGACCTTATGCGAGGAAGGTGTAGTTTTGTGTAATAACTACGTCAAATTAAAGTTTAACAGCTCAATCAAAATATTACGGATGACTTTAATTTATACGTGCTCCAAGATTTTTTAGTAAGTCATTAAGTTTAACTATACACCGTGTCAGACATCGACACTCAAATATGTATCATGGAGCTAGTAAAATGATTTTGGATTCCGTAGTGGTCGCGTATTTTGTCCTCGGCGTTTTCTTAACTTTTCGATTACCGTAATTAGAGACACAATAGAAAATGAAAGAACGTTCGCTTGGGGTTTAATAAATTAATAAAAAAAATAATCTATACTAATTTTTTATTTTAAAGTGGTATTTAACATGGTAATTTCTAATCAACGCACAAATCATTTTTCATTAAAAAGTATTATTAGTGTTTTTTCACCTGAGTTGAGCAGATAGCTCCTTCTAGTATTATTTTCAGTATTATTTTTAGTAAAAAAAAATATGAGTTAATTACTTGGTTTCTTTTTGATCTGAATTATGTTGGATATTACATCCATAGTACACATTTTTGCGTTAATATCTGTATCACGGTTTATAAAAACTAATTTTGTGTTAATAATATAAAGAACCAATAGAGAATATGAATGAAAGCTAGAACTACATTAGGCCGACGCGCACGTGGACCACGCCAGCCTCCCTAGCCAAGTTATAACCGTTTCGTTTCGATTCTCTTTTCGTTGATAGCTTCGAGTCGGCCACTCCTCCTATTCCTTTATTCTAGTCACTTGACTGAGCGTTGAGACGGAATCGGAGGCGTGGCCTACTCGAGGTGATCGAGGAAAAGATAATCGAAACGAAACGGTTGTAACTTGGCTAGGGAGGCTGATTTGTGCGTCAACAAGTCAGTTTCCATATAAAATGTATGCAGACCGACGTGCTCAGATCGGCGTGTGTGGTATACGTGTGCTCAGTGTTGTTCTACCTTAATTGTTAACTAATCAGTTTATCAATAAATACAAAAAAAACAGAATACTAATTGTGGAAACTCAAATTAATAAGAAAACCAACGAGATAATTAAACAAATATATCTGACTCTCTCGCCAAGACATCGTTTTCTATGGCGGCCGTACGGGTTTCAAGGCTTTTGAAGTCAAAGTCCATGTCGGACAGCATTTAAGCTTTATGACTTCGTTGCTGATGAAGATAATTTATTATTTTTTTTCATTTTTGTTTACCAGAGCTACTGGTATTTAATTTAGCGAATAAAAGCAATTGCATGCATATTCCTTATCAAATGATTCACGTACCTTTGAAAATCGGTGCAATCTTAAACACGCCCAAGCCGCCGATGGTAAGCATTTGTCCCATAGCCAACTCCATGAAGAACATAGGAATACCAGCCAGAAATAGGGTAAGGAAGTAGGGAATGAGGAAGGCACCGCCGCCATTTTTGTAGCAGAGGTAAGGGAACCGCCAGACATTGCCAAGACCGATGGCTAAGCCAATAACGGAGAGGATGAAGTCTAGCTTGCTGCCCCAAGAACCTCTTTCGGGAAGGTCGGACTTTGTTTTCACCACTTCGCTGTAAAAAAAAATTGACACAAAGTCAGTACACTGAATGAGGGTGTTCTAATATGTCGTTCACCAGGTTGCAGCACTGAGGCGTCAGGTCCAGGACCTATTAAAACGCTTATGCTAATGATATTCATTAGACGTCAACGTTAACGCAAACGGTAGACGTCAACGTCATCCCGCGGCTTTGCCCGCGTGAAAGTAGGTTCCCCATAAAAACTTTGAACCTCTGTTTCATGCCCATATGGGGTAAAAATTCTCTTTTACTGCTCGCCCACGTCATAAAAGGAAACCTTGAGCAAAATTAACAGTAGTTTTGGCTGTGCGTTGATGTGTCAGTCAGTCAGTTTCTCCTTATATATATATACTAGCTGACCCGGCAAACGTTGTTTTGCTATGTATATAAAAAAAATTTAATCTAAAATTGAAAAAAATAATAATATAGGAGTGGATTACCCTTAACATTTAGGGGGATAAAATAGATGTTGTCCGATTCTCAGACCTACCCAATATGCACACAAAATTTCATGAGAATCGGGAAAGCCGTTTCGGAGGAGTTTAACCACAAACACCGCGACACGAGAATTTTATATATTAGATAAATATATAGATTATTATGATTGAACACAGACTATTTACTACTTTCAGGCGGGCGAAGCCGCAATTAGAAGCTAGTGTCTTAACCTCGTAAGGCCCGACCTAAATTTAGGTCGATATACATTACGACCCAATGTACTAAAAATATTCGCAAATAGTTGCGGCCCAGGACGTTTTTCTATCTTAATTCTTTTAAGCAGTATTTCCTATAAATAAAATTAATTATTTAATGTAAAAAATATATTCAAATAATATGTTCATGGTAAACATTTTTTTTAGATAGTTTAAACCAAAAATTACGTTTCAAATATAATGTCATAATTTTAGGTCGCTCGGCTGTAATTTTATGATTTTAAAAAGTATCTTGGGCTGAAATGTCTAATTATTTTTGCCATCGGGCCTTACGAGGATAATAAAGTAGTAAGAAAGACCACAAAAGGAAACGTCAATAACACAATTTTTCTGAAGGAAGTGCCAACCAAAGCTGGCTTGACACGCAAGGTCTCGATTAAGCCCTTACATTGTGGAGTCCATAATGGATTCCAATTGTAAGGATATTTCCTTAACAAACGAAAATACACACAAACTAAGGTAAAGACAGACTAAACCCGTAGGCCTACTTGACATGTGACGTCCGTACACGTACGGAGAAGACTGACATCGCGGTGCAGAATGCAAGACTGACATCGCAATGCAGGATGCAAGACTGACATCACGATGCAGGATTTAGATTTTTTAGTTCCTATATGGCGACACAGATGTCGTTACCGAATCTACTTACCCAGTTTTGTTGCTTGATCCCTGTGCGCTAAGTTCGATGTCATCTGTACGTACGTCGTTTTTCGTTTCCATTTCTGTTTATTGTATTCTATCTCTTTCTAATCGAATGTGTTGCCCTTTCTATGTACCGTTGTCTCTTTCCCACACTATTTCTATGTTTTAGGGAAACTGTATTAACATTTTCGATGAAGTACGTAGACTAGATTAGGAATGCCGCTAATTTTGTACCTGTAACAAAAATAAAAATTATTAGCACCATGTTTTCCACAACACAAGTCACTTGCAAGCAGTCACTGCTTGCAACTTACTGGGGTGCCTCGATTTGTTTATACTTTAATATTATATTTTTTAGTTTTTCGCTAACGACCCCATGGTCTCCCTGATCTCCCTGGACGTGAACTGCAGTGGCCAATTTGAAAATCTCTTAACTAACTGCAGAACCAGGTTGGCCGCTGTAAAAACAATCTGGCCCAATAAGGCTTGCTCAACTCATCCCTAACACAATGTCGGTGTTGAGCTGCTGCACAGGACATGTTTCACCTGCTATGCTGCCCATCCTGCATAACCAGCTGCACTTTTCAGAACTTATACGAGGCCAACAGAGCTCTACAGGGCGTCAAATACGGATCAGAAAAAAAATTGTTTGAGTCTATCGACACGAAAAGAAGAAAAAGAAGACTAGCAACCTGCCCCAGCTTCGTACGGGTGTTAGAAATCTTTGAAATTCTTGGTTTTTTACTACTAAAATATGCATATACAATACCTTTCTCATGAATCAAGCTTTGTATTAGTAAAAACTGCATGAAAATCCGTTCAGGAGCTTTTGTGTTTGTCGCGGAAATACAGACAGACGCGGTGGAGAACGTTATAATCTATATGGATAGTCTGCTAAGGGTCATAGGACCGTACAATGAAACATAAATGAAATAGATAGATACTGACTCGTTTAATATACGACCACTTAGCTCAACCATTTTGAAGAGAACCGAATGATTCAACACACGCGCCACCATCAGTGAGACATTTGAGTGAGCATGACTAACTCTCAACACCATCTAGGTCCATACTTTATTAGTATTTACAAATTGAAGTCTCAGTCAAATTACGGGAGAAAATATCCCCCAACATGACGCATAACGCTCAATCTATGTGACGCTACAACGTTGTCCGGGTCCTGCAACTTGTCCCCCAACATTTTACAATACATTCACGTGACGCGGGACATTTTGTTGGACAATTTGACAGCTTTGTGCGTCATGTTGGAAGACATTGTATCCTCTAATGTATCTGAGGTCATAAAGAACTACGTTAGTTGCTTACTTCTTTTATTATTGATAGGATTATTATTGACATTTGTGATTATTATTTTTTTATTAGTTTTTATTGTTATATTGTCAATTTTTTTTTAAATTCAACAATACAATTTTAATTTTAATGAAATGGAAATCTGTTTAATGAGTGCATGATTTTAATCAATAATTAATTTAATCTCAAATACAATGTCTATATTTGCACGCCGAAATTAAAGGCAGAATAAGAGATCAACTTTATTTATATTGTCAACCTTTTGTACTTTATTTACGCCAATAAACGATTTATTATTATTAAGATTATTATATAAGTAACCTATTCACTCTAACTTGAAGAAACAAAGTTATAGCTATCAGGACACACACACTCCTGAGCAGTACGCACATTAATTGTGTTCCCAAAACGCTTTGTATGTATGGATGGAATATCTACCATGTACCCACGGCTAGTGGTCAGCATTTGACCACCAATTTTTTTTTTTAAGTAATTCAAAATCGGCTAGAATTTGTGCTGCTTTTTAAGTAGATTTTTTTTATAATTCTTGATTCTTTATCATCATTTCAGCCAAAAGACGTCCACTGTTGGACCTAGGCTTCCCCAAGTGTTACCATAATAACCGGTCTTGTCCATCGGTATTTTACTGGTTACATTTTGGAAAGTGTGCGCGGGAATTGCATGACTTGATTCCGCCATCTCCTTTCTGCCGCCGGACAACCCGACGAACGGCAAGTATCCACCCTTACGTTTTTGAAACTTCAACGGTCAGGACTAAGCGTTTCGCTTAGTCGTTTATACCGCGTAGATCGAAGGACTGGAACAATTTGCCTGCTGCGGTCTTCCCGTCCAACTATAATTTAGGTGTCTTCAAGGCTAGAGTGAATAGGCTCTTAATAAACTAGTGCGCCGACCATCAATGATTGCATCTCCGCTTACCATCAGGTGGGATCGTAGTCAAGCACTGGTTTATATCAATTAAAAAAAAAAAAACGGGTTCTCGCGATAAAAAAATATCTATTTAGATAAATCTTGATTGCATCACTAGATATTTTGTGTGTGCATGCGGAGATACCAACACCGGTGCGCTACCAGTGTTGTGTGTCGATTCCCATAATATTCGCCTACTATAAAATTTCATAAAAAAACACTTTTTCACTCACCTATCGTCAACATCGAGCATGATTTAAAAGCTTATTATGTTATCCAACGTGATGTTTGACGAAAAGGCAACGCGAAAAAAGAGAGATAACGCCTGAAAACTCTGTTAGCATCCGGTAATTCCGTGATTTACTCGAATATTTTACAAAACTTGTTCCAGGAAATACGTATTTTTTAAAACCCATAAAAGCTTTTGAAAAAAGTTGTCAGTATTTAAAATCTTGATTAAATTTGCAAGGCGTCTATTGTTATAACTTTTTAAATTTTTGAATAAATTATGAAGTGTCAACGTTCATGAAAAACAGCAGATTTTCAAAGGTCTTTACTGGATTAGTTTTACACAAATTTATAAATTGATTTCAATAGAAGCCTAGATAATATCCACAAGATACCGTATTTCCAAAATATCTAATGAAATATGTGTAATAACGTCATAATCGCGTTAGAGCGGTTGTATGATAAACAGTGAAAATGTATGTCGAGTTGCATCCCTTTAAGTGCATTTAAGTAAAATTTCAGTGCTTGATTTATGATTAAAAATTAATTTTCTAATGGTCTGTCATTGGGTGTACGTCATTCTGGAATTCAAATTATACAATGTGTAACTGGTTACACGTTGTATAATTTGCTTTCGTGTGAAGCCGGAGCGCGTAACTAGTATGGCAAAAAAAAAACCCGGCCAAGTGCGAGTCGAATTCGTGCATGAAGTGTTCCGGATACAACTTTTTTTACACAATTCATTTTATTCAGTTTTTAGTATTTATTGTTAAAGCGGCAATAGATATACATCATCTGTGAAATTTTCAATTGTCTAGCTATCACGGTTTAGTAATAGGGTCCCATTTTTACCCTTAGGGTAAACCAAATCCAAACTAACCACGTTCATAACACACAAAAAGTTATTATCTTCACAAACATATGCAAAGATTTTCATTTATGTTCCTCTGTAACATACTCCCACATACCTGTCACCTTTACCAGACACCCTCTAAAGCCACGCGTGTTTACGAGGTATCAACGTGAAATATGAACAGATATTTACATTTATATGTATGTGTTTATTTTATTTGACAAAGAAAATTGGATGTGGATTCGAATCTGTTTACTTTTTTTCATGTCTGTAGTATGGACGCTTACATTATGTGACAATTCCCTGATGTCTGGTCGGTGTAAACTAAAACATTAAATATAGGTATTACTTTAACACTCGCAGCGCCAAGTATACAACTAGGAAGGTCGAAGAAAGGGGTCATCTGCTATCCTTTCAGACCCCTAAACACTTCTTCAAGCCAGTGGCTGGCGGGATATGCATCGCTTCAGCCACCCAGCAGGCCGTGTGATCCGCTGTGATCCCACTAATTCATATTCATTTTTTGTCATTGGCTTGCTACATAAGGAATAATAAGTAAATGCATTTAAAACGCGCCAGCCGCCCACATGGCCTGCGGAGATAGTTTATAAAAAATCATAATGGCTTGCAATAAAATACCTAATTTATGTGGGCGGCCGGCGGACCACATGGCGCTGAGATTTTAAAGTAAACTAACTACATTACCATTACATTACATTTTATACCTAAAAAGTTATAGTAAAGAAAGTATTTTTCAAAATTCACCCCCTAAGGGGATAAAATGGGGGTCCAAAGTTTGTATGTTTAACTACCATTTTTTTTAATTGTTGTTGTCCTGTACGAGTCATAAATAGGTTTCCCC
This sequence comes from Mythimna vitellina, assembly GCA_949316375.1. NCBI lineage: Eukaryota > Metazoa > Arthropoda > Insecta > Lepidoptera > Noctuidae > Mythimna > Mythimna vitellina. The sequence goes on along the minus strand of OX438709.1, from coordinate 2,690,000 downwards.
CAAGTGTCGCCACAAGAATCTTGTGCGTCTCGCATTCATCGTAATCCCGCGACCCTCAACAGTTCATCGGTGTTACACGTTCTAGTTGTATTAAAATACTGTAGTCCGAGATTATCTTCGACACTTTGGGGGAAAGGGCGGGAGATATCATTGGATGAATTCCCACGTAAAAAAAATAAAAAAGCTATGTCAATAGTTCAATTCCCGAATCGAATCTCAAAGATTTTTCTGGATCGCAAAAAAAGTATTTTTTTTTTACTACAAAATAGTTTTCAGACATTTTCCTATATTTGTGCTTTAAGACCTTGCTTCATACTTAATTTCAGGATTCTGGGTCAACCGGAAGTACCCTATAAGTTTTGATTACCTAACGAGTGTCAAAATATAAAACGTCGTCATCTTCCTGCCCTTGTCCCGTTTTATTTGGGGTCGGCGCAACACATTTTTTCCTTCCATTCTGTTCTGTCACTCATCAAAATATAAAACGGAGTAATGGCTTTATCTTTAGATTACATTGACTTAAAAGATTCTTTTTTTCATTACTTCTTGGGGTAGGAAATCTGAGTATATAATATTAATTTCAGTTTCATACCTCTACGAGTTCCTAAAAAGAAGGGTCTTGAAAAATGGACAGCCGGACAACAAAGTGATCCTATAAGGATTCCGTTTTTGCCTAATTAGGTACTAAACCCTGAAACACTTAATATAGCATATTAGCTTTTGCCCGCGGCTTCACCCACGTACATAAAATAAAATATAGCTTATGTCACTCAGGAATAAAGTAGCTTTCTATTGGTGAATCAATTTTAGCAATCGGACCAGCCCTCCTATCCAAGTTACTACGGTTGTAATTTGGCTAGGGGGGCAGTACTTTCAGAGATTACCTCCTACAAACAAAAAAACAAACTTTACCTCTTTAGTTTATCATTAGTGTAGATAATTTATTTATGTATTTATTTAAAACTTTATGCACTAATGAAACATTGTACAAAGGCGGACTTAATGCCTTAGGAATTTTCTACCAGTTGACCTTAGGATGGTGCAGAGATATAACATGGCAGATGCAGCTTAATAGAAGACTGACAGAGAGGAAATAAGAACAATAATAAATATATACTTAGATACTTACATACAAATAAAGAATGTTATTGAGAGAATATGAATATGATAATAGCATTATCAGTGTTATAATGTTCCCACTGATGGGACTCCACTTCTCTAGGAGAGGGAATGGGCCGTAATCCACCACGCGGGCCCAGTGGAGTTTGGTGGATATCTCATGTCTTTATATTTTTGGTTCTAGGACATGCCGGTTTCCTCACGATATTTTCCTTTACCTATTTGAGAGCAGTGGTGATGAAATAAATTTCATAAAGTAATGCGCTTACCTGGGTTTCAACCCACATCGTACAACTCACCTAAAAACTCTTCTTTAACTAGGTAATTAAACTTTTTACACAAAACTTTTCGTGGTTCTTGATTCGTGGGACCAGAGTGCTCACAAATTGCTTTAATAACTGTCTAAACCTTGTTGACACTTTGTGTGACCCAACGACTATTTTTTAAACGACTAAGAGCGGGATTTGTCATAAGATGATTTTCCCAACCAATAAAAAAAAAACGACTTTATAAAAAACCGGGCAAGTGCGTGTCGAACTCGCGCACTGAGGGTTCCGTACAAACTTACCGATTAAAAATCACTTAATTTCGAAAGTTAATGTTTCTAGTATTGTTTATTATTTAACACCGACTTCCGAAAATACAGTTATTTTGATCGTTTTAGTGTTTTTTTTTTTTGTAAAAAGTTTTTTATTACTTAGGACATAGCTGAAGCATTGCTATACAGGGTGACAATGGCGCCAGTTTTCTGAGCATATTTCCGACAATAATTCGTAGAAGTTTTTTGAAACCAAAGAAAAGTGATTTACCCAATACATACGAGTATATGAGTGGTGCACCTTTTACATAAATAATTTAAGAATACCGCTACCGCTTTTAGCGATAAGACCGCCCATTGTGACACCCTATTAATGTTAATTTCCTAATGTAAATTGTATTTTTTGTGTACAATAAAGAATATCTATCTATCTATCTATCTATCAAACCCCTAAACTTAATAAACAATGGCAACTAAATACTCACTTTTCAATATCCACACAAACCCACAATCGTATCACAAAGTACCACTACAAATCTATCAACACTGATCAACGCTAACACATTAACTCCCCTATATACGTATCAACCTCTATGTCTGCTGGTACCCCAGTGACCTGCCCTACTAGACTGATAGAATAACAAGCGTATCAACCATTTTTAACGATCCCCTATTAAATAAACTATTACTCATCCATTTACTCTTGACCGTCAAATGATCTCTTTTGTGTATCTAGATATGTAAATGCCTTTGTGCATATGCATCTAGAAATTCACTTAGGTCGTGATTCGAGTCACTCTGGTTTGTATATCAATTGGCATGATCTATTTGAATGCAGATATGTCGAGTCCTAGGAAGAATGTCGTAAGCGCCAATTGGCTTTTGTTGCAGAAATGGGTTTTCACTTCCATAATCAAAAAAAAATCAGGGTTAGGTGGTACCTATTTTTTTTTAAGTGGGAATATCATCTTATGACATCCCCCGCTCTTGGGCGGGGCGGGAGATAGTGTCAGACTTTTACTGACTAAAAACCTACTCCTGTTCCTTCGTTGCCTTTCGTACCAGGGCCGAGTCTTGTGTCTTAGGTTTGCAAGTGGGGCAAGTTACCAACTGGGGCAAGTATGCCTGCTTTACCCTATAACATCGGAAAAGGGGTCCATAACATCAATTTCCTCGCTCTATCATAATAGCGTATCCTAACTAATTGAACAATGTTTGTGTATCAAACGGAGATTAAGGGCCCACGCCCACGGCGACTTTTTGTAGCGATGCTGTCCCGCGTTCGCAACGATACAGTCGCGATACTGAAGCGCGTTAGTAGCGCGTTGGCATCTTTTCTATAGCGCTTGCAAATGCGACTAACGCGCGTTAGTAGCCTATATCCTTTTTTTCGGCGAGCAATGGGTGGCTCGCCGTCCAACCGTCCGGTAATCGGACCGAGCCCAGGTCGTCGACGGCGCGTACTGTTCCACACGCGCCTCAAGGAGATGTCAGCAAATCGTAGGGGCTCAGCAGGGTCGAAGCCTACTGGGGCCACGGGTAGTGTGAAAGCTAAACCCGGGGCCCTGGGACGAAGGCAACGAAGGAACAGCAGTGGGTTTTTAGTCAGTAAAAGTCTGACACTATCTTTCGCGCCGCCCAAGAGAGGGTTTTGTCATAAGATGATTTTCCCACCCAATAAAAAAAAAGCCTATATCCTTTTAAGTAAAAAAAAACCAAATCGGTCCATAAATGACTTTAAATGAATATAACACAATAAAATTAAGAACCTCCTCCTGTTTTGAACTCGGTTGGAAAATAAATAATTCCCTATTGCTTACTTAAAGCGGGGGAAGTTATTTTTCACCCTCAAAACAAGTTTTCAATGATAATCATTTGTTTTATAGCAAGCTTTTATGCCGCAGTATATATTATACTTTGCTTTTAGTACATTTAAGTATGTCTAGAGACTCACCGACCCCACAGTCAAGCCATTGCAACGGTTTTGTGGGGCTTATCTTATAATTTACTTACTTTTTTGGAATAAAGATAAATAAATAATAAATACCTATATAATTAATGAGCAGTGGTGGCCGAGTGGTAACGGCCCCGACTTACGAGTCGTAAGTTGTGGGTTCAAACTCAGCCAGACACGCATTACTTTGTGTAATTTATTTCACCACCACTGCACTCAAAACGGTGAAGAAAAACATCGTAAGAAAACCGGCATGTCCTAGAACCAAAAATTCGAGAACATGAGACATCTCCCAACCCGCACTGGGCCCGTGTGGTGGATTACAGCCCATTCCCTCTCTTAGAAAGGAGGTCTGAGTCCCAAAAGTGAGAACATTATAATGCCGAGTATGTATATAATTAATACACGTCGTGACCATTCCAACAAGCTCAAACACGATAGGGTTATCTGAGTTCCTGTGACCACCTTCTGGTTCCTGATGATGGAACCGGAAGGTGCTCAGCTCCATGTCATAATAATTTTGCATTGTCATCTGATTTTTTCAATTTCAGCTAAATCAGTAACCGGGAAGTGGATCAAATTTAATTTGCAAATTTGAATACAGACATACAAATATCGGGACAGATAAAATTAAATAAAAGCTTGTAAAAACAGTTTAATTATAACCACATATTGTACGTAAATCAACTAACTGTACCTCACAGCCTTACGCAAACTAGAATAATCAGTTGTTAACACACGCCTTCCCTTTACTAACTAATTCAACATCAGTATACAATGTATATGGATTTCCAAAGCACTCTGTATGTACACCCCTAGTTTATAATTACTACAAAAAAAAATGGGGCTCTATCCGTACCCGTTACTGATCATATTTTTGTAGTCGAAAGTAAAAAAAAACGCAATCCCAAAATTGTCCTCGCAAATTTGTCATAATTGGTAAAATTATAACAGAATCAATCATTCATAACAATTGCTACTAGAAAATACTACGCGCAGTGTTTTTCCATTTTTATTCATAATTAATAGCCTGTAAAATATTTCCATAAATTGAGTGAAATTTTGGGATAAAAACAAATGCTAATAACTTTGCTGTTTATGAATACTATTTATTGTGACTTTACTTAAATAATAACAAGACCTTTTCTAATAGGCTTATTAGAAAAGGTGTTAAATTAAGTATTTGTACTAATTACAAACTGGTGATGTATATGTCTGTAGTTTTATATTCAGGTGCCATAACATGACATGTTAAAATGTCAAGTGTACAAGCAAGAAAGAGGGATGGAGCTATATGGGAGTGTAGCTCCATCCCACTTTAACAGTTCAGCCCCCCTAGCCAAGTTACAATCGTATCGTTAACGCCAAACGCCTTGAGTAGGCCACGCCCCCGATTCCTTTGTTCTAACGTCATCTCAACGCTCAGTCACGTGGTCAGAACAATGGAATCGAAGGTGTGGCCTACTCGAAGCGTTCGGCGCGAACGAAATGATTGTAACTTGGCTAGGGGGGCAGTTTAGGTCAACAAATGGATCGCGTTAAGAGCTTGTCGCATGGCCTCAGCATCCTGTATACAACACTTTTGAATTTTTGGAACAGATGAGGAAATTCTCATGGAAGGAAATACATTTGCAATTTCAATGTGAAAATAATGTGGTTTCATTTTGTTTTGCTGGGTTTAAAATACTGTAATGGAGGGACTGCTAACAGAGTTTTATTTTACCATTTTAGAGTGCAGAGATATCTATATAAAAATGTGTATATAGGCTATATTTAGGTATACGTTAAGATCGGTCAACCCACAGATTTAAGAAGGGAGGAGATATGTTAAGTAGTAAAAATTGTACCGGAACACGATGTCTCCAGTTTCCCTACCACCGCCGAAACTACTACATTTGCAGTAATATTTACGCAGTCGCGCACACATCCGCAAATCATAAATCAGTCCATACTACACAGTCAATTATAAACCTTACCTCCCTAAAAACAGCGTGTATTTTCCATGCACCGTACAACTTACGCACACATGAAATGTCGATGTGCTATGCAAAAGCAATTTATTTTACATTTACGCTAGTGATTGACTAAATAGAAAAGTTATCGATTTTTCCATTTTTTTTTGTCGTGCTATTTCTTTTGGGTCCCAAAAACAAAATCATAAAATGTTAATAATAATAATTGATTATTTATTCATTTGTTTTCATAAAACCCAAAAACTAACCATTTACCCGTATAAGGCCATTATATACGTCATTTCAGAACGTCAATATCAAATACTAAAAATCGGCCAAGTACACGTCCTGGTCCTCTAAAATCCTGAAAAGTTTACTAACTCTAATTTAAGGATTGCCCATTCAAAAAGACTGCGTTTTTTTTAGAGGCTAAAGCATTTCTGGTTGAAAGTGGAATGAGCATATAGTACTATATTTTTTTAGGGAACCCTTTAGGTGGCCTTCCATCAATCCATTGCTTTGCATTGCTTTATTAAAATTGCGTCTTTCGGGAAACTGAATACATAAAGTAACATTGTAGTTATCATTTTACCTAACTTACTGCTAAACCTCACCATGTAAGGCTTTTGTTAGAAAAAAAATTCTATCTTATTAAATGAAGAGAACAAATAAAGAGCTAGAACATGTTGCCTTATTTTAAGCAAAAGTCGTTATTAAATTCTGAATTATGCTATTTCTTTACAACTCTGTAAAATAATCAAAATAAATAAAAATATTTACATTATTTTACTTCGGATATCCAACCAATCGATATTATGGTCGATAGTCTATATTAGTAGATCATACAGGCACATCATTAACTCGCCGCAACTAACAGCGGCTTTATTATGAAATACACCGCACTGATAAAGTATCGTTATGTTATTTTTACATTGCTTGTTCCGTTACTGAGCGTTAAAATTAAGTAGTGGTTAAAGAGCAATGTATGTACTGTAAGAGTAATACAGTCGCCTTGATATTTGAAAACAAAAATAACGTAGTAGCAGCAACGGATATTATAAGATTTGTCGTTTTTACTGATTTTAAAGATAAATATAGTATTAAACTTGTACTTCCATATGGTAAGAGATTCCATGATGACCCAGGCTTCTCTTATCACTTCGGTTCTTGCATGAAACCACTGAACAACACGGCATTTTAAATTTGTTTACGATCACGTATCGCGTATCTCACAAGTTTGTAACTGACGGCCGTTTGCCCGATCGTGTGCATTATGCGCAAGTCGCGCGGACATGCACACGCCTCCTTGCCACTTCTCCTGTTTTTTTAAATTTCTATGGGTCAACCCAAGATACATTTCCACACAACCGCTCTTACGTGATTATGACATTATTACACATATTTCTCCAGACATTTTGGAAACACAGATATCGTGTGGATATAACCCACATAGGGTTTGTATTGAAATGGAATCATTGTTTTGTGTAAAAATAATCCAATAAAGACCTTTGAAAGTCTGCTATTTTACGTGAATTTTGGCCTTTCATAATGTACTCTAAATTAAAAAATAAATATCTATAGAAATCTTGTACATTTAATCGAGATTCTGAATGATGAAAATTTGTTCCAAAATCTTTGAAGGCTTTTAGAGAAACGCGTATTTCCTGGAACAAGTTTTGTGAAATATTCGAGTAAATTATGGCATTACCGAATGTCACCAGAGTTTTCAGGCAATATCTCTCTTTTTGCGTTTGGTCAAGAGACGCTTTTACCATACTTACGTTCGTTTCGTTACGAGAACTTCACTAGTAATTTTAAAAAAAAGTAGTTAAAAAATAGAAATTGATGTAAGCCACTGGTAGCTAAGAGATGGCCAGTCTGTTGTTTGTACAATGTATCTAATTTCTGTAAATCGATTGAGGAAATTATTTCACGGATAGCAAGCTACACTTTTATTCTTTTGCATCAACTAAAACTTCATGCATCACAAACGTCCAAAGGCTTTAATGTCTTGATGGATATATTACCTAAAAGACTAGCGAATGCCAACGGCTGCGCCCGCGTGATATTAGAAAATTAATAAATAGGTATGGCCTGTGTCAATCAATGATAAAATAGGATTCTACAAATGAAAGATTATTTAAAATCGATCCAGTTATTTTTGAGTTTATTCATTACATACAAAAATTCCAAAATACAAATCTTTTCCTTTTATAAAAATAGATTATAGATATAGATCAGAATAGATAAATAATTAAGACTTTCTCTACCAGTCAACGAAAAGGGTAGTGAAAAAATAACACGGCAGGTGCGTAAAAAAGAAAAAACCGAAAGTGTTATCTCTGAGAACCAAAAATTCGAAGACATGTGACATCCACCAACCCGCACTGGGCCCGCGTGGTGGATTACAACCCATTCTAGAGAGGAGGCCCAACAATGGGAACATTATAAGGCCGACTATGCTATGCTTTTATCTCTGAGTCCTATAGATGATTATTAAGCTTTTTATTTCAGAAAGTACACCGTTCTTGTCTGTAAATAAAATAAATGTTACTATAAATGAAAAAGCGTATAACACTGAACGCCTTTCTGTAATTATTTAATAATTAAAACTTTATGAATTAATAAGATACACTGTACAAAGGCACACTTAATGCCGAAGGCATTTTCTACCAGTGAAAATTACAATTAGTCAATAAAAAAAAACCACCAAAAAAAGAAAATCATCAGTTTAAGAAGAAATTTCTTAAAATCGCCACTGGCTTCTAAACGAGATGACACGTATCTGTCGCTATTTAAATAATCGTTCCATCCAATATGACCCAGATTTGAACTCTGGAACAATTTACATTTAGAGTACGTTTACTAAAGCTGTCAAAAAATAAAAGGGCATTTTTGACATTTGTATTTCGACTACATAGCGGCTTGTCCGGTGTAGTGTATCTTCTACTAAAATATTTAAAATAACTACTACTAAACCGGACCCCTAATTATTATTTTATTGTTTAGAGGTATGTGGAATAGAGAGTTGTCCCGCAAACCTCCGTTGAAAAGGGAGGTTCCTCTGACCAGACAAGAAAAAGAAAGAAGAAAGAAAAAATATTTATTCGTGCCTCACACAATCGTATAAACTAAAATTACACAATAAAAAAGGAAAGGTATAATCAGTGCGAGGCCAAAAAGGCACAGCATATGCTGCGTTCTTTAAAAATACTGGGTATTATGTCTGGTGAGCAACTGCCCAATAAATGATTTCGGGCTGTTCTGTATGTTCAGGATTAGTCCTTATGTGACGCCATAGATGTAGCTGCAATTGATTCTTTCAATTTCGTTCCCAGTTACATTCTATGGTTTTTCTCAAATGTCAAAACGGCTTTTTTATTTTTTAACGAGTTTAATAGCTCGATTATTGGCAGCTTTTTTAATAATAACTAACACTTTGCCAATTACTTCGTTCGTGAATTTTGTTTTTTCATGAAAACTATAACACCCCTTAAACCGTATTTTGAGGATATTTTGGACTGAACAATTTGTATGCTGCGGTCTTCTCACCCGATTATAATTTAGATCTCTTTAAAGCTAGAGTGAATAGCATACCATAGTTGGCCTTATAATGTTCCCACTGCTGGGGCTCTGGGTCTCAGGCTTCCTCTCTCTAGTAGAGGGAATGGGCCGTAATCCACCACGCGGGAATCTTAGTTTGAACGTCATGGTAACCCACCATGTCGCAATAGTTTTGGCTGTGCATTGATATATAAGTCAGTCAGTTTCTCCTTTTACAAATATAGATATTAGGGACTTAAATTTACCGTGAAACTTATTCCCAACGTTATATTGGGTAAGCAGAAAGGTCTCCTGTACTAGTAACATTTGCCAATTACTACAATTTATCTAATAAGCCCATAACATCCCATAGTTGGACAAAAGCCTCTTTTTCCCTCTTTTACACACGTATGTTTTCTGCCATTGCAGGGCAGACTCTCTGCTAAGAGGCAAGTTCACCTCTCCACCTTCGTCTTAGTATGCCGTAATGTCGCCTTGCGTTTATTGGGACCCAGTAAGTGGACCTTTTAGCCCACAGCTCATCTGACATGCAGCAGACATTTTTATTATTATACATCTAAATATTATATGAAAGGAGAAACTGACTAACAGACAGCAGTGGTGGCCGAGTGGTAACGGCCCCGACTTACGGGTTGTAGGTCGCGGATTCAAACCCAGCCAGGCGCATTACTTTGTGTAATTATTTCATCACCACTGCTCTCCAAATGGTGAAGGAAAACATTGTGAGGAAACCGGCATGTCCTAGAACCAAAAATTCGAAGACATGTGACATTCACCAACCCGCATTGGGCCCGCGTGGTGGATTATGGCCTATTCCATCTCCTAGGGAGAAGGCCTGAGTCCCAGCAGTGGAAACATTATAAGGCCGACTATGCTATGCTAGAAACTGACTGACGGATATATCAACGCACAGCCGAAATACAAAAAGTGAAATTTCGCACCAGAATTCCTTTTACAACACTAAGAGGGGATTCAGACTTTTAGTTCGAACTTTGTATGGAGAAACTTACTTCCACTAGTCAACCATTTGTTTTTTGTCACAAGTTTTTGTTTTAAGTGTATGTATAGTACAATTAGTTTTTTTTTTTCGTTGTGAAATCATCTAATGACATCTCCCGCCCTTGGGCTGAGCGGGAGGGCGTGTCAGACTTATACTAACTAAAACCCACTCCTATTCCTTCTTTGTCTTTGTTTGACGGCGAGCTGCCCAATGCTCGCCGTCCGCAAGCCCGCGCCTACGGTGGCTGTAAATCGGGATTGGAATCTCGGTGGCTGGGGCGCGAGGATTCCTTTTACAACGGAGCACAAAGAGAGGATTTAGACTTGTAATTCGAAGTTTGTATGGAGAAATTTACTTCCACTAGTCTACCATTTGTTTTTTGTTACAAGTATATGTATAGTATAATCAGTTAAGATTTTAATAAAAAAGTTGTGGTTTATAAGTAGTATATTGTAGTTATGGTCTATGAAATCCATAACTCATGATTACAGAGAAGATGGAAGGAAGGAAACCTAGGGGAACTAACCATATACTATAGTCTGATCAAGTGACTACCCCCCTTTTTCTATTTCAAGTTCTTACAGTCCATCCAAAGGTTGTCTGGTAGATATCGCTGTCAGTGATAAGACCGCCTTTGTACCCATAGATTTAAGTTAGTCTAAATGTTTCGTTACTATTTTGGTGTACAAGTGAAGCGGCAACTATAACACCACCAACTTCACAATCTAGACTAACAACTAGACTACAAGATCTCTGACGCACTACAACAGACTAAAAATCGTCACCAATAGAGGGAGATCGTCCAATAATGAAATTGAAAAACAAAACAGGGTATTCTCAATTATTACACTTCAGCTTTAATTATTATCTTTAATCCAAATCCAAGTAAATGTATGTCCACTCCAGCCAAAAAATCATATAAAGAAAGACTCCACACACAAATTCACAAAAAAAAAACATAAGAACACACAAATAAGCAATACTTACATAAACACAATAGCATCACAACACAGCACAGAACACACACATCACAAATTCTAAAACAGGACCCGAAAATCTAGAATAGCGGCTCGACGTGGTTCCTCAACACATGCTGAGCCGATTGTGAGGTCCGAAACTAACATGGCAGACACCACATCATGGGTATACATGCTATTCATAAAGCTGTCAAGTTTAGAAAGAATTTATGAGCACCGATATGTCCCCACCGGAAAGGGGGATCGATGAGCGGTGCCACAGATTGGTAGCGTTGGGGTGGCCCAAACGGTTCCATGCTAGTTCACACTTTGGAAGCCGTATGGCCTATTTATTTCTTCCTTTAATAGACGGATTTTGGGTCGTGTAAAGTGGTACAGAATGTGGATGAGGTTGGGGATAATTGATACTGTAGTTGGGGGTCGGGCTGCCGTGCGACAGGTTCGGAGTTCGATCCAGTATACACAAAGTAATTCTAGCTACAGCCTAAGGCAATGAGTGTACTTGAGAATATACAATAAGAATCTCCTTAGAAGTAGTTTGGATTTGATTACTTCAGAAAGGTCCAATATAAAATTACGAACGGAAATTTCTTGAGGAACAGTATCTTCAAGAAATCTTAGCACGGATAAAGATTGATAATTATAATCGTAATGTCTTCGTAAGAAAAATTAAAGCGTATATTTTCTTTCACAATTACCAAATAGAACTTAAAGTCGCCGCCATGTGTTTTTTACTTCCATTTTCCTCCACCATAATAAAACAAAAAAGAAACTGTTCTTCGCGTTGACAACCTCTAAAAAGTTGACTCTAGTTTATATGTAACTTTTTCCTCAAACAAAGCCTTAGGGATAGTGATGGCTCAGTGGTAGTGTCCCTGAACTACGAGTTTATACGTTTTGGGTTCAAACCCAGGCACCACTATTTTAAAAACGGTGAAGGAAAACATCGTGAGGAAACCGGCATGTCCTAGATCAAAAAATTCAAAGACATGTGACATCCACCAACCCGCACTGGGCCCGCGTGTTAAAGAGAAGGCCTGAGTCCCAGCCGTGGGAACATTATAAGGCAGATTTTACTTTTATCTGTATACATAAAAGGCAAAATTCTGTCTCTCACACTCACTCACCGACTTATCAACGCCAAGCCCAAACGGACAAGAAAGGATTTCTCAAAATTCGACCCAAAAGGGGATGAAATGGGGTCCAAAGATTGTATGTTTAACTAACATTTTTTTAAATTGTTGTTGTCCTGTGCGAGTCGCAAATAATTTTTTTTTTTTTCTTTCTTTCAAAATAAGTAGATACTTAGATCTTTATTCTATCAACATTTTATGATCACAGGTGAGTTATAAAAGCTCCATCTAAAGGCATTCAAATGTGAAAACCGCCAATTTTCGACTAGAGCGGTGTTGTAAGCCAAAGGACGATATTATGTTAACTTCTCGTTCACACCGAACCAACCATATACTAATACGTAGTGCGTTTTCACAGAATCTCGTTGGCCGATTATTGTGTGTAGGCGCGAGACACACAATGTTAGTTTTTTATTTTCCTATTTTCTTAAGTGTTTACATGTTTGTTTCTACATTGTGTGTATCTGTGTACGTGTGCCAAATAAAATATTTTTCTTTCTTTCTTTTTTACTACGCATAGCAAGCCTACTCTTTTGTTCAAAGTAACGCATTCTACTCTATAGCATACTGTCGGCTTGGTGAGAACGCATACTGAATTGAATTGGATTAAATTGGATTAAATTGGATTAAATTGGATTAAATTGGATTAAATTGGATTAAATTGGATTAAATTGGATTAAATTGGATTAAATTGGATTAAATTGAATTAAATTGAATTGAATTGGATTGAATTGAATTGGATTGAATTGGATTGATTCGGATTGAAATGGATACAATCGGATTGAATTGGATTGAAATGGATTGAATTAGATTGATTTGGGGTGAATTGAATTGAATTGGATTGAATTGGATTGGATTGGATTGAATTGGATTGAATTGGATTGAATTGGATTGAATTGGATTGAATTGGATTGAATTGGATTGAATTGGATTGAATTGGATTGGATTGAATTGGATTGGATTGGATTGGATTGGATTGGATTGGATTGAATTGGATTGAATTGGATTGGATTGAATTGAATTGGATTGAATTGAATTGAATTGGATTGAATTGGATTGAATTGGATTGAATTGGATTGAATTGGATTGAAATGGATTTAATTGGATTGAATTGAATTGGATTGAATTAAATTGAATTGAACTGAATATGATATTTGTGTGTAATGACAATGTTTGCAATATAAATAATTTAATAACTACGCTAGGAGCAGGTACTACGTCTGCCTGAAGTCTTAAGAATAGTAAAATTGTCTAGAATACAAATTAAGCATTTTATTATTATTGCAGACTGAGTCCACGTCCACACTGGGGCAGACAGTGAACATACTCATAATCGGCGGCAGACAATACATTTGGTGTGAACGATGCCTTAGAGTGATGTGATTTTCTGACTGGCATTTTCCGGTTGTGACCATGACCTACATACAGGAAGCATGGATTTTCCGAGATAAAAAATGTCTATGAGTAAACGGTACAGCGGCTTTGTATCAGTAAAAGGATATTAATAATCGGATGAGTGCTCTCACTCAAACGAATTGAGTGACAGGCATTTATATTGTACTAGCTGACCCGGCGAACTTCGTACCGCATAACAAACAGTCAATGAATAAAGTGTATTGATCTTCTTTTAGCTTAACTTATTGACCGAATGATTGAATGATTGAGATCAATATATTTGAAAGTTGCGGATATATATTTTTTTTAACTTGAATTTTTACGGTATTTTAATTCTTCATCATCATCATTATTATTATTTCAGCCGAAAGACGTCCACTGCTGGACATAGGCCTCCCCCAATGTCGCCACAATGAACGGTCCTGTGCGTCTCGCATCCATCGGATACCCGCAACCTTCACCAGGTCATCGGTCCACCTTGTTGTGGGCCTTCCAATACTGCGTCTTCCGGTACACGGTCGCCATTCTAGAACCTTTCGGCCCCAACGGCCATCTGTTCTGCGAGCAATGTGCCCTGCCCATTGCCACTTAAGTTTGGCGATTCTTCGTGCTATGTCGATAAGTTCAAATTAATAGTTTATTCGGGGCGAAGACAAATCTATTAAAGCAAAGATCTTTAAAATAGGTCCAGCCGTTTTTGAGTTATAAATGGTGGTAACTAACACGTCTTTATAAGTAGATATATTTCCACGCGGGTGAAGTCGTTGGCAGATGCTAGTATATTATATGAGCAAACTGACTGACTGACATATTAACGCACAGCTGAAACTACTGGGATTAGGAGCGTGAAATTTTGCACAAGGTTTCCTTTTAGCGAGCACGAAGAAAGGATTTTCCAAAATTTACTCCCTAAGGGGATGAAGTGGGGTGCCAAAGTTGTATGGAGGAACCTACATTCACGCGATGCAGAAGCTAGTATATAAATATATATAAAGTGTTAAAATTAAAATTAACTTTAAGATTTTCTTGGGGACATTGTACTCCTCATTATGAACGACTTTTACTATGGGACCAAACCTGACATAGCGAAAAAAAAATCAGCTGTTCCCTACGTTTATGTTCGCATACCTCGTCAAAATGTATGGAGCAGCTGTTTTTTTTTTTCGCTGTTTCAGATTCAGGCCCATAGTAAAAGTTGTTCATAATGAGAAGTACAATGTCCCCTGAAAATTCTTAAAGTTAATTTTTGAACACCTTATATATCAGTCACTTAAAGTTCCTAATGTTATAAACTATTGTCATGTAATATTACTTTATTCGTGTTATATTCATTCAATTCTATGTTATTTAGGTTAATTTGCTGCGCCCTAACAGTGTCATGTACCCATTAAGTAAAGAATTTGTTTTCTCTAAGTTATTCTGATTGGTTTAATTGTAATTGTTTGGTTTCAATTTTATGTTAAATTTTAATGAATAATTTAAATGTTTGCATGTATAATTTGAATGTTTATGTTTACTGTATTGTTACATGTATGATTAATTTTAATGTCTTTTTTTTGTTTTTTTTTTCGGTGGGAAAATCATCTTATGACATCCCCCGCGCTTGGGCGGGGCGGGAGCTAGTGTCTGACTTTTACTGACTAAAAACCCACTCCTGTTCCTTCGTTTCCTTTCGTATCGGGGCCGAGTCTTCCTTTTAGAATCAGACCCTTGGCCCCAGTTGGTTGCGACCCTGCTGGGCCCCTACAGTTGACAAGTATATTGCTATTCCTACAAATTTACAGTTTTCAGATTTTTTCTATTCTTGTGCTATAAGACCTTGCTTCATGCCAATTTTAGGATTCTAGGTGAACAGAAAGTACCTTGAAAGTACTATGAATTTTGATTCCCTTGAGAGTGTCGAAATTCACGTTTTAGCGACATAAACGGCCGTATGTATTTTTTTGTATACTCTCAAGTTTGATTTTTTCACAGCTTCCAGGAACCGCGATGAGCAGTGGTGGCCGAGTGGTAACGCCCCTGCCTCCCCTTCGACTTACGAGTTTTAGATCGCGGGTTCAAACCCGCGACCGATACCGACGGTAATTTATTTCATCACCACTGCTCTCAAAACGGTGAAGGAAAACATCGTGAGTTAACCGGCATGTCCTAGAACCAAAAATTCGAAAACATTCACCAACCCACCATGCAAGCCCAGTGGCTTGCATGGTGGATTATGACCCATTCCCTCTTCTAGAAAGGTGGCTTGAGTCCCAGTAGTGGGAACATTAAAAGGCTGATACCTCCACGCGACCCGAGATAAAGGGCCTTGATAGATAGACCAACAGACGGACGAACAACAAAGTGATCCTATAAGGTTTCGTTTTTTCGTTTTGAGGTGAGGAACCCTAAAAACAAAATCAATCAAAAAACCTAATAGAAACATTTTCAACTTCTACGAGGACGAAGACGCGGGCAAAAGCTAGTAAATAAATATTATTAATACGAGTGACTTTTCTGCAACTACATAGGAGGTACATTATAATTATGCAACAAATAAATAAATATTTTTTAAACAATTTAGCCTATTTGTATCTATTATATAGCATATGTATATTCGACTGACCTGTTGGTCTAGTGGTTAGTGACCCTGACTGCTATGCCAGAGGTCGTGGGTTCGATTCCCACCTAGGACAAATGTTTGTGTGATGAGCACGATCATTTGTTCTGTGTCTGGGTGTAATTTATCTATAATATGTATGTATTTAGAAATATATAAGTATGTTTATCAGTTGTCTAGTATCCATAACACAAGCTCTACTTAGCTTGGGACTAGACAGCGTTGTGTGATAGTTGTGAAATGTTATATTATTATTATATCTATGTATCTAAATATATATGAATAATACTGATATTGTCACACCAATAACAACCTTATTTCTTGTCCAGGCAGTTACTGTCCATTCCATGTTGCCTGGAAGAGATCGCTGAATTCTATAAGGCCACCCATTGTACAATAAGGTATATAATAAATAAACAATAACCCCTTTACAATGACTCTTCGGATAATCGTAAGTAAAATCTTCATATATCTCCGAAACGTGGTCGCTTACAATGGGCCTCATAAGAAAACTTAAAGTCACCCAAAGGGCAATGGAAAGGGCTATGCTCGGAGTTCCCTTACGTGATCGAATCAGGAATGAGGATATCCGCAGGAGAACCAAGGTTACCGACATAGCACGAAGAATCGCCAAACTTAAGTGGCAATGGGAAGGGCACATTGCTCGCATAACAAATGGTCAATGGAGCCGAAAGTTTCTGGTGTGGCGACCGCGTACTGGAAGACACACGTTGGACGGCTTCCCATAAGGTGGACCGATGGAGGTAGACATTTAACACTAAACATCTATTTATGATTTATCACTTTCTATACATTAATATATGCATATATATATACTTGTATATTTATTTATTTATTTAATTCCCATATAAAAAAAAAAAAACTGATATTTATCCGTATTTGCACTCTAAGGTTCAGTTGAAAACCAGCGTCAGGCAACTGCTGCGTAGTTGTCTGGCATTATGCTGAACTGAATTTTTAAGTTTAATTTTAGTTTGTGAATCAATTATTTGTTGATTAATGAATCATGGTGTGCCAAATAAACATATTTTATTTCTTTCTTTCTTTCGATGACTTGGTAAGGGATGCGGGAATCCGATGGATGCGAGACCCACAGGATCGTTCATTGTGACGAATCTTGGGGGAGGCCTATATCCAACAGTGGACGTCTTTCTGCTGAAATGATGATGGTGATGGTACGAAGGTACGATGGTACGAAGACACTATCGTGTACAAAACATCAGAGAATATCCTCACCAACTTAACCAAAACAAGAACGCAAAATACAAACATGAGTGATAATGGAAAAATTCTAAAATTTTTCTTCCCTCACAGGATCCGTTACTTAGAAATCGAGGGTCAAGGACGCATTACAACAAGGTAATCAACAAATATTAAATCTATCTGCAAGTTAATTCAATCAAACCAAAAACAAAACAACTCTACTTATTCATCCAAAGAAAATAACACAAATCCATTAAAAACTTTTCTTTCTAACCTTCTCCTATAGATTAAAACATCACCACCAATATTCATGGAACACATAATATACCAATTCATAAATATTCCCTTCTAACATCGTACGAACATTGCTCAAAGTTCATCAAACCATGATAGAAACAAATCAATGCAACAGGAAAAAACAGCAAGCTACCAAATAAACAATAGATTTCCCCAACAAAATAACTACACAGAAAAATAGCTAAGAAAACCACCTTTTTTCCTATATAAACTTAAGTTAAAATTTTATTAAGTTTAAGTGAAAAACTTACAGTTTTTAACTTCGTGTCGTCGGGGAGAGAGTTTCTATGGAGACGAGGGCACAGGTGTGTGGATTCCACCCTTATGGATAAAGGAGCGATGGCACACAGATTCCTGGATCGCGCATGCGTACCACAGGTGTCGTCCTGGCACCCCCTACTATCGGTGAATTTCGTTTTAATGACAAAGAAGATTTTTATTTGGTAACTACGTATTTTGATAAATTTTGAAACACGGCTTTTTTTTTCAGGTGGAAAAATCATCGAATGACAAATTTCGCTATTGGCTGGAGCGGGAGATAGTGTCAGACTTTTACTGACTAAAAACCCACTCTTGTTCCCTCGTTGCCTTCGTCCCAGGGCCCCGGGTTTCGTTTTCAACACGGCTTCAGAGTATTCAAAGTCTTATGTATTTTAATACCAATACAATATTTCCTTACAGCTACAACCCAGGTTACTTCTAGGCAAGGGTACTTCATCGTCGGCCACATCATCGCTTACCATCAGATGATCGTGGTCAAAAGTTGGCCTATCCATAATTAAAAAAAAACATATTGTAATTTGTATGTTTTGGTGTATGTACATACACCAAAACATACAAAAGGCGACCTCATAATAGTAAACTATTTCTCATGTGCCTTATATGGGGTTGATTATAATTATACGGTATGCTTCGAAAGTGTTACCGCAGCCACTTTCCAGGGCTGGGTAACTGAAGGGACACAGGTGGGTTTTAATCAGTAAAAGTCTGACACCCTCGCCCTCTCACTCAGAGCGGAAGAAGTAATTTGATGATTTCCCACATCAACAAAAAGTGTTCGATTAGAATAGAATAGAATATGTTCCATTGCCTTGCGTTCCCGTTCCCCGGGGTTCCCTTTCGGACTACCCATGGCCCCTGCTGGGTTCCTACGGTTTGCTGACATCTCTTCGAGGCGCGAGTGGAACTAGATACCGGACGGGCCGGAGGGCGAGCTATCCAAAAGAAGTTCAGACTAACTCCTATATCCCAACATACGTCCAGAAAATCGACGTCACCTCTAATCATCCAAATACCTTCATTAATCCCTTCAAACTGACTTGAAATATAAGGCTTTATGTTGTTAGTCAATTTAGAAAGATATAAAGGATTATTTCTGACTGAATGCGAACGCTATGGTGTACAACAGCCAATAGGTATTTAGATAAATAACAAAATTAATCAGCACTTAGATAATGTGGACACTATCTAACTTCGTTGTAGTATCCCTCGATAACTAAACATGATAAAACAAAAAATAAATTGCAGGTCAGTGTCAATAGGCATAAGTAGGTTGATTTCTGTCATTTATTTAATAATAGTAATAATAATATAATAGGTAGACCGGGACGTAACACATCGGATTAACGCAGGATGGATGAAATGATGACAGGTCACGCGAACAATTTGTGACCCACGGATGCCCCTCAAGTTGAAGGGTAAAATCTACAGGTCCATGATAAGGCCTGTCATACTGTATGGATCAAAATGATGGGCTGTGAAAAAGACGGATGAAAAAAGATTGCATGTAGCGGAGATGAGAATGTTAAGATGGATGTGGGGGAAGAGGAAGTTTGAAACTGGCGCCAGTGATTGAAAACTTGAAAGGAAATCGTTTGTCTTGGTATGGTCATGTGAAGAGGAGGGATGAAACGCATGTTACTAAAAGAGTTATGAGTTTACATGTGGATGGATGGACAGGGAGAGGGAGACCAAAGACAAGATAGAAGGATTGTGTGAAGAGTAATACGAAAGAAGTCATCTCGTCATGCTAACACTAACTTCTTTAGTGATAGCATAACGAGTGACAGGGCAGAATGGAAGAAAAAAACGTGTTGCGCCGACCCCAAATAACACGGGACAAGGGCAGGAAGATGATGATTGATACTAATTTTACTTAATTTGTAATGATAGGCATATGCCTATTATTATTATTGACATTATATAAAAGTTTACCTATTTTGATGATTCTCTGTGACATTTAGTGAAACTAATATTAATTTTAAATTTATTAATGATGTGAAAGTTTACGTTAAATGAAATCTGACTCATCATCATCATCATCATCTTCCTGCCCTTATCCCGTGTTATTTGGGGTCGGCGCAACACGTTTTTTTTTCTTCCACTCTGCCCTGTTACTCGTCATGCTATCACTAACTTCCTTTTCTTTCATATCACTCTTCACACAATCCATCCATCTTTTCTTTGGTCTCCCTCTTCCTCTCCATCCATCCAAATGAAATCTGACTATGTTAATTATATATTTTTATACGCCTTTGAGTAAAACATAAAGGATCTACTTATTTTTAACATCTCACACTCTGTTGTAATCTAACCTATGTATACAAATAAATTATTCTGATTCTTAGACATGATTTGCAATCCTATCGAATGGCTTCCATGAAAAAGTCATTCAAAATGGTTAGCTGAACTGAGAGGGTTGTATTTATTGATGATTTGAACGAATATATAGTACCGTAAATGTGTAACGTGTGGCCTTAGTACAGGCCATGGTCCGGAGCGAGGAGGAGTGGCAAGCGGTCGCCTCCTTGTGCGAAGCAATAATGCTAGCAAAGGAGGGCGAGGCAATTGCCCTCGCGTCCCAGCTATCGCCCCGGGTTTCCGATCCCGATTTCCGGCCACCGTAGGTGAGGGCTTGCGGATGGCGAGCAATAGGTAGCTCGCCGTCCGAACGTATGGTAACCGTCCGGACCGAGCCCAAACCATCGACGCGCAACGGCGCGTACTATTCCACGCGCGCCTCAGCAACCGTAGGGGCCTAGCAGGGTCGAAGACTACTGGGGCCAAGGGTGATGCGAAAGAGATCCCCGGG
The DNA here is from genome assembly GCA_949316375.1 of Mythimna vitellina. NCBI lineage: Eukaryota > Metazoa > Arthropoda > Insecta > Lepidoptera > Noctuidae > Mythimna > Mythimna vitellina. The sequence continues at coordinate 2,669,157 of OX438709.1, read as the reverse complement.
GCCCTGAAACAACGGAAAAGAAGGAACAGGAGTGGGGTTTTAGTCAGTAAAAGTCTGAAACGCCCGCTCGCTCCGCCCAAGAGCGGGGGATGTGTTTAGATGATTTTCTCAACCAAAAAAAGTGTAACGTGTGGAAAATAGTGTTAGGCCGCGTTCCCATTTTGTCGTGACGACAAATAATCGTATAGTTTTAAGTGTCGTGGCTTATAATATATTTAAATGAATGTGTTCACATATACAACGACACGATTAACTGTCGTCTACGAAGTATTTTACGGCGTCAACAAATTGTGATGACTGGGAACAGCTAGAACGACAGTCGTAAAGCGATAAAAAAAACTTCAAGGGACCGCAGATTTGAGTATATGGTTTAAATTTTCCCGCATTCCCGAGCTAAAGGGTCTTGACAGACCGACCGACAACAAAGTAATCTATAAGGGTTTGCTTTTTGAGTTACGGAACCCTAAAAAAAGTGAAGGAAGTGTGAGTATTCATTTGAAAGTCCTTCAGTTGCTCTTTCAAACGTTAACGCTGCCCTAGTAGGAACTGAGTTGATACTTTAATATATAATAATATTATAACCTAAACAGCCCATATCAACGACCCAATGTGGAATTCCTATCCCTTATCTCATGGTATCCTTATGAAGGCTCCCAGAGAAAATATCTTCTTCGTCACCTTATGGAAATATATCGTAAACCTATAGTAACGTAGATTACCTTCATACAGTATCAAAACACCTCATATTCTCCCTTAAAAAACTTATTTCGAACTCTACCTTGTTCAGAACAAGGTTGAAATTCACATGTCTGAAGTTAATATTAAAAGTTTAACGACACTTTCATTTTCAGGAACGGAGAGACGAACCAATTTGGACTTAGTTACATTATGATAAAGTTGAATTTCCTTTGGTGTTTTGTTGGTTGAATTCCGTAAATGTTTCCAATGACTGCAATTTGCTAGACGTCTTTGTTATGTACCTTTTGAATGGTATCATCCATTGCTTTAATTATTTACTTGGATTTAAACGGTTTCTAAGACCTTTCACTGTAAAGATTGAGGAATTTCCAAGAATGGCATGATTGAGTTGGGTGTTCAATCTTAAATATTTAAGAAATTCTCGAAAAAAAAAATCTATATACAAGGTAGATTCAAGGTCTTTAAGAGGAAAATTAAAGAGCACTTCCTTTCTCAATTGACATAGTATTAGTATATATTGTTATATATATTATATCTGTATGTATGTATATATATATATATATATATATATATATATTAGACGTATTTATGTATGTTTATGTTGTACACTGGATCCTACCCTCGATTGTGATCTCTTTCTGTCACTCAAAGGTTTGCTGGGAGAAAACTCATTGTTGAGTTAAGCTCGCCTTTGTACATAAATTGTCAAATCCATGTATTGTAGTTAAGTTTTGTGTGTACAATAAAGAATAAGAATAAGAATAGATTTATAGACAGAACAGTGGTGAGCAGAGAACTGGTGTGAGCAGTGGTGGCCGAGTGGTAACGGCCCCGACTTATAAGTTATGGGTCGCGGGTTTAAACCCAGCCAGGCGCATTACTTTGTGAAATTTATTTCATCACCACTGCTCTCAAAACGGTGAAAGAAAACATTGTGAGGAAACCGGCAGGTCGTAGAACGAAAAATTCGGAGACATGTGACATCCACCAAGCCGCACTGGGCCCGGTGGATTACGGCCCATTCCCTTTCCTAGAGAGGAGGCCTGAGTCCCAACAGTGGGAACATTATAAGGCCGACTAAGCTATAGACAGACCCCGACAAACTAAAAGGTCGATAAAGGAGAAAGAAAATAGGCAGCAAAATAATATTTTTGAAAAAAAAATACAGCTGACTTTCAGTAAAAAATAAAAAACCCAAAAAACGCAAAATAACTTTAAATTTGGAGAATCATGTCAAAAAAACAGCAATGTATTATCCTATGTAAAGATAGAATGTGTGCTTGCATCTATACATGTAAATCAGCGACATAAATATGACAGCGGAGGCTTAGTAATAGGTTTCCGTGGGCACCTTTTGGATACAGAACCCAAAAAGTCTCATAGATTTTTTACAAAGACCCCTTTACGATATGCTCTATGCTCGGAAACCCAGAGAGATAATTATGCATTGTATCTAGTTAACTAGCGTGTGGAAAAGATCATCAAATCATTAATCAATTTTGAACAAGCTCACAGGTCGCATTTTATACCGCACTCATATTTGTAATAGTCGTTTTCGATAAAGAGTGGCATTATGAAATTATTATTAGTGGGTTTTATATCTGCTATACTTATATTGATAAACAGTACGTATCACACTTATTAATTTCTAACTCCTTCGACAGAGAAAGCTACAAATCCTGGGCCTTTATTTCATTTTGTTAAGAAAAACAAAAAAAAATACAAAATTTCTTACATCTAATTACATTTTAAAATAGGCTGTAAAATAGGCTGACGTAGCAAAATGACACTGTAAAATTTCAACAATAGCATAGCATAGTCGGCCTTATAATGTTCCCATTGTTGGGACTCAGGCCTCCTCTCTAAGAAAGGGAATGGGCCCTAATCCACCACGCGGGCCCAGTGTGGGTTGGTGGATGTCACATATCTTCGAATTTTTGGTTCCAGGACATGCCAGTTTCCTCACGATGTTTTCCTTCACCGCTTTAAGAGCAGTGGTGATGTAATAAATGACAAAAAGTAATGAATGCGTCTGGCTGGGTTTGAACCCACGACCTACAACTCGTAAGTCAGGGCCATTACCACTCGGCCACCACTGCTCGTTTTTTTTTTCATTTCAACAATCCTTTTCTTAAATTCTTTATGATTTAAGGCAAATATATCATCTTTTTCAGTGTTTATTATAGATTTTCCAATAGCTATGTGTATTTGGGCACGCCATAATTATGGCGGTAAGTTCCCTTTTTGAGGAGTGGCTGGAAAGGCAACCCGGCGTCCTTACCGTCCGCATGACGCAGGTCCTCACTGGACATGCTAAGTTTGGGAGGTTCCGGTAATCGTCCGGACCGAGCCCAGGTCGTCGACGGCGCGTAATGTTCCACGCGCGCCTTAAGGAAATGTCAGCAACCGTAGGGGCCCAGCAGTGTCGAAGCCTACTGGAGCCATGGAACAAGGGCTAAGAAGGAACAGGATTGGGTTTTTAGTCAAAGTCTGACACGCGCTCTCGCACCACCCAAAAGCGGGGCATGTCATTAGATGATTTTCCCACCCAAAAAAAAAAAATTGGTTTGTGTGTTACATCGTTGGATATTTCCAAATCTTAGTCTATTTAGGCTACCACGTTTTGGAGCCATATTTCATAATTGGCAACACGCACTGATCACAGACTTTCGTCTTGAGACACTGGTGTGTTAGGCGAGAGGATTCCCTACAGCTTCCTGAACGCTTCCCAGCCGTGTCTACGGTTGACCTCTTTCTCAAAATTATATCTACCCATCTCTACTGTCTGTCCGAGGTAAATGTAATCGTCCACAATTTCGAGTGTAGAGTCTCTGATCTTGATAGGAGTGGGTGCTACATGTCTGTTTATCAAGACTTTGGTTTTGTCCATGTTCATTTGAAGACCCACTCTTTATGAAACTCTTCTGTTCATGACACTGTGGTATATTGTAACGTTTAACTAAAAAACAATATTTCAGTTTCAGAGTACCACGTTACTGATGGTCAGTTTTTTTCTAATGTGACCAGACATTTCGTGCCAATCAAGTTTGATACTATTAACCGTGGCATGTGGAACGCCACAGATTGCTTAAGCAAGCTGCTCAATTGCTGGGAACTTGTCAAGTTGGTTTATTTTATTTATATTATTTATTGTTATTAGCTCTTTGAAATAATATGAAATGAAGATATCCGCAGGAGAACCAAGGTTCACGGACATAGCCCAAAGAATCGCCAAACTTAAGTGGCCTTGGGTGGGGCACATTGCTCGTAGAACTGATGGTCGATGAGTACGAAAGGTTCTGGAATGGCGACCACGTACCGGAAGACGCAGCGTTGAAAGGCCTCCCACAAGGTGGACCGATGACCTAGTGAGGGTCGCGGGAATCAGATGGATGCGAGACGCACAGGACCGGTCATTTTGGCGACATTGGGGGAGGCCTATGTCAAAAATGAACGTCTTTCGGCTGAAATGATGGTGATGATTAGCTCTTTTAATGCACACATGAGCACCGGGGGTGCCAAGGGATACACTAACACCCCTCTGGCTTTCAATTTAATATACATGGAATTTTGGAGGTATACGGAACAAAGTGTACAGTCCCACAAACCTCCGTTGAAAAGGGACTAACTTTTAACTGTAACTTTATCATAAATTGTAGAAAGAATTTCATGATGAGAGATCACGAGAGAAAGGTATCTGGTACAACAACATCCAACCTGAACCATTAACAATTCCTTGGATAGATAATTATGCACTTAATAGAAAAGATATCGTTACTGCAATGAGGCCTCGATCTGGTCACATCCCATCGAGGAAGTTTACGTTCCTTATGGATATCACATCTTCACCTAATTGCCAAAAATGCAGATTAATCGAGAACGTACATCATATTCTGGTGGAATGCGAGCGGGGCGAACGCCTCAGGAGAAATCTATTTAGCACTCCAACTATTTTTGAAATCTTTATTTCCAACAGAATCTTAGCTAAGCCTATGTCAGTCGAGGCAAGAGTTCTATAAAAAATATATATCAAAATCATTTAAAATAACTTACAATACAAAATTTGGCTATGATGGAGCGACACAAGTCAATATTGTCACAAAGCTCCTTTATAAAAAATTAAGAAAAAGAGAAGACCCTCCGACCAGATGGATTTTTTATCTGATCTGGACAACTGGCCTGTTGTATACAGGGTTATTTGTAAAACACTAACAACATTGCAGGACTGTATTACTAACATCATAAACAACAACTTTTGTTCTATGACTTTTAACAAAACTTAATTCATTTACCAAAAACAAACCTTCAAGATTTCCTTGTTCTATCTAACACATTTCAACTCTGTATTTTGCTATACCTACCTACGTCTGTATGACATGACGCAAGCACATCAAGAACCTCCGCCGCCCGATCCCCACTTCCCTCCGCTAATGTACTATCGTTCGCTTCGCATAGACTTCGTAATATTTTGAACGTTCAATTTAAGAAAATATATTTTTGTATGAAAATCTAAAATATAATAAAAAAAAATAAAGTCTAGAATTTTGATCAGCTAATGGTCTCCGGCGGGATCTCATAGCGAAATGGCGACAGCTACTCACGCGGCCCAGTGCTGGGCACGCTACAATTATAGCGGTAAGTCCCCTCTTTGAGGCGTGGTTGGCAAGACCTCCGCATGACGCTGGTTCTCACTGAACACGGTAAGTTCGGGAAGTTCCTGTAACGGATTCGTGCGGAAGCGACGCCCGGGTGTCGCCACTATCTAGACCGCCCGGAGGACACGGTGGAGTGCCCCGCTTGGGCAGAGCAACGCCGTGTCCTCGTGGGGGTGATCGGTGGCGGCGATCTCTCGCGCCGGGCCTTGGTACAGGCCATGGTCCAGAGCGAGGAGGAGTGGCAGGCGGTCGCCTCTTTCTGCGAAGCAGTAATGCCAGCAAAGTAGGCGGCCGATTGCGCGAGGCAACGGTAGGCGGTAACACCGTAGGCGCGGGCTTACGAACGGCGAGCAATGGGTGGCTCGCCGTCTAACCGTCTGGTAACCGTCTGGATCGAGCCCAAGTCGTCGATGGCGCGTACTGTTCCACGCGCGCCTCAAGGAGATGTCAGCAAATCGGAGCCTACTGGGGCCACAAATAGTGTGAAAGTGAAACCTGGGGCCCAGGGACGAAGGCAAAGAAGGAACAGGAGTGGGTTTTTAGTCAGTAAAAGTTTGACACTATCTCGCGCTCCGGCCAAGAGCGGGATTTGTCATAAGATGATTTTACAAACGAAAAAAAAAATCTGCTAATGGTCACTTTACTATGAAGTCGTCAAAGAAAGTTGTGCACAAAAGCGGACTCCTCAAGAAGAAACCCTTTCCAGAGACCGTATTTTGTGTGGCAGTAAACATACTATTCCAGACTACACAAGTTCATTATGATGTAGGCGTTAGGTATTCACTTCACAACAAGCCGTAAGGCAGTTTTTAGAGCAGTGTTGCCCACGCAGCTGCCGACAGAGAAAGGGGGACTGCGTTTGTGCTATTGCCACTTTTAACTGCTGGGCTCGCACGAACTTAGCACAGACTCTGTCAAGCGGTGTGACGTATCCGCTAACATCTCGTTATCAAGCTGCTTCCGTACTATTGACTTCACTGACAACTATTATAACCACCCGTTTCTGTTACACCCTGTATAACGAGATTATTATTTTTATCTCAACAGCTGAGCGTATGGTTGTGGGTTCAATTCCTAAGTCGGGCAAAAAGTGCTAATGAGGTTTTTCATTAATAAATTACTACGTAGTAGCACAACACAAAGTTTGGCAGATAGTGGTGTAACACCTCTGAGCCTCGAAAAAAATGTAAAGCCTTTAGTCCTGTATCTGATCTCTCTCCGGATTACTGTCCCATAGGACTATGAAAATAAAAGAACGCACTTGTGCAGTATATATCTCCTGCGTACTTGATCTGTCGAGATTGGCCACTGAGATCGAAATTCGGTCGAAAGAATGATTATTATTTCTTTATTTTTGCAGAACTGACATTCTGTGCTCGTACACAAAGTATAAGACAACTATATGTGGTTTCTGGAGGGACGATTGCCACGATTTCTACGGAAGACTTGAAAGTAAGTTGGATTTTTTTATCGATTTAAACTAGATGGCGGTCAAGCGCGAACCTACACAGAATAAAAAAAAAAAAAAAAAAGTTGTCGCTTATCCAAGGGAATGGTGAGGTAAACCGAGACGTAACACTTCGGATCAACTCAGGATATATGAAATGGCGATAGGTCACAGAAACAACATGTGACCCACAGATGCCTCTCAAGTTGAAGGGTAAAATCTACAAAGGCTATAGTATATGACATATACAGTATACTGTATGGATCAGAATGTTGGGCTGTGAAAAAGACGGGTGAAAAAAAGATTGCATGTAGCAGAGATGAGAATATTGAGATGGATGTGAGGTGTGACGGGATTGGATAAAGTGAGAAATAAATATATTAGAGGAAGTTTGAAAGTGGGGCCGGTCACCGAAAAGTTGAAAGGGAATCGTTTATCTTAGTATGAGCAGGTAAAGAGGAGGAATAAAACGTATGTTACTAAAATAATTATGAGTATACATGTGGATGGTTAGAGAGGGAGAGGGAGGCTAAAGAAAAGTTGGATGGATTGTGTCAGAAGTGATATAAAATAATTGGGAGGGAGCGAAAGTGACTTCAAATAAAACGGGACAAGGGCAGGAAGATGATGTAAAATACTGATTGGGCACTAAAACAGGCGCTTCTGGGTGGTTTAAAAAAATTAACCACGAAGGAAATCGAGGGATCTGTGTTTGCTCGCTCACTAGACCCTGCCATCCCTTTCTAACCTACAGGGTACCCCAAGCCCCTAATAATTGTAAAAAGTCCATTAATCGGTGATTCTTTGAAACCTAGAGGACGTCTCATTCATCTGGCCTAGTTTTCGTACCTATCTACTTTGTGTCATAAGCCACTGGGAGCAAATCAGTGCCTTTAAAACATTTATTTATTTATTAAACTTCATGCAACATAATGTACAAATGCGGACTTAACGCAAACTAAAAAAAAAACTAATATTGCATAATTATTAGTTTTATAAAAATATCAAAATGTACAGAAAAAATAGGCCAGATGAATGAGACAATTTCTCGACTTCAAAGAATCACCCTTTATGAATTCAAGTATAGGAAAAATGATAAAAAATAACTGTTTTACATGATTGTATTTTTTCAGATACATATGGAGGAGAATATACCTTGTTTGAAGGTTTTTGTTTTAGCAATGGTTACCAAACATGGACCAAGTAAAATTGTATGAACTGTATTAATTATATGCATTTATAATAATTAGGTCTGTTTTATTTATTACTAGCCGACCCGACGAACTTCTTACCGCCTAATAGTAAGGATAACGCCATCTACTGGCATTACCAGATCAGCATAATTAATTTCAAAATTACATTTTAATTAGAGATGGCGTTGTATGCGGATTATTTTTTTTCGTAAAATTTTCTTTATTTTCTCACCGTTTAAACCTTCTCTGGACTACCACGAATATTTCAAGACCAAAATTAGCCATATAGGTCCAGCCGTTTTCGAGTTTTAGCGAGACACATCGAGTAACCAGCGAGAATGGCTTATTACTTCATCTAACGCAATCCAACGCGATGTTTGACCAAAAGGTAACGCAAAAAAATTAAATTATTTTTTTTTTTTGAAACCCCCGACAAAAAATTAAAGTAAAAAATAAGTTAATAAATTACTCTTTCAGCCTTTAAAAGAATCTATAAATATTTTAAAGATGAGCGTCACTGACTCGGGACCGATCTTCAAAAATTATAGCTAAGAACCATCTCGATTAGGTCAGCTTTCAAACAAAAAAAACCGCATCAAAATCGGTCCATTCGTTTGGGAGCTACGATGCAACGGACCGACACACAAACACAGACACACCCCTCTATTCCGTCAGGGGGTTAAAAAAGAGAGATAACACCTGAAAACTCTGTTAGCATTCGGTAATTCCGTGATTTAAACGAATATTTCACAAAATTTGTTCCAGGAAATACGTGTTTTTTTTTAACCCTTAAAAGTTTTTGAAAACAATTGTCGTCATTCAGAATCTTGATTAAATTTGCAAGGCTTCTATAGTCATACTTTTTTGACTTTTTAAATTTTTGAGTAAATTATGAAGTGTTAAAGTTCATGCAAAATAACAGATTTTCAGAGGTCTTTACTGGATTAGTATTACACAAATTTATAAATTGATTTCAATAGAAGCCTAGATAATATCCACGAGACACTATGTCTCCAAAATATCTAATGAAAAATGTGTAATAACGTCATAATCGCGTAAGAGCGTTTGTATAAAAAACAGTGAAAATGTATGTCGAGATGGATGCCCTTAAGTCTTATTATCTACTCACTGTCACCGGAAAAATGTCCCTTTTCAAAATAGAGTCATAAAAAATAGTGTTTTAAGTAGGGTTTGCCTGTTCCAGTTATCAGCTGTCGTTACTTTTGATTGAGGCGGGTTTCGGTACGTGTCCGGAATGACAGGAAGAGACAGCTTGCCAGAATTAGTTGGTGAAGAGTTTCGAAAAGCACTTTATGTAGCTTTTTATGTTGCTACTGGACTTGTTTGACATAAATGAGCATGGCAGTTGAGAGTTTATCATGCTTATTCAAATGTCTCACTGATGGTGGCGCGGGTGTTGGATCATTCGGTTCCCTTCAAAATGGTTGAGCTGCGTTGTGCTAATATTAGCGTCATGTCCGTGAACGGGCGCTGTCAGTTGAGGCTGGTCATCTCTTAGCTGCAAGTTGCTATTTTAATATCTATATTTAGTTTTTATTTTTATTTACATTGTCTCACATGATAGCGACAAGAAACATGTAACAGAGATATTTGTAATTTACAAAACATGATTGAAAAGAGTGTCCATGGAGTTTCTTGCACATTCTTCTCCATAGATATTTACGCTTTGGAATGTGCAATTAGCATCATTTATTTTTATTTTTCTGACTGACTGACTTCTTGACATTTCAAAAGTGCCTGTAAATGGTTTATTTGAAATAAATGCTTTTTTGATTTTGATTTTTTTGCACGGTTAGTTTCGCCTGACATAAAAAATAGATTTGTGTAGTTAAGAGGGTCCTTTTTCACTCGCCTATCGTCAACATTGAGCATGGTTTAAAAGCTTGTTGCTTCATCTAACGCAATCCAACGCAATGCTTGATGAAGATGCAATGCAAATGAAGAGAGATAACGCCTAACAACTCTGTTGGCATTCGGTAATTGCGTGATTTACTCAAATATATCATATAACTTGTTCCAGGAAAATCGTTTTTTTTTTTTAAACCCTTAAATTTTTTCATTTTTTTTTTTTGTCGTTCAAAATCTCGATTAAATGTGCAAGGCAATTCTGTTGATGTACTTTTTAAAGTTCCGAACCTCAAAAGGAAAAAACGGAACCCTTATTGAATCACTTTGTTGTCTGTCAAAACCCTTTAACTCGGGAACGCATGAAGGTATCGAGTTGAAATAAACATCATAAACTCAGGTCTGCGGTTCCTTGAAGCTGTGAAAAAATTAAACTTCATAGTTAACGAAAAAAAAAGATACGTCCGTTTAAGTCGCAAAAAACGTGTATTTCGACACTCTCAAGGGAATCAAAATTCATAGGGTACTTCCCGTTGACCTAGAATCTTAAAATTTGGCACGAAGCAAGGTCCCATGATACAAGTATAGGAAAAAATCTGAAAACTGAAAATTTGTTATTACGTTACAAAAAAAAACATTTTTGTGATTCGAAAAAATCTATTCGGGAATTAACCTTTTGAGTAGCATAATTAGAGACACAATAGAAAGACAGGGGAAAGAGGGGTTTAATGAATTAAACAGTTTTCATAGGTATGTTTGTACGGAACCCTTAGTGCACGAGTCCGACTCGCATTTGCCCGGTTTTTTTTGTTTAAAAAATGTAACAGTCGTATCTGTAACATTTTTTTGACGTGGGTTTTCATTTGTAGGTATATTACGTAATGGAATATTTTTTCTCTCAAATTAAGGTTTAATTTGAGAGGAGAAATATTTCATTACGTCTAGATTTTCAGTTGCAACTCAATAAAGTTTCTCGAAAATTAAAAAAAAAATACATTGATCGTCTTTATGTAAAAAAAATTATGTTTATTTTCAAATTAATGACCATTTTCTGATGTGGTTTTGATGCTGATTCACTCAGGATATCTAAAATAGTTATGATATATTACTAATTTAGTTTAACCTTATGGCAATGAGCAGAGTACATTGTTCGCAGAACAGATGGTCATTGGGACCGAAAGGTTCTAGAGTGGGGACCGAAAGTTCTGGAGAGGCGACCGCGCACCAGAAGATGCAACTTTGGAAGGTTTCTTACAAGGTGAAACGATAACCTGGTAAGGGTTGCGGGAATCCGATGGATGCAAGACATGACTGTTCATAGTGGCGACATTTGGGGAAGCCTATGTCCAACAGTGCACGTCTTTCAGCTGAAATGATGATGATGATTTTAGTTTATTTTAGGATATTTTTTAGCACGTATATTCTAGTGAATACGAGCCAAAAATGTAAAAATAGTCCGCCGATGAATTTTAACAACGTTATAAGTACGTGTGTTTTTTTAGGTCAAAATTTTCAAAAATGGTACGTGATCTGACTGTACATCTTTGACTGTCTTTACGAATAGTCAGAAGCATAGAAGTAAGAAAAACTGATACCTATATTGCCATTCGGGAAGTTGTTGCACCGGATTCGTGCGGAAGAAACGCCGGGGTGTTACCATTGTGTGGACCGCCCGGAGGACACGGTGGAGCACACGGTGGAGGTGTGTCCCGCTGTGGAGGTGTGTCCCGCTTGGGCAGAGCAACGCCGTGTCCTCGTGGGGACGATCGGCGGCGGCGATCTCTCGCGCCGGGCCTTGGTACAGGCCATGGTCATGCTTGGTACAGGAGTGGCAGGCTGTCGCCTCCTTCTGCGAAGCAATAATGCTAGCAAAGGAGGTGGACGATCGCGTGAGGCAACGGTTCTCACGTCCCAACCGCCACCGGGATTCCGATCCTGATTTCCGGCCACTGTGGGCGTGGGCTAGTTCGCCGTCCGACCATCCGGTAACCATCCGGACCGAGCACAAATCGTCGACGTCGATCTCAAGGAGATGTCAGCAACTGTAGAGGCTCAGCAGGGTCGAAGCCTACTGGGGCCGATGGTCTGATTCTGAACGATGGAACAGGAGTGGGTTTTTAGTCAGTAAAAGTCTGACACTATCTCCCGCTACGCCCAAGAGCGGGATTTGTCATGATGATAATCCCAAATAAAATAAGAAACAACTGTCTTGCCAAAGACGCAGGATCACGACAGATAGGCAGTAATCCCTATAAAATACAGTTATTAAGGTGAAATCAGTTACACTGTTAGTCGATACCAACATAGTAAGCAAAAGGCGAGAGAAGACAGATACTATACCACTATACCTTCATAAAAATAGTGAAAACGGTAGGGTGTGTCATGCCCTTATCTGCTACTGTTACTTTTGATTGAGGCGGGTGTGGGCAAGGGTTGCCACCTTTTTGGGAGATATATTGTGTTTTTTTTTATCATAAAAAATACATAGTAGGACTGAAACAATTTGCCAGCTGCTATCTTCACGTCTGATTATAGTTAGTAGATTATAGAAGAGAGCCGTGGTGGCCGAGTGGTAACGGTCCCGACTTACTTACTTATCATGCCCTATGGAGTTTTTTTCATCGACTTTTTATTGTTTTCTGAAAATAAGATCCAAATTTTTCATTCAAATACAAATTAAAAAAATATATAAGGCGTAGACTGAATTTTAATTTTATTTAGATGTTTATTGTATTGAGTATGCATACACTGAATGAACCAAACACCCTGTATAATAGGTATCGTACGGGTGGCAACCCTGGTCTCGATGTGTGTCCGGAATGTCCGGACGGGACAGAGAGCCAGGATTAGTTTGTGGAAAAATATCTATGTAGTTGGTTTAAGTACATAATAGGTTACCTATGAAATTACCGTTTTTTAAAAAGAGTTGCTTTGAAGTGTTATTATTTTTAGAACTGTATATTAAAGGTACGATATTCTTATATATATTTATTGGTTTCTTTGTGTTTTGTTTTTTCTGTAAGATCACTGTACTTATAAACATTTTTGTATGAAATCTAAGAAAACTCGCATTATTTTGTAATATGGCATTATTATATAAATGATGTATACGGGCTTAAAACTGCTAATGAACGGGATGTTTATTTTTGTTTCAATCACTTTTAAGTGGGAAATTTTATCTCACGAATAAACTTTTCTTCTGAGGGCGGCTATAAGACAAAATTTCCAAAACGAAAGCTATTAAACCAAGAACACAGAGTTTTTTTTTTGTTAGAAAAAAGTCTCGTTTCCTGATAGCTACAGCCTGGGGATCTTTAAGGCCCTAGCGCCCGAGCAGTGCCATAAAACAGTGACCTTCTGAAGTCTCTCCTTGGTAACGGCTAGGTCAATAGGTTTGAAAAAAAAAAATGTTTATAATAAACTCATGCCCAACATTATAATTATACGATTTTTTCGTATGACTAATACTTATGCCAAAAACAAATTTTTACCGACATATTTTTTCACTTGTTTCCCCTACTCCTTTCAAACGGCTTTGATGTTTCGAAATATGTTTACACAAAAAAAATGCTGGCTAATTATTCTTCAGAATGTACATAGTATTTTTTTTTATTCTTGACCGCTATCTCACCTGGAAAGCGTCGATGCTGCCGACGATGGAACTCGCTTACCTAGAAGTAGCTATCAGTATATTAGTATATTTAAATCAATCAATATTTCGCAAAGAAAATGGATTTAAAGGTCAGCGGGGCTCTATCCGGGTGCAGCTGGAATTAAACGCACACATTCTCGTATGTGTTTATTTAACTCCAGCTAGATGATCAAGGGACTATACGCCTTAAGTCAAGAGTGAATAGCCTAGGTTACTTCACCATCATTGATTGCAACAGTGTTTATCATCCGGTGGGATCGCAGTCAAGCACTAGAAACTTCTAGGCAAGCGCTCTTCATCGTCGACCACATCGTCGCTTTCCATCAGGTGAGAAAGTGGTCAAGCGCGAGCCTGTCTACTTTTTTTTTTAAAGAGTAACCATGGAGTTTCTTGCCGGTTCTTTTCCATAGGAAACGACCAATTTGGAACCGTGCACTAGCTTCAGACGTTTTATAAGTGCCCATGTAGGTCTATGTGAAATAAAAACTTTTAACTTTGACTTTAAATGAAAAGAAAATTGTGACCAAATATCAAAGAGCTGTTTTACGAGTTTGACGCGGACGAAGTCGCGGGCCAGTAGAATTACTTACCTATCTTTAAATTCGAAGATTAACAATATTACAATGGCCCATCTTCAAAAGGAAAGGATTCAATATTAAAAATCGCGAAGAAAATTCCTTCGTTCCTTTCCGCAATGTTGTTCAATGAATTGGCAATTCCGAAACATGGGCCCTTGAATCAGGAAATAGAAATTGTTTAAGAACTGTTTACAATTATTGTAGGTCCCTTCACCGCCTGACTACTGAGTGAAATCATAGTTGTAGGGACACATCGTGTGACAGGAAATATGATCGTGTGACGTATAGAAAAGAAAGAAAAATAATTTATTTGGTACAGCACAAGGCACAAAAATAATATTAGATAACACTAAACACTATAAAATGAAACAAAAATATATAAAAAAACAGTAGCAAAAAGATATAGTTGCGTGCCTCACGGCTGCACCATAAATGCCATAATGTCCAGTTCAGCATAAATGCCAGGCAACTAGTGCCTGACGCTGGTTTTCAACTGAACGTATGCTAAAGGTATGATGTATGCATATATATAGCGACGGCTGCCCTCCCTCTAATAAGTTCAGCAGTCGTGAATATACGGTCTTACCAGAACGACGTCTTTTCCTTTAATGACTCAGTAAATACTCTTATACTAACCCTAAAGTGGTGACCCCGACGTGATGCGGTATTTTTCCAAAGATTCATCGTGGCCTTCTATCATATAGTCATTCATGCACTCATCAGAAAACACAACAGCCCTCCATTAAGTGTTCCGTGGTAAATTATTACTGGGTTTGTCAGTGGGCGTCCAAAAATGGGACTGTTGGCTGAAATAGCCAACAGTCAAGTTGAACTTTGTCCCTGTGTTGGATACTCTACTTTTAACACCTGCTGTAAGATAATAAAAAGAAATACTCGTATATTGCAATCAATTATGAATGTTAGAAAAATTACATGTTTTGAGATTTGAAACAAATAAAATTCACAACTAAATAGAACTATATTTTTAATTTTCTTTTCCCGCTCTTTCATTACTTTTAGAGGCCAATTTGATGACACTTAATTTTTTTTTTTCAAATGGCTTTGACCACCTAAATTCATGACACATTATTCTCTAGGGAACGCCCATACTACGTAAGATCCCAAGGTACAGAATGACTTGCTTTAGATAAGAGGTTATATCACATATAAAAGGGCATTATCGAGCAGGTGGTGTAAACTTTTTATACCACCTGTTACACAAGACGCCTCAAGGAGATGACAGCAACTGTAGGGGCCCAGCAGGGTCGAAGCCTACTGGGGAGTCAGTAAAAGTCTGACACTATCTCCCGCCCCGCCCTAGAGTGAGATTTATCATTAGACGATTTTCACAAATAAAAAAAAAACCTCTTACACATCTTATACCCTTTTCCTTGGTATGGTCAATTTTCATCCCAATCCGTTCAGCCTTTTGAACATAAAGAAAAAAGTAGAATTAGGTACACATACACACAAACTTTTGTCTTTATAACATATATTAGTGTAATGTATTTAGGTACAGACAGAGTCATCAATTGGTTGCCTCTTTTCCGAGGTGATAATGTGAGAGGGGTATCCCTCCCCCCCCTCAGTTTGAAAGTGGCGCCAGTGACTGAAAAGTTGAAGGGGAATCGTTTGTCTTGGTATGGTCATGTAAAGAGGAGAGATGAAACACATACTAAAAGAGTTATGAGTATACATGTGGATGGGTGGAAAAGGAGAGGGAGGCCAAAGAAAAGATAGATGGATTGTGTGAACAGTGATATGAAATAAAAGGAAGTTAGTGATAGTATGACGGTTGACAGGATAGAATGGAAGAAAAAAACGTGTTGCGCCGACCCCAAATAAGATGGGACAAGGGCAGGAAGATGATGATGAATGTGAGTGGGGTACCCAATTGATGCAGCCGTCTGTACGACTGTCAATCAACAGCCTAAGTTTACCAATAAAATAATTAATGAATCTTGACAGTTCCCTTCACGCCTATATCATGATAGCTCCCTGCTCGGCCCCCAAATATTCAAGTTCGACCAGTATCGATCTTATGACCTACTTTCTGCTGCATCCCGCCCATGGGTTAAGGGGAAGCGATAGTAAACGTTTATTATAATAGACTAAGAGTTATATACACCATTAATTAATAATTAGTACAAATACTTAAAGGGCTTATTATAAAAGGTCTTGTTATTATTTAAGTAAAGTGTCAATAAATAATATTAATAAACAGCAAAATTATTAGCGTTTGTTTATATCCCGAAATTTCACTCAATTTATGGAAATATTGTACAAGCTATTAATTATGAATGAATAGATGACGATCAAAATGGAAAGACACTCCGTGTAGTATTTTGTAGTAGCAATTTTTATGAATGATTGATTCTATTATGTATTTACCAATTATTACAAATTTTTGTGAACAATTTGTGGATTTCGTTTTTTTTTACTTTTGACTACAAAAATATGATCAGTATCGTATATGGATAGAGCCCAATTTTTTTTTGTACTAATTAAAAAATAGGGGTACATAAGTCGCATCCAGCTGGATAAATTAGCCAGGTAATTGGATGCCTAGGCCGTTCATTAAACGTCAACTAAATAGCTGAAGGACAACTAGCCAAGTGATTTAGCGTTACAGTAATTGAGCAAATTTGACATATAAATCAAGTATCTCTTTTTAACATTATAATCACGCCTGAAATAAAGAAGTTGCGACAGGTCACGGAAACAACTTGTGACCCACGGATGCCCCTCAAGTTGAAGGGTAAAATCTACAAGTCCTTGATAAGGCCTGTCACACTGTATGGATCAGAATGTTGGCCTGTGAAAAAGACGGATGAAAAAAGATTGCACGTAGCGGAGATGAGAATGTTAAGATGAATGTGTGGTGTGAAGAGAATGGATAAAGTGAGAAATAAATATATAAGGGGAAGTTTAAAAGTGGCGCCAGTGACTGAAACGTTGAAAGGGAATCGCTTGTCTTGGTATGGTCATGTAAAGGGGAGGGATGAAACGTATGTTACTAAAAGAGTTATGAGTTTACATGTGGATGAACGGAGAGGGAGAGGGAGACCAAAGAAAAGATGGATGGATTGTGTGAAGAGTGATATGAAAGAAAAGGAAGTTAGTTATAGCATGACGAGTGACAGGGCAGAGTGGAAGAAAAAAACTTGTTGCGCCGACCCCAAATAACACGGGACAAGGGCAGGAAGATGATGAATCACGCCTGAAATACGGCGACACGATTGGTGCAATGGTTGAGTGATTAACTGCCGCACTGCGTGTCGCGAGTTCAATTTGTCACGGAACAAATATTTGTATGGCCTACCACAACATACTACAAGGTGATTAGAAGTGCGAAAGTCTATCAAGGGCTTCCTACTAGCCGATGATGACCTTGAGCATTTGTCGACCCTTCTTCCCCCACTTGATAAATATACGTAAATATGGGAGCGTTTTGGCGAGAAAAATGACGTACATCCACCGGTCCAAGGGCTAGGCGACCTATAATTTGACATTTTGACGTCGGGACAAAGCCATAAATGGAAAGTCAAAGTCTAGTTTGTTAAACAACAAGTTTGAATATGGGAGACAGAAGCCGATACTAAGTGAAATCTATCATCATCCTAATTTCAGTTGAAAGACGTCCACTATTGGACATAGGCTTCCCCAAGTGTTGCCCCAATGAACGGTCCTGTGTGTCTCGCATCCATCAAATTCCCGCGAGATCACCAGGTCTTCGGTCCACCTTGTGGGAAGCCCCCACTGCATCTTTCGGTACGCGGTCGCCACTCCAGAATCTTTCGGCCCCAACGGCCATCAGTTCTGTGAGCAATGTACAATGTATAACAATAAATAAATAATGAGAAAATACAATTATCTACATATGTATAAAGTGGCAACATTGGTTCCCTATCCATTTGCATAAAATTTTTAAGACCTACTTAATAACTTGGCATATATAATTAGGACAAACACAAGGTTTGTCCTAATTATATTTTCGTATAATACTATTTACGCATAACAGCTTACGCAAGCTCTAATCATAATATTGGCCTCAACTAGTTTAAAAAAACGAACAAAAAATTGACGTTTAAGTGTTTATTTAAAACCTACTTACAAAATAAATATCATTTATCATTTAAT
This sequence comes from Mythimna vitellina, assembly GCA_949316375.1. Taxonomy (NCBI): domain Eukaryota; kingdom Metazoa; phylum Arthropoda; class Insecta; order Lepidoptera; family Noctuidae; genus Mythimna; species Mythimna vitellina. The sequence continues at coordinate 2,650,927 of OX438709.1, read as the reverse complement.
GATTAATTAAGCATAACATTCTAAAGCATAAATTTATTAAGCACAACATTCTAACACCAGGCAAGCAAGCATTCAGCATGCAAGCAAGCATGCATGGTTTCTGTCACGGCTCCGGCGCTGCGGGCCTCCGGCGGCACCACACGTGCTAATCGTAGCAGACGGCTTTCGCTCACCACCGCAGCTTCGGCTTGCTAGCCTCAGCCGAGGCGGCTCTCTCGCGCCGGTCTCCAAATAGGTACCAAACACAAAAAAAAAAAACCGGATAATCTTACATATGAAAACAGTTCAATTTCCGAATCGAGTATCTAAGATTTTTACAAAACACAAAAAAGTTTTTTTTTGTGACGTTACTACAAATTTACAGTTTTCAGATTTTTTCCTATACTTATGCTATGAGACCTTACTTCATGCCAATTTCAGGATTCTAGGACAACAAGAAGTACCCTATGAATTTTAAGTCCCTTGAGAGTGTCTAATTATGCGTTTTTTTGCAACATAAACAGCTTTTCGTACCAACTCGATAACTCCACGCGTTCCCGAGATAAAGGGTATTGACAGATAGACGGACGGACAACAAAGTGATCCTATAAGGGTTCCATTTTTTCCTTTTGAGGTACGGAACCGTAAAAACAAGATTATTTAGACTTAGATACTTCTTACGAACCTACTGTTATGAACATATTATTATACCTAGGTACTACAGTTAAGTCCCCTCTTTGAGGCGTGGTTGGAAAGACCTCACGGCGTCCTCACCTTTCGCATAATGCAGGTTCTCACCGATCATGGTAAGTTCGGGAAGTTCCTGCACCGGATTCGTGCGGAAGTGACGCCCGGGTGTCGCCACTGTATGGATTGCCCGGAGAACACGGTGGAGCACACGGTGGAGGTGTGTCCCGCTTGGGCAGAGCAACGCCGTGTCCTCGACCCACCCGTGCCGGACCGCGCTGCTCGGCCGTGTCGGGCGATCGGCGGCGGCGATCTTTCGCGCCGGGCTTTGGTTCAGGCCATGGTCTGGTGCGAGGAGGAGTGGTAGGCGGTAGCCTCCTTCTGCGAACCAGTAATGCTAGCAAAGGAGGCGGCCGATCGCGTGAGGCAACGGTCCTTACGCCCTGACCGCCACCGGGATTCCGATTCCGATTTCCGGCCACTGTAGGCGCGGGCTTGCAGACGGCGAGCAATGGGTGGCTCGCCGTCCGACCACCGGACTTACAGGACACTTACCGGACGGTAACCGTCCGGACCGAGCCCAAGTCGTCGACGGCACGTACTGTTCCACGCGCGCCTCAAGGAGATGTCAGCAAATCGTAGGGGCCCAGCAAGGCCGAAGCCTACTGAGGCCATGGGTAGTGTGAAAGCGTATCCCGGGGCCCTGGGACGAAGGCAAAGCAAAGGAATAGGAGTAGGTTTTTAGTCAGTAAAAAAAAGTCTGACACTATCTCTCGCTTCGCCCAAGAGCGGGATTTGTCATAAGATGATTTTCCCACCCAATAAAAACAAAAATACCTACTACAGTAAAAGATCAATGAGGTATCAATGCAAGATTTAAGAGGATAAATGATATTTATTTTGTAAGTATCTAGGTTTAAAAAAACACTTTTACACGTCAATTTTTTTTTCGTCATTGCAAACTAGATGAGGCCGGTGTTTCCTAGTTGACTACCCTGAGAAGAAACACCGAAACAAACTCAGGGGTCAAAGTCTCTTTTAAAGTCCATACAGTTAATATGTAATGGTCAGATCACATGAGAACAATTAAAAAAAAAGGATATTTTTCTATACAAATATTATAGCGTTGTCGTTTTTGTTTTCTGTTACCTACATATTGTAACTCATACGAGTTTTCTTGCATAATATTACTTATAAATAATATACTTTTTTTTTCTTTGGGAAAATTATCTCATGACATCCCCCGCTCTTGGGCGGACCGGGAGGTAGAGTCAGACTTTTAGTGACTAAAAACCCACTCCTATTCCTTCGTTGCCTTTCGTACCAGGACCGAGTCTTCCTGTCAGAATCAGACCCTTGGCCCCAGTAGGCTTCGACCCTGCTGGGCCCTTACAGTTGCTGACATCTCCTTGAGGCGCGCGTGAAACAGTACCTACCTATTTTTTTAACACTTTACTGTATGTGCTAAAAAAAACTAGTCAACAAAATCTTTACTTTGCAAAAAATTATAATGTTATGTTGTGTCACAATAATGTTTTAATTACGATAATGCAGATTTGTTGACTACGCACAATTTTCGTCATGAATTTGAAATAATATTGTTCATAACAAGCACTATTTAAGTTACCTGAAATACAGGTTTATACCTAGTGCAGGTATAATACAATTTTGTACCTTTACCTCTAGATTATATTTGCTTAAATCAAACTTTATTTCAATTCAAACAATTCAATAATTACATTTTTAAGCCACGAATAGCCAAACCCTTCCCGCCTCGCCAAGTTCATCGCAGGTGACTAGTTAACATGAGCCTGTATAGATGGCGCTGCCGTCGCCACAACTCCCACGGGAGCACCGCGACATCCGGGGGGGAGCGACGGATGTGACGACATCCGGTACAGGAACACAGGAGCGAATGTATGGAGGATATGTCCTGGGTTATTGGGAAAATATATTTTAGATGGGAATAGTTAGTAGTGGCAGCGTTCCTTCTGTCGCAGCGTGGGATTATGCGTTCCCTCACTCTTGCGGCCTCCTCCTTCGCTAGCATTACTGTTTCGCAGAAGGACCTATTCCTTCTCGTTCCAGACTACGGCCTGAACCAAGGCCCGACGCGATAGGTCGCCACCGATCAGCTCCATTAGGACACGACGGTGCTCCGCCCAAGCGAGGGTTTTGTATGGTAGTTATTCATCAAATGACTCCTCCAGCTCTGGGTGAAGCGAGAAGGAGAGTCAGACTGTTACTGACTAAAACCGACGGATATTTATTTATTTCTTTACAAGCACTTGTACAACGTTACGGAGGATTTCCAAGGCTATGTACAATAGAAACTTACAAACTAAAACAATAATAACCTAATAACAAATGCATACACATTGATGAAAAAAAAAGCTAACATATAATCTACATTATATAAAAGGAAAAACTCACTGACTGACATATCGACGCACAGCCGAAACTACTGGGACTAGGAGCGTCACAATTTTTCCTTTTATGACGTAGGCGAGCACTAAGAAAGGATTTTCTAAAATTCGTCCCCTAAAGAGATGAAACGGGGGCGCTAAGTTTGTTAGGAGAAACGTACTTTCACACGAGCGAAGCCGCTAGCAGAAGCTAGTTTAGAAATAAAAAGAAAATTCATATACATTACCACTAAAATAATATATCCCTCAAAACAAATGAAACAATGTTAACTTATTCTTTATCCATCTTCTCACAAAAACTTAGACATTCACGACACACATCTATCCATCTCCCAGCAAACAAGTCACACTCTGGTGTTAGAGTTAGAAGAGCATTAAGCACAGAAAGCGCACGAACGACTATGTTCCTTCAGCTGCCCTCTGAGTTACAGGCCCACAGGACTGGCCTGTTGGTCTAGTGGTTAGTTGCCCTGACTGCTGTGCCGGAGGTCGTGGGTTCGATTCCCACCCAGGACAAATGTTTATGTGATGAGCACTATCATTTGTTCTGTGTCTGGGTGTAATTGTATCTATATATGTATGTATTTAGAAATATATAAGTATGTTTATCAGTTGTCTAGTACCCATAACACAAGCTCTGCTTAGCTTGGGACTAGACGGCGTTGTGTGATAGTTGTGGGATATTTTATTATTATATTATAACTCTTGCAACAATACCGCAGCACATTTTACCGACCAGTAACTCTTACATGAACACTTAACGCGATCCATTTCACGACTCACGGGGTTACCATGACGTTTAAAGTAAGATTGTTTCATTCTTATTTCAGTGTGGGTAAGAGACAGAGCTATACAGGTTGTCTAGCGCCATCTCTTACCCACACTGGAAATAAGAATGAAACAATCTTCGACGCTCGGGGAATACGACCGTTGCCGAACAGTGACGAAGATTTCGATGCGCATTATCACTTTGGGAGACATGCGGGGTTACCATGACGTTCAAAGTAAGATTGTTTCATTCTTATTTCAGCGTGGGTAAGAGACAGAGCTATACAGGTTGTCTAGCGCCATCTCTTACCCACACTGGAAATAAGAATGAAACCATCTTACTTTACACGTCATGGTACAGGTCTTAATCTGAACTGGTATAGCTCCATTCCTTTTTCTCGCTCACAAGGCTAATATTTTAACTTGTCATGGTACGCGGGTTTGCGGACGGCGAGCCATGGGTAGCCCGCCGTCCGACCGTCCGATAACCGTCCGGACCGAGCCCAAGGCGTTGACGGCGCGTATTGTTCCACGCGCGCCTCAGGAGATCAGCCTGGGAAGATGTCAGCAAATCGTAGGTGCGCAGCAGGGTTGAAGCCTACTGGGGCCATGGGTAGTGTGAAAACGAAACCCGGGCCCTGGGACGAAGGCAACGAAGGAACAGGAGTGGGTTTTTAGTCAGTAAAAGTCTGACACTATCTCCCGCTCCGCCCAAGAGCGAGATTTGTCATAAGATGATTTTCCCACCCAAATAAAAAAAAAACCCGTCATGGTAAGTCCTCTGACGACTCAACAAAAATGTACATTATTTAACCACCAAATTAAGAGGAGTCTAATATTTAGAATAAACAAAAATATCTAGGTTTCACTTAGCATTTTTATTAGTTATTAACCAACACCTAGATTCGTAGATGCTAATTAGCTGTGAGTGCACATAACTTAGCACATTCTACTTTATTAAGGTATGCATGAGCATGATCAGCCTTTCAATGTTCCCACTGCTGGGACTCAGGCCTCCTCTCTAGGAGAGGGAACGGGCCGTAATCCACCACGCGGGCCCAGTGCGGGTTGGTATTAAGATATTAAGGTATTAAGGTATATATGCTGGAATTCTTAATCGAATAGATAATACAAATAAGCAATCTCACTAATTATAAGCAGAAGTTATGTATACATATACGTGTATGTGCGTATTGTGTGTGTATGTGTGGGTTACTCTTTCACGCTCTAAAGGCCCAATGGACCTAGATTAAATTTGGTACAGGAAGTCATCCAGTTACTTCTCACGCTCTTGGGCGGTGCGCGAGAGCGTGTCAGAATTTTCGGGGTTCTCTTTCGCACAACCCATTTTTTTTCGGTGGGAAAATCATCCAATGACATCCCCCGCTCTTGGGTGGAGCGAGAGGGTGTGTCAGACTTTTACTGACTAAAAACTCACTTCTATTCCTTCGTTGCCTTTCATACTAGGGCCGAGTCTTCCTTTCAGAAACAGACCCTTGGCCCCAGTAGGCTTCGACCCTGCTGGGCCCCTATGGTTTGCACAACCCATAACCCCAGTAAATTTGGTACATATATGGGTAGACTATGTTATGAATTAGGATATAGAATACCTACTTTTTATTTCAGGAAAAGGTTTCCTTAGGATAATTTTCCACTTTCACGCGGTTTCGCTAGGAAACTAAAAACTTTTCTGCATTAGTGCGGAAAATAGTCTATTGCCTGCCTAAAAGCGGTTGGATAACAGCGGGTTTTCGAGTAAGTGTCTTAAAAAAACTTTTCCCACCCAAAAATCTTCGGAAATATCCTGAGATCAATCCCCCACAACTAATCTCTTCTATACCAACGTATCATAATACATATCTAGGTAGCAACATGTCTCCTGTCGCGCTGTAGGAAGCAGTTACTCGCGTTGGAAGTCGGACTTCCGCTCCCTAGTTCCTCGTGGATTTAGGGCGAAGGGCGAAGCTGGCCTGAGACTTTTTCGGTTTTTAGATACCCATCCATAGGTCGGGCACTTTTTGGTGTGATTTTACAATTAATTATTTAACACCTCATGATATCCGAACGCGTGAGGGAACGGACTTCCTCACACCTCAGTCGCCGGGATCCCGATCCCGATTTCTAGCCACCGTAGGCGTGGGCTTACGGACAACGAGCAATGGGTAGCTCGCCGTCCAGTAACCATACGGACCGAGCTCGAGTCTTCGACAGCGCGTTGTGTTCCACGCACGCCTCAAGGGGATGTTAGCAAAACCGTATGGGCACAGCAGGGATAAAGCCTACTTGAGACATGGATTAGCTTCTGGAAGGAAAATCCGGGGTCCTGGAACGCAAGGCAAAGAAAGAACATAGAAGTGGGTTTTAGTCAGTAAAAGTCTGACACGCCCTCCCGCCCCGCCCTAGAATGCGAGAAGTCATTAGATGATTATTTATTAAATATAATTTATATTTATACACATTAATTAACCAAGAGAACCAAGTTTGCCGACATAGCACGAAGAATCGCCAAACGTGGCAAGGGGCAGGGCACATTGCTCGCAGAACAGATGGCCGTTGGGGCCGAAAGGTTCTGGATTGGCGACCGCGTACCGGAAGACGCAGTGTTGGAAGGCCCCCTACACGGTGGACCGATGACCTTGTGAAGGTAGCGGGAATCCGATGGATGCAAGACGCGCGGAACCGTTCTTTGTGGCGACATTTGGGGGAGGCCTATGTCCAGCAGTGGACGTCTATCGGCTGAAATGATGATGATGATGATGACACATTAATTATATTAATTATTATTTGTTATTATTATTTGTGTTCGTCTAACTTAGCTTGCATGTCAACGTGGATAGGCCTCGTAATCTAGGTCTTCCAAGACGTTGGATAATCCCCAATCTATCCTGCGGCGTCTGTTATAGGAGATGCGAAGCATTATTCTGTCAAAAACAACAAGAAAGAGAAGCGACGAATGTAGGCAGCCTTGGCGGACACCAGCGTGCACTGCGATGTCATCCGAGATAAGGCCATCGTACGTTACCTTACAAGAATACTTCCCGTAAATAGCCTCCAGAAGACTGATAATTTACGGCTGTACTCCAATGCTCAGTAGGCGAGACCAGATATTGGAACACTTCAGCGTATCAAAGGCTTTTTCGAAGTTGACAAAAGTTAGATAAACCTCCCTCTGTCATTCAGAATGATGATGATGACGTTTGCTTGAGTTTTGAGTGGTTAATACTTTAGAAATTGATCCAGATAATAGCTAAAGTCCCATGATCAATATAGGGCCATGGGAAACGTAACACAATGGGTTTTCTCATAAATGTAAGGTACTTAGGAAGCAGTTAGCTGCGCGCGCAGAAAAAATATAAAAAGTTCGACAAGCACAAGGTGTCATGGTGAAAACAGTGATATGGTAATTCATCATGATCATCTTCCTGTCCTTGTCCCATCTTATTTGGGGTCGGCGCAACACGTTTTTAACCGACTTCTAAAAAAGGAGGAGGTTCTCAATTCGGATGTTTGTATTTTTTTTTTTATGTTTGTTCGCGCATAACTTCGTCGCTTGCCAACCGATTTGAAAAAATATTTTTTTGTTAGAAAGGTTATACTTTCCAAATGGTCCCATAGTCACCAAGTCAGGATCTGATGATGGAATCTTGACGAAATCGAGGGAACTCCTCAAATATTATAGGCAACTGCATAGTGATTTTAGTATTTTCATCGAGAACTTAAGCATTTACAGTCAAAAAGAAACATTTGATGAAGTGGAACTGCAGAAGAAGATCAGAAATGGTCAACGGAACTTCATATTCACATAGATATCACAATGAAGATAGTTAAGCGACTATGATAATACAAATAAATTAATGGCTCTGAATAGTTCCGTTGAAAATGGTATCATCAAATTAATCTGATGATAATGATGGAGCCAGAAGGTAGGCACTGGAACTCCGTAATTAATCAATGTAACCTAGCCGTGTTTGGGCTTATTAGAATTGTCATGAAATGCACTTTGGCTATAAGGTACTATCGAACTGATCTGATGATGAAGCCGGAAGGTGGAAGGTAGACACAGGAACTCCATAATAAAACAATGTAACCTAGTAGTGTTTGGATTAATTGGAATTGTCATGAGAAATAGGCACTCTGTTTATAAGTGTATCCCAACTTTGGAGATAGGCAGAAAAGAGCGTAAAGTCCCGCAAACCTCCGTTGAAAAGGGAGGATCCTACGACCAGACGGGAGTTATGTCTGGTGGGCAGCTGCCCGATTGATGATTTCGGGCTGTTCTATATGTTCTAATCGCGCGGAAAACTTTGATTGCGCGATGCAGGATTAGTTCTTATGTGACGCCATAGATGTCGCTACATCACTCCCCTCCGGAGATCGGAGATCGATGGTTCTTGATGCTTCTTGAGGCGTGCCAGGCCAGTGGTAGGTTGGTTCCAGTGTGTCGGAACCGAATGCTGCATAGTTCTCAGTGAGTCGGAACTGTCTGCGGTGATGCCCCAGTGAGTCGGGGTGGTGCTATCCCAGTGAGTCGGTATGGTGCCCCAGTGAGTCGGGATTGGGAATTGTCATGAGAAATAGGCACTCTGTTTATATGTGTATCCCAACTTTGGAGGTAGGCGGAACAGAGCGTAAAGTCCCGCAAACCTCCGCTGAAAAGGGAGGATCCTCCGACCAGACGGATGTTATGTCTGGTGGGCAGCTGCCCGATTGATGATTTCGGGCTGTTCTATATGTTCTAATCGCGCGGGAAACTTTGATTGCGCGATGCAGGATTAGTTCTTATGTGACGCCATAGATGGTGCTACATCACTCTCCTCCGGATATCAGAGATCGATGGTTCTTGATGCTTCTTGATGCGTGCCAGGCCAGTGGTAGGTTGGTTTCAGTGGGTCGGAACCGAATGCTGCATAGTCCTCAGTGAGTCGGAACTGTCTGCGGTGATGCCCCAGTGAGTCGGGGTAGAGCTGTCCCAGTGAGTCGGGATGATGCCCCAGTGAGTCGGGATGATGCTGCAGGCTCCAGTGAATCGGAGTAGTGCTGCTGGCTCCAGTGAGTCGGAGCGGTGCTGTGCGAAGTAGCGGCTTGACAGCATGCGTCAACCAGGAGAGGTTCTTCGTTGCTCTTCATGTGACTGGCCGAAGGTGCAGTGTGCTTCACCAAAGTCGCTGATGAGTCTGAGGGTGATGACCAGGTATGACCAGGTAGGCATGCTGGTGGTCAGGATACCCTTTATAGCCGTGGGTGCTGGCTGTATGGCTCGTTGCTCGAAAGCTTGAGGAAGTGATGATGACGTCACGAAGTAGTAGCTGCACGAAGGCTACGCTGACGTTCTTTGTCGAGGGTCACCAGTTTGGAGGTATGCGGAACAGAGAGTAAAGTCCCGCAAACCTCCGTTGAAAAGGGAGGATCCTCCGGCCAGACGGGTGTTATGTCTGGTGGGCAGCTGCCCGATTGATTATTTCGGGCTGTTCTATATGTTCTAATCGCGCGGAGAACTTTGATTGTACAATGCAGGATTAGTTCTTATGTGACGCCATAGATGTCGTTACACAACTAAAAAGTGTGAAATAAAAAACTTTTTACAAAAAAAAGATAACCGACTTCACTAAAAAAAAACACTAAAACGATCAAAATAACTTTAATTTCGGAAGTCGGTGTTAAATAAGATACAAATAATACCGAGAGACACCGACTTCCGAAATTAAAGTTATTTTGATCGTTTTAGTGTTTTTTTTTAGTGAAGTCGGTTATCTTTTTTTTGTAAAAAGTTTTTTTCTTCCATTCTATCCTGTCAACCGTCATACTATCACTAACTTCCTTTTCTTTCATATCACTGTTCACACAATCCATCCATCTTTTCTTTGGCCTCCCTCTCCCTCAACTTGAATTCAACTTTTAGTATTTAATTTTTTTCTTAATTTATTTTAATATTGCATGTTTTGTACCATTAAGTACGTTGTGAGGAGTTATCAACGTTCAACTGTTTGAAACTTTGTCTTCAACAAGAGCATGGTATGAAGGCAGTAACATCAACTTCTGGCATTCGCCTTTCTTCGGTCCATTTGATCATAACCCATCGTAGATCGTATCTACTCGCAGGCTATGATATATTCTTATAAGGCATCGTTTTCATGCAGAGCAGTGGTGGCCGAGTGATAACGGCCCCGACTTACGAGTTTGTAGGTCGCGAGTTCAAACCCAGCCAGGCGCATTACTTTGTGTAATTTATTTCATCACCACTGCTCTCAAAACTGTGAAGAAAAACATCTTGAGGAAAAAAATGTTTGAGAACCAAAAATTCGTAAATGACCAAAAATTCGAAGATTCGTAACATGTGACATTCACCAATCGGCACTGGGCCCGCGTGGTGGATTTGGTACGGCCCATTCCCTCACCTAGAGAAAGAAGGCCCGAGTCCCAGCAGTGGGAACATTAAAAGGTTGATTATGCTATGCTTATGCTATTGTTTTCATAACCGAGTAAGTATAATTTTTTATTTCAAGAATTAAACAAATTAAGCCCTTTTTTAAACTGCAAGAAGATTCTATTTTGTACTCTATTATAGACGGTGAAAGATTGGCCCTTTGTAGTGTGTGGTAAGGCCCCTTTTTGGGTGTGGTTATACAGGCACCACGTTTAGTAGCGGATTAGCCATATAGCGAGAGTAGCAAATGGACCCCGTATCGACTTAAAAAACATTTCATATGAATTCTAACCAGTTTCAAATTTTAAATAACGACCACTTAAGGACCCATCACTACCTAAGAGCTTCGGGGCCTGTTTGAAAATTAGTTAAGAGTCTTAATTCGGTGTCATTTATAAAGGAGGGCCTTGGTAGAATTTACTACAGGCCCCACTCTAGCTTAATCCGGCACTGACCACGGTATCCTCACTTTCTGCCTGACGCAGGTCTTAACCGGGCAGGGTTTCTATATGGGATTCGTTCGGCGGGACGAAACGCCCGGGTGTCACCATTGTGCAGATTGCCTGGCCTGTACTGCTAATGAAGCACACGGTGGAGGTATGTTAAGAGGTACCCGCTTAAGCGAAGCACCGCTGTATCCTTGCGGGAACGATCAGTAGCGGTGACCTCTCGCATCCCGGGCTGTTTCTGGCTATGCTCCAGAGCAACAGGGAATCGGAATCGGCCACCTCCTTTTGCTTAAGCAGTAATGCGAGTGCAGGAGATAACCACAACCGTTATCGAACCAACATCCTCATGCTCCAAAAGCCACCTCACGAGACGACCCGGGCGTCGGGACTCGCAAGGCAATTCCCGGCCACCGTAGGCCCGGGCTTACGGACGACGAGCAATGGGTAGCTAGTCGTCTGGCTTCCGGTAAGGACTGTGCCCGAATCGACAACGCACAGTGTTCCACGCGTGTCTCATAAAAATGTCAGCAAAACCTTAGAGGTCTAGTAGGGCCGATGCCCCTTATGGCTACGGGAACGTATGAAAGAGTTACCGAGCTGTTGCCTTTAGATTATGTCCTATCTGACCTATCCCGGTACCTACCATGCATTTTTTCCAGGATAAAAGGTTGCCTATAAAGCTGAACTAGCACGCTGCTAAGAATTTTCAGAATCTGAAGACAATTATAATATCTAGAAATCATCTTCTGTTAAAAATTACCTGTGTATAACTATAGAATGCATTTTAACTAGCGACCCGTTCCAGCTTCACACCTCAAACCTTCCTAACTTATCACTCTGTCTGCATGAAAATTCATTTAGTACTGCTTTCGAAGTGCGAACAAACAGACAGACGCGGTGACGGACTTTGTTTTATAGAAAGTATATAAAATGGAAGCCCACTCTTGACAATAGAATACATAAAAAGTTGCGCTTTTAAATCCCAATAAAACTTTGGAATTAATTACCTTGTAGCGACATCTATCGCCTCACATAAGAACTAATCCTGAATCGCGCAATCAAAGTTCTCCGCGCGATTAGAACATATAGAACAACCCGAAATCATCTATCGGGCAGTTGCAGCCCACCAGACATAACACCCGTCTGGCCGGAGGATCCTCCCTTTTCAACGGAGGTTTGCGGTACTTTACACTCTGTTCCGCCTAACTCCAAAACCTATTTAATTTATTCTGTTTGTTTCCATCGGTTTTATGGCATAATATTTCGGATAAAACTGTCGTATTTCGCAATTATATATTTATAGACTTGGCATGATGAACCAAAATGGCTAGTCGGAGCTCAAATTGCAGATTTGAAGTAAACCAGAACCTACTTGTGAGCTCTTTTCTTAGCGCATTCGTTGGGCTCAGTTTAAAAGGGGCTCTCTGGAACATCACTAGAATCACGGGAGCACATGACCAGTCCAACGGCAATTCTAGGCAAACGTGTTGCTTTATTGACCACAACGACGCGTGACTGGCGACGGCACGACGCCATAGTTTTTTAAAAATCGAATTAGATTCCTGAACGAAACCATCGCTATCACCGGCAAAATAAACCGGCTAAATATAAAAAAATTATATCGAAATGCCTTTTCCAATCAAATAGTCTTTCGTACACTGAGTTAAAGCTCAATTTAGATGGAAATGAGTGTCAACGAATACGGCTAGTTTGACTTTTTAATTTTCTCGTTATACTTTATGATGTATGACAGTCGAATATTCCAGTTGTGTTGTGATGAAAAAAGTTAACGAAATGAATAGATACCTATTAACTACCTAGTATTTTTTATTGTAGAAAAAACACACATGATTGATAAGAAATAAGTAAAGATAGCAGTGTAGCTATATTAAAATACGAAATGGATGAAAGAACAATTCAGAACCACAGGAATGTGGAGGTAAAAGTCGATTCGGAAAAGAAGTTCTGTTTTGGTTGTTTATGTGTAAATGAAGAGAAAAATGTACAAAACTATGCATTTGAATGCGGTCCCCTCAAGACTATATTCCAGGTAACGTGTTTAAATGTATATTTCGTGTTTAAATATGGTTTAAAACACATAAAACTTGCGCGTTGTGTAGAGTAGTATACAATTTTGTTGTTGTATTTACCTAATAATCTAACAGAAAAATAACTGTATGATACCTTTCACTGTTCACTTTTAACATATTACAGCTTTGTTGGTATTTATACATTACCATCATTGACATATCCTTTCTGATTCTTACCAAAATAGTGTGGACGGCACTAATTATTCTCTTTGGAAATCAGTCATTTGTTTTTTATTTTTTTTTTATTGATATAAACCAGTGCTTGACTGCGATCCCACCTGATGGTAAGCAGATACAATCATTGATGGTCAGGCGCACTAGTTTATTAAGAGCCTATTCACTCTAGCCTTGAACACACCTAAATTATAGTTGGACGGGAAGAACGCAGCAGGACCATATATACTGTTGTTTCTTTTCCTCACAGGTGGACTGCATATCCCTGTGTTATCTGTGCAAGAGGATGGCTCAGCACACTGAAGAGTTTATAGAGCATGTGCAGAGTAACCAAATACTATTGGAAAACTTTCAAAATGTGAGTAGTTTTTAATTATAATTATAATAAAATTAAATATCTATAATATCTCTCTTTTTCATCTTCTGACAATACCTTTCAAAGAAATTAGACACAATTAACTACACAAGTATCCATACCATACCCCGGCCCGTGTAGTACTGTGGCCCTAAAATTCAAAGGGTAACTGAAGGAATCTCCACAGGGCTGGGGAGTAGCCTCAGTGTGTCTGCCATGACATCTTGCTGGTTAGCCTAAGCAAGTACAGTCAGGCAAAGAGGAATTGGTATGTCAAGATGGTCACCCATTCACAGACCGACATAGGCAAACTTTTTTTTTATTATTTATTTTGTTAACATATCATTTATTAATGATTTTAATTATTTATTTTTTTGCATTGCATTTATTTATATAGCCTCTTTTTTTATAATGTGAATGTGAGACTGTAGACTCCAAGAATTCTTGGTTACTTTTTATTATGATTATTTTTATTGTACTTTTTAGTACAATATTGACCAGTCTACACTGTCCTTACATAATATCTATTTATTCTGTAATATAGAAATATTGTAACATCAATTTTTTTTAAAAGAGTAACCGTGGAGTTTCTTGCCGGTTCTTCTCCATAGGAAACAACCAATTTGGAACCGTGCACTAGCTTCTGACGTTTTATAAGTGCCCGTGTAGGCCTATGTGAAATAAAAAAAATTGACTTTGACTTTGACTTTGAAATGTAGCTTAACCTTGGAGATCAACCTGTGTGGTTGTTTAATATTATATTTTAAATATACATTAGAATAGACTAAAACTTAAATCTTTGGGTACAATGGCTGACGGCAATATCTACCAAAGGGGTTGTCTGCGGTAAACAGTTACCAAAAAAAAATAAAAAATTATGAACTATGGATGTATGGTGTACAACTCTGGGGTAGCAACAGTGACTCTAATATAGTTATTACTACAGAGAGTACAAAACATTCCTGAGATACCTGTGCAATGTGCCATGGTTTATCACAAACACAGAAAAACACGACTATCTCGAGATGAACATTGTAAAGGAAGAAATCCTCAAAACTGCAATGACATATTTGTAGAGGTTGGAAAATAATAATATTCCATAACTATCATACAACGCCGTCCAGTCTCAAGCTAAGCAGAACTTGTGTTATGAGTACTAGACAACTGATAAACATACTTTATACATTTTATATATTTTTAAATACATGCATATTATACATAAATTACACCCAGACACAGAACAAATGATCGTGCTCATCACACAAACATTTGTCCTGGGTGGGAATTGAACCCACGACCTGCGGCATAGCAGTCAGGGCAGTGGCCTTGACTGCTATACCGCAAACTGGCCAGTGCGCAACAAAATGCTGGGGCATGTGAAAGACAGAGCCACAACGCTGATTTTTAGCACCAGCTGTCGTCGAAGGTAAGACGTTGATCGGCCAGCAAGGATTATATATGAAATACTTAAAATCACTGAATAAACAAATCAAATGTAGTAACACTAAACCATTATACGTAAAGGGGTACAAAAAATAAATAAATAAAAACCACAAAACACAGTTGTCAAATAAGAATTGATGTAGTCGATTATTACAGCAAGGAGTATCATGTTGAGAAACGTGTGTCAGGAATTCAAACTCTGCCCCCCCTATCCAAGTTACGATCGTTTCGTTTGCGATGTTGTTTGTTGAGTGATTAGTGAATCACTAGACCAACAGGCCAGTCACAATCATCCTAAGCAATTGGCTACTAACATGACAACCAGCTACAAGAAGCTAAAGCGAAAAGATGTTATAGCTCTATACATAAATATAGCCAATTAAGAGAAAATGTCTTCACTGCAGAACTCACTCAAACTGCCATTACACACAGCGCATCTGCTAATAACTAATGCTGATTGAAAAAAAAAATTTTGTGTAGTAAAGACAAAGTCAAGCAGGGGCGCCGGCTTTTAGAAAACATCATGGGTGCTCTTGTTCATTTGATGACTCGAAAAAATGGCGAAGTGAGAGAAGAGAAATGCACACTGATCGACATTTTGATAATGGACACTTTTTTTTAGGTTGTAAAATCATCTAATGACAAATCCCACTCTTGAGCGGAGCGGGAGATAGTTTCAGACTTTTACTGACTAAAAACCCACTCCTGTTCCTTCTTTGCCTTCATCCCGGCGCCCCGGGCTTCGCTTTCACACTACCCGTGGCCCCAGTAGGCTTCGACCCTGCTGGGCCCCTGCAATTTGCTGACATCTCCCTGAGGCGCGTGTGAAACAGTACGCGCCGTCGACGACTTGGGCTCGGTTCGGACGGTTACCGGACGGTCGGACGGCGAGTCACCCATTACTCGCCGTCCGCAAGCTCGCGCCTACGTGGCCGGAAATCGGGATCGGAATCCCGGCGGTGGTAACGGATACTGGATCAGTAACTGGTATCTGATAACCGCATCGTTAATAAATAATAAATTGAGACAACATCACATACATTGTCCTGGTCCCAAATTAGGTTTTCTCTTGTACTATGGAAACCAAGAACTACGAAGGTACCACAAATACCCAGACCCAACGCAAATATCTGTTTCATCAACAAACATTTGTGTTGGTGCGGGATACGAAGCCGCGCCCATTGCCTCTCAACCGGCGCTCTAAACCACTGCGCAATGGGTCGTTGGGTAATGAAAAAACGCCATCCCTAAAAGACGATTACTGATCTGTTTCTTGATGTCTATTCTCAAGGGTGATAGGCACGTACTGTTTATTTCTCATGGGTGCTCGAGCTCCCGAGCACCCACGGAGTCGGCGCCCCTGAAGTCAAGAAATGTTCATCAATGCTTTGATTAATCTACTCAAATCACCTTTTCAGATCATGGATGACACACTAAAATCAGTGCGCACACAGACGCAACCACTAGTCAATTTAACACAAGTGCCATTTGATGTGATAGAGTTATCAGAGAGAGATAGCAATAGTACTGAGGAGAACTTCTCTGTCATATGCTCTCGGAATATGAAGAAGGTTGTCCAGGTCAAGATGGAGATGAAGGAAGAGGAGTATTCTGATCATCTTGAAGGAGAGTTCATTAATGGTGGTGATGGTGCGTATTTTTTTTTTACAGCTGTCACACAACGCCGTCTAGTAGCCCCACATCGATGCACAGACATTGGTATATATTGTTTTATTTTGTTTCTGACATTAGGTGTTCAATAGGTATACGGAACACAGTCTCAGATTTCACAAATGCATTGGTTGACAGATTGGACAGTCGTCTTAAGTGCTATGGTGTCTTTTTAGATTTAACAAAGGCCTGTGTATACAGTTTCCATTTCTAGACTCTTAGGCAAAATGAAGCATATGGGAGTATGTGGTGTGGCCCTAAATGTTTACAAAGGTTACCTGAGCGGCCGTAGCCAATGTGTTAAGATTGACTGCTTGATTAGTGACGAAGAGTTTATTGGCTTCGGTATACCACAAGGAAGAGTTTTGGGACCCACGCTATTTTAAATATACATCAACTGGCTTCAGTCAGTGGCTTCGCCCACATAAATTTAGGTTTCTCCATACAAACTTTGAACCCCCCGTTTCATTCCTTCAGGAGGTGAATTTTGGAAAATCTCTCTTGGTGCTCGCCTAAGTCATAAAAGGAAGCCTTGTGCAAACTTAACGCTCCTTATCCCAGTGGTTTCAGTCAGTTATGTCAGTCAGTTTTTCCTTTTATGATAACTGTATCGAATTTTATTTTTGGTCAGCTTTTCTGTTACCGCGTCAGTTTTTGTTTTAATAAGGGCTGAAACTTAAAGTGGAGTCGAATATTCGGTTTCGGCTGCAAATCGGGTTTCGATGGGTCCCTAATGAAAACTAAATCCTGTGGTTTTTATTTTGCAGACTTCCCCGACCCATACGTCAAAGATGAAGACGACGCGTTTCCTCTAAAAACTTTCCTGAAGGAAGAATTAGAACTACAAGACTTAGATAGTCTAGACCTCATGAGTCTCGGTGCGACGCTAAAGAAGAAAAAACACAAGAAAAAAAGTAAAATCAAACAGGAAGACTTGCAGATAAAAAGAGGTAGGTTTTTTAATTGACTAGCTTTTGCCCGCGGCTTCGTCCACGTAAAAGTCGAAAATAGTTTTATTAGGTTTTTTGAGATACGAAAATATGAAATATTATTTATTATCTTCATCGTGTGTGACAGTCCATTGAATTGTATGGCGAGCGATACTGTATCTTAACCGTTTGCAGCGCCCCTTAGTGAACTCCACTGCGGGTGACGTAACTTACTACAAAGTTTTTATTTTCGGTTGGTACAGTAATCGGGTCTAGGGATAGAACCTCAAAATTAAGTTTGTTTTTTATTGTATATACTTTTCCTTGATAAAAAATTATGGTGCCCAGGATATTAAAGAATAATTATACCAAGTTTCGTCGTAATCGAACCAGTAGTTTTTGCGTGATGGCTGAACAAACAGACAGACAGGCAAACATTTTTTTGTCACATTTTTGGGTTCGGTGTCGGTCACCCCATGCCTTTTATTTTTTTGATATTTTCAATGTCAGTACAGAATTTTCACATCTACATATTTATTATAAGTATAGATAAAACTAGTGCTTGACTGTGATCCCACTTGATGGTGACTGGAAGTAGTGATGCAATCGATAATGGTGAATCGCACTAGTTTATTAAAAGCCTATTCAGCCTAGCCTAGAAGACACCTCAATTATAATCAGACAGAAAGACTACTATATGCTATACGGAAAAATATACTCTGCGCGTAACGGCTCGTGCATCGCGATCGTGAACTTGTATATTTTCCGTATAGCATAGCACAGTGGACCAAAATAAATTAATACGCATATAAAAGTTTATTAAGAATAGTATTATTGAGACTCAAAATGAATATGGTTCATGGAGCGCTTGTTTCAGAAATAATAAAAATTGAAAAAGCGACAAAAATGTACAAAAAAGGCACTTTCTGTTTGATCAATAATAATTGCTATATTACTATATTATTACTACTACTACTATTATTATTGTTACTATATTATTTATCACGTAAATGTCACTGAGTAAAAAAAAATTGTGTGTCCCAAAATTAACGCAAAATTTGAAATAAATAGAAAGCACAATTTTTTTTTTGGTTTCCAACACTTAACTGCAAAAATGGCGGTAAATTCGAGTTTTGCGTTAATTTTGGGACATCCTATATTTTTTTATTCAGTGACTTTTACGTGAATAAAATAACCACAAAGTGAAGACTAAAAACTGTGTTTTCTATTTTCTATTTAATTAAAATCTTGCGTTAATTTTGGGTCCCTTAAATATATTTTTAAACATACAAATTCGTTTTAAAATGTCGGAAACAGAAACTTTTCTTGAGCGTGTGATTGGCGAAAAATGCCTCTTATCAACTCCTCTTTTTGTAGTTACATCATCATCTTCCTGCCCTTGTCCCGTGTTATTTGGGATCGGCGCAATCCGTTTTTTTCTTCCATTTTGCCCTGTCTCTTTTTGTGCGACACGACCTCCGATGAATCCTCAAAACACGATTTTCGAGAGCGACTCGCAGTGACCGGTTATTTTTAACATGATGATGGTTTTTTATTTTTTACATGTTTTCTTTCTTTCTTTTTTTTCAGTTATAAATCTAATCACTTGCAAAACTTCATTCAATTCCTTCTTTCAAAGTACCGTATATTCATTTGTTTCAGACATACCTAAAATTAAAACTATATACATAACTCGGGAACAATGTATGGAAGAGCGTGCGCGAATGGAGCAGGATCATAAATACGCGAACTTCGCGTACAAGTGTGGAAACTGCATCAAAGGCTTCACCTTCAAAGGAAGCTATGATAAGCATATGGAGAAACATAATCAGGTACCCATTTAATTACTCACCTCCTTAGACTTTTTTTTTAATTGATATAAACCAGTGCTTGTCTGCGATCCCACCTGATGGTAAACAGAGATGCAATCATTGATGGTCAGGCGCACTAGTTTATTAAGAGCCTATTCACTCTAGCCTTGAAGACACCTAAATTATAGTTGGACGGGAAGACCGCAGCAGGCAAATGGTTCCAGTCCTTCGATGTACGCGGTATAAACGACGAAGCGAAACGCTAAGTCCGGGCCGTTGAAGTTTCAACAACGTAAGGGTGAATACTCGCCGTACGTTACGCGCCTTTTCCCAATTTTCTTCACACGAAGAAATCCAGTCAAAAACTCCCTGTTTCGAGTTTTTTTTATTTTCAATGACGCTCGAATGAAAAGTCATTGGGTAAAATATGAAAAATAATTAAGTGTAAAGACTTAATTATTTTTCATTTCATAATAAGTAAGCACGTAAAGCCGTTGGTCCCAGTTTTCATTCATAGATATTTGACAGTCAGACGCCAGAAAGTCTGAACATCATCATCAGTCTATACAGACTTTGACCCCTGAGTTTGTTTCGGTGTTTCTTCTCAGGGTAGTCAGCTAGGAAACACCGGCCTCATCTAGTTTAAAATGACAAAAAAAAATTGACGTGTAAAAGTGTTTTTTTAAACCTACTTACAAAATAAATATCATTTATCATTTATCCAAGGAGTATCTTGTTGCTCAGTAACTGGGTTGTGGTCTGGTAGGCAGTCGCTTCATGTAAGACATGGGTCTTCAGCCGCATCCGGGTAGACTGGAAGCTCTTGTGATCAACTTCATAATGTTCATGCTAAGTATTTTCACTATAAATGTATTCTTTTTTATTTATTTGTTTATTCATTGAAACACACCCTGTTTTTATACAATTACTTAAGAATCTTTAGAAATTACACTAACAATGACGTTAAAAGGTTAGCAATGGGTCCCAAACTAGACAAAGCCTATATCGTAGTGAGCCAATAATTATACAGAGTTAGCAATATGAACTGGCCTGCTGGCGCTACATACAATATTTTTTGTGGTTTATTTTGTTAATTGAAATGGTTAGTTATCCCGAGAGAGCATAATTTATATGTTCTTCATAGAGATCTACGCTTTGGTTCGTGCAATTTAGCTTCACTTTTTTTGACAGACCGACATTTTGACAATCCAAAAGTGTGGTCTATTTGAAATAAACGTTTCTTATTTCTAATTAACATACAAACTTACAAATTTTACGTCTTTGTAATATAGTATAGATTGATAATATTCTTTATTTTATTATTGCAGTGCATGGGAGACTATGAATGTGATATATGCAAACAGAGAACGGATACTAAAGATAAATTAGTTAGCCATATGAGATATCATTTAATGTGAGTTTTATGTGATTTTATTATTTTAAGGTTCTTACAGTCCATCCAAAGGTTGTCTTGTAAATATCGCTGTCAGTGATAAGACTGCTATTGTTTAGATTTAAGTTTGTTTATAAGTTGTTTTACTATTTTGGTGTACATCATCATCATTTCAAACGAAGTACGTCCACTGTTGAAGATAAGCCTCCCCCAAGTGTCGCCATAACGACCGATCCTGAGCGTCTTGCATCCATCGGATTCTCGCGACCTTGTTGGAGGCCTTCCAAAGCTGCGTCTTCCGATTTTCGTGTATAATAAAGTTTTTTCTAATCTATACAAAACGCGTTATGTTGAATTTGATAATTTAGCTATTTCTGAAAACCCAAAATTCTCATTGAGAACAGTTTTTATTAAAAGAGCAACCCTGAAAATAATCGGTTTGTCATAGAATGCAATTGGCTTATCATGTGACCTCTCGAAAGCATTTGATTGCATTGACCATAATACTCTGATCTGCAAATTACACCACTAAGGAATTAGTGGACAAGCTGCTGATCTTGTTGTATACTATTTATTTTATAGGCAGCAAAAATTAACCGTTTATGGGGCGACGACCTCAGGGTCTTTAGTTAAGACAGGCGTGCCTCAGGGTTCAATTCTTAGCCTTTTTCCTTTTCTAGTTTTTTTTTAATGACATTTCTTCCATAATGGCTACAAACTTTTGTGGTGGTAAATTTTTCCTATTGAGTTCCAACTAGCTAGTTAGAGGATTCTTCAGTTGCATTTTGGTATAGGCTTCGTCCAACTGTTTCCATTGTATTTCATTCGCTGCTACTCTTGTCCAGTAAGGACCCAAATCTTCTCATTGGGCGAACCTTTCTTTGACGCCATCTCTTGGGTACCATAGGGTTAACTGCTTGCTCTTTTTGGCTTGCAACGAATTATGTAATCTGTCCATCCCCATTTCAGATGGTCAATTCCGGTTAGAATATCTGAAACCTTAGTATTTTTATTATTATTTATTTCCGCGTCGCTGACTATCCCTGAGTTTTTACTGTCACAATTTGGATTCAATTTAACTTGATCTTGACGGCAAAAAAACTTGATGTTGTAATTATGCGGAAAATGTATTTTAAGCATATTTATTTATTCAAAATTCCAGTGGAGCGCTCACATTAGAACTCGCTCAGGTAGAGTAAGCTCAGTAGCTCATGCAGTAATAATAATAATATGGCAATTGACAGATGTAGGCACAGCTAGGTTAATTTACAATGCTTATTTCCACAGTATTATGTCGTATGACATTTTGCTATCGGAATCTGCAGCTGACGTAGAATCAATTTTCATATTGCAAAAGAGGGCAATCCGGGCTATGTACAAAATAGGTCCACACAAGTCCCTTTGAAATATATTCAAAGAAATCTATATACTAACTGCCTTCATTTTAAATCTTAGAAAGTATTTTGTATGTTCGCAAAAAAAAAAATCCATTCACATCATGTCAACCGTAAAATTTCTACTACTGGATATAGGCTTCCCCCACAACGACCGGTCTTGTGCGTCTCGCATCCTTCGTATTCTCGCGACCTTAACTAGATCGTCCCACCTCTAGGGAGGCCTTGTGACGCTGGTTCTTCCGGCAAACCGTCGCCACTTATGTGTTTTATAACCAGTTCGATATTTTTGAATATTTGAATTAATGTTTTCTTTTCTTGTATAAATAATATCAAAGAATTTTTATCGAAGTTCAAGTGGAAAGTGTTGGAAGTGCTATTTGTACCAGTGCATAACGTCGTCTCTACACTCGGGAGTTTTTGGTCTTAGGACTTTCCTCTATTTCTCCAAAACTAAAAATTGGAAGACATGTGACATCGGCAGTGATGGCAGAGTGGTAACGGCCCCGACTTACGAGTTGTAGGTTGCGGCTTCAAACCCAGCCAGGCGCATTACTTTGTGTAATTTATTTTATCACTTCTCTCAAAACGGTGAAAGAAAAAATCGTGAGAAAACCGGCATGTCCTAGAACCAAAAATTCGAAGACATGTGACAGCCACCAACCTGCATTGGGCCCACGTGGTGGATTACGGCCCATTACCTTTCCTAGAGTAGAGGCCTGTGTCTCAGCAGTGGGATAGTAAATTATAGGTTTATTTTGTTTAGCTCGTGCTTATATCCTCATGATGTTGACTCCATTGTAATATTTTGTTTTTCTTCGCAGTCGCTACAAATGTCCTGAATGTGGGTTAACAAGAAACTGTCGCATGACGATTCGAGATCATTACAACGCGTACCACAGTCAAGGTTTCCAGACTTGTCTGTATTGCAGCAAGACTTTTAAGTGAGTTTGTACTTTATTGCTACCTATATAAGGTCTATTTATGATTGACTCAGTGACACATTTTCGAATGAGTTTGTATCATATATTATTATTAAGATAAAAAAGTCATAATTAACAGTGATATAAGTTTCCCTAATGTCTGAGTCAAGGTTTCCAGACTTGTCTGTATTGCAGCAAGACTTTTAAGTAAGTTTGTACTTTATTGCTACCTATATAAGGTCTATTTATGATTGACTCAGTGACACATTTTCGAATGAGTTTGTATCATATCTTATTATTAAGATAAAAAAGTCATAATTAACAGTGATATAAGTTTCCCTAATGTCTGAGTCAAGGTTTCCAGACTTGTCTGTATTGCAGCAAGACTTTTAAGTGAGTTTGTACTTTATTGCTACCTATATAAGGTCCACTTATGATTGACACAACCACAACACTACTGCAAGATTTTCGAATGACTTGATATCTTTATTACTGAGATACGAGTTTCCTTAGAGTCTTGGCTGGCATATCACTTAACACCATCATTAGTTAAGGTTTACAAACTTTACAGCCTATCTTTTAATGGATTAATGCCTTATTGTTAGTTGTAAGTATAAGATCTATAGGATGGATCGAATGACACTTCATCCAGAAAACTTGATATTAAAATTGCGTAATAGATTTTGTTTATCAAAATACAAAAAATTCGAAGACATGTGACATTCACCAACCCGCACTGGGCTCGCGTGGTGGATTACGGCCCATTCCATCTCCTAGATAGGAGGCCTGAGTCCCAGCAGTGGGAACATTAAAAGGCTGATTATGCTATGCTTATGCTATGGGTACAAAAAAATATATATTTTTCTGAAAACAGCATCAAAATTGGTAATAAAATAAAACAGCATTTCAAATATCATACCCTTATTGCAAAAACCAACTAAATGCACCAACATTTTTGTATTATTATGTAATGTTATCACTATTGTATTCAATCTCCGGATTTGTGCGGACGAAACGCCCGGGTGTCACCATTGTGTGGACAATCAGTAAAAATCTGACAATATCTCCCGCCCCGCACAAGAGCGCGGGATGTCATACGATGATTTTCTGATCGGAAAAAATAATTATAATCAATCTAATTTGTAGGTTATTTACTTTTTGCCGAAGCTATCTTTGTAAATAAGTGTCGTAGCTAATAACCGATTTTACCAGTAGATTCATCTTGATGAGACGAATGGATAAATGGATTTAACTTTAATTTGGGTAAAAATTTCAGATACTTAGTTGGTTTTTGCAATATGGGTACGATTTGTATGAGAAAGAGTAGACGCGTGGTTGAACCATCTCGCTATCTCTTTTCTACACTCGTAACCTACAGATACAGGCACAAATCTTGAGCGCTCGGCGAAAGAGCGGGGATCGCTTTGCGCATCGTACACATCGGCGAGCCAATCACTGTACAAGGATCGCACTCCCCGCCTCCGCATCTCTTTTTATACCATTAAAGAGAGTCGATATTTCACTTCTGCGTGCTTCTGCGTAAGTAGAACTGTAAAAGTCAGCGCTCAAGATCCGTGCCGGTATCTGTAATACCTTGACTGTAATTTTATTTATTATTAACTAGCTTTTGCCCGCGGCTTCGCTCCCGTCAACTGACTACTATATTCTACTCTACTCTACCCTACTCTACCCTACTCTACCCTACTCTACCCTACTCTACCCTACTCTACTCTACCCTACTCTACCCTACTCTTCCCTACTCTACCCTACTCTTCCCTACTCTACCCTACTCTACCCTACTCTACCCTACTCTACCTCACTCTATCCCACGCTACCGTACCCTACCCTACTCTACGGGATAAAAAGTATCCTATATCCGTCTCCTGGTTCTAAGCTACCTCCCCACCAATTTTCAGCCAAATCGGTTCAGCCATTTTTGAGTTATAAAAAGTGTAACTAACACGACTTTCTTTTATATATATAGATTTGAATATTTTGGTCAATCTCATTAAAATGACATTTGTTAAATTTTGCATGCTAAAACTCAGGCAGAATGTATCTAGCTCACTATATTATCATAACATATTTATTGTACAATACATACATTCAAAACAAAAGTTTTTTTTTTAATTTGATTTGTACCCTTTTTCTGCCACTTGACAGTTTCCCCTTCCACCAGCCTCAAAAGGTTTCTAACTTATTTAAAAGGTTTCTAACTTACTTAATTTTGAACGGATTTGTAAAATTCGTTTTACGATTTTCGATTTTGTTGTTTTTACAGTGTGTGTAATAAAATATTTTTCTATTTTGAATGAATTTACTTTTTGATGTATATAATAAAGAAATGATTCAAGTACCCTATTGCTCATGAATTTTTGGATTTTACAAAGTTAATTATGTTTGTAGGCGTATGATATCACTGCGCAAACACATACACTACGTACACATGCGGAAGGGCCGCGTGCAGTGCGCGTACTGCCAGAGGACGTACGCTGACAAAAGCGTACTGCGCACGCATATGACCATGTAAGTATAAAATAAAATATGTTTTAAAAAGTAAAATAACGTGAGTGGAAGAAAAAAACGTGTTGCGCCGACCCCAAATAACACGGGACAAGGGCAGGAAGATGATGATGATATTTTAAAAAGTATAAAATGTTAAATCTTCCGTGTATGTACATTCTGGAAATCGCAATGTTTGTTAAAACAAACCCAAAACCGTTTCCACGTCTAGAAGATGCCGTACCGCGTAGCAGAAGATATTTTATTATTTATTTTTTGCATTTTAGGAAAGCTTACAGACTAATAACAACATAGTGACAATAGTAGGTAATTAAATTGCTAATTACAAGCTTCCACATGTAGGTAGTTAAAATGACGAAAAAAAAAAAAAAATCAATGTTGGTCCCACAAGGCTGACACAGATATATGACTAGTCTTTGCATCTATCCAGCAAAAACGGTTCTAATGCGCAAAAGTATCGTCTGCGATGGAAACAGTTAAATAGTAATGCATTCAAGCGTCAATTAAATAAGTTTCCTTTTGCATAAAGCGTATGTCTCCGAATTTTTAGCCCAAAAAAGTTTTTTGAATATATTTTTTTCCTGAAACTAATGCTTGTGGTTGTGATTTTGACATGGATCCTGTATTTTTAACATTATCTTATAATTTTGAAATTAATATTGCATTTTTGACATTTATATTGTTGTTTTGACATTTATATTGTAATTTTAACATTTATATTGGTAAGTTTTACATTTATATTGTTATTTTTACATTTATATTTGAAATTTGACATAAATCTTCAAATTCTGACATATAATTTGTAGTTTTGACATTGTTCTTGTATTTGTGTCACATTACTGTTTTTAATTAATTTTGAACGTTGACATGATAAGATATAAATAACTTCGAATTAAATGGTCTCTAAGACAAAAAGTAAGTGAAATCCTAGGTAATTTTTATGTATTAAGTATTATTTTTTTAGTTTTCAATGTTATAAATATTTTTTTACGCCAACACTTACGGCTAAACATTACTGGACTCAAACAACAAATCTCAATCTTGCATGCTACTGTACGTATACAATATTTAAACAAATAAAGAATATCTTGTCTTTATAAATACTTCCCAATTACTTCCAACTCTTGAAGGCCAGAATCAACAGTGACGACAACCAAAATAATGCCGTTTAAAATCAAAATCAAAAAACATTTATTTCAAATAAACCATTTACAGGCACTTTTGAAATGTCAAGAAGTCAGTCAGAAAAATAAAATAAAATGATGCTAATTGCACATTCCAAAGCGTAGATCTCTATGGAGAAGACGGTCGGACGGCGGGCTACCCATTGCTCGCCATCCGCAAGCCCGCGCCTACGGTGGCCGGAAATCGGGATCGGAATCCCGGCGGCGGACAGGGCGTAAGGACCGTTGCCTCACGCGATCGGCCGCCTCCTTTGCTAGCATTACTGCTTCGCAGAAGGAGGCGACCGCCTGCCACTCCTCTTACCAACCAACCATGAACCATGGCCTGAACCAAGGCCCGGCGCGAGAGATCGCCGCCGCCGATTGCCCCCACGAGGACACGCCGTTGCTCTGCCCAGGCGGGGCACACCTCCACCGTGTGCTCTACCGTGTCCTCCGGGCGGTCCACACAGTGGCGACACCCGGGCATCGTTTCCGCACGAATCCAGTGCAGGAACCTCCCGAACTTACCGTGTCCGGTGAGAACCTGCGTCATGAGGAAGGTGAGGACGCCGTGAGATCTTTCCAACCACGCCTCAAAGAGGGGACTTACCGCCATAATTGTGGCGTGCCCAAAGAGAAAAAAAATATAGTACATTATATTTTGTGTATAAAATTGCAGTGTGATGAGTATGTTGAGCAGTGGTGGCCGAGTGGTAACGTCCCCGACTTATGAGTTGTAAGTCGCGGGTTCAAACCCAGCCAAGTGCATTACTTTGTGTAATTTATTTCATCACCACTGCTCTAAAAACGATGAAGGAAAACATCGTGAGGAAACCGGCATGTCCTAGAACCAAATATTTGAAGACATGTGGCATCCACCAACCCGCACTGGGCCCGCGTGGTAGATTACGGCCCATTTCCTCTCCTAGAGATGAGGCCTGAGTCCCAGCAGTGGGAAAACTATAAGGCCGACTATGCTAATAGTATAGCATAGTCTGCCTTATAATGTTCCCACTTAAATAAAATAGTTTTTTACTTTTATTCTTTACTTTTTAGTGATATTTTTTTTTACTCGTATTTTCAGTAAGTACTTTCATTTGATACCCACATTATATACGAAAAGCATAAAAAAATATAGTCCGCCATATTGGATTTAGAGTGACATCGCTTTATTTTTCGTGTTATTCTAAGCAAGTCCTTTCAAATATCACGCGAGCGAGGTCGCTGCCAGAATCTATTTCTTCTATACTTATAATGAGAGAGATGCTATGTTCCGCTCCCGGTACGGAAAGAGCCACGGTGGAGGTGTACTTATTGCGTATTCAAAGAAACTTCACATTTCAATTAAAGATGACTGGAAATCTGAGCTGTTGGAAGATTTATGGGTTCAAATTGTAGTAAACCGGTCCCTTACCATAAACTTATGTGTTGTCTACCTTCCAGACAGTGGCGGTTTCTTCATACATGCCGAGAAGCCCCGGCATGCCTTACTAAAATGCTCGATAGAGAATCAATATCAAACCCGAACTATTTAAAAGTTCGCGCGCTTAATTGTTATCAAAATAACACAAAGTATCTATGCCACACTACTACACATCGCGATTGTTCGCGCGCAGAGTTTCGCATTTGCAGCATCTACATATAGCTATCTCGCTTACACGCACCGGCTTTTGCCGGGCTTTCAAATACTATATCTGTCTCTTTCGCACCTATGGCGACGTGCCGTATAACGAGTTAGGACCTTTTGCGTCTACAAATCGATCAGTATGGAAGATTTAAGCCGGGCATTCGTATGAAGTTGCTCGCGTATGCGTGACCTCGTCACATTGCCAACTCTGCAGTGTTGCCGTTTTAGCAACGTTGTGAGATCTTGGAGATTTTTAACGAGTTTGGAAACTTTTTTTAAGATTTAGCAACAATAAAACTAGCGACTTTTTAAAACAATGAAATTAAATATTCAAGCAATATCTTCAAAATAAAAAATTTGCGACATCTTGCTAGATTTTTCATATACCTGGCGACTTTTTTTTTGCCTAAATGACAACACTGCAACTCTGTTTGCAACTCACTTCAGTTTTATTTACTTGAGTGGAAAATAGATTTTTTGTTTTTTGTTGTTTGTTGTTTTTCGTGTTTTCTTAGATTTTCTCAGTGATACAGTTGTTTTGGTGACTTACCTACAACAATGGAGGCAATTGTACCTTGTGAGGATTTAAAATGCGTTCTAGTTTTGATTGGCGAAGATAAAGTAAAATCTTTAAACTTTGCTCAGAAAAAACAGTTAATTTCTTCATTAAAAACGACGCCTAATCTGTGTATTTCTCAGACTAGTAAATCGCATAAACGAAAAATAGATCAGTGTATAAAACTAGTTGGATTGTTGGCTGTTCGCACACTATTAAGTTGTATTGCTGGTGCTGCATATTTATTCAAGCTGTTAAAGTTTGCGTATCTTGTTGTAACTATTTTAACGTGCTTTTTCGTCTCTTAAACGTTTCCATGAGAAATACACAAGGTCAAGAGCGTCTTTCCGAATTATCAATGATAGCTATTGAAAAACAGCTGTTGGTAGAATTAAAACGATCACCAACATTTTACTCTGATGTAATTAAATCATTTCTTAATAAAGATAGACGATTCCAATTAGAATATAAATAATTCATTTAAATTCCTTATTACATTTTATCTAGCTATTTTTTAACTTTCGTTTTGTAACTTTCTGTTTTGTTTTTGTCTGTAACCCGTTAGTCCTGTTACAAAGCAAGCAACTACTTACCATAACTTTGTTCCCTCAAGCAATGAAGCAAACCAAACGGCTTTTATTAAAGCCAACGGAGGTATGCAATTGCAGATATGTTTATTATATTCAATCTAGCACTAGCATGCTTTCAGTGAGCTTTGGTTACCACATTCACCGCACGACAAGCAAGAGTGAAATTGAAGAAGAGGAAAGAAGAAGATGGATGAATTTACTTTTAATTTATTGTACCTAACCAGTAGTTTATGAGAAAATTGCGATGATACATACGTAGGTACCTACATTCTCAGTCGAAAACTGAACTTTCTTTTTTTGAAATTGGTTAAAATTTTATTGGGCTTGCCTTATTTTGAAACCCTAGGCACGCCACTGCTTCCAGAATATATTCCAGTAAGTATTGTTTGTGACTTTTTCAACAAATGCGGTGATAAAATTACTAATTCATCAAATCACATGACTTGTATTCTGGGAGATATCAATCTGGGCGACATCAAGTGGTCAATAGAGACGGGCTGCCCTCTAAATCATAACTGTGAAAAATCTAAATCCCTTTTTAATATGTAAATCATAACTGTGAAAAATCTAAATCCCTTTTTAATATGTTCCAGTCAACCACTGTTAGTCAGCTCAATCATATAATAAACCAAAATGGTAGAATATTGGGTTTGGTCATCACTAATTGCCCAGACCTGTTCACTTTAACACCTTCCATACCTATAAGTCGTCTGGACATGCATCATTCCCCGTTTGAACTCGTACTCAGCAGCGAATCTGCATCTTCCACATTACACAGCTATGTCGAAAAACTATGTTTTCGTAAAAAAGACTACGACAGTTGTAGAAAAGACATATCACAAATAAATTGGACGCAAAATGCTTTGACTATGAGTTACGATGACTTTACGCAGTTCTTTTATGATAGCATATATTTAATAATTGAAAAGTATACCCCCAAATTTAGAGTCGGAAATAATAAATACCCGGTATGGTTCTCAAAAGGTTTAATTAGATTACTTTCATCTAAATCCAAAGCTCACTCTAAGTATAAACGTTTTAGGAATCCCAGAGACTATGATACCTTCTCTCTGCTGAGAGCAAGGGCCAAAATTGTCACAAATCACTGTTTTAAAGAATACATTAAGCGAATCGAAGATGACCTTAAGGTCAATATAAAAGCCTTCTGGCGTTAAACTAAAAATAAACGTGTAACAAATACCATCCCTAGCTGTATGCATTACAATGATAGGGTGGGCAATACGGGTAAAGACATAGTTGATTTGTTTGCGGGTTACTTCTCATCAGTATACAGCTCTACTAAATCTGATAACTATACTCCCAATTTCCAGCCATCTAACTACTCCGTTGGCAATTTATGTATATCAAAAAGGGAACTTTTGATAAAGTTACAAAATATTGATCTTTCAAAGAATGGAGGCTTTGACGGTATACCACCTATTTTTATCCGGTTATGTGCTACTGCCTTAGTGACTCCCCTTCACATTATATTTGATAAATCTCTACAAGAAGGTACATTCCCAAGTTTATGGAAGATAGCTAAAATCACACCTATCTATAAATCTGGAGATAGGAGTGACGTCACCAACTATAGACCAATTTGTATATAGAACATATTTGCTAAAATATTTGAGGGTTTTGTGTATGAACACATGTATACTCACCTTAGGCACATACTAGATACTCGACAACATGGGTTTATCACTGGTAGATCAACTAATTCTAATTTATTGTGCTACACAACATATTTATGTGATTCATTTAATTGTAAGCGTCAGGTAGACTCAATATACACGGATTTTTCGAAAGCCTTCGATCGGGTTGATCATTTTATATTACTTGCAAAGATGCATCATGTCGGGATTCACGGGAATCTTTATAGATGGCTCTCATCCTATCTGTTAAATCGTACACAACTAGTTGCGCTAAGCGGATATGATTCTATACCTTTTGAAGCAACATCTGGATTGCCCCAAGGTTCGAATTTGGGCCCCTTGTTATTTTTGGTATTCGTAAATGATCTGCTAAGTAAAATTAAAAGCGAATGCCTAGCTTATGCAGACGATATAAAAATTTTTAGGAGTATCTCAAATAATTAAGACTGCGAGGTCCTTCAGTCAGATATTAACACAATTGTTGAATGGTGTGATGAGAACTCGATGTCACTAAACACCAAAAAATGTCAGGTTATAACATTTTCGAAAAATATTAAAAACATAATTAATTATGACTACACTATCAGGGGAGTAGTAGTAGATAGAGTAAAAATAGTACGTGACCTGGGTGTTATGTTTGATTCAGTTTTGTCATTTAGACCTCACTATGACCACGTTTGTAATAAAGCCAACCGCTTGCTCTCTTTCATATTACGAAATGCTAAACCATTTAAAGATCCGCAAACATTCTTAATACTGTACTATTCCCTGGTAAGATCTATATTAGAGTACTGCTCCTCTGTGTGGTCTCCAATATATAACACTCATATAGATCGCATAGAATCTGTACAGAGAAGATTTGTTAGAGTTTTAAGTGCGAAATGTGGCCTCAGACGTAAACTCCCCAATTACAATCAGCTACTCACACACTTTCACATGAGGAGTCTTGAGAGAAGGAAATGGGTTAGTGATTTAAGTACATTGCATAAAATTGCTAACGGATCCTTTGACATCAAATTACTTGGCCAGCTAAACTTTAAGATACCAACTCGATCTGTGCGCACTCCACAATTATTTAGTATTTCCTCTAGTAACAATAATGTTTCTGAGAATAACCCGTTATCCAGAATGTGTAATCAATATAATACAATATGCCCTGAGGTAGACTTGTTCTTGAATAGTTTTAACCAATTTAGAAATTGTTTGTATAAATTGTAACTACATTAGTTTCATTTATTAACTTCTCCATTATATTTCACCCTTCTGTCACTAATGAAGCACATTAAGCATTGAATGCTATGTACAGTAATAATTGGATTTCAGATTTATGTACTGTATTTTGTATTTACTGTCTAAATTGTCTTAGTTTGTAGTCTGTCACTGTACTTATTAAAATAAAATAAAAAATAAAATAAAATAAATAAAATAATAAATCTGTAGAAGTGAAAATTATGTACATTGACTAATCGCAAATAAGGTGAATTGGGCCAATCGTACCCAAAGGGCTCCCCTATATGTCGCCACAACGACCAGTCCTTTGCGTCTTGCATCCATCGGATTCCCATGACCCTTACCAGGTCGTCGGTCTACAGGTCTCCAGGTTGTCGAATATAGCAGCCCCTCTACGTTAACTCCTATATCCGATAACGAGAGCTTCGTTCACTTACTTTAGCCCCCATTATCTCCTTCTGACTTGGGACAATAAAAAATATATTGTTGAGCATTTAAATTGTACCCATTTAAAAAACCCAATAAGAAATTTTGTCTTGTTCACAGTAAACATTCCAAAGAAGTATTAGCGCTCCCCACCAACAAGCAACATGTCTGCCAGGACTGCGGCATGGCATTCAAGTCACCTTCTCAGCTGAAGAACCACAGCAGCAAACATTCCAACATACGGGACTACTACTGCGTGGAGTGTGACAAGTAAGTATATCCATGCAGGTTTACAGGCCATGGTCCGA
Source organism: Mythimna vitellina (assembly GCA_949316375.1). Classification (NCBI taxonomy): domain Eukaryota; kingdom Metazoa; phylum Arthropoda; class Insecta; order Lepidoptera; family Noctuidae; genus Mythimna; species Mythimna vitellina. The sequence goes on along the minus strand of OX438709.1, from coordinate 2,617,930 downwards.
AGAGAGGAGGAGTGGCAGGCGGTCGCATCCTTCTGCGAAACAGTAATGCTAGCAAAGCACGCGGCTGCACGTGCGTACACCCCAGCCGGGATCCCGATCCCGATTTCCGGTCACTGTAGGCGCGGGCTTGCGGACGACGAGCAATGGGTAGCTCGCCATCCGACCGTCTGGTAACCGCGCGGCTCAAGGAGTTGTCAGCAAACCGTAGAGGCCCAGCAGGGTCGAAGCCTGGAAGGTTGTCGTTGGATGATTTTCTCAACAAAAAAAATGCAGGTTTTTTTTTAAATTCCCCTTATATGAAAACGGTCTTTAACATTCTCCTTGGTGAAGAGCCCGTCAATACAATAATAATAATATTCCACAACAATGTTGAATGCATACCTTGCTCGATTCAATTTGGTGTGATAACCACGCGACGGCGCGTCAAAACTTGTCGAAAAAATTGAAAAACAAGAGAAATGTGTTTGAAATAAAACTTTTTACAAAAAATGCAACCGACTTCAATATAAAAAAACACAAATATACAAAATAGCTTTAATTTCACACCGACTTCGAAATTAAAGTTATTTTGTACTTTTTTAGTGTTTTTTTTTTTACATTATTGGTACTTTTTAGTTGTGGTTGCACAACTAAAAAGCTACCTAATCATCATCAGATTAGCTCAAAGGTATCTTATGTTTAGAGTGCATCTCATAACAATTATAATAATCCCAAGCACGGTTAGGTTACATTAGATTTATTACAGAGTTCCGGTGTCTACCTTCAAGCTTCATCATCAGATCAGTTCGATATTTCCCCTACCCCTCTTTCAGTCAGTCATCAACTACACGCCAAACGAACAAAGTCATTTTACTTGTAACGACAGTTTTGCTATGATCCTGTGAGGAGTTCCGTTCCATATCTTCGAAGATCCTCATCAGATCATAACAATATTTCTATGGTACCAACTCGAAAGCATAACCTATCACTTGAAATTATTATTAATTTCAAAATCGGTCCACAATTGACTGAGAAATCGTTGAAAATACATTTTTTTTTTTAAATACATTCAGCCGAACATAGAACCTCTTTCTTTCTGAAGTCGGTTAAACACGTAAGCATATTTAAATTACATGATAATTTTGGTCTGAATATATTAGGGGAAGTTTGAAAGTGGCGCCAGTGACTGAAAAATTGAAAGGGAATCGTTTGTCTTGGTATAGTCATGTGAAGAGGAGGGATGAAACGCATATTACTAAAAGAGTTATGAGTTTACATGTGGATGGATGGAGAGGGAGAGGGAGACCAAAGAAAAGATGGATGGATTGTGTGAAGAGTGATATGAAAGAAAAGGAAGTTAGTGATAGCATGACGAGTGACAGGGCAGAGTGGAAGAAAAAAACGTGTTGCGCCGACCCCAAATAACACGGGACAAGGGCAGGAAGATGATGATGATGATTTTGGTCTGACTTTTTTTTCTGCCTTCTGAAAAGTTATGTATTTCGCAGTTAAAAGGTATTTATTCATTATAAGCCATCAATGGATATTGCACCTCCCGCTCAAGGGTTGAAAGTTTTGACTTTATTCATTCATTTGCAGGAGCTTCAAAACTAGTGCCACATTGAAAAACCACTTGAAGACTACAGCAATCCACGTCAGTTATTTACAATTGCCGTAAGTATTTCTTGCTAAGGCTTTAACATTCCTGACGAAAAAAAACAGTTTAAAAATAATTATTTATAATGAAAATCCTACTCCCGGTTCCTCTACAGACAGTATTGACACGTCACTAATTAAAAGTAAGTCAGATATAGTGACCAGTGGTTGAAAATTCATTCAAACAACCAAAGCAGCTGAAGCGCTTTTGACAATTTATTGCATTTCTGTCAGTCAAGAATAAAGCAGCTTTCTATCGATGAAAAAATGTTGGCAATCGGACAAAAAAATAAACTTTACCTCTATAATATTATGTATATATATAGGACATTCCGGTTTCCTCACGATGTTTTCCTTCACCGTTTTGAGGAAAATCGTGAGGAAACCAGCTTAGCCTAGAACCAAAAATTTTGAAGGCATGTGACATTCACCAACCAGCACTGGGCCCGCGTGGTGGATTACGGCCCATTCCCTCTCCTAGAGAGGCCTGAGTCCCAGCAGTGGGAACATTAAAAGGCTGTTAAATGATAATAATGTAAATATGTATATAAGTGTAGATGGTAGCGACATCTATGTTGTTATCAGCGGGATTACAACGTATACAACAGTTCGAAATCAACTATTTATTTATTTATTAATTCTTTATGCACACAAAAGTACAGAGGCGGACTTAATGTATTTTCTGCCAGTCAACCTTTGGGTGATGCAGAGACAAATTGTACTATAATAGTTGTCGGAGGATCCTCCCTTTACAACTGACCTGGTGAACCGGTTTTAAACGGTATTAGATAGATTAATAATTATTTTCATAGTAATAAACATAAAGGGCTATTCTAAGTCGGCATATTGTAACGAGCCACTACAAAACGCTACATTGCGCGTAGCCCGACACGCACAATTTTAAGTATTTCGTTTTTGTTCCAGATTACCGTGTCTTCACTGTGATAAGCGTTTCGCGATACGTCGAGACTTAGAGAGACACACCAACAGAATACACCTCAATATCAAACCGTTCACTTGTGATAGATGTGATAAGGTAAATATTGAAACTACACTATTAGCTTTTCCCGCGATTTCGAACATCTTGATTACAGATTATCGTACAAACTTGGAAAGAAAGAAAATAAAGAAAGAAAAATAATTTATTTGATACAGCACAAGGCACATAAATAGTATTGGATAACACTAAACACTAAAACAAAAAAACAAAAATATATAAAAAAACAGTAGCAAAAAGATATAGTTGCGTGCCTCACGGCAGCACCAAAATAGGTCCAGTTCAGCATAAATGCGAGGCAACTAGTGCCTGACGCTGGTTTTCAACTGAACCTGTGGTTGTGACGCAACGGACGCAAAACAGTTTTGGATTCTAATGCATAAGTGTCGGTGATGTATAATTAAATAATATAAACCATTAAAATAGTATTATGTTAATTGTAATAAATATGTGTAAGATAGTGTGTTTGTAAAATAATTAGTAAACGAATAAAACAAAAGTGTAACAAGAGACAGAAAAAATAAAAAAGACAATAATATAAAGACACAAAATGTGGGTAGATAAATAAACTTCAACATTCCATACTTCACACTTTTAGTGACGTAAATAGTATTATTATTTATTTATTTATTATATCCTTTATTATACACCATTATAAATATAAAGGAAACTAACACTAAAACTCATACGTACATACAATGGGTGGCCTTATTGTGACCTAAACATAGTTTTTTTTTTTTACAACTATCACACAACGCCGTCTAGTCCCAAGCTAAGCAGAGCTTGTGTTATGAGTACTAGACAACTGATAAACATACTTATATATTTCTAAATACATACATATTATAGATAAATTACACCCAGATACAGAACAAATCGAATCAGGAATGAGGATATCCGCAGGAGAACCAAGGTCACCGACATAGCACGAAGAATCGCCAAACTTAAGTGGCAATGGGCAGGGCACATTGCTTGCAGAACGGATGGCCGTTGGGGCCGAAAGGTTCTGGAATGGCGACCACGTACCGGACGACGTAGCGTTGGAAGGCCTACAAGGTGGACCGATGACCTGGTAACGGTTGCGGGAGTACGATGGATGCGAGACGCACAGGACCGTTCATTGTGGCGGCACTTGGGGGAGGCCTATGTCCAGCAGTGGACGTCTTTCGGCTGAAATGATGATGATGATGACAGAACAAATGATCTTGCTCATCTCACATTTGTCCTGGGTGGGAATCGAAACCACGACCTCCGGCATAGCAGTCAGGGTCACTAACCACTAGACCAACAGGTCATTTACAAAGTTAAAACCAAAATCTACCATTATCTCCCCCTTTTTTAAACATGTGTTTATTATTTATCATTTATCACACATTAACATTTATATATGTATATTTATTTACCTTACACTTTTTTTTTTTAAATTGATATAAACCAGTGCTTGACTGCGATCCCACCTGATGGTAAGCGGAGATGCAATCATTGATGGTGAGGCGCACTAGTTTATTAAGAGCCTATTCACTCTAGCCTTGAATACACCTAAATTATAGACCACTATTATTAAACTACACTTAATACTAAATGCCGCTGTTTGGTTTTTACAGTGTGTGTATCCATGCGTGCCAAATAAAATATTTTTCTTTCTTTCTTTCTGAGCGAAATCATTGCATAGTTATTTGTTTCAGAATTACGTGAACAACTGGTCACTAAAGGAGCACCAGCGGCGGGCCCATGACGGGTATAAGAGACCCATGCAGTACCCATGTCCTATGTGCGACAAGGTTTTTGATGTAAGTATAACAAAATATCGCTAAGATGAAGGAACACAGGCGGGTTTTTAGTTGGTGAAAGTCTGACATTCCCTTTCGGTACACCCAGAGCGGGCGCAGCTATTTGATGTTTTCCCAAATAAATAAAAATGTATAGGTTAAGAGAAATCCGCTTTTCGTGTGTATGTTATTTATTTATTAATAAACATATATACGTTAATAATAATTAAAAGAACAAAAATACAAATAGAAGATCACAAAGGTGAGCGAGGAGTGGCAGGCGGTCGCCTCCTTCTCCGAAGCAGTAATGCTAGCAAAGGAGGCGGCCGTACGAGCGAGGCAATGGCCTTCGCGCCCCAGCCGCCAGGATTCTGATCCCGATTTCCGGCCACCGTAGGCGCTGGCTTACGGACGGTGAGCAATGGGTAGCTGGCCGTCCGTCGTCGACGGCGCGTAGTGTTCCACGCGCGGCTCAAGAAGATGACAGTAAAATCGTAGGGGCCCAGCAGGGTCGAAGCCTACTGGGGACATTGGTGATGTGAAAGAGAACTCCGGTGCCCTGGAACGAAGGCAAAGAAGTAACAGGAGTGGGTTTTAGTCAGTAAAAGTCTGACATGCCCTCCCGCCCCACCTTAAGGGCAGGAGATGTCATTAGATGATTTTCCACATAAAAAAACCTAATCTAACCTGTCCGTGTCGGGGTATCCTTAAATTCCCAGCTCGCTTCGTTTGCGGTGAACATTTATTCATTTTGATAAGCAGAAAGACTAAATACAAAACTTTAATTATTTTCATTTATTTATTTAAAACTTTATGCACTAATGAAACATTGTACAAAGGCGGACTTAATGCCTTAGGCATTTTCTACCAGTCGACCTTATGGTGGTGCAGAGATATAACATGGTAGGTGCAGCTTAAAAGAAGACTGACAGAAAGGAAATTAGAACAATAATAAATATATACTTAGATACATACATACAAATAAAGAATGATATTGAGAGAAAAACGAATACAACAAATCAAGAGTGTGATGAATCTACCAACTTCTTGCGAAAGTGTTCTCGTGCTTTCACTTTAAAGGACAACCGACTGGTTGCCGTCCTGATGTTCAGAGGCTCCTAAGTCCTGATGTTCATTTAAATTATGCCCTATTATATTGCGTTGCTGTTCAAAAGGAAAATAATGATTATCAACTCTTTTAAATATCTGTCTTTTGTTACAGCGCAACCAAATCCTGAAAGGCCACATCCGCACGCACACCGGAGAGCGTCCGTACCAGTGCAGCAAGTGTCCAGCTTCATTCAGCCAGTCCAACATACTCCGCACCCACGACAGACTCATACATCTTAAACTGACCAGGGATGGACGGCCTAAGATCAAATAGAGCTTACACTGGCAAACTATACCTTGTGTTAGTCTGAACAAGCCTTAGGTAAAATAGACTTGGGTCGCCGCACATGGACCACACGCCACAACCAAAAACGCCGTTAGAAGCTAGAAGTGGCCACAAACGAAGCTGAAGCGCCTGACAACCACTTGTGGCCAGTGGCTGCTACTTTTTTTAACCCATAGACGAAGGTTTAAATGGGTGAGTGGCATGTGGCGGCGTTTTGTATCGGCGTTTAGTGGCCAGTGCGGGCCACAAGAAGCGATCAGCGGCGATTTGTAGCGTGTGGTGGCCACCGGCGTCAACCGCGTGTGGCGAGTCCGGCGTGTGTATGCGAACCATAGGAAATATGCCGGTGGCGGCGTTTTGTGGTTGAGGCCAGTGGCCCGTGTGCGGCGCCCCTTTATATTGACCAGGCCGACTTTGTGATGTCAAATTAGTCTATGGTCAAATGAAGGGTACAAAGAATAGGATATGTCCTCTTGAACCGATTATGAGAAAAAGCCATTTAGTTCATTAAACCCTGAGCGAACGCCGGCGTTAGCTCGGTCATTGTCTTTCTATTGTGTCTCTAATTACGCTACTCAAAAGGTTAAAGTTTTAGAATATTAATTATTTTTATTGAGATCAAAATTTGAAGTAACGCAGTTTTAACGACATTTGTGTTGAGTTTTTGTGGAAAGAGAATGAAATTTGTTTTTTTTTTTATTATTGATAGGTTCGCGCTTGACCGCTATCTCACCTGATGGAAAGCGACGATGCGGTCGACGATAGAGCGCGCTTACCTAGAAGTAACCTATTCACTCTTGACTTACAGATGTGATATTAGTAGATATATAATACTAATATACAATTATTGTGACATTTCCAGTTCTTTCCCTGTACACTTAAATGAACTTTACATTGACCAAAGTCGAAAGACTCTTGGTGAAATAGAGTTCAAGGCAATAAAGGATGATATTTTTCAATATTTACTCATGATTTTTGTCACTGAAAAAAACTGATGTGCATTTTTCGGAGACGGCCGACTTTCAGGCTCATCCGGGCCGTAATTCTTACATCCGTAATAATTACGTAAGGCCTGCAGTCCACGGACGCATAGCTTCATAGACGCGTATTCGTCATAATACGCTTGGTGTACGCGAACATTTAAAAAAACTAAATACGAAAACTTAAAGTTTAAGTTTTCGTTTTTAGTTTTTAACCTAGAAATTACGAAAAGATTTTTATGTTTTTTTTTTTTTTGCATACTGTCACACAACGCCTTCTAGTCCCAAGCTAAGCAGAGCTGTGTTATGAGTACTAGACAACTGATAAACATACTTAAATATTTCTTAATACATACATATTATAGATAAATTACACCCAGACACAGAACAAATGATCGTGCTCATCACACAAATATTTTATCCTGGGTGGAAATAGAACCCACGACCTCCAGCATAGTAGTCAGGGCCACTAACCACTAGACCAACAGGCCAGTCAATCTGGCCTATCATAATAGAAAATGTGTCGATGAAACGGCAATGTCGTGTCGTCGTGTCTCGTCTATGAAGCGATGCGTCCGTGGACGGCAGGCCATAGTTTTGAAAAACTGTTCGATTTTTGTCTTTATCAAAACAATTGTACAACTATTTTTAACGTCAAAAAAAAGGTATTATTATCAACATATTGTCTTTGGTCTAATAGAAAATTATTATTATTTTGTTGGACCCAATGGGACCGGTTGTGAAACATTTAATAAATAGTTTGTAAATACTTGCCGTGTTTTATTTAAAAAATAAACTGTCTTTCAATTATCCTGGTCTGTCTGTCAAGACCCTTTATCTCAGGAACGCGTGGAGGTATCGAGTTGAAATTAAAACCATATACTCAGGTCTGCGGACTCCTGAAGCTGCAAAAAAATAAAACTTGTAAGTTAACGAGAAAAACGGTATTTATTTATTTAAACTTCATGCAACATAAAGTACAAAGGCGGACTTAATGCCTTAGGCATTCTCTACCAGTCAACCTAGGGTGGTGAAGAGACAATATGGTAGGTGCATAAAAAGAAAATTTAATACGAAAAACAAGATAAAAAAAATAATATATACATATAATTAAAATGCACATACATATATATTTAATATAATATATATACATATATATTAATATAAAGTAAAGAAAGAACTACTACGGTATACTTCAGTTTATGTGGCAAAAAATGTACATTTTGACACTCTCGAGGAAATCAAAATTCATAGGGTACTTCCCGTTGACCCAGAATCCTGAAATTCGGCACAAAGCAAGGTATTATAGTATAGGAATAAATCTGAAAACGGGAAATTTGTTGTTGACACAATTTTTTTACTCCATTCCGGGAATTGAATTTTTTATTTATTTATTTTCCAACTTACAACTATCTATATAGGGTAACCTAATGCGATAGAGTATTTTTTGTTTTTTCTGCCTATTTACAAAACATACATACATATATTATTCACACCAGTTTATAACTTATTACAAATAAGGCATTTATTGTGAATTCACTCAGAGAACAACAGAATATGTCTGTGTCACTAGATATGAGGTTGAGAGCGCGGAGCGCCCGCGTCAGCGGCGCCTCCCGTAACAGATTGGTTCGAGCGCGCGGCTCTGCCAGCAGCCGTGGCTGTCGTCGTCGCCACGCGTACCGGTCTGGAACACATAAACCTACCTGACCTAATATGTCCGCATTGTGCACCTTTCCTCTTAGTATTTTAAATATGTACGAAATGAGTGCGAGATCTCTCCTGACCCTCAATTCGAGAAATCCAACCATACCCAGAATAAGTAAAGTTGGGTACGTCAATGGGTAAAATGGATAAACACCATACAAGCGCAAGTACCAATACCTGACAAACTTGTTTTGTACTCTCTCCACCATGACATAGGTTTTTACTTTAATTATTGACATAGGTTTGTACGGAACCCTCGGGGCGCAAATCTGACTCGCACTTGCCCAGTAGTTTTTCCTATATGAAGTCTCAAATTTGTCTGCACGATTTAAATTTAGATACAATTTACGACGGGCTATATCCAAATGCGGGGGCTTTTATTCAACAGTGGACGTCTTTCGGTTGAAATGATGAAAAAAAATAATGATGACCGAATAAATTGAAGGGGAAAGAATGCCAGAAGATAATGTTACTGTGATGCATTTACTCCACGCCAATTTTAGAGGAGCGGCATTTTGAAGAACAATTTTTAGCGTAATTTGTTGACTGCTAATCGCTTTCTGACTTGACAAAATGAGTTAAGCTTGTTTAATGGTTTCGCTCGCGTAAATGTCAGAAATTAACATTTTCAGACTCGTATTTATAATATTACTACTTATATACGGTAGACTAGCTTCTGATGTTTAATAAGTATATAGGCTTACGTGGAAAAAAATATTTTTATTTGAAGATAACTAACGCAATATCCGCGTACCTGACGTAACCTTTTGGGAGAACCGGGCGTAATATTTAACAGTAAAATCAAATCTCTTTGGTGCCCGAACTTGCTTCACCCGTTGACTTAAATCCACGACGAACTAAGGAGCGGAAGTCCGATTTCCAAACACTGACATATTGCTACCTAGAGGCAAAATTGTGGGCCACATTAAAAATAAATTCGATAACACCCACTTTTTACGTCCACGTTAGGGATATGTGGAAGGAGGGTTAGCGCTAGTGACTGAAAAGTTGAAAGGGAACTGTACATTGCGGCGTGGATCGTACAACCAATATTGCTGTCCGTTTATTAAGAGCCTATTCACTCAAGCCTTGAAGACATCTAAATATACCTAAAATAACTCCTTTGATCTTCGCGGTGTAAAAAACAAGGCAAAATGCTTAGTCCGAACCGTAGAGGTATTAACAATATAAGGCTGGACACAATGTTGTCTGATGGTAGAAAGGTGATGGCGAAATCCCGCGCACTCTCCAAAACGCATCCTTTAATTTTTTTAAATACCGAAAGGCTGGTTAGCCTACGCCTGTAGCTACTCCAGACTTTGTAGATTGGTGTTAACCAATCACGAATTTGCCTCTTCACTCACCTTTACACTGAGTCCAAAGCTGCTAGGAGACATTTCGTAGCTCTAACGCATATGTGGCTGTGGTCTATGAAGACTGGACCTGGGACTCGTCCTCGAGAGCAGATGGAATTTCAAAGAGCACTTCTGGCTCCCAAACTGGATCTTACTGCAGTTGCCCTCAAGCGGCCCCTGCCCAACTTAGGGGGTCCAGACGCCTCCTACCGGAGGCTCTACGCAAGTATCGTTCGGTCCATGGCCCTTTATGGAGTGCCGGTGCCACATGACAAAAGGGCCATGGCTATCCGGATGGTGCGGAGATCGGTTTCTCACGAAAATATGTGGCTGTGGTACTAGACACACGATCGGACATGTGCTTTGTATATCATTAGAAGCTGTCCAGTTGTAAGGTACCCGCCGGAAATTTGCAAGAAAACCGAGTTTTCTAGCAGCTTGCACCTTGGCTTTGGACTCAATGAACCGCTCAAAGTTGAGGGTTAAGGATTTTTTTAGTGAATTCAATGCGACGCAGCGGCTCTTTTCTACGTGCGCGTAAAACCACCGCGTCAGCCGCATTTTTTTTAAAACAAGCTGCAAGAGTATGCGCAAAAATACCAAACTCAACATCCAAACGAGCTTCGCTCGTCGCCACATCGCACCCACGTGCGGTTGGTCGCGTAGGCCACCGCAATAGTTTGTCTCATTCGCGTCGCTTTCATTTGACACTGAATCGCCTACCTTGGACACTGCGTTACTTTCGAACAATGCTGCGGACTGTTAGATTTTTTTTTCCTTGATAGGTTCGCGCTTGACCGCTATCTCACCTGATGGAAAGCGACGATGCGGTCGACGATGGAACGCGCTTACCTAGAAGTAACCTATTCACTCTTGACTTAAAGATTTCCGGGTTGAGATATTACCTTTATTATTATTATTATGAGCCCGTTATTCCATATTTTCTGTGCTTAGCCACTTCTGGCCAATCCTTAAGGTAGGAGTCCAAATTGTCACGCTATCTCCTTCTGGGCCTACCGCGTCACCAGCTTCTGCTGTTCGGGATCCAGTCGGATGCCTTAGCCCAATTTACCTACATCTCACCTCCGACTTACCTACATCTGCAATTTGTGTTTTGGAACGAAGTTATACTGTTCTATATGCGATCTGCATGGGTTACCATGACGTTTAAAGTAAGATTGTTACATTCTTATTCCATTGTGGGTGAGAGATGGCGCTAGACAACCTGTATAGCTCTGTCTCTTACCCACACTGAAATAAAGAATGAAACAATCTTACTTTGAATGTCATGGTAACCCACCTGTTCTTTTGACCCCGAGAATACTTTGTTCCCTTGACTGACACATGTTTTACCACGTTTATCCATGTTAAGGTCCTTTTTTTTCCGGTGGGAAAATCATCTTATGACATCCCCCGCTCTTGGGCGGGGAGGGAGATAATGTCAGACTTTTACTGACTAAAAACCCACTCCTGTTTCTTCGTTGCCTTTCGTACCAGGGCCGAGTCTTCCTTTCAGAATCAGACCCTTGGCCCCAGTAGGCTTCGACCCTGCTGCGCCCCTACAGTTGCTGACATCTTGAAGCGCGCGTGGAACAATACGCGCCGTCGACAACTTGGGCTTGGTCCGTATGGTTACCGGACGGTCGGAAAGCGAGCCACCCATTGCTCACCGTCCGCAAGCCCGCGCCTACGGTGGCCGGTAATCGGGATCGGAGTCCCGGCGGCGGTTGGGGCGTGAGGACCGCTGCCTCACGCGATCGGCCGCCTCCTTAGCTAGCATTACTGCTTCGCAGAAGGAGGCGACCGCCTGCCACTCCTCCTCGCTCCGGAGCATGGCCTGAACCAAGGCCCGGCGCGAAAGATTGCCGCCGCCAATTGCCCCCACGAGGACACGGCGATGCTCTTCCCAAGCGGGGCACACCTCTACTGTGTACTCCACCGTGTCCTCCGGACGGTCTACGCAATGGTGAATGTTAAGGTCCTAAAAATGTAAATAAAACACAGCAAGTTTAAACAAAGTATTTATTACAATGTTTCACAACCAGACTCATTGAAAGTAACAAAATAATAATTTCCTATAAAACCATTAACAATAATTAAAATATTATCTTTTATTGCTTTAGCCCTTGACCACCGATAGTACATACGGTTGTACAATTTGAATGACCTTGAAAAAACGCTTAACTGTCATATTGTACACACGGGTGTATAAAATTTATTCGGCCGCAAACTTTGGACACCACTAATTATAATTAGTGACCGATACTTAAACACGTGATTGTACTCATGATTACAAACAACTTTTCTAAAGTAACTTTCTTTATACTAATTAATTTAATCACTGTAACAAAACGGCAGCAGCAACAGTCTTTGGATATTATTTTACCGAAACATGTAGGTACATTGCTTACGTCATCGATAACGGGCGCCGCGCCGCTAACAGCTGATCGAGTGAAGGCACGCGCGCGAAATACGAAGTTTCAAACGGCTGTTTTGTTATTGAACTAATTAGTTTTTAAAAATAAGTTTCTTTAAGAAAGTTGTTTGTAATCATGAGTACAATCACGTGTTTAAGTATCGGGAACTAATCAGTCACCCTATATTTTCGTTTTTCCTGTAAAAAAAAAACAGAATAGAATAGTATATATTATAGTATAGTATATAATAATAATTTTATTTTGAAATTACGCGTAATATATAATAGTTCTTAAGATTAAATTACAGCTCAGCCACATTTTACCATTCAGCATGAAAACATTTAAAATTATTTTTATCAGACTTCAGTTTATTATTTTCAGAAAAAGTTTTTATTATTTTACTAAAAAAACGCACAATTAAGTATTAATAATACCCCTTGGCGCTTGAGGGTGCTCTATTTCACCTAGAATCTTTTGTCTTTGGTCAACCGACATATGTAGATAGACCAGCTGGTTAAAAAAGGTCTATTTGACATCACAAAGTCGGCCTGGAGCCTTACCATGACGAGTTAAAATGTCAAGCGAGCGAACAAGAAAGAGGTATGGAGCTATACACCCTATATAACTCCATCCCTTTAACAGTTCAGTTTAGGTCGTCAAATGGCTCGTGGTAGGGCCCCAAGTATAAAATCTTTTTGACCTAAAACCGTCTTGTTTAGACCAGTGCAGGGTGTTTTTTGCCATTAGGCCGTCCATCCCTGGTCAGTTTAAGATGTATGAGTCTGTCGTGGGTGCGGAGTATGTTGGCCTGGCTGAATGTGGCTGGACACTTGCTGCACTGGTACGGACGCTCTCCGGTGTGCGTGCGGATGTGGTCTTTCAGGACTTGGTTGCGCTGTAACAAAGGAAAGATAAGAAAGGTTGACTGGTAGAGAATGCCTTGTGGCATTAAGTCCGCCTATGTACCAGCACTGTACATGAAGTTTAAATAAATAAATAAATTTGTGATAAGCATAATTTCTTTCTTTTTATGCCTCCAATTGGCCCCTGCTTTGCACAGTTTTCACGACTTCAAAAGCATCGACACATTTATATAGATACGACACAGGACAAACATATAAATAAGTGTACTATAGGCAGTCTTATTGCACAGGGCAATAAGACCAGCTAAGGCAAGGCAAGAGCAGGTGTATTATGTTTGTGTATAAGAACAGCCAGGCGAATTACTTTGTATAATTTATTTCATCACCACTGCTCTCAAAACCGTCAAGAAAACATCGTGAGGAAAACGGCATGTTCTAGAACCAAAAATTCGAAGACATGTGACATTCACCAATCCGCACTGGGCCCGCGTGGTGGATTACGGCCCATTCCCTCTCCTGGAGAGAAGGCCTGAGACCCAGCAGTGGGAACATTATAAGGCCGACTATGCTATGCTATAAGAAACAGATAGATTATGTCAGATATTTTTTATTTATTTTCTACTCCTAACACGTTCTAAATTGCTACATCGCGACGTGGGGCGCGGATATACCCCCAGTTGGTTTTACTCATTACTTTCATGGATTTTTTTAGCACAATGTCAATGGGTTTCAAGTGTAAGCGCCTTTACTGCTTGAAAAACAGCTAGATTAAAATTATTTTACGAAAACGGTAATTTGTAGCATAAACTTCTTCCGCGGTGTCCCCTGTCCTATAAATTATTGAAATTAATTGAGCAATTGTTATTATATATAAGATATTAATTATATAAGTCAAAATTTTAATGTTGTCTAGGAGATAAAGTATAATTAATTGGTCAAATATATTAATTATATATTATTATTATTAAATTTATATTATTATTTATTATTATTGGTTATTATATTTATTGGAGGTTCAAATATTTAGGTAAATTTTTCAGTCATAAAATCTTCAGTCGAGTAATAACATTTGCCTAAAAGAAAGTTAAATAACTTATTTTTAAATGTTTTGAGGTTGAGGGTTTTGAAACCATCAGGTAATTTGTTACAAATAGTAATAGACATGCAGTATACATTATTAGAAAACAATTTAATTATACGCCTAGGGACATTAAGCAGATGCACTTTTGTGTTATATGTGTTCAAGTCGCGCGGAGAACTATAATTACGCGATGCAGAATTTCGTAGTTTAATTCTTATATGACGCCATAGATGTCGCTACGCGTCTAAGACATATGCAGAGTGCTGAAAGGCGGCTGAATAGAGACTTCGCGAGCACTTAGCAAGTCGCCGCATCGCGTAGATTTCGCGTAACCCGCATCGGATGGTATATCATCCCATTCGCGTTGAATTACCCACAAGAGAGTGTCAGACTTTTACTAACTAAAACCCGCCCGTGTTCCTTCATCTTAGTGAGATATTGTTATACTTACATCAAAAACCTTGTCGCACATAGAACATGGGAACTGCAGGGGTCTCTTATACCCGTCGTGGACCAGCCGCTGGTGTTTCTTCAGAGATGAACTACTCACGTAATTCTGAAACAAATAACGATACTGGCATCATCAAGTATCTTGACTTTCTCGCGAGGTTGTCGACATGTGGGAAGTGGACTCTACGATTACACCGATAGTCGGTGTTAGCCAGCCAATGGCTTAATAGCCATGAGCCTAAGAGAGACACGAGGTACACGTAAAGCGACTGGATCAAGAGTTTGATTCAGTAAGCGGTAGTTCTGGACATTTATCTCCCTACTAAAATTTTGAACGTTAAAACGAATCTATGTTTACCTTATCACATCTATCACAAGTGTACGGTTTAATATTGAGGTGTATTCTGTTTGTGTGCGACTCAAGAGCTCGCCGTATTGCGAAACGCTTGTCACAGTGAAGACACGGTAATCTGGAACGAAAAAGATTTTTAAAATAATGATTTATCAATTTTAGCTGTCCAATGTGACGCAGAGGACCGTTCGTTGTAGCAACACTTAGGGGAGTCCTATGTTTGACAGCAGACGTCTTTCAATTGAAATGATGATGATGATGAATAGTAAGTATTACTTGTAGTGTCCGAAGGTAAGGTAGGTAAGGTAAGGTCAAAGACTATGTCGAAGACACGCTTGTTTGGCAATGACAGCTTCTGCACATGTGGCCCCCTGGTAGCTCTTAATATTGTGTAAATGTATCTATAAACTGCTCCACATTTGTTGTAATATATACTTCTTTTCTTACTAACACATTGCTCCTGCAATATTTTATTTTTATTATTATTTATTTTGTTAACGTTTCTTTTATTAATGATTGTAATTATTTATTTTACTTTCTTTTATTTATATAGCCTCTTTTTTATAATGTGAATGTGAGAACACTGTAGATTCCGCGAATTCTTAGGATACTTTTTATTATGATTATTTTTATTGTACTTTTTAGTACAATATTGACCAGTCTACACTGTCCTTACATAATATCTACTTATTCTGTAATATAGAAATATTGTAACATCAATTTTTTTTAAAAGATTAACCATGGAGTTTCTTGCCGGTTCTTCTCTATAGGAATCGACCAATTTGGAACCGTGCACTAGCTTCTGACGTTTTATAAGTGCCCATGTAGGCCTTTGTGAAATAAAAAACTTTTGACTTTGACTTTGATTTATTTTATTTACCATGTTTTTTTCTTTTTTTTATTAAATATGTATAAATAAATACGTGATCAAATGTAACATATGCAACTGGGTCAAGACACTGGCTCCTGTAACACAGATACCGAGCTCGGGAGCCAGGGTTTCAAAAAGTTTGTTACCTATATATTTTTTTGAGTCAATAAACTTATTACTATTATTATTATAATAAACTTTCTTTTTTATTTTTTCCTCAAAACATGATCCTTGTAAAAAATAAGTTTCGGTTTCGGCCGAAACTGAGACAGTTGCCGAAATTCGGTTTCGGTAGTAGAAAATAGTTTCGGTCGGATACCAATTACTTGCTAAAGCTTGATTATCCACGACGAAGAAGATTAGCTCCACCTTGTAACCTCAGCACCTAAACGTTTACCTTATCTAGTACCTAAGCAATACTTACGGTAACTTTATGCAACTGACATGGATTGATGCAGTCTTCAAATGGCTATTCAATGTGGCTGCGGTTTTGAAACTCCTGAAAAAAAGACGATTAAAGTCAAAACTTCCAGACAACCTTTAGTTTTTTTTTTTTTTGGTGATGTTATGTAATCATTTTCTTGGTAGATACAATGCATTATGGAGATAACGTGGTAAGACAATATTTATTCAAATACGAAAATTTATATATGTATAAATACAAAGATATAATATAATTACAATATAACTGTCTCACTAATATCATTAACCCCTCGAGCACCGATTGTACATTCGTCTGTACAATTTGAATGACCTTGAAAAATGCTAAATTATCGTTTTGTACACATGAACAACAACAACAAATACAACCTACAAAATACATACAACCAAATTTTTTGGTTAAAAAAATTCGTACAAAAATTATAAAATCCAAAAAATTTGATTTATACTCGTATAACTTTGTTTTTCCTAGAAAAATCCAGAATAAGTTTTTTTTGTTTATTTATTTTTGGCGATTTACGTAAAAACGCGCAATTACCTAATAATAATACCCCCCCCCCCCCCCCCCCCCCCGCGCGCGAGGGGTTAAGGCTAAATTTTGTATATATATGTTTATTTTTAACTCTTAAAAAATAAAATTAAAAAAAACCGTCGTCATAACTGTCTAACTTAGAGACAAGACAAAACGTCAAGTTTCTATCTAAGTCTTATTACCGTACTATCCGATTCTGAACTGCAAATAAAAATGACGTACGAAAATTTGAATATCTAACGGCAGAGCATCGCTGCGTTGCGTTGTTGAGATGCTTTTGAAGTGCAGCGGGGTGTATTGAAATTACCTCACTGAAATGTTAACCTTTCCTGGTATTAAATAAAGCTCTAATTGTATTGTTATCTTAAAAAGTCGACGCGTCACGATAAGGGCTGACCCCCTTACCTTAACGGAGTACTTCCAGGGACAAGGTCTTCACTAAGGACAATTCTAAAGACCGTCTTCATCTACGCTAATATAGGTAATAAAGAGGTAGTATGTTTTTTTGTTTGTAGGAGGTAATCTCTGAAAGTAGAGATCCGATTACTTCATTTTATGTACGTGAGCGAAGCCGCTGGAAAAAGCTAGTGCTATATATAGTAGACTCAAAAACGTGGCAAAGTTAATTTTTTACTTATTACACGCCATACATTGCATGACAGAGTATTTTCTGCTCTGGTTCCTCAGTTGAGAAGACTTACTTGTCACACTCCACGCAGTAATAGTCCCGTTTGTTGGAATGTTTGCTGCTGTGGGCCCTCAGCTGAGAAGGTGACTTGCACGCCATACCACACTCCTGGCAGACGTGTTTCTTGCTGATGGGGCGCGCTGATACTTCTTTGGAATGTTTACTGGGAACAAAACAAAAATGTTAGGCTGCCATCAGATGGACTGCATCTCAACCATAGCGCGCAATCAATATAATAGGTCTTTACCTATGAAATTGCCGTTTTTTAAAACGGGTTGCTTTGAAGTGAGATATCTTTGGATTAACTTGGAATTATAAGTTCAAATAAACTTTATATTAAAAGTACGTTATTCTTTTTTCGGAAATTAAGTATTTATTGGTTTCTTAATGTTTTATATTTTCTGCAATGCCGCAGCTAGCCAGCTTTACATAGCCACACTATCGCCTACACATGCATTTTGCATATTTGCAACAAAAAGTATACTTTTAGCGATGGCATTACGTAATATTTTTTAAAAGCTCATAATCTCAGTAAAGAAAGAAAAAAAAGAAAGAAAAAGAATTTATTTGGTACAGCACAAGGCACAAACACAATAAAGGGTAAACAAGAAACAAAAATAAAGAAGCAAAAATGTAGTTGTGTGCCTCACGGCTGCACCAAAATAGTACTTAACTACGCCCTACACTGAGGTCGGGTTGTCCGATGGTAGAAAGGAGATAGCGAAATCAAGTCATGCAATTCCTGCGCACACTCCAAAATGCATCCTGTAAAAGACAGGAAGGCTGGCTACTTACAGGACCATATGCGAGCGCAATGCGTCTTTGTCAGCGTAAGTCCTCAGGCAGTACGCGCACTGCACGCGGCCCTTCCGCATGTGTGCGTAGCGTATGTGCTTGCGCAGTGATGTCTGACGTCTACAGACAGAAACATAAAACAATCCATACCATGACTAATTCTATTATCCAATTTTTGAACGAAGTGTCATTCGATTAAAGCTATTGTAGACCTTATTGTTTTAACGATAAGACATAAACTCACTTAAAGTTAAGCTGCAATGTAAAAAATTAACTTATGATGGTCATAAATAAGATGCCAGTCAAGACATTAGAGAAACTTATATCACAGATAATTATGACTTTTTATCTTAATAATAATAATAATATGATACAAAGTCATTCGAAAATGTGTCACTGTGACAATCATAAGTAGACCTTATAAAGGTAGTAATAAAGTACAAACTCACTTGAAAGTCTTGCTGCAATATGGACAGGTTTGGAATCCTTGACTGTGGTACGCGTTGTAATGATCTCGAATCGTCACGCGACAGTTTCTTGTTAAACCACATTCAGGACATTTGTAGCGACTGCGAAGAAAAATAAAATTACATAGAAGTTAAAAGATCAAGAAGATCTAAAAATAAGAATACCTACTAAACCGCGGCTGAAGCCGTAGGCAGAAGCTTGTCTATAATATGCATGTATTTAGAAATATTTAAGAATGTATATCTAGTACTTGTCTAGTACTCATAACACAAGCTCTGCTTAGCTTGGGACTAGACGGCGCTGTGTGATAGTTGTGTGAATATTATTATTATAATCAACCCATAATAATCCCACTGCTGGAATACAGGCCTCCTCCTTGTGATGGGGAGTGAGTTCTATTAAAATACAACAATTCGGATTGGTTGATGTCGAATGTCTTCGAATTTTTAGTTCTGGTGAAGAAAGGGAAGGTGCTAAGACCAAAAACTCGGAACTACTATTTGAAGTCCTCTCAACTTTAGTTTGGTCTTCGTCAGAATTATTATTAAGTTCTCTTAATAATTTGATATTTTTCATAGTATTTATTAGTTTATAATTTTAGCATAAATATGTATTTTATTATTATAAATAACTTATTTTTATTTTCTTTTTTCTTTTTGAATTATCTGTTATTTTTTTATTGTACAAGCCTACCACAGTGTTGTCTTTTTAACCCAAAAGGTTGACTTGTAGAGAATGCCTTGTTGCATTAAGTCCGCCTATGTACCACTACTGTACATGAAGTTTAAATAAATAAATAAAACTCCCGAGCACAGAGACGACGCGTGGTGTGTGTACCAATACATGGTACAGACAGCAATTGTATACAATCAGTCATTCTCATGTTGACAGTTATTTCGCTATCACCTTGTATAGAGCTATAAAAACCGGTACTCACATTAAATGATGGCTCCTATGGCTAACTAATTTATCTTCAGTATCCGTTCTCTGTTTGCATATATCACATTCGTACTCTCCCATGCACTGCAATAATAAAAAAGAACATTATTAATACTACTTATAGTAGGGTGTAGGGTGGGGCAATGAGAAAGAAAAATAGTGGCTTAGTGTGAGTCGACCTCGCACTCGAAGGATTCCGTACTATAATATTAAAATCCAGCAAAAACGTTGACAAAATAATGTCTTTTGTATGGTGATTTCCTTTAATATTATTATTTTGTTATTATAGCGGCAATAGAAATACTTAATCTACGAAAATTTCAACCTCTTACTGTTTATGAGATACAGCCCGCTGACAGACGAACAGACAGACAAAAGGACGGGCGGTCAGGGCTGGCTTAGTAATGGAATTTCCGTTGCCACCCTTCGGATACGGAAAAAATAAATACGAGAAAAAGCTAGTAAAAGAAATTGGTTATTTTTTGGTGGGAAATCATCCAATGATTTCTCTCGCTCTAGGGCGGAGAGCGAGGGCGTGTCAGACTTTTACTGACTAAAACCTACTCCTATGTTCGTTGCCTTGCATTCCAGGATCCCGGGTTTCAGAAGCTTAGTACCTAATAGGATTTCTGTTGGTACCCTGCGAGAAAAAACCCTAAAAAAGAAAGGCGGAAGAAAAGATAGTATACATAAATGGGTACCTGAGAATGTTTCTCCATATGCTTATCATAGCTTCCTTTGAAGGTGAAGCCTTTGACGCAGTTTCCACATTTGTATGCGAAGTTTACGTACTTCGGATCCTGCTTCATTCGCGCACGCTCTTCCATACATTGTTTCCGTGTTATGTATATAGTCTTTATTTTAGGTATGTCTAAAACAAATGAGTATATATTGCACTTTGCATTCCTCCAACCGGAAGACGTAGCGTTGGCGCGGCCTTAACGAGGTAGACCGACGATATAGTGAGAGCCGCGGGAACCCTCAGGGCGCGAGTCCGACTCGCACTTGCCCAGTTTTTTTTATATGACTCCTTTTTTATAATGTGAATGTGAAAACACTGTAGACTCCACGAATTCTTTGATTACTTCCTATCCGGCTCACTTTTTTTAATATGATTATTTTTATTGTGCTTTTGGGTACAATATTGACTGGTGTACACTGTTTTTAGACATTATCTATTAATAGTGTAATATGGAAAAATTCTAACATCAACCACTTTTTTAAAAGAGTAACCATGGGAGACCCCATGGTTACTCGTTCCGGTTCTTCTCCATAGGAAACGACCAATTTGGAACCGTGCACTAGCTTCTGACGTTCTAGAAGTGCCCATGTAGGCCTATGTGAAATAAAAACATTTTAATATTGAATTTTTGTTTTTTTTTTCGGTGGGAAAATCATCTTATAACATCCCCCGCTCTTGGGCGGGGCGGGAGATAGTGTCAGACTATTACTGACTAAAAACCCACTCCTGTTCCTTCGTTGCCTTTCGTACCGGGGCCGAGACTTCCTTTCAGAATCAGACCCTTGGCCCTAGTAGGCTTCGACCCTGCTGGGCCCCTACAGTTGCTGACATCTCCCAGGCTCTTGATAAACTGCGCCTCACCATCAACGATTGCATCACTGCTTACCATCAGGTGGGGTCACAGTCAAGCATTAGTTTATATAAATTTGTAATGCTACTTTTCAAACCATATTCTAACAACCTACCTCTCTCTATCTGTTGCAAGTCTTCTTTGATTTTACTTTTCTTCTTGTGTTTTTTCTTCTTTAGTGTTGCACTGTATTTCACGAGGTTTGTTTTGTCTAACTGTACCTGTTGTAATTCTTCTTTCAGCGGGGTTTTCAGGGGTAACTCGTCGTCTTCATCTTTTACATTTGACTCAGCTAACTCTGCAATGTTGAAAAAAAATTAATATACTCGGTCAATAATCTTTTGAATTTGTTGCAACCGCGTCCTAAAGACTGGTGGTAATTGCCCCGACTTTAGAGTTGTAAGTAATAATAATAATATTGTACAACTTTCACACAACGCCATCTAGTCCCAAACTAAGCAGAGCTTGTGATACGAGTAACTAGCTTTTGCCAGCGGCTTCAGAAAAGTAGGTTTCTCCACACAAACTTTACTCAATACTCAATACTTCATTGCATTCCATATTATGTACATACGTAGAAAATATAGTCAAGATCAATATGGACCCTGTCGGGCACAGCAAAGTTAGGAGAGAGGATGGCGGCAAAGTAACAATTCATGGAATTAATTATTGTAGGTAGATCTAATAGATGTATATTATTATGTATGTGTATAAGTATTGGTAGATTGTGTCCGAAATTTTAATTTATTTTTTGTCATCTTTATTATTAAATTATGTATGTATATATTTAAATTAGATTGTGTATGCATATTATTAGCATAGTCGGCCTTATAATGTTCCCACTGTTGGGACTCAGGCCTCCTCTCTAGGAGAGGGAATGGGCCGTAATCCACCACGCGGGCCCAGTGCGGGTTGGTGGATGTCACGTCTTCGAATTTTTGGTTCTAGGACATGCCGGTTTCCTCACGATGTTTTCCTTCACCGTTTTGAGAGCAGTGGTGATGAAATAAATTACACAAAGTAATGCGCCTGGCTGGGTTATTACCCCCCCTTCCCCCTTTACCCCTTTGGACCCCCGTTTCATCCCCTTAGGGGGTTAATTTTGGGAAATTTTCTCTTTGTGCTCGCCTATGTCATAAAAGGAAGCTTTGTGCAAAATTTCACTATGCGTGCTGCCTGGCGCTGGCGCAAGTCCGTGCCGTATCTAAAACAGTGATAGCAGTGCTCAGGCACTGGAAAAGCGTAGCAATGTACAAACAAACTAAAGCTATATATAGGCCCAGTGCGGGTTGGTGGATGTCACATGTCTTCGAATTTTTGGTTCTAGGACATGCCGGTTTCCTCACGATGTTTTGCTTCACCGTTTTAAGAGCAGTGGTGATGAAATAAATTGCACAAAGTAATGCATCTGGCTAGGTTTGAACCCGCGATCTACAACTAGTCGGGGCCGTTGCCACTCGGCCACCACTGCTCATACAATAACTGTTATTTATCGTGTACATAGTTTGTAGACGCGCCTTGCCAATTGCGTAGGTGCTTATAACTCTTTTTTTAGGGTTCCGTACCTCAAAAGGAAAAAACCGAACCCTTATAAGATCACCTAGTTGCCCGCCTGTCTGTCAAGACCCTTTATCTCGAGAACACGTGGAGCTATCGAGTTGAAATTAAAACCATATACTCAGGTCTGCGGTCCCATGAAGCGGTGAAAAAATCAAACGAAAAAAAAAGTTTGTTGCAAAAAACGTATATCGATACTCAAGAAAATCAAAACTCATAGGGTCCTTCCCGTTGACCTAGAATCCAGAAATTTGGCGTGAAGCAAGGTCTCATAGCCCAAGTATAGGAAAAAATCTGAAAACTGTAAATTTGTAGTTTCGTTCGAAAAAAATACTTTTTTGCGATTCGAAATCTTCGTAACTCAATTCGGGAATTGAACTGTTATCATAGTTTTTTTTTCTAGTGACATCTCCTGCCCTTGGGCGGAGCGGGATGGCGTGTCAGACTGTTACTGACTAAAACCCACTCGCTCTTTCCTTCTTTGCCTTGCGTTCTGTACGGAACCCTCAGTGGGCGAGTTCACCTCCACTTGTCCGGTTTTTAATTTTCTAAGTAATAATTTTTCTTGTAATTGTAAACCGAATAAGATAATTATAAAAGCTGGCAGATATATCGGCCTTTGGTGACCTCGCAAGTGAACTCTAGTGAAACAGCCGAGCCGGTAGCACTTTCGAGTTTTATTAACATTGCTCTTTTTAATGTAGTTAGTAAATTTATTAATTAATGTTTAAGATCAAAAAAACTAGAAAAAGGTGACCAAAAATTCCAGGGATTAGAAAATCATGAACAGAATCCAGGGTGCAAGTATTTACGTCAATGTGATTTTTGTAAATTGTACTTTAATGACAATTTTATAAAAACAAATCATTATTCACAATACAATAATTTTAATGGATAAAAGCTCAAAAGCAAATCAATTTTCGACAACCCTGCTAAGTTATTTCTAGTTATTTATCCAATGATCCAAGCAAAACACTGGATCAGCCAGACATTCACAAACATCTAGAAAATACTCACCATCACCACCATTAGTGGCTTCTGCTTCAAGCTGATCCAAATTTTCCTCTTCTTTCATCTCCGTCTTGACCTGGACATCCTCAGTCGTTCTCTCATAGCATATGACATAAAAGCTCTCGTCAGTACCATTGCTATTTCTCTCTGATAACTCTATCACATCAAATGGTACTTGCATTAAGTTGACTAGTGGTTGTGTCTGTGTGCGCGCTGATTTTAATGTCTCATCTATGACCTGAAACGTCATCTAAGCCGATTAATCACAGCATAGGATTACAGTGAACCCCCGGTAGTCCGACAAACATTTTGCAGGGCGGTGTCGAACTATCGAATTTGTCGGATTTTAGAGTACTGCCTAAGACCCCCTATAGTCCGGATTTTTTTACAAAAGAGTACCTTTTAATCCGACAAATTACAGATCTAATGATAAGATTCTTTATATTATATATATGTTCTCTGAAGTACAAATCATACTTCATTATGTATGTCAAATTTAGTAAATTAAACAACACAATAGAGAGCTTCCGTTTTATTATAAAATTAACGTCATTAATGCTATAGAACATACAAAAAATATGCAATAAATTTACATTAGGAAATAATTGTGTACAAACAAATGTACATACTAAAATAATCAAAAAATCATGCATTAGCGAATATTAATTAAAAAAAAAATTCAATAATAAATTATAGACCATGTCGGACACAGGGGGTGCCGGATTAGACAGGGGCCGGATTATTGGGGGTCCACTGTATTTAGTAGAACTATACTAAAGAAAAACAATGTCAAAATGTATGGTGTAAAGCTTGAGTCGATATCTAACTTAAGCATAATCAGCCTTAAACAACACGAGGTTAACAGAGTCTGTGGTCTACTACTAATATAATGCTTGTGTCTTTTCTGAATGCACAAGGCTGTAGTTTTGCCATTTGACTGGCTTGTCTAAGATGTTTTAATAAAAGAAGTTCTGCTACACCACCAATCACATCGGGGTCACCAGTGAAGTGGGTTTTGCAGGAGATATGGGAGGTAAATAAAAACGTAATTAAAATAGAAATCCGTAATATATTTAAATGTGACCATTTACAAGGGAAGTGACATCACATACGGTACAATGTTTTTTAATAATGCTACACTAAGGAGTTTTAATTATGGACTAAAAGAAGTTCTGCTTCTGGTTCTGGTGACCCCGATGTGATTGAGTGGTGTACCACTCAATCACATCGGGGTCACCAGTGAAGCGGGTTTTGCAGGAGTTAAGGGAGGTAAATTAATACGTAATTAAAATAGAAATCCCTAATATATTTAAAGGTGAAAACTACAACTAAGGAGTTTTAATTATAGACTAAAAGAAGTTCTGCTACAGTCTGTTGGTTGGTGACCCTGACTGTTATGCCAGAGGTTATGGCTTCAATAAGTTCAAATCCCACCCAAAACAAACATTTGTGTGATGAGCACAATCTGGATGTAATTTATTTATATTGTATTTAGATATATATCAGTATGGTTATCAGTTGACTAGTACTCATAGCACAAGCTGTGCATTGTATGGGAATAATTAGCTATGTGTGAAAGTTGTGGAATATTCTACATTCAGAAGATTTATTACAATGCAATATTTAGCAGGTTGCCAGGCCTGAGTTCAAAAATAATCAGAGTAAAGAGCTAGAGTAGCTACTCCAAATGTACAAAAATGCTTCGAGTTGCAACCCTAGATTGTTCTTTTATAACTAAAGTAGCTACCCTAGAGTTAACCCAACTAACTCGAACTCCGAGCAGGGTAGGTTAAGTAAGCGGTTTAAGCGGTGTAAGCGGCCATAAATAATAATAATAATAAAAGTTTATTGACATATAATTTTACATAGAAATGAATCCCCTGGTCCATAAACTAGTGTAAACTGTATCATAGGGACCAGAAAAAAAGAAAAAGAAAGAAAAAAAGATAAATGACACTTGCTTGACATTGACAGTTGAACTCTATGTTCACTGTCAAAAAAGCGAGTGTAGAGTATTTACTTTGATGACGTCATTAGAGTTAAAACCTCAAATTTGAACGCAGGGCAGGGGACAATAAGTTCAGCCCTGCTTTCAAAGCAAGAAACTGTGTCAACTATAGTAAACTGCTGTCACATGAATTTAGCATAGCATAGCATAGTCGGCCTTATAATGTTCCCACTGCTGGGACTCAGGCCTCCTCTCTAGGAGAGGGAATGGGCCGCAATCCACCACGCGGGCCCAGTGCGGGTTGGTGGATGTCACATGTCTTCGAATTTATGGTTCTAGGACATGCCGGTTTCCTCACGATGTTTTCCTTCACTGTTTTGAGAGCAGTGGTGATGAAATAAATTAAAAAAAGTAATGCGCCTGGCTGGGTTTGAACCCACGACCTACAACTCGCAAGTCGGGGCCGTTACCACTCGGCCACCACTGCTCACACACACACATGAATTTGCTACAGTGCAACTAATCATCTTGCATTTCAAGCTAAAATTAATTCATCAAACCCCAAGCAAACGCTGGCGTTCACTGTCTCATTGTCTTTCTACTGTATCTAATTATTGTATTTGAAAGGTAAAGTTTGTATGACTAATATACCTGTGCCTGATTTGTTCGATTGGGATTATTATAAATTAACTTTAGATCTATATTATTGTATTAGTGTTAAAATGAAAAAATACTCACATTCTGAAAGTTTTCCAATAGTATTTGGTTACTTTGCACATTTTTTATGAACTGCTCAGTGTGTTGAGCCATCCTCTTGCACAGATAGCACAAGAATATGCAATCCATCTGTGAGCAAAAGAAACAAATGACTGTGATAAGAATAATTGGAAATATGTATGAAAAAAACATTTGTTATCTAACCACTTTATCAGTAAATATACAAAAATAGAATACTAGCTGTGAAAACAATGTCAAAATTGGTAGAAAAGCATATGAGATTGTATAAAAATTTTAAGCAAATATTTCAGTGTCTTGTTAAGACATATTATTTTCTATGGTGGACATATTGTCACCTGTATGGTAAAGTTGTGAATATTAATTATACAGGAGAGTCAAAAAAACTCCATTTTAACAAGAATCAATAAAGTGGCCCATCAAAAACAAGGAAAAAGCAGTTTTAAATGGGCCATTTTATTATTTTTTTTAATTATAAGAAAATGGAGTATTTTTGGCTCTCCTGTAAAATTTGTAACTACGCACCTTTGCAACTTTACCATACAGGTGACGATATATTATGGGCGTGTTGGATTTAGACATCATATTCCATGTTCAACATCACTTTATTATGAGCAGTTTTATAACTTTTCTGTTGATGAAGATATTTTTAAAATTCTTTCATATAATTATGTTTACTAGAGCCAAAAATTATTTAATTTAGCAAAGAAAAATTCAAATACAAAATTGGTCAATGGGTCGTCTTAGGGGAGGATTTAGTAGGTTTTGTGTTCATATCTAAAAAACTGTAATATGTTTAAAGTGGAGTCTTCATACAGCTATTTACTTGTTAGAAAATTGTTTACTACACTACTTAGCGAACAAATTTTAGGTATCTAAAAACGTATTTAATCATTAAATAGATATTTATATACGATACCTGCAATATATTCTTGAGAGAACCGCATTCAAATGCATATTTTTTTACATTATTCTCTTCATTTATACACAAACAACCAAAACAAAATTTCTTTTCCGACTCGGTTTTTACCTCCACGTTCCTGTGGTCAGAAGTCGTACTTTCGTCCATTTTTTACTTTAATATTTATACTACTATCTTAACTTATTTTTAATAAATAATTTAATGTTTATTCGACAGAAAATTGCTTTTATTTCTTTGCTAAACTTTTTCAATTTTTATCAACACCTCGAGTCGAATGTCAATTATTAAGATGACATTGACATGACGAGAAAATTGAATAATCAAATCAGCCGAAGTTACACTCCTGTCAACCTAAATTGAGCTTTGAAACCGTGGATTAAGGACGTCTGTTTAGAATATAGTAATTTCGACGTATAATTTATTTTTAGCCGGTTTATTTTGTCGATGATGGCGATTGTTTCGTTCAGAAATCTTAGTTCGAATTTTAAAAACTATCGCCGTGGTGAATCTTTGATCACCGCTTGTGATCAAAGATTCAACCCTTTTTTTAAAATAACTCTTTTTACTGGTAACGCTGTAGTAAGAACTCGAAGGGAAAATCTACTAAGACAGAGGTACGTTATGCCCGTGGACTAGTCACGTGCTTTCGTGATATACCTAATTTTAAATTGACGCTAAAGAAATGCAAGAACATTTCCCTTTTAGACTAAAAAGTGACTCCGAACGTTACTTAGGAATAGTCCAATGCAATTACCCCAATGATTTTTTTATGTGCTACAAGCGCTAGAATCTAACACTTTTAATTTATGCCTTAATAACACAATTATGGCGTGCTCTTCCTAGTGTAGACCACAATTAAATATTGGTAGTTGGTACCTAGTTATGTCAATTGTAGCGCAGTTCCATAAGAATAATATATAGAATTTTCTTTTGTTGTCTCATAAGTACAACTATATAAATTCTCCAAAAAATTTTAAAGTTAGAATAATCGTTAGATTATAAGATTCAAATCACGGAAATTTCTATAGGTACAATCCGTATGGTATACTAGTTCCTTGAATTTTGTATAAAACTCACTACATTAGCAAACCGTCTAGGATGCGTCAAAGATACTTTTAAGAATTTATGAAGATTCTATTTTAATGCTACCCAAGAATTTAGAGGCTATCTAAATAGAGCCAACGAGGTTTATTGATCAGCATGTTGTAGCCAATTCCGCGACATGCTGTATTCAGTATTGAACTATCGAGAGGCGGTCAAGAGGTTGCGGGAACCTCTCTGTGACGGAACACCGATGCTGCACGTGGACCGAGAAGATAACTGCTTGAACACGTACCGAGGCTTCAGATTTACTTGTGTAGAGGGGATGATATGCGCCGAATTAGAAAACGTAGGACTTTAATCACATTTTCGGCATAATAAACACTCTGAAACTATAAAGAAAGAACTACATTAGACCGACGCACATGTGGGCGAAGCCTGAGTTGTACGTAGCGGCAGGGGCGCAGTCTTTTAGAAAACCTCATGGGTGCTCATGCTCATTTGATGACTAGAAAAAGTGGCGAAGTGTGAGAAGAGAAATGCACACTGATCGCCCGACAAATAAATAAATGTCCTACTTAGGTAATACTGCGTACTTAATTACTAATTATGTTTGATAAAAATGTAAAAATGAAACTAGTTTCTATTATCAAGAAACATTATAATTTATACGTAACCTAAAAGGTCATTACTGATCTGTTTCGTGATGTCTATTCTCAGGGGTACTCGGCACCCACTGTTCATTATTTCTCATAGGTGCTCGAAGCCCCAGAGCACCCACGCAGTCGGCGCCCCTGCGTAGCGGCGCATCTCATGGCGTCGCATGGCGAGGGTCTGATGTAGCTCTACAAGTCTAGTTGCAATATAAAATCTATGGAAACCGACGCGCCCAGATCAGCAGACGTGGAAAACGTGGGCCCAATGTAGTTCCAGCTTAAGCGATGTCGAATAATTGTTACCGAAACGCATGGCCATGTTGGATTTTGGTTTCGACACCATTTTTGGCAGCAGTACCTACCCCCAATCGATTTTTTTTATCATGATCATGATTTTGGCTGACATAATTTAAAAATTCAAATTTGGAAAACCATAGAAATGATTCCAACCCTAATCTAATAAAATATTTGCATTAACCACCATGGCCGCCATTTTCAATGGGTGACATGCTGTATTGAACTATCGAGAGGCGGTCAAGAGGTTGCGGGAACGTCTCTGTGACGGAACACCGATGCTGCACGTGGACCAAGGAGATTACTGCTTGAGCACGTAGCGAAGCTTCAGATTTATTTCTATAGAGTAAGTGGATACCGACAAACTTTATTATCATAGATATACGAGAAAATACAATTTTATTGTTGTTTTAAGCGTGTTTCCAGACATAACTGTAGGTAAATCTCGTTACCATCTTGTTTCTACATCATTTTCTGCAGCAGCACCCACAGAAATCCAGCCAACGAGTTCTTGCCTTTTTTTTGGGGTGGGAAATCATCCAATGACATCTCCCGCCCTTTTCGTGTCTGACTTTTACTGATTAAAATCCACTCCTGTTCCTTCTTTGCCTTCGTTCCAGGGCCCCGAGGATCCCTTTCGCATCACCCATGGCCCCAGTAGGCTTCGACGCTGCTGGGCCACTACAGTTGCTGACAGCTCCTTGAGGCGCGCGTGGAACACTACGCGCCATCAACGACTTGTGCTCAGTCCGGATTGTTACCGGATGATCGGATGACGAGCTACCCATTTTTCGCCATCCGCGGCGTCCGCAAGCTCGCGCGGTGGCCGGGAATCGGGATCGGAATGCGGCTGGTACACGAGGGCCATTGCCTAGCACCTGCATGTGCGGCCTCCTCCTTTGCAAGCTTTACTGCTTCACAGAAGGAAGCGACCGCCTGCCACTCCTCAACGCTCCGGACCATGGCTTGTACCAAGGCCCGACGCGATAGATCGCTGCCGCCGATCGCCCTCACGAGGACACGGCGATACTCTGCCCAGGCGGGGCACAATTCTACCGTATGCTCCACCGTGTCCTCCGGCCGGTCCACACAATGGAGGCACCCGGGAGTTTCTTCCGCATGAATCCAGTGCAGGAACCTCCCGAACTTTCGATGTCCGGTGAGGACCTGCGTCATGCGGAAAGTAAGGACGCCGTGAGGTCTTTCCAGCCACTTCTCAAAGAGGGCACTAATCGCCATAATTATGGCGTGCCCAATCCATTTGTGAAGCTCACGTACACTTAAAGAATTTACTACACAACACATTCTTAACGAAAAATAAATGAGTCGGTGTATCAGCAGCTCCTACAAAGTAGCAAGCAAATACAATAGGAGTAGCGTTTGACCGCATCGTGCTCAAGAGGTGTCGACCGCCCCTCCTACCCTCCCCGTATACCAGTGAGGAGCGAGTCGTCAGCACCGTATTACGTAATAAGTAGGTAAGTAGGTGTTATCGATTTTGTTTTCAATGTGGCAAATAAGGGTTACAAATTATTGATTTTCAGGGTTTTCGAAATTCAGAATGGCTGAAAAAAGGAAGGTGTGTATAGGATTATTTTTTTTTAAGTGTGAAAATCTTCCAATGACATCCTTCGCTTTTGAGCGGAGTGGAAGCGAGTATCAGACTTTTACTGACTAAAAACAGTGAGTTTTTATTAATTGTTCCTTCGTTGCCTTTCATGCCAGGGCCGAGTCTTCCTTTCAGAAGCAGACCCTTGGCCCCATTAGGCTTCGACTCTGCTGGGCTCCTACGGATTGCTGATATCTCCTTGAGGCGCGCGTGGAACACTACGCGCCGTCGACGACTTAGGCTCTGTCCTCACAGTTAAATTGGGATCTGAATCCCGGCGGCTGGGGCGTGAGGGACGCTCCCTCGCGCGTGCAAGTGCGTCCTCCTCCTTTCCTAGCATTACTGCTTCGCAGAAGGAGGCGACCGCGGTGTAGGTACTTATATCAGTATCTCAGTATTATTCCCTTATAATCAATGATAGACGGTACGGTTGGCGCAAGTGGTTGATCGATTGGCTGCTGCGCTGCGGGTCGGGGGTTCGATCTAAGCACGGAAAAATATTTGTATAGCCTACAGGTAGGTGTTCCTGGTCTGGGTCTCTTATATGTAGGTATGTGAGTTAACAAGTTTATGAGCGCGCCCACAAGGCCACTTTATAGGAGTAATTCCTAGTGTGGCGCATCCAAGGATCTCGTATACAGTGGCGTAGCTAAGTGACCAAGGGCCCTGGGACAAAAACAAACAGGGGCCCCTAAACTGTTTAGGCTTTATCAATAATTTGGCTTTGCGTTGATATGTCAGTAAGCCAGTTGCTCCTTTATATATATATATATTCATTCATGGCATTCCGCACAAACATTTTAAAAAAAAGGTGTTGCAGCCTATTTTATTTAGATTCTGAAGGTGGTAGAATTTTTCATTCGTTCAATAAGCGTGCGAGCTTGAGGGCCCCGGGCAATGCCCCGCCTAGCCCCTTAGTTGCTACGCCACTGCTTGTAAACCGGACAACGTTTTTCAAAAAAAGAAAATGAAAGAAGTATTTTATTTATAGGTCTATTTTGCCTTTACTTCTTAAACCTCTAAAGATTCCTGATGAAAAAGGATCTCTACAATATCGCATCTTATTCTGGACATCCCCTCGAAGTCAGAACCTTTCTATTGCCATAAGTAGGTATTTCTACTTGGATCCTTATTCTAAAGTTGTACACAAAACTGACTTTAATACAATGATTAGACAATTTAATTGCGGTATCCTGTTATAACAGTAAACCATTCTGTGAACAAATAATTAACAATATTATAGCCGTAACTTGGTTTACGTAACATTTTTTTTTCCACAATTATCACAGAACGCCACGTAGTCAAAAACTAAGCAGAGCTTGTGTTATCTACATTTTATAGATACACTAGCTTGTGCCAGCGGCTAAGCCCGCTTAAAAGTAAGTTTCTCCAAGTTTCTCCATACAAACTTAGGGGTTGTTTTTGGGAATACCTCTCTTAGTGCTCGTCTACGTCATAAAACGAAGATTTGTGCGAAATAGCGAAAAAAAAAATCAGCTGCTCCATACATTTTGACTCGAAATTTTTAAAGTTTATTTTTTAACACCGTATATATGTAGATTACATCCACAGAACAAATGATTGTGCTCATAGATATCCGATTATGCTTGTCACACAAACAACAACAACATCTGTCATGGGTGGGAATCGAACCCACAACCTCCGGCATAGCTGTCAGGGCAACTAACCAATGAACCGACAGGCCAGTCTTTTGACGGAGCCAGAGCTGCGGGATTGTTCGAAAGAATAACCGCTGCCCTTTGCGTTCTAGGGTAGGTTTCAGCCACTAAATCTGACACTCACTCTTGCTCCACCTAGAGCGGGAAAAGTTATTTGTTGATTGGCTACCCCAAAAAAAGGTTTAGGTAGGTACCACACGTACCACATAACATTATTTTATCAATAAACGAATGTATTAATAGGTACATAAGTTAGCAGAATCTTCCCCACAGTGTGACTATGGCTTGTGCGAAAGTGAACCCCGGGGCCCTGGGACGGAGGCAAAGAGGGAACAGGAGTGGGTTTTAGTCAGTAAAAGTCTGACACGAAAAGGCGGGAGAAGTCATTGAATGATTTCTCACCAAAAAAAAAATCACCAGTGTTACATGCACAAGATATTAATTCTATTAATTGAGTAAGAATATCTGTTATTAAAAGAAATTGCAGGTAGGTCACAGGTGCTACGTACCGAAAGATATTCGAGCCATCAAAGATACGTAACCCGATAGGCTTATTTTAACATCAACTTATCATAGACAATCATTAATGCACGCTGCTTAAAATCCATCAAATATGTAGATATCAATGCGCATGTCACAAACTTTAAAACGCATCCGATGGTCATCGCGGTATTTTTTCCGTGGCTCCGTCATTACGTTTCCCGCGGTTTCGCGACACCTGTCAAAACTCGCGCGCTTTTTACCGTCGTGAATAATAAAATAAAACTTTTTGTTTTTGTTTATAAATAAGAAATAGGTTGAATGAGTTAAAAAGTATGCTCAGTAATATGAAAATAAATACGGTAATATCGAGAATTTAAAAATAGCCTCTAGTTATGTATTCATATCTTCATAACTTTTTAAAATTAAATCGAAGTTTTATTAGGCTTTAATATTAGGCATCATTAATAAAAAATATGTAGATTACTAATTATTTAATGAATTCTCATTAATAACTATATTTCCTTGTTAAAATATAAAAAAATAATGCTTCGTTAATTAAAACGGTATTTTAAAGTTATTGGATTTAAAATGGCGGCTGAGAGATTGCTTTGGCTCACAACTGTGCTTCTTCGTCTATGGCTTGGAGCTACAGACCTCTGCTATGCTCAGTAAGTATACTTTTAATATATTTTTATGGGCTCACGAGACTTACGTAGCTCAATGATTTGCTGGAAGATAAATAAACTTTGAGTTAAGCTCGTCTATGTATATGAACTTTGTTATCTACTTATTTTATAAGTTGTTTTAGTGAACAATAAAGAATTAAAGAAAGCTTTAATCTAGCTAGGGCGTAGTAATTTCGATGAAAGTTAGCAATTTTCTAGGTATAACGTGAACTGAGGCGCTACCACGAGCTCTTAATGCGATCCATTTGACGATCTAAACTGAAATGTTAAACGGATGGAGCTTTAAAGGGTGTATAGTTCCGTCCAGCCCTCATTCTAGCTTGCTTGCTTGCCATTTTAACATGTCTTGGTTTTTTTTTTTTCTTTAAGGCCCTTGCTAAAGCTATTGTAAATATCCTCGGATAGGTATGTACGGTCAGAGGTCAAAAGTGCAGTAGCACTTTGCCATTGCTAAAGTGTCTAAAATTTCTATATAGAAGAGGGTCAATGGTTCAG
Organism: Mythimna vitellina; assembly: GCA_949316375.1. Taxonomy (NCBI): domain Eukaryota; kingdom Metazoa; phylum Arthropoda; class Insecta; order Lepidoptera; family Noctuidae; genus Mythimna; species Mythimna vitellina. Next base: position 2,583,486 of record OX438709.1, on the reverse strand, counting down.
GACTGACTTAATTCGTAGCAAAGAATCTAAAGTATTGATTAAACTAGTTGTGGACCATTGAACATCTAATAGAAAGAAATTTTAGACACTAGCATTGTTAGACTGTAACTGCATTTTTGACCCCTTACTGTAACTACAATCAATAACGTAATTACCTACTTGGTTATTCTGACGAAATCTGTATGGAGGTAGGTACCTCCAACTTTAAGAACATCTCAGCCTAGTCCTTAGTGTCAGTAGCGTGATGTTGATTTTGATACACAAAACAAAAGCATTTGTGTACCTAATAATAACACCAATTCTTGAGTTTCTTTTCTTGAACAATGTCTTAAAATTGTGTGTTATATACTATTTGGTAAGATTTATTCTGTTCACAAAAAATGCTTTAAATTACGCAAATTCTTCAGTTATTTAACTAATAACGTATCTACGAATTACGGTACGGAACCCTTTGTTTTTTAGTTGGGAAAATCATCTAATGACAAATCTCGCTCTTGGGCGGAGCGAGAGATAGTGTCAGACTTTTACTGACTAAAAACCCACTCCTGTTCAGGTTTCGTTTTCACACTACCCATGGCTCTAGTAGGCTTCGACCCTGCAGGACCCCTACGATTTGATGACATCTCCCTAAGGCGCGCGTGGAACAATACGCGCCGTCGACGAACTCTAAAAATAATCTCTTCTTTATTTTTAGAGTTTCGTACAGAACTCATTCAGGCAAAAAACGGGATACTTAGAGCTTTGTTGCCCGTCTGTCAAGAACCTTTTTCTCAGGAAATCGTGGAGGAGTTTACCTACGCTGAAATTAATATCAAATACTCAGGTTTGCCTTACTCTGGAGCAGTGATAAAATCAAACTTATAAGTCAACTTAATATACAGAAATAGCCGTTTGTACTCCATTTAGATGCATAACTTTGTATTCGCAAGGAAATCAAAACATATCGGGTACTCCCGTTGATCTAGAGTCCTGAAATTTAAAGAAAAATTCTGAAAACTGTAAACTTGTCAACATCACAAAATAATTCGGTACTTTTTTGCGATTCGGAAAAATTTCTTCGAGACTCGATTCAGGAATCGTACTATTAGAAAATAGTTTGTATGGAACACTCGTTGTGCGAGTTTAACTCGGAATTGACCAGATTAAAAAAAAAAAACACCCGGAACATCTATCCGTAGAACATTCAAATATTTGTTCTGTGCGGGAATCGAATGCAGCGCAGCATCGAATATCTCGACCACTGCGCCAACCATGCCTTCGATGTTATAACTTTATATTATAAGAATGTAGTAATATTTTGATCCAAACGTAGTCGTTTCATCACCATAGTTTCATCCGAAAGACGTCCACTGTTGGACATAGGCCTACCCCAAGTGTCGCCACAACGACCGGTCCTCTGCGTCTCGCATCCATCGCATTCCCGCGACTCTCACTAGTTCATCGACCACTGGTAATAACAATAATATAAATAATGTTAAATATTTGCATGCCGAATACTAAAATGTGGCTGAGCTATAAACTCAAGAACTATTTATTGTGTACCCATATTTGCAAAATAAAATTCTATTCCATTCCATTCCATTCCATTCTATTCTATTCTATGGTCGGCGTCGGTGGCATTATTCTCCGTTAGGCACCGGCTTTGTAGCGATTCTTATCTACATTAATATTATAAAGAGGTAGTTTGTTTTTTTGTTTGTAAGAGGTAATCTCTGAAAGCACTGGTCCGATTGCGAAAAATTATTCACCGATAGAAAGCTGCTATATTCCTGAGTGACATAGTCTATATGTTATGTATGCGGACGAAGCCGCGGGCAAAAACTAGTCTAAATTAAATTAAATTAAAGCAAACTTTGCCCTCCTCACCTCTATCTGCATTAATCACGGCGGTAAGTCCCCTCTTTGAGGAGTGGCTGGAGAGGCGTCACGGCGTTCTCACCTTCCGCATGACGGTCCTTACCAAACGTAGTAAGTTCGGGAGCTTCCTACACCGGATTTTGGCGGAAGAAACGCCCGGGTGTCACCATTGTGTGAACCGCCCGGAGGACATGGTGGAGCATACGGTAGCCACTGCAACACCGATCCCGATCTCGACTGCGTGCCACAGTAGGCGCGGGCTTGCTTACGAGGAGCGACGGGTAGCTCGCCGTCCGGTAATCGTCCGGACCGAGCCCAAGTCCTTGACAACGCGTAGTGTTCTATACACTCCTCAAAGAGATGTCAGCAAACCGAAGCTGGGCCTAGCAGGCCCTGCTAACACAAGGTTGCATAATTATTTTTATTTACTATGTACAAAAAAAGAATTGAATTCTGAATTGAGAAATAGGGTATGGTTTGGGCTCTTCAATTCGGTAGTCATACAAACCTTATATTACTTAAATCTGTAAAAACGAAGAGTCTAGTCGCCTCGCTCTAGAAAACTGCCGCAGAACGTCATCATAGTATAGCAAGCAGAGGTAGATAACATAAAGTTGTGACTAAAACCCGAAAATATACTATTCCTAATTTAATTGAAATATATTATTATGACTATAACTATAAGGAAATTAAAAAGATTTTTACAAAAATATATATTAATTGTATAAAATATATTATTATGACTTAAACAACTAAAATATATTTATGTAAAATCTTTTTAATTTCCTTCATTTTCATATCCTACTCTATAGTTTTGGTAATTATTTGTTATAACTTACAATTTGGCGCCAAAAATCCGCCATTATGTTTTTATTTTTTAAACACCCATTTAAGGACACTTGGGTTTTTGAGACGAATTTGAAGATTTAGCTTCACTTTTTATTTTTTTGACTGACCGACATTTTGACAATTCAAAAGTGCCTGTAATTGGTCTATTTGAAATAAACGTTTCTGATTTCTGAATATACTTTAACTGAAAAAGTTTCTTTTATTTTTTGTAGATATCTAAGTTATGTCCATATTAAAAAAAAAAAATGTATTTTAGCTATATATTCCTTTCTTCAACTGTGACCCGGTTTCCTTAACAGTCTCAGTGGCAAATTACAAGCACACTAGAATTGTGAACGTTGTCAAGGTTGTCAACGCATCGCTAATCCCTTTGAGCAGGTAAGCACTTCCTATCGGTGAGCTCTCCATGTTTGCCGACCCATTTTTGAATAGCAGAAAATAAAAATGTATGTAAGACACGGCCTTGAGGCCTTGACCCATCTAGAACTGGAATTTCTCTTCGTGGATGTGTTCTGGTCTTTTTTTTAGGGTTCCGTAACTCAAAAGGAAAAAATGGGACCATTATAGGATGACTTTGTTGTCCGTCCGTCTGTCTGTCTGTCTGTGTGTCTGTCAAGACCCTTTATCTCAGAAACGCGTGGAGGTATCGAGTTGAAATTGAAACCATATACTCAACTCTGCGGTCTCTTGAAACTGTAAAATTAGATTTCTAAGTTTACTGAAAAAAATATACAGCCGTTTATATCCAAAAAACGTATATTTCGATACTCTCAAGGGAATCAAAATTCATAGGATACTTCCCGTTGTCTCAAAATCCTGAAATTTGGCACTAATCAAGGTCTTATAGTACAGATAAGGGAATAAGTCTGAAAACTGTAAATTTGTTGTTACGTCTCAACGAAATTTTTTTTTTGTGTTACGGAAAAATCTTTAAGACTACATTCGGGAATTGAATTGTTTACTTATGTAAGTTTGTACAGAACCCTCAGGGCGCGAGCCCAACTGGCAGTTGCCCAGATTTTTATTATGGATATAGGGTCCCGTTTGACAACTATCTCACCTGATGGTAAGCGATGATGAGGCTGACAATGCAGCACGCTTGCCTAGAAGTAACCTGTTCACTCTTGACTTAAAGACCCCTAGGTTGTAGCCATCAGGAAACTTGAAGACTCCGGCAGGGAATTCCACTCTTTAGCTGTACGCACAATAAATGTGTCCCCAAAATGTGCTCATCTTTTTGTACGTAATATTTCGGCTTTATTAGAGGCCATCTGTCATTAATTTGATGCGTGACAATCATGAATTTTATGTATGAACTACTAGCTTCTGCAAGGGCTTCGCCCGCGTAAAAGTAATTTGAACCCCCGTTTCATCCCTTCAGGGGGCGATTTTTGAAAAATCCTCACTACTAAGTGAGGAGTACCTCGCCTACGTCATAAAAGGAATCTTGAACAGTAGTTTCGGCTGTGCATTGATAGTCTGTGAGTCAGGATCTCCTTTTTCACCCCGATAAGGGATGTATTTCAATAAAATGCGTATCGTAGGATGTACGCGGTATAAACGACGAGGCGAAACGTTTGGTCCGGACCGTAGAGGTTTCAACAACGTAAGGGTGGGATACTTGCCGTTCGTCGGGTTGTCCGATGGTGGAATCAAGTCATGCAATTCTCGCACACTCTCCATAATACATCCTGTAAAACACCGAAAGGCTGGCTACCCTGCGCCTGTGCTCAAGGCTTTGTAGATTGGACTTATATTGTTGTATAGGTACTAAATTGACGTTTATTCGTTTATTTTAACTTGATTAAGTACGTTGAAAATGCGCATAAAGGCTCCTTAACTTAATATTTGTAAAAAGCATACTTATTCGGAGTCTACTCAGTGGGAATGGTTTGGGGTGGAACTGTGCTAAGTCCACCCCTACTTGAAGTGTTACGAAGTGGCATTGCTATTGCGATTACGAGAGTACAGTGAACCTGTCTCTATATGTGAAGTTCCCTTGTGGGTAATTTGATGAAGCGCTGTTTCTGAACTATATAATGAAGACTGTGTAGTGATCTGTTGACTTTGCATACTTATTTGTTGTTTTTTTTCCGTCCATTCTTGAAAAAGGAAAAACTCGGGTAAAACCAAATTAACTGGCATTAAACCATAACAAAAACATCTAAATATAACCCTGCCAAGCCCCTGCTACCAAACCGTGGTTTCTAAAAATAAATAAAGCTAAAAATACCTTTTGTATCTGAAAACATTCACGTAATTTCAGCAAACAATGATTTTCATCGGACAATTGTCATAATGTCTGCACTCCGTTTATTTCTGTCATTCAACATATGGCTTGCGGGGTTTATTACAATACCCGGAAAAGGAAGGAAGGGTACGGGGGGAAGAAAGGGTGAGAATATACCTATAGATATGTTGTTAGAGAAAATGTTAACAATACCAAAAGTTAGAAAATTTTAACAATGTTTACATATTCTTTTTAAGTTTTAACGACTTGATATTGATTTGTTAGAAACATATGGGTAGAGTAGCTTCGCCTGCGTGAAAATGGTTTTCTCCATACAAACTTTGGACCCCTATTTCAATGTCTCAGGGGGTGAATTTTGGAAAATCCTTTCTCAGTGCTCGCCTACGTCATAAAAGGAAACCTTGTGCAGAATTACACGCTCTTACTCCCAGTAGTTTTGGCTGTGCGTTGATATGTCAGTCAGTCAGTTTCTCCTTTTATATTATAATACTAGCTTCTGCCAGCGACTTCGCCCGCATGAAAATAAGTTTCTTCAAAATCAAATGAAAATCAAAAATATTTTTATTTCACATAGGCCTACATGGGCACTTATAAAACGTCAGAAGCTAGTTCACAGTTCCAAATTGGTCGTTTTCTATGGAAAAGAACCGACAAGAAACTTCATGGTTACTCTTTTAAAAAAATGGTTGTTCTTACAATATTTCCATATTACAGTATTAATAACAAACGAACTTTGGACCACCATTTTATCCCTTTTGGAGGTAAATTTTGGAAACTATTCTCTTAGTGCTCGCCTACGACATAAAAGGAAACCTTGTGCAGAATTTCACAATTTCACATTTCAGTAGTTTCAGCTGTGCGTTGATATGTCAGTCAGTCAGTTTCTCCTTTTATATATATAGATATATAGAAAAGGGAATCTTTTTAGACAAAAGAACTGGACTAAATAGGGAAGATATGACTTAGAAGGCACGGCGGAAGCAGTGGTTGGTTGGTTGGCTGAAGCGCTACGTGTCCCGGGTTCGGTTCTCGCACGGAATAAAGATTCCGTTCAGTGTGAACATTATAAGGCCGACTATGCTATGCTATGCTATGTATCTTTGTTTGATGTGTTCTCAAGACTGATCCGACACCGGTCCCTAATTCCAGGTTCTATTGTCTCCAGATCAACACTGCTGACGTTCCAAGACCTGCTGCCTGAAGACCCTCGCTTGTACGACAAGATGCGGCCTCCGAAGATCAACGAGCAGCCTACTATTGTCAACTTCCACGTCACTGTCATGGGGCTGGACTCTATTGACGAGACTTCTATGGTAATTATACTGTATACCTAATTAAAAAGAAAGAAAAAAACATGTTTACCACCGACGAGAACGTAGGTACTAGATCTCGTGCAAAGCTTTTGAAAATACAACCGACTTTCCATTTTGGAAGTCGGTGTTAAATGACGAAGCAACAAAACCAGAAACACCGACTTGCGAAATGTAAAGTAGTGGCTAATGAATTCCGAAATGTAAAATATCCGTCCTTGGGCAGAGTGGGAGGGCGTGTCAAACTTTTACTGACTAAAACCCACTCCGGTTCCTTCTTTGCCTTCGTTCCATGGCCCCAGGATTCTCTTTCACATAACCCATGGCCCCAGTAGGCTTACGGTTTTGCTGACATCTCCTTGAGGCGCGCGTAGAACACTTACGGCGAGCTACCCATTGCTCGCCGTCCGCAAGCCCGTGCCTACGGTGGCTGGAAATCGGGATCGAGATCCCGGTGGCTGGGGAGTGAGAGCTGATCCATCACGCGTGCGTCCACCTCCTTTGTTTTCGCAGAAGGAGGCGACCGCCTGCTACTCCTCGTTTCGGATCATAACCTGTACCAAGGCCCGGATCCCGCACGCTTGCGGGATTGATTTTTTTTGTAATAAAAATGGGTTTAGACGACACACCGTTCTGATTAACTATTAGTAAGACCCAGCACATCCTCATTAATAAGTGATTTAACAACTTTCCATGGAACTCATGATCTGTAGAATTGTCCCTATGGATAATTTCTTTATTACATACTTCATGCACACAGCATTAAGTCCGCCTCTTAATAACTAATAATAAAAATAAATAATAATAATAATAACAAAATAATAATAATTATTATTAATAATAATTAAGATTTTTTTTTTAAGTTTTTTTCTTTGTGTTGTGCGAGTCCTAAATCGGAAGTGGAAAGGAACGTAATCTATTTCAGTTAAAGTACTTTATTTCCTAAATCTGAAAGATAAAACCTTAAATATTTTATTTTATCGTTCCTGATTATTTGTACCTCTGCAAAATTCAAATTGTCTTACTTAACTTTTTTGCATTTTGCATTTCAGAGTGGCACTGTGACCTATAAAATGCAAATAACTTAAGAAAACTTGAATTTCGCGGGTTAACTTTGAGCACTAAAATATCCCAATCCCGCAAATCCCGCGAGATTCGCGTAATTGCTAACTTCAATCCAGCAAGCTTGCGGGATCACGATTTTGATGCGGGATTGGACTCCCTATTGTTGCCAACAATGCAAATTAGAAAGAAGACAGTTTTTTAAAACAAATTTTGACTTAATTATTATATTTAACTAATTTATGATAAATAATACCTAACGTTGTCTTTGCAAACCGTACTTTTCAAGTAACACTTGACGGATAGAGGTCATTGACGTTCCTATTCTTATTTGAATTGCATAGTAACATGAAACATCCTGTACAAGTGTGGACGGACCGTTACTTCCTCTATCTAAATTATGCACCCTCATTACGCAGAGACACGGTTATTTTAATGATGATGACGGACTTTGAGCTTGTGCACTATTCTAATCTGTCATACTATCTAATCTAGTAGTTCTCTGGTCTGAATTTGGGTCATTGGTATTATTATGAGCCCGTTGAGTCACTCTGCTGGGTAAAGGCCTCCCTTCCGTTATTCCATTTTCTTTTGTCTTTAGCCACTTCTGGCTAATCCTTAAGATCCTTAAAAGAGTCTAAATCGTAACACCATCATCTCTTTCTGGGCCTACCGCGTCACCGACTTCAGCTTTTTTTTTAGGCTAGACTATCTCACCTGATGGTAAGCGATGATGTGGCCGACAATGGAGCACGCTTGCCTAGAAGTAACCTATTCATTCTTGAGTTAAAGACCCCTAGTTTATAGCTATCAGGAAACACAGACTCCTGCAAGGAATTCCACTCCTTAGCTGTACGCATAATGAATGTGTTCCCAAAACGCTTTGTACGTATGGGTGGGATGTCCACCATGTACCGATGGCGCAACGCCGTACGTCTAGTGGTCTGATGATGGAACGGACTTGGAGGAATTAAATTGTGCAATTTTAACGATCACTCCTCGAAATTTAGTCGATAGAAAACCAACAGGCCAGCAACTTGGCGTCGATGCTCAAGGCTTTGGAGTTTAGACTCGACAAGTGCACCATCACCAATGATACTCTTGCCTTGGTTTGCTTCTCAATCGACTCCAATCAGATGTTGGACTGCTATTCGGAATCTAATCATTGGTTGCGTTAAACGGAATTGGTTACTTCGAATTTGGGTCATAGTGGTCAATATTAGCGAAGACCAGCCATCGATGTATAATATTAACATGAGGTTTTGATTTTTGAGGTAGGAAATCATCTAATGACTTCTCGCGCTCTATCTAGGGTGGAGTTAAAGAGCGTGGCACATTTTCACTGACTAAAACCCCCACGGATAGTCCGAAAAGGAACCCTGGGATCCTTCAACGCAAGACAAAGAAGTAACTTAGGTATGGGTTTATTCGATAAAACTCTGACACGCCTTCTCGCTTCGTCCTAGAGCGTGAGAAGTCATTGGGTGATTTCCCTTCTTGAAAAAATAAATGCTAAAACCCACATGCGTCAGTGGCCTTTTCCGTCCTTGGGCCACGGTTAGTCTTCCAAACGTCTTCGTTAATGCAACCCATGTGCATGGCAATAGGTGCATCGCATCCGATATTCCCTCATTAGACCCTCAACTCCCTCTTCATTCGACGAGGTCTTGAGATGAAAACCTGATTGAATTATTTTCTTTTGTTTTAGACGTATGCTGCTGACATATTTTTTGCTCAAACATGGAAAGACCACCGCTTAAGGTTGCCAGAAAATATGACTACGGAATACAGGTAATTTAAAAACACTACATAAAGTTTCTTTGAAGGCCCTAAATTGATTGAAGGCTTTGAAGGCGTTTGTATCTGTAGAGGCTTCTAGAGCCACTTAGGAACTGAAGATCAGACGTCATATATCACACATCAACAGTCCAAAATACCACTATTGACATTTACCTGGAACAGACATAACACCTGAGGGCTTAGCCAAGTTGATAATCGTATAAAAGTTGTTAACGCTAGAAGAAAACTTCAAATGTATGGGAATGACATCATCTTAACGTTAAGTCACGTGGCCAGAACAAAGAAATCGGAGGCGTTACCGACTGCAAAAAGAGATTCGAAACGAAACATTCGTACCTTGGCTAGGCAGGATAATTCTCTCGTTACAAAGGTTTTTTTTTTAGGTGGGAAAATTATCTAATGACAAATCGCGCTCTTGGGCGGAGCGGGAGATAGTGTCAGACTTTTACTGACTAAAAACCCACACCTATTCCTTCGTTGCCTTCGTCCCAGGGCTCCGGGTTTCGTTTTTACACTACCCATGGCCCTAGTAGGCTTCGACCCTGCTGGACCCCTACGATTTGCTGACATATCCCGTAGGCACGCGTGGAACAGTACGCACCGTCGACGACTTGAGCTCGGTCCGGACGGTAATCGGACGGCCGAACGGCGGGCTACCCATTGCTCGCCGTCCGCAATCACTTACGGTGGCCGGAAATCGGGATCGGAATCTGGATTCCGACGCCCCAATCGCCGCCTGGGCGGCGATTGGGGCGTGAGGATTGTTGCCTCACGCGATCGGCCGCCTCATTTGCTAGCATTACTACTTCGCAGAAGGAGGCGACCGCCTGCCATTCCTCTTCGCTCTGGACCATGGCCTGTACCAAAGCCCGGGTTGCAAAAACTTTCTCAAGTCCACGGAAATCCGCTGGAATCGCTGGATGCGAGCAATATTATAGGATCAGTCAATTTTGATGGAGAGAAGCCTCTGTGCAGGATTGGACGTGTTTGATGATTTCAACAAATGATTCAGAAAAAGAGAACTGTGTCAAAATTTAACTGACCCATCTGTATTCCTACAGAATTCCGCAACTCTGGCAGGCGACGGCCCAACATTCAGATCTCATTTTATCAGACTTCTTTCTACTTAAATTTGACTAATTTTAAAAAGTTATTATTTAGTAGTTATTTATATGATGAATGATAAATTACATTTATTTTGCAAATAGGTTTTTTAAAAACACTTTTACACGTCAATTTTTTTTTTCGTCAGTTTAAACTAAATGAAGCCGGTGTTTCCTAGCTGACTACCCTGAGAAGAAACACACACAAACGAAAAAACACACCGAAACAAACTCAGGGGTCAAATTCTCTTTTAAAGTCCATACAGCAAACATGTAATGGTCAAATCATATGAGAACCATGCAGGTTGGAGTCTGAGAAGGTCTTTTGAAGAAAGAACCACACAGTTCTGAGCGGACCTGTCCAGTCAGTGCAAGCATTTGTCAGCATTCGTGTAGTTCAACTCAGAACTACTAAGGAGCTCAACGAATTAACGAACCAAAGAAAGGACATTTCAAAACTGCCAGAAATTATAAAATAATCCACATTGTCCCCACATAATCAAAAATTTTAATATTACAATTTGTAAAAAATATGACCAACTACCTAATTGTAAGCCTTAATTAATAAGCTATCAATGTTCCAGGCTCCTGGAAGTAGACTGGCTGAAGCACATGTGGAGACCAGACTCCTTCTTCAAGAACGCCAAGTCTGTTACGTTTCAGACGATGACCATACCTAACCACTACGTGTGGTTGTCCAAGGAGAAGACTATATTGTACATGGTGAAGCTGACGCTAAGATTATCCTGTGCGATGAACTTCCTGATCTATCCACATGATACCCAGGAATGTAAGCTGCAGATGGAGAGCTGTAAGTATTTAACTGTACATATTTTTTACTAGCGTTTGCCCGCGGCTTCGGCCGCGTACACAAAATATAGCCTATGTCACTCAGGAATAAAGCAGATTTCTAGATAAAACGTGCGCAAACACTGCCTGTATTTAAAAGGCTTGTGAAGGATCATTACTTGTCCCTGTGATCATGTCTTCGTTTCATCACTTATTTCTCTTGCTTATATATTTATATTTTGTATGTATGTGAGAGGAAAGGGCATAATAGATAGGGATACATGGTGGTGGTCGACAGAAATTCAGAGTGTGTTGAAAGAAAAGAAGAAAAAATTCAAAGAATGGCAGTGTGTAGAGCCAGGAAACGCTAGTTTAAAAGCTGAAAAAAAGAATGAGTATGACTTTTTAAAGAAGAAAGCTAAGAAAGCCGTGGCAATAGCAAAATCAAAGGCCCAGGACAAACTATATGACACACTGGACAGTCCTGCAGGCCAAAAAGAGCTATACCGGCTTACTAGAATAAGAGAGAGAAAGGCGAGGGATGTTTGTCAGGTAAGATGTATGAGAGATGAAACTGGAATGGTTCTATCGGATGACGAAAAAATCAAAAAGAGGTGGAAGGAATATTTTGAAAGACTGATGAATGAGGAAAATAATTGGAGTGGGGCGTTAGAGAATAAACCAGTGAATGTGGGATTAGTGCGAATTGTTAATATGGATGAAGTCAGAATAGCAGTAAATGGAATGAAGAATGGTAAAGCCATTGGTCCAGATGGAATACCAGTAGAAGTGTGGAAGTTATTGCGAGTGGATGGATGGACGTGGTTAGCTTTGTTCTTCAATAAGTTGTTGCTGGAAGAAGCCATACCTGATGAGTGGTGTAATAGCTCTTTGGTGCCAATTTTTAAAAACAAAGGTGATGTGCTTGAGTGCAACAATTATAGAGGAATAAAGCTAATGTCACATACTATGAAAGCCTGGGAGAAAGTTATTGAAAGGAGGCTGAGAGAAGAGAGTGAAATTTCACAGACCCAATTCGGTTTTATGCCTGGTCGGGGTACAACGGATGCCATTTTTGCTATACGCCAGCTGTGCGAGAAATATAGAGGTGCGCATAAAAACTTGCACATGGTATTCATAGACCTCGAAAAGGCATACGACCGGGTACCTCGTGAGGTTCTGTGGTGGGCCCTTAAAGAGAAAGGTGTGCCTGGGAAGTATGTGCAGTTGATCCGAGCGATGTACAGTCGATGCAGTACCCAAGTCCGGTCTACAGTGGGCACCACTGGCAGCTTCAATGTGGCAGTTGGCTTACATCAAGGGTCGGCTCTCAGCCCTTACCTCTTCCTGATGATAATGAACGCTCTGACGTCGGACATTCAGGAAGAGGCTCCCTGGTGTATGTTGTTTGCCGATGATATTGTGTTGGTTGCCGAGAGTGGCCTAGAGGTCCAGAACAGATTGGAGGTGTGGTGGCACAGACTGGAGAGTGTTGGCCTGAAATTGAGTAGAACCAAAACGGAATACTTGTTCTGCGATTTCGGCGGTCTCTCCAATCCAGTGCCTTTAGCTCTAGCTGGAACGCCCATACCGATCTGCTCTGACTTTCGGTACCTCGGGTCACTCATCCAAGGGAATGGTGAGGTAGACCGGGACGTAACACATCGGATCAACGCAGGATGGATGAAATGGAGACAGGTCACGGGAACAACTTGTGACCCACGGATGCCCCTCAAGTTGAAGGGTAAAATCTACAAGTCCGTGATAAGGCCTGTCATACTGTATGGATCAGAATGTTGGGCTATGAAAAAGACGGATGAAAAAAGATTGCATGTAGCGGAGATGAGAATGTTAAGATGGATGTGTGGTGTGACGAGAATGGATAAAGTGAGAAATGAATATATTAGGGGAAGTTTGAAAGTGGCGCCAGTGACTGAAAAGTTGAAAGGGAATCGTTTGTCTTGGTATGGTCATGTGAAGAGGAGGGATGAAACACATGTTACTAAAAGAGTTATGAGTTTACATGTGGATGGATGGAGAGGAAGAGGGAGACCAAAGAAAAGATGGATGGATTGTGTGAAGAGTGATATGAAAGAAAAGGAAGTTAGTGATAGCATGACGAGTAACAGGGCAGAGTGGAAGAAAAAAACGTGTTGCGCCGACCCCAAATAATACGGGATAAGGGCAGGAAGATGATGATGTATATGTGTATCTATTTTAGTATTAAGTTTTATTTACTTTTATATTTGCACCAAGTGCAACCCCATTTTGTGTCCAGGCATTCTCTATCCATTCTGGGTTTGCCTGGAAGAAATCGCCGAGTGCGAAAAGGCCGCCAATTGTATGTTTTTTATTGTATAACAATTCAATTTGTAACTTGGTATACAATAAAGTATATATAAATAAATAATAATAAATAAATTTCTGTTGGTGAAAAAAATTTAGCAATCAGTGCAGTACTTTCAGAGATTACCTCCTACAAACAAAAAACAAACTTTACTTCTATAATATTAGTGTAGGTTAGAATAGAGTAGAATTAATTCTTTTTCGCTCACAAAAAGATCATACAGTTTGTATTCTCCTTCTTTGCGTATCGATGGCAAAACTAGTTAAATTCCTTGCCTGGCTCAATATTCGGTCAAGGCAGTGCCGTCCGCTGATGCTGTCATTAGGTACCTACGTGAACAGGTAACAGGGCACGTGATGCAAACACTGCGTTACCGTGCTTCAGGTGACAGATCTCGGCGAAAAGTGACAGTCCAGAAATGTAAGGCCTGCTCTGTGAGGAATCTCGATGAGTTTCCTAAACACATAAGATGTGAGTGTGTCTTGCGAGCTAATTTTGAGAGAATTTCTGCTTTATTCTGTGAGAACCCTACGGTGTTAGTAACTTAATAAATAACTTATTATCTAGAGAAAGTAAAATTTGATTCAGAAAAATGTTCGTAACACAATTCGGGAATTGAACTGTTTTCATAAGTAAGTTTGTACGGAACCCTCAGTGCGCGAGCCCGACTCGCACTTTCCCATTTTTTTTTATTTAGCCTTTATTTTGGCCAACTGTTGAGCAAAGGCCTCCCTTCCCTTCTCATTCCAAACCTCTCTGTCTTCGCGATCTCTACCCGAGTTTACATCAATTTTCTTATCGCGCGTAAATTCTGTGATATAAGAACAATTATGATAAAGACATGGTCCATCAATTTATTTTAACTAGCTTCAAAAATATATTTATATTCTAAAACCCCATTTATAAACAATAAAACCCGCCATATTCACCACAAGCTTCTACCAGCAGCTTTGCTCGCGTGAAAGTAAATTTCTTCATACAAACTTTGGAACCCCGTTTCACCCCCAAAAATCCCTTCTTAGTGCTCGCCTACGTCATAAAATTAAGCTTTGTGCAAAATTTTACACTCCCAGTCCCAATAGTTTCGGTTGTGCGTTGATATGTCAGTTAGTCAGTTTCTCTTTTTATACATATAGAAATTATATTATTTTATATATATAATTTGGAGGTATGCGGAGCAGAGTGTAAAGTCCCGCAAACCTCCGTTGAAAAGGGAGGATCCTCCGACCAGACGGGTGTTATGTCTGGTGGGCAGTTGCCCACCAGACATAACACCCGCATAATACCCGCACTGCCCGATAGATGATTTCGGGCTGTTTTAATCGCGCGGAGAACTTTGATTGCGCGATGCAGGATTAGTTCTTATGTGCCGCCATAGATGCCGCTACATATAATAATAATTAAATACCCTAAAATTAATAAGTTTATATTAAAGTTATGGAATCATTTTACTATTCCTGTTACAATTGAACTATAACTCCAATAGCTCCTGTTAATGGTCATGCGGGGTTACCATGACGTTCAAAGTAAGATTGTTTCATTCTTATTTCAGTGTTGGTAAGAGACAGAGCTATACAGGTTGTCTAGCGCCATCTCTTACCCGCTCTGGAAATAAGAATGAAACAATCTTACTTTGAACGTCATGTTAACCCCGCATGACCATTATCAGGAGCTATTGGACTTTAAACGTCATGGTACAGGTCATGGTCTGTAATCTACTAAATGAAATGGATGATTAAAGTTTGTTTTCATCAATTTACTTCTCTAGAATATAAAGTTCTTAAAATTGCAATAACGTAAGATTGAATGATTGCTACCGCTGATTCTAAGATTAATAATAAAATTTGAATAATTACTAAAATAATAATTTGATAACTTGGTATACTAGGTTCTGTTACTCTTAATAGAGTTATTAAAAGATGTCCATTATTATATATATAGATAAAGCCCATCACTACAAAACGAAAACCAAAAACCAGAACCGCCCCCAATTCAATTCTCCTCGCCAAGTTCAAAATCTATAGACTTAAACTCCGTCTAACCATAAAAATATCTTCGAGAGCCCTCGAGCGAGCTCGTTATACAGTCATTGTGAGCAAGTGGCTCTTGCGAAGCGCCGACACAGCCCCTCTTTGCTTCTAATTATAATCTATGTTTGACATTTTGTCCTATGCTTTCATCTTTACGTCTGTCTTGATGGTCTTGATCAGCTTTTATTTACCTTTAAGGCTATGTTTTATTGCCTGCTTATTAGAGTGCCCAAAATATCCCTATCTCTCGTATCTCCCTATATTCTCGTATCTGCACTCTGGAGGACCTAAAAACTCCACTGACGCTGCTACAAACGTGGCAACCTACTGGGCCCAAAAACTTTGAGGAAAAAGAAAACCATTGATTCGAGAAGGTAGTTCGAAAGAGTTACC
Source organism: Mythimna vitellina (assembly GCA_949316375.1). Lineage (NCBI taxonomy): Eukaryota > Metazoa > Arthropoda > Insecta > Lepidoptera > Noctuidae > Mythimna > Mythimna vitellina. The sequence continues at coordinate 2,567,695 of OX438709.1, read as the reverse complement.
ACGAACCTGGTAAGGAAAGGGCAACGGAAGAACCACAGGAGAGATTTAGTCACCTTAGGCGCGGGCTTGCGGACGGACCGTCCGGTAACCATCCGGACCGATCCCTCCCTCCTTGAAAATCGGCTGAAAATCGAGACCAGTGTTTAGTGGCTGAGGCGTCACGACGTCCGTTCCCTTACGCGCGCGGCCACCTCCTACGCTAGCATTACTGCTTCGCAAAAGGAGGCAGCTGCAGTTCCATGGATTCAAAAAATTCAAAATGTTTTTATTTTTCATAGGCGTACCCATGCACATAGAAAACGTCAGAAGTTAGTGCACGGTTCCAATTATTCCGATGGTGTCTCATCTGGCTGTGGGAGCCAAAAACTGTATAATTATATTAATTTATTAAAACCTTAGGCATTCTCTATCAGTCAACCAAGGGTAGTGAAGAGAAAACATGGTAGGTGCATAAAAAAAGAAAAGATTAATAGGAAAACAAGAGATCAGATGTATCATCATCATCTTGATATATATAAAAAATAAACATACATAAATATTTAATATAGTATGAGCCTACCAATTTAAAAATATATATTATTTATATAAGGAAAAATGAAAAGATTTTAGAGACTACTCCGCTATTTGTGCAGAAAATAAAGCCGTAAATTCCGCTTAAATGCATATTGACTGGTGGCCGTCCTGATGTCAAGAGGAAGCGCATTCCACAGAAATATGGACTGTAAATGAAAGGAAGAATGAACAAAATCAGAAGTATGAGATGGACAAAGCTTGTAAGAAGATTGTTAGAAGAACGCACATTCTTAGCAAGGGAAGAACATAGATATTGAAAGTGTGATATAAGATAAGAAGGTGGGGTAGGAGAGTTGAGCAGAGAGAAAAGTGTAGTCAGTGCGAGCAAATGTCTTCTCTGGCGAATGGACATCCATTTGAGCTCTGATCTGTAACTAGAAATATGGTCTTATTTCCTTAAGTTAAATATGAACCGGATGCAGTTGTTGAGGAGCCTGTCAAGCTTATATTATATATTTTATCTTACGCGCCACGACTGTCATGTCGTCTTTTATATGTTATGGTGGAATCTTTTAGGGTTTTTTTTAAACACACCTTTTCTCATACAAGTTGAAACTTTGTAAAACACCTTCTGTGCGCTGACAGCCGGTGTTGTTTTAACGCGGTCGGCTCAATCTGTTAGAAATCAGATCCTTGGCGCATTACAGATACGTGTGACAAAACTCCAAATTAACGCCGCCATCTTGATTTTTCAAAACCACAGACAATATTACAAATGTTTATTAACTGCGCGACACTGACAATGCAAAATAAATTCAAACGCCGACAGTTCCTCGTAGCACTGTAATGTCATGACAAAGTGGCTCACTCTTTGGCCAATAAGCCCAAAGGTACTGTCATTATTATGACAGAGTGGCTCTTCCCAGGCGCTGACACAGCTTCTCTCGCGCCTAATTATAATCTATGTTTGACATTTTGTCTTTATTTTCCGTCTTTACGCGTCTGTTATGATGAGGAATTATTTACCTTCTACTGCATAGTAAAGTAGTTATACTCTGAAACGACTGTTTTTTTGTGGTTAAAAAAAAAAATTTACAGTTATCTATCATCAAGCGATATCTTACCGCTAAAAACCAACCAAAAAAAGCCTGTCCCTTGCCCAATTCGGTCACAAATACCCCTATATATAGGTATCGACCTGCTCCTCAAAGCACACAAAAATAAAAATCACTCGGACCCAAACTCGAACAATAAGAGCTTCTCTTGAAACCTGAGTAAAGTTTGTCGTATGATACAGAAAAATTATCGGATCGAGTGCCTTGTAAAATGTAGGGCAAGAGGGCTAAAGAGGGCTTGTGATGGAGCCAGCCGGTCCTATCGTGTGATCAGGATTGAGGAGGTTATATTTGGAGCTGATGGGCGGAATAATGCTTGTCAGCTATGCACTCAAGGAGTCTGTGTGAGTGCGTTTTGAAGGAGATGATTTTATGTGTGGTTGATTTTAAGAATTTTTGTAGGTGCTTTTTTATTGGGTGGGAAAATCATCTTATGACAAATCCCGCTCTTAGGCGGAGCGCGAGATAGTGTCAGACTTTTACTGACTAAAAACCCACTCCTGTTCCTTAATTGCTTTCGTCCCAGGGCCCCGGGTTTCGGCGGTTTTTTTAGGTTATTGCAAGGTATTCGGCAAAAATAGAACCTTTAAAATATCACTTTGTTGTCCATCTGTTCGTCTGTCAAAACCCTTTTATTTTTATTTTTTGAGTTGGGAAATAGTCCAAGTCGATAATAATTGTACCTAGTTGAGTCTATCCATCTAACCTCAATTTCCTCTACAACGCAAAAAGTAAAAAAACACATTTTTTTAGGTGGGAAAATCATCCAATGACAAATCCCGCTCTTAGGCGGAGCGCGAGATAGTGTCAGACTTTTACTGAATAAAAACCCACTCCTGTTCCTTAGTTGCTTTCGTCCCAGGGCCCCGGGTTTCGGCGGTTTTTTTAGGTTATCGCAAGGTATTCGGTAAAAATAGAACCTTTAAAATATCACTTTGTTGTCCATCTGTTTGTCTGTCAAAACCCTTTTATTTTTATTTTTTGAGTTGGGAAATCATCCAAGTCGATAAAAATTGTACCTAAATGAGTCTATCCATCTAACCTCAATTTCCTCTACAATGCAAAAAGTAAAAAACAGAGCGTTTTTATTATTTAGTTCCCTCATCGCTCAATAGATGGCGTTGTCATGCAAGCGGGTTTAACTACAGTGGACCCCCGGTAGTCCGATAAACATTTTGCAGGGCAGTGTCGAACTATCGAATTTGTCGGATTATAGAGTTCTGCCTAAGACCCCCTATAGTCCGGATTTTTTTACAAAAGAGTACCTTTTAATCCGATAAATTACAGATCTAATGATAAGATTCTTTATATTATATATATGTTCTCTGAAGTACAAATCATACTTCATTATGTATGTCAAATTTAGTAAATTAAACAACACAATAGAGAGCTTACGTTTTATTATAAAATTAACGTCATTAATGCTATAGAACTTACAAAAAATATGCAATAACTTTACATTGAAATAATTGTGTACAAACAAAAATACTAAAATAATCAAAAAATCATGCATTAGCGAATATTAATAAAAAAAATATTCAATAATAAATTATAGACCATGTCGGATTACAAGGGGTGCCGGATTAGACAGGGGCCGGATTACCGGGGGTCCACTGTAAGTCTATATTTAACCGCAATGAATATTATGCTAAGCTATAATAAACTGGAAACAAAACTCGTAGACGAATCAAGGTAAACTACTATATTGTACCTACCTACATCAAATTTGCGTTTCAACACTACCAAAATCTAAAAAAAAACTACAGTTCTTATCTCCGGTTTCATATTTTCATCTCCGTGAAAGCATTTCTGCATTTCTGTGACTTTAATGAAGTAAAGAGACGAGAACGACGATAATTAACGAGAAAAACCTTTGACGTTGTGTCGAAGGATGCTACGATACTGAAGACGAAAAAACGGAGGTTTTTTGCCTTTAGTCTTTGACAAAAATAGAGAAAACATGTTGGATCTCAAAAATCTTTAACGACTGCATTCATTCGTACGTTTCAAACCCGTGTTTCAAACTTATGCGTCAAAAACTCAAAATGAATGTTGTGAGTAGGGTTGCCAACTTTTATTAGAAGAAATAGAGTATATTTCATTTCAAAGGAAGTAAATAAAGAGTACGGACTTAAAAGTATCATAATTTTAAAAACGTATTTTTTGGAACTTTTTGTAGCACATAACAATTTTTATTGATTTAAAAGAATTGTAAGCTTCAAACAGTTCAAATATTCTAACTCTAAGTTTACATAGATCAGATTTTTAATCAGTTTAAATGTGTTCCTCTCTTCCACTTCACATTCATGACCGAAAAGACTTTCAGTAAAGTCGACTTTTTTTGGTTACGGTAATAGGTATGCATCATATGATATTATGCGTGACTGGCACTAGTAAGTATAGTGAGTTCCACACAAAATGTAAAAAGAGTATTTTGGCGTCCTCTAGTGTTTTAGATTATAGAGTACACCTACAAGATATAGAGTACAATACTCATTTTAGAGTACGGTTGGCAACCCTAGTTGTGAGCCCAAAGTTTTGTAAAAGCGTCATTAGAGCATACCCCGGGATTGAGAGCCTTTCCTGTCATATTCCAGTGTTTGGTTTAATTTCCATTCTGTTTAGCCTTTTCCAAACTATACCTATGTTATTTTTTTGGGAGGTGGGAAATCATCTAAAGACTTCTCCCCCTCTAGGGTGGAGTGGGAGCGTGTCAGACTTTTACTGACTAAAACCCACCTGTATCCTTCAGTTCCCCTTTGCGTTCAGGGCAACGGTCACTGAGTTCTACAGTGGGATTGCTTTGTTTGTTCAATATACCAATGTACCCAAAGAACTGGAAAAATACAGCAAAAAAAATAATTCTGCCCAGCAGGGCCTTTTGTAATTTAAATTAATACGTGCAAAAAAAGCACGCCATTGTTATGTTTGAATTCTCTTCACTATTACCAATTATTTTGCCAGTTTTCTACATTTCCTTTTAAATACAAAATAATCGTAATAATTTAGTAAGTATTTAGGGCATCTACTCACCGAGGACCTTAAGGATCAGTCTGACATTGAGAGGGAGCGGAAGGCACTGTCTGTACGAGTCAATATGTAAATAAATAAATAGCCCGCCGGTTTGCGAGGTGTTCTAGGGGTATGAAGGTTATACCTACTCGTGCAGCCTGTGGGTTGACTATTAATACTGAAAGGGCATACAGTGCCCTCCGTGTCCAGTATAATAACGCGTTCCGGGCGGTAGTGGGGCTGCCTCGCTTATGTAGCGCATCAGGGATGTTCGCGGAGGTGCGCACCCACTGTTTTCACATGTTATGCGCAAGCGGTGCGCGTCCCTGGTACACCGGGTGTGGGCCAGCCCCAATGCCATCCTGGCAACGATCGCCGATAGGCTACATTGTCCATAAATATCCGAAATGGCTGTGGCAGACAGGTCACTATTTCAATTCCTGTTAAAAAATTGTAAATGTTGACTTTATTCATTCCTGACTGATTAAAAGCTTATTTATTTTAATGTATTAATTACATTTAGTTGAATTTTAATTTAATGCAATTCTTTTAGGGTCTGACTGACTACTATTACTATTATAATCTATTGGAATTTAATATTTTTTTAATGTAATTAATGATTTGTATTGTCTTTATGTTAATGATATGTAACTAAACTGAGTTTCTGTTGCTTGAAAATAAATGAAACTATACACTCTGACTTAAACATACTCAGCCTCATAATTTTCCCACAGCTGGGACTCAGGCCGTCTCTGAGAGAGGGAATGGTCCGTAACCACTCGGGTCCAGTGCACGTTGGTGGATGCCAAATGTCCTCGAATTTTTGGTTCTAGGACATGCCAGTTTCATCACGATTTCTTCCTTTACCTTTTTGAGAACAGTGGTGATGAAATAAATAACACAAAGTAATGCGAGTATGTAAAATAATAACTCTTCTGTTTATCCACAGTATCGCACACGACAGACGACCTCATCTTCCAGTGGGACCCCGACGTGCCTCTCGTGGTGGACGAGAACATTGAGCTGCCTCAACTGGAGCTGGTGCAGAACACCACTGCTGACTGTACTCAGGTCTACTCCACGGGTAAGCAACTGTTCTTTTACTATCGTACATGTAAGACTACCTAATCTCCCGACGTTACTCTCGTGGTGGACGAGAACATTGAATTGCCTCAACTGGAACTGGTGCAGAACACCAATGCTGACTGTACTCAGGTCTACTCTACAGGTAAGCAAGTATACTCTACTATCCAACATGGTCGCCGGGATTCCGATCCCGATTTCCGGCCACCGTAGGCGCGGGCTTGCGGACGGCGAGCAATGGGAGGCTCGCCGACCGACCGTCCGGTAACCATCCGGACCGAGCCCAAGTTGTCGACGGCGCGTATTGTTCCACGCGCACCTCAAGGAGATGTCAGCAACTGTAGGGGCCTAGCAGAAGTGGGTTTTTAGTCAGTAAAAGTCTGACACTATCTCCCGCCCCGCCCAAGAGCGGGGGATATCATAAGATGATTTTACCACCAAAAAAAGAAAAAAAGATGGCGTTATGTGATAGTTGTGGAATCTATATTTATATAAGCAAAATGCCACTCACTAATTAATCCACCTAAAAACTTAAAATTCTGGCAGGTAGGTTCGTTAAAGGGTGTAGACATCCGCTAAGAATAGATTTTACGAAACTCCATCCCTAAGGGGGTAAAACGGTGGTCTAAAGTTTGTATGGAAAAACTCACTTTTACGTGGACGAAGCCGCTGGCAGGAGCTAGTATTATTATAATTATTAATGTGATTTTAAGTTGAAAGCACTAAAATAAACTGTGAAATTCAAATGTTCTTCAGTTGCTCTAATTTGCATCACAGGGTCACTCTTTTAGGTGACTCTTTCAGATATTCCCGCAGTCTAATAAAACCATATTTGATAACACAAGACAAACATACAATACTGGGTCACAGAATTAAGATCAATTACCACCAAATCTCCTAAAAGCCAAGCTTATACACAAATTTCAACAACTTGAGTAAAGATTAAAAGGAAACTGGGTCGTATTATGGATTATATCAATGACCATCATTTTACTGTTAATGCTCTATGATGGATTAGATCCTCTCTATTGTTATCTTTTGATCCCTTGATAATTACGACTAATTAAGATGTAGGTACTTACTCTCGTCAATTACTACGAAGAGAGGTCATCTGGTTTTCGGATGCGATATAGAAAAACAGACAAACTTAAGTGGCAGATGACAGATGGTCGATGGGGACGAAAGATTCTGAAATGGCGACCACGTACTGGAAGACGCAGCGTTGGAAGGCCTCCCACAAGGTGGACCAATGACCTGGGGGTCGCGGGAATCCGATGGATGCGTGACGCACAGGACCGGTCATTGTGGCGACATTTGGGGGAGGCCTATATCCAACAGTGGATGTCTTTCGGCTGAAATGATGTTGATGATGACAGAAAAATAGTATTTAGTATGACTAACTAAATTCTTGTACGAAATTATACCTAATTAATAATACCTTAAATACCTAAATAATAATACCTCGGTCTTGGAGTGGACCATGAGCAGTTGGTAGTTCGCCGTCAAGCCGTCCGGTAACTGTCTGGACCGAACCCAAGTCGTCGACGGCGCGTAGTGATTTACGGGCTCCTCAAAGATGTCAGCAAACCGTATATACCTCAGCAAGGCCGATGCCCGCTAGGAACGCGGGGATTTTCTGAAAGGGAAATCAGAAACGTTTATTTTAAAAAAGTTTATTGCAAGAAACTCCATGGACACTCTTTTAAATCATATTATGAGTTACATAAATCTTGGTTACATATTTCTTGTCGCTTCTAATATGTGAGCACAATGTAGGTAAGTAATAATAATTTTAAAAAAAGGGAAACCTGTAGTTCTAGAACGCAAAGGGCTGAAGGATACAGGTGTGGTTGTAGACTTTTTTTTTTTTAAATGATATAAACCAGTGCTTGACTGCGATCCCACCTGATGGTAAGCGGAGATGCAATCATTGATGGTCAGGCGCACTAGTTTATTAAGAGCCTATTCACTCTAGCCTTGAAGACACCTAAAATATAGTTGGACGGGAAGACCGCAGCAGGCAAGTTGTTCCAGTCCTTCGATGTACGCGGTATAAACGACGAAGTGAAACGCTTAGTCTGGACCGTTGAAGTTTCAACAACGTAAGGGTGGATACTCGCCGTTCGTCGGTTTGTCCGATGGTAGAAAGGAGATGGCGGAATCAAGTCATGCAGTTCCCGCGCACACTCTCCAAAATGTAACCTGTAAAATACCGATAGGCTGGCTACCCTGCGCCTAGTCAGTAAAAGTCTGACACGCCCTCTCGCTACGGGCCCCGGGATGAAGACAAAGAAGGAACAGGAGTGGGTTTTTAGTCAGTAAAAGGCTGACCCTATATCCCGCTCCGCCCAAGAGAACCACAAAAAAAAAACGACATTCTACACAAAGCTGTTGATGGTATCAGTGAGGGTTATCAATCAAGTTAGACGATTATTCCGCCATCAGTCGATCGTCAGAACATCGTCAATCATTGTGGAGGTACACCATGCGTTAGTTACTCTGATCGTGATCGCAGAGACAGTCACTTTGCTTAATCATTTTTATATATCTACACAGTTTTTTATGTGCTACTCGTATGGTCCTTTTTTTTTGAGGGTGAGAATTCATCAGATGATTTCCCGCGCTCTAGGGTGGGGCGAAAGGACAAATCACGATCAATCAATGTACGCGTCATGCTCGTGAACGGGTGCCGTCAGTTGAAACTAGTCATCTCTTAACTGCCAGTGGCTTAATACAATTTTGGAAATAAAATTATTATTATTGCTTATCTACATTGTGCTCACATATTAGAAGCGACAAGAAATATGTAACCAACATTTACGTAACTCATAATATGATTTAAAAGAGTGTCCATGGAGTTTCTTGCACGTTGTTCTCCATAGAGATCTACGCTTTGGAATGTGCAATTTAGCTTTACTTTTTTTTTTTCGACTGACCGACATTTTAACAATTCAAAAGTGCCTGTAATTGGTATATTTGATATAAACGTTTCTGATTTCTGAATCAGACTTTTACTGACTGAAACCTACCTATGTCTTTCAGTTACCCTTTGCGCTCTAGAGTCACGATCACACAAACGTTCCCGCAGTCCTAGCAGACATCGGCCCTCCTTGGCCCCTTCAGTTTCGGTGACGTTACTTTTAGGCGCGCGTAAAAAACTACGTTAAACTACGTCATTAAGACATTAAGTCAAGGGTTTGGATACGTCATAGAGTGAGTTAGGACTTTGTCTTTTAAAAAACAGAAGACTGACATGAAGCTGATTGTTCCAGGTAACTTCACCTGTCTAGAGGTGATCTTCAAGCTGAAGCGTCGGCTGGGGTACCACCTGTTCAACACTTACATACCGACTTGCCTGATTGTTATTATGTCGGTGAGTTAAAACTACCAACTGTTTCTTAAAAATTGGTCTTTAGTCTAACGAAACCCTAGCCTTCGGACTCCTACACGAAGAAAAACATGAAAAAACGCCGAGAAAGTAACGTTTCCTGTATGGGAACCCCCGGTAATTTTTAACTTTTTTTTTTAGTAGCGTCAGTAGAAATATACATTCTGTGAAAATTTCAATTCTCAACATCTTACGGTTTTTGAGATACAGCCCGCTGTCTGACGGATGGACGGACGGACAGTGGAGGCTTAGTAGTAGTGTCCCATTGGCACCTGTCGGGTACGGAACCCTCGGCTCCAGTGGCGGATTAAGCCAGATTTTAGAGTTTAAGATTGGATAAGATACGTCAAAAGTACGGTAATGAGGGAAATCTAAGAGACTGACTATCATAGATAGATATATATATTCTTTATTATACACCAAAAATCCAAATTATATGAGGAACTTAAAATAAATAATATATTTCATATTCAATGAAATAATCAGCTGGATTCGGATTTCGATATATTTAAATAGTTTGACTAGATTTTTTGGAGTGCCGCCGTAGGATCTGGAGGCAACAGTCCTTGCACGCATGCACAGTCTGCGCATGCTGATGCAACGCCGGGCAAAATACCAGAATCCTTAACGAAGATGTTTGAAAAACTGTTTCAACAGCTCGTAATGAATTCTCATATCAATCCGTTGCTGCCAACCAAACAACAAGGCGGGTACACAACCATAAAGTCTTATAAACTACAGTCTTCTCTCGCCAGTGGGTATCATTCTGGATCAAACCCGACGCTGCACCAGCGCGAGTCACCCTCGGCGTGACATCACTCCTCACGCTGTCGACGCAGCACGCAAAGTCGCAGGCGCAGCTGCCGCCGGTGTCCTATCTGAAGGCGGTTGACGCCTTCATGTCGGTGTGTACGGTGTAAGTACTATTTTTATAACTTTAGAGCCTCATCAGCAATGTCTTGGGTCTTAAAACCTGGACCTCAATAGGCGATTTGTAAATGGAAAAGGGAATAGACACTCTGTAAGAGGTGCAATTTTTTTGTTTTAATTGTTATAAGCCAGTGCTTTAACTGTGATCCCACCTGATGGTAAGCAGTGATGCAGTCATCGATGGTGAGGCGCACTAGTTTATTAAGAGCCTATTCACTCTAGCCTTGACGACACCTAAATTATAGTTGAACGGGAAAACCGCAGCAGGCAAATTGTTCCAGTCCTTCGATGTACGTGGTATAAACGACGAAGCGAAATGCTTAGTCCGGACCGTTGAAGTTAAAATTAAGTGATTTAATTTGTAAAGAGTGTCTATTCCCTTTCTGAGTATCAGAGAAGTGCGATTCAAGTTTAAGGCTATCTGTCTCACATTCATGTAACATTATAAACACACATCCTGAGAGTCAGCTACTGAATCGATTTGACTAGAGTATTTATGTGTGCGTGCGTGCGACAACACCGATGCACTATTAGTGTGATGCGTCGATTCCTATAATATTTGCCTACAATTGGAATTACATACCAGGCCACTCAGAAAGTTTTGCAAAAAAAAGTTTTTATGTATAAGGCACTGGCCGCTTGTAATTATTTTGAAAACTTTGGTTATTTAAAAGTCAAAATACCATTGTTCGAATTTTGAATTTCCCTCCTAATTTTTTCGAGAGCCAAATCAAATTATATATGAAGGTCGGTTCCCTCCTAAGTCATCCAGTCTTCAAATTTGTCTAATTTTGTGTCGTATAGATCAATGAACTTAGAAATGAAGCCTGTTTTGCAGTGGGTGCTAAGCGCCAAAATAATAGTCCAAAATTATTAAAACCCGACTTAAACGACAGAGAAAAATTTGCTGTATATAACTCAACATTAGAAAAAATGTCGTTTAGATCAATTAGCCTTTCAACCGTCGATATGGATCTGCATCGAGAACATTTTCGTGCGATGATTTTCTATGATTTTATATGAGGCTTAAAACCTGATGAGTCATTTGATCGACTTCAAATTGCTTTTATGGATGAAGGACCTTGAAAAGCAACTATCTACCGCTGGTATAGCGAGTTCAAGCACAGTCGCCTTACTTTGGGGGATGAACAAAGGAGTGGTCGTCCTAAGACGGCTGTAACCTAACCTAACCTGCGTACCGCCTAACAGTCAATGAATGAAGTATATCTTTCGATATAGTGAATCTACTGCGATGAAACAAAGTCTAAGTAATATATCAAGTTACACACAATTTTACTGTATACAAGTTATCTACATCGATTTTGTACATTTTACGTGATGCGCGCACAACTAAAAACTTCTACAGATTTATTATAATATATGTAGCTATAAATAAAAACAAACTAATGATTGCAACATACAACGTCCGAACCCTCTCATCGTATGACCGTTTGCTCGAGTTTGAAGAGGCTATAAGAAATATAAAATACGATATCATCGGAATATCTATCTGAATTTTAATATATATATCTGAAATGAGAAGACATGGAAATAAAATAGAAGAGTACGAAAATTTTATCATTGGAGGAGGCCTACACCCAACTGGGGTTCCAGTAGATTATACAGTAGAGTAGATTATAAATTAAATTAAAAGAACAACAAATAAAAAAAAAACTATAAAATATATATATAGAAATCTAGGTACACATACAATTAAGTAAAGAAAAGAGAAATTATACTAACATAGATTAAACTACATGAACTAACACTAAAATAAATTGTAAGAAGTGTAAACTTTAAATACTGGAAATAAAAGGCTTTTTTATTTTTATTTATTTTATTTTATGTAGCTATAGATTTCAGTGCTCAAATTATGATTGTAATATTTTTAAAATATATCACTAATTGGGGTGGATTAGGGTCTGCATTATGTTATTTACATGTAGTATAATTTTTATTATAGACTTGTCGGCTCTCTGAAGTCTTATCATCAATATGTGGGCTGTTCCAGATTCGTGTTCATGGCGCTAATGGAGTATTGCCTTGTTAACATCGTTCTGGGAGACGGAGCTAAAGTTAAGGTAAGGTTTATAGTTAACTGCCAATCACCATTTAACTAGCGACTTGAGAACAGCCAAGTTACGACCGTTTCGTTTCTTTTGCATCGAACGCGTCGAGTAGGCCACGCCTCCGATTCCTTTTTTCTGACGTCATCTCAACGCTCAGTCACGTGGTCAGAATAAAGGAATCGGAGGCGTGGCCTTCTCGAGTCGTTCGACGCAAGAGAATCGAAACGAAACGGTCGTAACTTGGCTAGGGCGGCTATATCTTAATCAATCGTCGAAAGATGATGATCATTAACAGTTATTTCCAGAGGTCGAAATTGGCATAGCAGGTGTATTGACGTAAAGTTCGAAGAAGTAACATAGAGTTGACAATACCTTCTGTGAAATCCCGAAATTATGAAGTTGCAAATAACTTATTATTGTACTTGTGGTTGTCATTCGTAGATCGTTAATAATCGTTATGGTGCGTTTACATGTAGGCCCAGCCTCGGCCAATCGCCATCCCTAACCATTGTGTAAACACGTTTACTCAATGGCGATTGGGCGAGGCTGCGCCCACGTGTAAACGCACCATTACAGGTAGTCAGATGCCAGAAATTCTAACCATCAGTCTATCCAAGGAGTATTGTATTGCACAGTAAGTGGGTTGTGGACTGTGGAGGGCTGATAGGCAGTCGCTCCTGTATGGAGCGACTGCCTATCAAACACGGGTATTTATTATCCACATCCGGTTAGTCTGGAAGCCGACCCCAAGCTTGTTGGGAAAGGGCAAGAAAGGTGATGACTTGGAACTAAATGCTAATGCTTTGCTGGGTCCATATCGATCTATGACAATTTTCAACACCATCTATGTATACATATTGCAATAAAGTATTGAGTAAATTTATGATATTGAAGAATATTACTATAGTTTTTAGAGATCCGTAGGTATTTAGAAAATTTACTAAAGCACGCAACTCTGAAACATTATAAGATTTTTCAATTTAGTAGGTTTATGATTCCGAAATTTCAGAGGAGGTATTATCAACTCAACATTATTTACTTCCTCGAACTTTAGGTAGGCAAATAGGATACTTTAACTATTCCGATCTCTGGTTATTCTCCACGTTCCAGGACGCCCAACAAGCAGCTAAAGCCAAGATGCGCGCCATCAGCATCGACCGTTTCTCACGCGTGTTCTTCCCGCTGCTCTTTTCTGTGCTCAACGCCATCTATTGGATACACTTCGCGCAATACATCTGATGGACTTAGTTGTTACTCTTCTGTTTGGTCTTTGCTCATTCCACTGAACACGGGACGCCATCAGCATTGACTAGAGTCACCATTACTGATAGACTAGAGTCACCATTACTGATAATAACCGTGGCCATTAATCCTTTAAATGCCTACGTCGAATATATCCGACAAACGTTGTTGAACGTTGTTGTTATGATCCGGACTAAGCGTTTCGGCTCGTCGTTTATACCGCGTACATCGAAGGACTGGAACAATTTGCCTACTGAAGTCTTCCCGTCCGATTATAATTTAGGTGTCTTCAAGGCTAGAGTGTATAAAAAGCCTCGATATCTCCAAGAAGCTCCGATTTGGCGGATATGACTCTGCTATCATCGGTCTTCAGCTTCGTGAGCTGGCTTTGCCCAATAGACAGATCCCGTGTAAATACTTTAGAGCCTTTATTCCGCTCAATCGCATCATTAATCCTGGCGGTATTAAAGCGGCGAAGGTCGCGTTTCAGAGACTTCGAGATTTGTCTATTGAGCTGCCGGTACATGCACGCATCGTCTGAAGACTGCAAATTTTGTATCATCATCATCATCATCATTTCAGCCGAAAGACGTCCACTGCTGGACATAGGCCTCCCCCAAGTGCCGCCACAATGAACGGTCCTGTGCGTCTCGCATCCATCGTACTCCCGCAACCGTTACCAGGTCATCGGTCCACCTTGTAGGAGGCCTTCCAACGCTACGTCTTCCAGTACGTGGTCGCCATTCCAGAACCTTTCGGCCCCAACGGCCATCCGTTCTGCGAGCAATGTGCCCTGCCCATTGCCACTTAAGTTTGGCGATTCTTCGTGCTATGTCGGTGACCTTGGTTCTCCTGCGGATATCCTCATTCCTGATTCGATCACGCAAGGAAACTCCGAGCATAGCCAAATTTTGTATGGAGAAACCTATTATTACGCGGGCGAAGCCACTGGCACAAACTAGTTATTTCTATTAGAGAGCAGGGGCCTTAATATAATGGGCGTGAGAAAGAGGGATGGCGCTATACACCCTATAAAGCTCCATCCCTTTAACAGTTCAGTTTAGGTCGTCAAATGAATCGCTTTAAGAGCTCGTAGTACGACCTATGAAGACCTTTTCTTTTGAGCTAGGAATCAACCATCAAACAACTACTCCCGGTCTTGGTAGAGCGAGAGGGCAGTGTCAGAATTTTACTGAGTAAAACCTACCTTTGTACTATTTTTTTTTTTTATTATTAATACTATTACTTTGTACTATTTTTTTTTTTTAGTCTCGCGTTTGACCACCGTCTCACCTGATTGTAAGCGATGATGTGGTCGACGACGGAGCAAGCTTGCCTAGACGTAACCTATTCACTCTTGGCTTAAAGACCCCCAAGTTGTAGCTATCAGGAAACACAGACTCCGGCAAGGAATTCCACTCCTTGGCTGTACGCATAATAAATGTGTTCTCAAAACGCTTTGTGCGTATGGATTTTTTTTTTTTAGGTGGGAAAATCATCTAATGACAAATCCCACCCTTGGGCGAAGCGGGAGATAGTGTCAGACTTTTACTTGTGCGTATGGGTGGGACGACCTTTCAGTTGCCCTTAACCCTAGGGCCACGGTAAACTCTTTTGAATATTTCCATAAACAATCTGTAATGGTCAAATCTAGAGATGGTCTCTATGGCTGTCCCTAGCAATGGTCGAGGAGGCGTCCCAGTGCTCTGTGGTTCATTCATATTATTATTAATTTCTTAGAAAGAATCTGAAGTTAATTAGTGTTAATAAATTACATTTTAAGCTTATCATTATGGACACCTCGCACGGTTGATCATAAAGAGACCTAAGTCAAAAACTGGTAGTTGAAAATTGAATCTTAACTCATATAATTTATGGATCAATTTTCAAACATCCTTTTTTGACTTAGGTCTTTTTATGATAAAGCGTGAGACATATCTATTGTACACGAAACCATCTTAAAATTAAGGATCACTCTTTGTTCGTCTTAAATATCTTTTTACAAAGTGTGTTTGAAGACGTTTTTTTCAACATAGCATAAGCATAATCAACCTTTCAATGTTCCCACTGTTGGGACTCAGGCCTCCTCTAGGAGAGAGAATGGGCCGTAATCCACCACGCGGGCCGAGTGCGGGTTGGTGAATGTCACGTGTCTTTGAATTTTTGGTTCTAGGACATGCCGGTTTCCTCACGATGTTTTCCTTCACCGTTTTAAGAGCAGTGGTGATGAAATAAATTACACAAAGTAATGCGCCTGGCTGGGTTTGAACCCGAGACCTACAACTCGTAAGTCGGAGCCGTTACCATTCGAACACCAATGCTCCCCTGCTTTTTTTCAACGATTCCTTTGAATTACTGGTCTATTAAAGTAATTGTTAATTTCTTAGAAAGAATCAGAATTTAATTAGTGTTAATAAATTACATTTTAAACTTATCATTGTGGACATGTATCTATTGTGTACGAAACCATCTTAAAGTTAAGGATCACTCTTAGTTCCTCTTAAAAATCTTTTCGTAAAGTGTGTTTGATGATATTTTTTGACGATTTCTTTGAATGACTTTTCTATTAAAGTAAATATCACAAAAAAATATTAACTACTCGCTACCTAAATAATTAATTTATCAGTAAATTCTAAATCTATGTCATAGTCACATAGTGTATTATTTAGGATAGTTAGATATTCTGCCAAGAATTTAGGGGCCATTCATTTATTACATAAGACGATGTTTATTAGTTCATAACCGCATCCCTTCCCTAAATAAAAAAAAAAATAAGAATAGGTCGACCCCTCCTCTCTCTGTTTATTACTAATTACCTAAGAATCTGAAGAAAAAAATGAATATACGTTTGGTTGGTGTTGATGTTTATTTTAAAATACTTTTAGGAGGTAACGTCTAGTTTACAAGCGGGGAGGCGCGGACGTTGCCATGGAAATAGTTTACCTAAAATCATCCGAGTGCACAGCGACACTCGCACAGTTGCCCGCGTTTTTTCAAATCTTAACTTTGCGTATTTTTGTTATCTTACCTAAAAACTATCAAGACTCTCTCCCACCACATTGTAAGGAAAATAAGACATGGTCGATCTCCTTCACCCTCTTAATTGTCATAGTTAAAGTCAAATATGTTTATTTATTGCACATAGGTATAATGAAAAAATGTATGCAGGTACTGTGGCGACCATTTAGGTCCCACTAATAATTACTAACTTGCAAACTATCATGTTATACTTGTAAGGTTTATGTTATAAAAAGTTTAGGTTTGATTGATGTTCAAACAATAGATTGGGAGACGTCACACATAAGTCATACAAAAGTAAAAATTTATTTTTATAATACTTGTTTGAATCTAACCAAAAGCCTTTCATTGCGTATCCACTATCACACTACAGTACATAGTGTTAATTATAAAATATCGACCCACTATGGTTTGCCTTACTGGGCATACGGGCATACAAATATTGTTTACCAAATGGTGAACTGAAAAAAACTGTGTACATTTTATATGTAGTTGCTGTTAAACTTTAGTTATAGAATATAATACATCACAAAACAACAAAATAAAACAACATGTCTTACGTAATAAATGAATAGCCCCTTATTGTCTGTAGCTAAAGGACAAAGCTAAAAGAGGGCGAGGTGCTGGAGGTGATGGTGGTGAACTATCATAAAATAATACGACAACGATGTTAAATCTAGGTACTAAATGCCTTAAAAATATTCACATTCACATGGATTCAAAAATGATGTTTAGATATTGCTTTTCAATAATCTAGTAGAGTAAAGAAAAACCAAAAAAAAAAACACTAAAACTTATCTTATTATTAACATAAACTTTGTTACGAAAGGTAAAGGTAGGATAAAATAAAAACTTTGAATTATTAGCTTATTATTAACATAACAAAAGCATCAACAATAAATACATACTACAAGGCGTAAAGTTTAAAACTATTAAAACTATCACCCTACACTACTACTACTACTACACACACACACACACACACACACACTATTATTATTATTTAACCTATTACTATTATTAACTGTTTAAATTATTTTTTGGTTTTGTATTATTATTATTATTTGTTCAGAACAAAAAAGAATCATGCCCGTTTGTTACCCAGACAACTGCAGAAAAAGTAAACATACATCTCCATTCTGGGTATTGCTGGGTAAGAGGTCCATACTAATTTGGGCATTGTTCTTTCTCAGTAGAAAGAGAAATTCATTAGATGCTTCTCTTCAATGCAATTTGCCACAATCAAACAATAAGCCAGCTAAAGAAACGGCCAAATATTAATAAATAGATTACTGCAACGCAGGATACAACAACAAAAGGAAATAGCTTATTTTTTTTATCGAGTTGTTGCACGAAGTTCCTACAAGTGCCCCCCGAGCAGTTACCCTACCCACCACTCCCTAAGGCGTCCAGTACACGGTCATGCAGGCGTCAATCAATTCCATCAATCATGAAAGATGTTTGAATGACGAAGTTGTATCGCCATTAGGTTTTCGTCATGCAAACGTCCATCATCGCATTAGACGGTTTTTTTTTTTAGGTGGGAAAATCATCTGATGACAAATCCCGCTCTTAAGCGGAGTGGGAGATAGTGTCAGACTTTTACTAACTAAAAACCCACTCCTGTTCCTTCCTTCGTTACCTTCGTCCCAGGGCCCCGGGTTTCGTTATCACACCCATCGCCCGAGTAGGCTTCGACCCTGCGGGGCTCCTACGATTTGCTGACATCTCCCTGAGGCGCGTATCGACGACTTGGGCTCGGTCCGGACGGTTACCGGACGGTCGGACGGCGGGCTACCCATTGTTCGCCGTCCGCAAGCCCGCGCTTACGTTGGCCGGAAATTGGGATCGGAATCCCGGCGGCGGTTGGAGCGTAAGGACCATTGCCTAACGCGATCGGCCGCCTCCTTTTCTAGCAATCGCATTAGACGGTAGGGTTTTCGTCAATCAAAACATTGACGACTGTGGCAAAACTGACAGCAAAACCTATCGTGTAATGGACGCTTAAGGCCGCCACTGCAAACAGACACTTCAGCAAAAACAAAAAAGTTCTTAACTACCCGTGCGTTTTTCGCAGAGCAATGCTGTAGAACGAATGATTGCTCCGAGGAAATTCCTACTACAAAAAGCATATTGTAATAACATATTCTTTGATTTAGCAGCCTACTTTGATAAATTAGGGGCGAGTTTCTAAACCGATTATTTTGAGTTAAACACGTCTCAAAACACTTTAATATCATATCTATTACGTTTTCGGGCTAAAGTAGAATTTGAAAAATACTCAACTTCAAATTTATTTATTTGGTCAGCCAACAACTGCTTACACAATACATTTATATTATACTAAAACGAAACTGACATCCATTAGTGTAGCAATTAATTATAGGCAAACACACCACACACAAACACACACACACATGCAAATGCTTAAATACTCAACTTCAAATGCTTAAAAATACTCAAATTGAAATGCTTAAATACTTCACTTCAAATGCTTAAATACTTAACTTCAAATGCTTAAAAATACTCAATATATATAAGCATTTGAACTTAAAAGTACATACTTAACTTCAAATACATAAATACTCAACTTCAAATGATTAAATACTCAACTTCAAATGCTTAAAAATACTCAACTTAGAATTCTTAAATCAGAAATCAGGGGTGAAAATTGTTTTATGCGACGTATTGTTGTTTTATTTTATTTTGTTGGTTTGTGATAGTGATTTAGACTAATATTATAAAGAGGTAAAGTTTGTTTTTTTTGGTTTGAAAAAGGTAATCTCTGAAAGCACTAGTCCGATTGAGAATTTTATTTCACCAATATAAAGCTGCTATATTCCTGAGTGACATAGGCTATACTTATTTTATGTATGCGGGCCGCGAAGCTGCGGGCAAAAGCTAGGTAATTTTAGTTTCGAATCTAAACATTTAATTAATAAGGAAGGTTCGTATCTCTACGCACGTTGAATAATCCCAACGTTTTAAAACCATTTGGTAAACATTATTTGTGTATTTAAGCCCAGCAAGGCAGTACATAGTGAATCGATATATTGTAATTAACACCATGTACCATGTATAACAAATAAACACATTTGACTTTGACATATTTTCGTGTCATAATGGTAAATTCTTTATGTTGTTTGGGCCCAGTAGGTGATTATTTTAACTGTTGCATCGGAAGCATTTATTAAGAGGGCCCTTCCCGGTCCGTCTATCGTCAACGTGAGCATGGTTGAAAGGCTTGTTGTTTTATCTAACGCAATGTTTGAAAAGGGGGTAAGTAACGCGAAAAAAGAAAGACAACGCCTGAACATTCGGTTTGCATTCGGTAACTTCTGTCGCTCACTCGAATATTTCACAAAATTTGTTCCAGAAAATACGTGTTTGAAAGATGCGTAATTTAACGTTATAATTACGTAAGAGCGGTGGTATGGGAATAAATATCACACATAGAAAAAATATCACAGGTTGGGCGCTCTTAAGTCCTCCAACTGCAGATGAAGGTGCATTTGGAGTACTCCAACGTGTGACTCATGTTAATCTATTCATGCCTTCAAGGTTATAATCTAGTCATAGTCATAAGTTTTTTTTTTTAAGTGACCTAGTCAAGTCATAGTCAGTCTCAAAAATTTAAGGTTTAGATGTTGTTTTATTTATTTTTTATCGTCTGAGAATGTTAAGATTTTATAAAAAGTTGATTAATCGATTTTATTGTACAAACTATAGAGATATTAAAGTTATCTTCATTGTGTATCATAAAAGTTTTATGTGAATAAATAAATATTATTCGTTTTATTTTGTTGTTTCTCTTTAAGAACCTTGAAGGGTGATCCCCGGAGACGAATTTGAAGGTACCTTTTTTTTTAAGGTGAGCAACAGTGGCGTAGCCAAGCGTGGGCGTAGTGGGTTCCCGCCCAGGGCCTCGCACCCAAAAGGGTACCCTCGCACAAGCGACGGCTCTTTAAGAACGAGGTTTTTTTTTTATAATGGACAGGCTCGCGTTTGACCATTATTTTACTTGATGGTAAGCGACGATGTGGTCGAACACGAGGCTGCAACAGTCGCTGTTTCGTTTTCGAATTTATGAAAAAAAAAGGTCTCGCTGATGTATCTTCGCCCACATCTAAATTAGTCTACGCTACGCCTCTGGTGAGAAATCATCAAATAACTTTTCCCGTTCCGGGTGGGACTTCTCCCGCTCAAGGAGAGGGACTGTCTGACTTTGACTGACTAAAACCCACCCGTATTCCTTCAGGTTGTCCTCTGCGTTCCGGCAGGCGCGTAGCGTGGACTAGTTAAGATGTGGGCGAAGGCACATCAGCGAGGCCATTTTCTTTCAAAAATTCGAAAACGAGACAGCTACTATCGCAACCCAGTGTTCGACCACATCGTGGCTTACCATCTTTATCACTTCCGTTTCCGCTTCTGCTTCCGCAAAATTCATCACAGAACTCTAAATGGAAGTATACAGCGAGGAGCACGGGGGTGGGGGCGCGTGGACGACTGGACAAAGTTTCTGCTTCCGCTTTCGCATCCGTAAAAATTTACTTTTGACATCTGTTTCCGTTTCCGCTTCCGTTAAGACTTCCGTTGCACCCTATACAGCTCCATCTCTTTAACAGTTCAGTTTAGGTAGTCAAATGGATCGTGCTAAGAGCTCGTGGTAGGGCCACAGGGCTGAAAACTTGACGTCGTGTTTCTTCGTGAGCTGTAAATAAAATGAGTAAATATTGTTTTAGTTATCGGCAAGTAACGCGTGCTTAGTTAATTAGTAACAATTAGTTATGAACCTGACATCTTGTGGCTTTAGGCCTGTCGTCCATTGGCGCGTAGCTTCATAGACGCGAATCCGTCATTATACGCTTGGTGTACGGCAGCATCGTGCGTGCCGTCGCGTCTCGTCGTTGCCGCTTCGTCGACACAGTGTCCTTACATAATATCTACTTATGCTGTAATATGGAAATATTGTAACAACATTTTTTTTATAAAGATTTACCATGGTGTTTCTTGCCGGTTCTTCTCCATAAACGACCAATTTGGAACCGTGCACGAAAGAAGCTATTCTGACGTTTTATAAGTGCCCATGTAGGCCTATGTGAAATAAAAAACTTTGACTTTGAGTTTCATAACTTTTACTGTAAAAGCTAAAACTGCGCTAAGCTAAGCTGTGCTGTGGGCAGAGCACGTTGCTCGCAGAACAGATGGTCGATGGGGACGAAAGGTTCTGGAATGGCGACCACGTACCGGAACACGCAGCGTTGGCCTCCCACAAGGTGGACCGATGGCCTGGTGAGGGTCCCGAGAATCCGATGGATGCGAGACGCACAGGACCGGTCATTGTGGCGGCATTTGGGGGAGGCCTATGTCCAGCAGTGGACGTCTTACGGCTGAAATGATGATAATGATGAATGTAAAAGCTGTGGGCAGGCGTACACCAAGCGTATATAATGACGAATACTGCTCTCCCCCAGCGACGCCCTAAGCCGAGGTCCTTACCCCACAGGGGGTGCCCATAGCGTGTAGTCGCTTAGTTTTTAAGTTAGTTAAGTAAGTCCTGGCTGGAGGCTTTGATTCTCAAATTAAGGCCGCCACAGGTAAGTCCGGTTAAGCAGCCGACAACCTCCTAGGTTGACCTGCGAGAGGCCACACAAAACTATGAAGCTACACGTCCTTGGACAGTATACCTTAGTCGACAGGACATGTGGCTGTTATGCTATTTTTTTTTTAATATTCACACAACTATCACAAAACGCCGTCTAGTCCCAAGCTAAGCAGAGCTTGTGTAATGAATACTAGACAACTGATAAACATACTTAAATATTTCTAAATACATACATATTATAGATAAATTACACCCAGACACAGAACGAATGATTGTGCTCATCACAGAAACATTTGTCCTGAGTGGGAATCGAAACCACGACCTCCGGCATAGCAGTCAGGACCATTAACCACTAGATCAACAGGCTTGTCGAATATATTTATTAGCGGATGCACTGGGCCAAGGGTCTGATTCTGAAAGGAAGACTCGGCCCCGGTACGAAAGGGGACGAAGGCACAGGAGTGGGTTTTTAGTCAGTAAAAGTCTGACACTATCTCCCGCTTCGCCCAAGAGCGGGGGTATGTCATAAGATGATTTACCCACCGAAAAAAAAAAACTGGGTTCTATTTTCAAATCGTACAAAGAGGTTTTGTTGCAAAGCCATGATGAGTACCTATATCATTTTAACTGTAGACTGTACAGTAGGTACATATCTAGAGTCCGTCAAAGAAATTAAACAAAAACAACGATTGAAGTGAGTAACACAATTAATAAGATACAAATCATCATTAGGTAGATGTTTTACTGCAGAAAAACAAAGATAAAAACACAACCGGAAATCCACGTACCTACCTAAGTCAAATTCAGTTATTTAAAATGTTTAATGCTGCGAAAAATTGACCAATGATGTCACGAAATCTACAAAAAGATCAGTAAAATGAATAAACTCGTTTAGATTGTTGTAATTTGGCACAGTTGAGAAGTTAGTGAAGCGTTGGGCATTTTGAGTAATAAAGTTCACGACTTCAGTGGGGGGGACGTGGGGTAAAATCATGTTTTCGTATGGAGCCATTCATTTATTACGTAAGACGATTAAGGGGAGAGGAAGAATATTTTTTCCGTGCGGGAATCGAACGCGCAACACGCGGTCTAGTAGCCAATCACTGAACCACTGCGCCAACCGTATCGTCAAAATAGTGAAGGAGTAATTGACTATGACAGGATGTTCCAAGTTTATAGCTCGCTGCAATCGTTCTAGCATTCCGTTGGATTGGGGTGCCACGCTTCTGTAGTGCCTCAGGGATGTTCGCGGATACCCAGACTGACGGCTTCGCTGCAGTCAGGCGCAAGCAAGCAGCATCCTTGTTGCGCAGTGTGCGAGCCAGTACCAACGGCCACCTGAGTGTCACCATCATCATCATTTCAGCCGAAAGACGTCCACTGTTGGACATAGGCCTCCCCCAAGCGACGCCACAACGACCGATCCTACGCGTCTCGTATCCACCGCACTCCCGCGACTCTCACCAGGTCGTCGGTCCGCCTAGTGGGATGCCGGACGCTGCGTTTTCCGGTGCGCGGTCGCCACTCTAGAACCTTTCGGCCCCATCGACCATCCGTTCTACGAGAAATGTGCCCTGCCCACTGCCACTTCAGTTTGGCGATTCTTCGGGTATGTCGGCGACCTTGGTTCTCCTGCCGATATCTTCATTATTTATGCGATCACGCAAGGAAACTCCGAGCATAGCCCTTTCCATTGCCCTTTGAGTGACTGTAAGCCTTCTGATGAGGTGCCTGAGTGTCATTGTCAATAAGCTGGATTATCCTTTTATATGGTCTTAAAGCCAGCTACATGCTCCTGTAAATACTCTCTACTAACATAGTTATTAAGTTTTTGTGTTACTAACATCTGGTATTTGTATTAGTTTACATACATACATACTCGGCCTTATAATGTTCTCACTTTTGGGACTCAGGCCTCCTCTCTAGGAGAGGAAATGGGCCGTAATCCACCACACGGGCCCAGTGCGGGTTGGGAGATGTCTCATGTCCTCGAATTTTTGGTTCTAGGAAATACCGGTTTTCTTACGATGTTTTTCTTCACCGTTTTGAGAGCAGTGGTGATGAAATAAATTACACAAAGTAATGCGTGCCTGGCTGAGTTTGAACCCACAACTTACAACTTGTAAGTTGAAGTCGTTACCACTCGGCCATCACTGCTTTGTATTTGTTTACTAACTTAGTTGTAGTTATATTTATATAGTATAGTTTTATAAGCTACTAGCTTTTGCCCGCGGTTTCAACCGCGTAAAAGTAGGTTTCTCCATACAAACTTCCAACCCCCGTTTTACCCCCTTAGGGGTAGAGTTTTGTAAACTCCGTTCTTAGCAGATGTCTACACCCTATAAGAAACCTACCTGCCAAATTTTAAATTTGTAGGTGTTATAGTCTGAAATTTCGTGATTAATCAGTGAGTGGTATTTCGTTTATATATATATGTATAGATTATGATGCTAAAGTATAATTTATTATGGAATTTAATGCTGAAATAAAAAGATTATTATTATAATGGCATAACTAAAGCATGACCAATTAGGATAAGAGTATTCTGGTCTAAGGTCCACAATACCAATAAGCGAGCTTTTCAATACCTAAAGACTGGTTAACCTATCCAGTAAATCATATTAATTTTGCAAATAGGTCACGATAACATGTTCACCCCTAAATTGTTAACGCCTCTACGCTCCGGACTAAGCGTTTCGCCTTGTCGTTTATACCGCTTTCCATCGAAGGACTGGAACAATTTGCCTTCTGCGATCTTCCAGTCTGATTATAATTTAGATTTCTTCAAGGTTAGAGTGAATAGGCTCCTAATAAACTAGTGCGCGTCATCAACAACGATTGCATCACTGCTTACCATCAGGTTTGATCATAGTCAAGCACTAATGTATATTACTTTAAAAAACATGTATTTTATTATTGTATGCCTCAACGGCGGGACATAGCTGAACTTATTTTAATTATTTAAGACCTGCATTTATGATGTATACCTATAGTCCACAATAAAGATGATTTGATTTGATTTGATTTGAAAAGCATATTTACACGTCAATATTTTCGTTAATTTAAACTAGATGAAGCCGATATTTCTTAGCTGACTACCCTGAGAAGTAAACACTGAACAATTAGTCATGGCATCTCCATGACTAATTGTTCAGTCTCCTGGTCCCTGTATCGAAAAAACCCTTAAAAACTTTTGATATAGGGCCCCTCTAGTTATGCTACTGATACCTAAAACACAAGATTGCACAAATAGGTTACCAGCCCATCTTAGCTTTAACAGACCCTTAGCCTACTTAACTAATGCAACTTGCGGAAGAAAGTAATTTTATTGTCTCATTCGCTGGTGGCCTCAAGTAGCGGTGACTGTTGCCAAAGACATTAAATTATTATATTGGGTTCACGCCCGTGGATTAATGCGATATTACAATATTTTTTTTTTTTTTTTTATTATATATTTTCCACAACTACCACACAACGCCGTCTAGTCTCAAGCTAAGCAGAGCTTGTGTTATGAGTACTAGACAACTGATAAACATACTTATATATTTCTAAGAACATACATATTATAGATAAATTACACCAAGACACAGAACAAATGATCGTGCTCATCACACAAACATTTGTCCTGGGCGGGAATCGAACCCACGATCTCCGGCATAGCAGTCAGGGTCACTAACCACTAGACCAACAGGCCAGTCTAACAGTATTTCTACAGATTATTAGTATCTTATAATGTAATATGATTTATAAGTCTAACTGGCCTGTTGGTCTAGTGGTTAGTGGCCCTGACTGCTATACCGTAGGTTCGATTCCCACCCAGGACAAATGTTTGTGTGATGAGCACAATCATTTGTTCTGTGTCTGGGTGTAATTTATCTATAATATACATATATGTATTTAGAAATATTTAAGTATGTTTATCAGTTGTCTAGTACTCATAACCCAAGCTCTGTTTAGCTTGAGACTAGAAGGCGTTGTGTGAAAAAAAAGTCATCTAATGACTTCTCTCGCTCTAGGGCGAAGCGAGAGGGCGTGTTAGACTTAGACTTTTACTGACTAAAACCATACCCATGTTTATTCAGTTACCCTTTGCATTCTAGGACCCCAGTAGGCTTCGGCCCTGCTGGCCGCGCGAAAAAGCGGTGGAGCACAACACAGCTGAAAAGGCTTATCGTCGTAAGTGTCACAGATGAAAGTTCCTGACGGCGAAATGTCCATAAGTGAAAGATTCTGCTGAGGAAACGGAAATTAATGAATGGTCCTGTCGACGAACAGTCCAATGACGAATCGGTCGTAGGAGAACGGTTGCTGAATCGAAAAACTACCCCAAAGCCTTTAAATAGATTGCCAACAACAGCCTTTCATTCTAACTTGAGCTACCAATTGGTAGGTATATTAATGAACTAGCTTCTGCCCGCGGTTTCACCCGCGTAAAGGTAGGTGTCTCCATACAAACTTCCAAGCCCCGTTTTACCCCCTTAGGGGTGGAGTTTCGTAAAATCCGTTCTTAACGGATGTCTAATTACACCCTATAAGGATCCTACCTACTTGTCAAATTTTAGGTTTGTTGGTGTTATAATTTCTAAGATTTCGTGAGTGGAATTTCGCTTTTATATAAAGGTATATAGATAGGTAGGTATACCTGTACATATCTAACCTACTGAAGCGTTTACTTAAGCTTCTTTTTCGGACCATTCACTAACTAGGTAAGACCTAAAAATATACTTTCAATTATTTTCTTTGCTAGTTGTTGCCAATTCTGAATTTAGTTCATTCTTTCGTCATTCGAAAGTTCAAATTTCGAATTTCCTCAATATTTAAATTAACTTTTTTGTAGAGACAATTATAAACTTTACGAAAAGATTTTTTGTTTGTTTTTTTTACTCAATATGGAGTTCAGTGAACAATTCAAGATCAAGGGCACTATTTATTACGCCGATAATGGCTGGCTGATAAAAAAATATAGGTGTGTTGTACTAAGTTGGAGACATTGTAAAATGAAATGATAACCAAGGTACCTATAATGGAACCAGAAGAGAAACCATGTCACAACAACTTGCGGCTTTATGCCGCATCTTCAAGGTATTTTACCTTTGGTGGCAATTATGCACCATTGCCTGAACCCATGATGAAATAGTTATATATGAAGCTAATGACCGTGATCTCCAAGTCGTTACATAAGTACTGGACGGACGAAAGACGAGTCATCGATTTATAAAACAAGAAAAAGTGTCTGAATGTCTACTGTGGTGTGATGCTCGAGCCCCTGAGCACTCATGGAGTCGGCGCCCTCGAGTTGACCCAAAGTCAAGCGTCACGCGTCTTAATGGGCAAATTAAAGACCAGGCATACAAAATTTATATTCATGTTAGCCGTGTAAGTTTTAATAAATACTGTCTACTGTAACGGCAGGGACTTCAAGTATATTACAATATTTATTGTGTGGCTAATTGTCAACCAAACACAAGACTCAAAAACAATGGGATGAATATCTTTTGTTTTTAAACGTTTTACAATGACCGTAGCGCTGCAGCGTTTGTTTCCTTTCTACACCCATATAATAGTTATGACCGCCCGACATTTATTAAGTGTTCCATTGGATTTCGCATAAAATAATAAATCCTGTCCTTTTTCATTACATCCCTGCCATTCTTGCAGGTGCTTATAGGTGATGCAAATTCAAGTATCACATGTGTTTTTGATAAGTCTATCAGATAAACAGAAGTAATAGAGTCACATGTTTTTAGCAAATTAATCTGATAATACATATATCTTGAGTGCTACACAAGAAGCTAAATAAACATCAAATCACATACGGAACGGAACGTTGATAAATCAAGAGATTAGTTGCGTTCGGAACATCATGACGTTTGCATGTCTCTCGCGCTCCGCCTGTGTGCCTGAATTTAAATAAACAAGACTTTTAATTAGTTTTATTGGATACTAAATATAAATTAGAATTGATAGTGAAACTTTGATACGGTCTTAAATGAATAAATAGATAACGAATCAGTTCAAGTTCATGGTCGCCATTCCAATCTTTTGAATGTGCACTGTCACTTGTCAAGTTTTTGTCAGCTTGTCAGTCGGTCAGTCGATGACGTTCAGTTTGAACGTGTGTTAAACATATCGGCCGGTACGCGAGCAATTTGCCTGAAATTGCGTTTATTCAATTACATATTATCTTATTACACTTGTACGTTGGTTGTACGTGTAGCGGGGAGATGGCCGAGCACCGCCGGACACTGTGATTCTTTGCCACTGTTGTATATTTAGAAAAAAAAGTTGCGAAACGCGGTGATCCGCTGTGTTCGCATTGTTTTGATACCTATTTCAGTTTTCTGTGTTAACGTTTAGAACTCTTTTTGGTGATTATGAAGGTGTCACACAGCAAGGAGGAGACTTCCGATGAGGAGTCAGGGCTTGGATATCAGAATACGTTGGTAAGTGCATATGTGCAACTTTCTATTTTCTAGAAAATACTTATAACTAAGCTGTTTTCCTAGTTTATGAGTCTGTTCTAGGCTGTCTATGCGTGTGTAGAACGCATTGCAGTATTTTAAAAGAGGTTTATTTTATGGATTGTACTGGAAAGAAGTTTGTTTATAAATTGCACCAGTTTATTTTGATACTTGTACCACACAGTGCAACTGGTGGGTAATGTAATTTTGCAACTGTATTACAGGCTGAAAATTATAAATTTTAGTGTTATGTAAGTTTAAGTTTTATTTATCAATAATCAGAATGGAAAAAAGTCATGTTTTTAAAGTTAAAAATGTTTTTTTATAAAACTTATCAAGTTTTTTTTTAATAATGAATTGGATAGCCAGTGTAATATAATTATGTTAATGAGGACCATTAGATAAAAACAACATTATTTACAGCAAAAAATAATCCTAAACACCCATCACACAGTGATAAATTCTCTTGATAAATTAAGTAGGAAAAAAGTTTATTTTTCCTGTTTAAAGCATTCAAATGCATAAACAAAAGTGAAATTAATAATAAAATACTTTTAGAACAATTAATTATTTTATCATTCATAAATTCTGCCTGCATTGCATTCTTAAAGTTTCATACCAAAGTCATTATGTTGGTGGGCTCTTGTGCAACCTGACCTTAAAAAAAAAAAAACAATTGTCATCACATGCACTTTCTTGACATTACATTTATTTGTGTTAGCTTGTATATTATCAGTCTTTTTCATGATGTTGAAATTATCAAATTGAGAATTTTTAATTGAAAATTGATTTTTATTGTAATTTAAAAGTATTTTATGCTCTGATGTGCTACATTACTGCTGTCACATCCTGAAAGAAATTATATTTCATTTTGGATAGTTTACTATAGCAAGCCAGTCATAACATGGCTAATAAACAATAGTTGAGAGTATTAAAATTACAAAAAATAACTTTCAAGAAGTTCTCATATGCTACGGAGAAAAAATAGCATATAAAATGTTCAAGTAAAAAAGTGTCATTGTCCGGGCTGGATTATTCATATCCAGCCAGGACAAAGTCACTTTTTTACCTGTAAAAAAAACGTAACTATTCTATTTCATGAAACTTAACATGAATTTATGTAAGCAAAGTTAATATGTAAAGTAAAGAACTCCATCACTGTGAATTAGTACTTCTGAGCTAATTCAAAGTGTGCTCAGTTTGTTAAAAATGGTTTTTACATGTAAATATTATTACGTATTCAGAATAATGTTCACCCTCTGATGAATTCTATAATTGATTGCGATGTATCTGTTAGTGGACTTAACAAATATGGATTGAAGATGACTAAGGAAATGATAGATGGATTCTGTGAAAGACGATATGGTGAACTTTGAGATGTCAGTAAATAGAGATTTATGGCAGGATGATGATCATCAAACAGTGGACTTTTAGGATTCCGTACCAAAAGAGTAAGGACTCCACTGTCCATCTGTCTGTCACCAGGCTGTATTTCATGAACCATGATAGCTAGACAGATGAAATTTTTACAAATGAAGTATTTCTGTTGCCAGCTATAACAACATACAATAAAAACATAAAAAATAAATTATGTAAAAAAAGTTGTATAGATAATTGTACGGAACCCATACGTTATGTGTCGGAGTCCGACTCGCACTTGGCAGGTTTTTTTTTATATTATTGATAGGCTTGCATTTAATCATCATCTCACCTGATGGTCAGCAACGATTTGGTTGATGTTGGAGAACAATTTCTGCAAAAAAAATTATTATAGCTAGGTCCCTGTCAGTTACCTATTAATGAAATGCTAAATAGGATGACTTATACTTAGCTGGAACCCACACATCGTTATTTTTAGCCTGATTTGTACTACGTATTGTATTACATGGGTCTCGGACATTATTTATGAAAATGTCATCATCAAGGGTGAATTAAGAATGTGGTACTTTAAATAAGGACTTTGTTAAAAGTGCATTTTCCATGTAATATTTTAGGGATAGTTTAAAGACTTTGTCTATTACTTTTGCCATCTTTCGGGCACCATTCAGTGATAATCTTCTTTTCAGTACAGCCCGTTCATCTTCACTTTAGTTGGGTCTTATCTTTACAGAAAAAGGCATCCGGTAAAAGGAATATAGGAAGGCAAGGAAAGAGATTATTCAAAATAGGTGATTTTTTTATCTTAAAATAATCAAGAATTATTTTAGGATAAAAAATTAAATATTTATATAGGTATCAATACCAATGTAGTGTGTTGTTTGTTGCCCATATTATTTGATCAACAATTAAGATAGCTAATCTATATACGGCATCTCTATACTCTCTGTGCCCAGTCCTAACTGTCAGACAGTTGTTCATTTTGCAAATGGTGCTCTGTAGACGTAGCCAGGTAACCTACGTATTAGGTTTTGTTCATATATAAAAGGACAAACTGACTGACATATCAACGCACAGCCGAAAGTACTGGGACTAGGAGCGTGAAATTTTGCACAAAGCTTCCTTTTATGGCATAGGATTTTTCAAAATTCGCGCCCTTAGGGGATGAAACGGGGTTTCGAAGTTTTTATGGAGACACCTACTTCCACGCGGGCGAAGCCGCCGGCAAAAGCTAGTTCCTTATAAAAAACACCACATACGGGCATAAACTCGACATACATTTTCACTGTTTTTCATGCAACCGCTCTTACGCAATTATGATGTAATTACACATTTTTCATTAGATATTTTGGAAACACAGCAGGTATGTTGTCGATATTATCTAGGCTTTTATTGAAATCAATTTGTAAATTTGTGTAAACATTATCCAGTACAGACCTCTGAAAATCTGCTGATTTGTATGAACTTTGACATTTCATAATATACTCAAAAATTAAAAAAAAGAAAAAAATATAACAATAGTAGGCTTGCAAATTTAATCAAGATTCCGAATGACAACAATTTTCTTCAAAAACTTTTAAGGGTTAAAAAAAAAACACGTATTTCCTCGAACAAGTTTCGTTAAATATTCGAGTTAATCACGGAATTACGGAATGCTAACAGTGTTTTCAGGCGTCATCTCTCTTTTTTCGCGTTGCCTCTTCGTCAAACATCGCGTTGGGTTGCTTTAGATGAAGCAACAAGCTTTGAAACCATGCTCGATGTTGACGATAGGCGAGTGGAAAAGGAGCCTCTTAAGTGCATAATTTACGTTAAATTTCAAAGCACTTAATTTTCTGATTGAGGTGTTTTATTACAATGCCAATACAGATTAATGTAGCGGAGATGAGAATGTTGAGATGGATGTGTGGTGTGACGAGAATGGATAAAGTGAGAAATGAATATATTAGAGGAAGTTTGAAAGTGGCGCCAGTGACTGAAAAGTTGAAGGGGAATCGTTTGTCTTGGTATGGTCATGTAAAGAGGAGAGATGAAACACATGTTACTAAAAGAGTTATGAGTATACATGTGGATGGGTGGAGAGGGAGAGGGAGGCCAAAGAAGAGACGGATGGATTGTGTAAACAGTGATATGAAAGAAAAAGAAGTTAGTGATAGTATGACGGTTGACAGGATAGAATGGAAGAAAAAAACGTGTTGCGCCGACCCCAAATAAGATGGGACAAGGGCAAGATGATGATGATGACAGATTACGAACACAATAAAATTAGGTACCCTTTCAAGACACAGAAAAAGGTAAATCGTTTTCTTTATATACTAGGTACATGATGTTTAAATATTTAGATAGGTAACAAGAAAATCTTATTATATTTTCAGTCTTATCTATGGCTTTACACAATGATTAATATTATATTAATTTAATAGAAATGTTGTAACATTGACATTATTGTTGAAGTACCTATTTTATAATAGGTAAGTACTTATTGTTAATCAAACTAATATTATAAAGGCGATAGCTTGTGTGTGTATGTTTGTTATTTCTTTACGCTCGAACAGCTGAACGGATTTGGATGAAACTTGGCATACGGGTAGACCAGGTTCTGGGAAACAGGATACTTTTTATCTCAGAGGTAAGTACTCTTGGGAAAACCGCGGGCGAATGAGTTGGCAGTGTGGGCTTCCATTCATAATTCCCCTCAAACCAATCCAATCAATTTGCTGAGCCTTTTCCCAACTGTGGTGGGGTCGTGGGGCGATCGGCGGCAGCGATCTCTCGCGGTCCTTGGTACAGGCCATGATCCGAAGTGAGGTAGAGTGGCAGGCGGTCGCCTCCTTCTGCGAAGCAGTAATGCTTGCAAAGAAGGTCGCACGCGTGAGGCAACTCGTCCTCGCGCCCCAGTCGTGCCGGGATTCTGATCCCGATTTCCGGCCACTGTAGGCGCGGGCTTGCGGACGGCAAGCAATGGGTACCTCGCCGTCCAACCGTCCGGTAACCGTCCGGACCGAGCCCATGTCGTCGACGGCTCGTACTATTCCACGCGCGCTTCAAGTAGCCGGGTCGAAGCCTACTTGGGCCAAGGGTGTGCTTCTGAAAGGAAGATTCGGCCCCAGTACGAAAGGCAACGAAGGAACCTGTTCCTTGGGTGGGTTTTTAGTCAGTAACAGTCTTCCTGTGGGCTTTAGTCAGTAAAAGTCTGACACTATCTCCCACGCCGCCCAAGAGCGGGGAATTTTATTATAATATAATTACCACTGAAAAAAAAAATCTGTAGTTGGGTCAGCTTCCAGTCTACTCGTGTTCAGCTGCATACCAGAATTTTACATGGAACTACTGTCTTTCAGCCTTCCACAACATAGTCTGTAATTAAGTGACACTATACCCCTACTGACTATCCTGGATAACGAATAAATAAATAATAATAAACATTTTAATTTCAGGTATCAGAGGCCCATAGAAAAAATACATAAAATAATCTTAAACAATAATAAATGAATACATATTATAAAAACAAAACTTATTTATTTAACTATAATTAATCACGTAATGCGGTTGGCGTCATGTTGCGCTGCGTGGTGTCGCATAACCGTCCTCGGAAACGTCGGTATACGACACCTTTCGGCCAGAAGTTCTCTTTTAAGAAGGTCTGTAGATGTTGGGTTGGAACTCGTACCACGAACGACTTGAAGTTGACGTCGTGGCGCGCTTCCAACCTTACGACCCTCGAGAGTCCAGTTGGTCTTCACTTTTAAATACTCCACGAATTCCTCAACCTCCGTGTAGTGACGCAGGCGCGAAATGTATAACTGCAAATGGCAAAGATCTACAGTCTTAACTTAATTTCCGAGATACGAAGGAATCTAGGTATGTTAATATGGTCACCCATCCACAAGCTGACCTCAGCAAGCGTTGCTTAACCTTGGAGATGCGGCTGTTATTACTTAGCCACAAGCTCCTTCCTTCAAAATATACATATCAGCATAAGCACCCTTATAATGTTCCACTGCCGGGGTCTCAGGCCTCATCTCCAGGACAAGGAATGGTCCATAATCCACCATGCGGGTCCAGTCCGGATTGATGGATGTCACATGTCTTCGAATTTTTGGTTCAAGGACATGTCGGTTTTCTCACGATGTTTTCCTTCACCGTTTTGAGAGCAGTGGTGATGATATAAATTACACAAAGTAATGCGCCTGGCTGGCTTTGAACCCGCGACCTACAACTCGTAAGTCGAGGTTTTTATTACTGGGCTACCACTGCTGATGATGTAAAAATTAATTTGTCGGCATTCTTTCATGTATTTTCATTGTACAAGTTTTGAAATAGAGAAGATAGATACTTGTTCCATACAAAACTAACATTAGGCATGAAAATGTATGAAATAGATGCTTTTATTTTTTAAATATTAATGTTTGTTGGTTGAAAAATTTCGTAATAGCCCTTCGTAATAGGTTTAAGCACGTAAAGACGTTCTTTGACAGTCGTTACAAGTTGTCAGATGCCAGAAAGTTTGATCATCATTTTAGTTTTACCATCAGTCTATTCAAGGAGTAGACCCCTAGCTAGTTTTTTTTTTTAGGTGGTGGGAATATCATCTAATGACAAATCTCGCTCTTGGGCGGAGTGAGAGATAGTGTGATACTTTTACTGAC
Source organism: Mythimna vitellina (assembly GCA_949316375.1). Lineage (NCBI taxonomy): Eukaryota > Metazoa > Arthropoda > Insecta > Lepidoptera > Noctuidae > Mythimna > Mythimna vitellina. The sequence goes on along the minus strand of OX438709.1, from coordinate 2,533,233 downwards.
TAAAAACCCACTCCTGTTCCTTCTTTGCTTTCGTCCCAGGGTTTCACTATCACACTACCCGTGGCTCCAGTAGGCTTCGACCCTGCTGGGCCCCTACGATTTGCTGACATCTCCTTCAGGCGCGCGTGGAACAGTACCGTCTGCCACTATCCCTAGGTAGTTGGGAAACGGCTAGGGAGGTATAGTTGGTTGAGGGATTTGTAGAGGCTTTTGTTTTTTTTAATCGTTGTCCCACACTAAGAATTACTCCTAAGCTCTTGCCCAGCAGTGGGACTTCTAATACAGCTACTAAATCATAAAAACAAAATTGACACGTCTTTATGTGAAAACACAAGAAATAACTATAATGCTTTGAACCTAATGGGTTTATAAATAAATTTTATGAGTAATAAAATATTTCTAAGTGTAAATATTTTATTGTTGAAGGTAAAATAATGAGTGTCATTATTATGTACCTACCTCATAATTATGTGTTTAAGTGACAAACTAATGCTTGACTGCGATCCCACCTGATGGTAAGCAGTGATGCAATCGTTGATGGTGAGGCGCACTAGTTTATTAAGAGCCTGTTCACTGTAGCCTTGAAGTCACCTAAATTATAATCGGACGGGAAGACCGCAGCAGGATAATTGTTCCAGTCTTTCTATGTACGCGGTATAACCGACGAGGCGCAACGCTTTGTCCGGACCGTAGAGGTGTTAACAATGTAAGGGTTGAACTCGCCGTACGTCGGATTGTCCGATGGTAGAAAGGCGATGGTGGAATCAAGTCATATAATTCCCGCGTACGCTCCAAAATGCTTCGCATGAAATACCTAAGCCTGTGCTCCAGCCTTTTAAGTGTTCAGAACTTTAAGGCAACATAAACAAATTAAAATCGAGACTTAACAGAATATTGATGCATTATAGCATTAGCATTATCAGCCTTTTTAATGTTCCCACTGCTGGGACTCAGGCCTCCTCTCTAGGAGAGGGAATGGGGCGTAATCCACCACGCAGGCCCAGTGCGGGTTGGCGAATGTCACATGTCTTCGAATTTTTGGTTCTAGTATATGCTGGTTTCCTCACGATGTTTTCCTTCACCGTTTTGAGAGCAGCTATTTAGATGGCTCATAAAAAAAAACTCATGGAAGGTCTCCGCCTCGGGGCGGGCGCAAGCATCTATCAGACTCTTACTGACTTAAACCACAAGGTACTCTTTGGCAGGTACCTTTGACTAGGGTGCTGAAGTGCTTGCGCATTTTGGTCGTCCTCCTAAATACTCCTGCGCCCGGGCTAAATGTAGAGGCCCAAGGCTAGGGTAATTATATTATTTAATCATCATCATCATCATTTCAGCCGAAAGACGTTCACTATTGAGCGTCGCCATAACGACCGGTCCTGTGCATTCATCGGATTTCCCGCGACCCTTACCGTCATCGGTCCACCTTGTGGGAGGTCTGCTAACGCTGCGTCTTACTGTACGTGGTCGCCACTCCAGAACCTTTCTGCTTCATTGACCATCTGTTCTGCGAGCAATGAGCCCTGCCATAAAAGTTCGATTTAATTAACCATAGCTTCGTCTCATTGAGATAGACTTGAAAGCGTCTAAATAATCTAGAACGCTGAACGATGGGTCAACAGTTCAACGTACTCTGAGCAAAAACATCGTTGCACGTTTTAAGATAATTTATTTCAAACTAGCTTCTGCCATCGGCTTTGTCTGCGTGAAAGTAGATAATTCACCCTCGGGAACGTAGAATGTCTCAGTCACAGCATAGGATGTCTTTCAAATCTCTTCAATTGTTCATCATCATCATCATCATTTCAGCCGAAAGACGTCCACTGCTGGACATAGGCCTCCCCCAAGTGCCGCCACAATGAACGGTCCTGTGCGTCTCGCATCCATCGTACTCCCGCAACCGTTACCAGGTCATCGGTCCACCTTGTAGTAGGCCTTCCAACGCTACGTCTTCCGGAACGTGGTCGCCATTCCAGAACCTTTTGTCCCCAACGGCCATCCGTTCTGCGAGCAATGTGCCCTGCCCATTGCCACTTAAGTTTGGCTTCAATTGTTTGAGTATAAAGAATAACATATTATATTAGTGTGATCCAGATGTCATTTTTTTTTAAATTATTAACAGGCTCGAGTTTGACCACTCTCTCACCTGATGATGATGGTGTGGTCGACGATGGCGCACGCTTACCTTGAATGCTTCAGTGAAAAAAATATTGAAATAAAAATGTCTCAATTCAGACACTGTGTCCGAATCGTCATTAACTCGTTCAACCTCATAAAGCCATACAAAACCGATACAATTATAATATTTTTAAAGATCTAGAATGTACGATTTAAGAATAAAATATCAATACTTCGCTTACTAAACGATATACGTTTAGTTTCATAATTTTCAGATCTGTATTCTAGTTTTTAGTGTCCATGACCATGTCTGCCAAACAAGTCTACATTGTTTGGCCACGGCCGCTCCAAATACCTCCACTGTTATTATATCACACAATAATAATAAATTAAAAGAAAAAAAAAAAACAATATCGCTTAGGCCACGCCAAGTACTATTATGATCACACTATAACAATAACTCAAAATAAATAATTATATCAATTTTATTAAGTATGTTAAAGTGTTATTTATTGGTCTAAGGTTGCGCAAGCGCAGGTTAGCTTATCGCTTACAAGCACTCTAGTAACCTATTTCTTCTAATTGGCTCTCAATTACTTAACGGTAAAGTAATGTCATAAAATTGCTTCGTTACATTTGAACGCTGATTTAAAATTAATTTAACAGTTTTTTAGACCAGCTCTTCGTGTTTAAAGAGCAACTAAAGAAACACGAGTGTGATTTTGTAAAAGTCTGACACCCCTCGCGGTCCACCCAGAGCTGGAGAAGGTATTTCATGATTTCCCACCCTAAAAAAAACCTTGACTTGGATCTCAAGTTCAATCCAGTTCCCATTCTTCATCATCATCATTTCAACCGAAAGACGTCCACTGCTGGACGTAAGCCTCCCCTAAGTGTCGCCACAACAAAAGGTCCTATACATTTCGCATTCATCGACTCTCACCAGGTCATCGGTCCACCTTGTGGGAGGCCTTCCAGCGCTGCGTCTTCTAGTACGCGTCTCCATCCCATAGGAATGAATCTTTCATCTCATACTCCTACAGGCAACAATTAAACCTTTTAATATGACACAGCTGATATGCTCTATATATCACTCATTCAAATCGTATGATTCAACAACGGGAAACGACCCATTGAAATGGTTGCAGGCCAACCGGCCACCTGTTACCACCTTAATGGCGTACGTATTTAGTTTTATTGTTCGATTCACTCCATAGACGCACTTCTTGTATTACCCGAAGCCTAAAGCCGAAGCCAAACGGGAGCCTATTACTAAGCCTCCGCTGTCTGTCTGTCTGTCTGTCTATCTTCTGTCTGTCCGTCCGTCTGACAGCGTGCTGTATCTCACAAACCGTAAGGGGTAGGGAGTTTGAGATTCTTGTGTTTGAGTTCTTGTTTTTTCAGTTAGCTTGTTTATTTCAGCGTCCTGAAAATCTTGTTTCATAATTTTTCAGCGTTGTTATTTTTTTGTCGTAGTCGGGTTTTAGTTTTTTACTTTTTTTTACACTTTGTATAGGTACGGAACCCAAAAAATTCAGTCAACTTCCCAATTATGTAAATGCAGGCATAGCAATGCTCATCGAATCAAGAAAGCAGTTAATTACCTAAGTAATTATATTCTGCCCTCATTCTTTTAACGGTAGTTTCTTTTTGTTCAATTAAATAACGCATTTGTACCGTTAATGATAGGAATTGAACTTGAAACCACACCTTGAGACATCCTCCTTCTGACGTTATGATAGCATTCGTCCACAGTGTGATGATAACACTTATCATTTACGAATGAATAAACTTCATAATTGTTTTTGTATACTTTTTGTTCACAAATATTTGTTTTAGGCTGTGGGTTACATTGACTCGAAAATTTTATTTATTATGTAAATTCTTTGCATAGTGTTTTCTAGTCGGAAGAATCATCAAAACAAACTCAAAGGTCAAAGTATCTTTTGTAGTCCATTTTTAGGGCTTCGTGCTTCAAAAGGAAAAAACGGAAGCCTTATAGGATCACTTTTTTGTCCCTTGAAGCTGTGAAAAAATCACAAATTTTATGAGGCCGTATTAGTCGCAATAAACGTATATTTCGACACTTTCAAGAAAATCAAAATTCATAGGGTAAGTACTTACTGTTGACCTAGAATTTTGAAATATAGCATGAAGCAAGGTGGCAGGTGAAAAAATCTGAAAAATGTAAATTTGTAGTTACGTCAGACAAAAAAACTTTTTTTTTGCGATTCTGAAAAATCTTCGTAACTCAGTTCGGGAATTGAACTGTTTTCGTAGGTAAATTTGTACGGAACCCTCATTGCGCGAGTTCGACTCACACTTGCCCGGTTTTTCACGGTTGACGCAGTGGTTAAGCAATTTACTGTTGGGGGTATGTCGCGGGTTCGATTCCTGTACGGAACAAATATTTGTATGACATGTAGATGGTTGTTTCGTCTCTGGGTGTCTTTTTGTGTATGTAAGTTTACATGTATGTGAACACACCTACGATACAGGAATAATTCCTAGTGAGGGGCAACAGGTTTTTTTAAAAATTCGAATGTTTTACAGGCTAAATAAACGTTGGTACAGATACGGAATACCTTCGTTTAGTTGTTTTGATCTCAATTCCAAAAGGAAGTGGTACAGATGGCAAATAAAAATCTAATTCTATCAAATGAGACCCGTTTATTGTTGTTTTGTGAACCTGATTTGTTTTCGTCTCGACTGACACTTCCACAAATTCAGCTCGACGTCCGTATGCCACCAAAGGAACCCAGCAGAATACCAGCGTCAGGTATATTTGCCTGACACAAGCTGAGTTGGGCTCCCATTTGATGCAGCCTTGAAGCGCACACCGCACTATGCTATTCATTTCTTGTTTTGTTTGTCTCACAAAACGAAGTACCTACCCATGATTATGTGTTTAATGTAAGTACTCGTAACATTGATGTTTGTGATTGTTTAAATTTTTAAAATTTTGTTAATTTATTTGCTTAGTTTTGTAATTTTGTTGTGCTTTTGTGTATTGTCTGTTTATTTTTGTGTGCATCAAATAAATGTTATATCTATCTGTCTGACACACGTTCGTTTCTATTTTGGTTAAATGGTTTCAATTTCAACAGATGAAATAGGTACTTAGGAGACAAGACTTAAGAGAGGTTGGAAATCATAAAATAACCATATGTGCTGAGTGGAACGAGAGGGCGTGTCAGCCTTTTACTAAATAAATCCCAGCTATGTTCTTTAGTTGCTCTATGCATTCTAAGGCCACGGTAAACTCTAGAAAAAATCCTGCAATCAATGCAAAATCTAGATTTTTTTTGGAATGCTCTGCGTAGATTTGAATGGACTTGTCCAGACGGTGCAAGCATTTAGGTTATCGTGTGGCTCAATTTAGAATAAAATAGAATAGGATCTTATTTTGCAAATATGGGTAATCTATACTTATAATCAATCTGTAGAAGTGAAAATTCTGTACATTGAAAATATCAAAAAAATAAATGGCAGTGGGTGTTACTAGACCGACCGCGAACCCAAAAATTTTATTAAAAAAATTTTTGTCTGTCTGTCAGTCTGTCTGTTTGTTCAGGCATCACGCAAAAACTACCGGTTCGATTACGATGAAACTTCGTATAATTATTGTTTAATATCCTGGGCACCACACTGGGTACTTTTTATCCCGGAAAAGTATATACAATAAAAAAACAAACTTAATTTTGCGGTTCGATCCCTAGACCCGATTACTGTACCAACCGCAAATAATAAGTTTGTCATGGGTTACGTCACCCGCAGTGGAGTTCATTAAGGGGCGCTGCACACGGCTAAGATACTATAATATTTTATCTTAAGATACAATATCGCTCGCCATACCATTCAATGGACTAACACACACGTCGAAGATAATAAAAACCTAATAAAACCATTTTCGACTTCTACGCGGACGAAGACGCGGGCAAAAGATAGTACAAAATAGTTCTTAAGATACGTTATAGCTTCGTCACATTGTATCACTCGGCATGCAAACATTTTCACATTCAGATCTTAGTGTTTAGTTTTTCCAATAATAGTCTGTATAATTTGTCACTCTTCAGTCTAGTGCCTACTATAGTTTTAATTAGCACATCATAAAGGCTACCGTAATCATATACATTACAAAACTTCAAGTCATGAGTGATAAGGTTACCTTTACCATCTTCGTCGACCGTATCCTTATTTACGGCCCGTTCACGACCTTGCCGCTGTGAGCGGTAGCTAAGTGCGGGGCGGCGAGTGGTAAGATGAAAGTATTAAAATGTTTGAAACACGCCACGAGATGCCGCTCATAGCGGTGCGTGCCTGCGTACCGATGCCGGCCCGCTCTCCGCGCCGCACAACGAGTCCGTTGGCCGTTAGCATCAGGTGGAATAACTGTCAAAGGAGCCTTTGCATCCACTTTTACCAGGCATGTTTGGGTCGTCTTCCATGACGGATTGTTCGAAAGGTATCTTCAAGTACCATCTACCATCGCACTAGAGTCGACGGTACGTTGTGTTCCATGCGCGACTCTAAGGGTATTTTTAATATCGTGCGGATTTCATCACGCATGCGGAATTGGTCCCCATGCGGGGCTGCTGCCCGATATCACGCCGCGCATCCCGCGTACGTATTCCACGCATTACAATGTATACTTGTATGAAAAGGACATTTGCGGGGGATACACGTGCGGAGCAGTCCTGCATGCGTGATGAAATCCGCACAAAATTAAAAACACCCTAAGAGATGTCAGCAAAACTGAAGGGGCCCAATAGAGCCGATCCTGCTAGGGCTGCGGGATTGCTCGAAAGAGGCCCTGGAACGCAAAGGGTAACCTGAAGGGTTTTAGCCAGTAAAAGTCTGATACGCTGTCTCTCTCCACCCAGCACATGTGGTTATTTTATGATTTCCAACCTCTCTTAAGTCTTGTCTTCTAAGTACCTACTTCGCCTGTTGAAATTGAAACCATTTAACCAAAATAGAAACCAACGCTTTTCAGTCGAGATGAAAACAAATCAGGTTCACAAAACAACAATAAACGGGTCTCATTAGATAGAATTAGATTTTTATTTGCCATTTGTTCCACTTCCACTTAAAATTAAGATCAAAACAACTAAACGAAGGTATTCCGTATCTGTACCAACGTTTATCAAGCCTGTACAAACACATAATCGTATAATGATTGTCACGTTTCTTCCCTTGAATTAAACTGGATTAATTGAAGTGTGTCTAATTACTGTTTGCCTTTTTAAGTCGTCGTTCAGACGGTGTTAGGTTACTGCTGAATAAAAATGTGTTCCAATTTGTTCACTAACAACTTGTGGACTAATTGAGTCTGAAATTAACATATTTTTTATAGCTCCTGCATGTGGCTTCGTCTGTATGAAATTTGATAGTTGAATCCTATGTGCTGTTCCAGGATATGGTCTACCCTTGTGCTAAATTTCATTTAAATCTGTTTAGCTGTTCGAGCGTGAAGAAGTAACAAATATAGGTACAAACTCACTAACTTTCATCTTCATAATATTAGTGCGGTGCATTATAGAACATTATTTATTATACACCAAATTCAAAAATAAAAGAAAACTAAAACACATACGTACATACAATGGGCGGCCTTATCGCATTCTGCGATCTCTACCAGGCAACCTGGAATGGACAGTAATTGCTTGGACAAGAAATGGGGCTGTCATTGGTGTAACAAAACCAACATTAAATAAATTATATTATAATAGATATACAGATATATACATATGCTATATAATAGATACATATATACATAATAATTGAAAACTATAGACAGAAAAGTAAGTAAGTATTTAAGTAATTGCGAAACCTGAATATAGTTTGTTCAGAATCAGTAATTGAATCGATTCCAATAATTTTTACACCATGTTTTATTTTTACCCAAAAATATTTGAAAAAGGTCACAAGTTGGACACGACCGACACTAAGTACAACACAGGTCACGCAGGACATAGCATAAAACAACCCTTCAGCCGCCCGGATGGCCCGGTGACCATGTATTTGTGTGGATAACCAAGTAACATAACAAGCTGTAACCCTGTGATTTTTCATGATACAGTTATGAAATTTTGTACATAGATTCTTTATATAAAAGTACTATCTACACATGTACGGGTTTCGCATTTACTAAAACTAATGTCGGCCTATCGCCCATCCCACCATGAAAGGTCGTCTATCTCAAGCTTCGCTTTAGAATCGCTGAGCATGATAGTTCAGTTACAAAATTCCAGACAAATCGCTTCCTCCAAAGCCATATTTTCATCTGCAATCAGAAACTTCTCTTCTTCAGGTCTTAATCAAGTTGATAGTGGCACTTGCATCTCAGTCTTCTTCATGAGAACTGGATATTATTGTGGACATTATCGCCACCACTATAACTCCAGGAAATTAAGACTTACATAACTTGTCTAATCTTTCTTAGGAGTATTTTCGGTTCTTGTCTTCCATTTTATTTCTGGTAACACACAGCCTTTTCTTCAGTTGAGTACCTGATGTGACTCTTAATCATTTCAGCCTAAAGACGTCCACTGCTGGACATTGTTCGCTCCCAAGCGTTGCCACATCAGCCAATCCTGGGTTTCTCGTATCCTGCTGTTAACCTGCTTACTTCGTTTAAATCTTCAATTCATTTCTTTTATGGGTCGATATCATCAAATAACTTCTCCCGCTCTTTTTTTTTGACGGAAAAATCATCTTATGACAAAAGCCGCTCTTGGGTGGAGAGCGAGATAGTGTCAGAATTTAATTGACTAAAAATCCACCCCTGTTCCTTGGTTGCCTTCGTCCCAGGGCCCCGGGGTTCCCTTTCGGTCAACCCATGAATACGGAAAGTCATTTTGACGCCATTATATTAGTAGATTACTAAATTTCTCAAAATTAACAATTATGAAATCAATGATAGACCATTCTGACACTATTGTAATAGCAGACTTGAAGCCCTGGTAGAATGTTTGTGTGTGTGCCCTGTTTACATGGAGTCCGTTTGGTATGCGAGCGTGTCCATACGGCAGCCTCGATTACAATCAACAAACCGTTACCTATTGCCATTCGGTACACTCGCAAATTGTTATCGTTCTCCAACTAATGTGGGTTTCTCTGATTTTTTATTCTTAGTATGTGTTTTTTCCTGTTGTATAATATATATTTGTCACTAAACACCTATTCATTATTTACCATAGTCGGCCTTATAATGTTCCCACTGCTGGGACTCAGGCCTCCTCTCTAGGAGAGGGAATGGGCCGTAATCCACCACGCGGGCCCAGTGCGGGTTGGTGGATGTCACATGTCTTCGAATTTTTGGTTCTAGGACATGCCGGTTGGAAGCAGTGGTGGCCGAGTGGTAACGGCCCCGACTTACATGTTGTAGGTCGCGGGTTCAAACCCAGCCAGGCGCATTACTTTGTGTAATTTATTTCATCACCACTGCTCTCAAAACGGTGAAGGAAAACATCGTGAGGATTTATTATTTGCTACACACTAATTTATACCTACATATAATAATATACATATATTTATTTACATCACATCAAACAAACTGATTAGCATCCGTAGACATAGCAAGGTTCAGTTGAAAACCAGCATCAGGCAACTGCTACATAGTGACCTGGCATTATGGTGAACTGGACCTATTTGGCGCAGCCGTGAGACACACGATGTTGATGTATTTTTTAAGTTTTAGTGTTTAAGTGTCTATATTGTAATTGTTATCTCATTGTGTGTACCTGTGTGCCAAATAAACGTGTTTTCTTTCTTTCTTTCTATTTTCTTTATTGTTTGCTGTGATGAATAAAGTGTATTCTTTATTTTGTTATTCTTTCCATTCGTGCCAAGTGATTTGTTTTCTTATTCTATTTTGGTCTGCAATAAAACATGGCTCTTTTAGATCATAGTGTGGCGATGTTTCAGTTGCATACATTTAAATTTGCTCATAGCAATGTTATTGCCTCCCTCGGAATTCTGTTGTTAGGCGGTATTCATGGGTTGACCGAAAGGGAACCCCGGGGTCCTGGAACGCAAGGCAAAGAAGGAACATAGAAGTGGATTAGTCAGTAAAATTCTGACTCGCCCTGACGCTCCGCCCTAGAGCGAGAGAAGTCATTGGATGATTTCCCGGAGAGACAGTATTGTTCCACTTCGGTATTTAAGCATTTGTCGGGTTTTTTTAGCCTTTCGGGACTTCCAGCCACTTACTATTTAATCTAATCTCAGTGTTTATTATTAAATCGAACTCCGAAACGGTTTGACCGATTTTTATGAATTTTTTTATGCATTTTTGGTAGATCTGAGAATAGATTGTAGGCTTTTTTTACCCTCCTAACCTACCTCCATATTTTTAGGGTTCCGTACAAAAAGGGTAAAAACGGGACCCTATTACTAAGACTCCTCTTTCCGTCCGTCTGTCACTAGGCTGTATCTTATGAACCGTGATAGTTAGATAGTTGAAATTTTCACACATATTTCTGTTGCCGCTATAACAACAAAGACTAAAAAAAACAGAATAAAATTAATATTTAAGTGTCGCTCCCATACAACAAACGTGTTTTTTTTTTTGCCATTTTTTTCTACGGACGGTATGCACCTCTTCATGCGCGAGGCCGACTCGCACTTGGCCGGTTTTTTCTTCGATAAAATATTTTTTATGGCAGAACAAAGTTTGCCGAGTCAACTAGTTTTATTATAATAATTGAAGGGTTTGTGGCCGTTTAAGCCATAGCTTCACTCTCCTCGAATTGGTTTGGATTGAAGAAGGTAGCCGGAAGACGCAGCAGTCGAAGGTCTTCCACAAGGTGGACCGGTGACCTGGTGAGGGTCCCGGGAGTCCGATGGATGCGAGACGCACTGAGCCTATAGTTACGGTGACGCTTGGGGTAGGCATATGTCCCAGAGTGGACGTCTTTCGGCTGAAATTATGACAAAAATGATCGGTTCATCTCTCGTCTGCTCCTATTCATTTAGATACATAATAGGTCATTCTCGTTGTCTTCCTATCACTTTGTTTAAGGGTGAACTTTCAATCTTAAATGCTTGATGAATATTTGAATTTATATACGCGGAAGAGATTACTAATTTGACCTTCGTGCTTAATATTAGATCTTAAACTTGATCCAAAGGAATAATATGCGAATCTGCTTTATTAGTTTTAGATAAGTAATAAAAATGATCATTAAAATGGTCGGGAAGGCCATAGAAAGGATTGTGTTGAGGAGTGATATGAAAAAAAGGGAGTCAGTGGTAACGTGATGGTTGATAGACAGAATGTAAGAAAAAACTTGAGGAACATGATAAATAAAAGTTTTCATTTGAATTAACTAGAAAGAATATTTGTTGATCATTTTAAATATCAACATCAGGTTTCAAAATTAATGGAAGGAGAAAAAATAAATGGAAATGCGTGTACGAAAAAGAATGGAAATGTAGATGGAACGGAATTATTGTTAGGAAAACCAGTGAAAATATTGAGTGGGAGGAATGGCATGACAGATAAGTTGTTGTTGTGTTGTTGGATGTTATTTTTGTTGAATGTTGTTGTTGTGATAGTGACGTGGACTAAAAAGTGTCGCACCGATTTAAAATATAATAGTTTCCTGTTATATTTAAGAGCTAAGAGCATACAGAGTATGATAATATTTTTTTTATTACCCTATGCCTACTATCCCGCTGCTTCTTCCAGATATTTTTTCTCGAGCCACCTCGAACCAGCCCTTGTGGTAGGGGGATGTCAGCAGCGATGAAATATATCGATATATCGATGTGTCGATATTTATAAAAATATTAATATCGGCCTCGATATAATTTTTGAACAATAAAGGATTATTATACTGGTAAAGGATTATTATTATAATTATCTAGCAAAAGATATCGATATATCGGTCTAACTTTCCGAGATTTACGGTTTTAAAATAATAATTTCTACTTACTATTACTTATTTTCATAATTATTCTATTACGTCAATAATCAATATTATTTTCTTGAGTACCAAATTAGATTTAATCCTTTTTTTTGTTTTCATGTAGATTTTACTGTAAGAATTGAAATTTATGTTAATGTGCACACTTGTAAGTGACAAATTCAATCTAGATTTTAAGTTTGATTGTTATATATAAAAATGTACTAGTGAATAAGTCGCTGGTGAGCCATAAATAAATAAAAAATAAATTATTTGTTTAGTTTACTCTAGCTCAATAATAAGTAATAGTATTTTTTATAAAAAAAAATGTACATTATTTTAATGCATGAGAATCGTAATTAAACTAAACAACAATATTCTAATATTTTGAAGACCAATTTATTATTTTGAGGCAAATTAGCATTTGTCCGGTAGGTGACGAAAGTAAAAACATACTAACTAGTATACGATATTCGATATTAAATATTTTTTATCGATAAATCGATGTATCAGATCGAAATTGTATACTGGCTGATAAATATCGATATATCGATGTAGCAAATATCGATACATCGATGTATCGATATTTTTTCGTTTAAGTCATCTCGTCACTTCTTCCCAGGGCGTCCTCGGCGGCGCCGTCCATCCTCAGGTAACCACTTTGTGGAGACGGTTTGGTAGGCACAATGATTAAGCAACTGGCAGCTGCGCTACGTGTCGCGGGTTCGATTCTATTTCTCGGAAATAAATATTTGTATGACCAACAGATTGTTGTTCCGGGTCTGGGAGTCTTTAGCACGCAAGTTTACGTATTTGTAAACGCACCCACTGTACTGGAGTAGAGTTTAAAGACTAAGTCAGTTAGGAGATTTTATTAATGGTCTTATATCTTGAAGATTATAGACCCCTCCGACATACAGTTCGAGTGCAGTGCTCCTAATCAGAGAGAGAGCAATGGTGGCCGAGTGGTAACGGCCCCGACTTACGAGTTGTAGGTTGCGGGTTCAAACCCAGCCAGGCGCATTACTTTGTGTAATTTATTTCATTACCACCGTTCTCACAACGGTGAAGGAAAACATCGTGAGGAAATGTCCTAGAACCAAAAATTCAAAGACATGTGATATTCACCAATCCGCACTAGGCCCGCGTGATGGATTACGGCCCATTCTTTCTCCTAGAGAGGAGGCCTGCGTCCCAACAGTGGGAACATTATAAAGCCGACTATGCTATGCTATGCTATGAATAAAATTCCCGGCAAAAACCCATTCAATAATCTCTCATTATATATTGTTACGCATATTTAGTAAAAACAATCTTGATGAAAAAATACGCTACATATGATCATATTAAATACAGAGATATTACCATATCTCTCTATTAAATAATAAATATCTTATCAGTTTATCAGCGTTACCTAACCAATGCATTCACATACTTATGCAAAACTTATCTATACATACTCAATGAAAAAATTGTGAAGGAGCATTATCTATCACTTACGTTTTTCTTCTCCTTTCTAAATTGTAATTATTTTTGATATTTATTAGTATATTATTTGTTTTTTTTTATTTATGTATTATATTTTTGAGTATTATTGAGATGGATGTGTGGTGTGACGAGAATGGATAAAGTGTGAAATGAATATATTAGAGGAAGTTTGAAAGTGGCGCCAGTGACTGAAAAGTTGAAGGCGAATCGTTTGTCTTGGTATGGTCATGTGAAGAGGAGAGATGAAACACATGTTACTAAAAGAGTTATGAGTATACATGTGGATGGGTGGAGAGGGAGAGGGAGGTCAAAGAAAAGATGGATGGATTGTGTGAACAGTGATATGAAAGAAAAGGAAGTTAGTGATAGCATGACGAGTAACAGGGCAGAGTGGAAGAAAAAAACGTGTTGCACTGACCCTAAATAACACGGGATAAGGGCAGGAAGATGATGATGTCCTGTGTTATGTTAAGGTGTGCAATAAAGTTATATAATAATACTGTATAGCATCTTATATCTGTATCAATCATGTCTAGCATTAATCAGCCTTATAAGCCAATCTATGATAATAAGAGGTCTAAAGAAGGTAGGCCAAACGAGGATACATGACATATTATCAAACTTTAACGTTTAAAACAATCTGGCCAGTTTTACTTGGCCAGGTCATGAAATGATCAATTTTTAAGATCTGGCCACGACATATATAATAGATATCTTATATGTTAATAAGCTGCTCTTAAAACGGTGAAGGAAAACATCGTGAGGAAACCGGCATGTCCTAGAATCAAAAATTCGATGACATGTGACATCCACCAACCCGCACTGGGCCCGCGTGGCGACAACTGAACCTTGCTATGTCTACGGATGCTAATCAGTTTGTTTGATGTGATGTAAATAAATATATGTATATTATTATATGTAGGTATAAATTAGTGTGTAGCAAATAATAAATCCTCACGATGTTTTCCTTCACCGTTTTGAGAGCAGTGGTGATGAAATAAATTACACAAAGTAATGCGCCTGGCTGGGTTTGAACCCGCGACCTACAACATGTAAGTCGGGGCCGTTACCACTCGGCCACCACTGCTTCCAACCGGCATGTCCTAGAACCAAAAATTCGAAGACATGTGACATCCACCAACCCGCACTGGGCCCGCGTGGTGGATTACGGCCCATTCCCTCTCCTAGAGAGGAGGCCTGCGTCCCAGTAGTGGGAACATTATAAGGCCGATTATGCTATGTTAATAGGAACTATTATATATAAATTTATATATATTCAGTAGTTGTATGTATAGCAAGTCATATTTTTTTAGAAGGTATAGTCATTAATGCTTTTTAATTAGGGGAGAGAAATCCATTCCTGTAAAAACAGAAATTGTCGCTTACGATGTTCATCTTAAAAAGGTTTTTTTTTGTAACATGGGAAATTATCCAATAATTTTTCCCTAGGGCGTAGCGGCAAGACGTGTCAGACTTTTACTGACTAAAACCACACCTATGCTCCTTCTTTGCCTTTGCGTTCCAGGATCACGGCTTACCCTTTCGGAAGTCTACCAATGGCCCCAGAAAGCTCCGGCCCTGCTGGACTGATGGACGGTTTTGCTGATTTCTCTTAGTAAAAACTACGCTCTGTAGACGACTCGGGTTCAGTACGGACGGTTACCGGACGGCCGGACGTTGAGCTACCCATTGCTCGTCGTCCGTAAACCTACGCCTACGGTGGCTGGAAATCGGGGTCGGAGTCCCGGTAGCTGCGGCGTGAGGACATCCTTTCCCCCCCTTCCACCGCCGCTTCCTTTGTGAGCATTACTGGCTCGCAGAAGGAGGCGACCGCTGCCCATACTCCCTCGCACCGGCCCATAGCCTGTACCAGGGTTATTAAAAGGAATAGATGTATGAATGTCGTTTTTTGGCTACACGAATATCAAAAACAAAAGATAGATAGTCCAGACCAGGAAACCCACTAGCAATATGTGTATCAATTGACATGACCAGTAGCGACAAATCTTTTGGCGTCTTGTCAATGTATGAAAGATAAAATAAATCTTTATCAGGCTGACGGAAGGGTATCGGAGCGTGACTTTCTGTTGATAATCTGTATTTACAACAACACTTATGGATATAAACATTCCATGATTATTCTTTCTCTTTATCAGTTTTGTAAAAATCCCCTGAAAACAAAGTAAATAATGCCCACAGGTATTAACGAAATGATAAGACCTGTCATACTGTATGGATCAGAATGTTGGGCTTTGAAAAAGACGAATGAAAAAAGATTGCATGTAGCGGAGATGAGAATGTTGAGATGGATGTGTGGTGTGACGAGAATGGATAAAGTGAGAAATGAATATATTAGAGGAAGTTTGAAAGTGGCGCCAGTGACTGAAAAGTTGAAGGGGAAACGTTTGTCTTGGTATGGTCATGTGAAGAGGACAGATGAAACACATGTTACTAAAAGAGTTATGAGTATACATGTGGATGGGTGGAGAGGGAGAGGAAGGCCAAAGAAAAGATGGATGGATTGTGTGAACAGTGATATGAAAGAAAAGGAAGTTAGTGATAGTATGACGGTTGACAGGATAGAATGGAAGAAAAAAACGTGTTGCGCCGACCCCAAATAAGATGGGACAAGGGCAGGAGGAAGATTCTGAGGTATTAACGAAACAAGCGATTTTTATGGAATTTTTTACGTTTATTTTGTTAGGTCTGAGAATACGTCATAGGTTATTTTATACCGCTACTTGATAAGGGTGGCCATATATACATATGTCAAAACAACGTTTGTCGGGTCAGTTATGTAGTTCTATTATACTAACATACGAATTTATGATTGTGTCATATGTTAATGTTTATCTTTTTCGTGGTTCTTCATCCCTTTTGCCATTTTTTACGATAAGAACAGCTCATGAAGAGTGACATATCCGTTACCTGAAACAGTTGGTACCTACAATAGGATGCATGACAAAATTTGAGCCAAGGCTTTTCTATCCTTTTTGTTTTTTTTTCCTAGCTTATTTTGTGTCACGCTGCTGGGCTTAGGCCCGGACGAAGGCTAGACAGGTAAAGGTGGAAAGGGGTTATCTGACCACTCTATGGTGCGGATTGCGGACGGCGAGCAATGGGTAGCCCGCCGTCCGACCGTCCGGTAACCGTCCGGACCGAGCCTAAGTCGTCGATGGCGTGTATTGTTATCCGTGCTTCAGGGAGTTGTCAACAAATTGTAGGGGCCCAGCTGGGTCGAAGCTTACTGGGGCCATGGGTAGTGTGAAAACGAAACCCGGGGCCCTGGGACGAAGGCAACGAAGGAACAGGAGTGGGTTTTTAGTCAGTAAAAGTGACACTATGTCCCGTTCCGCCCAAGGCGGGATTTGTCATAAGATGATTTTCCCACCCAATAAAAAATATTAAACTTAAAAATCACTATGATTCGTCCATAACAAGGTACAAGAAGCAGTTCGGTAGTCACACCACGAACGTCTTAAAATTGACGTTCTGGTGCAACTTCAGCTACTACACCCTCGGTGTGTATTTAAACTACCTAAGATAAGTTTCCTTTACTTCAATGTTCATCATCATCAACCACAGCCCGGCTTCGCCCAGTACCTACCAATTCTTACGTGCGTGTTCCTCCCATATTCAGCTTCTAATGTAGTGTATAATTTGATGAAGTGGTAACACTCTGAATGGTACAGTAAAATAATTGATCACCTAGTTAACAAGTAATGATACATGAAGATTTCTTACTTTGTAGAAGAATAGTTTGTAGTCTATGAAACAAATCGTAAAACAGTTATTAAAATTATGTCCATTAAACAACAAGCAATTAACTATATTTTTTTCTTTAATAGTATGTTATGCTCCATAATATTCTTAGTAGTTTTTTTAAAAGATCTAATTCATCTAATGACTTCTCCTGTCCGACCAAGTCTAGAGAGTGGAGCGGAAGGTCTAAAGCCAATTGCCATTCAGTTGCCTTTTGCGGTCTAGGACCACGAGTATCCCTTTCATACGTTTTCCCATCGGCCCTGCTGGGTCCCTAGTATTTTGCTGATCTCTCTGAGGCCCGCGTGGAACACTATGCGCCATCGATGACTTGAGGTAGGTCTTTATAGAACGAGCGGACGGCGAGCTACTCGTTGCTCGTCGTCCGCGAGCCTGCACCTATGGTGGCCGGAGATCGAAATCCTTTCATAGCGCATGCCTACGTCATAATAACTATCTACGTAGCTTTCAGCTCAATCCGTTCAGTGGTTTAAGTTGTGCTAGCCCTACCATGACATCTTAAAAACAAGCCGTATAGCGCTAAATATATCTTACATCGGATTATTATGATTTTAAGACATCATGGTTGGGCTGATAGATCTGTCAGTATAGATTAATGAATTTCTGATAACTATTTTGGGAATGTTATTTAAGTTTATAAGAATACTTGCTTCTGCCAGCATCGCGTGAAAGTCGATTTCTCCATACAAACTTCCAACCCCCATTTTACCCCCATAGCCCCCTTAACTCCACCCGAGTTCCATAAAATCCGTTCTTAGCGAATGTCTACACCTTGCCAAATTTTAAGTTTGTAGGTAGGTGTTAGTTTTTGAGATTTCGTGATTCATCAGTGAGTGGTATTTCGTTTTTATATATACATATAGATTTTAATAATGCAAGGAAACTAGTGAGGATGGTTTCATTGATTCTTTTTTGTTGCAGGTAGGTATTAATATGCTATTTATTGGTTGGTAAGTACTAGCTTTTTTTTCAGCTTCACTTCCGGTGCCTTTTTCACAGAAACTACATTTATCCGTAAAAAAAGGAAAAAAGTTTTGTAACAGAATATTTATAATCGGATCGGGCCTTTGAATTTTTTATTTTTTTCTTGATAGGTTCGCGCTTGACCGCTATCTCACCTTATGGAAAGCGACGATGAGGCTGACGATGGATCGCGCTTACCTAGAAGTAACCTATTCACGCTAGACTTAAAGATTCCCGGGTTGTAGCCATCAGGAAACACAGATTCCGGCAAGGAATTCCACTCCTTAGCTGTACGCACAATGAATGTGTTCTCAAAACGTTTTGTGCATATAGGTGGGATGTCCACAATAATTAGTTTGGCTTAGGTTAATGCAAAATTTCAAAGTAAATCTTTCTGAATCTCAAAACCGGCTCGAAGCCATTAAAAATTAATGCTCAAGATAAGAGTGATATCAATAGCAATAAATATTTTTTTTATCCGTTGGTTCTATGAATTATAGACTCAAAGATTTACAACCAGCTGCAATTGCAATACAAAATATGCTGTTTCCATGTAAACGGAACTCTGCAAATGGTCCTAGTTCAAGCATAATCTTATCTGTAGCCTACCGCATTCCATTTCTGGACATCGGCCTCTCCAGTCGCGTGCTATTCATCTCGATTCATCGGCATCGGCAGGTATAAAGACCCGCAAACCTTCGTTGAAAAAGGAGGATCCAAAAAAATACCCACTAGGACCACGTGGAATTTCTAGAACGCAAAGGGCAACTCAAGGAAACAGATGTGGTAAAAAGTCTCGCTCTACCCTAGTGTGGGAGAAGTCATTGAATGATTCCACCTCAAAAAAAAAAATCTTATGAGTCGGGCGTGACATCTGGCTAGACGCAGAGATCACTAATGGAGTAAAAGCTTTGACCAAATGGTGGCCAAGGTTAAGACAAAGAAAAAATAAACACATTGATTTGGCACAACACAAAGGCACACAAACACAAGATTGAAGCTACAAACTAAAAGAAACAGAAATAAACCAGAGCTGTCGGAAATCGCGTTTGGTTGATATCAAAGTTGGGAGATAGGTGCACCTAGATGAAGGAATGTGGAATCGAGAATTATTGCAAAACAATTGGTTAGGGTGATTGTAAGCCTTCTGATGAGGC
The DNA here is from genome assembly GCA_949316375.1 of Mythimna vitellina. NCBI lineage: Eukaryota > Metazoa > Arthropoda > Insecta > Lepidoptera > Noctuidae > Mythimna > Mythimna vitellina. Next base: position 2,513,813 of record OX438709.1, on the reverse strand, counting down.
CTATTGTAAGCGATCACGTTTCACTGGCAACACGCACTGGTCATAGACTTTCATCTTGAGACACTGTGGTATGTTGGACGAGAAGATACCACGACCGCGCACCGGAAGAAACAGCGTTGGAAGGCTTCCCACAAGGCAGACCGATAGCCTGGTGGTGACGCACAGAAACGTTCGTTCGTTTGTGGCGACCCTTGGGAGAGGGCTATGTCCAGCTGTGGACGTTTTTCACTGAAATGATGATGGAACGGTTAGTGGACCGATGACCTGGTGTAAGTCGCGAGAATGCGATAGATACGAGACGCACAGGACCGTTGGTTGTGGCGACACTTGGGAGAGGGATATGTCCAGCTATGGACCTTTTTCGGCTAATATGATGTTGGAATGGTTAGGCCTATCATAGAAATGAGTAATTTGAGGTTGAAATGATGCTTAATGCTGAGCCAATGGTTAGTGACATGACTGAAGCATAGATAACATTGAGCGGGCTGCGGAATTGTTTAAAAGAGATACAGCGGGCCTGGAACGCAAAGGGCAGCTGAAGGAACACAGGTGGGTTCTAGTCAGTACAAGTCTGACACTCCCTCTCGCCCCACCCAGAGCAGGAGAAGTTATTTGATGATTACTCGCCTCAAAAACAAAATGGTTATTGTTTAATTTCGCCCTTATTTTTAATTATTACGCAATTAAACAACTATGTATATATAGGTACGTAAAAGCCCAAATATGAGGAAATGTCAGTAAACCATGCTGACATTGATAGCGGTCGTGTTTATCTGTACATTATCGTGGCTTTGTTAGCTTTTACTACAAATTATGTCGGTCTGTATGTTTGTTGTAAGTCCCTCCTTATCGGACGGCCGGACGGCGAGCTACCCATTGCTCGCCGTCACGAAACGTTTTAGGAACACATTCATTGTGCGCAAAGCTAAGTGGAAGTCCCTGACGGAGTCTGTGTTTCCTAATAGCTATAAAAATCAAGGGATCTTTAAGTCAAAAGTGAATAGATTATTTCTAGGCAAGCATGCTCCATCGTCGACCACATCATCGCTTACCATCAGGTGATATACTGGTCGGGCCACGCTCAGTGTAGGGTTCCGAAGTTTCCCTTCCGTCACAATTAAGAGTGTCCCCACTTAAGAGTTAATGAACAACAGACAACGAGCAAGAACAAATTCCACCAATGCCAACGAGAGACCAACCGAACGATTCGACAATATAATAGCTCAAACCCGTCCCGACCCCATCAACTCAGGAAAAATGTTAACAGCGTGAACTATCTCAAAGTACATTCATCTCCATCTCTCGGGAAATTGGGTTACTAGTTTATACAAACTGGACCGGTTATGTATGTTTGGTTTTCGTTGGTAAATTTGGATTGCGTGAACCGATTTTAATAATTCTTTTTTTATTTGAAAGAAGATACGTTCAGGATAATAAAATACGTAAACTAAGTTTAAAAAATGCTTGCATATACGATTAAATTACAACTTAATTCAAAAATTATTTTGTACAACTTTTCAAAAACTGTTCAACCCATCAAGTTCAAAATAATTTTCCTAGAAAGTCTTTATAAAGTTCTACTTATGAGATTTTTTTCATATTTTCTGAACTTATAGTTCAAAAGGTAGAGGGGGGGGACACACATTTTTTTTACTTTTGGAGGGTTATATTTCCGAATAAGTATATTAACATTATCAAAAAATAATTTTAGTAAACCCATATTCATTTTTAAGTACCTATCCAATAGTATATCACACGTTAGGGTTGAAATGAAAAAAAAACACTCCCCACTTGTAGGGGGTGTACGCTAAAAAATCATTTTTTTCCAGTTTTTATTTACCACTTTGTTGGCGTGATTGACATACATATTGGTACCAAATTTCAGCTTATAATCTCAGTAACTGTTAGCACTAGCACTAACTCCTACAGAACCCTAAAAAGATAACAAAAAGAACATGATAAATGAAAATACATTATAATTAACTATATACATTATCGGTCAGGCATATTAAAATAAACTGCATAAAATAAAAACCAATTAAATCACACAACACAAAAAAAAACTACAATCATAAAATTAAATTAACGAACAAAACCGCAACTAAAACATAGCTAACTATTCCTTATCTAATCCGGTTCGCTATCTTAATTTCACAGGACGATAATGCCCCTTATCAGATAGGATCATATCAGTATAACCGTGAATATTAAGGAATTCTAGTCAATTCAGTACGAGATAGGCTTCATCGACAATAAATTATATGGTAGTGTCTTTAAGTTGCCTTGATATTGAAACTAAAGATCGCTATCGGTTATTTATACTATTAAAAGCTGAATCAGAATTATTCAGCTGTTTTGATTGTTGGATTTGAGTAATTACAGTCATGTGACTGTCACTATTTGGCCTATACTTTTCTAGCTAGTTGCTAGCCTGTCGGTTTTCTACCGGTTGCATTTCGGGGAGTGTGCGTCGGAATTGCATAACCTAATTCCGCCCGCGCCCGTTCCATCATCGGACCACCAGACGTACGGCAATGCGCCACCTGTACATGGTGGACATGCCACCTATACGCACAAAACTTTGGGAACACATTAATAGTGCGTACAGCTAAGGAGTGGAATTCCTTGTCGGAATCTGTGTTTCCTGATGGCTACAACCCGGGAATTTTTAAGTCAAGAGTGAATAGGTTACTTCTAGGTAAGCACGCTCCATCGTCGACCGCATCGTCGCTTTCCATCAGGTGAGATAGCGGTCAAGCGCGAACCTATCAAGAATTAAAAAAAAATACTAACCAACTATGGAATTTGTTCGAAATATAAGATTTTTTTATTTATTTTTTATTACGAATTATGACGGTGTCACAAGATAACGGTAAATAAACAGTACGACATAATTTTCGTCTCAAATATTATTTATGTAATAAAAAAAAAAAAAAAAAATAGGTTTAACAAACTACGTAGCTAACTTAGCGTACCTATTTTATATTTACCTTCAGCCTAATTTATATTCAATAAATTCATGTCCCATTCTGAAAAGAGGAAACTTTTCGACACTCATAAATATGTGACGACGTTGGCACAGACGTGTTCCCATTCATTCTAAAGTGATTTACAGTTCCTCTGAATGAATTGAAGATCGATCAGCATCTTTTCCATTTAATAATTTAAACTAGAGCGTTTCACAAACAAATATTGTTATAGTAAATGACGAAATTACAAAAACTGCAAGGAATTCCACTCTTTAGCTGTACGTCATCATGTACCGGTGGCGCATTGCCGTAAGCCAGGTGGTCCGATGATGGAACGGGCTAGGCGGAATTAGGTTATGCAATTCCGACGCACACTCCCTGAAATGCAACCGGTAGAAAACCGACAGGCTAGCAAATCGGCGTCGATGCTCAAGACTTCGAAGCCTCGACTCAACGAGTGCATCATTGCCAATGGTCCTTCTGGCTCGCCTCTCAGTATTCATAGAACTTAAAAAGTAGTGTTAGTACTTATAACTACGGTACGGTAGTACGCCACAGGGGCATGCAGGCGTACCCAATGCTCCAGTATGGGACTGTCCCACCTGTCCGCTATTGTCTTCAGGATTATATTACAATAACTATGATTTTACTGTTCAATGAAGCATCTTGATTTAAGCTCCAAATCGCTAAATTCGACTTGTCTGTTAGACTATTAATCTTTTTTTTTTATAATAAATATTGTGTAATTAAGTTACTTTGCTTCTCACTTCATCTTTCTTTCGAATCTTCCAATATGACGTCTTCGAATTATCATAAGTCTGGTGTGAGAAATCAATCAATCAATCAAAGTATTTATTTCAAATAAACTATTTACTTTTGAATTGTCAAGAATACAGTTAGTCGGAAAAGTGAATAGCACATTCCAAAGCGTAGATCCCTATGAAGAAGAATGAGTAAGAAACTCCATGGACACTCTTTTAAATGATGTTATAATTACGTTGCAAATATTGCGGTTACATGTGTTCTTTTCGCGGATTGAACCCGAGGGTCCAAAGCCAGCTAGGCGCATTATATTGTGTATTTTATAACATCACCATCGCTCGCAAAACTGTGAAGGAAAACATCGTGAGGAAACCGGCATGTTCTAGAACCAGAAAAACAATACATGTGACGTCTACCAATCCGCACTGGGTCCGCAAGGTGGGTAACGGCCATTCCCTCTCCTAGAGAGTAGGCCCGAGTCCCAGCAGCCAACATTAGAAGGCGATAATGCAAATGGTTATAGTCAGGAGGTCAGCTCCCCATGCAAGACTAGAGCGGGATGGTTATATTTTTTGCAGTCACAATAACAAGATAAGTGGTCCATTGTCGACGGCAGACAATTTTGCTATGATTTTATCATTATTTTAATGATAAAATTGTAGCGAAATTGCCCATGTACTTCTTCACGTATGCGTTTCCGTGTGTAGAAAAAATATAAGTTTAAAATATTGTATTTTATAGGGTTTCGTATCGTTGTTTTTGTTATTTTATATACGTAAATCTGTTACGCTCTAATTTATTAATCTTAGTTTTAGATATGGTTTCTCAGAATTATGTACGCAATTCTTTATGAGAAATAAACAAAAAAAAAGCGATAAAAACGGGATCCTATTGCTAAGACTCCGCTGTCCGTCTGTCTGTCACCAGGCTGTATATCATGACCCCTGATAGCTAGACAGTTGAAATTTTCACAGATGGTGTATTTCTGTTGCTGCTATAACAACAAACACTAGAAACAGAATAAAATAAATATTAAATGGGACTCCCACACAACAAACGTGATTTTTTTACGCCTTCATACCCAAAGTATAAAAATAGGACCGTATTATTAAGACTACGCTGTCCGTCCTTCTGTCACCAAGCTATACATCATGAACCGTGATAGTTAGACAGTTGAAATTTTTACTGATGATGTAATTCTGTTGCCGCTATAACAACAATTAATACTAAAAAAACAGAATAAAATAAATATTTAAGGAGGCTCTCATACATCAAACGTGATTTTTTGCCGTTTTTTGCTTGAGACGGTACGGAACCCTTAGTGCACGAGTTCGATTCGCACTTGTCAAACTTTTTGCTTAGTTGCATGTATTTATAGTCTGGGAGAATCAAGGTTAAAGATTAGGTTTAAATCTAACTTATTCACGCTCGCATGGTAAGCTTGAATTAGGTTTGTTCCAGCAATTAGCTAGCATACCTAGTTTATTTGTATTTTTACGCAGTTGCATTGATTCTAACATACAATAAATCAGCAAGATACACAATATCGTTTTAAAAAATATTCATCATCATCATCATCATTTCAGCCGAAAGAAGTCCACTGCTGGACATAGGCCTCCCCCAAGCGACGCCACAACGACCGATCCTGTGCGTCTCGCATCCACCGCACTCCCGCGACTCTCACCAGGTCGTCGGTCCACCTTGTGGGAGGCCTTCCAACGCTGCGTTTTCCGGTGCGCGATCGCCATTCTAGAACCTTTCGGCCCCATCGACCGTCCGTTCTGCGAGCAATGTGCCCTGCCCACTGCCACTTTAGTTTGGCGATTCTTCGGGCTATGTCGGCGACCTTGGTTCTCCTGCGGATATCTTCATTCTTTATGCGATCACCCATTCCATTGCCCTTTGGGTGACTGTAAGCCTTCTGATGAGGCCCATTGTAAGCGACCATGTTTCAGTACCATAAGTCATCACTGGCAACACGCACTGGTCATAGACTTTCGTCTTGAGACACTGTGGTATGTTGGACGAGAAGATACCGCACAGCTTCCCGAACGCTGCCCAGCCGAGTCGGATTCGACGATTGACCTCTTTCTCAAAGTTAGACCTACCCAACTGGATTGTCTGTCCCAGATAAACGTAGTCGTCCACAACTTCGAGTGTAGAGTCCCTGATCTTGATAGGAGTGGGTGCTACATGGCTGTTAAAAAAAATATTACTCAGAAATAAAAAAAAATATTACACACAAAAATGTCAAATGCAAACTTAAGCAATATCACTTAAGTAATATTTAAGAATGTTTTTCTTTTACTTACTTAAAGATCTAAAGTTTTTGATAAATTGTTATCGACAATAACGTACATATATAAAAAATCCGTTTGTATAATTTTGATGTTGAGAATGGATTCATGATAGCACGGGTTTAAACCTTAGTGGTTTTTGGTTGCTATTTAACCTATAAAATTGTATTCTTTGTATTAATAATAATAAATAAAATAAAAAAAGTTTAACTTCGGCATTTTATAAAGTAAACAACTCTACAAATTGTAATGTCAAGACAATAAAATCCAGAAACCAGATCTTTGTGGGACTCAAGGCACGCTTCTCCAATAACAGTACCGGCAGGATAATACGATACTCCCAAGTTTTCCGGCTATGAGCAGGCATAATACCGTTCGCTTAAGCCGGGTACAGAATACTGAAACGTAAACATGCAATGTAACACGAAAGAAGCATTTCGAATTGTGGTCGCAACACGCGCACGAACAGAACAAGTACCTACTTACGTAGTTGAAATGCTCTGTTCGCGAGCGTAGTGTGCATGTTTTGAGCGTGTTAGTGTTGTATAATATAGAAGCTTTTTTCAAATTTTGTAAATGTGAAGTACCATGGAGCAATTTATTTTATTAGGTTACAACTTGTTTTGACATAATTGACCATGGGCAGTTGAGAATTTGACAAGCTCTCTCAAATGTCTCGCTGATGGCACGTGGTTTTGGGTCATTCAGTTCTCTTCAAAGTAGTTGAGCTGAGTGGAGCTGATACACGCGTTATGGTTGTGAACGGTTGCCGTAAGTTGAGACTGCCAGTGGTTTATTTCAATTTATATTTTTAATTACAATTTTTTTTTACATTGTGCTCGCATAATAGCAGCGATAAAAAATATGTCCATGGAGTTTCTTGCACGTTTTTCTCCATAGAGATCGATCTACGCTTTGGAACGTGCAACTTAGCTTCACTTTTTGTTTTTTGAGTAATCTACATTTTGACAATTCAAAAGTGTCTGTTAATGGTCTATGGAAATTCTGTTACATTGCATGTTACATTACAGCAGTCTGTACCCGGCTTTATTTGCAGATAAGCTAAACGATTATGAAACATTCCAATGAGTTTCATGCCTTGATTAACTTACTGTTCCAGTCGCTTTGGTGTTATGAAGCGTGGAGATAAGGAATGAATCATATACTTTGGTTTTAGAAATCATTTTCGATTGTCGAGCAAAGTGAAAATACTCACTATCTGCAATTTGTTACTTTTTTGTGGGAAATCATCTAATTTATTTATTTATTTATTTAAACTTCATGTACAGTGGTGGTACATAGGCGGACTTAATGCCACAAAGCATTCTCTACCAGTCATCCATTGGGTTAAAAAGACAAAACTGTGGTAGGTCTATTGATATCTGGGAGGGTGTGTATGATTTTACTGACTGAAACACACTCCTAGTTCCCTCGTTGTCTTGCATGCCAGGATCGGGTTTTCCTTTCAGAAGCGAACCCGTGGCCCCAGTAGGCTTCGACCCTGCTGGGTCCCTACGGTTTGCTGACATCTTGAGGCGCGCGTAGTCCGTCGACTACTTGGGCTTGGTCCGGACGGTTACCGAACGATCGGACGGCGAGCTACTCATTGCTCGCCATCTGCAAGCCCGCGTCCGGTGACTTTCAAGGGTTTTAAAAATCCTCCTGGAACAATTTTTGTAAAATATGCGAGTAAATCACGGAAGTAATTTCAGGCGTTAACTCTTTTTTTTCGCGTTGCCTTTTCGGCAAACATCGCGTTGCACGAAGTAACAAGCTTTTAAACCATGCTTGATGTTGACGATAGGCCACTGAAAAAGGTCCCTCTTAATAAACTAAACGAAACTGCATCTTACCCACAAAACAATTACATATTTCATTTTGGAGAGTGTGCGCGGGAATTGCATGACTTGATTCCGCCATCTCCTTTCTGCCGTCGGACAACCCGACGAACGGCAAGTATCCACCCTTACGTTGTTGAAACTTCAACGGTCCGGACTAAGCGTTTCGCTTCGTTGTTTATACCGCGTACATCGAAGGACTGGAACAATTTGCCTGCTGCGGTCTTCCCGTCCAACTATAATTTAGGTGTCTTCAAGGCTAGAGTGAATAGGCTCTTAATAAACTAGTGCGCCGACCATCAATGATTGCATCTCCGCTTACCATCAGGTGGGATCGCAGTCAAGCACTGGTTTATATAAATAAATTTAAAAAAAATCGTCATTGCAAGGAAAAAATTACTTTCAAAAGGTCGAGTTAAATTAAGACAAACATATTTCTTATGTATCGCCCAAGTTTCCTTGAACTTAATAAAAAACACACCTCGTTCGAGCCGGAACATTTTTGTGTAGTAGGTACAGTGTAGGTATCTGAACTGTAATCGTTGGTTTGTCCGTATCACAAATTAGTTTTCATACAAGTTTTTTGGATAGACGTAGCTCGTATGTGTATGAATACAATTTTGTACGTATTTTAATTGTAACATTGATTTTTTTTCACTCGGTTTTCCCAGCAGGCTTAGGTTTGTTATTCTAGAGTACGTATGTGTTATATCTCGTTAATATTGTTTTGACGAGGATAATCTATTTATGTATATCTATATATATAAAAGGAGGAACTGACTGACTGACATATCAACGAACAGCCGAAACAACTGAGACTAGGAGCGTGAAATTTTGCACAAAGCTTCTTTTTGTAACGTAGGCGTGCACTAAGAGAGGGTTTTCCAAAATTCACCCCCGAAGGTTATGAAAAGAGGGTCCAAAATCTGTATGGAAAAACCGACTTTCACGCGGGCGAAGCCGCTGGTAAAAACTAGTTACATACAAAAGAAGAAACTGACTGACTGACATATCAACGCACTATTAAGACAAGGAGCGTGAAATTTTGCACAAGGGTTCCTTTTATGACGTAGGCGAGCACTAAGAGAGGATTTTAAAAAATTCACCCCTTGAGGGGATGCATCAGGGGTCCAAAGTTTGTATGGAGAAACCTACTTCAACGCGGACGAAGCCGTTGGCAGAAGCTAGTTTATTTATACGTGCAAATTAATTAATTGCAGTTTTATTTATTTATTTAAACTTCATGTACTGTGCTGGTACATAGGCGGACTTAATGGCACAAGGCATTCTCTACCAGTCAACCATTGGGTTAAAGAAGTCAACAACACTGGTAGGTGTGGTGTGTGTGGGTTTGTGTGTGTCTTTTTGTTTGTTTGCGTGAATCTTTTCTCTTTATAAAATTGGTATTATCTAAAAACTGAGCTTAAGAACTGAGACAAAAAAACTGAAACAAAAAAATAATATAGATATATTTTTTTTTATATAAGCTAGTGCTTAACTGCAATCCCACCTAATGGTAAGCAGTTATGCAATCGTTGATGGATGAAGCGCACTAGCTTATTAAGAGCCTATTCACTCTAGCCTTAAAGACACCTAAATTATAATCGAATGTGTTTCTCTCATAAAGGTACAAAGGTTAATAGTAACTTATAGTTCTTTTACACTATACATTTGCTTCATGCTGCTCTCAAAACGGTGAAGGAAAACATCGTGAGGAAACCGGCATGTCCTAGAATCAAACCAAAAATTCGAAGACATGTGACATTCACCAATTCGCACTGGGCCCGCGTGGTGAATTACGGCCCATTCCCTCTCCAAGAGAGGAGGCCTGAGTCCCAGCAGTGGGAACATTAAAAGCCTGATTATGCTATGCTATGCTATTTACTTCATCCTTAGCTTAAATATTCAACTACATATTTTAAGTTCCTCTACAATTTGAACTCTCGTCTCTTTAACCCAGAATATGTTTGATAGTGTATTCCACGTAAAATCCGGTCAGTTCCAAGAATAATCGATGCATTTAATCTTTCCTTCTGATGTTGGTAGTTAATGACACAGTTAATCTAGTAGTGTGTAATGATTGCTTACAGTTAATCGGGGACAGGAAGTGAAGCGAATTTGTAAGTAAACTGGGTCAAACTCGACGTAAATTCGCTCGCTTGTGTATAATTATTTTGCTTGCACTTTTTTCTGTTTACAAGTGGCACTTAATCTGCTAGAGATAGACTAACGACCTAGGTCTTTAGGCCAATCCGAAGTTAACTGTTGCCACTATTAAAAAAATAAAATAGTGGTATGACTTCGGTCTGTCCTAGTGTAATACGTTGTTTCAATGGAATGCAAGGCTCTGCTGGGATGCATCTATAAACACTAAAGAAGGAAAGAAAGAAAGAAAAATATATTATTGGCACACACAGATACACACAATGTAGAAAAAACTTAAGGAGATGCAATTCGACATACATTTTCACTGTTTTTCATACAACCGCTCTTATTCGATATTTTGGAAACACAGTATCTTGTGGATTTTATCTAGGCTTCTATTGAAATCAATTTATAAATTTGTGTAAAACTAATCCAGTAAAGACCTTTGAAAATCTGCTATTTAGCATGAACTTTGACACATCATTAAATTAAAAATTAAAAAAAACAAAAAGGAGGGCAATATGAAGAATCAATCGAAGATACCTATAGAAGCATTGCTTGTACTTTTTGTCAGGCGCTATCAATTTTTCTTATATTATAATTAAGACGACTTGAGGACTCGAGTTCTTTGCAACACTAGACGCCCCCCTACCACACCCAGCGATAACTGTGGAAGCGAGGGACGCAGAATAACTCATTAGCGAAACCGTGTAGTATTTTTAACAATGGAAAACTTAAAATATTAGACACGGAGTATTTTTATTTAAGAAAAATAACGATAAGAAACAATTGCGACCTACTAAATAGTCCTTAATTTCGTTTGGTTACGGTTGATAGACATAATTCTTTTTGCTATTGATTTCTCATGCAGTCCTTTAAGATATGGCCTAGGCTTCACTATTGACGAAAAGAAAAAAAAAACATGCCAGCTATGTATGGCAAAAGTTTCATTCCCCTTTATTCAAGATTCTGAATGACGACAATTTTTTCAAAAACTTTTTAAGGGTTTAGAAAACACGTATTTCCTGGAACAAGTTTTGTAAAATATTCGAGTAATTCACGGAATTACCGAATGCTAACAGAGTTTTCAGGCGTTATCTTTCTATTTTGATCTGCCTTTTCGTCAAACATCACGTTGGATTGCGTTAGATGAAGCAACAAGCTTTTAAACCATGCTCGATGTTGACCATAGGCGAGTGAAAAAGGACCTTCTTTAGAGACGAAGGCCTTGTAAAAACATTGCCCCACAACAAATTACTTCTGTATTGTATCGTACGTTCGTTCACAAACATGTAAACTCACATACACAGACACTCAGACCCGGAACAACTGTCTGTAGGCCATTCAAATATTTGTTCCGTGCTGGAATCGAACAAAAACGCTTAACCACTATACCAATTTCGTCTCTCTACGGAACACAGGACCGGTTGATGCAGTGACACTTGGGGAAGATCTAGCCCAACAGAGAAAATCTTTTAGTTGAAATGATGACGAGGTTAACTTAATATTTTAGTTTTGTGTTCACTAAAGTTCAACCGAATTTGCGTACAGCTAAGGAGTGGAATTCCCTGTCGGAGTCTGTGTTTCCTGGGGTTTTTAAGTCAAGGGTGAATAGGTTACTTCAAGGCAAGCGTGCTCCATCGTCGACCACATCAACGCTTACCATCAGCTGAGATAGTGTTCAAATTTCAATAATAATAAAAAATGTACTAAAATGATGTCAGCCTTCCGTCAGAAACACGGAAAATGCGCGTGCGCAAACACGCAATCTGTCGGAGTCTGTTTCCTGATAGCTACAACCTAGTGGTTTTTAAGTCAAGAGTGAATAGGTTACTTCTAGGCAAGTTTGCTCCATCGTCGGCCACATCTTCGATTACCATCAGGTAAGATAGTTCTTCAAATGCGAGCTTTACAATAATAATAAAAAATGTACTAAAATGATGTCAGCCTTCCCTCAGAAACACGGAAAATGCGCGTGCGCAAACACGCAATCTTTCTCTGAGATTTCAGTATTGCTATCCTTTGCCCTGTCACGTTATCTGCTAAAGCAAATAAGTGTGATAACTCGAACGTCTGTGAACCCAAGTCCGGAACTACCTATTTATGACACCTGTGTCATTCAGTTGCCTTTTGCGTTAAAGGACCACGGTATCTATTTCAAAAATTCCCGTGCCTCTAGCGGGCATAAGACCTACTGGGCCCCTAAGGTTTTGCTGACATCTCTTTAAGGCACGCGCGGAGGACTACTCCCTGACGACGATTAGGTCCTTGGCTGACCTGAAGGCTGGACAGCGGACAGCTACCTATTACTTGTCTTCCGTACGCCCGCGTCTATGGTGACTGTGGTTCACCCTGCGATTCCCAACGCCCGGGACGTCTCCTGTGCGGCTAAGGCGTGAGGATGTCCGTTCCGTCATGGATGCTGCCGTCTCCTATCATTACAACTTCCCAGAAGGAGGCGAAACAGCTGTTATAACAATGCTGTTTTCATAATCAGCATTCATAGTGGACGTGTTCTTGAGTGTTCGGTTCTAGAGTGTTTTGTTGATAGAATTGCATAAGATTATGCAGCTGAAGTGCTCTTAATGCATGCGTTAATACAAGCGGTATTTTGTTCTTTGACCTCCAAAGACTTTCTCTTTCATGACGTGTTCTGGTTTTTTAGCTAAGTTAGTCTAGCTTAGTGACTAGTTTCATCATAAGTCGAAAAATACGTGGCGACCACGTACCAGAAGACGCAGCGTTGGAAGGCCGGCAAGGTGGACTGATGACCTAGTGAGGGTTGCGGGAATCCCCGATCTTTATGGCGACACTTTGGGCGGTCTATGTCTAACAGTGGATGTTTTTCGACTGAAATGATAAAATCGAAAAATAAATTGCAAACTAATGATATTATCAGAGTATATTCCTACCACTCAGAATCTTTTCCTATCAAATCAGCAGCGGCTACTGTTTGCGTCCAGCTCTTGTTGTCTCTTTGGTCCGGAGTGAGAGGGAATGGCAAGCCGTCGTTCGCCTCCTGCAAAGCAGCAATAAGAGCGAAGGAGATAGCCGTAACCGTGAGGGAATCGACATATTCACAGCCCAGGTGTCGTCACATAAGAAGCTTTGGACGTCGGGAGTCGCAGGGTGATAACCGGTCACCGCAGACACGGGCTTTCTTCGGAAGAGTATTCAAGCCAGCAAAACTTCCGACCACCGTAGTCGCGGGCTTGCGGACGGCGAGCAATGGGTAGCTCGCTGTGCGACCACCTGGTAACAGTCCGGACCAAGCCCAAGTCGTCGACGGTGCGTAGTGTTCCACGTGCACCTCAAGGAGATGTCAGCAAACAGTAGGGGCTAAGCAGGGTCAACCTACTGGGGCCGTGTGTTCGCTTCTGAAAGGAAAATCCGGCCCTGGTATGGAAAGCAACGAAGGAACTAGGTGTAGGTTTTAGTCAGTAAAAGTCTGATACACCCTTGCGATCCGCCCAAAGACGGGAGATGTCTTAAGATGATTTCCGACCTAAAAAAAAGTTAGCAAAACTGATGGAGCTTAGTAGGGCGGATACTACTACGGTTGCGGGAATGATTCCACAAGCATATTAATGAAATTATCTGCATCTGATTTGAAATAGTGATAAAAAAATTAGAAATGTTTTAATTTGTTCATACATAAGGTTAATGAACTCAAATTAATGACCTTGATTACGATAATTACGCAATGTATTATGTAAATCTGTGTATGTCGTTGACCTGGTCGCACTTCGCATCTTAATGATAAAAACTGGGCAAGTGCTCAATATTGTTAAATCAACTTTGT